>JARFIW010001116.1:0-2619163 GCA_036346225.1 Platerodrilus igneus
TTTCTTTTAGTTTTTTTAAATAACCCCTTTTTCCTCCCCAAAGGGGTTAAAATTTTTGTAATGGGTTTTGGATTTTAAAACCAAAATTTCGCTTTTTTTTTAAAACCCCCTTTTTTTTATTAGGATTTTTAAAGGGAATTTTCCCCTTTTTTTTTTTAAATTTTCGGTTTGCCTTTTAAAACTTTACACCCAAATCCCTTTCCCCTTTTTTGGATGTAAATGTTTTTGTTAAAATTTTTAACCCTTTTTAAGGGGTTTAATATCAAATTTTTTCCTTAACCCCAAAAACATTTAAAAAATAAACCAAAAATTTTTTTTCAAACCTTTCGGGGGAAAAATTTGGGCAACCCTTTTTTTCCTTTTGCCCCCACCGAGGAAAAAAAACCCAAGTTTTACTTTCCGGGAAGGTTAACCCCATTTTTATGAAAGCTGGTTTAAATTTCCAATTTAAAAAGGGGAAAATTTAATTTTCCTTTTTGGAAAACCCAATTTTTTACTTAATGCAATATTTTTTCCAGTCCATTTTCCAAACATTTGGGTTTCCGAAGGCCCCAAGTGTTTTCCAAACGGCCCAAATTTTTCCCCTTCTCATTTTACCAATTTAAACTTTTCCCGCGTTTTTTGAAAAAAACCCGCCCCTTTATAGAGGGTTTTTATTAAAATTTCCACCCACCAAAATGTTAAAATCTTTTTAAATTCCCCATTCAAAAAAAAAACCCCGATCCAATTTTCTGGATTTAAAAATAAATTTTTAAAAACTCATCCAAAAGGAAAATTGGGTTTTAAATTTTTAAAAGTTTCCGGGTTTTTTGTTTTTTTTAAAAAATTTTTTTTTTAAAACGGGTTATTTAAAATTTTTTGGGGCAAAGGAAAATTTTGTAACTTTAACAAAACCCTTTTTTTGGAACCCGTTTTTCTTTTTCGGGAAAAGAAAAATTTTTTCCCTTTAACACAAAATTTTAATTTTTAGCCCCACGCACTTTTCCTTGAAAAAATTTTTCCTTTATTTTACCAATTTGTTTTTTCCCCCAAAACCCAAACCCCGGGGTCCCAAATTTTTTTCCTTTTCAAAATTAATTTTTAAATGGAAAAACTCATTTAAACCTTTTATTTTAATTTAAAAATTTCAAAACCCATGGCCAAATTTTTTTTAAAAATGTATACCCCAACCGTTAAATTTTTTTGACCCTGTATTTCTGGGCCCCTTTCCCCAAACCAAATTCCCTATTGGGTTTTTCCTTTTTCCCGCTAAAAAAACCATTACTTTTTAAATTACCCCACCAAATTAAAAAATTTTTTTTTTAATTTTTTAAAACCAAAAGACCCTTCCAATTTAAATTTTCAACCCAAAAAAACCCAAAATTTTTTTTTAAGGTTTTTTAAAAAAAAAAATTTTTTTTTAATTTAGTTTTATTAAAAAAAGGGGAAAAGGGGGGTTTTTAAATTTTCCCGGGGGGGGAAAAAAAATTTTTTTTAAGGGGGAAAATTTCCAATAATCTGGTGACAGATATTGGTAATATTTGTTATGTCGAAGGCGAAAAGATGCTGACTGGCGGACTACACACACCAATTACAGAACCATTTTGTGACAATATAATGTTGGTTAAAATTTGTGACCTTTCTGACACCGAACAAGCATCTGCAAACAAACGGATGTTTATCCTAAAAAAAGAAATTTGTGGTGCATTTAACATATCTACGAAGAAAGTTCAACCGATTTGTTTTCGCTAGGCATGGTGTTAAAGCTAAGCTTCCGTTTTTCTGGAAAGCAGTAACAAGATAGGCCAGAGAGTAAAAGAAATTATCGGAAAAGAAGACATCGAATGCATTAATAAAAAATTCCAAAATCCTATATGTGTTCCATACAAAGTGGAACTAGCAGATGTTAAGTTGGAAACTTTATTGGAGGAACTACCAGATATATTAGACGAAGTCGAAAAAGATTATTTCTATCTTTTTGACATGGATGTAACCCAAGATTTTGCAGGCATATTTAGCAAGATGGAGATGTGTAATTATTTAACTACAAACCATAACTTTTGCTATAAGGGCGGAATACGAAGAAAAGTGTAATATTATAGTTGACAACGATAAAACTGTGGGGATTGTTGTTTAACATGGCTAACAACCAATGCAAGAATTAAGATTTACAACAAATTTGTGTGCCAGATAACAAGTCCTGGTGTTAATAAACAACTTGGCAATCATATACTAGATTTTTACGTTGTCCAGATGTACGTTTAAGGGAAACATTTGCGTCTACTTTGGCCAAAGAACATGGTATTACGCGATTGGAAGCGACAATATACAACTGTGCAATTGGAAGCTATGTCAGTGCGGAACGGTGTATAAACCCTTAAAAGACTGTTTAACCTTATTGGAAGATAGTGTTATACTTCCTAAAGGCGCCAATGTACTGGTACCACTTACCAAAATGTGGAGTAAGTTATCGGACAAGCTACAAAATAGCTTGCTGTTTAGTGTATAATAACCTGCTACAGTACGTGTATTGGGGGAATGGCAATACAAAGAAATTGACGGGCTTGCAAATTGTTGTCCAAAAACCAGAGGAAAGGGAAAAATTGATAAAGTATGGCTGGCTTTTAGTTTTAACTATTTACCTGTAAATTATTTGGAGATAGTAGAGGAAGATGTCCAAGATAAAATAAAAATCTTACACAAGTGCTACATTAAAGCAGGTAACATATTTTACACAATCTGAACACCATATTCTACAATTCCAAAAGAAATAGTAATTTCGGACTTGGGATTGATAGATACGCCTAACATTCGTCCAGAGGTTGTACGACAACGCGTAAATATTGGTAGTAAACTCTATCCGTTTACGCTAAAGGAAATTGCCCCATTATGTATACCATACGCTGTAAGTGGAAGGAAAAGACAACTGGAATTAGAGGAAATGGATGCAAAAAGGCGAAAATTGGACTACATGGAAAACACTGCGACAATACGCGATCAATACAAAGATGTGTTAGACAAAGAACATCTTATTAGAGAAAATGAGGAAGAATTAAAAGATTATTTTATGTGCCGATGGACTGACTTAGATACATCTGGTTTCTACAAGTTGTATGCATTTGCGGTTAGTAAAAAAGACTCTTTTAGTTATGTAGGCGTTCTTGCGGAAAAGGATGGTACTAAATCCGTATACTTTTTAAAAGGTTATTCTAAAAACGTATTTATCAAAATGGCAGATAACAAAGACGAACTAAGGAATGGGGTTTCGTAACCTTTGCGTACACCACACGCAAAGGGGTCCGTTAAACATTGTATATTTGCCAGTAAAGAACCTTTCGGATCATTTAAAACCGAGGGTCTTACAACCTATAACAACCATATATTCCCAAAAGTGGTGGAAATGCAACTACGCAACGGGTGTGGGAGAAAAGGATTTCCCAATACCGACAAGAAGAAGTCGATCAAGCTAACAAGATACGTATGCAGGATATAGTGGGAAAGCTGCGATTAAAAGATTGTCACAAGCTGGAAGAATTACACGAAGGAATGGATCTGGTTGTCCGGAATCAAAGACTTTAAATATAGAGGCAAACTTCGGTACATTTTACAATTCGAAAACCTAGACGGTCTTTATGTATCAAACTATTGGTTAGAAAAGGAGATAGAGGACTTGGGTATCGATTTAAATTTTAAGCTGGAATAAAATTAGATAAAATTAAAGCCACTCCAAACAAAACATAAAGAAAGGACTGTCTTCTGTGTATAACTTTGTATTAAAATTAAGTTTAAATGGATCCATGCTTGGCATTAAATATTTTTAAATTTGTTATGTATAATGTCAGAATAAACATTTTATAATAGTATATAACATTGTTCTTTATTTATAAAAGGCTGTGACGTTACCCGAAATAGCAGTCGCACAGAGAGGGGTGCGCAGGGCGCCGCATGGGCAGGGGTGCGAGGGGCGCAGGGGGGTGCATGCGCAGGGGTGCTTTATGTTCTGGGGTACACGAGGAAGCGGATGTTAACAGTCACCAAGCATCCAATTCTTTATTTGGTGGGAGTACTTGCTGCGTATGTATCCGGAGTAAAGAATACGATTTGCATACGCAGCTTATTAATAAAATTAGTTTATCGAGGGAAGATGACAAAAGGTACATCATTCCTAATAGTACAACAATCTACGCATGGGGGGTAAAGATATAAGATAGTTGTTTATATTTGTATATATTAGTTTTAAGATTCCATAATTTTTAAGTTCTTCCCCACCTTCCAAATCCTTCCGGCTTCTATCCTGGTTGACAGAGTATACGTGTTATCTCCACGTGGTATTCGCGGGACACTGCGGTTTTAGATTTCCGGGAATGGTTGGTAAAGCATATGTCTTGGTAGGAAAAAAGGGTTTTAAAGATGGGTTAAATAAAGATGGCAAAAATTAGTCTTTAAAACGCATAACTTTGTATGGGTGGTCCTATTTAAAATCTGTTTACAGATTTGGGGTCCCTAGAAAAATTTAATATTAGTTGATACCTAGCAAAATATATTTATCTTAAAAGAGTGACTACCCCGCGTATATTAAATACAATATAACACTTGTCAACAAAAAAGTTGTAGGGAAAATTAAAGACGTATTTAATGGGGGGTCCAGTATTAGAATTTGTTGGTAGTAATGTTAAGTCCTACTGTATTGTAGGCGAGAAAGATACGATTAAAAAGATTAAAGGGGTCTCACGAATTGTAGTTAAGTAAAACCGAGGGTCTTACAACCTATAACGAGCATATACCTCAAAAGGGGTGGCATGCAACTACGCAGCAGTGCGGGGAGAATAAAATTCTCCAATAAGAAATTAAAGTTTCCATGTACGTAGCACCAGTCATTGGGTAATGGTAGAAATGTTAAACCTATAAAGGCGATTATTAATTGTGGTTAGAAAATAGTAGTTTTCGTGGACTAAATAAAATAGCTTAGACTTTAATGTATATGGTTACATATTCTCGTACACATCCACAAACATCTGTTTACGTCCACAATGGCGATACCGGTAGTTTTGTTTAACAAATAGTAGGAAAGATACGTCAGGTGTTAGTGCGTGGAAGCCCATAGGATCGTTGGAATTCAAAAGAACGTGCGGATGTATGGTTGTCTCGTTAGAATAATCGAAAGTGGTTAATTATCGTATTAGATGTTTAAATAAGCGAAAGTGTAAAGGCCTACATAAACAAAATTTAATTATCCGACAAAAGTGCGCGATGTGCTACACTTATAAAGAAAGTATGGAATGGTGCTTTCACTCCTACAGTAAAAGGGCGACTGACTTTTCCAAGCAACTACAAGAATAGCAGTAGCGCAGAGAAGGGTATGCATGTATTATACAGTTGCTGCAAAATATGTTGTTTACGCTAGCTCGGATGTGTAATTGATCACGACTTAAAGATCCTCGGAGGTTTAAAATTCTCGGCCCATTGTCGTTTGAAAATGTTTGTAAATTATCAGAACAGGAGCGGGTCGAAGTTTAATGGATGATTGACTGAGTTTTTCTACCTTTACGAGGGTTGGAAGTTGACAGACATCGAGCATCTAATTCTATTTGGAGGATATCGAGTACTTACCGGTTCTAGAAATCAATACGTCGGCCGACCGCTATGCGAAAGTGTAAAGCCACAGAAGCAAAATTTAATTATCAGACGAAAAAGTGGCGATGTGCTAAGAAAGTATAAAAATGGTGCTTTGCATCGGTCTAACAGTAAAAAGGAGAGTGACTTTTCTAGCAATTACAAGAATAGCAGTAGCGCGGCGAAGGGTATGCATGTATTATACAGCGCATTGTTGCTATAAAATATGTTAGTTTACGAGAAGCTCGAACGTGCACAAATTAAATTTAATCTATAATTAACCACGGTCGTAAAATGGAAATTAATGGGTAATTTAATACCTACATATACTTGCTTGGTGATTCATTTGAAAATATTCAAGCCCCATTTCCTAAAATATGACGTAGAAGTTATTTAAAATTAAATTGTTGTAAGTATCCTGTAGACAACAAGTTGGTATTTTCTTAGTAATGGTTTAAAGTGTTTTGGTTATAGTAGCATGCATTCTCAGCACGACTTGCACACAATTTGTGCGTGTGCTACCACCCTTTGGATTTTAATATGCACGCGATCCGTATAACATGGAAGACGTTTTCCGGTGTTTTACTAACGGCATTCCACATCGACGAAGCGAACAGGTGCATGCATTGCGCTAAATGTATTGGACGAGCAGCAAGGATTATGACTCATTTAGTTCCCGCGAATCCTCAACTCGTTCGTGTCTTCGAAACCTTCGGTTGCATTCTATAGGACATAAACAGGTACGCCGAGTAACTTTTAGTTAGTTAGTTACAAGTTTAACCAAGTCTATAGTGCGGTTTTGTTTTGTACTAAAATGGTACCTGCAAACGTTTTAATGCAACTTGCGGTGCTTCCTATACCTGGAAAATGCTCTCAAACGGCACCAGAACAAATGTCTGGTGTAACATCGTCCCAGGTTAACCGTCCAGCAAAGTACTTAAACTGTGGGACTTGCGGTTCGCTTTACGGAATGGACAACTTACGCGACACAAGGAAAACAGCACGGTATGTCATTAAGCTAAACGTTCACTCCGCCAGCTGTTAAAGGGTCTTGTACGAAACAAGTTTGGAAGAGCGATTTCGAAATAAAAATACTATCCGAATTAGACAAGCTAAAATGCATCATTACCGCTACTAAAGATGGTCTAGAAATGATTAAGCGTTTAAAATTTGATGGCTAGCTATCCATAAAAACGCCAGTACAATGGAGTGTCCGAGTTTCTTTGGAACAGGAAAACATTTTTCGATTACAATAAAAAGTAACATATAATCCGGAAAATACCGTTTACAATCTTAAACATCATTCTAATACACACAACTTTAAGGTAGGTCAAAGGCAATAATTTAATTGCTGTTAAATTGATTTTGTTTTAAGCGTAACTTTCTAAATTTTAAAATTACATTAATGTGTTTACCTAACGTGTGTTGGATTAAAACATATTTTGTTAGATTAAAAAATTGTCTTAAATTAACCGAAAATTTTTTTAAAATTCTTTTATTACAGGTCATTTAAACCAATTAATTTCTTGTTAAGTTTAACTTTCGGTACGCACAGAAAAATGTTATACTTTGTAAAATTGCTTCATAAGTTTATAAATGTAAGTTGGATTAAAAAATTATTAAATTTTGTGTTCTTAATTTTGTGACTACCCAAATGTTTGTTAAAAATGCTTGGTAGCGAAGGAAAAAATGAGTTTTAATATATCGAGCAAAATTTTTAAAGAGTTTGAGGGCTTAAAGTATAACTTTGCAGGGCGTTGTCCGATTTAAATCTGTTTGCAGATTCAAATTTTGTAAAATTTTAGACTAACAAGATGTATGCATGACTAAAAAATTTATAAGAACGCTCAAAAGTCGCTACAGGTAAGAAATCTTAAAATTGGGTAGCTCCTTGGGGATGGTGCAATCTGAAAAATTCCTAGAGATTTGGGTAGCTGAGAAAATTCTAATATTGATTGATACCAAACAAGATAGGTTTATCTCAAAAGATGCATTGGTCAGACGAAGAAAACTATTTGTTAGGTTTGCTTATAAAGCAAAGAGCAAAATTTAGAAGATCAGGACTTTAAAGGGGTATAACTTTGCAGGGCATGGTCCGATTTCAAATCTGTTTACAGATTTGAATTTGTAAAATTTTAGACTAACAAGATGTATCGCATGTATAAAAATTTATAAGAACGCTCAAAAGTCGCTACAGGTAAGAAATCTTAAAATGAGGGTAGCTCCTTGGGGATGATGCAATCTGAAAAATTCCTAGAGATTCGGTAGCTGAGAAAATTTAATATTAATTGATACCAAACAAGATAGGTTTATCTCGTGGGTGGAAATGTGGAGAAAGAACTGTGGAAAATGGGTGTGAGAATCAAAAGGGTTAAATCAAAGGAGATTCATCTCCAAGGAGAGAGCAGGTGAGATTCTTAAAAATAAGACTTTATAGTGCGAATTTACATGTAAATTTGGTCCAGATGTGAAATGGATGCTGGTGGAAATGTGGTGCTGATTCGTAACAAAACACTACTATCCCATATAGTTTAGCTTTTGATTAGATTCACGTGTCCTGACTGATTTATCTACTACCATTGAATATGATATATTTAAACGAAACAATTGTAATGTGCACCATGACTTATTTAAAAAATTGATAGTCCAAAATAGTTTTAAGTATGCTTTAAATCAAAAATAAGTAATTAATTCATCGCCATCATGATTAGGTCTTTAGTCCTGGAACTAGCTAGATGCGTACCTCCATTGTTTCCTATTCCTAGCTACCCTACACATTTTCCTACAATTCCCACAGACTAAATCTTTCACTATTTGCATACAATAGTCTAATTTAGGTCTAGATCAACCTCTCTTTTATTCGTATCTCTGCTACAAATACATCTCACACCACCCCACAAATGTCGTAGAACTTGTCCTATTCTTCTGTTTCTTCTATTTTCTTTTGATTTCCACAGATATCTTTGTTCCACTGCTATTTCTAGAACCTCTTTGTTATTAACTATGTCCATGCTATTCGTCATTACACATCTAGCGGACCACATTCCAAAAGGCTTCTACCTTTTTCCTGTCTGCTTTTCCTACTGCCTCGTGCTTACATTTTATAGCTGCACAGAGCTCTGCTCCACACATGCTATCAAAAAAATTTTTTCCTTGTTTCTTTGTTTGTTGTCTTCGAACATAGCAGCTGCTCTTTCTTTTAAATACAGCTCGGCTCCCCTTCTATTGCTTTCTAAATATATACCATTTCAACGATATTCAGTGGTATGTGAAGAGGGTTTCGCAACCTGATGGCTGCCAAGATCCCCCAACACTTAGACATTTACCGAAACAGTGATTTTCCAATAAATACTTTCGCACAGTCAACATTAGTCGAGGACGTTGCAAAACCAACACCTATAGCCGTTTATAATAATCATCAGGTTTAATTACAGTTATTTTTTTTCGTCATTGGGTTTTTTGTCTTGGGACCGGTTGGAGGTTAACCTCCATTGATTTCTATTCTGAACTAGCTTACACGTTTTCCTGAAACTCCCACAGCCTACATATTTCACTATCTGTGTGCAATATTCTAATCTAGGTCAACCTCTACCTCTCTTTTTTCCTATCTTTGCTTCTAATATACTCCGCACTATTCCCTCGTGCATTAATATGTAAGCTATTATCTTAGATCTCATATTCTTTACTGCTATCCACATCTTTCTTTCTTTCCCTCCCATTCTTAAAACTTCTTTGTTCTTAACTTTGAGTGTCCATAATATCTTTATCATACGTCTGTAGCATCACATTACAAAAGCTTATATCTTTTTTCCCTCCGTTTCACCTACTGTCCAGGTTTCACAGCCGTACGGTACTTACGCTCCACACACATGCTTTCAACAATCCTTTCCTTGTTTCTATGTTTGTTGTCTTTGAATATAGTAGTTGCTTTTTTGTTAAATGCAGCACGGATTAGTGCTAACCATTGCTTCATATCTTTTGTACTTTCCCCATCTTGCGTTATTTGTCATCTTAGGTAGCACAACTACTTAACTTATTTTAAGTTCTCGTTTCCTATTTTTATTCTAGTTTTTGATTTTTTTTCCTCTTGTTTACATACTAGCCCCTTAATTCTATTTTCGTTAATTTTCGTACCGTAACTCTCTCTTAGAGCTTTTTCTGTTTTAAACAGACCTGCTTCTAGCTCTTTGTTGCTATATGCCAATACGATATATTATCCACAAATCTAAGCATATCAATCTTCTGTCCCTGCATAATAATTCTAAATGGTTTCATGCATTTGATAGTATTCATTGCTTCTTCGATACACAAGTCAAAAATTAACGGGGGAACGCATATTACTGTGTCACACCTTTCCTTATATTGACTTTTCTAAGTTTCTGCTTTAATTCTATTACCGCTATTTGATGTTTGAGGTATGTACTAACCATTTATCTCTATAAGTCGTTCCAATCTTTGTGAGTATTTTGAACATTTTTTTCCAATTTACATTGTCGAATGTTCTATCTAGATCCACAAACTCTATAAACAGGCTTTCTTCGGTTTTTATTGTTTTTCTATTATTACTCTCAGAGCTAAAATAGCCTTCCGTGTTCTCCTATACCCAAATGGATCTCCTCCTAGTACTTCTTTGGTCTATTTTCCATCCGTCTTTGTATAATTCTAGTTAATATCTTTGACACGTGTGCCATTCAACTTATTGTTCGAAAATTTTCACATTTATACGTGCCTCTTTCTTTGGTATAGATAAAGATAAAGCGCGGTAAACCAATAACATCAGGTGAGTTGGCTTGCCTTTATATATTACACCAAGCTGATAGCGGTCAGTTTTTTCATAACAAAAGCACGAACTGTACTGGTCTGAACAAATATATTATGCAAAGTTCAAGTGTGAAATTAAAATACATTATAAGCGAAAGTCAGTAATTAAAAATTTCAAGTACACTTGCACTTTCAAATATACAAGTGTAACCGAAATACGCAGTTGACATAAAACGTAAGTCCAAATTTTATTTAGGGTAAACATGATCTTTAACATTTATTAATTTAGGGTACTAAAGAATCTACTAAGAAATCCACTAAGAAATCTATAAGGAAATCTACTAAGAAATCCACTAAGAATTCCACGGAGAAATCCACTGAGAGATTTACTAAGCAATTCAAGAAACAATTCACTAAGCAAATTCAATAAGAAATCTAACGTAAAAATCCACTACTACAAGTACCAAACATAATAAAGGGGAAAACTCTGAATCAGCATGTTAAGCCGAAAGCAACCCGAGGTCACTGGTTAACAGCACGTAGCGGCAGTTCAAAGGGTTGGATATACGCAGAGCAACACATCCGAATCAGAAAATCAACCGGGAAAAATACCAAGCTAGAGATCCCAGTAAATTAATAGCATAAAACTTTTTTTTCTTGAACATTTAGAACTCGTATATACATAGATATTTATGTAAAGGGTCATTAAAATTTCATTGATACGTAGAAATTACGTTAAGGGAAAGAAGGGTCATTAAACGTTCAACGAGGCTTCCAAAATAATACAGAACTATTTTTGCTGGCTTTAACTGTTTTAATAGGGCTATAATGTGGTGATGAACAGATTTATATTATTAACTTTGATTCGAGGTTTTTAAATAGCAAATAATGTTACGAAGGTTGTACAGTTACAAATTGTACGTATCTCTTGGTTTATTATACAAATTTTGGTTATTTAGTTTATCTTATTTAGGTATAAAGTGTTAGAAAAAAATGGGAGGGGGAAATTTCTTTGTTATCGTATCGTCGTGCACTCTGTGTGGGGCCGAACTAAGCTAGTCGAAAGATAAATCTAATTGTTTGAAATTTAAAATTTATTCTAGATTATTTAGAAACACAGAGCGGTGGCGAGCAGCAGGCAACTGAGCGTTAAATAAATCTGAGTACGGCAATATATATATATATATATATATATATATTGCTGTTATATTTTTACCCCACGATTGGGTGTACATAAAATGCTGTGATATTACTCCAGCCCCTTTGATCAATCAAGCACCTATAATGTGAAATGTTAAGTTATGGATTTTCTTTGCCTCAACTAGCTGATTCAATTAAATAAAGCAATTCTACAATACACAATATAATGATTAAATATGTACAACCTTTTTAAAATCTTTCCCTTTTTCAGAATATTTACATACACCAGATTTATGAAATTGAAGCCAGCAAAACTAGCCTTTTTGCTTATATTTAGAGACCTTTTGAAACGGTTTAAGATGCCTATTACCTTTGATAAATTGATCAATGAGACTACTGTTTTGTCGACTCTTACAAATGCGAAAAATATTGAATTAAAACAGTTTTTAGTAATAAATTATATCAATATCGCTAACTTGGAATGGTTCTGTAGTTCCTCTGCATCCCCCAAGAGTTTTTGTGCCCAGTCTGAATATATAGAGTCGAATTTGGAATTCGACATCAAAACCAAAATACTATCCATATCGTTATTAGAATCCAATTCCATAAATTGAAATCCCATTTAAGATTCAATTTGAATATCAGTAAATAAAAGATTTTCATGTCCGTAGTTAACAAGACAGTAATAGAACATTTACCATGTCAGTATTTAACAAGAAGTAATTACCAAAAAGTAATTAACCAGAAGCAATTAACCAGAGTAATTAACAGGAAGTAGTTAACAGGAGCCGTCTATAATAGATCGGCTCACACTTGCACAATTCGTACACTTTTCAAAATGATTTTAATTTACTTTCGTCTCACTGGTTACGTAAATAATTTAGCACTTCAAAGTATCGTCGTAGCCCAGTTTAAAATGTATACTCAACTCGTCGCTCAATTTTTATCATATTTAAAGCCGTACCTCTCTTGTTTTCCATTCGCTCATTCACGTGTTGGGACGACACGTTTTGCTTTTATCTTTGTGTATTTCGGGTATTTTACCAATTGTTTAGTTTAAATATTCGGATGAATGCTTGACTTGTCACGTATTACACTCACCTACCATGGTATTTAATTTATTAAATCACGTATTCATTGTTTATTACATATTTTAATCTAAACCGACATAATCTGGTGTCTGTTTATTTCCTAGTTAATATTGGATTTTTGAACAAATGTAATTCATTATGTCACGTACGATTTTCAAATAATGCATAATTTAGACTGCCTATACGATGATATATTTAACGCACATGTTAAATATTTATCAAGCCAATTCATATAGGTTTCCCGTTGATTCACTTTTGATGCATTTTGTTACGTTTTCAAATCTTATCTTAACTTATAACTACTCTTGGATATTTCTATTTCTTATGCAATTTAATCTCATGTATTTTTATATACAGTGTGCTCTCAACTAACAATATGTATAGTGACTTATTTACTCTTATAATATCTGTAGTTATGTGCTTTGTTAACTGGAAGTTTCTTTTATTTATTCTACGACCCCTGTGACTTAACCTACTCCTAAACTACCCTATAATTATAGCAATATATATGTATATATAAATATTTTAGATAGTTAATTACACAAGGTAAGATGATATATACTATAGTATTTAGTGAATAAGATGAAATAATAACGACTTTTAAAAAATGATTTTAAGAGTATTGAAAGATAAATATTTTGAACAGGATTTTATTGTTTAAACTTAAAACGTATAAATAAAATTGAAATTTTTTATAATTGTAACATATATTTGTATTTGTAAAATTTGTAATAAATTATTATCGTCCCATTTATTTCACAAATGATAAAGTAGCTTAGAAATTATTTATTCACTTAATATATATTAATATATATATATAAATTAAAATATATATATATATATATATATATATATATATATAACCCTTATTTCGTTATAAAAAATATGTATTAATTTAACTTCAAATTAGGTACAAATTAAATTGGTTAAAAGTTATAATTAAATGTTTGTTAAAGGAATTTAAATTGCTTTAATAAATAAGTTAAATTTTCATAATAGAGATAAACTCTTGTTATTTAATAAGTAATCTTTATCGATGATAAAATAATCTACTTGAAATTCCTTCGCAATGGTGTTAATGTAACAATAACCCATCAATAACTTAGAAGCACTTTGCGCTTAATGCTTATGCGATAAATCTGACATCTTGTCTACAGTAAAAGCTATTATGGTGGAATAGACAGAGGCATTGAATACCGCATAAACGGCAATCCTTTTAGTTAGCAAAACAATCAAGCATGAATGCATTGTTAACTATTTATATCATGGCGTGTCTTTAAATGCGAAACTTAAAATGAACAATAGTGTGGCAAGTTATTTTATATATACGACCTTAATACTGGTGTTAAGAATTGTGTACAGTCGTTAATTTTAATTCATGGTGTAATATTGCAGGCTTTAGCACTTAGCTGACAAAACGTACTAATTTCAAAATAGCTCAAATAATATGAAATTGTGAATTGTTATATTTCCTTGGCAGCAAGCAAAGTGACAAATTAGTTTGTTACAGAGATTGTAATTTCTTGTACAAATACGCTTCTAACTTGAGTTACGTTTAAACTAATCTACGGAATGGTATACCCTTTGATTTTAAAATATGTTACTCATCACTAATTCCAGCGATTTCTTAAGCGCTTTTTCGTACCTATCCTTAATTTCTTCCCTATTTTCAAGAATATTCTAGAATATCACTTCATATAAGTAAATTACTTGTTATTGATGTATGTGGCAACAAAACCTGGTGTGTACTTGTTACAATTTAAAAATAAAAATGTTTGACCGCTGAAAGTACTAAATGTGGGATTGCTCATATGTAAATTGTATGCGAATGATATTTCCTTTTTATTATTAATTGTTGTCGAACATAGAGGTGCTCCTTTGTGAGTTTATATTTAGTTTAAGTAATGCGATGATTCGACGCATTTGTCGATATCATTTATAAACTACAATTACAAATTTTGAACAATACTACTGAAGCGTATGTAAAGTAGTACGTTGCTGAAACTGCAGTTGTCGACACCTATTTTGAAGTGCGTAAGGGTTAGCTAATTATACAAATATCAAGTTATAGATCATTTTGTAGTACTTAACTTTGATGGATAAATTCAGCAATTAATTGATCAGTCTACATTAGTGGCGTATAGTCGAAATCAGGAAAGAATAAATGCACGTCATAGGTTTCTGAATTAAAAATCGACATACTTTTAAAGGATCTATCGGAATATACTTAATGCATAAGATTTGAAAGAATGTCGTTTTTTAATTCAGAAACCTATCACCTGCATTCATTCGTTCCTGATTTCGACTATATCCAGCCCGAGGTTCTGGAGAGGGCAAAGTAAAAAAATAAAATATTGTTGGTCATTGTTCGTGGATTTATTGTTTACGATTCGCAAGACTTATTAATTAGTGTCACTTTTTGTTTTACAATGATAGGTGGTTATTATTTAAAAATTAATTTCTAAGAAGTGCAAAATAATAAGAAATATGTGAACTAAATTCATTATAACAAAACTAAAGTTAAATTACAGAGGTAACTTTACTAACAGGAAAATATTCGAAGAAAGCTCTTATGCATAAGTAGAAGAAGAAATATTATTTTACTACATTATTAGCATAATAATAATATACATTCGCTCTAACTCACTTCAGGCATAAGAAAACAGATTGTTATATATCAAAATTTGAAAAAGTTTATATAATACTAGGACACTGAACGTGGTAACTGATTTAAATAACAATATTGAGTTTGCGTGCCTTTTTCTGCAGTTCGGAGAGAATTTCTTCAGCTGTTACTGGGATTGAAGGATATATGTATAAAAGAGTTAACCCATTTAGTCGGTTCTTACCTGTTGTATTGCGAAGATAGGATTTTAGAGGCTTCGTAGTTGAAAATTGCCTCTCTGCGGTTGCTGTACTAACAGGTGATGTGCAAAAAATTTTCAGCAAGGTATAATATTTTGATATACAATCTCGTCACACATTTCTAAGGCATTTAATGCTGATTTTGGAAAGTTTTCTAAGGCATAATTCTGAAATTTTCTGTACCATAGTTTGAAATCCGCAAATGCTACTGATAGATTCACATTTCCAGTATCAAGTTTGTAAAATTCAATTAAACGATCAAATCGAGGAAGTTCATTGTTGCAGTTTTTATTTTGTGCGGGAATTAGAGTAGTATAACTATGGAGAAGCTGGGACATCCCTTTTTAAAGGGTCATAAATATCTTGTAAAGGATGTGTTATTATGGAAAAGAAGTATGTATGTGTGAAGGTCATGTATGTGTAGGTGTGTGTGTGTGTTAGTATTAGTTAGGTTTGAGGATAACGATAGTATGGCTATGGAGAAGCTGGCCGGCCCTTTTAAAAGGATCATAAATATCTTGTAAAGGGTGTGCGTATTATATAAAAGAGGTATGTATGTGCAGGTGTGCGTGTAGGGTGTAGGGTATGTATGGTTTGTCGGTGATGTTAACGTGGAAGTCGTGCCGCCCTCGTGATAAAAGTGTGTGTTAGATATCGATCGGGGGCGGTGTTGTTGTTGTTTTATTTTCGAAAAGAAAGGTATGTATCGTTATGTGTATAGGTGTGTAGGGGGGCGTCCGTGTTTTAGTCTAAGACGAAATATCGTAAGGGGCGCGCAAGTGGTGCGAACGTGTTTTGTTTTAAGAGTGTGTTTTCGGGGGTGGTGGTCGCGTTCGAGAATAAGTCTGGGTAAATAACCGCAAGGGTTTTTTATTACAGGTGTCGATAAGAAAAAATTGCGATGGCCCTTTAAAAGGGCTGTCTCAGCTTCTCCATAGCTATACTACTGACGTAATCGTATTTTTGCTCAAGATGGTTCGATCCATGACGTGTGCGTGTATTTTTGCCCTCCGAGAGAAGATGATGAAAGTGCGCTATTTAATTCGTATACAAATACGGGGTCACGATTATCTCATCGGAACACGTGCAAGACGTTTCAAGTAAACTTTTAATAATTTGGAAATGTTACGCTCGATGTTTTCGTAGGCAATTATGATGAAGTATTTAAAATAACGCAGAGATTTCAGATCGTCGGGCAAGAGAAAAAAAAACGGGATCGCGATTATCTCATCGGACACGTGCAAGACGTTTTAAATGTAATTGTTTCGGTATAAATGGTAAAAGTTCTTCCTTAATTTTGTGTGCATTATATGAACCCAAAGCATATACGATGACGAAATCGTATTTTGCCGAGAAATAAAAAGTGGTCGTAAATTTTGTATAGTATACATTCATTATATAAAGCGGAAGTTAAAATATAAATGATCGAGTATGTTTGTATAATTATTTTTTATTATCGAAGTCGGGAATCGCTTTTGTTAAAACATTGTATGTATAAAAGATAGCTTCTTGGAACGCGTTAAGAAAATACTGTAGTTTAAGATTACATCATTCGTGAGTAAGTTTTAATTTCAGTACACATCGTTTTGAATCATTAATTATATAGGAACCCATTACTTTTAACAAATATGGTTTATAAATCCTCGAAATATAGACGATTGAAATTTTTATATTCTTTTATCGATGCCGAGTCGGCGAAAATGTCTTTACTTACATCTTTGAATAAAAATATGCTCATTAATTTTTATGCGATTTCAATATCCGCATAATAAAAGATAACGTTTTAATTTGAATGAGCTTTTTTTGTCCAAAACAAGGGCAATGCTATTTAATTCTAATGAATTGCTATCGTTAATGTCTGAATCGTGTATGTGGGGAGCGGTTTTCAGATGCGTAATAAATTGTACGTCATTCGGAGTGATATAAATAGAGGATCCCTTGTAAGGCTTTTTATCTTGTAAAATATAAGTTTGAGAGTCGTGCAACGTGTTTTGTCATCGTGCAGCTTGCATTAAAAACAGGTAATAATTGTAAATATATTTTTAACTTTATGTAATTATATTCGTAATTAGAATTAAAATATGGAGTTAATTAAAAAATCAATTCAGTAAGCCGCATCGATAGGAAGAAGACCGTAAAGTCAAAGATCTCGAGCTACAGCACCTTATCCGGTTTTAAGCATCAAATCTCTTCAGTCAAAGAAGAATTCTCGGCTCATTCTCGTCGAATTAGAAGAATGCGTTGTGTTCCTTCCGCAGAGAATCGCGGACGTAATTAGCGACAAAGATATCGAAGAGCTGAATAAACAGGAATGCCTTTGTTTGCACTACCTAGGATCGTTCGAAGTTGGTTAGTATTTAATATTTTAATTTTTATTTAAAAAACTAATACGAAATTCGTTTATTTTAAAGGTAAACCTAATCCTGCAGCGAGTATTTCCTTCTGCTGCATGGGCGAAAAACAAAAGGATCCATCATCATCAGCCCTCACGGATCCTCCCAAGGAAAATCAAGAACGGCAAGAGCAAAAAAAGCCATCCGTATCGTCATCACACTAGAATACCTACCTATACATGGTAATTAATTTTATAATTTTAGTATTTTTACATCTTGATTTTTAAAGTTATGAGTATTGAATATAGAATTAGATCAGCAACCCATTACAATCGTGATATGCTAATTGCGGATTATCCACATAATTTTATAGAATCGCATGCAAGGAATTGCCTGCTTATTTAAAAGACTTTAAATATCGGGACGGTTTTTGATTGGGTCTCGAGCCCTTTTCTATTTTGCATGCAATTTAATTTGTTCGACAATTTAACGTGCTTAGAAGATTCGTATTCTAACACAATAGCGTTTTGCTTCACCGACGTGTCTCGTATGAAAGAAAAGCTTTTTAATTTATGTAATTACGACCGAAGGGCATTTTATAATATTAGCGAAAGCATCTCGGCCGGTATTAGGTTGTTTAGATTTGTAGATCAATCTGCCGTATCGCCATTAAAAACAGTGTTTAATTTTCAGTATAAATGTGAAAGTGACATTTTCTTTTATGCAATTCTAAGAACCGATTGCCTATAGTGGACTTAAAAATAGAGAATTCGTGTTTTCAACTCAATTTATTAATTCTTTGTTGATTTGCAGAAAAACCCTCCGCATGCGCTTGCATGAAATCGGCGATTTATTTGTCTATAGTAAATGTGTTAGAACGACAGATGTATTTTCTATAAAATCAACTAAAAATTACAGATTCAGAAAAATATGCTATAAACTTATCCTTTTGTATAAGATTTTTAAACTCGTACAAATTGTTAGAATAAAACGGGAACTGCATGCCGAATTAGAAGCCATTTTATGGTCCTGCGATTTATCGCCCAAAGACGATACGCCAAACGTATTAGTAAAATTGCACGGTTCAAAATACAGAAAGTTGGCATTGAAATACGAAAAAAAAAATGTTAACTAACAGAAAAATCGAAGCGGACGCGGGCGTTTCGATGTGTTGTGATCAGATGCTACAGTTGTATCGAAAAGTGCACGCAATTTTAACGAAATGTCGTAAAACTAAAGTATTTCGCAATTGGGTTCGAATATTAAAATCCACATTCACAACACCGAATCGATTTTAAGAACGGTGAAACAAACTTCTTCTTCGCTCTCGGCTAGTTATCTGAATCTATTCGAAAATCTTCTATGCCATATGAAAAGATATAAAATGCTATTTAAAATCTATTAAAAAACTACTGCGGCAGAATGTTCCTAAACAATGGATGTATTCTCGGAGCACGCCTCGACATTCTGAATTGGTTTGGAAGCCGATCGTGTCTGCGTTTAAATCGAGAATTCAAACAGCTCAAATTATTAATGTTGCACATAAAGATCTTAATTTATTTATCGAAGATTGTAAAAAACTAATTTTATCCAAATTGTATACGATTTTTAAAAATCACTCGGTAAACCTTAAAATTAATGTCGTGTTAGCGTGCGATTTTTCAAATTTTCCGTCGCGCTCAACGAAAATGAGTTTCAAACTAGGTATTTTCGACGCCCAACTTTTTAATTTGTTTCGGCAATTTAGAGAAGTTTAACGAGTGGTTTGCGTGCAATATCGCAACACGCTTGTTGGATAAAATAGAGAACGACGCAATGCACGGGTCAGGATTCACGCTATCCGAAATATTATTTTTAAATGTTAATATTAATAATGCTATGATATGTTTCACGCGAGTTGTTTCATGCCTCTTCCTATCGCAATTCAAAACAAAAGGCCTGTTTAAACATTAGAAACAATGATTTTTCATGCTTTTATTGGAGCGTTTTAGCCGGAATAATTAAGCCTACAGCAGGTAAGCATGCTAATCGCACAACTTCGTATCCGCATTTTGCAGAAATTTTTAATATGAAAAATTTCGTCAGCCCCATGCCTATATCGGATATATCGAAATTCGAAAAGCAGAATGATATTTCTGTAAATGTTTTTGCTCTTATTTTAAAACGCGCTCGATACATCGTAACACCGGTACAATTAACTAGCCAAAAACGAGATAAACACGTTAATCTGTTAATTGTTGAAGATGCGTATGTCAACTAGTCGTCAAAATTTAATTCTGACGACGGCGAAGACGTCAATGGCGACGAGGACGACGACGACGGCGACGAGGCCGATAAAGTTGGAAAAAGTTTGGAAGAATTAAAAAAAATATTAAAGATTATAAACGGGGCGTTAGATATCATTATTGTCTTATAAAAAATTTAGCCTCACTTGTCAGAGGTCAATTAACTAAACATACGGGTCACTTTTACGTATGCGATAGATGTCTCTCCTATTTTTACGATCGCAAACGTCTCGATGCCCACGAGCAAGTATGCGAAAAACTTAACGAGTGTCGTGTTATTTTACCCTCCGAAAAAACAAATATTTACAATTTAAAGATTTTAAGTATAAAATACCTGTGCCGATGGTGGTTTATTCTGACATAGAATGCCTTATTAAAAAACCGAAAGAGCTTCCGAATCAGAACGCACTTTCAAATACCAGGAACATATTCCGTTTTCAATAGGATATTATTTTTATTGTGGATATGACGAATCTCTTTCATATTACAGTTCATACACGGGCACAGACTGCATTTCTTGGTTTGTGCGACAATTAAAACATATTGCCATATGTTATGGGAGCGCATTTTTAAAACGAGCCTGCTACGTCCTCTATAGATGCCTCGACGGCAAAAACGTGCTTTATTTGCGAAGTCGATTTCTTGCCGGACGACGAAAAGGTTATCGATCACGATCACATGAATGGTTCTGTAAGAGGTGTTGCGCATAGCAGCTGTAATTTAAATTTTAGGTTATTTCCAATTATTCCCGTAGTCTATCATAATTTGAGCAATTATGATGCTCATTTTATTATTAAAGAGCTTGCTAACGCTTTCGAAGGCCCCATGAATATAATACCCTTGAATAATGAAAATACATAACATTTTCTAAAAATACAACGACGCAAATGTGACGTTCAGATTCATAGATTCCTTTCGCTTTATGGCAATGTCATTGGAAAAATTAGCATGCGAGTTGTCTTTCGATGACTTTAAAGTTTTAAAAAAGGAATTTAGCTCGCTAAACCCGGATCGCATTAAATTGCTAATGCGCAAGGGTATTTTCCTACGAATATTTGGATGACATTTTGAAATTAAGCGAAGAAAATCTTCCTCCTATAGAATGTTTTTATAGCAATCTTAATGAATCACATATTGAAGAATCGGAATATATTCATGCGCAAACCGTATGGAGCACTTTTAAATGCAAAAATTTAGGCGACTACGCGGACCTATATTTAAAATGCGACATTCTTTTACTTTGCGATATATTCCAAGACTTTAGAAAAATTGTCTTGAAACATACAAATTGGATCCCTTAAATTCTGTGACTTTGCGAGCTACTCGTGGTCTAGCATGTTATTATATACTAAAATCAGGCTAGAACTAATTTGTGACGTCGACATGTTTTAATGATCGAAAGAGGCATTCGGGGGCCTTACTCAAGTCGTAAAACGATATGTAGAATCCAATAATAAATATTATCCCCAAACGTATGATCCATCCAAGCCGAATAAATTTTTATTTTACGGAGATATTAATAATCTCTATGGTCATGCCGAATCTTGCTATTTGCCTTACGGGATTTCAAATGGCTAACGCCTGAAGAAATATTAAAATTTAATGTTACAACGGTGAGCATTACGAGCGATAAAGGTTATATTATCGAATGCGACTTGGAATTTCCTACGGACATTCACGACGCTCAGAAAGAGTTGCCGATGTGCCCAGAACAGGACACGCCTCCGGGCTCGAAATTTTCAAAATTAATGTGCACTCTCACGAAAAGTTCAACTACGTTGTGCATTACAGAAATCTCCAGGTTTATTTATCTGCGGGCGTAGTTATGACGCGCGTTCATAAGGTTTTAGAATTCGGTCAGTCTCCTTGGTTGAGACCGTTTGTCGAATTAAATACAAGAATGCGCACGGAAGCTAAAACGGAATTTGCACAAAATCTATATAAATTTGCAAACAATTCCATTTTGGTAAAACAATGGAGAATGTTAGGAAAAGACGCGTCATAAAATTAGTGACTCATTGGAGCGGTCGGTATGGTGCTCTATCTTTAATTTCCAAACCAAATTTCCATTCGGCAACGATTTTGACAAAAATCTGGTCGCGATCGAATTGAGCAAAACAGAGATAGAGTTCAACAAACCTATCCACATAGGTATGGCCATCTTAGAATTATCAAAAATTGAATTATATAATTTTCACTACGATTTCATGAAGGCAAAATTTGCAAATAATTGCGAATTATGCTACATGGACACCGACAGCCTTTTGTATAGTGTGACGTGCAATGATTTCTATGAAGAGTGTATAAAGACGAATCTAGAAAAATTTGATACGAGCGCTTATGATCCCGATAACATCTATAAAATTCCTTTAATTAATAAAAAAGTCATTGGTCTTATGAAAGACGAAACTAGAGGTCGTATTTTAACGCACTTTGTAGGCCTTCGATCGAAAATGTACTCTTTAAAAATAGAAGGCCGTGAGATAATAAAGAAGGCTAAGGGTGTTAAAAGTACATTATCGATCAGCAAATCTGTTTCGATCACTATCTCGATACGTTACGAAATAAAGTAGTTATAGAACGAGACCAAAATAGCATACGATCATATTTGCATAAGGTATATTCCATACGTCAGACGAAAATTGCTTTAAGTTATCAAGATGATAAAAGATACATTTTATCTAACGGAATAGATACTTTGCCTCATGGGCACTATCTAATAAAGGACCTTTGAATAAAACCATATTTTATTTTGTGAATTGCATGTTTATTATAAAAAAATAATTAAAATCTTGTAACGAGAAAGAAATTGCATTGTCTTTTGTATTTTTATATTATAAAACCGCATTGTATTTTTTAATTTTTATATTATGTATAAAATTAATTTAAAATATATTTTAAGCGCTGTTGTAGAGGCTCTCTTTGTTATATTGTAATCAAGAAAAAGCATTGTATTTTGTTATTTTTTATATTTATTATAAAAATTAATTAAAATATTGTAACAAGCCAAGATAAAAAAACTGCATTGTATTTTTTATTTTTTTATATTATGTATAAAATAAACTAAAATAATACATTTTAAGTGCTGCTGCATGTCAAAGTATCGCAGTTGTAGCGTCTCTATCTTTCTTATTTTTACAAGATAAAAAAAATGTATAATAAAAATCAAACAAAAAAAACAAATTTTTATTTTTGAAATGTAACATATTTATATAATAAAAAATATAAAAAACAAATGTTTTATTTTTAAATGTAACAATCTATATAAGATCAGCTTTTTGAATCCAGGAAGGCTCTTGGAAGCCCAACCATTTGACGAGAATTTTGGTTCCTTTTCGCCTTAGTATTTTCTCGATAAGGTAAATATTTGGAACTCTCGTTTTCTGCAGCTCAGCTTCATAAAACTGTCCCAATACTGGATCGCCATGCATGTCGACGAGTAAATAAGTAGTCGGATTTGCTCGAAACACTTTACATATTTTAAACGTCTCCTCGCTCCAGTTTGCATTGTAGCCCTTAGAAAAATACTTTATATTTTGAAATGCGTACAAAGTCGTCCACGGCATAACGAGGTTTTCTAGTCGCCAGTTTTAATTTATCGTAAACTTTCAGACGCGTTTTCGCGGTCACATTTTGGGTTTTCTTTTAGTGGTCGAATGCACCGTATCGTTGTATTTCGATACAATCGAATCGATTATATCAATCCACTTCCATTTGCCTCTCAGACTAAAAGCTTTATACAGTTTGTTTTTATCGTTCTGATTGCACGTTCTACGATGGCGGCTTTGATTGAGCTATATGTGGAGTAATGATTAATATCGCCATATTCCTTCATCAGCCGTGCAAATTGGCCGTTATAAAATTCTGTACCATTATCTGTTTGCAGATTTTTCGGTAAAGGCGGCCGCGATCTTTTAATTTCATTTAGAATCTCGCGCATCGCAGATGTGCTTCATGACCATTCTTGGATTTAAGCGGTCTCGTCCATAAATATTTCGAATAGCAATCGATCACGAGTAGAATATACTTATGCCCTTTATTATATTTCGAATATGGAATAAATTCAGCAATATCGGCTTGGAATAAGTCGTGATAAGATTTGATGATCGTTCTTCGACGTGGAAAATTTATTCTAACCCCTCTGTGCAGTTCATCCACTAGTATTTCCTTATCGTTATATTTCTTAGACATTTTAAGGTTTGACACGAGTATGAGAGTTAGACGACGAGGCTTTATCTTGCTCCAATAACACGTGCAGGTGTCTTATAACGTCGGTATTAATTTTGTGAAATTGTAAATCGTCTCCAGCAGACGTCTTGACCCGTCTAATTTCAAGTGGTTGAAAATCAGGAAGTTCGTGTTTAAAACAACTTCGTTCAACACTTGAACGACCGATTGCAATACATCTCGAATGATCACGTTATCGCGGTGAATGGCGACACCTTCGATAAGATTTTGTATTCTCGCGTTCACATAGAACTTAGAAACGGCATCGTGCTCATCTTCGGCCTCGCCTATGTTGACAATTCTCAAGCCTCGAGAGTCGAAGTTCTTGGCCTTACCGTCGTCGATCGTGGTTAGTTTCATAAAATTTTGCGCTTTTTCTGACAACGTCGAGTCCACGTATCTCTTGTTAACGGCATCGCCGGGGGGTCGTGCAAATTTACAATGGATCGCGATTTGGCGTCAAATTTAAGTTTCTTATTAGCATGCGTTTTTCCCGAAGATGAAGCGGTCAAACATATTTCCAATGCTTTGCCTATACGCAGATTGAGTTCTTCGCTGCAAAATTTTAAGTTTACGCCGTCGTTTGATTTTTTAGGATCGGCCAAATTCACTATTCTAAAATCCTTCAAGTTAACTATTTTCTCGTCCTCGTCCAATACCAAGGCGCTTCGTTTATTTACCGCATCCGTTCCGGTCACGGGATTGCCTAGTTGCAAAGTTTTCTATTTTCTATGTTGAAATCGCCTTCCGGAGTTAGTTTAAAGCCTACACCAGGAGGCCCGCGCGCAGCGGTATTACCAAACCCTCCGCCTCCAGAGTCTCTGGCAACATACGCTCTTCCAAATTTATCGACGACCATTTTATTTCTGAGACTATTCTATAGAACGTGTATATTTTATTAGGCGATTAATTTCCCTTTAATTCGGATATAATAGAAAGAAATTCGTTTTGATTCTGAGAGCTATTGTTGCCCGCCGAACGTTCGGCCATCAACAAACGAAGCCGGCTCACCAGCTCGGCCGGCGAGTCCCAATGAACGTATTCTATCTCATGATTAGAATTATCGAATTTTTTGTATCGCCAAATTCTGCTTATATTACTCGATGGCTGTCTTTTTCGATAAATTATCCATACCGAGACCTTTCTTTTCTTCGTTATTTTGGATCGTAATTGCATGGGAATCGTAGGAGTCGCCGATGCTGTATTCATCTCTTGACGACAACGACGACGGTGACGGCGACGAAGCATGCTGCGGCGAGGGAGGAGGCGTAGATATTGTAGTCGCCACGGGCGACGGTGTTAAATTCGGAACGATATAATTTTTATATTTGGGCGTTTTAGGCAGATCCTTGCGAAACAGTTTATTATATGCATTGGTTTTCTTCAAAATATCGATGTAATTTTTACATCTAGCTCGGAAGGATTGCCAGCAGGCGTTTTCTTATTCGAAGGATTTTCTTATAAGTTAACAATCGAAGTAAGCCCTCCGTAATAGGATATTTTTATTTCTAATATTAATCGTAGATCCGTCGTCTGCAATAGCTAACTCTGAATTGCCCATAGACCATTTATTCGAAAGGTCGTCGTATTGAATGCCGATTCCGGTATCGTCTATATTGGGATCCTCGCTTTTGGACAGGATGTCGGCATACTTTTAAGTAAGGCATCTGAACCGTCGCCGACATTATCAGATTCGTGCTCCGCATTCTGACGTCGAATATAATTAGATTTTTACTTGCAGAGAATTTTGATAGCGATTTTAACGGTTCTAGTAATTGAGCATGCTTCATTCCGTATTTTAATTGAGCTCGATTTTGATCTCGTTTAAAATCTAAAACTTTTTCTTATCGTTTTAGTGGCCTGTACTACGGCTCGATTTAAATTCGTAGAGTGACGTCGTCGTCGTCCTCGTCTCATCGCAGCCGCAGACATTGCGTTGATGAAAGTTCGCTCGAACGTCGTGATTTTAAATACATATGTAATGATCGAATCCTTTACGGTAGCGGCCCTCGTTTATGGCTTTTTCTTTGTCACCCAAGAATCCGTATCCGGCTTTATTGCCATCGCCGTCTTTTTTTTCCCACGCTAGACGGCACATCTTTTGAAATCTTCGAAGCTCATGTCGGTATTAATGTGCTCCGAATAGATATGTCTTAAGTTCATTTCGTCTTGCAAAAACTATAATTAAATTTGTATTGTCGCGAATAAGATGCTTCGGTATTCTTGCATACGATTGGCTGAGGTAGAACGCGTCTATATTCTTATGACGGCTCATTGAAAATATTGACGAATCGCGTTTTGTTCGTGACATTGAATGTCGTCGAAAATGAAAATCGAATTACTCTTAGCATCTTGCGGTGAAATTATTTCAGAATTTTCGCTAAATTCGTAATAGCCTAGTCCCTTGATCGGTCTCAAAACTCGACTCAAAAAATCGTATTTGGGCTGAAATAGCGACTTGGAGTAAATGTAAACGTTTTCAAATTCCAATCCGTTGGGTGCCAGTAACAAACTCAAAATCAGGTTTGTTTTACCGCACGCAGAAGGTCCGCATACGATGCATCTTATGCTGGCCGGTAAGAGATCTCCGTGCTTTTGCGCGTTCCAAAATAGGAATAAGGATCATCCTGCTCGACCGTTAGATCCATATTTGCAACCGGTAGAGATTGTTTCTGTTTAATAACCTTCATGTCTATTATTCGCTAATATGACGCGTAACGATTTCCGTAAACGGATCGTATTCGAATATAGAGTCGTGCAAAATTAAGCAGTATGCTTTAGTGGTTTGATCGAAAATGTTGCTGGATTCGATTTCGAGACGTATATCGACGGCCGAATTTTTAATAGATTCTTCTTGACGACTGCAATCGATCACGAACACGGGACAATTGCCAAATTGCTGATAGTCGTTCAAACAACACAGAGCGTAGCTCAAATTGCTCGCGCCTGCATAATAGTTTTCCGGAAATTTCGAATAGTGCATGAACGGGGTCGAATAATCGTTATTGGCAAAGTCCGAATTCATATCTTGAAGTGGAAATTCTTGGGAATTAAGGTATAGTTTTAAATTTGTCAGATTGCAGTGATCGAACTGGGCTGCCGATTGCTTCGCATTATCATACTTGCCATGCTGAAGAGTAAATAGAATCCATCGAGGTTTTTCTAATTCGTTCGAATTCTTAATACGCCAAACGTGAATTTTCGAAGACGGAAAGGACGGCAACTCGTGAAGCTCCCAGCGACGAAAGTAAACCACAATTCTGGGATTTTATGCAAATGATGGAATAAATTTAATTTCGATTCATCGCTAAGCTTTAAATGCGGAACCTCCACGATATTTTAGTAATTTTAAATGTTAGCTCGTTTTCGTCGCTCTTGTAACAATTGACGTCGCTCTTGGATCTAATTAAAACAAGCTCTTGCGGCATGTTTACGACGGCTCGTTTATAATCCTCGCAAAATCCAAAAATATGCTTTAGAGGCACATTGCACGAGAAGCGTCCGTTCTTAAAAATGTCGGCGTTTGTATCTCCTCGAGGGTCCCAGGTGCTATTGCTCAAACCGTTGAATTTTTTGTGATACGAAGCGAGACCCTTCATCGTGCACGTTATACCAGGCTGCTTACAAACGTCGACCACATGCGTGCTCCCCATTTTGTACTGTATTTCATCGAACAAGAATAATATTGCGTTGTTCGTTATCGTATACGGTTTACCTTCGGTTTTCACCGAAAACGTTCCCTTAATATTAATGTAACTGTCGTAGGTTGCGGTTATAGCATCGGAATTTTGGATTTCTATAATCACTCTATCGCTGTGGTCTGTGTTTCGCGTGAAGGGTAAATACGAATAATAATCTTCTTTCGAAATTGTCTCTTCGTAGCGAGGCCTTTTGAATACGTCTAATTTGGCCACCTCGTCGAAACGTAATTTCTTCAAAGGAGAACTAATCACCGACGAGATGTGATCTGCGACCATTTTCGTGCTACTACCAAAATCACCACGTATTTTACCGCCACGTTTAGCCATTTCTAGTACTTTTTTTCTATCTCGTATTCAAAAGCTTGTAGCCGAGCGCTTTTAAGAAACTTGCGTCTGCGCGACTAAGAGCGAGGTTCTTCTTCCTCTTCTTTTAATATGATGTCGCTTTTCACACCTCTTCCGCTTTTTATTTCGTTATGGCTAACGATGATTTGCGTGCGACTGCAGATTTCGAAAACGTTTTTTGCGTTTTATATAGGTTTGTTTTTGAGGAAGAAGAAGAAGAAGAAGACTTCGGCAGCAACGACGATAACAATGCCCAACGCGCGGATTTTTTATTAGGTATATTGACGACTGCGGCTAACGTCTGCTGCTGCTGCTGCTGACGCTCGTCATCGTAAACGACGCCCATTTTTAACTTAATAATAATTTTATTATTCGCGTCTTAGCTCTAGGCGAACGCAAAGGTACGTATCCTTCGAAAAATTAACCGCTTCACCCGTATGATCCACCAGTCTCAACGTAATGTTATCGAATTCGTCCACGCACAGACGGAAACGAATTATATTGCTGGGTTGTTGTTCTATGCTGTAGCCTGGGGGCACGGTTAGGCCAAATTCGTAAATGCTATGACACAGTTGGTTATTGCGGTACGCTTCCTTCGTAATGTTAGTATCTACGAAAATATTAGATACCGAAATTATTTCCACATCGCGATCGGACGTATGCGAACGACCTTCCTCTAAAATTCGATCATAAAATCCCAGCATTCGACCGATGTTGCCGCGCTTCGTGAAGTCTACGGAGTATTTCGATTTTATTTCGCACTTTAGGGTATTATTATTAGCTCTTAAAGAAAACAAGCCGTCGACCAATCCGTCGTCGTCCAAAGTTACGGACGAATTAATTTCTTTGTTGGCTTTAGCCGACTCAATATCTTTTTCTCAGGAACGTGTTTAGCTCGTCTATTTCGTAGCATCCCTCGTCGATGGTGATTTCTTTATCTTTATCGTAATAGAACTTATTATTTCCCTCGTAAATATTTCGAACGGTGTTGCACGTGTAAAGACCCACCAAGCCGCAGGTGTACGTACCGCCATCGTTCAGTCTCACAGGTGGGTATAGCGTACCGCTGCTGATGGTATTTCCATCCCGAATATCGTGAATGTCCTAGACATGACTGTAGCGCTCCGAGGGCATTATGGTTCTTTATGTAAAAATTTCAACACTAAATGACCACACACGATCGTGTTAAAGTCTTGCTCCTTTCCACGTTATAATATATATCGCTACCGTGAAAATATCTTAAGACTTCCTCGGGAGGCCTCAGGTCTCCGAAACTATCGAAGTATATCACCGTATTGGCCCTTTTTATAACCGACCCAATGCGTGCCCGGACCGGATCCATCGTCTAAATTTATAATACCACTTTCGTTTCGCCACGGCGGTGCTAAGCTTCCGTCGCGTCTTTTAGCGGCAACTCGTCTCGCATGTACACGCCTCTAAAATACGGAACACCTTTAGCATATTTGTGCAGATCGAGATCGGTCAATGCGCGCATGGGAGGTGGGGTGGTGGTGGTGGTGGTGGTGGCGAGCTTAGCATTCCTCGGCACCATCGAAGTCATCCGTTTTTGAATCCCCGGATAAGGTTTCAA
The DNA here is from genome assembly GCA_036346225.1 of Platerodrilus igneus. NCBI lineage: Eukaryota > Metazoa > Arthropoda > Insecta > Coleoptera > Lycidae > Platerodrilus > Platerodrilus igneus. The sequence goes on from JARFIW010001116.1 coordinate 29,932, forward strand.
GTACAAGGCGCTACCTTTCTTGTGAGGCTTTAAATACAATCCGCTGCCGACTTTTTCTCTTCCATGGCTCTGTTGTGACGCGCGTTCTCGTCGAAATACCTCTTTTTTTTGGCCGAATTGATGGCGTTTGCGACGCTCGACGCTCCGCCGGCCAGTGCTCCGAGCGCCGAAAGACCCGCAAATATCGGAATCAAAGGCAATAAGCCTCCTCGCTTGGGCACCGGTATTATGCGCGGTACTTTAATTTTCGAACGACCTCCCATCCTGTTGACTATAATTTTGCAGCATTCATCGCGCTCGAAATGAGACGATTATGCGAAGCATCTCCGTGTCCTTTACTCTTGATGCTTTGTTTTCTGATTTCTTTAGATATTTTACTTATAAGACCGCCTCTGAAGGAGCATTTTCTGCCGACGTTACCGTTATTGTCTTTGAATTTACCCGAGCATCGACGTACTCGACGTCGTCGTTTTTGTCGTCGTCGTCGTCCTCCTCGCTGTCGACGATCCAGTTTCACGGCCATTTTCTTGTCTATTCCCATTCCTAGTTTGCGTTTCGCTTTCATTGCAGCCGTTACGCCCAACGCTGCGAGCTTCTCGGACCACTTAGAATCTTTGGCCTTGACTCGCCGCCGCTTCTTGCAAGACCTTGTCGGCCTCGTGCCTGCGCTCCACGTCTTTGTGATGCGAATACGCGATGTCGTGCTGTTTGCACGCTTGTCTAGAGGATTAATACCTTTGTCTCCGCGATTTAAACGCTCTTGTAGCCTGGTTCCGGGACCGCAGAAGTTATGACCAGGAAGGTGCAGTTCGAAGGGCAATTTATTTAAGAGGTTGTTGAACAACCCTTCACCCCCGTGTACCAACAGTGACTAACATCTCTCCTGCAATAACGTAACAATTTATATATATATATATATATATATATATATATATATATATAAAAAAATAACTGCATACAGAATAAATTTTATTTACAAAAAAAGGATCATACACTATCTTTAAAATACAAAGGTTTCATTTCGACATTTAAATTCTTTTGATATAAACATAATACGTCATCGACAATTTCGTGAGGAAATGGCGCGTGATTTCTAATAAGCCGAGTCTGTTGATGTCGTAAAGAACGTTTAGGGTACTTAGGGATGGATTTCCAAATACGTATTCGCTTATCATCTCGACTCGACATAAGATTTGATCCTGCACGTTCGAATAAAGTCCAGCATCCTCGAGGAGGGGGACGCCTTCACCTCCATCGTCGTCGCCGTCGCCGCTACTGCTCTTGCACCTGTTATACGCGTAAGCTCCGAACTCTTCGGGAAGGCAAGTGGCGACGCACTCTATATTTCTATCGTAGAACTCTTGAAAATCTTGTCCTTTCAATATTTCTAATTTGAGCATTATAAGAGGCGCTAGAGTAAACACTTTTGCAAATTCTTCGCGGGAGAGAGAAATTCGCGCAACATTGTATCCGGATCCTGTTGTTGTTGATTCTAATGCGGCGAGAGCCGCAGTTTTTGCACCTCGACTCTATGAATGGACTCGTATTCGTCTTTAAATTCCACTTCCAAGTATCCGTCGATCGTCTGATGCATTTCACGCCTCCAGTGCCATACGTCTGCGACTACGGAGGCGGCGGTAGCGCCTGCAGATGCAACCGTGGCAGTATCCGAGCGGTTGGAAAAAATTTTTAAATTTATGTTCGATATTGATAGACGACAAATCTTTCCACTCGTTTTCGTCCATTTGCAATTCGCCTTCTTTACAAAATCTGTTGGGGCATATAAGTCTGATAACAGGGCTAAAATCCATATTGCTCTTTCGTTTGGTTGCCCACTTCGATCGTATGACCGTGAGCGCACCATTGCGCATTCTCCTTGGAGGAATTCAATCGGTATTCGGTGCTACATATCAGGGATCCATCGCCTGATCGTTATCGTAACATGAATACCTGACAAAACTTGCGGCGATCCAGATACTGCACCGTAGATGATGATGATGACGAAATTACGTCATCATCATCGTTATTTAAAAATACTTGACTGTCGTCACCACTTGTATGATTATTTTCGTCTTGAATATACTTCACCATAATTGCTATTTTTAAGTGCAAAATTTCACGCACACATACACACCCTGAACGAAGATACCTCCGGTTAGAACTGAAAATTATTTTGCATGCGTAGGTTTTCGTTCGAGCTCAAACGATGTTGCTCATGCGCGCATAGTTTATTTTATATTTGTAATAGATGTAGTATGCCCACGCTCCTATTAATTGCATAAGTACGATGTGTTCTAAATACGTCCATACACCATCTGAACTATCAAATTCTCGATCTTTTTTTCTCGCTCTCTTTTCTCTTTCGAAGGCGATTCGTTTATGATTCCATGGCATGACGTACCATTCGGTCTCCGTAAAACTGCTATTATATTTAAATCTTATTTTAAACATCAGAAAAGGATCGATGCCAACTCCGTCTCCGACACAATCGCCCGCGGATCCATTGTTCAACCATTCGGCACCGTCGTCGTCGTCGTCGCCCGTCCTCGCCGTCGCCGGATCCATCTACGTTTTCTATTTCTCGTCGTCGTTGAAGGCGTCCTCCTCCTCCTAGATAACTTTTATAAATTAAAAGGTCTCTCGATACCGCGGACGATGACGACGACGACGACGTGTCTGATGATGGCGATAAGGGAACCTCTTCCGAATGGTTCTGTTGCTGCCATTGCTGTTGCAGCTGCATGGTAATTAATTCCATACGTTTCCAATCTTTAGAGCGAGAGCATCTTATTTGTTGTTGTTGTTGTGACGACTCGGACTTCGACAATGCCAAAACGTCTTTATTTTCAACAACCTCGAAACATACGAATGCATTCGGAGGATCTACGGGAACCGGATTTCTTTGCCAGGAGGGCACGCTCGGTTTAAATATGTATAGGTAATTATTACATATTAAAGAGTAGGCGAGATATGCTGCGACGGCTGCGGGCGGTCCTTTAGGAGTCATTTCGAACAATGAGCATTTTTAATTGCATTCATAGGTTTTATTGCAGGGCTGCGATGTGTTGTTGTGCGCGCGTACATATGGGGTAGAACATGCGCATTCAGGACACGATTTTATTTGCAGAGGAGGTCCATCTATCTGATCTGCATGCGACGACGATTGTAAGCCATGCGCTAAACAATAGCGATGCGTCCATAATTGTTTTTGCAAATACTCCGGTAATTTATCGAAATTTCTGGCGACGTCTTTACTTGCATGCCTCTCGATATACTCGAGCGGTAATTTCGTAAGATCCTCGACCGTCAACATTCTTCTATATTACAAACGTATATGATTAAAAATAAACATATCATCTCGTAGACAATTTTCTTATCCCCCTTCCTTAAGAATGCATACTATAGGTTCCTGCATGATTTATATTGACGCCTAAATTTAATATTCTCGAAAGAGCTAACCCGCTCTGCTTTTCGGTATATTCGTCCAGTTTATTGTTCAATTCCTGAATGGCTTCGGGTTTAACTTGAGTTTGAAAGTCTTCAATTTTTAAAATTTTATAATTTTTAGTAGTAAAATGTCTGAGCGATGACGACGATGATGATGATGACGATGTATCCACGGCTTCTGAAGACGATGATGTTGATGCGTTGGGCTTTACGTATTCACCGTTAAACACGAAATTAATTTTAAGAGATCCGAATTTTCTCAAACATTTTCTCAAACGTCGCTCTATTAGGGCGAATGCATCTTCTAAAATTGCATGGGATCTATGTGATATAAATTGACCACAGCACTCGAACGTATCCTGCGGGCGAAAGCCGATTTCAAATCGACCCACACGATATTGTTCGACGTTCTACGTCTTTTGACATTCTTCTTTGATGTTAATCTATCGAAATTTTCAGCAGGATCGTCGACTTCGACGTCGTTCGCATAACCCTCGTCGTCGTCCTTCGCACTAGTATTATCGCCGGATCCATTCTTTTACTAATACCTGCCCTCTGATCGCCCTATCACGCTTGCTTTTTGCATTAGAAACGATCTGATTACATTTCAGATTTAGCAGCATCGATTCATAGTGACGTTTTCGACCTACGTTGCAAGCACTTTTCAATTGTTTTAAAATTGCACGCGTTGAGGTAGGCGCGTCTGGAATTTTTAATTCGTCCGAAGCTTGAGACATTTTTACACTTTCGACACACGATGTTTACCGTTCGAATAATTACACAAAATAAATAGAAAAATATTTTGGATATTCTTTTACCAAGACGACGAAACTATTATTCGTAGTAGGGGAGAAATTTTTTTCAAATACAAACGCAGCACGCAATTTTTCTTATCGACACCTGTAATAAAAACCTTGCGGTTATTTCCAGCCTTATTCTTCTTATACTTCATCATAATTGCCTACGACACATCGAGCGTAACATTTTTCAAATTATTAAAAGATACTTGAAACGTCTTGCACGTGTCCGATGAGATAATCCCAAAAACACACTCTTAAAACAAAACACGTTCGCACCACTTGCGCCCCTTACGATATTTCGTCTTAGACTAAAACACGCACGCCCCCTACACACCTATACGCATAACGATACATACCTTTCTTTTCGAAAATAAACAACAACAACACCGCCCCCGATCGATATTCACACACACTTTTATCACGAGGGCGGCACGACTTCCACGTTAACTCACCGACAAACCATACATACCCTACACCCTACACGCACACACCTGCACATACATACTTTTTTACATAATACGCACACCCTTTACAAGATATTTATGATTTTTAAAAGGGCCGGCCAGCTTCTCCATAGCCATACTATCGTTATCCTCAAACCTAACTAATACTAACACACACACACCACACATACATGACCTTCACACATACTTTCTTTTCCATAATACACACCCTTTACAAGATATTTATGATTTAAAAGGGCGCCCAGCTTCTCCATAGATACTATTTACTTAAAAATTTAAAATACCAAAAATCTACTTCAACTATTTCCATTAAAAACAAGAATTATAAATTTTAAAGCTGTTTTCTTTTATAGTAATCTATTTCCTAATTATTAATGGGTTTCCAACACTTTGGAAACAAGCTTTTTCTTTATCAATTCTAAAAATGTCTCGACCTTCTTAAAACTTCACAATTTTCCAATTAACCTAATAAACAAATTTTTGTTTAAAATTTTAAACGGAAGCAAAACAAAACCGTTTTCGCTAAAAAAAAATAAATTTGGCTGCTTTATAATAATTTCTTAGAAAATTTTTTCCATTATTGGAATTTTCAATCAGGACAACGAAAAGCTTTCATCATTTATTAACCCTCTTAACCCATTTTACAAATTTTTAATATTCCCGGAAAATTTAGGAAATCAAATCTTCTGGTTAATCGTTGACGTTTGGGGTTTAAAACTTGAAGCACTTTCTTGATTTCCATCAATTTTTTAGGTTGTACAAACATTCGGAAATTCTTTGAAAAATTCAACAAAATGAGCAGTAGGATAAATTTTTAACCGCTTGGACCTATTCCCACCATTAACTCAAGTTTCCCTGAAATTGTTGTCCAAACCCTGAAAGCTCAATGAACTTTTCCAGGTTTTCAATATTAAAAACAGGCCAAAGAAAAGCCTTTTACAGTTTTTTTCAATACTTCAAAAACAAATTCTTATTTTTCACATTGAGTTTGTCGCAAAAAAAAAAAATTTACCTTTATATCACAAATTATTTTCCAAATGATCTGTTATCAGACAAATTTTATTTTTCGAGATTTATTATAGCTTTTCCAGGTTATAAATCTTTTTAAAAATTTTGCGTTAACAAATTTTAAAACCTGGGATACCCTTCCATGACTTAATGCAGAAATTTTGGACCATAATTCGATTTAATGGGACCCACCATAAAAAACAATTTTTTCCATAACCTTTCATTTCCCTGTGCTTGCCTTCTGGTTTGAAATTGTAATTATTTGGAAATTTTCTTATTTTCTTAAAATTTAAATATTTTGAACCGATTTTTGATATTCTTTTTTATGGAATTAAACTTTTTCCCCTTTTTCCTCAAATTTTTACTAAAGACCTCCTTTGAGGTTTTGGCCACCACCTTTCATAAAACACAAATTTCATAAAACCCATCTTGCAATAAATAAGCCTTTGATTACAAATTTTTTAAATTTCCTTAAATATTTCCCATTTTGTTTCCTTAAAACTTCGGTAAATCCATTTACCTAAATTTTTCATCATTTGCAAATTTTTTAAAACAAACTTACTTTAAAGGAGGTTAATTGGCGAAATTATTTTAACGAACGGAATAACCAAAACCTAATATTTGCTACCTAATTTTACAACAAATTTTTTCCATTTTTAGGTAACCCATTTCAATTTTTTATTTTTTAAAAAATCGAAACATTTGGAAATTGCTTATTTTATATAAAAGGTACCTCTGAAAAAAACAAATTATTAAATTTGTAATAAAACAAACTTATTAACTCCTATAAACGGTTTGGCTTAAAAGTTTCACAAAAAATAAACCTGTTGATGACAAAATTCCTAATACCACTAAACTAAAACCAAAAAAACAAAAAACTAAAATAATAATACCATTGAACGACTACCCGGTCTTCGAAAAACAATGTAAACTGAGCGCCAACCAAAGAGGCTGTAACTTAAATTCTTTCGGAAATTTTCGCCAATTTGTTAATACCCACCTTCAAATACTCGTTGATTTAAAAAAATTTCTAATAAAACGAATACCAAAGTGCAAAAGGATTTCCCAATAAACACCGTTTCAAACAAAAGCCCTAAAAAAATCAGAAAATTAAAAACTATAATATAAAGAAATTTCCTTATTTTTGTAAATTACAGAAAATTTCCTTTCATTTTCCACACTCAAAATAAAAATTTTTTAATATATAAGCTGGTAAATTAAACAAGGAAGGTTTCAGAATTTTATTTTTTAAAACCAAGTAAATTTCTGGAATCATTGATAGGAAAATTTTATCAATTTACTGTGCTCCCTTTAGGGTTTGGTGTCCCAAAAATTTAATTGAATCCCCTTTATTGGGTTAACAGCTAAACATTTAGTGTAATGGAAATTCCCCATTCAGACCAATTTTGAACAAAGTTTTTTTCAAATTATTGTAAAACTTTTTTTTAGTTTTTTGGTGGGGGGCAATTGAGTTTTCCCCAAGCCCTGGCTCATTCTACAAATTGCACTTAATTTATGGAAGTCAAAATTTAGTGGAAAAACCTTAAACCAAACCTTACCTATTTTTGCCTTTTATTGATAAACAGTGGCTTGTTTTTCGTTGAAAAGTTTCGGCAAAAGAAAACACTTTTTGAAAGAACTGAAAATATTAGTTTCACCTAAAATATCCTAAAATAAAACTATTGAATATAAAAACAAAAATCAAAATAATTAAGAAATATTAAAACTAACCTGTCACCGGATTAAAATTAAGAAAGTACAAAAATTTAAAATTGACACTTTTTTTGTTAAACAAAAAAATTAATTCAATTAGGTGTGGCGATTCAAACCTTCGGGGATACATATTACTTTGGGTTTATAACCCGTCACCAATTTTCCAATTTTAAATCAAAAAAGGGCTGAAAAATGCAAGTTATTTTAATTAAAGGATAAACAAAAATTATTTCAAAAAAATTTTTTTATCTTTTGTTTAAATTTATTTAAATTAAAAAATAAAAATCAAAATTTCTTTAGGTTCCAAAAATCAAAAAAACAAATAAGGAAAATAATCTGATTTCTCTATGAGGTCTTTGCAATTTAAATAATTTAAAAAATGAAAACCAATCTAAAGATTTTCGGCTCATTTTTTTTTAAGAACCTACAAAAATTCTTTGCTTACTGATAAATTAGGAATCAAAAATGGTAAAAAACTTGTCTAAATACTTAAATTTAGAACATTCTGTAACGTATTTTTTTCTAGTTACATTTAGGAAATAAAATAAAATAAAACAGCTTATTTTAAAGCATTTAATTTGTAATTATCCACCAATAAAAATTTTAAAAAAAATGATTCTAAAATTTAAAAGGGAAAAGGGTAAGAAATAATTTATTCCCAACGTCCGAGGTCAAGCCTTTTAGCGGTTGCTGGCCGGTTTAAAACCTGGCTCAAAAAGTAAGGGAAAAAATTAATTTTGAGTAGGAACCCTTTGGACATTTTAAAGTTGTATAATTAATACAAAAAATAAATTATTCTAATATTTTTCATTAGTGCAATATCTTGGGACATATCTTCAACAACAATTTTCATAATAATTAAAAAAATTTCCGTGCAGTAATTTAAAGCAAAGATTTATGGTTTCGTTCTATTATTTAACAGCAATAAAGAAAAATTATCCACAGGAATCTGAAATTTCAAACTTACGATGTTTAATAAACGGTTTGGAAAATTTCAACGCTGCGTCAAGGTCACCGCTTCATTTGATGCACGGAGTGTTTAAACCTTTCATACTTTAATTTATAGTAAATTATTAGAATTTCCAACTTATTATTAGAGTAACAAAATATAAAGAGTTTTTTAAAAGTTAGTAACAAACGATAAATATCTTGTTTGTCAGTTTTTTGACACGCATTCCAATGTTTTTAAGAAATTTAGGATGACACTTATGTCAGAAAAAATATTATAGATTCTGTTTTCTAATCTAGACGCCAATGCGTCTTGTTAATTTTACATTTGTTTAAAGACTTTCAGGTCTGTAAAAGCCTTTATTGGTGTAGAAATTCGCGTGTTTTTTAGTAGATTACAATTAAATTGAATATTTCATTTTAAATCCTGTTTTATAACCAATTTTGTTGTAATTCAATGAAGTACTTCTATATTAAATAATCATTGTTATGAACAATTAATAAATTACATGTTTCTAATTAAATTTATAAAATGATCACTTATAGATCTTAATATTGAATGTTAAATTTCACTAGAATTATTATGAAAATATGACAATGATACAAACTTAAATATTGCAGTCACCTGTAAATAATCAGACATTTATTCAAATAGAATTCCTTTTGTTTTTGAAAGACGTTTTATTATTCAACATTTAATAAAATAGAAAATAGTGCAAGTCCTCCTTAAGTAAAAGAGTGTGTAATGAAAATGAATTCTTAGTATATTTTAGATGCCTAAATTATATCATTCTATTTTTGGCAATGCTTTTGAGGACACAAAATGGTGTTTGTTTGTTCACAGGTAAAGCTGAGACATCTTTGACATCTGGTGGTTGAGGTCTTGGTAAGTGTGTCCGAAAGAGTGAAATTCAAGTTTTATGGCTATGTTAGTGGTGTTAAGATAAGGTTTCCCTTCCCCTTATACTAGCACAGATAAATTTTGTTGGTTATTGTATTAAAAAATACGGTGGCGCTCATTAAAGGTATTTTGGTCTATTATTCACCCATGACCCAAGCTCATGATCTACCCCGAGCTAACACTCGACTAGCCGTTTATGTCTTAAGAGTTTTCTTTGTCTCAAACCATTTTCCATCCGACATTACCTTGGGCTTAAAAGAAAAAGAAGAAATTCTCGACCCCGTGATATCAGATCAAGGTTTAGAAAATTGGGAGGTTTGATTTATAGCTGATAGTCACGAGGATAAAGAAATATGAAATATACAAAATATATATATATATATTACAACAAAAAGAAGATGATTAAGAATTTTTCAGTAGTTATCATATAGAAAACCTTATATATGTAGTAATTAGTTTGGCTCTAAAACTCCATGTAGATTCATTAACGTTTATCCCTTTTCCTTTAATGAAGAACTATCTCGGGTACGTTTAAAGTTTATTACATAGTATTTATTATTAATATTATTTACATCGTTTATAAATTCTTGTCACATTGCACTAACTGATGACTTTTTGTCTGTTTAACGTGTAAGCACATACGTAAAAGTGAAACTTGGATCAAACCCTTCTTCACGTCGCAAATAGAAGGGTGATTCAGTGTACAAAAATTATGTAGCGCCATCACAGTAAGGTTATAACTTTGGAATTAAACTAATGGTAATTAATTAAATTCTTAACCTGTTGACAAAGATACCAAAGGCATTTTGGTCAGTTTCTAGCACGACTTAACCTATAATTATACTTTCTTTGATGAGGTGTCATGTTCCTAAATGAAAATGGTCTTAATGTAAGTTCTGTTAATGGGAACGCTGCAACAGCTACTAACATATGAGATGCAACTTTTCTTCTACGCGAAAGAGGTCTATCTTCTGGCAAGTTTAATTTGTTTTTAATCAAAGCAGAATTCAACGATAATTGTGTAAAAACTTGTCCATCAAATACCCTTCTTAGTGTCAACGTTGATATATGTAAATTTGTAATGAGCATCAACTAATGTTAAAAAAACGATGATGTTCTGGTGTTTATTGTTATAATAGATAGAACCACTATTTTTAGAGCTCTGCACAGCACATGCTTCCGATCTAGTGTACCAAAAATATTAGGAAAATCCTGTACTTTGTCAAGATTCTGCGCAAAATTCAACCGCTCTGCTAGTGTTCGTGGGACCTGCATCATATCCGCATATAGTTTTCTCAACATTAGTTTTGAACCTGTAGATAATTCTTTTCCAGAGAATCATAAATAGGTTGCATAAATAATGAAATAATGATTCAGATTCTTGAAATGGATGTTTTAAATTGCGAAACGTTTCTTCTGTTGCTAAGATTCCAATAGTAGTAGTCGATTTTGTTTTAACTGCAACATATTCATATCAAAATGTATCTTGTTTTGAAGCTCGTGGAGCTATTTTTTTTAAGCAAAATATTAAGAACTTGTTTGATAATAGATAAGTGTTTTTTAAACTGCTGAGGATATGATTGTAAAATTTTTTATGTGAACCAAACTCATACTGCCCTTTTTAGGATTCCAGGGTCTTACCTATATCTAATGTAAACGTTGAGATAATTTAAATACAAAGTCTTATATTTTTTTAATACCGGTTCTTCAATTCAATTTTTAAATTACATACAAGTACAACCATAAAAGTCGGAGGCTTAATTTTTTGGCCTTTTATTTCCTTTTTAATTAACATTGTAACAATTCTTTGTCAAATATTGAGCAAAGATAAATGGGGCATAAATAGTTGCACAATAAATCACAGTATGATGATAAACTGAATAAACCCAAAAGTTGGATAATCTAATGGTCACTAAATATAACCAAAAAATTTATAGAAAGGAAGACATTTTCTAAACTGAAAAAAAGTTGATCAATTTTAAGTACTTAAAATCCAGCAATTTAATGCCATGTATAATAGCTAGAAATTCAATCGAAAGTCAACAAGTACTAGAAGTTGATCAATAAATTGATACGTTTAAAACTAGCTATAGAGCATGTTCTATTTTTTTGTCAATTTTTTGATTATACGAGGGACTCTATTAATGTATTGAGAATAGTAAGAATAAATAAATGAATTTGATGAAAAATACTTTTATTGCTTTTCAAAATAATCGCCTTTAAGATCTATACACTTTTGCATACGATTGAACCACCCTCAAAGCACTTTGTCCAGTCAGAAGATGGTTGATCTAAACATGCGTTTTAAAGGCTTCAACCACTTCTTCGGGCGATGCAAATCGTTGTCCACACAGTTAATCTTTAATTACTGGAAACAAGAAGAAGTTATTGAGTGCCAAGTCGGGGTTTTAAGGCGGATGACCCCATCAATTCGATCTTTTGTGTGTCTAAGTACTCGTTTGTTGCATGTGATGTGTGTGAACTAGTATTGTCATGATGCAAAACTATTCATTTCGGTTTCTTTCAATTTACCGAAAACTTCAGGCAAACAAATGGTCGTATACCACGCTGAATTAACGGTCTTTTGATTTTCGAGAGCCATTGTGAAGATAAACGCCACCGTTTGTTTCTTAGCGCTTCGAGAACGAACAACTTTTGTTGGATTTACTTCACATTGAAACACACAAATTGCCGACGGGCCTTTTCTTTTTGGCTCATAAGCATAAATCCGCATCATCCGCATAAATCGGCACGAGCATTTTTTTGAGTATCTGTCAACACATGTGGAATCCAACGCGCACACAGCACCCGAACACACAAATGTTCGTGTAAAATCTTATGTATGATGGTCATACTAATACTTAAACATCTCTCGATTTCTTGATATGTCACATGACGATTTTCTTCAATTAGTTTTCGCACAGCATCGATATTTTCCGGCACAACGACCGATTTTGGACGACTTTCTATAACTTCGTCCGTGCGAGAACTACGTCCACGTTTGAATTCAGTGTACCAGCGATTTACAGTGGCTGTGGATGGCGCTTCATCGCCAAAAGTTGAATTTAGTTGATTGATGCATTGTTCTTGAGTTAGACCACGTCTAAAGTCTTAATAAATCATAACTCGAAAATTTTGGCGAGTTACTTCCATATATTAGCCGAGATAAAATTTTAAACACTGCAGAAAACACAAATAGTGCTCGCACGTCAAAACGTTCTGAGTACCTATAACCTCAAAAATGTCAAACTTTACGATGCCAATATCAGATTTCACCTGGCAATACCAGTGTTGCCAGTTCTCAATACATAAATAGTGTCCCTCGTATTTAGTGACTTTAGGTTAACCAACAGATGGTTTATTTTGTTTGTCAAGTTACTGTGATTATTTGTGTGCTTATTTATGATCCACATATCTTTGCTTAATTTTATATAAGGAATTATTAAAATGTTCATTAAAAAGGAAAGGACTGGCCAAAAAATTAAGCCTTTGACTATTATGGTTATACTTTTATGTAACTTAAAAATTGAATTGAAGAACTGGGATGTAAAAAATATAAGACCGTGTATTTAAATTATTTCAACACCTGAAGAAGATAGTAGGATGGCCCTGGAGGTATTTTAAAAGGACAGTATGAGTTTTGTTCACAAAGAATTTTTACAATTAGAAATTCAGCGGTTTAAAAAAATTACTTATGATCGAAAAACTTTTTAATATTTTGCTAGAAAAATTGCTCCACGAGTTCAAGACAAGATTTATTTTGGCATGTATGTGTTTCGGCTAAAACAAAGTTAACTATTACTCTTAAATTCCTAGAACAGGAGGAACGTTCCGTAGTTTAATGTTTTCATTTCGAGGATCTGATTCAATTATTTTATTATTTATACCTGTTGTTTGTCAAGCTATTTATAATTCCCTAAAAAAGGATTATCTACAGGCACAAAACTAACGTTGAGGAAACTATATGCTGATACTTAACATGGTATAATGCAGGAGTGGTTGAATATTGTGCATGATTTTGACAGAGTATGTGATTTTTCTAATACTTTTGGTGCACTAGATGAGAAGCATATGTAGTTCAGAACTCCTAGAAATATAGGTTAAATCTATTATAATTATAAACTCCAGACCAACATCGTTCTTTTAGCGTTATAATCTACATATATCGACGTTAGCACTAATGGTATGGTATCGGGTGGATAGATTTTAGGCAATCTTCATTGAATTTTGCTTTAATTCAACACAAATTAAACTTGTCAAAAGGCAGACCACTTCCACGTAGAATAAAAACTGTAACTCATGTGTTAGTAGCTAATGCAGCGTTCCCATCAACAGAATATATAATAGAACCAATTCTATATAGTAACATGACATCACATCAAAGAAAGTATAATTATAGGTTAAGTCGTGTTAAGAAAGTGACCAAAAATGCCTTTGGTATCTTAGTCAACACATTAAGAATTTTTTTAACTACCATTAGTTTAGTCCCAGGAAATCTAAAGTTAGCGTGCTGTGCTTTAAACAATTTTTTGTCCACTGAATCATACTTTTATTTGAGAGATAAAGTAGAGCAAAGTAGAGTTTAATTCAAATCTTACTTTTGGTTTACTCGTCAAACAGGCAATAAGTCATCAGTTAGTACATGAAATTGCGACATAAATTTATAGAATATGTGAATAGTAATAACAATACCCTGTTATAAAATTTAAACGTATTCTTTATTAAAGGGAAGTGGATGAACTATAATGAATGTACAAGAAGCTTTAGAACCTAACTAATAACGACATAATAAAGTTAATTATATGGTAAGTACTGAAAAGTTCTTATTCATTTTCATTTTCTAATGCTTCATAAACCATTTTAAGTATTCCAGCCTTAAGTTTTGTTACCACTGCAGTAAGTAAGCTAAAGAAAATTGTAGTTTGATAGTCGTATTAATTATCAAAATGCTCATTCCGCAAATATGATGTGATATATTACATTTTACATTATTTAGGATTGCGGCATCTGTATTTATAAGGGCTGCAGTATTATAACGTTCTGTTCGTTTTTCTTTTCTACTTGACGTTTCAGTTGGAATTATGAAAATAACCCACTTTCTATTTTTTCATTTTCTTCAATTGTGCGTGAAGCCTGATTTAAATCTGCAATAGTTACATCAAAAAAATATTGTGTTTCTAAAATAAATCTTCGTTTGGATACCTTTAACGCTAGTAATAACTTGCATGAGTTTCTACGACCTTCTTCTTGCATATTTAAATGAATAACACCCTCGTGCACTAGGTTACTATTTACACAAATATATTAAATCGCTGTAGCACCACTAAGAGAGTTCGTACATATCGTCCACACCTGCACCTTTTGCAAGTGATTTTTTCACTTTGTTCAATTCAGAAAAGAATTTGTACGAAAGTTACTCAATTATTTCTGAATACCATGCACAGATATATTTTGTGATCGTGTGACTTTAATTAGTTCTTTACATTTTTTGCAATCTATTTGTCGCATACTGTTTATGTTATTTATTTTATATATGCCTTTCAATTTAAATGGATTAGTATTTATAAAATATAAAATTAATCGAACATGAAAATAATTATTTGGTTGAACTAATTAGTGACGGAGAGAGGGGATAGTAAATATAAATGCCAGAATTATTAGTGAAATTTAACATTAACAGAAGTATAAAAGCTTAGCACTTTTGGAATGGACAATAAAAGAGTAGAACGAATATGTTGTTTTACAGTTGTTACATAATGCTTTGCCAAAATTAGTATTTATAATGTCACAAGATTTAAGATTTAAATGGAAAACGGGAAGTTTGAAATGAATTTTATTGTTGGATAGAATTGAATGTTTTTTAGGATTTGTATAGTAATATGACTTAATTTAATGTGTTCTTCTTCAAGATTTATTTTAGCAATACTTGGCCAGATTTGAGGATAAGGAATTGTTGCCTTTTATGTATTATTAAAATTATTTTCTGTGAATAAGTTTAAGTCTAGGTTGAATTTTTATTTGAACTCGTTTAGGAACTAGGTAAAGTCAGCTAATTGTAAAGCATATCAAAGGATCCTAGTAAAAAACTATAAATATTTAACTTTGACTGCGACCATATTGTTATTTCCAAAAACTTGATATTTAAAAAAAAAAAAAAATTTTTGCAATAGTTAACTATATTTTTATTGTTTAATATGTTATTTTGGTTTTTACTTAGTAGCTTACTGGTAGCGCCTCTCACGAAAGCTGGGTCCATGGCGGTTAGAACATAGTATCATATAAAGTTCAAAGCCCAACGTGTAGGATACGAGGTAAAAGTTTATGCACTGCGCTATCCAAATGCCATGGTTATGTCAACATAGGTTTTAAAAATAATATTGATATTGCATATAATGCTACCGATAAACTGAATTATGGTTCTGAGCTTGTGGTGGGCCATTCTCTATACAAGAGGTATTGCAATGTTTGAAATATATCGATTGTACATGGTTTTTAGCCCTGCTTACGAACCGAGTTTCTATTTGATAATGCTAGGTATATACAGTATAATGAAGATGCTACCTATTTGCTATAAAAATACTAAATCCTCTAACCCTCACAATGTACTATCTAACAATGGTTTATAGTATCTGATGATCGTGTGCTAATGACACCCACCACGATCGTCATGGGATTTTTTTAAATTATGTATTTACCAAAACGAAGAGAAGCGTTCTTTCTTATACGTTTTGAGTTTTTCAAGTTGTCAAGGGCTTTGAGGCGGCTCCGTGGCGTAGTGGTATGTGTGTGACTACTACGCCCAAGGTCCCGGGTTCGAATCCCGACACGGTCCGCTTGAAAAATGTTAGGCGAGCATTTTTCCCAAAAATACACCCTCGTTCGGATGAGAGGTAAAATGGAGGTCCCGTGTGTGAGTGTTGTCACGCACGTTAAAGATCCCTACCTTGCTTGGAACAGCAAGGATTCGGCAAAATTCAAAATTTTCCAGGTAAAAAAAAAAACTCGCTTCCTGGCCAATGTAGTACCTTCGGGTGGAGCATTGGAAAATCACATGTAATGTCAAGGGCTTTGCTGGTTTTTTGTTCTGTGCTGTTCTTGTTCGGTAAGAGTGTGTTTTGCTTATTTTGAATGATTATTAAGAGTAGTGTACCTATAATATTCAACTAATACTAATGTACTTTAAGCCTTTTTAAGCAGTCCATATTAAATAATTTCAGTTTAGTTTCTTACTTCGTTTGAAGGGGCCCCCAAATATTTGCTTCCTTTTTTAGTAAGATGACGCCCCAGTTCTTGTAAAAATTTACAACATTATACTCCCCGTCCCCGATAATGCCTCTTTCGGTTTGACACCAGTTAGCCAAATATTCTCCCCGAATTTTTGCAATTGCTTTTGCCATTAATTCCACCCCTTGTTAACCGCGAGCTTTGTCTATAAGGAAAAACTCCTGTTAACAACCGTACAGCACTTTTTAGGTAGACTCTCCTTTTAAAACGTTCTGACTACAACAAGCTCAGAAAAAGAGTTGTTTACGGTTTGAGAAGATATATGTATAAAATATACTTTCTTTTTATTAATAGTAGCTATTTGATCGATATAGTTTAATAATCTTGTCAAGCATGTTTGAAGTATTGAGTATATTATGTTATTTTTCTTCCCATACAAACATTTTACATTCAATTCTAAACATTGCAACACTTGCAATTGTATTTAAATTTACCAAAACTAATAAACAACTCCAATTGGTTGAATTCAAAGAAAGGCATACACTTTTAACCGACAGCCTCATTGGATATACAGCATTTCGGATCTGTTTTAAGTCTGCTACATACCTAGACGTAGCCGGAAGAAACGTAAATACCTTGATAACTACCAAACGCGGAGAGTATGGAGATTTACCAAGTACCAAAAAAACAAACAAAAACACGTCGGCCACGATTATCTATTAACAAACAAAAAATAAATAAAGGATTCTGTACAAACAAGCAAAAGTAATAAATTAAGCGTTACTATTTCAAAGCAAACAATTATGTGATATGAACAATTTAGTACTTTCGATACGTAGTGCGCATCTCTCAATAGTAAATAAACATGTGAGAGCTTTTGTCTAGCGTTTTGTTGTTAAAATCGCACCTAATACTTTTTGTAAAATAAACTAATCAGTAAGAAAGAATTAACGTGTGAGAGCTTATGTCCAACATTCTTTTAAATTGTACATAATACCGTTTGTAAAATAAACCAATCAGTAGAAAAGAATAAGTGTGTGTCTGTCAAACATCTTTAACAATGGTACATCACCCCTGTAGAGCGATAATATCGATTTGCAGCAACAAACAATAGTCCTACAGTGTCACCTTTCTTATCACGTAACTACACCAAACGCTGATACGGAATATGCCTTTGATATAAACAAAAGAAAACAAGTGGTATACCTGTGTGTGTCTGGATACTTTGCATGCAAGCCGTCGGGGATGAGTCAGCACAGCAACGCCACGGTAGTCAGAATCCATTTGCCCTGCCAGCGTAACTGCAGCAGCCGTCTACGGACAAAAGCAGTTGGTCTACAAACAAAAGCAATTGGTCTTCGTAAAGAAAGAACCCATTTGGCCTCCAGATAAGAGCTAAAAAGAGAATCGGATTAAAATGGGTAAACGCGGGAAAACTCGCCAATACACGCAAGATACCTCCTACTTGTCGAACAAAAAAACGTGCATTACTTTTGAAGTACTGTGACGAGAAACGTAGAAAATATTTCAACGCACAAGCTGTAAAATCAAATTCAAAATGGGTTCCAATAACACGAGTTCGAACTGCAAACCTGGCGTTATCGAAGCGCGATTAGCAAGCTGGAAAACACACTATCAATGAATAGTAGAATCTATTATTTCGACAAGTCTTTAAATGGGAAACAAATTAACGGATACCTAAAACAAGTTATTGACTATTTAACTTATCAAATAAATTTTCGTTTTAGAATGAATGGATTTGAAAAACATGTTATGATTGCGCGTACTATTGTAACGAGGTAAAAATGCAGGATGAGGTTTTGAATAGAAACAGAAGCTAGATGAATGAAAAACGAATTACCACAAAAAAGGACGTATTTGAATCGATCGTCGAAAATAAGCGTAACAAGTCGCTCAGCTACTGAGAAGCTGTATATGATAAGTTATCTCCGTTATCGATAGCTAAAAACTCTAGTAATCTAGAATTCTTTTGATCAAAACGATCGTTCCAAATGACTAGATTACACACTGACATGTTTGTCAAGAAGAGGTAATAATTTAAAGTCGCTCTTTTAAAGCTGTGAATAATAAGTTTTTCCTGTTGTCAATCGCCAGAAAATGTAGCACTCAGGAATTTTTTTGATCAAGGTAAACATTTGGCTTTTGAATAGTTCAGAAGAGAAAATTACTTACCGACTAGTCTGCCAAGAAAAGTTAAGGATTTTTAGTCGCCCAGCTAGTGGGAAGCTGTGTATAAAAAATTGTTTCTGTTGTCAAACGCTGTAAAACGCAGCGTGATTGAACTTTTTGATCAAAGTAGGCATCTGGTCTTTGAGTAGTCTGAAATTCAGGTTTACACACCGACTTGCCAGTCAACAGAAGATAATAGTTTTAAGTCACCCAGCTAGTGAAATTCTGCGTACAATAAGTTGTTTTTTTCGTCAAACGCTATAAAAGGCAGCATTTTAGAATTTCTTGGATAAAAATAAAATATACGATAAGTTGTTTCTGTTATCAAACGCTATGAAACGTAGCTTTCTTAAATTATTTTGAACAAAGTAAGTGTCTGCTTTTTGAATAATCCCGAAGGTAAGAATACACACCGACTGGTCTGTTAAGAAAATATGATAATTTTAAATCACCTAACACTATGTACGATATACTTGTACTGCATTTTCAACGAACTTCGTTCGTTTATGCAATCTAATTGTCTGTGTGTCTGTCTGTCTGTGTGTCCGAGGCCTTTTTAATGGTCGGACATCGATGTGTGATACATCAATCGATTCAGCTCGGTGTCCAGAGCTTAAGTTTTGATGTCAGTTAAAATCGGGCCACGGGGACGCCGAGCCCCCGGGAAAATCCACAGGGATAATTAAAATTTTAAATAAGTTTAAAATCAATATGCGACACATATTTGAACAATTTATGGCATTTCATGCCAATTATTCCAATATTATAGACATTGTTTAAACTTAAATTTTGATTACCGAAAATAATTAGATTCATAAAAAAAAAAAAAATTCTTATCTTATTGATGAAAACTAATATATAGCTTTTAAAATATTTATTCAATAAAATAAAATATATTAAAATGTCTCTTTTGTTGTTTATAAATTTTTGTATTTTATCTGAATACTTATAATTATTACAACATAATAATTTTAATTTCTTTAAATTGTTTTAAAGTAAGTCTACATTTGGAAGTGCGTTGCGACAATGCCTTGCATTTTCAACTTGTTAAGTAATCCATTCTTAACCAATTCGTTTAGGTACCTTGTCATTCTATTTTGTCGCGCAGTTAATTTTCATAAATGTTCCACAGATCGAATTTCAAAAGTTTCATTGTCTGTATCGTACTACACTCTATACAAATGCTCTTTAATATTCTTTCTTTATATTTGTAATAATGTTTAGTGTGAATAAATTATACTTGCGCAAGAATGGTTTCTTTACTAAGGGAATTTTGAACTTTTCCCATTCACGGTAATTCCATATCCTAAATTGCAAAATTATTTGAATTCATAAAATCTATACCGTTTTAGTAAATGCATAATGAAATATGTTAAAAGGAGCGTCTTTTATTTGCGTTAAATATTTATTTTCTCTACCGGGTGGTGACTTGAAAGATGCAGCATACGAATTTCACTGCTAACTCTTTAATGTTGAATTACTGGCTTGCCTAATTGTTTTACAGGAAAAGGCTAATTGAATATTTTGTTGAGAAAGAAATACTACATCCACGTATAATTATTGTTCACAATTTTTCATTTCACAAAACAGAAAAAATGGCGGAAATAAAAATTTTAATTTTAGAAAATACGTCGCAGCATAGAATTTTGTTGCTAACTCTTCAATTATTGGCTTCCTTAGTTATCTTAGAGGAAAAGCTTACAGGAATATTTTGTAGAGAAGATAAACTGCACCCGTACATAATTATTGCTCACAATTCATTTTACGAAACAAAAAAAATGGAAGAAACTAAAATTTGAATTTTATAGCATAGGGATTTTAATGCTATCTCTTTAGTGTTGAATTATTTGCTTCCCTAATGATTTTAGAGTAAAAGTTCAAAGGAATATTTTGTAGAAAAAATACTGCATCCACACATAATTATAGTTCACAATTTTTCAGTTTATGAAACAGAAAAATGGAAGAAATAAAAATTTTAATTTAAAAAATAGGTAGCAGCAAAGGGATTTCAATGCTAACTCATTAATGCGGAACTATACGCTTTCTTAATGATTTTAGAGAAAAGGCCTACAGGAATATTTTGTAGAGAAAGAAATGGTATACTCACACATAATTATAGTTTTCAATTCTTCATTTTACGAAACAGAATAATGGAAGAAGCAGAAATTATAATTTTATAAAATTGATCGCCACATAGGGATTTTATCTAACTCCTTAATGTTGAATTATTGGCTTGTCTAATCATTTTAGAAAACGAAATAAAGGAATAGTTTGTAGAAAAAAAATTCTGCATCCAAGCATATTATTGTTTACAATTTTTCATTTTGCGAAACAGAAAAAATGGAAGAAACGAAATTTCTAACTTTATAAAATTGATCCCAGCATAGGGATTTCAATGATAAATCTTTATTGTTGAATTATCCGTTTCCCTAATAATTTTAGAGTGAATCCCAAAGGAATATTTTGCAGAAAAAAATACTGCATCCGCACATAATTATTGTTTACAATTTTTCATTTCACAAAACAGAAAAAATGGCGGCAATAGGAATTTTAATTTTAGAAAATACGTTGCAGCATAGAATTTTAATGCTAATTCTTCAATGTTGAATTATTGGCTTCCTTAATTATCTTAGAGGAAATGCTTACAGTAATATTTTGTATAGACGAAAGACTGCATCCATACATAATTATTGTTCACAATTGATTTTACGAAACAAAAAAAAATGAAAAAAACTAAAATTTTAATTTTACAGCATAGAGATTTCAATGCTAACCCTTTAATGTTGAATTATTTGCTTCCCTAATGATTTTAGAGTAAAAGCCCAAAGGAATATTTTGTAGAAAAAAAATACTACATGCACACATAATTATAGTTCACAATTTTTCATTGTACGAACAGAAAATGGAGGAACCAAAAATGCCAATTTTAAAAATAGATCGCAGCATAGGGATGTTACGGGGTTTATTTTCGAGTTACAACGTTGCAATAAATTGCGAGCCTAATTGTAGAGAACTCTATGTATTTGGCTGTTATGCTGGTATATATCTATAGTTATTTCTCTATCATTGTGTCAAGCGACGTGAATGTTAGTAATTTAATGTTAGTTTGAATATTTGGTAGTCCTGTTATTTTTCAGTTTTGGTATTATTTTGCATGGGCATGCATGTGGAATTTAATTTAAAAATTTACGTATCGGAGTTATTTGTTGTATTTGTAGTGTTATTTAATGAATAACTGAAAAGGTTATTATGATTAGCTATACGAGCGTTAATAATTCATATGTATATTGGTGTTTTAAAGCTGTTAGGTGTTACATTTTGTATGTACGCCGCTGGTTGAGGTTGACCTATTCTATCCTTGTATTTTAATGCTAGCGACTATCTAGTTTTCTGGTGCAATCCTAATATTTTACAATTCACCTTGGGTGTGGTTGTAATTTCGTGTTGTATCAAAAGCATATTGGATAAATTAGACTCAATTTCAGTTTTTACAATAATTCTTTAAAGTCTTGAATAGCATTCGATGATATTTTAAGGAAAATGGATACTTCTTACATCTTGTAGAGTGTGATGTGATCTGCCGAAGAGTCCAGTCTGGCATGGTTCTAGTGGAGCTTTATGGTCGTGTGTTTTAGCTATTCCGTTTGGGATCTTGCCATTAGATCTTTATTGTGTTGCAAATTCGTAATGGTTTGTGCGTTGGAGTTGCACGTTAAGCCTAAAAATTTGGGGCTTTGGAATTGCGTCAGTAACCTCGTGGGATATTATTCCTCTGGAGGCACGCGAATCCATATTTGTAGGCAACTGTTGGAAGTCTTTGTCGGCAACATGATTAAGATAATTTCAAATATCTATCTCAGTTCAGAATAAAACTTTAAATCAGTTGAGTACCATAAAATATTTATATTAATATCCAAATTTAGTTGTTTGCTATTAACAACTGATCCAGTACCTTGTGTTGAAACAATTTTATTAACAGGTTAATCGATTGCACTGGGCATCCTCGCATCCGTATTGTCAGTTTCATTATTATTCTAACATAATCATCTTTAATCATTTATTACTGCGTTCGACTTCTGTAGCTCCTTGAAGATCCGCAGAAGTTATCGTAACATCTCAACTATAGTAACCGCCGTTGCGTTAAGGTACATAAGTCTTATTCTACAATACCATCATTACTGTCAGGCTTCACCAGTGGAGTGTATGTTATTTAGTAAACAAAAGAGGTAAGCCGTTGGTTCGATAATTTGTAGTTATAAAATGGTACTTTACTTGTATGGCGTACTTAAGATTTGTCAAGTAGTGCTTTAATACGCATTTATTTATTTATGTACATTGAATATAATAGTATATTACATACTAAGGGACGTAAGTAGGATTTACGGTGACGAATCGGATTGCAGCCCGAGCAAAGCGAGTGTCATTTACGGCTCAGGCAAGGAAAAGATTTTGTTGGCGCATAGTTGCTGCTGTAATTGCTTTATTACATTTATGTAAGTATTTTGTATTTGGGTAAATACGAATAAAGTTACTTTGTGTTGACTTGTATTTTCTCTTGATACTGCTAAGCTGACCAAACACCGCCCCTGTTTAAAAGTATTAGTCTCATGCTCTATAAAGATTTTGGTGCTCAACCCCGTCTTACTAAGCTTGTTACCAATTGGCAATTTGCCGTCATAAAACGTTGTTATAAACTAGCAGTTGGTTGTCACAAACTGGCTCCCAACTCTTTTATGTTGAATTATTGGCTTCTCTAATCATTTTAAAAAAAAACGTAAATGAATATTTTGTAGCGAGAAAATGCTGCATTCACACACATTATTGTTTACAATTTTTTAGTTCCCATTTTATAAAATCGATTGCCGCATGGGGATTTCAATGCTCACTCTTTGATCATCCGATCTGTCTGTCCCCTATGGTTTTCTTTCGGAACATTTAAAATTAAAGATTTTTTCTGCACAAACATTTCAAAATGTGCAAAAACTAAAAATTTGTATTCAAGTCGAGTGCGACAAATTGTCACAGCATCAACTAGCTAATGTTAGACGACAACTTTACGACAGATTGAGCCATCGTACACTAGTAAATGGTAGTTTGTTTGAACATTTGCTGTGGTTTTCTATTTTTGCTATAATTTGTTTGCTGTATGTTTTGTTAAAATAAATACCTAAAATCCTGTTTCCTGTCACTCGATAGATGGTTTTATATTTACCCTTACAATAAAGTGACACTGAAATGTAAGTGCATTTGTTTGGTTTTAAAAATCCATGACATCACCTATTTTGTTGAAATTGTAATTTTATTTATTTTATATTTTCATACACTTTTTTTTTCAAAATATTCCTTTACGTTTTTTCTCTTAAATAATTAGGGAATCCAATAATTCAACATTAAAGGACTAGTATTGAAATCCCATTGCTACGTCTTTTAAGTTACCACCCAGTATACAAGGGCGCCGACTCCATGGGGCTTGGGGCGTGCCTGAGCCCCGAATGTTATTGCCAGTAGGGCTGAGCCCCCGAATATTTCATGCTGTCCCTGAGTGATTTCCACTAAGTACGTATTTATAGGCACGCAGGATAAACAAAGAAGCTTTATGTTATTTTTGAAGCAATAGTATTGCATTTTGTTCTATAAATATCAGATACGAAAAACTATTTTCATTATGTTGCTATTACATGCTGTTCTGTGATTTCTATCCATGGGTACCGAGCCGTCGACAGACGCTTCGCGCAAACTGTATTGAACAGTAGGCCGCGGGCGGTAGCGCAAGCCTCGACTCCCACTAGCGTTTGTTTGTTAATCCCGAGTCATGTTAGTTAGTGTCATTGCAGTAGATGGTCAATAGTCACTTACATTCGGTACGAAATCTACTGCAAATACGACCACGTAATTACGACTTTTACGAGTAGTGGAATCTTATGTTTTGAAACGCTTAGATAAATTCCACGTGATCAATATTACTATAATATAGTATAGTATAATACAGTGTTTTAGTGGTGATTGTATTTACGTTGTAGGTGCGTTTTTACTGTTAAACAAACTTTCACCCTACAAATTACCTTTTAGTGGTTAATTTGTTAAAAAATAGGTAATTGCATAGCTGCTAAACAAATGAAATAGATAAATTTTTGATTAAAAAACCACTCCTGCAACCTGAAATACCGCCATCGTCCGCACATCCCTCGTTATCGCCAGGTAGTCCTCTAACGCATGCCCCGAGTACATCTACTAGTGTGAATTCGCGTCCATTAATCGAATATGCCGACAAAAAAACTAGTAGCAAGAGAATGTCATTTCAAAAATCATGGATAGTAACATTCAGCTGGCTGGAATAGAGTGCTTCTGTGGAAAAAGCATTTTGCAAAACCTGCAAGGAGGCAGAGTTTCAAGGACTGCTAGTGACGAACAGGAAGAAAAAAGATATTTTTACAACTGTAGGGTTCTCTAACTGGAAAAAGCGCTAGAAAAATTGCGGGTACACGGAAATACGCAAACCCATAAAGAAGGTGTAATTAAGTTGGCGTCACTATCCAGACCAAACGTGGTTGTACAACTAAATGATCAAATTGACTCTCAAATGAAGACTGCGCGTTCAGCTCTTATGAACATCTTTACTTCTTTGAGGTTACTTTGCCGCCACGGATTGCCTTTAAGGGGTCATGATAAAATAAATTCAAGTTTAGACAGTTGCTGAAATTGAGAAAACACGACATAGCTGAGCTCTACGATTGAGTGGGGCGTTCGGGCTACAGGTAGCTTGCCCATGACATACAGAATGAAATAATTCAAATACTGGGACAGCGTTTGCGTTATGTCGTAATTGAAATCAAGAGTCACGAGTATTTTTCTATCATGGTCGACGAGCCTTGCGACTCTTCAATCCATGAGCAAGTTAGTTTCTGTGTGCGTACTGTCGACGAAATCTTTGAAGTAAGCGAGAAATTTATCGGACTATACAACACAGTTAATGCTAAAGCAGACACTGTCTTTAAGATAGTGAAGGATGTTCTAGTACGTTTGGACATATCAAGTGAAAAATTGCGGGGTTAGTGTTATGATGGCACATCAAACATGAGTGGGGAATTTGGAGGCTTGCAAAAGTTAGTAGCGGATATGCGGCGCAAGCAACATTTGTGCACTGTACAGCTCACTCGTTGAACCTAGCAGTACAAGATGCATAACGGCATGTGCCAGCTATGCTAGATACAATGAATTTTGCTAAAGACATAATAAATACAGTCAGGGAATCACCTAAAGAACTCAATCTTTACAAGGGTTTTATCGTTGAAGACAACAATGTCAATGCTAAAACCAACCTATGTCCACTGTGCATTACAAGGTGGACAATGAGAGTGTTCAGTATGCGGCAAATCCTAAAAAACTACGTTCAACTTCTGGATTTCTTTGAGGTCTATTTGTAGACATGATACGTCCAAAGCGTCATCAAAATGCGCTGTGTATTGTGAGATAATGCAGCACTTCAAAGCGTACTTTTTTCTGAGTTTACTGACATGTTATGAATTCTGTTGAGGAAGCTAATTCTAATGTTCAATCTCCCTACATCGGTGCTTCTGAAGTAGAGCTAAAGCTAAAATGTCTACTTGAAATTCTCGATGAAAATCGCAAGCGCTTTGAACAATTCTGGCAAAAATACTTGCACGAGAAACCACTTTAAGTTGAAGATCTAGTACTAACTCGCCAGAGACAAATTCCAAAAAGATTAGAGCCTCGCGTTACAAACTCCCATAAACTTGAAAGCCCAAAAGGTCATTATCAACAAATTTATATGGAGATAGTCGACACCGTGATTAATTGTGTAAATG
Source organism: Platerodrilus igneus (assembly GCA_036346225.1). NCBI lineage: Eukaryota > Metazoa > Arthropoda > Insecta > Coleoptera > Lycidae > Platerodrilus > Platerodrilus igneus. The sequence goes on from JARFIW010001116.1 coordinate 56,453, forward strand.
ATAGATTTCAAGCAACGGGTCTTCAAAAACTGCTCTCGGTAGAGAAAGACTGCGTGTCAATTATCAACGATGGTAAAATTTAGCTTTAAAAAGCCAGAGTGTTCTTTGGCAAAGACATAGATGGCGACAGGTTTGCGCTTCACATGTCGATGCTCTGCGGCATTTCCATACAAAGGAAAGAAAATTGACCACTATGCTCGATATAAAAAAATTCTTACTTAAAGATGATGCAGTGCGCATATTGCTTCCTGAAGTTTCTAAATGCATTAAACTCCTCGATACTGTACCAGTAACTACAGCGTCAGCTGAAATATTATTCAGTGCTCTTTGTCGATTGAAGACCTACTTGCGGTCTACCATGACGCAGAAGAGACTCAACAATATCGTGGTTCTCAACGCCCATCAAACTGTTCTGGATAATTTGTAACTCTCGTTAACCAGTTCAACGTTCGCCAAATATAAGTACGAGTAGGTACAAGTACAGCTATAGGTTCATTCATTACTTTATTTTACAATAAAAACAATATGTCTTTATGTTTATTGTTATCTCTTTATTTTATTTCATTATTTATCATACCCAGCCACTAAAAATTAAGTACACGTAAAAATTTAACATGTAGATTTTATTTACGCTAAAGTTGACATTTGACAATATACAAACAATGTAGGCCACAGTCCCCCCTAAGATTTTTTGCAGGTTCGCGCCACTGCCAGTATACTGCAAACACTAATGGGCTTTAAACTGTTTTGGGTCAAGCAGGAAGCTGAAAATTGAAACAGATATTAGAGAGAAGGAAAACTGTTTACTCTTTGATACCGTGAATTTCAGGATACAACCCTGACATATGCTTAACGTGAAATAAAATGGGTGATTAATATAAACAGCGGCTCTTGAAGCAAAATCGCTTCTTCCATTCTAAAACCTTAACATTTTACGACTATTACATATTTGTTCTGCAAAGATTCAAAAGTCTGCTATCAGAAATTGTGCTTTCCGGTTTTATTTAAAAGCACCTGGTCCATAATACGAAGGGCGCAAACTACCAATCCAAGTCGACCCTGAACAACCTTTACTCAGATTGCTAATGAACTTGGGTTTTGCGAAGTTTGCGTGTATCGACTAACCTATTTTACAACCCACGCAAAATCGCCACCATTAATAATAATTAGGTAGAATTATATTCTAACTAATGCGTTATATTTTTGGCGATTAAAATGAACACTCCAATTCCAGCTTTAATAAATGATCGTTACCAACCATAGAAGCAAATACAATTCCACACCACTTGGGAATTCTTAGGATAAGCGGAACGAGCTACGCCGCAGATAGCAACTAGTTTTGAGGGCAATAACACAGAACAACCTGTAGAACATTTTGCAGCCTTTTTACTTATTTCAGTATTTTATTCTCAGTAAAACTCTATTCAAATGTTAACAAGTTTAACATGCAAGGGCTATTTTTAGAATACCAAACCGTGTGTTAGGAAATTTAGGAAAGTCACACAAAAATATTTTCATATTGAGCACTAAATCCTACGTCATTGTAAAAATGTTGTGAATGACTATTACATTTTAAAATAACTTTCCGCTTGTTTTCTTATTAAAGCAAACACGTAACCTTAATTTATAAGTGAGTTGCAAATACTGTAATAACAGCATATATATAGGCGTGTTCAGCAAGGTCGGCAATATTGCTAAATTTTATTTCTACCTGGATGTAGTAGCTGAACTTGTACGAAAGTTTATTAACAACCGTGGTCTGAATTTGTTCTTAAATTTTGCGCAACAGGTAACGAGTGGCCATTGATTAGAATCAATTCTATAAGTATGAAACCCTTTTTGAAAGATTATTCTGTAAGTAAGCAGCTATAAATTTCAAATGCTCAGTTTCTCAAAATTTGTGCTCCCACCCCTTCCCAAACTTATTCGCTTTCCATGTAGGTCAATTTGTAGGAGAAGGAGAAGTGGTGATACAACTCAGCAAGGTGATAACGATTCAGATAATATCCCTCCATCTCAAAAACAAGAACACGTTATTGGTACACCGGCACCTACAACTGACTCAATCACAAATATGGGTATAAGTACGAGGTTTGTGAGAAAACTCATGAGATTGACAACACTGCGAGCGATCTAGCAACGAACACGTACTTAAATTGTAACAAGCATGATGGCATTCTCTGGGGTAAAAGATTCCGGAGTTAAAATAGTCCCCCATTCAGATCTCCAGGAGGGGACTACTTCGGAGGATGCGATCGGAAAGTTAAAAATAAGAGTCGGGAACATTCTGCGAGTCGGAGCGTGGAATGCTAGAAGTATGAAGCAAGCAGGTAAGCTAGAAAACCTGAAAATTGAGATGAATAGGTTAGCACTATACATAGTAGGGATCAGAGAAGTTCGGTGACCAGAGGCGAGGGATTTTTGGAGTGGAGAATTCAGGGTAATTCATACAGAAACAGAGGAAGGAAATTTGGGTGTGTGGATACTTATGCAAAAAAAGATAGGACACTGTGTAGAAAATTACTTACAAAAGAACGAAAGAGTACTCATGGTTAGATTAAAATCTAAACAGGTAAACTCAGTAATAATACAAGTATACATGCCCACCTCTAGCTACAGTGACGAAGAAGTAGAAGCCATCTACAAAGATATCGAAGATATAGTAAGATACGTAAAAGGACTGTAAATTTAATAATTACGGGAGAGTTTAATGCAGTGGTAGGTGAGGGTAGGGAAGGAGCGGTAGTAGGTTTATTTGGTTTTGGCGCACAACGGCAGGGGAAATAGGCTGGTAGAATTTTGTGACAAGAACAATTTAATTATCACAAATACATTATTTCAACATCATGCTGGAAGACGATATACCAGGAAGATGCCAGAAGATATAGGAAGATATCGAATAGGTTACGTTCTTGGTAAATAACAGTTTAGAAAGCAAGTAAAGAACTGTAAAAGCAACCCAGAAGCAGATATAGACAGTGACCACAACATTGTAATTATGAAGGCATCATTTAAATTTAAAAATTTGAAGAAATAAAAAAAGGCACTTTGACTTTGAGAAACTAAAAGATAAAGATATTCAAGAAAGATTCGAAAAAAGTCAAATGAATTGCTGAAAGATATCGGGAAAATATTTGATACTAAGAAAGTAAAAACAGAGTGGAATAACAATAAATCCAGCTTAGACATGGCGGCCAGAGATATTCTGGGGTATACACAAAAAAAATAAGAAACCATGGATAACAAAAAATATCCTAAATTTAACTGAAGAAAGACGAAAATATAAGAATTAATAAGACGAAACAGGAAAACAGAGATACAAAGCTATAAAATGGGATATTATTCGCAAATGCAGGAAAGTTAAAAAACAATGGATTGAATAAAATTGCCAAGAGGTACAAACTAAGATCGAAATAGGAAAAACAGATAAAACATACAAACTAATTAGAATCAATTTTAGGGAAATAAAACCATATAGCAAAAATATAAAGGACGCGGGAGGAAACGTCATAATAGAAAATTAGAGAAAGCAGGTGGATGGCAAGAATATATAGGGAATTTATATGCAGAAAAGGAACTAACAGCATTACAACGGGAATCAGACATTGAAAATGATGACTTGGGACATCCTATACTTAAAGATGAGTTTGAATTAGCAATAAAGGGTATGAAAAATAGTAACGTGCCGGGTACAGATAATGTGCAAGCAGAAACTCTAAAAACCGCTGGAGAATCAGTAGCAGAACGTCTCTTTCAACTTGTAAGCTATATGTATGAGACAGGCGAGATACCCAAAAATTTCAAATGTAACATTAAAGTAACTATACCAAAAAAGAATGGTGCGGATAGATGTGAAAATTTTTGAACAATAAGTTTGACAGTACATGTGTCAAAAATATTAACTAGAATTGTAAAAATACGAATGGAAAAACGAGCTGAAGAAATACTAGGAGAAGATAAATTTGGGTTTAGCCGAAGAGGGTAGCACAGGAGGCTATTTTAGCTATGAGAGTGATAATGGAGAAAACAATAGAAAAAGGGGAAAACGTGTATATAGGTTTTGTAGATCTGGAAAAAGCATTCGACTATGTAAAATGGAAAAAAATGTTTGAAATACTCAAAAAGATTAGAATGAGCTGTACATTGAAGAGGCAACGAATACTGTCAAATGCAGAAAGACATTTGGAATTACTATGCAAGGACGAAAAATTGATATGCTTAGATTTGCAGATGATATAGCGGTATTAGCATCTAGCAAGAAAGAGTTAGAAGCTGTTCTTAATGAAATGGAAACGGTTCTAACAAAGAGATACGGAATGAAAATCAACAAAAATAAAACTAAGGTACTAGTATGCAAGGAAGGGGAAAATAAATCAAAAAGAAGAATACAAGAATACAAGAACTTACAAGAAGTTAATGACTTTTGCTACCTAGGAAGCCAAATAACGCAAGATGCGAAAAGCGAAAAAGATATAAAACAAAGATTAGCACAAGGCCGTGCTACATTTAACAAGAAAAAGCAACTACTGTGAAGCCTGGACAGTAGGAGAAGCGGACAAGAAAAAGGTAGAAGTCTTTAAAATATGGTGCTACAAACGTATGAAGAAAATATCATGGACAGACAAAGTTAAGAACGAGTGATACTAAAAATGGTAGGGGAAGAAAAAAATATGTGGAAAACGGTAAAAAATAGGAGAGATAAGATGATGGGCCACATATTACGGCATGAGGGAATATATTAGAAGCAGAGATCAGAAAAACAGAAGTAGAGGTAGACCTAGGTTAGACTATTGCACACAGATAGTAAAAGAGTAGGCTATAGGAATTTCAGGGAAATGTATAGGCTAGCTCAGAATAGAAATCAATGGAGGTACGCATCCAACCAGTCCCAAGATGGATAAACTAATAACGAAAAAATAACTGTACTTAAACATGACGATTATTATAAGAAACTACAGGTATTGGTTGTGCAATATTCTCGAATAATGTTAATTGTGTGAAAGGATATATTGGAAAACTATTAATTCGGCAAATGTTTAAGTGTTGGGGGATCTTGGCAACCACAGGCTGCTTAACCCCCTTTTCATACCGTTCATTTACATTTCCAATGCTCCACCCGAAGGTATACTACATTGGCCAGGAGGCGAGTTTTTTGTTGCTTGGATATTTAGAATTTTGCCGAACCCTTGCCGTTCCAGGCAAGGTAGGGATCTTTAACGTGCGTGACAACACTCACACACGGGACCTCCATTTAACCTCTCATCCGAACGAGGGCGTAATTTTTGTAAAAAATTTCCACCTGCCATTTTTCAAGCAGTCGGCCGGGTTGGGATTTGAACCCAGGACCTTGGGATCACTAGTCTTACGTTTACTACATTGATCCACGGCGACGACCCCCTTTTCATACCTTACATGTGATTTTCCAATGCTCCACCCAAAGGTACTACATTGGCCAGGAAGCGAGTTTTTTTTTACCTGGAAAATTTGAAATTTTGCCGAACCCTTGCTGTTCCAAGCAAGGTAGGGATCTTTAACGTGCGTGACAACACTCACACACGGGACCTCCATTTTACCTCTCATCCGAACGAGGGTGTATTTTTGTGAAAAATGCTCGCCTAACATTTTTCAAGCGGACCGTGTCGGGATTCGAACCCGGGACCTTAGGCGTAGTAGTCACACACATACCACTACGCCACGGAGCCGTTCCCCCTTTTCATACCGTTCATTTACATTTCCAATGCTCCACCCGAAGGTACTACATTGGCCAGGAGGCGAGTTTTTTGTTGCCTAGAAATTTAGAATTTTGCCGAACCCTTGCCGTTCCAGGCAAGGTAGGGATCTTTAACGTGCGTGACAACACTCACACACGGGACCTCCATTTAACCTCTCATCCGAACGAGGGCGTAATATTTGTGAAAAATTCTCACCTGCCATTTTTCAAGCAGTCGGCCGTGTCGGGATTTGAACCCGGGACCTTGGGATCCGTAGTCTTACGCTTACTACATTGATCCACGGCGACGCCCCCCTTTTCATACCACTGAATCTCGGTGAAATAGGGTATATAATTAGAAAACAATATAAGGGGATCCGAGCTGTATATAGGCTGTGTGGGAATTTCAAGGACCTGTGTAAACTAGCTCAAAATATAAATAAGTGCAGGTACATGTCCTACCAGTTTTGAGACTGAAAACCTAATGACGAAAGAATAAGCGTAGATAAATCTAACGATTATTAAAAACAACTACAAGGGTTGGTTGTGAAATATCTGCAACTAGTGTTGACTCTGCGAAAAGGTATGTTTAAAAAAATTTTATATCTGCAAATGTTTAAGTGTTGGGGGAACTTGGCAGCCACAGGCTGCTTTCCCCCCTTCACAACCTTACATGTGATTTTCCAATGCTCCACCCGAAGGTACTACATTGGCCAGGAAGCGAGTTTTTTTTTTACCTAAAAAATTTTGAATTTTGCCGAACCCTTGCTGTTCCAAGCAAGGTAGGGATCTTTAACGTGCGTGACAACACTCACACACGGGACCTCCATTTTACCTTTCTCCCCTTCACAACCACTGAATGTCGGAGAAATGAGGTATATAATTGTAAAACAATAGAAGGGGACCGAACTGCATCTAACAAGAGTGAACAGCGCTCATGATCAAAGACAACAAACATAGAAATCATGGATTTTTTAAATTTTCTATTTTTTATATATCATTTGTGTTCTTTCAATCGAATATCAAATGGTCTTCAAGTATCCCCTACATTTTAGACACTTGGACGGTCTAAACCTAAAGTTATCGCACTCCAGAAATTCGCTCACGTTCCTAATAAAATGCAGAAGCAACGAAATAATACCATAAGGATTCTGAATCAAATTTGGTCAGACAAGCAATAAACTATCAAGGATTCTTGAAAGAACAAGTTATAGTATGATGAGGGAAAGGCTATAAAACCACTGACACAATATTTATAAGTTAAAACAAGATATAAAGGGCATTATAAATTTCATACGAATAATGGTAACATAAGATGATTTAGATACAATTCTTGTTAGCGCAAAAACCTACTACGAATCGGAACTTTCCAAACAAAAAGAAATTCACATAAAGAAATTAAATAATCTATTTATAAAGAAAAGTAACACACAAACTAAAACGTAAAAAAAAAATCAAAACACCGTCATAAATGTATCAAAGGCCTGAACTTGGCAGTAACCCCAAAATCAGTACCAACATTTTAAATAATTATTTGTATTTAGAAAACAGCAAACCAACTCGAAGAAGATCGTGCAAACAAATTTAGAGTACGGTGCAAAATCAAAATAAAAAAAAAATAAAAATCAGAAAATAAAACCAAATATAGGTAAAAGCAATCCACAATCTAAAAAACGATAACTCAATTATGATTGTACCTGCTGACAAAGGCAATGCAACGATACAATTAATGCATCAGAATACAGAAAACCAATACACAAACCGTCCACACTCTGTCAAACGAAGAATAATCAAATCCATGTATGATAGAACAAAATTAATTTCATCAAACGAAGAAATTTTGAAGAAAGTGAAATACCTAATCAAATGTACACTAATAAAAACAAGTATCCTAAAAGAATAACAGAAAAGGAAATGAATAAAGTCCCAAAAAATAAAAAAGAGGAAAACCGAAACAACGATACGCATCAAAAAATGCTCTCAATAACATAAATAAAAGGATTCTCCAAAAAAATTTGTAAAGTAGGAAACAAATTCAAAATCAAAACATTAATTAGAACTAACAATGCAATAAGAAAACAACAAAAATAAAATCCAACAACGCATTACAAAATTCAAAGAACTGCACCTACAAAATACCGTGCGAATGTAACAAGCTTTATATAGACCATTTCAAGTTAGATTAAAAGAACATAAATCATATATAAAATAGAAAATTTGAAAAATCCCTTATTTGCACAACATGCATAGGACTTCAGTCATAAAATAAAATGGAAAGACACAATAATTATTGACATAGAAGAAAACCACGCAAATTCAAAGAAACTGCTTATATACCTCTACATAAATCGCATAGCAAACTAATCCGCGACTTTCAGTAGACAATGAATTCATTCCATTACTAAGAGAAATAACACATAAAAACACATACCCCCAATATCTAGGTAGCGTTGCAAGTTTTTCCTGGGTTTTCCTTTCGATATTAACATGAAGTACAGCCTACATACATGATTTCTATTGATACAGACAATAAGCATATTAACAACCACCGTAAAACAGCATTGGTATCTGACAAGTGTAAATCCGCTATAGGGTTATCACAGAACCATAGATATATGGTTCTTCGTTGAACAGCGTTGGTATCTGACAAGTGGAAACCCGCCATATCGCCTAAGATCCATATACAATCTTCGTTGAACAGTATTGGTATCTGCCAAGTGTAAACCCACCATAGGGTCACGTCAGAACTATATAAAATATTCGTTTGAACAACATTGGTATCCTAAATCATACCGAGTCTTCCTCCTCAAGATAAATATAAAAAATTGTTGTTTAAGCCTTACGGTAACGTAATCAGCTAATTTCATGTCAAGCGTATTGGCTACTTTAAGGTCGCTTTGATGGCGCAACACAAATTGAAGGCACTCATTCTTCTAAACTTTAAAATTTTCATCTAATGTATTCAGACCAAATACATCAAACATTAATAAATCAGTCACCATCAATTTATGACATAAACGTCAAACTTGAAATTTTTATTATTAAGACGACGATCCTACATCATGGATCGAAACGTAATTAAACACGATTGTAACAGCAATGAGTGGTGTAATTCCCAAAGAAGATCAAATCAAGAAAAAGGTTATCCGTATGTTTGCGCTCTTATTTTATATAAGGATGGACAACCATTTGTCCTTATTTGTGCTCACTAACATGCCCTGGTATTAATCATGTAAATATTCTTATTTTATTGACTGAATAAATTTTCTTTTTAGGTATAAGGGAAATTTAAACATCTGTTCTTGTTTTTGCTCATTAATACGCACGAGTGTTGAACTTGCAGATATTCATGCTATATTCTCATTTACCGCTTTAAGGCGGTTATTATATCTATATATGTTTGTGCTGTTTATAAATAGTAGCATTTGAATGTTTGTTCTTGTTTGTGCTCATCAATACACACTCGTTTATTTCTGAAAATATTCGTCTGTACTTATCATCAACAAATTTAAGCAGCTATTATATATATATATATATATATATATATATATATATATATATATATTGCCGTAGTACTCGGTTAAAAGCCTCACCAACAAAAATATATTCGAAAATTTTATTAAATTTTCAAAACTCGAAAATTGCACATAATAGGAAATTTTTCAAAAATTAAATAATTCAACAAAATATATTTTCTTTTCCGTTTTCCTCTCTTCCTCGGTTGAATTGCTTTTTTCAACTGCTTCCGGCTAGATCAGTTGGACCTCCTCTTGGATATCTAGATTCACTCTCATATTCTCTATCGTTCACGCACACTCCCAATAAAACCACAAAATACAACAAACATACAATCTTTTATTTATCACTATTTACAAATAAAATTCAATATTGTCTACATTTCAGTGATCACGTTACACCTCAATAAATCCTATTTTGTAATGTCCTGTCTTTTATTTTAAATTATCAAACACATCGAATGTACCCGGAGTAAATGGGCCCTGAATAATACCTTCTTTCTCATTCCTTCTTTATAATTTATTTTAAATTAGTATACTCTGCAGTATGGTAAGCTCAAGACAACCCAGTTAATTATGAATAATGTATGCCCTTATACTTTGCATACTCTTACAACAAACAAAAAAAAACAACCCATGTACTCTTCACAAAATTTAACTTCCTGAAGGAACATTAATAAGCTTTATATACACCTTCAGATTTCTATTTAAATACCATAATAAAGTTAGTTATACGTATTATGTTCATTACGCCAAATAATGCACAATACCTTCAAAATCACTCTCATACGTCACCCAATATTCATAGTTTATAACAACACAATTTCAACGCGTTACCTGGAATTTCTAGAAGATCTCTGCTCCGTGGACAATGCCATGTATTTGCTTTTTTCTAGTCTGCAGGCCGCTTCTAGCTATTAGTAGAAGAACCCCATGTAGGTTGAGCTGCCAGCGCTGCCTTTACGGTGTATCCAATTTCCAAGTTCAAATTAATTATACGTCTTTCATGATTATTTAATTTAATCCGCTTTACATAACGTCACTACACGAGTTTGTTAAACAATATAGGTGATGCCTTAATAAATTTTAAACTCGGCGCAAGTTGCGTACAAATTATGAGGCTAACACCGTGCAATATAATTTAAAATAATTTTATTATACTTACAAACTCGTGATAACTTTCATACGTAGTCTGAAGCGATCGAAATATTAAGGTATTTATAAAGTATTTATACAATTTAGGCTACCACCTCCTGGCCACATTCACCCGAAATCCTTCATCTACAAACACACGTTCTTAAAATTTTGAGCTCAACCGATTTCTAATTCCGCGAATTTCAGGGCACCGTTACGATCTGTTCTGAAAATTAATATACACTATTCTCGTATTTGTCTCATGTCCAACTAACAATATCGACCAATCGTATATATCCACTGACGTTCTACAAATCCCGCCTATCTCACGCTGTCCCTTGCTAATGCGTGTTCTACGTCTCTTTCTAACCTGGTTTGAGTGGTAGAAAATCGATATTCCTGTCCATCTGCTATCTAACCCCACGTGGAGTTCCTACGTGCTTTAAATAACCGCTCATTAGCGTTTAATGAAAAAACATCCGACCGTTTGTACAATATACGTAGAATCTTCAGCTTTATCTACACAAAATAAGTGGAAGTTGACATTTAGAAAACACGCAGGTGCTTAATTAACCGACGTTTTAACACAACACTTCTAGGAGCTTCTTTTCATGGTATTTCAACCCAACCGATATATTTATTTTTTATAACGAACGCTATTCGCCTTGGATTTATTGATTTTTCATGCTTTTATGCATGTTATATGTAAATAACCGTTTAATTAAACTCAATTAAATTAATAAATTAATTGCATTGGCTTCTGCCATTTATTTTCTTTGTAAACCTACTAAATTTTAATCATTATTTGTAAAATTTTGTTGATACCTGTTACTTAAAAATGAACTAACTGGAATAAATTTCGCATGTGAATTCTGGTTGTTTCCTTTATACAGGGTGTTTTGAAATTGCCTCGTTTATATTTGCTTTTAACCTTTTAAAACCACTATAATATATATATATATATATATATATATATATATATATATATATATATTATTGCGGACTGCAAATAACTTGTCTTTGTTTATATATATATATATATATATATATATATATATATATTATATAATAAATGTAATAACGGATTTATAGGTACAATATTTTAATCAAACTCTTTTTTTTCGCCAAGTTTTCGATGGCGAAAAACAAAGAGTCTGACTTAAAAATTGGATCAATAAACCCGTTACTACATTTATTATAATTAAATCCTTGGTCGTTATCATATATATATATATATATATATATATATATATATATATTACTATGTAATTTGTAGGATAGAATTAGTTAGATAAGTCATAGGATAACTTAAGGTAGGCTAGCGTGTGTAAATACCACTTATTAAAAAGTTAAAAAGTATCTAGTGTAACGATTAACTAATTTAGAGTAGGAATTTCAGAGTTCTTCAGTTTCAGCTTTGCACTTATTTGCAAGGAAATTTTATAATATTTGGGGAGCAGAAACAATAAATGTTAAGCATCTATCATAAAGATCAATTCATTTGTATACAGTGTAAAGATGCCGCTTTAATTACAGTATTAATCAGCGTATAATAATTAAAAAGCTTTTTCAATTTACTTTAGCGTAAAATCAATAGTTTTACGGACATAATTTTAGTGAAGTAGAAACATTAATTTAAAATCGTTTAGCGTATGTAAATATTATAGGGGAGAATTTAGTATAAGATAGCATTTAAAAATATGTGGTTGGTAGAAAGAAATAGTTCCTAAGTTTGGAAGAGTCTTCGATAAACAAAACTCGAGGGTTACGATAGGCACGTTCTGCGGTAACGATTATTTGAAGGATGGGGCGTCAACAACCTCATAAGGAAATCAATATTTTCTACGAATGCAAGTGGATGTTAAAGCAGGAAGAGAGCAATATGAAAACAAGTACAAATTGGTTTTAGCATATAAAACAGGAAGTTGCAAATGTCAGGTGTCAGTTAGACTTGGTAACTAACGAGGGCACAATGATATATTTGAGGCTATACGCAAGAGTGAGTTAGAAGATATTTGTATAAGATATCGATTTAAATGGGGAGAGAAATTGAAAAAGGTAATTAGACGTCACAAGTAAAACGGAGACGCCCGACAGTCTGAGATTAAGATAGGGTACCATATGTGAGTGGAATTTGTAAACGAAGCTTAAGAGGGAAAATTTTTGTATGTGAGGGAGAGAGAGGAGGCTAAGTTCGTCTTACATGCGGGGCGTGAATCGAATAAGAATTGATATCAGTCGAGACTAGTTTTCGGAGAAGCGGAACAGCCGTTGGACGGTCAAAAGTTACTTTCCTGGTAATTTGCTGTGTACGAGCGTTAAAATTCCGGAATTTTAAAAGACCGTTGATGTTGTTAACAAAATTACAAAGAATTATGGAAGGCCAACGGGATTTTTAGAATTTTGTTTCGGTTGAGATTTGGGTTTTGAGAAGTGTGGCAACGATAAAAAGTTACTGAGAAAGCTTGTTTATATGGGGTGAAATTGTGAGAAAATTAAACAACAAGGGGGTACTTTTGAGTCTGCATAAACACCTAGGAGGTGGTGTGAGGCTCTCTTCTTTTCTTCGCTCGTCATCGACGTTAAGACCAGAAGTAGTCAATATTATTGAGTGCTTTTAAAAGGTTATTTATAAATACGCACAAGTTGGTGTGCTGTAGTACTTGTTGTTCTGAAAATTATAAAGTACGTTTTGAAATAAAAGTGACGCTTATTGGAGTCATGTAAGTACAGACTACTGTTACTTTGGTTGTTGGGCTTGCAAGGCGTCCTAAGATGGTTTAGCGATTGTGAATGCATTGAGTAGTGATTGCTGATGGAATATGAAACAGTAGAGGAGTTTAGGAAGTTTGGATGCACTATCAATGGGTAATTGGAAAGATTTAGATAGCTGCGTGCTGACTGAAATGGTGTGACTCAACTTGGAAGCGGTTCCATAAGTCATAGTCATTGTCGAGGGCATCATCATCGATGGTTGAACTGCAGGTGCATGCGGTCTGATGGTTTCCGCGTAACTAATTTTTATAAAAACTTTGTTGTTTTGCTTATTTGATGTGTTTTGATATTTTGTGCTTTTTCGAGTGCATTTTTATGAATTCTTTGGACGTGAGAATTTGTTGAACTTTATAATTAAATGAAAACATGTTTATGTAGAGAGGGATATTTAAATTAATAATATAAAGGTTGTTTATGTATAAAGTAAAGGGGATTTTTGTTGTTGCAGTGCTATAATTTTGCACATATGGTTTAAAAGGGTGTTACTCTGAGCTCATATTAAGACAGCGGCTAAAGTCAGGTATACGGTTAACCCACTTATTTTAAATAGGGTATTTGTATAATGAGAAAATTTTGATCTAACAATGTTTTTGAAAATAATTTGTTTCCTAATCAAGGATATGTAATTTTATTATTTTCTTTTTGTGTAAATAGAATGTAGTGAATTTCGGTAGTTGCGTTTTTTAATAGGATTGTAGGGAAGTAGTTTTCAGACTGCAGCAAAGTTGCAGTTAGGTGAAGTTTTGACTTTCAGCAGTCCAGGTAAGCACCGTAGGTATATTCCAAGATTACTAGGGAACCCAGAAGAGCAGCCGAAGTAAACTTCAGTACAAAAGGGCTTCTCAAGGGTGGGGCTTTTTCCAACTTATATTCATCAAGTAGTTTTGTAGAATTATAACTCCCAACAGTGAAACTCGAGATCTTAGAAATCGAACTGCATAGAAATATATATATATATATATATATATATATATATATATATATATATAGAAGAATAATCCACATTTGGAATGCAAATGAATGCTTAATATATATTAATAGTTATTAATATGAAATAAAAACCCAACTTTGTATTTTAAAGTTGAATTACCATTTCAAATCGAACTAGTAATTGAAAACCACTAAAAGATCGGCTACAGCAGGATTTGAACCTGCAACCTCTGATTCTCCGGATCAGTGCTCTAACCAATTGAGCTATCTAGCCTAATTGTTTAGATGATGTTATACTTAATACTACTGAAGCTTGGCCCTTGTTAATGATTTTCAATTACGTCTTGCATTTAAGGAAATTGAATCTAGTTATACACATAATTCATGTACTAATAACTTGATCATCCCATTTTTGCAACGTTCGGAATAATACAAACATGTAATTATATTATTATTAATAGAGAAGAATAATCCACATTTGGAATGCAAATGAATGCTTAATATATATTAATAGTTATTAAGATGAAATGAAAACCCAACTTTGTATTTTAAAGTTGAATTACCATTTCAAATCGAACTAGTAATTGAAAACCATTAAAAGAACGGCTACAGCAAGATTTGAACCTGCAACCTCTGATTCTCCGGATCAGTGCTCTAACCAATTGAGCTATCTATCCTAATTGTTTAGATGATGTTATACTTAATACTACTGAAGCTTGGCCCTTGTTAATGATTTTCAATTACGTCTTGCATTTAAGAAAATTGAATCTAGTTATATACATAATTCATGTACTAATAACTTGATCATCCCATTTTTGCAACGTTCGGATTAATACAAACATGTAATTATATTATTATTAATAGAGAAGAATAATCCACATTTGGAATGATGATCAAGTTATTAGTACATGAATTATGTGTATAACTAGATTCAATTTCCTTAAATGCAAGACGTAATTGAAAATCATTAACAAGGGCCAAGCTTCAGTAGTATTAAGTATAACATCATCTAAACAATTAGGCTAGATAGCTCAATTGGTTAGAGCACTGATCCGGAGAATCAGAGGTTGCAGGTTCAAATCCTGCTGTAGCCGTTCTTTTAGTGGTTTTCAATTACTAGTTCGATTTGAAATGGTAATTCAACTTTAAAATACAAAGTTGGGTTTTCATTTCATCTTAATAACTATATATATATATATATATATATATATATATATATATATGTATTGCTGTGATATTTTATATATATTTATTTAGCCCCTACGATGGGCGTCATAAAATGCTGTGGTATTCAGCCCCTCGATTGGGCAGACATAAAATGTCGTGTTATCTTTCTGTATTAGGCCCCACGGTTGGGCAGACCATAAAATGCTTCACCAGCCCCTACGATGGTTTTATTTATTTTTAGCCCCACGATTGGGCATGTCATAAAATGCTGTGATATTTCCAGCCTCACGATTTGGAGGTACATAAAATGCTGTGCTATCCCCTTTTTATTAATCAAGCAGTTATGATGTGAAATGTTGAGTTATGGATTTTCTTTGCCTCAACTAGCTGATTCAATTAAATAAAGCAATTTTTCAATGCACAATATAATGATTAAATATTTACAATCTTTTAAAATCTTTTCCTTTTTAGAATATTTACATATACTAGATTTAATAAATTTAAGCCAGCAAAACGAGCCTTTTGTTATATTTAGAGACTTTTTAAAACGTTTCAAGATGCCTATTACCTTTCATAGATTGATCAAAGAAACCCCGGTTTTGTTGACTCTTACATTTGCGAAAAATATTGAATTAAAAGAGTTTACAGCAATAAATTATCAATATAGCTAACCTGGAATGGCCCAGCAGCCTCTCTACATCCCCCAAGAGTTTTTATGTCCAGTCTGAATATTTAGAGTCGAATTTTGAAGTCTACATCAAATCAAAATACTATCCAAATAGTTATTCAAAATCCCATCATTTAATCCAATTTAAGATTCAAATTGTATATCAGTAAGTGAAAGGTTTTCCATCTCCGTAATTAATAGAACACTTACCATGTCAGTGATTACCAAAATTAGTTTAACAGGAGGTGATTAATCAGAGCAATCTCCAGAGTCATCTCCAGAATTGTCTCCAGAGTAGTCTCCAGAGCCTTGTTTTATTTATGTTAGAAATTGTATATTTTTAACTAAATTGTTGTTTACTTACGTCTATATTAGATTGGCTTACTTGCACAGTTTTTACACTTTTATAAAATGATTTTCATTTATTTTTTAATGACTGGTTACGTAAATAATTTAGCACTTCTGAGTATCGTGATAGCCCAGTTTAAAATGTATAATAAACTCGTCGCTCAATTGTTGTCGTATTTATAGGCCTTGCCTCTTGTTTTTTATACGTTGTTTCACGTGTTGGGTCTACACCTTCTGCGATTATCCTTTGTGTACACCGCGAAATTTTACCAATTGTATAGTTCAAATACTTGGATGAACGCTTAAATTGTCACGTATTCATTTACATACTATGATGTTTAATTAAGAAATCCTACAAATTTCTGAGTAAATTGTAACGTACTCATTGTTATTTGCTTATTCTAATCTAAACCGAAATAAGTTTGGTGTTTGTTTATTTCCTAGTTAAAATGGATGTTTGAACAAATGTAATACTTTAGTCACGTACGATTTATTCAAATAATGCATAATTTTAGCCTGCGTATACGAAGATATATTTAACTTGTTAAATATTTATCAAGTCAATTCATATAGGTTTTCCGTTGATTTAATTTTGATGCATTTCCTTACGTTTTTAAATCTTATCTTTGCTCGTAACTACTCTTGGATATTTCTATTTCTTATGCGTTTAATCTATTGTACTTTTATGTACAGTGTGCTCTTAACTAACAATATGTATAGTGACCTATTTACTCTTATAATATCTGTAATTTTGTGCTTTTGCTAACTGGAAGTTTCTTTTATTTATTCTACGACCCCTGTGATTTAATTTACCCCTAAACTACCCTATAATTATAGCAATATATATATATATATATATATATATATATATATATATATATATATATAATATATAATATATAATATATATATATATATATATATATATATATATATATATATATATATATATAATAATATAATAAACGGCAGTGTTGTATATTAATTGCCAGTATTGTAAGTATATGTTTTTTCGCTGGTGTATAAATTGACTTAAACATTGCAGTAGCGTGTCCTGCTAGAGACGGGCGCCTGCACTAGTATCATATCTGAGCATGTTTCTAAGGTATTTCTGGTAACCATTTCATTGAATTTAGCCGTTCCCTTTGAGAAACACCTAGATCGAGCTTTAACTTCTATAATGCGAATAGTTGTTCTACTTTCGCGATTTGTGCTGATATACAACTTAATACAGCTATTCGAAACGTGCATGAAGTTAAGCAGTGCTGAAACTAAATAACCTTAATAAACTTCCTTTTAGCATTAGAATTTCCAGAATAATTAACTCAGAGGAATAAGTTACAATAAACAGACGAACCACAGAGAACTGTTGAGTTCACAAGGTATTTATTTATCTGCGTGCTTGAAAAATATACCCCCGAAGCAACTATCAATTGAAATCTATTTGTTAGTAAAAAAAGCGTTTCCAGTAGTATATTCCACAGCTACACAGAAGAATGGTCTTTCTAGATTAATAGGATATCGATCTTAACTTGTACTGTGCACTGTGGATTTGAACTTACATTTTATTCCTTAAGGTAGCTTTGTATTGATACAATATTACGTATATACATCTCATACGTTGAACTATAAACTGCGAAGTATGGTAAAGAAAACCCAAATAACGAAACTAAATTCAATTCATATATTCTGGTACATCTACGATAATATGTAAGTTGTAAATATCTTCTTGCATGAAAACCTGTCATTACAACTCGCTTTGTTCAAGCACCCTTTGAATTTATCTCATACAACGTGAAATTCGTAGAGCAAATTTAACCTAAGGGTTGAACAGAAAATACTGGTAAACCGATTATAACAATGGAGTGAATAAGCCTTTATTTAGGGACTGCTAATGAGCTGGGGCTTTATAAGGTGCGTACGTATCGACTGACCCGTTATTAAGGTCCATAATACACCTTATTCGTGAGAAATAATTAAATAAAGTATTATTTTAGCAAACGCACTGCAGACTATGCTATTAGTATAGATTTTCCTGATGGTGTTGGAAACGCCTCAAGGAGCTGTATAACCTACAGCTATAAACGGTTGAAGAAACTTTTTTAATACCTTTTTATTTTTTATTCTCAACAACCTACCTCGTCGAACTAGCAACCACAACAGGTTGCAATCCCTTTTAAAGCACGAAGCCAAGTAATTGAGTGTGGAGGTTTAATGAGATTGGTTCGAGAAAATTTTAGTAAGAAACGTTTCGACTCAGTTGTTCACGAGAATAAAATCGAAAACCACGTCAGAGTTTAGTTTTAGTATTGTTAAAGCTTAAACTTGTTTAACAATCAATAATAGAGTGATTTGATAAATGCATGGAGAAAGAAGGTACGTGAAGGTATATATATATATATATATATATATATATATATATATAATTGGTATTATTTCTCGAACGAAAGTAGGTAAACAACTGATTTAATTGAAATCTTGGGATACACTCGTTCGAAGGAGAGACTATCATAGCATGTATGTAAATAAAGAGAAAAAGAAATATTAAGTTGGGGTAAAATTATAACATATTGGATTGATAATGAAGTACTATGGAACAGTTTTAAAAGCGTTGAGCATGTTAAAAATAACGATTTCTAGGATTTATAGATATATTTTTTAGTAGAGTTGCTACAAACAAACTTAATAGCTTATTGGAAAGAACGGCCGTTGGAATTAAAGCAGCCAAAGACGTAAACAAAACTACACCGAATTGGTGTAAACACAGTATGCGTTATTTAAAATATTGATCTTTAATCTTAGATATAGAGTCGGAAGGAGCAATGAAAAGACCAAGATTGAATAAAAGGCTATGAGTACAAGAGAGAAACATAAAGTATATCCAGAAGAACGGAATTAAAGATGGAAAATTTCAAGGATAGTTGTAAGCAAGCACGCGAGTTATGTGATCCCCCATTTGTTATACCTATGAAACTAATAAAGTTATTAGGAAATATTAAGAAATATTAGGAAAATGCAACAATGTAATTAAAAGACAATTTGTTACAATTTATATTCAGTTTATAAACGTTCCCATGAACGGAAGCGCTACAAAGTAGCACAAGGATAAGTGACACTGCAGATGTCAGGTCACAGACGGTCGTAGGAAGTTACGTACCGAGATTACGCAGAATAAGCCTGCAACATTGTAATTATGAATAGCTTTTAAGATAGCAACTATGTATTATGAATAGAGTGAAGTGTAAGCGGACATTAGGTCCGCAGGTTCCCACAGAATTGTAAAGATGTAGGGAGATTATAAAAGGACCGGGAGCTCCACTCGCGGTCAGTTCATCAACGTTCAGCTTTCACATTGCAGTCCGTCGGTAACTCACTTGTACAATTAAGTATTAACTATTTCGACTTAGAATAATTTAATTCAAGATTGTAAAATTCCATTGTTCAAATCTGCTTAAATAAAATAAATGTGTTAAGGACCAAAGAAGTCTTTTTAAAAGGACCGCTCAAAGCCACGAACCTTAACTGGCGCAGCGTAACGGATGTCAAAAGGGCACTAGCGAATCCAACTTCGAGGAACTGGTGAACCGGGAATTTCAATTCCGAATTTGGCAGAACAAAAACAAAAGTTGGAGGAGAAACACGCATCGTTCAAGTCCAGCAGTTGAAGGAGAAACAAGAATAGTTCGAATTCAACAACAGAAAAATTGGAGGCGATACAAGTATAGATCAAATCCAAGAAGCCAAAAGAAAAACAGAAACAAAGAAAGAAATCAATGAAAGCAACAAAGCAACTAGTGTAAGTTCATTTTCCTAAACCAATTGAAAATTATTTTATTATTAACATAGACATTTGATATTTGCTAGTTTATGATTTATATATGTATATATTAACTATTGTTACAAATATTTTATGCCATTTTTTTGAAAATAATCGGCTTAGCAATTGCTAGAGATTATCTTCAAGCCTTTATTGAAATTTTATTATTATTTTACTTGTATATGAGAATGATTTATAAAAACTTGAGACAACAAAAAAAATTCTGAGACAAAGAACTGAGAAAAACTATTCTGAGACAAAAAAAACTAGAGACAATTATTAAAATGTCGCAAAGCGCACAAGAAACTAGATCACGCTTTAACTAACGTAAGAAAAATTCTTAGAAACAAAACTAAACCTCTAATTCAACAATCTTAAGTAGCGCAAGAAATTTTTAGAATTTCTGATTCAACCTTAACTAACGCAAGAAATTTTTAGAATTTCTAATTCTACAACTTTAACTAACGCAAGAAACAAATTTCTAATCCCACAATACGAGAATTAACCGACGCATAAAAATAATTTAAATACACCGAGAATAAAAAGCGAAAGCTAAAACCACGAGCAACTAAAACCGAAATCCTAATAACAGCGCAACTATTCAAACGCGAATACCATCCATAAATAGACAAATTGCAATCTATTATTAAAAGCCACAGCTTAATACAAGAAATAACAAAGCGCGATTTCAAATTGAACGCAAAACCAACACTCATTGTATCATCTTCAAAAGTGAATGAAAACTAACCTTGAATAAATACGCATAAAATCTAATAATAAATCACAACAAAAGCTATTTAAATACATTGCGAAACCTTTCAGAATTCAAGCATTATAAACAGCATAAAATTACGACCAGAAACTTTTATAAATTACATAAATAATTACGGTACTGAGAACGCATTCAAACGTGAAGAATTTAATTAAATATTTCAGTAAATTAAAGACGCACGAATTTCAGTGTATAAAATCACTGCGAGTACTGAATAACACCCACAGTATAATTAAAAATAAACCCATAATAGAGACGCTAACGCAACTAATTAATTGACGACATTGTAAGCATTGCAGACACCTTACAATCGCATAAACCAAAGAGATAATTCTTACGCACCTAACTAAAATCCGCATAAATTAAAAATAGAAAAGTAATAACTGACGCAACTAACGCAAAACATTCAAACCCGAAAAATTACCACAAAAACTACTCAGCCTATTGAAACTTGAGAAATTAAAATTAAAAATCCGCAAATCAAGAGTAAACTTAACCAAACCAATACCAAGTGTAAAACTCATCAAATAACACCAAAAACTACAAAATAAATCAAAATTTAAAAAAAAAAAAATATATATATATAATAATTTTTTTTTACTTTTTTAAAATTACCCAAATATTACCCCAGCCAAGATGACTAATGAAATGAAACTGTATCTCAAAATGATCCCAAACTTTAACGGAGATCAATGTATGTTAAGTACCTATATTTCAGCCAGCGAAATATTTCTAAAAACCTTTTACAAGCCCGGAGATAACGAAAAGAACACTTTGCTAATCTATCTTATTATCAGTAAACTTACCGGAAGGGCACTAACATTAATTGCAAGTCGCGAGGACGTGTACCAATGGGAAGAGTACAAACGCATATTGATTGCATATTTCGGCGATCAGAGGAACTTAAAATGTTTAGTAAGTGATTTAACCAACCTAAGGATGGATCACAACCAGTCACCCTATTAATTTGGAATGAAATGCCAAGATGTAATAAGCTTAATCTTGACAAAACTCAAAATCGAAGAAACCGACCCAAACGTAAGATCCTTAAAAACGAAAATGTATGACGAGATGGCATTAGATACCTATCTAAATGCACTACCCAAAATACTTTCAGATAAAATTAGATTTCAACATCCCCAAAACTTAGAAGAAGCAATGAACATGATAATCGAAGAAGAAAACGTAATGTACTACAGAAACCGACTATATATCCCCAATGCAAATAAAAGCTACACGCCAATGAAAACTATACAACCCGCAAGACAAATAAATCCACAACAAAAATTTAACCCATTCAATGCACAAACAAACCAAACGCGAACCAATAATCCGCATTTTAATAACTCAAACTTTAACAACCAATACAAACAATTCTCAAAACCAACGTTTTACTCGAACTTTTCAAAACCCGCATAACAACCAACATTTAACTCGATCTTTTCAAAACCCGCATTTCAACCGAGATTCAATCAAAATATAAATCAACAAAGACCAACATTCAACGCGAATCCTAACAGAAACTCACCGATGATAAACAATAATAATCCCAATAACTATTATAAACCTACACCAATGGATACCTCATCTGGTAACGCCAGACCCAACACAAAAATAACACACATTAGACCAAACCCCAATCAAAAACGCACTTTCACTTCAGAAGAGCTATTTCACCAAGAAGTAGAAGAGTATGAAGATGACCAGTATAATAACAATCGACCGTGTACGAATAATGAACAGAATCAATCAAATCATTATGAACGCGAAGAACCATATGAAAATTACGAGGAGGACGACGAAGAGAACACATGTTCAAATTTTCAAATGGACCATTTTATAAACGACCTAACGTAATAAATCTAAATAATATGAATCACCTTGTATTACCTTATATCGAAATACCCCACGCTGATTTTAAATTACTAATCGATACCGGATCTTCAAAACATTAATAAGCCCGCGAACAGCAAAGAAACATTACTTAAACTATGTAGAAAGAGAACCCTTCAAAATTAAAACCGCCCATCAAACAACCCTGCACCAATTCGTAGCAAACACACCTTTACCAAAACCTTTAACGTAAAGATGAAACATAAATTCTGCATATTTGAATTTAATAACAAATATGACGGACTATTAGGAATGGACCTTCTAAGAAAATTAGGAGTCAACATAGATATTAAAAACCGATTATTAAGAACCAAATATGGACGAATCCCCATCAAATTTCAAAACACCCAAATCGACGAAAAATATACATTAGAACATCGAACAGAAAAAAAATAAGAATCCCCGTAAATTCAAATAATAACCTAGGAATAATAAACCACATAACCTTTCAACAAGGAGTAGAAAACGCAACCGCATTAGTAAAAATCAAAGATAACTATGCCACAACGACCATATTAAACTCAAATGATTACCCCGTAAAACTATCTTTAACAAACCCGATTAACGTAGAAGAATTAGATTTTAATGAAATGGAAATAGACGAAAACTTAAACAAAAATTACAACCCCGCAGAAAACGACGAAATGTTAAGACAAAATTTAAATAATATCCGATTTAACCGCGACATAAATCACGAAGAGCAGAAAGCAATACAAAAATTATGTTATGAATATCGCGACATATTCCATTGCGAAGGAATACCCCTAGCCTTTACAAATACAGTTAAGCACAACATTGAGCTAACAGACAACAAACCCATATTCACCAAAGCATACAGACTACCCCAGGCAAGTCAGGAAGAAGCTGACAGACAAGTAGCCGATCTATTAGATCAAGATATCATACAACACTCTTATTCACCATGGAGCAGCCCCGTATTAATAGTACCGAAGAAACTAGACGCATCAGGAAAACGGAAATACAGAATGGTAATAGATTACCGCAAGTTAAACGAAAAAACGGTAGACGATAAATATCGGTTACCAAATATAACAGAGATATTAATTAAGTTAGGCAAGTGCCAATATTTTTCGACGCTTGACTTAGCATCAGGATACCATCAAGTGGAAATGGAGATACACAAAAGACAGCCTTTAGCACACCTAGAGGACACTACGAATATAAACGGATGCCATTTGGACTGAAGAACGCACCCGCAACTTTTCAACGAGTAATGGATAACATACTACGAGGGATACACAACGAAAAATGCCTTGTGTACCTAGATGATATAATAGTGTATTTAACATCATTAGTGGAGCACATTGAAAGATTACGAGAAGTGTTCGAAAGATTAAGAACCGCACAATTTAAAGTACAACTAGATAAAAGCGAATTTCTACAGAAAGAAGTAGCATTTTTAGGACACAATAACACCAGGAGTGATGCCGAACCCCGACAAAACAAACGCTGTATTAAATTACCCCATACCCAAAACGAATAAAGAGATTAAAGGATTTTTAGGCCTTAGCGGATATTACCGAAAATTCATAAAAGGCTATGCTCAAATAACAAAGCCCCTAACCAATTGTATAAAAAAGGGAAACCAAATTGTACACACCCCAGAATTTATAAAAGCAGTAGATAAAATCAAAAGCATTTTAACAAATCACCCCGTATTAGAATACCCAGACTTTTCGAAACCATTCATATTAACAACGGACGCATCAAATGTAGCCTTAGGCGCAGTATTAAGTCAAGGAACAGTAGGTAACGATAAACCTATCAGTTACGCATCCAGAACCCTTAACGCAACAGAGCAACGATACAGTACGATAGAGAAAGAATTGTTAGCCATAATTTGGGCAACAAAATATTTTAGACCGTACCTATACGGACGGAAATTTTATATATACACCGATCATAGACCATTAGTATGGCTATGCAAACTCAAAGAACCTAACTCGAAATTACAAAGATGGAGAATCAGACTAGAAGAATATGACTATGAGATCATATACAAAAAGGGAATTTACAACAATAGCGCAGACGCTTTAAGTAGAATCCAACTTAACGCACTAGAAACCGAATCTGTAATAGGAAACGTAGACGAAACCGAAATTAGAGAAGACCCAGAAGAAATGGAAACCATACATTCGACACAAAATGACGAACAGGAAACCGCAATTAAAATTTTAAACGAAGCTATAGACATGAAGCCCAATCAATTTATAATCACAGAAGTTTTAAACAACCCCAACCCTGTAAAATACACGAAAGTGGATAACAAGAAAATTTACCAAGTTCAAATAACCAAAGATGACAATGAATCACAAATAATTAAAATTCTAAAGGAATACACCCCCGAGAAAAAACGATTTTGCTTTTATTTCAACACGAAAAACTTGTACAAACGATTTTCAGGAATATATGTAAAACTATTTAACAATTCTGGCCCCAAACCTATAAGATGCACAAGATAATTAATAATATTAGACGACCCTGACGAAATAAACGATGTGATAAGAAACCAACACGAAGGAAAGACCCAACCATCGAGGAATAAACGAGACCTTAAAACAAATCATGAGACGTTACTATTTCAAGGACATGAAAGAATTAACTACAGACTTTATCAATCAGTGCGAATTATGTGATAAAGCCAAATATGACAGAAAACCCCCCAAAGATACCCTTAATGTTAACTAATACACCAGACAAACCTTTCCAAAAATTACATGCAGATACTCTAGTAGTAGAACCACAAAGTTACCTAACAATCGTGGACGCATTTACGAAAATAGGCCAAGCAATACAAATCACTTCTAAAAATAGTATAGACGTTACTCAAGGATTTCTACACTATTTTACATTTTACGGAACATTCGAAACAATAACGTTAGACAACGGAAGCGAATTTAAAAACGAAACATTCAAAACACTTTGGAATTACACAAAATAAAAATTCACTTTATAACGGAGAACCACCCTGAATCCAACGGACTAATCGAAAGACTACATTCAACCCTATTAGAACAGATCAGATTATTAAGAATAAATTACAAGAAAGAACACATAACTAACTTAATGTCATACGCATTAATTGCGTACAATAGCACCATTCATTCATCGACAAATTTTACATCCTTAGAACTAACCCTAGGACACTCAGATTTACGCAACCCGTACGATATACATTATAACAAAGAAATCTACCAGCAATACGCTAAAGATCACAAGGAGAAACTAAAAATAACTTATGACAAATAAAGGATAAGTTAGATAACGACAAAGAACGCATTACCGCGACCCGTAATATAAACTCAGACATAAACAAATTTTCCATAGAACAAACCGTATTCGAAAAAAATTATCAAGGTAAAAGACACAGAACGGCACCGAGAAATTTAGGCCCCTTTAAAATCAAACGAATATCCGACAAAAACGTAGCCGCGATAGACGACGGCAAGATAACAAAATATGTTCACCTCAAAAATTTAAGACACCCTGTACTTTCAGATAGACAATCGTCACCCTTACCGTCAACCTCCACCCAGGTAAAACGGACACAGAAATTATAATTGAAGACATAAAGAACAACCCTGGTATACTACCAATAAAATTAGGCAGTATGCAAAACACTATAGATTATTGGACCTTTGCACAAAAATTCGAATTATCGAACTAAAACGAGAATTTCAAATAATCAAAAATAATTATTTTCGACTAAAACAATCAATGGACACAACAAAATTCGGAAAAGAATACGCAATAGAAATGATGAACTACGACAGTATAACAGAAAGCATTTTGAAAAATATAGAAGACAAATTTAATCGACTAATACCTACGGAACAAATGACGAGAAGAAAAAGAGGACTAATCAACGGATTAGGAAAGATAATCAAAGCAATTACCGGAAATCTAGATAACCAAGACGCAGAACGCTATGACAACGCGATACAACAATTAATAGAAAACCAAAATGACATCAAAACAATAATTAGTAATCAAATATCGTTAACTCAATCAACGATCATCAAATTTAATGAAATCTTAAGAAAATTAGTTAGAAATCAAGATAGTTTAGCCAATCGAATAGAAACCTTAGAAAATAACGTGCGAACTACCATGTTAGACATGCGAGATTTAATCAGATTCAATACGATATATAACCAGATAATATCAACCCTAACTTTAATTCAACAAATCCTAGCAACATTAGAAAACGCAGTAACCTTTGCAAAATTAAATACCCTACATTCAAGTATAATAGAACCAATAGATTTATTAAAGGAATTATTGAGAATAAATTTTTTTATAACTAATAGTAAATTACCTTTCGATGTAATAGAATCAAACATTTTAATATTTGAACAAATAGTCATAGTTAAAGGCTATGTAAAAAATAACGATATAACATTTTTAATAGAAATACCAATAGTAGAGATTAACAGTTACAATTATTATTACTTATTTGCTTTTCCAATGAAAATGACTAGCACATACCAAGTTATTATTCCAAAAACCAAATTCCTATCCTTAAATGAACAAAGATATGGTTATACGAACGAAAAATGTAATGAAGTCACACCCAATCAATACTTATGCCAATCATTGACAACAACAGCAATTCAAGAAGACAGCCCTTTCGAAGTACAACTACTAAAATTTACCAATCATTATGAAAATTGTGAAGCCAAAACTGTACAAATCACACATATGAAAATTCAGAAGGTAACGGAAAATAAATGGATAGCCATTTTCCTCACCGAAGTAATCGCAACAATGTATTGCAACCAAGATGAAAGTAATTTAGCATTAACCGGAAGTAAATTAATCACCCTTAAGGAAAATTGTTATTTAAAATCAAAAAATAAAATAATTAGAGTTTACCAAGATCCCGTACAAAGCAAGAAATTAGCAAATTTACCCGATTTACAATCAAGATTCCCCAAGACAAAGACGAAGAAATAATTCAAAAACCAATGCAATTGGAACACCTGGAATTAGACAACCTAAACCACGCCATGAAACTCATGGAAGATTATGAAGAACACCTGAACGAAATCAAGACGCCCAAAGTGCACTATGATAACATTAGTGTATGGACAATTATATTGACTATTTTATTGATCATTTATGTAACTCACAAAATATGTATTAGATATAAGAATAATAAAGGAAACAGTTTTAGATTTAAGAAACCCAAAGAAACAAATGTAACCCTAGAAAATATGAATTTTAAATGAGATTAACGAATTTAACTAAAAAAATCAAGAAAAGGTAAAAACCCTTAATTTTTAATGTATGTTGGGAGGAGTTATGTGATCCCCCATTTGTTATACCTATGAAACTAATAAAGTTATTAGGAAATATTAAGAAATATTAGGAAAATGCAACAATGTTATTAAAAGACAATTTGTTACAATTTATATTCAGTTTATAAACGTTCCCATGAACGGAAGCGCTACAAAGTAGCACAAGGATAAGTGACACTGCAGATGTCAGGTCACAGACGGTCGTAGGAAGTCACGTACCGAGATTACGCAGAATAAGCCTGCAACATTGTAATTATGAATAGCTTTTAAGATAGCAGCTATGTATTATGAATAGAGTCAAGTGTAAGCGGACATTAGGTCCGCAGGTTCCCACAGAATTGTAAAGAGGTAGGGAGATTATAAAAGGACCGGGAGCTCCACTCGCGGTCAGTTCATCAACGTTCAGCTTTCAAATTGCAGTCGTCGGTAACTCACTTGTACATTTAAGTATTAACTATTTCAACTTAAAATAATTTAATTCAAGATTGTAAAATTTCATTGTTCAAATCTGTTTAAATAAAATAAATGTGTTAAGGACCAAAGAAGTCTTTTTAAAAAAGGCCGCTCGAAGCCACGAACCTTAACTCGCGTCGCTCTAAAAGGTGGCAAATGGAGCCAAGCGAAATGATGGAATAAAATTAAACGAGAAGGGCTAAAAATTTAGGTGGTAGAGGCATATGTGTGCGATAAAGCGATATGTACAAGGAAGTTAAATGATGTTTGCTGAAGTTGAAGGCGTGTATCAAGCAAGAGGTAGAGGCTAATCCAAAGAATTTGAAACGATAGTTGACGGTTTTAAGTAGAATACCACGTACTATTGTGTTGTGTTATTAAAAATTACGAGAAATCGACGATCGTTAGTGATTTTAGGAGAAAATAAAGCAACAGTTAAACAAGTATACGTGCTATTTTGTAAACAGGGGGGGGGGGCAGTTTGCATTATATAATCAGGAACAGAGAGGTGATACACTTACTTTACTTCCAAGTAAATTAATGCAGTCTAATTAAATAAAGTTTATGTAAAAGCTGATAAAACGTTATTATTAAATAGTGAAGTTGAGATGCAAATACAAAGATTTTTGTTTGGATGCACAAGAAGTAGTGGAATTTGAAAATTGTTTGGATGAAGATAAAAGAGATGTTTGGGTAGTAGAATTTATTTCCAATAAAAGGAACGAAATTTGGAGATTGAATATTTTGATTGAAATTTATAAAAGAAGAGTTTTTGGAGTAGGGGCATGCATGGTACACATGGGGATTCGATCATGGAATTAATGGATAGACTGAGGACCCACTAGACGGCAACATCTAAAAGGCGCTAGTTGGTGGACCGCAGTACAAAGACAACTACAAGGTAGGAGATACAATAAGACATTTCATGGTGAATAGTTTCATAGTGTTTGTGGTGTTTTGATGTGTTTTATTATTATTTGATTTGATTTTTATTTGAAGAGACATTTATAGGACTGTTAAAACAAAATTTATTTTTGAGCATTATTCATTAATTTGCAGATAACCAAAAGTTGTAAAGAGGTATAGAGGGTTTTCTGAAATTTGGTCGTGCAGAGAATTTATATGCACATCTATAAAGTTTTAAGACGAGTTCATGCTAAGACGAAGGGTAATGTAAGGTATGAGGAATGCGCTCTTACTTTAATAAAAAGTTATGTGTTGAAAAGGTTATCAACTTGCATAATGATTGTTATAAAAATTAGTGAACACATAAATGTATATAAAGCGATGGTATTTTAAATTTAAAAAAAATGTAATTTGGATTTCAGATAAATAGTGTGTGATATTTTGGTTAATTGGGATATTTTTGAATGCATGATTGGTGTGGATTTTCATTTAGGTTTCTATGGTGACAATAAGAGAAAGTTTTATATATATAACGGGTAGGTGTATGTAATATATAGGAAGAATCGAATTAAGAGGAGGATTTAGGTGCAGCCGAAGCAAAATTTGAGCGTAATTACACAGCATTTTTATTGCGCCCAAGTGTGGGGCACGATTTTAGAGACTTAGCCCCACAGTATTATATTGACCCAATTCGTGGGGCAAGAATAAAAAGGTAACCTCACAGTATTATGTCGACCCAATTCGTGGGGCACGACTAATAAAGCTAAACTACACAGTAATATATATATATATATATATATATATATATATATATATATATATATATTAGGAAGCTAACTTATACCTTAGTATTAATCAACTTGCCTTGTGTAATTATCCAATATGTTTATTTAATAGTCGGTTTCAACCGTGATTTTTAGCGTCGCCTCCTGTCTATATTTGGCATACATCGAAAACTAGCTACTGTCAGATATGATTGACAAAAATGCCAAACGTAATTTACTATTCCAACATGACATCACTGACATGTCGGGCAAGTTTGCTGGTGGACAACCACCTCCGGCGCTACAGGATATATTGCATTAAACAACTTAACGTTTTATAGTTTTGTTTCATATACATAAAACTGGTAACTCAAAATTCATGACAAACTCGATAAAACATTTATGATTAAATAGCAAATAAAGCATGTGTCCACCAGCAGATGTGACAGGAGTTGTTACAATAATCTGTTCTGGAATATTCTGCTGAAAATTAAGTTGATATATAGTTATGTGCATGATTTAGATTTGTATAATATTCCAATTGTCGTCACCAGCCTCTGTGTCGTAATTGAAAAACGCATCGGCCGCGGAAGTCGAACATACATGTTCGAATCCTTTCCAGAACCTTATATTTTCCATTTTCAATTACTAGCTCAATTTGAAATTATCATTTGGACTTCGCATAAAGGTCATTTGGTTGCACACTTTAAATAAAAAGTTGAAAAGCAACTTTAAAATCAGGCTGTCGAAGATAATTTCATAAAAAAATCATTTGGAAGTTGCAATTCATCCTAATGTTACTTTAGCTCGAAAACAACCAGATTACTAATTCTTCCTCTGGACACAATGCAGCAACTGTAAAACCAATTATAACAACGGATATCTGATTAAGCTTTATTCAGTGTAATAATGGACTTATTTTGTAAAGTTTTAACTGGTTTATTGTACAAACCACTATGACATCTAAATCCATTAGCAGCAACTCCGTAAAATGATACCTTAATTAACAAGCCTTTAGGTCAGCTATGATAATTAACATCCAGTACTTTTAATAAACAAAGTACTCCTAAATAGCTATGCTGCCGGAAATACTATTGGAAATTGATAGCTACAGCGTAGGAGAAAACTAGGTTACAAACAGCGCTTAGAGTTTTAGTGATGTAAGCCCAGAACTACCTGTAGAATGCCCTGAAGAGCCTTTGTCTTATCGTATCGCTTTACACAAGACAAATTTTACCCAAGTATATATTGATTAAGCCCTGAAGCTTGAAGACTGCTCATATTCTAAATATTTACCTGCGATATTTTGTTATTTCTTTTTTTCTTCTTTAAATTAAAAGCTCCCATCAATTTGCAGTAGAAATCCCAATTTGACGAAGCTAAAGTTCTACATTAATCTTTTTGAATTCCTTCTATTCTTTGTATTCAAATGACAACCAGGTGGGTATAATACACTAATGAAAAAAATGGGTCAGACTATTATGTTATTTTAACCAATGTCAGCGATCTAACTGAAGGTCGCTAATTGTCATTAATGATGGTTTCTATTGCACATGAACTACACTAACATGCAAAATTAGTGTTTGAATCTTTTTTTGATTCTATCTCATTTTAAATTTTAGGAAAGAAAATCAGCCAATCCAATTAGTCCAATGGGTGTTAACGTATTTCCTTTGCGCAATTTCATTTGATAGGATACTTACGCTAAGGTTAAACGAAGCTACGTATGCAGCGCCGTTTTAATATTACAACCGCAAAAATTTTGTCTTGTGGTCACACGCACCGCAAACTAGCGACAGACAGCTACTGCATGCATATTAGCAATATTTTAAAAACGTATTAGTGTTGGCCTCAACTTTGTTTAAAAAATCCTTTAATATAAAATATGCATGCAAATGGTGAAACAATGGTAGCAGTTTGTTTATTGGCTGTTTTTTAAGAAGGAGAAGGCGTCCTCGACTAATTATAACAAAAAAGGAGATTTGTATAAAAAAATGGCAGAGAAAACGAAAAAGCTTTGCAATTACGTATAATTTGCTTTGCCACGCCTTAATAGGTTTCACAATGATTTTATTTAATATATATCCTGGGACATATTTAATCAATAATTCGAAGTAGACTACACATTATAATTTAGCTATAAGGTTCTGTGAATTATCCTCCGGGTTTTTAGAGAACTAATACGCGTCATAGTTTTGACTAACCAAAACCATTAACGAAAGAAGCTGGTTACCTAATAAGTGAAAAGTCAGCCACCGTAATCATTCTCATCATCATTTTGTTTTCGACCTTACTTAAGGTCGGTTTGACGCAGCTCTAACTTCTTTTCTATTCTGTGCTAATCTAAAAAGCTCTACATACCCTTCACAACCTAAATTTCTAATAATTTGACTAATATAGTTTGGTCTAGGTCTTCCTATATCCTTCTATCTTTTTCCTATCCAGCTTGCTCTACATAGATATTAGCAACCTGATGGTTGTTAAAGAACTCTAACATGTTTACATGATTACCATTTATAGGGAAATGAAATATAACCTGGTTATCCGCTTCAAAAAGGAAAAGTGTTAAATTATATGTTATGGTAAGGCTTAAGCAACGAGTCGCTGTCAACATGCCAGACCGCTACCTAATTGTGAGTTATGTTATGGTGACGTTTATTAAATTATATGTTATGGTAAGGCTTAAGCAACGAAACGCTACCAACATTCTATACGTAACTATTGTATCTCGAAGAGGTGTGGTGCCTTAGTGTGCTGAGTTCACCCGTTCATTCCTAACTGATCTATTACCTTTTTATTTTTGTCGTGTTTTTGTAATGTTGCTAGTACATATGGACTACGCATAAACAAATTGTGTATAGAACAAGACCCCGTTTATGTAGACGGACAACATCAAAGTATTTCAGCGTAACAAACGTCGTAATACAAGGGTTCATTAGTTCGAAACTCTAATTTAAACATTTTGCATGATTAATTTATAATCAAAATAATGGTGACTTTAATTCATGTAAATCGATTACGCCATCATCACTAGCAGACGGCGAACTATAGTGCCTTTTAAGAGTTTAATTGACAATTAATGATTTGGTGCCTAAAATTAATTTGGTTCCATTTTTATAACGATGTAACTAGCTGACTTTATTAATATTTTATTTTCTAAGGTGTGTTCTTTTCGAATTAAAATAAAATATAGACAATTTAATTTTTTTAAATTATTTGGCTATATAAAAATTAATTATAATGAATTAAGTTGGTTTATTACCATACTAATTCCAAAAATGACCTATCGGCATTGTTTGCTTTAAATATACTGCTTTAATTTATCTTTACTCACCTTAAAGTGATTTGTGTTAGCCACCTTTTCAAAATATAGAAACTTTACGATTTAGTGTGATAAACCATTGTTTTTTTTTCTATATGAAGTCAACTAATAGTATAGTATTTTATAGGGATGGACACGAACCGAACAGGTTCGAGGTTCGGTTCGATGTTCAGTTTGATTTTTCGAACCGAACCGAACCGAACCGCACATTTTATTTTCGAACCGAACCTCGATACGGACCGTCAAATTTTTCGAACCGAACCGAACCTAGCTCAAGGTTCGGTCCGGTTCGGTTCGAAAGGTTTGATTTTTAACTAAAAATTTGGTTTAAAAATTTAACTTTCACTAAAAACATGTCATTTCTCCCAATGCACATGTTAAAAATCTTCAGTCGCAAGCATATAAGAAATAGAATGATTTTCTAATGCTCATCGAGTTTTAAACCAATAGGTAAAAAATGTAATAGGTATTAGTGTTACATATCTAATAAATTTTGTCATCGAGACACGTTTGTAGATCAATAAATTCTAGATTAGTTGGATTTGTTTAATGCTCCTTATTTCAAATTCTTGTTTGTTCATAACTAGTATTAGATATTAAAGAAACTCAAAATGATTTTGAAAATTTGGTTTTAAAAACAATTAAACAGGCTTATTTTATTTAATGAACGGAAGTCGTGTTGAAAACCATCTTAAACATATACAAGCCGAGGTCACGGTCTAGAGACTACAGAAGTTTTCAGAATAAACAAAACAATTTAATTCTTAATTAAGTATGTATTACTAATCCATCATTTTGAATTTTTTACTTTTGTTTGAAAACCAGTTATCTATTAATATTAAAAACTGTTACCTTGTAGAAAAAACTAATCTCCTTTTCTTTTGTACATAATCGCTCAACAAATGGTGCTACAAAACGCATAGTACCATAATATTTACGGTTTATTTAGTTTGGCCATTACCACCAACGTTTTTAGAAGTAGCCGATACTCCAGAAGAATGACCCCGAACTTTCTCTCAAAACCAGGGGTTGAAGTTTATGACTCATGGCGGCGTAAACTTTTCAATCAATGCCGACATAAAATAACACAGTATAATGCAAATAACAAGCTGACATAATGCCCGTGCCATTAATACTGTTATATTTTATTATGAAAAACGTAAACGCTATTCGAGGTAGATTTAGGATTCTTTTCGAGAACCATCTGATATTGTCGTATAAAAGAAATAATAATAATAATAATAATAATAAAAATAAACTGACAAATAGCTTTTTGTTTGTACTGTAGAAGAAATCAGCAACACCTTATTGTCTTGATACTCTTTTTATACTAACTAAAACTAAAATAGATGTAATCGCAAAGATTGTGTGATATCGTTCTTGCACGGTAAAATGACATTAGTAAAAATAATCAATTATTAACACATTCTAAATTTCAGAGGTGGCTTTCACTACTAACCTAATTGTAATTACGCTTTGTTAAAGATAGTACGTATTGAAAAATCAAACCTAAACAAATAGTATTAATATGATTTATATTACTAAAATCTAAAACAAATAATGTTGTGTTTAAATGAAAGTAACAACTACTAAATATAAAAACTACATTAAACATTTAAATTGTTGTATATGAACGCACAGGTTATTTAAAATATCAAAATGTCGAACCGGTTCGGTTCGGTTCGAGGTTCGGTTTGTTTTTTTCGAACCGAACTGAACCGAACCGGAATATATTTTTTCGAACCGAACCTCAAACCAAACCGGACTAAAAAGTTTTCGA
The DNA here is from genome assembly GCA_036346225.1 of Platerodrilus igneus. Classification (NCBI taxonomy): domain Eukaryota; kingdom Metazoa; phylum Arthropoda; class Insecta; order Coleoptera; family Lycidae; genus Platerodrilus; species Platerodrilus igneus. Next base: position 91,727 of record JARFIW010001116.1, read on the forward strand.
ACCGAACCGAACCTAAGGCAAGGTTCGTTTCGGTTCGAATTCATCACGTTTTACCTAAGTTTTAGATATTACCTTATTTATAGCAATTGACATTCAAGAATCCAATTGATATCTACAAGAAATGATTTATCTGGACCTTAGATTTTTTTAAGAGAAAATGATTGAGCTTGATATCATACGCCCATAACCTATCGACTTGCATAGTTTGCTTTACTTTAGTTGTTGATACTATCCAGGCAGTTTATTCGTTAAAAATGGCAAATCACAAAATGCCGATTTACGCAGTTTAATGAAGTGTTAAATTATTAAATTTGGAAGGGGCGGACATCCCGTAACAAATCGAGAGTGCACTGTGTTACGTGCAGTTCCTGCAATTGAATATTTATTAACAATTTCGTATGCCTTCTCAATTCTAAACGATTGATTATTCATCACCCTGTAAGATTTTATTAAAATACTAGTTGTAATTTTAAAATGGTCTAATCTATTCCATTTTGACATAGCGTTGAAAGTGTGGTATTCGATTATCAGTAACATTGTTTTCGGAAATATTACAAAGAGTTATGTACGTGGTGTCTGCAAGGTTAGTTTTGCCTTGCTCATCGCTACTCCGTAACTAATATAAAGTATTAATTGGCATGCTACATTTTCTATCATTCTTATGCGAAAAATTAGGCAATGCTTCCTACACGTTGTTCATAATCCCATTAGTTCGTTGTATGTGCGTGTTATTTAGAGCACTATGACCACGTCTGTCTAGTAGACGTTAACCGGGTTTTTACATTATTGATTGCAATTCCAATGGTGAGAATGGAACCATAAGCTGGTTGTACGGGATATATCTCGGATGATTTGTTTTAAAAAACGGTTAGTTTTGTTTGTGTTGAATTAAAAATATGCTATTTCCTTTAATAAAGAAAAAATATAATTTGGGAAATCTTTTTATTGAAACAGTTACGTAAGATCTTAGAAATCACGCAACTGTTGTATTCGATTTCCTGCCGCATCTCCACAGATGGTACTGGTAATCTAAATTTAAATAATTCTCCATTTTCTTGTTTACAATTCAGAAGCAGTATACTGTTAACTGGGCAATTCTAATACGTAAAAGTGAACACAACGCATTTTGATTGAAAATAAATAAATTCCTGTGATGGTATTTTCATATTCAGTCAACCGGTACTAAAATGATTTTGCTCCAGTTAGAGATAGTACTAAGTAATACGTTTATAACGGAAAGCTTTAGTAAATTTTGTCGATTTCTAAATTATATTGTAAAATGTACCAAATAGGATAATCCTAAATAATCCAATTAACAGTACGAGGTGACAGGTGATCCAGCCGATGTCAACTACAGAAAGTTGTTTGCCCCAACCGCGAATTACCAGAACCTTCAAGACCACGTTTTGATATGCTTAAAACAAAAACGCCGAGCCAAGCTATAAGGCTTGCTGGTTCTTCTCTACATGATTTTGGTAATTTTTTGCGTGGAAATTTAGGGCTGGATTTTCTTTTTCTAGTATTTTAAGGTTACTCATTGCACAATTGTCACGTCAATATATACCACGGCTAGCCCTATTTAAATCTACACAGAGTGCACAACGTTACGATGATCAATTTTTCCCTTCTCCGCCCCTTTATGATTACCTATTTGTTTGAATTGATGAAACGAAGTCAATTAATTTCATATAATGAAAAGAAATATTATTTACAATTTTTGAAAAATATTTAACTTCACCCTTCAATCAGTCAATATAATATGTATAATTTATCCCAAAATTTATATGCTTTGAATTTAATCTAAAGTCACCAAAAACTACCTTTTTTTTTACCAAAGAAACCTAGAACGTTCTAGACCCCTTTATAATATATTGCGTAAGTTTAACGTATGCAATGTTTGTTGTTGACTTCTTCACAAGTTTTATAAAAATTGAATAAATTCAGTATTGAAATTTAAATAGAAAAAATCTTAAAATTAAATAGATCTGACCTGCTACAGGTTGTTCGGGTGTTGAATCAACAATCCTTTGTTGTCCTCCTTCGTTGAGCCAGTGTTTGAGTACAGTTACTCCTCGTTTTCCAAAAATTACTTTGTGCTTCTGTATTTCATATGCCTTGAACCTCGCAACTCAAAATTGTACCAGAATTGTACCAAAATATAATTGTCGACGCTGATTTGAATTGTAATATTATATTGACCCAAATTTGACTTATTCTTGTCGACGCATACTTGAATTATTGCAACTTGAAGTATTCAGAAATACACCACACATTCGAAGTGTTATATCTCAGATTCAAAGTACTCAAAAATATACTACCAATTCGAAATATTATATTACAGATTCGAAGTATTCAGATATGTACCACAAATTCGAAATGTTATATCACAGATTCGAAATGTTACATCATATATTCGAAGTATTCAGAAATGTACCACCAATTCGAAGTGTTATATCGACCAAAATTTGAATTACTGTCATTAACACATTCACAGATTCGAAGTATTTAAATCTGTACCACCAATTTGAAATATTATATCACAGATTCGAAGTATTCAAAATGTACCAGCAATTCGAAGCCCTATTATTATTAATATTTAGTTTAAACAAATTACCCTAAATTCTACTCAGTTAAACGACAAAAGAAGTCTTCAAAATCGCTGCACTTATTGTCACTGTAACATACACTTGATGTTCTATTAAATATTAAATTACGCGTGACTTTCTGGTTAGCAGTAACGCAGCTTCGCCCTGCCTGAGTTATGAACTGACCCGTCTTATCCTTGCTCTGTGTTAATAGAGGCTCTTCCCAGTTACATGTGGGCTGGGTTTTCAACAGTCTTGCAGATATTTCAACAAACCAGGTCTTTAATATTCCCTGCATTTCAAAGTAGTTTCTGATGTAATTTCTTCGGATTTCCATGTAATGGTGTTTATTTGATACTTTATTATTCGTTATCATGACCATACGTTGTTTTGTGTAGATATCGCCTCTTCAATAATTGAACAAAATAAATGTTGTAACTTCAAGGCTCTTTTCGTGTATGTATTTTTATGCGTGTTTTCAACTGCGTTTTTTTTTTATCAAGAATGTTTATTATTTCAGCGTATTTGCATAAAGCTTTATTAGGTTTTATCTCTTATCTTCGTATTTGTTTTATAACTAATCACAACACCTTTCAACGCGTGTTTAATTACATGTACTATCATTTCTTCTGAATACCCGTTCTATTGTTGAAAGATATGCTCGCTGATATTACTTAAAATTAATAATGGTCTATATACAGAGTGTTAAATACTTGCTATTTACATAATGTATTATTACCTATTTTTCTACTAAATACGCATTCTATTGTTGTAAGATATGCTTATTTGCATTGCTTAAAGCTAATTATGGTCTATATACAGGGTGTTAAATGCTTGCTATTTACATAATGTACTAATTACTTAATTCTCTGCTAAACGAATGCAGTTTTTTGATTCCTATTAGAACTTATGGTTACTACACGACCTTTGCTACTCAATACACCCATAAACAACACCTTATCACAGCAATATATATATATATATATATATATATATATATATATATATATATTGCTGTGATATTCAGGCCCCACGATTAGGCATGTCATAAAATGCTGTAAAATTTAATTTTACTAAAAAATTGCCCCACGATTGGACATGTCATAAAATGCTGTGATATTACCCCGAATATTATTTTGAGCCCCACGATTTGGGCGTAACAAAATGCTGGGATATTAGGCCTGAACAATCAAGCACCTATGATGTGTAATGTTAAATTAGAGTTTTGCCCCGACTAGCTTATTTAATTAAATAAAGCAATTCTACAATACACAATATAATGATTAAATATTTACAACTCTCAGAATTTTTCCGTTTTGACAAAATATCTACACATACCAGATTTATGGTTCTTGAAAGCCATCAAAACTATCTTTTTGCTTACTTAAGGACCTTCGAACGTTCCAAGATGCCTATTCCCTTTGTCATAAATTGTTAAATTACCCTTTTATATTTTGTTGACTTTTACAAATACAAAAATGATAAATATTGAGTTTTCAATAATAGTGTGTATTAAGATTGGTAACCTGGAATGGTTCTGTAGTTCCCTCCTAGTCCGTGATCTGCATCCCCATGAATTGTTTCGTGCCAAGTCAGAATATGTCCAAATTAGAATACTTTGATTTTAGACTGTCTTCAATTGAAAGTCGAAATCAAAACCAAAATCCATATTAAAATCCAGATTGACTTAGTAACGGGTGCATTTCTTATAGAAATTTCAAAAATTTCCCGCAACCTCATTATAAGAATAAAATTAAGCAAACCAATATTATAGTTTTATTTGTCAGAATATTGCAATTTTTCAGTTAAAGATTTTTCAACATTGTTTTAAGTGGTGGATGAATTCTTCAAATAGAGGAAGATGATAGAAAGCGATTGTCAAATGCTCCACTAGTAGTGACGGTTTTTGCGCTTTAAAAATATCTCTACTTTTAAGGCAGTGTTTAAGCTTTTTCTCACTATACCCTCTTGTCGTTAAGAGTGTCCTTTTTAGTGAACGCTTCGCTTTTTCTATTAAAGTAGTTGAAGTAATTTTTTAATTCCAATAGGCACAGTACGTTGACTAAAATACATTTCTCGCATAAATGTTACTAATTGGTAAACAATTAATGCGTGCTTCAAAATTGATTGCTGTGATTCACTTTCCACAACGCAAGTACATTTACATATCGAATAAAGCTTCATTTAAACATTGCTACTTCAAACTGCTAAATGGTTTTTTGCTGTTCTTTAAGCTAGTGTTACTACTGTGGGTCTCATATGGCAAAAAATAAACTTGGACAGAACATAAAATATCCGTGGATATCCGTGACAGTTCTTTGTATCCTTTAGATTAAGCAAAGCGTTGTAACCACAATTCTGTAATAAATCGTTTTCGGATGCCTAAAAAGTTTTTTTGAGGTTACATTGTTTGTGATTTACTAACTTAACTATAAACCTACAGAATCACTTCAACGTTTAGAAAATCAACAGGGGATTACCGCATTAAAGTAAAATACACCTGTAATTTGAAGTACAGTTAAAATGCGAGACGACCTGTTTACTTATAGCAAAATTTGAGATAATGAAGGTATGGCAATGATACGCAAAACTTTATTGCAATAAGTATAATTCCAAGTAAATGTTCTTGAGATTGAGAGCAGCAAGTTGACCTGGCTGTTTGTATGGACGTAATGAAGCTTTGTTGGAACTGTAACTAATATAGGGTACACTAGCACTTTTTAAAGAATGGTAAACATTTTCAAACATGTGATTAGCGCAAGCTAAACTGGATATTAAAAGTTACCAGAGAACGGTATCTGCCTTTCGGTTCGTACAAGTATAAATTAGGAATCACCTGGAATGTACACAAGCACTTGATTGCGGTAGCTATGTAATGAGAAGAATCAAAGAGAATGCTTACAGTTGTAACGCGTTGGTGTTAGGTTAAATGGAAACCAAACGGAAAGAAGAAAATTAATTGTAAACAGACAAAATATATATTGATGTAGCCTGTATATTCTGATTTAATGAACAGTTGTGTTCATTAAGCATGGAATTTTACTAAATTGCTAGTTTTATAAAAAGGAATGCAGACCATAATCGTAAAACCACACAACAATAGTTTATTTCAATATAATACATATTTGAATGTAACTCTGGTCCCCAAATTTCTTCAAAAGCGCAAAAAAGGAAACAAATTTCAATACGATCGATTATGAACTTGTATACAAAGATGCAAGCATGAGTAATTACCCGAGTTTTGTAAACAGATAATTACAAAGTAAATTTTCATGGCATGCCATTCTAAGAAAGCTTTTAGAATAACTAGAAAAGTAAATAGCATTGAAATTATTAATATGCACGTTCTATATCATAATTATTTCAGATATATATGAGAGCTCTTACAAATTCTACTAAAACTAAGCGGAATTAAAGTTACAGCGTACGGGTGTAATTATAGTACAGAGTAACCTGCAGAGAAGAAAATAATATCATTACAAAACGCTTATTTACCGAAATTCACAAATATCAGGGTACATATAATCTCGATAGGAATATAAAATAAGTGTAATATAACAATGTTTCCAATATTTTCATTCAGATTTGAGAGGAAATGAACGGCCGTGTATATGTGATTTTACATATTCAAACCACATGGATTCACGCACTTGTCACGTGATTTTACAGGAATCCTATACAATACCATGACTCTCGAACATATGAAGAGTGGAAGAAAATGACAAACCCAGAACAGTGGACGGAATAAGATTAATTAATTATTTGCAACCATGAACGAGAATACATGTGAGAGAGTAGCCTGCTGAACCTCTTTGGCTATGAATTAGCAAACGGGTGTTAAATGTGGTGATATCCGCAAATTTTCGGCAAAAAGTAAACAAGATAGAATTAGGACCAATTGCATCTAAAGCAACAAAGGTAGGGAACGAGAAACACGACCACGTATTAAGTCAATCTTTGCTTGTTGGAATTATTTGTCCACACTGAGACGCAATTGTTCGTAGCTAATTAGAGATTTCTGTTTTTGAGGATTTGTGGCATTAACGCATGATACTTGTTCGGTTAAAAATTGATAACACTATACAACGTATAGCATTAGTCTAAAGAATAATGTTAGGTTATTAGATTTATAAAATCTGGACTATTGCAAGTTTAATAGAAAGGTTAAAGATGCCCTTTAAATAATGATAACTGAATCATCAAGATTCTGACTAATTCAATACAAACTGACTCATGCAATTTCACTATTCTGCGTATATACTTGTTCACAGGAATATTGTTAAGTCCTTGATATTTAAATTAATGTAAGTAACTATAAAATTTTGTATGTATAGCTGTTTACATGAATAATCATATGATTCTGTTTTAAAATATATGTGGATATCGCGATGAACTGAACGTAGTTTATTATTTGGTCACACGTACAGTTTAGCATTTTGTAAAAGAACTTTATTGTACTAAAAGGCCGACGAAATTTGGATGCCCAGGAGTACTCGTCGTCCCAAGAATATAACTAGACTAGTCCAGTTGCCACCCATAAATTTAAGACATTGTTGAAAGCCTTTTAAGGTATGTGTAATTAGCTTGAATTTGCACCTAGTTAGTTGTTACATTGTTCGAGTTTTGTTCCATTTCTTTGTTTCTATAGGGACCCACTCCAGCACCACTGTAGTTAGCCAGTTGTTACGATATTCCGCGTGGACAAGAAAGAAACGTAGAGTAAGCAACGAAAATAGCCCGCACCAAATACCGCAACAAAAAGGGAATCTAAGGAATGCTGTGCTAGCTAAATAGTCACAGAGTGGGATGGGTCCCAAAGAAAGAAAGAAAAACCTCAAGGAAAGAATTTTATTTACAGAATCTCTATTTAAAAAGAAAGTTGCAAGGAACGGAAACCAACCGGCGTTGGAAACAACATTTATCTAAAACATATCCCTAAGGATTTACACAGTATAAAAATCGACGCAAATATAACTAATACATTCCTGACTTACCTCATACTAATTTTAACCATCAATCCCAATATTTATATAACTCAAAATTAAACAAAACAGCAAAAGGATATACCATGGATTGATTGTAGCTATTTGTTTACCACAATTCTTAAAAATTTTATCTTCCCTTATATTAAACATAGTCAAAAAAATATAATCCTCAAACCTAATATTTATATAAAACCAAAATTACATAAAACAACAAAAAAATAAAGTGGATTGTTTACAGTCACTTATTTACCACAATTTTTTAATATTTGACGTTCTTTTATATCAAAAATAGTTATAAAAAGTATATGTATTTACCTAGTGTCGACGAACACTTTGTAATTCCTGATAAGTAAACACCAGAAAAAACAGCAATAAAAAAAAAGAACCATCTTCTGACCGCAATGCATTTCGCAGTAGCTGTAAAAAGTTATTCAGTATTAACGGCATACCTAAATAATAGTGTAACTCTAAATTTTATATATAGAAAATTTTATGGACAGTCAATGTTATTCTTATTTTATAATTCATACCACCCAATAACAGCTGTACCCGTTAACATATTTCAACGATTTGAGCAAAGAAAGTTCAATTTATACAGTATACCATCTCTAATTGTGCAATAAGTAACCTTAAAATACTAGAAATGAAAATCCAGACCCAATTTTCAATACAGGAAATCAACAAAACCATGCAGAGAACTAGCAAGCCTTACAGCTTGGCATGGCGTTCTTGTTTTAAGCATATCAAAGCGTGATCCTTGAATAAAAAAGTAAATGAAATAGAAGGAAGCTGCGAAACTGGTTTTAAAACATTTGGAAATAATTTGGGGAATCTTAAAACATACTTAGGGAATACGTTTGAGAATTTATAAGATAAAGTTAAAGTTATTCATGATAGGGAACCGATGAGATGGAGTCCAACCAGTGTTCCGTTGGAACAACACTCAAAATTTTATGGGAATAATAAACTTAACACTAAAATATTTTTAAAGAACTTAAAAACTTTAATACAAAGTATCTGGGATGAGCAAACGAAGTTAAATATTGTGAGGTCTGTGTTGAAGGGTAGTGTCGAAATTTGGTTTGGACTGATTGAAAGTGAGTTAAGTTCGGTATAAGACTTCGAAATTAATTTCTTAAAGCATTTCTGAGGAAACAACCAGCAATTTAAAGTTAGAGATAATTTATTAATGGGCAAATATAGTAGCAATTCCGGCATGACAAGAGAGTTTTAAGCGATCAAGAAATTTAGCGTTGCCAAACAACTTGATCCTCCTTTAAAGAACAAGCAGATAAAAAAGTATTTAGCAGGTCACTTCGAAACAGAAGTAAGCCTTACAAAATATTGTTGATAGAGATGTGTTTTTAGAATATCTTCAACGTATGATGATATGGGTCGACCAAGAAAGACGGAGACCAGGCCAAAGAGCCAGCCCAAAGCACATTTAGATTCCAGAGGAATAATGGATTGGATAGGAATCAAGGCAGACCATTTGAAACGGGGAATAGCTAAAGAAGTAATTGGACTGTACTTAGGAGGTAATGTGGTGGTTTCCCGTTGCCTTCCACATCGCAGTAGTGTGTCTTAGAATGCCATACTTGTTGGTTGCGGACCACAAAATACCTTTAAGTATATCATAAAGGGCCTGGCAAACTTGTCCTAACAGTTACTAATGCAATTATTTTTATATTATGTTTTAGTTGAAGTCTAGTTTTTCTTCTTATGTGCAACAATTGTAGAGCCAAATAAATACAAGATTTACTACTGATATATCGCACTACTTATTTATTCACGCACTCTAACCAACAGGTTATGGGCCCAGGCCAGAACCAATAATGTAGTGATGTATTTTGCACATTAAGTGAAAATTAAGAGAAAATTACCAGGATTGGTCTTTCGCGGTAGAAAATGTGTTTGTTCTCAAAAGCTTATCAAATTGCCTTGTTGGAACTGAAAATGATAAGGAGCTTGTTGCAAAAGCCAAAGCAACGCTAATTTTGACTTTGGATCCCTCCTTGTTTATGCATGTGAAAAGTGCAATAACAGCTAAGGATGTTTGGGATACCCTTAAAAAAAGTGGATTTACAAGAAAGATTGGTTTACTCAGAACTTTAATTTCTTTGAGACTGGACAATTGCGATTCGATGGAATCTTACGTAAGTCAGGTCATTGAAACAGCTCAAGTTAAATCGCACAGGTTTTAAAATTGATGATACTTGGGTCGGTTCTCTTCTTTTAGCTGGACTTCCAGAAAGGTATATGCCGATGATTTTAGCTATTGAACATTCCGGCATTGATATAAAAACCGATGAAATTAAGTCGAAATTGCTTGACATGAATCTAGATGTTAGTAGCCGCGGTGGAAGCGCGTTTGTTACTAAACCTAGGAAGAGCTTTAAAAATAAAGCAATTGATAGTAGCAGCAGTTCTGTAAACCCCAATAAAGTTGACAGAAGTAATATTATTTGTTTTTGTTGCAAGAAAAAAGGCCATTTCATGAACAAATGTCCTGATTTAAATGTAAAAAATGATAAATCCAAAAAGGGTAGTAATAATAGTGCTTTTAGTGCAGTTTTTTTGACTGGACAGTTTAGTACTGCAGACTGGTTTATCGATTCGGGATGCAGTATGCATTTAACTGCTAGGAGTGATTGGTTGACCAATACTCGAGTACAGCATGAGTTAAAAGAAATAACTGTAGCCAATAAAACGTCCATGCCCGTCGAATGTGTAGGTGATGCAAATATTACTACATTAGGTGAAGAAAAATACAATATAACAATAAAAGATGTTTTGTACGTACCTGGTTTGACTACAAACCTTTTGTCTGTTGCTCAAATGATAAAAACTGGGAATGATGTTGTTTTTAATGAAACCGGCTGTAACATCTTCAATAGTCAAGGTAAGCTTGTTGTAACAGCAGATTTACAAGAAAATGTTTATCGCTTAAATTTCAAATACGAAAAGCAACGTTCTGTATTAGTAGCGACAGCTATAACGAGCGAGATTTGGTATAGAAGATTTGGTCATGTAAATTATAAGGATTTAAACCTGATGAAAAATGGTTTAGTTGAAGGGCTTGAATGTAAAGGAAGCTTTAATCGGAATGCAGTATGTAAGGTTTGTTGTGAAGGGAAGCAAACAAGGCTACCTTTCAACCACACAGGTCATAGAGATAAAACTTTTCTAGAGATCATTCATGCAGACATTTGTGGACCAATGGAAGTACTGTCAATTGGTGGGTCAAAATATTTTCTCATATTTGAAGACGATTTTAGTAGAATGAATTTTGTTTATTTTTTAAAAACTAAAGATGAAACCTTTGAAGTTTTTAAAAAATTTAAGAAATTTGTTGAACATCAAAAGGAATCAAGAATAAAAAATTTTTGTTTCGATGGTGGTGGTGAATTCTGCAGCAAGGAGTTTGAGTCTTATTTATCTGATCACGGTATTAGTCATCAAAAGACGAACTCGTATACACCGCAACAGAATGGTACTGCTGAGCGTTTAAATCGTTCGATAGTTGAAAAAGCTAGGTGTTTGCTTTTTGATGCAAAATTAGGAAAACAATTTTGGGTTGAAGCAGTAAACACGGCTGTCTATCTTAAAAATCGTTCTATAGCAAAAGGCATTTTAAAAACGCCTATTGAAATGTGGACTAACAAAAAGCCAAACGTCAGCAATTTGCGTATTTTTGGAAGCAATGTTATGATGCACATTCCAAAAGAAAAACGCCTCAAATGGGATAAAAAATCAAAAAAAAACTCTTTTGGTTGGTTTTAGTGAAAACGTAAAAGGATATAGGCTTTATGATCCAGAAACAAATAAGATCGTGATAAGCAGGGACGTAATCGTAAATGAACGACATAGTGAAGTTCGTATAGATACTAACAATACAATGGAGTCATTAGATTCAGTGGGAGGTTTTACTGAAATTCTTGTTGAAAGTGATCAATCAAACTTGTCTAATATTTCGGATATTTCAGTAAACAATACTGCAAGTTCAGAGAGCAATTTTTTTCCGGATATCCCTGAGGTTGTTGTAACTGATGCAATTCGTAAATCGAAAAGAGTATCTACAAAAGCTAAAAGTATGAAGACTTTGTCAGCTACCTATGCACAGATAATGATAATCTTGAAAGTGAACCAGTATCTGTTGAAGATGCAATGTCCAGATCTGATCGAGATCAGTGGACACAGGTCATGCGTGAGGAATTGAAGTCATTTGAAGACAATGCAGCATGGGAGTTGGTTGAGGTTGCTGATAACGGCACAGTTGTCAAATGTAAGTGGGTGTTTAAGCGCAAAGTTGATAGTGAAGGTAATGTGCGGTATCGTGCCAGGCTTGTAGCCAAAGGTTTTTCGCAGAAAGCAGGTATCGATTTTAACGAAACCTTTTCACCAGTGGTAAGGCACTCTACTTTACGATTATTAATGGCTTTATCAGTTAAGTTAGGTTTAGATATCTTTCATCTGGATGTAACAACAGCTTTTTTAAATGGAAATCTTAAAGAAACTGTGTACATGATGTTGCTTGAAGGTTTGCAAGTAAATAATTGTAGCAATAAAGTGCTTTATTAAAAAAGGCCATTTATGGTCTAAAGCAAGCTTCAAGATCATGGTATGAAAAAGTTGATTTTTTTCTTAGGGATCTAGGATACAAAAGATCTGAATTAGAACCCTGTTTGTACACTAAGATGAAAGGTGATCAGAAAACTATTATTGCTTTGTATGTCGATGTTTTTTTTTATGTTTACCAATAACCGAATTGAATCCGATGATTTGAAGTTTAGGTTAGGTCAGGTTTTTAAAATAAAAGATTTAGGGAAAAAAAAATTGTCTAGGCATGCGTGTAACCATTGATAAAGAAAATGGGACTATTTCTTTAGATCAAAAACAATATATTGAACAATTGCTTAAAAAATTTGGTATGTTAGAATCCAAAACTGTAGCTACACCAATGGAAATAGGTATGAACTTAGAAAAAGTTGACAATTGTGTTAATGAAACTAAGTTTCCATATCAGCAACTTATTGGTAGCTTAATGTATTTGTGCATTTTAACAAGGCCTGATATTTGTTATTCCGTTAGTTATTTAAGTCAATTTAATAACTGTCACACTGAGGAACATTGGAAACATGCAAAACGCGTTTTGAGATATTTAAGAGGAACTTTAGATTATGGACTTAAGTTATATAAAACAGATAGTTTTTTGGAAGGCTTTGTTGATGCCGATTGGGGTAGTAACTGTTATGACAGAAAGTCATATACTGGTTTTTGCTTTATGTTGTCCAATAGTCCAGTAGCTTGGGAAAGCAGAAAACATTACTGTTGCGCTCTCTAGTACAGAAGCTGAGTATGTTGAAGTTTCTGAAGCCACTAAAGAGGCTGTATATTTAAGAAACCTATTGATAGAATTGACAAGCATAGAGGGTTGTATAACATTGTATAATGATAATTTAGGTGCACAGAAATTGTCAATTAATCATATGTTTCATAAACGTACAAAACACATAGATATAAAATATCATTTTGTAAGGGATGTTATTGCCAGTAATCAGGTTGCTTTAAAATATTTAGAAACTGCCAATATGCCCGCAGATATGTTGACAAAAAGTTTGGGTTCAATTAAACATAATAAGTTTATAAAAAAATTGGGAGTTGTGAATTTGAAGGAAACTAATAATTAGTTGCAGCTTTCGTATTCTTGTGCTCCAGTGGGAGTGTTGGTTGAGGACCACAAAATACCTTTAAGTATATCATAAAGGGCCTGTCAAACTTGTCCTAACAGTTACTGTGGCAATTATTTTTATATTATGTTTTAGTTGAAGTCTAGTTTTTCTTCTTATGTACAACAATTATAGAGCCAAATAAATACAAGATTTACTACTGATATATCGCATTACTTATTTATTCATGAACTCTAACCAACAATACTGATCCCTATGGTCTCTGCCACTCTAAGTGCCGAAAAATCTGCTGACCTCTTTCGGGACCTGTCTTAGTCTGGTTCCTCAGTAAAGACCCTACTACTTTGGTTAGATCTGTAGTGTGGTTCTTTAGATCACTGGAACGCGGAAGCCATTCCACCAATTCTAATAATCTAGAACTTCTTCAAGGTGGAGGAGGTTCATTCATCTTTTCACCTAAAATTTAATTTCTTAACGCTGTATTATAACTGTGACAAAAACTAAGAAATTATCTTCTATAATAAAAATTTCTGAAGTTTAAAGTTAAAGTTTATTTATTACCATATCTTTATTTAATCGCTTAGAGTAATACAAATCTACAAAAACTCCTACTGAAACAGAGCACATACATCTACAAAATACTACAATCTGCACTGAAAACTGCAGAAGTGCAACTTTAAATAATTCCTTCCTATTGAGTTATATGGTAATGTATGTGTATATAAAGCGATCAAAAAAGATTTAATCCTTTTAAATCCTTGCTGAGAATGATCAGGGTAAAATTACATCAGCACTCGAGTTTGGACTCCTGTGTATAATAATGTTTGTTACTCTTAATAATATAATAACTGCGTCGTAACTAATTAGTAACTGGAAGCTAGCATACACAATTAAATAGCCAAGAAAGTAAATACTGCTAATTAACTCTCTACTTCATTTCAAGTTAACAACATGTAAACTGTTGTTAGCAAAGTTTATTGAAATATATAATTAGAGCTGGTTTGATATTCTACCTTACAGCGTTGACCTGAAATGTTCTTTATATGAGTTTGCAGTTGTTTGTATGGCAGAGCTATATATCAAAAGCAGGAGCTATTTTAGGAATTGCATTTACTATCTTAGTGAGTTTGGGTTTAGTTATCACGCAATAAACTTGCGTGTCCTGCTCTCTACATTAAACACAATACAAAAAATTCTAGTCAATGAAAATGATTTAATTGACAAAATACGTGTTTGCAGAAATGCACTACATGCTAGACCCCATATTTTGCTTTAAACAAGCTTTGACATTGAGTGTTTATAGTATAAATAGTGGTCACAATTTACTAACTCGTAGTAGTAGGGTGTAGTGGGCTATAATTCAAAGAACGATCTCTAAAAAGAGGTCAGTTTTAACTTAGAATGTGTTCAAGTTGGAGATGCAAGTAGGTCAGTTACAATTGAAAGTATGTTTCCTTTAATGATAACTCGAAAAGGTATGTCAACAAATTACAATATTAAAATTCTGAAATTTTTACTGCTTTCTAAAGGGGTTAATTTTTAAGGGCACTTAAATATGTGCAAATCTGACTAATAAAAATTAATCAGTGGAAGTTAAGCTACTATTTTGCAAAAGTATACATATAAATATATACATATATATATATATATATATATATATATATATATATATATATCTTTTTTATGGCCTAAATTTTCGCATATATTTAATGCTTTGTCAAAGGCGATAACTAAAAAGTAATACAACTATAATAAAGACACTGGTAGTAATAAGCGTTACTTACATTGAGATTAATAAAAGTTGCTTCCATAAATAAATTTAAAATAAGTTCCTTTATATAATCTTATAAAATTGAATTGAATAAAAAAATTTTTAAGTATAAATAAAATATTGGCTTGACATAAATAAAATTTTTGACAGAATGTTAATGAATAGTTGGAAAAGTTGATTTTGCTAAAGAATTAGAATAAAAAAAGAAACGTACTTGTGTAAATAAGCGGTGTTATATATTCACATGTATATCTGAATATCATGTAAATGTATATGAATTAATATACATATATGTATACTCTTACACATAAATACATTTTTAAAGATATATATTCATGTATGTAAACTAATTTTCTATATAGATGTGCAAACATACACACAGACACACATAATATATATACATACACGCACATATATGTACCAAAACATATACATACACATACACATAAACACACATATATACATACATATATATACATACATACACATATACATACATATACACATACATATACATACACATATATATATACATATATATACACATACACACGCATACCCACATACACACATACATACATATATACACAAACATACAAACACACATATATACATATAAACATACTATATAAATCCAAACAAATATAAAATAAAAAAAATGAAGAGAGAGAGAAAGAGAGATATGTAAATGGTAATTAAATATGATTTGTTTTAGATTTAAACTTAAATTTTAAAAGATAAGAGTATATGCAACTAAGATTATCTATATCCTTTTTATTATTTAATGTTTTTGAGTTCATGTAAATGTGACACATTTCCAGAAATGTTCTTTTTGATTTATTCTGTTCAATTTGTAAAATTGTCGGATTATTAAAATCTATTTTATGCTCTTTGTTTAAGACGTGTGTTGTGAGGGCGCAAGCTTTTGGTTTTACTCTTATACCGCTTTTGTGTTGTGTTATCCTTTGTTTTAAATTTTGAGATGTTTGTCCTATGTATATATGATCACATTCTAGACAATTTAATTTATATATTACGTTTCTTTGATCTAAATGGTTGGTTTTATCTTTAATTTTTGAAAATAATTTATGTATAGTGGTTTCATTTCTTTTTGCAATTTTAATTTTACTATCTTTAAATATTTTCATTAATTTCTCAGTTAAGCCTTCTATGTAAGGAAGAGATTTGTAACTTTGTACTAGGTCGTTATTAATAAGTCTGTTTGATTCTGTATTTTTATTATATTTGCTTCCTTGATTGAACAATAAATTATTTATTAACGAACTCGGATAGTCATTTTCTTTTAAAAGTTCTTTAAGTATTTTTAAATTTTTTTGGTATAAAGAAGGATGTGAAATTCGTTTAATTCTAGATTTTAATTCTAAAATGAAGTTAACTTTTATATTAAATGAATGATAAGAATGATAATTTAAGTATCGACCCGAGCTATTAGGTTTGATATACCAATCAGTGATAATTTGGTTGTTGTTTTGTCTGATTACTAGTGAATCTAAAAATGGGACTGAATTATTGGTTTCTACTTCTATTGTAAATTTGATCTATATTCAGATCGATATTCAGAGCCCTATTTTATTTATTATTAGAAATGTTATAATTTCCTAAATCTTATTTACTTACGTCTCAGAAATACGGCATAATTTTCACAATTCCACATTTTATAATTTCACTGTTAACAAATATTTATTATTTACGTAAATATTTGGCACTTTCAATTATAGTTACTGCCCAGTTTCAAAGTATACTAACTTGATATTCAATTCTCCAGATATTCATAAGATCGTCCCACTTTTGTTTGTGATTCGCTGGCTTCACGTGCTAGGCGAGGCCAAGTGTATTATCACTTGTTATGTTTGGAAAATTTACCAATTGTATGTATTTTAAATGCATGACGCGGTGCTAGAAGTCACGTAATTTAATTGTTATATCTTATATTTACTTGATTGCGGGTAAATATAATTACGATTTAGGAATGACCCGGGAACTGTATGCAATGGAAAAATTCACTATCGCAAAGCAACTAGATCCTTCCTTAGAAGAAAAGCAAATAATAAAATATTTAGCAAAGCATTTTGAGGTGGAAGTGAGACAATATACAGCACTTCAAAACATCGTGGACCTGGATGTATTTCTAGAATATTTGCAGCGATATGATAAAATGGGACCGAACCGTAGGGTGGAAAATAGAATAAGAAATCAACCCGTAAATTTTGTGAGAACACAGTGTCACGTTAATCGTGGCAGCCACGTTGGGCGCCAAATTTATGCGACGTTGGCTCGTAGCCGTGCGTAACACAAAGATATCACGGAATGACCGGGCTCAATCGGAGATTAGGGGGGGTTGTAGAAAGCAGACTGACATATAATGTATGCGGCGGTAAGGAGTTAGTGACAATACCTGCAAGAAAACTAGTTAAGCAAACCTGAAAAAAAGAAAAAGCATAGCAGCAATGAAACGTCTAAGTTATTCAGTACTTTGTAGAATGTAAAAAAACTGTTTGGATAAACTATATAATATAATCACGATAAAAGCATTACAAAAATTTTTATTACAAAGTGAGGTAATATTGGGGAGTAGCAGAAACGTTTCCTCACACACCAATTAAACATAAATCAGATAAAATGTTGACAAAAGATAAATAGATAAGACACAATTGGTATGAGTAATTCAGTAGTATTGATTTTTCTTTCTTTCTTTTTTTTCTACTATGTTTTAAAATAGCATGCAAGTCTATTGTAAAAGGTATCAGAACGACAAAGATATGGTAAAGCAACGGATAGATATTTAAAGTAATAACCAGTAGGAAATAGTTCAACTTACAAAAGTCCTTCAGCAACGCTTCCTTGCCACTGAAGTGTGGGATTCAACGATGTCCTGCACTAACGAAGCACTTCACCCTTGACTGTGAGGGTGTTGATGGAACTTATCACACGTTACACTAATCACACCTACGTATTTCACTGGTGTTAGCAGCAGACATTATCACGCGTCGGAACTATGTAGCCTTGATAAATCTCTTGGTAATTCTATTTCCTAAGACAATAATTTCGAAATATTCTGTAGCACTAGTTTAATTTCAACTGGGACCAAATGTATATTATTTTCATAAACATCCCAAAAAGCAGTAAGAAACTTCAAACAATACCTTTGTAAGCCGGTAATCTGTTATATTTCGCAAATAACGAAATTTGCGTAAGCAATGATCTATTTTAGATTCTTTGTTGTTAGAAAATTCAGCAACTACAGTATCACTGTATTTAAATAATCCAAAGTATGCGCTACTCTAAGAAGAAAAGGACCGCGAAACTAGATCGCACACACAGTTTAAATATCAAAAGACAAAACAACTAAAGCACGTGTATCATTAAAGCAAGTCCGTCAAATGTTCCTTAAAACATTTATCTCACAAGAAAAACAACTAAAAACAATTAGTAAGCCACGCGTAAGCAATAAAACCGTCCGTCAAATGTTCCGTAAAGCACACGTGCCTCGAGTTTAACAAGCTCTACTACATTTATTTTTAACAGAAAATCAACTAAAAACACGGCGTGCTTGTTCATGAACAATACGAGAACTCATACCGCAGTAACTCTCACTATTCTCAAAGCAGAAGGAAACAGTATTTTTAACGTACTTAATATATCGGAACACAGAACAGAACTCCTCTCCTCGTCTGTTTATATCAACTCGTCGCTATTACAACCGCTTATTGCCTATTATCTAGACTTGTATATTCACATAAGGAACTAAATTTATACGAAGGCCAGACAAAAACGATGCAATCTATAATTAATTACAAGCTGTTTAACCTTCACTCCTTAGAATTTATATATTAATGAGAATCAATCTTCAATTTATCTATCTTTAATTAATACACACGAGTTAAATTGCATACAATTCTGAATTATTCTGAAGTATTTACTTGATACAAACAGCGATCCCAAAGAAACGATGTATTTTACGTACTTGGTAAAGTGTAGAATGTTAAATTACCAAAAATGCACGTTACAACAGAGAAGTGTGAAAACGGACCGTTTTAATTATCAAATAAATAATAACAACTATGAAGGAAATTTTAATAGGGGCAACTACAACAACTACAATGATGTTTTAGGCGTAATTGGAGTGCGGGTAACAGGCCAAGGCGAGAGACTGAGCAAACCAACCATGATGGGAACACCAACCAGAATACACATAGACAAGAACCCGTGGAGCAGATACAAGAACCGAGAAGATCTCTCAAAAAACCACGGCACTCATCCACCAACGTTATCTTGACGGATAAAAGACACAAACAAAACTACCCGGACAGAGACATAAAAGTACTACCTCTCCTCGAACCGAGGCTCTGCCCCGGAGACTAGAGACCGATCTTCTGGAATTCCAAGAGCTCTGCTCTTGACGACCAGAAGCAACAAGATCAAACCATCAACCCGACTTTGAAGCGATCCAACCTCTTAATATGTAGAATTTGCATGCTTTTACATATTAGCAACCTTGTCTCTAACAAATAATAACCAACAGTAGTAGTATAAGTTAACTTTAAGTAGTAGTATAAGTTAATTTTAAGTAGTAGAATAGGTAATTTCTTTTCTTTTTAACTAACGCTAAATTTTAAGAACTTACACATACTTGAGGCAAACAATACAGCAAACAAATCCTTTCCTAATTTTTTATTTATGTAATAGTATAAGTTCAAACATGTACAAAATTATACTAATTCAATCCAACCCTTTAGTAACCTGGGTAAACATAAACACAAATTAACATTTCAAACACACTTCACACATAGATAAACACACACACGCACGCGCACACACACACACACACACACACACACACACATAAACACAGAAAACACCTCTTATGCACTGTGCAAACACAAAACACCATTCACACACTTACATTGCCTTTTCAACATCTGGATTTCCGGCTGTCGATGGTCCAGACTGATAAGGCAACATCCGTCGAGCGTTCTTTTTTGAGAATTGGGATATCCGGCTTCCGATAGTTCTGATCCTAAAGGGGGAACGTAGCACGGATACCAACATCACACACAACACAAATACACACAACTCTCTCTCTCTCTCTCTCACACACACCCACACACACACGCACACACACAAACACACACACACACACACCTAAGCACACGCTTCCATTGCTTTTTCAACATCTGGATTTCCGGCTGCCGATGGTCCGGACTGACAAGGCAATGTCCGTTGTGAGTTCTTCCTTGACGACTGGAATATCCGGCTGCCGATGGTCCTGGTCCTAGAGGGGAACGTAACACGGACCAACATCACACACATACACACAACCACCCCCACACACATACACACATAACACATGATGGTTACTTTCTGTGGGGAAGCCAGGTCTGCTTAAATTTCAGGTAGCAGACTACTGAAACGTTGGAACAAATAAATAAATAAATAATTAAATAAACCGAGTAGATCTATTGGCACATACTCTGAAATTACGAATCAGGCAGGCCCATCTACATCAAGTCACAATTTTAAATAAAGACAAAACAAGCAAGCCCTTAAGAATAAACCAATACGAACATCAGCGCGAATTCGATAAGTTTGAAGTGAAAAATGATTTAAACAAAAACTTCTGTTGACCTGTGGCGCATTCGTTCAACTCATAAAACAAAAGTAATTCAGAATCTGAATAAAATCGCCATTTGGAGAACGTAGCAATTCCTTATGCTACAAGATATGAAAACCCGAACTTATATACTAAACTAATATTATAATTTAAAGAGCAGCAGAAGGGCCAATATAAAGCTAATTACATTTAGTTGATGATGTATTTTCCCGTTACGACGAATATCTCAAGAGATTCATCCCATTATACTGACGCGTGCTCTGCATTAAACACAATTAGATAGAATAGTACTTTAACTAATTCATGATACCCAACACCATTAACATAACCGCCAACCAATTTAACAGATAAAACTGTTAATAGCGAAGGGTATGGTGTGGGAAACTGTGTTGAAACCGCGACCGAGGTTGAAGGGCTGGAGTTCTAAACTACTTGTATACTGCCCAGAAGCTCTTTACACTTATCCTTTCAACTTGCGCAACATAATTTTCTTTATTCACAAAGGAAAACTAAGCATGCCTTTCTATACTAAACTATGGTTATAGAAATTTCTTTGAAGAACGGTTTGTTATTGGATGTTGTTATTCTTTTGTACAAAACGCGCAGCAATAGGAGCACTACGTTATATGGACTTGGGTTGTGATAGAAACGCATTCGACACTAATGTGTTGCGATATTGGGTTCATTTTAATATTGTAAAGAGAATAATATATCATTAACTTCAAACTTAGCATTTATTCTAGCTCATAATTGATTTTCGATGATTACTTGAGTTATAACCTTTTGTTTGAAACGTACATTTTATTCTGTTGGGTCTATTAGATCTGCCGTGTACTGGTATCTCTTTTCTTAAAATACACCCTGTAATGTATTTAATTAAGTTATAATTCAAGGATAGTTGTTTGTTTAGGTTGTTATCACATTACTTTTAGAATGATATATTTGACAGATGGTGATTACAATTTGTACATATTAAAGACACGTAATAAAGCAATATAGAACGAACTCGCGTTTAATTGGGAACTGAGACCTGTCGAATATTAAAATGGCAACGAGAGATTAATTTAGAGGTGGTGTGGTAACGGCTGTTATTTAGGTTGTGAAAAATTTAGCGTTTAACAAATTCCGACAACCATTAAACCCATGTAAAAAATGACAAGTTACGTTGGTTCAGTTCCCGAGTTTACATTAAATGGTGACTGGATAATTTTTAAAATAAAATTATCACAGTATTTTTGGCTAATAAAGTGACAACACTAGAAGTTAAACGGGCAATTTTTCTAAACAGTTTAAGTGACGACTGCTTTCAGTTAATCTTTAATTTATCCGTTCCCGATAATCCTACAGATAAAACCTACGACGAATTGGTGGAAATTTTTAACGGACATTTTAGTCCAAAAAAGTCGTATTTTTCAGAACGGTTTAAATTTTTTAACGCTTTTAAACACAAAGAAGAGAGCATTGCAGATTGGGCTGCAAGAGTGTGTCATTTAGCTAGCAAATGTGGTTTTAAAAACACTGGGCTATCGGAATTAATGCGAGACAGATTTATCATGGGTATGCAACCTGGTGTAGTGATGGACAGATTATTTGAAGAAGATGCCACGAAGCTAAAATTTGAAGATGCTATTCAAATTGCACACAACAAGGAAGCAGTTAGTGCAAATTATACGGTACCCGAACCAATAATAAAAAGTGAACCTACCAACATATTTCAATTACAACAATATCGAGAAACGGGAAAGGTTCATTCGAGTTCCGCAAACTTTCGCGCCGGTGGTTACGGAAATTATAGTGGGGGTCTGTCAAATTTAAACAGGCAACAAGCAGAAAATAGCCGAGCTACTGTCCCGGAGAAGGGAGATACAGCAATCAATGGAAAATGTTATGTGTGTGGAAAAATGGGTCACCATGGGAAGGCATGTAAATTCAAAACTAGCGTATGTTATTGTTGTCATAAGAAAGGTCATTTGGCTACGGTATGCAGAAAAAAGCAAGGTAATCAGCATCATTATCTAGAGGAAACATCTGGTGAGTTTTTAGATCTAGATACTTTATTTACACTTGAGCAGGAAGATACTATTGAAGTATTTCCTAATTTAAACACCTTATTTGCACTCGACATTGCAGATAAGAAAGAACAGATTTTAGATTCAGATACGCTGTATACTAGTGCGAGTAACAGTAGAAAGCAACCCATAGTTTTGGATGTGTTAATAAATAACAAAATATTTAAGTTTGAGCTGGACACTGGAGCCGGGTGTAGTGTAACTTCGGATACATTTAAAAACGAACATTTTCCACATCTGAAATTAAACAAATGTAGCAAGGTTTTATACAACTATGATGGAAACAAAATAGTTCGTTCCTCTTGGATATGTTAGCGCTGAGGTAACATTCAGAAATTTAACAAAGGTTATTAAGATATATGTTATTCAGGGCAACGGTCCTCCTTTATTAGGACGTGACTTTTACAACGATTTTAATTTATGTATTAACAAAGTCGAGGAGATAAAAGTTCACAAAGATTCAAACGTAATAGTAAGAAGATTAGTTGCAAAATTTAAAAACGTGTTTAATGAAAAGTTAGATTTTTTTAAACATGACGTTATATCTTTAAAATTAAAAGAAGGGGCTCAGCCAAAATTTTTCAAGGCGCGACACTTACCCTTTGCACTAAAAGAAAAGGTGGATGCTGAAGTTAGTCGATTAAAAAGCGAGGGGATTTTGAAATCTATTTCTTATAGTCCATGGGGCACCCCAATTGTGCCTATAGTAAAAAAGGATGGAACTCTAAGAATATGTGGTGACTACAAAGTAACGCTTAATTCGGTACTTGAAATCGACTAACATCCACTTCCGAGGGTGGATGAGCTTTTTACAAAATTACAAGGTTGTAAAATATTTTCAAAGATAGATCTTTCGAACGCTTATCAGCAGATTCTTTTGGATGCAAATTCTCAGCTTTACACTACGATTAGCACACACCGAGGGTTATATTCGTATACTCGCTTACCTTTCGGTGTAGCTTGTGCGCCATCTAAATTTCAAAAAATAATAGAAAGTGTTTTAGAAGGTTTAAGTAACACGGCGGCTTTTTTAGACGACATCATTATTGGTGGTTTAGATTTTAACGATAACGTACAAAAAGTAATTAAAGTTTTAAACGTATTAAGCGAGTGTGGTTTAACCATAAAGAAAGAAAAATGTAGTTTTTATAAGTCCTCAATTGTTTATTTAGGATATCAAATAGATGGCGAGGGGCTTCATACTACCAAAGAAAAGGCGGATGCAATAATTAACGCTCCGAATCCAACTAACTATACGCAATTAAAATCCATTCTTGGACTTATTAATTATTACAATAGCTTTATACCTAATAGTTCCATTTTATTGCAACCTCTTTATAGTTTATTAAAAAAGGATGCAAAATTTTTATGGAATGAGGATTGCGAACACGCATATCAACAGGTTAAAAATATTTTAAGTGCGGCAGGCACATTAGTACATTATAATAATCAACTACCCATTAATTTGACTGTGGACGCCTGCGAATATGGCGTAGGGGCAGTTATATCTCATATTATGCCAAATGGGGAAGAGAGGCCTATTGCTTATGCTTCTAAAACCTTAAATGAAAGCCAAAAAGCTTACTCTCAAATCGAACGAGAGGGGTTGGCTATCGTTTTCGGAATTCAAAAATTCAGTCAATATTTATATGGCCGTAAATTTTGTTTGATTACGGATCATAAACCGCTAGTGGCTATTTTCGGTTCAAAAAAGAATTTACCGATTATGGCTGCTAACCGACTTCAACGATGGGCATTATTATTATCTTCTTATAATTATGATATAAAATACGTGGCCTCAAATAAAAACAATGCCGACTATTTTTCACGTTTGCCATTAAATAGCGTTTTTCAAAACGATTTCGAAAATACGTATATTAAGTATGTAGAGGAAAATACTTATATGCCTATCGACTGTACAAAAATAAAAAAACGAAACCGCATTAGACCCTGTTTTAAGGCAGGTTAGCGCTTTTATTAAAAAAGTTTGGCCAAAAAAAGTCAATCTACAATTTAAACCTTATTTTCTACATAAAGATCATCTGGTTATGGAGAGAGGATGTATACTATTCGGTTATAGAGTAGTTATTCCAGATTCTTTGAAAGAAAATATTTTAAATGAATTACACACTTCTCACATGGGAGTAGTAAAAATGAAAAGTTTAGCTCGATCATTTGTGTGGTGGCCACAAATGAGTGTTGACATAGAAGCTAAAGTTAAGTCGTGCGAGGTGTGTTTAAAATTTTGTCACAGTCCCGCAAAGGCACCATTAATTATTTGGCAATATCCGGATCATCCTTGGGAGCGAGTTCACATGGATATCTTGGGGCCGTTGTATGAGAAACACATACTGATATTAGTAGATTCCTATAGCAAATGGCCCGAGGCCTTGGTTATAAACAGTTTACATAGTAAAACTATTATAAAAGTTTTACGTAAAATTTTTACTCGGTTTGGGTTACCCAAAATAGTAGTAACAGATAACGCAACAAACTTTGTTTCCCAGGAAATGGTTACTTTTTTCAAACAAAATGGCATTTGTTTTAAAACGGTACTTCCTTACCACCCAGCGTCCAATGGAGCAGCCGAAAATTCGATAAAAACTGTTAAATACGCGATTTTGAAGGCTTGCCATCACCGCAGAAATATCACAGACATTGATGTAATATTAAATAGATTTTTATTTGATTACCGGAACACAGCTCACTGTACTACCGAACGCGCACCAGCCATGTTAATGTTTGGACGATTACTGCGAAATCGGTTAAATTTACTTTTTCCCCAAAGGTATAGTTTTGCAGACAAGGAAAACAAAACCTTAATTAAGACATACGGTTAAACGTAAACAGGCGGATCAAAGAAAATATTTTCATAAAAGGAAAGAAAGAGTATTTAACCTTAATGATATTGTAGCGGTTAGAGATTACCGATGCGTTATTAAACCCTCTTGGATTAAAGCTATAATTGTTAAAATATTAGACTCCCGTACCTACTTAGTTTTTGTACCGGAACTAAATAAACAGTGGCGTAGACATTTAAACCAAATTATTAATTATGGACACGTTGGTGATAGAGTAGGGGAGGCGTACAATACAGTGACCAAGGATATAAACCTAGAACGTAAAGTAAGTGAGGAACCTAGTGCGGTTGACGTTATGACGGGAACGCATCCGGGTTCTGTTGTTGCAGAAGCTAATCTAGATGTAGACGATTCAGGTCCAAAGTATACACCTCTACCAGATTCTGAAAATAATGAAAGTTTACCGGTTTGGTCTAAGGGCAAACGTAATAAACCAAAACGGTATGCGGACGAGTTTTGTTAACTGCAAATGATTGTTATTTATTTTCAGAATAGGGGAAGGTGTTGTAAGCGCTGGAGTTCTAAACTACTTGTATACTGCCCAGAAGCTCTTTACACTTATCCTTTCAACTTGCGCAACATAATTTTCTTTATTCACAAAGGAAAACTAGCATGCTTTTCTATACTAAACTATGGTTATAGATATTTCTTTGAAAAACGGTTTGTTATTGGATGTTGTTATTCTTTTGTACAAAACGCGCAGTAATAGGAGCACTACGATAAATGGGCTTGGGTTGTGATAGAAACGCATTCGACACTAATTTGATTGCGATATTGGGTTTATTTTAATATTGTAAAGAGAATAATATATCATTAACTTCAAACTTAACATTTATTCTAGCTCATAATTGATTTTCGATGATTACTTGAGTTATAACCTTTTGTTTGAAACGTACATTTTATTCTGTTGGGTCTACTAGATCTGCCGTGTACTGGTATCTCTTTTCTTAAAATACATCCCTGTAATGTATTTAATTAAGTTATAAATCAAGGATAGTTGTTTGTTTAGGTTGTTATCACATTACTTTTAGAATGACATATTTGACAGATGGTGATTACAATTTGTACATATTAAAGACGCGTAATAAAGCAGTATAGAACGAACTCGCGTTTAATTGGAAACTGAGACCTGTCGAATATTACAATCCCCAATTCGTGTCAATATCTTAAGTTAACGAAGGCAAATTCTACAATTGCTTAGGTGCTCAATTAAGTACCCAAGCAGCATTTTAACGTAGCAACGATGTTGGCATTACACACCTGACGTCAAACTGCAACGGTGGCAAAACCTATTGCGACCCATTTCTATATGTATTTGGTGAATCAGTTTTGAATCTGTTCGACGTCCTACTCGACCGAAGTAATCAATAAAGGTACACACATTTTGTATCTTTATGTAATCGTTTAGCCCCCAATATGGCTGTTTGGTCGGTATCGATACAAATTTCAGAACTACAATTATCATAATAGTACATAATAATATCCATTTCGAATGGACCTGCACCTTGCCGAAGTTCTAAATTACTAGAACAGGTGAAATGGCTTGCGTGTTCTAATGAGCTAAAGAGCCAAACTACAGGTCCAAACAAAGTAGTAGGGTCGTTAGTGAGGAACCAGACTAAGACAGGTCCCCGAAAGAGGGCAGCGGCTCTTTCGGTACTTAGATTGGCAGAGACCACAGGGGTCGTTATGGCAGTCTAAGACACACTACCGCGATGTGGAAGGCAACGGGAAACCACCACATTATCTCCCAAGTACACAGCGTACCTAAATTATAATAAAATGATGGCATTCTCTGGGGTGAAATATTCCGGAGTTAAAATAGTCCCCCAGTCGGATCTCCGGGAGGGGACTACTTCGGAGGATGCGATCGGAAAGTTAAAAATAAGGGTCGGGAACATTCTGCGCGTCGGAGCGTGGAATGTTAGAAGTATGAAGCAAGTAGATAAGCTAGAGAACCTAAAAATCGAAATGAATAGGTTATCACTAGACATAGTAGGGATCAGCGAAGTTCGGTGGCAGAGGCGGGGGATTTTTGGAGTGGAGACTTCAGGGTAATTCATACAGGAGCAGAGGAAGGAAATTTGGGCGTGAGGATAGTTATGCGGAAAAAGATGGGATATTGTGTAGAAAATTACTTACAAAAGAACGAGAAAGTACTTATGGTTAGATTAAAATCTAAACCGGTAAACACAGTAATAATACAAGTATACATGCCCACCTCTAGCTACAGTGACGAAGAGGTAGAAGCCATCTACAAAGATATCGAAGACATATTAAGATACGTAAAAGGACAGGAAAATTTAATAATTACGGGGGATTTTAATGCAGTGGTAGGTGAGGGTAGGGAAGGAGCAGTAGTAGGTTTATTTGGTTTAGGCACGAGAAACGACAGGGGAAATAGGCCGGTAGAATTTTGTGACAAGAACAATTTAATCATCACAAACACATTATTTCAACATCATGCTAGAAGACGATATACGTGGAAGATGCCAGGAGATATAGGAAGATATCAAATAGATTACATTCTTGTTAGACAACGGTTTAGGAATCAAGTCAAAGACTGTAGAAGCTACCCAGAAGCACATATAGATACTGACCACAACATCGTAATTATGAAGGCCGCACTTAAATTTAAGAATGTGAAAAAAAGAAACGGAAAAAGGCACTTGGACTTAGAGAAACTAAAAGATAAAGATATTCAAGAAAGATTCGAAAAAAAGTCAAATGAATTGCTCAAAGATATCGGGAAAATATCTGATACTAAGGAAGTAGAAACAGAATGGAATAATATTAAATCCAGCCTAGCCATGGCGGCCAGAGATATTCTGGGGTATGCACAAAAAGAAAATAAGAAACCATGGATAACAAAGGATATCCTGAATTTAATAGAAGAAAGACGAAAATACAAAAATAAATCACACGAAAAAGGAAAACAGAGATACAAAGCCATAAAATGGGAAATTATTCTAAAATGCAGGAAAGCTAAAGAACAATGGATTGATGAAAAGTGCAAAGAGATACAAACGAAGATGGAAATAGGAAAGACAGACGAAGCATACAAACTAATTAGAATGAATTTTAGGGATATAAAACCGTATAGCAAAAATATAAGGGACGCACAAGGAAACGTCATCATAGAAAACGTAGAGAAAGTGGGTAGATGGCAAGAATATATAGGGAATTTATATGCAGGAGAGGAACTAACTGAATTAGAACAGGAATCAGATATTGAAAATGATGACTTGGAATATCCTATACTTCGAGACGAGTTTGAATTAGCATTAAAGTCTGAAAAGTGGTAAGGCGCCGGGTACAGATAAGGTGCAAGCAAAAACTCTAAAAGCCGTTGGACAAGCAGTAACAGAACGTCTCTTCCAACTTGTAAGCTATATGTATGAGACAGGCGAGATACCCAAAAATTTCAAACGTAGCATCATAGTAACTATACCAAAAAAGAAAGGCGCGGATAGATGTGAAAATTTTCGAACAATAAGTTTGACAGCACACGTGTCAAAAATATTAACTAGAATTGTGCAAAGGCGAATTGAAAAAACGGGCAGAAGAAACACTAGGAGAAGACCAATTTGGGTTTAGGCGAAACAGGGGAACACGGGAGGCTATTTTAGCTCTGAGAGTGATAATGGAGAAAACAATAGAAAAAGGGGAAAGCGTGTATATAGGGTTTGTAGATCTGGAAAAAGCATTCGACAATGTAAAATGGAAAAAAATGTTTGACATATTAAAAAAGATTGGAATGAGTTATAGGGATAGACGAAAAGTGCATAGCTTATACAAAGAGCAAACAGCAGTAATAGAATTCGAGCAGGAACGTAGAGAAGTAAACATTAGGAAAGGGGTGAGACAAGGATGTGCCCTATCCCCATTGATTTTTAACTTGTACATAGAAGAGGCAATGAATACTGTCAAATGCAGGAAGACATTTGGAATTACTATGCAGGGACAAAAAATTAATATGCTTAGATTTGCAAATGATATAGCGGTATTGGCGTCTAGCAAGGAAGAGTTAGAAGCTGCTCTTAATGAAATGGAAACGGTTCTAACAGAGAGATACGGTATGAAAATTAACAAAACTAAAACTAAAGTTCTACTATGCAAAGGTGGGGAAAATAAATCAAAAACAAGAATACAAATATGTAACACGAACTTACAAGAGGTTAAGGATTTCTGCTACCTAGGAAGCCAAATAACGCAAGATGGGAAAAGCACAAAAGATATAAAACAAAGATTAGCACAAGGTCGTGCTACATTTAACAAGAAAAAGCAACTACTGTGCTCAAAGACCACAAACATAAAAACAAGGAAAAAATTGCTTAAAACATATGTGTGGAGCACAGCACTGTACGGCTGTGAAGCCTGGACAGTAGGAGAAGCGGACAAGAAAAAGATAGAAGCCTTTGAAATGTGGTGCTACAGACGTATGATGAAGGTATCATGGACAGACAAAGTTAAGAACGAAGAGGTACTAAAAATGGTAGGGAAAGAAAGAAATATGTGGAAAACGGTAAAAAATAGGAGAGATAGGATGATAGGCCACATACTACGGCATGAGGGAATAGTGCGGAATATATTAGAAGCAGAGATAGGAAAAAAGAGAAGAAGAGGCAGACCTAGGTTAGACTACTGCACACAGATAGTAAAAGATGTAGGCTGCAGGAATTTCAGGGAGATGTGTAGGCTAGCCCAGAATAGAAATCAATGGAGGTACGCATCCAACCAATCCCAAGATGGATAAACTAATGACGAAAAAATAACTGCTTAAACACGATGATTACTATAAGTAACTACAAGAATTGGTTGGGCAACATTCTCGAATAATGTTAAGTGTGTGAAAGGATTTACTGGAAAACCATTATTTCGGCAAATATCTAAGTGTTGGGGGATCTTGGTAGCCACAGGTTGCTTATCCCCCTTCACTGAATCTCGTTGAAATAGGGCATAAAATTAGAAAACAATAGAAGAGGAACGAGCTGTATACACATGCTGTGTGAGAATTTCAGGGAACTATGTAGGCTAGCTCAGAATATAAATAAGTGCAGGTACGTATCCAACCAGTTTTGAGACGGAAAACCTAATGACGAAAAAATAAGCGCAGATAAATCTGATGATTAGTATAAACAACTAGTTGTTGGTTGCGAAATATCTGCAACTAATGTTGAATGTGCGAAAAGATATATTGAAAGATATAGTAAATCAGTAAATGGTTAAGTGTTGGGGGAACTTGGCAGCCACAGGCTGCTTACCTCCCTTCACAACCACTGAAGGTCGCAGAAATAGGGTATATAATTGTAAAACAATAGAAGGTGACCGAACGACATCTAACAAGAAAGAACAGCGCCTATGAGGAAAGACAACAAACATAGAACAAGAAGAAAATTGTTGAAAGCATATGTGTGGAGCACAGCACAGTATGCCTATGAAATACGGGCAGTCTGAAACGCAGACAGAAAAACGGTAGCAGTCTTTTGAAATGTTGTGCTTCAGATGTATGAGGACGATAGCATGGACAGACAAAGATAATAACAAATAGGTTATAGAAATAGTAGGGAAACAAGGATATCTGGGGGAAAAGATAAGAGAAATAGAAGGGCAGTATACGTTCTAAGGGATTTTTGGGTAATAGTATGGGATATATTACAAGCAGAGATAGGAAAAAAGAGGTAGATGTTGACCTAGATCAGATAGTGATAGATGCAGACTGTGCAAATTTCAGGGAAATCTGTAGGTTAGTTCAGAATAGGAAACAATGATGGTACGCGTCTAACCAGTTCCAGGACTGAAGACCTAATGATGATGACATAATAATAAACAAATTTGTATATGTTACCGATAATGTGCGAAAATCAGTTAATCTTTGAATCAACTAGGGATTCTGCAGATTATATGAGCAGACACGTTAGAGTGCAAAACCGTTGATTTGTTTCCACATTACCTAGGGAATCTGTAGATTACCTAGGTAGTCTACAGATTATCCGCCGATCTCTCGTTATTATGAAAAAATGTAATAAAATATGCAATAGTGGTTCAGATAGAGTGAGGTCCACCGCCGCTATAATAATAATTGGAATATTTTCTTAGACAACAGGGCGTGGTTAAATAAAACAAAGAATTCTACATTTGATATTTATTTATTGAAGCACAATTTTAGACGGCTGGTCATAACAAACATCTGGAAAAGAATTACCTTCAAATTAACATAAAAAATAGGTAATTAGTATATACTGTTTGTAGTGTACTGTATTAATGCAATCTATATCTATAAGCACTGATAACACTTCGAGTTACAAAGTATGTAGTATCTAATTGCAACATACGTACGGCAGATTGTTTTGTAACATATAGGAACATGAAATAGAGTGAGAAAAAAATGTTTCATAATTAGTTAGGTAAAAATTTTTTAGAAAGCTAATTACAATGAAGTTTAAAACCCTAAAATAGAAATTATTTATTTGTACAATCTAAGGACTGGTGACACTTTGAATTACACAGTAGTTTGTTATTACGACACGCACTACTTTGTAGCGCATTTAATTTTACACCCACACTTCTTAAAACCATGACCAGAACCAAGAGACTGGCTTGATGCAGTAGTGCGTAAAGACACTTCGACATTAGAAACGCCATCTTTTGAAATAAATTGTTCTTTACAAACACTGAATTGGGATCTAGTGTACAATTGTTTTAGAACACCAGTTCTAGTGCCAAATTTGTAGAATCCGTCGTTTGTTTTACTAAGAATTACAGCTTGAACTGAACAGGCATCAGTTTTTGCTCGATCCACATCAAGAACCTTTATACTTGCGGTGCCACCGTCCTTAGCAGCTAGGTGATTGGAGTCAGACACTGCTAGCATTTTTTTAGCTTGCATTTTCAAGTTTTCTTTGGCTTTTACTCGTATGTTTTGATCAAGATAATTTTTACAGATTCCGCACAGTAAGTTCTTGCTTAAACCTTCTTCTAAGCAATCGGTTTCACCACAGATGGCATGCAGAGACATGTTACATTTATAGCAACTATGTGCGCATGATTTTATTTTGAAGCAAACACGGCAAAGTAGAATTTCATCTGCCATTCAATGGTCTTGAAGAGGGTCAGTTCTATCTCCTTCCTCAATCTGTGATCTAGGGATACAAGTGGGTGTATTGTTAAAGCGCTCTGTTGCTGCCACTTGCTGTGTAGCACTGAGTTCCTCTAAATCCTCTGCACTGTGTGAAGTACATCTTGCGTTATGAATGATAAGGCTTCGCCGTGGATCAATGTAGTAAGCGTAAGACTACGGATCACAAGGTCCTGGGTTCGAATCCCGACACGACCGACTGCTTGAAAAATGGCAGGTGAACATTTTTCACAAAAAATACGCCCTCGTTCGTATGAGAGGTTAAATCGAGGTCCTGTGTGTGAGTGTTCTCACGCAAGTTAAAGATCCCTACCTTGCCTGGAACGGCAAGGGTTCGGCAAAATTCTAAATTTCCAGGCAACAAAAACTGGCCTCCTGGCCAATGTAGTACCTTCGGGTGGAGCATTGGAAGTTTAAATGCACGGTATGAATGATGACGGGTTCAAATCCTGACACAGTCCGCTTGAGAAATTTTAGGCGAGCATTTTTCACAGAAATACGCCCTCCTTCAGATGAGAGGTAAAATGGAGGTCCCATGTGTGAGTGTTGTCACGCACGTTAAAAAACCATACCTTGTTTGGAACAGCAAGAGTTCGACAAAATTCAAAATTTCCAGGTAAAACAAAACTCGCTTCCTGGCCAATGTAGTACCTTTGGGTGGAGTATTAGAAAATAAAGTGTAGGTATGAATGATGAAGATAGGCCAACTTTAGCAAGGCAGCCAAACATCGCTTCATAAGGACTACGTTTAATTTCAGAATGGTAAACCCGATTCTTCATAAATTGTACAAATTTTATTTCCTCGCTCCGC
Source organism: Platerodrilus igneus (assembly GCA_036346225.1). Taxonomy (NCBI): domain Eukaryota; kingdom Metazoa; phylum Arthropoda; class Insecta; order Coleoptera; family Lycidae; genus Platerodrilus; species Platerodrilus igneus. The sequence goes on from JARFIW010001116.1 coordinate 125,269, forward strand.
TTATCAGTCTTGTTGTCAGTCATCCAGGTAGTGATCATATTCTCGATACCTTGGTTTGCTCGTTCGACACTGCCCCGGCTTTGGCTATATCTCGGCTTGCCATGAATTATTTTTAGTTCTGGCCACATTTCTTTCAGGCTTTCCAATACCTGATTGCAAAACTTGCGACCATTGTCAAATTGTAAAATAGATGGAGCACCTAGGAGAAGAAAAAGGTCTAGTACATTATATGCTACTTCGTCGGCACGCTTAGATGTCAAGGGTTTCAAAACCACAAATTTTGTAAAGTAGTTTTGGTATACAAGGTCTAATTTAAGTTTTCCGTCGGACTGGGATTGATAGTCTATTAGATCGATTTTGCATCTGCTGTCAAAATGAGGAGATATCATTGGTTTTACAACAATTCTCTTTTTTTCGCTTTAGTTTTTTTTTTTGACAACAATCGCATAAACTTAGATACAATTTTATATGGGCCTGGGTTATATATTTGTAACGCTTATTTATTTCCTTTACCATCCTGTCCCTTCCGCCTTGACCGATTGATAAATGTGTTGAATATAATATATCAAACAGCTCATCTGTGTGGACAAACAGCTTAACGTCCTTTTGATTTTTAGTTAAAGATTCGATTAGCTTATCACAATCTTGTAGTCAGTAGATCGTACCGTTGGATGATCTGGTAATCCCGGGACGATACTTTCTTTTCTGTAGTTTTAATACGCTTCACATTTTCTATTATTGCGCAAAAGCAATGCTTCGTTAGTAAAACACTGTTATATTTCGAATCTTTACTCAGAAGTAACGCGTTGAATTTGTCTCTCATGCTTACCTGCTCTCCACTAGTTGCTTGTATTGTGACTGTAATGTTTTAGCGCACTGATAACAAACAGGAATACCAAACTAATAGTCAATTATGCAAAAGAAAAAGGATCCGAGCGCTACGTCAATGCGATGTACTCGAATGCAATGCAAACAAATACTGAGGACCTAAATGAGCACACCACGAGACTGACGACACAAAGCCGTACGTAAAGGTGAGAAGTGGGATGCAAGGACGAACAGGAAGCTTCATTTTGAATCTCGCTCCAACTAAATAATTATTTCGCAGTTTATCTGACGGCATGCCGTTATTGTACACATTACCTAGGTAATGTGTAAAAGAGTGTGATTATGTAAGAGATTTCGCACTTTAACTGAGTGGTCCAGATATTGAATTGAATTGAATTGAAACGTCTTTATTATTAAACTAAATATACATTATAAGACGTAAAGTTTTGATACAAACTGCATCAAGCGCGATTAGGGCCATTACGCCATGTCTTACACCTAACTTGCATACAGCTGTACTCTTGAATAAGGTAAAAAAAATAATAAATAAATAATAAAAAAAATCACTACACACACGCACACACCCTCACACAAACGCACCCTACGCCCCACACATGCACACACAACACACGCACACACACACATGCACACACAACTCTCTCTCACACCTACAAACCCACGCACACACTCATCGAGCATCAGTTTAGGAAAATGCACTTGCCTCTACACCTGAAAGTTTAAAAGACGTTCCTGCAAAAGTTTACGAAAACGTTGCACGGTCGGAGCTTGCCTAATATCAAGAGGAATAGTATTCCACAAGAGGGAACCGGAAACAAGAAAAGACAAATGGAATGTATGGGAATGGTGTATGGGGATAGATAGCAAGTCATCTCGCCTAGTGTTATAGCGCCGATTTGAAAGAAAAGAAAAATGTTGGCTTAGGTAGAACGGGTTGCGGTTAGAAATAAGTTTATAGACAAGCACTGCCAAGTGAAGTTTTCGCCTATTGTTTAGTTTAAGCCACGATATTCTAGTGTAAAATGGTGTGACTCTTTCCCAATATTTTAGTTCGAAGATAAACCGTACACAACTATTTTGCGAGCGTTGTAGATGTAAACTTAAATTAGATGAAAGATTGGTATATAATGCATTGCAATAATCGAAATGTGGAAGAATTAATGATTGTACTTAACTTTAACTTTAATTTAGTCGGTATAAACCGTTTTAGACGCTTAAGAGTATGCAGAGTAAATAGAACTTTTCTACACACGCTTGATACCTGATCTTTCCATCTGAGGTTTGGATCCAACAGGATACCTAGATTTTTAATTATAGGTGAAAAGTTTATAAGTTAAGTTTGAAGATCCACGGACTGAACTGATCTAATTAAATTTTGTGTTCCCAGATGCAAAGCCTGGCATTTGACCGGATTTATGGTTAATAGATTATTTTTACACCAATCGTCAACCCTTGATAGATCATCATTAACTGCCTGGAACGCTTCAATTATTTCTGTTGGAGAAAATGGAAATAAATCTGCACGTCATCTGCATAGCAGTGGTAACGACAAAACTTCAATGTTGTGGAAAAGTCTTGAATGTACAAGCTAAACAAAAGGGGACCGAGTACACTGCCTTGAGGTACGCCTGTAACAAGGTCAACAGATTGTGAGATGTGACCATTTTCATCTTTAACTTGCTGCGTGCGTTGTGATAAGTATGATTCTACCCAAGAGATTGCTGACTGAAAAATTATTTAGACATTTTAATTTAGTTAAAAGGATGTTAAAGTCAACACTGTTAAAGGCTGCACTGAAATCTAATAAAATCAGTGTTACGTCGTCATCGAACAATTCGGTATTTTGTGACAATAAATACTTTGTGCGTGCATCCTACAGTTTGAGTGAAACATTTTATATACCGGCAATAACAGTGCATAAAGTGACAGTCGTACTCGAGCCTTTAAAGAAGCAAGTCGCCTTCGAACCCTTGAAAAAGGACGGTTGTGTTAGAGCTTTCAAAGCGAGACCGACACCATTTTCGTGCGTGTTTCTGGTTCTCCGTAAAAGCTTTTGTGCGTGAAAGTGTCTATTGCCCCCAGCGGCGCAGGACTTAAGGTATTTATACCCTTCCTTAATTAGTTGGTAGTTGTCTTTTAGTTATTACATAACCGCTCCACCATTATCGTTATTGCTATAAAAGCAATTGGTCCTTCATTGTAATTTGCATATTTATATTTTTATCACACATTTATATCAACCTCCTTAATCACCATCAATCATTGTTCCTAAGTCGAGCCGGATTCATTAGTCCTGTGGTATACGCATGTCCTAAATTAAAATATCACATTGCATTCAAGCGAGCTTTTTAATTAATTAATATTTCAGTTTTAAATTTGTGCTTAAAGCCCATATTTAGCGGGTTAAAATGTGTAAACATTATTTATACTTTCTTTAGATTAAATTAAGCGATTTCGCCGTAATTGAAACCAGCAAGCGTTTTAATTACAAACAAATCCTTAACATAAAATTTGTCAGTTTTCAGTTTTAAATTTATTTTAGCGGTATAAAGCAAAGCAACCTGAAAACTATAAATCGCTTTATACTTCTTAAACGAAAAGGAAAGGGTTTGCTTTGTATTTAAAAGCTATTGTACGTTTTAGTATCACATGCAACCCTTTTTCAGTCGGTTTACGGTAAAATATTGAACATCTGCAGGAGTAATATAATGTAAAGCTGCATCTTTCGGCAAATACGTTAAAACCACGTTTCCTGTGATCTTTTGATGGTAAGCCGCTCGGGTTGTTAAGCGGTACATCTTATATTCACGCTTTTGTTTGACGAACCGTTAGTCATAAAACGTGATTTATTGGTTTATACCCTATTTTAACATTTTTCGTGTACATCTGAGCGTTACGGTTTTATAGCATTTATTGTAGTCCTTTCAGAATCTTTGACAATGGCTCCAAAGAAAGCACATGTGGTAGAACTAGAATTACTGAAAACACGCATTTTAGAAATCTTTGAGCTTTGTAAGACTATACAAAGTGACCCAACGTTAAAGGCATTGTTCCTTATTCAAACAAGGGGAATACATGACCTTTATGCAAATTTCAATACAATTTTAGTCGCTGTCTTGGCCTCCTGTGACGAGGTAGAATCATTAACTTACAACGCTGTACGGAAGGAAGTAGATTCCGCTTATTTTTTCATACTGCTGCATCTCGATACGATGCAAGAAACGCGGGCACAAATTACAGAAAATGCTCCAAGCAGCACGGTATCAAAATTGTTACCGTTAAAGCTCCAAATTTTTAATAATGAGGTAACTGAATTTTCATCTTTCATCGATTTATTTGACAGCCTGGTCTATAATAACGCGTCGCTGTCCAATATCGAAAAATTAAATTATCTTATCAGTTGTTGTACCGGGGAGTCTTTAAGAATCGTTAAATCTGTACCCATTTCGGGGGATAATTTTATTATTTCCTATAACGCCTTGCGTGAGAGATTTAGCAATCCGCGTTTATTGGCAACTTTGCATTGGAAAGCAATGAAAGACTTTCCACCTTTAAAATCAGAAGACCCTAAGAAACTTAGGGCACTTATTGATTGTTTTCGGAGAACCTTGCTGTTTTAACTAACTTAAAGTTTCCCACTGAACATTGGAACTTTATTCTGGTCGATTTGCTTTTAGAAAAACTTGATCCGTTCACTAGAAAACGCTTCGAACTCCAATCGGATCCGAAGCAAATACCTAATTTCGAGGATTTGAGATATTTTTTAACCCAACAATGTGCAGCGTTGGAAACCTTTTCTTCAACCGCACCTGTTTCTTATTCGACGACTGTCCATACATCGCACACATCAGTGCCTAAGAAATCCTCAGCGTTTCAATTTAAACCAAAGGTTTCTTCTAACGTAGTTTCACTGGACACACCAAGTAGCTCCAGTGACTCAAAGAATTCATTTGCGCACCATTGTCCTTCCTGCAAGGGCAATCACTTAATTTACAGATGTCAATCGTTTCTAAAAAAAACTCCGACAGAACGTTTCGACATTGTCAAACGCTTACGCCTTTGTTTAAATTGCTTACGAACAGACCATGCGTCCATGCAATGCAAATCTTATAATTCCTGTCGAACTTGCGCCAAGCCGCATCATACCTTGCTACATTTTGAATCGCAACCTGCTTCTAGCCGTTCAGCTGAACCGATCGCTACACCTATGCATAAAAATGCCAATAGGACGCAGTCAGCCTCTCCTATTCCGGCAAATGTTTTGTCTTTACAGACGAATTCAAATCTTGGGGTTACTGTCTTACTCTCCACTGCTGTCGTGGAAGTTCAAGATCGTTCTGGTAGATACAAACCGATCAGGGTACTCTTAGATCCTGGTTCCCAAGCTAGCTTTATTCGAGACGATTGCGTGAGCAAACTTTGGCTTCCACGCATACGTTCTCAAGTTCCGATTTATGGACTTGGGCGGACAACTTCAGCAGTCAATAGAGGTGCCGTCAGCTGCACTATTCGCTCTATGTTAGACTCTGAAAAATCTCTAGAAGTCACAACTTTTGTGCTTTCGTCAATATCTGGCAAATTACCTAGCGTTGAAGTTCCTAATAATTGGGAACACTTATGCGGCCTGCACTTTGCAGACCCGACCTGGAACTCTCCAGGAACCATTGACATGCTCCTCGGAGCAGATGTTTATCCGTTCATCATCAATGGCGGTGTGATACATGGCAAATTTCTTCAGCCTGCCGCCATAAATACAATTTTGGTTGGACTATTCTCGGTCCCACAAAAGCTTGCAGTCTGATACTGTCCAAGCATTTTTACTTCTGTAGAAGATCCTATCGACCAGACCCTAAGGCGGTTTTGGGAGATAGAAGAGTTGCCATCCAAGCCTTATACTTCTCCAGAAGAAGAAAAGGCAGATCTGATTTTTGAAAACACGTTTTCTCGTGACCCTAGCGGTCGTTTTATTGTTGCGTTACCGTTCAACGATACTTTGCCCGTTTTTGATAATTGCTTTGCCATGGCTAAAAAGCGACTATATTCGTTGGAGCGCAAATTGCATGCTCAACCGGAGCTACGCGCCCAATACAACAATTTCATGCAGGACTATCTTGATGCGGGTCATATGGCATTACTCGATTCTCCGCCCGTTGGGAACGATAATTATTTTTTACCCCATCACCCTGTGTTTAAAGAAGAAGGTCATACTTCTAAAATTCGTGTGGTCTTTGACGCCTCTGCAAAGGCTAAAAACAACGTGTCACTTAATGACACTCAATTGGCTGGACCTAGTCTCCAAAACGACATTTCGTCAATCTTACTGAAATTTCGTACTCATCGTTTCGTTTTTACTTGTGATGTTCGCCAAATGTATCGACAAATTTTGGTTACCGAAGAACATCGAAAGTTTCAATTAATTGTTTGGCGGTTCTCCGCAGAAGAACCCATCCAGACATATCAGCTTAATACAGTGACCTACGGTATTAAGTCATCGCCTTATTTAGCATTAAAAACTCTTCAGCAATTAGCCATTGACAAAGGCAAAAGGTTTCCGTTAGCCGCTGACGCTATACGGTCAAATCTATATATTGATGATTTCGTCGCCGGTGGAGATTCTATACAATCGGCCCGCGAAATTAAAGATCAACTTATTCGACTTTTACATTTGGCTGGTTTTGAACTTCGAAAATGGAGTTCTAATTCAGTTTCTATTTTGGAAGGCATTCCGTCAGATTTTGCCAATATACTTCTCTCGATTTCGATTCTGACGAATCAATAAAATATTAGGTCTTCAATGGTCACCTACAGAAGATATTTTCTCGTTTCGGGTTAAACCATTAAACCAAATATGTACAAAGCGCAACATACTTTCACAAGTTGCCAGAATATATGATCCATTAGGATTTTTAGCCCCACTAACACTTTTTGCAAAACGCCTAATCCAGCATCTGTGGATGTTAGGTTTAAATTGGGATGACATCCCACCAGCAGACATTTCGTCTCAATGGCAGCAATACCAAGAAGAGTTGCCGTTATTATCGTCATTAAAGTTACCACGTTGTTTACCCCTTCGGATCCTTTTACTTGTCATTTGCATGGGTTTTGCGATGCTAGCGAGGTAGGGTATGCAGCGGTAGTGTATTTTCAGTTCATAAATCAAACTACCGGAGAAATAACTGTACAATTTGTAACCGCTAAAACAAAAGTAGCTCCAATTAAGCGCATTTCAATTCCACGTTTGGAATTATGTGCCGCCGTTTTATTAACCGATTTACTTTCTTTTACCATTCGTTCTTATCAAGGCTTGATTGACATTTCCGATGTTTCAGCGTGGAGTGATTCTACGGTCGCTCTCACTTGGATACGTTCTCCACCTTTTCGTTGGAAAACTTTTGTGGCAAACCGTGTTAGCCACATTCAAGAAATCATTGCACCTAGCCGATGGTTTTATATTAAATCTTCGCATAATCCGGCTGATCCTGCATCTCGGGGATTAATGCCAAGCGCGGTTATCTCATGTTCGCTATGGTGGGCGGGGCCTGAATGGCTTCACTACCCTAGTGACTCGTGGCCGCCTCAACCAACATTGTCAACCTCAATTGCTGAGGTAACTACGGAAAAGAAGATCCTAACATTTGTCGCTCAAACAGATCCAAACGTCATTGACATTTTACTAAGCCGCTTTTCATCGTTATATAAAATCCAAGGCATCGTGGCTTACATTTATAGATTTTCTAAACTCATGGCTCAACGTCATACGGGTCCCTTAACAGACATTGAACTACACAATGCTCTCATGATTATCGTTCGGCATGTACAAAATGTTACATTTTCAAAGGAAATAGCTTCGATCAAGGCAAACCGTAAGTTACCTAAAAGCTTGCGAAAACTTTCTCCATTTGTTGATCCACAAAACATCTTAAGAGTAGGTGGGCGCTTGACACATTCTTCGCTTTCCTATTCCGAAAAGTTTCCTGCGTTATTGCCTCAGCGGCACCGATTAACCGAACTTATCATTCTGTCAACTCATGAAAGGTATTGCCATCCCGGTGTTAATACCACAGCGTATCTTATCCAACAGAATTTCTGGATCCTTTCTATTAAACATTCAATCAGAAATTATTTATCATCCTGTCATAGATGTTTTCGTACCAAACCGGTCCTGGTAACTCCTCCTATGGGAGACCTACCGGCAGCACGTATTACCCAAATCAAACCGTTCAGTATTGTTGGTGTTGATTTTGCTGGCCCTCTTTAATAAAGGCTAACCGCCTGCGAGGCTCTAAAACTCTTAAGGCCTATATTTGTATTTTTGTTTGTTTTGCCACTAAGGCAGCACATATTGAACTTGTTTCGGATTTGTCGGCAGACGCGTTTCTTGCCGCTTTGCGACGATTTATAGCACGTCGAGGACGCTGTTCTCAAATATTTAGCGATTGCGGTACTAATTTTGTAGGTGCCTATCGTCAGCTTACGAGTTATCTGCATAGTGCAGTAACCTTAGAAAGGATAAAGTGGTCGTTTAATCCACCTAGCGCCCCTCACTTCGGTGGCTTGTGGGAAAGCGGTGTTAAGTCGGTAAAGACACACCTATCTCGCGTAATCGGCGAACAAAACTTACCTTTGAGGAACTGTACACAGTTCTTACACAAATTGAATCTGTGCTAAATTCAAGGCCACTCTGCGCTTTGAGTTCGGATCCAAATGACTTGCGTTGCCTAACACCAGGTCATTTCCTAACTATGGAGCCTCTTTCTGCACCACCAGATGAGGACCATTTAACCAACGTTGTACCATTAAAAAGCAGGTGGAAACTCCTGCAAAAACTCCACCAAGATTTTTGGGCTCGCTGGAGCCATGAGTACCATACTCTGAACCAGAAGGTTAAATGGCACTCTAAGGTAGGTGTCCGACAAGTGGAAAAGGACACTATTGTCCTCGTCAAGGACGACCAGCTTTCTCCACTTCAATGGAAGTTTGGTCGTATTATTAATACTTTTCCCGGTGCGGACGGTATTATACGTGTCGCTGAAGTCAAAACGGCACATGGCACACTAAAACGACCTTTGGTCAAACTAGCGCCGCTACCGGTATTTTAATTTTATTTTTATGTTTAGATGTATATACACATTTTTTACATGTATAGTAGTATATTATTTTTACATATTTGCTTATTTACATATATATTTTTATTCTTGGCATAGTTGGTAATATCGCTCGCTGTAGTGCACCACCCTATCTTTCGTTACCTCCTTTCCTAGCAAGGTCAAATCCCATGTGATTTCCTTCACCCAACCTACTTCCCTCCTTTTCAAAATTCTATGAATTTGGTGGGCGGTATGTTACGTCGTCATCGAACAATTCGGTATTTTGTGACAATAAATACTTTGTGCGTGCATCCTACAGTTTGAGTGAAACATTTTATATACCGGCAATAACAGTGCATAAAGTGACAGTCGTACTCGAGCCTTTAAAGAAGCAAGTCGCCTTCGAACCCTTGAAAAAGGACGGTTGTGTTAGAGCTTTCAAAGCGAGACCGACACCATTTTCGTGCGTGTTTCTGGTTCTCCGTAAAAGCTTTTGTGCGTGAAAGTGTCTATTGCCCCCAGCGGCGCAGGACTTAAGGTATTTATACCCTTCCTTAATTAGTTGGTAGTTGTCTTTTAGTTATTACATAACCGCTCCACCATTATCGTTATTGCTATAAAAGCAATTGGTCCTTCATTGTAATTTGCATATTTATATTTTTATCACACATTTATATCAACCTCCTTAATCACCATCAATCAATCAGTAAAGTAAGTTTTTGACAATCCATGGCCTTTCTGACATCATCAGTTACCCGCAGAAGCGCAGTACATGTACTATAATTCGCACGGAAACCCGATTGGTATTTGTCTAGTAATGTGTACTGTTTTAAAAATAACAACATTTAAACAAGTGCTAGGTATTCGTCGGATTTTTAAAGCGCTGGTAAAATGCTAATCGGACGATAATCATCTGGACCTAAAGGGTTTGCTTTCTTTGGTAATGGCCTAACTATGGAGTGTTTCTATACTAATGGAAAACGAGCAGTGCTAAAAGATGTATTAATTATACTTGTTCAAGATTCTAGAGCAATTGGGCAGATTTGTGTAGCATTGAGCTCGATATTTTATCAAAACCCAAAGCTTTTGATTTAATGCGCAGAACAGACTTGTGGACATCATCGGTCGACACTTCAGTAAACACAAATTGTGGAAATGAAAGGGGCGGTATACTGATTAAGCGTTGGATAGTATTCAGTTTAGCTGTATTGTCTTGCATCTTTAATCCAGAAAAATGTCGATTCAGGGTATCTACATGTATGCTGTAAGGCATCTGCAATAATGGTTTTCCTATACCAGCTTTCTTTAAAGCAGCCCAAGTCCTTCGGGAATCGGTATATGAAGCTATAGAATGATAATATTTTAATTTAGAGTTTTTGATCAACTGCTTGGTCCTATACTTTTGTAACGGTCATAATTCAATGCAGTATTAACTTTCTTATAAAATGCAAGTGCACTGTCTCTCATTCGTCTCATTTCATTAATTTTAGGGGTTAACCACGGAGATTTTGGTCTAGTTACCCTAACTGTTTTAAATGGAGCATGAATGTCAAAAATATTGTTAACAAGTGTATTGAACTTGTGGAGTTTAGCATCTACATCTGCTTCCTCATCGATTTCATGCCAGCTCGCACGTTCTATATCTGTCTGTAGAAGTTCAGAATTAACACTCTTAAAATCCCGGTAAGTAATTAATTTAGGTTGAAATTTATATGTTTTAAGTGAATATGATACAAAAATAAGATCGTGTTTAGAGATTTCTAATATCGGTATTTGTCCAAAATTTAGTGCTCTATCCTTATTCGAAATTATAATATGGTCAATAATCGATGATGAAAGGGGTGCATGGTGAGTGGGTTCAAGTGGTAAATGCTAAGATTACATGCATCCATCATAGTTCAAAAATAATGGACCTCGGAAGTATCATTCAGTAAATTGATGTTCCATTCTCCAAGCACGATTATATCTTAATAATGCGGGGCATATTGAAAAATTACCTCCTCAACATTAACCAAAAACCCAATTTTTGGGGGCTTATAAACAACTCCAACTAGAACTTTTGCCTGCACAACTACAATCTCAAGAAAAAGAAATTCCGGACGCGCCTTATACACGGAGGGGGAAGATGCAATAAATTTACAATTAAGATCATTACGAACATAAAGAGCCACCCCTCCACCATTTTTCCCTGTTCTGTCGTTTCGTATAATTTTATATCCTTCTAACTTGACCAAGGAATCAGACAAAGTTAGTTTCAGCCACGTTTCTGACACAGCAACACAGTGTGGAAGACAAGACTCAAAAAGGTGAAGAAACTTATCTAAATGAGAAAGTAGTGAGCAGGTATTAATATGACAGTATTGAAACGATTTCGAATGACGAGAGAGTGATAGACAAAGGAGATCGGAACAAGACGGGACAGGTGGCAGGGAGTAGGGTTGTTCTAGATCAATACCAACAACTTTTTCAGGAAAATCCAACTCAATTAAGCATAGATCAGAAAAATTTTCAGCCATTAATAAATTTCACCCAGAAATAAAAAAATAAGTATTTAAATATAGAGCAAACCACTTTACCAAACAGTATAAAGCAATGCATCCCTGTAACTAAGCTCAAACATTTACACTTATACACATACCCGCACACATTCTTAACTACAAACACTAACCGTAATAAACGCTTCATACTAAACCTAATCATAATAATAAACAGACAGTACAAACAAATAAGCGCAAAACAAATAAGCGCCAAAAGCAAAACAAGATATAATGCGATATAAAGGGAGCCAGCCGATACTACATAGTTAGCTCAGAAAATCAAAATCAATAGCAAATATCAAATATCAAATAACAAATAAGATATTATGCACATTGCCTAGGTAATGTTGACATTAACGGTTTCCACACATTATCGTTAACATATATATTCTAAGAAGTCTACTTACTATCTTAATATTTATATATATCATCATCATCATTCGGTCTTCAGTCCTGGAACTGGTTAGACGCGTACCTCTATTGTTTCCTGTTTTGAGCTAACCTACACATTGCCCTGAAATTCCCACAGCCTAAATACGGCTCGGTTCCCCTTCTATTGTTTTCTAAATATAGACCGTATTTCGCCGATATTCAGTGATATGTGAAGCGGGTTAGGAAAGCTGCGGCTACCAAGATCCCCGACAGTTAAACATCTGCCGAATTCACTGCTTTCTCACAATCAACATTACTTGAGAATATTGCAAAACCAATACCTGTAGTTGCTTATAATAATCATCAGGTTTAAGTACAATGAACAGTACTTGCAAAGAGGTATTGCAAGTATATACCTTGATATAATCTTTGGAGTATCTTTACGAGCAAAAAGTGTCATATCTCATTAAAAATCTACATTTGGCATTATCACAAAGCTGAATTCAGAATAGCGAATAACCGTGAGTAAGTTATAAGTGATTTCAAAATTACATCCACAGAATCCACCATATTCAATTAAGTGTAGGTATTTCAATGCAGTAAGCCCCGTAGTTTATGCAACAAGGGTTCAATACATTTTTAACTAAGAACTTAACGAAAGTCAATGAACTGTATGTGAATACTCCCTGTATGTTTGTTGTCGTTTGTTTCGTATTTCTCTTGATCCCCTTTGGGAATTAAACCACTCATAGTTTTTAAAATCGTCTTTATTTACGTTTCGATCCATCATCAAAATAATAAAAATATTAAATTTTTTTATTATTTTGACAACGATTCTAGGTCATGGATCGAAACGTAAATAGAGACGATTTTACCAAATATGAGTGGTTTTATTCCCAAAGAAGATCAAGAAAAAGAACTATATGTGATGATACTCGTATGTGGATGCGTTTTTCACATTTAATGCCATATTCTGGTACTCCTTCAGATACTTTCTCATCATCTATAGGTAATCGTCCCGAAACTGGTTAGACGCATACCTCAGTTGTTTCCTATTCTAAGCTAACCTACACGGTCCCTAAAATTTCTCCAGCCCAAATCTTTTACTATCTGCGTGCAATAGTCTGATCTAGGTCTACTTTTACCTCTCTTTTTTCCAATTTCTGCTTGTAATATATCACACACTATTCCCCAATTGCCTTAGAACGTGTCCTGTCCTTTTTTCTCCTATTTTTTGTTTTCCACAGATATCTTTCTTCCACTACTATTGCTAAAATCTCTTTGTTTGTTCATGTCATTATTACCATATATCTGAAGCACAACATTTCAAAAGGATTCCTGTCTGCTTCTCCTACGGTCCATTCCTATTTGATAGCCACACAGTATTGTGCTCCACACATATGCGTTCAACAATTCTTTTCTCGTTTTTATGTTTGTTGCTTTCGAACATAGCTGCTGCTGTTTCTTGTTAGATACAGCTCGGTACCCCTTCTATTATTCTCAAATATGTATTATACTTCACAGACGTTCAGTGGTATGTGAAAGGTAGGCGGCTCCGTGGCGTAGTTGGTATCCATGTGACTACTACGGCCAAGGTCCGGGGTTCGAATCCCGACACGGTCCGCTTGAAAAATATTAGGCGAGCATTTTTCACAAAAATACGCCCTCGTTCGGATATGAGGTAAAATGGAGGTCCCGTATGTGAGTGTTGTCACGCACATTAAAGATCCCTACTTTGCTTGGAACAGCAAGGGTTCGGCAAAATTCAAAATTTTTTAGGTAAAAAAACTCGCTTCATGGCCAATGTAGTACCTTCGAGTGCAGCATTGGAAAATCACATGTAAGGTATGTGAAGGGGGTTAAGCAACATGCGACTACCAAGATCCCTCATCACTTAATCGTTCACCGAATTAATAGTTTCCAATAAATGTTTCGCACAATTGGCATTGGTTGAGAATATTGCCAAACCAACACCTGTAGTTTATAATAATAATCACGTTAAAGTACAATTATTTTTTCGTTATTAGGTTTTCAGTCTTGGAACTGGTTGAACACGTACTTCCATTGATTTCTATTTTGAGCTAGTCGACACATTCCCCTGAAATTCCCACGGCATACGTCTTTGACTACCTGTGTGCAATAGGCTAACCTAGGTCAACATCTACCTTTCATTTTTACTTTCTCTGCTTCTATTATATTCCGCACTATTGCTTAATGCCTTAGTATGTGGTTTTTCATCCTATCTCTCTTTTTTTTCTACTTCCCACATATTTCTTTATCCTCCTAACATTTCTAGAACCTATTTGTTCTTAACTTTGTGTATATGATATCTTCATCATAAGTATGTAGCTCCACATTTCAAAGATTTCTACCTTTTTCCTGTCCGTTTCTCCTACTGTCCAAGTTTCACAGGCGTTTCTGTTTGTTGTCTATGAATATAGTGGTTGCTTTTTCTTGTTAAATGCAGCACGGTCTGTGTTAATATTTGCTTTATATCTTTTGGACTCTTCCCCTCTTGTGTTTTTGGCTTTCTAGGTAGCAGAAATCCTTAACTTGTGTTCTGGCTTTTGACTTACTTTCTCCATATTTACACACTAGTGCTTTAGTTTTATTTTTGTTGACTTTCATATCGTATCTCCCTGTTAGTACTGTTTCCATTTCAGTAGGACATGTTCCTAACTATTCCTTGCCAGATGCTAATACAGCTATATCGTCTGTAAATCTAAGCATAATAGTCTTTTCCCTGCATAATAATTCCAAATAAATTCCTGCATTAGACAGTATTCATTGCCTCTTCGATGTACATGTTAAAAATTGAAGGAAATAGTGCACACCTCTTTCTCATACCTTTCCTAATATTTACTTTTCTACGAACCTACTCTAATTCTATTACAGATGTTTGCTCTATGTATAAGCTATGTACTAATCTGTCCATCCCTAAAACATTTTCCAATCTTTTTGAGTATTTCGCAATTTTTACAATAATTTATAGCCTTAATAATTATCTATCAGCTGTGTTAGTGACTAATTATTGCTATTGATTGATTGATTTCACCTAAGCGCACTAATGTATATATTTATTTTGTGTACTAGGTTTAGTAACTGCTGTGGCTGTGATGCTAGCTCGTCATCGTTTTCGTTTTCGTACACCTAAAAAGTAAGTAGGCAAGGTTTATTTGTATTGATATATTTAGAATTTGAAATTATTTTACACTTGTCGTCCTGTTTTCTACGTATCAGGGAGTGCAAAAACGTAATCTGAATTCGTCATATTATTGTGCAGTAATGAATTCAAATTATTCGTCTTTAAACCTGCAGTTGAATATTGTTTTTTATCTAAATTGATATAAATTACATATTGAAGTTATATTTTACGAGTTTCTGTGTTTAATTATTTTCTCTAGTGCAGATATTCTACAAATCGCAAATTGGGTAGCTTGTCTTGTTACTTTGTCCTTTAGACCCTTCCAATCTCCGACTGTGTTTAGCGCGGCATTCGTTTTCTTTCTCTTTCTTTCCCTTTCTTTGTCATACGTAATTCTACCGCGCATTCCGTTACTGATTTCGTTCTTTTCTTTTTGGCCGCTCGGCTTACGGGTATCAGCTTGTTAATGTTGGACTTTTAAAAAGAATAAAATATTATACACGCGAGTTTTATTTAACATTGCCGGCGTTTTAAAATTCGCATTTGAGAAAAACTGATAAGCGTTGAACTTGAAAGGTAGAAAGTATTACACAGGCAGATTTCTTTGTGTTACTGGAAATAGAAATGTAGGTTAAGCTTTTACAAAATTCAGTAAATTACCTGCTAACGCCGGCAACAAATCCCTTTTATTTTTAAATTACAGTTTATTAATCCGATAAATTATTGCCAGAATAGCATTCAATTCAAGTTATTTTTAATTTATAGATAACTTGAAACATATGCCAATTCTGACAATAACAAAATTAAGACAGATAGTAACAAACATCGGTGTGATTCGGTTCTCTAGTAAATTGTGGCATTACGGTGTGTACGGTGTGAAATTTCTAAATTGGTGATCCTTGCCTTCCTTTAATGACCATCCTAAATCTCACCCTTTAAACACCTATTTAAGTGAGCTGCAGATCTTGGGTAAGTTCATTGTTTTACTTTTGTTTGTTCAGGTTTAAAAATTACAGTCCACTGGGTCTTAACCGAGCGTTAATATTATTTTTTATTCAAAATGTAACCCCTCAACCAACTAAGATCTTGAAGTAACCTGACATTCTAATAGCTTGTACATATGAGAAATCGATAAACATGTTATTCGCCAAATTAAAAAATCACTATGCAGTTAACGTCATTTATAGGATAGAATGTAATTGCAGTAGAACTTATGTACGTCAGTCTAATCAATGGCAAGAATATTGTATAATTCAACACAAAAGTAATGTCAGACTTGGTAAACTAAGTGTACTTTGTCATCACATCTGCATGCAACAAAACACACCGCTAAATTGGAAGACACCAAAATTTTAGACATTGAAAGCAACTACTACAAAAGATTATTCCTTCAATCTTTTCACATTAAACAAGAACCTAAGCCACTCAACAATAAACGAGATACAAACAACTTAAATTTAGTATATTCTTCCCTATACAAATTTAACAATATTCACTTTCACAGACCGTTAGTTTAGATTCCCTTAATAAACAAAGATTTTGTTCCTAAAATCTTACTTTTTTTACGATTCCATCATATTTTTCTATTTTTAAGTCACTCGTTTCTTTATACAACAGATGCAGAAACCCAAATCTAAACTTAAGGGTCTACTACCTTGACCATTTTAGCTGGTAGAACATAAAAAGGTTCTCTTTCTTAAATTGATTAGTACATTAACCTTTACTGAAATTTTTAGGGTACAAGTATTTACAGATAGTAATGACATGTAGAAAAATGAGAATTAGCGCATCATGAATTATATAATACTATAAAAAATTACCAAGGTTTTAACCAAAATAATTATACATAAATTTTTCAGTGCCATAGTACTCCCACTAACGCGATTACTTCTTTAAAATTATACCGTGTATCAAGGATATGTGTGAAATGCTGTTTGTTACAAAGAATTTCCTAAATGAATTATTGAATTAGCTAGAACCTAAAGCTGCAACTTCTAATAGTAAAATTATTAAATACAGAACGCTCAGTCTAGTACAGAAAAGCACAAATCTTAAAAACTAATTTAACCCCTGAAATAATTCCTGACCCAACAGCTTCTTACTGTTTTAAACTTTGAGCAAACACTTCTTTCAATAGGATTGCAACTTCAATAAAGTCATACAAAGCCTTCACAAGATTTAATTCGAATAAAGCTAGTTTGCAACTAATTTAATCTCAGTAGAATTAAGTCAAACAGATTTTAATGGAAACTGAATTTGTATTTGTGCAGAATCAATATTGGATAAATATTTGAAATACTATTAGAAGCAATAATAAAAAGAATATTTGCGAATTAATTAAAATCCTAAAACAACCCCATTAATTATACTAATTTAAAATATGCATGTCTTCTTACGATTTCTCAAAATCGGCTAAAAACAAACTAAGAGCAAACACTTTCAGTTACAATATTTATACTTGCACTAAATTTCAGTGAATACAGTTTTTAAATTTCTTCACTAGTTCGCAGAACAGGAATACCAATGCAAAGTAATTCTAGTCCTATATATGACGTCTAATTATAATTATAAACAATCATATTATTCAGGAGATATAATTCGATCAAAGTATTAAAACCCGCAAAAGGATGCGTACTCCAAACCAATTAGAATCCTTTAACTACATAACATAACATTTTATTTGCCAAGCGTTCAGATTAATACAAAATCAACTTAATTTTCTAAACTTGAATCCCCATTGTATTAATTATTAAATAGTCAAAATGTTTCTTTGGTGAATAGCAGATTCGATTCGACATCACCACTATGTTGGCTTTTATTCAATGAATTAACTAGTGCGTACGTAACCCCTCATAGCTTATACATTAATAATTGATGCAGCTTTCCAGTAAAGTAAATAAGTTTTTCTTATTAAAAATTTTGCCTTCACTTAGAATGAAAGATAGAAGTAAAATATCCATCCATTTGAGTAATACAAAACGTAACTTCATACATCGAGCGTTATTATTTATTATGATTCAACACTGCGCATTGGGATTTTCTCCTTATTGATTAAGATGGCGTCTTTTTCTCAGAAATATGTATGTTTATGTATGTTTAAGCGTCATTTCGTGCCTACTTTTGACATAAGTCAAAAACTTGACACTGTCAGATAAAATTGATAAAAATGTCAAACGTAATTGAAAGTTGATATATGGTTGTATACATGGTTTAGATTTGTGTAATTTTCTATTTGTAGTCGCCCGTCTCGGTGGCATAATTGAAAAGCGCATGAATCGCGAAAGCCTAAGTTGCAGGTTCGAATCCTGTCCGGGACCCTATAATTTCCGTCTTACAATTACTAGCTCTATTTGAAATTATCATTTGGGCTTTGCATAAAAGTCTGTTATTATTTCATCTTATTAACTAATATTTATTTGTATAACATACCCTTCCGGAAATCTAAAAAGCATAATCCAGAGAGTACGAATACCATTACAGTTTGTATGTGATACTTTGAGTATAAATGACTTAACTTATAATACTAATTTTTTCTGAATCTGAATCCAATTACCAAATGCAAACCTCAACTGCTTCCTAATACCAATAGGTATACGTAAGCCCATCCTTTAATACCTACATAATAATTTCGGATTAAACAACAGGATAAAAGCGACCATAAAGCTGATTACAACAACAGAGGCGGAATAGACCTTTATACCTTCATTTAGTTTGCTGATGAATATACGCGTTGTGTGGAAAATCTCAACTGACCCATTATACAGGCACATAATAAATCGCCGTCCATTAGTCGCAATTAAGTTGAATGGTCTTTTAACCATTTTACAGTAACCCTATGTCATTAACATGTATCTACAACCACTTTAACAAATAAAACTCTGTTAATAACCGCAAGAGAATGGCGTAGGAAACTGCGCTAAAACGGCGAACAGGATCCCTAACTAACTGTAAAGCGGTCAGAAACTCCGAAGACTTATTCCAATAATATATGCAAGAAAATTTCTTCGATAAATTTAACCGAAGTAAGACAAAAATTTGCGTATATTACAGTAGTTAAGATTTTTTTTATTGAAAGTGGTTTTTACTGGTATTAACAATATTTCTTTATAGAAATGTATTTGAAAACTTCATACAATCCAAAATGCACTTCGATTTTTTTTCTTAAAAATAACCGTGATCAGGCCATTTTGACGGTACAAAGAGGATTTTAATTTCAAAACTTCTTCTTCTCTTTATTAATAGTATTCTGATTAAAATTTAAATATTATCAATTTTATCTAAATCTAATTTTTTAATTATTGCGAACTTGAATTTGTATTTTTTTAGGTTAGATTTTATTTTATTAGCAGTATATGAAAGACATTAAACAATTGAAGATAAAATTAATTAATTAATATTTCATTTCATTATTGGTTTTACTTTAAACTGAAACAGTTCTCTGATTTCGTTACATATTTTAGTTATATTGGGTCTGGTTTTTAATTTTTTTTTACAGGGATTTTATTGTTAAGAATTTATCTATTAATAATTATAATTATAGAAGATATAGCAATAATTGTTTATTAACTTATTAGTGCCCAGGGGCAAATAAAGCTGCCATGCCTTTTTATATTTTTATTCCTTTATTATACATTGTGTTGCTAGAGCAATTGGAGTTATATTTAATTATTGCTTTCTGAGTTAATCATCTATCCACTCAATACCCCCGTCACTTAATCCCTCTTACTTTAAACAGGCACAGCTGCCCCAACTTCATTTACCAGCACCCACTTTTGTAGCACCAGCGCATGAACTCCCTCAAACCGTCATGAATATCGAAAGCGCATTGCCAACTCCGCAACAATTGAATTCACGACATGCAGTACCAAAAGAGTTGCCACATTTTAGCGGCCATCCAGAAGACGGGCCACTATTTATCAGTAGCTTTGAGAGTTCCACCAAAACTTGCGGTTTTTCAAATGCAGAAAATTTAATACGGTTACAAAAGTGCTTGAAGGGTAAGGCACTCGAAATTACTTTTACCAAGTCCCGTACCCAATGTTATAGATACATTAAGAATTTTGTACGGTCGGCCGGAAATCATAATGCATTCGCTGCTACTGTTCGGAGTCACCCACCACTAAAATCTGATAAGTTGGACACTCTCCTAAACTACGCCATAAAAGTGCAGAACCTTTGCACAACAATTGAAGCCTCTGGTTTAGTAGCACATGGAACTAATCCGATGCTTCTGCAGGAATTGGTGGATAAGCTACCACCAACAATCAAGTTAGATTGGGCCTTACATAAACAGGCGTTGCCTGTTGTGACACTCTATACGTTCAGCAGTTGGTTATTTCATATTGCAAAAGCAGCAAATGAAGTCGTTTTACCAGTAACAGAGTCTTGTTTTTTAAACGTCAAACCAGAAAAATGTTTATATGTCAATGCCCACACGTAAAAGTTAAACGCGGTCTCGTATAACAAAGGTACAAATAAATCTGGTGCTTTTGAAAATTGCATATTGTGCAAAGGATCTGATCACAAAATCTTTGATTGTCATAAATTCAAAAATCTGCCTCACTCTGAACGTTAGAATATGGTAAAACTCAAATTGTGCAGGGAATGTCTACAACCTCACAATCTTTCGTTGTTCGTCCAAAGTAACATGTGGAACGAACGGTTGTACGTTTAAACATCATAAATTGCTGCATAACGACAAAGGCAACCAGGAACTCACTTCAAATAAAGTTTCCGCAGAAATAGCTCCAACTGAGCAGCAATTGAGTTGCAACGCCCACCATCGATCCCAAAAAACTATTTTGTTTCGTATTGTACCTGTAGTTGTTTATAGTAAGAATATCAACATTTGCCTTCTTGGACGAAGGGTCATCAATAACACTGATTGAGCAAACTCTTGCAGACGAACTTCAAATACAAGGTATTCCTGAACGTCTGTGCCTAAAGTGGACATGAACCACCGTGCCAGATGAAGCAGATTCAAGGATCGTGTCTCTAGAGATTTCGGGCGATTACCAATACGCTCCTCTTTATAAAATATCAAACGCAAGAACAGTTCGTGAACTTCAATTACCTACGCTAACAATGGACGCCGAACTGATAAAACAAAGCCATTCCCATTTGAACGGCATTGTGAAGTGAACTGAAAGCAACCAATTGCCACGAAAACGCGGTTAAACTGGATATTGCATGGACCTTATGAAAACAATGGAATTCAAGTACAAAACATAGTACTTCAACACCGTGCTTACCAGCAGTGTGAATGCACATCAAATGATACTTTAAGTCAAGAAGTAAAAAAATACTTTTTATTGGATGGTCTTGGCGTTGCAGCACCCACCAAAACTATTGAATCAAGCGAAGATAGGCGAGCGCGGGAAATATTGGAAACTACTACAAGGTTGAAAGGTGATCGTTATGAATCCGGATTGCTCTGGAAGTATGACCACAATAATCTACCTAACAGCTATAATATGGCCCTACAGCAATTAAAATGTCTTGAACGACAGATGGTGAAAAATCCACATTTAGCTGTAAACCTTAATAAAACTATAAGTGAACATACAACAAAGGGTTAAATTCGTAAACTAAGCGAGAAAGAACGGAACCTTTACCATAATCGCATTTGGTACTTACCCATATTTTCGGTAACAAATCCAAATAAATCGGGCAAACTTAGAACCGTGTGAGATGCTGCTGCTACAGTTGTCGGCGCATCTTTAAATTCTGCCTTATTAAAGGGACCCGATTTGCTAACCCCTTTAATAGACGTGCTTTATAAATTTCGCGAACATCCTATTGCTGTAACCGGCGATATTGCCGAAATGTTTCACCAGGTGTTGATTAACCAAGTGGATCAACATGCCCAAAGGTTCTTGTGGCGAGAAAACTCGAACTTAGAACCCGATATCTACGTCACTCGAGTCACGACGTTCGGCGCAACCTGCTCTCCTAGCACGGCTCAATTTGTAAAAAATTTGAATGCTCATCAATATCCAAAAGCGGTTAAATCCATACTGAAGAACCACTACGTGGATGACATGTTGGACAGCACTAATACACCAGAGGAAGCAATTGAATTGTCAAAAACAGTTAGATTTATTCATAAGCATGGAGGTTTTGTAATACGCAATTGGCGATCGAACTCTCAACTGGTTTTAGATGCTTTAGGTGAATTGCACAAATTTAATATAAAATGTTTGGGATCATCTCCTGCAGACACTACATCGAAAGCGATAGGAATGTGGTGGTGTACAACGGATGACACATTTACGTATCGTTCATCGTATAACCTTGTCAATAAGAACGTACTCTCTGGAAGACGGCAGCCTACCAAACGCGATGTATTACTGATTTTAATGTTCATATACGATCATCATTTTTGGTGTATATGAAAATACTTTTACAAGAGATCTGGCGCACAAACTTAAATTGGGACGACCAGTTAACAGACACCCTTTATGAGAAATGGCTAAAGTGATTGAATGCCCTATCGAGTATTGAACAAGTTCGTATCCCCAGGTGGTATTCGCAGTATAAATCGTCACAGTGCGTGTCCACCCAACTCCATGTTATTGTAGACGCTAGTGAGTACGCCTTTGCTGCTGTAGCATATTTCAGAATAGAAAGCGTGCATGGTGTGGAATGTTCGTTAATTGGTACGAGGACGAAGGTTGAACCGCAAAAAATAATGTCCATACCTAGACTTGAACTTCAAGCTGCTTTATTGGGTGCTAGGTTTGCTAACAGCATATGTAAAACTCACAGTTATAAATTTGACCAACGTTTTTTATGGTGTGACTCTAAAACGGTAATGAGCTGGCTGACCACAAATCCGAGACAATTGTCAATTTGTAGCATTTATGGTGGAAGAAATACTTGAAACTACTAACTTGCAACAATGGCACTGGACACCCGCCGCTCTTAATGTTGCCGACGAAGCAACGAAATGGAAAAAGAATGCTGTTTTCGTCATGTCAACTCGTTGGACACATGGTCCTAATTTTCTTAACCAACCCCGCAATCTTTGGCCAACTGAAGTACTCAATTCTGAAGTCGATGGAACTAATAAGAAACTGAAGAGGGTTTACCTACATAAATTTAAAGCAAAAAAAAGGAACGCTTTTCTAATTGGCTGCACTTAATTCGCACACTGGCTTTCGTATTTCGATATGTTAAAGTACTTCTTGCTAGGATTTCGGCTAACGTTATGCCTCAAGGCCTAATTTCGGTGGCAGAAATAAAAAAGCAGAGAATGCTCTATACCGGCAAGCCCAAGACGAGGAATACCCTAACGAAATATTATCTCTCGAAAATAATGCCAACCTTGATAATAAGTTGGAGAAGTCTAGCTTAATTTACAATTGCTCGCCATATCTAGACGACTTTAGCGTTTTACGAATGAAGGGACGTATTAACGCTACTCCAAGTATAACTGTTAATTTAAGGCGACTCGTACTCTTGTCGAGAAATCATCACATAACTTCTCTTATTATTTCTACTTTTCATTGTCGCTATCACCACCACAATAACAAAACGGCGGTCAACGAATTAAGACAAACGTATCAAATACCTCACTTAAGAGTAGAGCTAAAAAACGTAATAAAAAGTTGTCAACGGTGTAAAAATGAAACTACTACTCCTGTTCCACTCAAAATGGCTGATGTAGCGCCTGCAAGATTGCAGACCTTTACCAGGCCATTTACCTACACGGGCATGGATTATTTGGGTCCGATGAATGTGATTGTCAGAAGACGTCCTGAAAAACGATAGATAGCATTATTCACATGCTTAACAGTGCGTGCTGTGCACATCGAAATAGTCAATAGCCTATCGATGGACTCCTGCATACTGGCACTCCAAAATTTTGCTGCAAGGCGCGGAATGCCAAAAAAGATATATAGCGATAATGGCATCAATTTTCGTGGAGCGGATACCGAAATTCGTCAAGAACTGTAAAACTGCAAACTAAGTATAGTTCAAGAACAAGCGTTTCCGGGTTCAAGCTTGATATGGAAATTTAATCCGCAGTTAACACCGCACGTAGGAGGTTGCTGGGAGCGTCTTGTGCGTTCGGCAAAGAAAACTTTAAAATCAATCTAGTTGACAAGAACTCCATCGGATGAACTACTACGTGCGTGGTTAATGGAAGTAGAAAATATTATCAATTCGCGGCCCCTTACGTACGTGCCAATAGAATCAAGTACCGATGAAGCTCTTACACCAAACCATTTTCTGCTAGAGTCTTCAAATGGCTATATTACGCTGGGAGAATTTAGTGACGATGTTGTATTATTACAGAAGAACTGGAGAATAGCACAACAGTTATCGAATTCTTTTTGGAAGCGCTGGGTACGAGAGTATCTTCCAGATTTAACTCGACGCACAAAGTGGTACCGACCGGCGGAACCTATAAAAAAGGGAGACGATGTTGTGATTGTTGACGAGAATCAAAAACGAAACTGTTGAAGAAAGGGAATTATAGGGGATACCATTGTAGGTACCTGCGGCCAAGTATGTCAAGCCGTAGTTCAAACAGTCAACGGTAACAGTATCCGACCGACAGTAAAATTGGCAGTTTTAGATGTTTTTAAGAACAATTAAGTTGATTGCCATCAACATACCGGGGTGGAGAATGTTGCCAGCGCAATTGGAGTTATATTTAATTTGTGCTTTCTGAGTTAATCAGAAAGGCATTGGTTTTATGTTTTTTGACTTTGCCAAATAACAACACAAACGTCAAAGAGCGGCTTAACTTTTAAATATACATTTTTCATTACAGAGCAAATTACATATACTAGTTGAAGTAATTGTTAAGGTTTGTACTTTATACTGTTTTTGAGCTTTAAATAATGTAATGATTGTAGAAAACAAAATAATAAAATTTAAGTGTAGTTTGGGTATAAATGTATTTGTCATTCCCCGCACTTTCAAATTTCCATTTCTTACACATTGCTTATGTTTAATTTGATAATTATAATACTAGTCTATCCTTGCTTTCTGCAGGTAAATTACGAACAATCGTTAATTACTAAACCTAACCCTGTAATTAGAGACAAATTGTCAAAAGATCATAAGCAGTAATTTCTCTTTGATGATGTACCATTGTTCATCCATTTTCTTTATCTATAGAACATTAAGTTTTAACAGTTTTTTTGACCGCTACACTATATCAACAAATTTTAGTTCTAATAACTCAAATATTGTCATAAAATCATGCGAACCATTTTTAAACAAACAAGTATCGATATTGTATGTGCTAGTCGCCATACAGAAATGTTAGTTTGGTTGCTAACATCAGGCGCATAAAGTTAATACAACTATTATCAAGGCCAAACACCTTTCCTGTTTAGTGCATAGCACGTTTGCGCTCACTTTAACCACAGCTCTCGTAGAGAAAATAATGGAACCACTAAAGGTTCTGGCGTGTAACTTGCGCCTAGCTTTTTGTGCGGAGTACAGCCTTAGTGCGCTAAAACACTAGGCTTTGTAATTTTAACAATGGTAAGAATTAAAATAATAATTAATTAGATCAACTAAATAATTTGTTGTAGCGTTCTTTTGGTAATTGCTTTTTTGATAATTTAACTTATAGAAGATGTTCGTTTGATAAATTTCCCTTCTCATAATTACACTCTTCGTAATTTTATTTTTAATAATCTTCAATATTTTTGTTATAACGTTCCGTTTAAAAGTCGATTTTAAATGACTTCCAATAAATAACTTCGTTTCGATAATTACTGAGATAAACTCAATTAATAATTCTTTGGACATTTGTGTAAATAACACAGAAAACAATTCTTTAATAATTTCGTAAAGGTACGATAAGATATATTTTTCAACGCTTCGTAGAACTCGTCAACTAGATTTTTATATTATATTTAACAACTTTAAAAAGTCGTTTTTGTATTATCTGGTTTTACAAAACTAAAGCAGTGAGTAGGCTGTGTTTAATAGAAGGTAAAATTCTACTTTTACATTTGTGAATGTAAAATATGAACGTCCTTCAACCGTACGATGGATAGTTGAATTTTGTGTTATGTTATGGAAAAGCAATAAGTTGGAATGTGAAAGAAACGTTCTACAAAGTAGGTAGAAATTTTTATGGTTTATAAATTAAGTCCGAAGATGCTTTTGAAAGTATTGGAATTTTGTTGGTCCAGTTCGTGCGTATAACAAAAACGCATGGAAGTTAGCATGGTCCAGTCCAAGGGTCACGCAGCTGTTCGTGTTCGGTGGAACATGTGGGTTTGACGTCACTTGTTTTCTGAAAATGTATGTATATACACCTGCCCTAACATGTTGTGAAGACAACATGTAAAGAACACCTGCAAAGCCAAAGTAAGAGATTAAATTATTCTTGTATCATGTCTACATTTGGCGATCTTTAATACCAGGCTGCTTCAGAAAATATTTTTGTAACTATCTATTTTGACAAATCCATTTCGCATATTAAAAAGGACCTTAGTAAATTTTTGTTGACAATATTAGTTCAATACAATTACAGTTATTAAATTTTATAAAATAATGTGAACCTAAAGAGTTCTTATTGATGTTTCATTTACGCATGATTTCACTTACGATGTTTAAATAATGAATTAATAGAGAAGTAGTTAAAGCTTTATAAAGTGTAAACAGAAAAAGCAGATCTGACATTTCTGGTATAAATTCAAATTAGATTTTTGTAACTAAAGTAACATTTGAAGTCTTGATATTTTTCTTTGTATATATAATTCTACCTTATGAGTAGATGAAGCTTGTATTATCTTTTCTTAAACATAAATTTTATATCTACAATTTTTATGAAAGTACCATTTTTAATTAAAGAAACAACATTTAATTTTCTTAATTAATTGTTTTATTCTGAACAAGTACGTTCAGAAGTAAGGTGACAAAGAATAAGACCAAATAGAGTAAAGTGGTAAACCCAATTTAATAAGGAGCTTTAATAGCCTTTTCAGTATTTAAAGAACAAAACCTGTGTTCATATTATTGTTGCCTGATTAATCTTTGCTGTTTTTTTTAGATGAAGTAGCAAGAGAAAACTTCTCGTGTCCTCATTTTAGTATGTTTAAATAAATTTTCTTTACAGCTCCTGCGTCAGCAGTTAATACGGTATTCCTCCTTAAGGACGCCCAAGTCCCCCTTAAGTAAACCCTGTGTTTAAAATTACAGACTTGGTGGCGCCCTGTTTAAACCCCTGTTTTGTCGAGAATCTAGCCCTAGTAATAAAATAATGCTTTGTAAAAAGAACCACGACCAATCCTCATAAGCTCTACCCAAGGAATAGACCCCTAGCATAGTCGGAAGATAATTGCGTTCCATCATTTTAAGGGAATCCTTCCTTAAAGGTTACTGGTCACATTTGGGGATATAAAAATAACCCCTAACTATTTAACCCCTCCAGTAAGAAAAAAATGTTATAAAGTAAGCGAATATTACCAGACAGTGGTAGATTAGACATTCTTTTACTTGTAGACAAAGAGCTGTATCAGTACTTCATAAATAAAGAAACCAGAGTCGTATAGTTGAGTGGCGCTTAAGTTTACCACTGAGCTCTAACAGTTGGACATTGTAAGTCTTACGCTTAGCACTGAATTTATTATGTTCCTCTGGTATTTTTAGATTTTATTTCTGAATCGGTATTTGTTGAAAAATGTGGATCAAAATTTGTAAGTACTGTTTCGTTTATGTAAAAAATATTTAGTTATTTTTTTATACCTAAATATACTCGTGAACGTGATGGAAAATCTTATTATTACTTGAGCTTTCAGAGGAATTAGAGAATGTGGATGACAATTACAATATTCCGAACGAAATTATTATAGAGCCGCCTACTGAAGAACCAAATGCGGAAACAGATAAAGATTTAGGTCAATCTGATAACGAAGCTTCCGATAAAATGGATCACTTACTTAGAAGGATTTTATTAGCTCCGTGTTCAACAAACAAACAAAATCCTGAAATTGACGATGAAAGTAATTTGGTAGTGAAACTACAACATCCACATCAGCAATGTCTTTATCAAGACAAGCGCAGAAAAGATAAACCTTGTAAACGTTAGAAATTGGATTGTAGGAGATGGATCATACTTACAACTTCCTAACATTTCAAACAATGGCCGTTTGGATGATACTGTTCTTTTCGAATCGGTAAATACTCCCATTAATGCTTTTGAAATATTTTCAAATGATGAATTTCTTGAAGTTATAGTACATGAAACCAACTTTTATAATAGCCAAAAAGGTTGTCACAATTTGAAGGTTACTGAAAATGAAATAAGAGTAGTAATTGGCATCATGTTATACTCTGGATATCATATGTTACCGAGTAAGCGAATGTACTGCAAAAACGATACAGATTGTCATTCACTTATTATTGTTAACGATATGAAGCGAAATAGATTTAATGATTATATCGTTATACTAAGAACAGTGAAGAATAATACAATAAGCTATTACTATATTGAACACTAAAATCAATCCATAAGATTAATTCTTTATTACAATCATTACTTTTTTACTTGGCTAGATCTAAAAATATCTAATATCTTATTGACCATTCCAAACTAAATTTCAATATGTAAACTCACAACCTACTTAACAGATATAATATACAACAATACCCTGCCGTCACAGGTTTAACC
Source organism: Platerodrilus igneus (assembly GCA_036346225.1). Taxonomy (NCBI): domain Eukaryota; kingdom Metazoa; phylum Arthropoda; class Insecta; order Coleoptera; family Lycidae; genus Platerodrilus; species Platerodrilus igneus. Next base: position 153,901 of record JARFIW010001116.1, read on the forward strand.
ATACCGGTGGCCTAATATATTTTTAGGCCTATCCAGGACATTTAATTGAGGTAAACTACCTGCGATGGCTGGTACCGTGAAAACGCTACACAAACTACCATTATCATGTAAAGAAACCTCCGGCTCCTCATGACTGACGAGGAGACGGCAGAGCACATTCTGTGCACCTGCCCGGCACTCGTCAACCTCCAAGGATTCATGTTAGGTGACTTCTGGTCAGTCACCGCCAGAATTAGTAACACCCACTGGACCGATATCCTCAGATTCGTCTGTAAGCTAGGATGGCTGAGTGATTGAGGACCAGGTATAAGAAGGTAGCACAATGGGCCTATATTGAGGCCTAAGTGCGCGTGGCTTTGCCACCCTTCCAATGAAATCAATCAATCAAACTAAATGACTATTTTCTAACGTGGACTACTTATTTTCGACCGAGATGCAATTATCATTATCTAACGATTAAGAATGACCAGGTTGAAGACTAGGTGAATTTTGGGTAATGGGCATGCCTCTTTCAAGTAGCACCATCGTTCTCTAACTTACATAAATAAATTCTATCCTCTAAAACCTCGTCAAGTATCGCTCTCTCCCATGCATTTCTGCTACGATTTCTATAATCTATACATAACACCCTATCTCCCACTTTAAATAAAACACTTCTTTTTCCTTTCGTGCTTTCTACCTTAAAATTGTTTTTTCTTCTCATGCAGCTACTAAATCAAATCTATTTTTTATATTTGTTTTAAAAATTATGCTTGTTGGTGAAACACCTGTAGTCATTGCAGTTTCTATAATGAAATAAATACTTACTTATTATGGTTTGTAAAGACACGTTCGAATTATTTTGGTCCCAAGTTGCTTTTATGATACCATGCTTTACGGATTTTATTACATTCTCGGCAATACCGTTACTTGCTTGATAGTAAGGTGGTAACGATATATTTCTGACACCATTGTTATAAAAATATTTGAAAATTCTGTTGAACAGAAAAGGGACCCATTATCAGTGGCCACTGCCTTAGGCAACCCAAACCTTACAAAACATTCACGGATTTTCTCAATCCTAGAGACCGCATCCATAGAGTTCATAATAAATGCCTCCGACCACTTTGAATACATGCCCGCAATTATAAGGATTATTTTACCACGGAAAGGGCACATGAAATCTGCACGCACCCGTTCATTAAAGTAAAACGCTTGCACACAAGGTATTACCGATGCCTCAGCGGGTCTAGCTTTTACTGGCACACAGCCATCACAACAGTTTACCCCTTTTTGATTGCAATATCCAACAAGAGCCACCAGAAATAAGATCGAGCAGTGGCTTTCATTTTGCTATCCCCTCGTGTGTGCTATGCGATTCCTTCAATAATTGAACCCGTAAACTCGCCGGTACAACAACTCTAAAACCTCACATTATTATTCCAAAATCAACAGATAATTCGTTTCGCCTAATTTAAAATGGTTTAATAACCTCCCCAACTCGATTCGGAAAACGTTAACAAATAATATAGACCATGTCTAAAACAGGATCCTTTCTTGTTTTGGATCGTAACTTTTGGGTGTTAATCGGAATTAACCCTTCTACAAAATGAAAATAATCAATATTGTCTTCACTTTTGCATTCATTGGATATAGGCAGACGACTCAATGCATCTGCTAGAACATTTTTGTGTCCTTCGACATATTTAAACGTATAATCAAACCCGGAAAGAAAAAGGGACCATTTTTGCACTCGACCAGATGCCATCTTAGACAAAGTTTTAAATTCACCGAATAATGCTTGAACTGGCTTGTGATCGGATGCAATTTCGAATTTATTATCTACCAAATATTGATATAACTTCCGTACTGCCCAATAAATACTAAGAGCTCCTTTTTGAATCATTGCATAATTTTTTTCTGCGTCTGTCAACACCCTAGACACGAAACAGATTGGCCTTTCGGATCTATCTGGCATTACATGACACAATGTAGCACTGATACCATTGCTACTTGCACCGCAGTATAATCTTAGCGACTACTTAACATCAAAGTGCATAAGGATTCTGTCTGACGCTATTTCCCTTTTTGACCAATTAAATGCTTGTCCCAATTAAATTCAGAGGTTTTTTAAAAGACTCTATCACGGTTGCAACTTTATTGCTAAATTATTAATGAACTTGGAGTATTAATTAATAAGGCCTAAAGAAAACCGTAATTCGTTAATATCTCTTGGTCTGGGTCTCGGTTTTGAGTCCCTGAGCTGAAATTTTGTGACCTAAAAAATAAACTGAAGACAATAAATTCACACTTTTTAATATTCATTTTATATCCAGCACTCTGCAATTCTTTAGAAACATTAAACAAAATTCTCAGATGTTCAGCATTATTACTTCCGGTGAAGACCACATCATCCATGTAGTTCACACGTCCCGGACAACCTAATAAGACCTTTTCAACAATATTTTGAAAAATTGAACAAGCAGGTTGTTCCAAATGGTAGTCAATTTATTTTAAAAATTCATGCTAATAGCTCTGACGTGGGTCGATCAACTTCAAGCTGATTGCAAGCAATTAAAAAGTCTAGTTTTGTAAACTTCTGACCGTCACTCAAAGCGGCAAAGGTAACGGGTGGTTGACATCCTTTAAATGTTTATTAATTGTAATTTTGTAGTTTACAAAGACTCTAATATATTCGCCATTCGCATTCAGTACAGGAATTAGAGATGTGCACCAGTTAAAATAACTTACCTTTTCAATCACACCCTCCCCTTCTAATCTCTCAAGTTCTAATTTAACCTTTTTCCGAAATGCAAAAGGTGTTTGTTGCGGTTTGACAAAACGGGTTTTATGTAGGCCCTTACTTTATATGAACTTTCTCGTTTTTATAAGTGCCCAGCTCCACCTTAAACAAATCACAATGTGTCTAAAAGATTTCTCAATTCAACTGATAGACTATCCCAGGATTTCGTTGCAACTCTATGAATAGTACGTATGGAAACAGGCATCAATGCCGATGCTCTTACTAACGTTTTATTATCATAATAAACTTCGGTGCCCTTTAATGTTAATTTAAATTGTGCCAAAATATTTCTGCCTAACAATGCCCTATGAGCACCTTCGACTACGATTAAACTAAATTTTTCCGTTTGGTCACCAATTTCATCGTTCACCAGAAATTGACCTCTCGGCTTGACCACAGGACCATTATAATATCCCAACAGAACTTTAGTTGGTTCCAGCTCTACCGTTAAAAAGTGTTTCAAATAATAACTTGATATGCATGGCAGGCCAGCACCTGAATCCACCTTCATAGGTATTTTGCATTATTTATGCAAATCTCAACATAAATCGGTTTAACAAAATCATCATCTTAAATATTAAATATGTCAATCTGTAACATTTTAACCTGTTCATTCTCCTGAACTTCCTCAACAAAATTACTACTATTTGGTCCTGATTTACAAGCAGCAGCAATATGCCATACAGTCTTACAGTTCATACATCTATATTTTCTAAAACGACACCTTTTAAAATCGTGATCGCCCCTGTTACAATAGAAACAAAATAATGCATTTACCCCTACACTCTTCTCTTAATGCAAGTGGCTTTGTTGATCTTTCTTTTCTTTACTTACGTTTTCTTCTCTTTCTTGTTGTACTCTTGTCCCCAGTTATATATCATAATTTATTACTTTTTGAATTTTATGAGTGTCTAACCAAAATCCTCGGGATTCCTTCAAGGACGCCTCCTTTGCCAACGCTACCGTCAAAGCTTATTCAACGATTTAGTAGGGCTTTCTTCACATAATCGATCTAAAACCGACCCCGATTTCATACCAACAACAAATTTGTCCTTGATTCGTTCATCTAACGAAGCTTGAAAATCACAATCCGCCGCAGCCCTACGTACTTTGACATACCACACATTAATAGACTCGCTGCACTGTTTTAGGTCGTCGAAAACAATTCTTTTGCGAAGAAGCGGTACTTTAGGTTTGAACTGGTCGTCTAACAAATTATTTAAATCTCTATAACACTTTTGTGATTTTTGTGGATAGCACTGCAATAAAGTCCCCCGTAATTATTAAATGTTCATGTCCTTTGACGTATCTTAGTATGTCTTCGATATCTTTGTAGATCGCTTCTACCTCTTCCTCACTATAGCTAAACGTGGGCATGTAAACTTGTATTATTATTGTATTTACTTGTTTAGGGTCTAATCTAACAATGAGTACTCTTTCGTTTTTTTGTAGGTAGTTTTCTACACAAAGTCCTATCTTTTTCTCATAACTATCCCCACACCCAAATTTACTTCCTCTAATCCTGTGTGAATTACCCTTAAGTTTCCCCTCCCACCTCTGGCCACCGAAATTCACTGATTCCTACTATGTCTAATGCTTACCTATCTATTTCAATTTTCAGGTTCTCTAGCTTACCTACTTGCTTCATCCTTCTAGCATTCCACGCTCCGACTCGCAGAATGTTCACGACTCTTTTTTTATACTTTCCGATCGCATCACCGAAGTAGTCTCTTGCCGGAGAGCCAAATGGGGGATTTTTGAAGTCCGGAATTTTTTACCGCAAGGGTTGACATCATCTTTAATAACAATTTGAGTACGCTGTGTACTTGGCAGGTAATGTGGTGGTTTCCCGTTGCCTTCCACATCGCAGTAGTGTGTTTCAAATTACTTATATCAATGTAAACGTCAGCGACATAGCGATATTTCTGTAAACAGATACACACTCAGAATTGTAAAATGTATAAACAGTTCTAATTCAATTGATCATAACCTTGATGATATAATAATTTGAAACACGTCTTCAATTTTTCAATTAAAACTGACAATGTCCAGATTTAACACTATACTTTTTAAAGGTGGACGTTGTGTATGTTTATTACCATATTCTAATACAAAACATCATTCATAAATTCTACAATACAGAAAAGCAACAGTCTTAACTAGCTTACAGTTTAGTCTTTCAAGTCGATAAAGAATTACTGTTGAGCCAAGAGTAGTATCATTAGACATCGAGCACTTATGTTCAAATTTATTATTTTGATCCGAACTTTCCAAATATACTAGTGCTGTAAATGCTATCGAAAATTCGCGGGTCTTACAACGCTTACGCCCATGTGTTGCTTCATAACGAAAAGTAAATACACTTGACAAATTTTTTAACCATCACTCTCAAATGTGCTTCTGCTTATGGTTCGCGAATCATTAGGTCATAGTTTTTCGTTTATTTGGAAGATGGTTTAGTACGCTATCTACTTTCCCATGGGTATTTTCAACACGGAACGGATAAATTATATCTCGCCGCAAAGTTCCATAATTAAGTAGTTGTTTGTTGGAAACGTGGGTATTGTTTGAAGGAGGTTGCTTCGCCAACTTCTGGATAAAACTGCTATAACGCAGTATTAATCCATACCCGCCTTGTTGTCTCAGTATGACTAAATAGTTAATTATTAATTCCGATCACTAATTACGTCTTTGATATCTTTCATCATCTTTTTGTTTTGAACCTTACTTAAGGTCGGTTTGACGCAGCTCTAACTTCTTTTCTAATCTGTGCTAATCTAAAAAGTTCTACATACCCTTCATAACCTAAATTTCTAATAATTTGACTAATATAGCTTGGCCTAGGTTTTCCTATACTGTTATATTTTTTTCTTATCTACCTGGCTCTACATAGATATTAGCAACCTGATGGTTGTTAAAGAACTCCAACATGCTTACATGATTCCCATTTATAAGGAAGTCAAATATTACCTGGTTATTCCCTCCAAAAAAGAAAAGTGTTACATTATATGTTATGGTAAGGCTTAAGCAACGAATCGCTGCCAACATGTCAGACCGCTAACTAATTGTGAGTTATGTCATATAGACGTTAAATAAGTTATATGTTATGATAAAGCTTAAGCAGCGAATTGCTGCCAACATGCCAGACCGTTAATTTACTTTTCCAATGCTCCACCAGTAGGTACTACATTGGCCAGGAGGCGAGTTTTTTGTTGCCTAGAAATTTAGAATTTTGCCGAACCCTTGCCGTTTCAGGCAAGGTAGGGATCTTTAACGTGCGTGACAACACTCACACTCGGGACCTCCATTTAACCTCTCATCCGAACGAGGGCGTAATTTTTGTGAAAAATGCTCACCTGCCATTTTTCAAACAGTCGACCGTGTCGGGATTTGAACCCGGGACCTTGGGATCCGTAGTCTTACGCTTACTACATTGATCAACGGCGACGCCTCAACATGCCAGACTGCTAACTAATTGTGAGTTATGTCATGGTGACATTTAGTGAACTGATTTTTATTTATTTTTTTTTGTTTTCGAACTTACTTAAGGTCGGTTTGACGCAGCTCTAAATTCTTTACTATCCTGAGTTAGTCTAAAAAAGTCTACATACCTTTCACAACCCAAATCTCTAATAATTTGACTAATATAGCTTTGTCTAGGCCTTCCTACTGTATTTTTATTTGGTAGTCTATAATATAGAACCTAACTAAATAGTCCGTCATGTCTTAACTGGTGTCTTATCATTCTATCTCTCCTGACCTTTAATTGTTTCCACATACGGGGTTCCTCACCTATCCTTCTATAAACTTCCTCATTTGTTACTCTATCTGTCCAACTAATCTTTAACATTCTCCTATAACACCAAGTTTCAAAAGCTTCTATCTTTTTTTATCTACCTCTTTAATTGTTCAAGTTTCACTACCGTATAATAGAATGCTCCATACGTACGACTTTAGGAAACTTTTTCTATTATCTAAACTAATACTATTAGATATTAGTAAGTCTTTCTTCTTTAAAAACATGTTTCTAGCTTGAGCTATTTTAGCTACTATAGCCCTTCTGCTACGTCCGTCCTTTGTAATTATACTATCTAAATAGCAAAATTCATCTACCTCCTCTAACTCGGTATTACCTATTTTTAGTTTTGGTTTAGAACTTGACTTTGCCTTTCCTGAGTTAATTCTCATACTATAGTTACTCTGTAGTATATCATCTAAAATATTTAAAATCTCTCCTAACTCTTATCTAGACTCTGCTATAATAGCTATATCATCTGCAAAACGTAACATGTCTATTTTCTGTCCCTGTATACTAATACCTATCTCTTTTCTCTCTCTAGCTAGGTTTAAAGCTTACTCAATATAAACATTAAAAATCAAAGGAAATAGTATACAGCCCTGACTAACACCATTTCTAATTTTAGTTTCCTTTTCCATTTCATCAAATCTAATTACTACATTTAGGTTTATATATAGACTGAAAATAATTTTTCTATCCCTATGAGAGATTCCTATTTTTTTCAAAATCCTGAACATAACAATCCAATTAACCCTATCAAATGCTTTTTCTAAATCTATAAACGCGAAATGAGTCTCTTTATTTTTTTGTAATTTTTTTTCGATAGTTACCCTAATCATTAGTATTGGTTCTCCAGTCCCTTTGTCTGTACGAAAACCATATTGGTCTTCGCCTAAATAATTTTCAGTCAAAGCTTCTATTCTAGTTTTAATTATTATTGTTTGTATTTTGAAAGTGTGAGAAGTTAAACTAACTGTTCTAAAATTCTCACACCGATCAGCTCCTAACTTTTCTTCGAAATCTATTGGGACCTCACCTGTGTCATATATTACTTTTACTAGTTCATATAATCTATCTAAAGTTTTCTGACTTGCATATTTTATTAATTCTGCGGGAATATCGTCTATCCTTGGCGCTTTATTTAGTTTAAGATCCCTAACAGCTCTATGAAATTCCTCTCTTAATATCGAGAACCCTATTTCTACATTCTCTTCTTGATCGTTCTCTAACTTATCCATATCGTCTCCCTTATACAAATCTTCTAAATATCTTTTCCATCTATCTGCCACCTCAACTATATTTATTAGAAGCTCATTATTCTCATCTTTAATACCATTATATTTTTCCTATCTTCCCCGAAAATCTTATATGATATCTTTATAACAGATATTATATTTATAGCTATCGTGCATTGTAGTTGTGGAAAGTCAATATTTATAAGGTTTTGTCGATGCCTTTATTTTAACTGTTGCTTAACAAACAAGGTTAACTGTATATGAAACGATGTTTATTACCATTGTATAATTTAATGGTCACTTATTGTTGCAATTTTTGTGTATTTGGTCTTAAGCTGTTAACCTTCTGAACAAAATCTTCTAGTTATTAATTTTGCAAGTTTGGTAAACTAAATAATCATTGAACCTGGTGTGAATTATTAATATTGATATTTTATTTCAAATTCTATTATTAGTACTAATATACCAACTAGTTTATTTGTTCTGTATTGTATTATTTTATCGCATATATTCATACTTTGCTACAGAAGCTAGTTGTTTCTGGGTGTATATCGCTTTTTTCCCTTTTACTTTTTTGTATTCTAACTTTCTTTCAGGTAATAGTAGATACGACTCTCCACCGCGTTCGGTAGCCGAAGTCGACCTCTACTTTATCGCCTGAATATGTTTAGATTCTATTGTTTTCTTTCCTTTTTCTGTGGCCGTTACTCCTATTCCATTTTAGCACGACTATCTTTGGGAGTAGTTTTTAAATTTCTAAATGTTTTTTTCTTTTTCTCGATCCCGAAGTCGGCATGTTACAATTGTTTTATTTATTTTCCATCCGTCAGTAGATATTTCATATATGAGCAATAGCTATAAATATGCGTGCCATGTACATTACTTTAGTTGCAAAAATTAGAACAACAGAAAGCTAAATAAAACTTACAAATTTAGTCCAACAGCAACAGGTAAGAGAAACGTCTTTATTTTGCAGATTTTATTGTATTAGGAGAATCTGCTTAGATTTTTTAAAGTTGATGGTGGTAAACCGATTTAATATTTATCATCCTAACATATAAACTTCTTTTCCGCCAAATTTATGTCACTTCAAACTTTGTAATATTAAATCGCGCCCTGACGCACGACAAACGTTCGCTAAAAATTATCATAAATTTGAAGAAGCTTTATTTTGATATACGCACAGTCAAATTGTCTGAAAATAAAATTGAGGAGTAAAACTAAGAAACTGAAACAAAAAAGCTTGAAATAGAGCATATAACATGATACGTCGAACTTTTTAAATGCAAGTTCTTTATTAAATTCGAAACAATATCTCTAAAGTCGGTATCTAATGTTCTGAGTGCTTTAGTGGAGTTTGTATATTCACCCATGTTTTTGAGGTAACAGTAGCAAAATCAATAACAGGCGGAGAGTTATATTCTGAATAATTTTCGCCATATTATTATAAAGCCGATGAGAATTTGTTTGCGTATAATATTAAGAAAATTTGAACAAAATAACTTTGAGTATTTCGGTTCTTAATTATTTTTAGGAAATTACTGTTCAGTAAGCGATAAAGTGCTTCTAAGACTAGTAATGACTATTAACTATAAAGTTATAACATTCTCTTTGCATATGCCAGATACTACAATTCACAAGATAGTTGAAACGCAAGCTGTAGAATGCTCAAAACGATATTGTAACGACTTTTTTTTCTGTGCTTTATTGGTTGGATACTCACTGATGATGATTATTACAATTTTTACAAAAACTTAATTCTTCTTAACTCGGTGATAGAAATATAGTTACTACAGAGTTTGACTGCACGAATTTATTTACGGAAGCACACACACACACACACACACACACACACACACACACACGCACACATACACACACATATACACACACATACACACATATATGTACACATATATATATATATATATATATATATATATAATATATATACATATATATATACATATATATATATATTGACGTGATAAGAGGTTATGGACGGTCATTTAAACCCAAATTCTACAAATAAAGCCCACTCAAATACAAAAGAATAAAAAAAGAAAAAAATACAAGCGTACATTTATTCATTGAAATGCCAAACCAAAAATGCAATTGAGTATGTATAAATAATCACCCTGTAGGATATAACCGTATTGTAAATACAGAGCAAATAATGTAAGCTGTATATGTAAAATAATTATTTTTAAGATACCTTAAAACGCATTAAATGCAAATGCAAATCGACCATTCTAAGATAAATACAAAAGCTATTCTCTTGTGCACTTTCCGTGCATACAAATGAATAGTTTTATGTATTTAAAACCCCAACTTTAATCTTCATTTTGGGTAATAAAACACGTTTTGCCGAGAAAGCAAATATTTTCTATACAAATGCAACCCATTTGTTTTAAAAAGCAATTAAAGTTTAAATTAATTACTCTGAGTATTACATAAATTTAATTTAAATAAAAACTGTTCTTGAAAGTTTGAGAGGAATTGAGAAGAAATGCGTCAACTTCGTTGAACTTTTTAATACATAAACGTTTATTCTACGAAGTGGCCGGAACATTAAAAAACCCATGAAAATGTAAGAAAAATTGATAAAAGTTATTTATTACCTTTTGCAATTACTGGACTAGTATGCAACGCCACAATAACCTTGGGTGTTAAGCAAAGATGAGCAACTCACGTCACTAATAAGTGGGACGCAATAACCAGGTAACGAGAAAATTCTCAGAAATTTACTTCAGATACGCGTGTATTATTTAGAATGGAATCATGTAAATACGAGTATACTCTAAAAAAATAGATATTTTGTATATAAATGGAAGCGCTTGTTAAAAAGATTTATTCATGGATTCGATCGCGGAATGTCATTTTGATTAAGTCGCAAGCTCTTGCTTTGCGAAGATAATATTTGAAGCATGCAGTAAGCATACCTTAATTTAATAAAAAGATGTGATGCTTTAACATAACATGCATAAAAAATGGAAATTATTAAATGTAATTATATGCAATGAAGAGCGAAAATTATTTAATATAACGCTACTTTAAGTTATATTAAATAATTGAAGGGAAGATTTAAGCAAATTTGCATGATTTTGTAAACTGGGATTGACGTCACTTAAAGATTAGAAGCCGAGGATATTTAATTGGAAAAACGCTTTGTGGATTTTTGCAAGTATTAATTGTTTGTAACTGATATTTAAATTTTGTCATTTAGTTTAAGATAGAATAAGTCCTTATCATTTTATTTTTGTAAGCATCTTTAGCAGGAAAGTTTGTGATCGGAGTTAGAAGCACGCTGACTTTTTCAATAGATTATCTAACAAGGACTTTTTTGGCCAAACAAACCTTTCAAGCGTGAGAATCATAACTAGGTAAACTATCCATAAGAGAAGAGATTTAATTCTGTTGATTTAACTCTGACGAAGGTAAGGAACATTTTTATAGTTAAATAAAAAAGTATTTGCTAGAAATAATTTGACGTTTTATACAAACGATGTTGTAAATGTTGTATATGCTTTTGTATGAGAGAAAATATTTCATACTGTATAAATGCTTTGTGATATTGCTGTGTTTGATTTCATTATATATGCATTATATAAGCAATATTTTAAACGTAACTTATCACAAAAAATAAAAATTATTAATTACGGTAGGGAAAGTTCTTCAAGAAAAAGCTATTCCTAAAGATTTTATTAAATCATTGAAGAGGAAGATTTAATCAAAAATGTAGGTAACTACTGTTTTAAATAAAGATTTTTTAAATATGGAGAAACTTGTGAGCTGATTTGACGTCAATGTAAAATAAAAAGATTTTTTTACGAGGAACATTTTTGTGAATTTTGCAAGTATCGCTTTTAGATTTATTTTTAACTGATTTAAATTTAATATAAGATATAATAATAAGGATTAATCATATAATATTCTTTATGTGAAACGATTTTACCAGGAGAATTTGTACTCAGAGTTCAAAATACTATGACCTTTTAATAGATAATCTGTTAAGGATTTCTTCAGACCAAAACAAATCTTACAAACGTGAAAATAATTATAACCAGATAAACCATTCTCAAAAGAAAAAATTAAATTATGTAAATTTAAAATAAGGTAAGAAACAATAATTTTTTTATCTAGTATTTCTTAGAAATTATTTTGTTTAAAAATATTGATGTTCTAAATGCTTTTGTATGAAAGAAATTAATTCATATTGTATAAATGCTTTGTGATATTTCTGCGTTATATTTCATTTTGAAAACTCCGTAAATTCCATTGAGCTAGCCAGACATAGTTAAAAACTAAGGCAAGTGAACAATCTCAAGTTAAACAAATTGCAGTATCTGTTTTATATTACTCTTTTAGCGACACCTCAACGTGCGGCTTTTTTCATACCAACCCATTTGGTAACGCCCAACGCGGCGTTGTCAAACTACAAAACCAGATTGTTTACAGAATCTTTAAATATCAACAAAGAGCTCAATCCAACAAAGAACAAAATGGATATCAATAACGTCTACTCTGCTTTATATAATATGAATCAATTCAAACACCGTTCATGTAATTAATATCAGATTCTTTCGGAAGTACTGAGTATTGTACCCATAGTCATTTTCGGAACATACAATGTAAATTTTTCTTGACAAAATTTTAGTTTCACGTATAAATTTAAAGACAATTTCTGAAAATCTCTACTAAATGTTTTGAAAAAATTAAGATTTAATGATAAATTAGCTACTTTACCTTTAATGACGAGTTTCATTCTGGTTGAATAAACTGCTGTTGATGAAATTATTAAAATCCAAACTGGATAATGAAGTCTCAAACCCACTATCTTGAAAAATTCAATCTTTGAACTGAATTGTTTGAAATAGGGTTTTATACCCTTAATTTATAGAACGAACACTACCTTAAGAAGATTACTTGGGTATGCTAAAAAACATTGTGTTCCTCCATCGTGAAAAATTGAACATTCTTAATAACACTTGAAAATATAATAAGATAGTCCAGGACAAATATGGTTGTTCGCAACAATTTGCAAGGCTGCTCGGAAAACCAATCCAAATGTAGTGGGAAAAAGTTATATAACGTCCAGAGATGATAAGGCAGAGTCAGTTTCAACTTGAAGCACATTGAATCCACAATACTTTTAATCAAATATTTACGCATCACATAAATAAAGTTTATATTGTAGTGAAAATAGTGCTGTATAAAAATTACGTGAAAAAGCTTTTGCCGTTTTTGCAGAAAACGTGAGTAGAAATTGGTTAATTAATTTATATTAAATATTTATAATATAGGGCTTCTAGTCCACTTCTGATCCAATTTTAATCCGCGACTAATACAATTCTGGTTCACTTATAATACAATTCTAAATTCATAAAACTAAAAAACTTACAAATTCTAAGTGGTACTTAAAGGAAGAGGTCCAAAGCGTATCCAGGGAAACAGAATAAAGCACGAGGTAAATTTTGGAAACAAGGGGTAACCGTACTGAATTATTGGTTCAAAAATAACGAGTACAAAGCAAAGCATTGGTTTTCGATTAAAGATAATAAGGTGGTGTTGATCCACAACACAAAACAACTTATCAGGAGATTATAGATCAGACCCACCTAGTTTTAAGGAATTTTTTTCAAATTTAAATTTTAACATTGAATATTAATTTCTCACAAGTTTGTATGGAGTCAACAAGAACATTCAATACTTTGAAACTTACATAAAAATAATAAAAAGGTCTCGAACGTTCCAGATTTTTTTGTAAAGGTGTCGTTTTTGGTGACTTTAAATTAAGTTAAAAAGGATATAAATTTTGAGATAAATAATCCAGATAATATTAATTGATTGAAGGGCGTATTTAAAGAATTACAAAAATTGTGAAGTGTAAATATTATTTCCTTTTATTATATGAATGTTGATTGACTTTGTTTTATCAATTCAAACAGATAATCATAAAGGAGTAATTGAAAATTGATCATTGTAACGTTGTGCACTCTGTGTAAATTAAAAGGGGCTAGCCGTGGCATAATAAATTAGAAGATTAGAGAACAACACAGAGCGGTGGCGTTCAATATGTGTGTTTGCCTACGTAAATTACATGTCGAACTTTGTGATAAGGTTGTTAATCGTCGTGGTAAAAAGAATTTAGTGTTAATAAACAGCACATTAAGGTTTCTTTGTTAGTGAGTAAAAAGGTTTACATTCCGCAAACAAAGGACATTAACAAGTTAGGTACAATATAAATTAGTGGGTAATTTACACAAAGAATTATTACCAAATAATAGACATCGCAATTTTACACAACGAAGATTTGTTAGTGAATGCTGAAGAAGACTTTGTTTGAAGTAAGAGGTATCTGACCTATCAGAAGTACACGATTAAATCTTGATGAATTTATCTAATTAATACAAATTATTTATCACTGTAAGACAATAAAACTAAAGTACTTAACACAAAGCAACTTCCGCAAAGAAAAGCACTTTTGCTTCTTTTATAATACTCAAAATATCCAACAAAGTCACATATGTAGATCCCAGTAAATAAGCGCATGAGTATAAAAAGACTAATTTTATTTAAAAGTGACAAAAACTTGTCGAAAATAAGTATCTCTATGGCACAAGGTTGTTCAACACTTAAAACTGCACACTCAGATACAGAACAAGTCGTTGAAGCTGCTACATATTTCAAGGATATGACCAGGTTCTAAAAATACAATGCTGTTTTACCAATTAACACAACATTGTAATTCATCAATATATTCGAGTTTCCACCCACTTCAAAGTAATTGCTAGAGCTATTGAGTTTGCTGTTTCAATCTAAACACAGGTACAATCGTATCGTCTTGATATTGAATACGAGCCATGTGGTTTACATTTAAAAAATATGTAAGGTGAAAGGACTCTGAATATTTGTGTCAGTTGATAAAGGAAAGAGGGCAACAGTTGAGAATTATTTCTATTGGTCGAAAAAATGTAAAATACCTCTTCCGTTTGTAATTATTATTAAAATATACTTTAATTATTGCTTAAGATGCAGCTTGCAGGAAAAATTCCCCTTCGTCTTGTAAATAGTATAGTCTACGGTTTTACCGCGATTAACCTTCGAATACTTGTGTTGTGTGTACCGCGACTGTTGTTAAACAATCACAAGTGTAATCGTAGCTATAATGATATATACTTATTCACGTTTTCTCGTTTTCCGTCAAAACAAGTCGACAGTTCCTCATCCCTCTACCGCCGCTAAAAGTTGCAGTTTACTACTGGTAAGTGCGTGAACGTTGCGCCTTTATAAACCTTGTTCATATTTATACGTCCACTTTCTCCACCTTACATCTGATTTTTCAATGCTCCACCCGAAGGTACTACATTGGCCAGAAAGCGAGTTTTTTTATCTGGAAAATTTTTGAATTTTGCCGAACCCTTGCTGTTCCAAGAAGGTAGGGATCTTTAACGTGCGTGACAACACTCATACTCGGGACCTCCATTTTATCTCTCATCCGAACGAGGGTGAATTTTTGTGAAAAATGCTCGCCTAACATTTTTCAAGCGAACCGTGTCGGGATTCGAACTCGGGACCTTGGTCGTAGTAATCACACACATACCAAGTACGGCACTGAGCCGCCCCACTTTCTCCACTACCTGTGGTTATCAATGTTTAAATGCAAAGCAATACCCTTACTCACATTCATCATGTTGCACTAATTCAGTCAGAATTATGTAGAGATAAATTTTAAATCTGAGTTTGAATTTCATGCACTAAGTAAATGACCGAAAGTATATAACCGTGTCTATAATTCGGTTGATAAAAAACAAGTACAAACTTCCGGTGTCTGTAAATCTTGCACAAGAGTTTGATGATTATCAACTTTCCACCTTAGTGCTGCATGCACGCTTAAGAGCTGCTCCCATTTCTGGCTCTATTATAAATTCATTCAAAATGACTAGTAACGTCGTCTTATTCTTTAAACAATAAGAAAGAAATTTCCCTAGTTCTAATAGAGAGCGAAAGAAAAACAAAGCAGTCTTTCTAAAGAGATGATCAGTAGTAAGAAGTGCATTTAACATATTTTTGAAACATGTACCACAATGTGATTTTATAAAGTTTGAATCTAGTCTTTGGGCACATATATCTTATATAATAATAACTTATATGAGTACATTTATATAAAAACAACATTTAATTATGTAAATATTAGATATATAAAAATAAATGAAAACAATACAGCAGCACCAAAAATATTGTAATGCTAATAATTTTAGTTGTTACGCGAGTTATGTATCCCCCAATATATATATATATATATATATATATATATATATATATATATATAGCTGTAATACACAGACTGACTACTGTCAACTGGGGCTCCCTGACTTTTTATAATATCTCTACCCCCTCACATGGCTGCGAGAACTTACAGATCTCATGTCTGCTTATTCTTAATTCTACACTTTGTTATATTGTTTCAATCTTAATTTCTAGATGATTGCAATATCTTAACCGTCTGTAACCTGCCACCTGCAGTATCACTATCGTCTGGAATACATTGTATTGCATCCGTTCTCATGAACTATTAATAACCTTTTTATATCTATCCTTGAGTTACATTGTTGTACTCGACTTTTTATTTATTTAACAATTTCTAAAATTTCCTATTAGACTCTATTATTTAATATATATATATATATATATATATATATATATATATATTTATTTATTTATTATATATTTATATTTTATATTTATTTATTATATATTTATATTTTTATATATATATATATATATATATATATATTAAATAATAGAGTCTAATAGGAAATTTTAGAAATTGTTAAATAAAAAAAAGTCGAGTACAACAATGTAACTCAAGGATAGATATAAAAAGGTTATTAATAGTTCATGAGAACGGATGCAATACAATGTATTCCAGACAATAGTGATACTGCAGGTGGCAGGTTACAGACGGTTAAGATATTGCAATCATCTAGAAATTAAGATTGAAGCAATATAACAAAGTGTAGAATTAAGAATAAGCAGACATGAGATCTGTAAGTTCTCGCAGCCATGTGAGGGGGTAGAGATATTATAAAAAGTCAGGGAGCCCCAGTTGACAGTAGTCAGTCTGAGTATTACAGCTTTTGCAGTGTTGTTTACCTAGACTACTCGCCCTAATATTAGTTCAATAAGAAGTTTTGGAACTGGTTTTTAAAAAGCAGCTCCCAAGGTCCAAACCTTAACTCGCGTATAAATGGTAATAAATGTTAACAAAGAAATAAATTTTCCATATATTTCAACATACACAATTTTAATTTAAAATCAGAATTAGATTTCAAGGAAAGTTTACATCTGGCAACGATAGCACACGCCTCAAATACATGATTAAAATCTGATGATGTGCTTTGCATACTTGTTTATAGGTTACAGCATACCTATCAATTTTTATCAGCGCCTATTCCAAATCAGGCTCGAAAACCAAAATATATGGAGAATAATTGGAGGAAGTTAGATTGAACACTTACTAAGAGGTCTTTATTTAGAAATTATAACATGTTGAGAATAGTGAGCAAATGTTAAGCATCGTGATTTCACATGACGAAAAATTGTCAATGTGAACGTTGAGGAAAGCTTTGTTTGAATTTGAAGTGAAAGGTTTGTAACTAGATCAATGTTATGGACGCCGGATCTAAGTAGTTTCAAATTTGTCTAATTAATATAAATAATTTATCACAGGAAAATAAAATTAGCTTACTTAGCAGCTATTAAAGTTTTTCTATCGTTGTCAGGTAAATATTTAAAAATAGTAGAGGAATAATAAAATAAATGTTTACGTTCTGCACTATAGATAACGGACTAATTTTGTTCACATTTCATATGTTTAAATTTCGTATTACTTTGTCACAATTCATTTTTGTGAGAGGGCTCTGTTGTCTTTTTTCAATGCTAAACAACTACTGTTGTTCCTATTTATTCTAAACATATGTTAGTAGTAAACTTTACAATACTGCACTCCACAACCGCAATCACTGCTAAACCACAAATAAACTAGGTTACGGGCCTTGTATAAGTTTACTGTTCTCGATTATATAACAAAACCATATGTTTTCCGTTTTCCTCAAAATTTATTTCAGATACGTTTACTTATTAATGTAGCAACAACATCAAGATCCCCTCTGAACAGTTTTTTCCAAATTGAATCTTATTTTATAGAAAGCAAAGGTTTGTTTAATAATATAGC
This sequence comes from Platerodrilus igneus, assembly GCA_036346225.1. Taxonomy (NCBI): domain Eukaryota; kingdom Metazoa; phylum Arthropoda; class Insecta; order Coleoptera; family Lycidae; genus Platerodrilus; species Platerodrilus igneus. The sequence continues at coordinate 171,954 of JARFIW010001116.1, forward strand.
TTTTATTGATTACTGCGAGTAAAGTAAACTTACTCGAGGTAGTATGAAATAAAGTAAATATACCAAAAAATTAATATGTTCCGTAGCAAACTTTAAAAAGAACAGCCGAAAATGTGAAAGCAAATAATCTCTAGATATTGAGCTAGATAGCTTGATAAAATATGCTTCGGTAATTCCGAATAACGCGCACATAGGAATCTGAACGAGGAAAATGATTTGCAATTGAATCGCCCTGAAGTAATATTAAGTGAAATTCTTATCAAGATCAGAAAATCTAATAATTGACTACCGTATTATTAGCTTCATCGTAAAACCGTTAATAAGCTGTAATCTGCATAATTAAGCAGTAAGGAAATGCTAATTAATTCAGCATCTTAAAGTTAACACCCCAATAACAGTTTGTCACAAAAGTTAATAGAAGCGTCTAATTAGAACAGCTAACTGAAAATCTTCACTCGCCGCATTGACTTGACATCCTATTCTGCTTACAACGAAAGGATAGTTTGATATAAAAGGTAAACATAAGAGACATTTAGCAATAACTGAGCATACTATTGCTCATTAAATACTGACATCACTATGTCAAAAGTAAACGACCATGCATAATGCCACTATACTTTATTTTTAACCATCCACTACTAGACAACGCATTTTCAATATGTCACCTACTGTCAATATCAAATTTTCAACTTGGCTTCCAATTCCGTAACTAACTAGCGCCACGGCCTTATCATTATACTAACATTTTTAACGCGTTGGCGTTTCGTTACATGGAAACCGGATAGAAAAGGAGAATTTTAATCATAAACGGACTAAATAAATATTCGTGTACCCTATATATTCTGATTTCATATATAGTAAGTGTTCACTCAGCTCAACATTTTTAGTTCTATTCACGGGAATACAGTTCACAAAGTTAAAACCACAAAAGCAAAGCTTTATTTCTGTGTAATACATATTCTACGCAACTCAGGCCCATAAATTATATCAAAACCGCAAAAAGAAAACAGTTATAAAGGTTAGGCATTTTTCACAAAAATTTGAAGAGTAGATGAATTAAACCGTAAGTAACAGTAAGCTTTTATATTTATACTTATTAATTATGTACATGTGGTTTGTAATTTAAATGATTGGTGTTTATGAAACAGAAAACTAAACGAAAATAAAAGCGATTATTTTGTAGGAATTAATGTCGGTTAAATTTAAGCAGAATGTTATTGTGCAAGAAAGCTTTGAACATTTTGGTACACTAAGAATTACATACGTATTGATTTTATATGTAAGTAATATTAGTGGTGTTTAATGTTAGTTAAAGCATAAAACTTTAGTATTTTGAATAGACAATGAAATGATAAAAGGAATAGTTGTTATTAAGCTCTTTTCTATGTTTGTTTTTAATGACTTTTCCAAACAAATGAATATAAAATGTCGTGCAATTCAATATGGATAACCGAAAAATTGAAGTAATAATATTATTGATGGATACGATTTGATGCCCCATTTTTGTCTTCTTTTTAGTAATACCTGGCCTATTTAGAGTAAAAAAAATTAGTTTATTTTTTAGAAAAGAATATTTGTATTTATGTCGCAATTATTTAATGTCAACAAAAGTAAAATCTAAGATGAACTGTAATGGCATTTATTTATGAATTAAATCAAAATTGTTTCACTGTAAAAGGATATCGAGTCAACCCAGTAACAGAGGCATATTTGGAAAAGGCATTTTACTATACAAACCTTTTTGATATGACAATACTTAATGAGTAATTTTGCGGTATTCTAGAGATAAGGCTACGGATCCCAAGGTCCCGGGTTCAAATCCCGACACGGCCGACTGCTTGAAAAATGACAGGTGAGCATTTTTCACAAAAATTACGCCCTCGTTCGGATGAGAGGTTAAATGGAGGTCCCGTGTGTGAGTGTTGTCACGCACGTTAAAGATCCCTACCTTGCCTGGAACGGCAAGGGTTCGGCAAAATTTTAAATTTCCAGGCAACAAAAAACTCGCCTCCTGGCCAATGTAGTACCTACAGGTGGAGCATTGGAAATGTAAATGAACGGTATTCTAGAGAAAGGTAAAGTATAAGGTGACAAATTTAAGAAACTAAAAATCGAACAACACCTATTCGGAATAATCCGCGGGGTATTGCTAAGACAAGACGGTTTGACGCCTCTTATTTATGGCAACTAAAAAGCCTCTCAGGGCAAGTGAATATTGCAACGTAGTTTGTTTGTATTTCGGCCCCTTTATTACTTTTAGTTCTTTGCTTTTGCAACCTTTTTCATCTCTTTCATAGAAACCCAGTCTCGCACTACCGCAATTAGCCCGCGAACCCTTAAGATTATTACGGGATCCCTTTTTCATCCCTTTCATAGGAACCCAGTCTCGCACCACCGCAATTAGCCCGCGGACCCTTAAGATTATTACGGGATCCCGGCTATTCAAGACAAGTATAAATTTATAACGTACCGTTTATTTAACCCGTAACACCATGTAGCAAAATTTCAGGAAACATTCAACCTACAAATAGAATCAGCTATTTTATTTACAAAATAATGGCAATCTCTTATGTAAAATTCTAATCTGATTTTTATAGTATGCGGATCCTGCTATAAGTTTAATTTAGAACTCACCCATATCACATTATGCCTCCATAACGTCGTATATCAATATGCCTGCTTCTTGTGAGTTTCAATCTTTCAACATGTATATATATATATATATATATATATATATATATATATATACATGTTGAAAGAATATATATAGGTCACTGGAAATAACTACTCTTCTTTAATACCTAAATTTTCGCATATATTTTATGCTTGATCGCAGGTTTAACTATATATATATATATATATATATATATATATATATATATATATATATATATATATATAAGATATTTGCTGTCTGGAAACTAAATTTGTCTACAACAAAATGGCATAGGGTGTATCTGTAAATAAGCTTTTATGAAAATAATAAAATGGAATTTACCTCTACAAATCGAGTTAATATTTGCATAACCATTAACAAAACAACAATTTTATTGCTTCACAAGGGAAAGAAACAGCCATTGGACGGTTTGGCTTTTTCGGCCTCATCAGAATGGAGTTGTTTCATCCACTCTTATGGTAGTAAACAGGTAGTAAACATCAACACTACTAGGCGTGAATACACTCTTGACATCATATAAGGTTTCTTTAGAGATATATTTGATTACTTCATAAGGGCGTTAGAAACTATTGTATTCTAATAAAGCGCAGAAAGTCGAAACCGGTTAATGGATATCTCTTCCCTTTGTGAAGCAATAAAGTTGTTGTTTTGTTAATGACTATGCAAATAGGAGATCGATTTGTATAGATAGATTTGTTTGTTGTATTTTCATTTTGTTGTAGACAAATTACATTTTGTGGACTGTAAATATTGCTTTTATTTATAAGCATGATTTTGTTACAGGCAAAATAACGGGTAACGCTACGAGATTGGATGTTATTTATTGCAAATAAATTTTACTTCTAAAATTCCACAAATCTCAAAGGTGGAACATACTTGTGTGGCTATCTATAAAATTACGATTTAGTTTCGAATCAACTTTTGTACCTTCGTGTTTAGTAGTGTTGATGTTTGCCACGTGGTAGCGATTTCATTATACTCTTGCCATCACACAAAGTGTCCTTCGAACTTATATCAGTAATAGCTTCGATTGCCTGATAAGGGTGTTAACAACTACTCCATTCTGGTGACTCAGAAAGCGGAAACCGGTTAATAGATGCTTTTTCCTTTTGTGAAACAATAAAGTTGTTTGTTAATGACTATGCAAATAATAACTCGATTTGTATAGATAGATTTACTTTTATTATTTACATAAGAGCTTGTTTACAAATACATGTAGTGCCCAACGGCTGTCGCCAATGTGTTGGTGACATATATTTTCAGTACATAGGTTTTCAGGTGCATCACTTATGACGCGCCAGTCGGGAAAAACTTTTAGTCATTAGTTAATGAATTTCGTTTTCTCGAAGTAATTTCATTGTTATATATCAGTCTTGATCGCGTCGAAGTCCGCTTCCTCTTGATCCCACGAAATTCAGTGTACTCTCGTTTCGATTCAAAAATTTGCTTGTTGTTCCTCTGAAGACGAAAAAGGTTTTGCTATTTGTAGGTTTTATAAACCACACTTTTATTTCCGTTTATGTACTAAGGCATACTTCTTGAAGTCTTTTTTTCGATTGGACACAAATAAACACTAGACGGCTAAATAAGATTTATAATTTATACCATACGGCTCCATTTTCTACAAGCAAGGAAATTATAGAATCCCGTCAATTTAAATTATTAATTGAGGTTTTATGAAATTTAGTATTTACAATGCAGACATTCAATTTATTTAACTAAACTATTTACACGTTGCTTTTCTTCCTTATCACTGTGATCAACCTCGGTGCGATGTTCGTGTGTTATTAATCCGTCATTGGTTTCTATGCCCCTTGATGGATGATAGAGGCTCAAACGCCTCCCATAGACTATATCCATTTGAGAATTATTTAGTAGGTTTTCTCAACTATAGAAACAACTTCTTTTTGTTGTCCTAAAATTGTGTATGGTCCAAAGCGCCTTAACAGCAATTTCTCACTGCGACCAAATTTTTTTGTTCGTGGTTTATACTATAATGTTGTAACCAATATTAAAATGTATCCACCTACGGGTACTGTAATATATTTCTTTGAACTGCTCTTGCCTTGTGTTAATGTTGCTTACCGCTTGATGGCGAACTTGTATGGTCAAATCGCTCATATTTCCCTATAGACTCGTGACTAACTTCTTGTTTTAAGTTAGCTTCTGTTGGAAGAAAACGTTTGCAAATATAGACTAAGTAAAATGGAGACACCTTAAGAGTATTACAAGCAAAGTTAATCATTGGAAGTTAAATGTCCCATACGGTTTGATTGCTGTTGGTGTAAACCGACAACATATCCGCGAACGTAATGCTTAACTTTCTGTAAGGTGATAACACTGGGGATGGTACAAAGTCGTGAAGCGACTCCGGACACATAGTTTTTAACAATTGTGTCACAAGTTCAGATTGAAACGCTTTCCCTCGGTCGCTTAATAAAGAGCTTGGTAACCCATGTTATGTAATTTGCTCGAGGGTGAAGTAACGTATAGACTTTGCCTTTCCACTTAGTAGTGCCTTGGTTTCAGCTCACTGTTTTGCATAATCCATGCACACTTCTATCATAGTGTTTCCATTTCTATTACGCTGAAAGGTCCTAGAAGATCTAATCCTATTTTGTTAAAAAGCATGAATACTGCGTTTTTCATCAACCTAAGATTAATGTGAAGAGGAGACAAAACAACATTTTTTTGGATCTACAGGGGACACATACCTAACATTTTGAAATTCCGGTTGAAATTCACTCGTTTACGACCAAATTTTTGTTACATACTGTTCATTCGCCGTCCCACAAACCAATAAAACAGCAATATTTTGTAAATATCCGCTGAACTCCCAATGAAATTGCTATTCTTCTCATATTTGCTATTTGTACCGATTGTAGTTTATTTTATCTAAAAGAATGCGCATATTTTTATAAATTTCTTTCATTGTCCCTAAATGGGCAACTCGTATAGATGGTTCTAAATTCCATTATATAATAACACAGAATTCAAACTATATTTTGATGATTCTATGAACAAGCCCCAATCACAGAGAGAATGCACGATATTGAGCCCCTGCATTAAACCATTGATATCAGTAGACGCACATAACGAATTTTGCATACTGTAAAATGCAGAAAGCGTAACATTTCTTTTCTTAAAAGTGGTAAATTTTGTTTTTTTCTTTGAGTTCCAGTGCTTAAGACGAGAACCAAGAAGTTCTGGCGGTAATTTTGACAACCCCAAATCACGTACTAAATCATTTAACTCACATTGAACAATCAAATGCGGCTCCTCGGAACTGGAATCTGTAGTAAAAGTGGGGACCGTACATTGCTCTTTGGAGCTACTTTATAATGCGCTATAATCTTCATTACATCCCAAAACAATATCTGTATTTGAATCTGAATCTGAATTGTGAAGAACAGGTCTCGTGGCAGAAGTCAAATTCGGATATTTAATCTTGTACTTTTCTTTTTTGGAATAACTTTCAGTCTTTTTCATACAAGAATAGCAATCGTCAATATGATTGGTGGGTCCTTGCCATACCGTGCATTTTACATTTTCAGTGCTCCACTCGAAGGTACAACATTGGCCAGGAGGCTAGTTCTTTGTTGCCTGGAAATTTAGAATTTTGCCGAACCCTTGACGTTCCAGACAAGGTAGGGATCTTTAACGTGCGTGACAACACCCACACACGGGACCACCATTTAACCTCTCATCCGAACGAGGTCGTAATTTTTGTGGGAAATGCTCACCTGCCATTTTTCAAGCAGTCGGCCGTGTCGGGATTCGCACCCAGGACCTTGGACCTTACGCCTACTACATTGATCCACGGCGACACCGTCCTTGCCATACCATTGAAATTGCAAAAGGTATACTTTTCCCTTCCCTTTAATCCACTGCACTAGTGAGAAGCTACAGTTGAGGCCTCATACATGGGGAGCCCACTGCTTGGCTTGAACTTCGATTAAAATACTAAAATACATGAAATACGCTTTTTCACATTTTCAGAAAAATGGACAAGTTTACGACTTCACCGGATATTTTCTACAAATATAACAAAACTTGTCAGGAGAAATATAGCAACTGCGGCGCGTTTCTCTTGACATTCTCCTCGCTGAAAAATCTTTCTTACTACACAGAATCCAGTCGAGACTTAGTAAGAGAACGGATTTACTGCTATAAATCATCCATGTTTAGGTATTCTTTAAAATGCACCCCTTTTATATGACTCCTCATAAAATTTACTACCATTAAATAAAAGGGACTAATGAGCCTATTGAAAAATGGTCATATTAGGTATTTATGAATATTTTTTCTATTACTAGAAAACAATCAGCATTGTGAAAATAAGGGGTTGAACTGTGTTTCAGAGATCATGTCAGTCAGTGTAATTGGTCATTTATAGTTGCGCTACGAAAATTCTTACGAATTTAGGAAGGCATTAAGCACAAAAAGATAACAGTTCGTAAATTAGTCAAAAAATTTAAAGAAATCGGTTGTGAATAGAACAACACCAATTTGCGTTAGCGTGGTCGACGAGGCAAAAATATTGATGCTGTGCGTGCAAATTTAGAAAGTGATTTAAAAATATCAATTCGATTTCCTTCACAACAGTTGAACATTTCAACTGCTACCATGCATCAAATTTTTAGGAAAAATCCGCATTTTTAGATATTCAAAATTCAATTGATACTGCAATTGAACAACTAGAGGAAACACATTTTCCAGTGCGTATTTTTGTCGATTTGATATTATTGAAGAGACAAGGTAGTGCCAATTCTTGCAAGAAAATCATGTTTATCAATGAAGCGAATGGTTGGATATGTCAATCGGCAAAATTGCCGCATACAGGTGCAGAAAGTTCGTGCACAATACACAAAAAAGATACATCAACAGAGATGCACTGTGTGATGAACATTTTGAAGTCTTGGAGTGATTTGGTTGCGTTTTTTTCGAAAATCGCACGGTTAGTGACGTTACAGTAAATGGTGATCGCAATCATGAAACGTTGATCAAATTTCTTTTGACCAAATTGATGACTTAGACAGAAATGACGTATGGGTTTAGCAAGGCGGTACTACATTAGTACAGGGGTACAGTTTTATCCGGTTCAAAGTTTCCTAGTCGTGTTATCTTGCGCAATGCTGATATCAATTGGTCAGCAAGACCATGTAATTTAACACCATTGGATTTTTTCCTTTAGGGTCATTAAAAGGAAAAATTTACTTTAAGAAATTAGCAAGAATTAATGACTTTACGTTCAAAAAGCTACTCAGGAAATGGATCAAATTTTGTCTTCCAATGTTATGAAAAATTTTCCATACGAATAACAACGTGACAGATGAGTCGTGACGAATATATGCCTAGTATTTAATTCCATTTGTTGTCGCAAACTTTAAGTATTCTACTGAAAGAAACAAAACCAAAATTAATGCACTAAATATTTTTCGTTTTAAAATAGCCCAAATCCTATCATTTTTGTTGAAACGCCTATTATATGTAGATGTTCTGCATCAATATTAAATAAAATTGCAGGTAAACTGAATAATAAAAAAAGATTGAGTTCTACACTTTGTTTTAGTACTTCATAATAATTCCTTTCAAAATATTTAATTAATTAAAAGTGAGCAGGATGCCAGGGAGACTAAAACGACTGACAGAATTCTCTTAATTAATTCTCTGTTTTATTAAAATTGGCGTCGGAAAACAGTTCATCAGCAGGATTACAGAAGCAATTGAGTATAAAGCAGAAGTTTAATCTATCATTGTCGATCCGATATGCATTTAAAACTTTAAAAATAAGTTTAAAATAAAAGATTACTAAAAGGCACGTAGTTTCAAATAACTATTGATTTCTGCCAGTACGCGCGGCTGTGTTAGGGATATCCGAAACATAATATACAAAGCGGGCAAGTACTTTTATTATAATGCAATAGCAGTTATTAGCTTAAAATAAGGAATCGTTAATTTTTTAAGGTTGACGTACTTGTTCTAAGTCATTCTCCCCATTAAATTGTTTTAAAACCATTTATTGGAAGTAACCTCTTGAAATTGTTGAAACTGTTCGTATCCCTAGCTTAGGAGAAAAACAGACTAGATAGTTTGAGGATATATACATTTTTCTCTTATGATACTTTCGTTATACTTATAATTTTAAAGATAAACCATACCGTTAAACTAAATTTGGTACCGTGTGACGACATAATTTTCTTAAGCTGATTTTGTTAAGTGTTCAACTCTCCATATCAAACAGCTATTCATTTTTGAACGCACCTTTACATTACATATTGATATTTAGAAATATTAAAATGCGCTCTCTGCAGTTGTTACAGGTTAACAACTCGTTCGGTAGTTATCATAGGTCATTCTTGACTTGGGGACCAGTTTGCAACCACGTCTAAGCTGTGGTTTCGCCCACGATGCACGATGTAGTCTGGTATTGTCTTTTGAGAATCGCATGGAAAAGTGTAATGGTAGAAATGATTAGGACTCTTCCACACTAATCATTATTTAGTGGGTATTGAATCGATTGTAGTAGTAAGTAATCCCACATTTGTTATTCGAGAGCTATATTTTATTGATATCCGTAGCACAACCTATACTGTACAACTTTTACTACCTATACGATGTACACAAATTATGAAGCTGAAAACTTGTACGAGTTGTATAGTTCGCTGTCTTATACACAAATTATGATGCTAGCAGCTTAACTAACCAGTTTATCTATGAAATTATGTTTAATAAATATACTTCGTTCAATTTAATGCAGTATTTAGAAATACTATTCATCGTGCCATAATTCACGTTTTAGTTACTTTTAGAAGGAATATTTCAATCCAGCATACTTTGAGGTCCTCCATTTTTATAAATGCGCGTATTAAGCACATGTGTTGCAGCGTGTTTTTTTTGCAGCTGTTGTTGTGCAGTGTTGGTTTAAAGATTTGTAACTAACCTTCCGGTAACCGTTGGTAACACCTTCTACTTCTGGACATTTTTTAATTAGAAATAGATGAGCATTTCCATCAAATATTTAAATTTTCCTTATAGATAAGTAACAACTCATTACTAATGAATTTAAATAAAAGAAGTAGAACTTTTATACTGTACGACCATGCAGTCAATTTTTTTTAGGTTAAGAGTATGCTAATTATCTGCATGCACGCTGTGACACTTAAATATTTAAAAAAAAAATCCTTAAAGTATATGCTTTTGAATTAAATTATTACAGCTTATTTAAGAGCAATTTACCTGTTAGTCTACTGTACTGTTGGTGTTAAAGTTATGAAAATTAATCTGTTTTATTGTCCCACAAAGGTGTAATTGAACCATTCAAGCAAAGCATGAAACTATACAAGGTGTTCTCGTAATGTAGAGGTTTTTACTAGATATTCTAAGTCTATACCTCAAAACGAACTTAACAAAGTATAGAAATATTTAGTATTTTGATTCACATGAGCTTTTTATTTATGTAAATTATCCCTTTTATTACCGGTTCAGATTGCAGTAATTCGTATCTAAGTGTTTGGGTTAGTCTTTAAGTTACTAACTTTAAATCTACTTGCTTACTCATATTAGGTATCTATAGGTGTTTGCAGTTGCCAACTACTTTTTATAAATGTGAATTAGTTTTTGAGTTATTTGCACACTTTGTTTTATATGTTTTTTTGTTTGATGGTGTTGTCGCTAACCGTCATTCGTTTGTTCCCGCTTCTTTATTGTTCTTCCAGGTGAGGTAGTTCCCACTATCCCCAACCCCTTCGTCTTATTACCCCGCAGAGTTGATCTCCAGCTACCTTGTCCTCGTAGAGTTTTTCATTTCTTTTATCCATCATTCTCATATACTCCTTACTCTGGACTACTCGTTTCATTAAAATTACTGGACTTTAATTAGGCGTACTCACTTTTAAGGGGTATTTATGTAGCACTGACACCGAAACGTGGGGCTCGTTTTGTTACACTATGTGTGTAAGGCCAGGCCCGAAATGCTTCACTGGCTCGAATTGTTGTATTACTGGCTACAATTTGTTTCAGTGGTTCGAATTGTGTCACTGGCTTGATTTGTTTCACTGGCACAATTTGTTTCAGTAGCACAATTAGTTTCACTGCTACAATTTGCACCGCTGGCACGTTTTGTTTTACTGCTGTTATAACGAATGAAGCCTGATTTTGTTCCACAGGCACGGTTTTGTTTCACTTACCCGATTTTGTTTCGCAAGCATTGCAACACGGCAAACGTGTGTTAGTCTAGTCAGTTGATCCACCCAGCGGTACGTTAGTCTAGGCGAGGCCCATAGTGGATTGGTCGCGAGACTCGTGGTTAGTTGGTCACTCTAGTAGTGCGTAAATCTAGGCAAGTATTATGGTGAGTTTGCTTCCCTAGCAGTTTACATCATTCTCTAGGTTGAAAATTTTGAAGCTTGCTTGGTGAGTTAGTCTAGATAAGGCTGGTACTGGAATCGGTCACTCTAGCAAGTTTATGCATCGTAGCACTCCTATTTGTATCTGCATTTTGGTTATATTGAGCGAAATTTTACACTACAATATTGCTCACGACTTGTCGGACACACGAAAACTCGAATAAAACTAGAACTTCAAGTTTTACAAAAAATATAACGTTCAGCGTTTACGTTTAAAAGGATGTGCTGCTTTTCTTGTTGTTCAGTTTGAGAATCTACCGACTGAATTGTTGGTGGTTACCTTTGCTATTGTTCGACTTTATAGAATGGTTCAAGCTTTAGAAAGTTGGAAACTTTTTTTTAATTTCCAGGTTTTGTTGTTTAGATAATTGTAGTTTTCGGATTTTAAAACTTTTTTTAAGCAGTATTCAGCAGTAAATAATCGAGGGGATTACCTGAAGTTCTAATGTCGTTTTAGAAGTTTTGAATTGTGATAGCCCGGTAATTGTGCCTTATCATTGAATTTTTCTTAAATTTTTTTTTATTAAAAAATTTAATAGAAGTTTCTTTAATACAGCAATTTATTATTTGGGTACTCTTTGTGTGGAAATGTTGAAATTATAAATTTATTTTAACCCTTACGTCGATTGATTTAGGGACTTAATGAAATTTTTGATGAACTTCTTCCTAAGTTATATTTGGCCTACGCGCTGTAAGAGACGTTATGATCTGAAAAGGAAAGGTGTATCTTTTCAGATTAGTGATAGAGTTTAGAGGGCGAATAAAAGTTTATCGTCTACTGGAAGTAAGCTTTCTGTTAAGCATGCTTCGAAATTTATTTTAAATAAATTTCGTAGGAAAATATCGAATTAATGTATGACTTACGAAATACAAATGTCTTATGCTGGGAAGTGACTTTGAAAGCATACGTTGCTTCTGATGATGTTCCCAATGTTGAGTAGAGTTTTGTAAAATTTTTATTTGGTAAATTTTTTTTATTTTTATGGTTTTGCCAGTAAGATTGTGGTTTTTTTGGTTGTGCATAGTAACTATTTAATTGTTTATTTTTTCATTGTAGTTGTATACTAATAGTATGCATGTAAGTAACGATACTTCAGTGAATTTGTAGGATTATCGAAGCTTCTAAGAGGTTCTTTAGGTATCCTTGTTTTCCTTCGGTATTTTGTTAAAGTATGAATTTGTTGGCGTGTGATGCTTATTTTTATTTATGGAGTAGAGTTATTAAGAGGCTATAACTTGTCGTAGAAATTTTTTTGTGAACTGGTGAAGTTTGCAAACTTTTTGTTGTTCTTGTTTATAAGAAAAGTTTACAGTATTGGGGTCGTGTTTTACAGTTGTGTTATAATTGTAAGCGAAGAGCATTTACAACGTTGTTAGAAGTAGTAGTGTTTGGCTGTGGTATTTCGAAATTAAGTTTGCGAAATATATGAAAGCTTTTGGACGTGCTGAAGTACAAAGATTATTTGAGGTTTGTAAAATTTTAATTTCGTCATCGGGTCAAAGTCATTTTGTGCGCTGTAGAAATTAAGAAGAATGATGTCTTCCATTTGAGTGCGTTTTTAAATTTTCCAGTCGAACGATTGGTAATTATTAGATTAATTTCTGAGATAATTAGCGTGCTGGTTTTCTCATTTGTTTACATTTATGTAACTTTGATAACAAGGCCAGACCTTGCTGATTAGTTTTTTTATTAAGGGTTTAAGTTGTTAGTTTCGTAAGCTATAGTATTCGTCAGTACCACCTCTTTGTTGCCTTTTTGTTCCAATATGCAGTTAATTTTTGTTTGAATTTTGCTTCATCGAGTGGTAGGCCTTTATGATTTATACTTTTCCGATTTATACTTCTCTCGATTTAAGGCTTATCGATTTTTGTTTTCTCCCTGGACGTTTTGTACGCGCAGTTACAGCTACACACTAACCCTCGAATGTATTTCGTTTTTTTTATTAATAAGATTCTGAAACCTTTAGTTTATAATTCTATTTTGTTCTGTCTTTAGTGCACAATTACTGTATGTTATCAATAGATGTTCCTCTATAACCCTCCTGATTTTAAGTTTGTAATTTCTTTGAAACTTTAATTATTTCAAAATAAAAGATTCTTATTCTGATGGTTCTCTATAAACCTTTTTTCTCTCTTCGAACGAGGATGTATGACGCTTTAATTATGATTATTAAGTGTTCTACTCTGTATGTAAAACCGCTGCTTATTTTAAAACGCACCTTTATATTATACATTGGTATTTAGCAATACTAAATTGCACCCTCTGTTGTCGCAGCTTAAAGGCATGTTTAATGGTTATGAGTTCATTCTTGATTTGGAGACCAGTTTACAAGCAGGTGTATGCTGTTGTATCACGCACGACGCACGGCTTTTAAGAATCGCATGGAAAAGTGTAATGGTAGAAATGATTAGAGCTCTACCCTAATCATTATTTAGTTGGTTTTAAAACAATTACCGTGGTAAGTAACCTTACATTTGTTTTTCGAAAGCTATATTTTAATGTTTCCGTAGCAGAACCTATACTATACAACCTTTACTACCTATGTGACGCACAAATTATAAACACAAAAGTTATATGCTGGTATAGTTCGCTGTTTTATACAAAAATTCTGATGCTAGCAGTTTAGCAAACCCGTTTATTTATGAAGTTGAGATTAATAAAATCACTCCGTTCAATTTATGCAGTATTTGGAAATAATATTCATCGCGTCATAATTACTTTTTGAAGGGGGATTTCTATCTAGCAGGTCACCGTTTTTATGTTATTTCAAGGATTTGTACTCAGCCTTCAGGTGACATTTAATAACGCCTTTTATTTTAAGACATCATCAAATTGAAAATAGATGAGCATTTCAATAAACATCTAAATTTTACTTAGGATTAGTAACAACTCAGTACTAATAAATCAAAATAATACTGTTAAAATTTTATACTATACGATTTTGCAGACAGTGTTTTTTGAGAATAGGCATATGTTAATTATCTACATGCATGTTGTGACACTAAAAAAAATATTTTAAGTATGTTTTTTAAATTAAATTACTATAGCTTATTTAAGAGCAATTTACCAGTTAGCCTAGAGTACTTTTGGTGTTAAAGTTATAAAAATTAATGTGTTTTATTGCTTCACAAGGGTATAGTTGAATCATTCAAGTAAGGTATGAAACTATACTAAGTGTTCAAGTAATCTAGAGGTTCTTGCTAGATATTACTAAATCTAAACTCCGAAACTAACTTAACAAAGTAAAGAAATATTTAGTGTTTTGCTTCGGATGAGCCTTTCATTTATGTAAATTATATCTTTATGTTACAGGTGCAGATTCTAGTAATGTCTCTAAGTGTCTGTGTTAATCTTTAAGTTATTAACCTTAAATCTACCTGTATAGTTGTGTACACGATTTAAACTTGTAAATTTCCTAATTATGTCATCGGTCTCGGTGGCGTAATTGGTAAACGCAAGTTTCCGGCAAAACCAGGATACAGGTTCAAGTCTTGTCCAAGACCTTATATTTTCCATTTTTTAATTACTAGCTCGATTTGAAATGATCATTTTGGCTTTTCATAATACTATAGTATTTATCAACTTACCTTGTGTAATTAACTATCTAAAATATTTATATATATATATATATATATATATATATATATATATATTGCTGTTTTAATAGTGTCACTTAGGGGTAGCTAGGACCAATGGTGCAGCGCACTCCATATAAGATACATAAGGGCTCAGAAAACGAGACAGTTTACAGAAGGAAACAAGAAATACGATGACTAGACTGGAAAGTAAAGGACAACACCCTGTATATAAATAATAATCATAATTAATTCAGTTTTTGAAAAATATTTTGAAGATTTATTTGAATGAAACAAATCCACAAGTCGTTAAACAACATAATTGCAAGCTGAAACGCAACACGCATGGATAACGCAACATTATTACATCAAAGATCGTAATTAAAACAAGTATGTTTAAAAATTCATAAAATAGCGAACGCATATAATTTAACGCATACATTGTATTAAGTCTACGTGACCGGAAAATTAAAATCAACACCTGATTTATTGGAAATAAACAAGGCATGGTAATTAAAATCAAAGTTAACCAAATTTATTTGAACAAACAATGATATACTTATCTAGAAGTATGAAAATCCAAGTAAATCAACGCTATTAACTCGAAATAGTACGTGACAAGAGTAACGCGTTGATGTTAATATACAATACTATACGATGGAATATCCAAAAACCTGGTATGAAAGTAACATGCATAACGACGAGCCCTGCGCTTGTCAATAGATAGACGGTGCATTTAAATATGACGTAATTTGGAAAAAAATCATTTTGTCATGAAGTAAGATATAGTTCACGTCTCTGAAAACAAAAATATCCACGGTAAAATGACTAATTGTGAAGTGTAAAATAATACCACTAAAAATGGAAAATTGATGGGTTTGTCGTTTTATCTTAAATAAAAAGCGACTAAATAATCACTGGAGACAAGTTTAAATAATTACTGGAGACAAATCTAAATAATTACTGGAGTCAAGTCTACATAAATAAGAGAACAAGTTTAATAAATACTGAAGCGATCCTAAATGATTATTACTGAAATAAATGAGGAAATGCAACAAACATTTACTACAATGATAAATGGTCAAGGAGTTTATGGAGAACGCTAGTGTGTTTAAGGCGATGCTATGAAGGATACACACAATACCGAAACCGGTTAAACCAGAGACTGATTCAAGCTGAAAAACAACAGTTTAGCCAATCTGAATGTTTATTATTTTATTATTCTATTTGTAGATATTTCATTGTACATTGCTAAACTGAAACATTTAAAATTTAACATTTAATTGAATATTACTAATTTAAATACTTTAAAAATTGCTTTCATGATAATTTATGTGAGGGGTCGGTAAGATTTATTTTTTTTTAAGAATACGTTGTAAATTACGTAAATAGTAAAAGAGGTTAAATGAACGTTCATTAGGCTTCAGTTAATAATTAATAATAATAGTGATTTTGCTGGCTTTTTTTGATCATCTTTGGGAATGATAATTATTAAATTTTCTTATTCAGTTATTAGAAGAAAGTTCTAGTTAAAGAATTTTTAACCTTTTTCATACGTTGTAAATATTTTTGAAAAAATCATAATAATTTGTGCTTAATGGTGTTTTGGTTTAAAGATTAAAACAGGAAGGAAGGAATTTTGATCTTATTTATCATGTGTATTGATATACGATCTAATTGTTCTGCCTATTTTTCTGTTTATTCTTTCAACAAAGTTACATTGGGGAGAATATACCGCAGTGTACCAAATTTTTTCAATGTCATATTTTTTACACACATTTTTTAATATATTTCCAGACAATTGTGAACCATTATCACATATAAGAAAACGCAGAACACTATATATTAAGAATACTTTTTCTTCGACAAATTTTTCGATATGATGTGCCTGTGCACTACGTAAGGGACAAGGTATAGTGAATTTTGAAAACCAGTCGGCTACTACCAATAACCATTTATAATCTGGTTTTGAGCGGGGATAAGGTTCAATTAAATCCAAAGCTATTGTATGAAAAGGAAAATCTACTATTTTTTCTTTTCCCATAACACCTAGTGGTGCTTGATTTGAATATTTTGAGCTCCACATATAAGACAATTTTTGCAATATCTCAAAATATCTAATTACATTTTTGGCCAATACTAGTACTCTTGTAATCTAGGTAGGGTTTTTGCAGCGCCAAAATAACCTGCTGTCGGAAGATCATGTCAATTAGTAATAACTTCAAGCCTTTGTTTTTTTGGTACAAGAATTATCCATTCAGGTATATTTGACGTTAAGGAACTTTTTGTACTTATAAATTTGTAAATAATATTATTTTCCAATTTTCATTGTGGATAATTATTCGGTGATATTAAAATTTTATTTTTTAATGAGGTATAATAAATATCATTATCATCAGATATAATTTCCAAGACACTTAAATTTGAATTTTGCTCAAGGACTGCTCGACTTAAAGAATCAAGGATAACATGAGGTATACCTTTTCTATGAATTAATTCAAAAGCGTGGTGACATATACGAGTGGCCCACCTCGCGAGTTTTCCAAACGGATTTTGTATATTATTTAACCAAAGTGAACTAACTATGATGATCCGTAATTACACGAAATTTTATTCCTTCAATCTAGGGACGGAATCGCTCTATTGAGAAAATAATGGCTAAACATTCCTGTTCAAGCACTCAATAATTACGTTCAGATTTAGTTAAAGATCTACTAGCGTACGATATAATGCAATCGATGCAGTCGATATTTTGTGAAATAACGCCAACGAGACCTGTGTTCGATGCGTCTGCTTCTATAGTAAATAATTTAGTAAAATCCTGCTGACATAAAATAGGTTCAGAAGCAAGAATTTCTTTTATTTTTAAGAAAGAATGTTCTGCTTATGCAGTCATTCAATGGATTGTTTCTTTTTATTTTTAACTTTTAGTATATCATAAATTGGTGACATTAAAGTAGAAAATGACTGCATAAAACGTCTATACCATGAACACATACCAACAAAACGTTTTATGTCTGTGGTTGTTTCTGGTCTTGGGTAATTTACCATAGTAGAAATTTTGTCTGGGTCTGTACGTAAAGTATTTGCTCCTACAACATATCCAAGAAATTTTAGGGTTTCTTTAAAAAATTTGCATTTTTTTAAGTTAATAGTTAAGTTAGCTTCTGCGAGACGATCGCGTACGGTTTCTAATAATTTTACAAGTTCTGAAAATGTAGAAGATATGACTATGATATCATCAAGATAACAGAATATATTAGGTTCTAGTTCTGGACAAGATGGTATCAACTAGTCGTTGTTGTGTTTGAGCAGCGTTTTTTAAACCGAAAGGTACTGCAACAAAGCGGAATTGACCTCTGCCAATAACACTGAAAGCTGTTTTGTCCTTTGACTTTTCTGTCAATGGAAGTTCCCAAAAACTTGGCCGAAATGATGATATAAAGGTAGCATCTCTAAGTAAGTTTAATCGGGGGGAGTTGTTGCCCAGACTCCGATGGGGTAACATCTCGCGTATTTCTACCACCGCCTTCGGGCGTTCAAAGGTGGGCAGCGGAACGGTGACGTCCTGAGGAAGTTCTCCAGCTATGCGGGGTGCCGAGGAATGGGTACACAAGTGAAGTCGTCGGGGATGCACATCCGTCAGTCCTGTTTAGACGAGCTACCTGACGATGGAGCGGCCTGTGGCGAGTAGCCAGTCCTGTTAGGCGAAAACCACAGGCCAGTGGACCCAGGATCCGGAATACTGTATAGTTGGGGGACAACTAAGGGGAAAATCCGGGAAACTGCCCACTGCAGAAAATCAAGAGGATTCCAGGAGCAGGTCTTTTGGGATCCAGTCCTACAAATTTATACATATATATATATATATATATATATATATATATATATATTTATTTATTGAAGAAGATCAACCTAATAGAAACGCCATAAGTCAAGAAACAACACCATCTTCAAGCCGAAAAACTCTAGAGTTACAAGGCACTATAGCGACGCTGAGAGCGTCGCGTCCAGCTACTGCGATATAAGTTTAATATTCTATCCACGTTTGGCATAGGATTACTATCGTGAGCTGTTAATTCATTTAAGTCTCTCCGATCAAAACAAACTCTATAGTCGCCCGATGCTTTTTTTACAAGAACAATTAGTGAACACCAAGGGCTTGCACAATTTTTAATACTTTTAAATATAATATTTCGTCTAATTTCTCATTTAATAATTTAGACATATAAGGTGACATTGGATAAAGACGTTTTCTTATGGGTTTGTGATCGCGTGTGTCCATTTTCATAAAAATTTTGTTTCTACGACCCAAAAGATTTTTAGTGCTCGCAATTGTATTAAATGATTCTAGTAAATTTTTCGCTTGTGAAAATTCTAATTCAGACAAATATTCCATAGTACATAATTTATTATTGGATTTATGAATTTCAAAATTTTGATTTTTATCAAGTAATGGTATTTGTGTATTTATTTTAGTAAAAGCTTCCCAGGAATTATTCTTAAAATTTAGGGTTAGTTCAAATTTCTTTGCAAAATCTGTACCAAAGATCAATGTATGCGGTAAGGTAGGTACAACAAGACATGCAATGAAATGACAAACATTAATAAAGAGAGGTAAGTCTACTGTACCATCAACTTTTTGAGGAGTACCATCGGCAGTAAATAATTTTTGTTTAGTTAAGGTAAATATTTTTAATTTTATTTCTTTAATTATGGGAACGCCAAGTGAACCTATAACAGAAATATTACTTCCAGTGTCAAACAAGGCTGTGATATCTGTGTTTATTGATTTAAGTTTAATATATGGTCTGTTATGGAAAAGCTTCGACACGAAATTGTACGATTCCACGTAAAACTTTGTAGGTTTATGGAAATTTTTAACAATGTTTAACCATGTTAGCCAGTCATTTTTATTTTTAATTTTATAATTTGTATTTAAATTTTTCTTTGTATTAATTGTTTTTGTAGCCCGTTGGTAACGTATACAGGATCGGCTAATCTTCCTGTACGTTGTATTTAGTTTTTTAAACAATTTGGGCAGGTATTTATTGTAACTTGTGGAATTCCACATCTATAACAAAAAATTTTTCTCTTTACTTTGCAATTGGGGTATGTGTGACTTTGTTGATTGCAGTTGAAGCAAGTTACATGCATGGTTATGAAATTTTTTTGGTAATATTGAGTTTTATGTATATGAGGTAATCTATTAAATGAATTTGTATTTTCTGAGTATTTATATTGCGATTGTAAATATGAGGTATTATCATGTTTTACATTATTTTTTTGTAGTGGATTTTTGTATGATGGTAGGGTATTAAAATTCTTATTGCAGTATGTATTTTTTTTTTAACTTCATTTGACTTGTGGGTTGGTTGAAGGTTAAAATTTCTTTTAGATAAGTAATTTATTTTATTTCATTGTTGTATATTTTGGTCAAATTGTTGTTTATTTAATTGATTAGGTAAGGTACTTTTATTTTCAACAAAAGTAGAGGTATTTGGTTCTGAAAAGGTATTTAATGAAACTGCTAAATTTTTTAATCTAAATGATTCTTCTAACCTTTGAGAAGTTACTATTAATTCTTCAATTGTATTTACAGGAAAATGAGTAAGGAATGTAATAAAATCTGGAAGCAAATTTTGAATAATAATGTTTATTCTCGTTGACTCTAACGGTCATTTTTAAATCTTCTGAATATGCATAAGAGAGGAATAGCGTTAATACAGGCGGGGTTTGAAGACGTTCATTTTTTATTAAGTAGTTACTATTTCTTTGTCATCATTTTCAGGAATAGATAATTGTTTAATTCTACCACAAACAGGTAGCAAGCGTGATTTTATTCTTTTAAAAACTGAATCGTTACTGTTTCCTTCGAATTAATTTAATAAAATAGTGATTAAATTTATTGTTTCAGAAATTGCATCTTTATCTTG
The DNA here is from genome assembly GCA_036346225.1 of Platerodrilus igneus. Classification (NCBI taxonomy): domain Eukaryota; kingdom Metazoa; phylum Arthropoda; class Insecta; order Coleoptera; family Lycidae; genus Platerodrilus; species Platerodrilus igneus. The sequence continues at coordinate 192,551 of JARFIW010001116.1, forward strand.
CTCAAACGTATTTATATAACTTAACAACTCTTTATGCTGGGGTGGTTCAGAAGTTTCCTTTCGCAACTATCTAGCTAAAAGTTTCCTTTTTTTTTGTAAATATGGAACGTATAGAAAATTCATATTCTAGTTCTTCTATTAACTAGTGTCCTGCACTAAAATGTTCTTCCATTTTATATACTAGGTGTCACATGTATTGTATTTCTCATGAAATTGTAACGTAAACGATATAGAAAAGTTGGGTTTGTATTGAAGCGTCTAGGTAATTTTTAAAATAAAATACAGAATTTTTTGGTGTCGTGTGTATCCGTGGTATAATGAAAATGTTTGATTGGACAAAACGTGTAAAGTGGTGTTGTGAAAATATCTAAAGATAATAAACGTTGAGCGTCAAGTGTGACTGTGGTTGTTAATAAAATGTTGAATTTGGTTTAGTTGTGATATCGTTGGGCGTAACGTGTAAACGCGGAGTAATGAAATACGCAGAGAAAAAAGAAAGCGTTGTGCGCCACATTTATTGTGTGCCATGTGCTGTATAGAAAAATTTAAAAAGAACGTTGGGCTGTGCTGTATACAAAAATTAAAAAAAGACGTTGGGCGCCACGTGTAACTTACTTTTACCTGGTGTTATGAAAAAGCAAATACACGGCGAAGCATGGAGTATACTTCAGCGCAGCTGGCATCGACTTTTGGAAGTTTCGGAGGCTGCATGGACTTGTAAATCTCAGGGAGATAAATATGGGAATATCAATAGTCAAAAAGAAAGAATATAAATCAAGTACCTCGGTTATATTACAAAAATAAACTTCAATTAAAAAAAAGAAGAATTACAATCAGATTAAATATGAAGTTGGAATTGTTTATCATTAATTTTAACTTTACTATTATTGACAATAATTTTAATTTTACTGTAATTGAGAAAACCTTCAAACATAAATAAGTTCGTTTGTCACCTAAGTGTAAGGAAACTTTCACAGTTACAGCTATGTTAATATTATTATAAGCATTCAATATGAAGAAACGCTTCAGTTATTAATATTTCAGAAAAAACATGTTTACCTACTTAGTGTTAGGTACGTATGGAAGCCTTTATTGCGTTAGCAAAACAATTAGCAATAAAAGGACTTAAACCTCAAGTTTCATGAAATCCAGGGTATAGACTTTAGTTGTACTAAATAAATGACTTAAGGTTATACGCACATATTTTATGTTGTAGCAGCACAATGTAAATTTGACAAATATATGTTAATAACACTATTACTGTTCATAAGTCGTAACAAAGCTTTACTTCAACTTTTGCTTTTGTTAATTATCACTGAAGAAAACTTAGATGAAAAGCATATATCTGTATATTTCCTTTATTACTGTATATTAGAAAGATATCTGCTACTTAATACTGTAGAGTATTAAGAACACAAACAGTTGGCTCTTGAACCATAACCAAAGTTGGTAGTTGAGTACGATTCAGGAGACTTTCACCACAATCCCGTCCATGACGTCACAAAATATCCATCGCGGCTTTTGCATGCTTAAAATTGAGAATGATGCATCGGTCATGTAATTATAAATTTTGTATGAAACAGTTTTTATTTTAACTATGGAATAATTGAAATATTGAAGCAAATCTTTTCTTAAAGGCACCAGCCCCATTTTGGGTGGTAGTGAAACTAAGTCTTCCGACATAACTAGGGGTCTATTCCTTGGGTAGAGCTATGAGAAATGGGGGGGGTAAGTCGAAATCTGTTTGTAGGTCAAACTTAATCTATACCAAATAGGCGCCACCAAGTCCGGACTTATTCATGATAATGGCATGGCATATTTCTAAGGGCGGACGTGGAGACCCAAAGAAAAAAAGATCGCCTTCGATGACAAAAACCTGTCTTAATAAAATAAGACGCTGTTCCTGTAAGAAATTGTAATAGTTAGATAAATAAAAAAGTGGAACACTATTTGTGTCCAGCAAATATACATAAAGAAGTAGTAAAAAGATATTTTCAATATAAAGTTGGCATCAAAATTCTACTCATAAGGATGTTAGCTTTCTGTTTGATCATATTTGATCAAAATAAAAAACTTTAATCTTGAACCAATTGTTTACTAAAAAGAATCTCTTTTAAAATAAAATGAATTGCAACAAAAATTTAATTAATAACTGAATCACTTCATGGTTTTCAACTTCAGGTTTATCTTAATTATTTTTTAACCAAACATTTTACAGTATATTGTAAACTTGTTATACAAAAAAAAGGCTCCGACCTGTGCAGATCTGTTCAGGCCGATGACAAATTAATTACTTCTAAAAATGTTAGTACTCAAGTTTTTTTCTTTTAAATTACATGTGCAAGTTTTAATTTCTATAAAGCGGATCACAAAAATACTCTTGTTTACATAAATTGTGCTAAAGCAGTTCGAAGCATTTGCTTTCAAGAACACATCTGTCAGCAGTATACTACAGAAAAATATGTGACGTCAGTAACACCTGTTGTTACTAACGATTCATAATGAACCACGCGTGTTGTTTCTCAAAACATTAAATCAGTGAACTTTAATTTCGACACTGGAAAATCCAGCTCAGCAATAGTTGAAACTTTTATAATATTTATGCTTTTACACATTAGAACAAATTAACGTGTTTCTAGTGTGAAACACATAAAAAGGACTTAAAGCTATCTACAAACCAAAACTGCATTTCTCGCCTTGTTGCGAGGAAGGATGAGGTACTTGTTATTTCATGCAAAGATCACTGCGTGTAGTGTGAACCAAATGCATACAAAACAACTTCTACTATGGAGTCGCTCCACGTGTAGAATCAAATACGGCCACGATACATTCGGCAGCCGCTGCAATCCCGTTGTTGAATCACGCCGCCTCACCAAAGTAGCACCCTTACGCTGTCCCAAGGTGTCTTCAAAGTTTGTATAACAAGGTCGTCTTCATAAAATTGGTTTCTTAAATTTTCTATACTAAAAGTTGCATCGTAAGTTGTAGCAAAGTCGTCTTCTTAATAAACTGCCTTCTAAATTTCGTATTTTCAGAGTTGCATTTTCAATTGTAGCATTATATCTTGTCGCGCTAAATAATTTATCTCAAATTAAACAAGTTAATAACCTTTATATGTTACCAACCGCTATTCGAAGATGTGTCCTAACTCATCGAAGTTGATACGCAAATTGCCGGCCTGCAATTTTTGATACATCTTATTGCTTCTTCCACGTATGGCCGACTGATTACAAAACTAGCTCGGGCGACCGAGGCGTCTGAGGGGGGGACAGTCAAACAGAAACGCGCCTGCAAATAGTTTTAGATGACACAGATATTTAACCACAAATAGAATACCAAAGGACGATGCGGCTTTAACGTATTACTTTAGTTGTTGAATGTAATTTACTATTGCTTTAATAAAAGTGTATTATTATTCTCGCAATTTTATGGAGGGATTTATTATCAAAAATAAAATTGTTACACTACCCCTTTCCTAAAAGAAAAAAATCTTTTTTAACAAAGAAAAATTTAGGTGAAACAAATACAAAAGATTTTTTTTTATACATATACTAGCCTCTTCTACATTCTTAATTATCATTACAAATTCTTATGAACCTATTAAAACGAGGGGGACAAATATCTACAAATTTGAGTGTGTCGGTAACTACGTGTACCAAGCGTCCATAGGGAGACAAAATCGGGGAGTCACAATCGGTGTATGTCAAAATTGAGAGAGGTCAAATTAAAAAGTCAAACACTCCACGGGACAAAAATTAATCAAAATCTAAATTTAAAGTAACCCTTTAACTAAAGTTTTCTTACTCTTACTAAGTCTAGTATCTACTAATTGTAACTAAACACATTACAAATTATCTTAATTTCCAAAAATAAAAACTCCACTTCTTGGAGCTCAAGCAACTCTATCAACAAAAAAAGGAACGCTACAACATCAAAATAGCATAGCTATTCAAAATATTATCATTATAAAGTGATAATCAAAAGGGTAACCTAACTAATAGGTTACTTACAAAAATCGAATACAAAATATTATTATCACAAAGTGATAATCAAAACTAAGGTAACCTAACCAAAAGGTTACTTACAAAGATCGAATTCAAAATATTATTATCACAAAGTTATAATCAAAACTAAGGTAACCTAACCAAAAGGTTACTTACAAAAATCGAATACAAAATATTATTATCACAAAGTGATAATCAAAACTAAGGTAACCTAACTAACAGGTTACTCACAAAAATCGAATGCAAAATATTATTATCACAAAGTGATAATCAAAACTAAGGTAACCTAACTAACAGGTTACTCACAAAAATCGAATTCAAAATATTATTATCACAAAGTGATAATCAAAACTAAGGTAACCCAACCAACAGGTTACTTACAAAAATTGAATTCAAAATTGAACCAGTTAGGGCTGTAATCTCCTACACCCTACTGATTATCCTATCACTAATTTTCAAACAACACATCTTATTAGTGATGGATCAAATGGTGAGGTTCACCATGCAAACCTCTGACCTTATCAAACACAAATCCCTGAAAGGTCCGAAATAAGGGAAAGAATAAGTCAATATTCTCTCTACCTAAATATGTAGAAATCAGGACTAGCAACTCAAATAGTCAACTTAATTCTACATTCTAAAGATATCTTTGAATGATATCTTCTAATGATATCCTTTAAAGACATCTTATAATAACATCTCCTAATAACGCGCGACTAAAACAACCAGCATGCACTCCAACGCACACCACAAAACTGCTACACAAATTCTTAACCACATGCTTCAATTATCAAACAAAATTTTCAAACAAGTTACAAAAGGGCAGTCTCCATTTAGTATTAGTTAAACGATACTAAATCAAAAATCGGAACAAAGCGAAGCAAACCACTATTGTTTTGCTTAAAATCAAAGAAATGACCAGACTGGAACTAATCGTCAGGAACATCATTCTCATCTGGATATGATGCTTCAACGGGTTACAAGTCCCTAACATGCCATTTTCCGGCTCTTGTTCCATCCTCATTCTCTAATTCATACACTAAATTGGAATGTTTTTTACGAACTTTACACAAAATGAACTTTGGAGCTAACTTAGCAGAGAATTTATCACTAGCACTCGAAAGTACCTTATTAGTTCTCCAAACGCTTTCTCCGACTTGGAATGAAATGTCTCTTCTTCTAAGATTGTAGCGTTTACTCGAACGTTGATAAGCTACATGTAAATTTTCACGGACATTCCCAAAAATATCAAACAAAGGTTGACGATCCAAAACATGCGGTAATTTGGAAGGGATAAACTTAAAAATGAACCCATCTTCCACTTTCCATTGTGGGTAGCTCTTGGGTGACGACAAAATTTTCTTTCTCAAAGATTCATACCACACGTCTACATTGTCAAGTTTGATCTCTACTAAATTAACTTCTGGATTTTCTATAGGAACGCCACGACTAAGACAATCTGGAACTATATTAAATTTTCCTTTCCTATGTACCAAATCAAATGAATGTTGCCTTAATCGAACAGACCATCTGGCAAGTTTTCCAGTAGGATTCCGAAGATTACTCAACCAAAGTAACGAAAAATGATCAGTGACAACTGTGAATCGAACTCCTTCCACCCACGGACGAAATTTCTCAATTGCAAAAATAACTGCTAAACAATCTTTTTCTGTGGTGGAATAATTGCGCTCTGTACGGCTCAGGGTTTTACTTGCGTACGAAATTACACGCTCTTCTCCTTTTATATTTTGTATCAAAACAGCTCCTAACCCAGTGTTGCTGGCTTCACATTCAACAATAAAGGGTGCCGAATAGTCTGGCTGTGAAAGAAGAGGTGCTGAAACTAATGCTTGTTTGATCAACATCAACGAATTTTCTGCTTCCGCGCTCCAATTTACAGTTTGACCTTTTTTCTTTTTCTTAATAAGATCGTTGATAGGCGAAACTAATGACGAAAAATTCTTTATAAAGCGACGATACCAACTGCACATTCCTATAAACCTCTTAATTTCTGTCGTGGTTTTCGGTCGAGGAAAGTTAACCATCGCCGATACTTTATCGGGATCTGTACAAAGTGAATTTGAACCTACTATATAACCCAAAAATTTAAGTGTTTTTTTGAAAAATTCACATTTTCCTATATTTATAGTAAGGTTAGCTTCTTCTGGACGTTGCTTAACCTCTGACAATAACTTTAGATGTTCTTCAAACGATGACGAACATAGTATTATGTCGTCCAAATAGCAAAATACATGGGGTTCAAAACGTGGACCAAAAATCGCATCTACTAAACGCTGTTGCGTCTGCGCAGCATTCTTCAACCCAAATGGCGTGCATGTAAATCTATATTGTCCTCGCGAAATAACACTGAAAGCAGTCTTATCTTTAGATGACTCACTAAGAGGGACTTGCCAAAACGATTTTCTCAAATCAAGTGACGAAATATAATTCGCACCTCTCAACATACTGAGAATTCTATCTACATTTGCAAGGGGGTACGAATCGTGAACAGTTAAGTCGTTCAAGGCTCTACCATCAAAACAGAAACGAAATTCTCCATCTGCTTTTTTAACCAACAAAACTGGAGAGGACCACGGACTAGTACACGGTTCTATAACTTTAAGTCTAAGCATGTCGTCCAACTCTTCATTCAATATTTTGCTCAAATATGGTGACATCACATATGGTTTCTTATGGAAGGGCTTGGCATTACCTGTATCTATATCCATTTCGATTAGGTTAGTACGTCCCAACCTATCATCGCTGCTAATTTCATTGAATGAATTTATAATCTCTTGTGCTTGCACACACTGAACATCCGAAAGGTCATGCAAATTAAATAAGTAATCATTAGTGTTCAAAGGGATAGAAGACGAACCTAAATACTCAATATTGTTCTCAATGTTACTCTGAATAAACCAATTATTGTTTCTAAAGTCGGCAACTACACCAAATAATTTTGCAAAGTCACTACCGAATATAAAGGCATGAGGTAGGGACGGGACCACTAATGCATTAAGAATACGACAATCATTACCCACACAAATTGGTAAATCAACCGAACCTAAAACAGACTTTATTGAACCATCAGCTGTAGTAATACCTGTTTTTGCTGAACTACAAATTTTTAAGTCTAATTTTCTGATTATCGAAAGAGCTAAGGATCCTACCACTGAGGTAGTGCATCCTGAATCTAGAAGACCGGTAATATCTCTATCAAGTAACTTCACCATAATGTAAGGTCGATTATCACACTGCTTTTCAATGCACAAAGTATTATTCTTAGGCTTCGTAGAGTTCTGACAAAAAATTTTCAACGAACTTCGTTCGTTTATGAAATCGATTTGTCGTCCGTCTGTCTGTCCGTCTGTCCGTCCGTCTGTCCGTTCGAGGCCTTTCTAATGGTTGGACATCAATGTGTGATACATCAATCGATTCAGCTCGGTGTCCTGAGCTTAAGTTTTGATGTCAGTTGAAATCGGGCCACGGGGACGCCGTGCCCCCGCGATATTCCGTCGGGAAAATTAAAATTTCAAATAGGTCCAAAATTAATGTGCGATACATATTTGGACTCCCCTAACATAGCTGAGTCGAAATATGGTACCCCCCACAAAATCTGACCACGGATACCCGACGCCCCCGGGGAATTAATTTTTATTTTATCTGAATACTTATAATTATTACAACATAATAATTTTAATTTCTTTAAATTGTTTTAAAGTAAGTCTACATTTGGAAGTTCGTTGCGACAATGCCTTGCATTTTCAACTTGTTACAACTGTAAGCCATCTCGACCAATCGTCTTTACAAAAATATTTTTCTTGTTTACAAATCATAACTGTAGCCTTATGACGCGGAACAGAATGCCGACCACTATGCACCTGCCGCCTTACTGGTTTTTTGAACATTGTGGACACGACGTTGCCTTAACGCCTTTTCGACCACATCCAAAACAAAAAATCTTCTTGTTGCTCTACAATCTTTAAACCAATGTCCATTACGGGAGCAATTCCAACAAACAAAATTATTTCTCTTATCGGGACTAAAAGAATTGAAAACCGAAGACTCCAAAGTACTCTTATCCGCTACTGTTGCTTGAGGATTAACTAATTTATTTTGAAAAACCCTACTCTTAACAGCACAAATTTTTTCACTCAACACGGGATGTTTAGTCTCAAATGGATGCTTAGAAGGACTACAAGTCTTGTTGGGCTTACTAGAAGATGCAGAAACCGAGTTTAGTTTCATCAAAGAGGCTTCTTCTAACTTTTTGCACAAGTTTACTAAGGTAGATACATCTTGAATGTCCGACAACGCAAGTGCTGAAATATAATCAGGAATCAAATTTTTTCTTATCATCTTAACTTTAGTGACTTCTGCTGGCTCGTTAGTCAGTCTACTGAATAAAGTTTGCATATGCGCAACAAATAAAATAATCCTTTCGTCTTTACCTTGACGACGATGTCTGATTTTTTCCCAAATGTCATCATCTGAAAAACCGGGTAGAAAATCTTCCTTTAAACGTTCTAATAAAGAGTTCCAATCTCTCAATGAAGTTTTTACTGTTCTAAACCAAATCAATGCATCTCCCACAAAAAGTGCACATGCTGATCCAAATAAATCAGCTTCGGGTACCTTACGAGATTGTGCTAAATCACTAACTCTATCTAAAAATGAATATAGTTGTTTGGGGTCTCCTGAGAATTTTACGGGCCATGTACCTATAGGTAACGAAGGTGTTATATACGAAATCGAATGGGTAGGCGCACTAGCAACTGAAGGAGATACTACAACAGACCGACCAAAATAGGTGGACTCTGTACTTTTATTGATTTTATCGTATAACTCAGCTTCAAGGGTTAGTATGGTTGCTACGGTCTCATTTCTGAACTTAATTGCTTCCTGGGAATCTATTGAAGGAATTTTCATACGCTTAACTCGACCAGAAAGGTGGATTAACCTTGAACAAGCTCTCCTAAAAATTGAATCTGATGAATCACCATCAAATTCGGACAAAACATTTCGAACTGGCTCAACTGAAACAGAAATCTCTTTACTTTCCGTTGCAAAATGTACTTCATAACACGAAAGGTCAATCAAACAACCAGGCTTATCTACTTCTTTAGCTAACAATCTTCCTAAAATTTTTCTTTTCTCCAAAACTGGTCTCTCACTCACTACTCCTCTAATTTTCAGTTCATACTCCAGTTCCTCTTTAAGTAGACAAACAATTTGGAATTTTTCCGACATGATTGCAATAGCCTAATATTTTAATGAAATCAAACTGATAAATCTAAATGATTTGAACCTTACAAAAATTGTCAAAACAAATTCGGGCAACTAAAGGTAAAAGTCAAAAAGTGTATTTGGTGAAATAAATTTTGCCAAAACAATATCAAAAAAATTATATTGGGTCAAAACAGAATGAAAGTTAAAAATAAATTTGACTAAGGTAATTAATTGACTGAATGGGGGTTAACGTCTCAACCAAACTTATAATAAGAGCAAATTTATACAAACAAATTTTAATGTCAAATAAACTTTGAGCAAACAAATTTCGGGGCAAAACAATTTTTGAACAAACAAATTTCGAAGCAAAACAATTTTTGAACAAACAAATTTCGAGGCAAAATAATTTTTGAACAAACAAATTTCGAGTCATAGACGTTGGACGCTAGTGAAGCAAATCTTTTCTTAAAGGCACCAGCCCGATTTTGGGTGGTAGTGAAACTAAGTCTTCCGACATAACTAGGGGTCTATTCCTTGGGTAGAGCTATGAGAAATGGGAGGGTAAGTCGAAATCTGTTTGTAGGTCAAACTTAATCTATACCAAATAGGCGCCACCAAGTCCGGACTTATTCATGATAATGGCATGGCATATTTCTAAGGGCGGACGTGGAGACCCAAAGAAAAAAAGATCGCCTTCGATGACAAAAACCTGTCTTAATAAAATAAGACGCTGTTCCTGTAAGAAATTGTAATAGTTAGATAAATAAAAAAGTGGAACACTATTTGTGTCCAGCAAATATACATAAAGAAGTAGTAAAAAGATATTTTCAATATAAAGTTGGCATCAAAATTCTACTCATAAGGATGTTAGCTTTATGTGTTTAGGTTTGATCATATTTGATCAAAATAAAAAACTTTAATCTTGAACCAATTGTTTACTAAAAAGAATCTCTTTTAAAATAAAATGAATTGCAACAAAAATTTAATTAATAACTCAATCACTTCATGGTTTTCAACTTCAGGTTTATCTTAATTATTTTTTAACCAAACATTTTACAGTATATTGTAAACTTGTTATACAAAAAAAAGGCTCCGACCTGTGCAGATCTGTTCAGGCCGATGACAAATTAATTACTTCTAAAAATGTTAGTACTCAAGTTTTTTTCTTTTAAATTACATGTGCAAGTTTTAATTTCTATAAAGCGGATCACAAAAATACTCTTGTTTACATAAATTGTGCTAAAACTGTTCGAAGCATTTGCTTTCAAGAACACATCTGTCAGCAGTATACTACAGAAAAATATGTGACGTCAGTAACACCTGTTGTTGTTACTAACGATTCATAATGAACCACGCGTGTTGTTTCTCAAAACATCAAATCAGTGAACTTTAATTTCGACACTGGAAAATCCAGCTCAGCAATAGTTGAAACTTTTATAATATTTATGCTTTTACACATTAGAACAAATTAACTAGTGTGAAACACATAAAAAGGACTTAAAGCTATCTACGAACCCAAACTGCATTTCTCGCCTTGTTGCGAGGAAGGATGAGGTACTTGTTATTTCATGCAAAGATCACTGCGTGTAGTGTGAACCAAATGCATACAAAACAACTTTTACTATGGAGTCGCTCCACGTGTAGAATCAAATACGGCCACGATACATTCGGCAGCCGCTGCAATCCCGTTGTTGAATCACGCCGCCTCACCAAAGTAGCATCCTTACGCTGTCCCAAGGTGTCTTTAAAGTTTGTATAACAAGGTCGTCTTCATAAAATTGGTTTCTTAAATTTTCTATACTAAAAGTTGCATCGTAAGTTGTAGCAAAGTCGTCTTCTTAATAAACTGCCTTCTAAATTTCGTATTTTCAGAGTTGCATTTTCAATTGTAGCATTATATCTTGTCGCGCTAAATGATTTATCTCAAATTAAACAAGTTAATAACCTTTATACGTTACCAACCGCTATTCGAAGATGTGTCCTAACTCATCGAAGTTGATACGCAAATTGCCGGCCTGCAATTTTTGATACATCTTATTGCTTCTTCCACGTATGGCCGACTGATTACAAAACTAGCTCGGGCGACCGAGGCGTCTGAGGGGGGGGACAGTCAAACAGAAACGCGCCTGCAAATAGTTTTAGATGACACAGATATTTAACCACAAATAGAATACCAAAGGACGATGCGGCTTTAACGTATTACTTTAGTTGTTGAATGTAACTTACTATTGTTTTAATAAAAGTGTTTTATTATTCTCGCAATTTTATGGAGGGATTTATTATCAAAAATAAAATTGTTACAATATATTATCAAAATTACGGAAATATGGAAACCAGTTCAGTTTGGTAAGAGTTACAAAATTCAGAATTTAAGCATTCTACTTATTTTGGTAGGTTAGAAAATGATAAATAAAGCGATCCATATTCACATTTACTTTTTATGTATCTGATTTCCTATAAATATCTATTTTGTGGCGTGATGCACGGGACTGCGGTAAACGTTTCCTGTTCGAGTCAGGCAAGGAACAAAACATCTACCATCTAATGTAGATAGGCTTTTAAAGATAGCAAACCACTACCTTCATTTTGTTTTGTAGTTGTGAAAGTAAAAGGCAAATATCAGATAAATGAATTGCAAGTAATATTACTATGACGGCTTTGTATGATGCGTAATTTATAGACAATTTAAAGTTTTGAAGAAATATTTCTTTGTACAGGGTGGCGCAATAGAACGTGCATTTTAAAAATAATTATTAAAAATAAATACAAAAGGTATAATTAAAATAAAACTAAGCAATTATTAAGTGATAACTGAAGTTTATTTTTTAAAAATAACATCATCTAAATGATGACCCTCTCTACGTTGGCACTCCTCTAACCGCAAACTGAAATTAGCGAAAACTTTCTTAAGTAGTGCTGGTGTGATTGCTGCCATTTCATCACGAATATTCTCCTTGAGCTGACTGATGTTTCTTGGATTATTGGTGTAGACTTTGTGTTTAAGGTATCCCCACAAAAAAGTCAGGAGGCGTCAAGTCTGGACTGCGCGGAGGCCATGGGATATCACCTCTTTTCGAAATCAGTTTGCCAGGGAACATCTGCTTCACAACCGCCATGGAGTCATTTGATGTGTGACTGGTAGCTCCGTCTTGTTGGAACCAAGTCCTAGAGTTCTTTATTCTTGAATTTTCAAGTTCTGGGGCCAAAAAACCTTCCAACATCGCAACATAGCGTTCGGTATTAACAGTGATGTTTTGCCCCCGTGCGTTTTCAAAAAAATAAGGACCAATTATTCCTTTGGCAGAGATTGCGGCCCAAACTGTCACTTTAGGGCTATGTAACGGTTTTGATGTTTGAGTCTGGGATTTTCACTATTCCAATAACGACAATTTTGGCGGTTTACGAACCCATTCATATGAAAATGTGCCTCATCAGAGAAAAGGATGTTTTCAAAATTTGAAAACCGATTGAGCATTTCATTAGCAAATGTGAGCCGTGCTATGAAGTCAGAGTCTTTCAATTCTTGGGTTAATTGCAGCTTGTATGGATGCAATTTAAGATCCAAGTTTAAAATTCGTTGCAAACTTCGTCGCGATATGTTTAGGACAGACGATCTCTTGCGAGTAGACATTTGTGGATCTTCTCGTACCGACTGCTTAACACTCTCAATATTGTCTTCGGTCCTAGATGTGCGTGGACGACCTTTCGCGTGTGGTTTAAACGTCGATCCAGTCTCTTCAAAACGCTTTATCCAGATTTTAATTAAATTAGCACTCGGAGCCTCCCTAATTTGCCGTACACCATACTCAGAACAAAATAGTCGCCTGACAACTACGTACGAACGAGAGTTTTCGTAAAATGCGCGCACGCAAAATGCGCGACGCTTCCCGTCGAAGTTACTCATAGTGACTAAAACTTTATGAACCGCGCTATCCAACGATATCGGACTCCCCCCGCCCACGCCCCTTCTACCCCGCAAAAAAAGATGATGCAATATGCACGTTCTATTGCGCCACCCTGTATTTAAAGGGAAGGTACTTTGAAGTTAACTAGGTAAAAATATAAGGTAGCATCACGGTACAGTAATCATACCACGAAGCGAATACAATCGAGCCTCTCGGAAGGACCCTACAATACAATTTGAGTGTTAATGTTAAGGAAATACCACGAAGTACATTGAAATTATAACAGGTTTGAATTTATAATAATCCTTACCATTATTAAGCCAACCGATGGGTAAACCAACTGCGGGATTATAAGACGTAACATCAAGTGATTCTATAAAATTATTTCTGTTAAAATATTGCAGTATAACGCCGGACGCTAATACATACCATCCAAAGACCAGAATCTTGAGGAACAAATGGCGTGATATGCTCACAGCCGGATTTCAAAAAGAATCTGCCATGCGCAGACAACTAAAGATCGATCGGCCGGTAATACAGGGAGGAAACTAACGTCAAGCTAAATATTTAACAAAATGTAGATTTGAAACTACCTCACTTATGTTACTGGAAAATAACTATCAATAAAATAGGGGTTACGTTTTATTACATTTCTTTTGAAGTGATAGTCCAAATAACTTGTTACATAGTAAAAAATCTATTTACTTTAAAAAAAAGTAAATTCTTACATAAATGAAATTATGAATTCGTGTTACAGCATAACACAACCTAAATATAACTCATACTTTAAATTACAAGATACAGTGCATGAAGATACGTTACATAGGAACTTTCTTTAGTTTGTAAAGAAAAAAAAAGATGGGGGGAAAGGTATAAAGACACAATTTAAAAGCTGGAACAAGACCAGTGGAAAACGGACATGTTGCAAGCTATAGTACGTTTGTTTGAATGTTAAATTTGTTACAAAACGAGTTGATTTGACACTTATTCCCCCATTCATTTAACTAAAATGGATTTTATTCAACATTAAAGTATTATTGGACTAAAATATGAAAATTGTTGGCAATATTAGTTTGTATTAAATACGACTATTGTTCAATGAAATTGACTTTTGCATTCTTTTATTAACCAACTATTATTATGCGTTCAAGCAAACAAATTTAAGTCAACTAATTTTTGCAGTAAATTTAACAATCTACAAGCGGTTCAGTGAATATAGTTTCGTTTAGAACGACTAAAAAATACTTGATCTTCAAAACAACCGAGTTGTTTGTATCAACCAAATCACCTTTCTTAGTGTAGTGCTGCGCTGGACGACGAAATAAACCAGTTCAGACGTGTCGTCTCACACTCACCAGAGCTCATCTTTGTCTGTCGATCTCTGCCGGCGAATGTCCGAATTTTTAAATACATTGAGAAGTATTCTTCTAAAGTCGTTTACCATGTGTCAGCTAGGCTCCCTTTTGTGGTGGGTAATACGCCAGGCGGCTCCGTGGCGTAGTGGTATGTGTGTGACTACTACGCCCAAGGTCCCGGATTTGAATCCCGACACGATCAGCTTGAAAAATGTTAGGCGAGCATTTTTCACAAAAATACACCCTTGTTCGGATGAGAGGTAAAATAGAGGTCCCGTGTGTGAGTGTTGTCACGCACGTTAAAGATGCCTACCTTGCTAGGAACAGCAAGGGTTCGGCAAAATTACAAATTTTTCAGGTAAAAAAAACCTTGCTTTCTGGCCAATGTAGTACTTTCGGGTGGAGCATTGGAAAATCACATGTAAGGTAGGTAATACGCCTTTGACCTGCCAGTGGAAGAAATAGATGAAAATGTTTCAGGTCCTTCTTTAATCCCCCCCATGTAAAAAGATTTTTTATTACAACGCAACACACCTAGTGCTGCGCTGGATGACGAGATAAACCAGTTTAGACGTGTCGTCTGACTCACCAGAGCTCATCTTTGTCTGTCGACATCTGCCGGCGAATGTCCGAATTTTTAAATACATTGAGAAGTATTCAGTTTTTGACGAGAGTTTAGTATGTGTCGACATTCACCGAAAAACGTTGAGATTCACCAAGTTCCGTGTTTCACAGTAACATATTCATTGTTATATTCTTATTATTCGTTCTTAAATTTGTACACTTTACAACTGCATTATAGAATATTGTTTCCGTTTTAGTATTAGTATACGTATGATATGCATTAAAACAGTCATCGAATCGGCATTTAAAATCTATGGAAAATTTGTTTTCGACACAATAGAAAACTATTTCATTTGACTGATTTTGCAGAGTTTTTTAGAGTGACGGATAAATTATCATTTGGCGCGTCTTATGGTTTGCGGGTCATAGTTTGGTGGCTCTTGCCCTAAGCCATTCTTAAACTTTAAACACATTTTTTTCTAGAAAGAAACGAGCTTGTGTCATATCGAAAACCGAATTTACAGAACGCCGTAATACAAAATCCATATGAAACTACTTTAATTAAAACTTGACAGACAACTGACGACAAGAGAAAACGAAAAAAATGGTTTCAACTTTCGCAAGAGTATGGAAATCTAAAACCGTCAGGTAAATTTTAATTAGAATCGTTATAAGTTTGAAATACCAGAAAACCTGTTATACACAGAGAGTACCTATTAAAAAGCTACGAGTAAATAGGCAGCAAGCCATATCCAGTTACTGCGAACAAACCACTTCTATCTCGATTTTCAATCTTCCTTTTCAACAAATAAATCAAATTGTGCTTGACAATTAATACAACAAAACCCCCAATTTTCTTCTGCGAATTTTTTTCTTAAATTAAAACCTTTGTTTAATGCCGCAGCTTTGAATATTTGCTATGGGTTTGGAAACAAGCTTAATCAATACGAAATATAGCAATCAGTACTAAATTAGTATGGGTTGAATAAAATTGTAAAGTAAACTAATTTATGAAAATGGGTGGTGTGAATAAAAAGTAAGCAAAAGCTACTAGCATTTACTTGTAGCACTAGCTTTTGCTAACTATCAAAAGTTCCTAGTCCTAGCTATAGTTATAAAATGAGTTAATAATATTTTGCTTATGCTATTTAGTAAACGGTGGAAAATTTAAGCTTTAGTTGTACGAATTTGCAAGAGGCGGCCGACGTCTTTAAACAAATTAACTCCTGTCGATTTGCCTTTTATAAATACCTACACATTGTAATTTTTTGATTGAACTAATTTTATTTACTTTGCGATGTCTTCACCGGACTATTCTTCTGAAGATGAAATTAGTAGCAATAGTAGAAAAATCAATAGTCAAAGCTACGAATTTGTATTAGTATTAGCAAATCATAAAATTAAAGAGGCAAAAGAGAAGGCCGTCCAAGAATTAGTCAAACAATACATGAAAGCATTCGGCAAGGAAATAATACTCAAGCAATTAAAGAAAAAAATGCAAAATATGAAAAACGAATTGAAAAAGAAGTGATCAAAATGCCACAGATAACCGAACAATTATTCTTAAAGACTGGGAAAAACGTTTTATGGAACTAATGGACGTGGAGGACAATCCAGTTTTTAATAAAGTTCCAGGTAAGTTGTTTATTATTTACAGTTACCTAATATATAAAAAATGTATATACTAAAACTTTCATAAAAATGCAACTTTCACGTCCTTCTATTTGATACAGGAGCTTCAAAAATTGGAATCACTGACACGCGCGAAAGACGGAATATTGACGAATTTGAAGTACAATTGCCCAAAAACGTATTAAACAGAAAGGAACTGGATTGCCTGAAACAGAAGACACGAAGGGACTTAGTACAGCGGAGTTACAAAGACTCGTGTTACTTGAACAACTGAATTTAATTAGGATCCAAACAGAATAAGAGAAATTGATTGTCCAAAAACTAAAACAACAGGAAACTGAAAACCAGATTGTTTATGCAGAAGATGGACATACTTACACAAATTTGTAGTTTTGGTAAATATTAAATAACATGTTTGCCAAAAATAGTTTGTATTATGATTTATTTACTTTACTTAATTTAAATGCAAATTTAGGAATAATTGTTTCAACTAAATGCATGTTTCCGATTTAAATAAAAATATTGTTAAATGAAAGATGTAGTTTATATACATTATTGTTTTTCAATATCAAGATGATATATAATATTTGCCATCTCATCTCGTCTTTGTTGGCCTAATCTGCGCAGGTTTAAGTCCTCATCGTCAATAAGTTCTTCATCATTTTCTGCTACATCTTGTTCAATTGTCTCCTCTGGTCATCATTTAAAAATTTAGCGATATTGTGTAGTACCACACAACTAATTATTACTGCAGAAAACTTGTCTACTTTCACCCTAATTAAATGTTGCAAAATTGGAAACCGTTTTTTGGGTGACCAAAGCACTTTTCTATTACGACACGTTCCTTTTTGAACAACCTATTGTAGATCATCTGTTGTGGACCTTGCGGATCTTTATATGGTGTAAGTATCCAATTTGCGATGCCATATCCTGCATCACCTATAATTATTGCATTACTTTGTTGCACATTCATGACTCTATATACATCAGATCTTTTTAGTATGCGACTGTCATGCACAGACCCGGGCCATTGAGCATCAATATTTGTGAATTCTTCTTTTGCGTTGCATGTTGCTTGCACATTGATGCTATAGAATCCTTTACTATTGCAGTGTTCATCACCATGACAACTGGGTTTCTGTATTCTCACGTGCGTACAATCAAATGCACCTATTACAAGAGGAAATTGATATTTATTTGACCAATCTAGTTTTGCTCTATCAATTTCCCCGCTTCCCATCGGAAATTTAGTCCATATGTGTGCTTTATCCATTATTTTTTTCAGCACAAAATCAACAGTTTTGCACACAGTTGTCCTATGAACTCCTTCATCTTTTACAATGCCTATTTGGAATACAGGGTCACTCACAAAACGTAAAAGTATTTTTATTTTTTGTGTAGGACTTCAACTGAATTACCCAATAAATGTTCTGCTAACCATTCCACGTTACATTTACTAAATCTATATAATTGTTTACATTCTTGATCACCACAATTTGATCTTTTTGGGTAATATTTACGAGCACGCACATTTAAAAACGCAGCCATTTCATGAACATACGTACTTCTAGCCAACATCAACCAAGCTTAAAAGATTTCTAGCTTTCACTGATAAAATTAGGTACTTACTGCTTTTATTCACTTGTTTTCAAGCAATTGCTGGAAATCTAGTAAGTACTAGAAACCTAAGCTTTAGCTGGTACTCAGAAGCTTTAACTTATATTTAATCACTTAAATTGAAGTCTTTACTTAATAATCGCTAGTAAGAGCAATTGCTATTTTTTATTCACACCACCCAATGTACTGACAAGTAATGTCTTAATAATTAGCGGAGTAGTAACAAAGATTACTTTGACTAAGCCTAATAATAATCCATTAGATATCAAACAAGAGACCAATATATATCGACCCGCTCTGAAACAACATCAAATAGAATTTTCATGTAAACTGAATAACGAAGGATGACTTGAGCTTTACATTCCTGTTAGCATGTACTAATAATTTCCTTTCACAGTAATTACTTAATCTGTAGTGAGCAGGAAGTTAGCAAACGCGGTTAAAGAGCTATCAGAATTCTCTTAATAAATTTCGCATTTTATTTAAAATTAATGTTTTTAAAGAATCTTAACCTACCATTTGTTACGTTTATTTTTGACGATAGATTCAAATACCTTTTTTTTGGGGTAATTCATTTTTCATTCACCTAGCTTCTGTTTCTATTCAAAATCTCATCCTGTATTTTTACCTCATTGCAATAGTACGCGCAATCATAACATTTCTTTCAAATCTATTCATTCTAAAACGAAAATTTATTCGATAAATTAAATAATCAATACCTTGTTTTAGGTATCCGTTAATTTGTTAAACATTCCGATAGCGTAGAATTGCTTTCTCTTGTGTTTCCCATTTAAAAACTTGTGGAAATAATATATCCTACTATTAGTTGATAGCGTGTTTTCCAGTTTATTATTGCGTTTTCATAACGCGAGGATTGCAGGTCTAACTTGTGTCATTTGAACCAATTTTTAATTTGATTCTGCAGCTTGTGCGTTGAAATATTTTCTACAGCAATGCACGTTTTTTTGTTCAACAAGTAGGAGGTATCTTGTATATATCGGTGAGTTTTTCCGCGCTTACCCACTCTAATCAGATTCTTTTTTTAGCTCTTAGCTAGAGGCCAAATTGGTTCTTTCTTTATGTAGGCCTAATTGTTCGTTGACGTACGACCAACTGCTTTTGTTTGTGGACTGCTGCTGCAGTTACGGTGGCAGGGCGAATGGATCTTGTTACCGCGGCGTTGCTGTTCTGACTCATCCCCGACGGCTTGCATGATAAGCATCTAGAGGTATGTGACTCGCTTTCTTTTATGCACATCGATGAATATTATTTATCAGCGGTTAATGTTGTTACCGGGTTCGAATCCCGACACGGTCCGCTTGAAAAATGTTAGGCGAGCTTTTTTCACAAAAATAGACTTTCGTTCGGATGAGAAGTAAAATGAAGGTCACGTGTGTGAGTGCTGTCACGCACGTTAAAGATCCCTATCTTGCTTGAAACAGCAAGGTTTCGGCAAAATTCCAAATTTTCCAGGTAAAAAAACAACTTGCTTCCTGGCCAATGTAGTGCCTTTGGCTGAAGCATTGTAATATCACATGTAGGGTTAATGTTGTGAAACTCGTTTACCATACATATTTAAAAGCTAGTTACGCTAGTGCTTCTGGTTATATTTCTTTAATTCTTACTACAACTTGGTCTACATTTAATAGTTTAATTTAACACACTTGCTATGGAGAAAACCTACATTTAATGCTTTAATATAGCACACGTGTATTGAGAAAATCTTCATATAATACTTTAATTTAACACACTTGCTATTGAGAAAATCTAAGCATTACTTTTTTTTCCAATGAGTTTTATTACATGTTAGCTACGAAATGCGCACTTCGTGGATCCATTATAAAATTTGTTCTTAACAATATAACTTAAATTTAATACTTTTCTTTGTCCATGTAAATCAAGAAATTTTAATTTACTTTTATTCTTAATAGATAATCGTGAGCGACGTGGTTTTTTTTTGGTTTTTTTGGCATGTAGGTGAATCCTCCCACTCTCGGTGTTTAGTAGTTAGCCTGGTATTTCTGTTTGTTCCGGCTATGTCTAGGTACGTAGCACATTGTTCTTCCAATGTGCATTTAAGAATCTTTTAAATGAATTTAAAGTAGAACACTTACCAAAATACACGTAGTTTCAAGTATTTCCTGATCTTAATCGCTAAACACGTCTTAAAGACCGCTCAAAACGCAATGAACTAAACCTTCATTACGATTCAAGACCAGTCATTATGAAATAGTGTTCGAGTTTATTCCAAAATCTGAAACTAACTAAATTTTGAAATACGAGGCTTGTTCAATTGAAACCCATCTTGTTCAGGAAAAATTTATTGACAACTAAATTTACAAATAATTACCACTACGATTAAGACACATATCCCATTGTTTCGTCAACCTATGTATACCCTGCCTAAAAAAATCTTGTGACTGCTGCTGGAAGAATTCTTTCACGGCGTTTTGTACTTTTTCGTCCGACTGTTACCTTTTAACGCTTTTTTCAGTGGCCCAAAGATGTGAAAATTGCAAGGCGATAAATCGGGACTATAGGCTCGATGCTCAAATATCCTTCATTTCTTTGGCTGTAGATTTTCTTTCACTACGCTAGCAACTTGGGGTCAAGCATTGTCGTGAAGCAGATTGACACCTCGTAAAAGCTTCCCTGGACGTTTTCGTCTTTTTGCTTGATGGAGTTTGCTCAAAGTTTCATTATACAGGTTTGCGTTGATATGCAGCGGAGGTTCTGTAAATTCTATCAACAAGGGTCCTTCATGGTCGAAAAAAATGTCAATGACCTTACCGGCAAAAGCTTGAACTTTGAACTTCTTTGGTGGCGGAAAATTTGCGTGTTTCCATTGCATCGATGACAGCTTACTGGATAGTTTGAAATAATGACACCAAGATTAGTAGCCAGCAAATATTAAGGAGAGAAAATGGTTACCATTTTGTCTGTATACCGTGAGGTGTTGCAAAGATAAGCCCATTCGCAAGCTTTTTTGGTTCTCTGACAAAAGGCGAGGAACCCACTGCGCACAAACTTTGCTGTAGCCTGGTTTGTGTACGATGCTGTGAACAGATCCGATACTCACACCAACATTTTCTGAAATTATTGCGATTGAAACTTGACGATTTTCTCTAATCAAGCCTTCCACACATGCAATATTCCTGTCTGTTGACGCAGTACACATTGCACCTGGTGGCGGCTTATCATTCGTTCCCTCGCGTCCATTCTTAAATTTTCGACACCATTCCTTGACAGTTGGATACGCAAAATATGCGTTTTCATACACTGCTTGCATTCGAGTATGAATTTCAAATGGTTGCAAACCTTCAGCACACAGAAATTGAATGTCTGCACGTTGATCACATTTGGTCGAATTGTTAACAACAAACGTCATTTCAAAGTCACAATACTTAAAATCACTGTCAAATATATACGAGAGAAATTGACCAGTGGGAAGTTTACAAACACCACTAACGTTGCAAAATGTCAGTTGAGTGATTACAATTGTTTCAAAGGCTAACTTGACCAAAGATGGGTTTCAATTGAACAAGCCTCTTAACATAAAAATAGAAATGTTCAATTCAATGTATCTTTTGTTGTTTGAATTGCAGTTACACCACCAAACGTTTCTATTTTTGAAGCAAAACATTCAAGTGCACCATTCAGTGGTATGGTATTCCTGAGAACAAAATAAACAAGGCCGTCTTTTAAAATTTGCCGCCCCTATGCAACATTATTTTGGGCGCCCCTCAATTTTGCTTTGAAATTTAATATCCTGCAAGTAAATCCATAATGTGTTTAACCCTGTTCCTACAATCCCCTTCCCCTGCGCAACTACTTACACCAGGACAATAGTACATTTTATAGTTCTTAAATGAAACACACTAAAATAATACACCATATATTAAAAATGTTAAATAATTTTAAGTTTTATTTAAAAACGTTTTCGCCTTGACTTTGTTGTTGCAAATTCATCAATTAAGTTGTTTTAGTCAAATTCCTCACCATTTAAAATATCAGCTTCAATATGTAGAATTGAGAGGGAGTTTAACTTCTTGTTTTTCAACGTAGATCGAAGATATGATTTCACTCTCTTTAACGCGGAAAATAATCTTTCTGCTGAACAATTACTAATAGCTCTGCAAAGGTACATTCTGAGGGCAATATCAACATTTGGAAACGTGTGCTGAAGATTTCTTTTTTTGATGTACTTGCTCATATTTAGGGGCATGTCTCCAACTTCGGAAATTTAACAAGGTTTGAAAAATGAACACATTCATTGACAAAGGATGGTTCCAAATCATTTTTATATAGGGCTTGCAATTTTGCTGCACGATCCGATATTTCTGAAGGAGGCGTGCTTGAAAAAGTACTTGCTACTACACAGTATGCTTCCTTTCTTCTTAGTAACTCACTTTTCAGCCGATCAATGATCACAAAAACGTTTCCACTTTAAACTTTACCTGTAGGAACAGTCTCCTCTTGATTGTCTTCATCTGGACGAAGCATCCTAATTTTGAGACGTTTGGTGTTAGATATATTGTCACTCTTACATGGTCAATTGCCTTTCTTTCATATTTGTCAAACATTTTACTAAGGGATTCCATGTACATTGCAAGTGAGTCATAGAGCCTATTCACTCTTTCAATAGATGTCTCAACACTTTGCATCAGTGCAGTTTCCACTCGATGCAATGAATTCAAAATGCTCCATGCGTCGTTTTAAACCAGATATTTTTCGTAGGGGTCAGTTTGGTGAAACTGAAAGGCCACGATTACACTCTCCCAGTTGTCGCAAAGGCATTTACAGGCCTCTTCGCATGCATACCATCTTATTTGAGATAAGCTTTTTATAGTTGTGCTTCCGGTTTGTTGACATTGTATAAGCTTTTCCCACCATTTTGTTGATGCAGTAAAGAAATTTACTATTGTTTGCACTAAGTTAAAAAAGAAGCATGCTTTATGACAGCAGCTTACAGCACAGGTGCCCACCAAGTTGAGGGAATGTGCAGCACAAAGAATATAAAATGCTTCTTTGGTGATTTCCTTATACGGCTTATAGGCCAGAACAAATGCCAGACAATATTACTAGCATTATCATATGATTGTCCTCGGCAATTTTGTATATCAATTGTATGTGCTTCTAAAACACTCATTACAGTATCTGCCAAATTTTCGGACTTATGTCCGGAATTGGGGAAAATTGCAAGAAGCATTCAACAGGTATTCCATTCTCGTTTACATATCTTATTACGAATTAACTGGTCAGTGTGAAAAATGTCTGGTGTTGAGTCCACTATTATTGAAAAATACTTGGCTCGCTTTATATCAGTGATGATTATATTTTTAACTTCGGCAGCAAGTAAATTGATAACTGCATCACATATGGTTACGGAAAGGTAAAAGTTTGTCGTGAACCTGGATTGTCAAATCGTTCAATGTGCTCAGCCAGAAACGGATTGAATTCAACAATCAGTTCTAGGGACATCATGTACTCACCATTATGCAGAGAACCAAATTTCTCGTTTTGACCGCGAAATGGACGCCCTCGGCTTGTCAACTTTTTAACAACTGCAAACATTCTAGTAATAAAGTTTCTCCAGTACCTTTTTCGACTTCAACGTAGAATTCATAATGGGTTGTAATTGTTCCTAAGCCCTTTTTTCGAGTGAACACAGATAATTCACCATTTATATGGTCTTGGGAGTTCTCATGAGCGGATAAAATGCTCGTTATATTTTTCCAGGCTGATACGCTCTCACTAGCAAGTTTAAAACATGTATTAGCCACATTTTTTGTTACAAATAGCTTGGAAGAAGCACAAAAAACGGACCAAGCACTTTTAGAATAAACTAAATAGCTCCTTGAAGTTAACTCTCCATTTGTCAATTGTTGATCAGCACTTGCTGTTAATCATCGTATTTTGTCACTGATTTTCCTTTTCGAGTTAAAAAATTACAGTCTTTATTTTGTTTGATTCCTCGTTGTATAAGAATATGAATAGTTGCATCATTAACAGTGCATTCACTATAGCTAAAACGAATTATGCTGTGGAATATACGAAAATGAAATGAAACAGAAGTCTCAAAAAAGTATTTGACTTGAAAAACATTTCTCTGTTCTACACACACATTATCTAAAGAATCCCTTACATGCAACAAATCTAAATAGTGCTTACAAAACAGTTTACAGCTTAAGCTTATACAGAAAATCTTACATAATAATTTTTAATTATTAAAACAATCCTCACCTAATCCCTATTCAATTACAGAACCCAAACCTCTGTGGGATTAACAAAAATTCTCTTTGAAGTTTCTCCGGATAATTTTTTATGCTTTTTATTTCCCAGACTATCAGTGTAATTGGCCAACAACGCTGCACAGATAATTTAGCAAATGTCAAAGTGCTTCGAGCTCTGGCCTTAAAATTTGCTGAAAATTATCTCCTTAAAAAGTAATTATTATAAAATTAAAACTTAATTCTAGCTTAAGTGCTAATATTTAAAACTGACAATAAGTTACAATAAAACAAATTATCCTTGCTGTTGTTACTATCAAAGAGCGCTTTCCATATTCTCATTTTCATCGTAATTAACGGCATTTAGTACTTGCTGGTTTTATTTCAAATCTCCATTTGACGTTCAAATATCAGTTTGCAAAGTGCATTTATGTTTACTCGATTTAAATTAGCAGTTGTGACCTTGTACCAAAATAATTCATATCATTGTGATAAATGTCCATTATACTTCATCAAATATTACGTTTGATAACTTCTGTGTTACTTGTGGAACGCCGATGAAGTAAGTTACAAATTATTCGAAACGTATTTGTTTCATGTCTTAAAATAAATTAAAGAATGAAACATTGTTCGCTTCTTACATATTGTTAGACTTTAGAAAGAGTCCCCCGTTGTAAATCATTTTTGTCTTACATACTAAACCCAACTCAACACGTCATTTTTTTTATTCTTCTGGCTTTATTTCGAAGCATGATACACACTAGATGATGTAATATTTACGATGATTTCGCGTTTTAACGAGCTAATTAAGTAAAGTTATCTCAGTAGTAAAATCTTTCCTTTTTAGCTGATAAACGAACCAGACCCCGGCTATCTCTTTCTCAGACCCATTAAAATTGTTCTTATCTAATTTTTATTATTTTCGGAATAGTAGCGGATCTTTGAATTAGAGCGTTTATTCATTGATTCCAAACAATTGGCTTATTTAATGGTTTTTAAAACATTTCTAGTAAAGGAGGCATATAATTTATGCCTCTACCGAAGACTTGAAATCGTAGTTTGTTTAGGCAAACAAACATAGTGTTTTCGTTTTGGATTATATGATATATTTTGTTCTAGAATTAACCCGAAACGGGCTACTTTGAAAGGAAGCTATTCTTTATTGCAACTCATAAAGCGGTATTTTTAACGAGTATGAATGTTTTACTTTGGTTTTAAATTATATATCTACACACGGAAATTTATCTAGTATTTTAATAGTACATGCGACTCATTTTCAGTCTGCAATAAATGTCTATATAAAATTTTATTACATAATTAATGAAGTCTTTGTCTTATTACTTGTAAATGCAATGAAAACTTGTAAATACTCTCTGTATGTTTGTTGTGGTTTGTTTTTATTTTCTTAATTTTGTTTGGGAATTAAACCACTTATAGTTGTTAAAATCGTCTTTATTTACGTTTCGATCCATGAGCTAGCATCGTTTTGAAAACGCCTCGCGTTGGGCGTCACTAAAAGAGTGCTGTGACAACAGGTACAGCGAATTGTAAATTTTAAATTACTGGCTTACTTTCTTTTCTAACTTTTCTTTGCCTGGCTAGCTCAACGGAAGTAATAAAATTTACAAAATGAAATCAAACAGCAATATTATACAGCACCTATACATTCAAAAACAATTTTCTTTCACACAAAAAAATATAAAACATTTTTTTAAAATATAAAATTATTCCTAACAAGTGCTTATTTATTTAATTATTAAAATGTTTTTGACCTAATATTGGTTAAAATTTACAGAACTCGATTCTCCTTTGTTGTGGATAGTTTACCTGTCTCTTATTCTCTTGCTTTTAAGGTTGTTTGGCAAAAAATCTTTATCTATTTAAAAGTCAAAGTGTTTTGATCTGTGACCACTAACTTTCTAGTAAACACCCTTACAAAAAAATATTGTATGATTGAGACTTATTCTACCTTAAATTCAAATTACAAAATACTCAAATCTCAGTTACAAACAAAACAATCTAGAATTAATTCTTAAAAAATTTAATTCTCGTAATTAACGGTCATAAAAACCTTAAGCTTCTATTTTTAAATTGACTTCAAAGTCCCAGTTTACAAGATCGCTCATATTATTTAAAATCTCCATTTAGGACATCAGTTTTCAAAAGTGCATCTTCGATTTAATTTATTAGTTAGCTTCAAAATAGCTGCTTGTATCGAAGGATGTTCCATCTTGATTGTATATTACAAAATTAAATAACTGCATTTAACAACTTTCACATTTCAAACTACTGACACTTATAAATTTTATACGTAAGCTCTGCATGTTATTTTGGCTTTATAATTAACGTTGCATTCTTCTAGGTTTAGGACGGAAATTATAAATCTTTAGATATTGCTTGGTAGACGCCAAATTATGATGGATTCTCTTTAATAAAGTTCCCGCTTATATATTCATTATTTTGAGTACGTCACTTTTTTAGATTTTACGCAATTCAATCCGAAGTATTACTCGCTTATATGATGTAAGATTTTCGAGAATAAAAAAGTTTATTACCTCATTAGTATCGAATCGCGGCTGTCGAATGATATACGAGCATAGCAAGCGTTCTGTTTGTCCTTGCCAACACAATACGTTAATCGTGGCGTTGCATGCTATCCTGTGGAAACAATAAATGATAAAATCGATTTTACGACATTTTTAACATTCACGCGGCTTTTAAGAATAAACGTTTGTTTATTTAACTAGTTTATACGACAAATCTTATTATTTAACATATTCTTTCTTTCTTAATCACGAAGATTCAAGACCATGTTTTGTTTAAAATGTTATACGAAATCAATTTATATTATTAATTAAAACTTTAATTGTACGTAAACGATTTGCATCTTCACAATGGTAATTAGAACGCGCTTTAATGCATATTTTACATACATAAAAATGCAATAAAATTTGCATTGTTTTTACGATAAATGAAAATAAATGGCTTTGTGTTTATAATATGCTGGAAATGATTAACTTGCATTCTAATAAAATTCGCATTTAATGCATTTTAAGGTATCTCAAGAGTAATTATTTTTACATATACTGCTTAACTTTGTACACAGGGCTGTACTATTCATTTTTAAATGGGGGTTTTAAATACACCGGAAGTTTCTTGTATATTTTGGTGGGCTTTATTTATAGGCTTTGGATTTCAATGATTCTCGTGACTCTTTTTTCATGTCAATGTATGTATATATGTATATACATATTTATTGTGTTATAAATATATATATATATATATATATGTGTGTGTGTGTGTGTTTGTGCGCGCATGTGTACTTGCGTGCGTGCGTGTTTGCGTGCTTGCGTACGGGCGTGCCTTTATGAATATATGTGCGCACAAGCTTGTATGTAAACGCGCGCGTGCGCGTGTGCGTTTGTTCTTGCATGTGTGTGCGTGCGTACGCGCGTGCGCGCGCATGCGTGTGTGTGTGCGGGAGCGGGCTTACGTTCGTGCGTGCGTACGTACGTACGTGCGTGAGTGCGGAGTGCATGCGTACGTACGTAGGTGCGTGCGTGGGTGCGGGCGTGTAGGCGTGTGTGCGTACGCGCATGCAAGCGTGCGTGCGTGCGTGGGTACGTGCGTGCGTGCGTGCATGTGTGTGTGCGTGTATATGTGTACATATAGTTAATAGACAGTGAGTTCTATTTTATAATAACTGGTGTTGCATTCTAATGAAGTACTTCTCTAACGTATGGGTGTTTTTTTGAAATGAAAAGTTGCATAAATCAATTTCCACAAATCTCCAATAGTAGGCAGTACTCTTAGCCGACTTCATAAATCAGTTGTTTCTGTATTCTTGCTAACGAACTGTTTTCAGAACATCAATTTTAAATAAAACGAAATATTAATTAGGAGAATTTTGTTCTCTGTTTAATTGCATTTACTAACTTTCTGCTCACTGCGGATAGATTAATTACTTTGAAAGCAAATTATTAGTAGAGGTTAACAAGGGTGTAAGACTCAATAATCCGTTGTTGTTCTGCTTCCGTAAAAATCCTATTCAATATTGCCTCAAAGTGAACTCATGCATTGACCTTTTGGTTCATATCTGATGCATGGGTTATTGGGATTAAACAAAATAACTTTCGCTAACTACTTAACTTATTATTAAAGCATTACTTGCCACAACGTTTTCCAAAGTTGGGTTTAAGATTTATTTCAGCCTGTATTAATTTATCTTTGACTTCCACATTTCGTATTGACTATAGACGGTTTACTCAAGCCGTAGTAATTAATCAAACTTGCGGTATAAATTAACATTTACCTTAGTATACGCAAAATGTTTGAATTAAACAAAAAAAGGATTGCAGGAGAAAATAGAGGTTTTAGTTATATTAATATTAATAGCAATTTTATTTAATTGCGAAAAGAGAGACTGAAGAATTGGGTAGATATATCTTTGTTTGCCGCAAATGAAAACTCTGCGTTACCTACTACTTCTGGTTGAATTTTTAAAACCTAAATTGTGTGACAGGTACTCTAAAGTACCATAGTTATAGCGACAATTGTTAAAATTAAAGCGACATTGTTAAATTTTCGAGCTTTTGTTAATATAAGAAATTAGATAAGCTACTTTCGCACGGCCTCAAAAAACCGGGTTTCTTATGGGATTTCACACGGGAAAATCTTAGGTTCGTTCTGGTCATTTTTGTACCCGTGGAAAGATATTAGAGGTTGTGGGAAAATTTTGTATAGATATTGAGATGGAATATTAAAGCGTCGACGGCACGGATCAGAGCATCCTTATGCTAGACCAGTTCCTTGATGGACCATTCCAAAGTATGGCGGCCATTTTGTTTTTGTTAATGTTTGATTATATCACCATAGCTTTATAACTTACTTTCTTACTGATGTGAGGATAAGAGTAGTTACACGACGAAGTATGAGACACACTTCGGCGCAGCTGGCATCGACCTTTGGAATCTTCGGAGGTTGCTTGGACCTATAAATCCCAGTGAGGTATGTAAAAATCTGTGTGTACAAGACAACGGAGAAGAACCAAAAACAAAGTTCAAGTACCTTGACTATATTCAAAATTAACTTCAAATTCGAAATAACAATCGTAAAATATAAAATTATGTTTTATCACTATTCTACATCCAAATAACGTTTGAAAAATTTTAGACACAAATAGGTTAATTTATCAACACATTTGTTACTCCAATGAGTGACATATTTCAGTTACTTTTATATAGGAAAATCAAATATATCTTTATATACACTATTGCGTATGAAAATAAATGTTGCATTTATCAAAAACTTCAAGAAAAATTACCTGTAATAACCGTAAATTTCATGAAACTTAAGTCGTACACTTTGCCTTTATGTATTACTTAAAAATAATCAAACATTTTATCAAATTTATAACAGCAAAGATAGCTGCAAACTACATACACCTAAATATTGTAAAGTTATAAAGAAAAAAGGGATTCAATTATGACTATTTCCTTTTATTATTTTTTTGAAGATAATTTAATGGTAAGAAACATACCTGTATGTATTTAAAATATTGTAGAAGTGAAAAGATACCTACGATTTGATATTGTTTAATCGTAGGAAGTAAAACCTTCGGGTCCTTGAACCATAAGAAAAGCATTCGGTCGAGTTCGTTTTTTTCTCAGGAACAATATCAGCCACTGTCCAATATATCATAAAGTGGATAGTTGCAGAGAAATTTCAAGGGTAACAAACTGTAATGTACAAAACATCCAGTAGACACCAGGTATATTAATTAGTTCCATGTAGATTTGATATAAAGTTTCCACATGTTGAACAATTTCGATGAATAGAAATTTTGAAGATAAAATTTATTTAATATAGCGTAGGTATTATTTACAAATATAGAAGATAATGAACTTATGGTTCAGTGCATCATTCTAGATCCACGTTTCAAACAGCTTGGATGTGTGGATCCAAAAAATTTGATTTGGTTCTAGCAAATTTAAAACGAAAATTAGGAATGGACAATATTACAATTCACCAACAACCGGCAGCTTCAGAAATCTACCCTTCGGTGTCTTCTTTGTTGTGGCAAGATTTTGATACGTCAATCAAAAACTTACTGCTATAGAAAACAATGAGGGTGCTAGAATAGTGAAAGTATACAAATTCGATCCATGATCGTTGACAACGATCCTAGGTCATGGATCGAAACGTAAATAAAGGTGATTTTAAAAACTATGAGTGGTTTAATTCCCAAAGAAGATTAAGAAGAATGCTAAACAAACCACAACAAACATACAGGGAGTATAAACAGCAATTAATTATATATTTTGTCTGATCGCTTTATGTTGAAAAATTCTCCCACCTTAAATAATTTTGTATAGTACCGCCTTATTAATTACTAATATTTAAATTCAAAATATAAAATGATTACCCTATTTATTAAATAAACGTTTGATCCTTTACTAAATAGTAGAACACTTAATTCAAGAATTCATCACTCATAACAAAATACATTCACTCTAGGTATTTCTTTTCATTCGTTATTTATTCTTTATTGATTTTACACAACGGTATACAAAAGCTCTCTGGGTTTGAGCTTTAATGTAATGAAAATGAATTAGAAAATGTACATTTTCTTGTTTCTTCTAACTCCAACAACTATTCACTTCACGATTCACGGTTCATGCAGATAAATGCAGGCAGTTCTAGCACGCCTCCTTTATTCTACAGTTCGTAATCAACAATTTATTCAGAATACAACGAACTAGTTCGTTCAGTTCATCGTTTGAAATAGTTCACTTCAAACTATTCGTTCATGATCTACACACCTCTATTAACAAACAAGAACATCCGACTGCAACAATTTTATGCGTCACAACTTTTATTATCCAGGCGCCCTAAACCCTAAACATGTCATGTTAATGATATGAGATTAAAGCCTCTAAAGTCCTTGATGCGCTGTTGACCCATTCAGCTGATACCTGTTTTTGGAGTGCTAATTGCTAAATGTACAAAGATAGCAAATTGGTGCTTCCCACAGAACAGCTACTAATTCCTATCACTCTGAATTGTTAAAGCCACGATTAATCAATTTTAAGACTTGGTCCTTGGCTTCTGATCGGCCTCTTACTAAAATTCAGCTATCACCGTACACTACACCAATATCAACTTTCTATCGTATCCGCATAAAGAAAAAGTTGAAAATGAATAACATGCTCTTCAGGGAATTTTTAAATGCTAAGCACTCCACTTACTAACCTACATAAAGAACCCATTCACAACGAATTAAAACTTACATCATCGCACTCGCTTCTTGCCAGATGCAAGCTACATTCACAAGTATCTTGAGCTAGAGCTTGTTTCCAAAATAAAGAAACAGGGACCCAAGTGGTCGACGCAAATTTTCTTCATATCCCGACTCCCTGCCACAATAGATTAATTTTAGTACGACTACCTTTGAAACACATCTCATCTAACATGCAAGATAAGTAAACAGAATTGCCTAACTTTATTTTTTGTAGCAGTAAATTATACTGTTACAACTAGTAAGTTAGAAAATAAAATTTTTGCAACAAAGTTTAAGCAATAGGTAGATCATTGTTTGTAGAAAATTTTCTATTAATCCCAAGAGTTGGAAATGCAATGTATTAAAAAAAAATAGATTTTTAGTTATGACTATTGTTTTATGTTTTGTTATCTTTGCATATCATACTAAATTATTATCCCCAAAGATGTAAATATCTTGCAACTGTCCGATCAAGTAGATAGTTCTCGCATTTAAACAGGAAATATGCAAACCTACTGTGTAACACCTTGTAACAAAGCTCTCATCTTAAAAAGTTTACTTTGCGATTGATTCTTTTATTTTTTCTGCAACCGTATGTTCGCGACAGTTAAAGGAAATTTAAGCAAAATTTTCAGAAAGGTTTTCTTATAATTAATATTGACGAGATATATTTTC
Organism: Platerodrilus igneus; assembly: GCA_036346225.1. Taxonomy (NCBI): domain Eukaryota; kingdom Metazoa; phylum Arthropoda; class Insecta; order Coleoptera; family Lycidae; genus Platerodrilus; species Platerodrilus igneus. The sequence goes on from JARFIW010001116.1 coordinate 225,041, forward strand.
AAAATCTAATTTTGTCATATAGCACTAACGAATTTTCCTCGTGTGCTCTAATAAGCACAGACAGATTACATACATTTCGAGTAACTATCGTAATATTTTCAACGTTGCGTGGAAAAGCAGACAAATGCTTCCTTCTGTCTAGAAACAAAGTGATTACGGAAAACTATTTTTAATCATTACAGATTTCGCAACTAAAGACATTATAAGTGTCCAGTCTAACTATTTCTTACTGACAAAGAATTTACATTAGCGTTTTAAAACTTAATGCAAGGGTTTATTCTTTAAATATCCTTTATTCAGATAACAATACTTGTCAGCTTTAAGGTTGCTAACGATCTTGAAAGATAAATATTTGGAGAAGGGCACCAAGTTTTAGTAGCTTATTTGGACAGTAGTGGTAGAACCCCAACGGCATTAAAAATTTAAATGGCGAAGTAAACCATTATAGGGCTCACTCTGCAAAGTTCAGCGATTTATTCACCCTTTGAAATACTTAAACAACCAAATAAGGTGAGGGTTCACATCTATTATTTTGCGAGTGAAATTGTTATTTAAGAAATTTATTAAAGTGCTTTTGAGTAGTAAAACCAAAATAATTGATGAATTAAACTAATTTTCTGCAGATATGTACGCATGTGCGCAAACCACAAAAAAATTTATTGGAGTTAAAAAATTTATTTGCATGCGTGCGTACGCATTTTGTAAACATAATAGTCTAGTTCTTTGCATTTATTTAGTTATTTTTTAAATATATGGAAATATGCGTCTGCAACCTTAACCCATTCTTATCCCATAATTGCACTCATTTTAAATGAGCACTAATTATTTCATTAAAAATCGGGATACACGTAGAGGCGAATTGTTTATGATTTCCCAGTATAAATGATCTGGTGCCTTTTACGCGATGCACTAGTTCTCCAACATACATGCATCTACCTTTTATTAAATTTACACGCATGGTAACTTTTCAACATCATCACTAGGTCTTCAGTCCTGGAACTGGATAGACGCATACTTCCATTGCTTCCTACTCTTACCTAGCCTACACATTTCCCTGAAATTCCTAGAGCCTAAATACCGTTATGTTCTCCTATTGTTTTCTAAATTTATACCCTATTTCACCTATATGCAATGGTATGTGGAGGCGGTTAAGAAACTGCGGCTACCTAGATCACCCATTACTTAACCATTCGATGATTTAATAGTTTTCAAATGAATCCTTTTCTCACAATCAACATTAGTTAGGAAAATTGTCAAATCAACACTTGTGGTTGCTTACAGTAATCATCAGGATCATCGGTAGGTATTTAGTCTTAGACCTGGTTGGATACGTACCTCTATTGATTTCTATTCTTAGCTAGTCTACGCATTTCCCTGAAACTCCCACACCCTACATCTTTGACTATCTGTGTGCAATAGTCTAACCTAGGTCTACCCTACCTCTTATTTTTCCTATCTCTGTTTCTAATATATCCCGCATTATTCCTTCATGCCTTAGTATGTGTTCTATCATTCCATCTCTCCTGTTTTTTACTGTTTTTTACTATTTCTTTCTTTCCCTAGACCTCTTTGTTTTTAACTTTTTCTGTTCATGATATCTTTATCATGTGTCTGTAGCACCACATTTCAAAGGCTTCTACCTTTTTCTGTCCGCTTCTCCTACTATTCAAGTTTCACAGCCGTACAGTGCTGTGCTCCACACATATGCTTTGTGCAATCTTCCTTGTTTCTATGTTTGTTGTCTCTGAACACAGCAGTTGCTTTTTCTTGTTAAATGTAGCACGACCTTCTACTAATCTTTGTTTTATATATTTTGTGCTCTTTTCATCTTGCGGTATTTTCCTTCCTAGGAAGCAGAAATCCTTAACCTCTTGTACGTTCTTGCTACCTATTTGTATTCTAGATTTGATTTATGTTCCCCCCATTTACATACAAGTACTTTAATTTTATTTTCATATTGTATATCTGTTGTAGAATACCCGTTTTCCATAATGGGATGCAAATAGAACCACCTTGAGTGCCAATGGCCGTCAACAAGGAGCTCCGAGGTAGAGCGTGAACTATATTAATAAAAGGTAGAGGGTGAGGTCAGTTTATAGGAGTTTACAATACTAAGGCATAAAAACATTTACTGATAAGTACTTAAGTACTAGAGAACACTAATCACTGTATATAACATTTGGCCGGGTGGTTGAAGGAAAATAACGAGACAGGAAAGGAAGAGGACAATTCCGGAATAGAAAAAGCTAGCAACAGTTTATATTGTATATGTAAACTGCAAACTGAACCCGTTGATATCTGGCGCAAACAATTTGGACTCGCTCGCGCGGAAAGAGGGAAGCCTAATAAGCTTATTCTGTAGCTGTCTTGCTTCTGCACCAAAAACTAAATCGTCGATGTATATGTGATACGTAATAGTTTGGGAGGCCATAGAGTAAGATGTACCCTCGTCAATTACTAATTGCTGAAGTACTCTTTGAGCTAGAAATGCGGAGGGCGCTAAACCATACGTGAGGGTTTTTAATTCATATTCACAAATATTTCCTTGAGAAGTAGATCGCCAAAAAAATGTGCTGAAATTGTCAATCCGAGGAACAAACCAGAATCTGACGGTACATCATTTGTATGTGCGCGCAAACAGCAATTTTGTGAGAACCAAATGCGGATATTATTTCGGGTAAGTTTCTTTGTGGTCTACGGCCAGAATATAACCTGTCATTAAGAGAAATTCCTAATGAATCAATAGAGTAACCATTGAAAACAACGCATAGCTTCGTGGTGCTGTTTGTTATTTTAGAAACCGCATAATGCGGTAGTACATAATCGGAGGGAGTGACGGCAACTGACACGTGACCAAGATCAAGATATTTCTGCAAAAAGCCATTGCAAGCATTTAGTTTTTCACGAGAGAGTAAACGACGCCTTTCTAAATTTAAATAGCATTTATAAGAGGCACAACGATTTTTACTAAGCGGTTCAATACTATAATTGAACGGAAGAGCGACCGTGTAACGACGAAAATCGTCACGCGTGTGGGTTGCGAGAAAATGCGTCTCACACAACACATTTTCTGGAGATTTGACTGTAAAAGTTTTAATTTCTTCCAATTTCCAGAAATTCCGTATTTCTTTGTCTATAGAATCAGATTGAATGAAAAATGAAATAGCATTAAGCGTAGGGTTAGCACACTGAACTTGATCGAGCAGCACGTAACCAAACATGGTTCGAATCGACAAAGGGCGGCCAGGAATATTAGCGGAATGCTCGGAAAACAGTACTTCGATATCTCGGCACCCAATAAAATTTTTACGGGTAAAGACTGATGGAAACTTGTATCAACTAACTGCAGATTTTTAAATTTATCATAAATATGAAAAGGCATGAAACAACGCGGAATATTGCTTGTTATAATAGGAAAAATTCAAACGTTAAATTGAATTCTATTTTCAGAATATTTAGAATATACTGTGCAACAAACAGTCCCTTTGGAATTTATTATAGCGCCCGAAATTCCACTAACTTAACAGGGTCTGTAGTACGCTGAAGACCCAAACGTTGAACACATGAACTCGTAATTGCATTTATTTGCGATCCAGAATCAAAAACACATCTTACGGGTAGATGAAAGGGTTTGAATTTTATGTCAAATACGAAGGTTATATATGAAATTTAAATTGCTTTATTTTACACGGGCTGTTTCTAATATGACACATGCTATACTTTAAGAGTATTTATATCTGAAGGATTATGCTAAATTACATTTTAGCTTCTTAAAATGCGTTCCAGAAAATTATTAATTTTAAAACTATTTAAAGTAAATGCGTTTCAAAGTGGTTTGCTGTATTTCCATACGCTGATTCAAAATAAATTGCAAATTGAAAATTAATGCCCTTTTAGCCCGAAATATCACAGTAATATATACATATATATATATATATATATATATATATATATATATATAATAAAGCTAATGTTTTGTTAATGGCTATATAACTACTAGCCCGATTTATATTTGTCAATAGCTCTTATTATTTTCATAAGAGTTTGTTTACAGATACATCTTATTTTATATATATGTATATATATATATATATATATATATATATATATATATATTATATATATGAACCAGAAAGGAAAGAAAATATTTAATTTTGATAGGCGCACCCTTACAGTAAGATTTTACAAACAACGAACGTTATATATGCATGACCTTTTAGTTCCTATGTTTCAGGGAATATAATTTCAAATAGGGCAGTTAGTTGTAGCCAAAAACAGCAAAATAAATTGTCTTTAAATAATTTGGAACCCTAAATACTATACAAAATTAGCGCAGTAGTGATTAATCAGGATGAACTTCGCGATAAATGAAAACTGCTGAAACAAGACTTCATGTACTTACAATGTATCGTTTATTGATAAATATATTATCATATGTAATATAATAAAGTCTAGATAACATGACCAGACGTTCAAGAGAATGTAAAATACCCCTTGTGCAGTCGTATGACATAGGCAACAAGGAAGCTACGTGACTTTTGCGTAATATATGAGACAGCTGCAGGGAAATGCGCTGCACGCAAATATCTGTGTACTATGCTTGCAAGTGAACATCCCGTGTTCGTGAATTTAACGTCGTGAAGACCATGATCAAGGAATTTGGAACTTGAGAGTTCACCCTGAAAATATTTTTGGATTTCGTTTCGAGTTAAGACTGCTGCTGTTAGCTGGCAAGAAATGAACGAAGAATGGTGTTTTCAACATCCTTAGAATTTAATAGAGTAACTGGAAATTAATTGTGGATCAAGTTTGAGCTTTTCAATTTATAATTTATAAATATGTATATGTAAAATTTTAAATGTAACTTTTAAGCAGTTTGTAGTTATTTCAGAGGAAGCTAAAGTAACGTTAAATAATAATTGCTTGTTGAACTATGAAAAAGCGACAGAACTAGTGAGTTTTAATTTTGAGCATCATATTTTTGGGAAAGGAGGTTTAAAATTTTAAAATGATTAAGGAATATGTGCGTATTTATTTTATATGTAAGATTTCTTTCTGAGGATTAGTGTTTGTTAAAGAAAGAGTTTTAATGGACAACGGAACGTTGAAACTAAAAGTTGGTATTACACTACGTTTTACAAGTATTGCTAATTAGGGCATTTCTAGAAATGGAATTGATTATGTCATATATATCAATATTGGAAACTAGAACGGTTTATGTATTAGTATTAGTGATTGATTTAACTTTTCTTTTAAGTTTTTATTTCCTTTTATATTTGTATTCATAAGGCAATTGTGTAGGCTAAGAAAAATTAAATTTAGGTTCACCTTTGCTTTTATTTATGAACTAGGTAAAATACACAAATTTGTGAAAGTATATCCATTCATGAGAAAAGGGAATTTTAAAAATTATATCGATATAGCAAAATCAGTGAGCGTTTATTTGGGACTACGGAAAAAGGTAAAGTATGAGGTAACCGTTTTGAAAAACTAAACGCAATAGAAACCTATACGACATAACCATTTTTCGTCTAGAGAAAATACCATGTGAACTGGTTGAAACAAGACGTTGAGGCGCACCTTAATTATTACAACACGTAAAGACTTCAAATGTTTATTTCATTATTAATTTTTAATAGGAACCTACTCCCTCACCACTGTAGTTAACCGGTATACACTTTAAATTGTTATAGAGTTCTCGGACCTTCTAAAGCTATAATGTCACGTTCATTTCACTCGTAACAGAATTATTAATTATAATTGTAACAAAGTTTCCATTACATTTGTGTATAATTTTGTTTCGAGCTACCTTCAGATCTGATTCTATTTTACAAAGAGCTTGAAAGCTTTTGTTCCATCCAGTTAATACTGCATTTGAATTAAAAATTCCAGATACCGCCAATGTTATCAACTTAATGGTTTCCCTGCCATAGTAAAATCAAAAACGCTATCAAGTTTATGAAATTCTACTAACAAACGATAATAAACGCTTTGTCTACTGTATGCTTTGCGTTTCTGAAACCATGTGTCCAACATTCATATAGCAAAATCTGAAACAATGTATTTAATGAGCTATGCTGGTAACTAACATCGAGAGCATATTTCATTTTAATATTGATACGAACTATTAGGCAACCCGTCAAACACGCAAGTTGCATAACCGAAGTATATTCTACAGAAGTCTAGAACATTCGAGCAAACACCAGACTATGAATCGTCTAGTTAATTTTAGGATATATATAACACCGATGATGAGTCTACATCAGTTAGTCTATATCCAAATGTCGTATATAAATCATATCGTGTATAGTTAGTTGGTTCTTACGTTTTGAAGGTCTTATAGTAAATTTAAATTTGTGTTATGTGAACGTGCATATTGCACCGCCAGCTTGTACATAAATAGACAAAAGCGTAATAAATAAATTATAGTAGTGTTAGTGTTGTTAAGGAATTAGTTTAAGAAGGTATTAGTGCTTGTGAATAGCATTAGTGTGAAAGTGCTTCTTAATTGGACTGAAAACGTTTATAAATAAGCCATATACTGTAAATTAAACTTGCAAATAGTGAATAATAAAGACTTTTGTTATTATTTGTTCTAAATTGGTAAACGCGTTTACAGTAGCCCGCTACAATATTATGTATTTTCAAACAAAAATACAGTGTAGAATTCAACAGATGTTTCTGCAGTTCTTAACGTATATCCTTCATAGGCCCTTACAAGCGGAAACGTATCACATACATTTTGAGTAACTATCGTAATATTTCAGACGTTGTGCGTTGAAGTAGACAAATGCTTTTGCTATAGCAAGGGACGAAGGAATTAAATTTAACGGAAAGTGCATTTAATCAGGACTGACTTCGCGAGGGAAAAACGTTTTTCAATTGATTGGTCTTGCTCCACTTTGTTCGTTAAATTACATTACCTTTATTTGCACTTATTCAAAGGCTACTGCTTTATTACTATCTATACAGATATAATAATTTTTTCAGTTTGAAAATGTAAATACGTCCCGAAGTATAAATAATGGAGGAATAGCCCGAGTTTCGAGGGTTCCTTTGTTTAGTATCTCGCGGTGTATGCGTGAAGTGAGTAAAAATTTAGAAAACGAAATACACCATTATAAGGTTTACTTCTGTTGTACGATTTATTCACCTGTTGAAGTACTTTAACAGCCCTACAAAGTTGAATGTTTGAGCATATTATATACCAAGTGGATATGTAAAATATGCGTGGGGTTTTGGAAACTTATTAAACGTTTTTCAGACAGATAATTGTAAAATATTTATTTAGTGCGCTTTTCTTTATCAATAAGGACTAACTGAACCGTAAAATTAAAAATACTAAGATTTGTATTTGCTTCAAGGTGAGGAATTGCAACTGTATTCACATATCAAGTACATCCTTTCTACATGTCGCCTGTTACAACTGGCACATTTGGTTGATTATTTATGAAGAAAATAATCATTTTAAACAGGAACCCTACTTGAATGATGTGTCATCACTACTGGATTTTTATTTCTCATCTGATATCGACGTCGAATCATTGTATTCTTAAATACGATAATGGGTGGAATTTGAAAACTCCATGTGGTTTTCGACTGCAATCATTTCTCTTTGTTCTCTTTATATAACTGCAATTAAAGTTATTATTATTAAGCCAATTATGTTTCGGTAGTTTGAAAAACGGTTTTTAAAAACAATTTATAATTCTACTTCTAATACAAATAATGAAAATGCGTGTTATTACATTGAATTCCAACTACAGACTAAAGTTTGTACACCTCATTTAAACACGTTCGTTGAAGAAACTATTCACATGCACATCAGCGAAATATGATTTGTCAAGTAACAAGTTCATTACACTATTCTAACAACTTCTAACATAATTCCTCCCATGCGAGTTTTAAATTGCAGGCTGCGACGAAATTTGACTCATGAGAATATCTTCTGGTTTCCTTGCTGAGTTATTCTTTGACATTCTTCGTATACACAATTTTTTATAATATAGGAAGAGAACAATTCCAGGTCGATGGCAATATTACAATAAACTACGTAATTATGGTAATTTACATCAGGTTGGGATTCCAGTTGAAAGTTACTGTAGAGATTTTTCCTGTTCGCATCCCTGAGTTCATCCAAATTAACATTTTCCAACTGAAGAGGAGCGAACGTCTCACTATGAACAGTTAATTTTGCAATGTCGATTTCAAAGAACGTTATTGTATAGGTCTCTTCATTTTTGTTATAACATACGGTTTCCTTGTTGACCGTAATTTGGCAATCACTTGGAATTATAATCAAGTGTGTACCCATTAGATCTTTAACTTCGTTTTGTGTTTTGCACTCGACGTGGATTTTCTGGCGATCGGGACTTATCAATATCCATTTATTAGTTTCATCAATATTGAATAATTGTGAAGAGGTGACCGTCACTTCTTCGGATTGGCATCCGATGGTTGTCTGATTATACATTAAATTGGTTTCACAACTGTTGTAGTTGCTACCCTTTGGGATCAGGGACAGTTGTTTGCAATAGTAAGCATTGTTCGAAATCTCCGAACATCTTTCATTTGTTTGTGCATAAAACTCATCAGAAATAGCAATGTATTCTATCTTAGATAAAATAGTATAAAATTTAAAATTATCACACTGGACTGGAATCGAATGTAAATGATAAAGATTAAAATCTTGAGAATGATTGATTGGTTAATTTAAAACAAAGACAATTTTATAATTGCTGATACAGCATTGATTTTTATTAATACTTTATAAGGTAAAATATTACCGTATTCGATCTGAAAAGGTAATTGACCTGGGGAAAGCAATCCCTCTAGTTTTGTTAAAATAATAAACATTTCTTCGGTTTTTATAATGCTCGGATGGAGCACATTTAATTTCGCGAAGATTATAGAATTTTCGATGTCTTGTAGTAAACTATAAATTATTGATAAAGTTTAATTATTTGATTTACAACGTTTGACGTGACTAAAACCTTTTCAACGACCTCGTTTTCTCTCTCGATAAGCATAATGCGGACTTTCAAAGAAGCTTCGTTGTGACTTATGCCTTGGATAGTTTTCTTAAACCTTTCGATTATTTCTACAGATATAGAGTTCTGATTTCGGATCTGGTCCGCTAATTTATTTTGATTACGCTGTAGACTGGAAATAATGTTGTCATAATGAACGCCGTCATTGGCATCCAGATTGCCAGTAATGCTTTTAAAAATTGTGCCAACTCCATTAATTAGACCTCCCTTTTGTCTCTTTCGGCGTGGAACTATCTGGTACATTTTTGATTCTACCATGGTTTGCGCAGCATTGAGAATTTTAATATAATTATTTAATTCTATAGAGTGCACACGATTTGTGTAGATGACGTTAAGGACGTATTCTCTTTGAGAATCCAAACGATACATTTCATGAAGTAGAAGTTCCAAATCGAAATAGTGCATCAATTTGTGGGTGTATTCTTGAATTTATGCAGTATCTAATTTTACTGGAAGTAGTCCTGGATTGGTTTGTAAATTGCGTAGGATTACTTGGGCACTTATACGTGCGTGATCCCAAAACATTATTCCGAATCAGAATCTATGAACTTTGAACACAATTTCTAAATTAGCGAGATGCTCCTAATGGGAAACACTCCAAATAATGATATCGTCCATATGGGTTCCACGGATATTCGATAAACCTTGTAGAATATGGTCCATTACACGTTGTAGGGTGAAGGGTGAATTTTTTAATCCCATAGGCATCCTAAGAAAATAAAAATGTCCATTTTCTGTATTGAACGCAGTTTTTTCGACATCTGTTGGGTGCATTTCCACTTGATGGAAGCTACTGGCCAAATCGAGTGTCGAAAAGTATTGGCATCGACCCAAATTGTCCAGTAAATCATTGACATTTGGTAAAGGAAACCTGTCGTCAACTGTCTTTTCATTAAGGCGACTGTAGTCAATTACTATGCGCCATTTCTGTTTATCCGAAGCGTCCAGTTTTTTGGGACTACCCAAATAGGACTGGACCACGGAGAAGTAGAAGGTTCTATAATTGTGGCTTTTAACATTTTGTCAATTTGACGTTTTACCTTTTGTTTGTGAACAAAGGGGTATCGATAGGTTTTAGAATAGACTGGAGTTTCATCCGTAGTTCGTATTGAATGCTTGATTTTATTTGTAAATGTAAGGTTTCGTCCATCGATATAAAAAATCTTGGAATATTTATTACACAGTTTTAAAACAGCATGTTTCTCTTCCGAATTCATATGATCCGTTCTGATAAGAAAGGTATCAAAATTTTTTATATCGGCGTCATAATGATTTAATTCGCACGAGCGTTCAAATTGATTCGCTTGGTAAGGAAGGACAGTGATTGGTCCGTATACATTTATGGCTACAGGAGAATCCGAAAAATTAATCCATTTTAAGATTCAATTTGAGCATCAGTAATTAACAAGATTTTCCATGTCAGTATTTAACAAGATTTTTTGATGTCAGTATTAAAAAGATTTTTCCATGTCAGCATTAAAAAGAGCCGTCTTTAATAGATCGACTCACCCGTTGCTTAATTCGTACACTTTTCAAAATGACTTTACTTTAACTTTCGTCTCACTAGTTACGTAAAATAATTTAGCACTTCAGAATATAGTCGTAGCCCAGTTTAAAATGTATACTCAACCCGTCGCTCCATTCTTATCGCATTTAAAGCCGTACCTCTCCTGGTTTACTTTCGTTCATTCACGTGTTGGGACGACACCTTTTGCCTTTATCTTTGTGTACTTCGGGATTTTCACCAATTATTTAGTTCAAATATTCGAATGAATACTTGACTTGTCACGTATTTACATTCACATATCATGGTATTAATTGAGAAATCCCAAGAATTTCCGTTTATTAAATCACGTATTCAGTGTTTTGCTGTTTATTCTAATCTAAACCGAAATAATCTGGCGCTTGTTTATTTCCTAGTTAATATTGGATTTTTGAACAAATGTGATTCTACATGTCACGTAAGATTTTCAAATAATGCATAATTTAAATTGCGTATACGACGATATTTTTACGCACTTATTAAATATTCATAAAGCCAATTGATATAGGTTTCCGTTGATTTAATTTTGATGCATTTTGTTGCGTTTTCAAATCTTATCTTAACTTGTAACTACTCTTGGATATTTCCATATTCTTATACATTTTAATCTCATTATTTTAATATGCAGTGTGCTCTCAACTAACAATATGTATAGTCACCTATTTACTCTTATAATATCTGGAATTATGTGCTTTTGTTAACTGGAAGTTGCTTTTATTTGTTCTACGACCCCTGTAACTTAACCTACCCCTAAACTACCCTATAATTATAGCACATATATATAATAAGATGCATCTGTAAACAAACTTATAAAAATAATTAGAGCTTATTGACGATACAAATCGGGCTAGTAGTTATATAGCCATTAACAAAACATTAGCTTTATTACTTCACAGGGGAGGAAACATTTACTGACCGATGGTTTCGGCTTTGTTAAGCCTCATCATAGCAGATTAGTTTCCAAGCCTATGATGTAATCGAAGCTATTATACTGATATAATTTCGAAACAATCTCTGTGCTTCGATTACTTCATAGGGTTGGAAAGTAATCTGCTCTGATGAGGCTTAACAAAGCCGAACCGTCGGTCAGTGGATGTTTTCTCCTGTGAAGTAATAAAGCTAATGTTTTGTTAATGGCTATATAATTACTAGCCCGATTTGTATCGTCAATAAGCTCTTATTATTTTCATAAGAGTTTGATTACAGATACATCTTATTTTATATATTGTTCTACACAAATTCTTATTGCGGACTGCAAATAACTTGTCTTTATATATATATATATATATATATATATATATATCGACCCATATTGACCGTAAATTCATGGTTACACCCTGTTAAATACAAGCGTACTTTTATTCATTAAAGTGCCTGGCGGAAATGCAAATTGCGCGTGTATAAATAATCACCCTATATGATATAAGCATATTGTAAATAAATAGCAAGTAACGTAGATTGTATATGTAAAAATAATTAATTGTAAAATACCGTAAAACGCATTCAATGTGAACGCAAAGCGATCGTTTTAAGATAAATAGAAAACCATTTAATTTCACTTATTAATTATCAATACATTTTTGATAAAGATGCATTTCATTTACGATAAATGGCGTAGAATAGTACTAGATTTACGAATTTTACATAAAAAACTACAATCTTGTTAAGAATCACCAATTCTAAATTAATAGGTGCATTAAAAACACGTTTGATGTTATAAGAAAATATGTCTATAAAATGTAACGCCTTTGCATAAAAAAGCAATTACAGTTTCAATTAATTTCCTGTGGATTACAGAAATTTATTTTAAATAAAGAATTTCCTAGAGTAATAGGAATATATTGAGATGAATAATCATATTTAGAACTATGTAAATATCTAATGAAACATTTATTCGGAGAAACGGCCGGAACACGAAAACCCACAAAATCCATGAAATAGCCGATAAAATTAATTATCTTTCGTATTAGCATGCGACGTCACAAAAATTGTTTATGTGTTAAACAAGGACAAACAGCGCGCGTCACGAATAAGTGGAACTAGATTACGAGGAATAATCGCCGCGATTTTAGACGCTAATGAATTTTTCTGTAAAACCTTGCATCATAATGTTCCATATTGTTTTACAACCTTCTGGAAATAGATAATCATTGTATGTAAGGAAGAGTTTATTAAAACTTGAATTCATCCAATTCATTTGATTCTTAAATTCGATCGCGAAATGTTATTTTGATTTAAACCGCGAGCTGTTGCTCTGCGAAAATGATATTTGAAGTATGCAAAGTGATGTTTTAAATGCAAATTACATATAAAATGGAATCTATTAATTACAATAAAGAGAAGATTCTTCAATATAACGCTATTTTAAAATTGTATTAAATAATCGAAAGAAAGGTTTAACAAAAAATGTACTTTGGTAACTGCTGTTTAAAACGAGGATTTAAATATAAAAATCTTTTAAGCTGATTTGTACATCAATTTAAAATAAGACGATATTTAATTACGAGGAGCGTTTTTGTGGATTCTGCAAGTATTACTTTTAGATTTATTTTCAACTAACATAGGAGTATTTGTATTTAATTTATGGTAGAATAATAAATGTTAATCATACAATATCTTTTATTAGGATTTTTTGCCAGGAAAGTTTGTGTTCAGAGTTCGAAATACTCTGACGTTTTAATAGATTATTTGTCAAGAATTTTTTGGCCGAAACAAATTTTACAAGTGTGCGTATAATCATAACCAGGTAAACCAATTCATAAAAAAAAATTTAGTTATGTAAATTTAAAATAAGGTAAGGAACAATTTTTTTTGTAATAAATGTTCCTTAAAAATTGTTTTATGTTTGAAAGAAACGACGTTGTAAATGTTCTATATGTTTTTGTATGAGAGAAAATATTTCATACTGTGTAAATGCTTTGTGACATTGCTGTGTCTTACTTCGTTTTGAAGTCAATTTCGTTGAGCTAGCCAGGCAAAGTTAGAAAGGAAGGTAAGTGAATAATTTCAAGCTTTACAAATTGCTGTATCTGTATTACAGCACTCGTTTAGAAATGCTCTCAACGCTGCCTCGTCACAGCACTCTTTTAGCGACGTTCCAACGCGAGGCCTTACCACATCAATATATACATCTATACATATAATATATATAATGCTATGATAATAGAGTAATTTAAGGGTAGATTAAGTCATAGGGGTCGTAAGATAAATATAAACAACCTTAACTTTAAGAAAATCAAATAATTCCAGAAATTATGAAAGTAAATTGACTAGTCTACATAATGTCAATTAAGATGACACTGCATATAAAAGATGTGTAACTAAATGCAAGAAAACATAAATATGTTTAAGTATAGTTTACAAAAAAGGACAAGATTTAAAATCGCAACAAATTGCATCAAAATTAAATTACCGGGAAACATAGATAAATTGCCATTCCAAATATTTAACAATTGCGTCGAAAATATCAACATAAACGCATGTTAAATAATTCATTATTAGAAAATCGATTACGTGACTAGAGAAGAACACATTTGTTCAGAAAATCAACATTCCGTGGCAAACAAATAAACACCAGGCGGTTCAATTATATGATAAATTGACAAACATCGAATACGTGACTTGATGAAAAGCCAAAAGTTGGAAATTCTAGTATAATGCTGCAATATGCTGAATGCGGACGTCATGAATAGAGCATTCATCAAAGATTTAAACTAGGTAATTTGTAAAAATTTCGAGTTCTGCCAAATAAGGAAAAGTACCAGCCTTGATTGTAAACACGCCAATGAAAACTATTGAAGGAAAAGCTTATATATACGATAGAAACTGAACAACATTTTAGTCTATATTCAACTGAGCAACAACTATGTTCGAAGGTGGTAAAAACTCACGTAACTAGTGAAAGGAAAAGTAAATAAATGAAATTTAAAAGTACAAGAATTTTGTGCAACGAAATATAAGCCGATCTACAGATCTACAGATAGACGTATTTTAATTTGGTGATACTCTAATTTGGAAATTTAATGTTGGACGTTTAATTTTGGTGATACTTTGATTTGATGTTATTTTAATTTGGAATTATAATTTTGGGATGTACTTTAATTTGGTACAACTTTAATTGGAAGCGATTTTTATGGTTGGCGATTCTTATATGGGGACTACATTTTGTTGATGCCATTTTGTGGAGGCAAATCTTGTTGATGTCTTAACGCAAACACAAAATACCAATAAGCAAAGCGGACACAGCAAGGGGATGCAGATCATAGACTAGGATAGAACTTCAGAACCCATTCCAGGTTAGCAATTTTTAATACACTTTATTATTGAAAGACTGTTTACAATTTAATATTTGCTATACATTGTATATTTGTAAGAGTCATCAAAAAGGTCACTTAAAAATATGAAAACAAGGAAAGGTATCTTGGTACGTTCGAAAGTCCCTGAATGTTATTAAAAGATATTTTTGCTGGGCTTTCAGAAAAACATAAATCTGGTAAACGTAGATATTTTATATAAAAAGGAAAATTTAGAGTATTGTACATATTATCAATTATTATATTGTGTGTTCTAGAATTGCTTTATTTGAATTCAATAAGATTTATTTAGTGAGCTAGTCGGGGTAAAATCCTAAAATAATATTTCATATAATAAAGAGAATAGCACAGCAATAAAAGGAATATCACAGCAATTTTATGGTACGCCCAATCGTGGAGCAGATATCACAACAATATATATATATATATATATATATATATATATATATATATAAAAACGTGTAAAATGAATTGCCTAATCGAACCATGTAAATTCAGAAAATTGAACAATATTAGAAAACCGATTTTAAATGCAAAGGAGGTCGCAATGGGTAAAATATTGCAACAATTGCACTCAAGCAATAATGTAGAATGATAGTGATTAGCAGTGGCTAGTGCTACAAAAGTTCAATAATAAAATGTCAAAGCGTTAAAATCGCCAGAAGGAATGTTTAACAGAGCAATACATGCAGGGATTGTATTAGAATGAGTTTTATGGGAACAAATCCTATAACAGATAGTTATACAAAATGTCGAAGTGGAAGTGTGGAAATATTTGAAAAATCGTAAACCGAACGAAAATATTTAAAAGTGTAAAATTGAACGTATCGATGTAACCACAAACTCTTTGCGTAAATTTGTTAACCCCAAAAAGTTGTTTCATGACTTGCACAAAAATCTACTACGAAATTTTAAATTCTTAGTCTAAAATAGTCTTCTATGAAAGCAGTTAATTGAAAGAAAATAACTAATGTATCTTACTTTTACCGCTGTGTCCTATCATTGTTTGCTTTCAAATTACCAGAAACTTATCTTCCAAAAATTACCCATCCTTATGAATTAATATCACGTCCCATTCTCACTGAATTTCGTTTTAAGAAATCCAACTTTTATGCAAAGTTAATCTGTTCATTCTTTATAAATCAATACATAATCAGATAAGCAGTATAGTCCCGTTCTAAATTGCAATTATTCTTCAAATAATTGATTAAAACCCAATCTTGAAATTGTTCTTAATTTATATTAAATTGTCTACGTGTAATTTTTAAAATAATATTTTAAATAATCATTAGTTGTCAAATATTGTTTATCTTGTGTACGAAATTAATTACGTAACATCATATATAATTACATCGATGACATGCTCGAGTCGAAGCTTCAAACAGTACTGACTGCCCTGTTGCTACACTTATTTGTTTTTAGCAGAGCAAGCCTTTTCTGTCGTTATTATTCTGATAGGTGCCAGCAATTTCGCATATTTTCTATTCGCTTTTCTGTAATTTTTGACCCATTCAAAGCTCTAAATATTTGATGTATGTTGATTTAATGGTTTAATCTTCCCAATCCTTGAAATCAATTAAATTAATACGTATTCGCTTAAAAGCGAGCCCTTTTGCTATTAATTTTAAACGAAAATTCCTTTGGAATATTTAGGACATGCATTCAGTTATTAAAGGTGAATTAAAGAGGTCATATAACACCATTCTGTAAAGGTAGCAACACTCCAAATTTGAGCAAAGAAACAAGAAATTAAAAGAAGCACAAAGTTTGTAAATCTTTATTTGCATAGTAGCGTATTTGTTGAACACTAAAATTTGAACAAAAACAAGAATATCTCTAAAACTAATGATAACGCTTATAAAAAATAAAAAAAACACTTAATGGACCACCTAGTGTCGTAATAAGATTTGCTACGTACCTGGACGTAGCCAGAGGAAAAGTAAACCCCAGGCTAACTACCAACCGCGGAGAGTGTGGGATTCACCTACATAGCAAAAAAAAGTACATCGCTCACGATTATCTATTAACAAAATAAAAAAAAATATGTAAATTAAATACATAATTCGGGACAAACAAGGGAACGGAACAAAATAAGCGTTATCATTTCAACGCCAACAATTATATTATACTGACAAATTGGATAGTGGATCCACGAAGTGCGCATTTCGCGACTAACATGTAATAAACTCAGTAAAAAAGGAAAATTAAAACTTAAAATTTTCCAATTGCAAGTATGTTAAATTTCGGTATTAAATGTAAATTTACTCCCTAGCAAGTATGTTAAATTTTGAAGTATTACAGGCAAATTTAGTTTTTAAATGTAGTGCAGGTGTTAAACTTAAGCATTAAATACAGCCCACGTTGTAGCAAGAATTAACGACGTATACCCAGAAGCACCAGCGCCACCAGCTGTTCAATAAATATGGTGAACTGGTTTTACGCCATCCACTGTAAGTAAAAATCCTTGACTTGCCAACTACTGGGAGGAAGAAATCAGCATAACAACGTAGCAACCATCGTAATTACAATAACTGGTACCCGACAGCGAACAGGTGGGATACATCCAGAAAAAAACGCCTTTGGCCTCCAGCAAAAAATAGTGTGCGACGTTATTTCAACAAGTCATTATTTTCTCACAATAGAGAAAACCTATTTTAGGCGGTTGTAATGTTGAACAAAATAAGGTTACTTACAAACAGGCTAGGAACTATCTAATTATAGCATAATAAACTTTACGTTTCAAAGTGAATAGATTTAAATTGAGAAATTATTCGAAAGCATATTTATTGCAGAAAATAAAATATACAGGATGTAAACTATTTAATTGTAGCCTAAACTTGTTGTTGTAAAAGCAAAAGGGATTTGAGTTGAAAATTTATTGGATCGCGTATTGATCAGTAACCGGTAAAAAAATACGAGATGCTTAAAATAAACGCAACAGAATGGTGGGACGACACCATTTTAAAAAAATAAAAAGAATATTTTGAGAAAAATGACTCGTCCTAAATTTCAAAAGAGTAATATTTGCCAAAATTTTATAACATATAATAAAATTTTCTGCATCTTTAAAATTAACATAGGTTGTGTATTAGTCCATTGGTTAAGCATCCAATAATGGTATTTTTTACTAAAACCTAAAATATCTCGAACACTGTAAAGACTAGATCCATACTGATTGGTATAAAACTAAAGTCGTTTTATGAGCTTTTTAAAAACACGATAATATACAGGGTTTTCGTAAAAATATACAATTTTAATTTGTACTGAAATTAAGGAACATCCTGTATTTCTCAAGTATTTTTAAATGTGTACTTTAATTGTGGCTATTGCGCTTTTAAATTTTGTTTACACAGCTTTTGTAATATACATATTGATGAGATAATGACGTCATTTTGGCTTATAAGGTTGAATATTAGCTGAACGTTTGGCAAACATAATGCAGCCAACTATTAATAAATACGTTTGATACAGAAAATGCGCTTTATTAGAGCGAAATTAGAAAAGATTTTATGCATTTTTTCATTCACTATTCATCAAAACTATTTGAAAGTATGAATCAGCAACACCTTGATTAATGCGTGCTTTACTTGGGAAGAAATTAAGTAATATTTTAAAACATCATATCACTCATTGCGGTCAAAAGTTATTTATCGAATAAACGCATTAATGTAAACTGAAAGATTGCATTTATTTTAAAGATCGTGCAAATTTTACTAATTGCATAATATATTCAAAAGTTTACCAAAGTATTAATTTACGTTACTTTATATACTGTTAATTACCTCTCAGGGTTAGAGCACCCTTACCTCCGACATTGAATAAAAATATATTTTAAACCAAAAAAAACTTGCGTTAACTACTTTTAGTTGTAGGTTATTCCCATAAACTTATATTGAATTAACAATAGACTAGCTGAATACTATCTTAAAATCATTCAATAGCCAACGCACATTTCCAATTGTTTTTATAGAAAAACACAACTTACAAACTAGTTTCACCTTGATTACTCTAGCCTGGAATTGTACTTAAATAAATGGTTTCTAATATAAAAGTCCTTCTCAAGACATTGAAGTACAGAGAAAGCTCCAAACCAATTAAATTAAAAATAGCTTCAGGGAAACGCATTGAATCACAGGAAGTGACTGCATTATTATTTAAAATATTCTGTTGAAGTAATATAACTATCTAGGCGAAACTAATGATGGTTATTGCTGAACTTAGAAAGCTTTGGTGGTAATTAGCTGGTAACTAAAACTTTGAGTGTTAATGAGAATGCTTTAGGGGGGTACTTAAAAGCCTTATATTTATACCTTTGCTAAAAATTCTAAAACCAAGTTTCTTTACGATTTTAAATTGGCTAAGTAGAAATACACTCAATATTCACTTTTTAACATTTAGTTTTTAATTATTAGACAGCACTTTCTGTATTTTCGCTTTACTGGCTCACTAAAAAATTATTAATTATCCTCACATCTGCTGTTATTTATAAACATTAGTTTCATAATAGAGTACTTAAATGTAAGAATTCTTGACGCCACGTCTCGGTCAGGACTTGAAAATTTGCAACATAATGTCCATTGTCCTAATTCCGTTTTAAATGTAGAAAAATCTATTCCGTGAAAGGTTCTAATATTGCTAGTTGGACATCATTCTCAAAGGCAAAATTCCTATAAGGTTTGTATATAACTGATTCTATAATCTCCAACTATAGATAACAGCATGTATGATAGCGTCTTAATCACATGCAAATGTGGTTTGTACAACAAAATTTTTGCTATGCTACCTGAACGATTGAATGTAGCAATTCGAAGATACCGATATGACACGCAATTAGTAATATTTCTACGATTTTTAAAAATTAATGCAATTTTTCAGTTTATACCAATCCGCTTATTCCATAAAAAACTTCTGATGCTAATGAATGAAATCATCTTTCAAGCGATACTCAATTTCTCGTAAAACTAAGCATTCTTTAATAATAATTTCGCTGCTTCATACTTTAACTAGTTTTCATGCGGAATGAATGAAAAATGAAGATAATCTTTACAATTTTGCTCATACAAACCGCATTTTTACCATAGCGTATTTAGTAAACGCTTGCTCTTTGGTATTTACTAAATCAAAGTTGGTATTCAATCTTTATTGGCTAAAATGGCGTTATTATCTGATCTTCATTATTATCATCAACAGCATCATAATCATCAACATCATCATCATCACCATCATCATCGTCATCAACATCATCATTATCATCATCACCCTCATCATCGTCATCAACATCATCATTATCATCATCATCATCATCACACACACACATACGCACACACACCACGCACACACACACACACACACACACACACACACACTATATATATATATATATATATTATATAAATTAAATTATATGTAGGTATGTATGCAAATATACTGATGTGATAAAAACGTCACGAGAGGTCATTGAACACCTAAATTCTATGCAAAACCCACTCAAAAAGACAGAAAACTGGAAACTTCTAATTTTCCAATATTTAATGTCGCTCTCCTGTATAAAAATAAGCGTATTTCATTGACACTAAAATCCAGAGCCATTCATTTCATTCGTGTCATTACAAAATGTAAAAAGACGCCCTTATTAATCATGTATTTTTAATTCTGAGTACTAAAGTTATTATAGCAATCGTGAAACGAATTTAAAACTTAAAAGTCGCATTTTTAAATCATTTTATACTTAAAACTAGTTTTTATTTTTAAATCTAAATACAGAAACCATTCAATTTTATTTAAACCGTGTATGCAAATTACTCTTGTTTAAAAAATATGCATCCGTACCCTGTTAGATTACAAATCGATGCAAATTTTATTGCATTTGCAAAGTATAAAGAAGCCCTTATTGATTATGTAATACATTTCCAGTGTGTAGATAGCATTTTGCTTCATTTACTAGTTTCAAGTAAAATTTTAATTTTAGAATTTTCTTACTAATGGATAAATGCGTCACGTTTACTAGGAAATGTTTTAAAATGCAATTAACTATGAGTATCAATGAATAAATGCCGATACAAAGAAATTTGCGGCAACTAAAAAGTCATAAAAAGGAATAGAGGTAAGAGACCGCGAGTTTAACCGCTGTATATATTTCAGTACTCAAGAAAGAGATTAGTAACAGATAACTTCGCGCGTTAAAAAAGGATAGACCAAACTTTTACGATAATCATAAAATTATAGCTTGACGCTAATTAGATCATTAAAACCGCGGAATCCTCGAAAATATTACATCACTTGGGTGTGTTATTATTCAAAACAGATCGGCATAACTCTGAAAAATGACTATAGAGTTGCTTCCTCTATATAAATGGAAGTAATTATTAATCAGGATTCAAGCAGTATTCGGCCTGCATACAGTATTTGACATTTAAGATGTAACTTTTAAGTAAGGAATTGATTTCATTCTTTCCTAAGTCAAACAATATGTAACTTTGAGTAAAGATTTGAACGTATCGTTATGATTTATTGCTGTAGTTTGCTTTAATACAATGAACGTTTAAATTCCTTATCCTAAAATACTTTAAGATTTATGGCTTTTCGCTTTAATCGGTTGTATGTTTACATTCCTTTATCTTATAATGTGGACGATGTCATTTGCCTTTGCTACTAATGGAATTCTTCAAAGTCAGTAAACACGTTTTTATTTTTCAATTGAATATTATATATGCGTTTTATCAAAATACGATTGTATGTTTAGAAGTATTATACACGCAACTTCCCGCAATTTAAATATATTTTCAGAGTAACACATTCTTTATAAAGTATCAAACAAAATCTTTTATAGCACCTTTGTTTACGCTACTTCGTAATCTTTTCTAGTAGTCACATTTAATCCTTGGGTACCTTTTGTATGAATCTCTTGCAATTGAGTACTTTGATACCAAAGTTTATGATTGAGAAACTCTTACAAAAAGGAAAGGTTCACTTCAGCCAACGTAGTGAGGAGAGTAGGCACGAAAGTGTTCCAAAACAACATTTTTGAATTCATTTACTTATTTTTTTGGAAATTCTACTACTGATGACCACACAGTTATTGACATACGTATACATTTTTCAAATATTTTTTGTGGTTAAAGGTTTTATTTATGTTTACATTATAAGAGAACGGAAGGGGAGAGGTAAACCGACAAAGTGAGTAAAGATTAGAGAGACCTGTACCTTCAAATATGCCCTCAGCATTGCTATAAACAGAATAAGAATACGAAGCAGTGTTTCGTAACTGCTATAGCAACCAAAGTATATTTTCTTCACTTACTACAATGCAAACAATTACTGTTTGTTATACGGGGTTTTTGTACTCCACGGTGAAAAAAACTTTATTGGTTCAAGATAAATATTGTGTTAACGTTTTTGATTCTGTGCCTCCTATAAGACTTTTTCTATGAAGTAATTATTATACTGATTTCGTGCCTCGGCACTACGCTAAAGTTCAGTCAGCAGTAAAACTTTAACCGTCTTTATGAATTGTAACTAGTTGCCTTTCTTACAAACTCAATGCACGCAGCTCAACAATTATTGTTGAATAGCAACAGGTAGCACATAAATGTCAAATTTATCGTAAACCACAGAAACTACTTACCTGTTACTGCTGAGCTTCTAATTTAATTGTTCGTGAAAACGGGAGCGGCATTTACTGAAAAACTAATTAAAACGTCTGACTAGTGCAATACAACATTCTACTCGAAAGCTGCACTAATCCAATAACTTACTTCACCAAATGTTTGTAACTATCAATTTTCCAAGCCGATCGAGCAAAGCATTAAGCGCCTAAAACCGTCGGGTCTGTTAAGCAGAAACGCGGTCGAACTTAAACTGGGAACTTGCAAACAGCGTCGGTACGCTGTCGGCGCCTTCGTCGATAAATTCACCTCGGAAGCTGAAACAGGGTATACTTCACTAAAATCTCCGAAGAGTCAAGTTAACTGATTTTATATCATGTCTGCTCTGATTTTACCGATTTACGTGCTCTCATTTTTATTTCCTTTAGCGGTGAATATATTTGTAGGGTTCATAGGTGTACTTTTGTGTTATAGTGTTATTGATCAAAACGTTCCAGGCGACAGTAAAGTTTTTGTAGCGTGTAATAATGAAATCGCACAAAGCTTTAAGGAAATAGTCCACATACTTTACAAAATAGATTCTGAAGTTTGCAAACTCTCTGCATTAGTTTCTTAAGTAGTAGCAATCCCAATTTAACAGATAACTTAAGGGTGATAATTTTAAACGCCTTCAATTAGTTTATTACAAATCCAAGGTATTCCATTTAATTCCAACAAATTTTCTCTAAAAGGTTTTACAGTGCAACATCGTAACACATTGTTTGGAAAAGTGAATCAAGAGATATAAACGGAAGCTGCTTCGATTCATTTTGAACGGTGACAAGATTGTTTACCCTACTTTAACCGAAATGGACGGTCTGATTGTGTGACGGAGCAAAAATTTTCGCTGAATGCTCTACTTGTTTGATTGTCTGACTCCTTTTATTGGTTTTCCATAACAGGGAATTACTCTAACTCATATGAGATTGTTTTTATTTGAATTGCATCTTGTTTGTTGAGCATAAAACTGGGTTAAAGCTTAAATTGAATTTACTTGGGACGGATTCTAAAGCGCTATCTTGCTATTGTATTAGAAACAGATTCGATCAAAAGTAGCATTGAACATTTGTTGCAGTGCAATAGGCTTACATAGGTAACGCATAATATTATTTTATCCTTAAATAATTTTTTATTTGCTTAAGATATTTCTTCATAGGTTTCCCATCTATACAGTGTTTCTTAACCTGTGGGACTGGAACCTTTACAGAGGCCCAAAACAACAGAAGGGCGAATGCGAGAAAGTCAGAAGAATGAAGTAAAATCACAGAAAAAGCATTTTATTAAAAACACAAAAAATACATATGCAATCTTAATCATTTCCAAAACAAAATAAAACGTCACTTCAGTAAGTACATGCATAACATTACGATTACGTGATGCAAACTTACCAATGAAGCAAATAAAAGCTAAAATATGACAATTAATCAAATTACTAGCTCTCTTGAGCCGCTCTCGTAGAGAACATCTTTTTTTAAGATAATAATATGTTGGAAATGAAAATTCTCAGTTCCTCTTCCATATTAAGTCATGATTTGTATATTGCTTTTAGTGCAGGCTTTGTAAAGGGTAAAAGTATACGAAAAGCCTTGCCTTTAGTACAAAAAGTTCAGCATCCGCGCTTGACTAAAACCCAAATAAAAATTTATTGGCAAACTGCCTTCTAATCTGATCACTTGCATTAATTCTATGTATTGTTCTTCATCTCAAACTGAAGCGCCTTCCGGGACTCTAGCGAATGGATTTCCAACCCACTCGCATTTTTTTATAAGTTTGTCATCGATTATAATATACTTTCTAAAATCCTCCGTCTATATCGATTAGTGATTTTCAATAGTTGTACATAAGACTTTGACATGCACCTCCTCGAAGTTGTAAGTTTTAAGGAAGTCATTTAATTCTTACATATTTCTATGTTTCTACGCTTAAAAATTTTATTTCATATAATTTTGTAAACAAAGCGCTGGTTTTGACTTTTAGATCCTAAGATAAAACAAGGATTAGCAAAAGGTCGTGCTACATTTAACAAGAAAGAGCAACTACTGTGTTCAAAGACATATGTCTGGAGAACAGCACTGTACGGCTGTGATGCCTAGACAGTAGGAGAAGCGGACAAGAAAAAGGTGAAGCCTTTGAAATGTGATGCTACAGACGTATGATGAAGATATCATGGACAGACAAAATTAAGAACAAAGAAGTTCTATAAATAATAGAGGAAGAAAGAAATATGTGGAAAACAGTAAAAAATATGAGAGATGAGATGATAGGCCACATACTAAAGCATGAGGGAATAGTGCGGTATATATTAGAAGCAGAGATAGACAAAAAGAGAAGTAGAGGTAGAGTTAGGTTAGACTATTGCACGCAGATTGGTGAGAGATGTAGGCTGCGAAAATTTCAGGAAAATGTGTAGGCTAGCTCAGAATAGATATCTCAAGATGGTAAAACAAATGACAAAAAAAATAACTGTACTTAAACATGATGATTACTATAAGCGGCTACAGGTATTGGTTGTGCAATATTCTCGAATAATGTCAATTGTGTGAAAAGATTTACTGGAAAACTATTTAATGTCTTAATGTTAGGGGATCTTGACAGCTGCAGGCTGCTTAACCCTTTCCCATACTACTGATTTGCGGTGAAATATGGCATATAATTAGAAAGCAATAGAATGGTAACCGAGCTGTATATATGCTGTTGTGGGAATTTAAGGGAACTTTGTAGACTAGCTCAGAATATGAGTAAGTGGAAATACGCGTCCAACCAGTTTCAAGACGGCAAACCTAATGGCGAAAAATAAGTGCACTTAAATCTGATGATTATTATAAACAACTTCAGGTGTTGGTTGTGAAATATTTTCAATTAATATTGATTGCGCAAAAGGATATATTGAAAAAACTATTTATTCGGAAAATGTTCAAGTGCAGGAAGAACAAGGCAACCACAGACTGATTACCCCCTTTCACATGCCCCTACATGTGATTATCCTATGCTCTACTCGAAGGTACTACATTGGCCAGGAAGCGAGTTTTCTTACCTGAAAAATTTTGAATTTTGACGAACCCTTTCTGTTCCAAGCAAGGTAAGGATCTTTAACATGCGTGACAACACTCACACAAAGGACCTCCATTTTACCTCTCATCCAAACGAGAGCGTATTTTTGTGAAAAATGCTCGCCTAACATTTTCCAAGCGGACCGTGTCGGGATTCGAACCCGGAACCTTGGGCGCAGTAGTCACACGCATACCAATTACGCCACGGAGCCATCCCACTTCCCTTTACATACCATACATGTGATTTTCCAGTGCTCCATCCGAAGGTACTACATTGGCCAGGAAGCGAGTTTTTTCTACCTGAAAAATTTTTTTGAATTTTGCCGAACCCTTGCTGTTCCAAGCAAGGTAGGGATCTTTAACGTGCGTGACAACATTCACACACGGGACCTCTATTTTACCTCATCCGAACGAGGGCGTATTTTTGGAAACATTGCTCGCCTAACATTTTTCAAGCGGACCGTGTCGGGATTCCAACCCGGGACCTTGGGCGTAGTAGCTACACGTACACCAACTACTCCACGGAGCCGCCTTTCCTTCTCATACTCCACATGTGATTTTCCAATGCTTTACCCGAAGGTACTACATTGGCCAGGAAGCGAGTTTTTTACCTAGAAAATTTGGAATTTTGCCGAACCTTTGCTGTACCAAGCAAGGTAGGGATCTTTAACGTGCGTGACAACACTCACACACGGGACCTCCATTTTACCTTTCATCCGAACGGTGTATTTTTGTGAAAAATGCTCTCCTAACATTTTTCAAGCGGACCGTGTCCGGATTCGAACCCGGGACCTATGGCGTAGTAGTCACACGCAAACCAACTACGCCACGGTGCCGCCTCCTTCCACATACCTACATGTGATTTTTTAATGTTAAACCCAAAGGTACTACATTGGCCAGGAAGCGAGTATTTTTTATCTGGAAAATTTAGAATTCTGCCGAACCCTCGCTGTTCCAAGCAAGGTAGGAATCTTTAACGTGCGTGACAACACTCACACACGGGACCTTCATTTTATCTCTCATCTGAACGAGGGTGTATTTTGTGAAATATGCTCGCCTAACATTTTTTAAGCGGACCGTGTTGGGATTCGAACTCGCGACCTTCACATACCTTACATGTGACTTTCCATTGCTCCATCCGAGGGTACTACATTGACCCTTTCACATACCTTACATGTGACTTTTTTCCAATGCTCCACCCGAAGGTACCACATTGGCCAGGAAGCGTGCTTTTACCTGGAAAATTTGTAATTTTGCCGAACCCTTGCTGTTCCATCTTTACACTCACACACCGGACCTCAATTTTACCTCTTATCCTAACGAGAGTGTATTTTTTTGAAAATTGTTTGCCTAACATTTTTTAAGCGGACCGTGTCGAGATTTCAACCCGGGACCTTGGGCGTAGTAGTCACACACATACCAACTACGCCACGGAGCCCCCCACCCTTCACATACCACTGAATTGCGGTGAAATAGAGCATACAGTTTGAAAACAATAGAAGAGGGAACCGAGCTGTTTATAAGCTGTTGTGGAGATTTCAGAGAACTGTGTTAACTATCTCAGAATATAAATAAGTGGAAGTTACGCGTCCAACCACTTTCAAAAGGGAAAACCTTATGACGAAAAAATACGTGCACTTAAGTCTGAGGATTATTATTAACTACTACAGGAGTTGGTTGTGAAATATTTTCAATTAATTTTGATTGTGCGAAAGGCTATATCGAAAAACTATTAATTCGGTAAATGTTCAAGTGCTGGGGGAACTTGGCAGCAACAGGCTGCTTACCCCTCTTCACATACCACGGAATATGGGAATATGGGTATAAATTGTAAAACAATAGAAGGGGACTGAACTGCATCTAACAAGAAAGAACAACGGCTATCTCCAAGGACAACAAACAGAAACAAAAAGAAAATTGCTGAAAGCATATGTGTAAAGCACAGTACAATATGTCTATGAAATACGGGCAGATGTATGAGGATGATAGCATAGACAGACAAAGTAAATTAAAAAAAACGTTATAGAAATAGTAGGGACATAAAGATATCTGTGGAAGAAAAGGAGAAATAGAAGGGCAGAATACGTTCTAAGGCATTTTTGGGAGAATAGTATGAGATATATTACAAGCAGAGATAGGAAAAAGGAGGTAGAGGTAGACCTAGATCAGACTATCGCACGCAGATAGTGATAGATGCTGACTATAAATTTCAGGGAAATGTGTAGGTTAGTTCAGAATAGAAAACAATGAGGATACGCGTCTAGCCAGTTCTAGGACTGAAGACCTAATGATGATGATTATTGAAGTTAAAGATTCAAAATGTTTTACTTCTTAAATTTATCAACTAAGTAATCCAGTTTAGTCCATAACAAGCAGTCTTGAAATTGCTTTGCCGCCTGGAGGTCTTTCTCTTTTAAAAATTTGCTGTGTGCTCTTAATTCATTAACACGCTAAAAAAGTTTACAGGGCGTTAACCATCTTGCTTCATAATCAAATAATAATGGTGAATGTTCTGCGCCCATGTACTTGCAAAATACAAAAACAACAGGGATTCGGTGGTTTTGTCTTTATAGAATTTACTGCAATTGCAACTGTCGCTAACCAGGACTTACTTGTTCGGCTACAAGCATTTCTGAAGAATCATGAAATGTGTTCAGAGTACCTTGGAGATTTGTATTTTACAAGCGCTTAAAACACAGGACTCTGTTACCCATAGCCCGTACGCTTTCAGTACATGTACCGACACAGTTTTCCAACCTAGCATTTGCTTCGTTAAAAAACTTCAGTGTGTTAACGAATTCGTTGCTGTTGCTTTATTTTGTATCAGTTAGCAGAAAAGTAGATCTCAACTGCTTTCACTTCATTGCAAAATCGAATATTTTCAATGAAATCTTTGTTAGTAACTGTGACCTCATCAAGCTGAATTGCCAATAATTTATTATGCAGCTTGAACAAAAGTCCTTGCTGATGATCTTCCTCCTAACTGTGCGATCAACAGTACAATTTGATAAAAGAATACATTGAAATTGCTTATAAAGCCCACTTTCCGCATTATTTTTACCATTTGAATTGCAGCCTACAGAACAAGTCATTCTCTAATTTGTTTGCAGTTTGTTACATTCTATTGCTTCGCAATTATAGGTAAGCAAAGAAAATCTCCCGCACCGAATACCGCAACAAAGCAAGGGGAATCCAAAGAACTAATACCATCCTAGCTAGAAACGTCGTTGAGTGGAGTGGGTCATACAGAAAGAAAAATAGGAAACCTCAGAAAGTAGATTTATTACAAACCATTAGTTAACAAACATAGTATCAAAAGAAATATTTACAAAAACCAAAACGAACATTAACGTCTTGTTAAAACATTATATAGACGAAAAGTTAACTTGCATATAACACAGCATAACTCCAAAATATACATAAACTTTAGACAAATATCAATTAAGGATTATTTCCGTCACATCAATTCTTAAAATATAAATAACACGTATATGTATACTTACACAATGTTTCCAGCCCTAAATACAAGAAGAAAATTAGACATAATATATACAGTAATACAAAGCTGTTTACTTGTTACTTACCGAAATGCATTTACTAAAAGTAATAGCGTAACCATAAACTGAAGGTAAGTTTTATGGATAACTAACTGCTAAACTTATTCTAGCTTATAATTAGTAAACAAATTGTTGTCGTTAGCATTTCCTAAATCTTAAATTAAAGTAAGTAAATTATTGAACGCAAGCTTATGCTTATTTTAAGTGTGACTTAAACAACAATTGTGTAATCACATTGTGCACAAACACTTGACAATAAATACTTAAACCCGAATCTGTAATTTATCGTTCCATAACCATGCGTAAAAAGAAACATAAGCACTGGGCGTGGTTATCAACCATAAAAAAAGATAAAACCACGTTTTATAAAAAGTACTCACAAAACGATAGAGTATTCGTACCTTAGTTCTTTTGTCTGCCAAAGAGGAGTAGTTGCCTTCTGAGGGTACTATTCGCTCAGTATGAACCCTATCGTACATCGCCAGCCTGCCTTTGGTACCATTGTAGTAGATCTGAAAATGCGTACTTACAATTAACAGATCGGATTTTTTTATGAAACAATTTCACTGGTTACAGAAGATTAACTAATTTTTTCTCTCTAGAATCCAAGCAAATCTGTGCCTTTTAAAAGAATGCATCTTAAATAACATTGCGACTTTTCAAGTCTCTTTCCGTGAAAGAACGCTGCATAGAATAGAATCTCTTCCGATGTTCAATCTGTGTATATGCGGAGATAAGCCACCAGCTGATAACTTGTCCTTTCAAAAATATTTCCCATCAATCAAAACAACCACCTGCAAAGCATCCTGAAAATACCACCTGCAAATTAGCGTAATTAAGAAAATAAATGACCTCAATACAAACATAAGGAATTCCACCAACCATGTCCGCGTAAGGACGCTGCCCGGTGGTATCGAAACATTGTCTGTTCAATCTGTTAGGCATACCTGCAACCCACATTGCAGAACTATATAGTTAGGTGCATAACGGTAGAGATTTACTCTTGCGAATATTACTACCGCAAAAAAATAAACAGGTGGACAGTTTCCGTAGTTCGCAGTCTGTGTCCGTAAACATCTGTTTGAAAACGAAATACCGCGTTTTAAAGCGATAATAGTACTTCGTAGTAACTGTTTTGATAACCAACATTTCCTCACTAAAACGCAAACAGATTAAACGTATTTTCAAACCATATGTCATAATTTATATAAGAAATGCAGGTATTTACGTTTATTTTAGCAAACCTATAAGACAAAAATTTTTAACCTTTCATAGCCAAAGCAAATTTTCCTACTTTAGGCTTAGCACGTTATCAAAACGGAATAGATTTAACGTATTTAACTTTGTACTAAATATTTAGTGGAAATTTTGCAGTTTGAAGGTAATCGATACTTGTTAATGAAACGAAGTAGCCAGACAAACCAAAAGAAAAATCGTTTCAGAAAATACAAAGAAAACTAAAAAGAAAAAACTTTATATCTGCGTCGAAAATCAATATACATTAATAGGTTGAACTAAAAGGAAATTCGTTTTAGAAAACTAGAAAAAAACTCATAAAATAAAAAAAATTTATCCGTCTTGAAGTACCAGTACACCGGACTAAATCAAGAAGTTTAAAGAAATGTAGGAAAAAGGAAAGGTATAGGGTGGCAATCGCTGAGGGCAAAGATGGAAGGTTATAACACTGCAAAAGTCATCGGAGGACGGATATCTCTAGTATAGAAAAAGTACAGTTTTCAACCTCAAGAAAAAAATTGGTTTCTCGCAAAAAAACAAAAAGTCAGGAAAGAAACGAGGAGAAAAACCAACAGTATAATCCAAAACGAGACAGTAACTACCAAGCCCCAAAGTATGCAAGGCAACGACGAGAATGCTGGACAGAAACATTGAGGTACTGCAAGCTGTGATAACAAAGAATTGTATTAACCCTTATGGTACTATACATTTTTACACCTTGTGTTTATGAAACGGGGTACTCGGGCATTCTTATGATTAATGTGCACATTTGCAAGTCAAGTCCGGCAAATAAGTAACGAAATAACCCATCTGCATAATAAAATCGTGCGTTTGGGTTGCTTTAACATCAGTGTATTTTTTGGCACGCCCTTTACTCCTGATACACACAACTGTTCGCGTGATTCTAAACCGTTTATATCTCGGGTAGCACGTGATCGGTGATGAATTATTTTATTTCTTAACTAGAATTTTAGCTACAAGTCGTTCGGTTAACGTCAGTTGCGATTCTAAGTTCATAAGAATGGTTTGTGTGTTTAGTTTGTGCACGGCAACGTAAACATGGAAAATGATTACAATGAATCGATTGCAAGCCCAAATTTTCAACGTCTCGATTAGGGTATGTTAGACATATATTTTTCGTCAATAATAAATGCTTTGTTTTTACAACATCTAGTTCAGTATGAAAATCCTTACCTTGGGACTACAAAGGATATATTTTTTTATATCGGTGAGTTTCCTTCTTACCAAAAT
The DNA here is from genome assembly GCA_036346225.1 of Platerodrilus igneus. NCBI lineage: Eukaryota > Metazoa > Arthropoda > Insecta > Coleoptera > Lycidae > Platerodrilus > Platerodrilus igneus. The sequence goes on from JARFIW010001116.1 coordinate 256,684, forward strand.
GTATAATCCTTCTTTTAAATAAACTACGTGCAATGTAACACGTATTAGTTTTTTTACATAAAAATTTGTTACTGCGGTTTGACTGAAGAGCAGAGGATGAGTTTGCTTGAAGATTCATCTAGCGATGATCAGGGTGTGAACAGTGATGAGGATACCGACTAGCTACCACCTCGTGTTGAAGGATCTGATGTAGAATATATGGGTGATATTGGACATATGGAAAATAAGAACGAAGAGAATTCGCATTATGAAGATGAAGTAAGTGGATCGAAAGACGACAAGAATAATCATGATTTGCATCACAATACTAATTCACAAGAATATGTTTCTCGTGACGGAACAGTTTGGAGAACGTCTCCATTACCAACGTCTCAGACTCCAAGTATCAATATTCTTCGCGAATTAGGTAAAACAAATTTTATTTTAGAGAACCTTTACTAAAACCTAGACAACGTTATGTGTATATTTTCAGGTGGTCCATGTGCCAGCTCAAAATTGTTAACTTCTTTGGACATATTTTGTCTAACATTTAAGGAAGAAATGAAACTCTTGGTTATTAGAAAAACGTATTAAAGAGCAAAAAACACTATTTTCAAACATAATCACACCAATCCAGAAAAGAAAAATATTGGAGATACCTGTCAGTGGAAGAACTAAATGCGTTGCTCAGAATACTACTTATTACTGGGGCTCAGCACTTAATTCCGCACATGTTACTGAGTTATGGAAGAACGATACGTTGCCTATATACAAGGCAAGTATTAGTCGAAACAGTTTTCAAGATATACTGAAATTCATCCAGTTTGATAATTTTCACACCCGTGCACAACGACAAATAAGTTGCAAAACAGCTCCTATTGGTGATATGTGTTTAATACTCCCTGTATGTTTGTTGTGGTTTCTTAACTATTCTTTTTGATAAAGATCATTTTAACAAATATAAGCGGTTTTTTCTCAAGAAAGATTAAAAAGAATATGTGTTTAATGCTGAATCGTAATTTGCGGCGTCACTTCAAGACGTTCGAAAACGTCACCGTTGATGAGCAGATTTTTCCTTACCGCAGTAAAACAAAGTTCACTCAGTATATCCCATCAAAACCTGCAAAACAAGAAATAAAGGTTTTCTGGTTGGCTGATTCTGAACTGGTTATCCTTTTCAGGGTATTATTTACACAGTTACCTACTTTTATAGTTATCTCCTTTGTATGATATGTAAATTTTTTTATATTTTGATAGGTAGAGAAGAAGCAGAACAGAGTCAGGTAAATGTTGGTGAGAAGGTTGTTGTTAATCTCTGTAACCATTACAAAAGCAGTGGACGAAATATTACCATGGATAATTTCTTTACGTTTATGTTCTTTTGGCAGAAGATCTAAAATCTAAAGATCTTACACTAATAGACACAATCAGAAAAAACAAAACTTTCAGTCCTAGTGAAATGCAGGCTTCAAATCTCGAAAAGTACATTAAAGGGTTTTTGGATTTTTAGAAAAAGGCACCATGTGCTCATATATGCCAAAGAAATATAAATCTGTGATACTACTTTGGACTATGCATAGAACTGCAACTATAAATAGCACTACAGCAGCGAGAAAGCCAGAAATAGTTTTGTACTACAACTCTCAAGATCTGGTGTAGACCAAATGGACCAAATGGTTGCTAAATACTTTACAAAAAACGAACTAACCGTTGGCCGTTGGCATTATTTTACAATATTTTAGATATGGCTGCTTTAGCAGCCTGCATAATTTTTACGCAGCACAATTCTCAGGTTTCTTCCTAAACTGACCGTCGGCGATTATTTTTGAAAAATTTGGGTCGAGATCTATGTTTGCCTTCTATGATAAGGAGAGACCAGGATCTACTGACAACACGTTTCTCTTTTGTAAAATCAGGTATGGAATCTGTCTTTGGTGGTAAATTGACATCACAAAATTTAGCGACAGTTCTCACTCAAGAATGTGATAGAACTGGTCGCTTGAAGTATACTGGTTATTGCCAAATCTGTGAAACTGAAATGGGACGAAAAACCCGTAAAAGCTGCAACAAATGCAATAATCCAGCATCTCATCAGCACACCAGCCCAGTTCCAACGATTTGCAACAATTGCCAATAATTTCTGTTCTTACCAGTTCAGGGAATTTATATTTTGTATTATTCTAATAAATACTTGGTTCTGTAATAAGCTTTCTAAATAATAAATATACTTATAATATAATAATTCAAAAAAGCATTATAAAATTTATTTATTTGCGTATGGTAAAGGAATGAGTACCCCGGTACTCTTATAGTAGACTGAGGGTGCATTTTATAAAAATAAAGATATAAAAATAATTACCAACAATCTAACAAAGTAACAACCAAAAATCTACCTTTATGTAGTAAGCTATTTTTTCAGAGATGTCCTAACGCAATAAAATAAAAGCTTTAGCCGAAAGAAAAATACGTAAGTATCAACTTAAAATAGTACCCGGGTACTCACTATGGTATCGTAAGGGATAACAACCTAAGAAAAGCTAACTAAACCGAAAAATCGACTAAGTTGTGGTTTCTTCAAAATAGAGGAAAGGTTTACAAAGAGCTAACAGTAAGAATTCCAGCTAATGGAAAGAAAAAGAAATGTGGACCAAAAGGAAAAGATAAGCAAAACTAAGATAAAACAAACAGCACCGAAGAAAGAAGACAAAATTTAAGAAAAGAACCAAAAATATGTGTGTATTGAAATGTATTATAAATTGTTTTTATCTTTATAATTCATTATTAACTTTATCCTCGTGACTATCAGCTAAAAAAATTACACCCCCAAATTTCCTAAACCTTAACCTGATATCACAAGGTCAAGAATTTCTTCTTATTAATGTAAGCCCAAGGTAATGTTGGATGGAGAATGCTTTGAGATAAAGAAAAACTCTTAAGACATAAACGGCTAGTCGAGTGTTAGCTCTGGGTAGATCATGAGCTTGGGTCATGGGTTGATAAAAGACCGAAAATATATTTAATGAGCGCCACCGTATTTTTCAATACAATAACCAACAAAATGTAACTGTGCTTGTATAAGGGGAATGCGGAAACCTTATCTTAACACCACTAACATAGCCATAAAACCTGAATTTCACTCTTTAACACACTTACCAAGACCTCAAACACCAGATGTCATACAGATGTCTCGGCTTTACCTGTGAACAAACAAAAGTACAACATGGACACCATTTGTGTCCTCAAAAATATTTGCCAAAAATAAAATAATAGAATTTAGACTTCTAAAATATATACTGAAGGAATTTGTTTTCACTACACACAATTTCTAATCCGGGATGACTTGCAATTTTTTTTGAATTTTAAATAATAAAAAGTCATTCAAAAACAAAATAGATTCTATTTGGATAATATATATATATATAACTACAATATTTAAGTTTGTATCTTTATAAAATTTTCTCATAATAATTTTCTAGAACAGAAATAGACTAGTGAAGTTTTGGATTCAAAATTAAGAATATTTCTGAATGGATCTCTTCTATAAAATTTAATTAGATTGACGTGGAATTTCTAAGTTACTCATAATACATAAATTTCTTTCAATCAACGAAGTACTTCCTTAATCTTCACAATAACATTTAATTATCAAAGTGCTGATATTGTAAAATGTAATTATTCTAATTTATTTTTATTCAACAATAAGTACGCAAATTTTATATGTCGATGAAAAATGCAAGTTCATGACCTCAAAATCTTTAAACATATTTTTAAATTAAATTAAGACAGCATATGACGTCTAGATAGGACAACTGAATCTATGTTTTTTTTTATATCTGACATAAGATGTCATTCACAACTTTATTAAATATACTATTTGCGTACATGTGCAAACATTCTCACAAGCAATCGACATATTATTTAATTCGTTGATTCTTCAAAAACTATTTTCTTTTTACGTTACTCAAATATTTAATGTTTGATAATTTATAGCTCTTCGAATAATCCTTCAAATTCTGCCCTCACCTCTACTTGCCTAACTTCTTCTACTTCTCATTCTACGTTCTCTTCGATACTTCATCCAGGTCCTCCTGCTCCTACTATCAAAACCTACTCTTCTTCGGCAAATATAGCTTCTAACAAAATTTCCTCCGTTTCTAGTTCTGCCTCCTATTCTACTCCTTCTTCTGCTCGCCCTACTTATACACTCTCACCCCAAAATGTGCCTCCACCACGCGTACAACCTATGCTTCGAATTAGTGACTTGCAGCTAGCTTCTCAAGAGTGTGTTCCTGTTTTCCTAAACAATTCTACTACAGAATTTTCTGTCGTGTCTGCAAGCACAAAGGTCGCTGTAATGACCATAACTTTTAATTCCGTCTGTGAGGGTCCTCCGGAAGTCCATAGACCGGTATCTTTAATGCCTCCTGCCGGTTGTGTCAAAATTTTACCTGTTCCTGCTTCCTTAAATGATTCTAGTCAAGAAATTGCTGTTGTACCTACAATAACAGCTGTAGCTACATTGACGATTACTCCTAATTTAGTCAGCGAAGGTTCGATCGAAGTTCACGATCCTGTATCTTTAGTGTCTGTTGCTGTTGCTGTCAAAATTTTACATGTTCCTACTTTCCTAACTTGTTCTACTCAAGAAATTTCTGTTGTACCGTCAATCACTGCCGTAGCTAAAGTAAAAATAATTTCTAATTCCGTCTGCGAAGGTCCTGTTAAAGTTAGTGAACCCTTAACTGTGATGCCTGCTGCTGTTGTCGTTAAAGCTTTACCTAATCCTGTTTCGTTACCTACCCTTACTCCTTTTTCTCATGCTGATAAAATGCTACTTACTTCTGTTCTTTTAACTAAGGTTGGTGACATCCTAGCTGATGTTCTGTTATATAATGCTGACGAACTTCTACCTGATCCTGCTCCTTTTCCTAAGTTGGATACTTCCACAACCAATACTGTTTTCTTTTCTAACTGTGATACTTCTAGTCCTGCACAAAACGTCAATAAAATTTTATCTACTTCTGTCCCTTTCTCTAACGTAACTGAAGTGTGTTCCGCTTGTGTTTCTTTTCGTCAGGTTGGTTCCCGTACAGCCAATACTTTTTCTTTTTCCACCGTTGATGTACTGACAACCCATGATGTTTCCGTTTCTGCCATTGACCTTCTTACCACCCATCCCAACAATAAACAACGTCCTACTATGACGCGTTTTGAGTTTTCTAAATCACCCTTGCCACCTCCTAAACCTAGTTCTATAACTACTATACCCCCTGCTATCCCTATTTGCCATAGAACTGCCCAGAAGAGGCAGACTTTATTCTGTGCTCCTTCCGAACCTAAAGATGTTGGTCGACGAAACCTTAATGTCCTCGATCTTGTTTCATTTTCCTTTTGGCGGCGTAAACGCCTTAAGCCCAATATCTAGTTCTTGTGCCCTTGATTCTGATGCCGACTTTGCTCTTCCTCGGATTTGATTTTTGGTAATTGCGATTTCGATTTACTTCCCGGTTTTGCTGGGTTTTCTTTCGGTTGCTTTTCTTTTTCTTTCTTTTTCACCCGTGTGGGTCCGGGAAGAGAATAGCCCCATGGTACGACCTGCCTCTCGTAAGAGGCGACTACAGCGGTCATACATAACATCTATACACATCCACTCTATACACACACACACCCATACCCACATACACATACCTACACATACATAACGACACTGGAATTCGATTTTGTTTTCGTTGGTGTTATTCTTAGGATTCTTGTTTTTTTTGCTTGTGCTTATTGTTTAGTATTAAGCTTTTTGGTTTATTTTTCTTTCTCCTTTTTTTTTTCGTTTTTTCTCTCGTTTCTTTCGTTCCACATTCCTGTCCATTTTTTTCCTGACTGGTTTTCCTTGCGGTTAGTTGAAGTACTGACTTCGATCACTCGTTATATCTGCTCCTGTGGTAGTTGCTCTTTAGGCCTACTTTCTGTCCTTTAGGAATCACGACTTAGTCGACTTTTAGGTCTATTAGCAAATTACTTTTCTTACTTGGTTGTACTATACGACTTTTTTTTCTTTTTGGTACCACAGTTGAAGCCTTTCGTTACTTTTCCCAGTTTTCCGTTTGTCGTTCCCTAGCTTACTTGAGGCTTGACACTTGTGTCTTATGTTGGCTATTGCTGTTGGTTTTCTTCCTCGCTACTTTTCTTTTCTTTTGGTTTCTGCGCGCGAAATCAATTTTCTTGAGGTTGGAAACTGTGCTGTTTCTTTTCTAAAGAGACATCCGTCCTTTGACGACTTTGGCAGCGTTTATGCCTTTACACCTTAGTCCTCTTCGATTGCTACTACTTACCTATCCTTTCCCTGTGGATTTCTTTACTCTTAGTTTTGTCCGACACTTTGGTCCTTCGAGCCGGAAATTTTTTTGTTTGGTTCCTTGTCTGTCGCTTTTTCTTTCACCCCGACGTCTTTATTTTGCTAGGGGGGAATTTGTTACGTTCCCTTAAGGTCAGCGTACTTAAAACACATCGTTTTGTATAGCTGGTTGTATAACGTCGATTTTCCTTAATAAATAAATAAATATTCGCCGTATACAATTCGTCTTTATGCTATCTATTCTCGTTTGAGATAAGAGAAGCTCAGGTGATATGTTAAACAACGATTTTTACATTAAACAGATTAGCGTAGTTTACAGTTGTTCTTGGTTGCTAAAAATTACGAGTTTAGCAGTGTTTCGATGTATTTCCTATAAATTGTTGAGTTTGTAGTTGTAGTTTGTCCTTTGTTCTATATTTTATTTACATTAAAAATTCTGTTGCTCGTTCTGCTTTGACGATATGCATACTTTGGATTATCGAAATACCGTTTTAAGCTTGAGTGTTTCTAAAAGTGAGTATACAGTGTAGCAGATGCAGTTGATGCTGTAGTTCTGAATTTTGTTTCTACTACCGAAGAATCTGAAATGGATTATTGCTTGCGCGAGTTTCGTTATTTGCGAAATATAGCCGATTACCGGTTTACAAAGTTGAACTTAAACTAGATTGGTTGAAGTTTCTCACTGCTTTTGGATGTTTATGAAAATAATACACATTTGGTTCCAGTTGAACTTAAACTAGTGTTACAAAATACTTCGAAATTGTTTTCTTAGGACATAGGATTAACAAGAAGAGTTATCAATGCCACCTGGTTCCATTAGTATGATGATGTCTGCTTCTGACACCCGTGAAATACGTATGTGTGATTTAGTGCTTCGTTAGTGCCGAACCTCGTGACTCCCACCCTTCCATTGCACGGAGGCGCTACTGCAGGACTTTCTGTAAGTGAACTATTTCCTACTTTTTTTTATTTTAAATATCTATCCGTTGCTTACCATATCTTTGTCGTTCTGCCACCTTACACAAAAGACTTGCATGCTATTAATTAAAAAAAAAAAGAAAGACTAATACTGCTGAATTACTCATCAATTGTGCTTACCTATCTACCTTTTGTTAAAATTTTGTCTTGATTTATGTTAAATTGGTGGGTGAGGAAACGTTTCTGCTACTCCCCAATATTACCTCACTTTGTATTAAAAGTTTTTGTACTGCTTTTACCGTTGTCATATTTTACATTCTTTTACATTCTTTTACATTCTTTTACATTCTTTTACATTCTTTTACATTCTTTTACATTCTTTTACATTCTTTTACATTCTTTTTTTTTCAGGTTTACTTAACTATTTTTTTTCAGGTATTCTAATTCTTTTCTTACAGGTACTGTCCGTTTGCTTCCTACCCCCTAATCTCCGATTGAGCCCGGTCATTCCGTGATTCTCTTTGTGTGTTACGCCCGGCTACAAGAACAACGTAGCATAAAATTGGCGCCCAACGTGCCAACCCAAGAATTACGTAACAAGCCGCATTTTTAAATCATTTTATACTTAAAACTAGTTTTTATTTTTAAATCTAAATACAGAAACCATTCAATTTTATATAAACCGTGTATGCAAATTACTCTTGTTTAAAAAATATGCATCCGTACCCTGTTAGAATACAAATCGATGAAAATTTTATTGCATTTGCAAAGTATAAAGAAGCTCTTATTGATTATGTAATACATTTCCCGTGTGTAGATAGCATTTAGCTTCATTTACTAGTTTCAAGTAAAATTTTAATTTTAGAATTTGCTTACTAATGGATAAATGCGTCACGTTTACTAGGAAATGTTTTAAAATGCAATTAACTATGAGTATCAATGAATAAATGCCGATACAAAGAAATTTGCGGCAACTAAAAAGTCATAAATAGGAATAGAGGTAAGAGACCGCGAGTTTAACCGCTGTATATATTTCAGTACTCAAGAAAGAGATTAGTAACAGATAACTTCGCGCGTTAAAAAAGGATAGACCAAACTTTTACGATAATCATAAAATTATAGCTTGACGCTAATTAGATCATTAAAACTGGAATCCCCGAAAATATTACACCACTTGGGTGTGGTATTATTCGAAACAGATCGGAAAAACTTTGAAAAATGACGTATAGAGATGCTTCTACTATGTAAATAGAAGTAATTAACAATCGGGATTCATTCAGGCTTCGGCCTGCATACAGTATTTGACATTTAAGATGTAATTTTTATGTAAAGAATTGATTCATTCTTTCCTAAGTCAAACAATATGTAACTTTGAATAACGATTTGAACGTATCGTTATGAGATATTGCTGTAGTTTGCCTTAATACAATAAAGGTTTAAATTCCTTATCTTTTACGACTTTAAAATTTATGGCTTTTTGCTTTAATTGAATGTATGTTTACATTCCTTTATCTTATAATGTAGACGATATCATTTACCTTTGCTACTAATGGAATTCTTTCAAAGTTCAATAAACACGTTCTTATTTTTCAGTTTTATATTAAATACGTGCTTTTATCAAAATACGATCGTATGTTTAGAAGTATTATACACGTAACTTCCCGCAATTTAAATACACTTTCAGAGTATCACATTCTTTATAGATTATCAAACAAAATCTTTTATAACGCTTTTGTTTACGCTGCTGCATAATCTTTTGTAGTAGTTTTAATCGTTGAGTAATTTTTTGTATGAACCTCTTGCAATTCAGTACCTAATAGCAAAATTTATGGATGAGAAACTTTTACAAAAAGGAAAGGTTCGCTTCAGTTTACATGGCAAAGAGAATATGCGAGAATGTTTCAGAACAACATTTTTTAATTCTTTACTTATTTTTTGGAAATTCTACTGCTGATAACCACATACGTATATATTTTTCAAATATTTTTTGTGCTTAAAGGTTTTATTTATGTTTACATTATAAGAGAACGGGAGGGGAGAGGTAAACCAACAAAGTGAGTAAAGATTAGAGAGATCTGTACCTTCAAATATGCCCTGAGCATTGCTATAAAAAAATAAGAATACGAAGCAGTGTTTCGTAGCTGCTATAGCAACCAACGTATATTTTCTTCACTTACTACATTGCAAACAATTGCTGTTTGTTATACGGGGTTTTTGTACTCCACAGTGAAAAAAACTTTATTGGTTCAAGATAAATATTGTGTTAACGTTTTTGATTCTGTGCCTCCTATAAGACTTTTTCTATGAAGTAATTATTATACTGATTTCGTGCCTCGGCACTACGCTAAAGTTCAGTCAGCAGTAAAACTTTAACCACGTTTATGAATTGCAACTAGTTGCCTTTCTTACAAACTCAATGCACGCAGCTCAACAATTATTGTTGAATAGCAACAGGTAGCACATAAATGTCAAATTTATCGTAAACCACAGAAACTACTTACCTGTTACTGCTGAGCTTCTAATTTAATTGTTCGTGAAAACGGGAGCGGCATTTACTGAAAAACTAATTAAAACGTCTGACTAGTGCAATACAACATTCTACTCGAAAGCTGCACTAATCCAATAACTTACTTCACCAAATGTTTGTAACTATCAATTTTCCAAGCCGATCGAGCAAAGCATTAAGCGCCTAAAACCGTCGGGTCTGTTAAGCAGAAACGCGGTCGAACTTAAACTGGGAACTTGCAAACAGCGTCGGTTCGCTGTCGGCGCCCTTCGTCGATAAATTCACCTCGGAAGCTGAAACAGGGTATACTTCACTAAAATCTCCGAAGAGTCAAGTTAACTGATTTTATATCATGTCTGCTCTGATTTTACCGATTTACGTGCTCTCATTTTTTATTTCCCTTTAGCGGTGAATATATTTGTAGGGTTCATAGGTGTACTTTTGTGTTATAGTGTTATTGATCAAAACGTTCCAGGCGACAGTAAAGTTTTTGTAGCGTGTAATAATGAAATCGCACAAAAGCTTTAAGGGAAATAGTCCACATACTTTACAAAATAGATTCTGAAGTTTGCAAACTCTCTGCATTAGTTTCTTAAGTAGTAGCAATCCCAATTTAACAGATAACTTAAGGGTGATAATTTTAAACGCCTTCAATTAGTTTATTACAAATCCAAGGTATTCCATTTAATTCCAACAAATTTTCTCTAAAAGGTTTTTGCAGTGCAACATCGTAACACATTGTTTGGAAAAGTGAATCAAGAGATATAAACGGAAGCTGCTTCGATTCATTTTGAACGGTGACAAGATTGTTTACCCTACTTTAACCGAAATGGACGGTCTGATTGTGTGACGGAGCAAAAATTTTCGCTGAATGCTCTACTTGTTTGATTGTCTGACTCCTTTTATTGGTTTTCCATAACAGGGAATTACTCTAACTCATATGAGATTGTTTTTATTTGAATTGCATCTTGTTTGTTGAGTATATAACTGGGCTAAAGCTAAATTGAATTTACTTGGGACGGATTCTAAAACGCTATCTTGCTATTGTATTAGAAACAGATTCGATCAAAAGTAGCATTGAACATTTGTTGCAGTGCGATAGGCTTACATAGGTAACGCCTAATATTATTTTATCCTTAAATAATTTTTTACTTGCTTAAGATATTTCTTTATGAGTTTCCCATCTATACAGTGTTTCTCAACCTGTGAGGCTCCAACCTTTACAGAGGCCCACAACAACACAAGGGCGAATGCGAGAAAGTCAGAAGAATGAAGTAAAATCACAGAAAAAGCATTTTATTAAAAACACAAAAAATACAAATGCAACCTAAATCATTTCCAAAACAAAATAAAACGTCACTTCAGTAAGTACATGCATAACATTACGATTACGTGATGCAAACTTACCAATGAAGCAAATAAAAGCTAAAATATGACAATTAATCAAATTACTAGCTCCCTTGAGCCGCTCTCGTAGAGAACATCTTTTTTTAAGATAATAATATGTTGGAAATAAAAATTGTCAGTTCCTCTTCCATATTAAGTCATGATTTGTATATTGCTTTTAGTGCAGGCTTTGTAAAGGGTAAAAGTATACGAAAAGCCTTGCCTTTAGTACAAAAAGTTCAGCATCCGCGCTTGACTAAAACCCAAATCAAAATTTATTGGCAAACTGCCTTCTAATCTGATCACTTGCATTAATTCTATGTATTGTTCTTCATGTCAAACTGAGGCGCCTTCAGGGACTATAGCGAATGGATTTCCAACCCACTCGCATTTCTTCATGAATTTGTCATCGTTTATAATATACTTTCTAAAATCCTCCGTCTAAAAATCGATAAGTGATTTTCCATAATTGTACAAAAGACTTTGACATGCACCTCCTCGACGTTGTAAGTTTTAAGGAAGTCATTTAATTCTTGCATGTTTCTATGTTTCTACGCCTTAAATTATTATTTCATATAATTTTCTAAACAAAGCGCTGGTTTTGACTTTTAGATTCTAAGATAAAACAAGGATTAGCAAAAGGTCGTGCTACATTTAACAAGAAAGAGCAACTACTGTGTTCAAAGATATATGTCTGGAGAACAGCACTGTACGGCTGTGATGCCTAGACAGTAGGAGAAGCGGACAAGAAAAAGGTAGAAGCCTTTGAAATGTGATGCTACAGACGTATGAAGAAGATATCATGGACAGACAAAATTAAGAACAAAGAAGTTCTATAAATAATAGAGGAAGAAAGAAATATGTGGAAAACAGTAAAAATAGGAGAGATGGGATGATAGGTCACATACTAAAGCATGAGGAAATAGTGCGGAATATATTAGAAGCAGAGATTGGAAAAAAGAGAAGTAGAGGTAGAGTTAGGTTAGACTATTGCACGCAGATGGTGAGAGATGTAGGCTGTGGGAATTTCAGGAAAATGTGTAGGCTATCTCAGAATAGATATCTCAAGATGGTAAAACAAATGATAAAAAAAAACTGTACTTAAACATGATGATTACTATAAGCAGCTACAGGTATTGGTTGTGCACTATTCTCGACTAATGTCAATTGTGTGAAAAGATTTACTGGAAAACTATTTAATGTCTTAATGTTGAGAAATCTTGGCAGCTGCAGGATGCTTTACCCCTTTCCCATACTACTGATTTGCGGTGAAATATGGCATATAATTAGAAAAGCAATAGAAGCGTAACCGAGCTGTATATATGTTGTTGTGGGAATTTAAGGGAACTGTGTAGACTATCTCAGAATATGAGTAAGTGGAGGTACGCGTCCAACCAGTTTCAAGACGGAAAACTTAATAACGAAAAAATAAGTGCACTTAAATCTGATGATTATTATAAACAACTTCAGGTGTTGGTTGTGAAATATTGTCAATTAATGTTGATTACGCAAAAGAATATATTGGAAAAACTATTAATTCGGCAAATGTTCAAGCGCTGGGGGAACATGGCAACCACAGGCTGCTTACCCCTACATGTGAATATCCTATGCTCCACTCGAGACTACTATATTGGCCAGGAAGCGAGTTTTTTTACCTGAAAAATTTTGAATTTTGTCGAACCCTTTCTGTTCCAAGAAAGGTAAGGATCTTTAACGTGCGTGACAACACTCACACAAGAGACCTCCATTTCACCTCTCATCCGAACGAGAGCGTATTTTTGTGAAAAACGCTCGCCTAACATTTTCCAAGCGGACCGTGTCGGGATTCAAACCCGGAACCTTGGGCATAGTAGTCAGACGCACACCAATTACGCCACCGAGCCATCCTACTTCCTTTTACATACCTTACATGTGATTTTCCAGTGCTCCACCCGAATAGGGATGGACACAAACCGAACAGGTTCGAGGTTCGGTTCGAGGTTCCGTTCGATTTTTCAAACCGGACCGAACCGAACCGAACCGAACATTTTATTTTCGAACCGAACCTCGAACCGAACCGGCAAATTTTTCGAACCGAACCGAACCTAGCTCAAGGTTCGGTCCGGTTCGGTTCGAAAGGTTCGATTTTTTAAATAAAAATTTAGTTTAAAAATTTAATTTTCACTAAAGACATGTCAATCTTAATTTCTCCCAAACGCACATTTTAAAAATCTTTAGTAGCTAGCATATAAGAATTAGAACGATTTTCTAATGTACATGGTCATTGAGTTTTAAGCCAATAGGTAAATAATGTACTAGGTATTAGTGATACATATCTAATAAATTTTGTCATCGAGCCACGTTTGTAGATCAAAAAATTCTAGATTAGTTCGATTTGTTTAATGCTCCTTATTTCAAATTGTTGTTTGTTTATAACTAGTATTAGATATTGAAGAAACTCGAAATGATTTTGAAAATTTGGTTTTAAAAACTAGTTTATTTTATTTAATGAACAGAAGTCGTGTTGTAAATCATCTTAAACATATACAAGGCGAGGTCACGGTCTAGAGACTACAGAAGTTTTCAGAATAAACAAAACAATTAAATTTTTAATTAAGTATGTATTACTAATCCATCATTTTGAATTTTTTACTTTGATATGAAAACCAGCTCTCTATTAATACTAAAAAATGTGACCTTGTAGCAAAAACTAATCTCTTTTTTTTGGTACATAATCGCTCAACAAATGGTGTTGCAAAACCCATGGTACGATAGTATTTACGGTTTATTTATTGTGGCCATTACCAACGTCCTTAGAAGTAGCCGATACTCGAAAAGAATGACCTCAAACTTTCTCTCATGACCAAGGGTTGAAGTTTATGACTCATGGGGGCATAAACTTTTCAATCAATGCCGACAAAAAATGACACACTATAATGCAAATAACAAGCAGACATAATGTCCGTGCCATAAATACTGTTATATTTTAATATGAAAAACGTAAACACTGTTTGAGGTAGATTTACTATTCTTTTCGAGAACCATCTGATATTGTCTTTTAAAAAAAAATAATAATAAAAATAAACTGACAAACAGCTTTTTGTTTGTACTGTATAAGAAATCAGTAACACCTTATTTATTGTCTTGATACTTTTTTATACAAACTAAAACTAAAATAAAAGTAATCGCAAAGATTGTGTGATATTGTTCTTTCACGGTAAAATGACATTAGTAAAATTCATCAATTATTAACACATGCTAAATTTTAGAGGTGGTTTTCACTATTAACCTAACTGTAACTACGCTTTGTTAAAGAGAGTACCTATTGAAAAATCAAACCTGGACAAATAGTATTAATATGATGTATGCTACTAAAATCTAAAACATATTAATGTTGGGTTTATTTGAAAATAGCAGCTACTAAATATAAAAACTACATTAAACATTTAAATTGTTGTAGTTGAACGTACTAGTTGTTTAAAATATAAAAATGTCGAATCGGTTCGGTTCGGTTCGAGGTTCGATTCGAGGTTCGGTTCGTTTTTTTCGAACCGAACCGAACCGAATCGGAATATATTTTTTCGAACCGAACCTCGAACCGAACCGGATTAAAAAGTTTTCAAACCGAACCGAACCTAGGGCAAGGTTCGGTTCGGTTCGGTTCGAATTCATCACTACACCCGAAGATACTACATTGGCCAGGAAGCGAGTTTTTTTTTACCTAAAGATTTTTTTTTAATTTTGCCGAACCCTTGCTGTTCCAAGCAATATAGGGATCTTTAACGTTCGTGACAACACACACACGAAACCTCCATTTTACCTCTCATCCGAACGAGGGCGTATTTTTGTGAAAAATGCTCGCCTAACATTTTTCAAGCGGACCGTGTCGGGATTCAAACCCGGAACCTTAGGCGTAGTAGTCACACGCATACCAAGGACACCACAGAGCCACCCCTCTCGCCCTTCTTATACTTTACATGTAATTTTCCAATGCTCCACCCGAAGGTACTACATTGGCCAGGAAGCGAGTTCTTTTTACCCGAAAGATTTTGAATTTTGCCGAACCCTTGCTGTTCCAAGCAAGGTAGGGATCCTTAGCGTGCGTGACAACACTCACACACACAACCTCCATTTTATCTCTCATCCGAACGAGGCGTACTTTGTGAAAAATGCTCGCCTAACATTTCTCAGGCGGGCCGTGTCGGAATTCGAACTCGGAACTTTGGGCGTAGTAGTCACGCGCATGCCAACGACGCCACAGACCCGCTTTCTCTTCACCTAACATGTGATTTTCCATTGCTCCACCCGAAAGTGCTACAATGGCCAGGAAGCAAGTTTCTTTACCTGAAGAATTTTGAATTTTGCCGATCCCTTGCTGTTCCAAGCAAGGTAGGGATCTTTAACGTGTTGACAACACTAACACGTGAGACCTCCATTTTACCTCTCATCCAAACGAGGACAACACACACATACGGGACCTCAATTTTACCTTTCATCCGAACGAGGGCGTATTCTTGTGAAAAATGTAAGCCTAACATTTTTCAAGCGAACCGTGTCGAGATTCAAACCCGGTACCTTGGGCGTATTAACACACGCATACCAACTACGCCACGGAACCGCCTCCCTTCACATACCTTACATGTGATTTTCCAATGCTCCACACGAAGGTACTACATTGGCCAGGAAGCGAGATCTTTTTACCTGAAAAATTTGAAATTTTGCTGTACCCTTGCTGTTTCAAGCAAGGTAGGAATCTTTAACGCGCGTAAGGCCAGGAAGCGAGTTTTTTGTTGCCTGGAACTTTAGAATTTTTCCTAACGTTTGCCGTTCCAGGCTTTCTTTCCTTCGTTGGACCTGCTTTAGTCCCCGACTCCGTGTTACTGATTGCATTTTGGCTAGTTGTGTAGTGCGTTGCAATTTACCGTTTTCTCTATAGTTTGTACTTAATGCTAACCCTTCTTCTTTTTCTTCTGCCTGGTTGCTATAAAGCTACAAATATCCCAACTCCCACTTTTATCTTTTCTATATTTTCTATTTTTTTACTTCCTAAGTTGCTCCATAGTTAGAAAGTTAGCTCACAATATTGGGCTCTGGGTGTGAGAAACTCGCTCCAGATTTGTACCACCACTATCTTCCGTTGGGTTTTGCTTTAAGCCGTCTACAGTAAATTTGTTACTGATTTCGACTGAAGTTTGCTTCTCTTGGGCTGCTGTGTAGCTTAATTGGTTCGCGTGTGACTACCAAGCACAAGGTCCCGATTCGATTCCCGAAACGCACCGTTTGAAAAATGTTACGCGGGCTTTTTCCTAAAGAGACGCCCTTGTTCGGATAAAAGGTAATATGTAGGCCCCGTGTGTGGATGTTGTGCAACTTAAAGATCTCTACCTTGCATAAAATAGCAAGGATTCGACAAAATTCAAAATTTCCGGCTAAAAAGCTTTGTTCCTGGCCAATGTAGTACCTTCGGGTGAACCACTGGAAAAAAATCAAATATAAGGGCTGATGCGCTCTTATTTAACGCAGGCACGCAGGGTCTCCATCTACATTCCTACCCGATCTCTCATGATAAACTTATAAACTAGTACTGTTACACGGTACTTCTTCTTTTGGAGGGTATGTAAAAATCCCGTTTAAGGATGCTACATGATTACCCTACTGCTTTGGAAATTTCAGATTGTTATCTATATTGGGGGATGGGGGTGGCAGGCGTAGGATTTACAGGTCAAAAGAATTGGTATCTATTATCTTCTTCTTTGAATAGTTTTCTTAAGATCTCATCTTATCTAACTATAAGGTTAAACCATTAATATTTAGTGTTTATCCTTCTCCTTGAAATATCTCGGAAGTGTTATCTTACCAAATTAAAATTTCGAACTTATCTTTCTCGTTGAAAATACTTTGGAAATCTTATCTAAATGGAGTTCTTTAACAACCATCAGGTTGCTAATATCTATGTAGAGCCAGGTAGATAGGAAAAAGATAGAAGAGTATAGGAAGACCTAGACCAAGTTATATTAGTCAGAATTTACGTTGTGAAAGGTATGTAGAACTTTTTAGATTGGCACAGAATAGAAAAGATGTTAGAGCAGCGTCAAACCGACCTTAAGTAAGGTCGAATACAAAATTATGATGATCTAATTAATAAATGGAACCATTATGGTTAGTTAGATATCTTTCTTTAAAAAATATCTTACAGATTTTTTACTTTATCTAATTAATACTTTTAAACCATAAATGGTTAGGTATTTATCTTTCCCTCTGAAACTATCTTTGCAGTGTTATCTTATCTTATAATTACTGCAAATATCTTTCTCTTTGAAGATACCATTGCGAACTTAGAGTATCTGTTTGATGTTTTGCACTGTCGGTATTCATGACCAAGGGTAGGATTTGTATATAAATGAAAGTAGCTTGTCTGCCTTTTAACTTTGTATATGGTAGGATAGGATTAAGTAGTTACCTATTGTTAATGCAATAGTACTGACTTATTTGTTAACTTAATGTCTTTATTGTTGCAATGTATTTTATCTTTATCTTGTTAAGGGTCAACAAATACATAAGAATATTTGTATGCATTAATATGCATTGTATAAAATGAATTTTGTATTTAGCTTTATAGTGAATTTAAGGATAATTTTTAAGTATTTGGGATTCATTCTCCTTACCGATGTTGTGCCAGTGTGTAGGCAAACCGAACTCTTGCGCGATTAACTGATGTGGCTTGATGATTTTCTGGTATCTCAAAGGTTGCGTTGGTTTAAAAACCATGTGGTGCCTAAGACGTTATTTAAAATGTAAGTTTCAATGTATGTGTGCTCTCCTACACAAAGGTTTTTTTGTTTTTTCTTGTTGAAGCTATTACGCAGTTGTTATGCTCTGTGGCATCACGTGTTTTATTTTAATAATTAGGAAAAGGGGATTTTCAATTCAAAATTGCCAATTTTATAATAGTTTAGCTAGTATAAGTAGTTTACGACGCATTATAAATGTGTGGTTTAATGTTGCTGCACTGTACGGAAAGAACCTATAGCTTATTACACGTATTTTGTCAAATAAACAATTTCACACACTTCAAAGAATGTGCGGTCGTTGCCTTAACCAATTGCAACTTTCAAAGATGAAAGGGGTTCTTACAAATTCGTGTAAATGAACGCCATAATGGTGGCCTAACTGAACAGACGTAGTAAAATGGGTGCTGCGATGTAGTGAGTTACCTTGTTGTAGGTGAACCACCTCGCCGCAAATCTGGCAATTTATATGTCACCCACCCAAAAAGTAACCTGACGCACGTAGAGATACCAAATTCGTAATACGAGAATCTTTGGGTCTAATTTAAATACCTACATAATTAAAGATAAACCATTTCTTTATGTTATTTATAATGATGCAATGTATTTGTAAAAAGTATGTGCAAGATTACGACCTCTGTATAACCACGATGTAAACTGAAATAGGTTTACCTATAACTGCAATTTAGTTCGAATACGATTAGGGTTTCTACAAAAACCGTTAAAATATATGGTTCGTGAATTTGCAGTATACGAATAAGATTTGAGTAAGAGTATCTAAGAGAAATCATTTAGTTTTGATGAATTTATTAGAAACCAGTTTGGTGTTGTTTTAACCGCACAAGCTATTGTGTATTTGAATTTCTTAATGCTTTACCCTGTTGGCTAAGCATTGTTTCATATTTTTTTCATTTCTCTAACATATCTTTGATCTGCTCACTAGCAATCTATAGCAGATCGTATTTTAACTTTCTTCTATTTTAGACAATTTTATTTCTATTTAATTAAATTTAGTACATCTATGTGCTAGCTAGAATCCTACAACCTAATCTAACTACTCCTACTTCTTATGCTATTGCTTTTTAGAAATCCCGTATTTCTTTGTATCCTCACATATTTAATTTGCATTCATTCTCCCTCCACCCATTTATTCTTCCAACATTCATTCTCCCTCCACCCAAATTATTAGTGAGTATTACTTTATTCAAATTAAGTCTATTACTCTTAATTCAACACAAAATTTGCTTCTTTCTATTCTCCATAAGCTATTGAATCCTTTCTTTTATTTTTATTTTTATCTAACTAAATCTTCTTCTAATTTATTCCTGTTTCTGTTACTTTCTTTTATTCTGTCTATCCGAAAATGACCAGTGATATTTCCTATTTTACTTGTTTGTTTTTTGTTTTTATTATTCTAATCCAGTTTATGTCTCTGTTTATAATGCCCTTTTATTTTACATAGCTATTTCTAATACTACCTTATTCTTGCATGTTCCTAGCCATCGCATCCGGTAACTAGGTGTACATGCAAGTACCTGTCTTTTCGTGCTGAATCTCTGGCCATTTCGGTTTTCTGTTTATACATTTTCTTCTACGCTTTCTAGTGCTTGTCACTCGTCTCCGGCCTTTGCATCCGGAAACCGGAGGAATGTGTGACGGCTTCTAGCCTGTTCTTACAGTTTTACCCTTTTTCTTATTTATAACTGTTACGTCATCATCGAACATTTATTGGAATTGGTGACAATAAATACTTTGTGCGTGCATCCTACAGTTTTCAGTGAAACATTTTATATACCGACAGTGGAAGTGCGTGAGAACAGTCGCATTCGAACCCTTGCAGAAGACGGTTGTATGAGAGCTTTTGAAAAGCGACATCGACACCCAATCGTGCGTGTTTTTGGTGGTCCGTCGAAAGCTTTTGTGTGTGAACGTCTATTGCCCACAGCGGCACAGGATAAAAGGTATTTATACCCTTTATTAAGTAGTTTGGTGTAGTTGTTTAGTTATTACATAACCGCTCCACCGCCAATCGGTATTGCTACAAAAAGCAATTGGTCCTTCCCTGTAATTAGCATATCTATATCATTCCTTTATCATCCCATTAAGCCAATAACTATTCTAGGTTCCTTTTTACCCAAGTCGATTTCTTGGTCGTCTCAGTTGTTCCATATATTCTAGTTTGGCTCTATATAAGAACATTTGTGCATCTTCATTTAGGATTTTATATAGTTCCTCGTTTCTCACTATTTCGTATATTGGTTTATGCCTTAGGAGGTCTATTCTATCATTGTCTATATTTATACAGTTAATTACCATATGTTCGGGTGTACCTTCTTCATTACATGTTGTCCCTAAATCCCATCCTATATCTATAGGTGGGTTAGACACCAAGACCCGTGAGTAATTGAATTAACCCCTCCGTCGGATTGAAGTATGTCATTCGGTGTCTCTCTCGTATGATTGGTAACATTTCGTATACACTTCTTCCCTTATTACATGTGTTACACGTGTTTTGACATAGTTCCACAATTCCGCTATTGATTTCTTTCTTTGTTCTGCAATTTGTCCCTAATATCTGAGTTATTTCTGCCTGATTATCTTTTCGTAGCCAAAATAGAGCTGCTCATCTCTTTTTTTCTAGATGCATGGGTATTACGCCCAGGATTACCGTTAGCGCCTCCAGTGGCGTTGTACGGTATGCTCCAGTGAAACGTATTATTATGTTTCTTTGTGTCCTATTTATATTCTTTATGGGCCTAACCAGTTCAGTTTTATGCACCCATATTGTAGACTCGTAGGTCGCCATAGCAGCTAGGACATTGTTTAGATATTTTCTATTGGCTAAGCAGTGAGTTATTCTTACCTGGAGATTTAGAAATTATTTGAACCCTTGCCATACCAGGAAGGTAAAAGTCTCTAACGAGCTCGACAACTCTCACAAACCGGACTTTACATTTAACCTCGCTCCGAATGATGGCATAATTTTCTGAAAAATAGTCACCTAACAATTTTCAAGCGGCCCATGTTAAAAACGAAACCGGAACCTACTCAACCATGAAACGGGCTTCAGAAGGTTGGTGCCAGAATAAATTATTGAAAACCTATAACCATTATAGTAAAATAAGCAGAAATTTGTAGGTTTTGAGATATTACTCAAGACAACAGTTAATAGTAAACTTGGTAAGGTGGTTGATAAACAAATCTACCCAACGCATAGATCTTTGTGTTTAATTATACCTTAAGGAAATGAGTTATGAAAATTATTACTGAGGTATGTGTATAGAACGTTAACTCATCTTCAGCTGTTCTTTCTATTACAAATTTAGGCCAAAAAGGTAGACCAGCTTTAAGAAGTTATAGCAATTACAGCAACCTGTAATAGGTAGATATCATATCAACATGTAGCATGTAAACAAAAACGACAATCGTCCTTTGCCTCTAAAATGTATTCAACTAATGAATACATTTGAAACTCTGAACGCAGAGAAAGATTTTCACGTACCTAGTATTATCTCGAATACGTTTTAGCCATTAAAATCCGTTTTATTAACTGAATGAATCCCTTTAAATGGACACTTTACTGAACCACTGATTACGCTTGAATGCTGACGACATTGATAATGTGTTCTACATTCAGTTGTGCTTTGCGACTACAAACAGTCAATTTGCTTCAAAGCCCCACTAATCGGGATCTCAGCTTTATAAAGCATTCCGTAAATTTTACATGTATTAATTTCAAGGAGCTTTAATTTATGTTTTAGTAGTGGAGTCAGATTAGACGAAAAACGATCGTTATCTAGGAGCTTGTTCAACCAACTCAGATTTTAATAATTAATGACTCAAAATGTTACAGACTAAAAACGAAAAACCTTTACATATAAAAAATTGTCACTTTTTACAGGGAATACAAAAAAACTGAAATTTAAACCATAAATGATTTTTTGAACAAGTTTTCTGTATTCCATTGTTTATAAACTGTTATTAATTATTCATAAGAAGTAGAGTTTCCCCGAAATGTAGTAATTATGGTAACGTACAAAGGCTTCTAAATTTCTTCTAGATCTTGCAACTCATTGTAACGTGCATTTTTAATAGTTTAACCTTTTCCGCTTTACCAAACCTGTAAATACATTTCTGCAACTACTATCTCTATGTTTTATATTTATTAACTCGTGGGTATTACTTTAAAAGTAGATAAATTGAAGTTTGATTTTCATTAATAAATAAAGTGCAATGAATTGTAAATAGGATTATTCGTACTTATTGAAAATGATAAACCGCTGTAATCAATGAGTAGATATGATTGCTGCATTCATATAAATGTTGTTCCTTATGTGGATATACAAGTCTAGATAAGAGTCGATAAGCGGTTGTAATAGCAAGCAGTTGTAGTTGGTTGCTCGTTCCTATAGATTGTTTACGTTGAGAAGACTGTTTGCTGTTTGCTTTGAAACGAATGAAAATAGATGAGGAGTTGTAGTTTGTTCCTCGTTCCTATAGATTGTTTACGTTGAGAAGACTGTTTACTGTTTGCTTTTGCTTTGAAGAGAGTGTGGAAAAATGCGATGTTGTTCGTTGAAGCCAAGCTCGTTTTTCACTAAATAAACTGTGATAAAATACAAAGAACGGTATATAATTTGTTATAAAGTGCTTATAATGTGTATTTAAAGTGGTTTTGTGTATTAGTAATATTTACTCGTTCGGGATACCCAATGTGAAATCTGCAAAATCGCTCGTTTTATTGTGAACCTATCTTCATTTTTACGAGGTCGTTCTAAATGTCTATGTGGTTGGCGCGGAGTTTGAATTGGTAATCATAACCTATTCAATTATATTCCTAGGTGTTTAATTCTTGTATAATGTTGGACGAAGAACAAAATTCCGTGATCACTGTTGCTCCTACAGAGGTAGAAAGAGCTCCCGATCTTATTCGAATTCCGACGCGTGATAATGTCTGCTGCTAACACCAGCGAAATACGTAGGTGTGATTAGGGTAACGTGTGATAAGTTCCATCAACACCCTCCCAGTAAAGGGTGAAGTGCTTTGCTAGTGCAGGACCTCGTGAATCCCACACTTCAAATGCAAGGAAGCGTTCCTGAAGGACTTTCTGTAAGTTGAACTATTTCCTACTTGTTTTTACTTTAAATACCTGTCCGTTGCTTTGCCATACCTTTGGCGTTCTGAGACCTTTTACCATAGACTTGCATGCTATTTTAAATAAAAGAAAAAAAAGAGAAAAATCAATACTAATGGACTACTCATATTAATTGTGTTTACCTATTTATATTTTGTTAAAATTTTATCGGCTCTATGTCTAATTGGTGTGTGAGGAAACGTTTCTGCTACTCCCCAATATTACCTCACTTTGTACTAAAGATTTGTTATATTGCTTTTAACGTTGTTATATTATATAGATTATCCCAACAGTTCTTTTTTTATTCTACAAAGTACTGAACAATTTATACTTGATCCGTATGCTATGCTTTTTCTTTATTTCAGGTTTGCAGGACTAATCTTTTTTTATTGCAGGTTTGCTATTCTAATTTCTTTTATTGCAGGTACTGTTACTAACTTTTTACCGCCGCATACATCATAGGTCAGTCTGCTTTCTACACCCCCCCCCTACTCTCCGATTGAGCCCGGTCATTTCTTTGACTTTCCTTCTGTTACGTAGCATAAATTTGGCGCCCAACGTGGGGCCACGAAAAAAACGTAACATCATGTTCTTCAAAAACGATAGGCGCGCAATTGGCGAAGTTTGTCCATTACAATAAAAACATGTTACTGAATTTCTTCAGATACAATCTCTGCTGCATTCGGATTAACGTTTGCAAAAAATGATTTTTAATAAATTTTCAGAAGCAGGTTGTTGACACATTGGGTTTGGCACTACACATTCGCCGGATTTCCATCCCCGGTAAATTGGCGAAAAATACTTTCCAATCCTACCCTAAACTTATAAATATACTTTTTATAGATGTTCTGTAACTGTAAAGCAGATTTACTTTCTAGGCTTTACATTCAGTGTTATTTTAAACAATATAGTTTTAAACAATCATATAATGCACTTCACAAGTTGCTAGAATTTAGGCGAGAAAGTCATTATATTCGTACTTAATATTCCGCGCAGCTGTACTGTTTTGAATAGTCATGCGCTTATTGATAAAGAACAAGATGTAATTTTGTTCGTTAGTATGTAATTAGCACACTCGTTTTTTTGTGAAGTGTGAGTTTTGAGTAATAATGGATCGAATAATATTCCACTCATGGCAGTTTTGTATAGCCTGGGGTTGGTGCTATACACTCAGTTTTCGGTTAGAACAAAGTTCTAATTCAATGTAGTGATATTTGTAAAACGCAAGCAAGTAGAATTTATCGAGCAAGACTTAATTATTGACTTTTGGTAGGAAGAAGTATATTGTTTTGAAAAGAAGATTGCTGGATCGTAATGCTCTGAAATGCTCTGAAGCGACAGGTGTTCAGTATTTCTTTTGTTAATACTTAAACGTTTTTGTCATCTAACTTTGGTGAGTAACATTTCTTTTTTTTTAATGATCAAGAAGAACATGTTATAAATTTCATTGTTAGAAGTTTCCAATACAAACGTGATGGTGCGTTTTGTTGAAAAGCACGGTTTACTGCCAAAATTTATTTAAGTAGTAAATATGAAGTTTGCCATTTTAAATAACAATATTGCACGTACTTTTTATTAAAGCAAATTACTATTTATAAGGTGTAATTGGGATGGTATGACATTTTTGTGTCGCCATATTATTGTATTAAACGTTTGCTATGTTCAACTCTTCGAAACAACATATGTAGTGATACAAAACTAGCTTTCTATAGTTATTTAAGCATATGACGCTTATGTTTGCTGATTGAATATTGTATTTAGAAAATTCTTGATTTCAAGAAAACAACAAGATTGAAAACTAAGTTAAAGACACATTCTTTGTGCTTGTAAGCTATATCAAAGTTCTGTGATTACAGCGAATGATTTATGTTAATAAAATATTAAGTATTTAATTATGACAGATATAGTCTGTTGATTGCTATAATTTTTTGCCTACTTAATTATCTTTTTAGCATTTACATTTATATTGTTGTGTACATATTAATAATTTTGTACAAAGGATAAGACAAACTAATTTTTTATTAGATGATAATAAAAACTCAAATCGTTTTATTTTTAAAATCTAATAAAAATAAGTAGTCTATGAGATTGGTTGAGATGAAAAAATTAAAAAAAATATAAGAAGTGGTTTAATTACTTCAATTTGAGAATATTATATTACTATACATCTAAATTCAAGTTGAAGGTATTATTTACTTATTTTTTATGTATTTTGTTTTGGACACAAATAGTGCCTATGATAATATATTTTTGCAGGTTTTAAGAGGTTTTACACACATTCACTTTAATATTATTCTCTTAAAGGTTTTCTGCGTCTACCCTTAGAATGACCCTTTATTGTTGGATTTCATACACGCTGTAGCGCCTAAGATTTTTTTGTGTTTAATGTTTAGTCTCAGTAAAATACCCCGACGACACCATGCCTCTGTAGAAATAGACCCCGAGTTTAGACCGAGGGCACCTTATTTTTTCTTCGTAACGCCTTCTGGCCCTCACATATTTTTAACAAAGGCCATCGTCAAAAATTTCTATTTAGCGAAAGAATAAATATAACATTGGCGACCAACGCAGGGGCCTCAATTATTGCTAACGTTAGTTCAGTACAACACACATTTTTATAGGACCTAACTTTAGTAAAAAAAGCTTTTTTCGTAATTTTTGTATCAATTTAGTTAATCAAGAAGTCATATCTTCTTAGTAAATTTTGTTTGAGCAATTTATGAAAAATAAGAATTTAAAAATGGCCGAGAAGTATTCTATTGTTTGTTTAAATCAAGTAAAACTAAAATATGAACTTTGTATAAGAGGAGTAGAAAGTAATAGACCGGTCGTAGATGAGAGAAAAATCTTAGCTAGGTTGTTAGCGAAAGAAATAGTAAAACAGGTTGTCTTATTAATATTACGGAATATAATGTTGAATTTAAGGACGAATGTGCAGAAATTAATGCCACTTTAGAATCAGTAAAAAGTATTCTACCAGAATTTAATGGAGATCGTTCAGATTCAATTTTTATAAGAGTTCAGTTAAAGTTAATTGATTTAACAGGTCGAGTTGAAACTTTTAGAAGAAAATTTAGCGGAAGCGGTTTCGTTTAAAAATGCAACGTTGGCAACGAGTCTTACGTTGGAAGCAGAAATGTTTGAATGTATCGATAAAAAAGACTGGTTGAGATAATTGCAATGAAACAGTCAACGTGCCTGATCAAGTTGAAGGACGGCAGTTCAATCAGTTACTTTTGTCACACCAGCTCCACATATTGGGGCGCGGCCAGTAAAATTTTCTGGTGATCCAAATCAATTATATCCATTTTTAGATAGGGCTGTAGAATCGGCACTATCACGTAAAGTGAGAAATGAAGTAGTATAGTAGAGCTTCTGTCAGGTAATGCTTTAGTGTGGTATAGATGTGTTAAAAATTCTTTACTAAACTGTAATTCACTTGAAGAAAGAATTTGTACCACAGCATTCTGACAATGATATTTGGGATTTTATCAAAAGTAGAAAGCAAAAAACGGACGAGTCTTCAGTTTTATTCGTCGCACACATGGAAAGTTTATTTAAAAGACTACCGCAGTATCCAGACGAAGTTACAAGAGTCAAATTTATTAGAAGAAATTTGATGCCGGGTGATAATTCACAACTTGCACTTTTAGAGATAACAGATGTTTAAACTTTGTTAGGGTTGTGTAAAAAATTGAAGGAGGCGTCTTTATTAAATAATAAGGTGAACAAAATTCAATCAGGTAATAACCATAAAGTTTTTGTTAGTCCTTGTGTGGAAAATAAACGCCCTGTTTTAGATGAAAATGATTATAATTCACGAAAAAGAGTTTGGTATCGTAAGCCAATTTTTCGGCAAGTTAAAGTTATCAGTGGTGATAAATCTAAA
This sequence comes from Platerodrilus igneus, assembly GCA_036346225.1. Classification (NCBI taxonomy): domain Eukaryota; kingdom Metazoa; phylum Arthropoda; class Insecta; order Coleoptera; family Lycidae; genus Platerodrilus; species Platerodrilus igneus. The sequence goes on from JARFIW010001116.1 coordinate 283,613, forward strand.
TCATCGTAATGTGAATTGTCAAATATGGTTAAGAAAGATAAATTTAATTGTTGGAATTGTTTGCGAGCAGGACATACGTTTCGTTTTTGTAGAATACTGAAAAGGATTTTTTGTTATAAATGTGGATGCAAAGATACTACCGTCAATTCATATTTTCAGTGTTCAAAAAACTTATAAAGAAACAGGTGTTCCGTAGTCGATAAGCTCTTCTTTCAAAAGCGACTACTTTTGTTTTGAGTGAAAAGAAAAACTATTTTTGTAAGAATGAATGGAATATTTGGTTTGATGTTGTCAAAAATTTTTGCTGTCCTATTGACAAATCAAAAACGGTTTCCCTATTTTTAAAAAAAAATGTGATAATCGACCATATGTGATGGTAAAATTATTAGAAAGAAATGTAACGGGTTTGTTAGATTCAGGATGTACCATTTCAGTTATCGGTTCTTTAGGAATCCCTATGATTGAGGAACTAAAGTTAAACATTTTTAAGTTTAATAAACAAGAAACAGCTACTGCAGATGGTTCGTTGAAGTCAGTGGTTGGGTCTGTATATTTATCGATTTGTGTAGGAAATTAATGTCGAGTTTTAAACGCTTTAGTTGTACCTTTTTTACCACACGCGTTTATTTTTGGAAGCGATTTCGCGAACTTGTTTGGTCTAATTGCTGACTTTAAAAATAATTCATGGCACGTACAAGGAAATAGAGATAATAATGTTTCATATTTGGGATTTTCATCAATGGCAGTAAATTGTGGTAATAGTTTGTTTAGTTTAGATAATCTCACAGGGCTGAAGTTGTAGTTGATTCTTTTTATGAGATTAGTAGTTCTATAAATTGGGTCGTACAAATAAAATCACAAAGGATATGAATACATCTGATCCAAAACCGTGTCGAAAAAAAACCATGCATAATGTCACCTTACATGAATAAAATTTTAAATGATGAAATAGATGACATGTTGAAATTGAAAGTTATTGAGCTGTGTATGAGTCCGTGGTGTAGTCCTATATTGTTAGTCAAAAAGAAGGCTAGTAATGAATATCGATTATGTTTTGAAAGTAGAATGTTGAATCACGTTACTGTTCAAGATTCATATTCAATGCAATCAGTTGATAGAATTTTGAATTTATTGAGAAATGATAATTACATTTCTACGCTTGATCTTAGGAAAAGTTTTTGGCAAATCCCCTTTCAGAGCAATCTAAGGATAAGACCGCTTTCAGTGTCATAGCTAGAGGTCAGTACAGGTTCGTTACGGTGCCGTTTGGAATAAAGAATGCTGCGTAAACGCAACAGCGTCTGGTGGATGCTATTTTTGGACCGCAATTTGAACCAAACGTGTTCTGTTATTTGGACGATATAATTTTAGCTTCTGTGTTGTTTGAGGAACCTTTAAAGTTGTTGGATGATGTTAAGGAACGACTTAAAGGTGCTAATTTAACAATAAATTTAGAAAAGTGCGAATTTTTTAAGGAATTTCTTAAGTTTCTTGAATTTATAGTAGGTTCAAATTCTCTCCGAACAGACCCAGAAAAAGTTTCGACAATGACAAAATTTCCACTCTCAAAGAATATGACTGAAGTTAAACGCTTCGTAGGAATGTGCAGCTGATATTGCCACTTTATTAGGGATTTTTCTTCTTTAGTATCACCGATTAAGAATTTAATAAAAAACCAAAAGAAAGGTCAGGCAATAGTTTGGAACCAGAAAGCAGAATCTTGATTTTTACAGATTAAGAAAGCTGTAGTATCGGCACCCTTTCTTCCCCAACCAGATTATTCTTCTCCTTTTATTATATATTGCAATGCAAGTATTGTTGGTCTTGAAGCAGTTCTTCTTCAAAATATTGGTGGAAAGGAACTTGTTATTTCTTATGCTAGTAAATCATTGACTCGTACGGAACACAACTATTCAGTCACAGAGAAAGAGTGTCTGGCGGTAATTTTTGTGATAGAGAAATTTTGCCCGTGGGAAGAGGGAACTCATTTTATAGTAGTTACAGACCATTTTTTGCTTTGGTTAAGTAATATACAGAATCCTACAGGGAAACTCGCGCGTTGGACTGTACGTTTAAGGCAACATTCATTTGATTTAGTTCACCGGAAGGGTAAATTCAATATTGTACCTGACTGTCTTAGTCGCGCATTTCCAGATACAGATCCGGTTGTAAATATAATAAAAATTAAAACAAATAATTTAGACCAGTAGTATGTTTCTTTGAGAGAAAAAATTATGGCATCACCTAATGAGTACTCGCAATGGAAAGTTGAAAAAAATATGATTTTTAAATGTTTGCTTTCTCAATTACCTTTAGTATCTAATATTAGTGAGTGGAAAATATAAGTCCCGAAAAATCAACGTAAGGAAAAAATTAGGTTTTTTCATGATCCTCCTACTGCAGGACACTTTAGTTTTTCTAAAACTATGTCTCCTGTTAAAGAACACTTTTATTGGCCAAAAATGAAAGTAGACATTTTAAAGTTTTGTCGTCGTTGTTTAGTATGTGGTGCGCAAAAAGTTTCAAATGTCGCTCTTTTGGGTTTTATGGGAAAGGAAAAGATTGTGGAATTAATAAAATATTAAGTATTTAATGATGACAGGTATAATCTGTTGGTTACTATAATTTTTGCCTGCTTAATTATTTCTTCAGCATTCACATTTATGTTGTTGGGTATATATTAATAATTTTTTACAAAGAATAAGAGAAACTAATTTTTTATTAGATACCAATCAAAACTCAAATCGTTTTATTTTCAAAATCTAATAAAAATAAGTAGTTTATGAGATTGGATGAGGTGATAAAATTAAGAAGAATATAAAAAGTGGTTTAATTATTTCACTTTGAGAATATTATATTACTATACATCTAAATTCAAGTTGAGGGTATATATTTACTTATTTGTTATGTGTTTTGTTTCGGACACAAATAGTGTGCGTCATCATATAATGAAAACACTTCAAAATTGGAATCAGATTTATTAATACGCTAATATGTTAAAACAATAAAAGAGAATCAATTAGAAAGTTACCGTTATTTATCTTTATTTTACTGTTTGCAGCAAGTAAAGGCACGATTTCTTGTGACGTTCCCATTTGCAAATTTTCGATGCCTTCTGTGTCTATTTTCTCGTACTCAATGCCTTAGTTAGAGATATTGTAGCAATTGATCATTGTATAGCCAATAAAATCTGTTGCAGATGTGTCCTACGATTGATCATCATTATCTTCAGTCCTGGAACTGGTTAGACGCGTACCCTCATTGTGTCCTATTCTGTGCTAACCTACACCTACTACTTTGATTGGACATATAGTTTGGATCTTTACATCACTGGAACGCCCAAACCATTCCATTATTCAAGTAATCTAGAACTTCTTCGAAGTGCATGTCCATTCGGAATGGCCACGATTGGTTCGCTAAAAAAATACTGTAATATTAAAGGTTCACGTTTTGAGCGTCAATTTATCTGAAGTGGTATTAAAAGCCTTACAAAGATATCCCTTACGTTGAACGCCTATTTTTTCTACTTCTGAATCCGTAATTACTTCTTCTATTCAAAAGCTGCAGAATGTCCTACCTAAGTAAAGGAAATCACTTCCACCGCCATTTAGTGAGTAGTACACAAACGCTCTCCAACTCAATTGGTACATTGAATCTCGCAAAGATTTTATAAATACAAACATTGACAATAAATACCAATAATAAAGCAAAATAAGTAAGTAGAAGAAATCAAATCACGTAAAATATTCCATATACCAAAGTATTAATTTACACTAGGCATATACAGATAATTGGCTCACAGAATTAGAGTACTCTTTTTGAATTTGTTTTTTATATAATGGAAGAAAAAAAAAGCACTAAGGATTGGCGTAGATCAGAATGAGCGTTGATAGGATCTGATGATAGTTTTTTTTATTAAGAAGGCAGAAAGAAAAAGGATTGGTGATCTAAATTGACAAACAAGAGTAGGGGCGGTCCAAGAAAAAATTGAACCAAGAATGAAAGACGTAATGGATTTTCTAAAACAGGGTCAGGAAGAATTAAAACAAAACCAGAAAGTGTTAAGTCACATAAATAGACGGGATCTGGAAGCGTAAAGTAAAAAATTAGATCAGACTTAAAAAAAACTAAAAAAAAATTATGTCAAGAAATAAAACTAATTAGTCATAAATTCGAGAATTTTACATTGCTCATAAAACAAAAGGTACACGAAACGGTTAACTCGAAAATTTCCAATGCGAAAACAGAGATAAATATGAGGATGGATGATGTTGATCGTACTGTGTGTAATCTATCGGAAACCGAAGAAGAAAACGAACAAAATACGAGGATGGCATTTGGAGAAGTTGGTGGAAACCTTAGTAAATTGGAGGTAAAGGTAGAAATTTTAAAAGAGGGAGCAGAACAATCTCATCTAAATGATGTCAAGTGATACGTAGTAATTATTAGTCATAAGCAAATTTTCCTTTTCTAAATTATGAAGTTTTCCGAGGCCTTGATGCAACCACTTTCCTACAAATAAATTATAGAAGAGTACCTGACATTTGTGTTCAAAAATCTACATGAAATGTACTCAATAATGCTGTTTGGTTTGGTTCAAGTTTACCTGTTGGAAGTTTAATGAATTTTATGTTTGACTGAAGTTGGATGTACTCATAAGTTCTACAAGAGACTTCGGGGTAAGCTCATTTTTATTAATTACGTCACGCCAGGTATTTGTTTTTGATCATTTTAAATTCAAACTTGTTATTAAAAGCATGATTAAAATTTTTCTACAGAAGTATGAGTAAATAACTATACATTTCTTATAATAAAAATTTCTATATATTTAAATATTAAAAACCTTAAATTCATATGTAGTCTTAGGTGTGATTTTTTTTTCACAAATGTAAGCCAAGTGTTTCATGAAACAGATGGTAATTTTTTAATTAGGTAATACATAAATCAAGTTCCGTATTTATCTATATTTAAATGGTATGTTAAACCTTTATCTTATCAATTTGAATATTATGTTTACAATGTTTAAAGCAACTTAAAAAACTAATACCTTATAACTACATAGAATTATCTAGTTGAAATATTTTCTCTGAGGCAACCTCATAATGAATTAAATGAAATTTTGTTTGATCTTTGTTCTTAAATGTTAATTTCGAAATAGATAACAAATTTTGGTTAATTTACAAAAGTATCTATTTCATTTTTTTATACTTATTTTTCCCTACCCTGAAATTTTAAGTCTCTTGCAGCCTTCGGAACCCCAAAGGTCGATGCTAGCTGTGCCAGAACTTACGTCCACAAATGCTCTGTCATGCACCTATCCTTTTGATAACACCCAAAAAAAAAGGGAAGGGTGCAACTATATTGAGTTTTGAACAAAAGCGTATAGGGCATCTTCAACTAAAATTTACCAAGAGGTGTGCTCAAGCTATGTGTATCAAGTCAGGGGACATCACGTGTATTTTGCATCAAATTAAAAGTATGTTGTTTTAGTAAAAATATATCCACTCTCTTCAGAATTCTTCTAATTCCTATTTAAATAGCAATCTTAAGTGAAAGCAAATAGCTGCTACATAAATTGCAATTATTCATGTAGCTTTATTTCAGGAATTATAAAAATTACTCTATAAAGTAAACAACAGAAGATAAACATACTGATTCCTGTTCTATGTTAACATAAAACTTCGGAAAGCGTTTATATAACATATAACGACAAGCACACTAGGATGTATTTATTATACCTGAAAACCAAAAAGAACGCCTAAGCGATTATGCGATCATGTGAACCGGCTTCTAATTTATTTTGAATATGCCTTCAGCATTACACTAGGGAATCTGTTGAACCTCAATTCTTTCCCGGCGTTATATTCCGGTTAGCAAAATTGATTAATCGTTTGTAGCAAACCAATGTAGGTTTTCGTTTCCCGACAACCACGTGTTGCGATTATTAACACTCGTTTCCTGTTCAAATTGGTTTTCCTAGGTTTAGTAAAAGCTTTAGGGTGCTAAATGATCAATTTCATGTTATACATACATATCGTTTATAATAAGGAAGTAGCTATTGCGTCAATTTGCTTGAGGATTATACTTCGCCTGGAAAGGATACGATAACTAGCTCAAAAGGACGTGATTCGGATTGTGTAAATATTGAACATTGTTTAAATTAATAATAAATAAACCCTTTTTTCTTCTTTTTGGTGCAATACAATTATACTTCGGCATTTTTGTTTAAACCGGAAAAGTATGGAAATAGATCAGCATATTTTTTAACTCCGTAATCCTATCAGTATATTCTAATGCATAAATGCTTACTTGTTACTCATAAAAATTAAATGCTTTAAAGTTTTTAACTAAGCAATTTTTAGGTGGGGGTGGACGTTCGTAGTTATCCCCTTCTACTGCATAGTCTCATTCCGAAGTAATCCCGGAACAAAATAGATAGAATGTTACATGCCAAATTGGCATGTAGCATTTTTAGATTTAGTTATAATTTATAAATTAATTGTCGCGTGTTTTTAAATGAATAATGTTAACTTCCGTCGTCGCGGACAGTCGCGCCTGCGCAGAGTGAATGCAGGGGTGCGTGAGTGTCGAAAGCGGGAATAAGCCACGAGACGTGAACCAAGCAACATCTATCTGTGTGGTGTGCGTTTTTTCTCTTTAGAAATAGGTATGTAGGTTCTATTACCCTTTATTGTACCTCATACCTTATCTCCTTTCGACCCCCTACGAGTGCAGTAGAAGAACGGACGGATGGAAATCTGGTAATCAACATGGCGTAACTCAACCTACATATCACCGTTGGACCCTGAAATTAAGTTCCGAGATGACACCACGTGATATTTTAATTTTATTTAAATTGTGCTTGCAAATTTGACTTAAAAAGCAGTTGCATCACTTGTAAAGCGTGGTTGGTATATGTTATAAAATGGCGGGTACAATATGCCGCGTGTATGTATAACAAGAAAGGAATAATGAATAATGAAAAGCCTCGCTTTTGCACATCTCACACTTTAAGGTAGCGCTGAAAAGCGACTTTACTCCAACAATCTTCTGGGAACTTTGTCACATACCCAGTTGCGCTAAATAGTCCATTCCAATTAGCCGATGATTATCAAGAGACCGTTGACAACCAACCGCATAATTTACATTAAGCTGGCATGTAAATGTTAAGAAAAATACACTTTCTTTGAACTTAAAATTATAACAAAGCTATACAGTGTGTTCCAATTTTGATGCTCACCATTGGTATTTCGGTTATTAAAAGAATGTTTTGCAGAATTCAATACCCGCTACTAATCTTGTTTCAAATTTGACCTAACTCTTTAGTATTTAAAATATTGTTGCGAACTGTTAGGCAACCCGTCAAACACGCAAGCTGTATAATCGAAGTATATCCTACAGAAGTTCGAACTATCCAGCAAACACGAGAATATAAGTCATCTACTTAATTATAGGGTATATATGTAGGATCGGTAATAAATGTTGAGTCTATTCTATATCCAAATGTCGAATATAAATCATATCGTGTAAAGTTAGTTAGATACGCTTTTGAAAGTCCTATAGTACATATAAATTTGTGTTATGTGAACGTGTATATTGTACCGCCAGCTTTTACATAATTAGACAAAAGTGTAATAAATAAATTTTCTGAACAAGTCAGAGCTCAATAATTAAGTATACGTTTCTTACAAATTGCATACATACAGGCAGGAGAATTATCTTACTAACTTTTGTGAAAGAACCGTGTGCATGTGTTTTAGTTTTAATCTCAAATATCTAGAAAAATAATGCACGTAAAGATAAAATGATTGTCTCCTGCGTAATATCACCCTAAAATTCTCTTGGATAAAGTCCAATGCTTCTTGTTTCTAAAAAAACGGAGAATAGTAACTAAGTTCTAACGGACGTAAACTTACTTGCGCTACCATTCCCGATACATATTCACTACCGCGTAAGGATTCAATTCTCAGTCGCTTAAGAAATTCAAAATTTATATTTTTAATAGAGTTAAAACAAGTTTTTTACCAAATTCCTCTTGAATTATTTTCTCGCTCTAAAACTGCTTTTTGAGTTCTTTGTTGAGGTCTTTATGAATACAATTTTATGCTTTTTGTTTTATCAAATGCCCACCAAACTTTTCAAAAATCACACTTGGGACCTATTTTACATCGATAACATGCCTTTGTATACCATGATGATATTCTTGCTTTATTTAGTAACTTGATTAACGTATTTCCATTTTAAGTGGAGTTCATGAACTTCATAATAATGCAGAACTTAAAGTAAATTATCAAAATGTTCTTGTGTGTTGTTCTCTCTCATTTCTTGTAGTTGTTGTAGATAGAACTGGACTTGGTATTGATTCATCAAAATTCGATGCTATTACTAAATTTAGAACACCTAAAAATGTTACAAAAAACAAATGTTTAATTGGTGTGGTCAGATATTATCGCATTTTCTACCCAATTTTTCTACTATCTCTACTCTCATTACTGCCTTAATAAAGAATAAGGAAAAAGTCAAATTGATGAAATGGAATTCAGAGACAGTAGGCCTGTGAAGAAATCAAAAAATTAATTACTTCAGCCCCAATTTTAATTTCGCCAAATTTTAGTGAAACATTTTATACCCAGATTTATGCTTCAGTTACTGGTTTAGGTGCAATTCTATTTTAAGAACACAATGGTTTAGGATATCCTGTCACTTATGCAAGTGGAGCTTTAACTCCAGCGGAACAAAAATATTCCGCTACCGCAAAAAAATTTATTAGGTGTAGTCTTTGGTATTGAAAAATTCAGATGATGGTATCCACTTGACTGTCATAACGGATTGTGCTGCTCTTACCTGGTTAAATAACTGGCTCGTTGGAATGTACGTTCTTCTCAATTCACATTTGCTAATCGTCATAGACTTGGAAAATTAAATATTTTACCTAAAGATTTATCTCGTAATGTTGTCTCTTTAAACCTACCTAACTTAATTTCAGATGCATGGTACTCTAATACGCTACAGAGAGTTTCTTCAGATCCTGATGTCTCCTATCATTCGCATAATTGTGATAAATTGTATAAATTTTGTTCTTCTTCTTCTTCTCATAAAGCTTCAGATATCCATGAATTGAATTAGTTGTTCCTATTCCAAGTCGTTAAGATGTTTTAAAAATGACCCTATTTCCGCTCACTTAGGTGTTAATAATACTTTACCTAAAATATCTGATTTATATTATAGGTCTACCTTAAAATGTTCTGCCTGTAGCTACATTAAAAATTTTAAAGTCTGTCGTGCACAAAATAGTTCACAAGAAGCCCAATATGATTTAACTTCTCCTTTTGGTGTGCAAGTAAAGACGTCCATTTTCAGGATCTTAAGCGATCACTCTACTCCTTTGGCATCCCTTTATGTTATCTGTATTTGTAAGAGGGGCGATGTTCCTCCTTAAAATACAGAGTTTTTGAACCAAAATAATTGTTACGTTACCTTTTTCCTTAAAATCTTCCTTAAGATCTTATGTTATCTTATTATTAGGTTAAACCACCCTTTCTCGTTGAAAATATCTTTGAGAACTTATCTATTTCATGTTTCTAATCTATATTATTTATAATCAAAGGTAGAATTTAATGTTAAATGGGAAGAGTTTAGATTTGCGCGTGGTAAGATAGATTAGGAAATTTATGTATCATTAATGCTGTGATATTGGCTATTTTGCTAATTTAACGTTTTTAATACTACATCGTATTTTGCCTTTATCTTGCCAAAAGCCAGTATGAAATTTGTTTAGCTTAAGCAAATATTTTAAAGATATTAATAAAAATTTGTATTCATAGATATGCAATGATTTTTATTTAGTTTTATAGTGAACTTAAGTGTTATTTTTAAGTTTTTGAGTCCCATACCCTCCGAATAATTTTACGCGATCGGTGTCGCTGCAAACAAGTCTCCTGCGCGCTCTAATGATGTAGCCTGGAGATAGGATAGTTGTGTATTTCCGTTTCCTAATATCGGAAGGATTGCTACGGTTCAAAATTCAAATGGCGCCCACAGGCATTATTTAATATAAGTTTTTCGTACTTGTAAGATTTCGTACAAAAGGATTTTTTGTAACTCTGGTACATTATTAAGTTCCACTGATTTTACAAGCTTATTCTAATATTAGGTATAGTAGATTTTATAATCCGAAATTTTGGTGATCTGGCATGTTAAACGCTAGTACGTGTTAAAGTGCAGGAAAGTTAACTTCTGCAGTCATTTAAGTCTCCATTAATCGTTCATTAGCTTTGTTTCAACACTTTTGTAGGTGTTAACTGCGGAAATGTGAAAGAAAACCGCCTTCGAATTCTATCAATAGCCTATTGTACATTAAGACAAAAGAGCAGGTTCATCAAACAGTATAGGAAGCTTAGTCTACTTTATACTACCTATATAAACAAAGATAAACCGTACTGTAGTTAATTAAACTTAACATGAAAACGTAAACATTATAAAAGTAAATAAACAGAAATTTCTACTGAGGATTTTTTGGCAACTGAATACGCACTCAAATCCAAATGACGAGGAGTGCATACACGTACCATGTAATTCAGATAAATATTATTTTCACAAATTCATGCACTAAAGTTATAAAGGTTACATTTGAAGGTGAGTCAATCCCTTTAGCATAAATAAATATTTAGGCTAAATTCATATAACAAGTTTATGTTCAAATTATTGCTTCCTTATCACTGCAACAATTTTTTAAATAGAAAAAAAATGAAAAAATATTCACCGCAATTATTTATTTTTAATTCTAAATCAGATTTCATATTGATGGCTAATTTTTTTCCATATGGGAAATAATAACGAATAATTTATTTTTATTAATTTTATCGCAAGGTTAAGCTTCATACTTTGATTTATTAATAAATTATATGCTACAGGTGCCTAGCGCTAATTCATATCGTTGATTTGAAAATCGTCAAAACTTTGAGATTAATGCTTAAAATAGCCGAACATTAGATATTGTGGATTAATACTTTATTATTCTTAAATATTTCAAAGTTTCCGAGTTATTTTATAAACACCGCCAGTGGTCTGTCCAAGTGTCGTTAAACATATATCTGCTTTTCCATAATCATGTGAAGGTAGGATTTCTCGGGACGAATCGTTCTTAGATACCCTACATTTGATTTTCCAATGCTCCACCCGAAAGTACTACATTGGCCAGGAAGCAAGTTTTCTTTTACCTGGAAATTTTGAATTTTGCCGAACCCTTGCTGTTGTAAGCAAGGTAGGGATCTTTAACGTGCGTGACAACACTCACACATGGGACCTCCATTTTACCTATCATCCGAACGAGGGTGTATTTTTGTGAAAAATGCTTGCCTAACATTTTTCAAGCGGACCGTGTTGGGATTTGAAACCGGGACCTTGGCGTTCTTAGATACCGCTAAGATTGTTTCATGACTACTATTCTGTGCTCCAAGATGTTTGTAATTGAGTTGTTGAAGATAAAACTTAGTTAAGGAATTCGAACACTGTATAATCTGTTTTTTAGCGCAAAAAAATTGAGGGAAGCATAATATAGTTTATCCCATCAAATATGTTTGTCTGTAGCTTTATAAATTGGTACAAGAAATCGTAAAGAAATACGCGACCGAAGTACTTCGAAGTACATTTGATGTGAATAGTCTTATAGCTCCACCAAGTTGAAACCCTGTAATACGGCAGATCAACTCTATCCTGTTAATTATCCACAGCTCGCAGTTAAGGGTATGATTTATACTGTTGCCGAATTCGTTCAGTGATTTATGAAAACCGGTTGTATTGAACAACTTTTCATAAGGCTTGAAGTGCGGATACCAGCCATTGATTCAACTAGATAGAAAAGCACCATGCTTTTATCCACTTGAATTATTATAAAAGAGAAACTCTAATCAAAATTTCCGTTCTTTAAATTTGGATATTTTGTTAAAAGAAAAGTTAACTTAAGTGAAATACTGTTCAAAATTTGCAATAATTAGTTTTGTTCTAATTTGAGCTTCTTTTTTGTTTGTCATTCTCATTTGTAAATGACCGTAATAAAGAAGATTTATAACTTTGCTTAGTATAAAATAGAAAAACAAATTAACATTTCTATTATACAATTTAAAATGTAACGAATTTATTTTATTGTAAAATCTGAAATTATCTATGTAAGTGGTATGTGTGGCAGATCTGACACATAACTAAGTTAATAAATGTGTAATCTTTTAGGACAAACAATGTTAATATATGTAAACTATTTAACAATTCTGTTTGAGTACTTTGAAACCAAAATCCTGTTATATTATATGGTGATATTATTGAATATGAATTTTATAGTGATATTATGATTAAAAAATTTTATTTATATAAATTGAAACAGACATGTCATTAAGTTAGCTTTTTTTAAATTATTAATTTAAAAGTTATACTAATTTTTTTGTTTTTTAAAAAGTATGATTGGAAAATTCATCTAAATGATTGAGAAAAGCAATCAAATAGAATGACTTTTCTAATACAAAATTGTGTGACTCTTCAGGTTTTTTTCAGTATTTTATTTACCCAAGAATTTTGATAAACCATAAGAATTAATGTACACTGAAGGATTTTGTGTATCTGCCTTTCAATATTAATTAATTTTCTAGATACAGTGGCATCCAAATTACAATTATATTTTTCTTTTATTCAACTTAGTAAATTCAGCATCGACCCACCTCTAAATTTTCATTAGGATAATAGCAAAGTTAGCCGGGGCTTACAGTTTTTTTGAGTTTATATCTTTAAAGTGTAAAATAGTAGCATTAGTTAAAACGCCTGCAATGTAATATTGGCTATCCATTAAAATTGAACCATGCATTAATTTTATTTTATGTATGTCATTATAGTTATATCCATTATTATGCACTTTTCATAAATGATAAATGGTCGAACTAATACACAGATTTCGGTACTTATTTTCTGAGTTCATGTTGCCGTACCACTTAAAACACACTACATTAAGAGATCATTCTTAACAGTTATAGTGATGAAAAAATTCCACAACGACCTTGTATAGCACAAAATTGTTGGTTTAGCAAAGCAAAGTAGATGATTGAAGAATCTTGTTTTATTCATAGGTGACAATTGATTTAATACCAATAATTATTGTAAATCAGGCTGTCCATTTCACAACGGCAATAAGAAACTAAACGGACTTCCCAACCATTTTACTTTAACCATTTATAAATAACATTGTTGGAAACCCTTTAGGTCTTTTCACACACTGCCAATTAAACTTCTGGCTTTGGTACTAGAGTCATCAGTAAATAACTATAGAGAAAAATATAAAAGCAGTGTTCCAAAATAACAAAACCCACAAATAAAAAAAAAATGCAACAGAATAAAAAAGAAACAAAATGAGTCATTGCAAAAATAAATGAGAAAAAGGTACAATAAAGAGAAAGAAAGGAAATAAAAATAAAAAATCTGATATAAAATATCCCAGCAAAATGCTAGGGCCAGCAAAAGGTATTTGACGCAAGTTCCTCAAACTTCGACATTAATACCTTATGTAAAGATAATGGAGGCTACATTATTTACGGAAATGAACCACTATTGTAGACTCCAGTGTTTCAATAAATTTTTTATTCTGTTAAAGAAAATTCAGCTAATACATTTAAAACCCGCATAGCTCAGGTCCATAAACTATTCCAAAATCACAAAAAAGTAAACAAAATATTTATAACACTTGGCTTTCGTAACTAGATCGTGTCATTTTTAGGGAGTTTTTTAATTAAAGAAGTAAATAACCGTTTATCATAATTACCCCAAATATAGGAGAGCTCTATACAAATGTTCGTAGAATAAAGTGGAATTGATATTGCATGATTACAATACAAAGTAAACCTCAGACCAAACCATAAGCATATTATACAGTGTAGTAATTGCTTAAAAACTCAGATACCTAGTTAGCGGAGCTGCTTAATATCAAGTTGCAAATAATTATTTATATCATTCAATACGAAATAAAAATGTTTTTAATGTATTTATTCGAATTGATGAGAAGATGAAGCAGCCGTGGACATTTAATCTTCGCAGGGTGGGCTATTTGAGTTCACGCCTGATTCACATCAAATAGGAATGTTATACAATGACATAACTTTCGCCAAACGTATATAGAGTAGGAAAAAAGTAATAAACGCTAGACCACGGATGGAAAGCCGAAAATTAATTATTTGCGAGCCATAAACAAAAGCACATTTGAGAGTGCACCCCTTTTGTTATAAAATGGCAAACGGGCGGTTACGTTGAGAGATTTCGCGGATTTTCAACGAAACTCACAATACTAATATTTTTGAACTGTTTGTTTTCAAGCAGTAAATATTAAAAATGAGATTCAATGGCAAACTAATTTACTATGGATTTTATTGAATTTGTAGGCGTAACTGTAAGTCAGCTGAATAGAATTTGTTGCGTTTTGTTGATGACATACCTGCATAATGTGTGTTACGTAAAATATTGGTAAAACTTGAGGGTCATCAAGGTTGTGGTTAATCGAATATGAACTGATTATGAAATTTTTCAATTGTGTGTGTGTGTGTGTGTGCGTATTTGTTTTTCCAGCAGCATACTTATGTCGCAGATGTTGAAATTTATATAAATATCTTTAAAACTTTGTATGGATACCTGTTTACAGGAATAATAAAATAATGCTGTATTGAGATAGATTTAGGTGATGCAGTAAGTTGAAATTTCTTATTTTATTTATTTTAACATCTACAGACCAGACTAACTAAGCTAGACAAGTTAGCGCGCGTGTTTAACAATATTGAAAACCTTTAAAAGTAAGTGTTGTTGGTAACGTATCTTGAAAATGCACAGAGTTAATTATTACGTTCTCAATTTTTGTTTAATTTCTTTCATTGTTTCTTTAAGGACCCACTCCCGACGCAGAGCACCCTTAATTGTTGCGGAATTCGCGTTACTCCTAACCAATTACATATTTAGGAACTTAACGGTTCATTAATCCCTAACAGATTTTTTCTTTCTCCGTCAAAAATAATTTTATAACGAATTTGTATAAATATGTTTATAAGTTTACGTAGAAATATCTTGAATAAGCAAAATCCCACAGAATATAATTTTTAAAACTCTTTTATTTCTCTCTTAGGTGGTCACTATATCTCACTTTCTTCCAACCTGGGGGGGTCGACATTTACCCATCCCACCCTACATTTATCGCACATGCACGGTATTGAGTAAATATACTAATTTTTTTCAACTTATAGCATCCGCACACGAAATTTATAACTGCACAAGCGAAGAATTTAAGTATTAAATGCAACAATCAACTTTTTGCGTACTTTCCTAAAACGTTTTTGAAGGAATAAGCTGCGGCTTTTATTTTCTAAAATGGCACGATATACTGGTAGATAACCCCCTACATTATAACCCCAATATTACTTCGATATATTTAGGAGTAGCTAAAGTGCTAGGGCACCTTAAACATGTACGTAGTATGATATCTTACCTGCTTGTTATCCTGCGTCTGATTACAAAAGGACCTTTGTGCTTCAACTTGTGCTTATACAGGGATTCACCAGAGTATAAGGTTTAGTTGGCATGGTTTCCCTTGTACAAAACAAATTGCTTTAAGCATCTCTCGATTGGCAATTACAGGTAAAAGGGAAAGCGATACATTAAACAACTCTTATTTGTTAAAGAGGGATTCTGTAATTGATTTTAAACAACAAGGGCTTTCAGCCTGAAGGAGCTTCTAATTGGATTGTCAGAAAACGCTCGTGTTTCTTACATTTACGTCTTTTATGTTCGACAAGGATGTTTTTCATTTTTACAACCATTAGGAGCTTGTAAAGGTCAAAGATTGCAGTTTGATTCGACACCTACCCTATACTCTACCAATTTGCAAATATAAAACTCAAATCAAAAATCTGCTTGAAAATTTTTCGGTTAATATAAAGTATTTTGAACGAGCTCCGGATGTAAGTGGCGCAATATTTTATTTAGAGGGCTGATAATGACGTTTATTTAAAACAAAATGACTATGATATCGAAACGACTTCACAAGGTATGAGGCGAGATAGGTGTTGGCCTTTGGGAGCTCCTTTTTAAAAAGACTTTATTTCCAAATCCTATCAAGTGTATTTTAATTTATTAATTACAAAATGACTTTATTTCTTCTAAGGCATTTGTACGTTTATGTACTGTAACGTATTTTTTTTCTTGTTACACCAAGCCTAATAAATTAATAATAAAACAGATAAATTTTAAAGCATTTAATTCGTAAATATTCAGCCAATAAAAATTAAAGTATAATGTTCATAATAACACATAGATTCTAGAAGATATATATTCTGAGGCTTGTTACCAAGCGTTGTCCAGTTAATTATCAGCACTTTTGTTTCCAACGTCCAAGAGTGAAGTCGCTTTTTGTAGACTAGAGATAAAAGTCAAGATGGCCCGACTAAAACACGAGGCGTCTAATAGAGTCAAGAAGAAGAACTTGAGTTGAGAACATGGAACGATAATATACATCATTTAAGACAGTTGGTATAGATTAATACAATAAATTAAACTAATATATTTCACTTTAGTGCAATATCTTATGGACATATCTACAACAACAATTTTCAATGTTAAATTATAATAAATTTTCGTCGCAATAATTTAAAGCAGGCAGTTATGGTTTCGTTCTATCTATTTAACTACGCCGTATAGCAATGGTTTATTCAACAAAGAATCTTGGTACTTCAAACTCACTGATGATTAATACGCTGGAAAAATACAACAGCTGACGTCATGATTTTGCACCTGCAATTTATTTGGATACACGTGAGTGTTTGAAACTTTCCGTAACTTTGAAAGTATAGTAAATTATTATGAGATTTCCTACGTTGATTATTAGAGTAACAAAAATATAAAGTAGTTTTTAAAGTTAATAACACACCGAATAAATATCTAGTTTGTCAGTTATTTGTACACGCATACAATGTGTTTTAAGATATTTAGAATGACAACTTATGTCAGATAAAAAATAGTATAGATTCTGTTTCCTAATCTAGACGCCAGATGCAGTCTTGATTTAATTTTCACATTTTGCTTAAAACATTCAGGTCATGTAAAAGCTTTTTATTGGTGCTGAAATTCGCGTATATTTTTTTGTAGATTACAGTTAAATTTGAGTAGTTGCATTTTATGATCGCTATTTTCTGATGATCAATCTTTGTTGTAAATGGTCAAGGAAGCGCTTCAATGATTATAGTAAAATAAAATCATGTGTTATGAACTAATAAATTATGACATGTTTGCTTAAACTAAATTTTATAGAAATGATCAATTTATACATATTTATTTTGAAGGTTAAACTTCACTAAAATTCTTTTTATAAAAAATTTATGACAAGATAGTAAGCATATATATTGCAGTCACATGTATATAATCAGATTTCTATATATAAATAGAATTCCTTTTGTTTCCTTTTAAAGACGTTTTATTATACAACATTTAAATTAGGAAAGAGAAAACTAGAGCAAATCCTTAAGTAAAAGACAGAGTAATGAAAATGAATCCCTTTAGTATTTCACAGATGTTTAAATTCATTTATTCTATTTTTGGCATATGCTTTTGAAGACACAGATAGTGTCCATGTGGTGTTTTTGTTTGTTCACAGGTAAAGCTGAGACAACTGTTTGACATCTGGTGGTTGAGGTTTTGGTAAGTGTGTGATAAAGAGTGAAATTCAAATTTTATGGCTATGATAGTGGTGTTAAGATAAGGTTTCCGCATTTCCCTTATACAAACACAGTTAAATTTTGTTGGCACTTGTATTAAAAATACGGTGGCGCCTATTAAAAATATTTTTGGTCGATTATCCACCCATGACCCATGCTCATGATCTACCCAGAGCTAACACTCTACTAGCCGTTTAACCCCTAAGAGTTTTCTTTGTCTAAAGCCGTTTTCCATCTGACATTACCCTGGGCTTGGAGTATAAAGAAGAAAATCTCGACCTAGTGATATCAGATTAAAAATAGAGAGTTTTAGTATATAGCTGATAGTCACGAGGATAAAGGGTAATAAACTTACAAAAAGTTTTAATTACCCCCGATTTTTATTACACTTGCGCTCGCAACGTGGGGCTGGAAATTCATTTAGAGGCTGGAAATTCATTTAGAGGCTCGAATTTCAGTTAGAGGCTTGAATAATTTCACTTAGAGGCTGGAACATTTAGTAGTTATTTTCATCACACTTATATTCACCGACTGAGGTTTGCTTTGATATTAGTAACGTCTTCTTTTAGTTTCATTTTTGTTAAAGTTTGTTACAGTTTATAGTGGGTTCTTCTTTATATAGTTAGGACATTCGTTTGTTTGAGATTTCATCTTCAAAAAATTATATAATTGAGTTACGTTAGAGATATTCAGATATTTAATTATGGCAGAAACTTATAGCATCGTACATTTACTTAAAAATGAGTTAGAATATGAATTGAACATTAGAGGCATTGAAAATTCAAGACCAGTTTCAGATAAAAGGAATATTTTAGCAAGGTTGTTGGCCAAAGAAACAGATAAACCCGGTTGTTTGATAGATCATTCTTACTATAAAGTAGATTTCAAAGTAGAGAAAGAAGAGATTGAGTCTAGTATAGAGTCAGTTAAAATGTTTTGTTAGAATTTATGGATGATCCCGCAGAGTCAATTTTTAAAAGGATAAGGTCAAGATTAGTACATCTTACAGGTAGAATTCAACGGTTAAAGCTCCTAAAGAAAATTTTAAGGAAATTGTGTTATTTAAAATGAAAGTTTGGCTACTATTCTTGTTGTGGAAGCAGATCTGCATGAGAAATTAAATAAGGATACGAGTTCAAATCATAAAGATATTAATATAAATCCTATTGCTGCATCTAATGTGCCCATTCCAACGGTTACATATGTCACACAGTCAGTCCCTATTGGATCTTGGTCGATAAAATATTCAGGAAACCCATCTCTCTTATATCAATTTTAGAAAACATTAGTGACATTGCACAGTCCCGAAAGGTATCTGAAATGGAATTGTTTAATTCTGCAGTTGAATTGTTTACCGGTGATGCCTTAGTATGGTATCGTTGCGTTCGTAGTTCATTAACAGATTGGAGTTCGTTGGTTAGTAGACTAAAGGAAGATTTCTTGCCAGCACATCCTGAAGACGATATTTGGGAAAAATCAAAAATAGATTACAGAGGAATGGTGAATCAGTTGTATTGTTCATTGCTAATATGGAAAATTTGTTTAACCGATTACCTATTATTCCTGCAGAACACACTAAAGTTAGAATAGTCAAGAAAAATTTATTGCCATATTTCATTCAGCATCTTGCTCTTACAGAGATAGAGGATATTAGTACGTTAGTTAAACTGTGTAAGAAGTTAGAAGAAGCTTCTTTAAGTAAACATAAGTCTGTTTCAGTTGCACCATATAGTCACAAGTAGCCTATTAATTATTTTAATCCACGTTTTAGAAACAAAACCCCTAGTTCATTTCAGAATGCTTCAAGTCGTGTTTATACCCCTACATCTTCACATTCCCAGTACAAGTTCTTAATTCTGCTACCCCAATGACAGAAAAGAGTGGAGTAGGTAACTCATTTTATTAGCATAAATTGGTATGTTGGAATTGTTCACGTTATGGACATACTTTCAGTGTCTGTAGATCTTTCAAGAGATTATTTTGTTATGGTTGTGGTCGTAAAGGAGTGACTAGTATCACTTGTCCGTCGTGTCCAACTCAACGAGTAAAGGAACAGAAGTTGAATAACGATTCCCTGGGTTTAGACAAGAGGCTACAGATATGTTGTGTGCTCGAGAAGGTCTATGTTGTAAAGAGGAGTGGTCGCGATGGCTTCAGGTAGTTAGAAATTTTTGCAGGAGTAGAGTTCCACCTAAAGCTAATGCATTGTTTGAGAAAAGCCTTATGATAATCGCCCATATGTGATGGTAAAGTTATTCGACATGGATATTACAGGTTTATTTGATTCTGGATGTACTACATCGATAATAGGTTCCCTCGCCGTTCCAGTGATTGAAAAATGAAGTTGAATGTTTTACATCTGAAAAGAAAGGAGTATCGACTGCAGATGGTTCGTTAAAATTGGTAGAAGGTTCAGTTGATTTACCTATCCGTATCGGATCGGAATGTCGTATTTTGAACGCGTTAGTTGTACCTTCTTTGCCTCATGCCTTCATCTTTGGGACTGATTTTGCTAAATTGTTTGGTATAGTTGCTGACTTTAAAAACAATTCTTGGTATATTGGCGATGATATGGGAAATCATATTTTATGTTGGACAGTCGTCCTTGCCTTTAAAGTATAAAGATAGTTTGTTTAGTTTAGAAGAATTGTCGACTGAGCATCGAAAGCAAGCTCAAGCAGTTATAGATACGTATAATGAAATAAGTAGTGAGAATAGATTGGGCCGTACTAATAAAATCGAAATGTTCATTGATACAGGCGACTCCAAGCCAGTTTGTAGGAAGCCGTACGTTATGTCGCCATATATGAACGAAATACTGAATAGAGAACTAGATGATATGTTAAAGTTAGGAGTGGTAGAACCTTGCGTTAGTCCGTATTGTTCTCCAGTATTATTAGTTAAAAAAGTCCAGTGACGAGTATAGATTTTGCTTCGATGGACGAATGTTAAATGATGTCACTAAGCATGACAGTTACCCTATGGCAAACATAGACAGGATTCTTAATTTATTACGGGTGCTAACTATATTTCTAGTTTAGATATGAGAAAAGTTTTTGGCAAATTCTTTCGGAAAGTTCTAAAGACAAAACTGCTTTCAGCATTGTTTCTAGAGGTCAATATCGTTTCACTTGTGTACCTTTTGGGCTTCGAAATGCAGCTCAAACCCAACAAAGGCTTGTGGATGCTATATTTGGACCACGTTATGAACCTCATGTTTTTTGCTACCTTGACGATATGATACTAGTGTCTTCTACATTTGAAGAACACTTAGAACTTCTTGCAGATGTTAGAGAACGTCTCAAGGAAGCAAATCTGACGATTAATTTGAAGAAATGTGAGTTTTCAAAAATCTTTAAAGTTCCTTGGTCACATAGTTGGCTCTAACTCTCTTCGTGCTGATCCTGATAAGATCTCAGCTATGGTAAACTTTCCACGTCCGAAGACTACGACAGAAGTTAAACGATTTTTGGGTATGTGCGGTTGGTACCGTCGGTTCATCCGAAACTTCTCTTCGTTAGTGTCGTCTATCAATGATCTTATTAAGAGGAAGAAGAAAGGACAAGGAGTTATTTGGAATCCTGAGGCTGAAGCGTCGTTTATACAGATTAAACAAGCTCTAGTTTCTGCTCCGTTATTATCGCAGCCGGATTATTCGCTCCCATTCATTATCGAATGTGATGCCAGTGACACCGGATTAGGAGCTGTTTTGATTCAGAAAATTGATGATATTGAACATGTGATTTCGTATGCGAGTAAAACGCTAAATCGAGCTGAAAGGAATTATTCGGTTACAGAAAGAGAATGTCTGGCAGTAATCTTTGCGATTGAGAAATTTAGACCATGGGTTGAAGGTACCCGCTTTACAGTAGTGACAGATCACTTTTCTTTGTTGTGGTTAAATAATATTCAAAATCCGACTGGTAAATTAGCCAGGTGGGCAGTACGTTTGAAACAACATACGTTCGATCTGGTTCATAGAAAAGGTAAATTTAATGTTGTGCCCGATTGTCTTAGTCGTGCAACCCTCCGGACAATCCTATTGTCGACTTAATCGAAGTTAATTTAGAGAAATTAGACCCGTGGTACGTTTCGTTGAGGAATAAAATTTTGTCTTCTCCAGAAAGTTACCCTCAATGGAAAGTAGAAAATAATTTTGTATTTAAATTTCTTCCCTCCAATCTTCCCGTATCTTCAAATTTAAATGAATGGAAATATTTGGTACCTATAGCACAACGAGAGGAAATCATTCGCTCTTGTCATGTTCCTTCAGTAGCAGGGCACTTTGGTTTTGCTAAGACTAATTCGAGAATACAGGAACGTTATTATTGGCCTAAAATGAATATAGATGTACTCCGATTTTGTAAGAAGTGTTTAACATGTGGCGCTCAAAAGTCATCGAATGTTGGTCCCTTGGTTTAATGGGTAAAGAGAAAGAAGTAAAGTTTCCTTTCAGACAATAGCACTAGATTTGATGGGTCCGTTTCACGCTCGAAACTTGGACATAAATGGTTACTAGTAGTGGGTGATTGGTTCACCAAATATACATTGTTACATCCTCTACGAAGTGCAAAAGCTCACAGCATACAACGTTTTATGGAAGAAAAGTTTTCTAGTATTTGGCGTCCCACAATTCGTTATATGTGACAATGGACCTCAATTGTCAGGTAGAATCTTTAAAACCCTTTGTAATAAATACGATATTCAGAAAATATGGTATAATACAGTTTATTCTCCGCAGTGTAATTTTGTGGAGAGGATTAACAAGACTGTGGGTACTGCTATTCGTTCGTATGTCGATACACACGATTCATGGGATTCAGAACTACCTCAAATTCAATATGCTATTAATTCATCAAAACATCACTCTACAGGTTACACCCTAATTTTTACTTTTTGGTCGTAGTGTTCCAGTAAGCGGAAGATTCTACAGTGGTGGTTATATACCCAAAGACGATATTGAATTTATTCCAGGTAGCCGACCATTATATGTCTCGGATCGACAAGGGCTCTTCGATATCTTTAAAGAGGTGCATGGCAACTTACATGCAGCTTATGAGCGAGCAAGTCGCCAGTATAATTTGAGAAGAAGAAATGTGTGCTTTGAGGTTGGTGATAAGGTGTGGAGAGTGAACAAGGTTTTATCGAGTGCAGGCGATAAATTCACTGCTAAACTCGCACCAAAATTTGTTTTATGTGTGGTTAGGAGAAAGATTACTAATTTAGTTTATGAGTTGAGTAATATAGATGGTTCTAAGGCGGGTCGATGGCATGTCAAAGACT
Source organism: Platerodrilus igneus (assembly GCA_036346225.1). Classification (NCBI taxonomy): domain Eukaryota; kingdom Metazoa; phylum Arthropoda; class Insecta; order Coleoptera; family Lycidae; genus Platerodrilus; species Platerodrilus igneus. The sequence continues at coordinate 306,622 of JARFIW010001116.1, forward strand.
TAAAGCCATATTCTGCTACAGATGAAGGTGAAAATGAAGATGATAAATATGTTTCTGATCCTTAAGTACTTCTAATTATAGTTGATGTCAGTAGTAATTCCTTTTGGTCCATGTTTTAAACTCTTAAGTAGGACAAGATTAAAGTTAGTGAAATTTTTTTGGTTTGTTTAAAGTAATTTTTTTTAGTAGTAATAGAGCTTAATATGTTTGTTGATTTAGATGTTGCATGTGTTAAATGATAATTTTGATGACGACAAGGATGTGTTAAATGACGACAAGGATGTGTTAAATGACAATTTTGATGACGACAAGGATGTGTTAAATGATAATTTTGATGACGACAAGGATATGTTTATGGATTTTGAATGATGATATGTTTTTTGAGGTGTTTGAGAGTGCAGCATATGCTTAGAGATGTTGCAGGTATATAGAGAAGAATATGTATTCGGTGAAGAGGTGCGTATTCAGTTATGAGGTACATGATGGAGATTATAGAGAGTGTTTAGTAAAGTGTTGAGTATAGTTATATAGTTAGAGTGTGATAGAGTATTAAGCATTAAAGGAATGCTTGAGTTTTGGTTTAGTAGTTTGAGACTAGGCCTGATGTGCTTATTCTTTATTGAGAGTGTACATGAGCTAAGAGAGTTCATGAAGAGTTTTTTGTGAGTTGCTGGTGGATGTCTCCCAGTAGGCTCAACGTATGATTTATTAGTGGTTTTGGAGTTCTTTGGTGATGAATCACTGATGTTGTAGAATTTTGAGAGATATAGTTGAGTCTGTAGCATAGTAGTCGTACAGATAATGTTGTGAGGTGCTCACTCAAAGATCAAAGGTATCTTGTTGATGAATAAGTATTGTTAATACTTTGTCTGTTTCTCGAGTATTAGAGATTTGTTTCGTGAATGGACTTCGTAAATAACAGCTTTTGGTACTTGTTAAATTCATCGATTAGTTTAAATGTAATTAGCACTTGGAAAGTTATGTACATAAATCCTTAAGACAGATATAGTAAATTAGAGAAGAGTATTCATTGTACAGATTTTTGTTTAATAGTAATTTTGTTATACATTCGATTTTGTTTATTACAGTTCTAATTTATAGAAAAATATTTTTCGCTTCAGGTAAAATTTTTTACTTTGATATGGTTGTTGCGTTTGTAACTATAGATGACATGCATCCACTGAGTGTTAGATTCCCTAAATATTCTTAACTGATTGACGTATATACTGATTATGACTTCTCAAATTTGTCCCTTTATAGGCGTGTAGTACGCGCAGTTACTAATCACTCAATCCCATGCATTAATATTCCCCATATCAATTAGTGAATGATTCTGTTTTTTGTTAAACTCATCGTTAGTTATAGTTAAAGTTTGTGCTGTTTTGTTGTGAGTTGTAAGAGGTTTATACAGTTAATAAGAGTAATTTTGAAGTTTCAGTCGAAAATTTTTTTTAGAAAAAATTCTTCCATACCTCGAATTTTTTCTCTTGGGAAGAGGCTGTGTAACGTATTTTTTTTCTTGTTACACCAAGCCTAATAAATTAATAATAAAACAGATAAATTTTAAAGCATTTAATTCGTAAATATTCAGCCAATAAAAATTAAAGTATAATGTTCATAATAACACATAGATTCTAGAAGATATATATTCTGAGGCTTGTTACCAAGCGTTGTCCAGTTAATTATCAGCACTTTTGTTTCCAACGTCCAAGAGTGAAGTCGCTTTTTGTAGACTAGAGATAAAAGTCAAGATGGCCCGACTAAAACACGAGGCGTCTAATAGAGTCAAGAAGAAGAACTTGAGTTGAGAACATGGAACGATAATATACATCATTTAAGACAGTTGGTATAGATTAATACAATAAATTAAACTAATATATTTCACTTTAGCGCAATATCTTATGGACATATCTACAACAACAATTTTCAATGTTAAATTATAATAAATTTTTGTCGCAATAATTTAAAGCAGGCAGTTATGGTTTCGTTCTATCTATTTAACTACGCCGTATAGCAATGGTTTATTCAACAAAGAATCTTGGTACTTCAAACTCACTGATGATTAATACGCTGGAAAAATACAACAGCTGACGTCATGATTTTGCACCTGCAATTTATTTGGATACACGTGAGTGTTTGAAACTTTCCGTAACTTTGAAAGTATAGTAAATTATTATGAGATTTCCTACGTTGATTATTAGAGTAACAAAAATATAAAGTAGTTTTTAAAGTTAATAACACACCGAATAAATATCTAGTTTGTCAGTTATTTGTACACGCATACAATGTGTTTTAAGATATTTAGAATGACAACTTATGTCAGATAAAAAATAGTATAGATTCTGTTTCTAATCTAGACGCCAGATGCAGTCTTGATTTAATTTTCACATTTTGCTTAAAAACATTCAGGTCATGTAAAAGCTTTTATTGGTGCTGAAATTCGCGTATATTTTTTTGTAGATTACAGTTAAATTTGAGTAGTTGCATTTTATGATCGCTATTTTTCTGATGATCTATCTTTGTTGTAAATGGTCAAGGAAGCGCTTCAATGATTATAGTAAAAATAAAATCATGTGTTATGAACTAATAAATTATGACATGTTTGCTTAAACTAAATTTTATAGAAATGATCAATTTATACATATTTATTTTGAAGGTTAAACTTCACTAAAATTATTTTTATAAAAAATTTATGACAAGATAGTAAGCATATATATTGTAGTCATATGTATATAATCAGATTTCTATATATAAATAGAATTCCTTTTGTTTCCTTTTAAAGACGTTTTATTATACAACATTTAAATTAGGAAAGAAAAAACTAGAGCAAATCCCCCTTAAGTAAAAAGACAGAGTAATGAAAATGAATCCCTTTAGTATTTCACAGATGTTTAAATTCATTTATTCTATTTTGGCATATGCTTTTGAAGACACAGATAGTGTCCATGTGGTGTTTTGTTTGTTCACAGGTAAAGCTGAGACAACTGTTTGACATCTGGTGGTTGAGGTTTTGGTAAGTGTGTGATAAAGAGTGAAATTCAAATTTTATGGCTATGATAGTGGTGTTAAGATAAGGTTTCCGCATTCCCCTTATACAAACACAGTTAAATTTTGTTGGCACTTGTATTAAAAAATACGGTGGCGCCTATTAAAAATATTTTTGGTCGATTATCCACCCATGACCCATGCTCATGATCTACCCAGAGCTAACACTCTACTAGCCGTTTAACCCCTAAGAGTTTTCTTTGTCTAAAGCCGTTTTCCATCTGACATTACCCTGGGCTTGGAGTATAAAGAAGAAAATCTCGACCTAGTGATATCAGATTAAAAATAGAGAGTTTTAGTATATAGCTGATAGTCACGAGGATAAAGGGTAATAAACTTACAAAAAGTTTTAATTACCCCCGATTTTTATTACAGTACATTAAACATAAAAAACTTGAAATTGAAAATTACTGTAAGTTACAAATCAAAGATCAATAATTAATAATTACAAATGAGTAGCTTTGAACAACTAACAATGCTAAAGTTATGAAGTTCTTAGACTGACTGGCCACCTTGGGCTCTCGAGGGTATTTATGCTATCCCTGCTCTTACATCACTTTGTGAGAAATGCAGATCTCATGTCTGCTACTTCTTGATACAATACAAAGTACTACGTTTTAATTATCTTAATTCTAACAATTTCTGTCTTATAACCAACTGTGACCTGCACTTTCAGTGTCATATTACGTCTGAAATACAAAGTAACTGTTTCCGTTCTCATGTCTGGTTTGTGACCTTTCATTAACCTTTCATTATGTCCTTCAATTAGACACTGTAACAATATTTCTTAAGACTTAATAGTTTTATTTAAATATACGTATATATTAAGTTGGGAGATATGTAACTCCTGCCGACTTAAAAGGTTGTACTTGATTTTTAAAACTCATTGTCTCATAGGGTTTACTTATTATTTCTTTATTTACTTTTGTTTCTAGTTTCATATGACTTACATTTGTTTCCTTGTTTGTATATATAAGATACATTTTGTATAATAAATATACAGTTAATAAAATTATTACAATAATTAATAAAATTGTCCAAACGCATGCGTTTGTATTCATAGTGTTCTCTAGGTGCATTGAATGCTGTTTTAGTCGTGTCTTTCTTGTCCATCTTCACATGGTGGTATCCTGAGGCGAGTTCTAATGTTGAAAAATATTAACACTTTCCTAATTTGTCTTAAATCTCGGCGATATTGGGTAGTGGGTATTTATCGTCTACCGTCTTCTCATTAAGTTTTCTGTAGTCGATCACCATTCGATATTTGCGTTTGCCTGAGGCGTCTAGTTTCTTCGGTACTATTTATACGGGGCTACTCCATGGTGAATTTGAATGTTGGACGATATGTTGCTTTAATAGGTCTGCTACCTGTCTATCTGCTTCTCTTTGACTTGCTTGAGGTAGTCTATAAGTCGTTAATCGCTCTCTCCTCTTCGTCATTAATGTCGTTATTAAAACGAATGTTAATTAAATTTTCTTTTAACATTCTATCGTGTTCTGTAGGGTTGGAATTGTTTTCTAAGTCTTCGTCGATTTCCATCTCGCTAAAGTTTACTTCTACGTCTATAGGTTTTGTTAGTTATACTTCGATGGGGTAATCGTTTGAGTTCAAAATTGTCGTAGTGGCGTAATTGTCTTTTATTTGTACTAACGCTGTGGATGTTTCTACTCCGGGTTGAAATGACAAGTGATTTATAATTCCTACATCGCTTTTTGAGTTTACTAAAACTTATATTTGTTTTTCTGTTCTAGGCTCGATGGCGTATTTTTAGTCGGTTTGAATGTTACTGTTTTGAAATTTAATGGGAATTTATTCGTGTTACGTTTTTAATAATCGGTTTTTTATATCGATATTTGCTCCTAATTTTGTTAGAAGATCCATGCCTATTAATCCGTCGTACTTATCGCTAAATTCAGAGATGCAAAATTTGTGTTTCATTTTTACGTTAAAAGTTTTGGGTAAGGGTATGTTTGCTATAAATTGGTGTAGTGTCGTTTTATGTGCTGTTTTGATTTTAAAAGGTTCTTTTTCTACAAAATCTAAATAGTGGTCCTGTACGGTTTTGGGGCTAATTAAAGTTTTTGAAGATCCTGTATCGATTAGTAATTTGAGTTCCGCATAAGGTATTTCTATGTAAGGTAATATTTGTTGATTGATATTATTTAAATTAATTATGTTTGGTCGTATTTGAATCTGTCCAACTGAAAATTTGAGTACGCATTTTCTTCGCCGTCCTCTTCGTAGTTTTCCCAGGGGTTGTTACGTTCATAGTTTCTGAGTGATTTGTTTCATCGTCTCTATTGGAGTTTGCATAATTGTTGTGTCATGAATATTAAAATCTTCCACTTCTTGGTGGAATAGTTCCTAGGAAGTAAAGTTTTGTTTTTGGATGTAATCGGATCTATTTTGAGATATTTTGATATTTTGTCTGGTGTTACCAGATGAAGTGTCCAAGGGAGTTGGTTTGTAATATTTGTTAGGGTTGTTACTCGTCATCGGCGTGTTTCTATTGGGATTTGCACCGCATGTTTGCCTTGGTTGATTTACATTTTGATTAAACTTTGGTGTAAATGTGGGTTTTGTAAAGTTGAATTAAATGTTTGTTTTGGAAATTGTCTAAATTGGTCGTGGAAATTTGTGTTATTAAAGTTTTTGATTGAGAATTTGAAATTAATTCATTGGTGCGTTAAATGGTGCAAACTTCCGTTGTGTTGGTATTTGTCTCGCGGCTTGTATTGTTTTCACGGTAAGTAATTTTTATTTGCGTTAGGGTTATTTAGTCTATTTCTGTAATACATAACGATTTCTTCCTCTACAATCATGTTCATTGCTTCGTCTAAATTTAGAGATGTAGAAAACTTAATTTGTCCGATAGCCGTTCGGGTAATGCATTGATGTGTGTGTCTAAAGCAATTTTTGTCATACATCTCCGTCTTTAGTAATCGTATGTTTTGGTGGGATTCTTCAATTTTTAGTTTGGTCAAAATTAAACTTCGTACGTCCTGACACCTCATACCGAAATGATAGAGTGATTGGTTAGCTTCCATCAGTAAATTTATAAAATCTCGGACAAGACATTTGATATTTCTTTGATTTCCGAAATATGCTATCAATATCTGTTTAAGGTCGTCCCACACGACGAGATCTGAGCGGCTCGCAAACAATGTTATGCTCTGCCGATTAATTTGCTGATTATTAGGCGTAAAAGCAAAACGCTGAGTTTAATGTCACCTTGTTTATAAAAAGATTTTAAAAATATCTCGCAAGCAGTAATGAAAATTTCTTATAGTGCTTCGTTTCCGTCGGATACGGGGATTGAATCTAGATGAAGTTTTATATTATCAGAGTTCATTGTTTTTATAAATTAATTAAGTTACCTTAGTCAGGTTTGTATTAAGTTATTTAAAGAATCACTTATCTTCACGTATATTGTATGTAATTATAAAAACCTTAGTTAGAATTACAACGGTTTCAGACTTCTGCTGATTAGTTATTTCATTAAGTGTTGCAATAATGCAGTACATAAAATGTATGTAATTGTATACCTTCGTTAAATTGTTGCAATGAAAGTGTTTAATTATAAACCTTTATACTATTATGAAGTTTCGGAGTTTCTGAATAAATTCCTTCAGTAATAATCAGTGTAATAAAATGGTACAAAGAATTGTTATATCATTATACACTAAAGCTAAGACTGCTGAGTAAATCGTTTCATTAGTAAATCGTACTAAATTGCAATAAACCGTGCATTAATGCGTATATAAAATTCCTTTGTTAAAATAAGTTTTAGACTTGCTGAGTAAATTCTTTCAGAAATAATAGTAATAACAAAATTGTAAAAATTTTTTTATTTCTTACTAGCTAATATCAATGGTTAGGAAAATGAACTTTGGTACTTACAAAAGTTTGATTGCCACTTCTATTATAGTCTTTCTTCTTTGTTATTAAACTTGGTCAATTCTTGTACTTTGTCCAATTGGTTTTTTGTTTCAGATAAAGAATAAAAGTTTAAGATCACCAGTTCCTCGATTTTTAATTCTCTAGTGCCTTCTGGAATACTACCGACTGCGCCAGATAGATTTTGGGATTTTGGGAGCTTCTTTTTAGAAAGACTTTAATTCTAAATTAACACTCCCATCAAGTGTATTTTAATTTATTAATTACAAAATGACTATATTTCTTCTAAGACACTTGAACGTTTATATACATTAAACATTAAGTACTTGAAATTGATAATTACTATAAGTTACAAATCTATGATCAATAATTAATAATTACAAATGAGTAGCTTTGAACCACTAACAATGCTAAAGTTATGAAGTTCTCAGACTGACTGGCCATCTTGGGCTCTTGAGGGTATTTATGCTATCCCTGCTCTTAGATTACTTTATGGAAAATGCAGATCTCATGTATGCTATTTCTTAAAACAATACAAAGTATTACATTTTAATAATCTTAATTCTAACAATTGCTGTCTTATAACCTACTGTGGCCTGCACCGGCAGTGTCTTATTACGTCTGGAATAGAAAGTAACTGTTTCCGTTCTCGTGTCTGGTTTGTGAACCTTCATTAACCTTTTGTTATGTCCTTCAATTATACAATGTAACAATATCTTTTAATACAATAGTTTTATTTAAATACACATATATATTAATTTGGGGGATGTGTAACTGGCGTTGTAACTAAATAAGGATACGGATGGGAAATATGTGAATTATTTCAAACATTTATATTTTTATTCCTCTAAACATATTCTATTCCTCTATCTAAACACCGCTGCATAGGAGCTCTCCATTGTTCGGAACAATACTGTAGTTTGTTAGTTGTGAGCTTCTTCACAAATTCTACAGTTTCTGATTTTTCATGTTGAAAAGATTGAATGTGTGTCCCCTTCAAAGCGCTTTTCACTTTTGGGAACAAACAGCAATCACACTTGCGAGATCTAGTGAATACAGAGGATGAGAAAACGCAGGAATGCGTTTGTCCACTAAAAACTAGTTAACAAATAGGGCACTGAGCTAGCGCGTTGTCCTGGTACAGAATCTACAACTGATTCTTTTACGAATCCGGTCCTTTCTTCCTTAGAATCTCCCTTAACTTGATTATGACTTCTTTGCAGCATTTCTGGTCAACGGTTTGATCCATAAGTACACAGTCAGTCTTGATAAAATCATTAATATCGAAAGCAACAATCAAAACTTCTAACTCTTCCCGAACTCCAGAATACCGTTTGTAAAATTCAAAATCTCGTGGACGTGACATAGCTATTACCAAACGCCTCCTTTAACATTTATGGACAAATTTATTGGTGTTTCTTCTTTATTTTTGCAAGGAATTTCAGGTTAATTTTTTGTTTGATTTTAATGTCCACCATAATCGCGGCACTTCAGCACAACAGTACCCGCTACAACCAACACTCGAAAGCAATCTCAAACAGAGAGAGAGAGAGAGAGAGAGATAGAGATAGAGAGATAGAGAGAGACACGCAGAGAGAGATAGAGAAAAAGAGAGAGAGAGAGAGAAAGAGAGACAGAGAGAGAGAGAGCGAGAGCGAGACGAAACTACGAGTTGCTGCTTCGGAAGTATTATATTCAACGGCATCCCAATACAAGCTCACTCAATGTGATTATGCTATGAATGTTGCGCAGTCTCGTTATTAGTTTTCATAACTCGTAGGTCTATGGTTTTTTCAACTTATTTTTCTAGTTTTGAGATACACTTTTCTACTGTATTTATGAATTTCATTGTAATAAACAAATAGTTTCGGATAGAAATACACATATTTTTCGAAGTTATTAGTAACTAACCGTCTTTTAGCATTTCAGAAAGCTCAAACATGCGCAATTAAACTACGTCGCATAAGTTTAAGAGTATCACTTAATCCTTTCTATTGATTTAAAATGTGAACCACTTATCACATCCCTAGGTTAGCTGTTTATTTTGATATATTTACGTGCAGTGGGCCTTAACATTTTATACCTTCTTCGTTTCCTTAGCTTTCCCCTGACCCGTTACTCTTCGCTCACACCGTTAATTGAAGTTCAGAGCCAGTTCGTTAACACTTATTTTATCAGTCATCTACCGGCAACAATATCTGGAACCGATTTGTTCCACTGGCGCTTTCTAATATCGACACAGGTCAAAGGTCTGTTAATACAAAAAATCTTTTTGATTTTTTTTATCTTTAATTATTCAGTATATTATTAACTCCATTGAAAAGCGCACTTTGTTTGTCCAAATTTGCGTAGTATGGGTATTAACCGGCTGTTGTTTTTGGAGTTTGCAAGGAAACTCTACTGCGAGACAGTGGGCACGATCAATCTGGTAAATAATACTGCAGCAGACTATTTTCTTTGCGTTCTTCTCGATCGTTCTGTGTTTGGTGCATTTACATGCTTCGTCAGGGCAGCCATCGAAAATGGCAACGGCATTTGATTTGTGGTTTGACTTTAATATACGCTACATAACTACTGCAAATTTCTTAATATGTCTGGGCATGATGCCATTTTACCGGTATTACATAAACCCTTCGTCGATCGTTTCATTACAGTCCGCCTGTTTTGTTGATGCAATTGCCCTGTGGAAGCTCCATTTTGTCCCTTTATTTAGCCCATGCTCAACAAAATGAGAGAGAGGGTAGGGGCTATGTTAATAACGCAAAAATTCTCGCATCTCTGCATCTGAATGTTTCACAATGATCATTTGTTGAAAAAGTGTAGGTGGATTGATGACTACAGCCCTGTCTTCAATCTGAGTAGAGCTGTTCATAATCGCAAGAGGCAGCACTTTTTCGCTTTGTTTGAATTGTACAGTTTGAAAATCGTCACCAACAATGCGCTGTATGCCTTTCATGTCCATCTCCTAGGACAAGTGCAGTTGATCCTCTCATCTGAGATAACATCTGTACTTAGTGTCATTAGGTCAATGGTCTCTGGGAAAGGAGGATGCTCGTGAAACTAATTCAGTAATTTATGTGCGTCAGTGTTGTCTCGCTTTTGTATAGTATCTCTGCTGTCAACGTGTTGTTCTAACGTTGCAAGTTGTACTCCCGTAAAGTGCTCAATGTGCTCAACGCTCGTATTCTGTAGATGGTATTACAGTTTCCAAGTTTAGCATGTTCTGAAGGTAAAGACTGCTGTATTTGGTATACGGATCGTGATCACTGGTGTTAAAGAAAGGGGGCATTTCATATATGGTTTGGAGATGTAGATCTCAGTTGCTGTTACTTTTTGCTTCAATAAGTGCTTAATCAAAGTCACCATATTAAAGTATACAACCCAGAGCTTAGCAGTGGGACGACGTTTTGCCATTAGCTTTGATTTCTTCTTGCACAGCTTTAACAAACTTCTTCACATCATTAGAAGGAATCATTGTTCTGGCCATTTCGAGCAAAATTTCCTCCAGTTGATCCACCATTGTTAGCGGCAAACCCATTGATTGAATCATTATTTTGGTCAAAGTTCTATGAGCCCACATATGAGTTCGTGCTTGCCTTGGATAGGCGTGGCCAGGCATGATATTTTCAGTTGCTTTCGACGCATTAACCTTAAAATAGTTCAGTCAATTCGCTACCTTGCATAATGTAATCAATTGCTCACATGATAGACACTAATAAATGAAATCCACTCAACATTATAACATTTGGTAAAGTAGGATCGTGGGACGTCTAGCAAGAATATCTCAAGCCTTGAGGTGAAGGGGTTGTAAATACTACCTATATGTTTGTAGTGTTTTTTTTTGTTATTTTTCTTAATTTTTTTGGGAATTAAACCACTCAGAGTTTTTTAAATTGTCTTTATTTACGTTTCGATCCATGACCTAGGATCGAAAAATTAAGAAAAGTAAAGGGGTTGGTCGAATGTCACCAGACTTGGTTTAAGGATTTAGTTTCGTCTACTCCCGCCAACAATGCTGTGAATATTGTATAATAATCTTTTGGAGGAGCATTTATAAATAGGAAGTAACTAACAGACGATTGTTCATATGAGGTATCTCTTGTGACGTCTTCCATAAATCTATTCCATCGGGAAAGACCAGGAATGTCTTTGCTTTTCTCAAACAGCCACGGGCGATCAGGCACAGATGGAATCACATTTTCAGTTGGTATGTACATGTCTTTAACTTCTTTTACCTTGATTTTAGCTCAATCTTCAGGTGTTGTCCTTTCAAAATGAGAACATGAAAACTTCCGGGCTGTGTACACGAAATTATTTTAATAAAATTCAAAAACAAAGTATTCTCGTGTAAAATTGCAATTGCATGTTTTGGTGTAAAACGGGAAATGCCACCCATGACGAGAAAAATGTATCCGTCGATTGTATGTACGTTAAAATCAGCGTTATCGTACACTTGCTGTGAAAAGCACGGCTGGTTGACTTTCAACGTATTTCCCTTGATTACTGATGCTTACAAGCGAATAGCTTCTATATAATACGAACCAAATCTCAATGAGGAAACGTCGACCTATTTTCTTGAGCCGAGCTTTTTGTACAAAAACACTGCCAACCTTACGAGAACTGGTGAGACGAATAAGCCTCACTGCTGTGCTCTTTATCTTCCACCTATTATGGTGTCTACTTTTTTTTTTGTTTAGTACAACTGTTCCTATAAATATACGGAGGGTTTCAGTAAGGAATTCCTCATTTCCTTTCAAAAGCTTATCAGGTGGGAGTACTGGTCTGTGATAAACCAAGCTCCGGATGTACTCAACAATAATTGCAGCAGCCGGAGTCTTTCCTCTTGTTCATTTAAAATTTTATATCCTGTGTTTTAAAACAGGCTACCTGCTTCTTGTTTGAAAAGAATATTATATCGCTTCCATATTGTTTGAGTAGAAATGCTTCGACTAACTTTTTGTTTTGATTTGGTCCATCAACTCGACGAGCGAAAACTGACTCTCTCCATCATTATGCGCATAATAAGTGTAGACACCTTTCATTGCTACTTTAACATCAATGGCGAATGGATTTTTTTTCTCATCTTGAATTTTTGGGCGATTGTACAGTTTTCTCACGCATAAACTATGATACTGAGAATCAGAAGCCATCCAGTCTGAAACAGGCAAAAGACGTTTGATTATCGTCTGTCTATACTCATCACCGCTTTCTTCTGCGCTTTTATAATAGTTTCCTTCACTTTCAGAACTCGAACCTGATACGCAATATTGCGATTGGTCTTCTTTTTTCTTGATTGTTTTATAAACTTGGGTGTTATGACAAGGCCACACTTAAAGCAATAAGTCTTGAAACTGAAACGTGCAGTAGAACGTCTTCCTTTTACTTGCTCTCATCGCTCATAAGTTTCAAATGCAGATTGTTTACTAAGGTGAACCTGCTCACCATCTTTCCTCTTCTTGCTTGATTCGATAAGCATTGCAAACCTTTTTTGCGCCCTGTTATCACTTTCCCTACATCATTAACCGGCACTTCATCACAAACAAAACACGCGTTTAAAGCCATTTTTAACACTACTGTTGTCGTTGGACTGTTTAATATAGAACTATTCCCTTCGCATCATACTGCCGCACTGATCTGAGCAGGTGGTCGGCGTGTCTTTTACTGGTGGTAGAGAAGAGGAGCCTTCGTGTCCCAGATGTGAAGTATTTATGATCAGTAAAATTACATTAACAGTAATTGATGTTTATATTTGATACTACTAATAACATGGCATATATAAACAAAGGTATAAATTGCTTATTCCGGGTGTTCATAAAGTAATTATGCATTGTAAACGTAACTATACAGATTTTAGTAAAGTAACCACAATTATATATGACAGTGGATAAATGACTAAACTGAGGAGATGCTCGAAGTGCTTTCTTGTACTTGGAGATAGGTTCACACGTTTCTGCAAGCTATTGAAGACCTTGCAAAGAACATCTTAAATGTGATGAGTCAATGTATCTTGCAGTTTTTGTATGGTATGTGAATTGCTCCATAGGCCTTTTCCTTCAACGTACTTCACACGGTGAAATCAAGTCAGATGATCGAGGTGGTCAGAGTCCCGATTGATGATGCCGTTACCAAAGTATTTGCCAAAAATTTTATCGACGTGTGAGAGGTATGGCAGTCGCCCCATCCTCTTTGAACCAGGCATCCTAAATGTCCTCTTCGTTCAGATCTCCGAGGTAGGGCTCTAGAATGCCGGTGCGGTAACGTTCTGCGTTGATGATGTCCTTAAAAGAAAATTGCGTCATTGATGCGTGTACGATTTGCGGCGCACCAAACACCAAGCAGTGGTAAATTCTTAAATTCATGTAAATTTTTTGTAGTTCACACACGACTGTTCTGGCTATTTACGTATCCAGAAAAATTGAACCATGCCTCATCCGTAAAAAAACGTTTTGTTAAAAATTCCCTCATGATGTCCTGCAGGAACCTCAGAAACTAATTTCAAAAGTTTACACGCACCATATAATCTGTCTGTTGTACGGACGCATTTGCAGTTACTTCCGCAGAATCTTGAGAGCGGAACCAACTGACACGTGCGCCTGCTGAGCTAGTCGTCGAACCGATTTCTTTAGACTTCGCAATGTCATGTAATGAACTTCCAACTCCTTTTCTTCGCATGTGGATGGCCTGTCTGATTTTGAAGCATTATAAACGCACCCGGTTTCACGAAACTTAGTAATGGGGTGATGAGGTCCAGAACAGCATTTCGGCTATGCATTTTTTCTCCTGGGCACTTGGATGCAAATGCAGTTTCTACGACTGTGATAAACTTGTCTCTATTGCGGAACAAGTGCTCCACAAGAAACACTCTTTGTTCAATCGTTTGCATAGTACCTGGGTCAGGAAATGTCACATACGATGGCACAATGTCGCACACGATGTCGTTACTCCACTGGTCTGCAATATTATCGCACTTGCGGACAAAAAACTGTGTATTAGTATTTAACACAACACCACACGACACTGCATAGTTACTTTATGAACACCTCGTATATCAACACACTATTTAAATTGTTTATGTTCTTAAATGCAAAATTTTGAGATATATATATATATATATATATATATTTTGATATATATATATATATATATATATATATATATACACTTATGTTACATATACAAGCAATTGACGAATAAAATGCTTTGTTATTAGAAGAAATTTTACTTTTATTTAAACAAGAGCCATGAACCATAGATGGATAATACATCCAAAGTAGTAACCATTAGGTTATAAAATCTTTCTGGGCGGCCGGCAGAGAATAAATAAAATTAAAAAACGTTTAAGACACATAGGTGAAACAAGTTTACATTTGTTTTCAACTTAAAACTAGAGGTAATTCCCTAAACGACTGCCTTTAATAATAATAAATTAGAGTTTTGCAGTAGCAGAAAAGAGTCGTTGAGCAGACAGCCGAAATGCGACAACCTTCAACTGGCACTTAAGTCCTAACGGTTTGTCGGACAAACAAACTTAAAGAGTGAAATTTATAGGAAATTGTGTATATTTTCATTTCATAAATGAAGGTTATTTACGCAAAGTTGAGAGTTTTCGAGTTATAAACAAAACCTGCGAAAAACAAGATTTTTTGTACGAGACATCCAAAATATGCAAATTTTCAACTGGCACTAAAGCCCAAATGGTTCATTGGACAAAATGGGAAATTTTATGTACTTTTATTTTGTAAATGTAGGTTATTTACGAAAAGTTGGTAGTTTTTGAGCTATAACCAAAAAAAACGCAAAAAATAAGATTTGAACATTTTTATGCATCTTTTTTCAATGCTGCGAGATAGGTTTTGAACCTCTTGGAGCGTATTTTTAAAAAAGGCTTCTTCCAAGAAAACTCTTCTATCAATTTTTATTTAAACAGAAAATACAATATGAATTTTAATAACAGGTACGTTATATTCAGTAACGTATTGAAAAATATTCTAAGTTGACAATCACTATTTAAATTAACTAAAATTAGGGTGAGAAGCTTGAACAATCAACAATGTTAAAGTTGTGAAGCTCGAGACTGACTGACTCTCTTGGGGTTCTCAGGGAATTTATGCTATTCTTGCTCTTACATCACTTTGTGGGAAATGTAGATCTTATGTCTGCAATTTCTTGAGACAATACAAAGTATTACATTTAAATAATCCTAATTCTAATAATTGCTGTCTTATTGTCTACTGTGACCTGCACCTTCAGTGTCATATTACGTCTGGAATACAATGTAACTGTTTCCGTTCTCATGTCTGGTTTGTGAACTTTCAGTAACCTTTTATTATGTCCTTCAATTATACAATGTAACAATAATTCTTAAGTCCTAATATATATTGATTTGGGAGATGTGTAACTCCTCACGACGTAGATGAAAACTAAGTGTTGTATTTAATTTTTAAAACTCATCGTCTCTAAGGGTTCTTTTATTATTTCTTTATTTACCTTTGTTTCTGGTTTTTTATGATTAAAATTTGTTTCTTTGCTGCTATATCTAAAATACATTTTGTACAATAAATACATAGTTAATAAAATTATTACAATAATCAATAAAGTTGTCTAAACACTTATATTATCGTAGTGTAGTTTTGGCACTTTCACTTCATTCAAATGTTCTTTATAACTGTCCATTAATTTTACGGCGTGGTTGAGGTCGTCTAGGTCAAAATGTTTTAGTTGCATTGGCTTCTTGAAGATCTTGTCGTCTTCGGTTTGTGTAGTCTTGAACTGTAGTTCGGGTAGATTTGCGAATTTCTTCGTTGTTGCTGGGGTTTGGTATACTCCAATAATTTCACTTTTTAATTTTAAATAGCAGTCTTCTTTTATTGTGATTACCTTGCTTCCAATTACAGCTAGACTTTTTGTCTTGGTTGCAATGGGCGGTTGCTATTACTTCTTGTGGAAATACAGTAATCCATTTGTCGTCCGTGACTTTTTGAATCTTCATGTTTGTAATTTGTACTGGTTTTGACTCGCAATTCCCATAGTGATTAAAGAATCTTAATAGTTATACTTCACAAGGACTATCCGTTTGAATAGCTGTCGTCGTTAATGATAGATATACATATTGGCTGGGTACCACTTCTTTGCACTTTTCATTCGTGAAGCCATATTTCAGTTCATTTAGGGAAAGTATCTTGGTTTTAGAAATAAAAACTTGAAATTGGCTAGCAACTTTTATGGGGAAAGCAACTAAATGATAATAATTATAAAGTTAATTTCTATTATGGGGATTTCTATTAAAACCGTAATATCATGATTCTTTGCATAACCTTTTACTATGGCTATTTTTTCAAATATAAGTACGTTGGGTTCCGTTACTTCAAAAGGTAGTTAACTGTTAGTTATGAGTGATCTAATTCCTAATAATTCATTTAATAAATCAATTGGTTCTATAATACTAGCATGTAATGTATTTAATTTAGCAAATGTTACAGCGTTTTCTAACGTGACTAAAATTTGTCGAATTATGGTAATGGTTGAAATCATCCGATTGAATATCGTGTTGAATCTTATTAAATCTCGCATTCCTAGCATTGTAATTGACATGATACTTTCAAGGGTTAGTGTTCTGTTAGTTATACAGTCTTGGTTCTTTACCAATTTACATAATAGATCGTTGAATTTTATTATGGTTGACTGAGTTAAGCACATTTGAGTTCTAACAATAGTTTTTGTCATTCTGGTTTTCAATTAGATGTTGTATTGCGTTGTCGTATTGTTCAGCATCTTGGTTGTCTAAATTACCTGTGATAGCTTTTATAGTATTACCTAGTCCGTTAATAAATCTTCTTTTCTGTCTTGTAATTTAGTCTATTGGTATTAATTGATTGAATTTGTCGTTTGTGTTCTTTAAAATGTTCTCCATTATATTTTTGTAATTAAGCATTTTTATCGCGTATTCTTTTCCGAATTTGGCTGTGTCCATTGATTGTTTCAGTCTGAAGCAATTATCTCTAATTATATAAAATTTTTGTTTTAGTTCGCTTAAATCAAATTTCTGTGCGTACGTCCAATAGTCAATTATATTTTGCATACTTTCCAATTTTATTGGTGGTATACCGAGGTTGTTTTTAATGTTTTCCACTATTATGTCACTGTCGTCTGTTCTACTAGGGCGGAGATTGACGGCAAGGGCGATGGCTGTCCATCTGAAATTGCAGGGTGTTTTAGATTTTTTAAGTGAATGAATTTTACAATTTTTTCCGTTATCTACTACGGCTACATTTCTATCTGAGATCTTTTTGATTTTAAACGGACCTAAATATCTGGGGGCCGTTTTGTGTCTCTTACTTTTAAAATTTTTCTCCTACACGGTTTGTCTTACTGAAAATTTATTTATATTGGCGTTCTCATTGCGGGTTTTTGTAACACGTTCTTTGTCGTTATCTAATTTGCTTTGGACATTATTATAAGTAATTTTAAATTTTTCTTTGTGATCTTTTGCATACTGTTGGTATACTTCTTTGTTGTAATGTATATCATTAGGGTTGCGGGAATCTGAGTATCCAAATATTAATTCTAGGGGTGTAAAATTAGTTGATGAGTGGATTGTGTTGTAAGCAATTAGTGCGCATGACATTAAATTAGTGATATGCTCTTTCTTATATGTTAATCTTATCAGTCTCATTTGTTCTAGTAAAATTAGATGTAAGCTTTCAATTAGTCCATTTGACTCCGGGTGATTTTCTATTATAAAATGAATTTTTATTTTATAGAGTTCTAGGGTATTCTGTATTGTTTCGTTTCTGAGTTCACTTTTATTGTCTAAAGTTATTGATTCGAGCGTGCCATGTAAAGTATTGTAAGAGTCCTTCAGTTACATCAATACTATTTTTTGAAACAATGGGTATCGCTTGGTCTACCTTCGTGAATGCGTCTACGATTGTTAAAAGTTTTGCGATTCTACTACCAAAGTATCCGCATTTCATTTTTGAAAAGGGTTATCTGGTGTTTTAGTTAACATTAAAGGTACTTTTGGGGGTGATTAGTCGTATTTTGCCTTATCACATAGTTCACATTAATTGATTAAATCCGTTGTCAATTCCTTCATGTCTTTAAAGTAGTATCTTCTTATGAGTTATTTTAATGTTTCGTTGATTCTGCGATGGTTGGTTTTTCCTTCGTGTTGGTTTAGAATTACGTCGTTTATTTCGTCAAGGTCATTTAAAGTTATTGATTTCCGTGTTCATCTGCTAATCTAGGGTCCTCAATTATTAAATAATCTAATATATAATTCTGAAAATCTTTTGAATAAATGTTCTGTGGTGAAATAAAAGTAAAAACGTTTTTTCTCTAGGGTATATTCTTTCAAAATTTTTATTATCTGCTCTTCGTTGTCATCTTTCGTTATTTGAATTTGATATTTATGACATTGATATTATCCCTGCTCTTACATCACTTTGTGGGAAATGTAGATCCCATGTCTGCTGTTTCTTTCTACAATACAAAGTATTACATTTTAAAAATCTTAATTCTAATAATTGCTGTTTTATTGTCTACTATGACCTGCACCTGCAGCGTCATATTATATCTGAAATACAATGTAACTGTTTCCGTTCTCCTGTCTGGTTTGTGAGCTTTCATTAACCTTTTATTATGTCCTTCAATTATACAATGTAACAGTAAATCTTAAGTCTTAATGATTTCGTTTAAATATACATATATATTCATTTGGGGGATATGTAGCTTGCATCACAATATTTTTTTGGGAAGTTTCAGATTCGGCTTCACCACCGCAAAAGAACATATATAATATAAGAAATCAAAACTACTCCAAAACCTTCTTGCCACTAATATAGTTTGAATAGACTATACAAGTTTTTAGTGATTTATGGTTCCGACCTATGGATGATGTGTATGCTGGAAATCTATATTTGTTTATGTAATAAATGTTACTCGTATTTTGACCCTTATAACATTTTCCACAGTCTCTTTTAAAAAGTTTACTGGCATTTGGCTTAAATCCCTTCTAGAACATCAATTTCTTTGTGGCATGTAATATATTAGTCATGCTACCAATTTAATGATTAAACTCTTAAGAACGAAGAATATTTTTAGTTCGTGAGATCGTGACCTATTTGATTATCCAACTAAGAGTTAATTTATGTACTAATAACCAAAACATCGTTTTTAAATAAAACAATACTACGACTCTGCAACAAAACTTTTTCAGGGGAGGAAATGGTTTCAATATATTTCAAGTTTTGTTCTGCCCAAATTCGTTATCGCTGAGATTTAACGTTATCCTGTATTATGAAAATGAAATCTGTTTTGAGTACAGGCTTGGTTTGTCGCTTTCTACTGAAAGCAGATTTTAAAATACGACGTTCTACGTCGTATTCTGCTAAAGTTTTTAAATGTAATAATTTATTTACACGATGCAGTAAACAACGAAAGTTTACTCACGAAAACTGGAAACTTGAGATATATCGTTTTTGCCTAATTCAGTATTATTTCGAAGCATTAGTAATTTGACGAAGCATTTATAAGGAGTTTCTAGGTTATAACGATAAACTCAAATTTCAAATAAAACATAATTACAATTAAATCTATTATTACATTAGGTTACCAAATTTCAGAATAGCAGAATGAAAGTCCTTCAGAACTGCTATAACAAAGACCTGTTGCATTATATTGCATGCAAACTAGTTGGATAGTAGAATTGGGTTGCCTAAGAGATTTGAAGATCTCGACCAACTTCAACTCTGCGTAACTGAGAGCTAGCAATATGTATTACGTTTTGCCTAATCAGCACTTTTTTTAATATAAAATGGAAACAAAAACTTATGCGACACTTAGTTATAACATGTGCTACGAAAATGACGTAGTCAAACAAAAGAAACAAGGAAGAAGAAAGAAAGAGAAATTGACCGGGCTCAATCGACGAGTGAGCGGGGCAGAATACCTACACAAATTAAATCAGGCCTGAAATAAAAGTAAACAAATAACACACTCCTAACCATAATCATACAATTTCTAATTAACAAAAAAAAAATTAATTAGGTACAAAAGCATAATAGTACCACCAAATAAACCATCCGTAATTACAAGTTACACATATTTACAAGATCAGCAGAAATCCACTCTAACATGGAGAGCTGCCGTTTTTAGGTGCCTACCTTTTACGTTTTTTTCGCAATACAACAAAACCCAAAAAGAACACTAAAATCCACAGCTCTTAATGGTTGTAAATATAAAAGGTACACATACCTCATTGGCAGGACAAAATCTTAACTTATAAAAAATTAGCACAAAAAAATGAAAGCACATGGTAACCCAACAGTTATAACTCATTCTCGTACGCCTACTATTACTTACAATAATCCGTTTAAGGCCACCCAGTGTGGTTACCAAATGGTGTCAATTAGTACTTACACACTAACCCTCGAGTTGCTGCCGTCGTACCGGTTCCTACCGTATCTAATGACGGGGCAAAGGAGAGGGACGCGTGATCCCACCTTGGGGTTGTACTCCCATTAAGGGCGACTATCCATCGTGGCTTTAAGAGCCACCGGAAAAAGCTATAGTAAGTACAAGTAAATTTAATTTATTGATGCCGAAAAGTACAATTTTACTAAACCATAAATACTCCCCACGCTGTAAGGTGTGCGCGAAATTTTCATAAGGAAAATGAAACGAAGAAAACCAGAACGGATGGTTTCGTCATGTGAGTTGAAAAGCAAATAAATATTAATTTCGTTTAACTAATGATCAGAGCTCAACCAAATATTGTTGCTAAGGATTAAAACTGGAAAAACACGGTTCTATCGGATAGTCCGCGGCTTCAGTTCGACGAACCTTTCGATGGAAAACACATAAGAATCAATTATCGGATACCTAGAACAAGTTATTGACTAATTAATTATAGCATAAACTTTACGTTGGGAAATTCTGACAAAGAGTTTTTATTATTAATTAAGGGTAGAATTTAACAATAAAAATAGAATTTATACGAACGGAGAATAGATTAAAAAACAAAGGGTTATTTTAATTTACCGAATTAATTTTCGTTCTTAATGCAAAAAGAATTTGAGTTGAAAATTATTAGACAGCGTATTTATTATTAATTATGAATTAACGATTTTATTTAACGGTAAAAACGGAATATTTGTTGCTGCAGTTTATTACGCAAAATGAGCTTGAAGTTAATTAATTTTGACTTACCCAAAAGTGGTGGAAACCCCGTAACAATATATGAGTGCGTTGGCTAACTGCAGTGGTGGGTTCCTATAGAAAAATTATAAAAGCGCATATCAAAATAAAGGAATAAAAGTAATAAATAGAAAAATAATAAACAACATGACTTAAATGCAAATTTTCTACTTCACAATAGCACTTACCCTAAAAAGTTCTTCTTAGTCAAAATCGAAGGGCGCCAAACCGTTGGTCACAGCAATTCTTTCGATATTACTTTATACGAAGATGGCTATTTTGCATAAATCTTCCTTACTTCAGTTTAATAAATTTTATCACTTTATATACCACTTTTCTCAAAAATATATTTAAAAATATTTATTAATTTTATTATGATTAAAGAAATTTCTTCAAACAGAATGATTCTTCCAAATAAGATTCCATCACTGGGGTAGCTGGATATCTTTTACAATTAGCTGACTTTACATAGTTCCTATATAAATTCAAATAATAATTTAACCTTCACTTAAACCCTATTAACATAAAATAATTTCAATGTTTGCACAAATTTATAAAAGCAGAAAAGGTTTTCTGAATCCTTTCTGGCCTGATATTGCTAAAATAAAACCTGAAGGAAAAAACTTATAATTACGCCGTATCACTAAACAAGGCCTAAAAAATACTAAATTACATCTAACAATAATAATTTATTCTAAAACGCTTTCCAGCTTCCCATATGAATTATGTGACACTATAAATCCCAATTTGATTATAAATTCACTTGGTAACACACAGAAAACAACTTTTTCGTTCTATTCTTTCATCGCTCTTTCCAATAACACTAAATTTTTATGATTATACTAATATTAAATTTCACAAATAAAGCTATCATTTTAGACTTAATATATACAATTCCGTCGCTAATTAATCCTGTAACGAAATTTCTTCTGATCTGCAGCCCCACGTTGGGGGCCGCAGTGTAATGTTTTTACATTGCTTTACCGTACGCCCACAATGTTTGCGCTACGTGTACTATACTTTTTTATGATGGTAATCGCTATTGTACGGAGGTTTCTTAAATATGACGATAGCTTTGGGTGAAGTTGGTTGGTAAGTGACTAAGAGAAAAAGGAAACTCCTATTTATGTAAACGGTTAACTTCAATGGTCTCGGACAAGACAGGGTTGTGGGCCGATTGTGTTTTGTCAGGGCGTTTACGCTATGACAACATGAAAGCAAAAGTCTTTGGGAAAACCTAAAAACTCCTCGACTTTAAAATGAATCTCAACAATAAGACAGATGGTTTTGGTAACCCTTTATACTCTATCCCTGAAAAGAAAATAAATAATTACCTAAATCTAGACCACCGTTCTCCACCTAGACACAAATAAATATAAAATAACACTTTACTAGAATCTCAATGATTCATCAATACTATAATTTTGAAGTATTAACTTTAAGGTCATAGATCATCTTCAAATAAGCAACTCTTTTAAAATAAATATTTAACTCCATTGGTAAATTTCAATAATTATCGTATTTACAAAAAAGTGATAACCGTGTAATAAAAAAAAATTATAATCGGTTTTGCAACACAAAGCAAGTTCGAGCAAATATCCCCTATGAAGCTATTTGAAAAGTAACAAAATATAAATATAAAGCTCCAGTTCTTCATAAATTTCTTGTTTATAAATTAATTAACTGAGTTATCGCTCAGACAGTATTAATGAAATCTAATATTACAAAATTGTTTTATTCCATTCAGATCTGATTGGCTTCATATTTATGATATTAACAAGCTAAAAAACGTATTATAGTTTTAATCCGAAAAAAAATCGAACTAATAAAAGTTAGATTCTTGTTAATAAAGATTTTAAATCGGTGTTCACAATTATTCAGGCAATATTTCATATTTTGCATATTTTCAGTTTACAAGAAAAATGAAAAATAACAGTTTTCTTTACTCTATAAAAATTGACATATCACGTTAGAAAAAAGGTTACTCTTTACTAAAATGTTTTTAGTTCCCAGGAACGGAACCGCATGGCTTCCGATAATATAAAAGAAAATAAATCGCTTATCCTTTTTTATACATTCAATATAGACCGAATTTGACCTACTCAGAAGTGAAGACTGGCAGCACCTGTTACTGTTCCGTAATAGTAAACCTTAGGGAAAGTGTTAATACCTAACAAGGTGTTCACTCTTCTAATGTTATCTCACGACAACGTATGATTATTTTTATCGAATCCAACCATATTATCGCTTTAGTTACGGCATTCTAATTTGCAAAAGTTATTAATTCTATTTGGAGTTAATTCCAACGCAAGAAATTTTGTGAATACTATAAGTGGTAGTAGGTTAGCTAAAAGCCGGGTTGTTGCACTGAAATACCAAAAAATATTAGTATGATAAGTAATTAATCTATACTAACCACCGAATCCCCGGTATGGAGCATCTACTTATTGGCCATCACGCTAGAAGATCTGGACTTACGGCGTTTTCACGCAAATTTTTTACCATAATCCATCCCACTCCTTCAACAAATCGCGTGAATGTGTCCCAAACAAAGCATTCGGGCCGCAGGTGCGATTTGGTTGACTCTAAACGACCTATGTTTTCAATAACAACCTGGATGAACCTAGCAAATTTCGTTTGAAGGCATGTAAGATTATCACATAATACTTGATATTTCTAAAGTGTATTCTACTTATAAGTGCAAGGACGTATATTTTAGAATTTCCGATAATAAAACTTGTTATTCTCAATTAAATACAGAATAATGCTAAATTACATATCTTAAAAATTTATTTCTATTATAATCCAACCTAGTAACTACTTTCACTTGAATAATTTCTTATTACGTAAATATTAACGATCCCCATATTGGAGCTATCGCGTAAGTAGTATTTTTCTTACGAAACAGGAGTATTCAAAATCTCAGGCATGGAAATCATTCCTAACCAAAACTGCAAGCGAAGTTTAAAAAAAAATCTCACGCATTGTTTCAAAACCGTTCGACCTTTTCTATTCGCACGTATCTCTATATTTGATGTTGGCTTATTACCGGTTCACAAACAACTGATTATTCATTCTGCGTCAGGTGTAATAATTGTCCTTTAGTGCGCTTTCTACTTTATATGTTGTCGAGTTTCTTTTGTCATAGTTTTTTTTTAAGTTTATTGGAAGTAATCCGCGGGAAGTACCTACGGTGTGTTGTGATTTACTTAGGTTAACATTTGGTTTCTTTTTTTCTAGTTACATAAATGAATACGTTGCAATGTATTGCACTGACTAACTTGTATCTACAATCTAATATCGTTCCTTTACTCAAACCCGGGAATCTTTACATTGTATCAAAGTATATTAGTAGTTTTCTTTGTATTTGCAACCATGTAATATTGAATTTAATTTATTCAACTAAAATTTTTAGAAGCTCATATTTGAGACGCATATTAATAAGTCCATCGACATTTCATAAAACTAAAATGACATGATTATACTACCAAAATTTACAATTATAAATATTTTTTTTACATTTTTAGCGATTAAAATAATTTACAAGCCTGCGGTCCATCCGAATTTGTATTTGTCAAAGAAAAACGAATGTTCTTGTGGTTTGAAAATCATAATCTAATAAAATTACCAATATTACTGCAACTTGTTTATTGCACATTACTATATATGAAATGAAAATATTTATGATATACCAGCATGAATTTTGTCTGTTTTAGATTAATTTTCCCATTTAATTTTTTATATTTAGTGTAACGCAACGCATTACATGCTTTTGAGCAAATTGTTTACAGGACTTTTTAGATATTCTATTTTTAAATAACAGAACACGAAGTTGCGTATGGAAACCCACCGTCTGCGTGCCTGTCAACAAAGAACCCGTGGAAAAAGCTTGTACTTTCTCACACCGTATACGTAGTTGCAATACCGTGTTGCAAATAGTCGAGTTGAAGTATTTACCTTCCTGTAGCTGTAAATTAATTCGTTCGAAATATCTTTTCTCTACCAGAGCATTGACGGCAAAATTAAAATCAGAAACCTCAATTATTCGTATGGGAGAAGCAACGATACAAACGTAAATAATTATTACTAAGTTCGACTACGTAGCTTATTTACACAGGCACTTCGTTTACATGGACCATAAACTTGTTTAATTTAACGATTTTTCCAACATTTTATATCATAATAGTCACGAATTCGTACTTCCACTGAAGCTACCCACTGTGCCGTTTCCCACAGTTTAGATATCCCCATAAAATTGCGTTCCAAAATTACCTGAAGTTTTCTCGATTTTTCTCAGCTTTTTGCTTTTGTGCGCTTTATATTGGTTCTTTAAATGCACTCGTGTAGCAGTCAATTGAGACATTATAGGTGTAATGCATTTCTCCTTTTTGATTGTAGATTCTTCGAAGCCTTTGTTGCAATTTTTGTAAATAAAACAAGAAAAGCATAAAGCAAAATTGCAGTGTTGATGACTTGTATCGTGTAGTTAAATTTCTCAAAACCATGAAGTTAAAAATTCAAAAAAATGTGCCTTTATAGATAGCCTGTCTGAAGCTCTAGTAATTCACTACAATATTATCGACTGTAGCAAGTATGGTTTTGATTAAATGAACTTGTTATTTGGTTAGTATTCAAGAATGTTATGAGCTAATAAAGGTAAAAAATTCATCAAGAGTCTTGCATCCGTTTCTTTCGTCATCGCTTGTGATCAACATGAATATATAATTTATCTCGCCCTCCACGTACGTACGACAGCGTCTTTCTGTCAAAATTTTCAGTACATTTAATATAAAACAGGAAATGAATATTACATCAAATTCCCGCGAATCTAATTCAATATCCTTTGACTAGGTATATGCTATATTACTTTCAGGAGAAATTCATATTTGTAGAAAAGTTTAATAAAGCACAGCAGGCACCAGCTGTGCTGTACTGACATTAGTCAATATCTGAGAATTTTACTAAATTAATCGCCATTGGAATTTTCATATCTGAAAAATATTTATATAAAATCAAAATTACATTCAGATTTTTAATAAATCTCTACCTTTAACACTGATTGGTCCTAAAAACTGAAAACGCGGCCGTTTAATAAAAAAATTAATTGTGTACTACCAAATATTTAACCTGCCGAACGATATTAAAAATGTGATAAATATAAAAAAATATCTGGAAGGTTTGGCATCTCCCTTAAAACATATGTTTGTTATTAAGAAGTACCACAATTCAAAATGTGATAATATATTTACAAATTCCCATCGACTTGTATAAATCCCATCAAATCTACCAATAGTTTAATGTTTTTTTTTGTTTCAAAGCAACAGAACAATAAATAAGCTACTTTCGTACGAGACAAAAAATAGTTCATTTGACATGTATTTTCTTGTAGGAAAATATAAGATCCAAAAATATTAATTTTGGTAGACACAAAAGACATTCAGAAATCACATTACACGTCGCCCGATATCGGACTTCATGTCGGCGACATATCGGTGTCGTGTAATATGATCGTTAAATAAAGGGGACAAGTGAGGTGACTGATCTTTGTATCTAGCACAAATGGTTTTTCTAAATATTAGTTTTTGTTATGGAAAGGTATAGACAAAATGAATAATTTTTATTATTTACACAAAAATCAAAAAACGTTTCTACAATATTACTTGCTTTAAAAGAAATAAAGTGCATAAAGATCAAGCTCTAGTTTATGATATATTAATAAATCGAAATAATATATTGCTGTGTTAATAAGGTCCTTTAGGGGTAGTTAGGAGCAATAGTATAGCGCACTTCATATAAAATACATGAGGGCTCAGAAAACAAAACAGTTTTCTGAAGAAAACAAGAAATACGATGATTAGACTGAAAAGTAAATGACAACGCCCTGTATATAAACCATAATCATAATTAATTTAGGTAATGAATAATATTTTGAAGATTTATTTGAATAAACAAATTCGCAAGTAGTTAAATAACATAATTGCAAGCTGAAACGCGACACGTATGGATGACGCATCATTATTACGTCAAAGATCCCAATTAAAACAAGCAGGTTTAAAAATGCGTAAGATAGCAAACGCATATAATTTAATACATAAATTGTATTAAGTCTACGTGACTAGAAAGTTAAAATCGACACCTGATTTATTGGAAACGCGCAAGACATGGTAACTAAAATCAAAGTTCACCAAATTTATTTGAACCAACAATGGTTTACTTATCTAGAAGTATGAAAATCCAAGAGAATCAATGCTATTAACTTGAAATGGTACGTGACAAAAGCAACGCGTTAATGTTAACATACAATACTATACGATGAAATATCCAAAACCTGGTATGAAAGTAACATGCATAACAACGAACCCTGCGCTCTTTAATAGATGCATTTAAAAACAACCGGATTTGTAAACAAATCATTTCAACATGAAGTAAGGCTTAGTTCACATTTCTTAAAACTAAGATATTTACGTAAAGTGATTTATTGTGAAGTGTGAAATAATACCATTGTAATTATAGAAAATTAAGAGGTTTGTCGTTTTGCCCTTCAAAAGGCGTAAGTAACCAAAAGTTGTTTTAATTTAAATTCTAATATTAACCTTAATAAAAATGACTCTAAATAATTACTGGATGACGATTCCAAATAATTACTGGAGAAAAATTCTAAATAAATACTGGACGACGATTCTAAATAATTAATGGATAAGCGATTGTAAATAATTACTGGAACAAATTTAGAAATGTAAAAAGCATTTACTTCAACTATGAATTGTCAGGGAGTTTAACGGAGGACGCTAGAGTGATTTAAGGCTATGCTAAAAGGGATGCAGACAATATCTAAAGCAGTTGGACCAGGGACGGATTCGAGCTGAAAACAACAGGTTAGCCAATCTGAATGTTTTATTATTTTATTTGTAAATATTTCGTTGTAAATTTCTAAATTAAATGATTTAAAAAATAACATTTCATTGAATATTTCTAATTTGAATACTTTAAAAATTGCTTTTATGATAATTTAAAGGGGTCGGCAAGGACTTATTTTTTTATGAGTACACGTTGTAAATTACGTAAATATTTAAAGAAGTTGAATGAACGTTTATTGGACTTCAGTTAATAATAATAATAATAGTGATTTTGCTGGCTTTTTGATGATCTTTGGGAATGATAATTATTAATTTTTTCCAATGAAAGTTCTATTTAGAGAATCTTTAAACTTTTCAACGTTGTAAATATTTTTGAGAACATTATAATAATTTGTGCTTAATGGTATTTTGGTTTAAAGATTAGAACAGGAAGGAGAGGTAAAAGGTAAATTTAAACCCTTTGTTTGTCGTATTGTCGCAAACTCCGTGCGTAATTTAAAACTTGAGCTAGCCGACGCAATTAAAATTATACACTAAAAATCAGAAATTGACAGATGAAAATTTTTACCTTTTTAATTCACAAAAAGGGCGTACATGGGTATTGCTGCAGTATCACAACAAAGTGAATTGGCATCACCAACGTGGGGCTGAACTAAAACATCCCATCACAAAAGATAATTCTCGAGACAACGTAGGGCTGAACTAAAATATCATTTCCCAAGCGATAAATTGACGCACGAACGTAAGACTGCCCCACTTTTTCTCTAGCACTTTCCTACTTGAATGGACCCGCACCTTGCCGAAGTTCTAGAACAGGTAAAATGGCTTGTGTGTTCTAATGAGCTAAAGAGACAAACTACAAGTCCAACCAAAGTAGTAGGGTCGTTAGTGAGGAACCAGGCTAAGACAAGTCCCCGAAAAAAAAAGAAACGGAACAATACACTTTGACTTTCAGAAAGTAATAAATAAAGATATTAAAGAAAGATTGGAAAAAAGTCAAATGAATTGCTGAAAGATATCGAAAAAATTTCTGATACTAAGGAAGTAGAAACAGAATGGAATAACATTAAATTCAGCTTAGACATGGGGGCCAGAGATATTCTAGGGAATTCACAAAAAGAAGATAAGAAACGATGGATAACAAAGGATATAGTGAATTTAATAGAAGAAAGATCAACATACAAAAATAAATCAGACGAAACAGGAAAGCAAGAATACAAAGCCATAAAATGGGAAATTATTCGCAAATGCAGGAAAGCTGAAAAGCAATGGATTGATGAAAAGTGCAAAGAGGTGCAAACTAAGATGGAAATAGGAAAGACAGATGAAGCATATAAACTAATTAGAATCAATTGTAGGGATATAAAACCGTATAGCAAAAATATAAAAAACGCGGGAGGAAACGTCCTTA
The DNA here is from genome assembly GCA_036346225.1 of Platerodrilus igneus. Classification (NCBI taxonomy): domain Eukaryota; kingdom Metazoa; phylum Arthropoda; class Insecta; order Coleoptera; family Lycidae; genus Platerodrilus; species Platerodrilus igneus. The sequence goes on from JARFIW010001116.1 coordinate 336,029, forward strand.
TTGAAAATATAGCGAAAGTTGGTAGATGGCAAGAATATACAGGAATTTATATGCAGAAGAGGAACTAATAACATTAGAATAGGTATCAAACATTGAAAATGATGACTTGGGGTATCCTTTACTAAGAGGTGACTTTGAATTAACATTACGGCTCTGAAAAATGGTGAGGCGCCGGGTACAGGTAAGATGCCAGCAGAAACTCTAAAAGCCGCTAGATAAGTAGTAACAGAACGTCTCTTCCAACTTGTAAGCTAAATGTATGAAAGAGGCAAGATACCTAAAGATTTCAAACGTATCATCATAGCAACTATACCAAAAAAGAGAGGTGCGGATAGATGTGAAAATTTCCGAACGATAAGTTTGACAGCATGCGTATCAAAAATACTAACTAGAATTGTACAAAGACGAATAGAAAAACAAGCTGAAGAAATACTGGGAATAGATCAATTTGGGTTTTAGTAAAGTGCCCTTAACTGCGACAGCAAACGTTACACTTTTACCCGATTTTAAAGTGTCAATTATTCGGTAGGTATGTTTTACGCTTCGTATAACTACAACTTTTACGCCACCCGGAACAACCACAAAATTTTTTATCATAATTAATTATGTTTAAAGGTGGTTCACCATGAAGGGACCTTTTCACGCGAGGAAAATATATTCGTCCAGTGTCTCATATGTGACGGTAAGTCTAACCATTTTGGTATTTTCAGTTAATTTTCAGGTTAAATCGGGGTGCCTTGACATAAAAACCTTAAACCAATCAACGTCTGGTAGATTGTCATTGAATCGTTTTTCTCATCTGTCACATTTGTTCAAATACTGTTGAACCATAAACCTAACATCGTAACTTTTAAGAGTAAAGCCCCACTCGGCACACAATAAAAGCATTTCTATCAACGTAATTTCTTCCTCGGCACATAAAGCTGTTTGGCCACCTTCTACACCTGTTTGCATACTATGATAATGTCAATTTATTATAGTACATAAAACCTCTAGGATTCAGATGCAGCTCCCATTGTCATCTAACTATTGTGTACCGCCACCAGTGCTCTCTGTAAATAAATTGAATCATATACCCGTTTAACCTGTATCCCCAACTTTTGTTTGTAGATTCTTGGCATCTTTAACTGAAAATCAATAAGCACCCGTTGGAATATTCAGGTAAAAGTTAGTACTCTTATTTTATTGTTATTGTTAATTTGTTGTATAGCAATTCACTAGTCTCAAAATTGTACATTATTAATCGATATTATTTAAGCACACCCGCAATCCACTTCGCCCCTCAAAACGACAATTTTTCTTTAGAAAATTACCTAGTATAAAGGGAATGAACTATTAAAACAAACACGGGTTTCCAGAAAGGCATATTATGTATCTATGACTACCACTACCATACAAAGTGAGTTACTTTTTCTGTGGAGTAGTTTGTTTTCAAACTGTGTAAAATATTACTAATTTAAGGACAATAATTCATAACTAGTCAGGAAAAACTTACATAACGTATAGCAACTTTCATTGCAGAAATAACTGGTGGTATGTCTACTGACATGTTAAACGGAATTTGCGGTGTCTGGGATATCGTAAGTGATTATATAAGACAATATTTGAAAAAAGTAACGTTGATTCACTTCACCCAAGGTGATCCATTACACCCCGGTTGACGGTACTTGTTATGATGCAATCGTCAACTTTGGCCTAGATAACTTGTAGTATCTAGATATTTATCAACAGGCGGTGTGTTAATTCTTGTTCATTCAGAACAGACTGTGTATAACATTACGACCCTTATAACAGATTTTTCGTTACTATCGTTTCTTGACACTAATGAAATCCTCGGTGCTTGAAACTTCATTTGCAAATTTGCATTACATTATCCGTATAACGATCAAAGCATTTATATCGCAATTCTTTTATTTTAAACGCTTATACATAGCCTAAAGAAAAATACAAACTCGTTTAATTCCTCCTCATTCAATTTTCATCAAAAAAGCAATTTTGCTATATAATTTATAACGAAATTAGTTCCCTAAAGCAAGTTGAATATTCTCAATAACATTGAGATCAAAAATTGCGAGTTGCAACATTTTTAAGTAAACGCTATATAAATTCCCAGAATTTTATTAACTCGGTCTATTCTGGCGTTAGTGGATGTTTGCTAAACTATTAGGTCTGTTTTAGCAATCCATAGAATTTTTTCAGAAGAGAGGCCGATACTGCAGCAATATCGCATCGATATTAAACCCTTACTTGAGAATTTATTATAGCGTATGGCTGTTATAAGCTCCCGCTTAACCCATACCAAAAGCCTTCTATGTCCGAGAAGTTATTCCATTTGGCTTTACTTTTAATCTAAAGTTTATTTTTAAATTACTTATGAATAAGCACTTTAATGGCCTATAAATAGAATTTCTTAAAAATGAAACAATGTTTACTAATATACATGATATTGCTATCCTTGTTAAAAATTTTCAATTTTAATTTTAAAATTATCACAGAGTAGCTTTGTTTCGATAGTTTGGTAAATATTTGACGTCTAGATTTAAGAAAACTTGAATTATCGGCTGATTTAATATTTTGACTTCAAATTCGAATCGACCATTATAAAATAGTGTTTAGTATGAACGCACGCCATAATAGCTTCGGAGGCATTCGATTGATATATATATATATATATATATAAATATAATACAGTTTGGAGATAATGACCTTGCACAAATACGATATATTATTAATGGGTTTGAGGTCAGCTGGAGAAAAGTATACTCTTTTTTAAGGCCTAAATTTTCGAATCTATTTCAAATTCTTGATCACAGGCTTTCTAAAATACAATTAACTAGGCTAACATATACATCAATTGCTATTAACTTACAAGGTGAGGATATATATTAAATTAACATAGATATTAAATCGAAAATTATTTTTAAAATAATGTTTGCTTCAAGTTGTTGTATAAAAATTGTATAATTTGTATAAATATAAAATGTCAGATTTTGAAATCTTTCAGTTTCATTTTTTTTGTTATTTAAAGCGTTAAATATAGGATGCCTATATGTGCGTGTGTGTGTGTATGTATGAACATGAGTGTGCGTACATGTTATACTTATATGAGTGTCCATGCATATTTCTGATTATATATTTTAAATCTGTTTGTTTGTTAGTACGTGTGTGTATGTGTACATGTGTATGTATGTATGAATGTGATGTGCATGTATGATGTGAAGTATTAATCACTACAATATCAATTATTGCATTAGGTACAGGTTACTTCTGAAGACTAAGAAAGTATGTATAAATCGAACTTAAACCACCAATATCTGTTTTTTTATTTATACAATTTTTTTTTTTTTTGCGAAAAATATGATACATTTCAAGGAATAATCTTTTTTGTATCTTTTCTAATTCTAAAATTTTAGGATGTTCAAAATCAATTTTGTGATCTAAATTGAGCGAGTGACTTGATAAAGAATTTGAAATAGATTCGAAAATTTAGGCCTTAAAAAGAGTATACTTTTCTCCAGCTGACCTCAAACCCATTAATAATATATCGTATATAAATATATATATAAATTCATATATATATATATATATATATATATATATATATATATATATATATATGGCGTGCGTTCATACTAAATCCCAATTCTATTTTATAATGGTCGATCCAAATTTGAAGTCAATATATATATATATATATATATATATATATATATATATATATTCTTATGCTCACCCCCCCTTTTTTTTAATATGATAATATTTACTTTAACTGTGGTTTATTTATTTACCTTTTTTTTTATATATTTAACAGTGTGAAAATTTTGACTCTTATATTTCGTGCTTTATCTAAGTTTGGTCGGTCTACAAAACAAACTATATGAATATGCCTCGACTATTGAAACTCGCCTTCTCAGGGTATCCACACCTACCTACCGTGGGTTCAGTGATAGGTAGATGGTCACTACACCAACCAAACTGCACTACCTTTATTTTAGTACATGTAACCTTATATTCGTATATGCCTAATTTTTAATAAACAGATCCACGTAGCCTTGTGCCAAATCAATTACTCTTACCAAATTGACTTTGACGTATCAAAAACACAGTACTCACCCGATTTACGCGTCGCTGTAGGCCTCTCTGAACTCTGGCTCAAAATCTCAATCACCGGATGGGTCTTCACACTGCGTTGCACTATCACTATGGCTCCTCTGCTTTCCAGACACCAGGTTTTGTTATACTTAATTTTGATATCCCCCAAATCTATAAATAATGACCAAATTTAGAATTTTGAATACTTTGCAATTTTACTTCCCCCGCGCTAATTTTCCTATAGTTATGCCTTCTTTCCGTATAATACTCCTGCTAATCCAACGCTATCCTTTCTTTAATCTGCTCGTTCCAATTCTATGCTCCTTTCTATTTTCCACTCAATACCAATCTATCCTCAATGCAATATCTAAATCATTCCAAGTAGTTTCTCCTTCAGTCTAATAAATCCAATCCAATTCCTTTCTGCCTTAATCCAACTCGCTCCAAATATCCACTATTAATTCCGCCTGTTTCAATGTCGCTCTAATCCACTCTTACAACTTTCCACCCGTCTTTACTATTATTATTATTCCACTCACTTATCTATACTCTTCTTTGTTTCAATTAAAGACTTGAACTTTTCAAAATGATTTATTTACTCTTTTTAATATTCAAATTAGCGCAGTATACAAAAACATGTCTTGTTACAAAAATATTTTAATCGAAATCTGTTATTTATGTTTACCTAGGTGATACCACCTTTTAAATTATGCCTACTCTTTATACATTTTACAAATCCCCCATCCAATTAAATCGTCCCAACTAGTTTGTGTCACTAATACCTATAATCCATCTTTTACGCTTTACAATTTTATACTTAAATGTTCAATCATTGGTTCATAAGACCGCGTCACCCTTCAATCAGCTTTGACAATATTTTCACTTATAATTTTGCTACTACAAGTTTGTCCAAAGGTTGATTCTACTAAATAAGTGCCGAAATGTTTCACATAAAAACCTGGCTCTGTGTGGTGAATAGTGGAACTTCTACAGACGCATCAGGTTTTTCGATCAGCAAAGTACATTCTTTGGCTTATTAACGTACAACTTAGTATAAATCCTTAAATACTGTGCTTTCTCACGTCATCAAGTCATTGTTTTACGTCTTGGCACTTATGCTTTGACTAATATACTTCAAATACTTTAACATTTGTAAAATACGGCAAACACAAAATTTTCAGTTACGTGATCTGATATTTGGCTTTATTTGGCATATACACTACCTTCAAACAAAATAATCTTTATTCCCTTTTAGTTATTAATAACACTTCATTGGCCCCACTGGTTTTAGATAAAAGTGGAAATTTCGTCTGTCTTCATAACTCTTTTCTTGATGTGCATAATTTCTAGTTTTATTTAACGCCACTCCACGCATTTCTACATATTAATTATTACTCAACCCCTAATTTCATTTTTCTTTCACGTCTGTCTAACTACGCTATATACTAACTTCCACTATAGAACAAAACAAATTTAAACTTTCCGTCGCATGAACTCTTATCATGCTAAACCCTTCTCTTGTACAATTTTATATGGATCACCTTTTCTAAATGCTTCATATGTTCTTGCTCGTTCCTAGAAAAGATCAATAGATCATCCACATAGTGCGTACAGAAACATTCATACTCGTTTAACAGCTTCTGCATGGCCCGAACAAGTGCTGCTGAAGAACTACTTAACCCAAATGGAACTACAGAAAACATATAAATCTCCCCTTCAATACTAAACCCCGTAAATTTCTTACTATCTTCATGCAACGGAATCAACCAAAATGAATTTTTTAAATCTAACTTGCTAAAAATCTTCATCTCATACACCTTATATAACAAATTATCCAACCCTTGCGGTTGTTCGTACTGCGCTTTCGTAATTGAATTTAACTTCCTCGCGTCCAAACAAATTCTTATATCTATTTTGTTAGGTTTAGGTACAATAACTACCGGGTTCACATATGGAGTCTTCGCTGGTTCGATGATTCCCTCTTTTAACATTTTACTAATCTCAGCTTTAACCCTATTTCTAATTGCAAACTGAATTGGAAACACCTTGGTACAAAATCCGCTGTCTTCCGTGACCTCTAACTTGTGCGTATATCGCTTCGCAAATCTCGGCTCTTCATTAAATAACCCTATAAATCTATTAAATAATTCCCCCAGCTTCTCTTTAATATCAACACTCACTTTTTCTATCTGTCTATCATCAATTATTCTCGCAAACATATTACATAAACTCGCTTCAACCTGTCTATAATTACTTGCCCTTTTCACTCCTAATCCTAACTTATCCATATCATTACCATCCCTATATTCCGAACTAACCGTAGGCACCACCCATAACTTATCTTTATCTAATATACGAATCGATCTATCATTTCCATCTATTTTCAATCCAAAATCCTCTATAAAATCCATTCCTAATATAAAATCTAACTGTAACCCCTTTGTTATCAAGAACTCAGCATCCCCTGCTTTTTTATTCCCTACAAATATCGGTACACGGACTACCTTATAAATCGTCGTTAACTTCTTATTCATTGCTGACAACAAATTAACCCCATCAATAGTTTCCATTCGTCCTTTTAAAAATTCTGCATGTTTTATTACAGTGTTTTTATTAACCAGCGACAACTGTGAACCACTATCAACTAAAGCAACATATAAACAATTTCTTAATCTAATATTAATAAACAACAAATTCTTTTTATTAACGGTATAATTATTCAACAACAAATCACTTAAACTATAACCTAAATCTATATCTAAACCTAACAACTCTGTCTTCAGAAAATTGGCGTTTTTTTTTGACTCGGTGGTGCCTCGTGCACTTGTACCACCTCGCTCTTGTCAGTGTCCTTTATCGCAGCGCTGGTCATTATATGTTGGACGTTTATGTCCCTGTCAGTCCGGCTGTATCCGTCTCGCATTTCGCCTCCAGTAGTACGGCCGTCATCCGCGTTGTCGCCGTGCTGGTACCTATTTTGTTCCTTGTACTCGTTTCCCCGGTATTCTCTGTTGAAATGCTGTCGTCTATTTCCGTCGTGTCCCCAATGATTACGATGTCCGTTGCTGAAACCTTCCTGTCTGTAGCTTGGTCTGTGCTCGTTGTGGTATGCATGTCGTCGGTGTTCGTCCTTATACCCCCGATTCTGTTCCCAGTAATCTCCACGCGTCTTTGTGTCTAGTGCCGTCGCCAAGTCAAAATTCCTCATTACCCCTAGAAATTCTCGTAAGGTTTTTATATTTTGTACCACAACCACCTTTGTCACCTCCGGTTCCATATGTCCCGCAAGTAGTAATACTATGTCGTCCTCTCCCAACTTCGGTGTCAGATGTTGTGCCTGGTTATACTTGTCTATAACGTATTCTTCGCGTGACCCGTTTATTTTACTATAATGTCCCGTGATTAAGTTCGTCCTTATGTTCGTCTGGTGCGTGTTACTCCAAAATTGTTCAATGAACAGTCGTCTGAATTCCGCGTATGTGTCGTACTGTTTTCGTATGATGTTGTGGCATTTTCCGCGTTGCAAGTCAAAGTTGTCCCAACTATTTGTAATTTCGTCCGTTCGTTTTCTGTCTCCACAATTTCATCTAATCTGTCCAAAAACCCCATCGGTTGTTCTGTCGGTCGTCCTTCAAATTTCGGTAGCGCGTCTCGGTTTAGTTTAATTTGCTGTCCGTAGTCTAGTCCTCCGCGTCTCCTTTCTAGGTCGTCTAACTTGTCTTGTATCTGTCTAACTTCGTCGCCGACCTTGTTCTCTAATATTGTCACGTTGTCTTTAAGTTTTGCGTCCAGTTGTGTCCTATCGTTAACATTTTCGTGTTGTAGTGTTTCCAGCGTCTGTCCTAAATTCCTGTAGTTGGTCGTATGCTTCTTGACACATGTTTGTATCTCACCGTTCAAATTTGTAAATCCGCTGATCATGGTCTCCTCAACTGCTTCCACACGTGTCTTAACTTCTGCTCGTATGTCCGTCCTTGTTGCGTTCAACTCTCCCTGAAATTGTACCCGTGTATTTTTAATTTTGTCGTCTACGCGGTCTACCTTTTCTTGTAACTCAGTCTTGAGTTCGTCTCTTACCTCTTGTTTCGATGCCAGTAAGTACGCATGAGCGTTGTCTATTTTTGCTGTCATTTTGGCTTGTGACTCCTCAATTTTATTCGTTAAATCAATTTTCAGTTCCGTCTGCGACTCGGCAATTTTGTTAGTTAATTCCGTGTGTGCTGTTTTAAAATCCGTCTGCGACTCTGCAATTTTGCTAGTTAAATCAGTTTTTAATTCCATGTGTGAAGTCTTTAGTTCCATGTGTGACGTTTTAAAATCGTCTCTTAAACTCATCAGGAATCGCAGAATCTCCTGATTTCCAGCCGTTTCTGCTACCTTGACCTCCTGTACCGTCGCCTTGTCCGCTTCCATATTTATTACCTCCGGATCTACCTGCCTCGCCTCCGTTTCCTGGACATCTCCCCCTGCATCTAGCTCCTCTTCTTGTGCTATAAATTCCGCGTCGACTCCGTAGATCCTTCCTGACCTCGTTATCCGTCTGGTGTCCGCGTCCGTCATCTCTGCTGCCTTTTTCGAACTCTTCTTTCCTGTAAAGTTTTAACTACGGGCCCCACCTAACTTCGGTGTCCCTTATTCTACTACTGCTTCTGTCTAGCCTCACGTTGGGTTTGCCACCTTCTTATGCTCACCCCCCCCCTCTTTTTTTTAACATGATAATATTTACTTTAACTGTGGTTTATTTATTTACCATTTTTTTTATATATTTAACAGTGTGAAAATTTTGACTCATATTTCGTGCTTTATCTAAGTTTGGTCGGTCTACAAAACAAACTATATGAATATGCCTCGACTATTGAAACTCGCCTTCTGAGGGTATCCACACCTACCTACCCGTGGGTTCAGTGATAGGTAGATGGTCACTACACCAACCAAACTGCACTACCTTTATTTTAGTACATGTAACCTTATATTCGTATATGCCAAATTTGTAATAAGCAGATCCACGTAGCCTTGTGCCAAATCAATTACTCTTACCAAATTGACTTTGACGTATCAAAAACACAGTACTCACCCGATTTACGCGTCGCTGTAGGCCTCTCTGAACTCTGGCTCAAAATCTCAATCACCGGATGGGTCTTCACACTGCGTTGCACTATCACTATGGCTCCTCTGCTTTCCAGACACCAGGTTTTGTTATTTTTAATTTTGATATCCCCCAAATCTATAAATAATGACCAAATTTAGAATTTTGAATACCTTGCAATTTTACTTCCCCCGCGCTAATTTTCCTATAGTTATGCCTTCTTTCCGTGTAATACTCCTGCTAATCCAACGCTATCCTTTCTTTAATCTGCTCGGTTCAATTCTATGCTCCTTTCTATTTTCCACTCATTACCAATCTATCCGCAATGCAATATCCAAATCATTCCAAGTAGTTTCTCCTTCAGTCTAATAAATCCAATCCAATTCCTTTCTGCCTTAATCCAACTCGTTCCAAATATCCACTATTAATTCCGCCTGTTTCAATGTCGCTCTAATCCACTCTTACAACTTTCCACCCGTCTTTACTATTATTATTATTCCACTCACTTATCTATACTCTTCTTTGTTTCAATTAAAGACTTGAACTTTTCAAAATGATTTATTTACTCTTTTTAATATTCAAATTAGCGCAGTATACAAAAACATGTCTTGTTACAAAAATATTTTAATCGAAATCTGTTATTTATGTTTACCTAGGTGATACCACCTTTTAAATTATGCCTACTCTTTATACATTTTACAAATCCCCCATCCAATTAAATCGTCCCAACTAGTTTGTGTCACTAATACCTATAATCCATCTTTTACGCTTTACAATTTTATACTTAAATGTTCAATCATTGGTTCATAAGACCGCATCACCCTTCAATCAGCTTTGACAATATTTTCACCTATAATTTTGATACTACAAGTTTGTCCAAAGGTTGATTCTACTAAATAAGTGCCGAAATGTTTCACATATAAACCTGGCTCTGTGTGGTAAATAGTGGAACTTCTACAGACGCATCCGGTTTTTCGATCAGCAAATGTACATTCTTTGGCTTATTAACGTACAACTTAGTATAAATCCTTGATTGCTGTGCTTTCTCACGTCATCAAGTCATTGTTTTACATCTTGGCACTTATACTTTGACTAATATACTTCAAATACTTTAACATTTGTAAAGTACGGCAAACACAAAATTTTCAGTTACGTGATCTGATATTTGGCTTTATTTGGCATATACACTACCTTCAAACAAAATAATCTTTATACCCTTTTAGCTATTAATAACACTTCAATATATATATATATATATATATATATATATATATATATATACATATCGCTATGCATAAACAGGAACTGGAATTATCGAGCCTCGACGTTGGGCCGTCATATATTTATGCTATGAACTCCCTCCTGGAACTAACAGGATTTTATCGTGTATCGACCTTGTGTCGACCAATAACAAAACTTGATGGGATAACGCCTTCTATGATATCAATGGCGTATTCTACTTGACACCTCCTCTATTTTTAAAGTATTAAATTGCACTCCCACTAATTTTATCTTTTAACCTCGACTAGCTTTTATTTTGAATTATAAAATGAAGTTAATTCAATTCCATATAGTGAAAACAAATATTATGTACAGGTTTTTAAAATTATTAAAATATACTTTTCAATTAATTAATGTTGTAAATCTCATTTATCTCAAAGATCATATACATTTTATAAAAAGAATCCTGGAACGTTCAAAACCCTTTTATCATATAACGCACTTTCTACGTATGCGAGTTCGTTGTTTTGTCGACTCCGTCACATTAATTTATATTAAATAAATTCAATATTCAATATTTAAATAGAAAAAAAATGTCTTAAAACAAAAAAATCTAACCTGGTCTATTTTCTTCGCTATTTCCTTTTCGCAACCAAAATTATTGACGCATCAACTAGTATTTTTCCATGCATTATACCATCAATTTGGATCAAAATTATTCTCCACCAATTCAGAATTATTATACCCATTCGAAATATTGTCTATCCACACGCATGAACCATTGCATTTAAATTATTGTCATCACCCTTTGGACTACCATTATTAAACTTAGACTTATGCACCCCAAATTATTGTCGTCTTATTTAGACTTATTACTACTTCTCACCAGACTCAGAATTTATTTTCATCAATCTCCCCAGACTTAGACTTGGCTTTTATGCTCACCGGCCTCAGAGTTTATTCATTCTCACCGGCCTCAGAGCCGTTTAATCGGCAATCGTAATTTTCATCTTCGTCGCACTTAAACAATTTTCACTTTTAAATTATTCTTACGTGTTACACTTAGGTTCAAAGTGACGCACCTCGACCTTTGTTGAGTTGAAAACTGAGTTCGTTATCACTGTCGCTGTTAATATATGATTGATCTCCTGCTCCGTCAGTGGGCATGGCCTACAATCCCGTCGCTAATTTTAACCAATCAAGTCTTTGCATTTAAAGTAGTTTCTGATGTAACATTCTCTGCCTTCAAGTAATTGTTGTTTGCTCGCAGCTGCCTCGTTATCAGACATGCAGTGTTTTGAGAGATATAATCGTTTTTCCATGTTGTACACAAACAACTTATGCAATTCGACTTTCAATTTTTATATATGCTTATTATTTACGCAATTTTTAATCACCTTTACTTGTCAAAATGGTTATTTGTTTGTACGCATTTACACTATGCTTCTTGAAGCTTTATTTCTTATCTCCATATTATCATAACTGACTGGAATTCTTTTGCATGCGTGTTTAATTACATTTATTGTGCTTACTTATAAATACGCGTGCTTCCGCTGAAAAATATCGTTATTTGCATTACCTAAATTAACTAAAACTCTATCTACAGGGTGTTAAATATTTGTTATCTACTTAATGCATGTATTCCTTATTTCTACGCTAACTATGCGTCTTATTGTCCTAAGATGTGTCTATTTGCGTCGCTTAAAACTACTTATACTTTATATACAGGGTATTGACTGCTTACTATTTACAAACTATTTCCAGTTCTCAATTTTCTATTAAATAAATGCAGTTTTCTTGCACGACCTTTGCTATAAAATATACAATTAAACAACCCCTTATCACAGCATAATATATATATATATATTTAATGCTGTAATTATAGGGTTAATTTAGGGGTATGTTAAGTCATTGGGGTCGTAGAATAAGTAAAGGAAACTCCCAAGTAACAGAAACATATAATTATAGATATTAGGAGAGTAAATAGATTATTATAAAAATTATTAGTTGCGAGCACACTGTATATAGCAGTACAAACAACTAAAACACATATCCAAAAGCAGCTACTAGCAAAGATTAGAATTTAAAAATGTAACGAAACGCATTAAAATTAAATGAGTGAAAAACCTGCATGAAGTGGCTAGATAAACATTCACAAAGTGTAAGATGTTATCGTAAACGCACGCAGAAATTATGCATTATTTAAAAGCGTACGTAATCTAAAAGAATCACAGTTGTTCGAAAATCCAATTTATTAGGAAATAAACAAACACCAAAATTTATTTGATTTAGATTAGAATAAGGCCAACAAACAACATACGTGATCGATATGTACGAAAATTTCTGAGATTCCTGAAGTAGATGTAAGGTATAACATTTGAATTACGTGACTTAGAGCACCTCGTCATGCAATTAAAATACATACAATTGGTAAATTTTCCAAAATAACAAGTGATAATATGCTTGCCCTCGCCTAGCACGTGAAACCAGCGAATCACAAACAAAAAGGGGACGATCCTACAATTATCTTGAGAATTGAATATCGAGTGAGTATACTTTGAAACTGGGCAGTTACTATACTTGAAAGTGCCAAATATTTACGTAAATAATAAATATTTGTTAACAGTGAAATTCTAGAGTGTATATTTGTAAAAATTGTGCCGTACCTCTGAGACGGCTCTAAATTCCTCTCTGAAATGTCGATCTGAATTCCTGTCGATCTGAATGACAATCTGAAATACGATCTAAATTACAATCATAAATTACAATTAAAATAATGTTACGATTCCTGTAGAACTTTAAATTACGAGTCATTGCGATCAGAAATACAATTTTGGAGTATGCTGCCTGCTCGAGCAAATTGTTGGTAAATATTCTATTGCGAAAATGAAAAACCTTTCATTGAAATAAACGCACCAATAACGATTTGGATATCGACTTCAATTCTTAGGAGCACCTATGGAAATAATTTAAAGTGTAAAAGCCGACAAATTGGGGGTTTCTTGCGTAAATTTTATGAAAAGTTATAGAGAGCTTAAAACGTTTCAATAAGTCTTTAAAGGTAATAAAAAGCTCGTTTTGCTGGCTTGATTTTATAATCATTTGACAGATGTATGTGATTTAAAAGGGAGAAGATATTTAAAAGGGTTGTAAATATTCAATCATTATACTGTGTATTATAGAAGTGCTTTATTTAATTGAATCAGCTAGTCGAGGCAAAAGAAAATTATAAATTAACAATTCAACAAGTGGTATAAGGGTAATATCATAGCATTTTATTGCACCCAATCGTAGGGGCTGAGAGATTTCACAGCATATTTATGACGCCCAAGTTGTGGGGCTCGTATATTACAGCAATATATATATATATATATTGCTATGATAATAAGGTTATTTAACGGTATATAAGGTCACAAGGGAAAAATACTTTTTGTAAACATTATAAACCTCAAGAAAACTAAACAATTAAATCATAAAGAGTAAATAATTCGTTCATTATACAAAAGCAAATACAAATCACCTTGTATAAAATCACTAACCAGCTACAGTTAATTCAAGGAAGCACATTCAGTAATAACTTATCCACATTCATCCAAACAAATAATTGCGGACGCAACCCAATCCATTTTAAAACATTTGAAACCTTCATAAGCCCAAAATAGATACAAATTCGGCATATTTAAAGTAATATAAACGTACAATAAAATTTCTTTCAACCGAGATGCATTTGCGTAATACATGTAAGTCAATAAAACGCATATAATTAATACCAGTTTGTATATGCAAACATTTAAAGGAGGGCATATTTCATAAAGTATAAAGAATTGAGACAAAAGCGTACGTGCCGTTTGAAATGTAGAAATTGCCACATTTAATTAAACCCAGCATATTTAAACAAAGTATGGACACTAAAATCAAGACCACGTGTAAAAAATACAAAAATACCAAAATCCGGTACAAAGCTTTAATTTAGGTCCAAGTTTGAGCGTATAAAGTATTGAAAACCGAATAAAATCTAACAGCTTGAAGATAGCACATAGTTGCAACGCCTTTGCCATTAAATAATTAAATAAATAAGAGTAAATTACGACGTTAAACACTAAAATACTGAGATAAAGCTCTAAATAAATGGTATGATACTCGAAGTACAGGGCTAGTAATTCAAATCATTGAACAAACGGCTACAAATTGCTAGACAACGGTTCAAAGTACAGGAATGCACGCCAAGCCACGCGTCAACGACTCGAAACCACTAAAAAAGTAACCGATTTGGATCGGGAAGCTCTAATAGGAAGCATCAGGAAGAGTATCAGGTCAGAATTATCTTTTCAATACATAGTGCCTTACAATTATTATTTTAAATATTTGATGAACTTAAAACTTGCATGTAATTTAAATATTTGGTGTAAAAGGTCAAAAAAAATTTGGTTGGTACATAAAAATACGTTTAAAAAAGGGAATAGTTTTTTGAACGTTGAACGAAACCATTTGCAGTAAAATACAATTCCTTCTGCTGGCTTTAATTGCTATAAAAAGGTTTTTAATTATAATACTTCCATACTAATGTTTCTCAATTTTTAGTATATTTGATAATGGTCTAAAAATAAACCGAAAACTTAGTTTATAATAAAGAATACACTTCATTAACCGGCAGACTTAAAAATCTGTTACACATATATATTATATATATAACATATTATATACATTGATGTGATAAAGAGGTCACAAGGGGTCATGGAAACCCAAATTCTATAAATAAAACAATATTTTTGTGTATAAATAACTTCATTGTAAGAGTTTTAAATAAATACAAAGTCATTCATGGCATTTACAATCATTAAGAAAGTAATGGCGAGCTTTAATCAATTATGTAATTGACTTCCGTTTATAAAATATTCGCTAAAACATGTTTTATTGCTTTTATCAAGGAAGCCCTCATTAATTAAAAATACTAGATAGATTTTCAGTGCATAAAGATGCATTAGAATACGTTTCAATCGCCGCCGAAGCGAATCTAATAGCTAAATTGATAGCAATTCATATATATATATATATATATATATATATATATATATATATCACGAGAGGTCATTAAAACCTAAATTCTACAAATAAATCCCACCAAAATATAAAAGAATTCGAAAAAAATGGAAGTTTCCGTAAATTCATGGTGACGCCCTGTATAATACAAGTATACTTGTGTTAATTGAGTTACAAACGGAAAATCAAATTCTCCGTGTATAGATAAACACCCTGTATGATATAAGCGTAATGTAGATAAATAGCAAATAAGGTAAGCTGTATATGTAAAAATAATTAATTGTAAGATACCGTAAAATGCATTTAAATGTCAACACAAATCGATCATTTTGAAATAAATACAAAGTCATTTATTTTCACTTATTGATTATCAATACATTTTTGATGTATATAAAAATGCTTTTCATTTGCTGTAAATAGCATAAAATAGTGCTAGCTTTACGCATTTAGCATAAAAACTACAATCTTGTTCAAAAAATATAATTCTAACCTTAATAGGTGAATTAAAAATACGTTTTGATGTTAAAAGCAAATATGTTTATAAATTGCAACCCCTTTTGCATTGAAAAGCAATTAAAGTTTATTTTAATTATCCTGTAGATTACAGAAATTTTTAAATAATGAATTTTCTAGAATATTAGGAATATAAAGAAATGAGTCATCAGTATATAGAACTACGTAAATAAATGAAACATTTATTTCGAGAAGCGATAGGAACACGAAAAAGTCAGAAAATCCATGAAATATCTGGTAAAATTGATTATATTTCGCATTAGTGTGCGACGCCACAATAATCGTATGAATATATATATATATATATATATATATATTAAACAAGGACAAATGCAGCGTTTCATGACAGAGTGAAACGAGATTACGAGAAATAAACACCGCCATTTTAAACACTAATGAGTTTTTCTGTAAAATCTTGCATCATAATTATTCTACAACATTCTGAAAATAGATAATTAGAGTATATAAGGAAGCCTTTATTAAAAACGGAGATCCATTCATTTTTTAAATTCGATAGTGAAATGTTATTTTGATTTGTCACAAACTGTTGCTTTGCAAAGATTATATTTGAAGAATGCAAAGTGATGTTTTAAATGCAAATTACATAAAAAATGGAATTCATTAATTACAATCAAGAGGAAAATTACTTCAATATAATGTTATTTTAAAAATTTTATTAAATAATAGAAGTAATTGAAAGGAGAATTTGACCAAAAAAGTACTTTGGTAACTGCTGTTTGAAATGAGGATTTTAAATATGGAAAATTTGACGTCAATTTAAAATAATGGATTATTTTTAGATTTACTTTTACTTAATATTGGAGTATTTGTATCTAATTTAAGGTAGAATAATAAGTGTTAGTCATATAATTTTTTTTTGTGTGTGTATCTTTACCAGGAAAGTTTGTGTTCATGGTTTGAAGTACTCTGACCTTTTAATAGATTATCTGTCAAGGACTTTTTTTAGCCAAAACAAACCTTACAAGCATAGGAATAATCGTAACCAGATAAACCATCCACAGAGGAAGAAATTTAATTCTGTAAATTTAAAATAAGGTAAGAAATCTTTTTTTTTATATTAAGTACTTCCTAAAAACCATAAATATTGATAATGACTCCGGCCGCAAAAGCCTCCGAACAGTATCACAAAAACCTTTACGGGGAGGATATTGTAAACAAAACAAAAATTTTCAGTAACCTTAGACACTCACTAGCAAAATTACTTTGTACACTCACCTTTTTGCTACGGTGTCGTGACTCTGACATAGTTCCAAATTTCCTTAAAATAAAATACTACATTAAAACATATTCCAGCCGAAAAATTCTTCACAGAGCAGAACTCTCACTTCTTCACGAACGAATTCCCACTCTTAAAAAAAATAAACAATATTTCTAAACAACTCCTACAGCTCCATTTAACATTATCCGCCACGCTTAACTACAATGACTGGACCCTATTTGAACAAATTTCATATTTTCAAGCCCAAAAACCACCGAACTCACCACAAAAACTTACTTACGCAAATTCTTGCAACTTTCCAAGAACCTTTCACACCCTGAAAATACATCTTACGCGAAAACTCTGCCCTCAAATACCGTCATAAACCGATCAGAACATATCCTATCCGAAAACGAACTAAATATCCTGTCCAAAGGACTAAATTTCTCAATTGCAACCAGAAAAATTTCCGCAGAGGAAATCATTTAGCTCTGTAGAATCAGTCATCCGATCTCTACCCCAAGACAATGTCAACTTAATTCGCTTTGAAACAACTAAATGTCTCCGACATGCCAAAACTCCTAACAAAAATGTGACAAAGCAAGAAATGACGGCTTTAAAACACCTACGAACAAACAAGAAAATTGTTATACTCCCTGCAGACAAAAGTAACGCGACTGTAATTCTAAACCGTACAGAATAAAAAAAAAAGATTAAATAATTATTTCACGACGGTTCCTGCACACCTATAACAAAAGACGCCACTTCAAAGCTTGAACGGGAAACTTCAGCACTTATTAAATCCTTTAATATTCCCAAAACTATCCAAAAACACATAATACCTCACGAATCTAAACCACCTCGCTTGTACGGCCTTCCTAAAGTCCATAAACCTGATGTCCCTCTTCGACAGTTAGCACAATTGACTCGCCTACCTATCATCTGGCAAAATACCTAGCAAATTTCTTAAAACCTTATTCCGGTAACACCCCTACTAATGTTTTAAACTCCACTCATTTCATAGAACTAATTGTAATTATTAAGCTAGACCCTAATGATATACTAGTCAGTTTTGACGTAACATCCCTATTTACAAACGTACCTGTTATAGACCATAGAACATAGAACATAGAACATAGAACATAGAACATAGAACATAGAACATAGAACATAGAACATAGAACATAGAACATAGAACATAGAACATAGAACATAGAACATAGAACATAGAACAAAGAACAAAGAACATAGAACATAGAACATAGAACATAGAACATAGAACATAGAACATAAAACATAGAACATAGAACATAAAACATAAAACATAGAACAAAGAACAAAGAACATAGAACATAGAACATAGAACATAGAACATAGAACATAGAACATAGAACATAGAACATAGAACATAGAACATAGAACATAGAACATAGAACATAGAACATAGAACATAGAACATAGAACATAGAACATAGAACATAGAACATAGAACATAGAACATAGAACATAGAACATAGAACATAGAACATAGAACATAGAACATAGAACATAGAACATAGAACATAGAACATAGAACATAGAAGCATAGAACATAGAACATAGAACATAGAACATAGAACATAGAACATAGAACATAGAACATAGAACATAGAACATAGAACATAGAACATAGAACATAGAACATAGAACATAGAACATAGAACATAGAACATAGAACATAGAACATAGAACATAGAACATAGAACATAGAACATAGAACATAGAACATAGAACATAGAACATAGAACATAGAACATAGAACATGAACATAGAACATAGAACATAGAACATAGAACATAGAACATAGAACATAGAACATAGAACATAGAACATAGAACATAGAACATAGAACATAGAACATAGAACATAGAACATAGAACATAGAACATAGAACATAGAACATAGAACATAGAACATAGAACATAGAACATAGAACATAGAACATAGAACATAGAACATAGAACATAAACAAGAACATAGAACATAGAACGGAACATGGAACATAGAACAAGAACAAGAACATAGAACATAGAACATAGAACATAGAACATAGAACAAGAACAAGAACATAGAACATAGAACATAGAACATAAAACATAAAAAGAAAATAGAACATAGAACATAGAACATAGAACATAGAACATAGAACATAGAACATAGAACATAGAACATAGAACATAGAACATAGAACATAGAACATAGAACATAGAACATAGAACATAGAACATAGAACATAGAACATAGAACATAGAACATAGAACATAGAACATAGAACATAGAACATAGAACATAGAACATAGAACATAGAACATAGAACATAGAACATAGAACATAGAACATAGAACATAGAACAAGAACATAGAACATAGAACATAGAACATAGAACATAGAACATAGAACATAGAACATAGAACATAGAACATAGAACATAGAACATAGAACATAGAACATAGAACATAGAACATAGAACAAGAACATAGAACATAGAACATAGAACATAGAACATAGAACATAGAACATAGAACATAGAACATAGAACATAGAACATAGAACATAGAACATAGAACATAGAACATAGAACATAGAACATAGAACATAGAACATAGAACATAGAACATAGAACATAGAACATAGAACATAGAACATAGAACATAGAACATAGAACATAGAACATAGAACATAGAACATAGAACATAGAACATAGAACATAGAACATAGAACATAGAACATAGAACATAGAACATAGAACATAGAACATAGAACATAGAACATAGAACATAGAACATAGAACATAGAACATAGAACATAGAACATAGAACATAGAACATAGAACATAGAACATAGAACATAGAACATAGAACATAGAACATAGAACATAGAACATAGAACATAGAACATAGAACATAGAACATAGAACATAGAACATAGAACATAGAACATAGAACATAGAACATAGAACATAGAACATAGAACATAGAACATAGAACATAGAACATAGAACATAGAACATAGAACATAGAACATAGAACATAGAACATAGAACATAGAACATAGAACATAGAACATAGAACATAGAACATAGAACACAGAACACAGAACATAGAACATAGAACATAGAACATAGAACATAAAACATAAAACAGAACATGAACATAGAACATGAACATAGAACATGAACATAGAACATAGAACATGAACATAGAACATAGAACATAGAACATAGAACATAGAACATAGAACATAGAACATAGAACATAGAACATAGAACATAGAACAGAACATAGAACATAGAACATAGACATAGAACATAGAACATAGAACATAGAACATAGAACATAAGAACATAGAACATAGAACATAGAACATAGAACATAGAACATAGAACATAGAACAAGAACATAGAACATAGAACATAAACATAGAACATAGAACTAGAACATAGAACATAGAACATAGAACATAGAACATAGAACATAGAACATAGAACATAGAACATAGAACATAGAACATAGAACATAGAACATAGAACATAGAATAGAACATAGAACATAGAACATAGAACATAGAACATAGAACATAGAACATAGAACATAGAACATAGAACTAGAACATAGACATAGAACAAGAACAAACATAGAACATAGAACATAGAACATAGAACATAGAACATAGAACATAGAACATAGAACATAGAACATAGAACATAGAACAAGAACATAGAACAAGAACAGAACATAGAACAAGAACATAGAACTAGAACATAGAACAGAACATAGAACATAGAACATAGAACATAGAACATAGAAATAGAACATAGACATGACATAGAACATAGAACATAGAACATGAACATAGAACATAGAACATAGAACATTAAACATAGAACATAGAACATAGAACATAGAACATAGAACATAGAACATAGAAATAGAACATAGAACATAGAACATAGAACATAGAACATAGAACATAGAACATAGAACATAGAACATAGAACATAGAACATAGAACATAGAACATAGAACATAGAACATAGAACATAGAACATAGAACATAGAACATAGAACATAGAACATAGAACATAGAACATAGAACATAGAACATAGAACATAGAACATAGAACATAGAACATAGAACATAGAACATAGAACATAGAACATAGAACATAGAACATAGAACATAGAACATAGAACATAGAACATAGAACATAGAACATAGAACATAGAACACAGAACACAGAACACAGAACATAGAACATAGAACATAGAACATAGAACATAGAACATAGAACATAGAACATAGAACATAGAACATAAAACATAGAAAACAGAACACAGAACACAGAACACAGAACACAGAACATAGAACATAGAACATAGAACATAGAACATAGAACATAGAACATAGAACATAGAACATAGAACATAGAACATAGAACATAGAACATAGAACATAGAACATAGAACATAGAACATAGAACATTGAACATTGAACATTGAACATTGAACATTGAACATAGAACATTGAACATAGAACATAGAACATAGAACATAGAACATAGAACATAGAACATAGAACATAGAACATAGAACATAGAACATAGAACATAGAACATAGAACATAGAACATAGAACATAGAACATAGAACATAGAACATAGAACATAGAACATAGAACATAGAACATAGAACATAGAACATAGAACATAGAACATAGAACATAGAACATAGAACATCGAACATCGAACATAGAACATAGAACATAGAACATAGAACATAGAACATAGAACATAGAACATAGAACATAGAACATAGAACATAGAACATAGAACATAGAACATAGAACATAGAACATAGAACATAGAACATAGAACATAGAACATAGATTATAGAACATAGAACATAGAACATAGAACATAGAACATAGAACATAGAACATAGAACATAGAACATAGAACATAGAACATAGAACATAGAACATAGAACATAGAACATAGAACATAGAACATAGAACATAGAACATAGAACATAGAACATAGAACATAGAACATAGAACATAGAACATAGAACATAGAACATAGAACATAGAACATAGAACATAGAACATAGAACATTGGACATAGAACATAGAACATTGAACATTGAACATTGAACATAGAACATAGAACATAGAACATAGAACATAGAACATAGAACATAGAACATAGAACATAGAACATAGAACATAGAACATAGAACATAGAACATAGAACATAGAACATCGAACATAGAACATAGAACATAGAACATAGAACATAGAACATAGAACATAGAACATAGAACATAGAACATAGAACATAGAACATAGAACATAGAACATAGAACATAGAACATAGAACATAGAACATAGAACATAGAACATAGAACATAGAACATAGAACATAGAACATAGAACATAGAACATAGAACATAGAACATAGAACATAGAACATAGAACATAGAACATAGAACATAGAACATAGAACATAGAACATAGAACATAGAACATAGAACATAGAACATAGAACATAGAACATAGAACATAGAACATAGAACATAGAACATAGAACATAGAACATAGAACATAGAACATAGAACATAGAACATAGAACATAGAACATAGAACATAGAACATAGAACATAGAACATAGAACATAGAACATAGAACATAGAACATAGAACATAGAACATAGAACATAGAACATAGAACATAGAACATAGAACATAGAACATAGAACATAGAACATAGAACATAGAACATAGAACATAGAACATAGAACATAGAACATAGAACATAGAACATAGAACATAGAACATAGAACATAGAACATAGAACATAGAACATAGAACATAGAACATAGAACATAGAACATAGAACATAGAACATAGAACATAGAACATAGAACATAGAACATAGAACATAGAACATAGAACATAGAACATAGAACATAGAACATAGAACATAGAACATAGAACATAGAACATAGAACATAGAACATAGAACATAGAACATAGAACATAGAACATAGAACATAGAACATAGAACATAGAACTAGAACATAGAACATAGAACATAGAACATAGAACATAGAACATAGAACATAGAACATAGAACATAGAACATAGAACATAGAACATAGAACATAGAACATAGAACATAGAACATAGAACATAGAACATAGAACATAGAACATAGAACATGAACATAGAACATAGAACATAGAACATAGAACATAGAACATAGAACATAGACATAGAACAATAGAACATAGAACATAGAACATAGAACATAGAACATAGAACATAGAACATAGAACATAGAACATAGAACATAGAACATAGAACATAGAACATAGAACATAGAACATAGAACATAGAACATAGAACATAGAACATAGAACATAGAACATAGAACATAGAACATAGAACATAGAACATAGAACATAGAACATAGAACATAGAACATAGAACATAGAACATAGAACATAGAACATAGAACATAGAACATAGAACATAGAACATAGAACATAGAACATAGAACATAGAACATAGAACATAGAACATAGAACATAGAACATAGAACATAGAACATAGAACATAGAACATAGAACATAGAACATAGAACATAGAACATAGAACATAGAACATAGAACATAGAACATAGAACATAGAACATAGAACATAGAACATTGAACATAGAACATAGAACATAGAACATAGAACATAGAACATAGAACATAGAACATAGAACATAGAACATAGAACATAGAACATAGAACATAGAACATAGAACATAGAACATAGAACATAGAACATAGAACATAGAACATAGAACATAGAACATAGAACATAGAACATAGAACATAGAACATAGAACATAGAACATAGAACATAGAACATAGAACATAGAACATGAACATAGAACATAGAACATAGAACATACATGAACATTGAACATAGAACATAGAACATAGAACATAGAACATAGAACATAGAACATAGAACATAGAACATAGAACATAGAACATAGAACATAGAACATAGAACATAGAACATAGAACATAGAACATAGAACATAGAACATAGAACATAGAACATAGAACATAGAACATAGAACACAGAACACAGAACATAGAACATAGAACATAGAACATAGAACATAGAACATAGAACATAGAACATAGAACATAGAACATAGAACATAGAACATAGAACATAGAACATAGAACATAGAACATAGAACATAGAACATAGAACATAGAACATAGAACATAGAACATAGAACATAGAACATAGAACATAGAACATAGAACATAGAACATAGAACATAGAACATAGAACATAGAACATAGAACATAGAACATAGAACATAGAACATAGAACATAGAACATAGAACATAGAACATAGAACATAGAACATAGAACATAGAACATAGAACATAGAACATAGACATAGAACATAGAACATAGAACATAGAACATAGAACATAGAACACAGAACAAGAACATAGAACATAGAACATAGAACATAGAACATAGAACATAAAAAGAACATAGAACAAGAACAAGAACAAGAACATAGAACATAGAACATAGAACATAGAACATAGAACATAGAACATAGAACATAGAACATAGAACATAGAACATAGAACATAGAACATAGAACATAGAACATAGAACATAGAACATAGAACATAGAACATAGAACATAGAACATAGAACATAGAACATGAACATAGAACATAGAACATAGAACATTGAACATAGAACATAGAACATAGAACATTGAACATAGAACATAGAACATAGAACATAGAACATAGAACATAGAACATAGAACATAGAACATAGAACATAGAACATAGAACATAGAACATAGAACATAAAATAGAACATAGAACATAGAACATAGAACATAGAACATAGAACATAGAACAAGAACATAGAACATAGAACATAGAACATAGAACATAGAACATAGAACATAGAACATGAACATAGAACATAGAACATAGAACATAGAACATAGAACATAGAACATAGAACATAGAACATAGAACATAGAACATAGAACATAGAACATAGAACATAGAACATAGAACATAGAACATAGAACATAGAACATAGAACATAGAACATGGAACATAGAAATAGAACATAGAACATAGAACATAGAACATAGAACATAGAACATAGAACATAGAACATAGAACATAGAACATAGAACATAGAACATGGAACATGGAACATGGAACATGGAACATGGAACATGGAACATGGAACATAGAACATAGAACATAGAACATAGAACATAGAACATAGAACATAGAACATAGAACATAGAACATAGAACATAGAACATTGAACATTGAACATTGAACATTGAACATAGAACATAGAACATTGAACATAGAACATAGAACATAGAACATAGAACATAGAACATAGAACATAGAACATAGAACATAGAACATAGAACATAGAACATAGAACATAGAACATAGAACATAGAACATAGAACATAGAACATGAACATGAACATGGAACATGAACATGAACATGGAACATGAACATGGAACATAGAACATAGAACATAGAACATAGAACATAGAACATAGAACATAGAACATAGAACATAGAACATAGAACATAGAACATGAACATGAACATGAACATGAACATAGAACATAGAACATGAACATAGAACAAGAACATAGAACATAGAACATAGAACATAGAACATAGAACATAGAACATAGAACATAGAACATAGAACATAGAACATAGAACATAGAACATAGAACATAGAACATAGAACATAGAACATAGAACATAGAACATAGAACATAGAACATAGAACATAGAACATAGAACATAGAACATAGAACATAGAACATAGAACATAAACATAGAACATAGAACATAGAACATAGAACATAGACATAGAACATAGAACATAGAAATAGAACATAGAACATAGAACATAGAACATAGAACATAGAACATAGAACATAGAACATAGAACATAGAACATAGAACATAGAACATAGAACATAACATAGAACATAGAACATAGAACATAGAACATAGAACATAGAACATAGAACATAGAACATAGAACATAGAACATAGAACATAGAACATAAACATAGAAATAGAACATAGAACAAGAACACAGAACACAGAACATAGAACATAGAACATAGAACAAAACATAAACATAACATAGAACAAGAACAAGAACATAGAACATGAACATAGAACATAGAACATAGAACATAGAACATAGAACATAGAACATAGAACATAGAACATAGAACATAGAACATAGAACATAGAACATGAACATGAACATAGAACATAGAACATAGAACATAAACATAGAACATAGAACATAAATGAACATAGAACATAGAACATTGAACATAGAACATAGAACATAGAACATGAACATGAACATAGAACATAGAACATAGAACATGAACATAGAACATAGAACATAGAACATAGAACATAGAACATAGAACATAGAACATAGAAAACATAGAACATAGACATAGAACATAGAACATAGAACATAGAACATAGAACATAGAACATAGAACATAGAACATAGAACATAGAACATAGAACATAGAACATGAACATAGAACATAGAACATAGAACATAGAACATAGAACATAGAACATAGAACATAGAACATAGAACATAAACATAGAACATAGAACATAGAACATAGAACATAGTAGAACATAGAACATAGAACATAGAACATAGAACATAGAACATAGAACATAGAACATAGAACATAGAACATAGAACATAGAACTAGAACATGAACATAGAACATAGAACATGAACATAGAACATAGAACATGAACATGAACATGAACATAGAACATAGAACATAGAACATAGAACATAGAACATAGAACATAGAACATAGAACATAGAACATAGAACATAGAACATAGAACATAGAACATAGAACATAGAACATGAACATGAACATAGAACATAGAACATAGAACATAGAACATAGAACATAGAACATAGAACATAGAACATAGAACATAGAACATAAAATAGAACATAGAACATAGAACATAGAACATAGAACAAGAACATAGAACATAGAACATAGAACATAGAACATAGAACATAGAACATAGAACAAAACATAGAACATAGAACATAGAACATAGAACAAGAAATAAACAAGAACATAGAACATAGAACATAGAACATAGAACATAGAACATAGAAAAGAACATAGAAAAAACATAGAACATAGAACATAGAACATAGAACATAGAACATAGAACATAGAACATAGAACATAGAACATAGAACATAGAACATAGAACATAGAACATAGAACATAGAACATAGAACATAGAACATAGAACATAGAACATAGAACATAGAACATAGAACATAGAACATAGAACATAGAACATAGAAATAGAACATAGAACATAGAAATAGAACATAGAACATAGAAATAGAATAAAATAGAACATAGAACATAGAACATAGAACATAGAACATAGAACATAGAAATAGAACATAGAACATAGAACATAGAACATAGAAATAAACATAGAACATAGAACATAGAACATAGAACATGAACATAGAACATAGAAATGAACATGAACATGAAATAGAAATAAAATAGAACATAAATAGAACATAGAACAAGAACATAGAACATAGAACATAGAACATAGAAATAGAACATAGAACATAGAACATAGAACATAGAACATAGAACATAGAACATAGAACAAACATAGAACATAGAACATAGAACATAGAACATAGAACATAGAACATAGAACATAGAACATAGAACATAGAACATAGAACATAGAACATAGAAATAGAACATAGAACATAGAACATAGAACATAGAACATAGAACATAGAACATAGAACATAGAACATAGAACATAGAACATAGAACATAGAACATAGAACATAGAACATAGAACATAGAACATAGAACATAGAACATAGAACATAGAACAAAACATAGAACATAGAACATAGAACATAGAACATAGAACATAGAACTTGGAACATAGAACATAGAACATAGAAATTAGAACATAGAACATAGAACATAGAAATAGAACATAGAACATAAATAGAACATAGAAATAGAACTAGAACAGAACATAGAAATAGAACATAGAACAAGAACATAGAACATGAACATAGAACATAGAACTAGAACAAGAACATAGAACATAGAACATAGAACATGAACATTGAACATGAACATAGAACATAGAAAACAGAACATGAACATGAACATAGAACATAGAACATAGAACATAGAACATAAACATAGAACATAGAACATAGAACATAGAAATAAACATTGAACATAGAACATAGAACATAGAACATGAACATAGAACATAGAACATAGAACATAGAACATAGAACAAATAGAACATAGAACATAGAACATAGAACATAGAACATAGAACATAAAAGAAATAGAACATAGAACATAGAACATAGAACATAGAACATGAACATAAATTTGAACATAAACATAGAACATAGAACATAAACATAGAACATAGAACATATAGAACATAGAACATAAAAGAAATAGAACATAGAACATAGAACATAGAACATAAAACAAATAGAACATAGAACATAGAAATAGAAATAAATAAATAGAACATAGAACATAGAAATAAAGAAAATAAAGAACATAAAACATTTACATAGAAATGAAAAGAACATAGAACAAAACATAGAACATAGAACATGAACATAGAAATAGAACATAGAACATAGAAATAGAACATAGAACATAGAACATAAACATAGAAATAGAATAAAACATTGGAACATAGAACATAAACAAAGAAATTTTAGAACATAGAACATGAACAGAACATAGAATAGAACATAGAAACAAAACAAAAGAAACAAAATATAAACATAGAACATAAAAGAAATAAAACATAAAACAATAAGAAACAAATAAAAACAAATAAAAACATAGAACAAATAAACAAGAACAAATAAACATAAACAAAACATAGAAATTAGAACATAGAACATAAACATGAACAAGAAATAGAACAAAGAACATGAACATAGAACATAGAACATAAACATAGAACATAGAACATAGAACATGAACATAAAAAGAACATAGAACAGAACATAGAAATAGAACATAGAACATAGAACTTGAACATAGAACAAAACATAGAACATAACATAAACATAAACATGAACAAGAAATAAACATAAACATAGAACATAGAAATGAACAAAATAGAACATAGAAATGAAATAGAACATAGAACATAGAACAAAAGAACAAAACAAGAACATAAACAAGAACATGAACAAGAACTAGAACATAGAACAGAAAAATAATGAACATGAACATAAACATAGAACAAATTTAGAACATGAAATTAAACATAGAACATAGAACATAGAATAAAGAACATAGAAATAGAACATAGAACATAGAACATAGAACATGAACATAAACATAGAACATAAAAAAATTAGAACATAGAACATAGAAATAGAACAAGAACAAAAATAGAACATAGAACATAGAACATAGAAATAGAACATAGAACAGAACAAAACATGAACATAGAAACATAGAACAAGAAATGAACATAGAACAAGAAACATAGAACATAAACATAGAAAAGAACATAGAACATGAACATAGAACTTAAACATAGAACATAGAACATAGAACATAAACATAGAAAATTTATAGAACATGGAACATAGAACATAGAAATAGGGAACATAAAATAGAACATAAACAAGAACAAGAACACAAAGAACATAAAAATAGAACATAGAACAAAGAAATAGAAATTTAAAAGAACAAGAACAAGAACAAACAAAAACATGAACATAAAATAGAAATAGAAACAAAACAAAACAAAAAGAACAAGAACAAGAACATAGAACAAACAAGAAATAGAAACATAGAACATAGAACAAGAAAGAACATGAACATAGAATATAGAACATAGAACATAGAACATAAATTTGAAATAGAACATAGAAAAACATAGAACATAGAACATAGAACATAAATAAAAGAACATAGAACATAAACATAAACATAGAACATGAAAAAGAACAAGAACATAGAACATAGAACATAGAACAAGAACATAGAACAAAACATAGAACAAAGAACATAGAACAAGAACATAGAACATAGAACATAGAAAATAGAACATAAAACATAGAACATAGAACATAAGAACATAGAAATAGAACATAAACATAAACATGAAAACATAGAACATAGAAATGAACATAGAAAAACATAAACATAGAACATAAACATAGAACATAGAACATAAAGAACATAGAACAAGAACATGGGAACATAGACAACAAGAACAAGAAAGAACATGAACATAGAACATAGAACATGAAAAACATAGAACAAAACTAGAACATAGAACATAGAACATAGAACATAGAACAAATAGAACATAGAACATAGAACATAGAACATAGAACATAGAACATAGAAATAGAACATAGAACATAGAAATAAGAACATAAACATAGAACAAAAATGAACATAGAAAATAAAGAACATGAACATGAAATAGAACATAGAACATAGAACATAAACATAAAAAACATAGAACATAGAAAGAACAAAGAACATAGAACATGAACAAGAACATAGAACATAGAACATAGAAATAAAATGAACATAGAACATAAACAAAGAACATGAACATAGAACATAGCATGAACATGAAATAAATAAACATAGAATGAACATAAAATAGAACATAGAACATTGGAACAAGAACATAGAAATAGAACATAGAAATAGAACATAGAACATAAAGAACATGAACAAAAATAGAACATAGAACATGAACATAAACATAGAACATAGAACATAGAACATAGAACATAGAACATAGAACAAGAACAAGAACATAAACATAGAAATAGAACATAGAACATAGAACAAAACATAGAACAAGAAATAGAACATAGAACAAGACATGAACATAGAACATGAAAAGAACATAGAACATAGAAATAGAACATAGAACATAAAATAGAACATAGAACATGAACATAAACATGAACATAGAATAAATAGAACATAGATATAGAACGAACAAGAACATAGAAATAGAAATAGAACATAGAACATGAACATAAAATAGACATGAACATAGAACATAGAACATAGAACATGAAATAAAAAGAACAAGAACTGAACATAGAAATTGAACATAGAACATAGAACATAGAACATAAAGAACATAGAACAAGAACAAGAACATAGAACATAGAAATTGGGAACATAAACAAGAACATAAACATAGAAATAAACATAGAAATAGAACATAGAACATAAAACATAGAACATAGAACAAAAATGAACATAAACATAGAACATAGAACATAGAACATAGAACATGAACATGAACATGAACATAAACATAGAACATGAACATAGAACAACATAGAACATAGAACATAGAACATAGAAATAGAACATAGAACATAGAACAAGAACATAGAACATTTTAGAAAATGAGGACTACATTTAATACATAAAAAATTTCAGGAAATTAAATTTGAACATAATTTTGAAATTTAACAAACAAGTACTGACATTGTAAACAAACATTAATACATTTACTTCTTTTAAACATTTAAAAATAATAAAGAAATTTTAAACATTTTTAAACCAGACAACATCTGAAATTTTTAATTAAAAACCTCTGTTAGAAAGCATTTTAAAAGAGACTTCAATTTGATTTAAAATGAACTGCATGGTTGCGGCCCTATTGTTAAAAAGCAGAATAACCAAATTTTAAAATAGACAGCTCTTTTTTCCCTTAACTTTAACATGGAAAAATTGCATGACATCATTGAGAATAATTTAGGTAAGATTTTTGGACCAAGACCCCCAATAAAAAATTTAAATCATTTTAAATGCGCAGAGCCTAAACATTTGAACAACTTTAAACAAGAAAAAAAGTAAATTATTTAAGGTCTTTTAATTTTTGTACAAAATAAAAATTTTAAACCATATAATTATTTTAAATTTAATTTATGGTTACAGAATTTTAAAGACTTATAATTTTATAAATTTTGTTCGTTAACAGTACTTAATTATAAAAATTCCCTCAGGAAAACACAATTTTTGAAAGCAAAAAGTTCTTTTCTATAATTTTTCAAAGGTTTTCGAAAACAAAAACATTTAGCCGTTTTTGAATTTTTTTTTTTAAATGTTCCTTTTCCAAACAAAATTTAAATTAAACATAAAATTTTACTAAATTGATACTTTTACATTAAAAAGCAATATTTTTAAAATTTTGCTTGTTTTAGATTTTATATTTTATTTTAAAACTTAAAAATTAAAATTTGCAATATTTAATTTTTTAAAATAAAATACCTTCAATTTATGAATATAACTTCGAAAAAAGTTTATTAAATTTTGAACCTAATTTTTATGCTTTTTCAAAAATTTCGTTGAATTTCAAAAGTTCCCGAATTTAAATATGCACTATTACCTTTTAATTTTTAAAAAAGTTAATTTTTTTACAAATGGTGTGATAAAAAATGTTTCGATTAAAGACAAGTCTGTAAATTTATTTTCAATTTTGTATTAGATTTTGTACAAATAACTGTAAACCGGAATTTTAAGACATGTAAATATTTAAAACATTTAAATTTACATTTACGATAGCATTTAGATTACTTTAATTTAAAAAAATACAAATTGATTTTTTAAAATTTTTAATTACTAGGTTGGTAATCGATTAATGTGGTTCAAACTAATAAATAAAATAATAAAAAAACCCCCATAAAAACTTATTCTTTAATTAAATTACAGTTTAAAACTAATGTACCAGTTCCAAATATTCTAAATATATTCAAAACTTAAACAAGGTTAAAAAGCAAAAGGGTGAAAAACAAACTATCTAAACACTACAGAATTACAATAAAATATTTCTTTTAAAACGGTCTTAAAGCTGAGATCTCATCACATATCTGGACGACATCAAAATCAAAATACTCTAATTTATTACCAGATTCGGTTATTCAGATATAATTGACACATTTTGTATTGATTATTGTGTATGTTTTTAATTTACAGAAAATGAACGCTATTGTATTGGTATTTTATTGACGAAAATCTTCCTTCTACAGAGTATTGTAGCAATTTTATTTTCTACCATATGTTCGTATAATTAATCCTTTATTTAATAAATAATATAATCATAATAATGCTATTCAATCCATTGATTAAATATTACCTATTGCCCAATAAAGTATTAGCATTCAGTTCAAATTAAAATTTAATTTCCACGGTGACAAAATAAAAGCTTCTATTAAGTATCATTCCTAGAGCTCCATCTATTAAGAAATTACGAAGTAACGTTGTTACCGGGCAAACTCGCCGCACTTCTAACACAGCTTTGGTAAAAGCAGGTCGATTTGTTCTTGGAAACAATGGTTTTTGCTGTTTTTCGTGTTGGAAGCACGTGCGGATTAAGTTCTATTAGGATAATGTCATCTCCGAGAGGCATTTTTGATAGTCCATTTGTTGGAACAGCTCGCAGATGACGAAAGATTTTTTGGTTGAAAGGCCGTGGTAACAGTAAGTAAAAATCTGATTCTGTAACCATATTAATTAAAATTTTCAGTAATTTATTTATATATGGTATTCAATTTAAATTACAAACAACTTTATTTTATATAATATGAAAATTTATAAATGATAGTATTCAAGTTAAATTATCAAGCATCATTTGATGGTTTTCGTGGTTTAATGTACATATAAAGCAACTTTAAATTAACATGCAGATTGGTAATCAGAAGACTGGTTTACGTTATTTTTGATTAAAAGCAAGAAGAAATATAGGTTTTACGCTTTGTTCTTGGTGTGGTCCTGGGGAATTTAATTACTCAAAATGGATGCCGTGTAATGTGATTTTCAGTATGCAGTACAATTATTTGTTCGAAGTTGGAGATTTCCGTATTTCAATGATGACGTAAGATTCCTTTATGGTATTTTTCAGACAGACGGAGCTCTGGTATGTAGAAAATTGTTTTCGTATGTTAGTTGAACTATGGACGTAGTAACGAGATAAATTTTGTTTAATCAAGTTGTGTAAACTTCTAAATAGGTCAAGGACAGACCACAATTATATTTTTCAATATTAAGCAATAGGAATCTGTAACTTTTACTTCCCATTCTTTTATTAATTCAATGAAACAACAGAAGATGTCATTACGTGTTAGAGAAAGTGAATTCTTACATTTATGAGAACTTAAAATTAAATTTCTATGTTTGATATTTCATTCATACTTATTTGGAATTATCCATTGTAAGGTTAAGATAGATCTACCCTAATTAACATTTTTGTTATCAATAAGCAACAATTTAGAAAGCAACTTTATGCTTTGTCAATTTGTTAAATAAAACCACATTTAATGTGATTGGTACTGATTTTATCCAGTGCCTTTGTAAATAATTTTCACAAATTAAATTAATCATGATATAAAGAAAAAAGATATTTTGTATAAAAGCACATAATTGAATACTAGAGGAATAGATTTTTATTTTCGAACAAAAGACTATTCTTTTATTTAGGATGAATGAAAGATGATTCCAATTGAATTTAAGAATTTTGAGTATGAATGCACAAACAGTGCTTTTCTTTGTTTAATCTGTTCACAGGTGTTGCAGAGGATTACTAAGGTCAAGGTCGAGCCATAAGGTAAGAAACTTTAGGGATTATGTGGTCTTTAATAAATTGAATAGCGGTTATAGCATAAAGGTTTCCGCATTAGCCTTGTACAAGGGACTTGAGTAAGGTCTTCTCTGTATAGAAAATACGGTGGCGCCTTATTCTTTATATTTGTGGTCGCACCAACCCCGACCCACAGCTCATGTTCCACCCAGAGCATATAGTTCGACTAGCCGCTTTGCCTTTGAGATTTCCACAACTTTGAGCCATTTTCCATCAGAACTTGCCGTGGGCACTCTTCGCTTATTGGAAATTCTCGTTAAACAAAATCCCAAAATAATTTAAAAGGCTATAAATAGCACCCAGCGTGTAGGCCTCGATTGCTGTGCTAATTGTTTAAGCACATAACGTATAGGCTTCGATTGACTTTGATTGTTTACACTTGTGATTCGTAAATCATTTACCCTCAGATTAATTTAGTCTATTGATGTTGTTGTTTAATTGAGTTTAATTTGTAATTAGTTAGTTAGTCTATTCCATGATGGCTGAGACGTATCAAGTAGTTTATTTGCATAAAGATGAATTGGATTATGAATTGAGAATCCGAGGAGTTGTTAGCAGCAGACCGATGCAGGATAAAAGGAAAATGTTAGGCCGATTATTAGCTAAAGAAACAACAGTACCTGGTCGTTTAATTGAACCTTCCACATATGTCGTAGAATATTCAGATGAACGTGATGAGATTAAGGCTTCGATAGAATCAGTAAGAAATGTTTTATTAGAGTTTGAAGGTGAATTAGCAGACCCTACATTTAAGAGGATACAGTCGAGATTAATACATCTTGATGGTCGAGTTAGGAGAATGAAAATCCCTTTAGATAATTCGGACGAAGTTACTTTATTTAGGAATGAATCGTTAGCAACTATTCTTACCATGGAGGCAGAGCTACATGAAAAGCTTAAGAAGAATGAAGATGTAAGCGCATATGGTGAATTTTCTATGAGAGAAACCATTCCAGCTGTTGTCAGTGCTCCTATTCATACTGTTTCATATTTAGTACCCCCTATTCCAATTGGTTCATGGTCAGTAAAATTTTCTGGAGATCCAAAACAGGTTCATCAATTTTTAGACAGAGTAGCTGAGTTAGCACACTCGCGTAAAGTATCTGAAGAAGATTTATTTAATGCTTCTGTAGAATTGTTCACAGGGAACGGTTTAGAATGGTATCGTTGTGTTAGAAGTTCTTTAACAAACTGGAGTTCTTTGGTTATTCGATTAAAGGAAGATTTATTACCATCACACTCAGAGGACGAGATTTGGGAAAAAATTAGGTCGCGTCATCAACATAAAGGAGAATCTGTAGTCATATATATCGCTCATATGGAGAATTTGTTTAGTAGGTTACCACAATCACCTGCGGAATGTACAAAAGTTAGAATGGTAAAAAAGAATCTATTACCTGATTTTATTTGTCAATTAGCTCTAACGGAAATTGATAGTATGTCAACATTAATAAAGTTGTGTAAGAAATTGGAAGAAGCTTATGCATCCAAGCATAAATTAGTACAAAGTCCAGTGAAATATGTTCCGAAAGCGTTAGGAAATTCAAAATTTCAAGTTGAAAATAAGTGGTCCGCTCCTGTTAAAAACTCTTCAGCGCGAACTGGTCGCAGTTTTTATAATCAATCATTTCCCCCTCAAATACAATCTCTTGGTAACAATAATAGTAATAATAATAATCTTTCTAGTAGAGTCCCTGTAAATAAATATAAATTAAATAAACTTACATGTTGGAATTGTTTGGAAGAAGGTCATACATTTTGGAGGTGTAAGATTCCTCGTAAAATATTTTGTTATAGCTGCGGATATAGTGGAGTTAAGTCAATAACTTGTCCGTCGTGTTCAAAAAAACGAGTAGGTAGGCAGATGCAGAGTGGCCGGCATCATGCTTTTATGCAAAAGGCTACGGTTATGTTGTGTGAACAGAAAAATTTTTTTGATAAAGATGATTGGTCAAGATGGCTAGGCATCGTTAAAGATTTTTGTCAAGGGAACGTCAAGCCAAAAGCTGACGCGTTATTTTTAAGGAAACCTCAGGACAATCGTCCGTACATTATGGTAAAATTGTTAGATAGAGACGTCACAGGTTTGTTTGACTCTGGTTGTACTACTACCGTGGTTGGTTCATTAGCATTTTCTGTTCTTGAAGAATTAAATTTAAAAGTTTTTAAAACTGAAAAGAGAAAAGTTTCCACTGCGGATGGTGCTCTTCAAGAAGTTATTGGTTCAGTTGATTTACCTATTAGAATTGGAAGACAATATCGTATTGTTAACGCTTTGGTTGTACCATCTCTTCCCCACACATTTATTTTTGGTAGCGATTTCGCAAAATCCTTTGGGTTAATAGCAGATTTCAAAAACAATACATGGCACATTCAAGATTATGATAACAGTAGTATTTCGTATATAGGTCATTTGTCAGTACCCTTAAGTTGTAGTAATCAATTACTTAGTTTAGATGATTTGTTAGAAACACAGCAAGTAAAAGCAAGAATAGCAATAGAATCTTTCAATGAAATTAGTAGTGAAGAGAGACTAGGGCGTACCGATAAAATTGTTTTAGATATTGATACTGGTGATGCAAAACCATTTCGTAAAAAACCATACGTCATGTCCCCCTTTATGAGCAAGATGTTAGATAAAGAGTTAGATGAGATGTTGAGATTAGGAGTAGTGGAAGAATGTCCATGGTCATCCCCTGTACTGTTAGTTAAAAAACAAGACAGCGAGTACAGATTTTGTTTTGACGGAAGAGCGCTCAATGATATTACTAAACATGATAGCTACCCATTGCCAAATATCGATAGGATTATTAATTTACTTAGAGGTGCAAATTATATTTCTAGTTTAGACCTTAGAAAGAGTTTTTGGCAAATCCCACTTTTCGAAACATCTAAGGATAAAACAGCGTTTAGTGTTATTTCAAGAGGACAATATAGGTTTGTCACTATGCCATTCGGATTAAAGAATGCTGCTCAGACGCAACAGCGTTTGGTTGATTCAATTTTTGGACCGAAGTTTGAACCACATGTTTTTTTGTTATTTAGATGACATTATTTTGTGTTCAGCATCTTTTGAGGAACATTTGAAGTTGTTAGAAACGGTGAAGGAACGTCTTAAGGAAGCAAACCTTACGATTAATTTGAAAAAGTGTGAATTCTTTAAGAAATCGTTAAAATTTCTTGGTTATATTGTTGGATCGAATTCCCTTCGTACAGATCCCGAAAAGGTTTCTGCTATGGTAAATTTCCCCAGACCTAACACCACTACTGAGGTCAAACGTTTTTTAGGAATGTGTAGTTGGTATCGTCGTTTTATAAAAAACTTTTCATCTTTAGTGTCACCGATCAGTGATTTAGTAAAAGGAAGAAAAAAGGGACAATCTATTGTTTGGACATCCGAGGCTGAGGACTCATTTGTACAGATCAAGCAGGCTTTAGTTTCCGCTCCATTGTTATCACAACCGGACTATTCAGTTCCATTTATTGTCGAATGCGACGCCAGTGATACAGGACTCGGAGCAGTTTTAGTACAAAAAATCGATGACGTAGAACACGTTATTTCTTATGCCAGTAAATCACTTACCCGAACTGAGCGAAATTATTCAGTCACGGAGAAAGAATGTCTTGCTGTAATTTTCGCTATAGAAAAATTTCGCCCTTGGGTAGAAGGTACCCGTTTCACTGTTATCACAGATCACTTTTCATTGTTATGGCTTAATAATATACAAAACCCAACCGGTAAATTAGCTAAATGGGCTGTCCGTTTACGACAGCATACTTTTGAGTTAGTTCATCGAAAAGGAAAGTTTAATGTAGTTCCAGATTGTCTTAGTCGTGCAGTTCCAGTCGTAAATCATGTGGATAATTTAGTCGAGATCAAGTTAGGTAATGTGGATCCCTGGTATGTGTCTCTTCGAGAAAAAATTTTATCTTCACCTGGTGATTACCCACAATGGTAGGTGGAAGATAATCATGTATTTCAATTTCTTTCTTCAAATTTACCACTCTCGACGAATGTAAGGAAATGGAAATATTTAGTTTTTAGATCACAAAAGGAAGAGGTTATTCGGATAAATCATGACCCTTCAGTGGCCGGACATTTTGGTTTTTTTAAAACATTGGCACGCATACAAGAGAATTTTATTGGCCAAAATGCGTATTGATGTGTTGAAATTTTGTAAAATTGTTTAACGTGTGGTGCACAGAAGGCATCGAATAGAGGACCCCTTGGTTTAATGGGAAAGGAAAAAGAAGTGAAGTTCCCCTTTCAGATTATTGCTATAGACCTCATGGGCCCATTTCCACGGTCCAAGGTTGGACACAAATGGTTATTAGTTATTGGTGATTGGTTCTCAAAATTTACGTTAATGTTTCCATTACGGAGTGCAAAAGCGCATTTAATAGAACGTGTATTGAAGGAAAAAGTTTTTTTAGTTTATGGTGTTCCCAAAATTATTATTTGTGATAATGGCTCACAATTTAGTGGTATAAATTTCAAGGCAGTATGTAAAAAATATGATGTTCAAAAAATTTGGTTTAATGCAGTTTACTCTCCCCAATGTAATTTTGTGGAAAGGATAAATCGAACTGTCGGAACAGCTATACGTTCGTATATTAAAGAACATGATACTTGGGACATAGAGTTACCCCAAATTCAGTATGCGATTAATTCTGCAAAACATCATGCCACAGGTTATTCGCCAAATTTCTTAGTTTTTGGTAGACATGTTCCTGTGTCTGGAAGATTTTATGGTCTTGATGTGGAACCCTCAGTTGATATAGATATTACTTCTGGTAATAGACCTTCGTATGTGTTAGATCATCAAGGACTATTTGATATTTTTATAGACGTACAGAAAAGGTTACATTTAGCTTACACGCAGTCTAGTAATTCATATAATTTAAGGAGACGTAACATTTCTTTCGAAGTAGGTGACAAAGTTTGGAGGTCAAATAAAGTTCTTTCGAAAGCAAGTGATAAGTTTACTGCTAAGCTTGCGCCAAAATATGTTTTGAGTATTGTTAGAAAGAAGGTTTCGAATTTGATTTATGAATTGAATAATGAAAATGGGTCAAAAGCAGGCAGATGGCATGTTAAGGACTTAAAACCTTATTCAGAGTTCAGTAATGATATTGAGAACGATGATGTTTCTGAACATTAATTAGTAATGTTGATATGTTTGATAGTTGATAGTAGGAATTATTTCTGTCTTATCTTTTTAGTAAAGAATTTAATTATTGTATTGGAATACTGTTTGGTAGTCTAAAAATTTAGATGTTGGATATGAAGTATAAAAAGAAAAAAAATTTTGTAGTGCAGTAAGGTTGATATTAGTCTGCGCTGATATTATTAGTTGTAAATTATTTATTTGAGTTGAGATGAAGAGTTGCATGTTTCCATAGGTCATAAGTTGCATGTTCATTTGGTCAAATGTTTCATAGGTCAAATGTCAGTAAGGTATGTTTATTTATACTCTTGGTGGAGAATTTTGATAAAAGTTGTATATATTTGGTTATTATTTTCTTTTGGATTTATGATTATAGCGTTTGAAGGTAATTTTGTAGTCGAGAGGACAACCGAGATAGATGGTAGTTCTTGAAATTATATTGGGAATCAAGTAGCTTGAGTCCAAGTTAGATATTGGTAGGAGGCCAATATTGTTAGTAACTGTAATAGTTGTGTTTAGTAGGAATATTGTGTAAAGTAGCAATGTTCTATTTTCGTATGAATATTGTGTGAGTTAGCAATGTTCTATTTTGTTCATTCATGCGTGAGTGAAAGTTTTTGAGGAGTAAGACGTGGTGACGTTTTACTTGTCTCTTCATGGGTAGAGACGTTTCTACATTTTTGTTAGCATATACATGCGGTAGATTGTTGAACTTTCGTGATTTCAAGACATGTTTGTTGTTTTGGAGATATGTTTGTCGTGGATCCCAATGGTAGTGGGAGTCCTTTTTTTTTTCTTTTGTAAGTATGTAAATTATGGTTAGTAAAGTAAGAGTATGTTTGTCATGATAATTTATATCTTTATTAAGGAATCATAATACGGCAGTATTATATGTTTTGTTGCTTAAGTTTCGAGTATAAAATGAGTGATATAATAACCCCGAATATGTATTAAATGATAATGAAACCCTACCGATTAAGACTTCCCAAATTTGTCCCCTTGTGGCGTATAGTACGCGTAGTTACTGGTCACTCATTTTCAGGTACGCAGTATCTTAAGTGATTCAGAAGTTATTTTTGTTTGGCATGTAAAAATTAATTATAAGTGTAAATACTAGTAGTAAATTCATAAAAAAAAAAAAAAAAATTCTTCGCATTTATTCCAGAATATTTTCTCGAATTTTTTCTCTTAGAAAGAGGCAGTGTAGCAATTTTATTTTCTACCTGGATATGTTCGTATAATTAATCCCTTTATTTAATAATAAATAATATAATGCATAATAATGCTATTCAATCCATTGATTAAATATTACCTCTTGCCCAATAAAGTATTAGCATTCAGTTCAAATTAAAATTTAATTTCCACGGTGACAAAATAGAAGCTTCTATTAAGTATTATTCCTAGAGCTCCATCTATTAAGAAATTACGAAGTAACGTTGTTACCGGGCAGCAACTCGCTTGACGACAATTCTAACACCGCTGTGGTGAAAACAGGTCGAATTGTTCTTAGAAACAATGGTTTTTTGCTGTTTTTAGTGTTGGAAGCACGTGCGGATTAAGTTCTGTTAGGAGAATGTCATATCCGAGAGGTATTTTTTGATAGTCCATTTGTTGGAACAGCTCGCAGATGACGAAAGATTTTTTGCTTGAAAGGCCGTGGTAACAGTAAGTAAAAATCTGATTCTGTAACGATATTAATTAAAAATTTTCAGTGCAATTTATTTGTATATGGTATTCAATTTAAATTACAAACAACTTTATTTATATATAATATGAAATTTTATAAATGGTATTCAATCCAAATTACATAAAGCAACTTTATTTATATATAACATGAAATTATACAGATAGTATTCAAGTTAAATTATCAACACAGCTAACACAGCTGTGGTGAAAGCAGGTCGAATTGTTCTTGGAAACAATGGTTATTTGCTGTTTTTCGTGTTGGAAGCACGTACGGATTAAGTTCTGTTAGGAGAATGTCATCTCCGAGAGGCATTTTTGATGGTCCATTTGTTGGAACAGCTCGCAGATGACGAAAGATTTTTTGGTTGAAAGGCCGTGGTAACATGCAATTTATTTATATATGGTATTCAATTTAAATTACAAACAACTTTATTTATATATAATATGAAATTTTATAAATGATAGTATTCAAGTTAAATTATCAAGCATCATTTGATGGTTTTCGTGGTTTAATGTACATATAAAGCAACTTTAAATTAACATGCAGATTGGTAATCAGGAGACTGGTTTACGTTATTTTTTATTAAAAGCAAGAGGAATATGGTTTTTACGCTTTGTTCTTGGTGTGGTCCTGGCGGAATTTAATTACTCAAAATGGATGCCGAGTAATGTGATTTTCAGTATGCAGTACAATTATTTGTTCGAAATTGGAGATTTCCGTATTTCAATGATGACGTAAGATTCCTTTATGGTATTTTTCAGACAGACGGAGTTCTGGTATGTAGAAAAATTGTTTTCGTATGTTAGTTGAACTATGGACGTAGTAACGAGATAAATTTTTGTTTAATCAAGTTGTGTAAACTTCTAAATAGGTCAAGGACAGACCACAATTATATTTTTCAATATTAAGCAATAGGAATCTGTAACTTTTACTTACCTCTTTCTTTTATTAATTCAATGAAACAACAGAAGATGTCATTACGTGTTAGAGAAAGTGAATTCTTATATTTATGAGAACTTAAAAATTAAATTTCTATGTTTGATATTTCATTCATACTTATTTGGAATTATCCATTGTAAGGTTAAGGTAGATCTACCCTAATTAACATGTTTGTTATCAATAAGCAACAATTTAGAAAGCAACTTTATGCTTTGTCAATTTGTTAAATAAAACCACATTTAAGATGATTGGTACTGATTTTATCCAGTGCCTTTGTAAATAATTTTTCACAAATTAAATTAATCATGATATAAAGAAAGAAAGATATTTTGTATAAAAGCACATAATTGAATACTAGAAGAAATAGATTTTTATTTTCGAACAAAAAACTATTCTTTTTATTTAGGATGAATGAAAGATGATTCCAATTGAATTTAAGAATTTTTGAGTATGAATGCACAAACAGTGCTTTTCTTTGTTTAATCTGTTCACAGGTGTTGCAGAGGATTACTAAGATCAAGGTCGAGCCATAAGGTAAGAAACTTTAGGGATTATGTGGTCTTTAATAAATTGAATAGCGGTTATAGCATAAAGGTTTCCGCATTAGCCTTGTACAAGGGACTTGAGTAAGGTCTTCTCTGTATAGAAAAATACGGTGGCGCCTTATTCTTTATATTTGTGGTCGCAATTCAACCCCGACCCACAGCTCATGTTCCACCCAGAGCATATAGTTCGACTAGCCACTTTGCCTTTGAGATTTCCACAACTTTGAGCCATTTTCCATCAGAACTTGCCGTGGGCTCTCTTCGCTTATTGGAAATTCTCGTTAAACAAAATCCCAAAATAACTTAAAAGGCAATAAATTTGCTGTTTTTCGTGTTGGAAGCACGTGCGAATTAAGTTCTGTTAGGAGAATGTCATCTCCGAGAGGTATTTTTTGATAGTCCATTTGTTGGAACAGCTCGCAGATTGAAAGGCCGTGGTAACAGTAAGTAAAAATCTGATTCTGTAACGATATTAATTAAAAATTTTCAGTGCAATTTATTTATATATGGTATTCAATTTAAATTACAAACAACTTTATTTATATATAATATGAAAATTTATAAATGATGGTATTCAAGTTAAATTATCAAGCATCATTTGATGGTTTTCGTGGTTTAATGTACTTATAAAACAACTTTAAATTAATATGCAGATTGGTAATCAGGAGACTGGTTTACGTTATTTTTGATTAAAAGCAAGAAGAAATATAGGTTTTTACGCTTTGTTCTTGGTTTGGTCCTGGCGGAATTTAATTACTCAAAATGGATGCCGAGTAATGTGATTTTCAGTATGCAGTACAATTATTTGTTCGAAATTGGAGATTTCCGTATTTCAATGATGACGTAAGATTCCTTTATGGTATTTTTCAGACAGACGGAGTTCTGGTATGTAGAAAAATTGTTTTCGTATGTTAGTTGAACTATGGACGTAGTAACGAGATAAATTTTTGTTTAATCAAGTTGTGTAAACTTCTAAATAGGTCAAGGATAGACCACAATTATATTTTTCAATATTAAGCAATAGGAATCTGTAACTTTTACTTACCTCATTCTTTTATTAATTCAATGAAACAACAGAAGATGTCATTACGTGTTAGAGAAAGTGAATTCTTATATTTATGAGAACTTAAAAATTAAATTTCTATGTTTGATATTTCATTCATACTTATTTGGAATTATCCATTGTAAGGTTAAGGTAGATCTGCCCTAATTAACATTTTTGTTATCAATAAGCAACAATTTAGAAAGCAACTTTATGCTTTGTCAATTTGTTAAATAAAACCACATTTAATGTGATTGGTACTGATTTTATCCA
Organism: Platerodrilus igneus; assembly: GCA_036346225.1. NCBI lineage: Eukaryota > Metazoa > Arthropoda > Insecta > Coleoptera > Lycidae > Platerodrilus > Platerodrilus igneus. The sequence continues at coordinate 380,741 of JARFIW010001116.1, forward strand.
GTGCCTTTGTAAATAATTTTTTACAAATTAAATTAATCATGATATAAAGAAAGAAAGATATTTTGTATAAAAGCACATAATTAAATACTAGAGGAATAGATTTTTCTTTTCGAACAAAAGACTATTCTTTTTATTTAGGATGAATGAAAGATGATTCCAATTGAATTTAAGAATTTTTGAGTATGAATGCACAAACAGTGCTTTTCTTTGTTTAATCTGTTCACAGGTGTTGCAGAGGATTACTAAGGTCAAGGTCGAGCCATAAGGTAAGAAACTTTAGGGATTATGTGGTCTTTAATAAATTGAATAGCGGTTATAGCATAAAGGTTTCCGCATTAGCCTTGTACAAGGGACTTGAGTAAGGTCTTCTCTGTATAGAAAAATACGGTGGCGCCTTATTCTTTATATTTGTGGTCGCAATTCAACCCCGACCCACAGCTCATGTTCCACCCAGAGCATATAGTTCGACTAGCCGCTTTGCCTTTGAGATTTCCACAACTTTGAGCCATTTTCCATCAGAAATTGCCGTGGGCTCTCTTCGCTTATTGGAAATTCTCGTTAAACAAAATCCCAAAATAACTTAAAAGGCTATAGTATATCGCCACATCAAATATTTCAAAATAAAGACATGTTTTAAAGTTGGATTTTGGATCTTGTAGACTCATCGACATGTTCGTAAGTAAATTGTGATTTTATTTTTCTGTGACGCACGGCGGGAAAACTTATATAAATATATAAATGTACTGAAGTATAATAAAACTCTTCAAATGACATTATTACGCAAACTTTTTAAATAAGTAAGTTTTTCAATGATTCAACCCCTGCATTCAAATCTAAATCTGAAGTTTGAAGTAAATTGCTTATAATATTTATTTTTGAAATTACCTCATGCCACACCACAGTAGATAAAATAAAATTAAACGATCTACGTTTATAATTTAGGGATTGCGCTTGGTCTCTTGTATTTAAATCTGTAGAGTTGTCATTTTCTAAGTAAGATAAAGCGTCAATTACTTCTTTTAAATAAAACCTTAAGGGCTTAATTGCGTTTAATAGACTCTCCCACCATGAACCACTCACTGGTTTCAATAGTAAAAATTTAACGTATCTCTTTAATATGTCCCAACGATAGGTGGAACTTGTAGAAAAACATAAAGTTCTTCAATTAAGCCAAAGTAACTTATAGTTTGATGTGTGGCTTTTGATGCAGCATTTACCGCAAGATTCAACGAATGGAAAGCACAAGGCACAAAAAATGCTACATGATTTACTTCCAAAATCTTCTTTTGCAAACCAATACATTTTCCCTTCATATTTGCACCATTATCATAACTTTGCCCTCTTTGGTTATTAAAATCTATATCCAAATTATTTAAAACGGAACAAATAACATTAAAAAATCCCTGTCCTGAAGTGTTTAAAATTTTAAAAAACTCAAGAAATGTTCTTCAATGCGAATGCTTTCTTCGTTGGCCATGTTAAGAAGGAATTTTTTTAGGGCTCCTTGCATATGCATCTGTTCTTTTTCTCGCTTAACTTTTAGTTTCCGATATTCGGACCCCGACGTTTGTTTGCTTTTTTCAGACATACTTTTGTTTCTTTGCACACTTGGAGAAAGCAGACAAGTTACTCAAATTTGACTTAATATAAATTCATTTTCCAAAAAAATGTAATATTTATAATAATAGAATACCACTCGTATATGTTCAGCACTTACTACACTACTACAGGTAGGGTAGGATAAGATTACCAAAATGCAGAATGTTGGTTTGTGTCTTCCACTACTTATAGTTGCACGTCATTCATATGACTAATCGCTTTTGTGTAAATGTTAAATTTGGTTGACAGACTATTGTGCTGTTCACGAAGGACACTAGTAACTCATATTCATACTGTGAAGAATGGTATCTGAAATGAAATCTTTATCTATTTGTTTATTAATTATGGGAGAAACGGTTACTCGCCGGAAACATAATTTTTGGAATGTTGGAATGTTCATTATCTCTTGAATCCAATTAGTCTCCGATTTCTCCTTTTCTTTTTGTAATACTCGTAACAACAGATAATCCAAACAATATTTGGCTCTAAGCTAAGCATATAGTGAATAAAATAGTTTACCGTTTAAATAAAATAAAACAATTATTGTTTTTAAATTGTAAAAAGTGATTGAATCTCCGTTATTTAAATTAAATATATCTAAGATGCTTATATACCTAGAAAAAAACAAATAAAAAACGTCTCTCCGTGTTGAACAGTTACAAATTTTATTTAATTACGGTCATTAGATGTGGTAAGTATTTTATGCAACTGTAGTTTTATTTCATTCTAACATTGTACTCTAAACCGAACTATACTATAAAGGTGTCAAACATGGAACATTACATAGTGATAACCTGCACCTGAATAACTTTAAAAACTCTCTTCAGTTCAAAACAAAACAAACACCTAAACATCAAGAGGTGCAAAGGTTTGACGGACAGTCGTTCCAAAAGCAACAGTTCCTTAAAAAAATAAAAAGTATTGATGCGTTACAGAAAGTAATCAAAAAATAACATCCAAAGTAACGGTACTGAAATAGCGCCACATCACCCACATCTCTACTGCTTATAGTTTGTTCATTGTAGGATACAAACAACGGCTTATTTCCTTTCCTTCAGAACAATAGACATTTTACAGTTTTGTAAACCGGATGGGCGGATAGTTTAGCTATTTTTATTTCCAATATAGTATAGGGTATAGGGATTGGACTATAAGATTACAGCATTGAAGGTTGAAGCACAAATATTCCGTTGTTTGTTAAGTACCTACCTATAGACATGGTTTAGATTTAAATCTTCACTAAAACCACGACCATTCACTGTATTTGTTATCGACAATGCATTTATTTAAAATTATGAAATGTTCTTAATATGAATAATAACTTTTGTCTTTTTGGCGCCCCTATGATTACGGCGCCTTCGTGCGGGGCACGAAATGGCCACCCGCTATGCGCGGACCTGCAAAGGACCGTGAAATTATTAATACGCATGATCCGCATCATAATTGTCCTAAATATAGGCGAGCTTTTTACAATTAGTAGTAGAGTTGAAAAAATTAAAGATGCATGAAAGCACATGTAATTATAGTACTAAGTAATCCCCAGACAATATATTCGCATATTCGGACAATGTAGTTAATTACCTAAAAACACAGTTGTTTATTTAGTAAAACTCACAAATATCAGGCTAATTTAATCATACCATACAATAACATGTAAAATGTTTTAATTTATATTGATGAACATATGAGCATGCAACATTACCATAAGTAAATTATGCACCTTTCTCAATACAACAAGTACAATAACATAACCTCCAACGGAACACATAAAGAGTGATAGGAAAACGGCAAAAGCTGGATTAGTCGCGAATCAGTGAAAGGTTATTATAGATAAGGGAAGTCAAAAACACCTTTGGCTAGGGAATAACAACAGGACGTTCATTGTGGTCATGTCCGCAGACAATCGACAAGAACTGATATCTAAATATTCGATAGTTTGGTTGGAAATGAAATAGTCCTTTTTCAATGTGGATTCCAGTTGGTGAAATGGATGTCCTTATATAAATTGGCACTCAGTAGTAAGTTTAGTACATAGTTATAAATTGTTCTTTTGTTTTGTGGTGGCATGAATTTATGAAATCTGTTTAACTATATAATAGTGATATAAAACGCCCATCCGCATTGTGGTTTGTAGTGTTTATTTTATTAGATTTACGAAACCTAGACATTAGTGTTTCAGTCAACAGGGTAAAGGGTGAGATTAAATAGTAGTAGATCAATGGAAACAATGTGAACAATTCAAAGCGACAGATCTATGTAATTTTAAATGTTGTATAAACATATTCCTAGAAGTATTGTTATGCTATTTGTGTTTAAATTGCCTTAGGTAGCTTAAAGATTTTGCTTGTATACCTGTTTAGAGATACAATGAGATGATGCTGTGAGATAGGTGGCGCAGTGAACTAAAAGTTGTTGATTTCTTTGTGTAAACATATAGTGTAGCATTTTGTAGAAAAAATTCCGTTACACTAGGAGATCAACGTAATTAGAATCCCGAAGAATACTCGTCATCATAGGATTCTCATTAGACTAAACTAGACGAGTTTAAGACAGGTGCATAACTTTTCAAGGGTAAGGTACGTCGGAAAGCTCAGTTTTGGAGAAAATTCTTTTGTTCTGCTTTTCATGCCATGAGGTGAAGGGGAAAACAATGACCCATCACCGTAGCTGAATGTAAATGGAAAATGATATCTTCCGAACTAACCAGCGATCTATTCCTGCAGTGGCATGAGAATGCAAAGCTGGGCCTATATCTGACAAATACAACTTTTTGTAAAAATAAAAAAAGATCCGTGAACATTCTGCGAGTTGGAGCGTGGAATGTCAGAAGTATGGAACAAATAGATAAGTTAGGAAACCAGAAACTCAAAATGGATAGATTAGCACTAGACATAGTAGGAATTAGCGAAGTCCTCTGGCCAGAGGCATGAGATTTTTGGAGTAGAGACTCCCGGGTAATTCATACAGAATCAGAGGAAATTCGGGTGTGAGAATAGTTATGCGAAAAAAAATAGGACGACGTGTAGACAACTACTTACAAAAGAACGAAAGAGTACTCATGGTTAGATTTGAATCTAAACCAGTAAATACAATAATAATACAAGTATACATGCCCACCTTTAGCTACAGTGAGGAAGAGGTAGAGGCGATCTACAAAGATATCGAAGACATACTAGGATACGTCAAAGGTAATGAAAATTTAATAATTACAGGCAATTTTTTTGCAGTGGTAGGTTAGGGTAGGGAAAGAGCGATAGTAAATTTATTTGGTTTAGGCACGAGAAATGACAGGGGAAATAGGCTAGTAGGATTTTGCGACAAGAACAACTTAACCATCACAAATACATTATTTCAACATCATGCTAGAAGACGATACACGTGGAAGATCCCAGGGGATATAGGAAGATATCAAATAGATTACATTATTGTTAGACAACGGTTTAGAAATCAAGTAAAAGACTGTAGAAGCTACCGGGAAGCAGATATAGACAATGATATTGTAATTATGAAGACCGCACTTAAGTTTAAAAATCTGAAAAAGAGGAACGGAAAAAGGCACTTTGACTTTGAGAAGCCAAAAGGTAAAGATATCTACGAAAGATTTGAAAAAAAGTCAAATGAATTGCTGAAAGATATCTGGAAAATTTCTGATACTAAGGAAGTAGAAACAGAATGAAATAACATTAAATCCAGCTTAGACATGGCGGCCAGAGATATTCTGGAGTATTCACAAAAAGAAAATAAGAAATTATGGATAATAAAGGATATCCTAAATTTTATAGAAGAAAGGCGAAAATACAAAAGTAGATCAGACGAAACAGGAAAACAGAGATACAAAACCATAAAATGGGAAATTATTCGCAAATGCAGGAAAGCTAAAGAACAGTGGATTGATGAAAAGTGCAAGGAGGTACAAACTAAGATGGCAATAGGAAAGACAAATGAAATGTACAAATTAATTAGAATGAATTTTAGGGATATATAACCATATAGCAAAAATATAAGAGATGCGGGAGAAAACGTCATTATTGAGAATGTAGAGAAAGTAGCTAGATGGCAGGAATATATAGGGAATTTATATTCAGAAGAGGAATTAACAGCATTAGGACAGGAATCAGATATTGAAAATGATGACCTGGGATATCCTATACTTAAAGATGAGTTTGAGCTATCATTAAAGAATTTGAAAAATGGTAAGGCACCGGATACAGATAAGGTGCAAGCGGAAACTCTTATAGCCGCTGGACAAGCAGTAACAGAACGTCTCTTACGACTTGTAAGCTATATGTATGAGACAGGCGAGATACCCAAAGATTTGAAACGTAACATCATAGTAACTATACCAAAAAAAAGAGGCGCCGATAGATGTGAAAATTTTCGAACAATAAACTTGACAGCACACACTTCAAAAATATTAACTAGAATTGTACAAAGAGGAATGGAAAAACGAGCTGAAGAAATACTGACAGAAGATCAATTTGGTTTTAGGCAAAACAGGGGAACACGGGAGGATATTTTAGCTCTGAGGGTGATAATGGAGAAAACAATAGAAAAGTGGGGTTTGTAGGTCTGGAAAAAGCATTCGACAATGTAAAATGGAAAAAATGTTCGAAATAAAGATTGGAATAAGTTTTAAGGATAGACAGATAGTACATTGCTTATACAAAGCACAAAAAGCGGTAATAGAATTAGAGCAAGAAAGTAGAGAAGTAAACATCAGGAAAGGGGTGAGACAGGGATGTGCCTTATTCCCATTAATTTTTAACTTGTACATAGAAGAGGCAATGAATACTGTCAAATGCAGGAAGACATTTGGAATTAATATGCAGGTACAAAAGATTGATATGCTTAGATTTGCAGATGATATAGCGGTATTAGCATATAGCAAAGAAGAGTTAGAAGCTGCTCTTAATGAAATGGAAACAGTTCTAACGGAGAGATATGGTATGAAAATTAACAAAAATAAAACTAAATTTCTAGTATGCAAAAGAGAAGAAAATAAATCAAAAACAAGAATACATATAGGTAACGAGAACTTACAATAGGTTAAGGATTTCTGCTACCTAGGAAGTCAAATAACTCAAGATGGAAAAAGCACAAAAGATATAAAACAAAGATTAGCACAAGGTCGTGCTACATTTAACAAGAAAAATCAACTACTGTGTTCAAAGACAACAAACACAGAAACAAGGAAAAGATTGCTTAAAACATATTGTGTGGAGCACAGCACTGTATGGCTGTTAAGCCTAGACAGTAGTAGAAGCAGACAAGAAAAAGGTAGAAGTCTTTGAAATGTGGTGCTTCAGACGTATGATGAAGATACCATGGACTGACAAAGTTAAGAACCAAGAGGTACTAGAAATGGTAGGGAAAAAAGGACTATGTGGAAAACAGTAAAAAATAGGAGAGATAGGATAATAGGCCACATACTAAGACATGAGGGAATAGTACAGAATCTATTAGAAGCAGACATAGAAAAAAGAGAGGTAGATGTAGGCCTACGTTAGACTACTGCACACAGATAGTGAAAGAAAAAAACTAACCTATACCTAAAATAAATGTACACAACTTTTAGAACATAAATCTTATCAAATGGGAGCACTGTTTATGTCCCTCTAAATCAATAGGCAATATACAAACACAATGTGAATAAAGCTCGTATCACATTAAATCGTATAATATTCTCTTGTTTAAATTTTCTACAGTAAGTAAATCAACAGTATCTATATACAAATGTCAATCCTTTCGTTTCAAATTATTTAATCAATCTAATAATTTAAATTTTATTTTAAACAAAATTGTGCATTATAAATTTAAATTGAAGCACGTACAACTGTACTTTTTAAAAACTAATGATAATGTATTAAACTTTCTAAAGCGTCAAGCTATTTATTAAATTTTCAACAGCTTGAAAATTAGAACTTTTAATTCTAAAATTATTTTAAAGCTTTACTGATGAGAATTGCGCATTTCTTTGTTTCCTAAGTAAATCATATTTAGTTAACAAAATCAGTCACTGCATTTAATGAACTAAAGTCCATCATCAAAATATAAACAATATGCACTAGCACCTATATTTGAAGAAGTATAATTTTTAATTATTAATTTTCAAATTCTCGTAGCATTTTATCGTACTAGAATTAAATACAATGTTCTATTTAACTTGCTCACGAATTATGATACCAACGCATTAAAATCTCCTCATCTAATTTGACGTCCAAGCCTAGTAACGAAAAGTTTCTACTGGCCCTTTAGCAAGCACAACTGAATTTTTAAAAGAATTTACTTATCCCTTCTGCGCCATAAGCTCTTATTTTTCATCAACAACAAAATGTCATCTTGAACAACTGCCAAACAGATGTCATCAACTACAACATGAAATCCTTAGAACGACTGTGCAAAATTCACCCAAAAACCAACTTTTAAAAAATTTTCTTGATTTAATTACCTCACTCGTATTTCATAAAGAACCCATAATAAAGCTACTAATTACAAATATTAATGTTCCATACCTTATGTATCAAACGTAATACATCCAACCTGCACTATAAAGTTAACACATATACATTCTTATATGAAGGATTATCACTAACGCTACAAGAGAACAAAGTTGCCCAGTCACTTAAACTTGAAAGACCGAGTGAAGGCTTCTGTTTAAAATGAACCGGGAATACCACTAGAAAAGAGAAAAACAGCGAACGAGTGTCGCTAGCACTTTCGGAGTGTCATCCCAAAAACTTTCAGTTTAAAATATCCAACGTCAGAACAGTCTCACGGCTAAATCTTCCAGTTCAGACACTGAGAAAGGCGAATGATAAATCGCAGCATCAACACCTAAAAAGTTGCCAATTGTGTGGTATGAAGATGTTGTTCCGACAATGTTGATTGGCCTATAGCATTGGCAACTTTGTTTACCATTAGAGGTGAGAGAAGGTAACTGGGGCGAGCCCGTTGCATTCAAAACTTGTTTGGGTTGGACAGTTTTAGGTCCACTTTACAAACACACCAGAGAAAGCCAGTGCATTAACTTCCACATGTGCGAATGCCAGCGCGAGGTTGATCTTCACCAGATCGTAAAAGAATTTTTCTTGACAGAAAATTTTGGGGTTAAGAAAATAGAAAAGTTAATAGAAACAAGAGAAGATGAACGAGCCCGTAAACTATAGGACACATCTGGCGAGCGTGAATAATCGATTTGAGGCAGCATTACTTTGGAAATATGACCAGGTAATTGTTCTAAATAGCAAGCCTATGGCAGAGCGAAGATTAGACTATTTAGAGGGAAAAAATGCGAAAAGACCCTGATTTAGCCAAAAAGTTGTCCGACATAATGGCAGAGTGTGTTGCTGAAGGATATATTTGTAAACTGTCCAAAATATATGCATAACGACAGTAAACTCACGCCTGTGAAATATGCAACTGAACTACCGCGAATATGTAATGCGGGTCGCGCATAAGGAAATATTGACGAATATATACGTAAACAAACAAATCTACTGTATCCGAATTTTGTACACAGTTCACCTTTACACAATGTTAAATAAAAAACAACTGAAAGAATCAGTCAATGAAAACATAATTTAAATGATAACACTTGCGCGAATTATTAATCCTTGCCATCACGATGGCAAAACGTGATAATAAGTCAAATCCACCAACAGCTATGAGACGTACTGGCCGGTTCTTCGTAGGCCTGAACTACCAAATCAATCCAGGAAGCATGAAATGCACTGCAAATTATTTTTCACCAGGATAATTATATAACTAAAACAATCTACCTTAACAACATATTAATAATTCTCGGACGACTAAAACAAACCCTGCGTCACTTGTCTGTACTGTGTCTTAAATTTTACTTCAAGAAGATTAACTGTAGTCACAATCATCGCAACCTCGAAAGCTTACCTTACTAATAATTGATAAACACTTTCAGTGTTTATTGGTAAACTAAATAAAGTGTCATTCGACGTTTAAGTACTTAACAAACCTGGGCGATACTTTTAATTTAACACGTGGCCCGAACAAGCGTGGGGACGCGTTCGATGGTTAGTAGGTAACTTCCTTCCTCTCTTTCTGATTTTCTAGAGGTTTTGCGCTCTTTTTAATATCCGTTGAGCTTCTTTAAAATCCTGACTAACTGGAAACCATACGATACACTTTTTAACCTATGTGATTAACCGCAAACAGAGGAAACATACGCCTTTTTATGTAATACTTAGCATAATAATTAATTCAGCCAACTAATAATTCGCTTAATACTATACAGGGTGGTTGAGGTGCACTATAATACCCCCCCTATAAAATTAATTCACTTTTGTGAACGCCGACACAAGAAGTGAAATCATTAAGTACCCTCAAAAAGTGAGCTAAAAACTAAAAAAACCCATACTTAAAACTTGGTTGGTGATTATCAAAAATATAGGTATACAAACCAAGTGAAGCTGATCGTAAACAAAGTAGACGCTACTCCCTCACGAGTAACTTCTTATATTTAGGTAAATTAATTACATTATGGAGTCCCAACGACTGTCCCTTATTATCAGATAAGCAATAAATATTGGTGTCCCTTTTTCATGAACTAAATACGGCCCGTCATAGAGTAAGAACAATTTTCAAAATTCTGCATTTTCCCTACTCGATTTGAAATGATTACAAACCAAAACTTTATCTTTTTTTTTGAAACTTACTACCTGAGTACGATTTTTGCATCTCAATCTCTTCGCGTTTAGCCAATATTTACTTGTAAACAATTTCTCGAACAGAATTATGGTTAATGTTTTCTTCTACTTTTTTATCTGGAAAGTTTAATAACTTAAGAAAAATAACTAGGTTCCCTCCCCAAGAATAAAAACGCAGACGAATAGCTGGTCGCGCTGTGAACTACCTCATTAATGCGCTCAACAACCTCCCAATCTCTTTTTTATCCTCTCAGTGGCATTGCCGTGTGAAAAATACTCAGAAGTATAAATTATCCCGATAAATATGAGAATGAAACAGGTTGCCTTGTGGTTTAAAATAGCCTTAGGCTGTTGGACATTTACAAAATACTGCTTAATGCACCGATTAACGATCGCCTTTGCTGTCGCCCGCTTTATTGGATATAATTTGACATACCTAGGAAATGAGTCTATAACAACTAATAATTGCGTGGCCTCCGCTCTAGAACACGGTAACGAGCTTATTCAGTTCAGGCATACTAGATCACCAGGCTTTTCCGACACCACCACATTGAATTCCCCACTCAATTTTTCCCACTTTTAGCTTTCTGACATACGTCACAACATGAAACCATATGACGAATATCCCGCAACATCTTCTTCCAGTAAAATTTAAATGACATCAGCTCAAATGTTTTTTTCTACCCAAAATAGCCAGCGTCACTATGCTGCTGATGTACCACTCGAACATTTAATAACTTTGGAACAACCTGGACCCCCAAATTCTGCGCATCCTCACACTTGAATAATACCCCACCTTTCATGATACATAATTCATTCAATTTATCTTTCTCTTTCTCGACACCATCATCTGCCCTCTGCAACTTACGTACAATTTCACCAAACGTACGATTAATCAACTAATCTTCAATAATGTGACGGAGAGACCGTTTAATTGCTTTAAACTTCCGAGTTAATTTTAACATACAAAGGTCTAAACATTTTTATCCGGTACCACCCTTGCCAAACTACAAATCAAAAGTTTTGACAACCCATCTGATAATTGGTTCTCAGTTCCCCTGCAGTGCCGAATTTCACACGCAAACTCTTGCATGAAGGGGGTCCAAGTGACAGGCGACCTGTTCGGAATGGACTGTTCAAAACATACGATAATTATTTATGATCGGTTATAATCACCAAAAGCTTTCCCAAATTAACACGCGCCAGGTCTGGACTGAATGCACAATTTCTTTTTCCACACACTATACTTTAACTCTGGCCCACAAAGTGTTACAGGCAGAAAAGCTACTAAGTATATATTTTTCAGTAAAATTATAAAATAGGGGCGGCCTGAAAAAAAAATTAAAGAGGGATCGCCGGCACTAGCTAGCGGAAGGTCGTGGATCATATAAAGGGTTAAAATTTTGCAGAAAGGGCTAAATTAATATATAATATACTACAAAAAAATTTGGCACTTACCTTTCATAAATATTGTGGCTTAATGACAATTACCAAGGGCGCCAGACAAGTAGAGAATGTCCAAATGTTCATGCAAAACCTTGAGAAACTTGTCATCTCATGGAAGACAATTGTTTCTTTTAATCAATTTCTAACTTTTTGACTACTTATGCAACTTTCATGATCAAAAATAAAAAAACTATTGACTTAATAAACGGCAAACAAAAATTATTTAATTAACAGTGCAATAAACGTGAACCTCTTACGTTCATTAATTTTAATTTAGACATTTAATTGAATGGGTGAATATGGAATTATGATAATTTTGCGTACATAAGTAATTCCCAAACACTTTATATGGAGGAAACTTATCTTATAAATTTTACACTAAATTAATATTACGGTTTATGGCCAAAACGCCCTAACAAATAAATTAACTAAGAATTGGTCATGCTAACTTAACTATAAAAACTTACTAAAAATCATCAGTTGTTTGATGGCTTGCCTTCCAACGCAGAACAGCTCTTCAATTGGGGGAGAGAATCTCACTTGTTGCTCTGGATCTTCGCAACTATTAAATAATTCAAATGGCACACGAACCCGGTAGGAGCTTGTTGATAATTTAACTTAACTTGTGCGTCACACGCATACAATCTTTTTATTATTTACTTTATATCACTATAAATCCGCGAACATACGGGCGTAACCCTCGCGAACTGAAAGAGTTAATTACTCCTTTCCAATTTCACTATCGTGATAGTAAGTGCAATTTCATATCTGTGTTGCCGGAGAACGCTACCCGTAAACTACGTTTCTTCCTACCTTTCGACAACAGACAACCCCATTGGAATCTCCGTCTCTTGGCTATAGCTTTAAGTTATATAGATTAATTCTTACTCTAACCATTATTTACGTCATATTTCTGCTATCCAATAACTTAACAGAACCACCCACAAAACAAGATTTCAGAAACCAAATTCAACCCCTTTGGAGATGAAGGTCACGGAAGCAATTATTTTTCTAAGGGTTTAAATATCTTGTATCTTCTTGAAATTTTAATTATTGAAATGTGGACCATACCTATTGGCGACAGTGGTCTGCCATTAACAAAAGACCGGTTAACCGCTTGAGCCGAAATGGATTTTAAATACAATGGATGTCTCCAGACTACTTAAAATCCTTGCAATCTTTGCACAAATCAAATTGGAAATAGTTTGGCTATTTATAATGTTTCGTTTTCTGTAACCCGCTGTCAATCAACGAAAGTATTAAGAAGATTAAGTTTTACCACTAAAAATTGCTTTTTTTTGTTTACGTTAAAAGGTACTATGCCATTTAAACTTATCAGATTCATCAATCTATAACCGACATAAGCTTTAAAAGAGTTTTGTATTGGATTTGCAAGGTAGAGCTTTAAATTATGATGACTGCCGTTAGAATTTACAATATTTAAGCCTTAAGCTATTTCTAAACCTGGTTTTCATTATTCGGGTGCTACTAAAATATAAAAGTAATTTATTATGGAATTCTTCATATAAGTTATGCACGTTAATGAAATTTAATTAATCAATTAATCTGTTTATTAGTTAACATTACAAAATAATGTTACAAATCGTCCTGCTATTATACGCGATTACATTTTTCTAGTGAGAATTTCCCATCTGGTACAACATCGTTATATTTAGATAGGCCGTCTTAATGCTTTTAAAAACCTCTTCTTCTATTTCTCTCCACTTTTACCGCTCCCGTTTTTTAAATAATTTTAACAATAGGAACGTTAAATCAGCAATACTTTTACAAACTCTTCAGTCATAATTGATCACCCACAAAATCCTTTCAACCCCCGAACGTTCCGAGGAGTCCGCAGGTTTGAATCACACTTATACAATCCGGATCCATTCAAATACTTCGTGAAGTTATAATAGACCCCACAAAACTAACACTTTCTCTTGCAAACATTGTTTTCCGAAGTTTCAGTCACGTTTGCTTCGGCAAATTTTGAAGGTTCCTAGGCATTGCACGAAAAAATTAACAATTCATCTATACACAATATCGGAAACGATTGCAACTCGGGACCCAACACGGTGTTTAGGCTCTGATAACTGGTGTTGCAAGCCCAAACGGCAAAACCTTGAAGACATAAATCTTACCTTCAAATAAAGTTCCCGTAAATTTCCTATCACACAGATGAATAGGAACCTGATAATATGAAATCGTCATGTCCTAACTAGATAAGTGTGGTTCCTGTCAAAACCTCAAAAGGGTTCATCCGTATTTGACGCGCTCTATTATCTCATTTAAAAACCTTGCATGGTAACAGATTCGTATCGACTTATTCTTCTTAGTCAAAACAACTAACGGCGAAATACACTCGGTCTGAACCTGCTCTCTTATCCCCCCTTTTTCCATCTCGTACATCTGTCGTCGAGCTTCCTTCCTAAGGCAAAATGCTATTGCATATGGAGCTCTAAAAAACGGGGTGACATCCCGCATTCTAATTTTGTGTTTATAACTTCTAATTAATTCCGACGTTTCTGAAAAAGCCCCTGAAAATTTTTTCATAGTTGCAAATAGTTGGTATCTTAGTTCTACATTGGGCCCTTAGGCCTGATCCACTGCTTCCCTCAACTCCTCCTCACTATATTTGTGACAAACATGTCTCACCTGTATGGACTATTTTTTCCCTTCCTAATTTTCTAATAAGAGACCTGTTTTTATCGCACATCTATAGACACTCATCGATATTTTCCTAAAACCTGATTATTACCTTTTCCTTTTGCAACCAATCTGAAGCCTAACATTAATTCTTTGTTGAGTTTTCCCATCACAATACGCAACACATGGAAACAAGCATCTTCCACATTCAACTGCGTAGTTGCCCCTACTGCACCCGACACCGTTATGTTTGTTACCGGCAGAACTGACAACTAGTTATTATTTTTCTGCAATTTCCTGGAAAAATACCTCGGAAACGGCCCAAGACTGACTGCCTGACCCTACCAATGCTTGTACTTTTTCTGCTAACACCTCAACCGCAATTAGGGGTAAGCCCAGCTTAGTACCCTCATCGATTGAACTCACTTCTGAGTCACTTAAAAGTTCTTCCGCAACCTGAACAAACCTGACTGCATTATCTGATGACCCCGGACCAATTCTCTCATTATCGTTACTCTTATTGGCAATTGTATTCACATTTGTATTGTTTCCGCGTCTTCAACTATCTTTCCTATCTGCATCCTTCTGAAAATCATTTCGACCCTCGCATAACGTCTCTTTAAAAATATATCTAATCCCTCCGACCAGAGTTGGGGTATTCAATGCTTATGTCAATACCTATACTCGGAGTCTACTGTGTACCCCTCATAAGAAGGAGACATCATTCTTTCAAATATTTTTTGAGCTCTCCCATTGGTCGAGACGTGAATAAGGCGGAAGTAGTGTAGGTTTGAACTTGAAAAGTGAAAGTGAAGGCTGTTCATGATGACGTCACGTGATCCTAGAATGAATGACCTTAAAGGATATAAAAATTTGCCAGATGAACCTTAGATTTTCTTATGGGAAAATACAAGTAAAAATTACACTTTTTGTGCCAGAACTAACACAACTTATCTACTATGAACTAATGCGGGACTCTTGGATAAAAATATATAAAGTTGTACTTACTTATACCAATTCCACAGTTTCCAAAAATTGATAAGTATATATTAGGTGCAGTGCATGAATTTGTATAAATGAGCTGTTAGCTCTAATGGGACTAGAAATTTCATTGTACTTATAAAACAAAAAGAAAATTAGAACCGACTCTAGCACAATCTTCAAATTTGGTATTGTGTCAAACTCAGATTTGCCAATTATTCTGGTTGTGTTATATCAAAAATTTTACTGTTACTCACAAGTTGGTGCCGGTCGATTGCCGATTGCTACTATAGCAGATGGAAATACTGCTGTGAATATTTGTATTATTTGCTATTGTCGTCGTGAATGCATCAAATATTTATATTGTTCCTCTTCCTCAGTTCATGAGTATAAGTAATAAAAGTGTAATAAAAGAAAAATAACAGCGCAAACTACCCCTGTTCTGCTTACTCAAACTAGTCTATTCCTTATTTCATTGTAGATAGCTTACAAATATCCACCCTCGCTAATGCTGAAGTACTAAAATTATTGCTCTTGTTTCAAAGAATGGTTTGGTTCTACAAATTTCTTGTACTAAATTGAAACTAATAATTTATGATTTTTCATTTATGTGACAAACTTTGTTTTATTCCATTTTACAGTTGCGAAACATATGCTGCCGATTGTGTTCGAACCACTTGCATGTTAATTGTTTCATTTAGTTACCCCGATTCAATATTGTCAGAACTAGATATTGCGGTTCTAAACCGATCGCCATTAGTCAAAGAACAATTTCTTGTAGGTTAATGGAAAGCTTCGGTGTAAGAAAGTAGCTTTTGCTGAATGCAAACCTATTCCTTGTAATAAATGAGGGCAACTATTAAAATATAGTTATTTATTATAAAAGGGAAAAAAGTACTAGATTTTAGCTCGAGGTGTGTTTTTCTCTCAACGCGAAGCGGAGGGAGACAAAACACCGAGAGTTACAATCTTACATTTTTACCCATGTATAATACACAATTTTTTTCTGTGACAGGCAAAACGATGATTTAATACTGAAAAAAATATTACAATATATTAAAGTAAAAAAATCAATCGATGTCAAATTTGGAGTTTCAAACAAGCAGGCTGTTGTACTTATAGGGACAGTTAGACTTGCGGTGTTAAGGAAACCCTTAAAATAATCAAATATCTGTCAATTTAATTCTGCGAGTGGTTACTTATTTGCACATACCCGGGAAAAAAGTACTCTTTTTTCCCGGGGAAAAAGTAAATTCATAAAAAGTGACATTTTGTTACCTGTCAAGAAACATTAAATGTCAAATTTTTTTCCCGTCACAGAAAAAAGTTATTATAATTAATGAAAAGGATACTAAGTGCTTTTAAATGTTTTTAAATTTAAAAAGAAAATAAAAATAAGAAATTAAAAATAAACAATAAGAAGATAATGTTAAAGAAAACCTGTTAGTGCACTTACCTGTTGGTTCTATTAATACCTTGCACAATTAATTAATTAATTTAAAAAAATAGTCTAAGGAAGCACGTTACAGACAAGAACAAACAAGATTTATTGAGAGGCAAGTATTCAATTTCTAGAAAAATTCAGGTCACTTTAAATATATAGGGGGAAGCACACCAACCCCTACGAAAATTCACGATCTAGTTTTGTTGCTGAAGTTGATTGTAAATGAAAAAACAATTAATGATATCATTAATGAGTTCGATTGGGATCGGCATGGTGCTGTCCAGCGACTCTGTGAACAGTAGATATTAGTTTACACATAATTTTAACAATATTCGTAGATTGACCCTACCAATGGTGAAGACTATTGTCAAAGTGCAATAATTGAATTTGAGTATAGCGCTGCATTGGACCGTTCGGAACAGAGTGCAATTAAATTTGATTATTCCACTGTACTAGACACTTAGGAATAAGGTATTAACTGAATGGATCCAACAGAGATAACACACCACATCTTCATACTCCGAAAAGCAAGGTATTGGTTAGTTCAAACACACCTCTAACATTTTTATGTCGTAACTTGTATTCTATTTCAGAACGCAAGTCATAGAAGGCCAACGAAATGTGTTAAAGCATTTACATTATCGGAAATGACTGACGATACCAAAAATTACTTGATTAAAGACTTGTCATTGCAGATCTGACTGGAAAACAAATAAGCAATTTCATGCAGTTCGATCAGGAGAAAAGGGAGATAGCAATGCAACTTTTGAAGAAAACTAGAAATTAAACTAAAAAAACTAACACAAGTGAAATGACCAAATAATTGATGTATGCACATATGTATTATTTATTATTATGCAATAAAATAATAGTTTTATCCTCCTTATTATAAATTTGCAAAATAATTATTAATAGAACGGTTTTTGATATCGCCATTATTCACTTGGCCTTGAGCGCTAGTAAGTGCTCTTATTTGTGCCATTTGAATTAACCCATTAAATTATTCTTTGATCACTACTTTCAGTAGGAGTGGTTTCAGGCTAGTTGTGTACCTCTGCAAAGTTGTGTGAGACTCCTGCAGCAACTGTAACTGTCATTGAAGTTTCAGCCTTACACGCATAAGTACAATCATAGGAAACCTATTCCTCACTCCAAACAAACTCTGCATCGAGTTTCTTGTACGAATGTGTACCTCATGTATAATAATAATGCACAATTAGGAAAATGTCCAGCATCGAAACGAGCTCTTTAACACTATTATTAAAATTAGTTGAGTCATGCGTCGATATAGGGCCCCTTTCTACTAAATTTAAAATTTTTAGATCGCATCTCTCATTACTTGCACGTTTAGCAAAAAAGTTTTTTTGTTTCTAATCACCTAATCTTCGTTGCCTACAAAATCATTTTTATTCGATTCAATATCTTCTAAATGAACCTAACTACGTGGAGACTGTACTTTAACGTGAATACAGTCACAAGTACCTACAATTTTAAGAAATTCTGATATTTCCTAGAACTTGACTCGCACATTATGAATATCAGCCTGGTGTTTTGGAAACATTATAAATCTATCGTACAGTTGCTATGGCTCTCGCAACTCGAATAACTGTTCTGGGGGGCTGTTAAAATATGCACACCAGCAAATGCTGCCCCACTTTGCAGATGCCCATTTGTAGCCATAAGTATCAAGCACAATGCCAGTTGATTTAGATGGAACAGATCTATGTTCCATCAACCTTAGTATTATACTTTAATAAAAAATATGAACATTACATGTATGTTTTCTAAGACTAAAATAAAGATGTCACAGCAGCATCTGCTAATTACAATTTACTATTATATTTACCAGAGTATGAAAATGTTCGGCTCTAACGTAAATGCTCAGTGGAAATCCAAAATCAATAATTTCTGAGACATCTACCTTGTCTTCTAATATGTAATCATTATTGATTTCTTGATAATTTGTCATTATTTGATTTTTATAGGGTACGTAACGGGCATTTTTAATGGCTTAACCATTTTACAATACTCAATTCGTAAATACATTTCTGCAACTACTATTTCTATGTTTTATATATTTATTAACTCGTTTGCGAATAATCCCTTTATATTATATTACGCGATTATCGACTTTCACTCGCTACAAGTCGATAGTGTGGTTAGGTGATCGAGATTGGAACACATCCTTAGGTGAATGCGTCGTATTATAATGAGTGGATATTATTGATTTTCTAGTTATCGATAGGAGGTCGTTAAAACCAACACCTGGGAAAACATGATTCCTGCGCGGTCCTTTGAAACGTGAGTTTGTGTTTTGTTCTTCGTTCCTATTAATTACGTTAAAAATACTGTAATACTCTACTTTCCTTGTTGTCTTCCTAGTTGTTTTTAGTTGAGTTTTCTTGTGAAATGAAAAGTTGTTTATTAACTGTAAGCAGTGTAGTTCTGATGGCATTTGAAGGAGGATGCTTTATATGTAACGTGTTTGGTCGACGCACGTGTGTTTTAAGGACATTTGACTGACGGTTTTACTTTAGTGATACACGTGCCTTACTAATTGTTATTTTTTTTGTTGGTGCTTTGTCTTTTGATATTTAAACGGTGTGTGCGATCTAGTTTTTCGTGGTCCCTTTTTGTTTATCAAGGTAAGTGCAATAAACTTGTACAGAATTCTTAAAGGAGCCACTTTAGTCAGGTTTTAAAACTCCCTAAAACCTTTGCAAAACGAAATTGCATAAGTGTTTAACTTATTCCGCATTAATGATATGTTAAACTTACCTTGCATTTAATAAGTAAATAAACTATGAACGTACATTCTCCTTTTTTTAAAGACGAGATTGTGAGAGTGATCGTGCTTTTAAATGTTTCACCGTATTCAAACAATGCCTGTACCAACTGAAATTAGCTTCAGAAGTTGACGAAGTTCTTTCTGCTGAAGCAGATCCGCAATACGGAAAATTCTTGACGGATGGTTGGAGCGGAACTATTCCAACTTTAATTGTTCTTAGTTGCGTGTGTTGCATGGGTTCCTGTCTGTTGTACCACAACTTCCACCCCCGCGAATAGACTGTGAATCTTTGCCAAGCTACACCAGGGCATCCGGCTTACCAAGTTTCAAGTAGATAATGGGATGGAACCAGGGACACCCCATACTCCACCAGCTCCAACTGCAAGACTATCAGTAGCCGAACTGGTACAATTCTAAAGAAACTCTTCCTGTGCTCCTGGTTGTGTAAGTTGAACTATTTCATACTTGTTATTACTGTAAATATCTATCCGTTTGTTTTGCAATATTCTTCGTCGTACTGATACCTTTTACAATAGACGTGCCTGCTATTAAGAAAAAAAAACAATCAATACTACTGAATTACTCATATCAATTGTGATTTATCTATTTATCTTTTGTCAACATTTTATCTGATTTATGTTTAATTGGTGTGTGAGGAAACGTTTCTGCTACTCCCCAATATTACCTCACTTTGTACCACATATTTTTGTATTGCTTTTACCGTTGTTATATTATATAGTTTATCTAAACAGTTTTTATTTACATTCTACAAAGTACTGAACAACTTAGACTTCTCATTGCTGCTATACTTATTCTTTTTTTTTCAGGTTTGCTTAACTATTTTTCTTGCAGGTATTGTTACTAACTCCTTACCGCCGCATACATCATAGGTCAGTCTGCTTTCTACGACCCCCCCCCTACTCTCCGATTGAGCCCGGTCATTGCTTTGACTTTTTTTGTGTTACATTGCATAGATTTTTGGCGCCCAACGTGGGGCCACGTAGATAAAAATACTAAGTTAGTATTATATTATGTGTAAGTTAAAATAATGTTTGTCTTTAAGCGGTTGTCAGTCGACGGTTTAAATTAAGATGTTCCTAAGGTATACTTAAGATTGGACTCATTCAGTGCAAACAAAATTTATAACTTGTGAATCATTTCATACTTACGCATTACTTAGAAGGTACGGGTCAAACAAGTGTAAGTATAGGATATCCCGTCATCCTTTTCAATGCCAGGTTCTTATCCTGCATATAAATTCCCTATATATTCTTTCACTCTATCTACTTTCCCTACATTTTCTATAATGATGTTTTATGTTTCCTCCCACGCACCGTATATTTTTGTTATACTGTTTTATATCCCAAAAATTCATTTTAATTAGTTTGTATGCTTCGTCTGTTTTTCCTATTTCCATCTTAATTTGTACCTCTTTGCAGTTTTAGTTAATTAATCGTTCTTTAGCTTCCCTGCATTTGCGACTAATTTCGCATTTTATGGCTTTGTGTCTGTTTCTCTGCTTCGTATGATCTGTTTTTGTATTTTCGCCTTCTTTCTATTAAATTCAGAATATTCTTTTCCATTCATAATTCCTTATTTTTCTTGCTTATACTATTTCTAGCCGCCATGTCTAACCTGAATTTGATGTTATTCCATTCTGATTGTACTTCTTTAGTATCAGGAATTTTTCCAATGTCTTTTAACAGTTCGTTTGACTGTGTTAAACTTTTTGTGGATATTTTTATCTATTAGTTGCCCAACGTCAAAGTGCTTTTTTACGTATCTTGTCTCAAATTTTTTAATTTACTCGAGCTTTTCATACTTACTTTGTTGAGGTTCGTGTCTATATCTGCTACAGGCTTTAAGTTGATTCCTAAACCGTTGTCGAAGAAGAGTGTAATATATTTGACCTCCCTATGTCTCCTATCATCCTCTATGTGTATCGCCTTTTAGCATGATGTTGAAATAATGGTAAAATTGTTTTCGTCGCAAAACTCTACCAAATAAACCTTCTGCCGCTCATTCCCAACCCTCATCCACCATTGCATTAATATCTTCGGTAATTATTAAAATTACAAGGTCTTTTATGAATTTTAGATATCTTTGTAGACCGATTCAACCTCTTTCTCACTGTGGCTAGAGTTGAGCATGTAAACTTGAATTATTACCGTATTTTCCGGTTTATATTCTAATCTAACCGTACTTAATCTTTTGTTCATTTGTAAGTAGGTTTATATACAATGTCGTATCTTTCCCGCATAACCATCCCACATCCGAATTTTCTTCCTTCGATCCTGTATGAACTACCACCATGCTTCCATTCCAAAAATACCCCACCTTTAACCACCGAATTTTACTAATCCCTACTATATCTAATACCAACCTACCCATTTTAATTTTCAAATTCTCTAGCGTATCTACTTGCTTCATACCTCCAACATTCCATGCTCTGACTCACAAGATGTTTTCGGTTCTTCCATTCTTCTTATTGAGCTTGCCGATCACATCCTCCGGAGTAGTTCCCTTCCGGATGTCCAATGAAGGATTATTATTATCTCAGAGGATGCCATCATTTTTAAAAACGTTTTTGGTACGATATGTACTTGGGAGGTAATATGATGGGCTTTAGCATCACAGTGGTGTATCTTAAAATGCTCTACCGACCCCTATGGTTCCTGCCGTTCTAAGTACTGGAAAAGCTGCTGCTTCCTTTCGGGACCTGTCTTAGCCCGGTTCCTCGCCAAAGACCCCGCTAATTTGGTTAAACCTCTAGTTTGGCATTTTAGCCGACTGAATCACGCAAGCTATTCTACCCGTTTTAGTACTCTAGAACTTCTTCAAGGTGCAAGTACGTTCAGAACGGTTATAAAAATAATTTCATCAGTGTTCGATTTGTTGCCCAAGATTTCAGCAGATTTATTGTATTTGCAAAATACGGGTGATCCAAACTTATATGGTAATTGTTCTTCGCATGATTGATCAAGTTTTTATATGTTCAATGTTTATAATCCTTTCTATAATAAACTTAAAAACCACAAACCTGAAACAGTGTTTAATATGAAAGTAATATTTAGTAAAGCAAGTCAATGCCAACAAAATTTGCAAATCGGTGGAATTTCAATTTTAATATATTCAAGAGAAACATTTGCATTAGTATATACTCTGGCTGACAAATGTCTTAAGACTGGCTTAGGATTTATTTGGTTTACCGTATTTGCTTTAAGTGATCACTTCAAAGACTTGTGAACAGGCCAGTGAGCCTGCTTGTCCAAATGTAGTATATCCTGAATACATGTTATTGAATTTCATTAAATTTAAATAGCTTTCGTTGCCCATAGCCACTTTTAGCTCTGAATAGGCGAGTGTGTCTGCAGGACCAGAAGTAACGCTGTCGAAGACGCGCTGCAGAGCTAATTTGTTTCTTTTATTAAATCTGTGCCTATATCTAGTGCAAGCATGGACGAAAAGCATTTTTTATTATACTACACGGATGGAGTGCTTTGCATTTTCAGTCTTAGCCCTTGAAAGTGTGTATGTACTAATTCTGGTTCTAGTGTGACTACCAGAGGATGATGATAACGGAAGCGGTCAATCCAGAAGTTGTGTGCAGCCAAAGTCTTCGCGAGCGTACCATTGAGTGCCTGTGAAGAACACGGGTGACGAAAGCTTTAGCGTATCTACAGAAGGCAAACAAAGAACTCAAGAATTCTAAGATACGTAATATACACGATGGAATAAGTACAACTTTGACAACGGTCCTTCTCTCAGACAAAAGCGAAGAGTTCTATACTTACCACCTTCAAGAGCACAAGCCACTAAAAATGCTTATAACGGGTATCCCACAAGCAACACCCACAGAGTGGTCAACAAGCTTTACCTATAAACGTGGTCACATTGACCAAGACTATAGAGACGAAAACATTCTTCAAGCTCCGTCATGTGTTACATTTAAAAATACAGGTTCGGTACCGCAACGACGCCTTGCTGAATAATTCACTTGCATAGCTAACAATAAACTTATTTATATCGATTCCATCATTTATATAAAGTTATGGTTTCTATGAAAACCTAATTTAAAGTCTGCCTATCTGGAATGTAGGTAAAGCTGCAAAATTTAATTTGTGCGGACAATTTTTTGAATATTATAATTAAAACTTGGTACAATTTTGGGTTGTAGTCATTTGTCAAACCGGCCAAAGTGATTATTTCTCCCCACACTGCATGATGTTCGCCTAATTACCCGATACAATTGACAAGGGTGGTAAATTTCCCTAGTCTTGAAGATTTTGCTACGCTCGTACAATCCTGCTTCATAAGCTTTTAATCTTAAAATCTAGCTATTGTAATTTTAAAATCATGTTGGTAGTGTAAGTTTACAACACTTTGTACCAAAATAAACTTCGTCCGTGTACTACATCTTGTAAATAAATGATTATATCTAAAAGCTTTTACAAAATGCTCAGGTGTAGTTCTACGTTCGCTTACAACAGGTAACCACAAACAACACTGATGGCTTAAAATTTTATCTTTTATTAGTTGCATTAAATGTTAAAACCCAATGTTCTGAATGTAAGATCGCACTTACATTGATACGAAGTAGTGCAAATGATGGGCAACGAATGCTTTTATCGCCAATCTATGTAATTGCTCTTATCTAAAATTGTCTCATGTTACAAAACTCCCGAGGCTGTTTGAGAAATACATTTTCTAGGCTGAAACATTACAAAGTACTAGGGTTGCTGCTAAAATGTTATGTTATAAAAATGTTTAGAATTAGAAAACTTCTTTATTGCTTTTAAAAATATTCTCCTTTATAAGTTACACATTTTCATTCGAATAAACAAGTCGTAAAAGTATTTATTCTATTCGGATAGTGCTACACTAAAAATTCCGCTTTAAGCACTTCTAAAGCTTGTCCTTTGTAAAAATAGTTGATGACCAACATGATTTTAGATTTTTGACAATGACAAAGGTCACTAGGACTAAAGTCAGAATTTTCGGATGATGAACTATTTCATCATTTAGCTGGTTAAATAAGTTGCTGCTTGCTGTGTGAAAGCTTGCAGAATGATGTGGCGCTTCCAAGTTCTTCTTGCATTTCAAAAACACCTACGTTTGTATACCGTCTTGCATGCATGATTTTACGATCTTCGAACGGAATTCTACCCACATGTCTAGTTTTTTCCCTTGGGAACACAAACAATGCACTAAACAGTAGCATAACACGATTTAGAGTCTCCGGTAAAATTTTTGAATGGGCTCACTTTAAAATTATAATAAAGAATTAATGCTTAAACGGTGCTTTATTATACAACCAAATTACACACGTTGGAAACTTATAACTTAATTGACATCAAAACTACAATACATTTATACATCGCACAAAATAATATACACCTCAAAATTTGACACAACAAAACGACTTACATAGTTGACATTCAAAATATAATTTAAAGGTCCATTATTCCTTGCTTGTTTCGCAGCAAATGCAGTTATTGCATATTCATGCTTTTGGCAGTCATATTCTAACTTGTGAAGTGCGGTTGGTAGTATACTTTTCAATAATTTTTAATTTTGATAAAGAGTTTTTTACAATTGCGGTGCTAGCAGATAATGTTAATTACAAGATTAAGCATGTCATTGTGTTTTGAAAATTACTAGAACCTACAGACCTGGAAAGTATAAATATTCAAAAAACGATAAAATTTCGTTAACAAATTTTTATTTGAATTTCTCATTTTAGGGCTCCTTGCAACCTCCTCCCCGTTCTCCCGGTTTTTCTTCGCCTACGTCGCGGCGTCGCGGGTACGAAAATGCTCACAATTTAAATTTATATTTCTTGAAATACTATGATTTTCAAAAATAGGCTAGAGTCAACCTGCTCATAATTTTTCTACTTTATCACTTTTGTTTGATAACACAGATATCAAAGTTAATTAATCTTGATCTTGATATTGCTATCGCAAGCGTGTTATATATCTTGCGTAGTTGGTCTTGCTTGAAAGAGTCCTGCAGTCCTCGCAAGGCCTGCAATTCACACTGTCCTGCAAAATACTTTTACAACTACTAATATACCAGGTTATCATAAAGTAAGGGATATATTTTAAATCATTACAACTTTTTAATAAATTAAGTTAGTAACATAAAATAAACGAAATCTAGTTGCTTAATGAATGGGATTTTACCGTATCTATGAGAAACAAAAGCGTTGTCATAACAATTGTTGACACTAGTGTCAAAACGAAATTATTCAATTTGAAGTTTTATTTTGAAATTAAAACTCATGTAAACGTTGAGTTCAAACGACTCAACTGTAATAACATGGATTTACAAACAAGAATTGGTTTAGTTCAGTGCTATTATGAATCCGGCAGAAATTACACCGCTGGATTACGAAGATTTCGCACGAGAATGGGTTTGAGAGCGGGACCCTGTCAAATGAAAGCGTACCGCAATTTGATACAAAATTTGAAAGAACAGGGTCTGTAACTGACTTACCAAGATCAGGAAGACCAATAATTAGTGATGTCCAAGTTGCAGAGGTTCTTCATGAAAATCAAGACATAGCCAGAAGCAATTCACTCGCAATCAGCAGTGCAAATGCGATATGCAAGCGATTGCAAATGCCGTATACCACAGTTTGGAAAATTTTACGCAAAATTCTAAACATGTATCCATATAAACTGAAAATGCTGTTTGAATTAAAGGACGCAGATTTGGCTACTAGGTACGATTTTTCTTTGCGAGTAATGGCTCAGATGGAAATTGAACCCGAACGGTTATCCCGTATTTTATGGACAGATGAGGCACATTTTACTGTGAATGGTGGAGTCAATACTCAAAACTGTAGAATCTGGTCTGCAGAAAATCCGCAACAAATCGTTCAAAAAGGTCTTCATGACAAGAAAGTCACCGTTTGGTGCGGTTTTACAGCTGATTTTATTATTGGTCCGTATTTCTACGAGGAAATGCAGAATGGACAAGCCGTATCTGTAACTGTAAATAGTGAACGATACTTGCAAATGTTACAAAATTATGTTATTCCACAGCTGCAAAACGAGCACTACTGAATTGAAAACATAATTTTTATGCAGGATGGAGCACCCCCGCACATCTTTCGACCAGTCAAAGAATTGTTAACCAACGTTTTTCAAGATCGCGTGTTAAGCAGACATTTCGTAAATTCATGGCCACCAAGATCACCTGATCTAAACCCAGCGGATTACTGGCTGCGGGGTTATTTAAAAAGTTTAGTGTTTAGAAGACGACCAACTACGCTACAAGAATTAAAAGACAGTATTACGGAGCAAATTGGTACAATTCTACCAGAAATGTTACGAAATGCTGTGTACAATTTGGAGGTAAGGATGGTGATCTTACAACAACAAAATGGAGGTCATATTGAGCAATTGCCGTAACCTGTTTTGGGCATACTAAATCCCATTTCATAAGCAATTAGATTTCATTTATTTCTTGTTATTAACTTAATTTGTTAAAAAGTTATCATAATTTAAAATATATCCCTTACTTTATGATAACCTTATATATATATATATATATATATATATATATATATATTACTCATATTTGGACCAGGGTAGAAAATTAAATAATCACATCAAATAATTTTAATCACCGTGTATAAGGAATTTTATTAAATAATACGCTTTATTAAAACCATGAAGCACAAATAAATTCGGTCGTTTCAGTAAAAATAAGAGATTTAAAATCATGTACAAGACGCTTTATATCAAAAGAAACAGTATTAAAAAAAAAGCTCTGCGTGTAATTTATTTATTCCTAAACAAATGGAAATTACGTGCAAAATTTATCTTAATTAACTCTATTTCAAGTAACCGGTATTGAACAAAACGTACAGATAATATCTATAGAAACTTGTAAAAACCCACTAAAATGCAAATCCTAGAAGTGTTAGTTAGAAGTAGGATGTTTGAACACACCTGCGTATTTTAAAAGGCAATTTCAGTTTAATTTGTTTAGATAAACATGTCGATTCTAAGGATATTGGAAACGGTCAGATGCTTTAGCACGAAATACAAAACAGGGTTTATTTAAAAGCTCATTCGGCGAAAATTTTGCAGATAATTAATGTTTACAAAGAATCTTGGAGAAACCGGGGCTTAATATTCACGAGAAGGTGCGATACGGGGTTATTAAACCCAGATAGTCCACATGGACTAAAATATAATCGATAATAAAGAATATCAATTTGCACCAATACGAACTGGTTAGAAAAGGAAAGAGAAAATGCGTCAAGCAAAGACACATATAGTAAAAGGCGTGATTTAAGCAACGTCACGAGGGTCACAATTGGTTGAAAATAGGATGCAAATATCAGAGGTAGAAACAACAATTTCTGTACAAAATTAATTAGTTTTTCTCGGACAGGTTTGCGTGCCGTGTGAGAATTTCTGATATTTAAATGGGGCGAGTGAAAAATTCGTAAAAACCGACGCGCGAGCTACGGACTGGGAACAGAGCATGCGAAATTCTAGAAACTACCCGTTTTGGGGAACAGACCGACAGACAGGCTTTTGCTATATATACCGAGGTGAATATAAACAAGCCCTCTTAGACTTTTGACTATTCGATGCGTTAAAAGCTCTTACATCCGCGACTTGATTCAAGATGTTAAACAGTGCATTTTAGTTTGATAAAATAATTTAAAGTTTGCTCGTATATTTTAATGATTCAAAATAGTTTGTTATTTACGTGCTAACATGAATGTACTTCAGTGCACTTAGATACAAGGTAATAAAATTTAGTATCACTGTACCAATTAGCAAAATTTACAACGACAAATGTATACACAAAAGTAGGCAGTTTTGGCGTATATTGGTGAAAGAAGTATGAATTTCTTTGTTATTTTTCGGTGGTGTTAATAATTAAATGGTTCAAAAACGTGTCTGGATCCACAAAATCAGGGTCAGATATACACAGATGAGTTCCGGAAAAGCCCAGAAACAACTTTAAATAAATGGTGATGGAGAAAATTTTAAAAGCGTTGAGAATTAGAAGCCGTAAATATAATCCTGTTGGAATGGTGTGATTAACTAAAGGGACGATGTACATTGAAGCTACGAGGACAGTAACCTTCAGGTAAATTATACTATTTTGTTTGACATTTTGTGTGTGTTGAATAACTTTATAATTGATTTACTTTAAATGGACATTAGTGAAATTGTACTAACCATAAAATTTTAATTTTAAGATGAAATTTGCTTGTTTAAGTAGAAAGGGGTATTTAGTATTGATGTTCTGAATTATGATGAAACTTTGGGTATGTCTTTGAGCTCAATTAGACGAACCTGGTTAATTAACGTAAAGGGTGGTAGATGCTCCCTTTATACTCAGACTCCGGTCTGCTTATATTGTTATATTAATTAGTAGGCATCCAACAAGGACTTTAATTCTGGATGCACGTTAAAGTGATAATAAAATTAATCTTGAAATGCTTTTTAAAACTGAATTTTATGCTGAAATTTAATTTGAAAATTTAATGTATTCTGAATATTGATGTAAATAGAGTTAACGTTGATGTTTGTGGTAGGAATGTGTTGTTTAATTTTGTGAATGAGGAGGTTTATAAAATTAGGTGAGCAGCTGAAGCGAAACCAGGATCACAGCAGTTTATGACGCCCAATCGGTGGGACTAGAATTTTTTTGTTGAAAGGACCCAGTTCCCGCAGATATAGGAGTATATCACAGCAGTTTATGGCGACCACAACGTGAGGGCTCGAGTTCCAAATAAAATTTTTGTGATTTTATTCCAGGAAACTGGCGATCTGAGAGAGAGAGTTTTTGTGTGTGTATAAATTTAAGAGTATTTTAGAGTGTGTGTGAGTGATTAGAACGTATGCAGAGAAAAGAGTGGTTAAGGAGTCAAGGAGTGGAAATTGGAAGTGACGATAGTGCATTGTGTGAGAAAAATTCTAAAATGGAAGAAGCTGGAGGCAGTAGAGATCAGTCGAGGACGGAATCAGGGGATCAAGGAAACGAGATAATATTGAGAATGTTAGAGAGGATGAGTGAAGAATCCAATAGAAAATTAGAACAGCTAAGCGATGAATCTTATAGAGCTAGGGAAGAATCGAATAAGAAATTTGACCAATTAAATCAGGAATTAGGGAATAAAATAGAAAAATCGACGAGAGAATTTACAGAATTTAAAAATAGTCTTACCGTGAAACTGGGGGAAGTAGAAAATAGGGTTGAAAAAAATGAGCGTGATATTACAGGTCTTCGACAGGAAATGGGACATTTAAGGTCCGAAGTACGCATTTTTTGTGAAGAAGAGATTAATGTAAAAATGACTGAAGTGACGGACTCATGTAGGGATCAGTTAGGCAGGGTAGAACGCGAAGTTAGTAGTATCAAATACAACATGTCAAATTTAACGGGGGATGGTCCCAGATTTTCTACAGGTGGAGTATCATTGGACCGACACATGAAGTTTTATGGCGATAACAGGGTAAATCCATAAATTTTTATTAATAGTGTAAGAAATCTAGTGGGAAATTTATTTGACGAACAGACTAAACTAAATACGATAAAGCGGAAGCGTGGTACAATTTAGTAGGACAGGACATAGACACGTATCAGGACTTTGAAAACAAATTTTTAAAGCACTACTGGAGTGACCACAAACAAGACCAGGTACGAGACGACTTAATCACAGGGAAATTTAAGGGAGAATTTTCAGGAAGTAGGGAGCAATATGCTATACGCAAGTATAGCATAGCAAAGCAACTGAACCCACCACTGACGGACCGACAAATTATTAAGTATTTATCACGACACTTCGAGGTAGAAATAAGACAGCACGTAGCACTACAGAACATAGTGGACAGAGAAATGTTTTGGAATACCTGCAGAGGTACGACGACGTAAGTAGTGGACGACCTCGGGATATTAGGGAAAGACAGATCAACACAGTTAGGTTTGACAATAGACGGGACAACTACGCTAGAAGGGGGAATAATTACGGATACCAGCGACAGAATTGGGAACAGAGACGACCATACGTTAGGAGTAATAGTTTAGGAAGGGACCTGCACCGAGACCGGAACCTACCAGAATGAATAGTTCACCAGACATGAGCGGGACTGCTAATACAGACACGGAACGAGTGGAAACGCCTAGGACGTACGCTGAGGTGACGGCTAGACCAGGACCGAGTAGGGAAAACAGACCTGGACAGGATTTTTAGAACGCGACAGACCACTAGATTTCAGTGTAAATGTATATGAACATCCACGTGAATTTTTCAAAATTGAGGAGGAAGTAGAGCCAGAAACTGAGGAAAATTATGTTTGCCAATTATTAATTTAGAAATTTTTGAGAATAATGTAGAAGTATTACTTGATACAGGGGCAGAGGCGAGTTTAATATCGGAGGAATTCGTCAGCAAAATTAGGGATAAGGTTTGTGATAGAATTATGCCTATAAAGCGTAGCCATTTAGTAGCTCCAAATAAAAGAAGTTTGCTGTAGTAAATAGTGTTGTGGTGCTTAGGATAGATATAGGAGGTTTAAGCTGTGAACAGGAGTTTGTAATTGTACCTGGACTGAAGTTTCAGAGCATTTTAGGTGTTGACTGTATGATGAAGTTAGGGTTTTGATAGATATGGAACGGAAGGTAATAAGGATTAAGGATAGGGTAGTGCCATGGAAGGACAGTTATGAAGTCACAGAGGATGACACGGGGTTGAATATTAATGTAGTAGAGGTAGAGGATGATGAAGTAAAACAGATCAACACAATAAGATGTCCAGAGGATAGGAGAGTAGAGGTTCAAGCTTTATTACAAAACATGCAGAATTAGTGGGGTAGAAGCAAGCACAGTGTTAGGCTATGAGCACAGATTGGAAGTGGATAATTCAGAACCGTTCAACGCAAAGGTTTATCCAATTCCAGCAGCATATCGGGAGCAGGTGAAGGCAGAATTAAATAAAATGTTGGAAGATGGCATAATAGAGGTATCAAACACTCATTTCATAAATCCGTTGGTGGTAGTTAAGAAAAAGGATGATAGCATTCGTTTATGTTTAGATGCACGAAAAATTAATCAACGGACCAAACCGCAATTCCATTGTCCACCATCCATGGACACGCTTTTGACGAGATTAAGTGGCAAGTTTATTTTTAGTAAATTAGATTTAAGGAATTCATTCTGGCTGATTCCATTACACAAAGATTCTAGAAGGTACACAGGATTTTCCGTAGAGGGAAAAATCTATAACTTTAAGGTAGTACCGTATGGTTTGTCAACGTCAAGTGCAGCATTAATTAAGGCAATGCAAGCAATTTTAGGAGCATATGAGCAATTCTGCATACTCTATGTGGATGATATTTTAATTTTTAGTGAAACTGAGGAACAACATTACTCTCATTTAGAACGGATATTATTAGAGCTTAAGTTAGCAGGATTGAGGCTGAATATAGAAAATGTGAATTTTTTCAAAAACCGTTAAATTTCTGGGGTATGTGGTGAACACTCAAGGTATGTGTATCGATAAAGAAAGATTGTCCGAACTTTTGACATATCCGAGACCTAGTAACATTAGGAAATTAAGAGCTTTTTGGGGTCCTTAACTTTTATAAAAGTTTGTACCGGGATTTGCTGAAAAGCGGGTCCATTGTTTAAACTTCTGAAGAAGGGAGTAAGATGGAGTTGGACGGAAAGTCAAGAGGCAGCATATCTAACACTGTTGGAACAATTTCACGACCAACTAATTTTGAGGCATCCCAGATTTGATGTTGGTTTCGTACTGAGGACGGATGCATCGGATAGTGCATTAGCAGCAGAGTTGTACCAAGTACAAGAAGGGAAGAGGTGCCCATATCTTTTGTTTCACGCACACTGAAGCCGCATGAAGTAAATTACACGATTAGTGAAAAGGAGATGGCTGCAGTGGTGTTTGGTGTTACGAAGTTAAAATTTTTTGATAGGAAGACATTTTGTAATCGAAACGGATCATTCGGCGTTGTGTGCGTTGATGAATACGAGATTTTCTAACAATCGAGTATATCGATGGGGTTGTTACTACAGGAGTTTGACTTTGAGATTAAATATATTAAGGAGAAAATAACTTTATAGCAGACACGTTTAGTAGAAACAGGGACATGGATAACAAAAGACCGTGTGACATCATGATTGCCATGAACAGTCTACTACAAAATGATTCAGTATATGGAGAAGAGGAGATCTTGAGGAACCAGAGGCAGAGTGAGGAGCTACAGATTGTTAGAACGAAGTTAGAAAATGAACCGGGATTTAAAACTTCCATATGATAAACGGCTTTTGTGTAAAAAATTCAAGAATTGGAAGTGTATGTAGTGGATAGGGTACAAGCAAAATTAATTATCAAAGATCTGCACTTAAAATATGGTCACATAGGGATCCGAAAGACATGGTTAATTTTTAGGGAAACGTTTTTTTCAACTAAAGACTTAGGGTTAGTAAAGTCAGTCATCAACACTTGTCACTTATGTACTTTAGGAAAGTACAAAAATAGTACGAGTCAAGATGTGGTACAAAGTATACACGTACAAAATCCCCTGGACTTAGTTGCTATTGACTATTTGAGTAATCTAGTCAGAAGTACAAAGGGACACAAACATGTGCTGATTGTGACTGATGTGTTTTCAAAATTTACCAAATTATATCCCACTCGGGATTGTAACACAGTCGGAACAAACAAGAAATTAGAACAATTTTGTAGGGAAGTAGGAACTTTTAAACGAGTATTAGCAGACAATGCTACTTATTTTAATAATCAAAGATTTAGAGATTATTGGGAGAGGCAAAACATTAAAGTGGTGTTTTGTAGCATAAGGCATCCTCAAGCGAATCCAGCTGAGCGATATATTCAAGAGACGGTTAAGTTTTTGCGTTTAGCTTCACATAGGAATCATCGTTTATGGGAGGACAATTTGTCCAAGGTTGAATCTTTTATCAATGAAACCCCTAGTACCGTGACAGAAACCAGTCCCATCATGCTGATCAAGCAACAGTATCCCGAAAGACCATGGCAAATTGTGCCTAGGGACGATGAATTCCAACAACTTTTGGTAGATGTGAGGAGAGGTTAAGGAAGAGAGCTGAAAAATATACAAGGAAGATGAACGCAAGAATTAGAAAGAGGGTAAAATTTAAAGTGGGAGACCAGGTAGTAGTAAAAGTTTGAGAGTAGGGAAGAGAGATAGGATGACATGTGCTAAACTACACTTGCCATATGAGGGACCTTTTGAGATAGGTGAAGTAGTAGGAGTGCACATATTTATTAAGGGAAGTAGGTACGGGAAATGAGAGGGGACGGTTTCACGTCAACCTACTATTCCCTTATACCGGAGAACCAGCACCACAGGAGAAATAGGTGTATAATAGAGTAAAATTTAAATAGGATAAGAATAGAGATAGGTGTATATAGAAAAGTAGAAGTAAGTGTTTATAGAAAATAAAGCTAGGTATAGGATGTATATAGGATTAGATGGATAAGTAGGATGAAGTTAGGAATAATTTCAGTTTATAAAATTAGGTGAGAGTTAGGAATAGGATAGGGATATAGGGTAGGTGTAAATATTTTTTTTGGATTGGAGACAAAGTAGGTAAGTTAGATAGATAAGGGTAGAGAGTGATAGACAATTTTTTTTTGTTGTAATTTTTTTTTGGTCTAAATGCTTTATATTTGCATTCAAATAAGTGGAATTATTTGTATTCAAATAGGGGAAAAATACTCATATTTGGACCAGGGTAGAAAATTAAATAATCACATCAAATAATTTTAATCACAGTGTATAAGGAATTTTATTAAATAATACGCTTTATTAAAACCATGAAGCACAAATAAATTCGGTCGTTTCAGTAAAAATAAGAGATTTAAAATCATGTACAAGACGCTTTATATCAAAAGAAACAGTATTAAAAAAAAAGCTCTGCGTGTAATTTATTTATTCCTAAACAAATGGAAATTACGTGCAAAATTTATCTTAATTAACTCTATTTCAAGTAACCGGTATTGAACAAAACGTACAGATAATATCTATAGAAACTTGTAAAAACCCACTAAAATGCAAATCCTAGAAGTGTTAGTTAGAAGTAGGATGTTTGAACACACCTGCGTATTTTAAAAGGCAATTTCAGTTTAATTTGTTTAGATAAACATGTCGATTCTAAGGATATTGGAAACGGTCAGATGCTTTAGCACGAAATACAAAACAGGGTTTATTTAAAAGCTCATTCGGCGAAAATTTTGCAGATAATTAATGTTTACAAAGAATCTTGGAGAAACCGGGGCTTAATATTCACGAGAAGGTGCGATACGGGGTTATTAAACCCAGATAGTCCACATGGACTAAAATATAATCGATAATAAAGAATATCAATTTGCACCAATACGAACTGGTTAGAAAAGGAAAGAGAAAATGCGTCAAGCAAAGACACATATAGTAAAAGGCGTGATTTAAGCAACGTCACGAGGGTCACAATTGGTTGAAAATAGGATGCAAATATCAGAGGTAGAAACAACAATTTCTGTACAAAATTAATTAGTTTTTCTCGGACAGGTTTGCGTGCCGTGTGAGAATTTCTGATATTTAAATGGGGCGAGTGAAAAATTCGTAAAAACCGACGCGCGAGCTACGGACTGGGAACAGAGCATGCGAAATTCTAGAAACTACCCGTTTTGGGGAACAGACCGACAGACAGGCTTTTTGCTATATATACCGAGGTGAATATAAACAAGCCCTCTTAGACTTTTGACTATTCGATGCGTTAAAAGCTCTTACATCCGCGACTTGATTCAAGATGTTAAACAGTGCATTTTAGTTTGATAAAATAATTTAAAGTTTGCTCGTATATTTTAATGATTCAAAATAGTTTGTTATTTACGTGCTAACATGAATGTACTTCAGTGCACTTAGATACAAGGTAATAAAATTTAGTATCACTGTACCAATTAGCAAAATTTACAACGACAAATGTATACACAAAAGTAGGCAGTTTTGGCGTATATTGGTGAAAGAAGTATGAATTTCTTTGTTATTTTCGGGGTGTTAATAATTAAATGGTTCAAAACGTGTCTGGATCCACAAAACCAGGGTCAGATATATACAGATGAGTTCCGGAAAAGCCCAGAAACAACTTTAAATAAATGGTGATGGAGAAAATTTTAAAAGCGTTGAGAATTAGAAGCCGTAAATATAATCCTGTTGGAATGGTGTGATTAACTAAAGGGACGATGTACATTGAAGCTACGAGGACAGTAACCTTCAGGTAAATTATACTATTTTGTTTGACATTTTGTGTGTGTTGAATAACTTTATAATTGATTTACTTTAAATGGACATTAGTGAAATTGTACTAACCATAAAATTTTAATTTTAAGATGAAATTTGCTTGTTTAAGTAGAAAGGGTATTTAGTATTGATGTTCTGAATTATGATGAAACTTTGGGTATGTCTTTGAGCTCAATTAGACGAACCTGGTTAATTAACGTAAAGGGTGGTAGATGCTCCTTTATACTCAGACTCCGGTCTGCTTATATTGTTATATTAATTAGTAGGCATCCAACAAGGACTTTAATTCTGGATGCACGTTAAAGTGATAATAAAATTAATCTTGAAATGCTTTTAAAACTGAATTTTATGCTGAAATTTAATTTGAAAATTTAATGTATTCTGAATATTGATGTAAATAGAGTTAACGTTGATGTTTGTGGTAGGAATGTGTTGTTTAATTTTGTGAATGAGGAGGTTTATAAAATTAGGTGAGCAGCTGAAGCGAAACCAGGATCACAGCAGTTTATGACGCCCAATCGGTGGGACTAGAATTTTTTTGTTGAAAGGACCCAGTTCCCGCAGATATAGGAGTATATCACAGCAATATATATATATATATATATATATATATATATATATATACTTATATCCGCCCTAAATTTACTTTACTTTATTTTATATCACCCCTATTACTTTACTTTCGCTTTGGGCTAATACCTTCTTTATTTATTACTTTTTAACTTTAAACAAAATTTGTTTAACGACTTTTGTCGTCGTCCCTAATGATTTCAAATCGAGGTGCTTTAGCAAACGTTTGGTTGGTTCTTTTTTTACTAATTACTATATTTTATATGCCTCGACTATTTGAAACTTTAATCTCAGGGTTTTCTCACCTACTCACCGTGAGTTCAATCGTGAGTAGATGTACACTACCCAACCAAACTGCACCCTCGTTTGTTTTACCATTTTTTTAATGTACTGAATTTACTATGTATGCCAAAATTTAATAGATCAAAGTTGCCTGATGCCTAATTAATTTATGTAACTGTTTATGACTTTAATTTTTGACGCTATGATATATTTTACTGTACTTACCAGAAATATACCGCGCTGAAGGCCTTCCTTTAACTGCTGGCTCAAGTTCGAAATCGCCGTACGCACTTTCACAAAAGATTCTCCAATTTTGTCCGCTTGCGTACTGCCTCCAGGTGTTCTTAAAAACAAATTTCGTTGACCCAAACCTGAAATAAATTTACCCCAATTTAGAATTTAGCAAAAAAAAACCGTTGTCTACTTCCCCTGCGTTAGTTCTTCCTCGCCGTATCTTGATCTCCTGTTCCTCTGCTCCGTACCCCAATTAATCCTCTCTTCGCACAATCCAATTCAAACCCGCTGTCCTAATACAAATCACTCCTAGTCCTGTTATTCCAATTATCCATACGATGTCCTTACTGCCTTTTAATCTTCTCAAATCAATCCAAAATTACTTATGTCGTCGATGCCTTCTTTATCCACTCCTATCTCCTACTGCCGTTATACCAAATCTATTCCAAAACCAACACAAATCTTCTCAAACAAATATCCGTCGCTTTCCCCGTTCCACTAATAACCACTTCCAAAATTTTCTTTAACTACACGCTGACTTTCCCGTTGCACTTTTAAACACTTTTACTTTTTTTTATACTCGTCGCCTTTTTTTTTCTCGAAGCTTCTTATTCCTTTCACACTTGGATTAAATAATACTCGATGATACTTATATAAACTTTTATTTCAAAATATTTTACAACTTAACGCAGGTTTCATAAAATAGGTCTTTATCTGAACAATTTCGAAAAGTAAGTCCCTTATTTATTTTGCTTAGTTATTAAATCAACAAACTTAGCTTACTAGAATAACATTTTTAAACATATAACATCCAATAACAAATCATCTTTCTTTCAGTGTCCGACATACCTTCGCTACAGTCTTTATAATAATTTTAAATTTCTACTATTGGTCCAGAACACTTCACTAAACTCCAATAACCTTTTACATTTTGATTCACTTTAAATTTTGATTTACAATTCGTCCAAAAGTTTGATTCTATAAAAGGAAAAGCCAAATAATTTATACACGACCTGGACGCTTTGTTATATTGCAGATATCCATAAATGCGTTCGGCTTTCCGACGGCAAATGTACTCTCAACTGGCTCATGAAATATCAACTCAGTATAAAACCTCAAGTACCGTGCATTATATCAACGTCATAAAGTCATGTTATCTACCTTTTGGCATATAAGTTTCAATCTGAAATGGTACATACTTTAACGTATGTAAAGTATAGCAAAATTTATAGTTTTTAAATTATTAAATCTGAAATATTGATCCTATCGTTTGGCATACACCCCTATTAATACAAATATACCTTTAGAAACCTTATACCCCCCCCCTTACATAATATTGGCCCCACTGGTTTTTAATGAAATTGGAAATTTCATATGTTTTTCTCTTCCCCTGGTGTGCAAAAATTTCTGATTTTCATTCAAAACCACCCCTTTTTTTTTCATTTTAATTTGGCAACCCGCATTCGCCTTTCTCTCACATCTGTCATCCTACTATATTCTAACCTATACTATACTACTATAACAAAACAAAAACAAAAACTAAACTTTCCGTTGCATGAACCACATTATAACCTATCCTGTTAAACCCTCTTCCTGTACTAATCTATATGGGTACAAATTCTCCAAATGAAAACGCCCGCGATATCCCCCTGTCATATTCTCCAGCTCAAACGTATTGCCTTCAGCAAAAATACGCGTGATCCTGTACGGCCCTTCATAAGGAAACAACAGCTTCGCGCAAATGTTTTTGTCGCGGTTTGAAACCCTTAATCGTTTGACGACTACCAAATCCCCTATTCCAAAAATCGTTCTTTTCTTAATTTTCCTACACCTTCGTTCGATGTCCCTACGCTGCATCCTTTCGATTCTACGCCTGGCATTACTTAGCAACTCTGTTATGTCTTGTACCTCGACTTCCTCCCTCCATGGTCTAGCTGGTATAATCCTTCGCATTAATGTTACCGGACAAGTTTTCGTAACCGAACTCGGTACGCTGTTCATAAAATTTTCTATTTGTGGTAGATACCTAACCCATCTGTCGTGATGCTCCTGTGTTGCTAATCGTAAATATTTTATCACCTCTCGTATGTAACGTTCACATGGATTAGCTTTCGGATGTCGTATGCTACTAAATGATACTTTAATATTTGCCCTTTTTAACCCGTTCCTGAATCTTTTATTGTTGAAATACGTTGCGTTGTCTACCAAAATCCTTTTATCTTCCCGACCTGGCTTTCAAATTCTCCAATTGACTGCAATGCATGCACCGTGTTACTCCGTCTTGCAGGAAATAGTTTTACAAATTTAGAAAAACGTCGACCACCACCAAAATATGTCGATACCCCTGTTCACTCGTGATCAGGTTGCTTAAATAATCAATCGCCACCAATTCCAATGGTCCATTTACGCTCACGCTCATCGGCATATTCTGCAGCACCACGTTCTTGTCTTTACCTAGAATACAAATTTCACACCGATTTATCCTTTCCTTAATCACCGTGATATCATTTTTGCGTAAAACGCCTCTCTGAATACTAAAAATGTTTTTCTGATACCTATGTGTCCGAATTTTAAATGAATTTCGTTTATGATTTCAGCGGCAACGTCTCTTGATAGCACTACCAGCTCTGCATCCCTATTCTTTTCACCACAA
Source organism: Platerodrilus igneus (assembly GCA_036346225.1). Taxonomy (NCBI): domain Eukaryota; kingdom Metazoa; phylum Arthropoda; class Insecta; order Coleoptera; family Lycidae; genus Platerodrilus; species Platerodrilus igneus. The sequence continues at coordinate 420,381 of JARFIW010001116.1, forward strand.
ACTGCCCTACGATGGTAAATCCCCTGTACTCTTCCATATTTTCTCTTGTTAGTTTCTCTCGTATCGAGCTCACATCACTGTGCCTCTGCGCCTCTATAAGTTTGGTGTTTGTCCATCGACCAACATCCCTGAACTCCTGCAAAGCAATTAAACACCCTTTATGTTCTGATTCGATTCCACCTGCGGTCTGCTCAGAAAATCCGCCGTCACATTCTCCTTTCCTGGCTTATGCTTAATTTCAAAGTCGTATTCCTGTAACACCAATGCCCATCTATACAACCTACTGTTTAAAACTCCTTTTTCTTCATGAACGTTACCACCGTGTTGTCGGATTCTATTAGAAATTTCTTACCTAACAAATAAAACGCAACTTCTTCACCGCGTATACTATGGCCAACATCTCCTTCTCTGCCGTCGCATACCTGGTTTCGCAGTCTTTCAACACCCTAGAAATGAAAACAATTGGTACTTCAACTCCATCCTGTATCTGCACCAACTCAGCCCCGATTGCATATTTCGACGCATCCGTCCTCAAAATAAAATCGTCTTTAAAATTTGGATATTTTAATGCTAACTCCTTGTAAAATGCACCTTTAAATCCTGGAACGCCTTCTCTCGTTCAGCAGTCCACTTCCATCTTTCCTTTTCTTTAACAAACTCACCAACGGTACGCACACTTCAGAATACCTCGGTATAAACCGTTTGTAATAATTTAGCACCCTAAAATCCTCGCAGTCCTCTCACATTCTTTGGTCGCTGAATGTTTTTCAACTCGTCCAATCTTTTATTGCAAATTTTCATCCCTTGTTCGCTAATTTCAAACCCTAAGTATGTAACCTTGCTTTTAAACAACTCGCATTTCTCTACGTTCAGCTTTAAACCCCTTCGTCCAGTCGTTGGATCACCTTTTCTAAATGCTCCAGGTGTTCTTGCTCGTCTCTTGAAAAATTAACAAATCATCGACATAATGCGAACAGAAACATTCATATTCATTAAACAACTTCTGCATCGCTCTTACAAGTGCTGCTGAAGAACTACTTAAACCAAACGGAACTACAGAAAACATATAAATCTCGCCTTCGATACTAAAACCTGTAAACTTTTACTGTCTTCATGCAACGGAATTAACCAAAACGAATTCTTTAAATCTAATTTACTGAAAACTTTCATTTCATATACTTTATACAATAAATTATCCAACCCTTGTGGTTGCTCATACTGCGGTTTTGTAATCGCATTCAATTTCCTCGCATCTAAACAAATCCTTATATCCCTTTTATTTGGTTTTGGTACTATAACTACTGGGTTCACATATTGAGTTCTCGCTGGTTCTATAATACCCTCTTTTAACATTCTGTCTATCTCTATTTTAACCCTATTTCTTATGGCAAACGGAATTGGATACACCCTTGTATTAAATCCGATGTCTTCCGTGACCTCCAACTTATGTGTATACCGCCTCGCAAATCTTGGCTCTTCATTAAATAACCCTACATATTTATTAAATAATTCTCCTAGCTTCATCTTAATATCAATACTCACTTTCCCTATCTGTTCATCATTAATTAATCTTACAAACATATTACATAATCGTACTTTAACCTGTCCATCATTATACTCTTTAATCATTCCTAATCCTGTACTATCTATATCATTTCCATTCCTATATTCCTCACTAACCGTAGGTACCACCCATGACCTATCTTTATCAAATATCCTAATTGACCTATCCTTTCCATCTATATTCAATCCAAAATCCTCTATAAAATCCATACCCAATATGAAGTCTAACTGTAACCCTTTCGTAATTAAAAACTCTGCATTCCCTGCTTCTTTATTTCCTATATATATCGGTACACGGATAACATTATAAATCGTCGTTAGCTTTTTGTTCATCGCTGACCATAAATTAACCCCCTCAATTGTTCCTATTCTTCCCTTTAAAATTCTCCATGTTCGACTACTACCCTCTCATTTACCAGCGACAACTGTGACCCACTATCTACTAAAACAACATAAACACGGTCCCTTAAACTAATATTTATAAATAACAAATTCTTTTTATTAAAATGTAACTGTTTAACAACAAATCCCTTATACTATAGCAAACATCAATCTTTACTCCTAAGCAGTCGGTCGTCCAAAAATTCGCGTTTTTTTTTTCTTGAGGCGACTCGTGAATTTCCACCACCTCAATCCTATCCGGGTCCGTTGTAATTGCGCTCGTCGTCATATGTTGGACGTTTACGTCCCTGTCCGTCCGGCTATTTCCATTTTGTATTCCGCCCCCAGTCGTCCGGCCGTCATCCTCGCCGTTGTCGTGCCGGTTTCTATTTTGTCCATTGTAGGCGTTATCCCGGTGGTCCCTATTGTAATACGGTCGTCTATGTACCTCGTGTCCCCAATGATTCCTATGTCCGTAGTTAAAATTTTCCTGTCTATAATTTGGTCTGTTTTCGTGGTACGGTTGTCGTCGACTGTCTTCCCTGTAACCCCTGTTTTGTTCCCAATGGTATGTCCGCGTTTTCGCTTCCAGTACTGCGCTAGGTCAAAATTTGTCATGACGCCTAAAAATTCCCGTAGTGTTTTAACGTTTAATACCACTTGTCCTGTGAGTAGTAATACCATGTCGTCCGCGCCCAATTTCGGTGTCAAATGCTGTGTCTGTCCCTGCAATTGTACCCGTGTAATTTTAGTCTCGTCATCTACGCGGTCTACGTTGTCTTGTAATTCCGTCCCGCGTTCGTCCTCTGTCCGCGATTCTTCGATTTCGTCTGTTAGGTCCTTTTGTAGTTCCGTGTGTGTTTCTGCAATCTGGTCTGTTAACTCCGTTTGTTTTTCCGTGTGTGATGTCTTTACATCTGTCCGCGACTGTTCGGTTTTGTCTGTTAGGTCCGTTAGTGGTTCCGTGTGTGACTCTGTAATTGTGTCAGTTACATCCGTTTTTTGTTCCGTGCGTGTCGTCTTAAAGTATGTCCGCCACTCGTCCATTTGGTTCATTAAATCCTTGTGTGATTCATTAATTTGGTTTATTAGCTCTGTCTTTAATTCTGTCTGTGATGTCTTAAATTCTAATTTTAATTCCGTCTTCAGTTCCGTGTGTGATTCTGTAATTTTTATAGCTAATTCATTTTTTAATTCTGTCTGTGATGTCTTAAAGTCTGTTTTTAACTCCACCAGTGTCTTCAAATCGTCTTTTATACTCATCAGAAATCTCATAAGGTCCTGGTTTCCGTCGGCTTCTGCTTCTCTCACCTCCGGTACCGTCGCCTGGTCCATGTCCGTGTCTGTCACCTCCAACTCTGTCTGCCTCGTGTACGTTTCCTGTAGGTCGCCCCCTGCGTCCTGCTCTATGTCTTGTCTCCTTACATCCATTTCAACCCCGTATATTAGTCCCGATCTTGTGATTCTTTTTGTGCCCTCGTCCGTCATATCTGTTTCCTTGTTTTGAACTCGTTTTCTGTAAATAAAGAAAAAAAACTTGCGGGCCCCACCTAACTCGGGCTCCCGGATTCTACTCTCTTTCACTCTAACACCTTTTTAACCTTTTTCTCGAGCCTCACGTTGGGCGCCACCTTCTTATATCCGCCCTAAATTTACTTTACTTTATTTTATATCACCCCTATTACTTTACTTTCGCTTTGGGCTAATACCTTCTTTATTTATTACTTTTTAACTTTAAACAAAATTTGTTTAACGACTTTTGTCGTCGTCCCTAATGATTTCAAATCGAGGTGCTTTAGCAAACGTTTGGTTGGTTCTTTTTTTACTAATTACTATATTTTATATGCCTCGACTATTTGAAACTTTAATCTCAGGGTTTTCTCACCTACTCACCGTGAGTTCAATCGTGAGTAGATGTACACTACCCAACCAAACTGCACCCTCGTTTGTTTTACCACTTTTTTAATGTACTGAATTTACTATGTATGCCAAAATTTAATAGATCAAAGTTGCCTGATGCCAAATTAATTTATGTAACTGTTTATGACTTTAATTTTTGACGCTATGATATATTTTACGGTACTTACCAGAAATATACCGCGCTGAAGGCCTTCCTTTAACTGCTGGCTCAAGTTCGAAATCGCCGTACGCACTTTCACAAAAGATTCTCCAATTTTGTCCGCTTGCGTACTGCCTCCAGGTGTTCTTAAAAACAAATTTCGTTGACCCAAACCTGAAATAAATTTACCCCAATTTAGAATTTAGCAAAAAAAACCGTTGTCTACTTCCCCTGCGTTAGTTCTTCCTCGCCGTATCTTGATCTCCTGTTCCTCTGCTCCGTACCCCAATTAATCCTCTCTTCGCACAATCCAATTCAAACCCGCTGTCCTAATACAAATCACTCCTAGTCCTGCTATTCCAATTATCCATACGATGTCCTTACTGCCTTTTAATCTTCTCAAATCAATCCAAAATTACTTATGTCGTCGATGCCTTCTTTATCCACTCCTATCTCCTACTGCCGTTATACCAAATCTATTCCAAAACCAACACCAATCTTCTCAAACAAATATCCGTCGCTTTCCCCGTTCCACTAATAACCACTTCCAAAATCTTCTTTAACTACACGCTGACTTTCCCGTTGCACTTTTAAACACTTTTACTTTTTTTTATACTCGTCGCCTTTTTTTTTTCTCGAAGCTTCTTATTCCTTTCACACTTGGATTAAATAATACTCGATGATACTTATATAAACTTTTATTTCAAAATATTTTACAACTTAACGCAGGTTTCATAAAATAGGTCTTTATCTGAACAATTTCGAAAAGTAAGTCCCTTATTTATTTTGCTTAGTTATTAAATCAAAAACTTAGCTTACTAGAATAACATTTTAAACATATAACATCCAATAACAAATCATCTTTCTTTCAGTGTCCGACATACCTTCGCTACAGTCTTTATAATAATTTTAAATTTCTACTATTGGTCCAAAACACTTCACTAAACTCCAATAACCTTTACATTTTGATTCACTTTAAATTTTGATTTACAATTCGTCCAAAAGTTTGATTCTATAAAAGGAAAAGCCAAATAATTTATACACGACCTGGACGCTTTGTTATATTGCAGATATCCATAAATGCGTTCGGCTTTCCGACGGCAAATGTACTCTCAACTGGCTCATGAAATATCAACTCAGTATAAAACCTCAAGTACCGTGCATTATATCAACGTCATAAAGTCATGTTATCTACCTTTTGGCATATAAGTTTCAATCTGAAATGGTACATACTTTAACGTATGTAAAGTATAGCAAAATTTATAGTTTTTAAATTATTAAATCTGAAATATTGATCCTATCGTTTGGCATACACCCCTATTAATACAAATATACCTTTAGAAACCTTATACCCCCCCCCCCTTACATAATAATATATATATATATATATATATATATATATCTGTTAACAAGTGTGCTCTAAATTCAAGTACAATAAACCTAATTGGCCCTTCTTTTAATATTTACAACACAGAAACTAGTGAATTGGTTGGCAGCTTCTTTAGCCTGCAGTTGTTTTAAAATTATACCTCCTTTTGCGCTTATTTAAATGCCTAAAATAACTAATTTATTATGCTCGATTCTGTGCATTGTAAGCCAATTCTAAGTATTAGTAATAATAATAATAATAATAATAATAATAATAATAATAATAATAATAATATTAATAATAATAATTATTATATATATATATATATATATTGCTGTGGCAAAGTCTTACGTTGGGCGTCGCTAAAAGGGTTGTGACAAGCCTTTGTTAGTGGGAGTGCCAGTAATTAATGTTGTGGCTTGGGTACAGCAAACTGTAACAATGAGAATGCAATAGGATATATGAAATTAGTATCTTACCTTCCTTTTTAATGCCTGGTTTGATCATTCATAAAAGCCAACCCATTTCTAGCACAATCCGAACATAGAAACGACAACTAAACCTTGCTAGAAGGTTCAAGATGCTGATATCATGAGGGCTGGCGCTTATAGAAGTCAATCGAAGCTAAGAAGAAAGGGTAGTTGATCAATTGTTATTAAAACGTCACGATGCCGCCGAAACAGTGAAAATATATCACGTAGTAAAATATTACAGCTTTAGTAGTTGAAATTATTTTATTTATGTAGCGAAGGAAATTGTTTTTAAATATACAGAAGTGAGATTAATCAAGAAACTTAAAAATAAATTGTTCTCTGATAACAATTATAATCAGAATTTTATAGGTAAAAGACTGCTTTAAGAAATGGCTTGATAACTGGAATAAAGAACTTGAATAATTAAACATGATGAACAAATTGTAAATTTGGTGTTGCAATTTTACTCCTGTATATTTTAATTTTAAACTAAACATCAAGCCCGTGGACGCATAGTTTCGACCGCACAAAATACGAAGTATTTTGCAAATTGTTTTTGGAAGTAGACACAATTTTTATGCTGACCACCGTAGAATGCCGTTTGATGTAAAAACAGACACAACATGAAATGTTCTGTTGACTCCAGGAACACCTTTTACTACCCGACCACGTAACCACTTCAGGGGGAAGAATTTTTATGGTAAATTAACACTAAAGTATGTTTTGGTAGGGGTGGATGACCTTTACACCATTTGTGTCGCTAATTACGAGTTATGCAAGTATTCACAAGACCACCTTGTTACGTTGTAGAGAGGGGAAACGTATATAAAAAAAAACAGTAACTGGAATCTAGATAAAACGGGCTAGCTACAAAAGCGGAGAGTGGGGTGAGTCAGAATGTGCCAAATTTTCTTATTTATGAAAAATTAGGCGGCATCCAGGTATAAATTTTATTTACAAGCTATAATTTGCACAAGAGAAACATGTGGTATGAGCAAATAAAATAACGAAAATCAAAATCAGTCCGCGACGGAAATACTAATTTCTATAGGACAAATAATCCGAAAGGATTTTTTTTCAGTACTACACACAATAGAAAAACATATTGCAATCGAATTTACAATGTTAAATCTTGGTTCTCATAGACATGTAACCGTTTATGAGTAAATTGAGAATAAATTACTTACATGATTTTCATGATCACCAGATAACTGTCGGAATGCACTCCGGCCGCCAGGACGCGTGGTGGTAGTGTGTCTGAAACAGGTCGCATAAGAAAAAACTTATAAGCGGTAGCGGTTAAACTTACTTGCTACAATCAACAACCAGAAAAATCCGAGGAAGACTTTCAGCCGCGTTAAGACCTGCTTCTTTTCTGACAGCAGCAGAGTAAGACATAGAAACGGATAGAACATCAGCTGCAATCGGATTTGCTACCTAGCCAATAGCAGATACACGAACAGGAGCAGGCAAAATCTTAACAAGTGCAGCAAATACCATCGATCCGGGTTCACTAACTGCAAACCAGAATTTTTCTTTCAGCATTTTCGTTACTATCATTTTAGCTACATCTATCGTGTCTGACACGACTAAAATTCCTTTGACCAAATCATTTCGGGCGGCAGTAACAAGCTTTTTAGTGGTTGCGGTAAAGATCCAAACGGACCTGTGACTAAGGACATATCAGACTATGCTGAAGAGGTAAAAAAGAAAACCTCGCTAGTATGAATCAATGCTCCAGGACTTTCCAATGCGTCCAGCATCTTCTTGTTTGTGAAACCGCAATATGGGCGCATTGCTCCTGAAGACAAGAACAGTGCTAACCCTGTAAAATGTGTGTATTTCACCGTCGGGAGCAGATTTGAAAATGAATGAAATTCGGGACCACGAAAATATAAGCAATCCCCATATTTTTTTAACATGCGTTGCCAAAACACTTTCAAATGTCGTTAGATAACCAAACCGGCAAATTTGAGTACATTGCGCTGATTAAGTACTTTTCGAGGAATCTTATGTTATTCAAACTCGTATTCCTGTTTAAAAATAGAACGAATGCTTTCTTTGGAAATCAACAATTGTAGATAATCCAATATATTTGCTAGAATAATATTTCTGAAAGCCACATTTTTGATAAATTGTCTGTTGTTCTATTACGAGAGCAATGGTTATATTCACACGAAAATAGTTGTACAAATTAAAACATACCGGATGTTGAATAAGCATTTATTTCCAGCGTTTTAGAATGCGCTTTAAAGAAATAGATTCATAGGTATAATTAGCACGTAACAGTCAGGGGCGTTTCTTATGACAGGTAGTTATGGAATATTGAACGAAAGCGCGGAGTATTTATAAGAAACCTTAAAATAAACAAAAACCACTCAGCTGGGTGTAATTGAACGTAACAGTCTCTTCCAAAAATGCTTTTGTACGCGGGAGAACTGCCATAGGGAAAGACCATTGAGTTTGAGATCATCGTTATTAGTATAGAGCGGTGGGATTTTTTTTTCATTAAAATATGACCGGGGGTAAGCACATCCAAAAAATTTGGATTAGTGCTGAATGGGACTAAAGGGCGTCAGTTTCTCACAGCCTCGACTTTACATTAAAACCGTAAGAAATTCTTCGTATGTTTAATAATAATAATCGGTTACCCGCGTTAAATGTGTTTTAAAAAGTTTTATCGAAGCCTCCCAAAAACCACCTCAGTTAGGTCGAAAAGCAACAGGAAAAGTATAGCGCAGTTATCTAATTACCGTGCGGCGGCGTGTCCCAGGGCTAACCTACTGTCTTGTGTAATTTTTGTATCTGATTGGTTCGTTGAGTCTAAAAGCTAATGTAGTGTCTTGTGAAAATTTATAACTGATTCGTTCATTCGAATATCTAATATAATATTTATGAAAATTCGTGTGCATTTTGTTTTACATTTTTACAGAGTGATTAACTATTGAAATTATTGTATTTATTTGAGATATGAAAATAAATACACTTCAACCCTTTGACATTTCATTAAATTTACTAGATGCATGGAGGGTTCAACCAAATTTTGTGTTACCGCATTCAATTTTTCGGTTAAAGCCTGGGTCTCACTCTTCACAATCAACCAACAGTTATCCGATCTTGTAAGTAGAGAGACACCGGCTTGGTCTAAATCTCGCGTTCTATAATCCGCCAATTGATTACTTATACGATTTTGCCTCGTGTTTTTTGCCCTTACAAAACACTCTCCTGATACGTTTAATAAGCCTTGTGCGGTAAAGGTATCATTCTTTGGTTTAAGTCGATCATGAGTGTCTATAATAACTTTGTTAAACTTCCTTTTCGTATCATTCGCCTGAATTCCTCCACTTATGTTATGTGCTTATTCCAAGGCATCTACCTCAATTTTAATAAAGTTCAGTAAATTCATTATTTGTTTATTATAATCAATTGAATCGCTTTTACCGATCACTGAACCATCTTCTGCATGAGGTTCGAGTTTTCCTTGGGAGTGTTTTGATTTAAACCTATTAAACTGTACCCGCAAATCGTAAGGGAGTACCTTAAAAATCATAGATTTCATCACTAAGCCATATTGTTCACTAGAAATCCCAAGCGATTGTAGTGATCGCGTTATAGAAAAAGTCGCTTTGTATAATCGGCGCTAAGCTACAACGTCTTTATCGAATCTTACTGGAAGTAAAACACAAAGTTTTTAAGTATGGGAATCTATTATTCGTTCTGGTTGCCCGTACTCTGACTTTAAAAGCTCTATTGCATCGTTTAGACATTCTGGCTACACGTTAATTCAGCAATCAAGAGTGGGCCTTATTCGTTAATAGTGATTTCAAATATTAAAATTTTGAATTATTATATAAAGCTTGACTATATTGTTCCCAAAAGGCAGGCCATGATTCCAGTGATTCGTTATACGTTACCAAATCAAGTTTTGGAATTCTTATCATCCTTTGGGGAACACTTTCTGTATTTATATTACCAATATCATCCGCTAATAAAGCTCCTAAATTATCTGTTGCTGCTACAGGTCTTTCAGAGTTAACAACCAGACCTTTGATATGATGAATGCCCTTGCATCAAACTGATCTGCTTCCGTTAATTTTCGTTTCATAATCTCCAGTTTGGCAATAGCTTCCAACGCCTTAAAATCGTATTCCACGATTTTATCACATTCTACTCCAAGTTCTCATCTGTTGAGGTAGGTACAATTTTTTCATCCAAACCGTTAATGGAAACACGTTACAGTTTTATTCGTTCACACACGTTAATATCTACCTCCTTTACCATCACTTACACGTTATTGCACAATTCGGTAAATACTCCCTGTATGTTAGTTGTGGTTTGTTTTGTATTTTTCTTAATCTTTCATGGGTATTAAACCACTCGGAGTTTTTAAAATTGTCTTGATTTACGTTTCGATCCATGACCTAGGATCGTTATCAAAATAATTCTTAAGTTTGACAAATCTTTAAGTTTGACAAACTTAAACTTAAATAAAGACAATTCTAAAACTCTGAGTGGTTTAATACCCATGAAAGATTAAAAAAAATACAATTTGGTAAGCTGTGCTCTATAATCTTTTCGTAACGTTAAATTTACCTTCGATTCCATTATTTTGCTTTCTCACAAAGTTATTTCAGTAGATTACAGCACGCAACAATTACAGCACTTTTCGGGTTTCTGCGCCAATGTTAAGAATATTTCGTTAGCGTTACTCTAAAAGGAGACGTTCGTCCATCCAACTAATAAACAAGTGCTCTTTATTGTTAGTGCTTTAAAAGTACGAAAAGCAAAAATATTAATATTATATAGTAACACATACAAAATGACTTTTTATTTGATTGACAGCCAGACCACTACTAGATTTTTATGTAACTACAAAATGGGTGTAGAACTGCACATTCACTGGTCGTCCGTTATAGTTTCAACAGTGTTTGCTATTAAATTGTATCTGTATGATGCTGAAAAGCAAAATCCTTCTCCGAATCACTACAAAAATAACACCTTTTGGACGTTGCAGATTACGTACTATGTAAATAATTGTTATAGGCGCTTTTATATGTCTTCTGTTGGTTTAAACTTGTGCCTGTTTCTGAAACCTGCATACTTTTCTGTTAATCTCAAATATAATGAAAACGTTTATTGATCTATTGTTAGGTTGGGGTTTGTGCCGAAGTTGAAGATAAATTAATATGGTTTCACTTCAAATAAAAATTAGGCGTGTAGAATGCCTTACACTTACAGTGACTTTCAATCCTAGAAGCTCCTCTATGCTGGCACTCTCCGACAATCGCGGGGTCTGCAGGTATGTAGTTACGTCACTGGTCCGCACTATATAGGTATGTTTATTCAGTAACAGCACGACTGAGAATAAAATATTTTTTACACTTTAAGCTGCCTTTTTAATATTTCGTCAGGTGTTGTGCACGTAGAAAGCACGTACCACTTATTTTCATAATGAATGTATATTTACGTGTTAACAGGGAAAGTTTTTTGGGTGAAAAAGCAATCTCAATCCATTATGTGATGTTTCTTACATTAGCTTAAAAGAGAGCTTACTGACGATTCATCTGCTTCAACAGTTAACGAGGTTATAAAAAATTAAACCATGAGCTATAAATGCTGTTTCTGGTTACCTGTTGAAAGCGGATGCGAAAATCCACCTGAGTATTCTCTAAAAGCTTTTAGATATAATCACTTATTTACAAGATGTAGTAAAAGTACTAAGCTTACTAAGTCAGCCCAAAATATTGAAAACTGTAATATTAGCAAGTAAATCCTCTAGAACGGCGTTTTGAGTTTGTGCGCTATAAACAAGTTCTTAATGAGATTTTCTGGATTGTTCTAGTAACAAAATTCTTTAAGGCTAGAGCGATTATCATCAACTCCATGTAGTGAGAACATTTAAAGCACTTAGCAATTTATCACTGTAATGTAATTACGAGAACAAAAGGAGTACTGCAGGAAGTAATTACTTTAGAAAATGAAACGGGTCGAGCTATTTGTCAAATATTTGCAATTTAATGCTGCGCCAAATTTTGTTCGTAATCAATAGAAAAATAGTTTTTCCAAATCCAAGTCTTAGGTGTATATTTGATATCATTTTTTATTTAACTCATTTATTTTTAGTACAAAGTGTTGTATTTTGCGTCCACGTGGGCTTTATGTTAATTTAATAAATAGATATTCACGACCAGAATTGTAACACTAAATTTACAATTTGTTTGCATCACTTAAATCTTCGTTTCTGTCTGGCCCTGGTACATTATGTTCAATCCAATGGGTATGCAATACCACACAAGCATTGAATAATTTGCTGGCCTTTTCAGGTGAATAATGCAATACTCTACCGCAACAAACACCTGAATTGCATTTTTAGTAAACCAAATGCTTGTATGTTTACAATTATACCTATGATGTGGATCATTGGTTCCGGTTCTTATTTAAAGGGAGTAGAAAATTTGAGCCGGTTGTGGAACCTCATTTTCTCCCAAATCCTTCATTTCCTCCTGCCTCCCTAGCTCATATTTTGAGATAAATCTATCTTGTTTGGTGTTAATTAATATTAGATTTTTTTCAACTGAATTTCTATGAATTTTTTTATATTGCGTCACTCCCCAAGGCGGTATCCCAATTTTAAGAATTTTTACCAGCAGCGATTTCTGACCATCCTTATAATTTTTTTTAGCCATGCGACACATCAAATTACTCTAGAATTTTACACGGAATCCGAATCTGTAAACAGATTTAAAATCCGACCACCCCTTACCGTTTTACACACATGCAAACATATAAAACATATAAAAATTTATTTTCGTTTCTTTTAAGATAAATATATTTTGTTTGGCATCAACTAATATTAGACTTTTCTAGATTTTAATTAAGACCACCCCTTACAAAGTTACACCTTTTAAAGGCCCCGAACCTCTAATTTTTGCCCATCTATATTTAACTCCATCTTTAAAACCTTTTCTTTTTCGCTACCCAAAACATATGCTTTAACCAACCACTTCCCGAGAAATCTAAAACCGCTGAAATTTTAGAAATGAACCCTTTATAAGCCATAAGTGTTTGATATTTAAAACCATTTTCAAACAGCAATGTTCTGTTTTTAGAATAATGTAAAACATTCTAATCTAATGTGTTTTTTAATATATAAATGGGAAGGTTAAGTTTAGCAACAAAAACCACACTCTTTAATCAGAATATTCAAAAAACACGACTTTTAAAATATTAAACAGGGTAAACCTTTACACAAAATTTTATCAATTTTCTGATTTTGCATTTAGTTAACTCGATACTAAACAGGTACTTTCTTGCCGAAAAGACTCCAAACCTTTAATATTTGTCCAGCTATATTTAACTCCATCTTTAAAACCTTTTTTTTTGCTAAAAAAGTACTTAACCTATAACCTTGTGTCCCCATGCGTAGGGTGCTGTACTATTAGAGATGACGTACCTTTTGTCATCCTCGCCCGACAAACTAATTTTATTGATTAACTGTATATAAAGCTGGTGTTTATAACTCCGAATAGTTACCATGCTATGCGGACCCCAGAATTATTATTTACAATATCCCTAAAACTATCAACACCGATCCCCCTCACAACACTACGGCTAATTCCCTTAATCTTCTTTCGATAATGCAACATAATTTATATACAACTTTATTAAAACAATTTAGAAATTTAATCTAACAAAAAAATTCATTTCGAATAAATACAACGTTCCGTCGAGCGCATGTTAAATTGTTATCTTTGTGCAGTAGGCAATGACTTAAACCATCATTCTTCTTTTGCAGCTGTTCTACTCATTTGTTTAACACTGATGTTAAACTAATAGAGTCATCATTATCTAGTTGCACCTTCGGCACAAACTGAAGCTTTGGTTTGTAGTATTTGTTTTTCATAACTTCTGGTGCAGCCTCGTAAATCGATGATAATGCGAGACCGAGCTCCTTTTCGTTTGTGTCAGAAGCCGTAATTAAATTAATAAAAAACTGTATAAACTTTTTAAAATCAGATATAGGTTTATCCAATTTTTTATTTACATATTGTTTATTAACTGCATCAGCGGGTTCAACTGGGTGAGCAAGCATTGTGATACGTCGTTTTCTTGCATTGAAGGCTTTATCTTTACGCTGAACATCTTCCATACTTTTTAGACAGTATGAAAAGCTTTTATTTACAAGATTGACGGCAAACTCTTTAGAAACACAATCACTATCGTCTTTAGGACCCATTACATAAACTAGCATTCTTTTACGAAAACTAATTGTTTCTTCTCCAGACTTGAATACTATAGTGTTTTTCTGATTAGCTAGATCATAATCTTCTTTCGGGTCTGATGAATTCACTAACCTTCTTTGCTGCATATCGTATCCATCACCATTCGACGTTAGCAGAAATCCTTGACCTGGCAGCATAAATTTTAAATACTTCTACGTCGTATTTATGGAATTTATGATTTACTTAGTTTTCAAATAAATTACCAAGCGAAAGTTGTATATTATTTGTAAGTGCAGTTAATTAGGGTTTAAAGTCTAATTTGTTTTAAATAAAGAAATTGAATACTTGACTATATTCAATGATTCACTCATTGTCGACTCATAAGTTTGAACAATTTGTATCTCATTTGTTAAACGCAAGCCATTTATACGCTTATCAACGTTACCTAATGACCTAGCCATAATTACTAATTGGAAGTCAGTTTTGTAAATATTTTGAAAGTGAAATTTTGTTTCCCTAATACTAATAATGTTTACAAATTAATATAAAGCTTCAAAAATACTATTCTTTAAAATACAAACGTTTTGCATGGCGCAGTTCAGAAAATTTTTCGAATGCAGTAAACAATGGTTAGATTGACTATCTTTTCGTAACTGCTTCAAATTTGCAATACCAAACTGTTCAAGATTCACAACTTCGTTAGCTGAAAGATAGCGGGTGATGATGTTTTTCTTTAACAACCCTTTTACATAAACGGTCGCATGTACAGGTACTATTTCTTGCAAAAATAAACTTAAACATTGAGCTGATAATTCATTGATAGCAGGGATGTCCCAGTCTAACTCGTGTAGCTGATTCTTACAAAAATCGTTGTCTTTGGAAATCCTCGTCCAAGTTTTCACTTCTTAACGGTATATGCAGAATTTCGTGCCATAATTCGTCCGTTCCAACATTCAGTACAGTTATTTCTTTCACAAAAATTCGCTTGACTTGTACTGGAACTCCTGGATACCCAAAACATACATGTTTACCTGGTGAAAATTTGATGTAAATTCACCTAGCGCATAAGTAGCCTTACCTACTAGTATGTCGATACGTAATGACACTCTTACATTACTTGTAACGTCAACACCAGAAAACAATCGACTTCTAACTTGTAATTTTTGATCAAGTCGATGATATTTTGACAACTAATGTTCTGGAACATGGCTCCATCGTAACGCAGAAGATTCCTTGGTGTGCATTTTTCAGATATAAGTTTAAACTGATTCAAATTGAAAACAATACTCCTTATATACCAGCATTACAGGAATGCGCATGGGCAGGGGTGCGCACGCGCTGGGGTATTTCTTTAACAAAAAAAAAGATCTTAAAGATGGAGTTAAATGTAGATGGCAAAAAATAGAGGTTTTGGATCTTTTCGACAAGAGATTAGTTCAGATACAAATTGCATTTTCCAAAGTATCTATTTAGTACCGAGTTAACTAAATGTAAAACCAGAAAATTAATAAAATTTTGTGTAAAGGTTTACCCTGTTATATAATATAATATTCTAATTAAAGAGTGTAGTTGTTGTTGCTAAAAACATTTATATATTAAAAACACATTACATTGGAATGTTAGAGGGTATGTTTGTAAAACGGTAAGGGATAGTTGGATTTTAAGTTTGTTTGCATATTTGGATTCTGCGTAAAATTCTAGACTAATTTGACGTGTCACATGGCTAAAAAAATTTATAATGACAGTCAGAAATCGCTGCTGGTAAAAATTTTAAAATGAAGATAACGCTCTCTAAAAAATTCCTAAAAATTCTGATAGCTGAGAAAAATATAATATTAATTGATACCGAACAAGATAGATTTATCTCGTGTGTGGGAATGTACAGAAAGATTTATCTCGAGGGAGCAATTGAGGATGCTAGAGTAAATGAGGGCCCAGAACCAGCCCAAATACTCTGCTAAAGGGAGTTAGCATCCATGTTTTCAATTGATATCCCGAATTGCCTTACATAAATGCATATTTATATAAATCATCGACATAGGCAAGCTATTATATAATAAGCAATAATTTGCATTTGGTAGAGTTGTCTACAGAAATTTTGGACATTTGATTTACTCCAAATAAAAGCATCATTTGTGCTGCCATGATATAAAGCATTGACGCTCAAAATTTTCAATTTGTAGTTACAGATTTAAGAACGAAAATAGTTTTAATTGTCATTACTTTCCATACGTAGATAGTTCAATTATCATTAAAGGGTCTGAAAAATGGTAAAACACCAGGTACAGATAAGATGCAAGCAGAAACTTTAAAAATCGATGGACAAGCAGTAACAGAACGTCTCTTCCAACTTGTAAGCTGTATGTGTGAGACAGGTGAGATACCCAAAGATATCAAACGTAACATCATAGTCACTATACCAAAAAGAGAAGCTCGGATAGATGTGAAAGTTTTCAAACAATAAGTTTGACAGCACACGTGTCAAAAATATTAACTAGAATTATACAAAGGCGAATGCAAACTCGAGCTGAAGAAATATTAGGAAAAGATTAATTTGGGTTTAACGAAACAAGGGAACACGGCAGGCTATTTTAGCTCCGAGGATGATAATCGAGAAAACAATAGAAAAAGGGAAAATCGTGTATATAGGGTTTGTAGATCTAGAAAAAGCATTCAACAATGCACACTGGAAAAAACTGTTCGAAATACTCAAAAGGATTGGAGTGAGTGTTAAGGATAGACGGATGGTATATAGCTTATACAAACAGCAAACACCAGTAATAGAATTAGAACAGGAGTGTAGAGAAGTAAATATTAGGAAAGGGGTGAGATAGTAATGTGCCCCATCCCATTAATTTTTAACTTGTACATCGAAGGGGCGATGAATACTGTCAAATGCAAGAAGATATTTGGAATTATTATGCAGGGACAAAAGATTGATATATTTAGATTTGCAGATGATATAGCGGTATTAACATCTAGCAAGAAAGAGTTAGAAGCTGTTTTTAATAAAATAGAAACAGTTCTTATAGAGAGATACGGTATGAAAATTAACAAAAATAAAACTAAAGTGCTAGTATGCGAAGGAGGGGAAAATAAATTGAAAACTAGAATTTAAATAGGCCCCGAGAACTTACAAGAGATTAAGGATTTCTGCTACCTAGGAAGTCAAACACCGCAAGATGGAATTAGCGCAAAAGATAGGAAAAAGGAGAGGTAGATGTAGACCTAAGTTAGACTATTGCACACAAATAGCGAAAGATGTAGGCTGTGGGAATTTCAGGGAAATGTACAGACTAGCTCAGAATAGAAATCAATGGAAGTACGCGTCCAACCAATTCCAAGATGCCCAGTTCTATAGAAAATGAGTAATTTAAATTTTCCAATTATGGAAAACAAGTAAACAGCTTGTCACTCAACTGAAAATAGACTTACTGGCTAAAAAAAAGTCACCTTCAATATTACCAATAACATCCAATAGCGAAAACTGCTTTGGAATACAAACTGCAAGAAGGCCGGTAAATTTCCTTAAAAAAACTGGCTTACTCCAGATGGTAGTTGACCAAAGAACAAGAAGTCCTTGAGGGTTATTAGAGTTATTTCTAAACCATTTTCTAATATCGGTCTACACGAAGTTTTTAGAAGTTAAATTTCCAGCTCAATATGTAAACAAACAAACTCAATCACATCTGCGTAGTTATAGCATTTCTACATAAAGCTTTAGGGTATTTGTCAAATCATCCTATAAATTTGTTGTATCTTTATTATATTTTAAGTGTATGCCAGCCATTATCTGCTGTATAATAGTTGTATATTAGTTATATATTAGTTACGAATAGTTGAATCCTACTAGATCGAGGCACGTGTTGAAAGTAAATGTAAATGAAGTGCGAGGCGAAGATCGCCGACATTTAAAACTTTCCACATCTTTATAGTACGAAGTTCTATTAGCGAATGTCCTGGGAGGATCGAAATAACCTGTATCAGAGCTCTTATCTTTGCGCATGATTACGGCATAATCAAGAAGGACGATAGAATTACGTTCGACATTTAACCACGTAAATCGATTTATTTGAACTTTGTCATGTGTGTTTATTTTATACTTTAACGATAATTAAAATACTAATTAAATGCGTTTCACTTATTTATTCTATTTATATAAAAGATTCTCAAATAAATAGAATAACATCATTATACAAGGTGGATGCAGAAATGTATAGCTACTTCATAATTTTTTTTGAGAATGCTTGGGTTTCGGAAAATTAGAACGATTTATTCTGTACTATCAGAAATTGTAATAATCTCGCTTTTAGACAATGTTATACCATCTACTCCTTCTAATGTACCTTTCATAAAAATATTTGTGGATAATATAATAATAGCTGTACCTGAAGATAAAATAGACGAAACGCTGCAAACATTTAACAGTTATAATTCCAATATACAATTCTGAATAGATATTTAAAATAAAAGCACAATTCCATTTTTAGGTACATTATTAATAAGAAAAACCAATTTAATAATTACAGATTGATATCAAAAACCAATGAGTTCTAAGCGTTACCTAAATTATAAATTTAACCACCCTTTTAATATGACAATAAATTTCAAAAATAGAATCAGAAAACTATCACATGCTTCTCTATATACAAAAAATTTAGCACTTTTGGAAAACACATTAATACATAACAATTATCCAAAAACACTATCAAAAACTTCTATATAACCAAAGAACAATTTTATCAAACAATAATCATAATACACCAAATTCTACTAAATTCAAAGTTTATAGACCCATACCATTTATTCAAAGTTTAACTACTAAATTAAGAAAAATGTTTAAAAAACCTAAATATCAATATTGCTAAAAGAAATGTACTAACAATAAAAAAATCTACTTTCGTAACTTAAAGAAAAACATCAATTAAACTTCAGAGAAATGTTATTTACAAAATTAACTGTCTAGATTGTTATCAATGTTATATTGGTCAAACGTCTCAAAATATTGGTCAAGAAATTACTCAACACGAAAGTAATATTAGAGTAAAACCAAAAGCATGTCCTTTAACAACGTAGACCCTTATCAAAAATCATAAAATGGACTTTTCAAATCCAAAATTAATGAAAGTGGAACAAATGTTTTCAAGAGAACATTGTTAGAGCTGTGCTGCATAAAAATCCAAACAAAAGAACTGACATTGATAATCTAAGTGTTATTTATTCACATCTGCTTAATATAAAAAAATGATCATATCTTTGTTAATATTATTAATACACTCATTGTTGGCAACACAGACACAACCCTCTTTTGAAACACACACACAAACATAAATACACATCACTTGACACTCTTAATATTCAAACACATTCACTCACAAACCGTTAAGAACAAAAATATTTTTTTATTCTCACTGTAAGTCAATCATATTTGATCCATCCTCTGTAAAGCATTAATTTATTGCAGTTGTTGCCTATGATCAAGCATTTAAATAAATGCGAAAATTTAGGTCATAATAAAGAGTCTTAAAATATCAATATCCAGCAGACCTAAAAACTTATAAAGAATAAACGGTATTTTATATATACCAGCTTGTATAAAATTAACTCGGCACCATTGCTAACTTTGTTATTATTGGAGGTATGAAGTTGGTTAAATGAGCAAAGAAGCTTAGTTTTTACAGCTGATTACCGTGGACAGCGCAAAAAATTATTAAACATCGCTGTTTCGAGATATTGATCAAAACACTGACTTTTTAAATGGAACACCCTGTATATTTTTAATTTAACTGAAACAGAAATAAATTCTTAACAAAAGGTCTTATACACTCTTATATCAAAATCCATAAGATAAAGTAAATATTAACAAATTTGTAAGTTAATCAAGGTAGGCGCGGATATTTGAACAGAATTCATTTGTTTAACAAGTGTATATCATTTCGTGTGTTTAATTGTAGCAGTCAACTTTAAGGAGTGTTAATAACATTGTTAAAATGCCTTTTACTCATGAAGAAAGATGTGATATGTTGGAAACTTTTATAATAAGTAGAAAAAATAGTACCAGAACATTACATTTCTATCGCGAAAAAATTCCTAATCGAAACTCTCCAGACCGAAGATATATTTTAATTCTGTACGAAAAATTTAAAGACAATAAAAATTTGTTTTTGAAGAAAAAACTAAAAAGAGATTTATAATTAGTGAAAACGTTGAAACAAATGCATTAGCTTATTTTCAAACATTTCCAAATGATTCTATTAGAAATTTTCTAATGCTTAGCTTGCTACATCCGCCATATTATCTCTATATTGTTCTAGTAGTAGGATAGGATCAATATAATATTTTCTAGTACATAAGTGAAACCAGCGCTTCTAATTAAAACAAGTTCTGAGTGATCACGCATTCGGCAAAGATACAATCTCATTCCAAGGTGGAAACAGCTGTGCATTCCAATGCTAAGTACCATTTAAAGACAAGTTTTTAATGCATTGAAAAAATCGTAAAACGCGTTCTAAAATACGTCCTCTTAAAGAAGTATTAAACACTCTTTTAAACTCGCTACGTATATTCCTGAAACCAATGCTTTAGAACTCGTTCTAAGGTATGCTTTTATTAAAGTATTTGGCGAAAACGTGAATTTAAACAAACTACTTGGATCTTTTTAGACCTCTTCACTTTTGGTATATCCTTTGAAAGAAGATACCCTTATAGATGTTTTCAGGCCAGTCTGGTAGCATCAAAATCAAATTGCAAATGACACCATAAATCACAAATGACAGGAATGAACATGCCAATTAGTGTATCTGTAGAACGCGGTAAGACAGGTAAAGACTATAAATCAAATAAGATGATACTTTTTAATGGCCATAAATGATAATAAAAGCGATAGCGAATGAGTTTTTCACGTACATCCCTGTAAATCACACTAACTAAAGCAGATAGTAAAATTTTAACAATCTTATAAATTACAATGATAACTATAAAATGAACAAAATTTTGTAGAAGATACCTCATGTTATGAGTCATATCACCTAGAAAAAGAGTGGAAGCTTTCTAAACATGCGACGTAGTAAATATTTTATAATATAATGCCGCGAAAGATTGCAAACGGGATATTCATTGAATACCGCTCATTCGTTTTAGTCGATCTATTCTTAAATGTGCTTGCGGACGATGCTCAACTAAATGTTAAAGCAATCTGGAGCAACTGAAATTATAAATTTTGCGAAAAAAGTTGCCAATTTCATGTACCTAACTAAATGCTTAGATAAACAGGTAATACCATTGTTAAAAAGCTAGCGTTGTGCACTCTGCCATATACTTAAATTCTAAAATAGACACCAACAAAGCTATCTCCTTTAGAAGACAATCCTGCACGTATACTTCCACTAGCACTCTTAAATGTACACAGCAACAAAGCACTAACAGTTTATCGAGAACATGCTGCATTGCATCACCTTAGCTTTCGAAGTAATTTAATCTATCCCAGTGATGGATAATCTTATCACGTTGCTGCAAATTGCTTAAAATACAAAATAAACATCCACCAAAGGAGATGTGTTGCTCTAGAAACGCTCTGAAATTAGAATTGCATCAGTATCATGAGTTAATTTCCGGAGTTTACACTACATCACGTTCAGATAATGTTTTTGCAAATGCACTTGTTGTTTCGTACTAAGGAAATTGAAGAATAATTTTAAAATTAATTTTATAAAGCTTTTGTGTAAGTTAACTGGATTTGTTCAGTTCAATTTATAGTTTGTTACATGACACCAATTATTCTGAAAGTAACAGCACAATGTGGTTTCGGTATAATTATGTACGAGAACCGTTCAACAGAAACACATTTAATCAGTGTAGCCTTGATTTCGTTTCTATGAACACGGAATTTATTTTTACATATTGTTTGCGTAAGTGGCACTGACGCGTCCGGTTGCAGCTTACCGTTTTTTAAATATTGTGACTGAATTAAATATGGCATCCGTACAGAAATTATATGCGTGCCGTTATTAAGTTTTCGGCCGCTGAAGAGTGTCAAGCAATGGGAATTTATAAGAAAATGAAAGCTGTATTTGGTGATTATAGTTATTCTTAAACGGAAGTGGTTGAATGGTACGATAAATTTTGACAGAGATAAGAATTCACTAATTATTTGGTCCATAACGGACCTGCACGTATTAAAACATCAGATAAAAATGTGTGACAGTAATCGTATACATGTTATAGAAATAATTGTTCAATTGTTGAAAGAAATTTCATTATAAAAGTTTAGTAGCTCTCTTGCTTTCACTTACGTTAACTTCTCTTTCTCTTTATTCTCACCCTGAGATCAGTCTTATGTAAACTCCGCAGTCTTTAAAGTCCGATACTAGTTTTGTCAAAGTAAGTTTATCTTATACTTTGCAGTATCTCCTCGGAAATGGGTACGGTGCGACATTATTAAATTCATCTATAAATAGACCTGTTCCCGAAATACCTTACCTTCAGACGTTTCTGAGATAAGGGAATCACTATCGTAATATCATGGTTCAAGTCAGCATATTTACACTGTAACTTGCCTAATTTTGGTTCTGGAACTTTCTGGCTCTAAGTCGAAATGTTGGGAAAGATAACATTATAAAGAACCATATTTATCATAAATAGAAATTAAATTCATGTGATTGCTTTGTACATAATTTCTTATATAATTGCACTGAGCGTTGTAACCTTCTACAACTTGAAGCAGTCTGCTATTTAAAGAAATAAAATGACAAAAGGCTAGTAAATATGTATTGCCTAGACCGGGTTCACCGATTCGAAATGGGAGAAAAATTTAAATGCGACTACTTAATACGCGTAAGACTATATATTAAAACACTTTTTCATATTTGTTTCTTTTCAAGCATCGTCTTGGTAGAAATTTGTTTGATTTCCCAGAACTTCAAAATTGAAGTTGCTAAAGAAATCGATGCATCAATAAGAAATAATTAAACTTGAAAATTGTTTACCTGGTTCCTAATTCAGTCTACCACGACCAACCCAAACGCCGTATTCAGAGCATAGGTTCTGCTGAGTTACTTAAGATTGTACCTTCCTTTAACAATTGTAAAGAAACTTTGCGTCCAACCGCAAATCCATTGCCCCAAAATCAAAATATGATTTATCTGCTACTGGTGAACCTTCCAAATGGTTACAATTGCTTATGTATAGATGGAGTTTGTTATTTAAAAGAGATTGAACATAATAGTATGTACAAAACCTGTAAAGCTTAAGTTTGAAGTTTAAGGACATTACCTGATTGGTATTTGTTTAACAGTAATTAATGGCGAATCCTCTTGGCTAATAATATGTAAAAAGGGGGGTCATCGTTATGCGATTCCATACTTTCGCATGAAGGTCTCAGTCCAACCAATATCAAAGCGAAACTAGATTCCACTTTAAAAAATTTATTTTTTATTTTATTTATTTCTTCCAACGTTTCAGTAGTCTGCTACCTGAAATTTAAGCAGACCTGACTTCCCCACACAAAGTAACCGTTATGTGTGTATGGGGGGGTGTGGTTGTGTGTATGCGTGTTATGTGTGTAATGTTGGTCCGTGTTACGTTCCCCCTCTAGAACCAGGACCATCGGCAGCCGGATATCCCAGTCGTCAGGGAAGAACGCACAACGGACATTGCCTTGTCAGTCCGGACCATCGGCAGCCGGAAATCCAGATTTTGAGAAGGCAATGTAAGTGTGTGTTGTAAGGTGTGTGTGTGTGTGTGTGTGTGTGTGTAGAGAGAGAGAGAGAGAGAGAGGGTTGTGTGTGATGTTGGTATCCGTGTTACGTTTCCCCTTTAGGACTAGGACCATCGAAAGCCGGATATCCCAATCGTCAAAGAAGAACGCTTGACGGATATTGGCTTATCAGTCCGGACTATCGGCAGCCGGAAATTCAGATGTTGAAAAAGCAATGTAAGTGTGTGTTGTAAGGTGTGGGGGTGCGTGTGGGTGTGTGGGTGTGGGTGTGGGTGGGTAGGTGGGTAGGTGGGGGAGTGGATGGGTACGTGCGTGCGTGTGAGTGTTTGATATGTTAATTTGTGTTTATGTTTGCCCTTTCGCAATTACTAGATGAGTATGCGACGTCACAATAACCTTGGCTGTTAAACAAAGACGAGCAAGATGGTAATAAAACTCGGCAATTTGGAACGCTAATAAGGATTTCCCAGAATATTACGTAAGATAAGCGTATATTATTTAGAATGGAATCGCGCAAATACTACTATATTCTAGAAATAGATAATTTTGTATATATAGAAAAGCGTTTATTAAATAAGGCCATTCATAAGTTTGATCGCGAAATATTATTTTGATTTAAGTCGCGAGCTGTTGCTTAGCGAAGATGATATTTGAAGTATGCAGTAAGCATACTGTAATTTAATAATTACGATGTTACAATGAATAAAGAAGTGCTGTTTTAAACAAAACTTGCATAAAAATGGAAATTATTAGATGTGGTTATATACAATAAAGAGGGAAATTCTTCAATATAACGCTACTTTATAAACTTTTATTAAATAATTGAAAGGAAGATATAAGCAAATATGAAAATTTGTAACTGCTGGTTCTAAATGGAGATTTTATGCATCATCTTGTAAGCAGATTTGCATGTCAATTTAAAAGAAGAAGATATACAAATACGAGTTGGATAAAAAAGCGCTTCGTGGATTTTGCAAGTATAATTTTTTGTAACTGATATTTGAATTTTATTATTTAATTTAATTTTGTTTAAGATAGTCCTAATCATTTTTTGTAAAGGATCTTTACCAGGAAAGTTTGTGTTCAGCGTTCGAAACACTCTGACCTTTTATAGATTATCTGTCAAGGATTTTTTTGGCCAAACAAACCTTACAAGCGCGAAGATCATAACCAGGTAAACTATCCGTATGGGAAGAAATTTAGTTCTGTAAATTTAAATAATGTAAGCAACTTTTCGTTTATAATTAAGTAGATAAGTACTTGTTAGAAGTAATTTGATGTTTGAAAGAAACATGCTGTAAATGTTCTATCTGCTTTTGTATGAGAGAAAATATTTTATGTATAAATGCTTTGTGATATTGCTGTGTTTGATTTCACTTTTAAAAACTCACATTTCCGTTGAGCTAGCCAGGTCAAGTTAAAAAAGAAAGTAAGTGAATAATTTCAAATTTTATAATTTGTTGCATCTGTATCACAGTACTCTTTTAGCGGTGCATCAAAGCGCGGCGTTGTCACAGCAATATATATATATATATATATATATATATATATATATATAATGCTGTGATATTCTTGCCTCACGGCTTGGGCGTACGTAAAATGTCGTGTTATCTTTCTGTAGGAAAAATAAAAACCTTTGTTATTCTCGCCCCACGAATTGGGCGCAATAAAATTCTGTAATATTTTCGTCAGCCCCTACGATGGGCAGCATAAATGCTGTGTTATTTTCTTATATTTAGCCCCTACGACTTGGGCATGTCATAAAATGCTGTGTTAACCCCTTTTTATTAATCAAGCACTTGTAAAATGTTAAGTTATAGATCTCTTTGCCTCAACTAGCTGATTCAATTAAATAAAGCAATTCTACAATGCACAATATAATGATTAAATATTTACAACCTTTTTAAAATCTTCCCCTTTTTCAGAATATTTACATATGCCAGATTGAAGAAATTAAAGCTAGCAAAACGAGCCTTTTGTTATATTTAGAGATCTTTTGAAACGTTTCAAGATGCCTATTGCCTTTCATAAAATTTATCAAAGAAACCCCGGTTTTGTTGCCTCTTACATTATTGAATTAAACAGTTTACAGAAATAAATTATATCAATGTATCTAACCTGGAGTGGTTCAGTAGTTTCTCTGCATCTCCAAGAGTTTTCGTGTCCAGTCTGAGTGTTTATAGTCGAATTTGGAAGTCGACATCAAAACGAAAATAATATCCCAATCATTATTCGAAATCCCATAAGTTGATCCAATAAAAGGTTTTCCATCTCCGTAATTAACAGTTATAGAGCATTTACCATGTCAGTGATTATCAAAATTAATTTAACAGGAGGTAATCTCCAGAGTCTTCTCCAGAGCCCTGTTTTATTTATTTTAGAAATTGTATAATTTTACTAAATCTGGTTTACTTACGTCTATAATAGATCGGCTTGCTTACACAATTTTTACACTTTTATAAAATGATTTTCACTTTACTTTCGTTTAACTGGTTACGTGAATAAATTAGCACTTTTGAGTATCGTGACTGCCCAGTTTCAAATGTATACTAACTCGTTGCTCAATTGTTATCGTATTTATAAGCCTTGCCCCTTTGTTTGCTATTCGTTGTTTTCACGTGTTGGGCGACACGATTTGTTTTATCTCTTGTGTACTCCTAAAATTTTAGCAATTGTATAGTTTAAATACTTGGAAAAACGCTCAAGTTGTCACGTATTCATTTATACAACATTACATTTAATTTAAAAATCCCAGGAATCTTCGTTCATTAAATCACGTATCATTGTTATTTGCTTATTTTAATCTAAACAAAAATAAATTTGGTGTTTGTTTATTTCCTAGTTAAATTGGATTTTTGAACAAATATAATACTTTTATGTCACGCACGATTTATTTAATTAATACATAATTTCTGCCTGCGTATATGATGATATACTTTACGCACTTGTTGAATATTTATCTAGCCAATTCATATAGGTTTTCCGTTGACTTAATTTTAATGCATTTCGTTACATTTTTAAATCTTATCTTTGCTCGTAACTACTCTTGGATATGCGTTTAATCGCTTGTACTGTTATATACAGTGTGTGCTTAACTAACAATATGTGTAGTGACCTAATTACTCTTATAATATCTGTAATTATGTGCTTTTGTTATTTGGAAGTTTCTTCGTTTATTCTACGACCCCTATGACTTAACCTACCCCTAAATTAACCCCATAATTATAGCAATATATATATATATATACACACAAATAAGGTATATGGACTGGTTTCCCGATAACTACACCATATGTCCATAGTAAGTGCAAACATAAAAGCTTATACTTTACTTACGATTAAATAAATTCTTTAAAGGTGAAGAATGTCCAGAAAACAACACTTTTTTCAATTTTTTGTTCTTCAAACAACAGCTCCCTTAACACAACCAAAACCACTTATTTGAGCTGTACACGTACATGCCAGTTTTCATAATTTCGGAAATAAATAACATTCCTTGTTAAATTTACAAGACAAATTATAGAAAAGCTCGTGCAGTGTTAGATTTTGCTCAAGAGAAGTCCATCTTGAAGTTATTCCTGCCACTCGCTGTTAAATTGTTTTTATACCGACGCCGACAGAATGGTCCTCCAACCTTATTGCATTTTCGTATTGCTACATTTTGATCTTTGTAGTTATTAGCTGTTTGCGAATTATTAACTAACTGTGTCTGTCTGCTAGTTAGTCCCGTTCTTTCTCTCACTCTACATGTCTTCAAAAATACGTCATTGTATTATAATGTTAATATTGAGCTATTGTTGAATCGTGTGAAAAATGCGTGGTTTAATGTAGTTTAATCGTAATAACGTCACGTGCTTTTTATATCTCGTGTTCTCGACCGTCTAATTAAATTGAAAACATTTTTAATTGTGCTTATGTTATTATTTTTGTTGAGATTATTTGTAATCTGATATTTGTAAGTTTTACTAAATAAGTTTCTCTATTACTTAAATACAGATACTTATTTAGTAAAATTAAGCAAAATTAACGTTACTTAGAAATACGCGTAGTTATAATTCAAAGTAATCACAAAGAAAAACAGTATCACTTAGGCTAACTACAATTTAATGATATTACTGTTTTTTTTGGTGGTTACTTTGAATTATAACTACGCGTATTTCCAAGTAACGTTAATTTTGCTTAATTTTGCTGAAAATTGTAAAAAATGCTTCTATTATTGGCATAATTTCGGTATGAAACAATATATTAATAATTTCACTGTGGTTTACCTTTTCAGTTACTCTAACGCTTTCTGAAATTGATGTGTCTACGCAATAAACATTTACTATTGTAATTATTCTGTTTACACAACTAACTCGGGTAACTACTAATGCCTACATCTCTATATACGACGACTTCGTAATACGTATTTTTGCAAACTGTTTTGCATTTTGCGGCTTTGAAATAACTTATTGACCTGAATTACGTTAAACTATGTATTGTACCAAAAATATCACTATGGTTTTGTAGATTTAATTTATTGTCTGAATTCTTCTTATGCAACTAAAGAATTATTGAAATTATCATGCTCAATAAACCCTGCTATTTGTGAAATCATAGTATACAAGGTGCAGCCATTTTTATTTGTTCCGGGTTAGATAAGTGTTTTCCTCTTCTATCTAATTTCTATGTATATATTTATTTAAAATAAGGACAAGCGTAGGATAGTCGATTTTTGACTTATAGGATGTAACATGTTTCTTTCACTGGTGCCTAGTCATGTTCCATCGTTTTTATTTTTTGTACTTTCTTTGTTTCTATTTCCTCATATACAGGTATTACTCAGATTGTTTGTATTTACGATAATTGCCATTTTAGGAAATCTACTATATTAATTCGTACAGGTTCGTTATAATATTTCAATTAGATATTTCCACGTAAACAAACAAACGCTTGCTATATTTCAATACCATTTAAGAACCGCAATTCATTGTATGGAACTAACTATAAACTGATTGAGGTCAATAAGGATCTCAGCGTTCTCCGGATATCAATTAGAACGAGATTCTCTGTTTAAACTAGAAACAGCTTAATTGGAAAGCTGTTCCTTTTCTATAAAGTAAATACGTATGTTTAAATTGAGCAGATGTAAACAAGATAACTTGGATTAAAGGTTTCTGCATTTTTAAGAACAACATTTATTTATCCCAATTACAATTAATTTGTCCAATTAGTCTTCAGATTCCCTAACTTATGTATACACCTTTTTGAATACCTCAACTATTTTATAATTAAGATTGGTTGCAGAGTGTAGGTATACCTATTTTGGATTAGAAACCAGATTGGTCGTAATTAATTTAGAATTAAGTTTCATTGTCGCTATGATTTCACAAAAACAGAAAATAACTCCAATTAATTACAGATACGGTTGGGAAAGCGAGCTCCATCCCTATATTCAAAATGCGATAGTCAGCTTGTCGCGATTTTCCTAGAGTAATCCTCGCAAAAATACAAATCTAGAGAGGCAAACCTTAGATGGAAGTATTGAAACTATTCCCGATACCAAGGGAAATAGTGCCTCACAATGCAGATTATTGTTGGAACCTGATCATGGATGCTACAGATGTGGTATGCATTATTTGTATCTAAACATTATATAATAAAACGTTCCACGTTGCAGATATAAATAACCTTTGTCTGGAGGGTGATACAAAAATTCTGTTACTAGATTCGTAATCAGCGGGAAAGATGTTATAAGAAACATCCATCGCACGTTAGGAAACTGAAAAAATTACAGTTTGTTGTTCAGTACAACCAATTGCATATTACTTTTAGTGCCGTCCACTATTGAAAATGTTCATACGAAGGCACTATCATAGTTAAAATCATATGGGGGAATTGACCGAATATATTGGTTTGTTGGTTTAAAGATCCTTAGAATATATAGGGTGGAACAATTTAAACAGGTGGCGTAGTTAAGGGTATAAATTTAAACACCCTGCAAGCTTTCCACTTTTAGTTCTTATTATGTTAGGTTTAGGACACACCTAGTCGAACATATTTCTAACAAAAGTCGTGCAGAAGATGTTGATTTATCCGTATTAACATAAACTGACTTTTGTAGACTTCCGTACTAACCCTGAACTCTATCTTCAGCGGTTTATAGAGACTATCAGGGGGGTCGTTAAATAAATACGGATGGGTTGGGGGCGCCACTGTACTTATGCAAAGTATAGAAACAAGAAATATCGCCAAAAAAAAATACAGGAACCTCAACGAATATATTCTGTTATTGGAATACAAAATGTTGTATTCATGGATGGTATAAACGTTTATCCTGAAGTAAAATAAAGCACATAAAATTACATTGGAGACAGCAGTTTGCATCTCAAGATAACAAAATCAATAAATCAGACGAACTCTGTGCATTTATAAAATTTTGCTGGTGACCATTGGTGCATGGACATTCTACTTATTAAATTTAGACACTCTTGGTTCATATCAAATTTATAGAATCCAAAATATATATTAGGTAGAATAATAACAACTTCTTAAGTGGGATTAACCATTTCTAAATTTATTAAAAACTAGAGTTCTTGAATATTAATTCGTATATTAACTAAAAATAATTCTATTTTGCATTGACAGACATTTACAATAAAGTTTGTGAACGCTTAGATAATTTTATCAAATTCTATTAATAGTCTTAATTATATGAAAGCCTCTAAGGTAAATAGGCATTATAAATATCATTAACAAAATTATTAGTTTTCTGTCATTTTGTCAGCACTGATTGAACGACGTACATTTTTATAAAGTTACATTTGTAAGAGGGTCTTTTAATTGATACTTTAGCTTTGTTAAAAATTATCAAGTATAAGAAAGGGCTCAACTGTATAATAAATAATCATCATGAATAAGCAAATTTTAGTTATCAAATCGTTCAGGTATTGTTCATAATCTAAGTTCATGAACGGTTCGTTTAGATAAACAATTCGATAAAGCAAAAATTTAATTTAGTATGAAATTCGAAAATCTAAATTACTTTTAAATATTTTCTTTAAGATGTTGGTTTTCATGAGTTCAAACTATCAAGGTTACGGCTTAATCACAAAGCGTTGTACTTCACACAAATGGTTTTCATAACAAAAGAGAACGACTTACCGACCTTGAATGTAAAGTTCATATTACTACAAGCTATTTAACAGATAAGCTCAAACCATATGAGGGCCTCCAAAACTGAATAAATACAGCAAAACTTGTTGTCTACTTTGTTACGGCGACGCCTCGAATTTCGGAACCATAAAATCAAAAAGGTGGAATCCACGAAGAAAAGGCATACACATCTAATTACAGCTTAAACTACAAATTTCATTACTGTAGATCTTCATGTGTATATATTCTATACGTTACAAATTAGCTGCTTCGTATAACCATTATTAAAATATTAGTTCGTTAATAAAGAAAAACTTTTGTGTTGCGCTAAGGAAAACCAAATAAAATTTGGTTTTAATTATGTACAACAGAGATTACAAACCGTAATGAACTTCTTGGCTCACGGATCGGTATACAGCATATAAGTAATAGCACGCCTCAAGTCGCCATTTTCTATCAACTTCTCCATGTTATCACTAGGACGATAAAGGGCAAACTGGCGTAGTTTGGCAACAATCCTAACCTCAACACTTGAGCATTGAAAAACAAACAGCTGGGCATAATCGCACTAAATTGTATTACCTTGAAGATAATTTATGGAATTTCTGAATAGTATGAGCGACTTTTAACAGGATTTTAAAATACAAAGTGAAGTATTTATAACGATGAATTTATTTACCATATAAATTAAACGAAAGAACAATAAATAGGGTGTTGCAAAATTACGATAGCTTTCTTTTAATTAAGCATAAGTTCTAGATATACGATTCGTATTAATTTATAAAAAGAAAACAGAATTTATGCGTGTTTCGGCTAGAAAGGAAAAACAGAACGTTACAACTCGTTAAACAAAGCAATCTAGAAATGAACTTTGTAAATATTCTATAAACTAATAATTTTGAGAAAGCTTAAAGACACGATTACTATTTTGTCACGGAAGAAAAACAATTATGTTACGGTTGTTGAGTGTTCCTCTTAGGCTCGTGACATAGTTAAGTCCTCCGGTAGCTGAGTCAGTAGAGACGGTTAGGAGTGTACTAATATTCAGCATCGGAAAGAGAAAGCTAGCTGCCTCGGTATAAAGTAATGAGCGCCAGAAAAGTGGGGTAGGGCAACGAGGCAACTCGAGCTTTGAGAAGAGCCCTCCCCATAAATACTTAATACAACGCTTTTCTAATTAAATAAAACTGGTTAACTAAAAGAAACTTTTTTTAAAGTACCTATACTGCATTTGATTTTTCCAATGCTCCACTCTAAGGTACTACATTTTCCAGGTTGCGAGTTTTTACCTGAACTTTGCAGAACCCTTGCTGTTTCAAGCAAGGTAGGGATCTTTAACCTACGCTACGACACTCACACACTTCTCATCCGAACGAGGACGTATTTTTGTGAAAAATGTTTGCCTAACATTTTTCAAGCGGACCATGTCGAGATTCGAACGAACCCTGGACCTTTGACATAGTAGTTACATGCATACCAACTGCGCCACGGAGCCGGCTAACGGACCTACACCTTGAAACGGGTAGATTGGCTTGTCTGTTTCAGTAAACTATAAAGCTAAACTGTATGTTAACCAAATTAGTGGAGACTTTGGAGAGGAAGCAGACTAAGACGGATCCTTAAAACAGGGCAGAAGCTCTTTAGAGTGACGGAAACAATAGGGGTCGGTATGGCATTCTAAGACACACTACTGCGATGTGGAACGCAACGGGAACCACCACATTACCTCCCAAGTTAACATCTTGCCAAAATCGTTTTAAAAGAAGATGGCATTTTCTGTGGTAAAATTTTCTGGAGGTAAAACAATCCCCCATTTGGATCTCCGGGAAGGGACCACTTCGGAAGATGGTATAGGCAAGTTCAATAAGAAGAAAAGAAAAACTGGGAGCATCTTTCGAGTCGGGGCGTAGAATGTTAGAAGCATGAAGCAAATATGAACGCTAGAAATTTTGAAAATTAAAATGGATAGACTATCATTAGATATAGTAAGGATTAGCAAAGTTCGGTGGCCAGAAGTGGGAGATTTCAGGAGCGTGGGCTTTAGGGTAATTCATACAGAATTAGAGAATAGAAATTCGGATGGGGGGATAGTTATGCGGAAAAAAGATTGAACACTGTTGAAAACTACGTACAAAAGAACGAATGAGTACTAATGGTTTGATTTGAATCTAAACCGGTAAATACAGTAATAATACAAGTACACATACCCACCTCTAGCTACAGTGAGGAAGAGGTAGAAGTGCTCTACAAAAATATCGAAAACATACTAAGATCCATAAAAGAACATGAAAATTTAATAATTACGGGAGAGTTTAATACATTGGTGGGTGAGGGTAGGGAAGGAGCAGTAGTAGGTTTATTTGGTGTGTCACGGAAAATGATAGGCGATACAGACTGGAAGAGTTTTGTCACAAAAATAAGTCAACCATGACAAACTCGTTATTTCTACATTGTGCTAGAAGACAATACACGTAGACGTGTACTAGGCACGGCCGGTATACATAATTATTTTGTTAAATTATAATTTTCCCTCTTCTTAAAATTCTGTCCTTGCATCAAAAACAATGTTGTGTTCTAGTAAGCAACTTATATCTAAGTTAGTTACGCGTGTTTAACGCATCCTGAGGTGCGAACGAGGGTTATGGGAGAATACGTAATCAGTTAGTTGCGCCTGAAGGGTCGGCTGAGTGAGATGTCAGGCGACATATTTATTAAGAAATGTGTTTTTAGGTGATTATTTATGTTTATATTCGTGTTGAAAATTTAATGTGGTTTCGTTTCTAAAAGTGATGCTTTATAAATTAAAGCTTACAGGATAACTGAAGAAGTGACGAAGTGCTAAGTTTGGATTCAAAACAAAGTAAAATCTGTAGGTATCGTATTAATTTACAGTATTAAGTATGCTCAAACTTTTTGTTATGAAGAAATATTAGAATTCAGGGTTTGTAGATAGTGGTGATCTGGTTACAAATATTATCCAGTACTGCTTTCAACTATCACGTGTTTTGTGTCTTGTAGGATGATGGTTCGCTTGTATACGAGCAATCTCGTACTGGAAGGGGCCGCTAGCTAACATTATTTTATTACGTTTGGTGTTATATTTTACTTTGCCGACGTTATCAGACCTCGAAACTTGGGGAAAGAATTATATTAATAAACTTCAAAGACGTGTGAAAGTGAATTAGCATTGGCGCGGAAAATTCGAGTTATTAATATTAGCATAATTAGGATAAGTGGTTGCTAGCATTATCATCAATACTTAAATTTATTCTACCTATGTCCGGTAGTTCTTTGAGCTTGAATAGTTAAGAATATTTTAGCTAGAATAGGAGGGATGCAGTAAGGTTGTTTTGTACCCTTTAGGTTTCTGTTTTTAGTAGTGAGTATAAGTGTTAACTAGGATATTCATTTTTCTTTACTATTGTGGAGAATAAAACCACGTAACTGGAATACAGTAATTTTTCATTTCATGTTTTTAAGTAACCCACGAAAAACCCGTAATTAAGAGTCCATACCCCTGAGTCTAGTTTAGGCGTTTCCAAGAGACATAGGAAGATACCCAATAGATAGCATTCTTGTTCGACAACGGTTTAGGAAAAGTATAAGACTGCAGAAGCTATCCAGAAGATATAGATACTGACTAAACCTAAGTAATTATGAGAGCAACGCTTAAATTAAAAATTTTCAACAAAGGAACGGAAAAATGCACTTTGAATTTGAGAAAGTAAACGATAAAGATATCCACAAAAGATATGAAAAAAAGTAAAACGAATTACTAAAAGACATCGGAAATATCTTTGATACTAAGGATGTAAAAACAGATTAAAATTTTTTTAAAACAAACTATAAAATCTTTCCAATTTGTTTTACCACTTGACACATGTTTTGATTTTCCAAAATCCAATTTCAATTGGTTGAATTAGAGCAAATTAATAAGTCTGATAGTTTTTTTATGTAAGTATGTCACATTTTAAGGCTTGAAAACTGCATCGTTTTTCAGAACGTATATCTTCATCGGTGGATAAATACTTTCGGTGTTACGTTAGAGTATGTAGTTTATATTCCGCACACTGACATTAACCAATGATTTACGTTCAAATTTAGCATTGTTAAATAAATCAGAATATTGTCTCCACAAATTAAACACACACTAGATTCAGCATTATTAAAACGCACAAGTGTTTCTCCATGATTATATGATTATCTACCTATCTTGTTATGATAACATAAATTCTCGTTAAACCAATCGAGATTATAATCTTATACTCCATTAAAAAGCGAGTATTTGAAATCACAAGAGCGTAAACAATTTTATTATATTACTTTTATTATACATTATGTCTTTGATTAAGAATCCACGGAAACAGCTTTATCATGTATGGTAGACGATGATTTTCTTTTTCGTTGAGTTTATAATTAAATTTAGAATAATTTTCAAACTGAGTATAGTCGAGAACGTGAAAAAAAGTAAGCTAATCACGAGTTATACTCTTAATAACACTCATAACTAAAAGCTAAGGTATCTCTAGTTCTGCCCGAATATGAGAGAACGCCAACCAGTACCTGTTGTTAAACAGACTAGGTGCACTTCATCCAAGCAAAATTAACATCTAAGCTGCGCCAGTAAAGCATTCCGCCATATTCTCCGACGTATAGCATTTTTAGATCGTTCCGCTCTTGCTATTATCACTGCGGAATCTACCACCTATAGCGGAATATCCAATACCGCCGCTGTCAATCGTTCGTTACTATATGAGGAATGAAACTGGAAGCCATCTTGTTCACGGACTGACGTCGTGAACCAACTACGCTACTTTACAGGGTTTTAGTCCCTACATAATTGATTTTGCTTTGCTCGGGGAGTTCTTTTGACCCGGAAACACTTTCGTATAAGAACTCTTTTTGTTTCTGAACCCTTTTTACTTTTGAATCCGTTTCACTTCAAAAATCATTTCCTCTCAGACCCCTTTCGCACGGTCACACTTGCGCGTTTCGCGCTCGAAACAATCTTCTTTAAATATTGGTTCGTCGATGCTTCCTCGCATTTTGCCCCTGAACAATTATTTAAAGTCTCTCACCTTTTTTATCAAATAACTAGCGACAAAGTCAAACTAACATTGCCTATTGTAATAACGCAGGTAGTTGTCTTACGTTTAAGAGTTAATTTGAATTAGAAAGGGCATTAGCTCCATTTGCAATATTAAAAAATCTACGTTCCTTAGTCAAACGTTGTAAAATATATGACCTCCCAAATTGTTTCTGCACGTTTCCGTACCTTCGTATTTCTTCTAAAGAATGCTTGTAATGTTTCATACAAGATGGCGTTGGGTGTCCCAAAAATGCAATCCGAAAGAATTATCACTGAGTTTTAATAACGAACGTTTGTCGAAATATCGAATGTTTACGCATGTATTTTCTAACACCACAGAAAAATGCTTCTATTTACTGAGAAATTCGTAACCGAATGTAACTGCTCAGCTGGGTTCGATCGCGCCCGTAAACGGATTCGACCTTTTTCTTTAAAAATAAAATCTTCTATAGTAGATGCTTTTAATCAAAACGATGATCTAAACTTGCCCCCATAAGGAATACACGCGCAAATCCTTCATTCACTTCTATAAGGAATACACATGTAAGTCCTTTCGCATTAATCTATTACACCTAATGTAGTCGTTTGCAAATTAAATTCTTATTTGTCTCAATCTCAAATATTTGCATAAATTTTCTAGTAACGATTAAGTACTTTATTTGCACAAATTAATTTTTAAAACCTATAATGTATACATATATCAGTAATGCAATCAATTGCAAATTAAAATCTTATTTGTTTCTATCTCACACAAGACGGAGCTTTATTTAGTAGCACGTCGTCCATCTTACACCATATTCGCATCTAGATGATTGGAAGAATTTGCAAAATGTTTCATATATATTGATCTTTTAACAGTATCTATAGGAATACACGTGCAAATCATACTTCAATGTTACACATTATTTAATTGAAACAGTAGATGCTTTTTAGCATCTTTATACCTAAAATGAGTGGATAATTAAGAATAGGCATACAATAATATTCTAGTAACTTATTATAGTGAAAATTCTTTTAACCCTTTGAAAATAATTATAGAAACGAAGAAATAATAACTTTATTTCTACAGTTTTTAAATTTGCAGCTTGTCCATGCGAAAATGTAA
This sequence comes from Platerodrilus igneus, assembly GCA_036346225.1. NCBI lineage: Eukaryota > Metazoa > Arthropoda > Insecta > Coleoptera > Lycidae > Platerodrilus > Platerodrilus igneus. The sequence goes on from JARFIW010001116.1 coordinate 457,491, forward strand.
TTTAGAACAATCTTTTGAAGAAATACTAATTATTTCAGATGTATATTAAGGTGCAAGCGATTGAACAATAATTAGTCAAGTCTTAATGTGACTATACAATAGTTTTCGAAATTACTTTTAAAATAGCGCATGTAGGTAATGATTGCCGCAAAATTTGTGAATACTATAGCAGATAACTTACTTTTAAAAAACGCTCTAAATTATGTTAAAAATAAACCTAATCTAGAGTATTAAGTAACGGTTAATTGTATTGCGTTAAAAAGTAATTAGGATAAATGTGGTTTCAGAAAGCAAGATGTATTATGTGTTCAATGGACCTTAGTTCTGCTTCTTCCATGGACACTAACCCCTTTATTGTTCTCGTAATCCCTGGAATTCGACACATGTCCACTATTTGATTATTACCCAACTTGTATTATATTTCTTCAAACAGAAAGTTAAGGGCATTTCGAATGAACTCGTATATTTTAGCTGGATCTGTTGCTTTATAGATACCCTTAATAAATACAAAAATTTCGTGCGGGTATGTGATGTATCACTACTTTGAATTTCTATAGAAATCCGATCGTTGTTTTCTGCGTTTAATGTAAATGGCAGATAATGTAATAATCTTCTTTTATGATAGTTTCATCCAATTTGTAATTTCCTAACACGTCCAATTTAGGCACATCCACGTAGTTGAGTCTGCCCATTATAATATGACCCTCACTACTGTGAAAGTCTAAACTGCGTTTACTCCTGCCACCCATAATTTATAACTCTCAAGCCCAAGGATTTCAAAAACGGACTTCTTCTGCTGTAAGTTTCTTAATAGCTTGACCCTGTGAAGTTGAAGGCATTTTTGATAGTCGAGGCGTGTAGTATCGTGTTTTATATACACCATCGATAGGCATTTCCTTAGATAAAATTAAATAAAAACCCTTAACGACAAAAAATATTTAAATTACTAGATACGTATTTCGACCACTATGTGGCCATCATCAGTAGGAAACCTCTTAAAAAACAAAAAAAAAACACAATAATAATAATAATTAGCTGTTGTTCTGGAACACTTCAGAGGATATTCTCCTCACCACTTAGGCTGAAGTGAACCTTCCCAACCTATAATTTACTATATTGTTGCTTTAAACACTATCGAGGATATTCTCCTCACCCGTAGGCTGGTGTTCTCAACAACAAACAAGTGAATTGTGACATTATAACTTATATCTACTTAATTTATACTAATTCTAAATCTACTGAAGCGGAACCAATTTAATCTTGCTTTCTCATTGGTTGTTGACCAATAGGGAAAGCAAAGCAGATGGCGCTATTGGCCCTCTATCGGTGTTTAAGAGGGGTCCTTTATGTTTAACAATTTTAATTGATTCATAGGCATTTAAGGAGGAAAACGTTGGTACCGCTTTTAACAATTTAACATTTTCTAGTTTAACGGGGTGGCTGGTTTCAAATATATGTTTGGCGACCTGAGACCTTTCATATTTACCATATTTGAAGTGAGCAATGTGTTCTTTGAATCTTGTTGTTATATTCCTCTTGGTCTGACCAATATATTTTTGAAAACACCCTGGCCCTGCACAACTAATTTCATAAATCCCCGACTTTTGCAATTTTTCCACCTTGTCTTTTGGATTACCTAGCAAATCTTTAATTTTATTAGTATTAGTGAAAGCAATTTTGAAATTACACTGTTTGAATATTTTATCAAGACCCTTTGTGGTTTTGTGAAACGGAAGTTTAACATATTTAACATTATCGTTAGAGGTGGTTGATTGCAAAGACGTTGATTTACGGATGTTGATCCTATTTTACACTTTCTAAAATATTATCTATAATATCAGAAGAGAAACCATTGTAATTCGCTATTTGTTTAATAAGAGCAAATTCCTTATTAAATCTGTTTTTATTTAAAGGAAATTCAATAATCTATTAATTAAAAAGTTAAATGAAGCCAACTTATGTTGTATGCTATGATTAGAGGAAGACAAAATAAAGCGATTTACATTGGTTTCTTTTCTATAAATGTCAAATTCTAATTTATTACTATTTCTAATTAGTAATGTATCTAAAAGGGTAATTGTCCATTATTCTCTAGTTCATACGTAAATTTTATGCTTTGAAATTTTGAATTCATTTCTTTAAGAAAATCATCAACATTTGATTTAGAAGTGTCAAAACTGCAAAATATCATCCACGTACCTTAACCATATTCTTGGGAAGTATTTGGAGTTTTCATTTAACTCGGTTTCAAAACGAGACATAAATAAATTTGCTATGAAAGGTGATAAGCTATTTCCCATTGCTGTGCCTTCATGTTATTCGTACAACTTGTTGTTGAATTGAAAACAGTTCTGGGACATGCAATGCGAAACAAGCTTGATATAGTCCTCAACTTTATCATCATCAATATCACTATCTATAAGAACATCCTTTAAATATGTTAAAGTACGTGGTATTGGAACACTAGGGAATAATGAACTGACATCAAATGAAATTAAGATTTCGTTCTCTTCTAATGTGATATTTTTAATTTTATTAATGAACTCGAAAGAGTTTTGTACAGATAAACTATTAAACTTTAAAATCTTAAATTCATTTGACAGCCACCGTGATAAATAGTAAGTCGGTGAGTTGATACCTGAAACTATTGGTCTCATCGATTTATTATTTTTGTGAATCTTTGGTAAACAGTAAAGTTTTGGCATTTCGGGATTTGAAATTGTTAATTTTAATTTTAGTGTGGGCGAAATTAGGTTTGGACATTCTTTCAAAACAGACTCTGTTGATTTAATCATTTTATTTAAAGGAACTTCATTTTACGTTTTTGACTATTGGTCTGTAAGGACCCTCAGACAGCAAAGTCTCTACTCTATCAACATAGTCTTGTTTATCCAGAATAACCAACCTATTCCCTTATCAGCCTTTAAATAATAACAATTCTTTTGTCGTAAATCTTTAATAATCAGATGATCTTTCCTTGTTTGTTCTGAGGCATTTCTTGCGCAAGTGCGTAAGTTGTTCGAAAGTTGAATTTTGCACGCGTTTCTAATAAAGGTTTTTGAATTGTCATCTAATTTTGAAATAGATTTTTCAATGCCAGCAATAATGTTTTCCAAAAGAGTTTTCAAATGATCTACTCCAAATTTTAGGCCTCGATCAAGGAAAGTCAACTCTTCATTATTAAAGATTTTCGACGATTCGTTAACAACTATTGACTCTAATGGAGGTGAAGTAATTTCCAGTTTTTTAGGAGGTACATTGACATTGTGTTTCTTTAAAAGAAACTTCAACTTAGTGTTTTGACTATTAATTTTGTCTAACAATTTATGATTGTTGACTTCAAAAACAATTCTCTGGAAATTACTCTATTCCTGAAAACCGGACTCGGATAAATTGCACGTTAGTGCTAGGTGCGATTTATACGTTTCCAGTTCCAATCTACTAAGCTTACTATACAGATATTTGATTTCCAAATTAAGCCATTTATCTTTTGCAAAATTGATTATTGCGTTACTACGTTTACAATTACTGCTGATTTTTACGTTAATGAAATTTGGAAAAACTTTGTGGGCTTTACAACTTTTTAGAAATACTCCCTGTATGTTTGTTGTGGTTTGTTTAGCATTCTTCTTAATCTTCTTTGGGAATGAAACCACTCATAGTTTTTAAAATCTATTTTATTTACGTTTCGATCCATGTCCTAGGATCGTTGTCAAATAATAAAAACTTCAAGTTTGACATTTCTGACATAAATTGAAGGTGACTTTGATTTATTGAAATATTTGGTTTGAGTACAATAAGCAAAAATTTTTAAAGTTTAAAAGAATGATTACCTTCAATTTGTGTTGCGACCTGGGATTGGCTTTCTTTAGGTAGCCAATACGCTTAACGTGAAATCAGCTGATTAATTTTTATTGGTGAATTTTATATAAATTCAATAATTTGGAAAACATTTTTTAACATGTTTCTATTTATACAATTGAGAGGATGGTTATTAAAGAAGTGTGCGATTGTGTTACCGTAAGGTATAAGCAGTCGTTTTTTTTTTTTATATTTATTTTGAGGAGGAAAAATCATTATGATTAAGGCTACCACTTTGGTAGATTTTAACATGGTTCTGAGGTGACCCTATGGCGGGTCTACACTTGTCAGATACCAATGTTGTTCTATGAAGATTGTATATAGTTCTGAGGCGAAAGTTCCAGACCATTTGAAGTTCGATTAAAAGAACATAAATCATATATAAAAAATAGAAAATTTGAAAAATCTAAGATTTGCCAACATGCATGGGACTCCAGTCATAAAATAAAATGGGAGGACGCAAAAATTATCGACAAAGAAGAAAACCACCAAAAACGCAAAATCAAAGAAGCTGCTTATATAACCCTACACAAAAATAACTGCGTTGCAAACGAATCCGTGACTTTCAGTAAACAATGGATTCCATTACTAAAAGAAATAACAAAAGAAATAACAAATGAAAATCAAATGCCCACAATATCTAGGTAGCATTGCAAGTTTTTCCTGGGTTTTCCTTGCGATATTAACATGAAATACAGCCTACATACATGATTTCTATTTATACATACAATAACTAATTACATAACAATAAGCATATCAACAAACCCTGTAAAACAGCATTAGCATCTGACAAGTGTGAACCCGCAATAGGGTTATCCCAAAACCATATACAATATCCGTTGAACAGTATTGGTATCTGACAAGTGTAAACCCGTCTTAGGGTCACCTCAGAACTATATACAATCTTCATAGAACAACATTGGTATCTGACAAGTGTAAACCCGCCATAGGGTCACCTCAGAACCATGTTAAAATCTACCAAAGAGGTAGCCTAACTCATAATGATTTTTCCTCCTCAAAATAAATATAAAAAAAACGACTGCTTATACCTTACGGTAACACAATCGCACACTTCTTTAATAACCATCCTCTCAATTATATAAATAGAAACATGTTAAAAAATGTTTTCCAAATTATTGAATTTATATAAAATTCACCAATAAAAATTAATCAGCTGATTTCACGTTAAGCGTATTGGCTATCTAAAGAAAGTCGATCCCAGGTCGCAACACAAATTGAAGGTAATCATTCTTTTAAACTTTAAAAATTTTTGCTTATTGTACTCAAACCAAATATTTCAATAAATCAAAGTCACCTTCAATTTATGTCAGAAATGTCAAACTTGAAGTTTTTATTATTTTGACAACGATCCTAGGACATGGATCGAAACGTAAATAAAATAGATTTTAAAAACTATGAGTGGTTTCATTCCCAAAGAAGATTAGGAAGAACTTTTTAGAAATCGAATATCTGCTTTTACAAAACTAATTTTAAGAGCTAAGCTCCGATACCTATTAAGTTCCGAAGACCGGGAAGTCATAGTTAATAATCTATAGGAACACTGTGGCACGATTTAAATAAAATTAAATAAAAACCCTTAACCACTATGTGGTCATCATCAGTAGGAAACCTCTTAAAAAAAAAAAAACAATAAAAATAATAATTAGCTGTTGTTCTGGAACACTTCAGAGGATATTCCCCTCACCACTTAGGCTGAAGTGAACCTTCCCAACCTATAATTTACTATATTGTTGCTTTAAACACTATCGAGGATATTCTCCTCACCCGCAGGCTGGTGTTCTCAACAACAAACAAGTGAATTGTGACATTATAACTTAAATCTACTTAATTTATACTAATTCGAAATCTACTGAAGCGGAACCAATTTAATCTTGCTTTCTCATTAGTTGTTGACCAATAGGGAAAGCAAAGCAGATGGCGCTATTGGCCCTTTATCGGTGTTTAAGAGGGGTCCTTTATGTTTAACAATTTTAATTGATTCTCTTGTGGTTTTCTAGACAATATGGAAAACTCTTGTGGTTTTCTACAATGCTAGAATCACAGAGTGGTTTGATGCAATGAATAAGAAACGATGTAAATTAATCTATTAAATATGGAAAAACATTAAATTATGACATACATGTTTTATAAAATACTGCAACTGACATATGTATATAAAATCAACAACATTTCTTTGGAAACCAAGCAACATAATCAAATTAGAAAAACGCACCCTGCAAAGGTTTTAAAATAAACAATTATTTTCAACACTTCCCCTAATTGTTTAGTTTTTATATCGTTAAAGCAATCCGAGAAGATTGTTAACTTGAACCAACCGGCAACGTTCCAACCCTTTCGTTAACCCGTCTGCGGCTTGATTTTTTGTTTCCGCATATGATACTTTAAGTTGACCGTCTTGAACCTTTTTGCGGACGAAGAAATAACGAATTTCAATATGTTTTGTACTGCGGTGCAGCTCTGGGTTCTTGATAACTTGAATTGCACTTTGGTTATCGATATTAATAACATGAACTTCATCATAATTGACTAACTCGAAGAAAAGTCGCTTGATCCACATGGCATGTTTAGCAGCTTCACAACTTGCCACGAATTCCGCTTCCATTGTGGATAGAGCGATATCAGATTGTTTCCTGCTCATCCAGCAGATTGCTGCGTCACCATACTTAAACAAAACTCCACTGGTAGACTTCCGATCACTATCACTGGCGAAGTCTGCATCGCTGTAGATTTCAAGCTTGTCATGACCATGGCGGTAAGTGAGTTGATAGTCCTTTGTACCTGCAAGGTATCTAAGAATCCGCTTAACACCAATCCACGTATGACTAGTTGGTTTTTCGACAAATCTTGACCAGTAGTTCACTGCAAACATAATATCTGGGCGAGTGCAATGAGCCAAGTACATTAATCGGCCAATGACTTGTCGATAAGGAACATCTACAGATATTTCACTGTCACTGTCACAAGACAGGGGTTTTCTAATTGGAGTCATAACTGGCTTACAATCATCCATTCCAAACATTGTAAGAGTATGCTCAATGTAACCCTTTTGATGGACCGTAATTGAACCATCACTATTATGCTGAATACATAGTCCGAGATAATGTAAATCTTCACCAATTGTGATTTTAAACTCTCGTTTCAGCTCCTCAAGAAACTTCTTTGCCGTTTGTTCGGTTGTAGACAATACTAAACCGTCATCAACATAGATGGCTATCATTAGTTTTTCACCATTGTAATAACCTATAAACAAACACGGGTCAGACATACTTTGTTTGAGCCCATATTTCAATAAAACTGATGTGAATTTTGAATTCCAGCAACGGGAAGCTTGTTTCAAACCATATAGACCTTTTTGAAGTAAACACAAGTAGGGTAGCTAAGCCGCTTTGGCAACAGAGATCCACAGCAAGATATGTATACGCCGATTCGAGAACAATATGAACAGCTAAGCCGCTTTGGGAAACAAAACGTGCAGCAAGATATGTATACGCCGCTTTGAGAACAAAATTGTCTTTGTGTGTAAATTTGTTGCGTCGGGGGGTCGTTAGGTCTTTGGGGTGTGCGTTCGGCGGGGTCGTTAGATTTTTGTCGTGGGGTGATGCGCGTGCGCTGGGGTGGAGATATTTTCTTAAGAAACTTTTTTAGCAGCGTTCCCGACGTTAAATATTAAATATTAAATTTTAAAAAAATGTTGTGTGTGTAGAAAATGGAGTTCACGTGTTGGTTCGTATTTTTCTGGAGTAGGTTAAGCTAAAAATTAAAACGCCGCGGTGAAGAATTTTTTAATATTAGGCAAACGCGTGCAAGTGGTAAAGAGTGTTTTAGCTCTCCTCATAAGCTGCGTTTTGTACGAAGTAGCAAATAAAATTAAGAAAATATACGAAATGTTATATGATGGAGGTCAAATTTTTAAACGCTTGCAGGTAAAAACTTGTAAAAAAGAAGTCGTTCACTTCTCGCAATTTCAATGTCACGATAAAATAACAAGAATTCGCAGTCAAATATAACCTCGTGTTTTTTTATTGAAATTATAGCTCTCTGGTAATATATATGCAAATCTTTCAACTTTTAATATAATGGATTTAATTAACATAAGGTGTGTTTGCAAAAACATGTTAAGACTATTTCCTTCTTGGTATGCAAATTATACCACCTTTCATAACGATTTATTTGACTCTCAAATAAAAAATTAATTTGATCTTATATCAAGAGGTGTTCTTGCTTACATTTTAACAATTTGAATATATTTAAATATTTAAATGTAATTATACATTTAATTTATGTGGCAATAAAATTCTTTTACTTTTAGCGGTTTGGTGATTGTATGTAGATGACGTATTAGACATTGTATATATATAACTCGTTTAATTGCACAAACGTGATAAAAATTTATAGGTTATGCAAAACGTGCATGTAGTGAAGAATTTAGCGGTGATCTTTAGAGCTTCGTCATTGTTTTTATTCTCGTTGCTTTAGTTAATTAAAGAGAGATTTTAGGTTAAGCAAAAATAGGAAATGTGGTGGATGACATAATCACTTTCAAAATGATGAATGGTGGGGAAGGGAGCTTCTAAACGTGCCCTAAACGGGGCTCTGCCCCATTATTTTTGTATTAAATATCAAAAAGAATAGGAGAAATTATTCGACTCGTATTTTATAATGGTTTTAATTTAAAATATTGGTGTGTGTGCAAAAAACATGTTAAGACAGGTCACTCGTTATTTTATTCATGATTGCACCACCAAAATAATTTATACAACCACACGAACTTGTACCCGGATCTATATAACCTTTAAATGTATGCAAATAATGTCGTTATTTAAAACGTGGTGAAGAATTTGGATGGGGATGTACTCATTCTCAAATGCGGAATGGTACTCCATAAGGCGTTCTGAACGGAGGTTTTGCACGCATTAGGTGATTGAATACTTCGGAGATTTTAGGTTAAGCAAAAACGTGCACGTGCTGAAGAATCCCCGAGATTTTTAAAAAATATTTTGTATTAAATATATAATTTTAAAAGAAACACACAAAATTTGAATGTTTTATTTATATTAGTTTCACTTACCAGCTTATTTTAATTACCTGCTAATGAGTTCATATATTTTCATACAGTTTGATTGATTCACTGCCGAAACAAAACATTTTTTACACAGCTGACAATACTGGGTGTCGTTTTTTTCAATACAATATCAGTAACTATTTACAATACAGCTGAATACTGAAATGTAAAGTAACTTTCACACATTTACCTACGTGTACTTAAATTTAATTGAATTCTAAAAAATATATGCATATCTATGGCAGGCAACCCAGCATACACCAATTATATATTCTTAGTGTAAAATTTTATTGTTAGGTGAATAACTAGCAATTTATTATGTAATATTTATTGCTACAAGCATGGTAATAATAATTTGCAATGTGCAAAATACCTCTTTTTGTTGTTAAAAGACCGATTTAATTAAACACTATAAAAAGATTGTGAATTATTTATTCTAGTTAAATTTTACAGTGCTAGAGACATTATTATTAGTACTAGATATAGGTATAACAAAATTTGTATTCCAGATGATAGTATGTTCAAAGGATATTATTATTTAAAAAGACTCTGTAAACATGATTAGTGAAATTATTAAAGTTAAGGAATGTAAAGCAAAAATTTGTCCATAAAAGCAAATATGTTTTCTAAAAGATATGCATAACTTACGGATCTAAACGTATCAACATCTCGCAAACTGAGATAAATATTACTTATTTCTTTGCAAAAAACGTTCATATAACGCCCTTTAACAACCGCGTTCAGTAAAGTGCATGGTAGTTAATGACCTCGGCGATTGTGCTATTTATAGTATAATTATAACAACATATTCCCATACTTAAATTATATGGTTCTGGTTTATACCTAAAAACAACTATTTTGCATTATATTTTGTTGATCCTGTCAGAATAAATTACAAGTATAGCTACATTGTCAATACATTTTTATTTTCAAACTCGTTTTAATTATTGTAGAATTTAGTGCTTATAAATAACCTACTTTAAATCAATAAGTTATTCTTAAATTAATAATTATTGCCAAGAGAAATATATACACATATGGTAAATAATTGCAAGAATGTCTATAATATATCTGAGTTTTAATTCTGTTAAATGGAACATATGGCAACAAGGTAACTTCAAAACATTTTAGCATAATTGTCAATTACCAAAATTCACAATTTTCATCTTATATCAGCAAATGTTATTAAATTGATGCTAAACAATAAAAATAATACCGTTATATTTCAAATCATTTTAATAGAATTACGCAATGTTAAGTCGTTATTAAAAATTAATTTAAACAGAGTTTTTATTGTTATCGCCGTCTGTTGAAGAATCGTAGCAGAATCTGAACTATATCGCTTTTACAAAGCATGTATTCAAGATCACATTTAGTTAGTTTCAAAAAACTTTTCATCATTGTATACGACTTGTTTTAACTTGCAGTAGGTATCAATGACCGAATCAACATTACCACCCGAACATGGTTGACAACTTTAAATTTTATTTTCCTATTACTTTCAAGGTATTAAACATTGGATATATATATATATATATATATATATATATATATATATAGATTTAGCGACATCAGGCAACCTTTTTCTTAATCTTCGTTGGGAATTAAACCACTCATAGTTTCTAAAATCATCTTTCTTTACGTTTCGATCCATGACCTAGAATCGTTGTCAAAATTGTCAAAACTACAACAATCATACAGGAGTATTTATCAGGCAACATATTTCTCGCATGGCTATGACAGCTTTTTGTGCTGTATGTAGAGTAATGATTAACGTTATGCTCTTTTGATTAATTTGCAATTTACCGGGCATGCATCCTTCGTTAAAAGTGAAGGATATTCCCATAGATAATTTGAATAACAATCTATCACCACCAACACACCTCTAATTGGATTTTCCTTAAATATATTGCTCAAATTCAACAGAGTCGCCTTGCCAGAGATCATCTCAAGGTTGTTGATTTGTTAATGCTGTTACAAAAACTAGTGGGGGATTTATCAGACGAATAACTAGGTGATGCTCAGTATCACAACACTTTAGCATTACCTATTTTGATGAATGTGACATAAAAGTTAGGTACTTGGATAGATCTCGCAGTGAGTGGAACAACAACGATAGTGACGATAGTGGTGCGAAGTTTTCAAGTTAACATGGACAATGTACTGTACGATTTGTTCGAGAGTGACAACGCATTTTACACCAACATCTGAAACATGCCATAGTATTGAATGATGTAGACAAAATAAAATGTATACTGTTCAGAGTAGGTGTTCATGTTCCCTTTAAAGCCTTCAAATGGCTAACGCTGACCAATGATACATCCATTGATGTAATGGACATGCTGTTTAATCAACAGAGTAGGTGCGATCAATTTGTATCAAACTTCATTGATGCTTGCAACGGCAAAACAGAGTTAAAATGTCATCAGGTGCGCGGTGTACTAGACGCAATAGAGAGTAATTATAGTTTGAGCGATGTATATTTCCTTGAAGAATTACTAACCAACCGAGCTGTATTGAATACGAAGGCATATCCTATCATGAATATAAATGCAACTATAAATCACTGGTCACAGCGATTGACGATATGATTGTAGATGTTGTATATTTCGCACAACCTATGGTATTAAAAAAGTATTGAAGTTAATTTTAAAGTATAAGGTAAATTATAAGTACCAAACTAATGTAGTTGGCCCTCATAGAACAACATATAACTGGCTCCTCAAGAATTTGGCAATGGAGGGCTCAAAACAGCAACCAGGATGGACGTGTGGTCCGGATTCGGGAAAATGGCCATCAAATAGTATAGATGATTATAAAAAGTGTATATGCTATTAAAGTTATTGTTTTAGTTTAATACTATTTTTTGTATGTAAATCATGTCATCTTTGGTAATCCTACCTGATGCGCTATAGATAGCACTTATTAGATATAATGGAGGATGCTATTGTACGTGTCGTATACCTTTTACAATAAATATATATACCTCGAGTGTTGGTCAAGTACGGGGAGAAATTGTTAGCTGAGAAGGTAATGTGTTTTTACCTGCTTGTTATTTACACATATTCACGGACATCGAAATACTCAAGTTCAACCAAAACAGCGAAAATCAACCTACATCAACGTTTTGCGCTTCGGGCATGAGGAATTATAAACAACTTTCTTGACGTAGAACTAGTGTAGTAATTAGTAGTACATAGATGTAATTTGTGTGCGTGTGTGTGTGTGTGTGTGTGTGTCGCTATAATAAATCATATAACAGTAAAAAAATTTTTATTGATGAATGACATATGATGGTAAACAAACACGTAACAGCAAATCTACAAAATATGATTTTGGATATCCAACTATTATGGCTAGAATCTAAATTTAACCATTTCACATATACTTGATTTTAACTCTCTTCAATACTTTTTCCACTAAATATACATCCGGATAGTGTGTTCGTTGAAGTTCTTCTGCATAGAAGCCGCCTAATATTGGTTGTCCTCGACTATCGCGCAATAGGTACGTTAAAGGATTAGTCAAATGCACTTTGTACACCGTAAAAATTTCGTTAGACCAATTTGGTGTGTATCCCTTGGTAAATTGACCTCTATGTTTACTAATGCGAACATGATCCCCAACAGAAAATTTTTTACTCTTTAAGTTAACTGTTTTGATCGTACTGTACACTGTATTGAAAAGTTTGCGTTCATTGCGTTTTGACACATCTACAGGTCGCATGCCGATTGTTCGATGTTTGGTGTTGTTATATGCAGTCACGAGTGAGGATAGTATATTCAGCCATCGATACGAACCATTCAAACTAAATTGTTTCCACATTTTTGACTTTAAGGTACGATTAACGCGTTCTACTACGCAAGCTTTTTTATTGCTGTACACACTATAATGTGTAATCTCATATTTTTCCATTAAAGCCTTAAATGTTGAATTATAAAATTCTTTTCCCAAATCCGTTTGAATGTACCGTGGAATACGATGGTCTTTGTTGAAAATTGATTGAAAAGCGTTTGAAACAGCCTTGCCCGTCTTGTGCTTAACCGGTACGGCCCATAAGTATTTTGAAAATAAATCGATAACAACTAGAATGTATCTAAATCCTTTATTCATCTTTGCATATGGGATCATTTCCACCAAATCGGCTTGAAACAGCTCGTTTAATCCTTTTGTGATTACATGTCTTCTAGGAAAGTTAATGCGAGCAGGCTTATGTAACTCGTGGACGATTTGCTCCTTTACAGACATATTGCTAATATATGTGTGTGTGTGTGTGTGTATGGTTGACGACTATATGCGTGCGTTTTTAAGTTTCTCTTGCAACTGTTGAATATCTGCTTGAATTCGTGCAATGTCTATTCTAAATTGTGCTTTCACTTGTTGAATAGCAGCGTCTAATGTCTTATATATGCTATTCATAGAATCATCTATCCGTTTGGTTACGATTTGTGCAACATTAGCGTTCACAGTGGCTGGAACAAGGTTACGCATCATCTCTTCAAAATGGTTAAAGTCTGATCTTGTAACATACTCGCTCGAGAATTGTGTTATCATACTGTTTGTTGTCTCCTTCACAAGCGTGTCTATATACTGCTGAATAGTGGAACCACTTCCAAGCGTTGGTTCGCCCTCTTGCTGGTGTAGCGTTGCTAACCGCGATTCTAAGTACGCTTTCGTGACTGCATCATCATCTTCTTGTGGTGTAGCGACGCGCGCTAATCTCATGTTGTCAAAATCGTAGTAATCATCATAAGAAATATATGAAGCACAGTCAGACGCATGTCCAAACTTGTCGATAACCATCGTGATAATGAATAACAAGTCGCACAATCTACGCTATTATACGCAATTCGCGTAATTCTTCCATAATCGATATAATTTCGTTTGTGTGACCGGTGTTACCTGCATCTTGCGAGGCGACCAGAAGCTTGAGCCGTTCGCACAGTTCGTTGGGATCATCAAAGTATACATACTCTAGTGGCTTCTCGTTATAATCCATGAGTAGACCACGACCACTCGGGTTTATAGTTTGCTGTCGTAAGCTATACATTGCATTACTTCTTTTTAATGTCCGCATAATCGTTAATTTCTTTAAGTGAGAATTTACCCAAAGGATTGAGAAGGAACAGTTGCTCGTACAACCCTTTGCTACCGTTGTAGCAAAATCGTTCTACACACCTTTTCACCAATCCCGAAGATAATGTCCGAATCACCAATCATTAATTTTCCTGTCTCCGGATTAAAACGTACTTTATCCCTGCGCAAGTGCTCCGTGTCATTGTTATAAATACCAGTAAAGTTGGAAAACAGATTATCGACATAGTATCTTACCGATGGTAAGAATCGTTGTAAGTAGGTCTGATGTTCTTCGCTGTTTAGGTACCGTTCGTACTCTGTATGGGTCTCTGGAGTGTTGCCGCTACTCTCCGATTCTTCGAAGGTGGACTCCACAGACTGGACTGGGCTATGAGGATTGTGTTCCCATGCCTCCTCTATTGGTGGTGCGGCGATTGGTGTGGAACTGCGCACCTGATCGAGAAATTTAGGGCGTCTTTTAGGAGTAGATTGTACGTCATGTTGTTGTGGTAACCAGTGCTGGCTTTCGATCTTGGACTCCTGTTTAATATCTTTCAGCAGACCGGTCTGAAGTGTTTGTAAACGTTTTGTAATAGGTGCATAGACTTTACTTAATGCAAGCTCCTTTTCAACCACACCTGCTTTTAGCGCTTGTAATTTCCTCTTGACTGCCTTTCGTACTTTTATGAGTTCTCGTTTGGTTTTCACGTCGTCTGCCATCGTCTAGAAACGGGTAGGAAGTGATATGCTATTTATGTGCTTTATAAGTATATATAGGTGTCAAAACCTTTTCGGTAGCGACCGTTCTGCAAATCGCCATCTTTATTGATCACCAGGAACCCATACCGATCTCGCCAGCATACGCCGCACAATTCTTTAAACCGGTTAAACGACATATCCGTGTTTACATGGTCAGCGTATACGTGTTTTAAATTGAGTTCGTCTTGTTTGAATAGCACTAGGACATTAGCATTGTCTCTAATCAATTGTTTAGGTATTTTGGAATAGGTCTGACATAGGTAAAACAATCAATGGGCTTATGTCGACCTAAAGAAAAATATTCTCGCATTACATTTTGTTTATCGCACGACACGTCATCGAAAATAAATATCGAATTAGGTTTTGCATCCGCTGGAGTAACAATTGCATCCCATTTGTTAAACGCAAAATATCCTATTTCTTTTATTGGTTGTAATAACCTCTCTAGGTACTGATACTTTGGTTGATACAAGGATTTTGAGTAGAGATAAACGTTTTCAAAGCGTACACCATTCGGATGTTTCAAGAGACCGATGACTACATTAGTTTTACCACAATTGGATGGACCTGTAATGATACACCGTATTGTTGATGGTAATAGTAGTCCATGCTTTTGCACGTTAGTGTTGTTGCTGCAGTTGTGGTCCGTAATTGGCAACGCCAATTGTTGCTTTACCAGACGCATTCTATCCATATACTAAAACGTAATTGCAGTATGGTAAGCATTTAAGCGAGTAATTCTACACGCATGACCAGTCTCCTTTAAACCTTTCGACTGACAAGATTAATGAAATCCTATCGTGGCTACGGGTTACTCAATAGTGCTATCAATCGTTTACCGGTAGAATTACATTTACCAGGCTATCGCTTCTGCGGACCGGGTACTAAGCTTCAGAAACGCCTCGAGCGTGGTGATATAGGTCGTAATCCCTTAGACGAAGCCTGCAAACTACACGACATCGCCTACGATCTTTCTACAGACTTAACAACCCGACACCAAGCTGATCGACGTCTTGCCGAAACAGCACAAAAACGTCGTACTGCACCCGACGCTTCGTTAGGTGAAAAACTTGCTGCGTTTGCTGTTGGTTCTGCAATGAATGCCAAAGTTAAATTCGGTATGGGTTGTCGCAAGAAAACAATAAGGTGTAAAGGAAAACGACGTGGTCAGCGTCTACGTACAGGAAGTGGTATACCATTCAAGCGTTTAATTCGCACCATTTGGGAACGCATTAAAAACGTTCGTCCGACCGATCTTATTAAAACTGCTAAACTTGCAGTGGCACCGATTAAAGATATAACAGATGAAATTCGTGGCATCCCACGTGTAATCCCTGTACCCAAAACTGGTGGTTTCCTACCTTTTATACCTATTTTTGCAGCCCTTTCCGCAATTGGAGCGTTGTCGGGTGGAGCAGCTGGGATTGCAAAAGCTGTCAACGATGCTAAACTTGGACAACAACAATTAGATGAAGCGAAACGACATAATATGGCACAAGAGGCAGTGACACTTGGAAAGGGTCTCTATTTGAAACCTTATCGCCGTGGACATGGACTGTACCTAAAGCCTTTTCTTACACACGGGCAAGGTTTGCGTAAACAAAGACAACGAAAAAAACTCAACGCATTCGTTAAACCTACCTATGCGAGCGTTGACCAATGTTGACTTGAACAAATACATAAAACGTTTACCAATATCCCACTTTCGTGGAATATTCATGCGCAATTCACTTCCAAACACAATTCGTTGGCGAGAATGTGGTATTCTTAATCATGATACTACACGTGGTGTGGGAACTCATTGGACCGCGTACAAAAAGATGGTTCAAGGGCAGTCTATTATGATAGCATTGGTAATCTACGACCTCCGAGGGAACTTGTCAAATACTTAACCTCATCAGGACCATGCACTCTCTATTATAATTATGAACAATTTCAACCGCTTAACACTGTTACCTGTGGACACTTCGTATTGAAATTTTACTGCAAAATAGTCCTCCGTTAAGTTTCTAACAACGTTATATATTATTTGATTTTAGTGTATTTTTAACTGTTTTGTATAAAAGTGTTTAATTAAAACCATATATTGCAAGTGTTTCAGGAATTTGCTTTTATTACCCCATCCCAACTACGAATACGACTAGTTGTTAGTTTATCGTCAACCACCGAACATGTACACATTTACTTTAACTGGAACTGAATCTACGCTCACCGCAATCATCAACCCACCAATTGTTCTCGATGATGACCATGAATACGTTATTGGTCTTACAAACTTTGATACATATTTTCAATTCTCAATGTAACGGAAGCGAACAATAAATTTTACATTGATGACATCGTGCTTACTTTACCAGAAGGAACTTATGAAGTGGCAGATATTAATAAGTTCGTACGACGTAATCTGAACGATCCCCGTGAACGCACTTCATCCAAACGTTATCTTATTGATATTCGAGCCAATAATAACAGTTTACATACAGAAATCAAAGCATCAGGTATAGTGGATTTTACACAACCAAATTCACTTGCTTCGTTGCTGGGTTTTGAGAAACGTAAACTACCAGCTCTCACTACTGCTATTTCGGACCATCCGGCACAAGTCTTTCCAATCAATTCAATATGTATTGAATGTAATCTTGTGGTCGGATCGTATCGGAATAGCAAACCTGTACACATTTTGCATCAATTCTTTCCTGCAGTTGCTGCAGGGTACAAGATTATTGAAAATCATCGATCGCATCATTGTTAAAATAGTTGATCAAAACGGTAATCTCATCACTTTTCGTCGGGAAACCATCACGATTAGACTTTATCTAAAGCGTCTTTAAACAATGGTTTTGCGCTATGAGCATAAACCACCAAAACCTATTAATAGACGCATTGTCAGCACCTTTACCAGTTACAAGACACCAGTGCACCGATTAACACCGGAAAACGTTAAATTTCTGCAAACATTAGGACTCAAAGTGCTACATAGCTAAAATGGATAGTAATATTTTAAATGTTACGCAACGTGCTATATTTGATACAACCATCGTCAATGCCGACAAACATATGCATACTCCGTACTCCAATACCACGTATGAGAAGAACGATGTTATACGGATTCCAATAGAAAACGAAGATGTCTATACACTACCATGGGACAGCGTAATTTATATTGAGGGTACAATGAATAAGTCAGATGGTGGCGTTTCGCCTACAGCCGATTTTGTCAACAACGGAGTTTTATTTTTATTTGATGAAATTCGTTATGAACTTGGTGGAAAGACTATTGACCGCGTTCGTAATCCAGGTATAACTACGACTATTAAAAATTTCATATCCTACGATTATAGCGAAAGTCGTCGCTTTAGAAACGCCGGTTGGTCCCCATCGATAAGCTTGATCTCGTTGATGCTAATGGTCATTTCAACGTATGCATTCCCTTGCGCATGGTTTTAGGATTTGCGGAGGACTACCGAAAATTCTTTTGAATATCAAACAGGAGCTTATTCTTATTAGAAGTAGTGCTGACGATGCAGCTATATCGAATTCTGATACCAAAGAGTCAATCAAAATTACTATTACACATATATCATGGCGGATTCCACATATAACCGTTGCAGATGCAGAGCGCTTAAAACTACTCAAACATATTCAACGCAATGCCACCATGGACATAAGCTTTCGCAGTTGGGAACTACACGAATATCCAGAATTACATACAACACACACGCATACGTGGGCCGTGAAGACGGCTTCTCAAGTGGAGAAACCACGTTTTGTTATTGTCTGCTTTCAAACCGATACATCGCGCAAAAAGGGGCGCAGTCAGTTCGACCACTGTAAGTTGACCAATATGAAATTACATCTGGGTTCATCTATGTATCCTTACGATAATCTTAACATTGATTTCGATACCAATCGCTATTCTATACTATATGAGATGTATGCACAGTTTCAACAATCGTACTACGGGGGTATCAGCGAGCCGATATTAACACCCAATGAATTTCAAACGCACGCTCCACTTGTAGTCATCGATTGTTCCCATCAAAACGAAATAGTGAAAGTGGGAGCGGTTGACGTACGATTAGAATTTCAAATGAAAGAAGCGCTTAAAGCACACACTACAGCGTACTGCCTCATTCTACACGATCGTTTGGTCCGCTACAATCCTGCAACCAGTATTGTGAGTGAAGTCTAAAATTAATAGTCCATTAGTTGTCGACGTTCAAAGGTTTAAAATTGCACATAATAACTTTGTGTTTAAAGAAATGGCTGTTTTACAACTATCCATATCGAATGGAGTTGCAATAACATATGTGCTGAAACCACCATATTCTTGGAACTGTCTATCAGCTCGCTTCAAATACCAAAAGGTATGGTTAAGCAGAAACTTTCACGGTATATCTTGAGATGATGGCAATTTACAATGAATTTCCACACCTAAATGTTATTAACCTAGAAGATTTAGGGTGTACTTCTCTACATAAATTAAAGTATTACACCAATTCACACAAGTGTTTCTAGCATACCACACGACATTCGTCATTCAATTGCGCAACCACAGATGTAATTGTACTCAAAAACTGGTTTGTACATATAACCAATTATTCATTTTTAATAAAGAATAATGTTTACATTAAGTAGTGTTTTTATTTGTATATTTTATACCTACATACTGTAACGTATTTTTTTTCCTAGTTACACCAAGCCTAATAAATTAATAATAAAACAGATAAATTTTAAAGCATTTAATTCGTAAATATTCAGCCAATAAAAATTAAAGTATAATGTTCATAATAACACATAGATTCTAGAAGATATATATTCTGAGGCTTGTTACCAAGCGCTGTCAAGTTAATAATCGGCACTTTTATTTCCAACGTCCAAGAGTGAAGTCGCTTTTTGTAGACTAGAGATAAAGTCAAGATGGCCCGACTAAAACACGAGGCGTCTAATAGGGTCAAGAAGAAGAACTTGAATTGAGAACATGGAACGATAATATACATCATTTAAGACAGTTGGTATAGATTAATACAATAAATTTTACTAATATGTTCTCACCTTAATGCAATATCGTATGGACATATCTACAACAACAATTTTCAATGTTAAATTATAATAAATTTTCATCGCAGTAATTTAAAGCAAGCAGTTATGGTTTCGTTCTATCTATTTAACTACGCAGTATAGCAATGGTTTATTCTACAAAGAATCTTGATACTTTAAACTTACTGATGATTAATACGCTGGAAAAATACAACAGCTGACGTCATGATTTTGCACCTGCAATTTATTTGGATACACGTGAGTGTTTGAAACTTTCCGTAACTTTGAAAGTATAGTAAATTATTATGAGATTTCCTACGTTGATTATTAGAGTAACAAAAATATAAAGTAGTTTTTTAAAGTTAGTAACACAAAGAATAAATATCTAGTTTGTCAGTTATTTGTACACGCATTCAATGTGTTTTAAGATATTTAGAATGACAACTTATGTCAGATAAAAAAAAATAGTATAGATTCTGTTTCCTAATCTAGACGCCAGATGCAGTCTTGATTTAATTTTACATTTTGCTTAAAACATTCAGGTCATGTAAAAGCTTTTTATTGGTGCTGAAGTTCGCGTATTTTCTTGGTAGATTATAGTTAAATTTGAGTATTTGCATTTTATAATCGTTGTTTTTTTATGACAAATCTTTGTTGTAAATGGTCAATGAAGTACTTCAATGATTATGGTAAAAATAAACTCATATGTTATGAACTAATAATTTATTACATGTTTGCTTAAACTAAATTTTATAGAAATGATCCATTTATACATATTTATTTTGAATGTTAAACTTCACTAAAATTCTTTTTATAAAAAAATTTATGACAAGATAGTAATCATATATATTGCAGTCACATGTATATAATCAGATTTCTATATATAAATAGAATTCCTTTTGTTTCTTTTGAAAGACGTTTTATTATTCAACATTTAAATTAGGAAAAAGAAAACTAGAGCAAATCCTCCTTAAGTAAAAAGACAGAGTAATGAAAATGAATCCCTTTAGTATTTCACAGATGTTTAAAGTCACTTATTATATTTTTGGGCATATGCTTTTGAGGACACAAATGGTGTCCATGTGGTGTTTTGTTTGTTCACAGGTAAAGCTGAGACAACTGTTTGACATCTGGTGGTTGAGGTTTTGGTAAGTGTGTGCTAAAGAGTGAAATTCAAGTTTTATGGCTATGATAGTGGTGTTAAGATAAGGTTTCCGCATTCCCTTATACAAACACAGTTAAATTTTGTTGGCACTTGTATTAAAAAATTCGGTGGCGCCTATTAAAAATATTTTTGGTCGATTATCCACCCATGACCCATGCTCATGATCTACCCAGAGCTAACACTCTACTAGCCGTTTAACCCTTAAGAGTTTTCTTTGTCTAAAGCCGTTTTCCATCTGACATTACCCTGGGCTTGGAGTATAAAGAAGAAAATCTCGACCTAGTGATATCAGATTAAAATAGAGAGTTTTCGTATATAGCTGATAGTCACGAGGATAAAGGGTAATAAACTTACAAAAAGTTTTAATTACCCCAATTTTATATTACACTTGCGCTCGCAACGTGGGGCTGGAATCTCATTTAGAGGCTGGAATTTCAGTTAGAGGCTCGAATAATTTCATTTAGAGGCTCGAATTTCAGTTAGAGGCTCGAATAATTTCACTTAGAGGCTGGAACATTTAGTAGTTATTTTCATCGCACTTATATTCACCGACTGAGGTTTGCTTTGATACTAGTAACGTCTTCTTTTAGTTTCATTTTTGTTAAAGTTTGTTACAGTTTATAGTGGGTTCTTCTTTATATAGTTAGGACATTCGTTTGTTTGAGATTTCATCTTCAAAAATTTTATAATTGAGTTACGTTAGAGATATTCAGATATTTAATTATGGCAGAAACTTATAGCATCGTACATTTACTTAAAAATGAGTTAGAATATGAATTGAACATTAGAGGCATTGAAAATTCAAGACCAGTTTCAGATAAAAGGAAAATTTTAGCAAGGTTGTTGGCCAAAGAAACAGATAAACCCGGTTGTTTGATAGATCCTTCTTACTATAAAGTAGATTTCAAAGTAGAGAAAGAAGAGATTGAGTCTAGTATAGAGTCAGTTAAAATGTTTTGTTAGAATTTATGGATGATCCCGCAGAGTCAATTTTAAAAGGATAAGGTAAAGATTAGTGCATCTTACAGGTAGAATTCAACGGTTAAAGCTCCCTAAAGAAAATTTTGAGGAAATTGTGTTATTTAAAAATGAAAGTTTGGCTACTATTCTTGTTGTGGAAGCAGATCTGCATGAGAAATTAAATAAAGATACGAGTTCAAATCATAAAGATATTAACATAAATCCTATTGTTGCATCTAATGTGCCCATTCCAACGGTTACATATGTCACACAGTCAGTCCCTATTGGATCTTGGTCGATAAAATATTCAGGAAACCCATCTCTCTTATATCAATTTTTAAAAAACATTAGTGACATTGCACAGTCTCGAAAGGTATCTGAGATGGAATTGTATAATTCTGCAGTTGAATTGTTTACCGGTGATGCCTTGGTATGGTATCGTTGCGTTCGTGGTTCATTAACAGATTGGAGTTCGTTGGTTAGTAGACTAAAGAAGATTTCTTGCCAGCACATCCTGAAGACGATATTTGGGAAAAAATCAAAAATAGATTACTGAGGAACGGTGAATCAGTTGTATTGTTCATGGCTTATATGGAAAATTTATTTAACCGATTACCTATTATTCCTGCAGAACACACTAAAGTTAGAATAGTCAAGAAAAATTTATTGCCATATTTCATTCAGCATCTTGCTCTTACAGAGATAGAGAATATTAGTACGTTAGTTAAATTGTGTAAGAAGTTAGAAGAAGCTTCTTTAAGTAAACATAAGTCTGTTTCAGCTGCATCATATAGTCACAAGCAACCTATTAATTATTTTAATCCACGTTTTAGAAACAAAACCCCTAGTTCATTTCAGAATGCTTTAAGTCGTGTTTATACCCCTACGTCTTCACATTCCCCAGTACAAGTTCTTAATTCTGCTACCCCAATGACAGAAAAGAGTGGAGTAGGTAACTCATTTATTAAGCATAAATTGATATGTTGGAATTGTTCACGTTATGGACATACTTTCAGTGTCTGTAGATCTTTCAAGAGATTATTTTGTTATGGTTGTGGTCGTAAAGGAGTGACTAGTATCACTTGTCCGTCGTGTCCAACTCAACGAGTAGAGGAACAGAAGTTGAGTAGTGAAATTCCTGTTTCTAGATAAAATGATAAAGTTATTTGATATGGATATTACGAGTTTGTTTGATTTTGGATGTATTACATCGATAGTAGGTTCATCTTTTAGTCTTATTAGTTATATTTGTTGGTCGATTAATGGTACACTAGTTTTTACTGTTGAAATATAGTTTGAAGATTGCTCTTGTGCATGAGCACGTTTTGGTTTAGTTTGATTGGTTTTGAGTAGCAATTTTTATGGTCGCGTTGCAACGTAGTATGTTGAGTTAAGTTAGATCTAGGCGAGACTTGTTGTGGTTCATCGTGTAGCGTTATGTTAGTCTAGACGAAACTCCGGAAGGGTTGGTCGCTCAGCGTTATGTCAGTCTATGCGAGGGTCGTGGTAAGTTTGTCGCTTCAGCAGTTTGGCATCGTCACTTGAGATTATTTGAAGTCGGTTATGATGTGATTCGTTTTGCTTATTTAGTTTGTCAGTCTAGATGAGACTCAGAGAAGGGTTTGTCATTCTAGCAATTTTGTTTATAAGTCTAGGTGAGGCTTATAGAGGAGCTTGTCATACTAGCAAATTTATGCGTTGTGAAGCACTTTAGTTTATATCGACAGTTTGATTATAGGTAGAGTAAGCGTGTACCAGAACATTTATTAATAGTTATCATGAAGTAAAGTAGAAAATAATTTCGTATTTAAATTCCCCTTTTTTTACCATATCTTCAAATTTAAGTCTAAGAAAATGTTTAGTATCGATAATTCTGCGACAGATGAAGGTGAAAATGAAGATGTTAAAAATGTTTCTGATCCTTAAGTACTTCCAATTATAGTTGATGTCAGTAGTGATTTTTTTTGGTCCATGTTCTAAACTCTTAAGTAGGACAAGATTACAGTTAGTGAAATTTTTTTTTTTATTTGTTTAAAGTAATTTTTATTTTAGTAGTAATAGAGCTTAATATGTTTGTTGATTTAGATGTTGCATGTGTTAAATGATAATTTTTGATGATGACAAGGATGTGTTAAATGATAATTTTTGATGACGACAAGGATATGTTTATGGATTTTGAATGATGATATGTTTTTTGAGGTGTTTGAGAGTGCAGCATATGCTGAGAGATGTTGCGAGTATATAGAGATGAATATGTATTCAGTGAAGAGGTACGTATTCAGTAATGTAGTATATGATGGAGAGTATAGAGAGTGTTTAGTAAAGTGTTGAGTATAGTTATATAGTTAGAGTGTGATAGAGTATTAAGCATTAAAGGAATGCTTGAGTTTTGGTTTAGTAGCTTGAGACTAGGCCTGATGTGCTTATTCTTATTGAGAGTGTACATGAGCTAAGAGAGTTCATGAAGAGTTTTTTTTGTGAGTTGCTGGTGGATGTCTCCCAGTAGGCTCAAAGTATGATTTATTAGTGGTTTTGGAGTTCTTTGGTGATGAGTCACTGATGTTGTAGAATTTTTGAGAGATATAGTTGAGTCTGTAGCATAGTAGTCGTACAGATAATGTTGTGAGGTGCTCACTCAAAGATCAAAGGTATCTTGTTGATGAATAAGTATTGTTAATACTTTGTCTGTTTCTCGAGTATTAAAGATTTGTTTCGTGAATGGACTTCGTAAATAACAGCTTTTGGTACTTATTAAATTCATCAATTAGTTTAAATGTAATTAGCATTTGGAAAGTTATGTACATAAATCCTTAAGACAGATATAGTAAATTAGAGAAGAGTATTCGTTGTACAGGTTTTTGTTTAATAGTAATTTTGTTATACATTCGATTTTGTTTATTACAGTTCTAATTTATAGAAAATATTTTTCGCTTCAGGTAAAATTTTTTACTTTGATATGGTTGTTGCGTTTGTAACTATAGATGACATGCATCCACTGAGTGTTAGATTCCCCTAAATATTCTTAACTGATTGACGTATATACTGATTATGACTTCCCGAATTTGTCCCTTTATAGGCGTGTAGTACGCGCAGTTACTAATCACTCAATCCCATGCATTAATATTCCCCCATATCAATTAGTGAATGATTCTGATTTTTTTGTTAAACTCATCGTTAGTTATAGTTAAAGTTTGTGCTGTTTTGTTGTGAGTTGTAAGAGGTTTATACAGTTAATAGGAGTAATTTTGAAGTTTCAGTCGTAAAATTTTTTTTAGAAAAAATCCTTCCATACCTCGAATTTTTTCTCTTGGGAAGAGGCTGTGTAACGTATTTTTTTTCCTAGTTACACCAAGCCTAATAAATTAATAATAAAACAGATAAATTTTAAAGCATTTAATTCGTAAATATTCAGCCAATAAAAATTAAAGTATAATGTTCATAATAACACATAGATTCTAGAAGATATATATTCTGAGGCTTGTTACCAAGCGCTGTCAAGTTAATAATCGGCACTTTTATTTCCAACGTCCAAAAGTGAAGTCGCTTTTTGTAGACAAGAAATAAAGTCAAGATGGCCCGACTAAAACACGAGGCGTCTAATAGGGTCAAGAAGAAGAACTTGAATTGAGAACATGGAACGATAATATACATCATTTAAGACAGTTGGTATAGATTAATACAATAAATTTTACTAATATTTTCTCACCTTAATGCAATATCGTATGGACATATCTACAACAACAATTTTCAATGTTAAATTATAATAAATTTTCATCGCAGTAATTTAAAGCAAGCAGTTATGGTTTCGTTCTATCTATTTAACTACGCAGTATAGCA
The DNA here is from genome assembly GCA_036346225.1 of Platerodrilus igneus. NCBI lineage: Eukaryota > Metazoa > Arthropoda > Insecta > Coleoptera > Lycidae > Platerodrilus > Platerodrilus igneus. The sequence goes on from JARFIW010001116.1 coordinate 483,272, forward strand.
ATGGTTTATTCTACAAAGAATCTTGATACTTTAAACTTACTGGTGATTAATACGCTGGAAAAATACAACAGCTGACGTCATGATTTTGCACCTGCAATTTATTTGGATACACGTGAGTGTTTGAAACTTTCCGTAACTTTGAAAGTATAGTAAATTATTATGAGATTTCCTACGTTGATTATTAGAGTAACAAAAATATAAAGTAGTTTTTTAAAGTTAGTAACACAAAGAATAAATATCTAGTTTGTCAGTTATTTGTACACGCATTCAATGTGTTTTAAGATATTTAGAATGACAACTTATGTCAGATAAAAAAAAATAGTATAGATTCTGTTTCCTAATCTAGACGCCAGATGCAGTCTTGATTTAATTTTTACATTTTGCTTAAAAACATTCAGGTCATGTAAAAGCTTTCTATTGGTGCTGAAGTTCGCGTATTTTCTTGGTAGATTATAGTTAAATTTGAGTATTTGCATTTTATAATCGTTGTTTTTTTTATGACAAATCTTTGTTGTAAATAGTCAATGAAGTACTTCAATGATTATGGTAAAAATAAACTCATATGTTATGAACTAATAATTTATTACATGTTTGCTTAAACTAAATTTTATAGAAATGATCCATTTATACATATTTATTTTGAATGTTAAACTTCACTAAAATTCTTTTTATAAAAAAATTTATGACAAGATAGTAATCATATATATTGCAGTCACATGTATATAATCAGATTTCTATATATAAATAGAATTCCTTTTGTTTCTTTTGAAAGACGTTTTATTATTCAACATTTAAATTAGGAAAAAGAAAACTAGAGCAAATCCTCCTTAAGTAAAAAGACAGAGTAATGAAAATGAATCCCTTTAGTATTTCACAGATGTTTAAAGTCACTTATTATATTTTTGGGCATATGCTTTTGAGGACACAAATGGTGTCCATGTGGTGTTTTTGTTTGTTCACAGGTAAAGCTGAGACAACAGTATTGCCCGAAATAAACAGTACTGAAACTAAGTTGGCGGTGTTTTTATGCGTGCGCTGTCACACTCAAGTTAGCTAGTATAGACCTGTCAAGTAAACCTCAAACAAGTAATTAGTAGGGCCTAATTGTTAAAAATGGTGTTAAGTACAGAGGAGAAAGTGTTTCTGGTAGAGCATTATTTTCGTTCATACGGAATCGGCCGACATAATGGTGCAAGTTTGCTATACGTGTCTGATCAATTCACACAAAGGTTTAATAAACGTTCTCCAAGTAATGCTGTAATTTTGAAGGTTATTGAAAAGTTTAGAAATACAGGTAGTGTATTGTGCCAACGAAAAGGAAACTCAGGGCGTCCCAGGACAGTTAACAACAACAATAACCATGAACGTGTTTTGAGCAACTCTTAGAAAATCCGAAAATCAGCCATGCAAGGACAGCGTTACAACTTGATTTAAAAAGAACTTCATTTCAAAGAATCCTGAAGGAGCTGGGTACATTTTCGTATGTGATTCAGGTACATCAACAACTACATCCTCGGGATTATCGCAGTAGAGTGGAATATTGCGCCAGAATTCTCGCGTTACAGTATGAAAAACCTGAATTTTTGAAAAATGTTTGGTTTTCAGACGAAGCACATTTTCACTTGTCAGGCTATGTGAATCGTCGCACAAATCGATTTCTGGGCTTTGCCAGACCCGATGAGGTTCAAGAGGTTCCTTTACATAGTGAAAAGTGAGTGTCTGGTGTGCTGTTTCCGGACACGGAATCATTGGTCCGTACTTTATCGAAGAGAATGATAGGCAAGTCACACTTAATCAACATAGGTACAGACAAATTTTAACACGATTTATCCCTGATCTACGTCAATTCTGTCGTGCACGTAACTTGGCATTTCGAAACCAATTTTTCAGCAGGACGGGGCAACTTGCCATACTGCTGCCGCAATTCGTCAATTTCTTCAAGGACATTTTCCAAGCAAATTCATATCACGATTTACTGACTTCCCTTATCCTTCACATTCTCCAGACCTCACACCTCCAGACGCATACATTTGGGGCATGGCTAAAAATGCCGTTTTCAAACGGGCACCACAAACCATCGATGATTAAAGGATGCCGTTAGAGTCTTCTTCGCAGCCCTGAGACAACCCTTATTCAATAACATGACCAGAAACTTAGAACATCGTTATGAAGTCTGTCTCGAACGAGGAGGTGCACATTTAGAACATATAATAAAGTGTCAATAATATGTATTTTTTAAATATACAAAACAATTACAATTTCAGTACTGTTTATTTCGGGCAATACTGTATTTCACAGATGTTTAAAGTCACTTATTATATTTTTGGGCATATGCTTTTGAGGACACAAATGGTGTCCATGTGGTGTTTTTGTTTGTTCACAGGTAAAGCTGAGACAACTGTTTGACATCTGGTGGTTGAGGTTTTGGTAAGTGTGTGCTAAAGAGTGAAATTCAAGTTTTATGGCTATGATAGTGGTGTTAAGATAAGGTTTCCGCATTCCCCTTATACAAACACAGTTAAATTTTGTTGGCACTTGTATTAAAAAATACGGTGGCGCCTATTAAAAATATTTTTGGTCGATTATCCACCCATGACCCATGCTCATGATCTACCCAGAGCTAACACTCTACTAGCCGTTTAACCCTTAAGAGTTTTCTTTGTCTAAAGCCGTTTTCCATCTGACATTACCCTGGGCTTGGAGTATAAAGAAGAAAATCTCGACCTAGTGATATCAGATTAAAATAGAGAGTTTTAGTATATAGCTGATAGTCACGAGGATAAAGGGTAATAAACTTACAAAAAGTTTTAATTACCCCGATTTAGATTACAATACATACATATTCCTTGAGACTAGTAAGATGTGTTTCAAAAAATGCCTTGAAATAAGTTTAATTGTAAAACTTACTAACGAATCTGTAAGTATCATATTGAAAAATTCCTCTTAACGGATATGTATTTTGCATTTTTTATGCAAACTTTATGTTACAATAATACAATTAAAAAATTATATTCCACTACCGAGGTATTAAATTTTAAAGTATGTTATAGTTGTGTAAACATAAAATGCATTGCATAGGTTTTTATCATCAAAGTAGTACATTTTTATTTAATCCCACCTGTAAAATGATTAATTTCCTAAACCTAAGTTTCATAAAATTTATTCTCCAAAGATCAACCAACTATAAACCAGAACTATTAAATTTACATAAATTTCGGTGTTATTTTAATTTAAACTATGCTCATAAAAAGTCGTTTATATATATAGCACCAACATTGTTACTACCTATGAATATCAAATCTTTAAAGGAATTTACAGTCATGATTAATTAATAAGTGGTCTTTTCATTTGTACACATTTTGTATATGTTGTTTTAGTTCCATTGACGACCTATTATTAGTAATCTGTTGGTTATTTTATTGACGATATAAATTTTAAGATTGGAAGGGAACGATAAGAAATCTTCCTCTGACATTTATATGCACTCCGCATAGTTGTTTAAGGTAGCAAATATAAATAAGCTGTTTAATGTGTTGTAGAAGAATTTTTACCATTGTATTATCGGTATGTATAAACTTACTTACTTAATGTGTTTTTAACGGAAGTAGAAATTATGAATTTTGGTAATTAACAATTATGCTAAAATGATTTGAAGTTATGCAGTTTCCATATATAAATTACATATATCGGTATGTTGTTATAAATATCACAACCTCGAGGTCATTAACTACCGTGCACTTTACTAAACTATAATTAATAAAATCCCCGTACATTTAACTAAGATACATTTTTCTTAATGTGGAAGTCTTATCTATATTTTATTCAAATAAGAATCTGCTACCGCCACCTACAAAAAGATAGGGCCAATTAAAGAATGTAAGTTTTTGTAAATAAAACATTAAAATATTGTGTTTCTTTTTAATATTATATATTTAATACAAAAATAATTTTTTGAAATTCTCGGGAGATTCTTCAACACGTGCATGTTTTTGCTTAACCTAAAAATCTCCGAAGTATTCAATCACCTAATGCGTGCAAAGCCTCCGTTCAGAACGCCTTATGGAGTACCATTCCGCATTTGAGAATGAGTACATCCCCATCCAAATTCTTCACCACGTTTTAAATAACGACATTATTTGCATACATTTAAAGGTTATATAGATCCGGGTACGAGTTTAGTGTGGTTGTATAAATTATTTTGGTGATGCAATCATGAATAAAATAACGAGTGACCTGTCTTAACATGTTTTTACATATACACACATATTAAATATATATTGAAATTGCTAAATGTAAGCAAGAACACCTCTTGATATAAGACCAAATTAATTTTTTATTTGAGAGTCAAATAAATCGTTATGAAAGGTGGTATAATTTGCATACCAAGAAGGAAATAGTCTTAACATGTTTTTGCAAACACACCTTATGTTAATTAAATCCATTATATTAAAAGTTGAATGATTTGCATATATATTACCAGAGAGCTATAATTTCAATAAAAAACACGAGGTTATATTCGACTGCGAATTCTTGTTATTTTATCTTGGTAATGAAATCGTGAACAACATGTTTTTACAAGATTTTACATGCAGACTTTATAATTAGATCCATTATATCACATTTCGTATATTTTCTAAATGTTATTCGCTACTTCATACAAAATACAGCTTTTGAGGAAAGCTAAAAAATTCTTTACCACCTGCACGTTTTACTTAACATAACAAAATTCTTCATATAGGTAAAATCACCACTTCGCTATGCTCTCGGCTACCTAGTTTCGGCTACTTTTCCAAGGTCGTTGTGACGTCATAGCCTTTTATAAATAAAGAACAATGTAATACTATTCTAAAATTTTTATTCTGGCATTATACATAACAAAATTTAAAAATATTTAATGCCAAGCATGGAGCCATTTAAACTTAATTTTAATATAAATTCGATTGTTTAACATGGCTAACAACCAATGCAAGAATTAAGATATACAACAAATTTGTGTGTCAGATAACAAATCCTGGTGTTAATAAACAACTTGGAAATTATATACTAGATTTTTTACGTTGTCCAGATGCACATTTAAGAGCAACATTCGCGTCTACTTTGACCAAAGAACACGGTATTACGCAATTGGAAGCGACAATATAAAACTGTACAATTGGAAGCTATGTCAGTGCGGAACGGGTGTATAATCCCTTAAAAGACTGTTTAACCTTATTGGAAGATAGTAAGTTATACTTCCTAAAGGTGCCAATGTACTCGGTATCGCTAAAATGTGGAGTAAGTTATCGGACAAGCTTCAAAATAGCTGCTGTTTAGTGTATAATAACCTGCTACAGTACATGTATTGGAGGAACGGCAATACAAAGAAATTGACGGGCTTGCAAATTAAGTTGTCAGAAAAACCAGAGAAAAGGGAAAAACTGATAAAGTATGTGCTTTCAGCTTTTAGTTTTATTAACTATTTACCTGTAAATTATTTGGAGATAGTAGAGTAGGAAGACAGCCAAGATAAAATAAAAATCTTACACAAGTGCTACATTAAAGCAGGTAACATATTTTACACAATCTGTAACACCATATTCTACAATTCCAAAAGAAATAATCATTTCGGTATCGGGGTTGATAAGTACGCCTAACATTCGCCCAGAGGTTGTACGACAACGCGTAAATATTGACAGTAAACTCTCTCCGTTGACGCTGCAGAAAATTGCCCAATTATGCACGCCATACGCTGTAAGTGGAAGAAAAAGACATTACATGTGATTTTCCAATGCTCCACCCGAAGGTACTACATTGGCCAGAAAGCGAGTTTTTTTTTTACCTGGAAAATTTTGAATTTTGCCGAATCCTTGCTGTTCCAAGCAAGGTAGGGATCTTTAACGTGCGTGACAACACTCACACACGGAACCTCCATTTTACCTCTCATCCGAACGAGGGTGTATTTTTGCGAAAAATGCTCGCCTAACATTTTTCAAGCGGACCGAGTCGGGATTCGAACCCGGGACCTTGGGCGTAGCAGTCACACACATACCACTACGCCACGGAGCCGCCTTGGAAGAAAAAGACAGCTGGAATTAGAGGAAATGCATGCAAAAAGGCAAAAGTTGGACTAAATAGAAGACACTGCGACAATACGCGAACAATACAAAGATGTGTTAGACAAAGAACATCTTATTAGAGAAAGAGGAAAGGATTAAAAGATTATTTTATGTGCCGATGGACTGACTTGGATACATCCGCGTTCTACAAGCTGTATGTATTTGTGGTTAGTAAGAAAGACTCTTTTTAGAATTTTAGAATAGTATTACATTGCTCTATATTTATAAAAGGCTGTGACGTCACAACGACCTTGGAAAAGTAGCCGGAACTAGGTAGCCGAGAGCATAGCAAAGTGGTGATTTTACCTATATGAAAATGAAAATAAAGAACTTTTAAATTTTTAAATAAATTTTGGTAGGAAATATTTAATAAATAAGTATATGTTAATGAAACACATATTTTCTAAATGATATTGGTGCTAAGGAAAGCTATTTTATTAAGTTCTATAGTTTGGGAGTGACGTAAAAACCTTGATGCTACACCTTGAGTTGTAAAAGTTAATACATAAGCATTGATATAAGATCAAATCAAATAATTTGAGAGTCAAATAAATCGTGATGAAAGGTGGTATAATTTGCATATATTTTAAATTCATACGGGTATAATTAAAAGATTATATGTTAGATCCGACTGCAAGTTCAGTGTACTTGTATAAATTATTTTGGGATGATGTAACCAAAAGGAAATATACGACATACCTGTCTTGAAATGTTTTTGCAACACACCTTATGTTAATTAAATACATTATATTAAAAGTCGAATGTCGACGTGATTTACATATATATTACCAAATAAAAAACACGTTGTTATATTCGACTGCATGCAAATTCTTAGTATTTTATCGTGACATTGAAATTGCGAGAAGTGAACGACTTCTTTTTTACAAGATTTTACCTGCAAACGTTTAAAAATTTGACCTCCATCATATAACATTTCGTATATTTTCTTAATTTTATTTGCTACTTCGTACAAAACGCAGCTTATGAGGAGAGCTAAAACACTCTTTACCACTTGCACGCGTTTGCCTAATATTAAAAAATTCTTCACCGCGGCGTTTTAATTTTTAGCTTAACCTACCCCAGAAAAATACGAACCAACACGTGAACTCCATTTTCTACACACACAACATTTTTTTAAAATTTAATATTTAATATTTAACGTCGGAAACGCTGCTAAAGAAGTTTCTTAAGAAAATATCTCCACCCCAGCGCACGCGCACCACCCCACGACAAAAATCTAACGATCCCGCCGAACGCACACCCCAAAGACCTAACGACCCCCCGACGCAACAAATTTACACACAAAGACAATTTTGTTCTCAAAGCGGCGTATACATATCTTGCTGCACGTTTTGTTTCCCAAAGCGGCTTAGCTGTTCATATTGTTCTCGAATCGGCGTATACATATCTTGCTGTGGATCTCTGTTGCCAAAGCGGCTTAGCTACCCTACTACCACATACGGCCAGAGCCATCATTGTAGCCATCAGGTTGCTCCATGTAAATCTCCTCATTAAGATCTCCATAAAGGAACGCGGTTTTTACATCAAACTAACGCATTTTCATACCTTTTGCAGTTGCTATACTAATGAGTGACCTGATTGTATCCATCCGTGCTACTGGACTAAAAGTTTCTTCATAGTCAATGCCAGCTCTCTGGGTAAACCCTTTTGCTACAAGTCGAGCTTTATAGCGACCAATACTTCCATCTGCATTTACCTTGACCTTATAAACCCATCGACTTTTAACTAGTTTTCGGTTTTCTGGAAGCTTAACCAGTTTCCATGTTTTGTTTTCATTTAGTGAATCCATTTCATCATCCATAGCACTTTTCCATTGTGATGACTCATTTGACTCTATTGCTTCACTATACTTGGTCGGTTCATCATAGGAAATAAGAACCTCATCTTCATCATCACAGCCATCATAGTAGCGAGCGGGTTTCTTCAACATATTACGATTTTGCAGTTGCCGTGTGCCTTCATGATGTTGAGACTCTATAGGTGCAATGTTGTCGCTTAACGATGTATCATCTGGTTTCACTACCACAGGAGCATTAGTTTGGAACCATGAACTAGAGGAGGGCATATTTACAATAGTTGATTGTTTAACTGTCACTTCTGTTGTAAATTTGACATCTTTTGATATGCGTACTTGATTTTGTGTGGTACATAAACACGATATCCGTCATAATCGCCGTGATAACCAACAAAAATACCTTTGTCTCCTTTTCTATCAAATTTCTTTCGATTTTGCTTAGGAACATGTACATAGCATTCAGTTCCAAATATCTTTAAGTGGTCAAATTTCGCCTTTCTTCCATACCACAATTCATATGGCGTTTTACCACTAACTGGTGTATTACCTGTCCGATTAAGAACGTACATGGCAGTATTTACCGCTTCAACCCATAGCTTTTTAGATAAATTCTTTGTATGGATCATGGATCTTGCTGATTCACATAGGGTACGGTTTTCACGCTCAGCAGCACCATTTTGCTCTGGAGTATACGGGGCCGATTTCCTTAAAATGATACCATTATCAGCAAGTAGTTTGTGGTACTCAGAATTCTCATATTCTTTACCACCATCTGACAACATTGTTTTTATCACATGTCCACTTTGTTTAGCATGAGCAATAAATTCACGAGTCCGATCAATAACTTCAGATTTTTTTTTAATAAAATACACCATGCGAAATTTGGAGTAGTCATCTTTGAACTCCACATAGAGTCGCTTACCAGATAGTGAAGGTACATCCATTGGTCCACAAACATCAGTACTGACAAGTTCACACACTTTAGTTGTACGATTGGGCCTAGATCTATAAGATGAACGATGTTGTTTACCGTAAACACAACCGTCACAGAATTCGTTATCCTCATTCACTTCAATTCCCTCTAGGCGCAGAAACGACTTGACATGACGTTTGTTTTGATGAGCTAACCTTTCATGCCACATCTGCAATTGCACATCTTCACTTAAGTTAACCTCGCAGGTAGAAGATGTGTTTGAAACGTTCGCTTTAATTGCTAGTTTGTATATTCCATTTACCTTTTTGCCTGTTACAATTGTTTGACTGGATCGTGTGATAGAGCACTTTCCACCAACATAGACACAACTACAGGCTCGAGCTGTGACGACTCCAACAGATACAATGTTTTTGACGATTTTGGAACATACCAAACACCACGTAGCCAGATTAATTTCCATTTATTACCTATTTTTGTTTGAACTTGAATGTCACCCTCTGCAAATGCATAGATAGCTTCTGCATTACCTACTCGAACAACTCCAGGGACCTTTAGTAAGGTGAGCGATTGAAACCATTCTCGCCTATTACATAGATGACGGGACGCTCCTGAATCCAGAATCCACTCTTCAGATACAGTCGACGTTGATTCAAGTATGTAGCAGTTAGTCGAATCAGAAAGTATACATTCAGTTAAAATTCCTTCTTGAACTGGTTTTTCACTAAATTGTTGCTGCTGCTTACGCTGTTTATATTCAGCGTGTTTCCTCAAAGCTTTCTCATTGGTACAGTCTTTCATTATGTGACCAAATTTTTTACAGGCAAAACATTGAACCGATATTTTCCTATGACGTCGGCTATTGTTTTGCTTAGACTCGCCCACTTTTGGATCACTCTTCTTTGTCTTAAGATACATAGCATCTGTAACCGACTCACCGCCATCGCGATTTTTTAGAGAGAGCTCCTTAAGGCATAGTCGCTCAAGCAGTTTTTGCATTGTTTGCTTTTCTTTAGGCATTGCAGACCAGGTGTCCTTAAACTCAAAATACTCTTGAGGCAGTGTATTCAAAATACGATTTATAACCACTGAGTCAATTACTTCTTCCACCGTCATAGAGCCAACTTCGTCTTTGATTTCTTTTGCAATACTTTCTATGGCATGGCAATGCGTGGCAATGTTAACGCTGCGATCTTTCACATAAGTGAACAATTTCGTATAGAGTAGATCTAACCGTTGTCCAGAGCGTTGTTCATAGATGCTCAGAAGTTTGTCCCACATAGAACTTGCATTTGAACAAGTTGACAACATTGAACACAAATCCTCACTGATCGAAGTACGGATTAAGATTTGGGCATCCAAATCTGTATCCACATATTTCAATTTTGCAGTTTCATAGGTTGAACTTATGGTTGCATCAGCATCAGGTGCGTGCATGGTAGGCTCACTGTCTTTGTACGTAGGTAGTATTGCCTCGTAGACATGCTTCCGCTTTAACATCAACACGATGTTGGTTTTCCATATTGTCCAATTTTCAGCTCCACGAAGTAGATTAATTTTTACTCGATCTAATTCCATAATTACATCAAAACTTATAACGCATAGATGATACGTAACCTGGGCCCATAACCTCTTGTGGTTTTCTAGACAATATGGAAAACTCTTGTGGTTTTCTACAATGCTAGAATCACAGAGTTGTTTGATGCAATGAATAAGAAACGATGTAAATTAATCTATTAAATATGGAAAAACATTAAATTATGACATACATGTTTTATAAAATACTGCAACTGACATATGTATATAAAATCAACAACATTTCTTTGGAAACCAAGCAACATAATCAAATTAGAAAAACGCACCCTGCAAAGGTTTTAAAATAAACAATTATTTTCAACAGATTCATAGGCATTTAAGGGCGAAAACGTTGGTACCGCTTTTAAAAATTTAACATTTTCTAGTTTAACGGGGTGGCTGGTTTCAAATATATGTTTGGCGACCTGAGACCTTTCATATTTACCATATTTGAAGTGAGCAATGTGTTCTTTAAATCTTGTTGTTATATTCCTCTTGGTCTGACCAATATATTTTTGAAAACACCCTGGTCCTGCACAACTAATTTCATAAATCCCCGACTTTTGCAATTTTTCCACCTTGTCTTTTGGATTACCTAGCAAATCTTTAATTTTATTAGTATTAGTGAAAGCAATTTTGAAATTACACTGTTTGAATATTTTATCAAGACCCTTTGTGGTTTTGTGAAACGGAAGTTTAACATATTTAACATTATCGTTAGAGGTGGTTGATTGCAAAGTCGTTGATTTACGGATGTTGATCCTATTTTTACACTTTCTAAAAATATTATCTATAATATCAGAAGAGAAACCATTGTAATTCGCTATTTGTTTAATAAGAGCAAATTCCTTATTAAATCTGTTTTTATTTAAAGGGAAATTCAAAAATCTATTAATTAAAAAGTTAAATGAAGCCAACTTATGTTGTATGCTATGATTAGAGGAAGACAAAATAAAGCGATTTACATTGGTTTCTTTTCTATAAATGTCAAATTTTAATTTATTACCATTTTCCTTTTCCACATTATATCCAGGCGGCCAAGATGGACTGAATTCGAAAATACTGTATATTATTTCTAAACGAACCTGTTGTGATATTGGTTTCCACAAAAATGGTCGACACCGAGATTGTATTAACTTGTTGGTCTGCGCTGTGTAAAATGTTTGCAGCGAGTTTGCGGCTGGTAAAACCCAAAATGCTTCCAATGCTGTTTCCAAAATTAGCTCCCAAATCAATCGGTACACTGCTTCGTGTAGAGCACTTCAAAATGTTATTGTTTGCACTAAGTTTGAAAAAACTGTCAATCTACTCGTTAAAGTCTGAACCACACACACCTCCAATTCGAAGGAACCCGGTTCAATAATAGTTTTGCGTTTATCTGAATCGTCAAAGTACGAGACATTATTTACAGGGTGTACATTTTCCACAGAGTTACATGTGTACAATCCCACCAAACCTTAAGCATATTCTTCGTAGTGCTTCAATTTAATTGGCGGGTAAATGGACCCTGTTGATATAACGTTACCGTACCCAAACACGCTCAGTTATAGCCATTTCCACACAGAAACTATAATACTAAATATCCTCACTTTTAAGAGTTGTAGGCTTGTTCTGATACACTGCTGTAGTAAATCGCACAACCTGGAAAATAACTCTCAACTTCTTCTGACGGCCTCAAGTCGCCCAGGAAATCGGTGTTTAAGCACAATATTACCATTTTTTCGGTACCAACCTAATGAGTACCAGCTCCTCTTGTGGTATCCAAATTAACGACACCCGATTCGTAGACATGCAGTTTAATCTTGTTTAATTGATCTCTGCAAAAGACACCGCGAAAATGTGGAATGATGGATGCATATTTCCTTATATCTAAATCGGTGAAAGCCGTTCGGAATAATTTGTCTAATTTTTTGATACTTTTCTAGAAGTGCCACACCCTTGCTTGTATGACTTCAAAAATAATGCAGAACGTTTCTTGTAGGGTTTTAGAAACAAACCATTTCTCTTTTTCCGACGGCTATTGCTTTCATTGATCATTTGTGACGTTCGCTCTCCTTTAACTGCTCACTGGTTTTTTTGCATCGTTCACAGCTTTACCTATTACTGTTGCACCACCAGTTAGTTCACCTAGCGTACTTATTCCTGCAAATATAGGAATCAATGATATAGTACCGCCTTTTTGTGGGATGGATGTAATGCGTGGGACGTTATATTTTTTTTTGCCTGCAAAACCTTATACGATTTTTTTGCCAACATGAATACCAACTTGCACTAGCTTCTTTAGATTGTTGGAGCCGCCTTGATCAATTGCAAATTGTATTTCCTTTAAAAAGCTTTCTTTAAAATTTTTTTTTCTTGATACCCATTCTTAATTTTCGTTTGGCTTTCATTGTGTTTATGACGAACCAAGCTGCGGCTTTTTCGCCAAACTTTGCGTTTTTAGATTTTTCTCGCGCCCAAACTACTTCTAAAATTTCATCTGCGCAGTGTCTAGCCCGGGGATTGTTGAAATACTTGAAGTAAGCAATATCGTGGGTCCAAGTTGTTGATTCCAGAATCGCCTCGGACTAAATGCTCTTCCAGCATAGTCCCTGGCCCGCAAACCTGATACGACGGAAAATGGGCCTTAAATAGTAATTCATTTATTACTTTGTTAAACAGTCCACCGCCTGAATCCATAGTCATGTATGCACATCCCCAGAAATAGCAACTGAATTAAGAATACATACAAAAATTTCTATTTATACTTTTTTACAAAATACAAATATAGATACAATAATTTATGCTTCCGGTGTTAACGTCACTTTGTGCTTTTGCAGTACATACATTCGCATGCTAGGTAGCTTTTTGATATGCAAATTACAACACTTTTGCAACCATGTGGTATATGGTATCCATTGTAAATGTCAGTCTCATCAGATGGAGGATTACAAAGATCACATGCACATTTCAACTGCGATACGCAGTAATGAAACCCTTCGGCTATGCCACTAACGTTATATTGTTTAGTATTTGGTACACCTTTAAAAAGTATTTCCGTATACTCTTGTAAAATGGTATCGTAGTCACAGGTCACACCAAAACGCACTGCTCTCGATATACCATTATAATGTTTTAGCACAAAGTTTAGAATGAAAAAGTCATACCAGCACTTGCCTTTTATAGGATTATACTGGAACAAGCACTGTGATAATCTGAATCTTTAAAAATGGACAATCTTCTAAACATTTGTGCGAGCGATCGTGCCACGCCTACATTTCGGCGTATTTGTCAAAGTGACATGTAATTTTTTTCAATACTGTATGGTAATTTTTATTCTTGCAATTTTTATATAAATAATGACTTGCTCGGGGTTCACTTTCTAATAAAATAGCAACTCATTCTTCATCGGTCAACTCGATATTTCCTCCAGGATTTGCATTTATTACACCATCAACAAACGTCTCGTAAAATGCAGGAAAGCTCCGACTATTCAACCCTTGAAACTTGTAGCTTAACACTTCAGTCATCTGGAATATCTTAAAGACTTCGCTTTCGTTCAAAACAACAACATTCCTACCTTTTGTAATTTTTAAGTTAAAGGTACTTTTTTGAAAATTGACTATCCACACACATCTGACATTGGATGTAGTTACTATATGCAGTTTCAATTTAAAGTCGTGATCTGGTATATAATAATCTCTTCGACTCCATTAGATAACTCATTTAGTCTAGCTTGATTTGCTTCTCGCGCAAATTCTCCAACTTTGAACTCAACTTGAAAGTTGCTGATATTTGTCCAATCACACTGACGCAATTTTATTGCATAATTTCTACACATACCCGTGTAGCAAACAATTTGAAGCGTTGATTCTAGACTTCCATAAAAATCCAACCTAACTTCCATGTTGTAATGGTGAGAGTGACGTTGAAATCCACTTAAAGTATAGACAGTCTTACATACTAACTTGTTTAGGTTCAACTGTGCCACTGGAATATCATTCGTAGCATCAACACCAGCAACGTCCGTTATTCTACACTTTCGCGTCTAATTAACTGGATGTTATTTCGTGAACTTGGCTTCTAGAATTTTATCTTGTCTTATATATTGAATACAGGGCATATGCAAGTCAATCTTGAGACAATCTAGGGTTTCATCCAGGAAAAAATAAGCCCAAGGTCTACATAATTATGTTACCATGGGTATTTCCGAAAACGTATAAGTTTGAAAACAAATTCTATGACCTTGTTAGTAAAAATAACCTTATCGGGACTTTTCTAGAACATTCTAACAGATATCGGTGATTAGTTCTGGGAATTCCTTATCATTGAAAAGTAAGAGATAATTGTACACAACTACTATTTAGAAAAATGTATTAAAAATCGTTTGGATTGAATTACCTGTAATATTAACCGATTAAGTTCAGTAAATCTCAAAAACGGCCTTGATAGTTTATTTTATATAATAGTTATAAACAAATTATTTCAGACATGTAATACAACTAAGTTTATTTAGATAAGACCTACCATCCAATATTTGTTAAAATTACATCATCCTGTTCTAACTTTTCTTAATTATGTAGTTAACGATGTTACCCAATTATGGCAGGCCTTTAAAAAAACTGTTGGAATGAGCTATTGGACAGACGTTAGTTAAACGTTTTCCACCCTATTAGCATTTCTTAATAAAGACCTAAACAGAAGTTCAGGTAATGAAAATTAAGTATAATGGCATATCACTTTACTTGTTACGTTTACATGCTTTTCTATCCGGTAAATAAAAATAGTCTATTTATATTTTAATGCCTCAGGTGACCTATTAACTGTAGCCTTCTCTTAATTATCCACTCATTGTAGCGATAAGGTTGCTAAATTGCATCTACTATTTCTATTAAATTTTCAATTAAATATTGTGTAACATGGAAGAATGATTTGCATGTGTATTCCTATAGATACTGTTAATAGATTAATAGATATGAATCATTTTGCGAATTCCGCCAATCATCTCCTAGATGCGAATATTGTGTAAGATGGACGACGTGCTACTAAATAAAGTTCCGTTTTGTGTGAGATAGAGACAAATAGTAATTTTAATTTGTAATAGTAGTATATGTATAGATTATAGGATTATAGAATTAATCTGTGCAAATACAGTACTTAATCAATGTTACTAGAAGATTTATGCAAACATTTGAAATTGAGATAAATAAGAATTTAATTTGCAAATAACTGCATTAGGTTTAACGGATTAATGCAAAGGAATTTACATGTGTATTTCTTATGGAAGTGAATAGAGGATTTGAACGTGTATGGGAGCAAGTTTTGGTCCTCGTTTTGGTTATAAACTTCTACTTTCTATATTAGAAATAGGTACAAAATTAGATTTCATATCGATTTTCAACACTTATAATACATATTAGGCATTCTTTAACCAGGTATTTTACAGTTTATGCATTCAATCTCTTCTTTCAGACTTTAATGGTAACGCTTTGGCAGCATCTGACGGCATTTGCGACTTAATTTTGATAGAAATTGGATAATTTCCAGCGTTTTTACGGGTATAATTCTCGAAAATAGTCCTCCTACGTGGAAGCGACATCGAATTCAGATGCTAATTTGATCAGGTCTCCCCGTGCATAAAGAGTATTCTATAAAGTCCCGTGGCGAATTCGGGAAGCCAACTCGGCCTTGCTTCTTTCTTGCACACGTAACTAAAGACACCTCGCCTGCTTCTTTGCACGGCGCATTCGGCTCCACGTTCGAGAAAATCTCATATGTTTACACGTAACCCGAAACGCAACCGCAAAATCAAAAATTCCCAAAAAACGTATCTTCTCTTAAAATATCTTGTCTCCGTCACGAAATCTAGCCTACCGGATGTAGATCTTAATTCCCCGTCAATGCTCGTCCCTCCTTAATTACCACCGCCCATCCTTTCGGAAGATCGTCAAACTCACCGAGCGAAAACCAGCTATCAAGGTTTTCTACCTCAATAAAATACTGGATAGTTTGCTTTCTCTCCAATAATGAGACATTTGAGTGGAGATTAATTGCGTATCTCCTCCGAAAGGGGTTTGTGGTGAGAGTGTGGATAGGAGAGGCGTCTAAGCAGAAATTAAGTTTTACATACGGTCGGTTAGGGTTTGTGATGGGAAACGGGATATTTTAGGAAAAAAGGCGTTTTTTCGGGAATTTTCGGTTATGCGGTTACCTCCCGGGTTTTGTGTAAAAAACCACAATCTTTCCAAACACGAGAGCCGAACGCACCACGCCGTATGATAGAGCAGCCAAGGTGTCCCTATCTACGAGTGCAAAAAAGAATTAATCTTGAGTTGGTTTTTAGAATGCGCTACGGGGCTGTATAGAACACCTAATATGCACTAAAAGACCCGATAATCGATTTAAAATCTGAATTCGACGCTTTTTTCACATAGGAGAACTATTTTTCGTAAACTTTGCGTGTAAAGTTGCTTGAAACTATACAACTTTTGTTAAAATGGGGTTGCAAACACTGTCGGTTGCGAGCGAAGCGTTACTATCAAAATCCGAGATAACAAAATTAATTCCTAAATTGCAAAATAGGCCGCTATACATGTCTAATATGTTTGGTAAATCTTAAAACTAGATTTAGAATCTAATTTCGTACTGATTTCTAATATGTAGGGTTAATTTTTAAAGAAAAAAAGTATTAAATTACGTGCACGGATGGAAACCGCTCGAATTGCTACATTTGATCTTGAATTTCTCAGACAATTGAAGCATTTTCGGATGACGTTTGAAAGTATACGCGTAAAACATTTGACATTGCGATAAATGTTCGATACAATAGCTCAGTGTTAATGTTTTCGGATAACATGCACGAGGTCCCGGGTTCGACGTTGTGGTCGTTTAATTTTTTTTGACATTCAAAAGGACAGCCAACTTCATCCTGTATCAAACATTACAATGGTATGTGGACGTGCGGAAACAATTTGGGCAGCTACATATCTTACAACGTTTAACTATAAAAAATAGATTTCATAATTTTGCAAGTGGGAGTAATATCGTTTTTAATTTAAATTAAATATTAAATATAAAACACTCATTTGCAATAATATCTTAAATGAAATCGATAATATTACTGCAACTTTGTCACTACCTATTTGATATACGTTAAAGCGACCTTTAAATAAATGGTTGAGCGTGAAACCTGAGAAGAATAAAGACAAACCAATACTTAAAGAAGTTGCATTGAGTACGAAGCGCGAGAACGACAAGCGAGACTGTGCTAAAGGGGTTCGAGGGGAAATGGTTACCAAGGCCAAAGGGGTTTAAAGGCGCAAGAGGTTCAGAGGCAAAAGGGGTTTCTGGACGAATGAGCTCTCTAGGGAGAAGAAGCGCCCCGGGCGAAAAAATTCTATCCCATAGTATCTCTACTGTACGTAACGCCATAAACTAATATGTTAGTTATGGTGAAGTAACCAGTTCGTCAAAATTTGAAGAAAAAAATGAAAGCATGTTGATAGCAATATGTTCTAGGCTTGTAAACTTCTAATACCACTAAGTTTGTTATTTTAAAGTACCATAGGAGCTCTTAAAGTACTTTAAGGAGTAATTAATTTTGGTTTAGTAATTAAGTTTTTGGCCAATCGCGCGCCCTACATACACCAAACCGGTGTGAAAAACCAAAACATTAAGTTAATTGTAAACCTCTTCAATTACAGATCATCAATTTACTAATGATGACTAAGGTTATGTCAAAGAGACAACTAAATCTGCAAATAAAGAATAGCAACCTCACCCATCGCTAAAGTACGCTTGAAAAGAAAAATATTCTAAGTTTTCTTTCGATTTATCTAGTATATAGGGTATACTTGCAAATAACCTTTTTCGTGAGGTTCTAAAGTATAAAAGTTACCAGAACGCTATTTACAAATTAATTTTAAATATTTAGCAAAAGTTACTCAACCATATAAACCAAAAGAAAACATTAAAGTCAGAGGCAGCTTTATTTAATTAGAATAAATATAGTGGTTGGTATACATAAAAAACCTTGTTTCTCTCTTTTGGTTAAAGAGTTAATTAAGTTTCTTTTGTCCTGAGAGTTATAAATTGAAAGAGCTGCTCTTTACTATATACTCCATTCCGTTTTCAGGGTTCCTAAATTAAAAATAAATTTTGCTTCAGTAGTATAAAGAATCGCGTTAAAATGATTTAAATTTTTTGTTATTACCTGAAGGCTAAAAAGAGAACTTCAATTTTGTATAAATAAATTATGAAACAAATAGCTACAACGTAGGTTTTTAATAAAATTCTTTTGCAACTATAAATGAACATTTGTTAGAAATAATAACTTGCTAGTCGGTAAAGTAAGTACATATGTTGGATGGCCTCAAGAAAAAAATTTCTGAGAAGCTATTTCTCATATTCGAAGTGAGTTTGTATTCAATCATTAAAAGTAGAGTTGTTTCTACGAAAGCAAAAAATTTAACTAAACGCTCAATTTATATATAGTTAGTTTCGTAACATTTAAGGACTGATGCCGAGACTGAACTCCCTGTGGGGCGGACGATTTGTATATAGAACTATTGTTATTCCAGATGTCGCTGGAACTTTTTACATTCTCCGAGATCATACTCAAAGTGACACTTTTGTTCACTCGATATCGATTTTTTAAAATGCATCTTTGTTAATTAATCCATTGTTCGCCTAATGTCTTTCGTTACTGGACCCCTGGCTAACAATGTTGCAATATGTAAAATTGTAATTTCACTCATATTTTCAGCCAAACGCTATTTCACAAACAATTTTAGCATAGATTTCAAAAAGAGTCCAGAAAGTATTTACATGTAAAACTAACGAATACTACACTTAAAAATTTCCGGTAAAATTTTATGACAACGGATAGCAGCAGATTTTGTACGTATACTTTGAAGAATTAGTCGGTTTAAAACGCACATGCCAGAATCAAGACAAACAGTTGTGCATTAATGGGCATAATTTTGGTTAATAACAAGCCACCGGTCTGTCGAATTTCTAAAATTTTAAAAGCGCTTGTGGCTGATAGCAATTAATAATTCTTACTAAAACTTGGAGAAGTCAAAAAAGCAATGTTGGTTTGTGACGTCAATATTTTTTCAAGTAAGTTGAAAATTTTAAAAATTTTAATTTCCCTGTCTTGATTTCTTTAACCATTGAGCTCGTAAGTTCTCTTACTACTAGTCTGACTTTTACTCGCTCACTACAAACAGTAAGTTTTTGATAGCACTGTGTTGAGCGAATAAACAAGAAAGTTTAATATATTAACAGCAGATTGTTGTCGATTTGTATGAATTATATATTTATATGAACAAATGGTTAGATTAAAATCTAAACCGGTCAACACAGTAATAATACAAGTATACATGCCCACCTCTAGCTACAGTGAGGAAGAGATAGAGGCGATCTACAAAGACATCGAAGACGTATTACGATACGTAAGGAGGACATGAAAATTTAATAATTACCCAGAAACATATATAGACACTGACTACTACATCGTAATTATGAAGGCCGCACTTAAATTTAAAAATTTGAAAAAAAGAAACGGAAAAAGGCATTTTATTTTGACTTTGAGAAACTAAAAGATAAAAATATGCAAGAAAGATTCGAAAAAAGTCAAACGCATTGCTGAACCAAGGAAGTAGAAACAGAATGGAATAACATTAAATCCAGCCTAAACATGGCGGCTAGAGATATTCTGGGGTATACACAAAAAGAAAATAAGAAACCATGGATAACAAAAGATATCCTCAATTTAATAGAAGAAAGATGAAAATACAGAAATAGATCATACGAAACAGGAAAACAGGGAAATTATTCGCAAATGCAAGAAAGCTAAAGAAAAGAGCAATGGATTGATGAAAAGTGCAAAGAGGTACAAACTAAGATGGAAGTAGGAAAGACAGATGAAGTATACACACTAATTGAAATCAATTTTAGACATATAAAGCCGTATAGCAAAAATATAAAGGACGCTGGAGGAAACATCATTATAGAAAATGTAGAGAAAGTGGGTAGCTGGCAGGAATATATAGGGAATTTATATGCAGCAAAGGAACTAACAGCATTAGAATAGGAATCAGACATTGAAAATGATGACTTGAGATATCCTATTCTTAGACATGAGTTTGAATTAGCATTAAAGGGTCTGAAAAATGGTAAGGTGCAAGCAGAAACTCTAAAAGCCGCTGAACAAGCAGTAACAGAACGTCTCTTACAATTTGTAAGCTATATGTATGGGACAGGCGAGATACCCAAAGATTTCAAACGTAACCACATATAGTCGAAACCCTGAAAAAGTCGTCTGCGTCATCGCTTGTATTCGTACTAATTAAGTTCAAAATTTTAAGTCAATGTAACATCTAGTTAATAAATACCCAATAAATATTTCGATTCGGAAGCTTCAGTCAAGCTTTTAAAACTTTAAAAAGTACATTCCATTTACAAAAATATTAAGAAAGATATCTTATTTTAATGAAAAGTCATAATTTTATCAAAGGTTTGCCTGTTAAGTATAAAGTTCAAAACACGGCACATACTCTTCTCTATCGTTTTCCCAGATGAACGTGTTCACGTATGTCTTTATTTAAAACACGTACAAATCGTATTACTATCTTTATCATATACATTAGTTAAGCTTTTAAATAATCTTAAACGTATGTTTTAAATTGAGTTAGATAACTATGACGTAGAGGACCTCTTTCATGGTTCCTACTATAGTAACTATACCAAAAAAGAAAGGCGGGGATAGATGTGAAAATTTTCAAACAATAAATTTGACAGCACACGTGTCAAGAATATTAACTAGAATTGTAAAAAGAAAAAATGGAAAAACAAGCTGAAGAAATACTAGAAAATCAATTTGGGTATAAGCGAAACAGGGGAACACGGGAAGCTATTTTAGCTCTGAGAGTGATAATGGAGAGAACAACAGAAAAATGAGAAAGCGTATATATAGGATTTGTAGATCTGGAAAAAGCATTTGACAATGTAAAATGGAAAAAAAATGTTTGAAATACTCAAAAAAATTGGAATGAGTTATAGGGATAGACGAATAGTACATAGCTTATACAAATAGCAAACAGCAGTAATAGAATTAGAGCAGAAACGTATGGAAGTAAACATTAGGATAGGGGTGAGATAGAGATGTGCCCTATTCCCATTAATTTTTAACTTGTACATTGAAGAGGCAATGAATACTGTAAAATGCAGGAAGACATTTGGAATTACTGTGCAGGGACAAAAATCTATATGCTTAGATTTGCAGATGATATAGCGGTTTTAGTATCTGGCAAGGAAGAGTTAGAAGCTGCTCTTAATAAAATGGAAACGGTTCTAATAGAAAGATACGGTATGAAAATTAACAAAAATAAAACTAAAGTACTAGTATGCAAAGGAGCGGAAAATAAATCAAAAATAAGGATACAAATAGATAACAAGAACTAACAAGAGATTAAGGATTTCTGCTACCCAGGAAGCCAAATAACGCAAGATAGGAGAAGCGCCGAAGATATAAAACAAAGATTAGTGCAAGGTCGTGTTACATTTAACAAGAAAAAACAACTACTGTGTTCAAAGACAACAAACATAGAAACTGAGAAAAATTGCTTAAAACATGTGTGGAGCACAGCACGTACGGCTGTGAAGTCTGGACAGTAGGAAAAGCTGACAAGAAACAGGTATAAGTTTTTGAAATGTGGTACTACAGACGTATGATGAAGATACCATTAACAGACAAAGTTAAGAACGAAGAGGTATTAAAAATGGTAGGGGAAGAAAGAAGTATGTGGAAAACGATAAAAAATAGGCGAGATAAGATGGTAGGCCACATACTATGGCATGAAGGAATAGTGCGGAATATATTAGAAGCAGAGATAGGAAGAAAGAGAAGTAGAGGTAGACCTAGGTTAAATTAACGCAAACAGATAGTGAAAGATGTAGACTGTAGGAATTTCAGGGAAGTGTGTAGGCTGGCACAGAATAGAAATCAATGGGGCTACGCATCCAGCCAGTCCCAAGATGGAAAAACTAATGACGAAAAAGTAACTGCACTTAAACATGATATTTATTATAAGCAACTACAAGCATTGGATGGGCAATATTCTCGAATAATGGTAATTGCGTGAAAGTATTTACTGGAAAACTATTATTTCGGCAAATGTCTAAGTGTGGGGCATCTTGGCAGCCACAGGCTGCTTAACCCTTTTCGCTGAATCTCGGTGAAATAGGGCATAACATTAGAACACAGTAGAAAGGGAACCGAGCTGTATATAGGCTGTGTGAGAATTTCAGAAAACTGTGTAGGCTAGCTCAGAATATAAATAAGTGCAGGTACGTGTCCAACCACTTTTGAGACGGAAAATCTAATGACGAAAAAATAAGCGCAGATAAATCTGATGATTATTATAAACAACTACAGGTGTTTGTTTGTGAAATATCTGCAACTAATGTTGACTGTGCCAAAAGATATATTGGAGAAAATATTAAATCGGCAAATGTTTAAGTGCTGGGGAAACTTGGCAACCACAGGCTGCTTACTCCCCCTTCACAACCACTGAATGTCGGAGAAATATGGTATATAATTGTAAAACATAGAAGGAGACCAAACTGCATCTAACAAAGAAGAACAGCGTCCATGATGAAAGACAACAAACATAGTAACAAGAAGAAAATTGTTGAAAACATATGTGTGAAACAGAGCACAGTATGCGTATGAAATACGGGCAGTAGGAAAAGCAGACAGAAAAACGGTAGCAGCCTTTTGAAATGTTGTGCTTCAGATTTATAAGGAGGATAGCATGGACAGACAAAGTTAATAACAAATAGGTTATAGAAATAGTAGGTGAACAAGGATATCTGTGGAAAAAAAATAGGAGAAATAGAAGCGCAGAACACGTTCTGAGGCATTTTTGAGGAATAGTATGGGATATATTACAAGCAGAGATAGGAAAACAGAGGTAGATGTAGACCTAGATCAGATAGTGATAGATGCAAACTGTGCAAGTTTCAGGGAAATGCATAGGTTAGCAAAGAATAGGAAACAATGAGGGTACGCGTCTAACCAGTTCTAGGACTGAAGGCCTAATGATGATGTTAAACTAATGTTAATGGCACTGAATAGTAAGGAAGTGAAACATACATACATACATACATACATACATACATGAATACATGAAGAACATGTGTTTTTTATTTGTCGAAGATTTCGAATACTAATGGAGGAAATGACTACTTTTACAAAAATTAAGTCCAGAAACACTAGTTGAAAAAATGCTAGAATCACAGGAGATATGGTCAGCAGTTGCTGACGATGTGATAATGAACGAAAGCAAGCAAGAAATAATTAAATAAATATAAGATTCAATTATGGTGACACTATTTGTGTAATGGAAGTATAGGCGATTTAGAAGTTTGAAAAGCAAAGTAAAATTGGTTTTGTACTACAGACAACAACTCAAGTAGACCAAATCAAGGTCGCCAAAAGGCTATTTAAACGTTTATCAGATTAATTGTGTATCAAGACACACATTTGAAGTAATAATAAACTGCATTTTAGGTATTTATGCCAAAAATAAGAAACATTTTGTGTGTATTTTGTTTTACAATTGAGAAATTAAAAAGAAACAAAGCTGAAATAACTACAAAAATATTTAACAAAATATTGATGAACGATTTATTTGATACTTGGCAAAAATTTTAATTCTCAAACAAGTATTGAACTAATTAACGTTGACATGGCTACTCCTGATTCACAAATATACATGGAATACTAGGCTGTGAAAGATGATTTAGTTAAAACATTATTGAAAGAAATATTGTTGAGATGAAAATTCAACTAAAGCTCAACCTAGAAGAATAAGTATCCCATCGATAAATAAAAATAATACACCAAAAAGAATAAAATTTAAATCGAACACAAATTGAGTTTTACTAAATGTATAAGAATAAAAACACATTACAGCAACCAATTAAAATATAAAGAGATTATTGGAATACATAAATAATAGAAGAGGATTGTATACAAAATAAAGCGATCCCTGAAGAAGAGTTTAATAGCCACAACCACTTCTTACGAAGTAATGCTGCACGGCGGTTAGGTAAGAAGACTAATTGGTGATATGTTGCAATGCATATATTTATTTATTCATGTATACATTATTTGAAAATAAATATTTTGCTTCTGAAATAAAACATGCATACATATACATATATGTGTGCGTAAATGCACGAGTGTTATAACAATTTAAATTTTGATTTACCTTGAAGAATCGGAGCCCAATAACAATAAAAGGGTCCGTCGGCTAACTGCAGGGGTGCGGGAGCGGTTCCTATAGCTAAATGAGAAAAGAATATAAAAAACAATAGGCGAATACAAAAATGATTACTAATAAGGTTTCCAATTAAAAGTTCTGCATCGCTTTAACAGTCTATCACCGCACGCTTTGTGATATTCTTTTCTATGTGAAGGACTGTTATTCTTCATAAAAATTTCCTTGCTTGGGTTATTCTAGCACTGGGGTAGCTGGATATCCTATACAAATCACTAACTTTACACCTATTCTATAAACAATTGAATTAAAAGTCAACTTAACTTAACCTCTATTAACATAAAACGAATTTTATTGCACATGCACATAAAAATATACTTTTCTAAATCAACTTATCTGAAATCTGACCAGGTGTTACTAAAATAAAAAAAATATCCTAAAAGCCTCCAAAAAAACTTGATTCTCGGCTATAAAAACTATTCACCACTCATTCGTAAGTTACCTATTTTTCTATTTAACGAATAGTTAAAGGTACATTTTGAAAATTGACTCCCATCCGCACACGTCTGACATTGGATGTATTTACTACCTGCAATTTCAATTTAAAGTCGTGATCTGGTATATAATAATCTCTTCGGCTCCATTAGATAACTAGCTTGATTTGCTTCTCGCGCAAATTCTTTAACTTTGAACTCAACTTGAAAGTTGCTGATATTTGTCCAATCACACTGACGCAATTTTATTGCATAATTTCTACACATACCCGTGTAGCAAACAATTTGAAGCGTTGATTCTAGACTTCCATAAAAATCCAACCTAACTTCCATGTTGTAATGGTGAGAGTGACGTTGAAATCCACTTAAAGTATAGACAGTCTTACATACTAACTTGTTTAGGTTCAACTGTGCCACTGGAATATCATTCGTAGCATCAACACCAGCAACGTCCGTTATTCTACACTTTCGCGTCTAATTAACTGGATGCTATTTCGTAAACTTGGCTTCTAGAATTTTATCTTGTCTTATATATTGAATACAGGGCATATGCAAGTCAATCTTGAGACAATCTAGGGTTTCATCCAGGAAAAAATAAGCCCAAGGTCTACATAATTATGTTACCATAGGTATTTCCGAAAACGTATAAGTTTGAAAACAAATTCTATGACCTTGTTAGTAAAAATAACCTTATCAGGACTTTTCTAGAACATTCTAACAAATATCGGTGATTATTTCTGGGAATTGCTTATCATTGACAAGTAAGGATAATTGTACACAACTACTATTTAGAGAAATGTGTTAAAAAACGTTTGGATTGAATTACCTGTAATATGAACCGATTAAATTCAGTAAATCTCAAAAACGGCCTTGATAGTCTATTTTATATAATAGTTATAAAGAAATTATTTCAGACATGTAATACAACTAAGTTTATTTAGATAAAACCTACCATCCAATATTTGTTAAAATTACATCATCCTGTTCTAACTTTTCTTAATTATGTAGTTAACGATGTTACCCAATTATGACAGGCCTTTAAAAAAACTGTTGGAATGAGCTATTGGACAGACGTTAGTTAAACATTTTCCACCCTATTAGCATTTCTTAATAAAGACCTAAACAGAAGTTCAGGTAATGAAAATTAAGTATAATGGCATATTACTTTACTTGTTACGTTTACATGCTTTTGTATCCGGTAAATAAAAATAGTCTATTTATATTTTAATGCCTCAGGTGACCTATTAACTGTAGCCTTCTCTTAATTATCCACTCATTGTAGCGATAAGGTTGCTAAATTGCATCTACTATTTCTATTAAATATTCAATTAAATATTGTGTGTTATGGAAGAATGATTTGCATGTGTATTCCTATAGATACTGTTAATAGATTAATAGATATGAATCATTTTGCGAATTCCGCCAATCATCTCCTAGATGCGAATATTGTGTAAGATGGACGACGTGCTACTAAATAAAGTTCCGTTTTGTGTGAGATAGAGACAAATAGTAATTTTAATTTGTAATAGTAGTATATGTATAGATTATAGGATTATAGAATTAATCTGTGCAAATACAGTACTTAATCAATGTTACTAGAAGATTTATGCAAACATTTGAGATTGAGACAAATAAGAATTTAATTTGCAAACAACTGCATTAGGTTTAACGGATTAATGCAAAGGAATTTACATGTGTATTTCTTATGGAAGTGAATAAAGGATTTGAACGTGTATGGGAGCCAGTTTTGTTCCTCGTTTTGGTTATAAACTTCTACTTTCTATATTAGAAATAGGTACAAAATTAGATTTCATATCGATTTTCAACACTTATAATACATATTAGGCATTTTTTAACCAGGTATTTTACAGTTTATGCATTCAATCTGTTCTTTCAGACTTTAATGGTAACGCTTTGGCAGCGTCTAACGGCATTCGCGACTTAATTTTGATAGAAATTGGATAATTTCCAGCGATTTTACGAGTATAATTCTCGAAAATAGTCCTCCTACGTGGAAGCGACATCGAATTCAGGTGCTAATTTGATCAGGTCTCCCCGTGCATAAAGGGTATTCTATAAAGTCCCGTGGCGAATTCGAGAAGCCAACTCGGCCTTGCTTCTTTGTTGCACACGTAACTTAAGACACCTCGCCTGCTTCTTTGCACGGCGCATTCGGCTCCCACGTTCGAGAAAATCTCATATGTTTACACGTAACCCGAAACGCAACCGCAAAATCAAAAATTCCCAAAAAACGTATCTTCTCTTAAAATATCTTGTCTCCGTCACGAAATCTAGCCTACCGGATGTAGATCTTAATTCCCCGTCAATGCTCGTCCCTTATTACTTACCACCGCCCACCCTTTCGGAAGATCGTCAAACTCACCGAGCGAAAACCAGCTATCAAGGTTTATAGTAGGGTGAGTTTAACTCTGTTAAATTAATATTCTTGTTAAAGTGTTAATTGTTCTTCTACCTCAATAAAATACTGGATAGTTTGCTTTCTCTCCAATAATGAGACATTTGAGTAGAGATTAATTGCGTATCTCCTCCGAGAGGGGTTTGCGGTGAGAGTGTGGATAGGAGAGGCGTCTAACCAGAAATTAAGTTTTACATACGGTCGGTTAGGGTTTGTGATGGGAAACGGGATATTTTAGGAAAAAAGGCGTTTTTTCGGGAATTTTCGGTTATGCGGTTACCTCCCGGGTTTTGTGTAAAAAACCACAATCTTTCCAAACACGAGAGCCGAACGCACCACGCCGTATGAGAGAGCAGCCAAGTGTCCCTATCTACGAGTGCAAAGAAGAATTAATGTTGAGTTGGTTTCCAGAATGCGCAACGGGGCTGTATAAAACACCTAATATGCACTAAAAGAGTAGGAGAACTATTTTTCGTAAACTTTGCGTGTAAAGTTGCTTGAAACTATACAACTTTTGTTAAAATGGGGTTGCAAACACTGTCGGTTGCGGGCGAAGCGTTACTATCAAAATCCGAGATAACAAAATTAATTCCTAAATTGCAAAATAGGCCGCTATACATGTCTAGTATGTTTGGTAAATTTTAAAACTAGATTTAGAATCTAATTTCGTACTGATTTCTAATATGTAGGGTTAATTTTTAAAGAAAAAAAGTATTAAATTACGTGCACGGATGGAAACCGCT
Organism: Platerodrilus igneus; assembly: GCA_036346225.1. Classification (NCBI taxonomy): domain Eukaryota; kingdom Metazoa; phylum Arthropoda; class Insecta; order Coleoptera; family Lycidae; genus Platerodrilus; species Platerodrilus igneus. The sequence goes on from JARFIW010001116.1 coordinate 511,609, forward strand.
CGAATTGCTACATTTGATCTTGAATTTCTCAGAAAATTGAAGCATTTTCTGATGACGTTTGAAAGTATACGCGTAAAACATTCGACATTGCGATAAATGTTCGACACAATAGCTCAGTGTTAATGTTTTCGGATAGCATGCACGAGGTCCCGGGTTCGATGTTGTGGTCGTTTAATTTTTTTTGACATTCAAAAGGACAGCCAACTTCATCCTGTACCAAACATTACAATGGTATGTGGACGTGCGGAAACAATTTGGGCAGCTACATATCTTACAACGTTTAACTATAAAAAATAGATTTCATAATTTTGCAAGTGGGAGTAATATCGTTTTTAATTTAAATTAAATATTAAATATAAAACACTCATTTGCACTAATACCTTAAATGAAATCGATAATATTACTGCGACTTTGTCACTACCTATTTGATATACGTTAAAGCGACCTTTAAATAAATGGTTGAGCGTGAAACCTGAGAAGAATAAAGATAAACCAATACTTAAAGAAGTTGCATTGAGTACGAAGCGCGAAAACGACAAGCGAGACTGTGCTAAATGGGTTCGATGGGAAATGGTTACCAAGGCCAAAGGGGTTTAAAGGCGCAAGAGGTTCAGAGGCAAAAGGGGTTTCTGGACGAATGAGCTCTCTAGGGGGAAGAAGCGCCCCGGGCGAAAAAATTCTATCCTATAGTATCTCTACTGTACGTAACGCCATAAACTAATATGTTAGTTATGGTGAAGTAACCAGTTCGACAAAATTTGAAGAAAAAAATGAAAGCATGTTGATAGCAAGATGTTCTAGGCTTGTAAACTTCTAATACCACTAAGGTTGTTATTTTAAAGTACCATAGGAGCTCTTAAAGTACTTTTAGGAGTAATTAATTTTGGTTTAGTAATTAAGTTTTTGGCCAACCGCGCGCACTACATACATCAAACCGGTTAGAAAAACCAAAACATTAAGTTAATTGTAAACCTCTTCAATTACAGATCATCAATTTACTAATGATGACTAAGGTTATGTCAAAGAGACAACTAAATCTGCAAATAAAAAATAGCAACCTCACCCATCGCTAAAGTACGCTTGAAAAGAAAAATATTCTAAATTTTCTTTCGATTTGTCTAGTATTTAGGGTATACTAGCAAATAACCTTTTTCGCGAGGTTCTAAAGTATAAAAGTTACAAGAACGCTATTTACGAATTAATTTTAAATATTTAGCAAAAGTTACTCAACCATATAAACCAAAAGAAAACATTATAGTCAGAGGCAGCTTTATTTAATTAGAATAAATATAGTGGTTGGTATACATAAAAAGCCTTGTTTCTCTCTTTTGGTTAAAGAGTTAATTAAGTTTCTTTTGTCCTGAGAGTTATAAATTGAAAGAGCTGCTCTTTACTATATACTCCATTCCGTTTTCTGGGTTCCTAAATTAAAAATAAATTTTGCTTCAGTAGTATAAAGAATCGCGGTAAAATGATTTAAATTTTTTGTTATTACCTGAAGGCTAAAAAGAGAACTTCAATTTTGTATAAATAAATTATGAAACAAATAACTACAACGTAGGTTTTTTAATAAAATTCTTTTGCAACTAAAAATGAACATTTGTTAGAAATAATAACTTGCTAGTCGGTAAAGTAAGTACATATGTTGGATGGCCTCAAGAAAAAAATTTCTGAGAAGCTATTTTTCATATTCGAAGTGAGTTTGTATTCAATCATTAAAAGTGGAGTTGTTTCTACGAAAGCAAAAAATTTAACTAAACGCTCAATTTATATATAGTTAGTTTCGTAACATTTAAGGACTGATGCCGAGACTGAACTCCCTGCGGGGCGGACGATTTGTATATAGAACTATTGTTATTCCAGATATCGCTGGAACTTTCTACATTCTCCGAGATCATACTCAAAGTGACACTTTTGTTCACTCGATATCGATTTTTTAAAATGCATCTTTGTTAATTAATCCATTGTTCGCCTAATGTCTTTCGTTACTGGACCCCTGGCTAACAATGTTGCAATATGTAAAATTGTAATTTCACTCATATTTTCAGCCAAACGCTATTTCACAAACAATTTTAGCATAGATTTCAAAAAGAGTCCAGAAAGTATTTACATGTAAAACTAACGAATACTACACTTAAAAATTTCCAGTAAAATTTTACGACAACGGATAGCAGCAGATTTTGTACGTATACTTTGAAGAATTAATCGGTTTAAAACGCACATGCCAGAATCAAGACAAACAGTTGTGCATTAATGGGCATAATTTTGGTTAATAACAAGCCACCGGCCTGTCGAATTTCTAAAATTTTGAAAGCGCTTGTGGCTGATAGCAATTAATGATTCTTACTAAAACTTGGAGAGACAAGAAAGCAATGTTGGTTTGTGACGTCAATATTTTTTCAAGTAAGTACACATGGCGGCAAAATTTTAGTTTCCCTGTCTTGATTTCTTTAACTATTGAGCTCGTAAGTTCTCTTACTACTAGTCTGACTGTGTTAAACTTTTACTAGCTCATTATGAACAGTAAGTTTTTGTTAGCACTGTTTGCTGTGTGTTGAGCGAATAAACAAGAAAGTTTAATATATTAACAGCAGATTGTTATGGATTTGTATGAATTATACATTTATATGAACAAATCCTTAGATTAGAATCTAAACCGGTAAACACGGTAATAATACAAGTATACATGCCCAACTCTAGCTACAGTGAGGAAGAGGTACATGCGATCTACAAAGATATCGAAGACTTATTAGGATACGTAAAGAGGACATGAAAACTTAATAATTACCCAGAAGCAGATACAGATACTGACCACTACATCGTAATTATAAAGGCCGCACTTAAATTTAAAAATTTGAAGAAAAAAACGGAAAAAGGCACTTTGACTTTGAGAAACTAAAAGATAAAAATATGGAAGAAAGATTCGAAAAAAGTCAAATGAATTGCTGAAAGATATCAGGAAAATATCTGATACTAAGGAAGTAGAAACAGAATGGAATAACATTAAATTCAGCCTAGACATGACGGCCAGAGATATTCTGGGGTATACACAAAAGAAAATAAGAAACCATGGATAACAAAGCATGTCCTGAATTTAATAGAAAAAAGACGAAAATACAAAAATAAATCAGACGAAACAGGAAAATAGGGAAATTATTCGCAAATGCAAGAAATCTAAAGAACAATGGAAATGGATTGATGAAAAATGCAAAGAGGTACAAACTAAGATGGAAGTAGGAAAGACAGATGAAGCATACAAACTAATTCAAACGAATTTTAGAGATATAAAGCCGTATAGCAAAAATATAAAGGACGCGGGAAGAAACATCATTACAGAAAATGTAGAGAAAGTGCGGGTAGCTGGCAAGAATATATCCCTGGGAATTTATATGCAGCAGAGGAACTAACAGCATTAGAACATGAATCAGACATTGAAAATGATGACTTGGGATATTCTATTCTTAGAGATGAGTTTGAATTAGCATTAAAGGGTCTGAAAAATGGTAAGGTGTAAGCAGAAACTTTAAAAGCCGCTGGACAAGCAGTAACAGAACGTCTCTTCCAATTTGTAAGCTATATGTATGGGACAGGCGAGATACCCAAAGATTTCAAACGTAACCACATATAGTCAAAACCCTGAAAAAAGTCGTCTGCGTCATCACTTGTATTCGTACTAATTAAGTTCAAAATTTTAAGTCAATGTAGCATCTAGTTAATAAATACCCAATAAATATTCCGATTCTGAAGTTTCAGTCAAGCTTTTAAAACTTTTAAAACATTTAAAACATTTAAAAGTACATTCCATTTACAAAAATATTAAGAAAGATATCCTATTTTAAAGAAAAGACATAATTTTACCAAAGGTTTGCCTTTTAAGTATAAAGTTCAAAACATACGGCACGTACTCTTCTCTGTCGTTTTCCCAGATGAACGTGTTCACGTATGTCTTTATTTAAAACACGTACAAATCGTATTACTATCTTTATCATATACATTAGTTATGCTTTTAAATAATCTTAAACGTATGTTTTGAATTGAGTTAGACAACAATGACGTAGAGGACTTCTTTCATGGTTCCTACTATAGTAACTATACCAAAAAAGAAAGGCGGGGATAGATGTGAAAATTTTTGAACAATAAATTTGACAGCACACGTGTCAAGAATATTAACTATATTTGTAACAAGAAAAATGGAAAAACAAGCTGAAGAAATATTAGAAAATCAATTTGGGTATAAGCGAAACAGAGGAACACGGGAAGCTATTTTAGCTCTGAGAGTGATAATGGAGACAACAACAGAAAAAGGAGAAAGCGTATATATATATATATCATAATATATATATATATATATATATATATATATATATATATATATATATATATATATCATAAAATAAGGGATATATTTTAAATCATTACAACTTTTTAATAAATTAAGTTAGTAACATAAAATAAACGATATCTAGTTGCTTAATGAATGGGATTTTACCGTATCTATGAGAAACAAAAGCGTTGTCATAACAATTGTTGACACTAGTGTCAAAACGAAATTATTCAATTTGAAGTTTTATTTTGAAATTAAAACTCAAGTAAACGTTGAGTTCAAACGACTCAACTGTAATAACATGGATTTACAAACAAGAATTGGTTTAGTTCAGTGCTATTATGAATCCGGCAGAAATTACACCGCTGGATTACGAAGATTTCGCACGAGAATGGGTTTGAGAGCGGGACCCTGTCAAATGAAAGCGTACCGCATTTTGATACAAAAATTTGAAAGAACAGGGTCTGTAACTGACTTACCAAGATCAGGAAGACCAATAATTAGTGATGTCCAAGTTGCAGAGATTCTTCATGAAAATCAAGATATAGCCAGAAGCAATTCACTTGCAATCAGCAGTGCAAATGCGATATCCAAGCGATTGCAAATGCCGTATACCACGGTTTGGAAAATTTTACGCAAAATTCTAAACATGTATCCATATAAACTGAAAATGCTGTTTGAATTAAAGGACGCAGATTTGGCTACTAGGTACGATTTTTCTTTGCGAGTAATGGCTCAGATGGAAATTGAACCCGAATGGTTATCCCGTATTTTATGGACAGATGAGGCACATTTTACTCTGAATGGTGGAGTCAATACTCAAAACTGTAGAATCTGGTCTGCAGAAAATCCGCAACAAATCGTTCAAAAAGGTCTTCATGACAAGAAAGTCACCGTTTGGTGCGGTTTTACAGTTGATTTTATTATTGGTCCGTATTTCTACAAGGAAATGCAGAATGGACAAGCCGTATCTGTAACTGTAAATGGTGAACGATACTTGCAAATGTTACAAAATTATGTTATTCCACAGCTGCAAAACGAGCACTACGGAATTGAAAACATCATTTTATGCAGGATGGAGCACCCCCGCACATTTTTCGACCAGTCAAAGAATTGTTAACCAACGTTTTTCAAGATCGCGTGTTAAGCAGACATTTCGTAAATTCATGGCCACCAAGATCACCTGATCTAAACCCAGCGGATTACTGGCTGTGGGGTTATTTAAAAAGTTTAGTGTTTAGAAGACGACCAACTACGCTACAAGAATTAAAAGACAGTATTACGGAGCAAATTGGTACAATTCAACCAGAAATGTTACGAAATGCTGTGTACAATTTGGAGGTAAGGATGGTGATCTTACAACAACAAAATGGAGGTCATATTGAGCAATTGCCGTAACCTGTTTTGGGCATACTAAATCCCATTTCATAAGCAATTAGATTTCATTTATTTCTTTGTAGATCTGGAAAAAGCATTTGACAATGTAAAATGGAAAAAAAATGTCCGAAATACTCAAGAAGATTGGAATGAGTTATAGGGATAGACGAATAGTGCATAGCTTATACAAATAGCAAACAGCAATAATAGAATTAGAGCAAAAACGTATGGAAGTAAACATTAGGAAAGGGGTGAGATAGAGATGTGCCATATCCCCATTAATTTTTAACTTGTACATTGAAGAGGCAATGAATACTGTCAAATGCAGGAAGACATTTGGAATTACTATGCAGGGACAAACATTGATATGCTTAGATTTGCAGATGATATAGCGGTTTTAGCATCTGGCAAGGAAGAGTTAGAAACTGCTCTTAATAAAATGGAAACGGTTCTAATAGAAAGATACGGTATGAAAATTAACAAAAATAAAACTAAACTACTAGTATGCAAAGGAGCGGAAAAAAAATAAGGATACAAATAGATAACAAGAACTAACAAGAGATTAAGGAAACCAAATAACGCGTGATGAGAAAAGCGCCGAAGATATAAAACAAAGATTAGTGCAAGGTTGTGTTACATTTAACAAGAAAAAGCAACTACTGTGTTCAAAGACAACAAACATAGAAACAAGGAAAAGATTGCTTAAAACATGTGTGGAGCACAGCACGTACGGCTGTGAAGTCTGGACAGTAGGAAAAGCGGACAAGAAACAGGTATAAGCCTTTGAAATGTGGTGCTACAGACGTATGATGAAGATATCATTAACAGACAAAGTTAAGAACGAAGAGGTACTAAAAATGGTAGGGGAAGAAAGAAGTATGTTGAAAACGATAAAAAAATAGGCGAGATAAGATGGTAGGCCACATACTATGGCATGAAGGAATAGTGCGGAATATATTAGAAGCAGAGATAGGAAGAAAGAGAAGTAGAGGTAGACCTAGGTTAGATTAACGCAAACAGATAGTGAAAGATGTAGGCTGTAGGAATTTCAGAGAAATGTGTAGGCTGGCACAGAATAGAAATCTATGGGGCTACGCATCCAACCAGTCCCAAGATGGATAAACTAATGACGAAAGAGTAACTGTACTTAAACATGATGATTATTATAAGCAACTATAAGTATTGGTTGGACAATATTCTCGAATAATGTTAATTGTGTGAAAGAATTTACTAGAAAACTATTCATTCGGCAAATGTCTAAGTGTAGATGGATCTTGGCAGTACACAGGCTGCTTAACCCTTTTCGCTGAATCTCGGTGAAATAGGGCATAACATTAGAAAACAGTAGAAAGGGAACCGAGCTGTATATAGGCTATGTGAGAATTTCAGAGAACTGTGTAGGCTAGCTCAGAATATCAATAAGTGCAGGTACGTGTCCAACCACTTTTGAGACGGAAAATCTAATGACGAAAAAATAAGCGCAGATAAATCTGATAATTACTATAAACAACTACAGGTGTTTGATTGTGAAATATCTGCAACTAATCTTGACTGTGCAAAAAGATAAAAAATATTAAATCGGTAAATGTTTAAGTGCAGGGGGAACTTGGCAGCCACAGGCTGCTTACCCCCCTTCACAACCACTGAATGTCGGAGAAATATGGTATTTAATTGTAAAACAATAGAAGGAGACCGAACTGCATCTAACAAGGAAAAACAGCGCCTATCATGAAAGACAACAAACATAGTAACAAGAAGAAAATTGTTGAAAGCATATGTGTGGAACAAAGCACAGTATGCCTATGAAATACGGGCAGTAGGAAAAGCAGACAGAGAAACGGTAGCAGCCTTTTGAAATATTGTGCTTCAGATTTATAAGGAAGATAGCATGGACAGACAAAGTTAATAACAAATAGGTTATTGAAATAGTAGGTGAACAAGGATATCTGTGGAAAAAAATAGGAGAAATAGAAGGGCAGAACACGTTCCGAGGCATTTTTGGGGAATAGTATGGAATATATTACAAGCAGAGATAGGGAAAAGGAGGTAGATGTAGACCTAGATAAGATAGTGATAGATGCAGGCTGTGCAAGTTCCAGGGAAATGTGTAGGTTTGTTCAGAATAGGAAACAATGAGGGTACGCGTCTAACCAGTTCCAGGACTGTAGGCCTAATGATGATGATAAACTAATGTTAATGGAACTGAATAGTTAAGAAGTGAAACATACATACATACATGAATACATGAAGAACATGTGTTTTTTTATTTGTCGAAGATTTCGAAAACTATTGGAGGAAACGACTACTTTTACAAAAATTAATAAGATCAGAAATACTAGTTGAAAAATGCTAGAATCACAGGAGATATGGTCAGCAGTTGTTGACGATGGGATAATAAACGAAGGCAAGCAACAAATAATTAAATAAATATAAGATTCAATTATGGTGACACTATTTGTGTAATGGAAGTATATGCGATTTAGAAGTTTGAAAAGCAAAGTAAAATTTGTTTTGTACTACAGACAAAACTCAGTAGAACAAATGAAGGTCTCCAAAAGGCTATTTAAGCGTTTATCACATTAATTGTGTATCAAGACACACATTTGAAGTAATAATAAACTGCATTTTAAGTATTTATGCCGAAAATAAGAAACATTTTGTGTGTATTTTGTTTTACAATTGAGAAATTAAAAAGAAATAAAGCTGAAATAACTACAAAAATATTTAACGAAATATCGATGAACGATTTATTCGATACTTGGCAGAAATTTTAATTCTCAAACAAGTATTGAACTAATTAACGTTGACATGGCTACTCCTGATTCACAAATATACATGGAATACTAGGCTGTGAAAGATGATTTAGTTAAAACATTATTGAAAGAAATATTGTTGAGATGAAAATTCAACTAAAGCTCAACCTAGAAGAATAAGTATCCCATCGATAAATAAAAATAATACACCAAAAAAGAATAAAATTTAAATCGAACACCAATTGAGTTTTACTAAATGTATAAGAATAAAAACACATTACAGCAACCAATTAAAATATAAAGAGATTATTGGAATACATAAATAATAGAAGAAGATTGTATACAAAATAAAGCGATCCCTGAAGAAGAGTTTAATAGCCACAACCACTTCTTACGAAGTAATGCTGCACGGCGGTTAGGTAAGAAGACTAATTGGTGATATGTTGCAATGCATATATTTATTTATTCATGTATACATTATTTGAAAATAAATATTTTGCTTCTGAAATAAAACATGCATACATATACATATATGTGTGCGTAAATGCACGAGTGTTATAACAATTTAAATTTTGATTTACCTTGAAGAATCGGAGCCCAATAACAATAAAAGGGTCCGTCGGCTAACTGCAGGGGTGCGGGAGCGGTTCCTATAGCTAAATGAGAAAAGAATATAAAAAACAATAGGCGAATACAAAAATGATTACTAATAAGGTTTCTAATTAAAAGTTCTGCATCGCTTTAACAGTCTATCACCGTACGCTTTGTGATATTCTTTTCTATGTGAAGGACTGTTATTCTTCATAAAAATTTCCTTGCTTGGGTTATTCTAGCACTGGGGTAGCTGGATATCCTATACAAATCACTAACTTTACACCTATTCTATAAACAATTGAATTAAAAGTCAACTTAACTTAACCTCTATTAACATAAAACGAATTTTATTGCACATGCACATAAAAATATACTTTTCTAAATCAACTTATCTGAAATCTGACCAGGTGTTACTAAAATAAAAAAAATATCCTAATAGCCTCCAAAAAAACTTAATTTTCAGCTATAAAAACTATTCACCACTCATTCGTAAGTTACCTATTTTTCTATTTAACGAATAGGCATTATCGAATCCAAAAATATTAGTACTGTTTTTCAAAAAAAGTTAAATTCCAAATTTGAGCTATATCGTTGTCCTTTCCACAATACAAAAGTTGTTATCCCATTATTAACCTAAATTTCACTAAAAAATTTCAAATGACTATTCACTCCTTTCATCGCTAATTTGCGCAATCCAATAATTATCTTTCACATTTAAATTAATTTCCTTACTATTCAACATTGTATTTTTAGTTCATCCATGGATAATTAAATTTCTACGAGTACAAAGATAGCAACATTGAGGTTGCTCGATAACCTCGCAGTACGCAGTGAGTAGATATACTCACTACGTACTGCGAGGTTATCTAGCAACGCCAATGTTGCCATCTTTGCTTTAATGTTCCCAGACAAAAAACTTTCTTGTACCATTCAAGCCACAAAGTTCCATTTAATTGAGGTATAACTCACCTGGTTCACTTCTTTATTTTAAGCAGTTTTTTGTCATTCAATCCGCACTTGCACGTTAATGAAAATATCCTGCCACATGCAGTGGTATTTCAATATTCGTCATGTCATTTTCCGCAGTTCTTGTCTTTCAGATATGTCGTACAATTTTTTATAATCACCCACTACGATTACTCCCCATTCCCCGCTATGCTGATTGTGTGTGTATCGCTACACTTGAACTATTCGGTTAACACGGTTTTATATTACTATCTTACTGATTCCATCTCAATTTGATTTACTTTTTTGGTTCCCCTTCTACTTTGTACGTTGTCCGGTGTTTTTTCTGTTATTGCTCGATATTGCTATCGAGTTTATGATAAATGAAACTTTGGAAGTTCTGTTATACTGTATTTTACGGAGGTGTATCTGTATTTGTTTTCATCTGAGACTCTATTATTGTACATTAAAATTCTATAGGAATAAAACAATTTATATTTTAGGTTTTCTATTTAATTTGAAAAAAAATCGTATTTTATTGCAAGTCTTGGTTTTAAAACACTATTTAGCAGTAAATTAACATTCTACAGGGTGCTTTCATAACAAATTAGTCCATTCAACATTAAATATTATTTATTTTTTTATTTAATTTATGCTTAGTGTAACGCATCGCGTTACACATACTTTAAAAGTTCTGATGTCGAAAGGTATTCTTTATTACAGTTTGACATTAAAACAAAATTTTCTCCTTACAATTGTACTCTTTGGGTGTCAACTTCAAAACCTTCATTTATTTAAATATTAGAAGCTTTCTGGCCATTTACGCGTTACTTTTACGCATATGATAATTTCATTTAAAATTTTATTTTTATACATGACAAGTCTATTATAGCATTATTTTTCTTTTATTCTGCAGCTACCTTAGAAATTGTGTTATTGGCTTTCAACTATCGCGTAACCGTTAAAGCCAATGGGAACTGACTCCATACCGCGAGTGGGGATGCAATAATTTTTCCGGTAGTGAAATAGATACTATTACCTGTGTCTTTAATTGACGAGTTAGTTGCACAGATGCGGCAGAAGAACTACATCGTACCTTTTTTCTTTTCTTTACCCTTTAGTTCGCTGTTTCCAGGTTCTTTATAGGAGACATGAATAGAAATTTTCTTAAACAAACTCGGTTTTATAATTGTAAGTGTTTCGTTGTGTTAGGTGACGGTATAAAATTTAGTCGTTTAGGCTTCTAATTAGTTATATTATCTTTGAGTAGTTATATCCTAAATGTTGTCTAATTTCTAACCGTCAAACTATACCTTAAAATTGTAACACTACCAAAGTCAAAGTTATGTTTTATTTGACAAAACTATTTAGAACATTTAAGTAATGGTAGGAGCATATAGCACTATATACTGTGTTACGTTAAATTTCACCCGACTGAATATTTTCGTTCAATTTTTGTAGCGCAACATTTGATGTATCTATTTAGTTCTGACACATGTCAGTAAGCCCTTCCTCGCCACGCAAACATGATGTGGATAACATTTTACTAAGTGAAATATCTTTAACTGGTTAATAGCAAGCAATTTTATTCTAAAAAAAACAATATTTTATACTGACGCTGATAGTACAAATATTTCCTTTATTACTTTAGTGTTGCAGTATACTTTGTAAAGCAATGCTCCATGAAAACGTTTTTATTCGTGCATTAGGCTACAGGCATAGTCATTAAACGCATGTATCAACATTACTTATTTGTTTTGAGTCACTTGATTACCTGAAAGTTACGGAAAGTGTTTAGCGTTTTGATAAACTGTGAATATATGTCTAAATTATTGAGTTTTTTTTATTACTTGGGTGGAGGTATTAAAATGTTTACTAGTCAGACTAATGCTCTGTTTTAATAATTTCTTTACTAATTATTACATGGTTGTTTTTATTTCAGCACCGCGATTTGTTTTGTTCGGTTTATCGTGTATACTACCCACCCCAATCTCCGATTGGTCTTGCACGGCAAATCCTTTCGGTAGTGCTATGAGAAACTATCGTAACATTATGGTAACAACTGAAAACAAGATTAACCACAAAAATCAATAGTTTGTATGCTTTCAGATTTTGGTACTGAACTTCAAACTTTACAATGCATATACTGATTTTTATAACTTCTCTCGCCGAAATTGATTATTATTTAAAATGCATATCGTAAGTTTCTATTATTTGTTAAAAGTACGTTAAATATATACATTAACTTGTCCGAACCCAAAGGTCTTTACAGCCTCTCTATTTAGAAAAGTCATTTTTAATCTGAAAACAAAGAACTTTCTTAAGCTACAAATTTAAACCTTATGAAATATATAACTGTAGCATGCAGCACTGCAATCTTTCTGTTATTAATTGTAGCCATAGCTAATGAAAAATAGAGAATAAATGCACTCAAAGCATCTATATCAACCACGTATAATATCAAAAACAGAGGGTGTTCGTATATTTAATAATTTAGTTATTCGTTTGAACGGCAATCGGATTAGTCTGATTTTAGAGTCGAGAATTCTGAAATATTCGGTTATTTTAAAACAATTGAATTTCTTGAGAAATTTACGTTATTTCAAAAAGTATCCCTGGAGATACTAAGTTACATACGTATTTTAATTTTCGTTCACTCCTGCAATATCGTTATTCGTAGAAATAAAACAAATGACTAATTTCCCATGGTTATCAGAAACTAAAGCGATTCTACTTTAGTAGTAATTTTGCCTGGTTTAGAAAAATAATGCGAAGCATAGCGAACGCGAATTAAGTTGTTAGTTATTTTATGAGGACTGAGGAGAATATCCAATTGCCACATTTCTTTTTGCAAAACAAACAACAGCGTTCTAGATATATACGAGAACTACGTTGCATTAATAAAAACGTAGGATATCGCTCCCTCCTCTATACGTGAGTGTAAACAACTAACTATCAGCGACTTTTTCAAGTTTCCGATATGATAGTGAGGATGACATTGCCAGACAAAATTTCATAGCTAGACCAAAGACAACTAAATTGCAAATAAAACCTCAATGTCGATGTCGATGTCGATGCCGATGCCGATGCCGATGCCGATGGCGATGGCGATGTCGATGTCGATGTCGATGTCGATGTCGATGTCGATGTCGATGTCGATGTCGATGTCGATGTCGATGTCGATGTCGATGTCGATGTCGATGTCGATGTCGATGTCGATGTCGATGTCGATGTCGATGTCGATGCCGATGCCGATGCCGATGCCGATGTCGATGTCGATGTCGATGTCGATGTCGATGTCGATGTCGATGTCGATGTCGATGTCGATGTCGATGTCGATGTCGATGTCGATGTCGATGTCGATGTCGATGTCGATGTCGATGTCGATGTCGATGTCGATGTCGATGTCGATGTCGATGTCGATGTCGATGTCGATGTCGATGTCGATGTCGATGTCGATGTCGATGTCGATGTCGATGTCGATGTCGATGTCGATGTCGATGTCGATGTCGATGTCGATGTCGATGTCGATGTCGATGTCGATGTCGATGTCGGTGTCGGTGTCGGTGTCGGTGTCGGTGTCGGTGTCGGTGTCGGTGTCGGTGTCGGTGTCGCTGTCGATGTCGATGTCGATGTCGATGTCGATGTCGATGTCGATGTCGATGTCGATGTCGATGTCGATGTCGATGTCGATGTCGATGTCGATCTCGATGTCGATGTCGATGTCGATGTCGATGTCGATGTAGATGTCGATGTCGATGTCGAAGTCGATGTCGATGTCGATGTCGATGTCGATGTATTAGTTATAATACAAATCTACATAATTGGTGTTACTTACAATCTATGCGAGCTTTATTTGTTGAAAGGCAGTAATTCAGAAAACCATAATAAAATAATGGCACTAACATTTAAAAAACAACTTGTACGACAAAACTCTAGTCACATAAATACAATTACCTTTAAACTTATACTGTACTACACTATTTACAAATGGTTTAAATTCGCATAGGTCACAAGGATTTATAGTAAGAATGATGTTTGGTAGGTTAACAACATGGAATAACTGATAAGTATAAACAATTATATGGCTGCCGATATTGTATATTTATTAAATTTTTACGTTATAGCTGGTGAGAAAAATTCAAAATTTGGTTTAACTCTATTTATTATTAGTACGCCTACTTAATTTGTACAATAGTGAATACACTGTGTTTAAATTGTCTTTATCTGTTTTAAAGTTTATTGTACTATTGTTGTTTTGGATATGAAAGGATTCTAAAAACAAAAATTTTTTATAATTATTTTCTACTTACAAAATTTGTATATCGTCAAAATCAGCAATATGTGTTTTATTGTTCAAGTGAATTGCAAGAGCACACAATTTTTTATTAACTTTTGACACATTTTTGTGCTGGGTAATACGATTGCGTAACCATTGTTTGGTCTCCCAAACGTAGCATTGTTTGTATTCACAGTTGATTTTATACACTACATTACTTGGCATTTTTTTATTCGTAGGTTCCTTAAGAGGCGTAAACAGATTTTTTAAGATTCTGTTGTAATTTCAGCAATGTGCATATCTGTAGTTGTTTAATGTCTTTATCAGACTTGGAGTTAAATTTCGAATATATGGAAGACTTTTGTGCACGATTTTGGTAGATTGTTTATCGATTTTTCTTTCTACATAAAATATTGTTCAACACCACTACTGAAAGAAAAATGGATAAACAATCTACCAAAATCGTGCATAAAAGTCTTCCATATATCCGAAACTTAACTCCAAGTCTGATAAAGACATTAAACACTCCAGAAATGCACATCGCTGTAAATTACAACAGAACCTCAAAAAACCTCTTTACGCCTCTTAAGGATCCTACCAATAAAAAAATGCTAAGTAATATAGCGTATAAAATCAACTGTGAATGCAAACAGTTGGGGAGACCAAACAATGGTTACGCAATCGCATCACCCAGCACATATGCGACTCAAAAATTAATAAAAAAACGTGTGCTCTTGCAATTCACTTGAACAATAAAACACATAATGCTGATTTTGACGATATACAAATTTTGGAAGTAGAAATTAATTATAAACAAGTTGAAAATGCAAGGCATTGTCGCAACGAACTTCCAAATGTAGACTTACTTTAAAACAATTTAAAGAAATTAAAATTATTATGTTGTAATAATTATAGGTATTCAGATAAAATACAAAAATTTATAAACAACAAAAGAGACATTTTAATATATTTTATTTTATTGAATAAATATTTTAAAAGCTATATATGTGTGTGTGTATGTATGTATGTATGTGTGTTTGTGTGTGTGTGTGTGTGTGTGTGTAAATAAGGGGGCATCATATTTCGATTTAGTTTTTTCAGAGGATTCTAAATATGTATCGCACATTAATTTTGGACCTATTTGAAATTTTTGATAAAAATTAATTCCCCGGGGGGGTCGGGTATCCGTGGTCAGATTTTGTGGGGGGTACCATATTTCGACTCAGCTATGTTAGGGGAGTCCAAATATGTATCGCACATTAATTTTGGACCTATTTGAAATTTTAATTTTCCCGACGGAATATCGCGGGGGCACGGCGTCCCCGTGGCCCGATTTCAACTGACATCAAAACTTAAGCTCAGGACACCGAGCTGAATCGATTGATGTATCACACATTGATGTCCGACCATTAGAAAGGCCTCGGACGGACAGACAGACGGACGACAAATCGATTTCATAAACGAACGAAGTTCGTTGAAAACGTTTATTTTTTACAATCCTTTCATATCCAAAACAACAATAGTACAATAAATAATAAATAGAGCTAAACCAAATTTTGAAGTTCTCTCACCAGGTATAACGTAAAAATTTAATAAATATACAATATCGTCAACCATATAATTGTCTATACTTATCAGTTATGGTATGTTGATAACCTACCAAACATCATTCTTACTATAAATTCTTGTAACCTACGTGAATTTAAACCATTAGTAAATAGTGTAGTACAGTATAAGTTTAAACGTAATTGTATTTATGTGAATAGAGTTTTGTCGTACAAGTTGTTTTTAAATGTTAGTGTCATTATTTTATTATGGTTTTCTGAATTACTGTCTTTCAACAAATAAAGGTCGCATAGATTGTAAGTAACACCAATTATGTAGATTTGTGTTATAACTAATATTCATAGGTCATGATTAAGGGAATAAATTACCCGAAACGTCGAGAAATTTATAAATGAGCGTATTTATTTATTGACTAGTGGACGAACATATTCCCAAAGAGGATAACTAACAACTTAAAAATTTATATTATTAATAGATATAACGTCCGATAACACAGCTGTGATATATATATATATATATATATATATATATATTTAATATAAAGATGAAATTAATTTATTGGGATATTTTTGGTCATAAATAAAACATTCAAAATTAGTTTATACTAGCCTTAAATTTAAGAATAATCAAGTTTTATGTAAGTTTTGATATATGTATTATTTAGTTTCTAATTACCTAACTTTTAGCTTATGATTAAGATCTGAATAATGATCGAAACGTCAAGTTAAAAACGAAAGATTATTTGACAGTTGTTTTATTTATGACCAAAATATCCCAATAAATTAATTTCATCTTTATATTAAACATTGATTCCTGGTCAGTAAAGTAGAGTTTTATAATATATATATATATATATATATATATATATATATATATATTGTTACGTTAATCGAGGCAGCCACGTTGGGCGCCAAATTTATGCTACGTTGGCTCGTAGCCGTGCGTAACACAAAGAAGATCAAAGAAATGACCGGGCTCAATCGGAGATTAGGGGGGGTTGTAGAAAGCAGACCAACATATAATGTACGCGGCTGTAAGGAGTTAGTAACAATACCTGCAATAAAAAATTAGAATAGCAAACCTGCAATAAAAAAATTAGTCCTGCAAACCTGAAATAAAGAAAAAGCATAGCATGCTGATCGAGCATAGATTGTTCAGTACTTTGTAGAATGTAAAAAAAAACTGTTTGGATAATCTATATAATCCAACAACGGTAAAAGCAATACAAAAATTTTTAGTACAAAGTGAGGTAATATTGGGGAGTAGCAGAAACGTTTCCTCACACACCAATTAAACATAAATCAGACAAAAATTTAACAAAAATAAAATAAATAGGTAAGCACAATTGATATGAGTCATCCAGTATTGTTGATTCTTCTTTTTTTTTAAATAGCATGCAAGTCTATGGTAAAAGGTATCAGAACGACAAAGATATGGCAAAACAACGGATAGATATTTAAAGTATGAATAAGTAGGAAATAGTTCAACCTACAAAAGGTCCTTCAGTAACGCTTCCTTGCAATTGAAGTGTGGGATTCACGATGTCCGGCACTAACGCAGCACTTCACCCTTGACTGGGAGGGTGTTGATGGAACTTATCACACGTTACCCTATTCACACCTACGTATTTCACTGGTGTTAGCAGCAGACATTATCACGCGACGGAACTATGTAGAATTGATAAATTTCTTGTTAATTCTATTTCCTGAGACAATAATTTCGAAATATTTTGTAGCACTAGTTTAATTTTAACTGGGACCAAATGTATATTATTTTCATAAACATCCAAAAAGCAGTGAGAAACTTCAACCAATACCTTTGTAAACTGGTAATCTGTTATATTTAGCAAATAACGAAATTTGCGCAAACAATGATCTGTTTTAGATTCTTTGGGGTTAGAAAATTCAGAAACTACAGTATCAACTGTATTTGGATAATCCAAAGTATGCACTACTCTGATATAAAAAAGGACCGCGAAACTAGATCGCACACACAGTTTAAGTATCAAAAGACAAAAGCACCAAAAAACCACAATGAGTAAAGCACGTGTATCACTAAAGTAAGTCCGTAAAATGTTCCGTAAAACACGTGCGTCGACCAAACACGTTCGCCTATCAACCACTTCAATCGGAATTAGCACTACACTTTCTACAGTTAATATACAACTTTTATTTCACAAGAAAAACAACTAAAATCGTGCCGTGCTTGTTCATGAACAATTCGAAAATTGATACCGCATTAATTTTCACTATTCTCAAAGCAAAGAAGAAGCAGTCTTTTTAACGTAATTAATATATAGGAACAAAGAACAAACTACAACTACTCATCTGTTTATTCAACTGGTTCTATTACAACCTCTTATCGTCTATTATCTAGACTTGTATATCCACATAAGGAACAAAATCTATACGAACGGCAAGACAAGAACGATGCAATCCACTCATTATAATACGATGCATTCGCCTAAGGAGTTAATAAATATAAAATATAGAAATAGTAGTTACAGAAATGTATTTACTAATCGGGAAAAAGCGTAAAATGTTAAGCTATAAGAATGCACGTTACAATATATAAGAAAAGTAGGTTTAATGAGTCTTAAATTATTACAAAGTAAAAAGAAATTATTTGCAGGTGACTCAAATTCAGCCACGAGGGCATCCTGTTGACGCGTTCCGCCCTAATTGGGGCTCATCAGGACAGGAGTAGCACAGTTGTAATATTTAACACAGACACCTTATGGGAAGTACAGCATCACCCAGCTCACAATTGGTGTCTTTGTGTTGTTTCACCTGACATCGCAGGAGGATCTTCTCCATGCCGACTGTTGCTGAAAACCTGCGATGTCAGGTGAAACGACACGAAGACACAAATTGTGAGCTAGGTGATGCTGTACTTCCCATAACGTGTCTGTATTAAATATTACAACTTTGCTACTCCTGTCCTGAGCCCCAATTAAGGCGAAACGCGTCGACAGGATGCCCTCGTGGCTGAATTTGAGTTACTTATCAATAATTTCTTTTTACTTTGTATATATATTGCTGTGTATCCTCTCATTTGAATCGAGCCTCACGAATTGGGCGTCAAGAATGCTGTGAAACCTACAAAAAGCTATTCATTACCTTAACTGTGTTGGTCCATTGACTTTCTTCTGTTAATCGCCTCGGCTGCTCCTCTAGATAACTTTCATCCTCAATCATAAAAAAAAACAAACACATTCCTATCACAAACATCAACGTTAACTCTATTTACATCAATATTCACAATACATTAAAATTTCAAAATTAAAATTCAGCATAAATTTTAATATCAAAAATTTTCAAGATTAAATTTGTTATCATTTTCAAGTGCATCCAGAATTAAAGTCCTTGTAGGATGCCTACTAATTACTATAACAATATATGCAGAGTACAAAGGAGCATCTACCACCCTTTACGTTAATTAACCAGGTTCGTCTAATTGAGCTCAAAGACATACCCTAAATTTTCATCATAATCCAGAACATCAATACTAAATACCCTTTCTACTTAAACAAGCAAATTTCACCTTAAAATTAAAATATTATTGTTAGTACAATTTCACTACTGTCCATTTTAAATAAACAAATTATAAAGTTATTCAACACACACCAAAATATCAAAGTTCGAACAAAATAGTATAATTTACCTGAAGGTTACTGCACTCGTAGCTTCAATGTACATCGTCCCTTTGTTAATTACACCATTCAACTGGGTTATATTTACGGCTTCTGATTCTCAACGCTTTTAAAATTTTCTCCATCACCATTTATTTAAAGTTGTTTCTGGGCTTTTCCGGAACTCATCTGTGTATATCTGAACCTTGTTTTGTGGATCCAGACACGTTTATGCACCATTTAATTATTAATACCCCGAAAATAACAAAGAAATTCATACTTCTTTCACCAATATACGCCAAAACTGCCTACTTTTGTGTATTTATTTGTCGTAGTAAATTTTACCAATTGGTACAGTGATACTAAACTTTATTACCTTGTATCTTCTTTTCTAAGTGCACTAACGTACATTCATTGTAGCACGTAAAGAACAAACTGTTTTTTATCACCAAAATATTCGAGCAAACTGTTTAAATTATCTAATCAAAACCGGAAAACTAAAAAACACTGTTTAACGCGTTGAATCAAGCCGAAGATCTAAGAGAGCTTGTTCATATTCCCTGGTATATATAGAGGTTAGCCTGTCTGTCGGTCGAGTCTCCAAAACGGACAATTCTAAAGAATTTCGCCTGCTCTGTTCCCATTCCGCAGCCCGGCATGCGATTTTTACGAATTTTGCACTCGCCCCAGTTAAATCTCAGAAATTTCAACACGGCTTGCAACGTCTGGAAATAACTAATTGAACTTTATACAGAAATGTTATTTTACCTCTCAAATTTTGCCTTTACTTTCAACCAATCGCAACCCCATGACGTTGCTCTACTCACGCCTTTTTACTATATGTGTCTCGGTCTTGCGCATATTATCTGTCTCTATCTACCCTGTTCTTATTGGTGCAAATTGATATTCTTTATTATCGATTATTTCAGTCCATGTGGACTGTTATCTGGGTTAAATAACCCCGTATCGCGCCTTTCGCATTTCTCGTTACTATTAAGCTACGGTTTCTCCAAGATTCTTTGTAACCATTAATTATCTGCCAAATTTACGCAGAATGAGCTTTTTAAAAATACACAGGTGTTCAAACATAATACTTTTACGATTTGCATTTTATTGGGTTTTTACAAGTTTTTATAGATATTATATGTTACTAATGGTTCAATTAACTTCAATTAAAATAATACCCTTTAATTTTTAGTGAATCCTAATTAAATATTCAATTAGTATCTGTACATTTTGTTTAATACCGGTTACTTAAAAATAGAGTTAATTAATATAAATTTTGCACGTAATTTTTATTTGTTTCTATACTAGGGATAATTAAATTACACGTAAAGTTTTCTAATACTACTTCCTTTTATATAAAGCGTCTTATAAATAATTTATCTCCCTTGTTTTTAATGAAGTGAATGAATTTTTATGCTTCACGCTTTTATTTAATAACGCGTACCTTTTCCAAAAGCTTCTACACGGTGATTAAAATTATTTGATGTGATTATTTAATTTTCTACCCTGGTCTAAATATGAGTATTTTCCCCCTATTTGAATACAAATAATCCCACTTATTTGAATGCAAATATAAAGCATTTAGACTGTCAAAAAACATTTACAAAAAAATTGCCTATCTCTCTCTACCCTTATCTATCTAACTTACCTACCTTATCTCCAATCCAAAAAAAAATTTACACCTATCCTATATCCCTATCTTATTCCTAACTCTCACTTAATTTTATAAACTGAAATTATCCCTAACTTCATCCTACTTATCCATCTAATCCTATATGCATCCTATATACCTATCATATTCTTAACTTTTAACTAATCTTCCCTATACTTCACTTCCCCCTACCTAATCCTATATACCTATCCTATTCTTATTCTATTCCTAACTCCCCACTAATCTTATAAGAAATATCTACACTTAACCTATCTTATTTTCTTCCTACATTTACTCTTTATTCTCATCCTAAACCTATTTCTAATTATCTCCCATATTTATCCTATACTTCGCTTTATTTTCTATAACTATACTAAAATTCACCTATCCCTATCCTTTGTTCATCAAGTTATTTAAATCTAACTCTCATCTTGACCCTCCAAGTCTTTCTTCTCACCATCCTAATACTCTTCATTCCTATTTCTCCCCCTTCTATATCTATACTTATCATCCCTATTATCTCACATAAAATAAACTTATCCCTATTATCCTGACTCTTAAATACTGCTCCTTCTTCATGCCCTACACTCTGTTTCTTATTTATTATTATTTTCTTTTCTGTCGACAAACCAAACGATACTACTTTACAATTATCGATTTTTCCCTCTATGGAAAATCCTATGTACCTTTTAGAATTCTTATGTAATGAAATCCGCCAGAATGAATTCCATAAATCTACTTTATTAAAAATAAACTTGCCACTTAATCTCGTCAAAAGTGTGTCCGTGGATGGTGGACAATGGAATTGCGGTTTGGTCCGTTGATTAATTTTTCGTGCATCTTTAATTAATTCTGCCTTCACCTGCTCCCGATATGCTGCTGTTGCTTCTACCCCCACTAATTCTGCATGTTTTTGTACTAAAGCTTGAACCTCTACTATCCTATCCTCTGGACATCTTATTGTGTTGATCTGTTTACCTTCATCATCCTCTACCTCTACTACATTAATACTCAACCCTGTGTCATCCTCTGTGACTTCATAACTGCCCTTCCATGGCACTACCCTATCCTTAATCCTTATTACCTTCCGTTCCATATCTATCAAAACCCCTAACTTCATCATACAGTCAACACCTAAAATGCTCTGAAACTTCAGTCCAGGTACAATTACAAACTCCTGTTCACAGCTTAAACCTCCTATATCTATCCTAAGCACCACAACACTATTTACTACAGCAAACTTCTTTTTATTTGGAGCTACTAAATGGCTACGCTTTATAGGCATAATTCTATCACAAACCTTATCCCTAATTTTGCTGACGAATTCCTCCGATATTAAACTCGCCTCTGCCCCTGTATCAAGTAATACTTCTACATTATTCTCAAAAAATTCCTATATTAATAATTGGCAAACATAATTTTTCCTCAGTTTCTGGCTCTACTTCCTCCTCAATTTTGAAAAATTCACGTGGATGTTCATATACATTTACACTGAAATCTAAAGGTCTGTCGCGTTTTAAAAATCTTGTTCAGGTCTGTTTTCCCTACTTGGTCCTGGTCTAGCCGTCACCTCAGCGTATGTCCTAGGCGTTTCCACTCGTTCCGTGTCTGTATTAGCTGTCCCCCTCATGTCCGGTGAACTATTCCTTCTGGTAGGTCCCGGTCTCGGTGCAGGTCCCCTTCCTAAACTATTACTTCTAAAGTATGGTCGTCGCTGTTCCCAATTCTGTCGCTGGTATCCGTAACTATTCCCCCTTCTAGCATAGTTGTCCCGTCTATTGTCAAACCTAACTGTGTTGATCTGTCTTTCCCTATTACCCCGAGGTCGTCCACTACTTACGTCGTCGTACCTCTGCAGGTATTCTAAAAACATTTCTCTGTCTACTATGTTCTGTAGTGCTACGTGTTGTCTTACTTCTACCTCGAAGTGTCGTGATAAATACTTGATAATTTGTCGGTCCGTCAGTGGTGGGTTCAGTTGCTTTGCTATGCTATACTTGCGTATAGCATATTGCTCCTACTTCCTGAAAATTCTCCCTTAAATTTCCCTGTGATTAAGTCGTCTCGTACCTGGTCTTGTCTGTGGTCACTCCAGTAGTGCTTTAACAAATCTGTCTTCAAAGTCCGTGTAGGTGTCTATGTCCTGTCCTACTAAATTGTACCATGCTTCCGCGTTGTCTTTCAATAAAGCCTTTATCGTATTCAGTTTAGTCTGTTCGTCAAATAAATTTCCCACTAGATTTCTTACACTATTATTAAAAATTTGTGGATTTACCCTGTTATCGCCATAAAACTACATGTGTTGGTCCAATGATACTCCACCTGTAGAAAATCTGGGACCATCCCCCGTTAAACTTGACATGTTGTATTTGATACTACTAACTTCGCGTTCTACCCTGCCTAACTGATCCCTACATGAGTCCGTTACTTCAGTCATTTTGCATTAATCTCTTCTTCACAAAAAATACGTACTTCGGACCTTAAATGTCCCATTTCCTGTCGAAGACCTGTAATATCACGCTCATTCTTTTCAACCCTATTTTCAACTTCCCCCAGTTTCATGGTAAGACTATCTTTAAATTCTGTAAATTCTTTAGTATTTTGTTCAATTTTCCCGCTTATCTGCTCTAATTTTTGGTTGGACTCCTCCCTCGCTCTATTAGATTCTTCCCTAGCTAATCGCATTTCCTCAAACATTCTCATCATTAACTCATTTCCTTGATCCCCTGATTCCGTCCTCGACTGATCTCTACTGCCTCCAGCTTCTTCCATTTTCGAATTTTTCCCACACAATGCACTATCGTCACTTCCAATTTCCACTCCTTGACTCCTTAACCACTCTTTTCTCTGCATACGTTCTAATCACTCACACACACTCTAAAATACTCCTAAATTTATACACACACAGAAACTCTCTCTCTCAGATCGCCAGTTTCCTGGAATAAAATCACAAAAATTTTATTTGGAACTCGAGCCTCACTTTTGGGTCGCCAAAGAATGCTGTGTATCCTCTCATTTGAATCGAGCCTCACGAATTGGGCGTCAAGAATGCTGTGAAACCTACAAAAAGCTATTCATTACCTTAACTGTGTTGGTCCATTGACTTTCTTCTGTTAATCGCCTCGGCTGCTCCTCTAGATAACTTTCATCCTCAATCATAAAAAAAAAACAAACACATTCCTATCACAAACATCAACGTTAACTCTATTTACATCAATATTCACAATACATTAAAATTTCAAAATTAAAATTCAGCATAAATTTTAATATCAAAAATTTTCAAGATTAAATTTGTTATCATTTTCAAGTGGATCCAGAATTAAAGTCCTTGTAGGATGCCTACTAATTACTATAACAATATATGCAGAGTACAAAGGGAGCATCTACCACCCCTTTACGTTAATTAACCAGGTTCGTCTAATTGAGCTCAAAGACATACCCTAAATTTTCATCATAATCCAGAACATCAATACTAAATACCCCTTTCTACTTAAACAAGCAAATTTCAGCTTAAAATTAAAATATTATTGTTAGTACAATTTCACTACTGTCCATTTTAAATAAACAAATTATCAAGTTATTCAACACACACCAAAATATCAAAGTTCGAACAAAATAGTATAATTTACCTGAAGGTTACTGCACTCGTAGCTTCAATGTACATCGTCCCTTTGTTAATTACACCATTCCAACTGGGTTATATTTACGGCTTCTGATTCTCAACGCTTTTAAAATTTTCTCCATCACCATTTATTTAAAGTTGTTTCTGGGCTTTTCCGGAACTCATCTGTGTATATCTGAACCTTGTTTTGTGGATCCAGACACGTTTATGCACCATTTAATTATTAATACCCCGAAAATAACAAAGAAATTCATACTTCTTTCACCAATATACGCCAAAACTGCCTACTTTTGTGTATTTATTTGTCGTAGTAAATTTTACCAATTGGTACAGTGATACTAAACTTTATTACCTTGTATCTTCTTTTCTAAGTGCACTAACGTACATTCATTGTAGCACGTAAAGAACAAACTATTTTTTTATCACCAAAATATTCGAGCAAACTGTTTAAATTATCTAATCAAAACCGGAAAACTAAAAAACACTGTTTAACGCGTTCAATCAAGCCGAAGATCTAAGAGAGCTTGTTCATATTCCCCTGGGTATATATAGAGGTTAGCCTGTCTGTCGGTCGAGTCTCCAAAACGGACAATTCTAAAGAATTTCGCCTGCTCTGTTCCCATTCCGCAGCCCGGCATGCGATTTTTACGAATTTTGCACTCGCCCCAGTTAAATCTCAGAAATTTCAACACGGCTTGCAACGTCTGGAAATAACTAATTGAACTTTATACAGAAATGTTATTTTTACCTCTCAAATTTTGCCTTTTACTTTCAACCAATCGCAACCCCATGACGTTGCTCTACTCACGCCTTTTTACTATATGTGTCTCGGTCTTGCGCATATTATCTGTCTCTATCTACCCTGTTCTTATTGGTGCAAATTGATATTCTTTATTATCGATTATTTCAGTCCATGTGGACTGTTATCTGGGTTAAATAACCCCGTATCGCGCCTTTCGCATTTCTCGTTACTATTAAGCTACGGTTTCTCCAAGATTCTTTGTAACCATTAATTATCTGCCAAATTTACGCAGAATGAGCTTTTTAAAAATACACAGGTGTTCAAACATAATACTTTTACGATTTGCATTTTATTGGGTTTTTACAAGTTTTTATAGATATTATATGTTACTAATGGTTCAATTAACTTCAATTAAAATAATACCCTTTAATTTTTAGTGAATCCTAATTAAATATTCAATTAGTATCTGTACATTTTGTTTAATACCGGTTACTTAAAAATAGAGTTAATTAATATAAATTTTGCACGTAATTTTTATTTGTTTCTATACTAGGGATAATTAAATTACACGTAAAGTTTTCTAATACTACTTCCTTTTATATAAAGCGTCTTATAAATAATTTATCTCCCTTGTTTTTAATGAAGTGAATGAATTTTTATGCTTCACGCTTTTATTTAATAACGCGTACCTTTCCCAAAAGCTTCTACACGGTGATTAAAATTATTTGATGTGATTATTTAATTTTCTACCCTGGTCTAAATATGAGTAATATATATATATATATATATATATATATATATATATATATATATATATTTAATATGATTGTTTGCGGGTTATAGGTCTACTGGAAATAACAACTCTTCTTTAATACCTAAATTTTTGCATATATTTTATGCTTGATCACAGGTTTAACTAAAAATATATAAACACTGATTATAAGTATGAAAACTTTCAGCTACTCACAATGAGGTTGGTTATAAATATGATTGAAGAGTAGTTATTTCCAGTAGACCTATAACCCGCAAACAATCATATTAAATTAAAACTAAAAGTATATATATATATATATATATATATATATATATATATATATATATATACTACTGTGACATCTTTTTATATCACTTACTAACTCTAACTTACATATTAAAGTTTTGTTTTGTAAATAAATTAAAATTCAACACTATCATGAAAATGCGATAGCAAGATATCCATTTTACAAGTTCGGTAAATAATGATTCCAATACAGGCAACTTATAATTACACCCCTCCACCCTAACCCAATGCATACTATTGATAGATACATGTACATACTGTATCAGTAATTACGAAGTATATGGAACCTCATCAGAAGGACAATATACTGTTTTTACTAAAGCGGCCTCATCTGTCTACCTATAACAAAGGGTGATCGCAATACAATACGGTTGTTCTCGAAGGTTTCATGACACATTTCAGAAATTTTCTGGAATTAACTAGAATAAAGGATTATTGTATATAAACATGAACTCTGTTGAGACCGTTTGGTATTTGTTTTGAGTTGCATCATAATGAACGTATGATATACATAAATTAATGTAAAAGTAAATTCGCTTATTTGATATTAATGTGTTAGATAAATAAATTCCCAGTAAAATTAGTGCTATAGTAGTGTTTAATTAATAGTATGTAGAAGATTAAATTAGTGCTACAAATGGTGATTGAGCTAGTGTAAATGCTTGTGATTGTGAAGAATAATTATTAGACTTGTATTTATTGGAATTATAGACCAAGGACAATTAGAGAATTCCTTACAATAGGTTATATTAGAAGGATGATTTGGAAATGACCCACTGTTAGTGAAATATTTTCTATTGTTCGAACAAACTCATCTTTACCTATTTAAAATCCTTCTGCAATGTACGACGCTGCACTGCACGTAGCGGAAAAAAGCATAGCCACTAATCGATAAAAACAGGTAGGATATACTACACCAGTCTCTGTTGAAACAGTCAGATATCTTAATTCTGAAACGTATACCAACCGTTTTGTAGCATGGATTATTTAAAGCATTTATAGAACTAATTCGCTCTTACTACGCTTGAGCAAATGCGTTTCCACCTCATTTGTTAACGCCGTATCATAGCTATAATAAACGCCGAAGCTTCATAATATTAGCTCAAAATTTGTCCTATCATTTAATTTCTAGATCGTGCTAATTGGTGCGTGCAACAAGTTCTTCGACAACTTCAATAGTAAATTTGCTATGATTACTAAAGCAGCAAGGAATCTTTAAACAAGCAAAGCTTAATTTTTAGCAAATCCAAAACTGTGGCTGTATTGAAGCAATAATTCGTATAATGTCGATATTGATAATGATTTCTGGAGAATTCGTTTTTGCTAATCAAAAGGCTCTTTATAAAAAATTATGAGTATTATAGTACCAAGTATGCGAATCAAATTTTTAAAAAGGATACGTTTTCGTTTAATATTGAAGCTAGTCTAAAACAGGCAGAACTTAATAAATTTTTCATTACTGTAAATGCGAATTTGGTATAAAGAGCGCTCTTGTAACATGGGATCAATTACTTGAGAGAATATTGCTATCCATTATTTTAGATGTATTCTCTAAATATGAATGATGTTCTTAACTGTTATATATTTACAACAGCTTAAATATGTCAGTTGCTTATATGTGGATGACGCTGAAATGACACTATATATTTCGGGGTCGTTTGTGCTTTGTTTGCCAAAAATTCTGCGTTTGTGCTCAAAACTTGCGTGAGATATATACTATTTAATACGGCCAGTACAATTTTGTATGTAGCTGAAATGGACGCAAAAAAGAGTCAAAAATTATTAACTTCCCCTAAGCTTCCTTATTGGTGCTGGCCCCAGTCAAAAATTTAGCGTTTGCGTTAAAAAATTGCCCAAGTTATACGAGATTCATAGTGGCCAATTCAACTTCGCAAAAAGCGGAATAAACACCAAAAAGAAATAATTTTTTTACTTTGTTTATTTTCCTACTTACTCCGTCTGTGCAGGGTAGTTTGTTTGATTATTTATTTATAGAATTAGAGCAGTACCTTGATCATTGGCCAATCTTGTAACCTGAAATTTGCTCGTGGGTCTCACTTCTTATGACGCCTCTGTCTTAAGATTGTGATCGAGGAGTAAAGGCCGCTAAGAACTTCGATCAGTTTGGTCTCTTTAGATTGAGGTTATGGGGTCGAGGATCTCTTGTAAGAATTTATTTAATGGAAAGGGACAGTGGTCATGTGGTAGCGAATAGTGCTCAAGGTTAAAACTGATTTTAAAATTTTTGTAGCGTTGTGTTGAATTAGAACTGTGATAGAGTAAGTGTTCATGGTTCTTTAGGGCATTTTATTGGTTCCAGGGATAAAGTGGGGATAAGATTAGATTAAGAGATTGGAGTTTCTGCCGGAATTTGCCATGACTGGATAGGAATTGGCGTGCGGCTCTGTTTGAGTATTGGATGTGGTTGTGGATACTTATGTTTGAGGGAAAGATGTGATTGGTATGTCTGCCGGTATCAGAGTGAGGTTATGAATCTTGCCAGGAGTAGTAGCGAGTTGCAGTTTTGGTGTTACACACCGCCGTGTAACTGGATTTCTAGATAGGGAGAGGAAGGTATGTAATAACGTGTGCAGATGAGCAGTAAAGTGGATTGAAATGCTCGGGAAAGGTAAAGGAGATAAGGTTATATAATCTGTTTTAGATTCTATGAGAATAAATAGTCAGGGGATACCGGGAATTTAATCCGTAGCGCACGAAGGGGATGATTATGTTGTTGATGAAGAGTTTCCACTTAAATTCAGTCGGTTGAATGGATTTTGTAGAGATTGATCCATACTATAAAGAATTGATTTGGTTTTTCATTAGATTTTTTGCAGATGGGTATTCATTCATTCTGTTGCGTGTGAAAATGACATTGCATTAAAAAATTATAGTTTGCCAAAAGGGACGGGACCCCCGAAATAATTTTAAAGGTGTACAGGCTAACTACAATAGTGCAGTAGTGGTTGTTATAATTAAGAAGCGCCAAAGCAACTCTTTCGATATCCTACTTACACGGAGAATGATTGTACCAAATAGGTCTTCTTTGCATTAGCCTTTTTAAGTTTATTACATTATACTTTACCCTTTCTTATACCTTAAAACACTAATTAAATTTTGGTCAAATTAGAAAAATATGTAAAATAAAGGATCTATCCTAAATACGACTTCATCACTGGGGTAACTGGATGTCATTTCTCATAGTTATCTATTTTTACCCAGACCAAAAATAAGTCCGATTGAAATTCAACTTAGATTTAACATTACATAATTGCAATACGAATTCAAATATACTTTTCTATGAAAAAACTTCCTAACTTCAGAATAGCCATGTATTATTAACGCATATTCTTAAGAAAAAATACTAAATCACTAAATTATACTACCACGCCATTGTTTAATTTTCCAATATTGATATACATGACTTTATTAAATTCATTTATAGAAATGCCATGATCAACAATACACAGATTAGTAGTTTAGTACCAGCTTTTTCTTTCATCATTTAATTGTCCATTAAAAAAGAAAGTAACGTTTTTCGAAATATTCAAACTTTATTTTCCGATAACAAATTTAAAATAAAACGCGTTTCATCACTATTTCATATTCCAACAAAATAGTTGTTTAATGTTATGTCAACTAACAAGTAACTACAAGTCATTTACTACTTAACATTTAAACTTCCACATGTACATATTTATAAATCGTAAATAAAATATCTCAAACTTTACTCACGGTTGATTCGCATTTATCCTTAGGATTTAAGGACGTCCAGAAACGCTGATGACTTACCTTCTACTTATTCAACACGTAGGTTGCCCCATTACATTTATTTAAATTCCAACCCTTTGTTGTAGAGTACAACCAATTCATCACATTTTAGTTTAATGATGATGTCATTGTTTGATGCTCGACCGACGCAATATAAATTCTACAATACTCACGTGCTTAAACTTTCTGGCTTACTTATCCAGTAATGCTCAAAAACAATACAACGCCGGCCACCTCTACATCGGGAAACTTACGGTCTACGGTCTACATGCTTCAGCTGCTACTTAATTACATTTAACTGCTGACTTCTTATTTTGCCGTACTTAGTCGTTATATAACATTCTCCGTTTTTCTGCTAATGTTTTGCTTAAAATGAACGTTACGTTATAATTGAAGTTTACCCTAAAGGGGTGGGACCCCGTAACGATGTAATGATCCTTCAATTAACTACAGTAAAAGAAATTTAAAACAACAATAATAAAATGGCTGAAATGCAAACAAACTACGTTATGATATTCATCTACTCTAAGAGAATTTTTCTCTTATCATGGTTAAAGAGTGGCTTTTTGCATTATAGTGCCATCCCCTTGCTTAGGAAAGTTTAGGTTTAGGTATACGTGTGGTCTCGGATGATATTCTTATAGCAAGTATAAGCTTCGTTGTTGTAACATTAGAAATATTTTATTTCCTTGAATACAAAAGAATGAAAATGCTTCTTGTCCGATATAGAGTTCCTACTAAGCAGTATGTATATAAAACTTCCGATAAAGTAAAGTTCACGCTACCGCATATCCGACTTTCTTTCAAATTTATACACTGAACAACAAGTGAACATATTTAATCAACAATGTATTACTTCGCTTCATTACTAGATTTCAGCAATATCGACTACAAAGGCTTGTTGTACCCTAACGCAACGTCTACCCGGCTATAAGGGCTAGTGTTTCTTCTCTGTATCATTTTGTCGACTTCCTTATGATCGTCGGAATATGCTTACGGCAACAACTGTTACTGGTTGAGTATTAATTATACAATATATTCGGCATTTTGTCTATATAAATTTCTTTTAGAGTTACCTTATTGTTTAGGTGACGCTATAATATAATTCTATATTATTGCGCCTAAAATTCATTTCAGCTGGTTGGTGGTTTTTCTTAATTGCTGCGGTCCACTACTACATTAATGCCTTTTGAGTTATTTTTGAGAGTAAGTATATATTTATATGTCATTTTTTAAATGAATATTTTATATATAAAAGATTTTAAGAATTGGATTGAAAACAATCCACTGAATCTTTCCTTTTAGTTTTTGCTTTGTGTAAATATGAGAATTGAAGTAAAAAATTAGTTCTAGGTAATCAAAACATATTTATTAGTTATTAATAGCAGAGATTTCGTTATACTGTATAAATACTCCGAGATATTTGGGTTAAATATTGTTTTTTCGCGGATTTTCTATTTGTTTGCAACATGTTTTTTCTTAAAGGTTTGTAAATAGAATTCTGTTCTTAGGGTTTTCCTTTTCTTTTTGTAACACACCTCACTCTACAACTTTTAACTGGCACGGCATTCTTTAGATTCCCCTTTTTTGTTACGTTGTTATTAACAGAAATCCTAAAACTAGTCCTACCATGCCATTATTCTAATTTTCAAGATTGATTAGCACAAAATTGTAAATTCCAATTTATAAAAAATGTTTCTTACGATAATACATCGAGAAACAGCGCAATACTAAGATTTACGGTAAACATCGTTCATTACAAACACTAAATTTTTACTCTTTTACAAACAATTTCACTACTAAAACTTACCTTTAAAATCAATATACACTACTTCCGTGGCTAATTTACTCCAGCAAAATAATTACTTCCATGATTTGTTAATTTCCACTACAGAAATACTAATCATTTGCAAATTACTTTTAAAGTTCGCATGCACGTAATTAAAATATTGAAGCGTAAAAGCTCATATGTTACTCACTGTTTTAATTCATCTTTGAATAGATTAAAGATGTCCACAAACAATTAGAATTTTCACTTTCAGCTTTTTCAGCTAACGTAGCTCCTTTAACTTAATATAACATAACCAACGTCCAAATTACATGCTGGAATGACTGCATTTTAACCTTTTCAATCAACTGCTCTTGAATAATTAA
The DNA here is from genome assembly GCA_036346225.1 of Platerodrilus igneus. Lineage (NCBI taxonomy): Eukaryota > Metazoa > Arthropoda > Insecta > Coleoptera > Lycidae > Platerodrilus > Platerodrilus igneus. The sequence continues at coordinate 544,084 of JARFIW010001116.1, forward strand.
TTAGTTCCTTTCGGTCGGATGTTAAACTAATAACATTTCTCAAATTCTGCATGCCTTCGGGGGTTATTTCATAGTACAGCCTTTCTATTAACCTTGTATTGTGACACATGAAAGATGCATGGCTCCATGTAGTTTAATATGCGCTTAGTCATTTCCTATCTAACTAGTTTAATAGACATTGCATTTTATGATGTATAGTTTGTAGCCTAGCATCTATAGATTTTATTAAAATATCGCTTCTTTTGTATTTAATTACATTGTAATAACCTAATTTTTATCTTGCCTTATTACATTGTAAAATAGGGCTAATTGTTTTGGTGTATTATTAAAAGGACTTATTTCTAATGAACTATGCACAGAAGCGTTCTTAATTTTATGTGAAAAATGCGTACCATTGAAACTTGTTTTCTTCTTTGGTGGTTTTTAGATGTTATTGATTTGGGTTACGCATTGTTATGTATTTTACTATAAATAGATTTCTCATTTTGTGGTTTGAGTTTTTTACTTAAAAAAAACTAAAATTTATGCAAATGTTCTGCTTAATTAACACTACTATTTACGAATTTATAATACTCAGGGTATATTCGTATTTATTTTGTCTGTTTATAATTAATTTTTTCGTTTTCCGTCTAGTTCCTATTTAACGTATCGACAACGCGTTACAAATCCCTATTAATTGCGGTCAAAGTCTGCTAACACAATGTAACATTACTTTGTGTATGCTGAATAGAAGGTTTGGTTCACGTCAATTCGAAAAGGTTACGTACTGTCTCTGTTATCTGTATTGCTGTTGTATTGAAGGTATTTCACTGCCCTGAACGTTTAGCCATGTGTTAGGCATGGTTTTGAGTTTTAGCGGTATCTGTGTTCCCCGTGCATCAGTTTATTTTTTCAATGTATAATAAGTAGTTTTGTTTATTGAATTACGCATCGCATATTATATAAATTATAATTTTCAGTCTTAGTTTACCACATATTTAACCTTCTTGTATTACATACGTATTTATTTGTATGTTTTGTAGAATTCTTTATTTCAGCGGTTTTTATTTGTCGGGGCGTATACCCTACTTAATGATATTACGTTCTCTTTTTATTTCATTAGATTGTTCCAACTTATTTTAAAAAACTCCTTTTTATTGCTTTTGATTATAACTAACTGTCCAAAGTTAAATCATATTTCTAAAAACAAAACAATAAGAATATCGTGCTTAATTCACGTTCAGTGCTCGCATAATCAATCTTACTAAGTAGAGTGCGTCCTAATTTATTCTGCCCACTCTGAATTTAACATTAATAACTTTATATCTTATCTTCTCAAATAACGCGGACAGGTTACAATTCTTAATCGAGTTTTGAAGTGGATTTCAAGGTAATGAGCAGACCTCAAAAAAAGCTAAGGGAATCTACAAGATATATGGATCTTAGACTTTGATGAAAATATAGACAACCAGATAGTGCTAACAATTCAGTCTTTGTATTGAAAAATTGTGCTGTAATTTACGCGTGTTTAATGTGTCCAATTCAACTTCGCTGAAGTGGACACCATGAAAAATCAAATTTTCTTAACTTTCTTTGCATGCTTTCTATGGGCTCCGATGGTATATGACACATCGTCACGTTTGTAAGAGCCTCTTGTAAAACTCAGATTTATAGGTCGGTGGAGATATTCAATTTTATAAAACCAACCAGATGTCGTCTTGTAAAACACCCGCAATTTAAACTCGTGCTAACAAAATTAAAATTCTCGCATATAAATTTGACTTTTACTGTAGTAAATTTATTCCAATATTGCTATTAAAACCAGTACCGGTACCAAACTAATGTTAGCAGCAGTGAATTTCATAAAAACGAAACCACTGGAATCAACGTTTTTTTCTGCACCTTGCAAGAGCATGGGGCAGAGCATTTAGCGTTACTATTTAATATGAAGGGTGGTGGTTATCACGCGGCAAACCTTTGCAGCGTGTCTACAGGGTAAGAAAAAAAATTACAAATTTTTAAAAAACGAAAATAAGCAGGAAGTAAAGTTGTTTTCAAATCACTTGTGTTCCGTTTATAGTGTAAATAATTTATAGCTACATATTATCTTTAATTGAGTTTGTTAATTATTTACGTCCGCCTCGGGATATTTAAATTTGTTAGTAAAATTTCCATGATTTACTGGAAGCACGCGCAAACAAGTGCCGCGAGTGATAAACGACTATTCCGCATGTGCAAGAACACAGTGTATTGATTGGAAAATCCACGAAGCTCAGAAGTATCGATTTGTCGTTCGAATCGTCCGCATCGCTATTTTGCACGCTCTACATAGAACAAATTAATTACATGAACCGCTTGTCTTTAGAACACCGCTATGGTTATAAATATGCTTTGCTACACTCGCCAAAGAGAAGAGGAGTGTTTGTTACATCGTTTTTTCGTTGACACGGCTTCATAAATCACCAGGTGAGTGCTTTTAGTAAACGTTTGATTTGGTTAAAAACATTAATTATTTGTTTGTTAAAATATCACTTAAATTTTTATACAGTCCACTTTTCTCTTCTAATTAGCTATGGTTGTTTGTTACCGTTCATTTACATTTCCAATGCTCCACCTGTAGGTACTACATTGGCCAGGAGGCGAGTTTTTTGTTGCCTGGAAATTTAGAATTTTGCCGAACCCTTACCGTTCCAGGCAAGGTAGGGATCTTTAACGTGCATGACAACACTCACACACGGGACCTCCATTTAACCTCTCATCCGAACGAGGGCGTAATTTTAGTGAAAAATGCTCACCTGCCATTTTTCAAGCAGTCGGCCGTGTCGGGATTTGAACCCGGGACCTTGGGATCCGTAGTCTTACGCTTACTACATTGATCCACGGCGACGCCTTGTTGTTTGTTACCGCATGTTACAACTTGTGTGTGATTAAATACTTCAGAACCTATATATTTTGTATCTACAACTTCAAGGACAAATGCACATTTTTTGGGTATAAAAGACAAAGCCGGCACATTTTGTTAAATATTAGAATTGTGGAATACAATCTTAAAGCGTAGCATAATAAATCTCTGCTAGAGTTTAAGAGGCGCGGATAGATGTAAAAATTTTTAAACAGCACGCGTGTCAAAAATATTAACTACAATTATACAAAAACGAACGAACAACAAGCAGAAGAAATACTAGGAAAAGATTAATTTGGGTTTAGGCAAAACAGGAGAATACGGTAGACTATTTTAGCTCTGAGGATGATAATGAAGAAAACAATGAAAATGGGGAAAAGCATGTATATAGCGTTTGTAGATCTGGAAAAACATTCGACAATATAAAATGGAAAAAAATGTTCGCAATACTCAAAAGATTAGAATGAGTGTTAGGGATAGACGGATAGTACATAGCTTACACAAAGAGCAAACAGCAGCAATAGAATTAAAGCAAGAACGTAGAGAAGTAAATATTAGGAAAGGGGTGAGACAGGGATGTGCCATATCCCCATTAATTTTTAACTTGTACATAGAAGAGGCAATGAATACTGTCAAATGCAGGAAGACATTTGGAATTACTATGCAGGGACAAACGATTGTTATGCTTAGATTTGCAGATGATATAGCAGTATTAACATCTAGCAAAGAAGAGTTAGAAGCTGCTCTTAATGAAATGGAAACAGTTCTAACAGAGAGATACAGTATGAAAATTAACAAATATAAAACTAAAGTTCTAGTATGGAAAGGAGGGAAAAATAAACCAAAAACAAAAATACAAATAGGTAACGAGATCTTACAAGAGCTAAAGGATTTGTGCTACCTAGGAAGCCAAATAACGCAAAATTAAAAAAGCACAAAAGATATAAAAGAAAGATTAGTACACGGTCGTGCTATATTTAACAAAAAAAGCAACTACTGTGTTCAAGGGCAACAAACATAGAAACAAGGAGAAGATTGCTTAAAACATATGTGTGGAGCACAGCACTGTATGCCTAGACAGTAGGAAAAACGGACAAGAAATGTGGTGCTACAGACGCATAATGAGGATATCTTGGACAGACAAAGTTAAGAACAAAGAGGTACTAGTAAAGGTAGGATAAGAAAGAAATATGTGGTAAATAGTAAAAGTAAGACGATAGATCACATACTAGGGAATAAAGGAATAGTGCGGAATATATTAGAAACATAGATAGTAAAAAGAGAAGTAGAAGTAGACCTAGGTTAGACTATTGTACATAGATAAAGAAAAATGGAGGATGTGGGAATTTCAGGGAAATGTGTAGCTTTGCTCAGAATAATTATCAATGCAGGTATGCTACCAGTCCCAAGATGGAAAAACTAATGAAGGAAAAAAATGAATGTACTTAAACATAGTGATTAATATAAACAGCTACAGGTATTGGTCTTGCAATATTCTAATGTTAATTGTACGAAAGTATTTAATGGAAAACTATTAATTCGGCAAATGTCTAAGTGTTCGGGAATCCTTGACAGCCACAGGCTGCTAACCACCTTCACATACCACTGAGTATCTATGAAATAGGGCATATAATTAAAAAACAATAGAAGGGGAACCGAGCGGAATATAGGCTGTTGTGGGAATTTCAGGTAACTGTGTAGGCTAGGTCAGAACATAAAGAAGTGGAGGTACGCGTCCAGCTAGTTTTAAGACGGAAAATCTAATGACGAAAAAATAAGTGCACTAAAATCTGATGAATATTATAAACAACTACACGTGTTGGTTTTAAAATTTTTTCAACTAATGTTGATTGTGCGACAAGATATATTGGAAAACTATTAATTCGGCAAATGTTCACATGCTGGGGAAACTTGGCGGCCACAGGCTGCTTACCCATCCCTTCACATACCTTACATGTAATTTTCCAATGCTCAACCCGAAGGTACTACATTGGCTAGAAGCGAGTTTTTTTTACCTGGAAAATTTGGAATTTTGCCGAACCCTTGCTGTTCCAAGCAAGGTAGGGATCTTTAACGTGCGTGACAACACACACACGGAACTTCCATTTTACCTCACATCCGAACGAGGGTGTATTTTTGTGAAAAATGCTCGCTTAACATTTTTAAAGCGGACACTAAATATCGGGGAAATCGGGTATATAACTGTAAAACAATAGAAAGTAACCGAACTGCATCTAACAAAAAAGAACAGAGGATATGTTCAAAGACAACAAACATAGAGACAAGTAAAAAGTTATGGAAAGCATATGTGTGGAGCACAGCACAGTACGTCTATGAAATAGGGGCAGCAGGAAAAGTAGACAGAAAGAAGTAGAAGCTTTCTGGAATGTTGTGCTTCAGATGTATAAGCATGATAGCATGGACAGACAAGGTTAATAACAAATAGCTTATGGAAATAGTAGAGGAATAAAGATATCTGTGGATAAGAAAAAAAAATTGAAAAAAATAGAAGGGAAGGATACGTTCTAAGGCATTTTTGGGGAATAGTATGGGATATATTACAAGCAGAGATAGGAAAAAAGAAGTCGAGGTAGACCGAGATCAGACTTTTGCATGCAGATAGTGATAGATGCAGACTGTGCAAATTTTAGGAAAATGTGTAAGTTAGTTCAGAATAGGAATCAATGAGGGTAGCGTCCAACCAGTTCTAGAACTGTTTAGGTCTGGCGCAAATGCTGAATTTTTGAAGTGGAACCGAGAATTTTTCGTACACATTTATCTTTTCCAACAACTTATATGTGCAGTCAACTTTTCTGCTATGACTGCACTAAGATAAAACACGGTTGAATATAGAAAAATAACAAAATGGACATATCTGAAGCATTACCATTTTACGAAAAGCTATCTTTTGCAAAACAGACTCAAGGAGCCACAAATTTGACTAATTGACACATTTCTTCTTTAATTTTCTTAATTGTTGGGTTTGCAGTAGATTATATTATGTACGGTCCTACGTGCATGACCTTTTGTTTTTTGTTTTATAGTTGATAACGTTTTCGATGATTTCGAATTATAAGTCGATTTCAAATTTTTCAATAAAAACTTTTATGTGATTTTTGCTTTTTTTTTCTCCCTCTCCTCCTTATGTTGTATTGCGCTCCTTTAAGAAGTTGCGTCCTACAGGTTGAGAAACCCTAACTTATACACGACCAAAGTAATATATTAGTAAGCTAATTTGGCGAATTTAAAACGCTAACAATTAAATGCAATTAGAATTCTATGTATCCAAACCGGCTTATATAGTTTAATGGACATCTATTTTAACCAAATTAACTTTAAGTCCAATCAACTACAGCATTCAATTAACAGCACAAAATCCCCACTCAAAGGCAGTTTGTGTGTCACAGCACAAGCCGCTTTGGAAAATGTGGCAAACTACTCTTCACTACAATTTAATTAGAAAAGTGCCATGTAACAAATCCTAGGTTTTATATTCTTTGAGAGGAATTTCAAAACCTGCAAATAGAAATTCAGTGTTATATCCTTTAATGCATTTATTCTACGCAGTTGTATAAATAACAGCATACAATTTTGTTTTCGCTTTGTCAGCTCCAGATGTTTGGGAGATATCTAGCAATTTCGCCCAAAGGTTTAATTAGCCGTCATTGCAACGACTTTGTTTCATTTTGCTTTTAGTATATACAAACGCTTTCGATTAGTAGATGCTTATTTAGCTTAAACTTAATTAATGGTCTTTCAGTACAGCTCCTGAAATGGTGGAATAAAATTTATAAAATTACTAAGGGACGAATGTTCTTTTGAAACCCATAAAGGTCAAGAGGTACAGTTTATATAGTGTCTCGCAAAGGGGTTTACAATGTTTGAACTTCAATAACTCGAACAAATATACCAAAAGATGATATTTTAGGTGACAAATGTGTTCCAAATATAATTAATGATGTTGTAGTATTAAAGATGTTAAAAATGCCCTTTGGCAGAACTACAACGTCTGGGAGGCTGCGGAACAGATCGACATGCATATGATATAGGTTCTGCAGGAATGGATTTACAGGCAGTCACAATTATCTCTATCATAGCGCATAACGTATGCGATTTTATGGAGTTTTCCATAGAAAAAGTCTAACTGCATTAGATCGAGAGATCTTGGTGGATAATAGACTTTCTCTCTCTCTCTCTCTCTCTTTCTCTCTCTCCCTCTCTCTCTTTCCCTCTCTCTCTCTCTTCCTCTTTCTCTCACCCTCTCTCTCACTCTCTCTCCCTCTCTCTCCCCCTATCTCTCTTTTTAACTCTCTGTCTCTCTCTCCCTCTCCCTCCCTCTCCCCCCCTTTCTCGCTCTCTCCCTCTCTCTCGCTCTCTTTCTCTCTTTCCCTCTCTCTCTCTCTCTCCTTCTCTCTCTCTATCTATCTCTATCTCTCTCTCTTGGTCGTTTATTCACCTCTCAATGAATGTTTTATTTAAGAATTGCCGCGCACCGCGATGGTAATATGACGGTGCTTCATCCTGTTGAAAGAAATAGTTTTTACCCGTGTAAGGTGTTCTCTTGCCCAGTACACACAATTGTGGCATGATTCCAATTGTATAAATATCGCCTCATCAGACCAAACAACCATATTAGTCAACTGTTTACTACTACAAATCGATTCACAAAATTGGAGGTACCAATCCAGATCGTATTGATTTATCGCTTGAAGCACCTGGAAATATACGGTTTTCACTTTAGTTGTTTTATAATGGGACGAATGGTTGATGTGCTAACATCCGACTCACGCAAAGCATGCCATACGGACTTCTTAGAGAATATTGTAAAGTTTGTACCGCTACTTCCATTCCGCTTTCCTCCAATACTGATTTTTTCTTGACACACTACCTCATCTTCATATCACACACTAACTTTGCACGGTTCCCCTTTTCGGTGAGATATAAAGGGTAGGTGTACTACATAGAGAATAATGTAAATATACTATGGCGGAGCTAGCATCGGCCTTTTGAGGCCGAGCGAAGGGGCACAGATAAAACTCTTAAGGTTCTTGATTGTATTCTTTTCATTTCCTTTCTCAGTTTGCCATAAAAAAATTAGAAATCAAATGCAAGTGGAAGCAAGAAAATTACGAAACTTGATATATTGATATTCCGGTATAAACATATTAACAGTTATTTCTATGAAGTATAGTAATGATCAATATTCACTTTGTGAAAATCACAAAGTCTTAGTACTATGTTTTTATAAACGTTTATACAAGCTTTTTGTAATCACAATAAAATAGTTCCGTTTCAATTTTTAAACTTTATTTTTTAAACCATTGGAAATTTCATGAAATTTTGTATGTTCACACAGTTAGGTGATAAACAGTAATAAATATTACAAAGCACATTTTAACTAAGTGAAAATAGGCAGAAGGCAAAAAGTCTATTACAAATACGCTCATTAATAATTTAGATATGTGTAAAAGTTAGGTTATAAAATGTATGCACTACCTTTTTCACTAAGATAAATTAAAGTGCAACACATACCTTGTGAAAAACTAATTATTTAATAGCTTTCTACTTGTATTTTGGTTTCCTTTGAGTTCCATTTGACATCCTGTACAAATATCTGACGGTATCAACACCTCGTGCTAATACTAACAGTTGCCAAAGTCTTCGACTTTCTAAGTAGACAAAAGCTTTGTCCGCCGAATATTTGCACTTACAGATAATTAGGATCCTTCAAAAAAACATTCCTACATCCAGATATTATATTATGTAGGTACTACTGTTGCATTTTATGGTAGTTTTTAAAAGTAGATAAAACGTTGAGAGAAAATTATGAAGAATGCGACAATATTTAACGTAAAATATAAAACCAAACATAATCGTAAATAAGAATAGATATAGTTATTGATCCCTGCAAAATTATTTGTGTTAACAAAATATGTGACACATATATCGACGAAACAATCAAAGATTATCTGTCGACATCTGTCATCCATAATTTATGGGACAGGTTTGAATATGTAAGGCTTCATCTTGCACCTCAAGTAAGACGTATATAAAATTATTTTTAGCAAAATGTTTAAATAAGAAATGCGTACCGTAAGTGACCTCATGTTAATTAATAGGTTTATTAACATTGGCGACTTCTACACCAGAAGACAGTCGGATATCAAAAGGGACCAACATTACTCAAACGCTATAGATGACCAATAAAACAAAGGAAGGGGCTAGCAGTAAAATGAATGATCCGCCTCAATGACATGGATTCAGTTTCACACTAGTTTTGTTTTGAAAGGCATGCTTCAAGGGCTCGACGAATAAGAAAATTACTTATAACCGTATTTATTTATATAACGTAAATAAAAAGAAAATTGTGATTAAACTTTAGTATCTCTGTGTCTAGTTTTACTTTCTAGTGCAAGAGTGAACATATATTCAAAATCAGACTTAATCGCAAGTGGTAATAAAATGTATTTTTACAGTAGGAAAAGCAAGAGCATTTCATAAAGTGTGGAGCACGTTGTAACATGGCTACGCCTCAGTCAAAAGACACTTTCAACTTTTCACGTAATTTTATAATTGCTACATGTTGAAACAATATTATTTTTATGCTTTGTCAAGCCACATTATGCACCAGCAGTTAAACATTTAAGTTTTTACTATGTTAGACTTAGGAGATACCTAGGCGAACATATTTCTAACAAAAGTCATGCAGAAGATGTAGATTTATCCGTACTAACACAAACTGACTTTTGTAGACTTCCGGACTAACTCTGAACTCTATCTTCAGCGGTTTTTAGTGACTATCAGGGGGGTCGTTAAACAAATACGGATGGGTCAGGCGCCACTGTACTTATGCAATGTATAAGAACAAGGAATATCGCCAAGAAAAATACAGGAACCTCAACGAATATATTCTGTTATTGGAATACAAGATTTTGTATTCATAGATGGTACAAACGTTTATCCTGAAATAAAATAAAGCACATAAAAATACATTGAAGACAGCAGTTTGCGTCTTAAAATAATAAAATCAATAAATCAGACAAGTTATATGCACTTATAGAATTTGCTTGTGACCACTAGTGCATGGACACTCTACTTATTAAATTTATACACTCTTGGTTTTTATAAAATTTATAGAATCCGAAAATATGTATGAAGTTGAACAAATTCACCTTCTTAAATATTTCTTAAAGTGTGATTAACCATTTCTAAATTTATAAAAAGATTAGACTTTTTAGATTTCAACACATATATTAACTGAAAATAATTCTATTTCAAACTCACAGGTATTTACAATGAGTTTAGTAAGTGTTTAATTAACCATTTCTATTTCTGTTAATAAAGTTAATTATATCAGAGCCTTTAACATAAATAGGCACTATTTATTTCATTAACAAGTTTATTCACTTTTGTCATTTAGCTAGTACTGATCAAATGACGTACAATTTCATTAAATTACCTTTGTAATAGGATCGTTTAATTAGTAAATTTAAAGCTTGTTAAAAAAATATCATGTAAAACAAAGTATTTAACTGTATGATAATTAATCAGCATGAACAAATATATCCAAGTAACAATGTGTACTAAGTATGATTCATATTCAAAGTTCTTAAACAGATCGTTTAGGTAAACAATTCTTTAAAGCAAAAATTTAATTTAGTGTAAAATTCAAAGATATAAATTTTAAATATAATTATTCAGGTATTAGTTTTTAATAATTTAAACTACACAGATTACGGCTTAACTTTGGGTATTTTCTAATTGGATAAAAATAACCATGAATCGTTGTAAGTCAAACAGATGATTTTCATAACAAAGAAAAATCGACTTACCGACATCCATAGAATTCACATTTCTACAAACGATTTAGTAGATAAACTCGAACCATATATGCCCCTCCAATACTGCATAAAGGCAGCTAAAATTTGTTATCTATCTTGTTACGGCAATGTCCTGAAGGTCAGAAACATAAAAACAATGGGTGGAAGCCATCGTTGGGGAGAGCCATCGTCGAAATCTTTAACCAAGAAAAGGATACCACATCAATAAGTAGCTTAAACTGCAAATCCCATTACTGTAGGTTTCCATACGTATATATACATTTTATACGCTATAAATTAGCTGTTACGCATAGCCATTATTAGATTAAAACTTAAGTGTTGCGCATGATGAATTTTCTAACACACACGGATCTATTTACTGCAAAAATAAATTGCTAGTCTCAAGTCACCCATTAATATTAACTTCTGCATCTTATCACTAGGACGATAAAGGGCGGACTCTCGGAGTCCGGAAATAATCGAGACCTCAATACTTGAGTAAAGAAAACAACAGCTGCGCACAAAATATTTCCTTTTTATCTAAGTATATTATTCGAAAATTTTTATTAAGAACTCAAAACACAATTCCAAAAGAAAATATTTATAAGCCATTACAAGAATTTAAAGCAATCTTTAACAAACCGTCTTAAATTATTATCAACAATCCATCATTTAAAAAACAGAGTAAGATAAAATCTTATCTTGAATCGGATATGCAAAATTTGAAAAAATATATTCTATTTGCTGAAATAATGAGGAACATCCTAAAATATCGTAACGTGAAATTTGTTAAAATTTAGGGAGGTAGATATGATGTTGAAGGTAGAATAACGAATTCACTATTTAAAAACGTTATGATCTTTTATAGAAACCTTACAACAATTTAAGTTCTTAAGTCAGAAGTTCAATTTAATAATGCGATATACAGGGTGCTTCAAAATTCTTCAGGGGCAGCGTCTCTTCGCCTCCTTCCTCCTTCCGGTTTTAGCATACCATTTATGTTCAATTAGAACACCATCTTTGTTCGATACATTTTCACTACTTCTGTCATACTGTTAAACAGTTAAACCTGAATGCGAATATTACGTAATTTATTATTTTCTATCTGTTCTTAATATTGATTTGTAATTTAAACTGCAATCCAGTCAATTTCTTTGTATAGCTGTTTCTCCAATAAACGTCTGCAGAACGTTATTAAATACAATACAGCAACAGTTTTGCTGATTTTCGGATATTTTCTTCGACATACTTGCCTTCTAGACCGAATAGATTGGTGTATTTCGCAAGTATAATTTCCTGTCTTTCAACAAAGTTAGACAATACTTTAAAGAATTGTATACATTATCTACCATATAAATACGTCCAATCGTATTGTTATACATTATTGCGCCTAGTCCTGTAATATCATTTTATTTAAACATAGCAGGTGCAGATGTCTGTTTTAATCGAGGATTCGAATAAATCCACTATATGATTTCCTATCTGCTTGCTAGTGCCTGGACTTGAAATCTAAACTTGTTATATATTTTAACGCGACCATTAGAATTTATTCACATTAAGCAACCTTTGCTAACTGTTGTACCATTATTCAAAATTGCATTACCGTGCTCTTTCTTTATATTTTTCATGGTAGACAAAATTTAAGTTATTCCTTAGTATTTGACTATTTCCGTTTCGTTAAATATCTTGCTGAAATCTTGGGTTATATCCAGATTTAGCACATAGTAATCATCTCTTATGAGCTGGATCAACATATCTGGCAGTCGCTTCAACAAAATGTCTAACTTAATCTCTGCTACGTTTACTTTCCCAATAATAAATTTTACTCCTCGCAGAATTTTGTGTTCGCTTTGTAATAATAATGAAAATTTAACCTTGGTTCCATGCCTAGCAGATACCAATTTCGAAAACTTCCCACGTAGGTATAGAGCATATAATTAGAAAACAATAGAAAAGAAATCGAGCTGTATATAGGCTGGTGTACGAATTTCAGGGAACTGTATAGGCTAGCTCAAAACATAAATAAGTGAAGGTACGCGCCCGACTAGTTCAAGACGGAAAATCTAATGACGAAAAAATAAATGCACTTAAATCTGATGATTATTATAAACAACTACAGGTCTTTGTTGCGAAATATTTTCAACTAATGTTGATTGTGCGAAATGATATATTGGAAAAACTATTAATTCGACAAATGTTCAAGTACTGAGGGAACTTGGCGTAGGCACAGGCTGCTTACTCTTCCTTCACATACCACTGAATACCGGGGAAATAGGGTTAATAGCTGTAAAACAATAGAAGGTGACCGAGCTGCATCTAACAAGAAAGAACAGTGGATATGTTTAAAGACAACAAACATAGAGACAAGAAGAAAATTATTCAAAGCATATGTGTGGAGCAAAGCACAGTACGTCTATGAAATAGGGGCAGTAGGAAAAGCAGACAGAAAGAGATAGAAGCTTTCTGGAATGTTGTGCTTCAGATGTATAAAAATGATAGCATGGACAGGCAGATTAATAACAAATAGGTTATAGAAATATTAAAGGAATAAAGATATCTGTAGAAAACAAAAAAAAATGTAGAAGTGGAAGGGCAGGATACGTTCTAAGGCATTTTTTAGGAATAGTACGGGATATATTACAAGCAGAGATAGGAAGAAAGGAGTAGAGGTAGACGGAAATCAAACCTTTGCACGCATTTAGTCATAAATGCAGACTGTGCAAATTTTAGGGAAATGTGTAGGTGAGTTCAGAATAGGAAACAAGGAGGATACGCGTCTAACCAGTTCCAGGACTGAAAACCTAATGATGATGAATGTGATTTTGTTCAAGGACTTAATAATTATGAGAACCTAAATGAATATACAAGAAGAAAGAAAATAAATATGCTGCAATATGTTTTTTAAAAATTGTCAACGATAAGCAACTGTATCTATAGCGCCAATTTAATCGTTTCGGTGAAATTTTGTTTTAAAATTTGGGGAAGAAACACATAGCTGTAGATAGTTATCCATCACAGCTAGATAACGAAAATGAAAAAAAATTGATATAGTCGATTGGCTTCCTCGAAACATATACCGATTATAATATTATAATAACAAGAAATTGGTCATCCAACGATCAAGACCTGAATTCTTAGAATTCATATTGTTGCGTCGTAAAGTAAATCTTAAGTTGTTTTTATTCCTGTTAATTTTATACACCCATCATCTTTGATTTGCAATTCTTCTCATTATAAACTGGTTGTGTTGTTATCTTGTGCAAGATACTCTGTGTGTTAGATTTTGTTTGTAAGTGTAAGTTACATTGAATACATTGATACGACGTTGGTGTTTGAATTCCCCGCTAATTAATGCAAGCAACGTCCATTTTAAGTTATAAACCGTTTATTCATGTTATGTAAACGTAATGATACGTTCCCTCAACCGCGTTGACAAAGGAAGACGACTCGATTGCAGTTTGTTGGGACCAAAGCTTTAGAACAGATACAACAACTGATAAGTTCTTTTGTTGTGTGTGTCATGCATGAAATAGTACGCTTCCACTTTTTATTTTATTTGTTTTTTCTTTATTTGTTCTAACGTTTCAGTAGTCTGCTACCTGAAATTTAAGCAGGCCTGGCTTCCCCCCAGAAAGTAACCGTGAGTAAAGTGTGTGCGCGTGTGAACGCGCGCGCACTTGAGGGCATATGTTATGTGTGTATGTGTGTGGGTGAGGTTATGCGTGCGTATGTGTGTTGTGTGTGGTGTCGATAGCCGTGTTAGTTCCCCTTCTAGGACCAGAACCATCGACAGCCGGACATTCCTGTTGTCAAGGAAGAACGCTCAATAGGATCAGGACCACACTTCCCTGTATAAAGTTTTACTTATTCAATTTTATGTGGGTCAGTTAAATGCAGAACGCGAAAATCTCCCCAACACATTTTTGATTCTCCGACGACAGGATTGTTGTTTGCTTGTATTGCATTTTTTCCACTGCAGTGTAGTAAAATTAAATAAAGTCGAAGGAATCAATTACAACATTATCTTTGTTATTGTTATTGTTTACTGTTTAAGGGGTTCAACCTGAACTAAATTCAAATCCAATAGTTTTATACGCTTATGAAAGTTTATTGGTGGGTTGCTTTTATAATGAGTGATATCCAGCTTTAATGTAGAGCGTTTGTTTTACTAAAATTCGGATTGTGTTTATTTTGTATTCAATTATACATCGTTATTAAAGGGATGTAAATTTACACTTGCAATCACGCGTGATCTATTAAAACTAAACCCCTGCAATTTAAACGCAAAAAGTATTTTGGTAGATTACAAGAGCTATATAATATTGGAAAAAATGTTACGAATTGGTACAATCAGGCCAACACTTTGACACATATTAATCTGTTTATCTCCCACAATCAAAAACTGGATATTGACGCTACTGTTTTTGAACAAATATTGAAAAATACGTCATAAATAAATATCTGTGTGGGAGTGGATGAAAGATTAAATACCCACAAACCTTCTTAAGCTTATAATTAACTATGTTACAACATATAAATGTACGCTCGCCAATTAAAAATAGAGAATCAGGTTACAATTACTTCAGCAACAGTTGTAGTTAGTAGTCTTAGTCCGCCATTTGTTCAAGCGTAACTTCCATAATTGGAAATTGAAGTTGAAGTTTTTGATGGAACAATTTCAAAATGGGCAGATTTTAATTCGCTATATACGTCCATGATACATAAAGCAAATCACTTTTCAAAACAGAAAAATTAACCTACTTTGGGAGTTTATTAACATTTTACGATCTAGCTCTAATCGAAACCCTACCCCGTTCACAAGAGAATTATAAGATTGCTATGCAGATTGAACTGTTATTCTTTCCTATGGGGGGGAGGTGGATGTAGTGTGGTTACCTTGTGTTGAATTGCACTGGCCTCTTCCTGTGACTGAAGTTCACTAAAAAGAGGTTTCTTCCGGACTAACTCGGAGTTTATTCCTGCAGGGGTATGAAACGTGCATGGCGGGGTCTAAAATTTACTAAAGAAATATACCGCTGACCTGATTGACCTAAAACTAATATGGCACTACTGCGTCTGGTCTAAATATTTGATAATTTAAGGGGAAACGCAGAAAACCCTCAAATATTTCTTTTAACGCGAAAACCTCAGATCTCAATAAATAGAACACTGCTGCTATTACCACGGAACCTGTAATAAATGCATGAGTATAATTATCAAAAAAAAAATAATAGAAGCACTCTTTGCGTCCCCAAACGAAACAGAGACAAGCGCTATAAGATCATGTCATCAATAGGTAAATCATTTGACCTTTGTACCCTTAATTTGAAACGTGAATCCATAAGGAAACAAACACGCTAATTTAATGTTTCTCTATTAATTTCTCTCGTTATTTACAGATACTATTCACAAAGTTTCAAACTGTTATAGACCAATAGAATTAATCCTTTCACTACTGAAATGACTCCTTTTTATATTGATTTACAATTCAAATTTAGTAATGCTTTCCGCTAATTTATTACTGAAATACTAAAAGTTACTGAACCTATCTGATCAAAGATCTTTGATAAGGGTACACACAACTAAAAAATATAAACAGCGCAATATATGTAAATATTGTTAAAGCTATTTCATAAACAGATTCATTTTATGCATAAGTTTAAATTAAATTTTTCAATTGACAGTTATAAATCGACCAAAGTCGAATTTGCTTTTGAATTTACTTCAGAATCTTAGTGAAATGTGTAGCAGGTACGCCCCTGTATAGTAATAATTTGAGTTATTACGCGCCAAGTAAAGGGTAGTTGAACGCCGGCTATCATCCTGGTTGGATGTGCACGGTTCGTATATAGATATAGGTTTTAGCATTTTGTACTGTAGTTACAAGTTTATGTTATACGCTAGCCAGTGCATTTTCATTGTTGTATTAAATAAGTGTGGTGTTTGTTTATCGATTTTGTATTACCTCAAACTACGCTGGCAAGATTAAATAAAGCACCAGATTCCAGTTTGGTTTGTTATCTATTTATCCCCCAAACCGTTACATTTAGCGCCCAACGTGAGGCGTGGGAGGTAACTTGCAAGAATTGGATAAGGAGATTATACGATACAGTACTAGCAGACGTCAAATTTTCAAGGTAGGAACTAGAAATTTACATTAATTATCGTATTAGAGAAGTAACCTGCACATATTTTCATATACTGTGGAGGGGTTAAACGTGTAAAAAAGACGAAGCGACCGGTTGTCCTTGAACGCCTGGGTAGTTCCGTTGCATCAGCCGGCGACAGCGTGCATGTGCACTGACACTAAAATAAACTTGACCTACATTTGTTGTGTGTTCTTTGTGAGGAATAACACCTGCGGATTGGGGTCGTAATTGTTTGCAGGAAGTTAAGTACACGAACCCTCTGAAATGATTTCATTATTCGGAATGTGGTTAGATACACGCATAAAATTTAGTATTATTAAGAAGTTTAAATTTTATGGATAATATTTTGTTGGTTCAGAACTGTAGTAAATATTGTGATTTGGACTAAGGGACACACGATGGCACCAAACAAGAGAAGAAATCGCGAGGCAGAGTCGGACTCGATTTCGGAGTCCATCAAACAATTATTAGAAAGCAATAGGATCTTGTTAGATAATATTACGTTAATGCAATCTAATAATAGTGAGTTAGTAGAAAAGCTTGATGTGTCCATTAAGAATGTAAATAGCATTGTAAAAAATATTAGTACTAACGTATATTCAAGTGTGGCACAAATTGGTGATCAAGTTTTGCTTAGTTTAAAGGAAATGAAAAGTAGGAATAGAAATTCTAGTATCTGTAATAATCAGAAGGAAATAAATGAAAGAGACTATGCTGTAAAGGATATGGAACATGGCAGCAGCCGAGAGGTTAGAGTAAGACGAGATTTAATATACATTAGTCTATTTAAAGAGTTGGGGGTGCCAGTTTAACATTCAGGTCTAACGACCCTAAGAATCCAGTAGCTTTCATTAACGAGTTACAAGACATTTCTGAGGAAGCGGGTGTCCCAAAGGATAAACAAGTTTCTTTGGCGATTAAAACTCTGAAGGGAGCTATTTAGATTTGGCTTTAATAAAGAAAGGGCGTTTTACTAATTTTGAAATTTTTAAGACATTTTTTCTGCAGAGATACTGGGGCCCTGAAAAGCGACGAGAGGCATTCAATCATTTAAAATATGGTAAATACATAGATCGGGCTAGAAAATTCATTACTTCATGAAAATTGTTAGGGAATGTAAGTTTTTGGACGAGAGTTATCGGAATTTTAGGTTATAAAGCCGGTGGCTCATCACTTTGATTTCAAAACTAAACGGGGTATTTTTAGTGGCGGTTACAAGACTTTCGATGAAACGGAAGAGTAAAAGAATTTGGATGAATTATATAGTCAGTTGGGAACGTCGAAAAATTAGCGAGTGTACAATGATTTTATAGAAAGTAGGGATGTGCGCGTTTTTAATAGCGGAAGTAATTTTGAGGCAAAATATTGAACAGGAAAATAAAAATAGAAGTAGAGGGTACGAAGTAGATAAGACCGGGGGTAATTGGGAGGCGTCGAATTCCAGAAGGGATTTTAGGCAAAGTTATTACCAAAATGATAGGAATCGAGATAGGAAATCTGAAAGCGAAAATTTAGAAAGTGTTCAAAGGAGAGATGTTAATTCTATACAGGTAATAAAGGATTCAAATGAAGTTATAGAAAAAGAAGTGGGAGAGGACGGCGTAAAAGGAGAACCGGTGACTATATTGTTTACCCAGGACAATGCTGAGTTACTGCAGGAGAGTGATAAAGGTGAGGATCAGTTTAAAAATGTGATACCGGTAGTGGAAGGTCCTGTTGAAAATATTACTACCCCTATTTTGATCGACAGTGGCAGTCATCTGTCGTGTATTTCTCAAAATTTTATCAAAGAGATTCAAAAGGAAAATCCTGTGAAAGGAAAAGGGCAAAAAATTAAGGAACAGGTGTTACTGAAATTCCAATTGCAGGATTGTTTGTTCGAGTTTGTTTGCGTGGTAGTGCCGTCTTTCGTGCGCAATTTAATCTTGGGATGCGACTGGTTAACCCAACATAAAGTTAAAGTCTATTTCGAGTCCCTGACATTATTAGAAAATTTTGCAATTCGGTTGTAAATATAAATTTTTACGGAGAAAAGGACGAGCCGGTCGGGCTAAATATTACAGAAATTGGAGTACAAGAAGAAACCGTCTGTTCTATAGAACAGCCGACGGAAAATTTGGAAATTAATCCGTTATGCTTGCGAAAAATTGCTGATCAAGCGGAAGTGTTGGAAGATCAAGATAAAGAAAAGTTGTATGAATTAATGTGTGAGTTTTCTCATGTGTTTTCAAATAAGCCAGGTCAAATTCAGGGTTATTCTCATAAAATTAAAATGAAGGGTAAAACCCCGTTCTTTATTATACCTTATCCGATACCCCAGGCATATCAAAAATAAGTCAGCCGGCAGATTAATCAAATGGTGGAATGGGGGGTTATTGTTGAGCAACAAACGGAGTTTGTTAGTCCCCTCGTGATTGTCAAGAAGAAGGATCGTAGTCCTAGAGTATGCGTGGATGCGCGATAACTCAATCGTCAAATGGAAAAAGACCATGTCATTCCCCCCAAACGCTTCTGAATTACTATACAACGTTCCCCAGGGTGCTTTTTGACTACAGTCGACCTGGCCATGTCATATTGGCAAGTTAAGTTGTACGAACCCCATCAGAAATATACGGGTATCTTATTTGCAGGCGTTACCTACGTATTTCGGATATTGCCGTTTGGTTGGCAACATCGGTAACTGGGTAGTGTTACAGACAGTTTTGTTATTCAGTACGTAGATGATTTGTTGATTGTATCGGATAATCCGAGGACTCATATTCGACATATCAGAATTGTATTTGAAAGATTGGCGGGTGCAGGAGTCACGCTGAAGCTAGGGAAATGTTGTTGTGCAAAAAAGGAAATTAGGTTTGCAGGCCACCTTCTCACCGAAAATGGAATTTGCATGACACCTGAACGGGTGCAAGCGATAATAGATTTTGAACGTCCAAATAATGTCAAAGCCCTAAGAGGATTCTTATGATTAGTAAATTACGACTCACGGTTTGTTAAAGGCTTCTCGGATTTAACGCTCGTTTTAACACATTTATTAAAAAATCTTCGCCTTGGTCATGGACCGACCGCGAACAAGAAGCATTTATATGGATTAAGGAGGTTTTTTGTAAAATAGTCATGTTGACTCACCCGGACCCGTCATCGGAATTTTTATCCAGACTGACGCATCTGCGTATGCGATTGGTTCGTGCTTGTATCAGGTCAAAGAGTCGAAGGAATTCAAGTAATTGCTTTTTATTCAAGGATGCTACGTGACGCCGAACGGAATTATTCGATTACTGAGAAAGAAGCGTTAAGTATCGTCACCGCGTTAAAAAATTGGAATGTTTTGCTGTTAGGTCATGAAATTACTATTGCTACGGACCATAAGACGATGGTGTTTTTGAAGACATGTCGTCTGCTTAATCCTAGACTTCTAATGTGGAGTTAATACCTCCAGAAATTTTCATTAAAATTTTAGTATATCCCCGGTTCGAAAAATATTGTGGCAGATACCTTGTCGAGATATCTCAAGGGAAAGACATCGTTAGTGGAGAAACTGGCGCCCAATGCTTTTTAATTAAATGCGTTGAAGAAAAGTGGGTTAATTACTCCAAGTACAATTCTTAATAATTTGCAATATTTGAAAAAACTCAGGTTGAGGATGAGTTTTGTAGAAAAGTTATACAACAGTTACGCGAAGATAGTGGGGATGAGCGCATTCGGAAATGGAATGTCCTACATGAGGGTCTTGTATTTAGGAGGGGTAGTGAAATGTTTTCGGGATTTCGGTTGTGTGTGCCGAGGTCTGAAATTGTGAAACTGGTTGCTCAAACGCATACTAATATGGGTCACTTCGGGAGGTAAAAATGTCGTTTAGCGATTTTTATTGGTCTTGAATGCAGCACTGTATTCGTAAAATCGTTGGTAACTGCGATATTTGTCAGAGAGCAAAAATTTCACAAAGGTGTAACGGAGAGATGCTTCCCGTTGTGGTTGACAAGCCAAATTGTATGATAAGTGTAGATTTTATGGGCCCTTTTCCGGTGTCCCGCGGAGGTGTAACCTATTTGTTTGTAATATTAAACAGTCAACCATAACAAAATTTAATGATACACTAAGAAAGCTAGTATCAAACCAAGACAGTATAACAAACAGAATTTTAACTCTTAAAGGTAACATGCAAACCACAATGCTAGGAATGCGAGACTCAATCAGATTTAACACGATATTTAACCAAATGATATCAACCCTTACTGTAATTCAACAAATTTTAGCCACATTAGAAAACGCTGTATCATTCGCTAAACTAAACACATTACACGCTAGTATAATAGAACCAACTGATTTATTAAATGGATTATGAAAGATTAGGTCACTTATAACTAATAGTAAACTACTCTTTGAAGTAATAGAATCTAATATACTTATATTTGAAAAAATAACCATAGTAAAAGGTTATGTAAAGAAACATGAGATTACGTTTCTAGTAGAAATCCCCATAGTAGAGAGTAACACTTATAATTATTATCATTTATTTGCTTTCCCCATGAAAGTTACTAGCAAGTATCAAGTAATTATCCCAAAAACCAAGTTCCTTTCCCTGAATGAACTTAGGTATGACTTCGCGAATGAAAAATGCAAAGAAGTCAATATTTATGTCAATCATTAACGACAACAGCTATTCAAGCAGATAGCCCCTGTGAAGTACAATTGTTATGATTCTCTAATCACTATGAGAATTGTGATCCAAAACCGGTACAAATTACGAATATGAAAACTCAAAAGGTTACGGACAATAAATGGATTGTTGTATTTCCACAAGAAGTAATAGCAACCGCTTATTGCAACCAAGACGAAAACAATTTAGCATAACTGGAAGTAAAGTAATCACCATAAAAGAAGATTGCTATTTAAAATTGAAAAACGAATTTATTTGAGTATGCTAAGACCCAACAGTAACGAAGAAATTCGCAAATTTACCGGAACTACAGTTCAAGATTATACAACCCAGAGACGACGAAATCAGCAAGAAACCAATGCAACTAGAGCACCTTGTTCTAGACCACCTCAACCAAGCCGTAAAGTTAATGGACAATTACAAAGGACATTTAAGTGAATTAGAAGTGCCAAAAGTACATTAAGACAACTTGGACAATTTTATTAATTATTGTAATCATTTTATTAACTGTATATGTATTGTACAAAATGTATCTTAAATATAGAAATCATAAGAAACAAGTAACACAGGTAAATAAAGAAATAATAAATGAACCCTTGAGTTTCAAATGAGTTTCAAAATTAAGTAAAACCCGTAATTTTTATCTACGTCGGGAGGAGTTACATATCCCCCAAATTAGGATATATATGTAATCAAACAGAATTATTAAATCTTAAGCTAGAATGTTACAATGTATAAATTGAAGGACATATTTGAAAGAGGTTAATAAAAGTTTACAAGCCAGACATGAGAACGGAAACAGACATTGTATTCCAGACGCAATGTGATACTGCAGGTGCAGGTCACAGTAGATTATAAGACGCCAATTATTAGAATTAAGATTACTAAGAAGTAATACATTGTATTAAATACAGAAATAAGCAGACATGAGCTCTGTAGTTCCCATAAGCAATGTGAGGGGCAGATACAGCATAAATACTCTCGAGAGCCCAAGATAGCCAGTCACTCTAGAGCTTCACAACTTTAACATTGTTGGTCGTTCTGCTACTCACCGTAATTTTAGTTTATTTAATTAAAGTGAATTTCAACTTAGAATTATTTCGATCTCCACACGTTATTGCATACAATATACTTGTAAATTAAAATTAATATTGTAATTTCTGTATAAAAAAAAAATTGATAGAAGAGTTCTTTGAAGAATCTTTTTTAAAAAGCCGCTCCAAGAGGCCCAAAACCTATCTCGCGGAAACTCGAAATACGAAAAACTATCGTATCTCACTTCCTTGTTTCTGAGTTTCAGGGGGGGAAAGGTCAAGTTTTCCTTGGAACACCCTGTATAGTTACTTTATACTACATACTACTTATATGTTTCTTTTGCTATTCTGTACTACTTGTACACCCCTTGCAAATATTTGTGGTTTGCAATATATTTTGTTTTTTTTTATTGTAGTATGCAGAAGTGTAATGCCTTCCATGTCATTTTAAACTTCTGGCATCAATGACACTAATCAAAGTTAAGTCCCGTAAGGGAAACGTTTAACTTGCTTTAAGTTAACAAACCTTAAAATTGTCGTGAAACTAGTTGTTTTTGACGTAAGTACTTATTCCCCGCTTGTCCAAATAAACAATTACCTTTGCTTAGAATTATGTCAAGATGCCTGTTTTCTATAACAACCTGCAGTAAAACGAAAGCATTGTGTTTGTCCTGAGGTAATGTATACTATTTTTAAGAATCAACCGGATCATCTATTGAATATTTAGTATGCTTTCAAATTTTCTACTTATGATTTGCTTGAAAATAGTTTTCCAGACTGAA
Source organism: Platerodrilus igneus (assembly GCA_036346225.1). Classification (NCBI taxonomy): domain Eukaryota; kingdom Metazoa; phylum Arthropoda; class Insecta; order Coleoptera; family Lycidae; genus Platerodrilus; species Platerodrilus igneus. Next base: position 567,407 of record JARFIW010001116.1, read on the forward strand.
ATCGAATGACAACTTATTATGCAATGTCATAAAATAACAATAATTCTAATATTGAAAAGACAAACTTTATTACTGTTCATCAATATATCTATCATTGAATGATTTTCAGATATCTGTGTACTGAAACAGCACAGTATACAAGAAAGATTAATGTATCCAATTAAAAAACTCAATTTGGCTTTCAAGGGTCGTGCATTAATGAAGCAATCCGATTTTTCTCTAAAGTTTAATTTAGCTTTCTGTGTTCTAATACTTACAAAGTAATCTCATTTAAATAGACTGTAATTAACGCTCAGCGCCTGAAAACTCTTTTCTTGCGGTTTTTCTGTGGATGCAAATTATGTTTTATATGAAATTTAGAAAACCTCAAAAGTTTATGAGCACTGGTTTTTGCGAACGTAAAGTTTTCTTAGAGCAGCTACTAAAAACGAAATAATATAGGTAGATTTAATAATATATAAAAACATCGGTCCTAAGGGTTACGTTTAACAACGTGGTTTTGCTAACATATTTGCGTACCTCAAAATAACTGAAAGGTTAAAATATTATTGAGGGTTATTTTCCTTTCGCTTTTCTGGAGAACTTTTTCCTCAGATTGTTAAAAAATTTCGTTTATAGAATCGTGAGGGCTTACGAACTTTATTCCCTATTCAAAAGTTTTTAGGTATTATGTTGTTAAACAACAAGAAATTTTTATGGTCGGTATAGAGTTAGATTGCTTAATAAAAAACGAGTCATTTCGCAGATTTGTTTAATTTATAATATAAGCTATGTTGCTAATGAGGTACGAGGAAGATTCAAATAGAAACCGCAATTATTTTTTAAAAGTTTATTGGGACATGATAAAAATACAAAGGCTGAAAATTATTTCTCTACTCAATGACGTGATTTGGAGACACATTTGTCCCAACGGATGGGTAATTTTACTATTCCGTGTTCGTAAAACCAAAATAGTTGCTTCGTAAGCCAAGTACAACATCTTCATCAAAACGTTGTCCTCCAAGAGCTCGTTTTATCGGTCCAAACAGGTGGTAGCCGAAAGTCTGGACTGTAGGTAGGGTGTTCCACTGTAGTTCACGATAATGTTTCAATTTTTTTCGTAGTTAAGGCAGCTGTATGGGGCTAGGCATTGTCTTGCAGCAGGTTAACGTCTCTTACGGGAAAGCCGCATTTTTTCCGATGATATGTCGTTTTTGCATCATCTAAAAGTTGGCAGTAGTGTGCATTTACAATTCGACGTTCGCGGAGAAAATTAATAAATAGGTGTCTTTTAGAGTCGAAAAATACAGTTGCCAAAACTTTTCCAACCAAGAGCCGTGTTTTGGTTTTAACAGGGGCAGACTCGTTCGTCGTTCGCCATTCCATACTGGCTTCCTTCGATTCGGAGGTGTAATGGTGCACACAAGTTTCGTTTTAAGTCATTATCCGCTGCAAAAGCTTCATAGCTGTTCAAATGCCGTTAGCACACTTCCATACGATTTTGTTTTTGATTTTCGTTGAGAAGACGAGGTACACACCCTACAAACACTTTACGAAACCTGAGGTCGCCGGTAATGATCGTCTGAGCACTGCCATGGCTGATTCATACCTCAAAAGCAATTTCAGCTATGTTGTACCTTTGTTTGTTCACAGGTCAAGCCGAGACATCTGTATGACATCTGGTGTTTGAGATTTTGGTAAGTGTGTTAAAAAGAGTGAAATTCAGGTTTTATGGCTATGTTAGTGGTGTTGACATAAGGTTTCCGCATTCCCCTAATACAAGCACAGTTAAATTTTGTTGTTATTGTATTGAAAAATACGGTGGCGCTCATTAAATATATTTTTGGTCTTTTGACAACCCATGACCCAAGCTCACGATCTACCCAGAGCTAACACTCGACTAGCCGTTTATGTCTTAAGAGTTTTTCTTTTTCTCAAGCCATTTTCCATCCAACTTTACCTTGGGCTTATATTAATAATAAGAAATTCTCGACCTTGTGATATCAGATTAGGGTTTAGGAAATTTAAAGGTGTAATTTATTAGCTGATAGTCACGAGGATAAATTAATACAATAAAAAATAATAGTAAAAAATTTATTAGCTGATAGTCACGAGGATAAATTAATACAATAAAAAATAATAGTACAAAATTTTTTATTACATGGACACCATTTGTGTCCTCGAAAATATTTGCCAAAAATAAAATAATAGAATTTAGGTTTCTAAAGTATACACCCAGGGAATTTGTTTTCATTATACACAATTTCTGATCAGGGATAACTTGTAATTTTTACTTGAATTTTAAATAATAAAAAGTCATGCAAAAACAAAATAGATTCTATTTGAATAAATTTCTGGATTCATATTACTATAATATTTTCAATTCGTATTTCTAAAATATTTTCAATTAATAATTTTTATGGAACAGAAATATACCAATAAAGATTTGTATTCAATAATATAAAGATCTCTGAATGGATCTTTCTAAAAAAATTTAAAGGTAAGGATTTGAGTTTTCTTAATTATTCATATTACATATTTTCTTCAAGCCATAGAAGTACTACTTTGACCTTCACAATGAAATTTAATGACCTAAGTGCTGATAAACTAGCATGTATTTACCTAAAGTTAATTTTTACTTAACAGTTATAACGCCAATTTCACATTTTGACTAAAAATCAAAGTTCATGACCTCAAAATATTTAAACATATTTTAAATAAACGTAAGATGACATGTGAGGTCTAAATAGGACAACTGAATCTATGTTTTTTATATCTGACATAAAATCTCATTCACAACTTTTTAAATGTAAACTTTGTGTGCACGTGCAAACATTCTGACAAACAATAGATTTGTTATTCAATTCTTTCTTTCCTTAAACGCTTTTTACGTTACAAAATTTCAATGTGCTATTTTCTTAACGCAAGTTAATTAATATTCAAAGTGATTAAATTCTAAGGAAGACTCACGTGTAGTAATACTGCTCTGAACGAAAGAAATAGGAGTGTGACCTTAGCTGTCGGAAATTTCCATAACCATCGATTATCTGCGACGCAAAAACAGGAACCATGTGAATACCTACAAAATCATTACTGGAATTACCAAAGCTCTTATGATATTAAATTTAGTACTCCAACAAATTTTCTAGATTCCAGATTTGCTTATTCGATATTATTTATTTATGATGTTGAATTATATGAAACTGCATAACATGAAATTACCATATACCATATTGTATAAAATTTTATCATATCCGATATTATATAAGATGTAGCCATATATGATATTGCACTATAGGAAAAAATATTAATATAATTTATTTATTTAATTTATACCAACTGTATTAATGATGGGGGTGAGCTTCCATTTCAATCAATTATCTATTCTTTTTCGGACTGTGTTACAGGCCACGTGCCTAGACACGACCATCTTGACTTCACTATCCTGCAGAGCAGCTTACTCGTTCGAATGCTGATAAAGAAGTGAACAAATTGACAACTCGACGAAGCTTAGTAACGAATCTTAGACCATAAAGGTAAAGGAGTCTATTTGCTATTATTAATTTTATGTATTAATTTTTACTGAACGGAAATTTATAAATTAAATATTTTATATTATTGCTGTTTTATTTTGTGTGAAAGAACGAAGTGTAACTAGGAAAAAAATACGTTACAATACTTTGCATTGTATCAAGAAATAGCAGACATGAGATCTGTATTTCCCACAAGTGATGTACGAGCAGGGATAGCATAAATACCCCCAAGAGCCCAAGATGGCCAGTCGGTCTGAGAACTTCATAACTTTAGCATTGTTAGTGGTTCAAAGCTACTTATTTGTAAATATTTGTTATTGATTTTAATTATTAATTTTCAATATTCAAATTTGTTTCTTTTTATTTTAATACGATAATGAACATAACGTACCTGTTATTAATACCATTTGTAATTACTGTTAAAAATACTCATGATAGGAGTATTTTGAAAATAAAGTCTTTTTTAAAAAGAAGCTCCCAACGGCCCAAAACCTATCTCGAGCAACAGTCGAAAATGAAGGTCACCAACATCTACCAAGAACCAGCGTGACAGAGGAGAACCTTCGTACTGTTCGCCGACTTGTCGAGGACGACGGACGATTAAGTGATATTACGTCTGGAATACAAAGTAACTGTTTCCGTTCTCATGTCTGGTTTATGAACTTTCATTAACATTTATTATATGTCCTTCAATTATACAATGTAACAATCTATTCTTAAGACTTAGTAGTTTCATTCAAATATACATATATATTAATTTGGGGGATATGTAACACTTCCAAACGTAGACGAAAATTAAGGGTTGTACTTAATTTTTAAAACTTATAGTCCCTAAGGATTCATTTATTATTTCTTTATTTACCTTTGTTTTTTGGTTCCTATAACTAAAATTTGTTTTTTTGTTTCTATATCTAATATACATTTTGTACAATAAATATTCAGTTAATAAAATTATTACAATAATCAATAAAATTGTCCAAACACTGATATCGTTGTAATGTAATTTTGGCACTTTAAATTCGCTTAAATGTTTCTTATAACCGTCCATTAATTTTACGACTTGGTTGAGGTCGTCTAGGTCTAGATGTTCTAGTTGCATTAGTTTCTTGATGATTTCGTCGTCTTCGGTTTGTGTAATCTTGAACTGTAGTTCGGGTAAATTTGCGAATTTCTTCGTTACTGCTCGGTTTTGATATACTCGAATAATTTCGTTTTTTAATTTTAAATAGCAATCTTCTTTTATGGTGATTACTTTACTTCCAATTAAGGCTAGATTGTTTTCGCCTTGGTTGCAATGGGCGGTTGCTATTACTTCTTGCGAAAATACAGCAATTCATTTGTTGTCCGTGACTTTCTGAATCTTCATGTTGGTAATTTGTACTGGTTTTGGCTCACAATTCTCATAGTGTTTAGAGACTCTTAATAATTGTACTTCACAAGGGCTATCCGTTTGAATAGTTGTTGTCGTTAATGTTTGATTGACTAGGTGCTACTTCTTTGCACTTTTCATTCGTGAAGCCATACCTAAGTTCATTCAGAGAAAAGAACCTGGTTTTAGGGATAATAACTTGATACTGGTTAGTAACTTTCATGGGGAAAGCAAATAAATGATAATAATTATAAGAGTTAATCTCTGCAATGGGGATTTCTATTAAAAGCGTAATTTCATGATTCTTTGCACAACTCTTTACTATGGCTATTTTTTCAAATATAAGTACGTTAGATTCTGTTATTTCAAAGGGTAGTTTACTGTTAGTTATAAGTGATCTAATTCCTAATAATTCATTTAATAAATCAATTGTCTCCATAATACTATGTGTTTAATTTAGCAAATGTTACAGCGTTTTCTAATGTGGCTAGAATTTAATAAAATTACAGTAAGGGTCGATATCATTGGATTGTTTCAATCTGTCTTGATTGTCTCTAATTATATAAAATTCTTGTTTGAATTCGGTTAAGTCAAACTTCTACGAAAGTCCAATAATCTACTGTGTTTTGCATAATTCCCAATTTTACTGGTAGTATACCGGGGTTGTTTTTATATCTTCCACTATTATGTCGTTGTCGTCCGTTCTACCTGGGTCGAGGTTGACGGCAAGGGTGATGACTGTCCATCTGAAATTACAGGGTGTTTTAAATTCTTTAAGTAAATGTATTATACGATTTTTCCGTTATCTACAACGGCTACATTTATGTTTGATATTTTTTTGATTTTAAACGGACCCAAAATTTCTGGGGGCCGTTTTGTGTCTCTTACTTTTAAAATTCCTCTCATACACGGTTTGTCCTATTGAAAATCTATTTATATTGGCGTTTTCGTTGCGGGTTTTTGTAATACGTTCCTTATCGTTATCTAATTTACTTTTGACATTATTACATTATTATAAGTAATTTTTAATTTTTCTTTGTGATCTTTTGCATACTGTTGGTATATTTCTTTGTTATATTGTATATCATAAGGATTGCGGGAATATGGGTGTCCTAATGTTAATTCGAGGGGTGTATAATTAGGTGATGGGTGAATTGTGGTGTTGTAAGCAATTAGTGCGTATGATATTAAATTAGTGATATGCTCTTTCTTATAAGTTAATCTTGACTGTCTAATTTGTTCTAATAGGGTTAGGTGTGATCTTTCAGTTAGTTCATTTGATTCCGAGTGATTTTCTCTTATAAAATGAATTTTTATTTTATGAAGCTCTAGGGTATTCTGTATTGTTTCATTTCTGAATTTGCTTCCATTGTCTAGGGTTATTGATTTGGGTGTGCCATAAAATGTAAAGTATTGTAAGAATCCTTGCGTTACAGCGATACTATTTTTTGAAATAATGGGTATGGCTAGGCCTACTTGCGTGAATGCGTATACGACTGTTAGAAAGTTTTGGCTTGTTTCGATTTGGAGGTGTAATGGTGCACACAAGTTTCGTTTTAAGTCACCATCTGGTGCAAAAACCTTCCCCTTCAGCCTCATAGCAGTTCAAATGCCGTTAGCACACTTTCGTACGATTTTGTTTTTGATTTTCGTTGAGAAGACAAGGTACACACCTTACGAACACTTTACGAAACCTGAAGTCGCCGGTAATGATTGTCTGAGCACTGCCATAGCTGATTCCACCTCAAAAGCAATTTTTGCTACGATTAATCGTCTGTCATCTTCTACAGGTCGGCGAACAGTACGAAAGTTCTCCTCTGCCACGCTGGTTCTTGATCGATGTTGGTGACTTTCATTTACGACTGTTGCGCGAGATAAATTTTGGACCGCTGGGAGCTTCTTTTTAAAAAAGACTATTTCCAAAGCACTCGTATTTTTAACAGTAATTGCAAATGGGTTTAATAATAGGTACGTTATGTTCATTAACGTATTGAAATCAAAAATAATCAAAGTTGAATATTAATAATTAATAATTAATATCAATAACTAATATTTACAAATGAGTAGCTTTGAACTACTAATAATGCTAAAGTTATAAAATTCTTAGACTGACTGGCCATCTTGGGTTTTTGAGGTTATTTATGCTCTCTCTGCTCTTACATCACTTGTGGGAAATGCAGATTTCGTGTCTGCTATTTCTTGATACAATACAAAGTATTACATTTTAATAATCTTAATTCTAACAATTGCTTTCTTATTGTTTATTGTGACCTGCACCTGCAGTCTCACATTACGTGTGGAATACAAAGTAACTGTTTCCGTTCTCATGTCTGGTTTATGAACTTTCATTAACCTTTTATTATATGTCCTTCAATTATACAATGTAACAATCTATTCTTACGACTTAATAATTTCATTTAGTTATACATATATATTAATTTGGGGGATATGTAACTCTCTCCCTTCTAAAAATTGTTTGTGCCATGAATACACTTGTGTCTTTTTAAACGTATTAACCCCAAACTGTGCCTGGAGCATTCTAAAAATTTCTGATAGTTTTACGCCTTCTTTCATTGAAAATTTAACTATAATACGTTACGTAACAGACGACGGTACACTGAATACGTGGTAATGTGGCGTTCTATAGCGGTGCAACGTCCTCTAGGTATATATGAAACTTGAAGTGATAAAATCAAATCAGCTATTTAAAGTGGATAGTATTTATGTATAGTTGAGAAGCAAGAGGCAATGCAGTTCAGCCGGTAGTTTTTTCACATAGTACGACTTCCTTTTAAATGTTCATGAACACTATTTGTTTAGAATCAGCGCTACAATTTTGTCATGTTCTAAATATCAATCCTAAAACGTTGAAATATAAATTTTATCGTATCATAATTAATTACTCTAGAACTACCCGTAACTTGGGATCGTTGCTTAAATTTGGACAGCCGATTGGACATGTTACCAAATCAAACGATTAGAGCACCCGCACAAAAGAAAATAATCCTCTAAAACTATCCAACATATAATACGCACAGACCCAACATAAAACATTTTTCAAAAATTATACACACACACATGAACACAATACAAAAAGTATCAGAACAAAGAACAGTATCAAAAAGTTGCAGCGCTCGCACGGAAGCATTCAGTTTTATTAAGAATGTTTTCTCCTCTACGGGCTCTATGACTTTTTTGTGTTTTGTTTCTTGTTCTAATTCTTTTTGTATCGTATTCCTAGGTGTATGTGGATAAAATTTTGACATACCAAATTTTTAAAAATGCCTTTTTGGGAGCGACAATGTCGTTCCCTACAGAAGAAAGCATTCTTAAAAATAATAAAAGGACAATATATTAGCTGTGAAGGGCATTTTCAAAAATTCAGTCTTTCTATTGTCATCTTACGTAGGCACAAGAACACGTTATAAAACAATTAGAACAATAAACAATACACAAAAGAAGTTAGAGCGCCCGCCCGCTCAGAAAACATTCTAAATTATATTATAAGTTGATTACGATGTCACTGGCTGCTTGACTATCGATTCTCTTCAGGCATGGATAACTAGTGCAGTGTCCAGACTTCTTGAGTATAGTAATAAACAACTTTGATCTGCTCAAATAATATACGTATTACGTTAAAGAAATATGTTGTGAAGCTAAAGCGCCATCGGTAATAAGTATACATCTATGTGTATTGAAAAACACTTCCTTCCTACATAATCATTAATCATACGATCCGAACCGAGCACTTTTTTAAAAAATAATTCTCCCAGAGATTGTAATTTAAAGTTATTAAGCTCCTCAGTAATCAGTGTATCACAGCCCACAAATCCCTTCATATTAAAAGAGTTAGCCTTAATTTCCTTCCTCTCGCTCACATTAAGTGACTTTTCCGAAATGTTTCGGATTCTTTCCACAAGATAAGTAGCTTTAATTGATGCTTTTTAGATAATAGGAGATTTTGATATATTGAAGGGCTGAGAAATATACAATTTTTCTTAATAATGCTGAGTCAGTATTTTTTACAGACTTATTGTCTATAATGGCATCTGCATTTTGTCATAATTATCTAAATCTTTCTGTTGTAGGATTCAATTCAAAACACTATAAGTTTGAGTCTTCGTTTAAATGTCTAGAAGAAGTAATATCAATATCTAAATAGGACAATATTACGTGTGATGTGTTTTTAATTTCGGATTCTACTGTAGTACTTTATTCAGAAGTTTGTATTGTGTTATCCTGCTTAAAATATGATAGTAAACAAAGTTTATCTATAATATATCAACTGTAAAAATATCACATTCGTACAGGTATTTAGCTTACCTTACCTTACCTACCGCGAGAAAGTTTAAAAAGATTAGAAGCGCACTCCTCAATTACACTATAAGTTGTCCTAACTTCCCTTCTCGTTTCTTTTTGATAAAATACACATTTATTCTAGTCACACTTAGGTACAACACTGTGTGTTAGTAACAATATTTAAGACGATGAATAAATAGAAACGTTGTGTCAAATTCACGAGAACCATCTAATTCTGCAGCAGTTTGCTATTTGACTTATCGAGTTATGTTATTGATACTGTCTTGCGTTAACTTCGATAACCACAGATGGCGGCGAAAGTAGACGTGTAAATATGGGCATAGTTTACAACTGTCTCAGCACATCACAACACAATGCAGTTGAAGGTTAATCATCCGCAAAACAATGAACTTCACACGTAGAAAATTGTGGCAGAAGTAGCAAGCGTGGTAAAGCAAAGTCGGAAAGAAGTGATAATTCATGCAGGTATCTATCCCACAAACGGAGTAAGTCGGCGAAGAGGAATCATCCTTGTATAACTTTAAAGACCACAAACGCTGAATTAAATGTTTTGGCAAAAAAGTTAGGAGAAAAATTCCTGTACGGTGTAAAATACGGCCCAAGTTGGAAAGTAAATTGCGCTTGGTGCATGCAGTACACTGTCTGAACTACAAAACAAACGGTATTTGAGGTGAGATTCCATTGAAGACCTAGAACTTTCAGAGGCTGAGGGTTAGGATCCGCAAGGCGGCCAGGTAGTGCGAATTGTTGTAAATCGGGAAGATCCTCCAGTAATTCCGGACAATTACTAGATCACTTATACAATTCAAAAACACCAAGTTTTAAAATAGCGCTTAGTTGATTACGTTGACATTATAGAGTCTCCACCTGAGGCGATATCATCGATATAGTTATAGTTGCGGAAGGCGAAAAAGGACAAAATTACAGGACGATGGGTATCGCACAAAAAGGGCGTAATGTACCTCATAGGTAACGGTATTCAATTTAAAATCCTGCATATATTCATCAGAAGAAGAACGCCAAACAACTCGTTGATAATCACGCTGATCTAGATTAACAAGTAGTTGTTTATACATCTGACGAATTTCTGCAGAAGTAATACAGAAATAATGAGGAAATTTTAACAAAATTGCGGTAATATCTCGTTGAAACTTGGGCCCAACAAACAAATGATCAGATAGGGCTTTAGCGGAGGCGTTAAAAACTACACGTAGTTTGATACTTACACTTTCTGGTTTCACAACACGATGATGCGAGATATAATAAGAGAAGTCAGAAATGAACCCAGCTTGAACGGACTGCATGTGTTTGGAATTTAAATAGTCGCGCATGAACGAAACGTATTCTTCATAAATCAAAGGTTGCTTAGTTAGATGATTTTATAAAGAAACAAAGTGCTGTTTTAGAGCGAGATCACGACCACGGGGAAAGGAAGGTTTTGGATCTTTGAAGAGCAGAGAGACAACACACCGTCCTTGCTCATTGAGGCACAGTGTATTAACGTAATGCTTTTCAGCTAAAAATTTATCACGTGTGAAAGGTTTAGTGTCAGGAAACTTTCCAACTTCCCATAATTTTGCAACAATATCTTCCAGTAGGGAAGCAGACTCGGTCGTACAAAAGAAGCGAGTGACTTCAGAAGCAGGCGAGGCCGGCGTGCTTTCCTTTAAAACATATCTAATAATAGTGTTAAAAGCAATAGGTTGATCACTTGAACCTTGGATATGGTCAATTAATAAAACTCTAAGAAAAATATCCGCGACAAGTAATAAATCAATAAGTCCAGATTGAGCGAAGAGAGTATCAGCCAGTTGAGATTAGCTAGGTGAGCGAAACTTTCAGAATAAATATTAGTAGTAGGTAAATTTCCGGAATTACGACAGCTTCGAAATTAATAACATATGAGAAAGCACCTATAGGTTTGAGCAAAATGGTTATAGCACCATTCATACCCATCCGCGGAGAGTATGGACCCTAATCAACTAAGGGATAGAGAATGCGGAGTAGCACGGAATCCCAAACGTTGCACATTATTTTGCGTAATAAAGGAAGTCATGCTACCCGAGTCGGGTACACAACGAAATTTGTGGAAAGAACCAGAGCGATCTGCGATTTCCACTTGAACGGTGGAGAATTGCTACAGGAAGTAAACGTTTCCTCAGAAGCAGGAGGAACTAATGACTTATAGCAGTTCTGAAGAGCGAAACTAGTAGCAGATGAAACCGTAGAGGCAGCGGGAGTTACACCAATGTTTAGATGTGACGTTTTTTTTCCTAATAATATTTTTTCAGAAACGGGGATAAATTTATTTCAGTCAATTTGCGGTTTCCATTGATTGCTGCATCTATGTAAATAACTATTTTTTTGTTCTATTAATTTTTGAAGAAAGAAAATGTTGGCAACCAAGCGACTCAGAACAACTCATAATGTTCTGTTAATTCCCTATTTTAGGTTAAACATTAAATTGAGGTAGTTGAGTGTAACAACTGTTTTGCGAAGATTTTGTGTACTGTGTAAATCCTGAAGGATAGTCTAGGTAAATGGTTTTTGCGAGTTGGTTTTTCTTTTTATGACATATGGTATTCTTAAGGTTTTGTAAATAAATTTTCTCTCTTGAGATTTCTTTTTCTTCCCGTGTGACCATTCCATTCTACGATTTTCCAGCTAGTACGGCATTATCAATTCTCCTTTATTCTTGTGGCGGTATTCGGTGCCGGCTTACTCTTACTTTGCTTACTGTAATTTACTTTTTTCTTGTCCGCACGGATACCGTAACAATCCAGTATACCAGACCATGCGAAATGGGCAGAGGATTGTAGAAAAGGTAAAAGAATATGGTAGCATTCTCCCTTGTTGCTTCGTTGCGGTACTCGGCGCGTGCTGTTTGTTTTGCTTATTTGTACTTTTCCTTTCTTATCCGCACAGATTACCGTAACAAAGTTTTTGAACAATTTATTATGTAGTTATCTTCATAAACTTTCAACGTTTTTAATAAATATTAAATAATTGTAATAAAATAAGTCTTTTATTTTCTCGCACTTAGTTTTCGTGTATATATTATATATAATATGTACATTGATGTGATAAATAGGTCACGAGAGGTTATGGAAACCCAAATTCTATAAATAAAACCCATCCAAATAGAGGGAAACCGAACAAATTCAAATTTCTCTATATTTATTGTTTCACTTTGTATAAATATAAGCGTACTGTAAATACAAAACCGTTAAAAGACAAAGCCCTTATTAATTATGTGACTAAATTTTCGTTTATTACACTAGTGGCAGACTGTGATAAGACCATCAAAAAAATATAAAACTTTAAACCTTGTGCAAATTAATCGTTGAAAAATAACATAAAAACGAGTTTCGATCATTAGTTATAAAGGCATTCATTTTTCATAACAATATACTCTCCGTGCATAAAATATTTGCTTTATTTATCGTAAAAATACATTTATTGCGTCTGCAAAACATAGGGGACGCATTTGAAACATAAATTTTAAAGACTGTGATTAATAAAGACAAATTCGTCATCAATTACTAAGAAATATTGTATAAACTAGTTATGAATAAAATGACGGTTCGAAGAACTCGCGAAAACATAAAAATGTAATCAAATTCGATAGTAATTATTTATAGGTTTCCGTGTAACAATAAGGTAAAAGGAAACAGTACTGAACTCCGTGTATTGACAAGGATTGACAACGCTAATTAAATCGTTAAAACCGTGGAATTCGCGGAAATATTGCATCACCAGGGTTGTATTATACTCCAGGTAAGTCCAGAGAAATCTCGAGCATGACATATAGAGATACTTTTAATATAAAAGCCGGAACTTGATTAGAACTATTAAATGAAGATTTAATTCGCATTTGATTCTTTTTAATGCCAAGTAACATGTACGATTGAAGGTTATTCGCGATTCGTTATTCGTTATGTAACATTTAGAGCAGAATTTGTGTAAGGATAATTTACTGCCAATTTTGATGTCGAAGTTCGAAGTATTTTAATCTTTATCAATTATCTGTCAAGTATTATTGGCCAATTACCATGACAAGCGTGGGAATGAAAAATGAGTAGATTATCCGCCTATGAATTAAAAAAGGTTGTGTATCGTTAGCAAAGATGAGGTAAGAATTTTGATTATTTTCTGTATGAACTGTAACGGTGAATTGTTTTATGAACTGTTTTGTATGTGTTTTCTTGTAATTGCTGTGTTTTATTTCATTTTGTAGTGTAATTTCGTTGTCACAGCACCCTTAACGGCGCTCCAACGTGCGGACGTTATCACAGCAACATATATATATAAATATATATATATATATATATATATATATATATATGTATGTATTTTTGAATAAGACAAAGAAATATCTTTCCAAAGACGTCATTGTCATGTGTAAGCCTCATATAAAGCGAAGTTTATCGTAACTGAGCTACAATTCCTATTATAAAACCGCCTTAAAAAGTGCAAACTAAATTGATTCTCTGCTAAAATAAATCAGGCGTTGACAAAAGATAAAATTCTCTTGTTTTATTATTGCGTCTTGCGTCAAAGATAGGTGAAATACCGAACTTTTATTTAGGTGAATTAATTCAATTTTATCTAAGGTACCTTTTATCTCATTTAACCAGACCTCTATCTCTCAAAATGACTGAGATCTCCGTGATATACCTATACAACATTAACTTCCACAAACAGTTCGTTTCAAAAACTACAAGGATGCTTTATATTTCAAATTCGTGTTGTATAAGAAAACTGTAACTGCTTTTAGATGGAAAACAAAATGTCTAGTTAAGTATTCAATTACGTCTACGGGCAAAACGTCGAAAATTCAATTTACGTTTTGGGACATTCGCCGACTTCGCATCGAAGGATACATTAAACAAGGGGTGGAAGTAATCCTAAACTGTTTCTGAACTGTCATTAAAGTGTTTATATAGCGTTCGTTGTTCACCACCTCTAGTTGAAAGGTACGGGTAGTTTAGAGCTTGTTTAGAGCAAACTAAGGTTTAGCTTTATTGACTTTGTCTACCTGTATCAATTAGTAGAATTCATAAACCGTATTAATAACGCAATTGCCTTATTTAGTAAAACGTGCTTCGACAAACAATTTAAAGGTTTAAAGATAAATAAAACGCAGCTCGGATTACTTGGGGCGAACTGAAAATTATTGGGTCAGTGATCCATAAGCTTAAAGGCTTTGGAATATGGTATGATGATTTGTTATACGGGAGAAATCTTCTTTAATTCAATAACATATTTGGGAACTAAAGTAAACAAAAAAGTATGAAAAACATACGGTCAAATTTCAGCCGTTATTGACAAACTGAACAAGAGTCTTTAATGAATTGTAGTTGATCATTTGTTTATCATATATTTTTCGTTCTCTCAGTTCTTTGAATACATTGTTCACACGCGTCTGGACACGATTATTTTTGGCTATTTCTAGATCAACTTTGACGTTTCAGTTTAATTATTTTAAATATTTACTTATCCGTTAGAACTGAACTATATATTTTAATTTGAACGGTAACGGAATCTAACTGCTAAAACGTCTCTTCCAAGTATATTTTATGGATCTGTACATAAAATAAAACATATACTATTCGAATTAATATTACAATTATAAAACAACGCCGCACCGCGCTATATAGGTATAGGTTTTGAATTAATTTTTATTTGTTTTAACTTTGCATAGAATTATTAGAATTAAGATTAGATAATAAGTTTTGTTAATAAGTATTACGGAAGAGGAAATTATTTGTGAAGAGTGCAAATGTTAACATTTATACGTCAAACATGACCTTGAAACAGCCAAAAATAATAGTGTTCCGAGTCGCGTGTACATTGTCCAGTTTTGGGGGTTTCTTTGGAATCACCCCCTAGATGTTTTCTTTCTAATGTTTCTACAGTTCCTACTCAGATCTCCATTTGTATTAATAAGTGTCTTACTTGCGTTGTTTCTCAAATATCAACAATCATTAAAAAATTTAAAAATTTTGTTTCTGCTACCAACGCTTATTCCATCCGACTTCGCACTCCTATTTAGGAGGGTTACGCACTCGGCAACAACTTGAAATTATCCAAGTCGTCAGGTATATAAGGTCTTCTATTATGTACTCTGAAAATGATTACCGAGTTAAGCTAAAAAACATTTGTTACGGATAAAATGGACGTTAAATTATTAAACTTTAATTTGCCCTAAAAGGGCGGAAACTCCGTAATAATATAAGTGTGTGTCGGTTAACTGCAGTGATGTGGAAGTGGGTTCCTATGGGAAAATTATAAAAGAGAATAGGAAAAAGTGAAATAAAAATACGGTACACTGTCACTTACCCTGAAAGGTTTCTCTACTTGTCATAATTGAAGAGCGCCAAATCGTCTGATACCGCAATTAATTTGATATTATTTCTACACGTAAGACGATTATTCCTTGAATCACCGTTGGTTGTGTATTCCAAATTTTGCCATGTTGTGCGTTACTTTCTTATAAAATATTTAAGAACTCTTATTAAGCTTTTGCCAGATTACATAAATTCCCAAAATCAGAGCCTCTTGCTAATACGATTTTATCACTGGGGTAACTGGATATTCTTTACAAATATGTTGTGTACTTGGTTTTTAAATAAATTCAAATAAAATTTAACTTAAGCTTAAGCTCTATTATCTTGAATTAGTTTCAAATAATATTACATAAAATACTTTCCTTAAAAGAGCTTAAATTTCTTAACCATACTCTGGCCAGCATTTTACCAGTTTCCAATAAGTTACGTGACATTTATAAATCCCAATTATTGGAAATGCCCTTAATAACAACATAAATAACATATTATGTGTTTTTATTAGTTTTGTAGAACTCAAAATGGGGTTGTCTGCGAATGTTAAGAATAAAAACTCATAACTTCCCCATATACTAGCTTCAATGATATTTTAAAATTAATACAGCGCTACCAGTTTCAGTATCTACACTGATACTATCATCAAGCGTAAAAAGGAGTAGCAGTTATTACTAAAAACGTAAAACCATCAAAAAATTGACTTACCATATGGAAAAAATAATTAAGAAAATTGATTAATGGCTATTTAAAAACTATGAATAGGAGAGAAATATATCTCTGTCCATGATAACCAATCCATCTTATTTACACTCAATATTTTAAGTTTAATAAAAGTACTCCTGATGAGAGTCATCATGGAGATTAAATGTCTAAGCTTAGATTAATACTACAGAAAAAGAGAACAATATGAAATAGCAGAATGTGTATAGATAATGTGATCATAAGGAGCTATATAGTACAAAGATTGATATTATGAAGGAGGTTTGCTATCGGTTGAGTTGGACAACTTTTTAAGAATAAGTAAGTTGTTATCGAAAATTTATGATTTCATTAATATAGCCAACGTTATTGTTTTTTGTGATCTCTAGGATTTTTAAAATGTCTATATGTATGCTTTTATTTTTAATATGGAAAATACTAAAATCTTTTGTTAACTTGAAAATGTGTTTATGTGCTAATGTTTGACGATAACTGATTTTTGTGTTAATACTAAACTGTAAGTTAAAGTTATTTTTTGGTTATACAACTTATTGTGTTATAGAAACCGAGTCATGAACATTCTACTTTCTACCACTTTTTCTATGTACAAGCAGAAGATTAAACCGCATTTTAACTGATGTATGCTATATTTGTCTAGTATAGGTATTGGGACTTTGGTTTTGACTTTTAAGCGACTTAAGGTGTTTGCATTACTGCTATTGTATTTTTAAAAAAGTTGTAAAAAAGATGAGTGTAATCATCATGAAGGATTTCTGTCTAAAAGCACGCGACCAGTCAACGATATTAAAATAAAAGAATAAAGATCACCTAAAATTTGACGAGTTTAGATTAATATAACAGAAGAAGAGAACAATATGCAATTGTAAACAGTGTATCGGTACTCTGGTATTAAGGGGTCAAAAAGTATATAAATTGATATTATGAAGGCGGTTCACTCTTGGTTTAGTTGGATGACCTTTTAAGAAAAAGTAAATTATTATCGAAAATTTATTTTTTCGAACATTTTTTTATTTCGTTAACAAAACCAAAGTTGTTGTTTTTTGTGATCTCTAAGATTTCTAAAAGGTTTCTACCGATGCTTTTATTTTCAACATGGAGAATACTAAAATCTTTTGTTATATCGACAGTGTGGTTTATGTGTTAATATATGATTAGGGAAGGATTATTTTGTGTTGATATTGAACTGTAAATTAAAGCTATTTTTAATTATACAGCTTTTAAGTTCTAGGAACTGAAAGATCAACTTTCTACATGTTTTTCTATGTAAAAGCAGGATTATAAACCACATTTTAACTGATATTTGTCATATTTGTCAGGTATAAGTATTGGGTCTTTGGTTTTGACTATTAAGCAACTTAAGTTGTTTGCATTAGTAAAAATTATATTGATGTTGTTTCTATAACAATGTTTTTAAGATATGTAATTGTAAAAGGGAAGAATGTAGCCGCCAATCTTTCTAGTATAGCTGAAAGGAATTAAATTATTTTTTATTTAGTTGGAGAGTTTGTTATAACGTTAGATAGGTTTTGGGCCTTTGGGAGCTTCCGTTTAAAAAGTTTTGTCGCCATAAACACTTCTATCAAATTTATTTTTAATTGTATAATTACAAAAAATGACATACTTCTGTTATAACAACTTAGACGTTTATATTAATTAAAAATTAAGTAATTGAAATTGACAAAAATACTTGAAGTTAATAAATCAATAATTAATAATTAAAAATTACGGTGAGTAGCTAGAACCACCAACAATGTTAAAGTTATGAAGTTCAAAGACTGACTGACTATCAAGGGCTCCTCACGGTTTATATGCAATCCTTGCTCTCACATCATCTTGTGGGAAAGTGCAGACCTTACCGTCTGCTACATCTTGATAAATATACAATGTCTTATTCTAAGTAATTTTAATTAAAACTGCTTGATTGCAGTTTATTGTTACTGCACCTGCAGTATCAGGTTGCGTCTGGAATACAAAGCAGCCGTTTCCTTTCCTATTTCTGATATGAACTCTATTAAACTTTAATTATAACTTTCATTTAATACAATGTAACATTCTATTTTACCGAGACATAATAAATACGTTTAATTGTATATACATTTTAACATGGGGGATATGTAACTCCTCCCGACTTAGATGAAAATTAAGGGTTGTACTTAATTTTTAAAACTCATTGTCCCTAAAGTTTCATTTGTGGTCTTTTTGTTCACTTTGTTTCTTTAATCTTATATCTAATATACATTTTGTACAATAAGTATACAGCTAATAAAAATAATACAATAATCTATAAAATTGTCCAAGCACTGATATTGGCTTAGTGTAACTTTGGCACTTTTAACTCGTTTAAATGTTCTTTATAATTGTCCATTAATTTCACTACGTCGTTGAGATCGTCGAGGTCTAGGTGTTCTATTTGCATTGGCTTCTGGATGGTTCCGCTGCCTTCGGTTTGAATCCTGAATTGTAGTTCAGGAAGTTTTGCAAATTTTTTCGTCACTGCCGGGTTTTGATTTACTCTAATAATTTCAGTTTTTAATTTTAAATAACAATATTCTTTTATGGTGATCACTTTGCTTTCAATTAGGGCTAAACTGTTTTCGTCTGTGTTGCAATTGGCGGTTGCTACCACTCCTTGAGGAAATACAGCAATCCATTTGTTGTCCGTAACTTCCTGAATTTTCTTGTCTATCATTTGTACTAGTTTTGACTCACAATTCTCATAATGATTAGAGAATCGTAATAATTGCACTTCACAAAAGGGCAATCTGTTTGTATAGTCGTTGTCGTTATTGATTAACATAAGTATTGGCCGGGTGCCACTTCTTTGCATTTCTCACTTGTGAATCCATACCTAAGTTCATTTAAGGAAAGGAACTTGGTCTTGGGGATAATAACTTGATATCGACTATTAATTTTCATAGGGAATGCAAATAAATGATAATAATTGTGAGTGTTAATCTCTACAATTAGAATTTCTATTATAAATGTAATTTCTTGATTCTTTACATAACCTTTCACTATGGCTATTTTTTCAAATGCAAGTATGTTAGATTCTGTTACTTCAAAAGTAATTTAGTATGTGTTATAAGTGATTTGATTTCTAATAATTGGTTTAGTAGATTTTGCAATTTGATAATACTAGCATGTAGAGTATTTAATTTAGCAAATGTTACAGCATTTTCTAATGTAGCTAAAATTTGTTGAATTAGAGTGAGAGTTACTATTATATGATTAAATTTCGTTTGCATGCTACTTTCAAGAGTTAGTATTCTAATTGTTATACTGTCCTGGTTCTTTACTAATTTTCGAATTGTATCATTAAATTTTACTATGGTTGATTAAGTTAAGGAAATTTGGTTTCTAACAACAGTTTTTATGTCATTCTGCTTGTCGATCAATTCTTGTATTGCATTGTGGTATCGTTCAGCATCTTGATTGTCTAAGTTACTTGTGATAGCTTTCAAAATATTACCTAATCCATTAAAATAATTCCTCTTTTCTGTCTTGTGGTTTGGTCTGTTGGTATTAATCGATTGCATTTGTTGTCTGTGTTCCTTAGGATATTTTCCATTATACTTTTGTATTTAAGCATTTCTATCGCATAGTCTTTTCTAAATTTGGCTGCGTCCATTGATTCTTTCAGTCTGTCATAATTGTATCTTATTATATAAAATTCTCGTTTTAATTCAGTTAAATCAAATTTCTGTGCGAAAGTTCAATAGTCTACTGTGTTCTGCATACTTCCCAATTTTACTGGTAGTATACCGAGGTTGTTTTTATATCTTCTATTACTATTTCGTTGTCGTCTGTTCTATCTGGGCGGAGGTTGACAGCAAGGATGATGGCTGTCCATCTGAAATTACAGGATATCTTAAATTCTTTAAATGTATGTATCTTATGCTTTTCCGTTGTCTACTACTGCTACATGTTTGTCTGATATCTTTTTGATTTTAAATAGACCTAAATTCCTGGGGGCCGTTTTATGTCATTTACTTTTTTAAAGTTTCTTTCATATACGGTCTGTCCTACTGCGAATCTATTTATATTGATGTTTTCATTGCGGGTTTTTGTAACATGTTTCTTATCGCTGTCTAATTTATTTTTGACGTTATTATAAGTGATTTTTAGTTTTTTTTATGATCTTTGGCGTACTGTTGAAATACTTCATTATTGTAGTGTATATCATAAAAGATGCGAAAATATGAGTGTCCTAATGTTAATTCGGGAGGTATAAAGTTAGTTAAAAAATGAATTGTATTCTTATAAGTAATTAGGGCATATGACATTAAATTGGTGATGGGTTCTTTCTTGAATGTTAATCTTAAGAGTCTGATCTGTTCTAATAAGGTAAAATGTAATCGTTCACTTAATCCGTTTGATTCCGAGTGATTTTCTGTAATAAAATGAATATTTATTTTTTGAAGTTCTAAGGTATTTTGTATAGTCTCGTTTCTGAATTTACTTCCGTTATCTAAAGTTATTGATTCAGGTGTACCGTAAAATGTAAAGTACTGTAAAAATCCATGAGTTACATCTATACTGTTTTTTGAAGTAATGGGTATTGCTTGTCCTACTTGTATGAATGCATTTATGATTGATAAAAGGTTCTTAGCTACTACTAACCAAAGTGTCTGCATGTAATTTTTAAAAAAGTTTGTTGAGTGTTTTAGTTAACATTAAGGGTACCTTCGGTGGTGAAATGCCGTATTTTGCTCTGTCACATAGCTCGCATTGATTAATAAAATCTGTAGCTAATCCGTTCAAGTCTTTAAAATAATATCTCCCTATGAGTTGTTTTAGGATTTCGTTTATTCCACAATGATTTGTTTTACCTTCGTGTTGGTTGCGAATTACGTCGTTTATATCATCTGGGTCATCTAAAGTTATTAGTTTTCGTGTGCATCTGATAATTTCTGGTCCCGAGTTATTAAACAATCGAATATATAATTCTGAGAATCTTTGGTACAAATGTTCTGTGGTGAAATAAAAGTAAAAACGTTTCTTCTCCGGGGTATATTCTCAGAATATAAATAAGTGGAGGTACGTGTCCAACCAGTTTTGAGACGGAAAACCTAATGGCGAAAGAATAAGTGCAGATAAAACTGATTATTATTATAAACAACTACAGGTGTTGGTTGTGATATATCTGCAACTAATGTTGACTGTGCGAAAACATATATTAAAAAAAATATTAAATCGACAAATGTTCAAGTGGTGGGGGAACTTGGCAGCCACAGGCTGCTTGCCCCCTTCACAGCCACTGAATGTCGGAGAAATAAGGTTTATAATTGTAAAACAATAGAAAGGAACCAAACTACATCTAACAAGAAAGAACAGCGCCCTCTGATCAATGACAATACAAATAGAAAAAAGAAGAAATTTGTTGAAAACATATGTGTGGAGCATAGCACAGTATGCCTATGAAATATGGACAGTAGGTAAAGCAGACAGAAAAACGGTAGCAGCCTTTTGGAATGTTGTACTTCCGATGTATGGGGATGATAGGATGGACACACAAAGTTAATCACAAATAGGTTATAAAAATACTAGGGAAATAAAGATATCTGTGAAAAAAAATAGGAAAAACAGAAAGACAGAATACGTTCTAAGGCATTTTTAAGGAATAGTATGGGATATATTACAAGCAGAGATAGGAAAAAGAAGGTAGATGTAAACCTAGATCAGATAGTGATAGATGCAGACTGTGCAAATTTCAGAGAAATGTGTAGGTTAGTTCAGAATAGGAAACAATGAGAGTACGCTGCTAACCAGTTCCAGGACAGAAGACCTAATAATGTTGAAGTATGTACGTATTGATTTTAAATATGAGTTTTATTGGTAGAATTTAGTCTTGGTTGACACATCAAATCTTAGTGTTTTACATAAACAAAGAAATTATTATAGGGAAAGTTGGTATTTAATTGTTTTCTGTTTGTTGCGGGCATTTACAGACCATGGGATTTAAAATGTCAAGTAATTCAATGCGGGAAACGGAAAATTGTGGTGATAGCATTATTAATAGGTGTGACATAATACATTTTTAGTAATTCTTTGAGTTAAGAAATTGGGTTTTTAAGCGAATTTGTATTTATATTGCAATTCTTTAACGTCAATAGAGGTTATGTGTAGGTTAAAAATTATCTGCATTTACTTATGAACTAGGATAAAACTGAGGTTATTTTAAAAGGATATCCCGTCACCCCATTGACGGAGTCGTATTTTGGAGAAGTATTGAATTCGAGAATTTCTTTAATTATGACAAAACTTGATATGTGGTTTTAGATGTTTTAGTGAAAGGTAAAGTATAATGGGATAAATTAAGGAAAAGCAAAGGAGACCAATGCAGAATAACAGTTTTCCGTGTAGAGATATTGTTTAAGGGATTGCTACGGTTTCACGCCACCTTAATTATGACAAGAGGAAAAACTTTCAAAGTAAATGATTAGTATAACATAGTTTGTTTGTATGTAAGTCAGTTCAAATGCATACTTTTATTTTTTCATAATTGTTGTTTATTTTTATTATTTATTTTATAGCAACCCTCCCTGCACAACTGTAGTAGTAGTAGTAGTAGCTGGGGCACGCTTAAATTTGTTACAGGGTCTCGGCTCTTTCAGGGCAAATCTAATTCTATAATTTAACGCTGATTTTACCCATAGGTTATCATGCCATATACTAATCACAAATTATATCTTCATTTACTTTGCTACGTTTATTTTCGACGATGGATTCATATGCGTCCTTTTGTGGTAATTCGTTTTACATTCACCTAGCTTGTGTTTCTATTCAAAACCCCATACTGTATTTTTATCTCCTTACAATAGTACGCGCAATCATAACATTTCTAGCCAAATCTATTCATGCTAAAAACGAAAATTTGTTTGATGGTTAAATGGTTTATATCTAGGGGGTGGGCGATACGGGATTTTGCGTATCGAATATCGATACATATTCTATATCGATATGTATCGATATATCGAATATTGATATATATCGATGCGTATCGATACGTATCGATACGCACCGATACGCTTCGATGCATATCGATACGCATTGATACACATCGATAAGGTATCGATACGTATCGATATATATCGATATTCGATATATCGATACATATCGATATAGAATATGTATCGATATTCGATACGCAAAATCCCGTATCGCCCACCCCTAGATATAAACCATTTAAACATCAAACAAATTTTCGTTTTTAGCATGAATAGATTTGACTAGAAATTGCTTTTTCAAAGTATCAGAAACAACTTATCTGAGAACTGATAGTGTTGATTTCAAAGAAATACGCAAACAAAAAGGCGTGAATTAGAATTTTTTAGTGACACAATTTACTGCATTTACAAGAATGTTAATAAGTATTATTGAGTAACATTCCCCAGGCAGATTACGACTGTATTGCTAATATAAATTCATAACTTCATAGGTTCAAATTAAGGAACCTTCACTTAAAAATTTAAATCGACGAAGAACAAAGCAAGCAATTGAACTAAGCACAGCATTCTGTGAAAAGGTTGCAATTCCAAAATAATTCATAAGCACGAAAAGAATTTTTATTATTTCTGATCGGAAGAATTTCTTCCACCGTTTTCTTTCTAGCCTTTAGCAATCCACCTTTTCAATAGCATAGAGTGAAAAACCTGAAGGCTTAATGTCGTTTTGTACACTGTTTGGTAGCTTTACCTTTTAGGACACATTGTTATATATAGGATTATTATTTTTCAGCAAAGCACAACAAATAATAGAAAGCTTAATTCTTATTCTCTAATCCGCTAAGTCCAGTTTCAACAACGTACTGATGGAAACCAGCAAAAATTTTCCTTGACGTTCGTGAGATACACTGATCTTTTCAGTCGAATATCCACAAAAATTATTGTAAATTGTACCATAATAGCTTTGTGTAGTTATTTTGTATTTTAAAAATAAGCCGTTTTGTAAACTTTGTCAAGAAAAAGCAGTTTTACGAATACTTATAAACTCCTTAATAAAGTTCATAGCTGCTACGAATGAGCAGCATATGTAATATATTTCATCTTAGCAGTTCTTGCGTAAAATTGACGTTCAAATGAGTACTCTTAACATATGGATGCAGAATGCAATATAGTTAAATTTACATTCAATTTACTGTACTTTAATATTCCTCCAACGATCATGTAAAGAGATTCGTTCAAAGCTGAAACATTCTGCTATATTTGAGTGGAGCGTTTCATAAGTCTCCTAATAAAATTCAGAAAGTTTGTATCACATTGGAATATATAGCAGCTGCAATGTTGAAATTGAAAGAAAATGAGTTAATAAACATCACTTATATCTTACAAGATATTACAAGAACATAATAAACTGAACTAATTATTAAAAACTCGTCCTAGAGATTACAAGGACTTTTCTTAAACTACTTTTTAGTAATAGAATTATAAATTCCAGATAAAAATTTGTTTCAAAGCTAATTTAACTAGTAACTCGACGAATATGAAGTAATAAATAATTTTCGGAATGTAATCAACGATGGCAGTTTGTTGTCGAAACTTGAGCAACGGTAGTGTATGGGAATGGGAAAATAAAGTGTGTCTTTTAGCTTCGATAATAATGTAGCAACTGTTTTTACTGGCCGAATTTAAGCCTGATTACTCAAAAATACAGAGAAACCTTATATCACTGATGATAATTACTACAATGTTTACTAACACGAAATTCTTCTTAACATTATGATTAAACTATAGTTGCTACTAAGATCGACTATATAAATTTATCTAAACAAGTACTTATTTATACACACATGAAATGTATTTATTTTGATTCTTTATCCCATAATTTATATCATAATCTCGCGAATTCATACCTTGATTAAAACTAATTTCTTTAGTGTATCTAAGTGTTTTTAGATATCTCACCAAATTGAGTCCAGAAATTATCAGAAGTTCCCAGGTTTGGCATAACTTGTGATTACTGTATAATTAGGATGCTAGGAAACAATTGTTATTTTAAAAATATAATGGAGAGAAAATTTTGTGACAGGAACTTTATATCAATTTTCCAAGATTAATTCCTTTTAACATTAATAGGTGAGTGTAAATCACATAATTGCGACCTTATATACATTAAAAAGGAAAAGAAGGTGATCCAGATAAGTACAACTAAAGTGATAAATGATTTAGAAGACGAAAATTTGACCGGGAGCACAGGTTTCCGGGCTAATGAAGAAAATATATAATTTGAAAGAAAAATTAGAAATATTAATTAGTGACATATTTGATATCGTGATAATTAGTGCGGAACTAGAAACTTGTAAAGGAAAACATGGAAAAAGCTTACAAATTTTGGAAATAATTACCAAAGAAGAAATGAGAAGATTATCTAAAATAACAGAAAGCGATAGAAGTTCTTCAGGGCCAACCACATCCAATTCCAACACATGTAAATTGCCCAAATTTGCCTTAGAATAGTTTGACTTAGCACCTAGTGTCTTTCTGGGTACAATGCAAAAAAATTCATAAAGTAGCAAATGACGTGGAAGTAAAATTCCAATATTTGCGTATGTCTCTTAGAGGTGCTTCTAAAAATTTAATTAATTACTACCCCAATACTGCTAGCAATTATGGAAAAACAGTCGAACATATACAACAACGGTATGAACAAAGAGATTTAATTATTAGTTGCATATTCAAGGAATTAATTTCCCTTGTTAGAACTAGATCTTCCATTATTAAGTTGTCTGACCCTATTATATTTAAGGTTTGTAGTCTAGAAACATTAGGTGTAAATAGTGAAATGACTTATCTTGGCACCATTTATTGAAGAATGTGGTCCCCTGAAAAGTTTATACTTATGGAAATTACGAAATGTCTCGCTTATTGAAGACCGATTAAATTTTCTCATTCTATTTTTAGATAAGGAATCATAAACCCGTGAACAACTGAAGGAAGTGGATATTTAAGGTTCTGTATCATCTGCCGCGGCTTTTTGGTATTGACTGCTCAATATCGGGAACGCAGACCACGAGTGACCGGTAACCTCTCAAGTGCGGGTTCTGCAAAGAAGAACATATGAATAAAAACTCTAAAAAGGCAGTAACGGTAGTTAGGCGTAAAGAAATATTTAAATTCGTTATACTATATGTTGCTTGTTTGAATCCATACCATTCAATTAGAAACTGTAGAGTATCAATTACTTGTGATTTATATAAAGTTTACTATGTGACAAGCTTCTAAACAATTATGTTAATTTATGTGTGGGGCAATATTCAAATGAAAAAATTATTCTATAAACACAGTTAGCGAAAACGAGCGATCAGATAGTCCGTGTCTTATCGGATTACGGTAGCTATCTTAGTTACTATCGGGTAGACTTTTTTGATATTACACTTTAGAACGTAGATAGTCTTGGTGAATTCCATTTTAAAACACCCCGCCAAAATAAGATTTGTGAAACGTACCCAACTCATTCCTATATCGGAGATTAAATGCTGCAGATATTACCATTTTTGAAAACTGCATAAATAGACCGTTGATGTATTAGCGGGTGCGGATCTACTAGCTAGATTTGTTATTGGTATTAGATCTTTCCATTCTTTGTTAGCGTTTCAAACTAGATTAGGATGGTGTTTGGTTGGTACTGATCAGAATGATGCTCGATTGGCGAGTATGTAAGATATTGTGTCATCGATGTTAAATTGTACATTGCAGAATTTGTGGGAACTTGAGACGCTTGGCATTCTGAATCCTACTGTGTGTGGTAACGAAGCAGCTAAGTGTATCAAGCACTTCCACAAAAATATTTAGTTTTCCAAGGATAGTCACTCTTCAGTTGCGCTTCCCTGAATTTAAGACCATCCGTCCACACATATTGTATTTGAAAAGCCTATGTCAGGCCTTGTTTAGGTTATGAAAGCATTGGAGCGTAGTGATATAAAGCATGTAGTAAAGTTTTTGAAGTTTGTGAGTCGTGCAATATCATTGAATAGGTACTAGATATTGAAATTACTAGTCATTATTTACCCCAGAGACCGGTTCTTAAGGAAGATAAGGCTACCAAAATAAGACATGTGTTCGATGCATCAGCTTAAGCTGCAGAGACGGTTTCGCTTAACGAGTGACTTCATAAAGGCCCAAATCTGATGGCATAAATTCTTCTCATAATTATAAAGATTAAACTTAGTGTTCTTACTGACAAGGATATGTTACTTTTTCGTGGTGGAAAAATGGTCATTCGATAAGCTTTTGAAATTTGCGCGTTGTATTTGGTTTAGTTGAGCATTCCTTTTTTATTTACCGTTATCATCTCGACCGGTTAGTAGTCTCCTGTCTACTATTGGACGAGTGTATGATTCTTTTGGCTTATTATCCGCACTTATGCTATATTTAAAAATTATTTTGCACAGATGTTTTCTAATGATATTAACATGGGAGGAGTTACTGCCTACCGAGGTAAAAGTGCGTGTCGATAGGTGGTTGACTGAAATTGATCTCATTAAAGACATTCTGTGGTGTAGGTGTCTGAATAACTAAGAACCGGAAACATTCAACTTTACGTTTAATGTGACGCGAGTAACGTTGTAGTTGGAGCATGTGTTTCTATGCGTTCTGAGAATGAGAAGGTGGTTTCGATTTCTTTAGTTGCTGGAAAGTCTTGGTTCAATCCTATCTAATCAATAACAATCCCTAGGATAAAGTTGATTTGAACCTCTATAGTAGCTCGTAAGTATTGCAAGAAACATATTACTTTGTGGACCGATTCAATGGTGTCCCTGTATTGGCGTATGTGGGTTGATAACTTCATCAAGGAAATTAAACAACTCATGAATCTAGATAATTGGCAATATTACCTGGCGAAATTAATCTTGCTGATCTGTGGAGCATAGGATGTTTATTAAATGAGAACGCAAAGTGGAAAAACAGGGAGAGTCTCACATATTTGTATAAGTCATCTGCTGAGTGACCCAATAAATGCAAAAACTGTATTTACAGCAAACGTGAGTTGCCTATCCTGTATATTAATAAGTATTATAGCATGATACATTTTATAAAGTAATGTAATATGATAAGTGTCAACGGAGTTCTTAGAAATAAGAATAGGAAGCGATCACTTTGTAACCCAGTGACAAGTTTATACCATAGTTTAAGAAACTATGAACTGCAATCAATCCGACTTATTTATAATTACTTAGAAATACAGACATCGTATGATTTATCAAGAAACGGAAACGCAATATCCGCAGTTTCCCCCAGAACGATCTGAGACCAGAGGGTTTATGTTAAATATAAGAAGCTGTGCTCGCCAGCCAGCCTTCGAACTTAATAACTTTAACATTGTTAGGTGTTCAAGCTTCTCATTCTTAATTCTTAATTATTGATTAATTTAAATATTAACTTGTAATATTTTCAATTGCATTTACTTTGTGTTTAAAAAATATAAACCTTCAAGTCCATTGTAAATGAAACAAGTAATTTTTGTAATTAACGAATTAAAATTAATTTCGTAGGATGTGTTTTTTGGAAATAAACTTTTAAAAAGAAGCTCCCAAGGACTCAAAATCTATCTCGCGCTAACAGAAAAATACCGTTTGCTTCGTTACTGCTCAAAGTCAAACTTGTATAAGTAAATTTTTGTGTTTTGTTTATTTCGAAAAAATGTAGGGTGGATGACATGGATAAACCGTTTCATTAGAAAGGGACGGTGTGCGATTTTAGGAAGAGTCAATCTTACAGAAGACACGCTACTGATCGCAGAAGTAAATTTATTGAATTATTTACAAGGAGTTTACCCCCTGCTGTAGAGAATATTGAAACTTTGGTCTTCGAGGAAGGAGTGATTTAAGTGTCTACTAAAACCTTACGAGATGAATTTCCTTCTTCTTTCGGACAGCCTGTTGTTTATCAGTGTCCTCTTGTTGTAGCTGTAATAAAAGAGCGACATGAAGAGATGCTTCGTTAACGAGAAAGAGAAGAGAATAGGTGTGTTTCCTGAAAGGACAACTTGTAGCTAGAAAGGTTGTTCGAAATTGTTGCAGATGTTGCAAACATAGGGCAGAGGCTTTCGTAACTCCCCCTACCGGTCTTTCAGATAATCGTGCTAATTTAGCTAAAAATTTCCAAGTATCTGGTTGTGATTTGATGTGACTTTTTGTTTTTGAAGGACAATTCTAAGGTGCGCATTATATTTACATACACCGTTTATAGAGCTGTACATCTGGAAATTGTAAATTCTCTTTTTACCGAGGCGCATTCATTGTAGCTCTGCAACGTATGATCGCACGTCGCGGTGACATATTGGTTCTCATAACAGACAGTGGAACTAATTTTATTGAAGCATTTAGTAGTTCAAACAGATATGCCGTTGAGTACATGAAGGTGAAATTGCATTTTGCTTACGGCAAGTTGGTGGAGCGCGTGTTGCGAACGCTTTATTGGTGTCATCAAATTATTATTGAAAACTACCCTTAGTCACGAGCTGTTAACGCTAGATGAGTTGCAGCTCGTTATTATTGAAATAAAAGGAGTTGTGAATAAAGGACCAATCACTTATATCTCGGATGATTCCATCAAACCAATACCCTTCACATCATATATGCTTCTATAACGTATACCAATATACTCGATTTGTATGCTTTGAAATGAATGCACTAAGCGGTGGAGCACGCAATCTCGCTTCTATTTGCAATGTTGTAAAGGATATATTTGTACAGAAATCCTTAGGTGCCTTAGTAATACGAAACAAAAAGTTGTTAAACATCACTCAACAAATATTTCAGTTAGCGCAGTTTTGTGGATAGGATACGATAGTAAGAAGCGACTTACTGGAAGTTGGATAAACTGTTGCAAATATTTCCTGGTAAAAATGGAGAAATTGAAGTTGCTAAACTTAGAACAGCTAAAAGTGAATTACTTAGATCAGTTCAAAGATTGTACGTTTTGGAGGGAATGGACTCGCACAAAAAAGCAGGTCTACCGATTTGGGAGAGTATCAAGTGCTCAGCTGAGGAAGTGCCGATCATTAGTAAGTTTCGTACCTATGTGGAGTCAGGTCAAACATCGCCCGCCGGTGGTGGTGTTGGGCAATGCGTTTCGCGAGGTAGAATGATTAATAAACCCGAGCGATTAAATTTGAAAGAATTCGTGTTCCTTTGCTTTTCTGCTTTCCTAGCCGTTTTTATGTATATTTCTTTGTTAAAAATTTATTTGTAATTATCATATATTTATGAAATTGCTATGTATTCGTTTATAATGTTGAACGTTTATGTAAGTTTTGTAGTGTTTCTTATATAATTTAAGTGTTGTTTACCTTGGTTTCTAAGGTTGATGTTTATTTTGCTGAAAATAGCATTTGCGTTTTCAAGATCAAGCAAATAAGTCAGGTTTGGTATAAGTTGTTATCACTATATAATTGAAGTGCTAGGAAACTTATTTTGATAATAAAAAAATAGAGAATTTTGTAAAAGAACCTTTAGTATCAATTTCCCAACATCAGTTGCTTTTAGTAATTAATAAGTGAATGTAAATCACAGAACCTTCCAAATTTTTCTTAATTCTTCGCATCTATACGCTTTATATTAGTTGTTTAAGTGCGTTCTTGTGACTGTCAATCAATCTATGGTTGATTTAATGGCGTTGTCTTTTTCGATTATAGCAGTCCCGTGCCTGATTTACAATAGCAACAACAGTTTACCAAAGTATTTCTAAACGGAATATATCATAAGACTGTGAATAAGCAGCTAGACTTATCGTGGTGAAGCATAGAAACTACTATCTAAAAAATTTCAATCACACTAAGATAATTCAAACGTCCCACACCGCACAGTTTGAATTATTTAATAAAACTAATTGAAATTGAACTCTTAACTTCAGCATTCGTTCAAATTAAGGTAAAACACGAATAATAAACTCCACTCCACTCGTAAACTCAGGTTGGTGGGTTCTCTAGAATGGGGTGGACGGGCGGTCTAAGTCACGGTAGGTGAACCTTTTGATTTTTAAAACCATATATACGCTACATATAAAATAGGACGGCCTGCAAAAATTTTCAAATAGAAAATGTTGATAGAATTCTCTAAAAGTCTTTGACATATACAGCTTCACCTAAAAATGTTAATATGTTAAGTGGTGCATTATCTCATCTCTCAATTGCATACAATTTCCGCTTTAATGTACAAATAGAAATTATGAAATAATTACGAAATGCACCAGGTGAAAGACTGTTCTCACTAGACCCGAAGTACGTCTTGTTCGTCTATTCTTAGGTGTACCTACCCATCTCTGTTTTTTTCAATGAATACTGTACCATAGCTGTAAGATATGCTGACTATAACGCAAATCTCAGTCATTAAGACATAATAGAATTTCTGTGATTTTTGTTCCATTTCGTCCAATATTATTAAACACAAAAGATTTACAAACTTCCTCTTTGGCAGAACGTCTGACAGTTTCTTAGTTACACTGCAATCACAGATGCTTTGTAGCTTGAAGCGTGGGTGAGTCTGCTCGTCAAGAGGTAACTTATTTTGAAACTAATTCCTTGCAACATACTAATTAGGCGTACGAGTCTACTTGTACAAAAGTAGTGATTCACTTGATTACGTACAGTTTTGGCCCCAGAAAATCTAGCCGGTGATCCGCACAAAAAGTCGGTAAAATACCCCTACATTTGATTTTCCAATGTTCCGCTCAGAAGTACTACATTGGTCAGGAAGCGAGGTTTCTTTTAGAAGGAAATTTTAAATCTTGCCGTCCCTTTGCTATTCCAAGCAAAGTAGAAATCTGCAACGTGCGTGACAACACCAACATACGGAACCTACATTTTACCTCACATCCGAACGAAAGCGTATTTCTGAGCGTATTTAAAACGTATTCAAGTAGTGCGTGGCGGGAATCGAACCCGAGTTGGGCTTAATAGTCAGATGCAAACCAACTAAGCCACCTAACCGCCTGGTATAGTACATTAT
Source organism: Platerodrilus igneus (assembly GCA_036346225.1). Classification (NCBI taxonomy): domain Eukaryota; kingdom Metazoa; phylum Arthropoda; class Insecta; order Coleoptera; family Lycidae; genus Platerodrilus; species Platerodrilus igneus. Next base: position 599,618 of record JARFIW010001116.1, read on the forward strand.
AATTTGAATAAGGGCCGCTATACTTGCGGCCACGTCCACAATGCTCCAGCCGGAGGTACTATATTGGGTTTAAACGCGAAAATAATCGTGCTTCTAATTAATTCCAACTTCATAGTTAATTCACCCTAAATAAAAAACTAAATAAAAATCTAACAAACCTAAAAATTTAACAAACCTAACAAGCTCTAACAATCTAACAAACATAAAAATCTGACAAACTGAAACAAAAACTAAAAACAAAAACTAAAAACAGGGTTGTAAATAATGGTATCCCTAGCGCTGACTTTGGAGTGTACCCGATCAACAAGACATCTGGTAAAGTACAACAATAAATTTCTCTCTCGAGGAAGTATTGGAAACCCCGAGTACATTAACAAAAATTGATGCCTACTAACTCATCGGGACGGCTGGTGTAAGTGATTAAACCTAGTCCCGGTATGCTATCATGTGTGAAATATGTCTTAATCGGGAAGTATCTTGGTCTCCACTTGATCTCGAAGTTCAGAGATTTCTACGTAAACCCCCAGAAAGAATAACAAGAAGATTCCAAATTCTTAGATAAGGAGTGTGATTCTGCCTTAAAATTGACATGAGAGCACTAAATACTATATTTCTAAAACAAACATAAAACCACACTAATAACACCTATTTAAAACTGCTAGCTGATGCGAAGGTTTCTAAAATCAAATATTAAATTACCTGAATTTTAGTCACAACTCTAGCTAATTGCGAAATAATTTATTACTACAAAACTGGAGCTATTTTTTTTTTAGTTATAATACACACAAATATAAAAAGTCTACTCTATGACACGATTGTGCATTCAACTCAATTACACAATTATGTTTTCATTACAAGTACATGATAGACATTCCCAGGCAAAAATTAAAAATCAATATATCAGGATTTACTTAGCTTAATGGAAAACGTTTTCAACGAATAAATGTGGGTATGTTCATAAATGTTATGCAATTAATTAAAAATGTTTACTCATTTATAGCAACTGTAGATTACAGTATCAGAAATTTTGATCATAGATACTGATGAGCGATTTTTGATTGTACATAACTCGGACATCACTAAAAGCTTTCATCTCCTGGACATATATTGATTTTACTAGATCCTCCAGGAACTTCGAAAAGAAAACTAGATAGATATTCTGAATCAACATGCTTTTGTCCAACATAAAGTTGACGATTTAATGGAAACTAAGGTGTCCCTAAAATTAATAACAACCAACCAGGTCAGATATTAGACGAACTCCATTAACTAATTGCCTTAATCAGTTTGATACTTACTTAAAAGTAAACAACCTACTGAAGATATGTTATTTCTTTGGATGTTAAAAACGAAATCCTCTATATTAAAATATTCTTCCACCCATAAAACAATTCGAGATATCTTTGGCAGAATTCGGACCGAGAGATTTTCTCTATTTAGTATATGTAAAATAAACTTACGGAAGGAGAACTAAAACCAGAAAAAGTTTTTTCCCATTTCTTTGAATCAATACAATGTTGCGTGTGAAGATCTTTGTGCCCAGACGATGAGGAGATAGATGCCAACATGATACATTATTAAACAAAACAAATAAATCATAAAACTAATAATTTTAGAATACAAAATGGTCATGATACATTTTTAAAACACGATAGTGTGGACAGTTTTCCAGGTGTCATAAATTCTTTTGGCAAATGTTTATGATCTTATACTAGTTATTATATTATGACTGATTTGGTCATAGCTAACACTTTAACTAGATAAAGATTTAAATCAGCTAAAAATTTGCAAAAATATGTTTCTTTTGCTATTCTTTTGCTTTTTGGCTTTTGAGGAATGGAGCTTTATTAAGGAAGGCAACTATATTATGCATATGAATTTTGCAGTATAAAAATAAGTAAGAGTTGTTAATAGACTTTTGTATTGGAATCATTACAAGAAGAAAGTAATTATGATCATGCAAAAACCTGAAAAGGTGAAACAGCTAATTTAATGTCACTAGCTGCACGAGACTGCGCTTGTTCTAAGTATTGCTAGAAAAAGCCGTTATGACGCCACAAAACTAAGAAATAAAATTCTTTGCCTGTATTAAAACTGTGCGTTATTTATATATTTTGAACTTTATGTGAATGATGGGCTAAGCCGCTCGCCTAGTACATAATATTTTATTAGATCAAAATTTTTTATAACTTTGCGTTTTTTTGCTTTTGGTTCGTAGAGATTGTTGGTGGTGGTTGATTTGTTTTCAGGTTTTACCAACACTTAGAAGAGCTAGCATAATATGCTGAGAAATAACTATCTGTCAGTTGTGTATATATGAAGTACAGCAATATGTATGAAGTGTATACGACTAACACTTATATGAAGGTTTGAACGTGCTATCAAACTGAAATTTATGTTTAAACCAGATCTTTATCAATTATTTTAAGATAAGATTCTTTTCACACAAATACTAAGTTTTAAAGCTTTGCTTTATTGTGTAATTTTTGTAATTAAGCAATTTACATATTTGAAATAGAAACGTTTTAATCTTAATACTTTTGTTTTTATAGAAAGAGAACAGCGTTTGTTAGACAGTCATTGCTTGCATTAAATTTATTTGTCCCATATATTTGTTTGAGATGCAAACTACTGATATTTAAGTAAATTGAAGCTGCAGTGTAAGCTATACAGCAGGCTGCTTCATGGTTCCTTTGTGTAAAAGGACCTCTCATTATTTCCTTGCTATCTCAAATTTTACAGTTCCAACTGTTCCTAAACCCTTCTACCAAGAATCAGTGCAGCTCTCTCAGATATTTTTTTATCAAGATTAAGCGCCTTCAGCATTTGTTATAATGTCTTATTTAAATTATACAATTTATTAGCTGCAAAAATCCAGTCTTATTTGCCCTAATTTTCTCCGCCGGAAGAAAGCTTGAGGTAGTTACTGATGAGATTCGCCGTTTCTATTTCATGGTCTTGTTAGTTAGAAAACTTTAATCAAAGTGAAAATATTCTATAAACTAACCCCTTGAAACAAAGGCCCGTCTTTTTTCTTACAACATAAAAGCTTATTTTAAATAGAATATACAGTAATAACTGGTGTGCTAATAAAATACATAATGAAGTAATAAGGATCATTTTCTATAAGGAACAAAACGAGACACTTGTAGCTGGTCACGCTGCGGTGCTGAAACGGGGTGTATAAACAAACCGCAGTAGTTATGTGGTAAATGCGGGTTAAAATATAACATACTGCATTTCTGCATTATGAGGAGTGCTTTCCCTTTCCAGTAGTTTCTTAGTGTATTATACTGTAACGAAAACTCTTTGCACAAACAACAGTTCTATATTATCAAACTGATTACATAAACTATTTCAGCAACTGGTCGCTACGAGGAAATTCTAAAAGCTCTCACTATGCTTTCTTTCTAGTTAATCACGAGCAGTAGAAGTACTAAATTCTAAAACTCCTTAATTACTTAATATCAAAGCACCATAATAAATTTATATCGATTACTACCATAATTTACCTCACAGAGCAATTTAGTTGTACCCACGCATTTATTTCATATTACAGCTTTCAAAGCTTTAAATTAGAACCATATTGTAATCAAAGCTTCAATTAGAACTGAATTAACTAACGCTCGCCCCGGCAATTTACGTTTTAGCAAATCGTTCCAATTATTTCGGGAACATACCAGAATATACATATAATATCTCGAATGCGCCTATTGTGAGCAAACCGCGTTTAATGTCAACACGTTGAAATTGCTAAAACATACGTTAGAAAAATTCGACTTAGCGCCTAGTGTCTTTCTGGACACAACTCAAACAAATTCATAAATCAGCGATTGACAGGGAAGTAAAACTTCAATATTTGCGTAGGTCTATCATAACTGCTTCTAAAAATTTAATTGATTCTTACCCCAATACTCCTGACAATTATGAAAAACTAATCAAACATATACAACACCGGTACAAACGGCAAAATTTAAGTGTTAGTTGCATATTTAAGGAGTTGATTTCCCTTGTTAGAAACAGATCTTCCATTATTGAATTGTATGGCCATATTAATTCTAAGAATTGTAGTCTAGAAATATTAAGTGTAACAAGTGAAACGGCTTCTATCTTGCCACCGCCTATTGAAGAATGTAATCCTCTGGAAGGTTTAAAATTAGGGAAACTGCCAAAGGTCCCGTTTCTTGATAACCGATTAAATTCTCTTATTCTATTTTTAGCTAACTAAACAGCAGCCCGTGAACAACTGAAGGAAGTAGATGTTCAAGGTTCTATCTCACCTTTCCGGCTGTTTTGGCATATACTGCTGAACATCTGAAACGCAGACACGCCTGTGACCGGAAATCGCTCAAGTGCGCCTTCAGCAAAGAAGAACATGAATAAGGACTCTAAGAAGAAAGTAGCGGTAACTAAGTGTAAAGAAATAGTCAAATACGCTTAGCATTCTGAATCCTTCTGTGAGTAGAAATGAAGCAACTAAGTATATCAAGCACTTCCAGGAAAATAATTAGATTTCCGAGGATGGTTACTATTGAATTGCGCTTCCCTGGATTGAAGACTATCCGCCCATATTTATTAAATTTAAAGAAGCTACGTTACGCCTTCTTCAGGTTTTAAAGGAATTGGAATGTAGTAGTTTATATAAAGCAAATGATAGTCTTTGAAGATTGGTAATCCTGCAATATCATTGAACGGGTACTAGACGTTTAAATTAATGGTCATTATTTACCGCATAGACCGGTTGGTTCTTAAGGAAAGTAAGGCTACCAAAATAAAACCTGTGTTCGAAGCATCGGCTAAAGCAGTAGATACGGTCGCACTCAACGAGTCTCTTCAGAAAACCCGATAGGAGCTCGCTTGGCTGAAGCAGTAAGTGATACTTTGCAGATGAAGAATATTACTTTGTGGAGCGACTCAGTAGTGCTCCTTTATTGGATAAAAGGAGACGAATGGCGTACATGAGTTGGTAATCGCATCAAAGAAATTAGACAACTCACGAATCTAAATAATTGAGAATTTGTGCCTGGCGAAGTGGCCCAATGAATGTAGAAATTGTATTCACAGCAAATGCGCCAATTGAGAAAACGACCGTTTGTCTTGTTACTTGCATAATTTTATTTTCGTATCCTAGTTCATTTCAAAAAAATATAAAGCTATTGGCATAGATAAGCTATTTTCTTAGAAAGTGGCGTTGTCTGTTTTTAGAAAGTGGCAATCTTAAGCAAAGAAATTGCTGTTTGCAGAAGCAAAGATATTGATGTATCATTAAGAATTTGCCCCCGCTTAAGAGAATATCGAAACTTTGGCCTACTAGGTAGGAGTGATTCGAGTGTGTATTAAACACTTAAGTGATAGGCTTCCAACTTCTTTTCGACAGTCCATGGTCTATTAGAGAATCCTCTTGTTGAAGCTGTCATAAAGGAGCGACATGAAGAGATGCATCATGCAAGTACAGGTTGGGCCTTTAACGATTTAAAAGAAAATGTGGATATTCTGAAAGGACGACTGGTAGATAGAGAGGTTCAAAATTGTTGCAGATGTCGCAAACATAGGGTTAATGCATTCGTCGCTCCTCTACTGATTTTCCCGATAATTTAGCTAACATTTTTCAAGTATCTGGGTGTGATTTGTTAGGAGCTTTGTTTTTAAAAGATAATTTTAAGTTCGCAAGAATATATTCACTTGATCCGTTTATAGAGTATTAGATCTAGAAATTGTTAAATTCCCTTTCTACCGAGGCATTCACTTCAGCTCTACGGCGTTTCGGGAAATTATCAGTTATCATATCAGAAATGTTTAAACACTCACAAGATTAGAATGAGTTTTAGGGATATACGGATAATATATAGCTTATACAAAGAGCAGAGAGCAGTAATAGAAATAGAGCAGAAACGTAGAGAAGTAAATACTAGGAAAGAGGTGAGACAGGGATGTGCCCATTCCCCATTAATTTTTAACTTGTACGTCGACGAGGCAATGAATACTGTCAAATACAGGAAGTCATTTGGAATTATTATGCAGGGACAAAAGATTAATATGTTGAGATTTGCAGATAATATAGCGGTATTAGCATCTAGCAAAGAAGAGTTAGAAACAGCTCTTAATGAAATAAACGGTTCTAACAGAGAAATGCTGTATGAAAATTATCAAAAATAATACTAAAATACTGGTATGCAAACAAAGGAAAATAAATTAAAAACTAGAATACAAATAGGTAGCGAGAACTTACAAGAGGATTTCTACTACCTAGGAAGTCAAATAACGCAAGATGGGAAGAGCGCAAACGATATAAAACAAATATTAGCACAAGGTCGTGCTACATTTAACAAGAAAAAGCAACTAGTGTATTCAAAGACAACAAACATGGAAACAAGAAAAAGATTGCTTAAAACGTATGTTAGGAGCACAGCACTGTACGACAGTGAAACCTGGACAGTAGGAGAAGCAGACAGAAAAAGATAGAAGCCTTTGAAATGTGGTGCTACAGAAGTTTGATAAAGATATCATGGACAGACAAAGTTAAGAACAAAGAGATACTAGAAATGATAGGGGAAGAAAGAAGTGTGTGGAAAACAATAAAAGATAGGAGAGATAAGACGATAGGCCACATACTAAGACATGAGGGAATAGTGCGGAATATATTAGAATCAGAGATAGGAAAAAGAGCAGTAGAGGTAGACCTAGGTTAGACCATTGCACACAAATAGTGAAAGATGTAGGGTGTAGGAATTTCAGGTAAATGTGTAGACTAGCTCAGAATAGAAATCAATGGAGGTACGCGTCCAACCAGTTCCAAGTTGGAAAACCTAATGGCGAATGAAATAACTGTACTTAAATCTGATGACTATTATAAGCAACTACAGGTATTGGTTTTGCAATATTCTCAACTAATGTTAATTGTGCAAAAGGATTTACTAGAAAACTATTAATTCGGCAAATGTCTAAATGTTGGGGGATCCTAGGTAGCCACAGGCTGTTTAAACCCCTTCACATATTACTTAATCTTGGTGAAATAGGGCATATAACTAGGAAACAATAGAAGAGAAACCGAGCTGTGTCTAAGCTGTGGGAATTTCAGGGAACGGTTTAAGGCTAGCTTAGAGTAGAAATAAGTCAAGGTACGCATCCAACCAGTTTCAAGACGGAAAACCTAAAGACGAAAAAATAAATTGCTCGTAAATCTGATGATTGTTACAAACAACCACAAGTGTTGATTGTGCGAAAGGATACATTGAAAAACTATTAATTCGGCAAATGTTCGTGTTGGGGGATCTTGGTAGCCGCAGCCTGCTTAACTCTCTTCACATACCTTACATGTGATTTTTCAATCCTCCACCCGAAGGTACTACATTGGCCAGGAAGCGATTTTTTTTTTATCTGAAAAATTTGAAATTTTGCCGAACCCTTGCTGTTCCAAGCAAGGTAGGGATCTTTAACGTGCGTGACAACACTAACACACGGGACCTCCATTTTACCTCTCATCCAAACGAGGGTGTATTTTTGTGAAAAATGCTCGCCTAACATTTTTCAAGCGGACTGTGTCGGAATTTGAACCCTGGACCTTGGACGTAGTATTCACACACATATCAACTACGCCACGAGGCCGCCCCCCTTCACATACCACTGAATATCGGGTAATAAGATATATACTTGCAAACAATAGAAGATGAACCGAACTGCATCTAACAAAAAAGAGCAACGGCTATGTTCGAAGACAACAAACGTAGAAACAAAGAAAAAATTGTTGAATGCATATGTGTAGAGCACAGCACAGTACGTCTATAAAATAGGAGTAGTAGAACAAGCAGACAGAAAAGTGGTAGAAGCCGTTTGGAGTGTTGTGCTTTAGATGTATGAGGATGATAGCATGGCCAGATAGGGTTAATAACAAAGAGGTTGTAGAAATAGTAGGGGAATAAAGGTATCTGTGGAAAACAAAAAAAAAATAGTAGAAATAGAAAGGCAGGGTACGTTCTACTGCATTTTTGGGGAATAGTGCGGAATTATATTACAAGCAGAAATAGGGGAAAAACTGTAGAAGTAGACCTAGATCAGATTATTGCACGTAGATAGTAAAAGATGCAGACGGGGAATTTCAGGGAAGTTTATAGGTTATCTCAGAATAGGAAACAATGTGTCTAACCAGTTCCAGGACTAAATACCTAATTTTGACGTATATTCATGTACTTGGGAACACTAGAACCGGTTGCCATTGTTGGTCGTAGTGTCGCTTGTTAAAATAATAGAATAAGTTTTAGTGTACGAGTTTACGGGAGGACTTTTCAAGACAAGTGCAATTCAGTTAGTTTTTTCTAGTTCTCTGATTGACAGATGGATGTTTTGAACAAAATACGATTGATATTATCTTACTATTTACACGTGAATGTTTTCGAGGGAAGCTAGAATTTTAACAGATTATTATTGTACCGGTTTTCCTGGCTGAAACCAAATAGAATTGCTTTCCGTTATAAAAATGTGTTGTTTCAAAGTTCGGTTACGCATATAGTGTTGTAGTTTCGCTTGTTAAAATGATGAGGGTGATATTTGGTCGGTTAGTAACTGTTGTAGATGCATTTGTTACGGTAATCTGTACGGACGAAAAAGAAAAAGTAAAGTAAGCAAAGAAAGTAACATGCCCAGAGTACCGCAACAAAACAACGGAAATCCAACATATTAATGGCGCGTGCTAGTCAAAATGTCGTAGAGTGAAGTGAGTCACCCCAGAAAGAAAAAGTAAACCTCAAGAAGGAAAATTTATGTACAAACCCTTAAGAAATCAACGTAACGTTGCGTCTCCATAGTTATTCAATTTCAGAAACCAGTATTGAAATCAAATAGCAGTTAGTTTGTGATAAACGATTATGGTCAAAAGGTAGATTTTCAGAAGGAATTCTAGAGGAGCCTCAGCCGTTCTTCTAAAGGAGCTCTCTGCGGGTGATCCTGAGGAATATAGATTGTGCCTTCGTTTTACACCTGGCGCGTTTGATAAACAGCTCATATTACTCTCGCCTGCAAATCTGCTGTCAGATACAATTATGCGAGAAGCAATACCTGCACGAATCGAAATAGAAGTTACACTATACTTTCTAGCAACAAAAAACAGTCTCGGAACTCTCTAGCATATGTTTCGTGTTTCAAAACCTTTTATTTCAAAGTTAATGTTAAAAGTAAATGATCTTCCAATCGCTTAGCGAATTTATTAAGATACGTAAAAAATAATTTAACTGTGAAATGTTGTATAGTTTCAAAACGCAAAGAAATATAATAAGGAATATAAAGTTACAAAGCTACCGGTTATGGCTTTAAATAAACATAAAGTAACAATTGGCACTTGATGAAGCGGCAATGGACTCTGATATGGCAGAAGTACGGTCGTTGGTATCCGCTCTGTCATTAATTGGCTACAGTGGGAAACATGCTTGAAAATAATGCTCAATAGGCTGTGAGTTATTGCTTGTGTTTGCGAAAACACGCACCACTGATTTCTGCAAGAGTCTAATGATGAAAGAAAGGATTAGAGATATACAAAACAGAATTGGGTTGACTTGGAGTAGCAAAGATCCGTAAACGATATCGAGTTATTGTCGATTGCAGTTCGTAGTGGCATTCTATTGCCGTATTTGATAACCATTTTTAAGGGAAGTATCATATATCCATCTAATGCATCAGCTCATGTTCTTCGGTAACAGGTTGTTTTAAATATTTATTAAGTTGACAGAGCTCTGAGGCAGCTGTTAGTTTATCCTGGTTTTATTTACCTGGAAATATTAAATTTTGCCGGACGCTTGCCATTCCAAGTAGGGTAAAAATCTTTAACGTGCGTGACAACACTCAAACAAAGGCCCTACATTTAACCTCTCATCCGAACGAGAGCGTTCGCCTCATATTTTCAAGCGGTTCGTGTCGGTAATCGAACCCGTAATCTTGTAATCGGCAGTTGTCACGGTATAATTCAATCATTTAACGATATAATCATTTCCCTAGAAGGGACGATGACAAAAGGGCTGCGGGATAGCTCAGGTGGGGCTCTTTGGGTCGTAGGAAATCGCTTGACCGGTAGGGACAAACCATCCAGCAGTAAAGTAAAAGCTAAACCATATATAAACCATATATAACCATATATAAGAGCGCCAGGAACGAGGAGCTAGCAGACACTCCTAGAAATGTTCCACGGTTCTCAGGCAAATCTCTAGATAATTCACTATATCAAGAAAGACTAACGCTCTAAACCAAGGAATTAATTTATTATACAACTATTTTTTTTCAATTAGACAACGAATAAACCTTAAATACTAATTGAAATGTTAAAGTGAACGGTAAACTAATCAAAGTCCTATTAATTAGTTATGAGCAACACATATTAAACACTAAACATCTATGCGTGAAACAGGCTGAGAGCCGCTAATGCAATATCAGTAATAACCTAATAGAATAGTAGTTTTTGGGGGTGCAGGTTTTATGGTCAAAAAAGGTGCAGTACTGGATAAAAATTCTGTAAATAAGCGTAACCCAATATAAAGCTCGTGCATAGATTTACACGATACATCTAATTTTGATAGGCAGTGACATTAGAATAACACGTAAATAATTTATAATAAGCAACCAGTAAGTTGCCATAATAAGTACAATAGTAGTGATACTCAACTAGCACACTACTGAAATAATTTTAACTATAAACAACCAAAATGTTGCTACAATAATTATTGTAATAACGGTTATCAACTAACACACTACTGGAACAATTTTTGAACTATCTGGTTCAATTGTACATAACTTCATCCAACCATACATGCACTACAACTTAACTAAGAAATACAAGGGATTCCTACGTTGAAACTAATAGTAAATATTCACGATAGATCCAACCATCAGAGGTAGTGAAGAGTAAAGTTGTAATAACAAATCGAGCTAGCACCATAAACATAACTTGGAATGGATCGGTCTGTACACCTTGCATTTGCAGTATATCCACACGTTCGGGGGTATTTTGCATTAACAGGGTAACTACTAACTGAGTCTGAAACCAAGCCCTTATAAATAATCCAAACAGGACAAGAAGTGATGGAAACTTACTACTTACCACCAATGTGAGTAATGTGTCCGAAGCTTAATAAAACGAAGCTCGACTGGCTTAGAAGCGGCGCCGACGTTGAATCCGCCAAAGGCGTAATAATTAAATTCCTTGCACTTCAACAGCAAGATAATTAATTTCAAACGAGGGGGTAAACTAAAATCCTCCAATATAAGCGCTATTTCTTTTGTTAAATCCCTCGATGCGTCGTGTCTGTACCAAAGTAAAAATTCAAGAGAGCCATACGCTGGGATCTTTATCAAACGACCCGTTGATAACATATTGACACAGATAAAACCACTTTGTTTTTATGAAGGAAAGATTGGAACCAGGCGGTACTAGTAACAAAAGTTTGTAAGCACTTTTTATGCCTAAAAATGACAGTTTACATATTAGAAACATAGGCGAAAATCGTAGGCTGTCAAACCATAACAGACCAATACTACAGAATGTTTTAACCAATAGAATATTAAAGTAACAACAGGAGGCGTTACACGGTCATACCCAAACCTGTTTAATTCAATGAGCCGCCCTTATGGAAGGATCACTGAATACTGTTTACACTAAGGTTTGAATTTTGGTTTAGGTGATGCTGCCGATATATTGTCCTCTGGTAATTTGACATTTTGAGGTAGGTGCGGTATTACCCTTTGATTATCTATATAGTGACAATCAAATTATTCATAACAGTGTGCTTCAGATGAAATAGTTCTTCGGCAGGGTGTCCTGGCGATAAAATTCTATTCTTAATCTTGGCCTTAATCTTAATTTTTCGAGTACAGTCACATTGATACCATAGTGGGTTTAACGAACAGAATCAGTAGGTGCTTCTCCTATAAATGAGCGGCAAACTTAAATAGAAATCTTGTATTAGGTTGTCAGGTTTACACAATCACTAAATAAATTAGGTATTGCTCACCTACACATGTCAATTACTTTCCCCAGACGTATTTATAGTGTTAACTTGTTCGCTGTGAATCAAACTTGTGCTTAGTTTGTACTGTGTAACTAAAACCCATTCTACTATTTTAATTACTGTATCTGTTCGTTAAATGCACTATACGCACCTATCAGTCTGATAGTGTCAGAGTCTGTCCGGCTACAATTACTCTTTTTGCAATCATCTTTAAAGCAAATCTGATTTACATACAGCTTACAAGCAAAATTTCATCAAAAACACGCGCAAAACTCTATGCTATTTTCTTCAAACACAACATTTTTTAGCATTTCCCATATTTATCAGCAATACTTGCTCATGATGAATCTTTTCTTCTATCAAATAATGAAATGCTTACAGAATACAAGGCTAATTAGATGTTTAGCTAATCACTACTTAACTCAACTTGAAATTTAGCAATCTAATATTACACTATACATAGGTAAGCAATTATCTTCATGTTTATGACGTACTATTACAAATAAGACCAACCAAACAAGATATTAGATTTTCACAATTCTAACCATGTTCTCTGTTCAGAAATAACCAATGTTTCTTATCTCCTTAGCCCTTACCTCAAGTCAAGGACAAAAGTCTGACCTTAAATTACATTACAAGAGAGCATAATTTTCTGCAGCATACCAATGATCCAAAATAATTGAAAGTCTGCAAAAATTCCTTCCAATATTACTGCATCAAATCTAACGTATTAATTCAAATTTATAATGGCTGGTTCACTACACTAAACTAATCTTGAACAGCTTTCATATCAATTTTCTGGGTGCATTAACTTGTTTCACATTATGAAAGAACACCACTCAATGAACCAGGCTATTCGCATACCCACGGCCATCGTAATTCCCTGCCACATGTTCCCTACTTAACAAAACGGCCGTCGAATGAATCCGATTGAGATTTTAAAAGAGTAACTGGTATCTTGAAACACAGGTGGCGCTATGAATTAGAAGAAGAGACGTTTACTAAAAGTAACTGAATATAGATATGGGATTATGATAAACTACTTCAGCGGATACTTAATACATGTATGAAATTGATATTTAACCAATAACAAAGCATATAATTACAATTGAATAGAGGTGTATATTTTTAAATGTTCCAACGAAAACGGGCGAAATTGCAACTGCAATAATATTATTATGACACGGTTCAAGCCCGGAGCACGTATTATTCATCATATTTATTGAGATACTAAAACGTTCCTTGTAATGATTCAAAGCATTTGCAGATCTAGAAGACCAATGTAGTTTCAACAGAATATTGCAAAATATAAGACATTCTAGCACCATCACTTTAAACAAAGTTTTCAGATAATCTTTCTCTTAACTCCTAAGGATACAAACCAGAAAGTGATATATTAAAACTGGAAAAGCAGACACAAAGTTGCTTCCTGGCAGGGAGATATAATAGTTTATCAAAATAGCCATACTCAAAGTTTTATGGTAATGCGCGTCTAGTTTTCTCTTTGAGTAAGCACTTTACGTTTTTAACGACCAACATGCTTCTAGTTTTATGTGAACGTTATGAAAGCACAAGCATAATTTTACTATCAAGCAATTTAAGAGACTTTGTTATGAATCCTCTTTTACGTTTAATACGATTGAAATAAATACAAATACCAGAAGTGGTTCTAGTTTATATTACGTCATCTAAACATTAGTTTCAATGTAAAAATTGTGTTCTTCTGTATCAAGTTAGCGATTTGGGGAAATTTCAAACTTTCATGTTAGGGCAAACGATGCTTATAATCTTAGAATATTCGAATACTTTATTGTCGTCTTTGATAGGGTGACTAGACCCTCTTAGAGTACTGTATCTACATAGTTACATACATCCCGTCACCATCCAGTTTTACAAATTAAACACTTGCGATTAGAATAAAAAAAACTTGTTTTTCTGAATTTTTGCAATTATTAATTGTGTCAAAATTGTATAAACATGTAGGAATAGAAATATACCAGTGCTTTCCGAAAAACCATCAACAGCGGTTAACTATTAAACTTCACGTAATTTTGACAGCGTTTCACATCATCAAGGAGTCTATTGTTAACACTGTTCAAAAATCAACTGAGAGAAAAATTAAGGAGGATATTATCCTCATTGTCAAGCTCAAAGTGAACCACTCCCACAAGCAACTAGTGTTTCTTTAAACACCTAAGGAACACCTCCTCAACACGAATGCTGGTGATCTTCAAAGGTCAGAGTGAATCGTGGTAAATGAAAGATGTGTTAAACTCACATTAGTTCTGTTTCTGAAATGACTAAATTGTTACTAATATAATGTGCTACCACACGAGTATTAATACTGTATAATTTTAAATATTTGAAAGAGACGGCCTACGCTCCATTAATCTTGCCTCACCCCTTGGTAAAAACTAGTGCGGAGGAAAAAGAGACGGGTTATTGTGAAAAATCCGCGAATGTGTAAACATGTGTAATGTTCAGTTAATAAATATTCTTCATTATGATTGCTCCATGACGGTGTTTTACTTACTGCTTCGTAAGCTAATCGATATACAGTTCATTGCTCTCGACTGCATTATTTTTATTCTGCAATCAACATTTAAATTAGGTCTACCGTAACCTGTTCGATTCAACAACTCTTTGTTTCACGTATACAGGCGGTTATAACCATATCGTTGGTAACAGCACCGTAACATGCACAACGTAACGTGCAAAAATAATAAACGTTAGCTTATCATGTGAGAAATGCTCCCTGATATAGGTAGGTTTTAGATAAACCATTAGTTAAGAACGGATTCCAAATCAGGGGATTGCAAAAGTCTTCCACGCACAGAGAAAGGTAGTGACCAAAATTTTTTACTAACAAAATGCGACCTTTTATTGAGGAAAATAAAAACGGATTAAAAGGATACTCAAATTAGATATAGAAAAACTAATCGACAACATGTTCGCTAAAAATATAATAATAGAACAGATATTAAAGTTGACAAAGACAAAAGAGGTTAGCAGTTTTTAGTGAAGTATAATTATAGAAAGCAACCATTATATTAAAAACTAAAAAGTACGTAGTTGGGATAAAATGGATAACTCAAAAATCTTTATATAATAGAAGAGGGGAGGAAAGAAGAGTGTTGCAACGGAAAAAATAGGCGCAGGTATGGGAAAACTTATGAATATGATAAATTGCTCATGTAGAAGAAATAAACTGCAATGGCTAGAGAATAAGCATGACGAAATGGAAGCAGGGTTAAATAACGACAAACTGACAAGCCACAATTAAACAGAATTAGTAATAGCAAAGGGAAGTAATGTAAGACGAAGCAGATATAAAGCAGGTTAAAGATACATCGCATAGGTAGAAAAGATATACAGAAGCTCTCTAGTTTGCTGAAAAGAATTTAATCAATAAAAAAACACTTAGATGATAAGAAAAGCAACTATATTGAGAAAATTTGTAGGACTAGATCAATTGCCAGCAGAGTTAATTAGATATGACGTTAAGTACAAAATGTACTATATAAGCTGATAAACAGGCTATACAAAGGAGGAGAATTATCCTCAGATTTTGCAAAAAGCAGATTATTGATGTTCCCTAAGGAAGCAGTATAAAAGTAATTCAAAACTTTAAGACTGGGTCTGCAACACCGCACGCACGAACGAAATGGCACAAATTTTGTTTGGATTTTGAAACAGCAGTGATACTAATGTAATTTTGAAAAAAAGATAACAATAGGAAACCCACCGTAATATGAATTATCGAAGTCGTAAAAGCTTTTGACAATGTAAATTGAAAGACACTCTTAACGACTTTAAAGAAAACAGATATACATTAAGTCAGATGGGTAATTTGATCTGTTATTCTCCCATATGGGGGCGGTTCCCCTAAGTTGAATTACACTGGCCTTTTTCTGTGACTGAAGGTCACTAAAATCTACCGCAGCCACCAAGGTTCGACGCTAGCCCCGCCAAAGTTTGTTTACACTCTGCTGCACACCCATATCTACCTGTAAAAAGGTAGGGTGCAACCTCACACAGCTAGAGCTGTCTGAGAATATCTGCATGAGGTGGGAATTACACGTCTTGATTGGCCAGCACTTAATCCGAATATGAATCCAATTGAACATGTCTGAGATGAGTTGTGACATCGTATTCGCCGACATGCACCAGCACCAAGAACTGCCCAGAAGATGAAGAAATTACTATTGCAGGAATGTGATAACATTGACCAGAATGTAATGTATGCTTCGTCGATTTCAAGCAGTCAATAACACAAAACGAGGAATACACGTTATTAGTAATTATGTTTTTCATTTTTATCCCCATATTGGTCCTATGTCCAATTTCATTTAAAATGTAAATTTGTTGGTTTAGCACAATAAATCCTTAAAACAAAAAGATACGTTTTGTGATTTATCGTTGAATTTTTTATTTGCTACAGAGTATAGTACAATCGTTTACAAATGGCCAGTATAAGCTTAAAACAAAAAATTCCATCAAGATATAATAACTAGACGTTGACCTCAACTTTTTGCTCGCAAGTGTATTTTATTTCCAGAAGTAATTGACAAAATCTTTTCAAAATTCCCAATAGCCCAACAACTTTACATCTGTATGCAACATAAAATCTCCATGTTTTTTTTCCAAAAAAGCTAGACAATTACATCTTTAACTTCTCGCACGTAACGAATTAACTATCTTAAAAGCAATCTTCATTACACCATGGATCACTTCCCCAAGTTTCAAGTACCATAATTACGAATAACGACAGTGTGGCATTCTAGATTTTGCGTCTGGCTTTGTAAAAAAAGATAATTGCGCACACAGGTTACCTTTCTGTATATGTACTCTCATCTTCCGGATTTCAGGTGGAGAATCGGGCAAGTGTGTGCGCGCACATATCTGTGTGTGCGTGTGTGAGCGTGTGTGCATGCGTGCGTGCGAGAGTAATGCGTGCACAGAAATTTCTACGCGGTCGTCCGGTTAAACGCTGTCAATGTTTTGGCAATCTCTACTCTAAGGTCAAATGGTTAGTCTCCATCTGTTCAGTGAATGAGTTGCAAATTTAAAATGAGTAGTAAAAAATTTTTTCAGCTAACGAAATTCTGTTTAACATCATTAATTTATTTAGGTCTTTCTTTGAACTAAAATTCTATTATGATTGGTGTTGACACAAAAGTTTATATTGTTTTCTACGGCAGATTCGTGAATTTTAGAGAAACAGTATTTATTAGGTATATTTACTCTGCCACAGTTTTATGTATGTGCAAGTTATTATAAACTTCAAAGACCCACTCATCTTCAGATATTTGCCACTAGAGATTTCAAAGGATTAATTAACTTTTTTAATTAACTCTGAATAGGTTTTGGATTTGTGCGGAAAAGTATTTCTCTGGCATGAGTCTAGATAAGAACATAATACACACAGAACCCGTATGGTAAAAGTTGTAGATAAGCTTATACACTTCAATCAGTTTCAGCATATTATTGAAAAGTTTTCCATAATAACTCCAATGTTTAGCGTCGTAAAGGCATATTATGGAAACTAATTATGGAGATAAGTCCTTAGGTAGACTGCAAATGAGTTTGAAGGCTTACTACGATTAAATACGAATAATCTAAGAAAGAATATTATTAAAAATTCTAGAACATTTTATGATTACATTTAATAGCAAAGACATTGCAGTAACAAATATGTCTAATGCATATGAAGTTGTTTGTAGTAGCCTCGCCTGAAGCTGAGAAACTTCCACCTAAGCAACTGTCGTCCCACGCAAATACAAAGAATTAAATGTTTTCTACAATGTGGTTTAACGCGCCTTGTAGTCAAACTTTACATCTATAAAATTTATTTCCAGTGTTCAGATTCAAAAATATAGTTTTATAAAAGTTACCGAATCAGGATAAATAAATAATTTTTCATAAGCAGGTGTTTATTTAAATCATCATGTGAAATTGATCCTTCATTCGAATCTGGTTGTTGCATTTAGCAACGTCCAACAACGTTACTCGTTCTAGACATAAGACAGTTTTGAAAATTTTAAAGAACTAATGTGACTTTCAAAATCAAAGTTTGTTATTGGGTAAATATTACTTGAGTGCAAAAGAGATAGATTAAATCAAAGCATCATACAATTTCCTTGGCTTAAGCATTTTAAGGTTTATAACCGTTTTAAGTTAATTTTGACAAAATATTAAACAAAGGTCAATTTATTTTAACAATTACTAAAGTATTTACGAAATTATTTCAAGTAGTTCTAACGTCGCACTAAGATTTGGCTCAAAAATTAACATACCGTACGACATGATTAAACAGCTAAGGACCCTTTTTAAATCTAAATAGCGGTGCAGCCAAAATAAAAACGTTTAATTACAAATACGCACGTACAGGTTTTCAACAATTAATTCTCAAAGTGTGTCTGTGAACAATACGACGGCGTCTAGCTTTATCCTTGATTGGGAGTGCCCTGTTCTGGAAATTTTAGACGCGTTAAATACTCCAGTACATGTGACGATCTTTCAGTAGTATAAGTGGAGCTGGAAAGATGCATAGATGCCGAGTACATCTGAAGGGATATTATGGTGTCCTACTGGTGTAGAATGTATTACCAGGCATTAAAACAACTTGTTTACAGTCATAAAAACCCATATGAACGTAGTTCATTTTGCCCTGACCACGATAACTACGCCTGCAATAAGAGAGGGAAACACATATAAACAGCTCCGAATCGACCCGAAATTCAGTCTCAAATCAAGCAATCGCCATATCTAGCAAACCTTTCATTCATTCCTGACATTACACCAATTGAGAGACCATTCGTAAATTAAAAATGACAGCTATAAACTAGACTAAACAGAACTTCGTTGAAGTTACATCATGCGATGAGTCAAACTAACGAAAAAACTGTGGAAGCTTCTAGAAGATTGTGATGTATCTAAGATTTTATTATATAAAAACAGGTAAATAATTAGGAGGGTTCATTTCATTCAAGGTCGCTCATTTATAATGGCCAATCTATTTCTAAAATTTATGTTGGTAAATATGAATTGTAAGGGTTGTAATTTAAACTGCATGTTCGACGTTTAAATATTGATTAAAACAATATCTTTTTAAAAACGTATGGAGTAAAATACAACGTATAAAAGTAAATTCTATTGATATGTGAACGACTTAAATGGAAATCCGAATTATGGAGTTAAACCCCAAAACATTTCATATGTGAGTAACAAAATTTTCTTTAAAACTTTTATGGACAAATTTAATATTCTTGTATTACCCTGTCTCAGCGTAGCTAATCAGCGACGTTGAGCAGACATTTCTGTAAGAGTCAGATCACCTTGAGATTTGACCTCTAAATTTCTAAAATCAACACTATCCCTACACAAATAATCTTCTATACGCAAAATAAAAACTAATATTATCTTAATCTAATTAACATAATACAATATAATAATATATTACACCAATTGATCTTCTAGGTTTAAAACAAAATTATGCTTGTACTTTGTATTATCAGATTCGTACTGACATTCTTATCTTAGTAGCAACCTGTTTTTGCTTTTAATTGCTATCCGTTAAAATTTACTGCATAAAAAAATTTCTGGTTCCAAATTTTTAGCTCTACATTTTATTCGATCTTCATAAGTCGAGTAAAAAGTACTTTTATATATTAAAATAGCTAGTGACTTTGCACCAAGATAACTTGTCATTCATATTAGAGCAATAATTTGATCGTTGTTGCACCCCATAAAAGCTATTCATTAACTATCTATTAATGATCTAATGTCGAGGTACTTATGTTCAAATCTTGACTGACTGTATAAATGGATAATGCTAGCCATTAAATTCCGTCTTTGTATTATAACACAATTTTAATACGCTATTGTTATTTTAATCTCCATTACATTCGCAAAGATGAGTCATTCTCATTATGCTGCAATAAACTACTATTTTCAGTGTTTTCTTATCTCTAATAGCCTGTCAGTTTACAATTTATAGCGACCATAAAATATTTCTATCTTTTATTAGAGAATGAAGCTAACGGTTGGTTATCTTTCTCCCTTACGAGTTTCTGTAATAATTATAGCCATTAAAACGCGTTATCTTATCTTGTTTATAGTCCTTCTCGATGTTATCGCAAGCATTCATTCATTGGAAATAATTAGCTGTCCTTTGCTTATTTGGCAACATTATCGAAGCAATAGTTTGTTTAAACAAATAAATGCCGTATTTTTCGTACAAGATAATTAGCTTGTTAACGTAAATATAATGAATTCTCAAAAAGCCTGGAACTATTTGTCTTTCCAAACAGTGTATTACGATTAATAAATGATATTTTTAAAGAAGATTGAAGTATTCTTAAAGTGAATGGATCCTTACCTTTAGAACCATTATACGACGTTTATAAATTCGATAAAACATATTTTTCAGAATAATAAATATTTATACACGGATTTTAGAATGCTTTATGATTCGGGTTCGTTTTTAAGTGGTATGTGTCAACATTATATGTACCTAAAGAGTGTTAATTTACATGGAAATCCTGAGAGAATATTATACAAAGTAAAAATTAAATATTGAAAAATTTTACTTTCTTAGCTTTAAGTCTGTCTGTTTTCTCACAGAATGTGGTACTCAATGACTTCCTGTGACCTCCTTATCACATCATTTTATATATAAACTGAATTTTAAAATTAACAGTTTTAACGATTTGATTAGTTTTGCTGTTATATTTTAAAGGAAACATTACTTCAGAAAATCAATATAAAAATACTTCCTCATTTAAAATATAACAGCAAAGCTGATCAAATGTTTAAAACCGTTAATTTCAGTAATCAGTTTATATATAAAATGGTATGATTAGGAGGTCAACGAATTCAGTTTAAACAAACTCATTTAAAATGAAATGACTGAACTCCTAATCTACAACAAAGAAATTTAGTTTATTAGATCAACTGTTTGGATTGTGGTCAAATGTATTTCGGACAAGCTTTATAAAATTTAAAATAGTGGATAGTTCGACCTAAAAGCACCATAATATAATAATCAAATGCGTGCCCATAAACTAAACACATGCTAGAAAATAATTATCAACTTAAAAAATTAATCAAATCTATTTGACTGAATCTAAAGAACTTTTTGAAATATGTAATAACTATCAAAATTTATATATAATAAACGAGAAACAGACAATGCCAATTTCAGCTGTTTTTATAGTTCCTTATTAAGTATTTAAAAACCAAATGGTCAAAACGATATTACTACGTAATGTATCCAAGTCTCTAATTGCAGATGTTATTAAGATTTTAATAGCAGGCACACCAACAGACACCTCACACTAATGAACGCCCATACAAAAAAACACACGTGTGCCCACATACACACCTACGCCGGCATACAAACGCGTACACTCACAAATCATCGGCTAAACAAAGTACTCGCTACAAGACAAAATTTGCAATGACAAACAGAACAGTTCTTAACTCGTGAGAAAACACATGCATTCATGTTTCCTATTATTTCATACACACACACGTGTGCGCGCACGCACGCACGCACGTACGCACGCGCTCACTTACGCGCGCGCACACACACACACACACACACACACACACACACACACACACACACACATACACAACATACAAAATAAATTAATAAACATATTGCTAGGAAGAAAACACAACTTCGTTTGATATTCAGCAACTTCAGATTTACGAATATTTAAATTAAGAAATCAAGAACAAATATCACATGCCAACACTTTTTCGAAATATCTGATTAGGTGATTGATAGACCTTCAAAATAAGACATGTGGTATAATTGAAAAGTTCTTCGCGTTTTATAAATTTTACTTTCAAGCAATATTCATAAAAACAATTAATTATTTATTATTGTGTGATGTAAATTGCAGTTACGGTAAAAATAACTTATCTTATATAAAACTCCCATTTCAGATGAAGCTGCACCTTGCCGAAGTTCTAGATTACTAGAACAGGTGAAATGGCTTGCGTGTTCTAATGAGCTAAAGAGACAAACTACAGGTCCAACCAAAGTAGGAGGGTCGTTAGTGAGGAACCAGACTAAGAGAGGTCCCCGAAAGAGGGCAGCGGCTCCTTCAGTACTTAAATTGGCAAAGACTATAGAGGTTGCTGTAACAGTCTAAGACACGCTACCGCGATGTGAAAGGCAACTAGAAACCACCACATTACCTCCCGAGTACACAGCATACCTAAATTATAATAAAATGATGGCATTCTCTGTGGTAAAAGATTCCGGAGTTAAAATAGTTCCCCATTCGGATCCCCGGGAGGAGACTACAGCGGAGGATGTGATCGGAAAGTTCAGAATGAGTTAGGAACATTTTGCGACTCGGAGCGTGGAATGTTAGAAGCATGAAGCAGGTAGGTTAGCTAGAGAACCTAAAAATCGAAATGAACAGGTTAGCACTAAACATAGTAGGGATCAGCAAAGTTCGGTGGCCAGAGCCGGGGGATTTTTGGAGTGAAGACTTCAGGGTAATTCATACAGGAGCAGAGGAAGGAAATTTGGGTGTGGGGATAGTTATGCGGAAAAAGATAGGATACTCTGTAGAAAATTACCTACAAAAGAACGAAAGAGTACTCACGGTTAGATTAGAATCTACACCGGTAAACACAGTAATAATACAAGTATACATGCCCACCTCCTAGCTACAGTGACGAAGAGGTAGAAGCGATCTACAAAGATATCAAAGACATATTAAGATACGTAAAGGACACGAAAATTTAATAGTTGCGGGAGATTTTAATGCAGGGAAAGTAGGTAGGTAGGTAGGGAATGAGCGGTAGTAGGTTTATTTGGTTTAGGCACGAGAAACGAGAGGGGAAATAGGTTGGTAGAATTTTGCGACAAGAACAATTTAATCATCACAAATACATTATTTCAACATCATGCTAGAAAACGATATACGTGGAAGATGCCAAGAGATATAGGAAGATATCAAATAGATTACATTCTTGTTAGACAACGGTTTAGGAATCAAGCAAAAGACTGCAGAAGCTACCCTGAAGCAGATATAAATACTGACCACAACATCGTAATTATAAAGGCCGCACTTAAATTTAAAAATTAAAAAAAAGAAACAGAAGAAGGCACTTCGAGATATAGAAACTAAAAGATAAAGATATTCAAGAAAGATTCGAAAAAAGTCAAATGAATTGCTAAAAGATATCGAAAAAATATCTGATACTAAGGAAGTAGAAACAGAATGGAATAATATTAAATCCAGCCTAGACATGCCGGCCAGAGATATTCTGGGGTATACACAAACAGACAATAAGAAACCGTTGATAACAAAAGATATTCTGAATTTAATAGAAGAAAAACAAAGATACAAAAATGAATCAGACGAAACAGGAAAACAGATATAATGCCATAAAATGGGAAATTATTCGCAAATGCAGGAAAGCTAAAAAACAATGGATCGATGAAAATTGCAAAGGGGTACAAACTAAGATGGAAGTATAGCAAAAATATAAGGGTCGCGGGAAGAAACGTCATTATAGAAAATGCAGAGAAAGTAGGTAGATGGCAAGAATATATAGAGAATTTATATGCAGGAGAAGAACTAACTGCATTAGAACAGGAATCAGAAATTGCAAATGAAGTCTTGAGATATCCTGTACTTAGAGATGAGTTTGAATTAGCATTAAGGGGTTTGAAAAATGGTAAGGCGCCGGGTACAGATAAGGTACAAGCAGAAACTCTAAAAGTCGCTCAATAAGTATCAGAACGTCTCTTCCAACTTGTAAGCTATATGTATGAGACAGGCGAGATGCCCAAAGATTTCAAACGTAACATCATAGTAACTATACCAAAAAAAAGGCGCAGATAGATGTGAAAACTTTCGAACAAAAAATTTGACAACACACGTATCAAAAATGTTAACTAGAATTATACAAAGACGAATGGAAAAACGAGCTGAAGAAATACTAGGAGAAGACCAAGTTGGGTTTAGGCAAAACAGGAGAACACGGGAGGCTATCTTAGTTATGAGAGTGATAATGGAGAAAACAATAGAAAAAAGGAAAGCGTGTATATAGGGTTTGTAGATCTGAAAAGGCATTCGGCAATGTAAAATGGGAAAAAAGTTTGAAATACTCAAAGAAATTGGAATGAGTTGTAGGGATAGACGAATAGTACACAGCTTATACAAAGAGCAAACAGCAGTAATAGAATTAGAGCAGGAACATAGTAAAGTAAACTTTAAGAAAGAGGTGAGACAGGGACAATTCCCATTAATTTTTAACTTTTACATTGAGGAGGCAATGAATACTGTCCAGTGCAGGAAGACTTTTGGAATTACTATGCAGGGACAAAAATTTGATATGCTAAGATTTACAGATGATATAGCGGTATTAGCAAGGAAGAGTTAGAAGCTGTTCTTAATGAAATGGAAACGGTTCTAACAGAGATATACGGTATGAAAATTAACAAAACTAAAACTAAAGTACTAGTAGGAAAAAGAGGGGAAAATAAATCAAAAACAAGAATACAAATAGGTAACGAGAACTTACAAAGGGTTAAGGATTTCTGCTACCTAGAAAGTCAAATAACGCAAGATGGGAAAGGCACAAAAGATATAAAACAAAGATTAGCACAAGGCCGTGCTATATTTAACAAGAAAAAGCAACTACTGTGTTCAAAGATAACAAACATAGAATCAAGGAAAAGATTGCTTAAATATATGTGTGGAGCACAGCACTGTACGGCTGTGAAGCCTGGACAATAGGAGAAGCGGACAAGAAAAAGGTAGAAGCCTTTGAAATGTGGTGCTACAGACATATGATGAAGATATCATGGACAGACAAAATTAAGAACGAAGAAGTACTAAAATGGTAGGGGAAGAAAGAAATATGTGGAAAACGGTAAAAAATAGTAGAGATAGGATGATAGGCCACATACTACGGCAAGAGGGAATAGTGAGGAATATATTAGAAGCAGAGATAGAAAAAAAGAGAGTAGAGGTAGACCTAAGTTAGACTACTGCACACATATAGTGAAAGATGTAGGCTGTAGGAATTTCAGGGAAATGTGTGGGCTAGCTCAGAATAGAAATCAATGGAGGTACGCATCCAACCAGTCCCAAGAGGGATTAATTAATGACGAAAAAAGTAACTATATTTAAACATGATGATTATTATAAGCAATTACACTATTGGTTGGGCAATATTCTCAAATAATGTTGTGTATTTACTGGAAAACTATCCATTCGGCAAATGTCTAAATGTTGGGAGATCTTGGCAGCTACAGGTTTCTTAATCCCCCCCCCACTGAATCTCGGTGAAATAGGGCATAAAATTAGAAAACAATGGAAGGGGAACCGAGCTGTATACAGGCTGTGTGAGAAATTCAGGGAACTGAGTAGGCCTGCTCCGAATATAAATAAGTGCAGGTACGTGTTCAACCAGTTTTGAGACGGAAAACCTAATGAATGTAAAAATAAGCGCAGATAAATCTGATGATTATTATAAACAACTACAGGTGTTGTTTGTGAAACATCTGCAACTAATGTTGACTGTGCGAAAAGATATATTGGAAAAAATATTAAATTGGTAAATGTTCAAGTGCTGTGGGAACTTGGCAGCCACAAGCTGCTTACCCCCCTTCACAACCACTGAATATCGTAGAAATAGTGTATATAATTGTAAAACAATAGAAGGGGGCCAAACTGCATCTTACAAGAAAGAACAGCGCCTATGATGAAAGATAACAAACAGAAACAAGAAGAAAATTGTTGAAAGCGTTGGCGTGGAGAACAGCACAGTATGCCTATGAAATACGGGCAGTAGGAAAAGCAGCTGTGTTTCAGATGTATGAGAAGAAAAGTATGGACAGCCAAAGTTAATAACAAATAGGTTATAGAAATAGTAGGAGAAATAGAAGGGCAGAATACGTTCTAAGGCATTTTTGGGGAATAGTATGGGATACATTACAAGCAAAGATAAGAAAAAGGAGGTAGATGTAGACCTAGATCAGATAGTGATTGCTGCAGTCTGTGCAAATTTCAAGGAAATGTATAGGTTAGTTCAGAATAGGAAACAATGAGGCTACGCGTCTAACCAGTTCCAGGACTGTAGACCTAATAATGATGATGGTATAAAACAGATTAAGCATCGTGAGCAAGCAACACTAATTCTTTATTTAATAGTTCAAATTATACAAATAACGCACGGTGTTATAAGACATTCGCAAGGAATTATCCTCCAAGAACAGGCTACCTTGTCTCTGTGACGTTACAGTGAGTTTCACTAGCTATGCCTGAACAAACACTATAGGACGTTTGAGGACCCCAGATGATCCGCTGTTTTCCCACTTAGGTATTTGCTTGATTTTATTTTTTCTAAAGCCTTCAATACACGGTGCTATTGAAATTGTTCTTCAACAATTCTATACTACAAAACTCAACGTAGCAAATACTATTTACTTTTATTCAGTAAAGCCCTATTCCATATACGATATATACATTAAGCCCTGTCCATTTTATCATTATTAAGAATGGCTTGCATTTTGACTTGAATCAACGTCCTAAATTAAAAATCTTGTTCAAGTAAAGTTGAAATCGAAAACCAAAAATCAAACGAATATCATAGAAAAGCAAATTTTTGTAAATTCTCAGCTATTTTAAATCTTTGTTTAGTTGAACTGTCAGTAATGACCATATCAGTTTTAGCATAGACCATAAACGTCTGCCAAAAAGGAAACCACCCACCATGTCTGGAAAGCCGTCCCCAATATCGTTTTTCAAAAATATATTGCTCAATAAGTCAAAGGAACTTCTTGCATAAAACCAAACCGCCCTGTGTTCTTAGAAGATATAAATTAGTTTCATACTTCGTAGTAAGTGATGGCCCATGCTACTTGAGGAACACAAATTTACTCTAGTTACTGTATCAATAATACTACGTGTTCCGAGGCGTTGCGGTGTCGTATTAAATGCTAATCGTTGATGTTTCTTTCACTTTAGTAATGGTCAACATTAAGCCAAGACGTGAATCACTACCTTTAACAATGTAGCTTCGTGTGTTCAATTAAGCTGTATTAGTATTTGTAGCAAAGTAGTGGTTTCGAGGACAAGTAGTTTCGCTCGCGCTATCAAGCGTGTTAGCAGTACTGAAGAGTAGTGTCAAATATTTTGCCTGAGGGTACGTTTATAAAATCTATATTTACTACTAGTCAAAATGATACTAAAATTACACAAACTCTAGCACCGCCTAAAGGCTTTGCATGGCCTTATAGCTCCCGATGTATACCATATCCTGCTGCTGTGATAAGGTATTTCCCGAAAAAGAAGTAAGATCGGTACATTAAAGAATAAATGTACATAATCGTGCTTCAGGTCTAGCCAATACAGTCACTAAGATGGTGCTTTCCGTGATTAGTTTATAATTTCTATTTATGTACTGATTCAGAAATTCTATGCCATTGGGAGATAGCATAATGCATAGCCTAACGTATTAAATTTTTGGTGAAACCTCATGTGCCAATGAGGAATGTGGTCCAGAACTGACAAATTGAAATGTCATTCATTTTCTGTTTGTAATTTTCTAATCGTTAACATTTTTAAATTTAACACTATCAAATATCAGAAGCATTGAGAGGTAGTGTTTCATTAACGCTAAAATGCTTCTGTTTTTATGATCTATTTCGGCTAAGCTTTAAATAAAATTGCAAAAACAAGGAACAAGTAATGGCCTTAATCCAAATTCTCTACAGCTATCTATCTTTATGAGGAGCTTATACAGAACACGTACTTAAGCACGCCGTAAAGGAGTGAAAACTTCCATGAAAGTTTTTATTAGTACAACAAGACCTCAATATACTATATACGTGAACAGTATAACTAACTAGGATTGCTTTTTAAAAATTTACCGTCAATATAGAAAACTAGAATATTGCGGGTATTCTACGACCGCAAGTTTTTCTGAGGTAGCTCCAGTTAAAAACTATTTACTCTCTATTTATCAACATCTATTCTTGACGCTTACTTAGGTTTATCGGTGTTGTTTATAAAGCTCTATATCAAATTTATGATATTTTTAAAATTATTTTTTTAAGGGCTGGTTTGGAGGATATACATTGCGTTATATAGAGCAACAATTAAATTTGAATCAAGTACAGATGAAATGAAAACGAATCGATCACTTTTAGTAGAAATGATGCACACTATAAAACTATGAGAAAATGCATTTGTAATCAATACTTCTTTCAAATAACCTCGATAATCTCAGGGCAACGATGGCTCGCTCTATATTCGTATTCTCCACCAACAACTCATGTAGGAGAGACCTAAGAAAGAAAAACTTCTAGGGAAGGAAAAAGGGTAAAGATAAAAGTCCTCTTTGGAAAACTGTGTTACGTGCAGTTTCTGCATTTGAATATTTATCAACGATTTTGGCTGTCTTTTCAATTTAAGCGTGAAAACAAAAATAATATTCCTTCGTGATTATCAGATAGTAAATTGGACCACCATAACATAAACTCTTACCTGATATCACAAGGTCGAGAATTTCTTATTAACAATGAAAGCCCAAGGTAAAGTTGGATGGAAAACGGCTTGATGAAAAGAAAAACTCTTTAGACATAAACGGCTAGTAGAGTGTTAGCTCTGGGTAGATCATGAGCTTGGGTCATGGGTTGTCAAATGATCAAAAATATAGAGAATGAGTGCCACCGTATTTTTCAATACAACAACCTACAAAAATTATCTGTGCTTGTATTAGGGGAATGCGGAAACCTTACGTCTACACCACTAATATAGCCACAGAACCTGAATTTCACCTTTGTAAAGCACTTACCAAAGTCTCAATTACCAGATGCCATACAGATGTCTCGACTCAACCTGTGAACAAACAAATGCACAACATGGACACCGTTTGTGTCCTTAAAAATATTTACCAAAAATAATATACTAGAATTTAAGTTCCAACAGTATACACCCAGGGTATTTGTTATTATTAGACACAACGTTTGCGCATGAATGACCTATAAATCTTACTTGAATTTTTTAATAATAAAAGAGTTATGCAAAAATGGATTCTATTCAATTAAATTCTTTTGATTTGTTTTAACATACTCTTTTTCAACTAAAATGTTTACAGAACAAAAAATTAGTATGGTTTTGTATTCAAAAAAACATAAAGATCTCTAAATCGAATATTTCTGAATAAATTTACTAAAAGTATGAGCTCTCTTAATAATTCATATTGCATTTTTTAATTTTTAGCCATCTGTAGTACTACGTTGACTTCACAATTAAATTTAATTATTTAACTTCTCATAAAGTTGCATCTTTCAACATAGAGTTAGTTTTACTTAATATGTATAAAAAGAATTCATCACGTTGTTTAAGAATCAAATTACTTGTCCTCAAGATTGCTAAATATATTTTTAATTAGAGTAAGATAACATGTGATACTTAAATTGGATAATTAGATATTTTTGACATCATGTGTCAATAACAACTTTCTCAGTGTACTTAACGTTATCTATTTGTGAAATAATTACGATAGGCAAACTGCTTAGCCATCTTTAAAAATTTTGCCAAGTTACAAATTTATAACGGAATCTTTCTTTTACTATTTAATTTTTAAGTTACTTAAATCAAGGTAAAGCTTCAATCTTTTATCTTTTGTAAAACTTTTAAATAATTATGAATGAGATTAAAGACTAAGTATCACTCACGTTTCGAAGTACAGTACGACCAAAAGAAATTGAACTATGACATCAGATGTGGGATATTCCATAATCATCTGCAATGCACAAATAGGAAACGCATGATTACGATTGAATTTATTGCTGGAACTATGAAAAATCTTCTGAACAAAACATTATTTTACCAAACCAATTCTCCTTTAAGTACGTCCTATAAATTTCTTGTATTTGGAATCTCAAACTAAATTTTCTTTTCAGCATTATATACGACAATTACGATATTAACGACATCCGTGATATTAACTACTTTATAATATTACTTCCATGATATTAATTGTATCCATACTATTACCTACTTCCTTGATATTGCATGTTTTAATGATGAGGAAACCTATAATTCTTCGGCAAGCAGGAATCGATTGAGCAGCTACAGGTGGAACACAAAATAAAATCTGCACGCTATAACTGCCAAGAACCACTTTCCGTCACGAAGGTTAAAACAATTCTATTTTCTTGCGGACCGTATTACAGGCCATGTGCCTGTCTAACATCTTGACTTTCTATGCCGCTGATAGCAGCTTACCTGTTTAGACGCTGATAGAAAAGTGACACGAAATGACAACTTGACGAAGCTTATTGTAGGAACTTAGACCTATAAAGCAGAGGAGCGCATATGCTATTGTAAATTTTATGAATTATTTTTAGGGATCAAAAATTTATAAATTATATTTTTATTTTATTGCGATATTATTTTAGATTAATAGACAAAGTGTAACTGCGTAAAAAATACGTTACAAGCGGTTGCTATTTAATTACTTCTCATTACGTTAAATACTTCAAATTATTGTATTTTGATATAGTGTTAAAATGTTGTGTTCTGTTTTCAGCAACGTTCGTTCTCCTAAATATTTACATCGAGTTTGTACGTTTTATAATTTCAGTGTTGGACGTTAGGTAACTCAAACTACGCGTCTTTATAATTAACACGAGGTTTATTCTATATATTTCTTATCTTAAATGTAACACGTTAACGTATATTTGTGTGGTTGAGAGCGCTAGAACCGGCTGCTATTGTTGGTCGTTTCATTTCTTAAAGATAATATAAGTTTTGTTGTACGAGTTTTCTCAAATGACTCCTTTAAGAAATATTAGCTTCGTTTGTGTAAAATTAGAAATATTCTATTTCCTTTACTAAGGAGGAGCATAATTTTGTAGAATGTTTATTGAACAGTGACGTATAATCGTAAAAATCCTAGTATTGGCTTAGTTTCCCTGCTGAACATTCACAGATGTCATTCATATTCTAGATCTAAATAGATTCCCATTTCTTTTTGTTGTTAACAATTCGGAACTTTTACACATTTAACTAGAGAATTCTAATATCTATATGTGAAAACTTATCACATATTGATTGAAACTAATTAAATTCCTATAGTGATATTTTTACATTCAGTCAAGTGGTACTAAAGTGGTTGCTCCATTTAAAGTTCCTACTAAGAAAATTTTAGTAAATTTTGTCGATTTTTAAATTAGAGTGTAAAATGTACTGAACAGGATATTTCAGTATAATCGAATTAACATGAGTGCGGGTATGATGTGCAATGTGATCCAGCAGATGTCAACTACAAAAAGTAGCTGTCCTCCAACAGTGAATTATTATAACCTTTAGATCATGCTATAATAGACTAAAACAGCAATATTATGCGAGCTATGTCTTGCCGTTTTTTCTCTGCATCGTTTTAATGACTTCCATTTTTTAGGTTACTCATCGCACAACTAGAAATGTTGCTGTGTAGAAAATTTACTTTGCTCAAATCACCGAAATAGACTAATGGCCACAGCTGTTATTGGTTGAATATTAATTATAAAATAAGATCAGCATTGATGGTCTATAAGATTTTCTATGTAAAAGTTAAGAGTTATACTACTATTTAGGTATAGCGTTATTATCAAATTTTATACCGCTCCTGCGAAATAGATTTCGGCTAGTAGGGGTTTTTTTTACTCCAATTGTTTACTATTACATTTTTTTTAATATCTATCTAGGACTACTTTTAAGAAATGCTTGTGTAATATATTCATATATATATATATATATATATATATATATATATATATATATATCTTAAAACATCATAAAATGATTTAAAAGATATCTGAGGGTAAACACATTAATTTACCATTCCTATCAATGTTTTCTAAATTTAAAACACAATAAACTGATGATTGATAAATAATTACTTGTTAAACTATGCTAAAATGCTATTTACTGGTGGTGAAGCGTTTGAGATTTAAAAGAGGTGTTTTAGTTAACTGTTCCTCAATAAAACGTTTATCTAATGTAATTCCAACTGAATGAGCTTCGGTTGATTGTAAATGTCATATTAACTGTTTGATGGATACTCTATTTCATTAATTAATTAATGTACCATAATACCTGTAAAAGAATTTATTTTAGCATGTTTAGTTAGCATAAAGTAATTGTAAGATTTGTGGAATGTCAACCAATAATAATTAGTATAAGTGACACAAGTATCTGTTCCAAAATAAGAAGTATACATAATGATAATGAATTGATCATTGAGTGTAGTTCTTATACATTTTGTAAATAGTAGGCAAGTGAGAATTTTTGAGACTATCTCCTAGATGATAAGTGTTTAGAAAATAAGTTAGTTGATTTTTAAAAAATTTTGTAAAAAGATGTTTTGCTTTGGAGCTTGTTATTGAATTAATAAAAAATATAATATATCTATTTGAAATTTATCCCTTTTATTTGACCATCGTTACATTGGAGCAATATAAAGAATTTAATGTATGTGGAAGAATATGAGTGTATCTTATAATAATTAATAAGGTTATATACTACCAAGTGCAGTTAAGAAGAGTGATTCCAGTTATAGCGAACAAAGGGTCATCTTTAGTGTTGATGAAGAATAGCATCAGTAAGCTTCGAATATTTTGCAGTGGTTTCCCAGTCTAACAGGACAACGTTTTGTGCATATGTGGTCGTGTATTACAAGAATACATATTCATATAGCCGATTCTAAGTATACTGTTCCTGAGTTTTTATTTTCTTAGTCCTAGAACATAAAATAGAGTGAATCTAATAAAAACATAAAATTAAAACTTACTTTCTACAGGTATTAACTGCAAGCATCCGCAAGACGATTTTGTTTTATCATTTAAGAGGTCCATATGAGCAACTCAAGCACTTTCGGTGGAATTACAGGTATTTGAAATTAATCCTTGTATAAGCACCATTTATAGATATTTGTTAGTACTTTGAATCTCAAACGTTTATCTAAATTATACATTTGCGATTATATTTATCAATCTTTGAAAATAATAACGCCACATCTGCACTGCGAGAGGCTAAGTAGTCTTAACTAGATGACGCTTCATGTGGAAGTTGTTAATGTGCCTGTAAGGCAATCTGAGCCCACGTTTTCTTACAGAGTAGAAATATCTTGATATTATAATCCCTGAGAGTGTTTCAAAAGCCGTAGCATAAATAAACAAAAAATTTTTTTTATTTAATTTTACAGAAATACAAAAAGTTAGTAGAGTATTTTGCATCGTGGTTAAATATATGCATGTAATTAAGGTTGCGTTACTATCAGGAAAAGTTACCGCTATTTTTAAATATTTGAAAGGCCGACACCACCTTTATCTGTGAAATCATTTATTCTTTAAACTCTTTATTTTTATCAGATTCTTTATTCACAATAATATATATATATATATATAGTACAAAAGCATTTCTTATATATATATATATATATATATATATATATATATTGTAGTGGTTTTAAAAGGTTTAATTTAAGTATAAACAAGGTAAACACCCTGTATAGAGGAAACAACCAGAATTTACGTGCGAAATTTATTTCATTTAGTTCATTTTAAAGTAACACGTATTTCCATAATTTTACAATTAATGAATAAAATTTAGTTAGGTTCGTAAAGAAAATAAATTTTAGAAGCCAATGCAATTTATTTATTAATTTAATTGAGTTTAATTAAACGGGTCATTATGTCTAATACGCATAAAAGCATGAAAGATCAATAAATCCAAGGCGAATAGCTTTTATTGTAACAAACAAATATAACGGTTGGGTTGAAATACCATGAAAAGAAGCTTCTAGAAATGTTGTTTAAAGCGTTGGTTAATTAAACACCTGCATGTCTTCTAAATGTCAGGTTCC
Organism: Platerodrilus igneus; assembly: GCA_036346225.1. Taxonomy (NCBI): domain Eukaryota; kingdom Metazoa; phylum Arthropoda; class Insecta; order Coleoptera; family Lycidae; genus Platerodrilus; species Platerodrilus igneus. The sequence goes on from JARFIW010001116.1 coordinate 633,505, forward strand.
CCTTATTTTTATAGATAACAAGCAAGTTTCAAAGAATATTGGTTAAACGACCGTCGCAAAAGCACGTATACAAGTCCAACTGGAGTAAAAAGAACGCGGACAGTAATATCGATTCTCTACCACTCAAACAAGGTTAGAAGGAAACCTATAATATGCATAAGAAAGGGACAGCGTTAATATAGGCGGGATTTTTAAGACGTGAATGCATATACTATTGGTCGATAATGTTAGTTCTAGAACAGACAAACACGAGAATATTTGAAGTCGGGTTTATTGGAAAATATCGTAACGACGCGCTAAATTTCGAAGATTTCGAAAACGGTTAAAACAAAATTTGAAGAAGTGTTATTTTAAATTAACTTTTTCACGGAAAGAGCGGCCTAGAGGTGACATTCGGAGTCATATAAATACTCGAAGAGAATTAGCATCTCTCTCTATTAACTTCGATCTCTTAGTATGTTCACCGCTTCAGTATACGAGTTTGTAAGTATACATATTTTTAAATTAAATAGTACAGTGTTGGCCTCATAATTTGATACGCGAATACGTGACGAGTCTAAAATTTAATAGAGGTGCAACATTTATCTTAAACAAGCTCGTAAAGTGACGTGAAGTAACGTAAATTTAAATTAAATTAAACTAAAGTACGCAATTATGAAAGAAGTGTAATTAATTTGGATTTGGATTTGGATGTACCGTGAAGGCAGAGCAAACAACGCAACTTAGATGGGGTTCGTCTACAAATAGCTAAAAGCGGCCAGCAGAGTAGAGCGAAATCACTTAACGACGTCGTCAACGGAGTAGGGATCTTCTAGAAATTCCAGGTAACGCTTTAAAATTGTTGTTGTTATAGACTATGAAACTATGAAAATTGTGTGACGTGTGAGAGTGAATTTGAAGGTATTGTGCATTATTTTGCGTATTAAAAATAATCCGTATAACTAACATTATTATGGTATTTAAATAAAAATCTAAAGGTGTATATAAAGCTTACTAACGTTCTATCAGGAATTTTAAATTTTTATTGTTACGAGTACATGGGTTTTTTTTGTTTGTTGTAAGAGTATGCGAACTACAAAAGCATACATTATTCATAATTAACTGGGTTATCATGAGCTCACCATACTCCAGAGTATACGAATTTAAAATAAATTATAAATAAAGAAAGAAAATAAGGTATTATTCAGGGCCCATTTACTCCGGGTATATTCAATGTGTTTGATATTTTAAATTAAAATCCAGGACAGTACAAAAATAGGATTTATTGAGGTGTAGCTTGATCTCTGAAAAGTGGATAATCTTGAATTTTATTTGTAAATAGTGACAAAATAAATATTGCATGATGGTTGTATTATTTGTGGTTTTATTGAAAGTGTGCGTGAACGATACAAAGTATAATAGTGAATCTAGGAAGAGAGGAGGCCCAACTGAGCTAGCCTGGGAACTAAAGAAGAATTAAGGTGATGAAAAGAGGAATCTGGGTAAAAGATTAATTTCTTTTTAATTTTTTTATTGTGTTAAATTGATGACGATTTTGGGAAAATTAATAAAATTTTCGAATGGTTTTTTTACTCTGGCGAGGCGATTAACCGAAGGAACACGGCAATATATATATATATATATATATATATATATATATATATAAAAAATATTTTAGGTAGTTGATTAATTCAAGTCCTGTCCAAGACCTTATATTTTCTATCTTTCAATTACTAGCTCGATTTGAAATGATTATTTGGGCTTTGCATAAAAGTTGTTACGGTATTCTGGGCAAACACGAAAGAAAACAGTAAGAGTAGGTAAAGAAATCGTTTCAGTCAAATACCGCAGCAGAACGGGGACAGAATGGTAGAATTTGGGCTAGCTCAAAAACGTCGTAGAGGGCGTGGGTAAAATAGAAAGAACATTGGAAATCTCTGTAAAACTATATTGTTAACATTCAATCTCAAAAAACTGTACAAAACAATAAAATGCAATAAGTTGCGTAATGGTTTGATACGTGCTAGTAAACAAAGCGTCATAACATAAGCATATAAAATTGGTAAGAAAAATAAATATAACATCTTATAATCTAAATACTTACTTAATGGTTCACCTTAAATACACATAAAAGAAAATAAAACATAAACTATACAGTACTTCAGGAAAAGATATATACATAAGTTATCTATACATGCTGCATTGTGAAGTGCACCTCCTCAAGAAATAGTATAACATTAAAATTAGACACCCTAGCTTAAATTAATTAAATATTAAGTACTTTTAAAGTGATGCGTAAGTTCTTTTCGTTAATGTTTATACAAAAGACAAAAGAAACAGTAAAACGGACTAACACAAACTTTGAATAATTAATTTTTATTTTGAAGAACGATTATGACATCGTCGCTCGTGCATTGCGAATGTGTTTGGTAACGTGGTGGCAGCAAATAAACCGTCTATACTCCACAGCAGCATCAAAGAATTACAAAAATAGAAAACTGTACCTTGAACTATTTGGCTTCGTATCATGTTGTGGATGGAAAAATGCGACTGCATTTCTTTATTGGCTGCCTGCTGGAACCACCAACTTCACTTATACTAAGAGAAGCACTTTTAGTTGCTCGACTTTACATTACATGTGATTTTCCAATGCTCCACCCGAAGGTACTACATTGGCCAGGAAGCGAGTTTTTTTTACCTGGAAAATTTTGAATTTTGCCGAATCCTTGCTGTTCCAAGCAAGGTAGGGATCTTTAACGTGCGTAACAACACTCACACACGGGACCTCCATTTTACCTCTCATCCGAACGAGGGTGTATTTTTGCGAAAAATGCTCGCCTAACATTTTTCAAGCGGACCGTGTCGGGATTCGAACCCGGGACCTAGGGCGTAGTAGTCACACACATACCACTACGCCACGGAGCCGCCTGCTCGACTTTACAACATGTATCTTCGGTAAGAGGATGTTGTATTTAATCTTGTCTTTCAAAGCATGGTTTCTATCTTATAAGGACAGAATCATGTATGGAGGTAGGCATTTGGGTTTCAAAGGTATCGCCGAAAATCGAGTCTGCAGAATTCCCAGACATCAGCTGCCGAAATACAAAGTGTAGCAGCTTGCCAACAAGCAGATAACGCAATTATCAAATGATTTTTTAGACAAAGGAAAATCATTTTGTTACTTTGTAATACCTTAACTGCTGCAGAATACCAGATGACAAGTCCATTGTAAGCAGATGTAGGCAGGTGGTAAGTGGTCTTATCTTTTAGAAGAAAGCTGTGCATTTACATGCAGCTTTTAAATTAAAATGTAATCACTGCAGGTGCTAGAAAATATTGCAACTACTTTGTAACGTAATGTTTCCTAAGCAGCTGTTTGATTTTATAAGGTAAACTTTTGTATAGAAAATTACTTGAGAAATTTTATAAAATAACACTAATTCAAATGGCGGGAAATCGAGCTTGTTGAGACATTATATATAATAGTTGTATAGCCATTAACAAAACAATAGCTTTATTACTTCACATGGGAGGAAACATCCACTAACCTGCCGTATTTAGCTTCCTTAAGCATCTTCAGAGTGAATTAGTTTCCAACCCTATGAAGTAATCGACACTATAATACCGATGTAATTTCAAAGCAATCTCTGTACTATGGCAAAAGTAAATAATACCGCCATCAGGTGGTAAAACACCAACACTACTAAGCGTGGAAGTACAAAAATTAAATCGAAACTACATCGTCTTTCTATAGATGGCTATACAAGTATGTGTGACCTTTGAGATTTGCGGAATGTTACAGCAAAATTTATTTGCAAACGTAATAAACCTTCTCGTAGCGACACCCGGTTCTTGTCCCAAAGGCAATTCATAATAATAAAAGACAAGTTATTTGCAGTCCGCAATAAGAAATTGTGCAGAACAATATATAAAATAAGTAGTTAAGAATAGATGTTCATAAATAGAGAATAAATAGTTTTTAACTGGAGCTACCTAAGAAGAACTCGCAGTCGTAGAATATCCGCAATATACCAGTTTTCCATTCTGACGGTAAATTTTTAAAAGGCAATCTTAGTTAGTTATACTGTTCACGTATATAGTATATTGAGGTCTTGTTGTTCTAATAAAAACTTTCATGGAAGTTTTTACTCCTTTACGGCGCGCTTAAGTACGTGTTCTGTATAAGCCCCTCATAAAGATAGATAGTTGTAGAGAATTTGGATTAAGGCCATTACTTGTTTATTGTTTTAGAACTGCAATTCTATTTAAAGCTTAGCCGAGATGGATCATAAAAACAGTAGCATTTTAGCGTTAATGAAAAGCTACCTTTCAATGCTTCTGATATTTGATAGTGTTAAATTTAAAACGCTGAATCTATGTTAACAATTAGAAGATAACAACAGAAAAAGAATGACATTTCAATTTATCAGTTCTGGACCACATTCCGCATTGGCACATATGGTTTCACCAAAAATTTAATATGTCAGGCTATGCATTATGCTACCTCCTAATGGCATGCAATTTCTGAATCGGTACATAAATAGAAATTGTGAACTAATCACAGAAAGCACCAGCTGAGTGACTGCACTGGCTAGACCTGAAGCACGATTATGTACATTTATTCTTTAATGTACCGATTTTATTACTTTTTAGGAGAATACCTATCACAGCAGCAGGATATGGTATACATCTGGAGCTATAAAGCTATGCAAAGCCTTTAGGCGATGCTAAAGTTTGTGTAATTTTAGTACCATTTTGTCTAAAAATAAACATATAGATTATATAAACTTACGCTCAGGCAAAATACTTGACACTATTCTTCAGTAACTCTGCTAACACGCTTGACAACGCGAGCGAGACTACTTGTCTTCAAAACCACTACTTTGCTACAAATAGTAATACGGCTTAATTGAACAACTCATGAGGCTACATTTTTAAAGGTAGTGGTTTACGTCTTGTCGTAATGATGACTCTTACTAAAGTGGAAGAAACATCAGCGACTAGTATTTAATATGACACGGCCCCGCCTCGGAAAACGTAGTATTATTGATATAGTAACTAGAGTATATTTGTGTTCCTTAAGTAGCATGGAGCATCACGTACTACGAAATAGTAGTGCGATGAAGTCTGAAAATAATTTGGATCTTATAAGAATCAGGGCGGTTTAGGTGTTACGCAAAAAGTTCCTTTGACTTATTAATCAATATATTTTTGAAAGACGATAGTGGAGACAATTTTCCAGACGTGATGGGTGGCTTTTTTTGCAGACGTTTATGGTCTATGCTAAAACTGATTTGATCATTACTGACAGTTTAACTAGAGAAAGATTTAAGATAGCTGAGAATTTACAAAAATTTGCTCCTCTAAGATATTCGTTTGATTTTTGGTTTTCGATTTCAACTTTAGTTCAACAAGATTTTTAATTTAGAACGTTGATTCAAGTCAAAATGCAAGCCATTCTTAATGATGAATCATGCATGTATTGAAACGCATCTATGTACTTTCCCCTGTATGTTTACCACCTGAACAACTGACTCTATATGTCAACCGCCCCTCATTCGAAAAGTTGTATCCCCACTTAGCAAATCTTCTTCGAAACCGGTAGTAAAGTGGAATTTGAAATTTAGTGGAGATCCTAATGTGCTTACTGTAAATAACTTTCTAGAAAGAGTTGAAGAGTTCGGGCTAGCTCGTATTGTGTCAGAATTCTAAGTATTCGTGCCAGCGGTCGATCTGTTTGATTCAGACGCTTTACTGTGCTATCGGATTAACCGTCATTGTCGATAACAAATACAGTGAATGGTCGATTCCAACATTCCAAAAATTGTATTTCCGGCGAGGAACCGGTTTTTCCATAACTACTAAACAAAAAGATAAAAATTCCATTTCAGATACCATTCTTCTCAGTATGAATATGAGTTACTAGTGTTCTTCGTGAACAACACAATAGTCTCTCAACCAAAATTAGTATTTACACAAAAGCGATTACTCAGATGAGTGGCGTGCAACTATAAATAGTGGAAGACACAAACAAACATTCTGCATTTTGGTAATCTTATCCTACCCTACCTGTAGTAGTGCAGTAAGTGCTGAACATATACTATTATCCTCACGCGAATCCGGCCGAACGTATTAATAGAGTCCTGAAAACTATGATTTCTTCTTACGTTTCTGATAATCAACGTCGGTGGGACGTTAATTTAGCAAAAATTGGTTGTGCTATTCGAACGCTTAAACATGAGGTTATTGGTTACTCCCCGTATTTTGCTCTATATCGCGTGACACTAACTTAAGTAAACCATATGACATGCTGGACATTTACACACGATCTATAAGTCGCTGAAATGTCGCTGGAGAATTATGAAGACCAAATGGCATTTTAGTAAACTGGTATAAACCTCTACCAGGCACCGTAAATGCAGTAATCGCCTTAGAATTAGAAGAAAGAGGTATTTGCCAATAAGCAGAGCGAATGTCCAAACTAGTTAAGAATTCTTTAGCGACATTTCAGCGACTTATAGATCATGTGTAAATGTCCAGCATGTCATATGGTTTACTTAAGTTAGTGTCACGCGCTTTTTTTTTTTTTTGATAAACTATATATTATAATGACGATAAAAGCATTACAAAAAAAAAATTTGATTACAAAGTGAGGTAATATTGAGGAGTAGCAGAAACGTTTCCTCACACACCAATTAAACATCAATCAGACAACATTATAATAAAAGATAAATGGATAAGACACAATTGATATGAGTAATTCTAGCAGTATTGGTTTTTTTTTCCTTCCTCTTTTTTTTTTCTTAAAAGCATGCAGTTCTAGAAACTATTCGGACGTATTTACTTGATACAAACAGCGATTCAAAGGAAACGATGCAATCTAGTCATTATAATACGACGCATTCGCCTAAGGAGTTCATAAATATAAAATATAGAAATAGTGATTGCAGAAAGGTATTCACTAATTTGAGAAAAAGCGTAAAAGGTTAAACGATTAAAAATGCCCGTTACAGCTTTCTCCAAGTGTGCAAAGAAACATAAGTATGTCTGAAAAAAGAAAAATCCTCGGATCCGAATATCGGAAACTAAAAGTTAGGCGGAGACCAGCAAAAATTCCTTGTGAAGGGTGAGAGTGACCATTTTCCTTCTACGTCGACTCACATGGAAATTGCCGAAATTGATTTAGTACCATGTAGTAGTAGTAGTACCCATCAATCTATTGTTGCTAGAGGCGATATAGATATAGAATGCGAAGCAAAAAATATATGTAGTGATACTTGTGAAAGTGATTCTTCCACTAACTCTAATGACGATCCTGTAGGTGTAGATATGCAAAAGGATGTAATTGATCCTACGAACTGGACAGTGACACTATCAAAAGAAACATAGATTATTTTGTAACACACTACAATATACCTGCAGATTACGTTAACAAAAATGACCCTTTCCAAAAAATGAAGACTACTGAAGTTTTTCAAAGAGGTTCTATAAAAGGCGGGTGAAGAATGGCGAAGAAACTATCCACGAATGGTTACTGTATTCGAATACATTAAAGAGTGTATTCTGTTTTTGTTGCAAACTTTTTGGTAACAATTTTAATACAAAATTGACTGATACTAGTGAATTTTCCGATTGGAGACACATATCCGGTACATTAGGAAAACATGAAACTTCATTATCACATTTGAGAGCCTTCAAGCGATGGAAGGAACTACGAGTGTTTCTTCAAATAAAATCCACCATTGATAATGCGCAACAGACAATATTCGAAATCGAACAAAAACATTGGCATGGGGTTATGGAAAGGCTTATTGCTATTATTATATTTCTAGCAACTCTTACTTACCGTTGCGGGAAGGATTCAAATGTTTTATATGAAAGTAACAACGGAAACTTTTTAAAAGCGGTGAAAATGGTAGCAAAATTTGATGGGGTAATGTTGGAATATCTTAGGCGTATAAAAACATCAAAAAACGAAAACTAGGATGCCTTTCTATTTGGGAGATAAATTTCAGAACGAGATTCTTTCTTTAATTTCCGAAAAGCTAAAAAAATTTATAATAAGCAATCTCAAAAATTCAAAATATTTTTCCATTATTGTGGATAGTACCCCTGACGATAGCCATAAAGAACAAATTACTATTATTTTAAAATTTGTTAACATGGCCAACGAAGGAAACATTCACATTGAAGAACATTTGTTGGGTTTTTTTGAAATTTTAGACACTACAGGACAGGAATTTTTTTATGCAATTTGTTCCGTTTTAAATAATTTGGATATAGATATTAATAACCTAAGAGGGCAAGGTTATGATAATGGTGCTAATATGAGGGGAAAACATATTGGTTTGCAACAGAAAATTTTGGAAGTAAATCATAAAGCCCTTTTTTTGCCTTGTGCTTCTCATTCGTTGAATCTTGCGGTAAATGATGCATCAAAAGTCACACATCAAACTGTAGGTTAATTTGGCTTAATTCAAGAACTATAAGTTTTTTGCAAGTTCCACCTATGGTTGGGACATATTAAAAAGGTACGTTAAATTTTTACTATTGAAACCAGTGAGTGATACACGGTGGGAGAGTCGATAAACGCAATTAAGCCCTTAAGGCTTTATTTAAAAAAAATAATTGACGCTTTGTCTTATTTAGAAAATGACAGCACCAAGCGCAATCCCTAAATTCTAAACTTAGATTGTTTAATTTTATTTTGTCTACTGTGGTGTAGCATGAGGTAATTTCAAAATAAATGTTGTAAGCAAGTTACTTCAATCGTCAGATTTTGATTTGAATGCATGAGTTGAAGCATTGGAAAACTTACTTACTTATTTAAAAAGTTTGCATAATGATAAGTCAATTGAAGAGTTTTATCAAACTTTAGTCCAATAATCGGAAGCATTAAATATTCATATAAATTTTCCCGCCGTGAGAGATAGGTTTTGTTTAGGCCTCTTCGAGCGACTTTTTAAAAAGCTTCTTCCAAAAAACACTTCTATCAAATTTACTTTATAGTAATTACAATAATGATTTTTAATAACCTTGACGATATCTTCATTAACGTCTTAATTCCAAAAATATTCTAAGTCAAAATTTATTAATAATTAATAATTAAAATTACGGTGAGTAGCTTGAACAACCAACAATGTAAAAGTTGTGAAGCTCGAGTCTGACTGACAATCTTGGGCTCTGGAGGGTATTTATGCTATCCCTGCCCTTCATATTGCTTATGGAACTGCAGAGCTCATGTCTGCTTCCGTTTTCAAGTCTGGCTTGTAAACTTTCATTAATCTTTTATTTATGTCCTTCAATTTATACATTGTTGCATCTAACTTAAGTTTTAACAGTTTCATTTAATTACATATATATCCTAATTTGGGGGATATGTAACTTGCGTCACAGAAAAACAAAATCACAATTTACTTATGAACATGTCGATGAGTCTGTACAGGATCCAAAATCCAACTTTAAAATGTTTTTATTTTGCAATATTTGATCTGGCGATAAACTCTGTAGAAGAAAGATTTTCGTCAATAAAATACCAATACAATAACTTTCATTTTCTGTGTAAATTAAAAACATACGACAGTAGTCAAATACAAAAATGTGTTATCTGGAATACACCGAATCTGGTAATAAATTAGGTGATTGTGATTTTGATGTCTCCGGATATGTGATGAGATCTCAGCTTTAAGACCGTTTTTAAAGGAAGATATTATACCATTGCGAATTTTTCAGTATATTGTCAGCAACAAATTAACCACTTTATTTCCTAACATATGCATTGCTATTAAACTTTTTTTAACTTTGCCCCTCACGGTGGCTTCAGATGAGCGTAGTTTTAGTAAACTCAAAATTATAAAAAATTATTTGCGTTCAAGTATGTCCCAGAAACGTCTATCTGGCCTTGCTACAATTGCGATTGAACATGAGATAGCAGAAAAATTCGATTACAAAGATATAATTTCAGAGTTTTCTTGGCGAAAAGCGCGAGGAGTCAAGTTCTGATACATATCATACGCAACATGTTAATGAACTCAGTATGATGACCTATCTATATTTTACTTCGAATTTTTTCTATAAGTGAAATAGAATCTTAAATTCAGTCTTTTCTGTTGTTTATAAATAAATATGTAGTCTTAATTTGGATTCTGTGAATTAAATAACAATTGTATTATTTAAAGTATTATAAGTTTCTATTGTAATAAATCATTTTTTAAGATTTGTTCATATTAACATGATGTGACGGAGGGGCGGCAAATTAGCTATCTGCACGAAAGCGTACGAACCCTTAAGATCGGCCTTACTAAGATCATTTATTGGTGTACTGAAAATATGCATTGAGAAAATTTTCAAAGTCATTTTAGATGCAACATATTTGCTATTATTCTAAAAAAGCTCTTCGTTAAGGCTGATAAGATTTCCTTTAGCACAGAATTTAAAGTTCTAGATTAAAGTTTTTATTATCTTTTTAAGAGCATTGCACTAACTAACTTTATATACCAAACTCCAGAACTCAGTTAAACCCCAATATATTTAAAACTAAGTACATTTTCTATATAGTAGAGCTTATACGTGGTTATTTAAATTAACCACCAAAGTTCCGTAGTATCACAAATTCATGATACACTTAGAACTATTTAGACCAGTACAAAACTGAAATAAAATCCTTAAGCTTACCAAATAGCCGATTTAAATGAAACTTTTAGAAATAATGTTGCTTATAACTTTAGGTTTTAAAATGTATCCAACACGAAATATACAGAATATTTAGAAGCTCCTGGCAAACGAAAGCGACACTGTAACATCTTGTGTTACGCTAACAATACATTGGTCGTGAACTAAGAAAATTTGATTTTGAAGGGACAAAATATATGGACGCGCTTTGTATAAAAGATTTCGTAAATAAATATTCTTAATTAAGCACCATACTTCAAATTTTGTTTTTTTAAAAATACTTCAGATAATAAATTTTAACATTAGTCTTTTAATAACGTTGTATGATAGGAATTCAGGACTATGACATTATAAAACCACAAAGCAGACACCGAAATATGGCAAACACTTGCGTATACAGTTACTATAAATGAATACATAGTGATGTATTGTTGCGTGATGACAACTTATGTAGTAAGCATAGACAAAACTCATTACATTGTATTAACCAGACGCTGAGCGTAATTAGTATGATTTAGGGTGGTACAAAATTAGATTTGTTGGAGTCAACGGGAAGGAAATGGAATTAGTTAATCGTGATTCGGTAACTTGAAAACATCAAATATGTAGGAATACAAGGGTGTAAGATTGGGGGTAAGAACAAGTTAAGAGTTCGGATAATAAGATTAAGCGAAGTTAATTTAGAATATAAAAATGTAGTAAGCTGCGTAAATTGTAGAAAGCTGAACGGAACGCAGTTTCAAGAAAAAATAAAGATGGATGTTTCCTTTAAAGTCAGAATCGCGACTTACGATAAAACTTTAAACTTACACTTGCAAGGACAAGGTAGTTTAAATGCACTTAAAGGTGGGATTATTATCGGTTACTATTTAGAGAGATTGGGACTGGAATTTTTGATTGGTGATAGGACAACGATAGCTATCGTTTGAAAGATGGAAATTGTAAAAAAATGGAACGCCGTGGTGGTTTGGACATGATGAACCTCATAATAGGTGAATCAAATTGTAAGTAATATTATAGGCTTGTTTGTTTTTTTGTAATTTATATGTGAGATTGGGACGCACACATGCTTGAAATTTTATGACAAAAGACAGTAATTGAACATCACTGTAATTATTTTTTTATTAATTAATGATTTACTGACGGAACGAGTGGTGGCTCCATTTAAGCATAATGTATTAGTTTGAAACATTAAGGAATACGTAGGTGTTGATATGAAAGTATTTTGGAACGGGCAATAAAAGAACTCAGCGAAAAGTTGGTATTTAACAGTTTTATTGTTTATTATGAAGTGGAGGGTGATTTGAAGAATTCGTCATATTTGACCAAAACATCGTGAAGAATAAAGTTGAAGCTAGTTTTATCGATCGACACCTGTAATTGATTTTGTGACCAAAAGTCACATTTTAATCATTAACCATTAGACGATTCGTCTGATTTACTGCCGTGTGATTTCTTTCTATTAAAAAAATGCATTTGGAGATGAAAGAAAAACGTTATGCCAACGGGAAGACCATACAAATGGCATCTCAACAAACGATCTATACGCTCGTTTGATATGCTTTTTGCCGTGCAAATCGCTGCATAGAGTTTCATGGAAACCATTTTGAATTAAATAAATAAGTTTTGCCAAAAAAATAAATCTTTATTCTTATTTTGAAAAATTCCTGTTTAGCTTAAAATGCGCCCCGTAAACAAACTTTTTTTTGTAATTTTTATAAAGTGATAGCTGTCGATAAGGTAGTAGGATTTTGTCTCATATTAGGGATTATGATTTCGTACTATTTTAAACTGTGCCAAATATATCTGCCATCGAAGTTATAAATAGAACAGCAAATCCACCTGTTAAAGCTTTTTAGGTAACGAACAAGTAACCAAAGCAAACTACTAAAGACAATAAGGCTCAATTCCATCGTTGCATCGATCGGAATATTTAGATGAAGGGCTTTTGTTTTAATGGAGTTAGTTTCACCTCGGGTAAGTTCAGGATTTTCTAAATAAACGTATATTTGCTGTACCCTTAATTTGAGTCGGTGGTCATGGTAAATTGTATTCTGCGTATGTAAATCGAGAGATATATTTGAAACTATGTGTGCATGAACACAAAAGTGAATTGAATTTAAAAATACTCGAAATCGGTACAAACTCTAATTTTTTACAAAATTATAACCACAGGAAGTTGCTTTTCAGTTCAATATGTGAATACTTATGTTGCTTTTTAGATGATATATTGCTCAATTTAATTAAACAATAAACAGTTGTGTATAAACAGCCAATAGAATATATCAATAGAAATAATATTTTGATAAATAATCAATCAGGGTCTAGAAGGTATCATTTTTGCGATACAACTCCATAATTATGTATAAACAAATTTCAAGGAATCTTGATAATGATAAAAATGTGATAGTAATGTTAGCAGTTATTTAAAGCCGTGTAAATCTAAACTCGTGAAACGTTACTAATGTCAATCAACCGCTTTGAATCTACAGAAAGTCTGTTTAAGCGAAAATATATAAAAACAACTGTGTTCCTACAAAAATGCATTAGGTCGTTTTAGACCAAAGTTCATACTTGCAAGGAGCATGTTACGTTAAATTTTTGAAATCGATTGATTTCTGCATGATGTACATAAGTTTTAATTTCCAACAACTTTGTTTTACTTCTTCATAAGAAGCGTCTCCTAAAATTTCTAACCTAAACCGCTTTACACTTCTTATGTTATTTGAAATCACACGAACTTTCATTTAACACGTTCGATTAACTTTTAATTGAAATGAGTATTTATTTAAACCTCCCGTAAAGTTTCCTGAAGTGTTTATTACAACGGTAAATATTCGAAATATATTTTATAATAGTTTGCTTCATTAGTCGCATTAAAAGTTTCCTGAAATATGTTTCAACGACATACGTCGTAAAAATACAAAAGTTTTAATGGTACTGAGAAATTCTATTAATGCGGTATTTCATTATCATGCAGCAATGCAACTCGCTCAGGATTACGGGCAATAAAATCGTCCCCTCATTATTTCATTCTCAGAATTGTAGTTCGAAACAATAAATCGCTATCGTTTCTATAAAAGTTAAGCAACATGTTACACTTTATTCCATAATACTTTAAGGAAGGTTACAAACTTACCTAGCCATTTACACAAACGTCGTTTTTTCGTGCGGACAAATTAATGAAAGTCATTATAGTACATTGAAACCTTTTGCTTTTTTTTAATTGGCTATTGCTGGCAAGCCATAGTCTAGGAATATTTTGCAGCTGCTGTTTGAAAAATATTTAGCAAGTGGTGGTCGCAGAATATTTAGCATTTTATCGTTGGGAATTGTTGTTGGAAACGAAAACAAATTGTTTTCTATCCCTATAAATACAGACTGAGCTTTAGAAGCGAGGCCACTCCACACTGAACCCCATAACGTCGCAGTGCAAATTAAAGTTCATTGTTGTATTTAGTGTAACAGTCAAAGTTAGTTCCCTAGAGTGTCCACTCCGCCATCAAGTGAAGCACGCTCATCAAGATCCACTACTAAGGTACCAGAGACAGACAACTACCCGTCTTAAGCAACATTTATTCTATTTGCTTTTTCCTAATGCTACTGTAAAATATAGACACTTCTTTTGTTGATTGATAACCACGTAAGTGCTTTAGCTTTTCTTACTCCTAGTTACACTAAAATTGCAGGCTGCGTGCTAAAAATTTACTTTCACCTGATAAGTGCACAAGTGAGTACGTGATTGGTTTTAAGGCACCATTAGTATAAACTGAAGCTGGCCTTAGAGCAATTTTTACTGCTAACGTTAATAACTTATTTACTACATTATAAGCTAGAGTAGGTTAACACTTGGTTTGTTTCAGTTAGAGTTACGTTATTTATTATAGGAAGTGTACTTTACTGTGCTGGTAAAAATACTTGTATATATTTAGTGTTGGAAACATTATGTAAGTATATATGTGATTTATGTTTTAAGACTACATCTATATTGGCTTAAATGTATTTTTCCATGTTGTGTTATATGCGAGTTAACGCTTTTGTTTCTATTATAACAGGACGATTACGTAAATGTTCAATATGGTCTCTGTATATATTCCTTTTTATACTATGCTAACTAACGGTTTGTAAATAAATTTTTTATTAAAGTTTCCAATATTTCTTTGTGTGACCAACCTCACTCTACGACGTTTTGAGCTAGCACGAAATCCAGTTCTTTTGGTTTTCTATTCTAGCCTTTCGTTTTATTGCGGTATTCGGTGTGGGCGATTTTTCTTATTTACTCTACTACTTTCTTTCGTGTCTGCACGGAATATCGTAACATAAATTTTAGCGTAACAAGCATTGGGCCGGTTTCAACGTAAACAGCGTTCACCCTTTTGAATTGTAAAGGTCAGTCGTTCACTCGAACCAAACAGCGTGTACCATTATAAAACTTTGCAATAGTCAGTCGGTCAGTCGTCGGTTGTTAAAGAAATTGAGTTATTCTTAACCCGTATTAGGTTTGTCCATGCGAAAAGTTAAAAATGTAAGTTAGCTGCAAAATATACTCGCTCCGGTTTTGGTGCAATATGTGTTTACTATTGTGATACGTCAAAAGTAGATAGGCAGAGGGAAACCAAGGGGGTTATTTTTAAGGGCGTATGGATACAATATAAGTAAACTGATTCTAATGTTAATTTAACTATTTGAAGCTAACCGGCCGCAAATATATACTAACATGTAAATGATCAATGTTCAGGATCTGAGTATACAAAAAATCATTTGTATACAAACAAACTACGGTCCTAAACATGTTGAAAAGCGTTGCTTAGCAAAATACTTTTAAACTGTCAATCCTACAGGATGATTAATAAATAATCGTTTAATTTGAGGAGGCGGTTGAAATTATTAATGAATACTGTAACCTTCCGGTCGACACTTCTGTGTCAGCATTCTATTTATATAATATTTCTAAATTCAATTGTCTGCTGATAGCATTGTCCTGCTATCTATATCGTTGTTACCTTTGCGCTTCATTTGTGTTAACCTTAATAATTACGAGTTATTGCCGTATACTCAAATTTACATTACTTATCTGCATTGGAAATTACAAATATGATAATAAGCTGTACTTTGCTTTTGTCCTTGTGGATAAGAGGCATTCTTATTTCGATCGTTGTTGGTGAAAGTTGGATTCTGCCGATATAAACGTATTGATTACGGATTTAGGTAGAACCGACAGATAATTATTGGAGTTTGGCAATTTTGGTTTTATGGTTTTAGAATACCTTTTGCAAGCTTTGATTTTCACTTGTAGTGGATTTAAATTCATCATCACCGTTCATAATTGGTATGAATTAAAATAGATTAAATTTTATTATTTGAATTTTTCTAGGTGCAGATGTTCGTTATTGAAATCTAAATATTGTAACGTCCTGTTATCTCTAAATCAGTTAGTGCACATTTAATTGACCCACTTACATGGTAATTAATATCTCAATTTTTGTTTGCAACTTGATTTCTAATATTAAATTTTAGGGTCTTTCTCCTTCTTCTTCTTCTACTTTTTCCTCCCTACGCCGTCTCATTGTGCGTTATACGTATGCTCTTCATTCTGGTTATGCTCCTGTCTCCTTTATCTCAAGAACGTTGTCGCACTATCAACTTTATTATTTATCATTTATTGGCGTTGCTGACCAGCTGTCGTTACTCTGGGTTACCATTCCAGCAGCCTAGGACTTCGACGACCGTTGATGTGAGTTAACTATGTACAGAAGCTAATCATTGAGTAAGATTATTCCATGTATTATTATTTGTTAATGTTTGTGCTTATTTTGTGCCATTTTGGTTTTATTATTTTTCCTTATTAGTACTTAATATTAATAATTTGAGGTATTGCTGTTCATAGGAAGTACCTCTACTTCATTCAAAATTTAGTAATACTGATGTACAAAATTTAATATTTAAAACAAATTTTTAGTATATTTCTAGGCACCCTCTTTACGGCCTAGGGTGATTTATTAAGATTATTAATGAAATATTTCAACAGTACGTTAAGGTATCTAATATTTACACTATTGTTAGAGATTGCTCCCACGAGGTGCTTATTTGAAATTGAGGTTAGAACACCTAGCACTTAATTTATGGTGCATTTGACGTACTACTACATGCTTTCTTGGCCAAGGGTATATGAGTACGTGAGTAATAAATAACTTTAAAGTGAATGAGAAATTAAAAGTTCTTCTTCCCTGATATGCACTCGTGCGGGGTTCCTTACGGTAATATTTACTAATTTTGTATTTTCTATTCTTGTGTTAATCATAATTGATGTAATATTGAAATTCAACTGGTATTTAGAATTTTTGTTATTAATTGGTTTTGTGTTCCGATGCGATATTGAAGATAGTTATTTTGTGAAGTTGCGTGTTTTATATTTATGATCTGGAAGGGGGTTCCTTCGAAGTCTGTTGGAACTAGGACTTTAGGTTTCATACGCTCCTTAATTGTTATCAGTTCCTGGCGCCTTGGCATTCCCTGTCCAGGCTCTGATTCAATACTAACCCTTATTAATTTAATCTGTGCAGTACATTTACTGATCTACCCTGAATTAGAGTCTCACCCTGACTAAGCCGGAGCAAAAGTGGTCACCACCCCAACCCAAAAGCTGCTACCTAAGCACTTTACTAGCGGCCGTCAACTTGACTTAAATTTTCCGTGACAATACTCAAATGACCGTTAAAAGAAAGTAAGAAATGTAAAATTTCATCAAAAACAACAAAAATATTCGCGTACAGAAACTGCACGTAACAAATTCCTTTCTATCAAAATTAAAAGATCGGGATAAGAAGCAGAAGCAACGGACTAAGCAGTGCACTAACAGGAAATCACATAAAATTTGTTTCAGAAAACAAAAGGAAAAAGAAAGAAAAAATATCGTCCGACTCGAAGTCTCAGGACATGCAAAAGAATGTAGACAATTATAGTAAAAGGAAAAAGATATGGTACCAATCGACGGTGTGTGTGTATGCGTCGTACGTGCGTGTGTCTGTGAATGCGTGAGTGCGTAGGGGCGGGCGTGAGTGCGTGCGGAAGTACGTGCGTGCGTAGAGGCATGTGTGTGTATGTGTTAGGCGCCTCTTACGACAGGCAGGACATACCGAGAGGTTATTCTAATAAGTCACACGTGGGGTTGGGTGAGCACAAGGAGAGAGACGACAAAAAAAGGAAAACAGCCAATAAAGCCGGGAAATTATTAGAAAACCGTATATTTCAAAAATTAAATCTAAGGTAGGGCAAAGTCAGTATAACAATCTGGGGAAGCAGAGGACTAGAAATAAGGTTTAAGACGTTTGTGTCGCCAGCAGAAAAACGAAGTGAGGTCAGGAACATTAGCGTGGCCAAGATGGGAAGGTTTGAGGTCCCTTATGTGCTAAATACCTAGAGATGCATCCTCATGTTCTAATTTTTGCTGTCCTACATATTCTGATTGCACAACTAGAAGTTCTGGTACAAATAGTTCTTTTTTTCTGAAGTAAAAACATCAACTCTATTTTCTACAAAACTTGCTTTACGTTTTGCAGTAGCTATAGTTTTAGTTTCATTTGCAGCAGATTTTGGTGCATTTTTGAGGTTGCCAGATATTTCGCTCATTTTTTCCAAAATGTGTTTTGTTTTGGTTGACTTACTTTAGATTCAGATTCAACATAGCGTATTTGGTCATGTTCTGATTCTGGCTGACCAACATTTTGAAGTTCTGATTCAACATAAAATACTTTATTGTGTTCTGATATTGGTTGAACTATTTCAGATTCTGAATCAACATTGCGTATTTTCTCATGTTCCGATTCTGACTAATCTACATCTTTATTTTCTAATCCTACCAGACTTACTCTTTCAGGTTTCGATTATATGAGACATATCGTTTTCGGTAGTCGACCTAGTGCGTACTTTTTTGAACTGAGTGAGTGGTTTCTGTTCGCCTGGATGCGTTCTGGTGCATTTAGTGCTATATGTGTGTTCGCCTGACAAATTTCGTGCAAGCCGAAATTGCACTCAGTGCACACTTTTTTGAACTGACCACCGAAGACAGTTTTTATATCCGGGCAAAACAAAATGTCGGAAATGTCAAGCAATTCGGCAAATAATTGTTACATATTTAAGATGGTAGTCAGCTTTTAGAATTATCATCATCAGAAAGTGACGAGGAACAGTTTGCTTTTCTACAAAAATTTCGCAACAATACTACCGCGAAACAAAATTGAGGTTATGTAAATTAATTGGCAACATTTGTTGCATCAAATCTTGCAATATGTTCGCTTGGCATTTTTGTACTCTAAGCATTATGCATTGCACTCTACAGACCAGTTAAAAACTGGAACTGCACTAGTGCGAACTAGATATTTTCAGTCGAAATCGATATTAGTTCAAGTTCTGGGCTAGTCTGCTTTACTTTTCCAGGTTCCGATTCTATCCTGTTTAAAGAATTTTGACAATTAAAACAGTTGCGTCGAGTAGCTGCCTTATGCCCGCAACATAGCAAAGCAAAATTTGGGGACGGAAACAAATAGGAGAAATATGTACCATTTGGTCAGAATTTAGAGTATTGCTCGAAGAGATGTTTGCCAGACGAGAGTATGTTTTGGAAGTAGTAGGAGGACGAAGATAAGTTACGGCAGCGAACGCAGAACTAGCGACTGAAAAAATTTGGTTCCTACTAGACGGGTTCGGCGAGCGGTGGTGGGATGATCAAGGAAACGGTAGTATTTTTAGTGGGCGATATTTGCCTAAAAGCGAACTCAGGTTTCACGCAATCACTTCTCCTGTTCTTCTTATTGACTCTAAACTTTTTTCTGCTGCAATTTCAGACATTCCTCCTCTAATTCTTGCATAGAGCGGACGATAGACATTTGAGTTACATAAAACGAATTAAAGATCCTTAGATAATAGAACCATACCAACGAAACATGAAAGTCATACTCCTAAAATAATGATGTTTTACGAATTCAACTGATATAATTTATTTTTGGTTTCAAAATTGATTAGTATTCTCAACATTGCTGTTAGACAGTATTTTCGTAGTGAGCCATGTATATCATTAATTATTAAATTTGGCCAGATGGTGTTTTAGAAATTCTTCACTAATTGCGAGTGAATATTATAATTTCGCAACTTTTTGTAAAGGAAAAATATACTAATCTGGGAAGCTGCACCATCAGGGAACCAATCATTAATTTTCTTGTTACCAATGGTCAACAATACAGCTAATGCAAAATTCATTTACCATTTTCAAACCGATTGCAGGTATCCCAACATGACCATTAGGTTTCTTACAGTATTCGTTGTGATTTGGCGTTTTGAAAATTGTTTACTTTGTAATTTTTTTAGTTTGGGTTATTAGGTAGACAGGGCAAGCTTAGTTATATTACTCGTTGATCGTTGCATAGAAACTGACGGTTAAAGTCATACGTATAAAACAGGATTATTGCGAATAAACAACGTTTAGAAACTTTTCACGACACTTCATAGAATTGTCATTTTATACTAAATAGAAGAAGCTGCTGAATCATCAGTTCGTTGGTGACTCTGAAATGTGAGAACTTATGCATATATACATCATTAACATTGAACCGGTGACTTGAATGTTGATTTAGTTCTATCCTTTGAACTTTTAATCAGGCTTGAATATTATGGTTAACTCCTGCCTCTACGTTTTATAAAAGTAATGACAGAATGGCGCATTTTTAAAAATAAAACTTCTCAAGCATTTTACGGTAAGTACATTCGTATAATCCATGTATTGGGTGTAGGATGTCCTTCATAAAAGCTTTTATGTGTTTGTTTAATAAACCTGCTCTACTGCAATTTAAATGTATTGCAATCTTAGCTTTAAGTAAATTTGCACATTCTATTGCGTTTTTTTGTAATATATCTGTCACACAAATAGAACCCAAATTGACAACTTTTTAAACTTAAATACGTTTGAAATAGACTATTATATGTTTCAAAAACCTTGTACAAAAACCTGTTTTATAGGGACATGGGATTTTTTTCATACAATTGCTTTTAACAGAGTATTATCACTTAAAGAAAACTGACTTTTGAAAACTTAAATTTCTGCCATACCGACTCATTCGGCATGGAGTACCATTGAAGCAGCTGATGTTTGGTTATTATTTACTAAAGATTTGGCAGTAAAAATGCTTTAATATCTTAGATCTGTAAAAAGATTTATAATGAAGGCTGTTTATGTTCTTCGCAATGTTTACTCGGACGTTAGGAATACGTGAAAAATAAAACTATGCCTTTGATTTTTTACTTTTACAATATTCGTTTCAAAATTATTGACGTTAAAACGAAAAGATATTAGTGAGAGTGTAAATTGGAAATATGGGTTTAGAAAGGAAAAAACTACCTAAGCCCAATTTCCCAATTACGGTATTTAATGAAAGTACTAAGTTAATGTTTGAGTTAACGGGGTGGGGAAGGATTCATTACTTTTAGTTTAGTTTTAACAATTACCTCATACGAGACAGCCCGCATGAGTTCCTGTGCTTTTAAAATTTAGCAAAACCAATATATCTGGTTTATTTGTGGTTTATCAAAAGAACTAAATATAATATTTTTATTAAATTTGATCTACTTTGTTTTTTTTTATATTAATAAGTTGATATGTTCTGTAGAAAACTATGTTTAAAGTAAACGTCTGCAATGATTTGATTGAGAGAATTCTCCTTCACCCTTAGATGGGGGATTATGGAACAATATATGAGTGTGGTGATGCATTTATGTATATAATGGTTTCGTCATCGAAACGTATGATTGTGCTATCGGTAGCGCCTGCGGTTGTTCTATTGTAGGTTCATGCATTATCGATGTTATTTTGAAATATGTTACCATATACAAAATGCAAGCGCGTTAGGCCGAATGTGAATCATCGCTTAATTTATAGAACTCCGTCTTGAACACATTCTATTGTGTTTATGGGGACCTAAACGTATAAACAAAACAAATTTTATGGAATCGACAGTTCAGTTCGAGACTTACCACAGAGAAAAAACGAATTTTGGCTTTGTGCTAATCCCTTTAAAAGCCGCTGTAAGTTAGTCACCATCTCCGGCGCTCCTCCGGCTCGTCCACGTTCATACGGCATATTCTAAGACTCTTCGACCTTTAGCAAACTCTGGGTTATGGTTGAACCATGTTTAGCGGATAGTAGTGTCTGGGCGGCTCCATGTCGTAGTGGTATGTGTGTGACTACAACGCCCAAGGTCCCGGGTTCGAATCCCGACACGGTTCGCTTGAAAAATGTTAGGCGAGCATTTTTCACAAAAATACACCCTCGTTCGGATGAGAGGTAAAACGGAGGTCCCATGTGTGAGTATTGTCACGCACGTTAAAGATCCCTATCTTGCTTGCAACGGCAAGGTTCCCCAAAATTCAAAATTTCTAGGTAAGAAAAACTCGTTTCCTGGCCAATGTAGTACCTTTGGGTGCAGCATTGGAAAAATATCAAATTTAAGAATCGAGGTGTCCGACACATCGCACCATCTTCCCACAAATCCTCGACGGCAACTTCCATAATATCCTCTACGTCTCACCAGATCCAGATAATCTTTGGGCCACTTTCGGATTGGTTGTGCTACCCGGTACATACACAACTACTTCTACGGTACCGTCCTCCGCTCCTTCCGCGGTTGCATCTACAACAGCCTCTACTTCTCACCAGCTCCAAATGTCAATGCGATCATATTCTTTACTATTAGCATTATTGTGCAGATTTCTACACTACTTTCAGGAATATTTGACTTATTATTGGACATAGTATTATTTGTGTGAAGGAATTTATTATCGAATTACAAAAACGTTTTGTCGAGGTTACAGAACAGTAGCGTAGTGTAAATTGCATCCTTCAAACTTGTACAATTACTTTTGCCTTCCATCACGTTCGACGTTTGTTACATTCCAAATTTGGCAATGTACATTGTTATAATGTGTAAGTAAATTCCCGCGAATATTTTTAAATGAACTTGTGAAATTCCGTCGTCCCCAAATCGCGCCTGCGCGGAGTGAATGACGCAAGTACGCGCGGTGTGATAAGACGTCATTAAGCTACGAGACCTCAAGCCAAGAACATCTACCGGTGTTGCGTGTGTCTTTTCTCTTTTTAGGATGTAGGTTCCCTTCTACTTTATCTTGCCTTATCGTTCCTCATACCTGGTTGTTCCTATCATTCCGCTACGAGGGGAAAAGAGAATGGACGGATTGGAATCTGACTCAACAATGGCGTAGCTTACCCAAGCAAAAACAACAAGGATCCTGAGATGTTAAGAAATACACGTGAGTACCCTGTAACATTATTTTGTAATGTTAACGATTAAACAAACTAATTAATTAAAAATTCAGTAACTTGAATAAAGTATAGACAAAAATTCCCACAGTAAATTACTTTACATTCAGTCAGCCTCCCTTGTAATAAAAGACCACATTTATACCGATAGCTTCAGGCTACTAAATTCCAGCGGCAGGTCATAATAATTTAAAGCTCTACCCTCATAAACCAAGTTAGGTCGGTTACAGACTGAGAAATCGGATTAAATTAAAATGTAATAGTACCTTTTTAGCGTAAATAAAGAAAACCAATTTTAGTTTGGAAAGCTTAATACTTTCGTTGATTTACAGCGGATTATAGGAAACAAAACATTATAATAGCGGAAACTATTTCCAATTTGATTTGTTCAAATATTACAAGTAATTTTAAGTAGTCTTGAGACATCCATTGTATTTAAAATCCATTTCGGCTCAAGTAGGTTAGCCGGTCTTTGTTAATGCCAGACTACGGCCGCCATAGGTAGATTCCACATTGCCATAATTAAGAAATTTGTAGAAGAAAAAAAGATAATTTAAATTCTTGGGAAAATAGTTGCTTCCGTGATTTTCATCTAAAAAGGGGTTGGATTTGGTTTCTGAAATCTTGTTTTGTGGGAGATTCTGTTCAGTGATTGGATAACAGAAAATGACGCTCATAATTATTAGGGTAGGGAAATAGTCTATATATTTGAAGGCTTTAGCCAAAGACGGAGAGTTTTTCCAATGGGGCCGACCGTGGTTAAGAAGTAGAGAGAAACGTAGTTTGCGGGTAGCGTTTCTCTGGCATGACATAGAATATTCCACTTCGTATCACGTTAGTAAAAAATTGGAAAGAAGTGTTACTCTTCCAGTTTCGCGAGGGTTATGCCCATATGTCGCGGATTTATAGTGATGCAAGATAAATATTAAAAGCTAGTAGGCGTATGACGCATCAAGTAAGTGATATTGTCAAAATTCTGCCGAGTTCGTGTACCAGTAAATTTTCTTAAACATTACAAACAGAAGCAACAAGCGAGATTCTCTTCCCAAATTTAAGAACCGCTCTACGTTGGAAAACAAACCCTCAAACAATGGACAATTATTAGTAAGTAAGTCTTTATAGTTAAGTAGCATGACCAATTTTTAGTTAGTTTATTTGTTAGGACGTTTTGGCCATAAACCGTAGGATTAATTTAATGTATGATTTATAATATAAGTTTCTTTCAAATACAAGTACAACTACTTATGTACTCAAAATTTTCATAAATTCCATAGTCACCTATTCACTTAAATTTCTAACTTAAAATCAATGAATGTATGAGGTTCACGTTTATTGCTCTGTGAATTAAATAGTTTTGTTTGCCGTTGATTAAGTCAATAGTTTTTCTTATTTTTTTTATATAAGTAGTAAAAAAGTGAGGAATTGATTAAAAGAAACAATTGTCTTCCTTGGGATGACAAGTCTCTCAAGGTTTTGTACGAACATTTGGACATTCTCGACTTGTCTGGCGCCCTTGGCAATTGTCATTAAGCCACAATATTTTCTGAAAGGTAAGTGCCACATTTTTGTAGTATATTATAAATTAATTTAACCCTTTTTTTCAAAATTTCAACCCTCTATATGATCCACGACCTTCCGCTAGCTAGTGCCGGTGACCCCCCTTTAATTTTTGTTTTACAGGCCGCCCCCATTTTATAATTTTGCATACGTAGTAGCTTTTCCGCCTGTAACAACCCGTTTATATTTATGTTGTGCTTAAACTTGGACCATTGTATCACTTTTAAAGGTGCTTGGTATTTGATACAAATGGCGCGCAATTTGACGCGTACTTATACGTTGTATTAAACAATTGCGCAATAGTAAAAAACGCGGGAAACCGTGATACGTTTGTATAATAAAGAGTGAAAGATGTTCATTGCAATTGAGAGTATACGCGCATTGCGCAAAAGCTTTCTTTCTTAATTAAATTGAAGAGCAATGTTTTAAGGTAACGTGTAAGGAAGTATTTGTAATTAATTTAAATGCTGAAATGTTGAACAACTCTATTATGGTAAATAAGCGTTTGAGTAGTACATAGTTGCCACTTGTAGCTGTCACCAACATTCGCTAAAAGATGCTTTGGTGGTGTATATGTTAGTTTGTTCGAAATTCCGTACTGCCGTAGTTAATCTAAACTCCCTCATACAGTAAAATAGTGATACTAAGTAAAGAAACATAATCACAAACGTAATTTGAAACTCTATCCATAATTTACCTAAATCTTAGCTTTCTTTTCAGGATTAATTGTCTGTGGTTTTAATTGTCGTAAAATTTCCTGAGTGGAATATTCATATTTGGCTATACCTAAGTCTAGAACTTTACGCAACCCGATATGTATATTCTAAAGCGTATTCAATTTTTATGACAACCAATATATCAAATGCTGTTTTGTATAGTGGCTTTTCCCAATACTTCTTGTGTATTTAGAACTCCAGTATTCAACAAAAAGTACTGCTTTCAATAACTGCGAGAACTTCGATTAATAATAGCATGTCTTTTCAAGCGAGTAGGGTTAATATAACAAAATTTAATCATGCAGCTTGATGTGTGTAAAGCGTTTGACAGAAAGAACTAACTGTTTTGCATTGACGCCTACGCTTTTGTTCGAAACGCCACGATATTCCTAGCTATAGACACAATTGCAAAGTCTCATTGTTCTTGACGTGAATAGTATCTATATTTAGCACGTCGTCCTTTTTGCACAATTACAATCCATTGAAACACCTGAGCAACTAGAGAAATTGAACCACGCAATGAATCTAATAAACGTTCGGTGTCAACCTGCTACTTTCTTGCTTTCCAAAACCGAGGTTTATTTCCAAATTTGTTTCAGACATCAATTCTTTTAATTGTTGCAATATTTCTACGTATTAGTTGGCAGAATTGAGGTTTTCGAACCCGCCATAGATCGCACACCACTCGGTTCATTAAAAGTAGAACACAATCCAACCTACCGACCAAAATTTCTATGGAATATTATACGATTTACTAAAAACCTTGTTACGTAATTTTGGCCCAGAAAATCTAGCTCGTAATCCACAGAAAAACTCGGTGGAGTACTTTGCTAAAAATTCTGGTTTGGATAAAGTACCACAGAACTCCACTGTACCAACAATATATGGTCACCGATTAACTCGGTGTTATAAATAATCAAAGAGGTTTCTCAAATCATATTGTTTGGGAAATACCAGTCTCAATCAATATTTATCTTGGACTTTACCTAATCTCGGATTACGGGGATTTGAAAAACCCCAAAAGGAACAACAACATGATACTAAAATCCGAGATCAGGAAAGCGATTCTGGCCTAAAATTCATATGAGGAGTAATCGATTACACTTATTATAAAACCTAAAATGACCGTACCGATAGTGGTACTAATATAACTATTTAAACACTACTAACAGTTGAGGGGTTACCAAAATCACGCCTCAATGTAATGGCAATACCTTTTGTTATGACAGTACTGGAAACTTACATTAGTAGGAAAAACTTATAAATGTTTGAAAATCTTTACTATGTTTCACAATCCAGATTTAAGCACAAGCACATTAGTACCTGAGCGGTAATTAACTGAAGCTACCTTGGAAACAACTAAAAACTATGTATCCTGAAATCAATCCACTAATTCTAGGACTTCGTTGGTAATTAGATATTCCTAAATTAACCTTTCTTTCTCCAACATTAAAGGTTGCCAATACTAAAGAAATCCATTCTTTCCAAAAGTAAGTTTCGCCAATACGGTATGATGTATTACCGAGCTCTATAGACTAACCACGTTAATCAAGTTTGATACCTATTTATTCTAAGGTTAGCCGTACCTACTCATTTTGCATATTATATCTTTCGGTGATCTTCATAGTCTGCCCAGCAAAAGTAACTTCTCTACATAAAACGAGTAGAAATCATTCTCGGTAGAACTTAGAAGAATGGATTAAGACTACAAATTGATTTTACTTTTGCTGTTTTCTTCTATCTAACATATGTAAAATTATGTCGATAAAAAATTCACTTGGAGCAAAGACGGGGTTTTGCCATTTTTTTAGTGACAAAATTTAGTGTGTGAACATGCTTCGTTCCTTGACGATTATTAAGCAAAATAAAATATATCACAGAACTGCAATGGTTTAAAATGCAAAGTAACGATTATATCATTTTTAACCTTAAAAACACCGCAATAATAGATTTAACAACTTTTTGTATGTACAATGTAAGGCTTCAGGGTAAACTAAAATAGGTCTTCCTTAGATCAAGAGTGCGTGTGAATTGAAATCGTATTTTTCAAAAGCAGTAACCCTAACTCAATTGGTGGGTACCAATACAGAGACTATTGAAATGAAATAAGATTAAACATTTCACAGACATGTTACAGTCTAAAACCTAAACAAGCGACGAGCAAGCCAATAGAAATATTTTACTTTAGAATTAACATTTTACTCGTTTCAAAATGATTTATTGCATAGCATTTCTATTCCTAAACCGCAGATGTTTACATTTTCAAGAATTGTCGAGGTATTCTAAATTTCGAGAAAAAGTTTTCGATTTTACCATTATTTATTTGTGTAGGTAATTCGCAATTCTTATTAGTTTCATCTTCCAAACTTTTATATAATTAATTGGTAAATATGGTTGCTCAGTGAAATGGAAACTGCAACACCAAGAAGGGTTGGAAACTTTCTGACCAAACTTGTCAGATATGTTTAACTACTCAAAGCTAATAATCGATTGAGATTTGCTACAGGTAGCAACGTTATACGATCGTTTTCTTTCTAGCATCTGCCAATTTATGATATCTGACATTTGAACCTTGACCTGCTCTATGTGCAGATATACTAAAACGCGAACAACTGCTTTGTGCAGAATACTTAGGCATTGTCTAAATGGAAAGGTTATTAAGTGAAAGCGTGTAGCGTGTAGCACAGAAATATAGTTATAACTTTAATAGAAGTGTTTCGCGAACAACCGGTTTTATGGGGCACTTCTTGCACAGATCACAAAATCCAAAATAAAAACCATGCTACATGCACCAGCATTGCATTACAAATGAAAATGGATAGAGTAGGGGTAGAGAATAAAATGATATGCCTGATCGCTTAATTTCAAAAACATCAAGAAACAAAAGCGGTTCAGGGGCCGATGAAAAGCCAGCCAACGTGAAATGGTTCGCATTCGAGAGTCTTCTGTTTGACAAGAATAAGAAATAACCTCGTCAGTTCAGAGCAGCAAAAATATAAGGGCCGCGGAAGGAAACATCATTATAGAAAATGTAGAGAAAGTGGTTAGATGGCAAGAATATGTACAAAATTTATATACAGAAGAGGAACTAACAGCACTAGAACAGGATTCAGATATTGAAAACGGTGACTTGGGATATCCTATACCCTAAAAACCGCTGGACAAGCAGTTACAGAACGTCTCTTCCAACTTGTAAGCTATATGTATCAGACAGGCGAAGCACCCAAATCTTTCAAACAGAACATCATATTCACGATACCAAAAAAGAGAGGCGCGAAGAGACGTGAAAATTTTTGAACAATAAGTTTGACAGCGTCAAAAATATTAACTAGAATTGTACAATGACGGATGGAAAAAGAGGCCGAAGAAGTATTAGGAGAAGATAAATTGGGTATAAGAGTAAACAGAGGAACACAGAAAGCTATTTTAACTTTGAGGGTGATAATAGAGAAGACGATAGAAATGGAAAAAATGTTCGAAATACTGAAATAGATTGAAATGAGTTTTAGGGATAGATAGATAGTACATAGCTTATACAAAGAGTAAACGACTGTAATAGAATTAGAACAGGAACGTAAAGAAGTAGATATTAGGAAAGGGATGCGCCCTATCCCCGTTAATTTTTAATTTGTACATCGAAGAGGCAATGAATACTGTCAAATGCAGGAAAACATTTGGAATTATTACACAGTGACAAAAGATTGATATGCTGAGCTTTGCAGATGATGTAGCAGTATTAACCTCTAGCAAGGAGGAGTTATAAATCGAAACAGTTCTAACGAGAGATATAGTATGAAAATTAACAAAAATGAAACTATAGTACTAGTATGCAACAGGGAAAAAAATTAATAAAAAACTAGAGTACAAATAGGAAACGGGAACTTACAAGAGGTTAAGAGGTTAAGAGGTTAAGAATTTCTGCTACCTAGGAAGTTAAATAACGCAAGATGGAAAAAACGCAAAAGATATAAAACAAAGATTAGCTTAAGGCCGTGGTACATTTAACAAGAAAAAACAATTACTATATTACAACGTCTAAATTAAACATACAGTCCTAAAAGAATATTTACAAACATCAGGAACAACATTTACGTAATCGTTCGTTATAACGTGACGTAACCATAGCGTGAATGTACATATAATACAGTATAAACGCAAACATTTTAAGATATCGAAAATAAAATTTTATTATCTAAATAACAAGTACATATACATGTAAGAATACTTACAACATGTTCTAACCCTAAATATGTACAAGAAATAATATAGTTTCTATGCAAGAAATAATATAGTAACATCTCCTTTGGAAAGTACACCTCGTAAAATTTAAAAACGTAACATTAAATTTGAAATAGCAAGTTCTTGACGTTAACATTAAATTACACAGAAAAGTAAACAGTAAAAAATTCTCTAATGCAAGCTTTAAGAATAATATACATAATCGTTCGTGTGGTGAGCGTGCATTTGATAATGTTTAGTTTGCAATTTATTGCGGAATCAACTAAAAACAGGTGTCTATTTTCCGAAACAGTAACACCAGTAAAGCAAACAAAAAAATACACTGTACCTTAAGCTATCTTCTCTCTAGTACCATCTTAGGATGAGGAAGTGTACACTGCATTTGTCTACGGCTGAATGCTGAAGCCAATAACATACGTACACTAGCACAAAACGCATATTAAAATCGCGACTCTACAACTCTCAAAAGAAGTTGTATAGCTTTAGAAACGGATACAAAAGAATGGAATAAGTCAGAGAGGGTTTCTAAAGATTGAACTTGTATTTATACAACTTACAGAACGACGGATGTACGTACCGAAAAACCATTCCCAACGGCCAAATATTCCTAGAATGCACGCAAAAAAAAAGGCAAAATGCGATAATTAATTCCATGCAGACTTGCTCTATTTCAAAAAGTTCACGTACCAGCGTTGCTCAGCCAATAAAACCTCCAACACAAAGGTTGCAGAAATTAGAGATTTTATACAACGCTTACCTGTTTACAAATCCTACTATACTAAGACGGAAACTGGTGAAAGAAAATATTTATTACCTGATTTTAATATTGCATCAATGTATTATCTCTACGAGCAACAGTCAGTCACCTGTTAGTAATTATCTATTTAGAAACGTTTTCAATGCCCACTTTAATCTTAATTTTCACGCACCAATACACGATGACTGCCAAAAAGGCCACGAATTTAACAACAAGCTGAGGGCGTTTGATGGGGAAGAAAAAAGATGATTAGAGTCTCAAAAAGAGTTGCACTTACGCAACGCAAAGAAAGTAATGAAGGAATTGCAAAACCACGAAGAAAAAGCAAATCTGTTGCTTTGGTTTTCTCTATACTTGAATATGGTCTGTGTAAGGTGTTGTAATTATAATCCCATTTTGGCAGAAATTGCCAAGGGATTACCTAGAGATTGCCTAAACACGACCATTGTCATTTTTACGACAAACATTTTATTTCCATCTATAGCTTATTCATTCTGAACAGATTTGCACCTTGACGACGTTCTAAAATACTAGAACAGGTAAAATGGCTTGCGCGTTTCAATGAGCTAAAAAGCCGAACTATAGGTTTAACCAAATTAGTGGGGTCTTTAGTGAGGAACCAGACTAAGACAGGTCCCCGAAAGAGGGCAGCAGCTTTTTCGGTACTTAGAGTGGCAGAGACCATAGGGGTCGGTATGACATTCTAAGACACACTACTGCGATGTGGAAGGCATTATAATTTGAATTAGGGCCGCTGTACTTGCGGCCACGTCCCCAATGCTCCACCGAGAGGTACTACATTGGATGTGGAAGGCATTACATGTGATTTTCCAATGCTCCACCCGAAGGTACTACATTGGCCAGGAGGCGAGTTTTTTTTACCTGGAAAATTTGGAATTTTGCCGAACCCTTGCTGTTCCAAGCAAGGTAGGGATCTTTAACGTGCGTGACAACACTCACACACGGGACCTCCATTTTACCTCTCATCCGAACGAGGGTGTATTTTTGTGAAAAATGCTCGCCTAACATTTTTCAAGCGGACCGTGTCGGGATTCGAACCCGGGACCTTGGGCGTAGTAGTCACACACATACCACTACACCACGGAGCCGCCTTGGATGTGGAAGGCAACGGAAAACCACCACATTACCACCCAAGTACACTGCGACAGAAATTGTTAAACATGATGGCATCCTCTGGGGTAAAAAGTTCCGGAGGTAAAATAGTCCCCCCATTTGGATCTCCTGAAGGGGACTACTCCTGAAGCTCGAAATGGATAGGTTGGTTCTAGACATAGTAGGAATTAGCAAACTTCACTGGCCAGAAGCGAGAGATATTTGGAGTGGAGACTTCGGGGTAATTCATACAGGATCAGAGGAAGGAAATTCGGGTGTGGGGATAGTTATGCGAAAAAAGATAGGACGGCGTGTAGAAAACTACTTACAAAAGAACAAAAGAGTACTCATGGTTAGATTTGAATCTAAACCAGTAAATACAGTAATAATACAAGTATACATGCCCACCTCTAGCTACAGTGACGAAGAGGTAGAGGCAATCTACAAAGATATCGAAGACATACTAAGATACGTAAAAGGACATAAAAATTTAATAATTGCGGGGGATTTTAATGCAGTGGTAGATGACGGTTGGGAAAGAGCGATAGCAGGATTATTTGGTTTAGGCACGAGAAATGAAAGGCGAAATAGGCTGGTAGAATTATGCGATATGAACAACTTAACCATCACACATACATTATTTCAACATAATGCTAGAAGACTATACACGTGGAAGATGTTAGAGAACGGTTTAGAATTCAAGTAAAAGACTATAGAAGCTACCCGGAAGCAGATATAGACACTGACCACAACATTGTAATTATGAAAGCGGCATTTAAATTTAAAAATCTGAAAAAGGGAAACGGAAAAAGGCACTTTGACTTTCAGAAGCTAAAAGATAAAGATATCCACGAAAGATTTGAAAACAAAAGTCAAATGAATTGCTGAAAGATATCGGGAAAATTTCTGATACTAAAAAAGTAGAAACAGAATGGAATAACATTAAATCCAGCTTAGACATGGCGGCCAGAGATATTCTGGGGTATACACAAAAAGAAAATAAGACACCATGGATAACAAAGGATATCATGAATTTAATAGAAGAAAGACGAAAATACAAAAATAGATCAGACGAAACAGGAAAACAGAGATACAAAGCCATAAAATGGGAAATTATTCGCAAATGCAGGAAAGCTAAAGAACGGTGGATTGATGAAAAGTGCAACGAGGTACAAACTAAGATGGAATTAGGAAAGACAGACGAAGCATACAAATGAATTAGAATGAATTTTAGGGATATAAAACCATATAGCAAAATATAAGGAATGCGTGAAGAAACGTCATTATAGAAAATGTAGAGAAAGTAGATAGATGGCAGGAATATATAGGGAATTTATATTCAGGGGAGGAATTAGCAGCATTAGAATAGGAATCAAACATTGAAAATGATAACCTGGGATATCCTATACTTAGAGATGAGTTTGAATTAGCATTAAAGAGTCTGAAAAATGGTAAGGCGCCGGGTACAGATAAGGTGCAAGCAGAAACTCTAAAAGCTGCTGGAGAAGCAATAACAGAACGTCTCTTCCGACTTGTAAGCTATATGTATGAGGCAAGCGATTTACCTAAAGATTTCAAACGTAACATCATAGTAACTACACAAACAAAAAAAAGAGATGCCCATAGATGTGATAATTTCGAACAATAAGCTTGACAGCACACGCTTCAAAAATATTAACTAGAATTGTTCAAAAACGAATGGAAAAACGAGCTGAAGAAATACTGGGAGAAGATCAGTTTGGGTTTAGGCGAAACAGGAGAACACTGGAGGATATTTTAGCTCTGAGGGTGATTATGGAGAAAACAATAGAGAAGGGGGAAATCGTATATATAGAGTTTGTAGATCTGGAAAAAGCTTTCGACAATGTAAAATGGAAAAAAATGTTCGAAATACTCAAAAAGATTGGAACAAGTTTTAGGGATAGACGGATAGTACATTGCTTATACAAAGAGTAAACAACGGTAATAGAATTAGAGCAAGAAAGTAGAGAAGTAAATATTAGGAAAGGGGTGAGACAGGGATGTGCCTTATCCCCATTAATTTTTAACTTATACATAGAAGACGCAATGAATACTGTCAAATGCAGGGAGACATTTGGAATTAATATGCAGGGACAAAAGTTTGATAAGCTTAGATTTGCAGATGATATAGCGGTATTAGCATCTAACAAAGAAGAGTTAGAAGCTGCTCTTAATGAAATGGAAACAGTTCTAACGGAGAGATATGGTATGAAAATCAACAAAAATTAAACTATAGTTCTAGTATTCAAAAGAGGTGAAACTAAATCAAAAACAAGATTACAAATAGGTAACGAGAACTTACAAGAGGTTAAGGATTTATGCTACCTAGGAAGTCAAATAACGCAAGATGGGAAAAGTACAAAAGATATAAAACAAAGATTAGCAC
This sequence comes from Platerodrilus igneus, assembly GCA_036346225.1. Taxonomy (NCBI): domain Eukaryota; kingdom Metazoa; phylum Arthropoda; class Insecta; order Coleoptera; family Lycidae; genus Platerodrilus; species Platerodrilus igneus. The sequence goes on from JARFIW010001116.1 coordinate 667,269, forward strand.
AAGGTCGTGCTACATTTAACAAGAAAAAACAACTACTGTGCTCAAAGACCACAAACATAGAAACAAGGAAGGAATTGTTTAGAACATATGTGCGGAGCACGGACTGTATGGCTGTGAAGCCTGGACAGTAGGAGAAGCAGACAAGAAGGTAGAAGCTTTTGAAATGTGGTGCTACAGACGTATGATGAAGATATCATGGACAGACAAAGTTAAGAACAAAGAGGTACTAGAAATGGTAGGGGAAGTAAGAACTTTGTGGAAAACAGCAAAAAATAGGAGGGATAGGATGATACGCCACATACTAAGACATGAGGGAATAGTGCGGAGTATATTAGAAGCACAGATAGGAAAAAAGAGAAGTAGAGGTAGACCTGGGTTAAACTACTGCACACAGATAATGAAAGATGTAGGCTGTGAGAATTTTAGGGAAATGTGTAGCTCAGAATAGAAATCAATGGAGATACGCTTCCAATCAGACGCAGGATGGAAAAACTTATGACAAAAATAATAACTGTACTTAAACATGGTAATTATTATAAACAACTACAGATATTGGTTTTGCAATACTCCCAACTAATGTTAATTGTGCGAAAGGATTTACTTGAAAACTATTAATATGGCAATTGTCTAAGTGTTGGGGGATCCTTGGCAGCCACAGGCTGCAACCCCCTTCACATACCACTCACTGAATCTCGGTGAAATAAGACATATAATTAGAAAACAATAGAAGGGAATCGAGCTGTATATCGGCTGTTGTGAGAATTGCAGGAAACTGTGTAGGCTAGCTCAGAACATAAATAAGCTGAGGTACAGGTCCAACCAGTTTGCCAATGACGAAAAAATAAGTGCTTTTAAATCTGATTATTATTATAAACAACTACAGGTGTTGGTTGTGAAATATTTTCAACTAATGTTGATTATGCGAAAGGATAAATTGGAAAACTATTAATTCGACAAAGGTTCAGGTGCTGGGAGAACTTGGCAGCCCAAAGCTACTGCTTACCCCCAATTCACAAACCGTACATTTCATTTTCCAATGCTACACCCTAAGGTAAAATAGTGGCCAGGAAGGCAGTTTTTTTTACCTGGAAATTTTTGAATTTTGCCGAACCCTTGCTGTTCCAAGCAAGGTAGGGATCTTTAACGTGCGTGAAAACACCCACACACGGGACCTCCATTTTACCTCTCATCCTAACGAGGGCGTATTTTTGTGAAAATTGCTCGCCTAACATTTTTCAAGCGGGCCGTGTCGGGATTTGAACCCGGGACCTTGAGCATAGTAGTCACACGCATACCAACTACACACCGGAGCCGCTTTTCATTCACATACCACTGAATATCGGGAAAATAGGATACATAACTGTAAAACAATAAAAGGTGACCCATTTGCATCAAACAAGAAAGAACAGCAGCAGTGTTCAAAGACAACGAACATAGATACAAGATACTGTTCAAAGCATAGTGTGGAGCACAGCACAGCACATCTATAAAATAGGGGCAGTAGGGAAAGTAGACAGAAAGAGATAGAAGCTTTCTGGAATGTTGTGCTTCAGATGTATGAGGATGGGAGCATGGTTAAACAAAGTTAATAACAAATAGGCTGTAAAAATAGTAGAGGAATAAAGATATTTATGTAAAATGAAAAAATAGGAGAAATAGAAGAACAGGATACGTTCTAGGGTATTTCTGAGGAATAGTACAGGATATATTATAAGCAGAGATAGGAAAGAGAATGTAGAGGTAGACCGAGATTAGGCTTTTACATACAGATAGTGACAGATGCAGACTGTGCAAATTTCAGGGAAATGTGTAGGTTGGTTCAGACTAGGAAACAATGAGGGTACGCGTCCAACCAGTTCTAAGAGTGAAGACCTAATGATGATGATGATGATATAGCTTATACGGAAGATATATGCGAATGTATGCATCCCATTTTATAGTATTTACATAAAGAGACAAAGTTATTGTCCTATTTTACTGATCCAAACATCGATGAGTCGTAACCAAGTTTATTTCGTCTCGACAATATAATAGAGTTACTGCGTTCAAGAAAGAGCATTTCTGTCTGTTCTGAATAATCCTACACTACTTTTAACAACTGCGAATACTTCTATTAATAATAGCACGTTTAATCAAGCGTGTGTGGTGTATACAAGTTTATGAATGAAACTCGATGTGTTCAAATGCGCTTGACAGAAAGAACAACTGCTTCACATTAACGCCAACGCTTTTATTGAAAATGTCAGTCTGCAGTCCTATTCATAATCACTACTCCAAAATCTCATTGTTCTTACGAGAAGGGTATATTTAGAACGTCGTCGTTTTTGCGCGATTACAATCAATATGAACTATTATATAACTATTATGTAACTACGAAAATCAGTCCGTACAAAATGCCTAGCGGAAGTTTCGGTCGGACAACTACGTTTAGTCCGTCCCTTGCATATAAAAAAAAAACCTTTTCTATTCATACAGAGTTTTAGGTTCGAAAAGCATTTCAGACATTAGTTGGCTTAGTCATTGCAATACTTACACGTATTTTGTCAGTACCGTATCTATGCAAAAATTTCGGGAGCGGTTTTACAAGCAGATAAATAATTAGGAAATTTATTTTATTGAATTCGAACTTTATGAACTACAAAAAATTACTTATAATGAAAGCTGCACGTGTTTATTTTTTCTCGAGTAAAGCGATTTAAGACCTCTTCTGTGTCGATGGCTACGTTTCTGTAAACGCTCATTAGTACAAGGCCCATTAGTCGCTCTTGACCTGTTGAATTTCGTAAACAGCGTTTCAAACGCCTCAGAGTTTAAAATGATCTTTCTGGTGTAGCGGTTGAAACAGATACAGTAGCAAGAGTTTTAACAGAATAAAAGTCCTGGGAAAGACAAATTTATTACACTGTGATAATGCTTCGATAGCATTATTCGGTCTACCAACTTTAAATTGTTGAATCCATTTCTATTTCTACAACTGTCTCTCCGAGAACATGGCGTCACAATCCAAAAATTGATTGTATAACAACAAGTTTTCACCTTTTCATTATTTTCTACAAAGATATTTGAAACTAGAAAGTGTAATGAGAAAAGCATTGTTTTGTTACTTAAACATCTATGACGCAGCTGCTCGATGAAATCATCAAGAAATGAAATTACTGTTGCAATGCGAAAATATTTTTGTGGAGAATCTGCCATAATATTGGTACGATTTTTCTAACCAGCAACTCTCCTGAAAATATTTATGTACCTTCACCTTTTCAAAAATATCACCAAATGACAAATACTGCACTCGTACTCAATCACGCACTTAGTACCTGACAAAAGAGAGTATCCACACGGTCAATGGCAGCTGGAAGGTCAATGTTAACAGCTTGAAGTATTCTACACGGAGGTAGAGGTAACCAAAAGAGCAGCTGTAGTTAACCATATCTACGATGAATTATTAACTTATTATTATCGCCTGACGCAAATGCATCGCTTTTGAGCAAGTATGTATATCACTAACCAAATGGAGTTTTTCAAGTGTTATAATGCTTGGTTTAACAATGCATGCTTTTTGTGCTAAACACGTTATAATGGTAGATCTCATATTCCTTCAATAAAGCACTAACATTTTTGTTATAAAATTTCTTTCCAAAATCAAATTACAAATTTTTAGGAATTTTTTAAGATTTATCCCAAATTTCTTTCAGACCACCAGCCACACTAAGGGTCGCCTGTACAATACTCACTTACCAATAAGTTATTTTTTACTGCCGGGTAACCGTCCGGTTACATAAAAATTACCTTGTTCAAATACTGGTTAAACGTTTTCTTGTGGTGATCTGGAGTTTAAATTTAACCTGCTGTCCTGCTCCGGTTAATGCTCTGTTTGGTAACGTTCTTCAGTTTGATGTACTATGGTTATCATAATAATGGATTATTTGGGCGAATTAAGTGATGATGTAGATTTTTTGGTATTTGTAGATGTGGTAAGAAAGTTATTTTTCTGAAGTTAAATAAGTTGTAATAAGCAATAAATAATATGTGTAAATAAAATTCACTTTTTTTAGGTTATGGAACAACGCCAGCCACGTAACTTTCGATACAGAAAAGAATAAAGAATAAAGAATTCAAACAACGCTATATGGATTTTAAAGAAGTTACAAAATTAATCACGAAATTTTATCAATTACTAAAAGAAATCATGCATTGTCAGTAATGGTTTTGTTAACCTTACGGTTTTTTGCAACGGGTTCATTCTTGAAACTTTTGAGTGACAACACAAGTGTTCACGAATCAACAACATATGACTGTCTATAACTGACATAAGTCAAAAATTGACAATGTCAGATATGATAGGCAAAAAATGCCTAACGTAATTAAAAGTTAGGTTGATGTATCGTCGTGTACACGATTTAAATTTGTAAATTTCCCAATTGTGTCATCGGTCTCGGTGGCGTAATTGGTAAACGCATGGTCCCGGCAAAACTAGGATATAGGTTCAAATCCTGTCCAAGACCTTATATTTTCCATCTTTCAATTACTAGCTCGATTTGAAATGATCATTTGGGCTTTGCATAAAAGTCTAAGTTATTATTTCATCTTATTCACTATACATATATATATATATATATATATATATTATAAAACTCTATTTTATTGACCAGGAAATAATTATTTTACACTAGCCCTAAATTTTAAGAATAATCAAGTTTTATCTTATGATTAAGATCTGAATAATAGATCGAAACGTCAAGTTCAAAACGAATGATTATTTGACAGTTGTTTTATTTATGACCAAAAACATCCCAACACATTAATTTCATCTTCATATTAAATATATATATATATATATATATATATATATATTGCTATGTATAAACAAGAATTGGAATTATCGATCCCCGACGTTGGGCCGCCTTATTAATATTGCTATAAACTCCCTCCAGGAACTTAACTGGATATTATCTTGAACCTACCTTGTCGACCAATAACAAAATTTGATATGTTACCGCCTTACTCGTTATCAATTTCGTATTCAACTTATAGCTCCTCCTTGATTGTTTAAATTATCAAATCACTCCCATTAACTTTATCTTATGACCTAGACTAGCATTTATTTGGAATTATAAACTGAAGTTAATTTGATTCTATATAATGAAACAAATATTATGTACATTTCTTGTAAATTATTTAAAATACACTTTTTAATTAATTAATGTTGTAAAGCTCATTTATCAAAAATCATATACTTTTTAATCAAACCCAAAGTCACCAAAAAAACCTATTATTTTTATAAAAAAAAAAGAAAAGTGGAACGTTCAAAACCTCTTATCATATCACGCACTTTATACGCATGCAAGGCCTCTTTTTGTTGACTTTTTCACATTCATTTATATTAAGTAAATTCAATATTCAAATAAAAAAATAGAAAAATAATGTCTTATAACTAAAAATATAACCTGGTCTATTTTCTTCGCATTGACGCATCCATAATCAGCTAATATTTTCCATGCATTAAGCCATCCATTTGAATAAAAATTATTTTCCCCCAATTCAGGATTATTACATGCCCATTCGAAATATTGTCTATCCACACGCTTGAACCATTGCATTTAAATTATTGTCATTACCCTCTGGACTACCATTATTAACTTATACTTATGCACCCCAATTTATTGTCATCTCATTCAGACTTATTACTTCTTATCAATTTCCCCAAACTTAGAATTGGATTATCATCCTCCCCAAATTCGAAATGTATTATTATTCTTCCCGGACTCGAAAATTGGAATTCTTATCATTTATTTTCCCCTGACTCGGAAGCCCTATTATTATTATGTTTTAGCTTAAACATATTTCCCAAAACCTACTTACGTTTAATCGGCAATCACAATCTTCATCTTCGCACTTATACAATTTTTCACTTTAAATTATTGTTACGTATCACACTTTATTTTAGAGTGGCGCACCTCGGCCTTTGTTGAGTTGAAAACTGAGTTCGTTCTCACTGTACCTGTTACTATATCATTGATCTCCTACTCCGTCAGTGGGTATGGTGTACAAACTCGTCGCTAATTATAACCAATCAAATCTTTGCATTTAAAGTAGTTTCTGATGTAATTTTTTATGCTTTCAAATAATTGTGACCTGCTCGCAGCTGTCTTGTTATCAAACATGCGGTGTTTTGACGAATCTAATCGCTTTTCCATAAACAACTGATGCAATTCGACTTTTAGTTTTCATATATGCATGTTATTTACGCAATTTTTAGTCTCCTTTCTTATTGAAAATGGTTGACTATTTTGTACGCATTTACTATGCTTCCTGAAGCTTTATTTCTATCTCCGTATTAGCCTAATTGTTTAGAACTCTTTTTAGTGCGTGTTTGATTACACTTCATTATGTTTACTTACAAAATACGCGTATCCCTATTTACTATATTCTGCGTCGTTATGTATCGCTTTACTTCAGCGTTAAAGTGACCTGCTAAATATCTTATAATGTGTTTATCTTCTAAAGGAGGATTCAATTGCTTCGCTACAGTAAATTTCTCAATCGCATATAATTTTCGTGTTATCCCATTCTCCGAATTATATCTTCCCATACTCAAGTTAATGAGTTAAAGACAAGTTAAAGACAATCAGCAAAATGCTGATTGTCACTCCAAAATTGACGTAAAAATTTGCTTTCAAACTGTTCAAATGTTTCTATCTCACTCTCAACCTAATTATACCATTTTTCAGCATTTCCCCTTAGTATTACTTTGATTAAATTTAATTTGCATAATTCATCTATAGATCCCTGTATCAACATTTTAAAATTTTTCAGAAATAACTTCGGATTTAATTTTCCGCCCCCGTAAAATTTAGTAAACTGTTCAATTGAAAGGTTTGTTTGAACTAGCCTAATTGGTTCTCTATTAAAATTTATTGGATTACTTTTTTAATTATTTATCTCTTAATTTATTGATCTGAACTCCGTTTCGCAATTTTCTTCAATTTTACCTAATTTAATATTTAAATCCGTAATTTTGTCGTTGGACTCGCTTTCGTATCTTTCCTGTTCTGTTTTAACTAATGTAATGTGGTCCCATACACCGTCTATTTCCTCTGAAACTTGCCCAATTCTTTCTTGCATTTGTTCCCTAATTTCAGCGATCGTTTGGTTCGTTTCCTTCAGTCCATTACTAAGAATTTTGATTTCATTCCCCAATTTCTTGCTGTTTTCATCCATTTTTGTTTAATTATTTTTATGGCTTCTTCACTCCTGTCCATCTTATTGTTTAATGCTATTAAGATCTCCATCATTTTGGTTTCTTGTGAAATTCTCGGTTCTTCAATGGAACTGGTTTCCTGAATTATCACGCTCTCCTGGGATCCTATCTCCACTCCTTGTTGTCTTAGAGCTTCCCTTGTTTCCCGTATTCTTTTATCCATTATTATATTTCCGCTAAACTTTTAAATACTAAATAAATCTACCTAACATTAATTGCTGTACAAACTTCTTGATTTTCCGCTAATTGAAACTTTTTAAATATCCGGTTTACTTTAATTAATTTGTTTTAAATCTCGGGATCGTGTTTTTAAATTTATTCTTAATTTAATTCGTGTCTCTTAATTTCAGGTTATACTTTACAGTGGTAAAATCGAGCTCTCACGTTGATGCGACATATTAATATTGCTATGTATAAACAAGAATTGGAATTATCGATCTCCGACGTTGGGCCGCCTTATTAATATTGCTATAAACTCCCTCCGGGAACTTAACTGGATATTATCTTGAACCTACCTTGTCGACCAATAACAAAATTTGATATGTTACCGCCTTACTCGTTATCAATTTCGTATTCAACTGATAACTCCCCCTTGATTGTTTAAATTATCAAATCACTCCCATTAACTTTTTCTTATGACCTCGACTAGCATTTATTTGGAATTATAAACTAAAGTTAATTTGATTCTATATAATGAAACAAATATTATGTACAGTTCTTGTAAATTATTTAAAATACACTTTTTAATTAATTAATGTTGTAAAGCTCATTTATCAAAAATCATATACTTTTTAATCAAACCCAAAGTCACCAAAAAAACCTATTATTTTTATAAAAAAAAAAGAAAAGTGGAACGTTCAAAACCTCTTATCATATCACGCACTTTATACGTATGCAAGTCCTCTTTTTGTTGACTTTCAAATTCATTTATATTAAGCAAATTCAATATTCAAATAAAAAAAATTGAAAAATAATGTCTTATAACTAAAAATCTAACCTGGTCTATTTTCTTCCTTTGACGCATCCATAATCAGCTAATATTTCCCATGCATTAAGCCATCCATTTGAATTAAATTTATTTTCCCCCAATTCAGGATTATTACATGCCCATTCGAAATATTGTCTATCCACACGCTTGAACCATTGCATTTAATCTATTGCCATCACCCTCTGGACTACCATTATTAACTTATACTTATGCACCCCAATTTATTGTCATCTCATTCAGACTTATTACTTCTTATCAATTTCCCCAAACTTAGAATAGGCTTATCATCCTCCGCAAACTCGAACTTGTATTATTATTCTTCCCGGACTCAAAAATTGGAATTCTTATCATTTATTTTGCCCTGACTCGGAAACCCTATTATTATTATGTTTTAGCTTAAACAAATTTCCCAAAATCTACTTACGTTTAATCGGCAATCACAATCTTCATCTTCGCACTTGTACAATTTTTCACTTTAAATTATTGTTACGTATCATACTTTATTTCAGAGTGGGGCACCTCGGCCTTTGTTGAGTTGAAAACTGAGTTCGTTCTCACTGTACCTGTTAATATATCATTGATCTCCTACTCCGTCAGTGGGTATGGTCTACAAACTCGTCTCTAATTATAACCAATCAAATTTTTGCATTTAAAGTAGTTTCTGATGTAATTTTCTATGCTTTCAAATAATTGTGACCTGCTCGCAGCTGTCTTGTTATCAAACATGCGGTGTTTTGACGAATCTAATTGCTTTTCCATAAACAACTAATACAATTCGACTTTTAATTTTCATATATGCATGTTATTTACGCAATTTTTAATCTCCTTTCTTATTGAAAATGCTTAACTATTTTGTACGCAGTTACTATGCTTCCTGAAGCTCTATTTCTATCTCCGTATTAGCCTAATTGCTTGGAACTTTTTTGAATGCGTGTTTCATTACACTTTATTATGTTTACTTACAAAATACGCGTGCTTCCACTGAAAAATATCTTTATTTGCCTTATCTAAGTTAACTAAAGCTCTATCTACAGGGTGTTAAATATTTACTATCTGCCTAATGCATGTCTTCCTTGTCTCTTACGCTAACTATGCGTTTTCCTGTGTCTATTTGTGTCGCTTAAAACTATTTATACTTTATATACAGGGTGTTGACTGCTTACTATTTACAAACTATCTCCATTTTTCAACTTTCTATTAAATAACTGCAGTTTTCTGCTTCCAATGATGATTTCTCATTTCTAAACGACCTTTACTATAAAGTACACCCTTAAACAACCCCTATCACAGCAATATATATTGCTGTGATATGCCCTTTTTATTCAAGACCCTACGTTGGGTGTCATTTTCATTGCTGTGATATAGCCCTTACGTTGGTATGCCCCTAATATTTCTGTGATATTCTCTTTATGATTGGTGTTGCTATTTTTATTGGTGTGAACATCAACTCTTTTTAAAATCCTATGATTTCTTGAATTTGTTTTTCCACGTCTAGCTCAACCCATTAAACACAAAATGCGCTACTTCACAACAATAAAAATTGTTTAACCCCTTTTCTTTCTGTCTGTTGAAATAATTTAAATAAAGCAATCTAAAATTACACAGTATAATGATTGATAATATGTACAGTTTTATGTCAATTCAGAATAGCAAATATTAAAATTGAAACAGTTTTTAACTAATGAAAAATTTAAGATCTAACCTGCGTTTTCCTTGCTTGTCACTAGAATTGCCCCAGAGTATCTGTGGTCAGCACCCCTGGAGATTGTTACAGTTTGATTTGCTTCACTTGTTGGCCAGAATAATGGATTAATGGTTGCTTCTATTTTTTTCTTCGGATTTCTGTAGTAACTTTTAGTATCTTTACGTTTATTTCCTTGTAAGTATTTTCGAAGTATCTTTGGATTTTCATTTATAGGTACATCTAGAGATACATTTAGAAATTTAGATACATTTTTTGATCTACATTTAGATCTTTATTCGGAGCCCTAAATTTGTTAAATATTAAAATAAAATTCAATTAATAGTTTATCTTACGTTTTCGCGTAGAACGACTATTCTTCGTTACACATATTGGCAGTTTCAATTTTTCACTTTTAATAAATTATTGACTTTTCACTAATTGTTACTGGTACGTAATTTTCCACTTTAAATCGACGTGATTCGTGCCTTGTTGAAGATATACTGTTTATTTTCGAGTTTCCTATGATATTTATAAACTCCGCCATTCAACCTTTTAATTGGCGTATTTGTCGATCAAGGCTTGTACTTTTCGCCCATTTCTGTAGAACCCGGTATTTCTCAAAATTCCCTGGTTTAATTCTCGATGAAATACTCTGCCGATCACGTAAACGTTCTGTATATCACAATATATTCTTAGAACTTCCAAATATCTATTACAATTTTATCACGTCTTTCATGTTTGTCGATTACAGTCCACCTTTTATCATATCGCGGACCGCGTGTTATTTATTGTTTGTTATTTCAAATATGTTGGATTTTTACGTAAATATGATATTCCAGTCACGTACTCATCTTTTTAATAATGACGTATTTAAATGCGTTTTCTTATTTATGCGTTAACATTTGTAATGAAATTCTTAAATAGCTAGAAAGCCAGGTTGTTTATCTTTCTCGATTACGTGTTTATTTTGATGAAACTTGATATATTTAAAACATTATCTTGATTCGTTTCTTTAACTTAAAGCGTATTATAGGACGTACACATTATTACTTTAGCTAATTATTATCTAATTATTGCAAAATGAGCTTCTTTCTTCTGCATTAAATTAAATATAATTTATATACAGTGTGCTCGCTATTGATCTTTTGTAAAATATTCGATTTATTCTTATTTAATGGTGGAATTATTTGGTTTTCTTAACATTAATTATATTTATAGTTATCTTACGACTCCTTTGACTTAATCTACCTTTAAACTACCCTCTTATCATAGCATTATATATATATAAAATGAAAAATTATTGCTTATAACAAATTTTAATAAATATATAAAACAGTATATACGATGTATAAATAAACACTAACTTTACGAAGAATCGAAAGAAAGTTATTAATTATACAAAGCAACCCTCAAGGATTATAAACCACTTCATCCTGATGATATCCAGTGTGATCGAAACTAGTAGATGAATGTTTATTCCCTTTATGAAACAAACAAATTCTTTCATTTATGGCTATGCAAATTACTAGCTTGCTTTGTAAAATTAATAACTTTCTTTCGATTCTTCGTAACGTTAGTGTTTATATATACATCGTATATACTGTTTTACTTTTATATATATATATATATATATATATATATATATATTGCTGTGATAAGGGGTTATTTAAGGGTGTATTTTATAGCCATGGTCATTAGTAATCAGAAATCATAATAGGAAGCAGGAAAATGCATTTATTTAGAAGAAAATTGAGTAATTGGGATAGCTTGTAAATAGTAAGCAGTCAACACCCTGTATATAGAGTATAAATAGTTTTAAGCGACGCAAATAGTAACAATAAGACGCATAGTTAGCATAGAAATAAGTAATACATGCATTAAGTAAATAACGAATATTTAACACCCGGTATATAGAATTTTAGTAAATTTAGGTAATGCAAATAACGATATTTTTTAGTGGAAGCACGCGTATTTATAAGTGAGCATAATAAATGTAATTAAACACGCATTCAAAAGAATTCCAATCAGTTATGATAATACGGAGATAAGAAATAAAGCTTAAAGAAGCGTAGTGTAAGTGCGTACAAACAATTAACAATTCTTGATAAGTTAAGGTAATTAAAAATGCGTAAATAAATAAGCATATATGAAAATTGAAAGTCGAATTGCATCAGATATTTGTGTATAATATGGAAAGCGATAATATTTTCTCAAAACACCGCATGGGCTGATAACGAAGTAGCTGCAAGCAAACAACAATTACTTGAAAGAACGAGAACGTTACATCAGAAAGCTACTTTAAGTGTAGAAAATAAAGAGACCTCATTCGTTAAGATTAGCGACAGGCTTCTAAGCCATGCCCACAGATGAAGTGGGATATCAATCATACATTAACAGCGACAATAATAACGGAACTCAGTTTTCAACTCAACAAAGGCCAAGGTGCATCACTTTGAACCTAAGAGCAACGCGTAAGAATAATATTTAAAAGTGAAAATTGTTTAAGTGACAGATAGTGCGACGAAGATGAAAATTTCTATTGCAGATTAAACGTAAGTAGATTTTGGGGAATTTATTTAAACTAAAATATAATAATAATAATAATAGGGCTCTAAGTTGGAGGCGGATGAAAATGTTCTAAGTGCGACGACAATAATTCGAGGGAGATAATGATTCTAAGTTTGACGATAATAATTCAAGTAATATAACAATTTATATGATATTCTGAGTCTGGTGAGAATAAATTCCAATTCTGAGGCTGGTGAGAAAAAGTCATAAGTCTAAGTACGACAACAATATTTCGAGGGAGATGTAATAAATTCTAAGTCTGAGTCTGGTGGAGAATAATTTTGATCCAAATGGATGGTATAATGCATGGAAAATTCTAGTTGATAATGGATGCGTCGATAATCTTGGTTGCGAGAAGGAAATAACGAAGTAAACAGACCAGGTTAGATCTTTTAGTTTTAAGAAATTTTTTTCTATTTGAATTTAAATATTAAATATTGAATTTGCTTAATTAATATAAATTAGTGTGACGGAGTCAACAACGAACTTGCATACGTAGAAAGTACGTAATATGATAAAGGGGTTTTGAACGTTCCAGGCTTCTTTTTATAAAAATAATGGGTTTTTTGGTGACTTTAGATTGATTGAAAAGCATATGATTTTTGAGATAAATAAGATTTACAATATTAATTGATATTAAAAGTTTATTTTAATAATTTTCAAAACCTGTACATAATATTTGTTTTCATTATATGGAATTGAATTAACTTCATTTTATAATCCAAAATAAAAGCTAGTCGAGGCCGAATGATAAAAATTTGTGGGAGTGTAATTTGATAATTTAAAAAGAGAGGAGGAGTCAAGTAGAATACGCCATTGATATCGAGTAAGGCGTTATCACGTCAAGTGTTTATTGGACAGTCCAAAGTCGACGGCGATTGAGAATTCCTGTTTATTCATAGCATAAATTTATATGGCCGCTCAAACGATGGGACACAAGTAATTGTGAAAGTTCATAGCAATATATATATATATATATATATATATATATATATATATATATCCAACAACTGTTGAAAAACCGTAGTGTTTAGTTTACAAAGTATTTTCCTTCCATCACATTTTACGTACGTATAATAGACGGTAAAAGGTGCTTGTTGCGTGTTAGAGTATAATCACTATGCTCAAAAGTTTCTCTCTTAATTAAATTCAAAACCGATGTTTCAAGGTAGCGTGTGTGGAAGTTAAATTTGTAATTAAGTTAAATGCCGAAATTTTGAACAAGCTCCATTATGGTATATAAACGTTTGAGAAATACGGAGTTGCTACTTACAGCTGTCAGCGGCAACTTTCGCTTGAAGATGCTTTGGTGGTGTATATGTTTGTTCGAATTACTATAGTGCTGTAAGTTAATCTAGACACCCTCTTATAATTACAATAGGATTAAGTAAAATTATGTAATCACAAACGCAATTTGAAATTCGATCCATAATTTAAATAATACCGTGGATTCGTTTTCGAGGTTTAGCTGCTTGCGGTTTTCTATGTCATTACAAACAAGGCAAAATATTTTGAGAAAAATATCCGAGTTATGGATATATATTTAAATTGAGAGCTTGACTAGGGCTGACTTCTGAAGCGTGTTCATCTTTTTTAACAATCAGTATACTTAATTCTATTTAGTGTCATATAGTTTTTATAATAATCCGTGCAATACAGCTTCAGTGTTCAACAAAATGCATTTCTGTTTCTTAGAATACATCCTACACACTAAAGCTTGATGTATTCAAGTGTGCTTGGCAGGAAGAACAACTGCTTCGTATTGACGCCTACGCTTTTGTTGGAAATATCAGACTACGGTCCTAATTATAATCACTACCCCAAAATCTCATTGTTCTTAGCAAGAAGAGTATATTGGGAACGTCGTCTTTTTTGAACGATTAAAGTCGATTGCAACTATTGTGTAACCATAAGAAACGATTCGTAAAAAGGTCTAGGGATAGTTTAATCAGACAATCAAACTCGGTCATCTCTAGCATATACAAATAAAACTTTTGCTGTTAAAACAGAGGTTTATATTTCCCAGCCATTTCAGGCATTAGTTCAATTACATTGCTATTGCAGAAGTAGAACAGTTAGCTGTATAGTAAAGGCAATTGAAATTAAAATAGAAGGTGGATTTATATTATTTTTCTTGATTGGTTCGCAGCATTAAGGTTAATGCGCGTTTACCGTCATTTCTTTAAACGGCGATAACAGTCTTAAAAATGTTGCTACTACTCTCTCATGTCCTCAATTAATTTAAGACATCCTATTCACAGTCTAAATCGGCGCTTCGCTACTGAATACAGGTAAAGGCTGCAACAGAGGAACTTGAGGGAGAAAAGCGTTTTATTCTACGCTAATCATGAATTGGTGCACTATAAGTTTCTGATAAAGTTAATTAGATATAAATAATGGTATACAACTCATTAGAAATTAGCAACATCTCCTCAAGATTAATTTAGTGTTAAAATATCTTTGTTGCTAGTTCTCTGAATTTCGTGTTAGTCTGCAACATATGTATGTATATATTATTGTGTAGTCCCTCGGCTCTAACTACAAGTGCCCCTCCGTTGGGAAGCCAAATTTATTGTGTAGTCGCCTCGGCTGCTCCGCTCTTCCCCTCTTTACTTCATTAAAAACTCTTATACTAACACAGACGCTTACCTGGATTGCTGAATCCAAAAACTCCGCTTCACTGCTGCCATGCTATAACCTATAAGAAAATCCACTCTACACTCACACTCAAAATAACGCAATTCACAAATACAACACACTCTATTTACAGTCAATACATATTACATTTTCATAATATTTTCCATTATGTACACTTAAATACTTCGTACTAAAAACAATTTTATTTTTAAGGAAATATTTTACTTCGATAACCTTATTAAACAATTATCCTGTTAAAGTGAGAGGGCATTCCTCATGCCTGACCTTATCCCTTCGTCTTAACATGAGCTTATAGTAAAACTTTTTTACCCTGAGTGCAAATTTACAGCACTACCAAACAAAATTAAATAAACCCTTGTTACTTTTTTACAATATATCCCGGTTATCTGTAAATCACTACTCCTTGACAACCTAAATAATTCTTCATTCACCTCGAAAGTTCCATACACTTATAGTTCGATAAATACAACAATTAAAAGAAATACACCAAAGCACAAAAAGTAAAAAGAATCATTGCAAATAGTCACCACACAATGTTTGAATAAAAGTCGTTACCTGGTAACTATCTTCAACAGGTATCCTCTAACCAGCCCTTGCAGATGATGCCGTCGAGTAGCGCTCTACTCCATGGAACCGCTATCCGCTTAAATCAACATCGTTCTCTGCATGCTGCTACCCCAAAATTTCTCTTCTTTTAAAATAACCATCCACATCCAACTTTTAAAATTTCCAATTTATAACAAGTTAATTACTGATTGCAGCCTTCACCATTCATTTCCAAATTTTAATAAATTCCAAAACCAAAACAGAAATTGTAGTACTTACATATACGATCTACGTTCCGTTTCTAATTCTTTATTTAACTTCGAGCTTTTATGTAACTGGACATTACACATTACACACACTTGTGTGTAATTATCATAATATACAAAATATAACTTTACTAAATATTTCACCGGAAATAACTTTGTAGAACGTAGAAAAAACGAAAAATTAAAAGAGTGTCACCCTTCCATTCGGGTGATTATATAGCCTCAGTCGCCCCTCCCCCTTGTTGAAATTTAGTACGTAAACTTCCAACGGACAACAGCAATTCCCCGTAGAACTGTAACCGACTCTCATTTCCTGTGACAAGCTCTAACCGTTTTCTCTGAATATCGTTCAACAAACACCTCAAAATACTCGGAAATCCTCACAAAACTATGCTTTACAAAAACTAGCATAACAAACTTTTAATTCTGGCTACGCCCAGGCCTTCCACTTAAAACAAATATCTTTCACCTCTTTCGTACATATAGCGTCTTCTCACATTTATGCTTCTCTCCGATCGATATTTACCCTTCCTAAGACCAACTTGTTGCGCGTCTACTTTTAACGTCCAATCAACCGATCCGTGTCTGCTGTTAAAGTTTTTAGAAATTATTGATTTTTCTACCCTCTCCAAACAAATTTGTATACAGTCTCCCAACCATGCTACTTCTAAGATTAAATCCTAAAAATATAGTGCTTCTCTCTCACATTCATACGTTCTGCATCGTCTATTTTCTTCTATAACCGCTTGGTTCTGTTTCCCTACTGTACTACCTTTAAGATTACCTTGATCTCTTATGCTGTTTCTCCGTCATACTTGTATGCTTCGATTCATCTTTGTTTATCTCCTCATTTAAAAGTGAACCAACTAACACATCTAAAAACGCTATCTTTCCTTGTACAATATCGATCCGTATTGTTTAACGGCCACCTGCCTTTGCTGTATATTGCTAACACAAATATCCAACGGTCTGTTTTTCTTGGAACATAAATTTTATAGCCTTTGTTGTTTGTATTGTTTAAAATGTTTCTGGTTTTACCCTATGTTAACAAATGCGAAAAGCTTTTGCAAAATAAAAGCGGTATTTGTTTCGTGTTGCTTCTAAACCCTTATTATCCTAATTAAATATTATGCTAAGTCATTTATAAATAAATACACCTAAAATTACATTAACCCTAAACTATCATACGTTGACTAAGCTCTAATTTTTATTTACAAATACCCTATTATTTTACTAATAAATTTATCCAAAACCCTTTAGCTTGACCTATGACCTTCTGTATGTTTTGTTAATCTACAATTAGCTTCTAAATACACAATTATATTAAAAAAAGGTCAATTAGTTTATATATATATATATATATATATATATATAAAATTAGGTAGTTTTTTACACAAGGTAAGTTGATAAATACTAACATATTACAATTAATAAGATTAAACCTAGACTTTTATGCACATTTGAAATGATCATTTAGGCTTTGCATAATCTTATTAATTAATTATATATATATATATATATATATATATATATATATTGATGTGATAAGGAGGTCGTTAGAGGTCAATGAGCACCATATTCTGTAAATAAACAACCGAAAACCAAAAATCCTAAATATTCTAATACTTAGTTTTCTGTAAAGAAACATCCTGTACAATATTTTAGTAATACGATAGGCTTAGTATAATTTATTTAGTAGATTAGTAAAAATCTTGAAAATACAAAAATCAACATTTGATATGAAATAACATCTAGGTTGAAAACCCCATTATTTCAACAAGTTCTAAAAGGCAAATATTCATTCTTCACTGAAAATTAGCAATTCGAATGCAATTTAAAAGGCGTATTGTAACTCTTTTTAAAATACAAAATCAAAGACTGTCTCAAAGGTGCTTTTACTAAAACCATGGATTCTTTCCATTAAAAGAAAGACATTTTCAATAGGTACCGTGAAATCCTGTATTCTTTAAAAGAATCTACCTCAATCGTTCTAGATCTTTAGAAATGCACTCATTCATTAGCGACAATCCATAAATTAATAAGCAAATGACAGATATTTATCTTTTGCTATAACAGCCCAATTAACGAAATACCATAATTTAGATGAGATAAGACGTGTACAGATCATAAATCACAAATGACATGTAATTATTTTATTCAATAACAAGCAATATGAGTGAACGGCCAAATCAGTAGAGCGCGATAAGCTTTTAGTATTCCATTAAATACAATCGAGAGCGATGACTGCACCAATTAATGTAGATTATAAAAATTTTACAACTTAATAAATTAATAAAACAACTCCTTTGGGCGTGTAAAACTAATGAAATTTTGGGTGATTATTACATTAGTCACGAGTTAAATAACCTAGAAAAAGTGTGGAAGCCTTCTAAAACATGTGACGTATTAAAGATTTTATTATATAAAACCGTAAAAGAATGTAAAACGGGAATCCATTCAAGATGGGTTATTCATAATAGTCGATCTATTTATGAAGTACCTGCCGACGATATTTTTTGTTGGTAAGTACAAATTGTAAGAGTTGTAATTTAATCCAAAGTCATGTTTGGCGTTAGATATTGGTCGAAACAATTTTTTTAACATACGAAACAAATTTCAACTTGCAAAGTATAGTCTATTGAGATATGAAAGATTTAACAATGAAAAAGGAATTATGGAGTTGGTTATCGAAAGAATTAATAACTGATCTTCCAATGCAATTATTATGGTACAAAATAGGAGGGAAGGGGGGGATTTAATTAATGACTTGGATTAAAGAATTAAAACCCCTGCATAATTTAATGGTTAAAAACGCAAGTATATCTTTGTTCAACTCTTTAGAAGGTCATTTGCGTAATATAGTTTTCTTTTAGTATGCTATACTTGTATTAGGTTCTAATGTAGATGGTATCTGTGAAAGGATAATTTCCTGATGCTTTTGAGTTCAAATCTTGAGTTAATGCGGTCTTTACAAAAAATTTCTTAAGGTTCACTAATCTGTCACTCTTAGACGAGTTAATTGAAAAGTATACAAATTGTACATACCCTTCTAGAAAAAATTTTTTTAAGATTAATATAAGAAAAGTTTTGAACTAATTAAGTATAAACTAAGACTCTGCACACTACATTAATGTTTAGTAGTTATGAAATGTTGTGTATAGACTTAAGTTGTAAATTGCATTTGTAGGTTTAATGCTTGTGTGTAAGTAATTTTTATGGATAATATGTGATGAAGAAAGGTGTTAGTGAATGTAGCGATTATTATAGTTTGAAGGATTGTTTATAAATATTTTATGTCATTAGAATTGTGATGTTGAAATTTTGTTGTTTAATTCCGTCTGAGCTAGCCAGATAGTATGGACATCTTTAGGTAATAATTCACACTAGACCAATTTTGTTTCCGTTTATTGAAGCCTAGCAGAAAGGCGCACATTGTCTATAGTTACAAAAAATTCATACACACACACACACACACACACATATATATATATATATGTATATATATACATATATATATATATATATATATCTAATAAAAATAATGGAAATTCTACACTTTAATTTTTTCGACGTAAGTAGTTGCTGAGACAACCTTGGGAAAATTTTATACCACATATTTTTGCAAGATTATGATAATTTAAAGAGGAATGTGCTATAGTATGATGAGTTATGTGTGATAGTGAAGAGAATTTTTTGTGAGATGGAATTTGATGAGACCGTGTGTAAATATAAAAAAGTTAGAATATAGATGATAATAGGATAGAGTTAAGAAAAGCTTAGTCAATTATATGATTGGAATAGGTGGATTTTTAAAAGGAGAAAAACCATGGTATAAAAAATAGTATGCGTGTGTATTATAAAAGCTAAAAGAAATAGTTGTAGATAGCAAGTAGTTAGAAATTTAAAAAAATAAAATTACTTATATATGCGAAAAAATAACGCAGATTTCGAATTTTATACTTTAAATTGGAGACAAATGACAGGATAAGGGGTCGCCAGATGTCATTGAAACCCAAATTCTACAAATAAATCCCACCAAAATATAAAAGAATCCGGAAAAGTAGACATTTCCGAAAATTCATGTTAACGCCCAGTATAATACAAGCGTACCCTTTTATATTAAAATGCCAAACAAAAATGCAATTGCGGATGTATAAATAATCACCCTGTATGATATAAGCATATTGTAAACATATAGCAAATAATGCAAGCTGTATATGTAAAAATAATTATTTTTAAGATACCTTAAAACGCATTAAATGCGAATGCAAATTAATCACTCTAAAATAAATACAAAGCTATTTATTTTTACTTATTAATTATCAATACATCTTCATTTATTGTAAATAGCACAGGATAGTGTTAGCTTTACGCATTTTGCGTAAGGAATCATATCAATCTTCTTAAAAAAATAACGCTTTAATTTTAATGTGTATTAAAACACGTTTTACCGTGAAAGCTAATATTTTCTATAAAAATGCAACTCATTTGCATTATAAAGCTATAAATTGATCATGTAAATTAAATTTGTATAACATAAATTTATTTTAAATAAATAATTTTGTAGAATATTAGGAATAGAGAAAGGATGAGTCATCTGTACTTAAAACTACTTAAATACCTAACTAGTAAATAAAAATTTATTCTAAGAAACAGGAGAAACGTTAAAACCGATAAAAATCAATAAGAATTATTGATTATCTTTTGCATTAGTATGCGACGCCACAATAACCTTACATTTATTATTTGAAAATTAAGTCATCCGTATTATTTATTACGGGATTATATTAGTGAAGTTCTTAGTGTACAGTAATAATTATTTATTATTGTATTTAATGGGATTGTTCCCGATTTGTAAAATAACCAATTCCGTGCTAGAGGAGCATGCTTGTAAGTATGGCGGTACGCCATGTACATTTCCTAATTTGATTTATTTTAGGTACCCTTTACCTATTTCAGGTACTTTGCAATTTTAACGTTTTTGGTTCTTGTTAATGTTTTAACCGAAGTTCTGGTTGATGAATTAACTACATTTACTTTCCATTGCTCGGAAGTATTGAAGTTATAAATTTCCTTACTTGCCATGTTGTAATTCATTTTCAATTTTGGAGGTTATGTTTAGAAGCTAGTTATAAAGTTATCTTTTTGGGAAAGTGCTACTTAAGGGAGATCCCAATTATCCTCAGTTCTATCACCAGGAGCAGAAGAAGTACACGACACTAGTCTTGAGGTTCGTAGACTCTCGTAGCTTATCTGCTAAGTTGATCCTGAGCCGGGGATTATGTACTTACATCAAGGTGTTCCACCGAATTAAATCATGTTTAGTATCGTAAAATACATATTAGATTAATGTTCCCCAAATGCATTCACTTGGCCTTTGATATTTTATTTATGAAATTTATAAGTTAAACGTTTATAGTGATTATTCGAAAAGAGTAAAAGATACCACAGGCCAATCCAAATCTTTATTTACTATATATTTTTTGTGTACTTTTATAGGGCCGATGGGTCCGTTGAGATATATAGGACTTGGGCTCAGTATAAAGTTAGCTGGTAATTTAATAATATATTAAAGCAGTAGGTAGTGAACAAGATTATTCATCGTGGTGGTGAGTAGAGGTATTTATTCTGCTTCAACTTGAGTAAGCAACAGGTGGTAACATTAGAAATCGTAATTATACTGTTGATCTGAGTACTTAAGATATTTAAAGTGTTTTATATTACTTGTTCTGAGGTCATAACAGTCTTAATTTTGAAAATGACAGTACACACCAACAAATTCACCTTTTTCTTCGAACATTTGTACCTACTAGAATGTTTAAATACAAAACGCAGTTAAGATAAATAATTTCTAAAAATATGAATAGCAAAACAAAATTAAATTGCAAGAACTCTTTCTTAAATATTAATTATATCTAGTAACAATCAAACCGAAGGGTGTTTTGGAAACAATTTAATTATGCAAGTATATTTCCCCTTAAATATTGCCACATAATTTAGGATAACCAACTAAGTGGATTTAACTACCGTAATTAATAATAATAATAATAATAATCTGTATTGGCACAGCAAGCAATTAATAATAATCATATGTACGCAGCGGTAGGAACCTACATAATCTAAATACTTATTTGCTATATCGATGCAGACCGAATTCATTCTGACTAAAGCTACTGAAACATACAACTACACAAGAAACACGCATATTTACAATAGTACATTTAAAGATAGAACTCCAAATTATTAGATAAATCTTTTAATCTAAAGTGTTGCTTTTAACATCGCTAGAATGTAAGCAAACTAAATACCATTCTAAGTAAAACATGCAGCCGTCGGTTGTCATCATATAGTATTACCTCACGCATACTGTGAAGAGTATGGGGCAGCTCCAATGGTTACCCATCTCATCCTAACTTGATCCGCCTATAATATAGTAGCCAGACAAAATATGCGGTAACGTTAACGTAAGTTTCTGTGCAACAACAAAGCAAACCTTAGTTCTGAGAATCGAGGAACATTGATTACAAATCCGGACAGCCACGTAAAAAGGAAAAGCATGTTTTTTATGATAAGAAATTGCAACTGTCCGATTCAGTAGAGATGAACCAACACGATCTAACGCTAAATATCTAGTAGATTTATTCAACCAACGTAGATATAAAAGTGCTTTCCGAAGAAATAATGGAAATCTTATAAAAATAGAAATCTTATCAAAATAACACAGCTGCTTTATCTGATTACAATTAAACTAGCAATATTCAAGAAATTCCTAATTAGTAAAGACTACATGTTTAAAATAAGAGACCAGAAAGGATACAGACAAGCGAACTTTAATAAAGCACGAGCACAGTTGGCTGCCTAAGCGCACTTGAAATTATATAAGTGTAGCAACCCGCAAATTCAAACGAGTAGAAACTGAAATAGTTTTTAAGGTAAGCAAAGCAGTAAATTTTCAAATACGAAATGGAACATAAAAATTTCTTTTTCAAAACTGTTGTCGCCGTTTAAAGAAATAGCGGTGAATGCACATTAACTTTGTTGCTAAAAAGCAAACAGCAAAAATAATATAAATCCACCTCCTATTTTAATTTCAATTATCATTAATACGTAGCCAACTGTTCTACTTCTGCACTATCAATGATTAAGCAAACTAATTCTTGCAACAGTTGTAGATTATAAACGCCTGTTTTAACAGCAAACGTTTTCTTTTTTAAATATAAAAGATAAGCCAAGTTTAATTGTTTGACCCTGAACTATCTCTAGGACTTTTGTATGAAACACTTCGTGTGGTTACACAATAGTTCTAATCGATTGAAATCGTACAAAAAGGACGCCGTTCAATATATACTCATCGTATACAGAACAATGAGATTCTGCTCTAGTGATTATAATTAGGACTGTAGATAGACGTTTTCAACAACAGCGTAGGCGTCAATACGAAGCAGTTGTTCTTCCTGTCAAATGCATTTGAACACATAAAGCTTCATTCATAAACGTTATTATATAAACCACACACTCTTGAGAAAACGTGCTATTATTAATTGAAGTATTCGTAGTTATTTAAAGTAGTGTTAGATGCATTTAGTAAGAACAGACCTGTCTTGGTTGGTCACGCGAGTTATTAATATATACTGAGATTAGAGAAAATCTATACGGCAATAAATGCGCTTGCTTAGAATGTACAAGCAGGTTAGATAAAGTTCTTAACTCAAATACGGCCAAAATATGTATCATCTTTTCAGAATATTTTCCCCTAGATTGAATAACATTAAAAACCTCAAGCAAGTAATCCTCTAAAATAAAGCTAAGGTATCAATTAAATTATAAATCGAAATTCAAATTAGATATTTGATTACGTTATTTAACTTAATGCCCCCATTGTAATTGTAAGAGAGAAAGCTTAGATTAACTTACAGCACTATATATAATTTCTAATACACATACAAACCCCCTACATTTGACTTCCCAATGCTTCACCTGAAGGTACAACATTGGCCAGGAAGCGAGTTTCCTCTAACTGGAAATTGTTTGCTATTGCAAGCAAGGTAGGGATTCATAACGGGCGTGATTACTCCCACACCCGGTACCCGCACCCCACCTCTCATCTAAACATTTTTTAAGCCGTCCGCGAATTACATATCCCCCAAATTTGGATATATATGTAATCAAATGGAATTATTAAATCTTAAGTTAGATTGTTACAATGTATAATTGAAGGACATATTACAAAAGGTTAATGGAAGTTCATAAACTAAACATGAGAACGGATATGAATACTTTGTATTCCAGACGTAACATGACACTGGAGGTGCAGATCACAATAGATTATAAGAAATTTATTGTTAGAACTAAGATTACTAAGAAGTAATACTTTGTATTGAATAAAGAAATAGCGCATATGAGATCTGCAGTTCCCACAAACAATGTGAGGGGTATGGATAGCATAAATGCCTTCAGGATCCCAAGATGGCCAGTCTCGAGCTTCACAACTTTAACATTGTTAGTTGTTCAAGCTACTCACCCTAATTTAATTAATCTAAATAGTGATTATCAACTTAGAATATTTTTGATCTCAATACGTTACTGCATATAACGTACCTGTTATTGAAATTCATATTGTAATTTCTGTTTTAATAAAATTGATAGAAGAGTTTTTTGGAAGAAGCCGCTCCAAGAGGCTCAAACCCTATCTCGCGTCGCGAATCAAACTCAGCAGTCACACGCGAAACTGTCTGATCTAAGGAACTGCCCAAGGGTGATACTGCATTTCCCTCCCCTTACACTGTCACTGTTACACACTAATAAGGAGCGTAGGGTCGTGAAGTGTCAGAACATATAAGATCTGAAACAAAATAAAAAATTCAAAACCTGAAGTATAAAATGCAAATAAAAAATCATAAACTTGCGAGTATTGACTATATCAAAATGCACGTGCTGAACACAGAACAAACCAGAGAATCGCGAGAATTTCCAACTCTTTTTGTGCCACCCAATAATCAGCACACTTGCTGGCCAAACAAAATTTGGACATTCTTTTAAATTTGAAAATTGATGCGCACTATTTCATTGGTTAAAGACATCAATAACGTTTTTCAACAAGGCAGCATAGGAAATGGAAGTGTATAAATACAATTACAAGTTCACCGAAAGACATCTTAGTAATCCCCATAGCCTAAAGAATCAACTGGCAGTGCTTACCATAGCCTGTTAACAGTTCAGCGAGCAGCGCTCTCCATAGCCTACTAAAACTTTAGCGAGCAGTGCTCCTCATAGCTTGTTTTTTCTCCGACAGTGACGCTGTCCGTCGCCGTACCTGGGGCACGCCACTATAATTCTTCAATAAATAGTTGATAAACTACGTCCGAGAAGTCGTTTATTGTGATGACACCTCCAGGACAACACCTCCGTAGAGTTCAACGGCGACGCACTCTACGAGGTTTACGGAACTACTACCATGACGTCTTCCGAAGGATTCCCAAGATCACCGAAGACTTCCAAACTACTCTAAGCTTTAGATATGTCCATACCATAATTCTTTACACTCTTACGTTGTCTCACAAGTAAAACATATTCAACACGTTAAGTAAAACACGAAGCCTTCCGAAGAGTTCCGAAGACTACCGAAGCGTCTGGACCTTTTGAAACTGTAAATATTTTTTAACTAGCGTTATTCAAGTTCTTAAGTTTTTACTTGGCCTCAAAAGTACATTCCGAAGCCTTCCGAAGAGTTCCGAAGACTTCTGAACCCCTCCATGCTCGTATATATGTTCAATTTATAGTTCTTATATCCATATTATAATTCCTTATACTCTCACGTTGTTCTACCAGAAAATCACAAAGCATTCCGAAGAGCTCCGCCAAAGACGTCTGAACTTCTTCAAACTGTAAATCGACCTCATAAGCCAATTCCGCAGCCTTCCGAAAAGTTCTGAAGACTACTGAAGACTTTCATACCTCTTTAAACTGTATATGTTTTACTTGGTTCCACAAGCAACAACGAAGCTTTCCGAAAAGTTCCGAAGATTACCGAAGACTTCCGAATTGGTTCAAACTGTACAAATCATTTATTTTTAACTATTTAACTTTTATTTGTATATATTTATAAACTTTATAATTATTTTGCTTATACATATTAAACAAAGAATAGTGCTAAGCCTACATACTTTCAGACGCCGCCCACTCGAACGATTACACGAGTCTAATCAGTCTGACAAAATATAGTATAAAATGTAGACAATAAAACCCAATATGCCAAGTAAGATAAATACGTTTTAATGCAATATACAATACCAAGTAGAATCTTCAAAACACGATATAAAGTCTGAGATAAAATGAAAATTTAAAACACAAAATATAAATAGCAATCAACGAAAAATAAAATACAAAATGTAAAACATGACAGATCAAATACTATCTGAAACAAAATTTAATATGTAGAACCTGAAAAATGAAAAATTCAAAACATAATATACGATCTGAAACAAAATTTAACATATAAAACAAAATATAAAATGCAATCAATGCAAAATAAAATAGAAAATGTCAAACATACGATAGGTATAACATTTAATATCTGAAAGAAATTATAAAACAAACAAAGGTGTAGATTCACAGGCTGGCAGAGTTGAAGTCGCATAAACTGGGAGTGGTGCTGTCCCTACATTTGACTCTCCAATGCTCCATCCGAAGGTGTTCTATTGTCCAGGAAGCAATTTTTTATTACCTGCAAAGTTTGAATTTTAATCAACCTTCCCTATTCTAAACAAGGTATGTATCTTTAACGTACGTGAAAACCCACACACGGAACCTATATTTTACCTCTCACCTGAACGAGGACGTATTTCTTGAAAAATTCTTGCCTAACATTTTTTAATGGGTCCGTGGTGGGAATCGAACCCGTGATCTTGGGATTAGCAGTCACGCGGGAACCTTGTTATACTCCCGATAGCCACACCTCATGATCATAATTTAACGCATAATTACGCGCCAAATTTGCCTGCCATATTGTAACTTATACCGACCACGCTTTAAGAGTGATGCAACCGCTTTTTAAGTCGATGTACAAGCACAATTTAAATAAAATCAAATTACTCACGTAGTGGCTTCTCGGAACTTACTCAGGGTCCAGCAATGATTTGCAGGTTGTGTTCAGTTACGCCATGTTGAATCAAATTACCATTCGTTCTTCCTTTTACTGCATTCGTAGGTGGTCAGATGAATTAGGTAACAGGTACACAAAGGTAAAAGGTACAAGGTACCTACATATCTAACAGAAAAACACTCACCACACCACTCCACATCACTTTTGCGCAGGCGCGACTGTCAGAGACGACGGAAGTTGGCGTATTCATTTAAAAATTCGCGGCAAATTTATTTACAAATAAAATCTAATTATGGTACATGCCATTTGGCATGTAACAACCTACCTGATCCCGCAGTTGCCTAGGGGTGGTGTTCCCTCCCCCCTCTCATCTTGCACAGTCACTGTTATACAACGCCACAGTTGTTTATTCGTAGAGCCTTAGAGCATTAGTTTTAGAATCGCAGAGTCGTAAAATCCAAGCGATGAGGAGTCGCTAAGCCGTAGAGTTAAAGGGTCTCAGAACATGTAAGATAGTATAAAAAACAGAAGATAACCGCATCATTAATGCTATCGTATTACTGGTAATTTCAACTGATTATTAAAAATTGTTTAAAACCAACTAGCCCTACACTACACACACGTTACGTTACATAACCTGAAAACACACTACAAACCACTAAAATCTTCTAGGGAAAGTTATAGTTAACAATTGCAAGTAGCAACACTCTGTATGTCTTAACCGCTTATTTACCAAATTGCAACTTGTTCAAAATTTCAGCATTTAATTTAGTTGCAAATTCAACTTGTACACACGCTACCTTGAAACATTTGTTTTGAATCTAATTAAGCGAGAAGCCTTTGAGCATTGTGATTATACTCTAACACGCAACAAATACTCTTCGCCATTTATCATAAGTGTGAAATGTGATAGAAGAGAAAGGTAATTATACAAGTTTTAAAATGCACCCTGCGTCATATAAGTGGTTTGTAATCTAGACGCAAAGGCTTGCCACCTTCGATTCGCTAGAGATACTTACTTTATACATTATGCTACCAACGTATATTAACTACCTATATGATTAACTAAGACGACTTGGCCTAACTGCATAATTCAAATCGGTGACACTTTCCTGTATCATGAACGACCGAGGTTTTAACTAAAGCAGCTGCAAGAATTGACGTTAATTGCTATCTGCAGAGATTGTATAAATTTCGGTGAACTGACTACTTGAAGAATATGGGTTTAACATGGTTGCCATTAATCGTGCTTTAAACTCTGTAAATTTTTCACATCCTTAAGCATTGTATCGGTGCCACATCTTTCGGCAAACGACACACTTGTATAAAAGTTAAGATATCCTTGTGAAGGATTTCCTGAATTGATGCCAACCGTCAGTTTACGTAAAACAGGCACCAAACAACGCCAAATTTAATGAGCTATAGCGAGTTCGCATTACTTTAAATATAATCAGATAATATGATATTAATATTAAATTTGGAGGGAGAAACTAAATATTGACGCATCATATACGGTAGATTTCACGCAAAATTAATGTTATTTAGGCATGCTGTTTCAAAATTTTGTTTCTTTAAAGCTAATTTGATAACAAACTTTAATTTTAAAAACTATAGCAGGATAATGATTTATTTTAAAACCACATAGGAAAATATATGGAAATGCTGCAAGACTATACGTATGCGCTTCCCATAGAAAGATGATTTACAATAAACAGACGTCGTCTGTCCCAAACATCATGGGCATTCATATACTACCATATTACAAAAACAATAAAAATTGCATACCGGGTACGTGAGTTTTACCTAATTAAAATTATAATAACCTTTTAAGAATAGATAAAATATGTTTCATGGTGTGAACGAAATTTTGACCGCGGATGGAATGAATTACAAGAATAAAGAGGTGTTGTATAATAACTAATTCTGCAAAAGGTAGTTAAGTTGAAAGTAACACAGCCTCAAGGTGTAAGTATATAATTTGCCATAGGAGAAAAAAATTCGGAACACATTCTTTCGATCAACTTCGTTTTCAAGTGTTGGCAAGGGATGTTAGTCCGTACGCGGGGACTTGGAAACTCGTTTAGACACAGGCAATAAAAAGCTTTTGTACTTGCGGAGCAGCTTAAAGAATGTGTGTTAATGGAACTGCTGCTAGAAAGAAAACAATAGAAGGTTGGTGTCTCTAAACATGCTTAAATTTTGAAGATAAGTTGGAAACTAAACTAAGAGTAAAATATGATACCTTTTTCCGTAAATAAATTATAATTATGTACATGTGGTTATGAAACGTAAGTGAAATGCTTTTATATAGTAGAAAATTAACAAAACGTAAAAATGATTATTTTGTTGAACTATCGCATAGTGCGAAACTCGTTTTGTCTTAAATCTAAGTATAATATTATCGAAAAATGAAGTTCAACATTTCAAAAAGTTAGAAAATACACATGTACTAATGTTAAAGTATTTTTAATGGAGAATTTAAGGGTGAGAAAATCATTTGGTATTGAACTATGCTTTCTGTATATGTTTTTCGAAATGGGATTTAGAATGTCAGGTATATCAATATTAAAAACTTGAACAGTGGTATGGTAGCATTATAGTAGTAGTAGTAGTTAATTAATTTAATATTTTTTCTCTAGGATTCCTTTTAATAATATCCGACCAGTTTGTTGTTAGGAAACCAGATTTTTTTAAGGAAAGTATATTTGTATTCATAATGCAACTATGTAATCTTGACAGAAATTAAATTTAGGTTGAATTTTAATCGGACTTACTTATTAACCACATAGGTAAAAATAGACAAATTTATGTAGGCATATTCAGCCACCCCCAGTGATGAAGTCGTAATTTATGTTAAAAATTTCTTTGTAAGACAAAATCTAATCAATGTGTTTAAGGTATTGCAGAGAAACATAAAGCATGATGTAGCGAAATTAAGGAAACCAAAAGCAAATGAGGTCTATCCGGAATAATCGTATTCCGTATGTGGAGATAATGTCGATAAGATTGCTGTAACAAAACGATTTGGCGCACCTTAGTTATGATAACTAGTATAGCTTTTTAATGCTTTTTAACGTAGTTTTCGTATTTCAAACATTTTAGAAGCTTATTTTTTTTATATTGTTACAGGAACCCACTCCACTTCAGTAAGGGAATGCATCCTAAAAATCGTTACGGGATCTCCGCCCCTTCAAAGAAAATTTAAATTTAATAATGTAACGTTCATTTTATTCGAAACAGAGCCAGTAACAAGACGAATAAAAATGCGTATGTCAAACTAACGCAGCCTTCTTTAACCTTGCTTAGATTTTCCTCAATTTTAAAACATATACTTCGAATCTGATAGTAGTGACAATTCAACTAAAAGTCCTAGTATTTTAGAAACTACAGAACGGAGATTTTTTAAAGATTTAAAGAAAACCCTTTCTCGACTGCTAAATAGTTTTAAAATCCGATTTCCCTTTATATAAAATGATGTGATAAGAGATCATATAGAGGTCATTGACCACCATACCGTGTACATACAATACTCCAAAACCAGAGAAAATAAAGCAATTTTTCTCAATACTTATACCTTCGTAATTGGAAGCACTCTGGATATTATTCTAAGTGTGAAAATCTGTGACATGATACGTTTTATCCATGTTGCATAATAGTATATTTAATTAATACATGGTACATAAGTTAAAAATCCGTGACTATTCCTAATTAAAGAGCATTTAATACCATTTAAAACGCGTTCTAAATAGGAATAAAGTATAAAAGGTAAGTTGAAACTCGAGTTTCTAAAATGCTCTTACATATAACAATAGAAACGCGTTCAGTTCATTTCATAACAAGATTAAAAATTTCAATTTATTAAAAGTATTTAATGCAAAACAGGCAAGTCGCGTATTTTAGAGTACTTCATTTCTCTAGATTATTCGAAAATCATGATACATCTACAAGTAGTAAAACAACCAATAAATCAAATTAAATCACAACCATATAAGCAGGTGGCAGATAATTGTTTTCAGGAAAACAAACATCATAAATGTCCATTCCAATCAGGAGACAATAATGTGAGATAGGGGGATCGACAATTTATAAATCAAACGATAAAGATTGTAAAACACACAATGGCAGCTATTAATCAACATCATAGATAAGCATTTTAACACCCATTCTTTAAACTATGCCAATTAGGGACTATAGTAAGACATTCAACGACGTAATAGATAAAAAGATGACAGCAATTTAGATAATGTCCTGATTAGGCCATACTATCTTAATTTTCGGAAAAATTGCGTCAGCCGTATAAATAAAACCAGAGTATTCTTTTGAATTTGAAATAAATTAATTGTGTTTAGTTAACGTTTATGAATTGCTAAAGTTTATAAAATATCATTGAATGAATAATAGTGTAAAACTATAGCGTAGATAATAAGTCGAGTGAATGACCAGTGTTAAAGACCTGGTTTAAGCGTATGGCAAGCTGTGTCGAAAGTGAATTTTATGTGTAGATTATTTGAAGTAAGTAATAAAACTGGGTTTTAGTAAATGACAATAAATTCCAGTATGGTAAATTTTAATTTAAATAAAAGAATATAATATGGATTTTCAAATACATGTTTAATGGTGGAACACGACACAACAATGTTTAGAACATTTTACCAAAGAGGAAATATTAAATAGTAATGAGAAACAAACACGTTGAAAATGTAAAAAAAAAATGGAAATGCACAAAATTGTTTGCATACAGAAGTTTCCGATAATATCAGTAATACATATAATAAACATTTCGCCTACAGAAAAATGTTGAAAAAAGCTGTCTACTGTTATAGGCGGCTCCGTGGCGTAGTGGTATGTGTGTGACTACTACGCCCAAGGTCCCGGGTTCGAATCCCGACACGGTCCGCTTGAAAAATGTTAGGCGAGCATTTTTCACAAAAATACACCCTCGTTCGGATGAGAGGTAAAATGGAGGTCCCGTGTGTGAGTGTTGTCACGCACGTTAAAGATCCCTACCTTGCTTGGAACAGCAAGGGTTCGGCAAAATTCCAAATTTTCCAGGTAAAAAAAAAACTCGCTTCCTGGCCAATGTAGTACCTTCGGGTGGAGCATTGGAAAATCAAATGTAATGTCTACTGTTATAAATCTTTCTATAGATGACTTGTATGTGCAAGATTATGCTGCCAAAAGCAAATCTGGAGAGTGTCGTTGCAATTTATACGCAATATCAAATTACAGCAAGAACTACGTGCGTACAGTGGCCAATATACAGCATACTATCAACATTCATATTCATTTATGAGGCACGAATACAATTATTTCACGGTGTGCGGTATATCTTCTAAAGTACGGTGTTACGGTATATCGGGCGGGCAATGGAGAAGACGACAAAGGCAACGTGATTAACCCGTTCCTATTACCAAAAAAGTACCGGAAGAATACCGTGCTAACTGGAAAGTCGTAGAGAGAGGAGGGGGAGTATAAAAAACAAAAAAGGAAAACCCTAAAACCGATTCGTCCCGGAGGATTATACATAGTACTTTAGGCTGAAGTTTGGCATTTTCTTCATCTCCAAATATTCACCGTAATGCTATTTTTAATTGTAGTATTTTGAGGTTGATATAATCTTCCATGCGATCTTCCGTTAAAACAAAATATTTACATGAAATAAAAATGTAATTCGCAAGCTTTCTTTCTGGTTATAAAATAAATGTCATGTATAAAAGCGTAAACAAAGCAATTACTTTCATACCGTAGCAATCCATTATTTTAAACGGTGTCCTACACCAACACACTTACAAAATTCCACTATACTGAGTGGAACGTAATAGCACAGTACATAATTTGTGTTTTAGCACATCCAACCCGTTCAAACATTACGATTTAAAATGAATGCTTTCTGTCCTTTATCTTAAGTTATTTATAAAAGTTTGCAACGCATTGCATTAAACCAATCTAAACAAAATACTTACAGGTTTTCTTAATAACATCATACATTTCTGTTGGATTAGTCCAATTAAAAAGTAAAAACCTATTATCTACTCTTCTGGAAGTTTACGCCAGGCTTCCAAATAAAGGAGCCGGGTTAACATTAACATTGAAGAAACTATAAAATTGAATCACCTTGCTCTGATGATAAGTAAGAATTCCGAATTATAACCACTTCAGTGGTGATCAACGCCAGTATTTGTTTGACCGACGTTGATTGATTTTACTATCCGCTAGCGTATTTAAAGATAAATTTCCCGATTTCTTACTTAAATAATTATATAGCTGACACTTGTGTTTTTAATCGTCACTAGAACATGCACCTTTAAATTTAATTAAAATCTTGAAAAACGCCTAAACAAGTTATCGTTATTGAGCCATCTCAAAACGTAGACATCTTTTACGTTTTGTCTGTAGTATAATTATTGCATAAATAATTTTGTGATTCGACAAGCTCCTCGCACATATTTAATTTTAATTGTTTACAAAATTAGACATGTATTGTACATTTTATATTACATCAAAAACATATCTACATTTAACGCTTGAACTGTTTGTAAAATTCAACACTACACCATCCCAGGAATTGCCACTTCACTCCGCACAGACCTCATTCGTTACGTTTTGTGTAAGATAAGGAACCAGAGTACCAAGAAATGAATTTGTATAGGTAAGTGATAATAATACAGGCAACCAAACTAATGGATTTAATGAAGGACGCGTATAGTTGGTTGCCATTCTACGCGGCTTAAAATTATTGCAAACGTAAATTTAATGGTTGAAACTGAATAGTTTTCAAATTAAATCAACGCGGCAGAAAATTTTTTGACATGAAATAGAACGTATCAACGAGTAGGCGAAGAAGCGTATGTTCTGTTCTATGGACTAGAAAGTCAAAAGTAATTTCATCTCTAACTTGTTGTTGGTTTTTGTTGTACTGAAAGTTTTATTTGCTAATTTGTTATCATTGTGCTCTTTATAAAACATGCAATCCTATTTTAATACGATATCGACTATTGTTTTTGTATTTTAAGTTTTGGAGGGGTGTGTAAATCATAACTGCTCAATATTTATCATTTGAACTCAATCTTATTCAGAGATGAGGCAGGAATCGTGATTTAATTAACTACGGTACATTTAATTTTGCATATTTGTTCTACATAAATATTTTGTAGCGAATTAGAATTTCTTGTTTCAAAACATAAGCTGGAAAACGGAAATTTCTAGTTTCATCCAATGTCAGTCGTTCTAGATAATGAATGGCATTGCATCCAGAGCTTTAATTAATCAAATTAAACTTTTCAGCTTTCCTAGTGTTCATACTTGTATGATTGACGAAGAGGGCTTTAAAAGCATCGTTGTTTGATTAAAGTCTAACTTTGTCAATTTTTTATGCTTTTTATCACAGAAATAGCTTCCAGTAGCATTAATTGAATAAATGTGTAGGCGATTGAAAGAAACAATTAGAACCGATTTTAGGAAATTCAAGTTACTAATATTAGTATAATGTACAAATGCAATTTAGAAAATACGTCGTCCAGATCCAATTTCGTATAAACATTAATGTCAAATTACATTTAATAACAGAGGGCAAAGCAAATTGGTTTACATTCTCGCATAAATGGTTGCAGAATTATTAATTAGGTAAAGTGGACATGATTGAATACGTTGAAACGCATGAATCTATTAACAGAAATTTCCTGTACACGATTATATGCATAAACTTTTTGGCTAAAAAGGCAATAATTTGGAATTGATTAAAACGTGAAAACTAGCAGTATGTACATGCTCAAATGCTGAATGCTTTAAAAAACAAAAACTGTAATGAATTTTTATCAACCCTCCGGCACATAAGAAACAATCGTACAGATTTTATAGCACTCAAGAAATCTATTTATGGTCTATGATCTCTGAAATCTTTATTGTTGCTTAACAAAAAAAATGCATTATTATGATACATTTTGAGTCAAACGTTATTAACACCCATATATGGTGTGTATATATATATATATATATATATATATATATATAGTGATAAAAAGGTCATAAAGGTCATTGAGCACCACATTCTGTGAGAAAAACTGCCCCTAAGATAAGAAAGGTAAATTTTTAGATATTTAATTTTTGTGTTCCAACTAACGGGTAAATATTTTCTTTAAAAATATCATTTAAAGCAAATTCTAGCCGGCCAAAACATAAAAGCACCCCTTGATTGAAAAACCTGTGTGTAAATATTCATCCCTTTTAAGAATACTAAATAGCTTCAATGTCAAGTTATCCTCTTTAAAAATATAATTTAATGAACCTAATTTAATCTAAAATATAATAAACTGCATGTATTTACATGCTTTGAAAGAAACTCACATATTTTCAGACTTTTCATAAACTATAAATCAATTTGTGAAGGACAGCAAATTATTCTTTTGTAAATTAATACATATCAATTAAGTAAGTTCGCTAGTTACACATCACTTATATTAATATGTTTTTAAAATAAAATGTTATAACTACGTCTTAGATATAGCATGATGCATTGTATAAAAGAATGTAATATAATAAATTGCAACCGAGTTTATACTAGGCGTAGAATAAGAGACGATTG
Organism: Platerodrilus igneus; assembly: GCA_036346225.1. Lineage (NCBI taxonomy): Eukaryota > Metazoa > Arthropoda > Insecta > Coleoptera > Lycidae > Platerodrilus > Platerodrilus igneus. The sequence continues at coordinate 702,919 of JARFIW010001116.1, forward strand.
CTTTGTTACACAGATGCAAGTTGATTCAAAAGGATGAGGAACAATGAACTGCTACCAAGCAGACTTGTTTAGAATTACTTTCAGCTGCTCGGATTTGGATACACGAAGAAAATAAAATAATGTTATACTTTGCAATGTAAAAATTGTATTCTATTAATTTATTAAACTGTAAATCGGGTAAAATAAATTATTATATGGCATTCAAACATATATCTTGTATACCTCAAAAACACACAGTCAATGATATAATTAATAGAAAGTTTATTGAAAAGAAATTATACACTGCTTTCGCATGTAATTCGAGCGATGATGACGTTAAACTCAACCTTCCCATTTATATATTAAAAACACATTACATTGGAATGTTCTACATTATTCTAAAAACAGAACATTATTGTTTGAAAATATTTTTAAATATCAAACACTTATGGCTTATAAGGGGTTCATTTCTATATACTAGTGGTTTTAGATTTCGGGGAAATGGTTGGTTAAAGCATATGTCTTGGGTAGCGAAAAAACGTTTTAAAAATGGAGTTAAATATAGATGAGCAAAAATCTAGAGGTTTAGATCTTTAAAAGGTGTATCTATGTAAGGGCTGGCACTATTTTAAATCTGTTTGCATATTTGGATTCTGCGTAATATTCTAGATTAATTTGATGTATCGCATGACTAAAAAATTGATAAGGACGGTCAGAAATCGCTACCGGTAAAAAATCTTAAAATCAGGGTAGCTCCCTGGAGGATGATGCAATCTAAAAAATTGCTAGAAATTCAGGTAGCTAAGAAGAATCTAATATTAATTGATGCCAAACAAGATACATTTATCTCGTGAGTGGAAATGTGGAGAAAGATTTATCTCGCAGAGGGTATGTATGTAAAACGGTAAGAAGTGGTCCTATTTTAAATCTGTCCGCAGATTCGGATATTGCATAAAATTCTAGACTAATTTGATGTATCGCATGGCTAGAAAATTTATAAGGATGGTCATAAATCGCTGCTGAAAACAAATCTTAAAATGAGGGTAGCTCCCTGGGAGGGTGGTCCTATTTTAAATCTGTTTGCAAATTCGGATTCTGCATAAAATTCTAGACTAATTTGATGTGTCGCATGGTTAAAAAATTTATAAGGATGATCAGAAATCGCTGCTGATAAAAAATCTTAAAATGAGAGTAGGTCCCTTGGGGATGATGCTATCTGAAAAATTCCTAGAAATTCAAGTAGTGAAGCTGGAGAAAATGAGGCGGGTAAACTGTTAAAAACAACCTACTTGCTTGACATCTTCTATAAGATCTGAGTTCCTGTTATTGTTTGAGATCTTGAAGAATCTTATCAACTGTGTACCTTAATGTTACGACATCAGGTTTGCCAAAAATTGTGCTTTTTACTGTAGAGTCTGATAAATGTTCTACAAGTTCTTTTATGATATATACAGCACTATACCGTTCAAAGTTAGAACCCTTCAGAAATGGTTTTATTTTCGTAACAAGTTTCAACACAGATTGTTGTTCCTCATCGTTTTCCATTAAAAAATCTACGATTTTCAAAAACGTTTCATATCTTTCGTCTGCTACAGGTCTGCCTGATTGTAAGCTATATTCTACAGTATTTATTTCTGAAAATATTTATACTTGTATGGAAGTTTGAAAGACACTGTCGATGATAGACAGCATCTTCGGCAAATTGTTCATTTAAAGGATTATCTCCACTTTACTTGTAGCGACCAATCATCATTACCTTTATTAGTACGTACCTTAAGAACCGATTCATTCAAAGAACTTGTTTTCACTGTTGATACAGTTTAGCGAGAATAAGCATATTTTTTATTTTACCCGCACAATACAAGCAGTTGTTCTTAAAGAAAAAGTCTTCTGCCTTGGTAGAGCATAAGTTACGATTGTCTTTTTTGATTAATTCAGTGGAGATACAGCGCTTTAAAAAGCTAAATATTTTTCTTATTAATGAAAGTTGTCCTGCATGACTTGTGAACACTTTGGCCAACACTAAATTTAACGTTTGTTTCATAACATTTTACTGATCCGTTTATGGAATAAACTTGCAAACGTGTTATAAAGTCAAATGTCTATAACTGCCATTTTGTTTTTCATTTTCTGACCATATGACTAGTTCGATTATGCTAATGGATTTATATGCAAAATAACAATACCATTCGTGTATAGTTGAAAATCCTGTGTTTGCAATTTATTTGAGGTGTCGCCCCTTTTTTACGTAAATTAACTGGACTAACTTAGAAAATTGTATGTACGATTCCCTAATGGCAAAAGTCGAATGTTAAGTCTTACTTCGTTAAAAAAATATCATCATTTAATTGAAGATAATTTAATTTTTCATTGGCCCACACAACAGCCAAAATGAAGCTAGATGCAACATTTTTTGATTAAGATATTGCCTTCAAACTTATTTAAAGAAGATCCTCACGTCAGCAAAATTCGCCAATAAAGTAACACACTGAATAGCATCGTTTGATTTTAGGACACCAAAATAAATGAAACAAAATAAATATACCTAATTACTCTAATTGGCCCTATATTTAAATAACAAGCCTTATTTCGATTCAGTGCAATTGAACGCAATCTCTAAAGGCAATTGATCGATTATATGGAAAATGCTTGACAGTCGTCAATTCAAATAGGGAAAATATTATGAATTAGTGCTCTCATGATCAATTTTTACAAAGCATACAGAACGTTGTTCATTATTGTAAGCGAATCAGATAAATAGTATCCTGCTTCCCTTTACTGTTGCCAATAAGTTAAGGTTTTCTCTTTTCTCCTAGTTTCTATTACGTTGTATACAAGCTTAGCTTCCAATAGCACTACATAAACTTTATCATTCTCTTGTTTCCATTAACAAAAGTTACGTTGCTGCTTTAAGCTTTAACAGCACAGGTGCATAACGGTACTTAATGGCAGTTTTATACTTTACATCGATAATCAATCATCTTCAGATTGCTTAATTAATTTTCCATATTAAGCGTTCACAATGTACTCATCGATTTTCATTTTGCTCACATTCTACGATGCAAAGTAATTTAACATTTACATATTTTTGGGAAATCTGATCTCTGCGTAACTAATACCCCAAAGTGCTTTGTTCATGAATAATTGATGTGATACAAATTTTTAAAGCAGTTTGGAAGGAAAATTCAAAACCCTCTGATGATACTAATGTTTATGAATCAGCGCACTCGATAGGTACTAATTTGCTTTTGGAAACGTTAAATATGCATAAAATTTCAATCAAACGATAAATTTAGTAAAGGAAAATATCGGAGTGCTCTTCTTGTTAATTTGCATAATTAAATCACTGAATATAATGCATTTATTCATTGGCGTAAAAGCTTAATATTGGGTGATTTCTGATGGTGACTTTTATCAGTTGAAATTATTTAAAGCGAATGAGTGTTTATGGATTGCGTTACAGGAAAAAATGAGCGGTACATTTTAATTTTAGATTTGCTCTGAAGGGCGAGGGACCCCGTAACAATTTTATAGGTGCGCCGGGTAACTACCGTAGTGCAGGAGCGAGGTTCCTATGGGAGAAGTAATAAAAATAGTCAAAGTAATAAGCAATTGAAATGGCTGAAATAAAAAAAAACTACAATATTATGTAACGCGATACATTATGCAAGATCAATTAGATAGGAAATAAATAATATTTAATTTTGAATGAACTTGATATGGGAATACCCTGCGTTACGTTTATTTTCGACGATAAATTCAAATACGACCTTTTTTGTGGTAATGTGTTTTTCATTCATCTAGCTTCTGTTTCTATTCAAAACCTCATCCTGTATTTTTACCTCGTCACAATAGTACGCGCAATCATAGCATTTCTTTCAAATCTATTCATTCTAAAACGAAAATTTATTTGATAAATTAAATAGTCAATACCTTGTTTGAGGTATCCGTTAATTTGTTAAACATTCCGATAACATATAATTGCTTTCTCTTGTGTTTCCCATTTAAAGACAAGATAATAGATTCTACTATTAGTTGATAACGTGTTTTCCAGTTTGCTATTCGCGCTTTTGATAACGCGAGGATTGCAGTTCAAACTTGTGTTATTTGAACCCATTTTTAATTTAATTCTGCAGCTTGTGCCTTGAAATATTTTCTACATTACTCGTCCGAATACTTCAAAAGCGATGCACGTTTTTTTGTTGGACAAGTAGAAGATATCTTGCTTGTATTGGTGAGTTTTCCCGACGCATAGAGGTATGTGACTAGTTTTCTATGTACATCGAGGATTATTATTTATCAGCGGTTGATGTTGTGAAACCAGTTTACCAAAGATGCTTAAAAGCTAGCTTCGCTAGTGCTTCTGGATATATTTCTTTAGTTGTTACTACAACTTGCTCTACATTTAATACTTTAATTTAACACACTTGCTATGGAGAAAACCTACATTTAATACTTTAATTTAACACACGCGCTATTGAGAAAATCTACATTGAATACTTTAATTTAACATACTTGTTATTGAGAAAATCTAAGCATTACTTTTTTTTCAAAGAGTTTTACTACATGTGAGCTACGAAATGGGCACTTCGTAGATCCATTATAAAATTTGTCCTTTACAGTATAACTTAAATTTAATACTTTTCTTTGTCCATGTAAATCAAGAAATTTTAATTTATTTTTATTGTTAATAGATAATCGTGGGCTACGTGTTTTTTTTTGTTTTTTTTTTTTGGTATGTAGGCGAATTCCCCCATTCTCCGCGGTTGGTAGTTAGCCTGGTATTTACTTTTCTTCCGGCTACGTCTAGGTACGTAGCTTTAATTTCATTTAAATAATGTTTAAACAACCAGACTTGCATTTAAATCCGTATTTCTATTCCAAATAATCTAAAACCTTACATGTGATTTTTTCCAATGCTCCACCCGAAGGTATTACATTGGCCAGGAGGCGAGTTTTTTGTTGCCTGGAAATTTAGAATTTTGTCGAACCCTTGCCGTTCCAGGCAAAGTAGGGATCTTTTACGTACTTGACAACACTCACACACGGAACCTCCATTTAACCTCTCATACGAACGAGGGCGTAATTTTTGTGAAAAATGCACACCTGCCATTTGTCAAGCATTCGGCCGTGTCGGGATTTGAACCCGGGACTTAATAATCTAAAACCGCAAGAATTTTAACAAACCAGTTTTAGCCACAGAGTTACATAGTAAAGGAATGTCATTTTTCAGTAAGCTCTAGATCTATGAAATAGCCGTGAATTCATTAAAAGGTACCTTAAGTTTGAGCTTTTGAAAAATCTTAAATACGTTGCATGCAATATGATATCACTACAAATAATTATCATAAAGGGGAAACCCACACATTTGGTTTAAACAAGACATTAAATAAGCAGAATACAGAATATAAAATTACATAAATAAAATCATCGGCTTCAAGACTTGTGAACATGCATATTATACATTGTAGTGAGACACATTAATAAAATATGATTAATAGTGGAAAGAAAGGGTTTGGTTGGAAACAACGAATTAGAGTTAAAAACAGTCTTCTAGCAACCGGTCATCTGAAAACGTCAAAATGTGGTAATATAATAAAATCATGAGGGGAGACTAAATGCAGATTCTTTAGCGGGGTTACTTAAAGAGAGAGATACACAGATACAGATATAAGTGAAATGACTTAGTGAAAGGAATATTAGTCAAAAATTTTAAAAATGTAGTAAGGTTCAGGTACGTTAAAAAAGGAACACAGCTAAAGGGTAGACACGGCATACAGAGTTTTCGATTTTACGCTTAATGAAATGTAAAGTTCGAAACGCCTGTAGGCGAAAATTTGTTCGTTTCGACCGTATGTAGAAAGTGAAACTGGATTTATTTATCCTGTCATTAATTTGGGAATCTTGAAGTAGTGTTATAGCTGTTGTTTTAGAGAATAGAAAATTTGGTGTGATCTACACATTACCTGAATTTGAGGAAGTAAGCTTTAAGTAATACTATAGACTTATGTAAGATTCGGTATAATTTATATGTGAAAGTGGATGTAAATATATTTTGACATTTTTTCGACCTATGACGTCAGTCGAGGGATAAATTTATTAGTAGTAAAATATTAAGAGATATGTAGATATTATATATTTTGGAAAGGACGAGGTGATAGTGCAACGTTGGTGTTGGGATGTTTTTTGTTGTGAGAACAACATTACTATGCATTTGGGATTCATAAGGTGTAGTTCAATAGGTAAGCAGAAAAATGTGGAGCCTCAAATAGTTTTGTGGCTGAATTAAGCTGTTTTCTTTAGAATTTGCTTTAAGATTTAGTTTAATATCGCCTGGCCAGATTGCTGATAAACCTAATGTTATAGAAGTATATTTATATGTACATGTATGACGATGAATTTTATGAAAATAGAGATTAAGTTAGGTTAAATTTTTTTTATTTAACTTATTTAGCAAACGGGAGTATGAGGACCGAAAGTAGGAATAACTAAAGCAAGAAATTTTTATGTGAAATAACAGTCTTCCGCGTAGACGACACCTTCCCTTAGATTGCGTCGACCAACTGTTTGGTACCCCTCAATATTGACGAAAACAAGACCTTTCAGGATGTGTTAATGTAATGCAGAATTTTATTTGAAAACCTGGTTACTTATTTCTTTTTTATTTTTTTAGTGTTATTTATGTTCTTTTAATTATTATCCATAGGTACCCATCCTCAGCCACTGCAGTTAGCCTACGCACCCCTTCTTATTGTTATGGGGTTCCCTTCAGGTCAAAATTGAAATTGTTTTACCCATAACAATTAGAAAAACTACAGTCCGTAACAACTATATTCACTAACCCTGAAAGGAATTTTTGTTGTTATAGTTGAGAAGAAACCAACCGTCTTGTCCCAACAATCTTGTCGATATTTTTCCTACACTAACGACGGTTATTCGGAGTAGGTCTCTTTTGGTTCTGGTTTTTTTAATTTATCACATGTATACTATACCTTTTTCTACAACGCTTAAAAAAACTCATTAAAATTTTAGTCAGATTAAAGAAAATTGTAAAATAAAATGCTTCACTCAAATAACACTTCATCACTGGGGTGACTGGATATCCTTTGACAATTCAGTCTGTTTATCTAGTTCGTAAGTAAATCCTACCTAACCTTAACCTCTATTGACATTAAATAATCGCAATATAAATACAAATAAACGCCCTTAAAAATATATATTTTCCTTACATTCAACTGGCCAGGTATTACTAAAAAAGAAAGAAATTCTAAAAAGTTAATTCTACTATTATCAACTTGATTTTCCTAAGTTTTGCGAATATTGGTAGTTTAGTTACATATAAAACCTATTTTCAAAATTATCATGCACATCCTAATTAATCATTAAAAAAATGTTCTAATATCAATTTCATACACTAGCATCCTTGTACGTAAACAAGCTCCGGTTCTGGGCACTTTATGATCTTTACTATTCTAACAGTCCAACAAAACGATTGTTTTAGCATTATACCAACTTCTTATAAATGATCGAATACCACATATTGCATTTCCATTTGATATTAACTAATTTCTAAATTCTTCTAAAAAAAAGTTGATTTTCTCAAGTTTATTTTATATCCATTGAATAAGGATTCCGGAAACACCATGGTTTACATTCCTCAATAGGTCACCCATTCACTAATCATTAATAAATTTTTATTTTTGAATAGGCAAACTCGCAAGCTTCATCCCTTACATTTATTTACAATCATAATTACGTTATTGATGTTTATTCCATTGGCACGACAGTAAAGTCCACAAACGCTAGCAAGTGATTTATTGTTTTTCTGCCATATAAACCATGCCACGTCCGTAACGGACTACCATCCTCGCGTGACCTACATTTTGTCGTGGTTACAATTCGACTTCTCTGTTTGAACTTAACCTTCAAATTGTGAAGCTCAGTTGCTACCTCCCATTTTCCTTTCTGCAAATTTCTATTAGTTGCGGCCAGTAATACAATGTAACAATTTTGATCCATGCTTATGTAGGCGGTATTGTGCGAGAACTATTTATTGTTAATTATTTTTTCTGGGAAATACAGTCCTAGTATTTTGAAGCATATAAAGTAATTTGCCCTTGCAAGTTTAAAATAAATCATTGACCCAGATTATTAAGTTTGCATTGTGTTTATAGGAAATAATGTTGTACCCTATTAACTGAATTACTTTTATAGAAACAAAATTTTGAAATATTGTTCTCGAAATACAGGGTACGTCCCATTTAGTCTGTCCATCCAAATTTAATACATCTTATCTGATTTATAGATCAAGCACAACGAACGCGTTACAATTATACTTTTTTATACCAATTGGTTTAATTCGTCGTTAGTAGAAACTCTTAATAGCGTAGATTAATTAATAAGATGTGATGAAAAACCCAAAACCCTCCCCAAATAATTATATATTCCATGTTGATAAAATCAAAAAAACTTTAACAATAGGAATTTATATAATTAAATGTTGGAAAAGTTAAATTGCAAAATAAATAGTTTTTGCACGGCCAGTTTTGGTGCCCGTCCTCGGCATAAATAAAATGAAATGCAATTTTTTACTAAAAGTAACAAGGGCAAACGTAATTTTTTTATAAATTATAAGTAACGTATGACTTACCATTGAAAAGATTTTTCTATGATTACTACTAAAAAACTGTTTCTCGTGAAAAAATAATGCAATATTAACTTTATAGGTTTCACACTGAATTTGTTCTGCAGTTTAAATCTGCTAAACTTGGTTTCTGTTGGAAACATCTGTAACTAGTTCGCGTTACTTTAAACATACACGTAGTTAAAGTAAGAAAAACCTTTTGTTTCAGCATAGATAAAATACGTTGCATTGTGTTAATGCATTTTGACCACAATTAATAGAGATTACCAGAAGAAAGGATAATGTTTGTTACGAGTAAGATGTACGTTATATGAGTTAAATTTTAGTCTGCCCTGATTGGGCGAGAACTCCATATCAATATAATGATGCGTCTGCTAACTGTAGTAGTGCGCGTGTAAGCTTTATGGATAGTTGAAAAAGAAAATAAACAAAATTAAACAATACCAAATAATAAATAATATAGCTTGAACACAAAAATTCTACGTTACATTAGGCGTTACCCTGAAAATTGTTTGTTACTTTGTCAAAATCGAGTGTTTCGAAACCGTCTGTCACAAAAATTTCTTATGATGTTATTTTTATATGTAAGACGGTTTTTCCGCATAAAACTCCCTTGCTTCAGTCATAATAAAATAAAATTGTTAACTAAAGTACTTCTTCTAAATAGGATTCCATTATTGGCATATATAGATATCCTTTACAAGTAGCTGACTCTAACTAGATCCTAAACATATTGAAATCAAATTCAACTAAAACTTAAGCTCCATTAACATAAAATAATTTCAGTACACATATAAATATACTTTCATCATTTCTTAGATATCCAAACACAGGAACTTTGGCTCTAAGCACGCCACAATGCTCCAATAATGAAGGGATGACTCACTAGTCCCTACCCCTTCGTTTTCAAACAGTTCTCACGACTTTATATCCGCGCGTTTGTTTTTGAAATTACTTTGTCACATGCAGATGTATTTCATCTTTATATGCCGGTCGCCGTCTACTACCTTCAAAAATGCAACCAAATTTTTCTTGGAGCTCTGCACTTTCAAGCTCACTTATACATTTACATTATACCAAATCCCGATACAAAAGGTCACATTTTATCAACTTTTAACACCCCTGTTTGATTCAGGTGTATCTTTACATTTTTATGTTGATGTATAATCGGTTTACAAATAATTATCAAATTTCAGTCAGATGTTTAATTCTGGTATTATTTTTCCCGCTCCATGTTATGTTTTTAGTTTGGGGATTTTTTTTCATTGCAAAATTTTGCTAAAGAGTTTATGAGAATGAAACCGGTAAGTGCGCGTTATTATGTGATTCACTTAGGTTTACTTTTGTGTTTGTTATCGATAAAATGCAAAACGTTTAAGAACATGTGAAATACCACCATCGCAGCAACACATAGTTCGTGTTTTTTACGTAATTAAAGTGGCAATCACCTTTTATTAGGCATAAATAAAATAAGCTGTATCGTGTGAACGGATATTGATTACAATTAAAAAGGATTACCAGAAAAAGGGACTTGTTACGGGTAAAAATGTGTTACGTTTTTTTCGAGGCAGCCACGTTGGGCGCCAAATTTATGCTACGTTGGCTCGTAGCCGTGCGTAACACGAAGAAAATCAAAGAAATGACCGGGCTCAATCGGAGATTAGGGGGGGTTGTAGAAAGCAGACCAACATATAATGTACGCGGCTGTAAGGAGTTAGTAACAATACCTGCAATAAAAAAATTAGAATAGCAAACCTGCAATAAAAAAAAATTAGACCTGCAAACCTGAAATAAAGAAAAAGCATAGCATGCTGATCGAGCATAGATTGCTCAGTACTTTGTAGAATGTAAAAAAAAAACTGTTTGGATAATCTATATAATATAACAACGGTAAAAGCAATATAAAAATTTTTAGTACAAAGTGAGGTAATATTGGGGAGTAGCAGAAACGTTTCCTCACACACCAATTAAACATAAATCAGACAAAATTTTAACAAAAAAATAAATAGGTAAGCACAATTGATATGAGTCATCCAGTATTGTTGATTCTTCTTTTTTTTTCAAATAGCATGCAAGTCTATGGTAAAAGGTATCAGAACGACAAAGATATGGCAAAACAACGGATAGATATTTAAAGTAAGAATAAGTAGGAAATAGTTCAACTTACAAAAGGTCCTTCAGTAACGCTTCCTGGCAATTGAAGTGTGGATTTCACGATGTCCGGCACTAACGCAGCACTTCACCCTTGACTGGGAGGGTGTTGATGGAACTTATCACACGTTACCCTAATCACACCTACGTATTTCACTGGTGTTAGCAGCAAACATTATCACGCGACGGAACTATGTAGCATTGATAAATTTCTTGTTAATTCTATTTCCTGAGACAATAATTTCGAAATATTTTGTAGCACTAGTTTAATTTCAACTGGGACCAAATGTATATTATTTTCATAAACATCCAGAAAGCAGTGAGCAACTTCCACCAATACCTTTGTAAACCGGTAATCTGTTATATTTCGCAAATAACGAAATTTGCGCAAACAATGATCTGTTTTAGATTCTTTGGGGTTAGAAAATTCAGAAACTACAGTATCAACTGTATTTGGATAATCCAAAGTATGCACAACTCTGATAAAAAAAGGACCGCGAAACTAGATCGCACACACAGTTTAAGTATAAAAAGACAAAAGCACCAAAAAAACCACAATGAGTAAAGGACGTGTATCACTAAAGTAAGTCCGTAAAATGTTCCGTAAAACACGCGTGCAGGTCGAGTTTAACAAGTTTTGCCACTTTTATTTCCAACAGAAACTCAACAAAACAACAATTAGTAAGGCACGCGTAAGCAATAAACCCGTCCGTCAAATGTCCTTAAAAACATACGTGCGTCGACCAAACACGGTCAATATACAACTTTTATTTCACAAGAAAAACAACTAAAAACGTGCCGTGCTTGTTCCTGAACAATTCGAAAATTGATACCGCATTAATTCTCACTATTGTCAAAGCAAAGAAGAAGCAGTATTTTTAACGTAATTAATATATCGGAACCAAGAACAAACTACAACTCCTCATCTGTTTATTCAACTCGTTCTATTACAACCTCTTATCGTCTATTATCTAGACTTGTATATCCACATAACGATCCAATCCACTCATTATAATACGACGCATTCGCCTAAGGAGTTAATAAATATAAAATATAGAAATAGTAGTTACTAATTGGGAAAAAGCGTAAAATGTTAAGCTATAAAAATGCACGTTACAAATGTGTTATGTGAATTAAATTTCGATTTGCACTGAAGGGGCATGGATCCAGTGACAATATAACGGTGCGTTGACTAACTGCAGTAGTGCGGGTGTGGTTCCATATGGATAAATGGGAACATAAAATAAAGAAGGTTAGAGTAATACAAAATAATTACTAACATGGCTTAAATACAAAACTACGTTACACTAGCACTTACCCTGAAGAGGTTTACTACTTTTGTCATAATCAAGGGACGCCATGTGACGTATCATGGAAAAGATTGTTCTATAGTTTCTATTAAAAACTGTTGGCGTCAGGAAATAATATAATATTAACTTTAAAGGTTTCATATTGAATATTTTCTGCAGTATAAATTTGCTTAATTTGGTTTCTATTGGAAACATCTGTAACTAGCTCGCGTTACTTTAATATACATAAGATAAGATAGACACATTTTCATTTTGGACGGACAGTATGAAGATGGACGCACCTTGTATATTATGATTTTCCTAACAATCAACTTGATTAAGCATGATATTTTAATTCTTTTGTTTCTGAAAAATGTAATTTCAAATATGGCAGTTAGTATAATAAAAAGTACTAACAGCTATTTATGTACCGAGGGTATCAAATAGATGTTTATGCCCAGAGGGTGACGATGTTACAAACACTAGGGCCTCTGGCCAGAAGGTTTGTAAGTCGCCCGATTGCATAAACATCTATTAATGCCCGCGATGTATTCAACTTTTTATATCATTCCAGTCCATTATTGTATGTAAAATATAAATAATATCGAGAAATTCCTAATTTTTGATTTGGTTCCATTTTATTATAGGCGATGCCATCGGTGCTAGAAAAATGTCACACTTGTAGACGTAAACAAATTTTGTTAATTGTTAAACTTAGAATGTTAACATGCAGAAAAGTTCCTAGGTTCCTAAGGAAATTGTAAAAAAAAAACGAAAAAAGCAACACAGAACGTTCTACCGCAGAAATCGAGACACTTCTACGGCAAAGAATATAACAAACTACTAAATCGGATGGCATGAAATTGTGTAGAACTTATTAATGAAACTATGCAGCTTCGATATTTCGGTGATTTCGCTGAAACATTTTCTCCGCGCTCTTTATGGTCCAAATATTCATTGTTAAGGAAAACTTTATTGCCGATTACCATAAGTTAAGTGAATATTTGAAGTAGGGGTCAAAAGGATACCAGCTAAAAGGTCTAAAAAGTACTGTCAAAAGAAGATGTTTTAAAATTTATTCATGGGGCACCAAACGAGATGTTCTTGATGATCAAAATTGCATTATTATTGGATGTGTTCGGTGGATGTCGGCGAGAAAAACTTTGGAGTTTACTAGTTGGTCATATAGAAGATTGAAAATCGGTTTTCGTGGCAACTTGTACGGAAGCAAAAACTAATAAAATGCGCGTCTTCACCGTTATTGACGAAGACGAAATGAACAGTTTAAAGCTCGTAAGAGATTACATGTCATTACGGCCACATGGTTATTTAGAACGGAGGCCTTTTCTAAACTTCAGATAGTGTCGCTGTACTGTGCAGCTAGTGGGAAAAAAACACGTTTGGACAAATACCGTTCATCACTACAGCATATCTGCGACGAACATTGGCAACTATTTCGGCAGACGCGGGAACTAGTATGACCCCGTTGAACAGACGGAAGAGTACATTGGTTGTTAAAGAATATTTAGAGGACAATTTATCTTCAAACAATGACGTTTGAAGGATGTTGACAGGCTATCTTCTGGATCTGCCCCTTCCCTACAGAATTTTGATAACCAGGCAATGAAAAATGAACAAACATTGCTGTTTTCGAATAAGTAGTGTCAATTAAATAATTACACAATAATTTTATTTCATATGTTATAATTTTACTTATAAGAGTTAGTAATAAATGAACCAAAAACTGTTTCTTTAACGTCTTTATGTCCGCACGGGCCATAGAGTGCACTTTATGCCCGCAGGGGCATGAAGTACACTACTATGTGGTTAGTAACTAACTAGTCAAAATCAACTAGTGTAACCTAAAATAAATTTTCACAAAATAAATTAGGACGCCCAATGTAATACCAAGATAACGCATTCTTCTTTAAGTAGGATAACTGACTCCACAATAAAAACCACATAAATATGTAAACCCATGAAATAAGTATTCCATAAAGCATACAATTTATTGTTTTTTAATAAATACTTCGTTGTATGTAATACAAAAATGCTAAATATGCATGACTAAAAATTTTAATTAAAATAAAACGCAAATCGTTATACAACAAACAAAATCACGGATTTCACGCTGAGGAAATAAATTAATGTGAGGAACGCAGAAACCGCTAAAATGCAAAACCATATGTACGTAATTAAAGTGAAAAAAACTTTTTGTTCGGCATAGATAAAATAGGTTGCATTGTGTCAACGCATTTTGACCACAATTAATAAGTATTGCCAGAAGCAGGGAGAATGTTTGCTACGAATAAGATGTACGTTATATGAATTAAATTTTAAAATGCCCTGAATTGGCGGAGATCCCGTATCGATATAAGGATGCGTTGGCTAACTGCAATGGTGCGTGTGTGAGTTTCTATAGATAAGTGAAAAAAGAAAATAAACAAAATTAAAGAAATACAAAATAATAAATAATATAACTTAAACATAAAGATATTACATTACATTAGACGTTATTCTGAAGAGGTTTTGCCACTTTTGTCAAAATCGGGGTCGCCAAACCATCTGTTACAATTTCTTATGATGTCATTTCTATACAAAATACAGTTTTTCCGCAGAAAACTTCTTTGTTTCAGTCATAATAAAATAAAATTGTAAACTAAATTACTTCTTCTAAATAAGATACCATCACTGGAATATCCTTTACAATTAGCTGACTTTACCTAGTTCGTAAATAAATTGAAATCAAACTCAACTATATTAACATAAAATAATTTTAGTTCACATACAAATATACTTTCATCGTTTCTTAGATATTCAAACACAGCTACTTCCTAGCTCCAAACACGCCACAAAGATCTAATAATGGAGACATAACGCACCTAACCGTACCATTTTGTTACCAAACAGTTCTCACGACTTTATATCCGCGCGTTTGTTTTTAAACTACCTTGCCACGCGCAGATGTATTTCAGTTCTACATATCTATCGCCGCTTATTCTCTTCGGGAATGCAACCAAATTTTTCTTGGAGCTCTGTACATTCTAGCTCACTTTTACATTTACATTATACCAAATCCCTATATAAAACTCATATTTTATTATCTCCGAACCCCCTTGTTTTATTCAGGCGCATCTTTACATTCTGATGTTAATGTATTGCCGGTCCAAAATTAATTGAAATCAAATCTCATTCAGATGTCTAATTCTAGTATTATATTTTCCACTCCACATTATGTTCTTAGTCCGGGGATTTTTGTCATTGCACAATTTTGCTATTAAATTTATGAAAATGAAACGCGGGATGTACGAGTTATTATGTGATTGAAATAGGTTTATATTTGTGTTTGTTGTAGCTAAAGTGCGAAACCATATCTAAGACATGGTTAAACGCTTAAATACATGTGACACGCAACAACACAAGGTACGAGACTTTTAAGTAATTAAAATGACAATAACCTTTTATTCAGCACGGATACAATAGACTGCATCGTGTGAAGGAATTTTGAATACAACTAGTAGAAATTACAGGAAGAAGGAAGAATTTTTTCTACGGGTAAAATATGCGTTATATGAATTAAATTTCGATTTGCACTGAAAGGACAAGGCCCCACTAACGATACAAGGGTGCGTTGGCTAACTGGTGTAGTGCGTATGTGGCTTCCAATAAATAAGTGGGAAAAGAAGATAAAGAAAATTAAAGAAATACAAAATAATAGATAACATAGCTTAAATACAAAAATTCTACGTTACATTAGCACAAAACCATATACCAGACGAAATGCATTTCGCAGCAGCAGAAAAAAGTTATGTATTAACGATACACCCAAACAATAATGTAACTCCAAATTTTTATACCAAAGGTCTTATGGACAGTCATGCGAATCTAATTTTATAATTAATACCCTAACAATAAAAACTGCTGTCAATAGCATATTCATAACTTTAAATCAAAGCAATTAAAATTTACCAAAGTGTTTCTACAGAAACTTCTTTATATAAGTGTGACTTAAAAGCGATTACCTAAACACATTTAAAATACCTAAACTATACGTTATAATTAGAACCTGATTCTGCAAAATTTTTTCACAAAATAAAACCAAATGAAAACAACATATTTTTACCTAATTTTCTTTAACACCTACAATGATTGCATGGTCTTAAATTACTTTTTATCCAAAAAAAACAATTTAACATTTGCGTCTTGTAATTCTAACGTGACCTAAATAGATAAAACCAACTAGGTGAGCTGACTTAGATTGTACTATATGTTTCGAAACCATGCTCGACGATGTGTATAAAGACATATTAAAAATTTGTAGCTGCAGAAAAAACTTCGTGTTTCTAAGTCATTATTAAAAATTAAACAGTTTATGATGATTATATTATTGGATAATTTGCATATAGCGAATTTCACGTTCGCTCGAAATCGCGTTAACTATATTTAAACAGGTATTACAATACGCCTAAATAATTGGTTGTAAAAATTGTAAAAGGGCAAGATGTCCTTTCTTAAAACTTTCGTGATCTAACAGTTAAGTCAAACATGATGAGGAAATGTACTTAGATATATTGCACAATACTGTATTTGTGTATATGCAAACCGATACGATGTGCATCTAAAATATATATGTAAATTTCATTGAAAGTAGTTCGTAGTTTTCACTTCACTTCGCAAAGCATAATAAAACATTCCAGTATTTGAAATGGCGTGTCTGCATTATTTGTGTCACAGACAACAATAATCCGAATTGTAAGATTAGGCAACTTAAAACGAACTACTATACCGCGTAACCCGACTTTGAAGAAATACTCGTTTTTATAACGAAAAGCACTTCTATACAGTTCAAACGAGGAAAGCCTGCACAATAATAATTCCATATAAATTGTAACTTCCCTCGAAAACAACTATATGTAAATAAAAAATGACATAAATAATATTTTCCTCAAAACATCCATCTGTTTATAAGATAACCAGAAAACTAATTAAACTGAAACTGAAATGCCTTCGATAACCTCGTGCATTAAGCTAATTTCTTGTACTTTAACAAACGAACCACGACCAACAATAAAAAGGAAACCGGTTGTAGCCTTCTAAACTACACGAATATACGTCAACCTGCCTACATATGAGATAAGAACCACATACAACCAACATCGCGGAAATCATGAAGGGCGCGTAGAATGATTTGCCTAACTTTCCACATTGAAATTATAGAAACACGTACAAAAACCTATTGATAATTTACATAACGTAAGGTAAAGCGATAAGCGAACCAAATATTTAAGGTTCGTGATTAAAAAGAATATAGATGAAACACGTACATAAACTGAAAGTAAATGTACACGGTATGGTGTTTAATGAATTTTATATGACCTTACATGTGATTTTCCAATGCTCCACCCGAAAGTACTACATTGGCCAGGAAGTGAGTTTTCTTTACCTGAAAAATTTGTAATTTTGCCGAACCTTTGCTGTTCCAAGCATGGTAGGGATCTTTAACGTGCGTGACAACACTCACACACGGGACTTCCATTTTACCTCTCATTTGAACGAGGGTGTATTTTTGTGAAAAATGCTCGCCTAACATTTTTCAAGCGGACCGTGTCGGGATTCGAACCTGGGACCTTGGGCGTAGTAGTCACACACATAGCACTACGCCACGGAGCCGCCTCCTTTATATGACCGCTTATCACATCATTATATATAGGGTGTTTCATAAAAAATAGAATAACGGTTAACTGGAAATACAATGCATCAAATAATGGCTATTGAGCCAAACTCTTCTTATCCGAATATTGATAGTTTAAAAAGTACAAGGATTTAAAGGTAGTAATTTTATTTCAGTTTTTTGGCATTATCCTGAAAACTTTTGTCCCATTGTTAATCAAACACCCTATACACCAGCATGCCATACTTTTTCGATGACATCTTTGCCAACATCTTCTACGATGGCCTCCACATCTCATCTGCTCTAAATTATCTTGAACCACCTTAGAATCGGTCGCACTGCCCGGCATTCTACACCATGGTCTACAACATTTCCGGCAGCACCCTCTATGGTTGTCTCTTCATGTCATCAGCTGCAGGTTATTCTTGAACTTCTTTCGGAACGGTTATGCTATCTGACGGACCACAACAAATTTTACGGAACCTTCCACAATTATTTTACGACAGCATCTTTAGTGACTCCTAGTTTGCATTACCACGAGGTGTCGGTTCAATTGCATTAATCACTACTAACGTTACTAATTTAATTAGGATGTTTAACTAACTTAAACAAATGCTACATATGAAATTCCTATAAATTTTTAATTAGGATATAATCAACTATTTTGAGCATAGAATTCCAAGAAAAAATAATTTAAAATGCCGATATTTAGAACCAATCTGCAGGTGTGTATTAGGGTTCTTAGATTCTGTAACAGCATCTGTTCGATAATAACAATTAAGACATCGATGACGTCAGGCAAACTAAGACAGATAGCATCTGTTTACGACTTCGATATTGCTATCTATAAGTAACAGCAAATTGATACAGCTCGCGCTCTTTAACTCTTGGGCTCAGCGAATTTGATTTTGACTTGAGATATACGCCCGAGTTAAAGCATAAGGGTTTATAATTAGAAACGTGTACATTCTTTTAATTTCATATTACATGTAATATATATTTTTATAGAGTTAAGAGCAAATGCTACCATACTCTTCATATGCGTTCTACAGTATACATTGAACAATAGAAATGTTGGCAATGGCTGCTTAAACGGCTAAAGATGATTAGTTGATTTAAACAAATAATTACACGAACCATGCAGCTAGCAGAAAGTCGCTGACTTTGCAATTGCGTTGGCTAAAAATGCACAGCTTGAGAAGGCTGTAAGCAAAGGCAAGCAATTCCATAATCTGTTGATTATTTTGTACATGAATAAAGTGTATTTGCAGCGAGATGTTATTTTTGGGTAAGATTCTTTTGTTAGATGATAAAATAATTTTTGCAGTAACTAGAGTTTAGGGGATATTTTGTTACGGTAATCCTTGCGGACAAGAGAAAAGTAAAATACAGTAACCAAAGTAACAGTAGCCCGCACCGAGTACCGCAACAAACTTAAAGGAGAATTGAAAGAAATTATGGCCATGCTAACTCAAAGAGTTAGACTCAAAGAGTCGGGTGGGTCACACAGAAAGAAAAAGAAAATATCAAGAAAGAAACTTACAAGACCTTAAGGAAACAACATGTTATGAAAGAAAACCCAACTCGGAAAAGAACATTTATGTAGAACGTATACCAGAGTATGTTTACAGTAGTTCCAGTTGAGGTATGCTTTTCATCCTTGAATATTTATCCAATGTTCAACTCTATTTTAATTATAGTAGGCGGCTGTTAATTCAGTCTTTAATACAGTTTCCCGTTAAAACACTATGTCTATATAAAAAATTCACAGCACCTTCATTCATGGTTACAAAATAAATGTCAAGTATATAAACGTAAAAAAAGTAATCACTTCCTAACTATATTAAACGTTGTTTTTCACTCCAGGTCATGTCTGTTATTGTATGATTGAAAACTGTTTGGTAGCAATCGCGTGTTATATTTCACTTGAAGTTGTTTTTATGTTTTTACACATCAAGCGCGCACTTCTTTATCGAAAGGTTGCCAACATTGTCCGTCACATAAAGCAAATACACGGTTGAGAAAAACGCCACTGTTGCTACTATAGCAAACGACAATTTTTACCACGAAAATTATGTTTCTTTTTATTTACTTGCCAACTTTCCGCATTGACATTATAGTCACTCAATGTAACAGTTGGACTTTCAGAACCCGATTTCAATACCATGTCCTATTAAAACCTATTGAAGGAATGCATATCTAAATAGAGAAACCAACAAACTTAAATTGAATCGCCTTCGCTAATCACACATGTAGAAAAATCTGTTCTATAAAAAATTATGGTACTGCTTTTAATAAAGCGTACATATCCTTTCAGAAAGCAAAGGTTGCAAACAATAGAGATAGATTGAGATATTTTTACTTAAACTAAATATACTAATAAAATTCTACAGGATGATGACTAAGTATCTTTTTCAATTGCTAAAGGCTGTCGGATTCGCTAATTCATGCAAATAACCGTGGAAACAATACAAGATTATAAAATTTGAAATAAAATTATGCGCTAAATTTTAATTTCATGGACAGAACGTAACAATTTTATCAAGGTAAGATTTATAAAACTCTGAGATATTTTTCAAATACATTATATTCTCTATGTTGAAAATCTATCAATTACCTAGTGAGTTGTTTGTTTTAAATAGATGTTTACTTTGCGATATTTTTCCTCAATTCAATCTTTATTTAAATGTTTATAAATTTTATAAGTAATGAAAAGTAAAGGGGTTGTTTTGTTAATAACATACTAATTTTGTAAATAGTAAGTGATTTTGAGCATTGATTTTCAGTTATTGTTTTCATATTAAAAAAGTTAATGTAAAATGAGTAAACAAATTTGAGGTAATTACCCATAAGGTTCTAAATATAAAAAACCTCGATTTTCTTGAAAGGTATTTGAAGTTTCGTGTTTTTTTATCTGATGGTTGTTATTTTTTTGGAGGATGTGTTTTTATAGGTTTCAACCACTAGGCAAAAGCGAGATCTCGGTGTGCTTGAGAGTATTTAGCCGTTGGCTGTTGTGTAATTCAGAAACACTTGTTTTGTAATTAAAAAACGCTCGTCTTGTTTTAACATTTATAGATATATTTATTTGCGAGTTTTAATTTTGACACATATCTAGCCGTTCTAAATCAAGGACTTCTGTTGTGTACTCGAAATACTTTGTTACAGTATCCAACTCATGTGGATAACAGCTAGAGCCTTGTCACCAGTCTAACAAACAATATTAATTCTGTGATTAGTAAAACTTATAGAACTCACAAAAACATTAAAATACTTACTGACTTTGATCTCAATTTGTCAAAATAGCTATTTATGCACCAAGTGTGTTATTAAGATGATAACGCCCAGAGGGCGACTCATCCAGCCCGAGGGCCAATGGCCCAAGAGATGGATTGAGTCGCCCGATGGGCGTTTTCATCTAGTAACATAAGTGGTGCATACAAGATTTAATATTTTACCTCATATATAAAATAAAAAATAGGTGATAGGCAAGTTTTCTATTTTAGAATTCACCTCGGATTTTACTATATAACTATTAAACACACCTACATCATGTTTTTCATGATAATAATAAACAATTTGACGTTCCTATGTTTTGGACATTTGTCATATTTATTTAATATTAATAGTGCAAAATGGCTGATCAAGAGTTGCCAGCAATAATTGCAAAGCAAGCTCTAAAAGCTACTGAAAGTTTGCTACCCATTAAATCTAAATAGAGCTATGAGAAAGTTTAATAACACACTTGGTGCATAAATAGCTAAAAAAATTGATTTGTTTTTGATGACATAATGAGCGGGCGTTATGAAACCATTACCCTCCGGTTGTTATGAATATGTTTACATATCTCGTATCCTAGGTGTTATGACTAAATTACCACGAGGTAAAATATAAAGTACTTTTTCCCAATAAGATGTGTTACTGTAGTAATTTAAAAATGGATTTTCTTCTCTTGAAAGTTAGAAGCTACTGTATACAAAAATAATAATATAAGTACAACAATTAAGTCGAATTTTTATTGAAGTTATGAAATTTTTTAATATTGAGTATGTAAATATAAGCAGCGCTCTAAAGTAATTACTTTTGTTCTTGATACGTAAACCACTATGGGCAAATAAGCTCCTACTCACCTCAAAAGTAAATAGCTTGTGTTGAGCGAATTACTTAGAAATCCTACAACGAAATGTTTTTTGTTAATAGTCTAAGAATGTATGGCACAGTATAGGTAAGGCATTTCGTATATGAATACAAAAGCTCCATGCTATGATCTTAATTAACTCAACAATGAAGCTCCCTATCACCTGAGTAGTCGACTTCAAAGGCTTTTAGCTTTAATCTCAGAGCAATGCGTTTTGTAACTGAAAACTATTACAAATGGAAAGCCGATACGCCTTGAAGATACATTTAGCATAACGTTTATATACAGTTAACAAAGGAAATTGAATTGAGTTTGTGTTTTGCAAAATGAGCATTTAACTCATAGTAAACAATATCTTTTACTAGAGATATTAAACTTTCATTATAGAGCATTTCGATACAGGGAAGCAGAAATATTTTCGCATCGGTTTAATTTACCAATTTCATAATAAACACGTTTCTTCAAAATTAATATAAGTTGTGACGGTATTCCGCGCAAACGCGAAAGAGAACAGTAAAAGTCAGTAAAGAAATCGTTTACGTCGAACACCGCAACAAAACACGGATAGGATGGTAGAATTCGGGTTAGCTCAAAAACTTGAAGAGTGGCGTGGGTGAAATATGAAGAGCACATTGGAAACCTCAGTAAACTATATTATCAACGTGCAATCTCGAAAGGCCCTTTACAAAACAACAAAGAAACCAATAATTTGCAATCCTTCATAACAACGTGATGATAAAAAAAAACGAATTACATATCTCTATATCCAAATGTATATAAAATTAAACGCATTTATTATGTCTTAGTAATAGAATGTTACATTGTATTAAATGAAGGCTATAATTAAAGGCTAATCAGAGTTCATATCAGAAATAGGAATGGAAGCAACTACTTTGTATTCCAGATGCAACCTGATACTGCAGGTACAGCAACAATGAACTGCAATAAAGCAGTTTTAATTAAAATTACTTAGAATAAGACATCGTATAATTAACGAGGAACTGCAGGCAGCAAGATCTGCACTTTCCCACAAGATGAAGTGAGGTCAGAGGCTACTAATAAACCGTGAGGAGCCCCTGATCGCCAGTAAGTTTTTGAACTTTATAACTTTAACATTGTTGGTAGTTCAAGCTACTTACCGTAATTTTTAATTATTAATTATTGATTTATTAACTTCAAGTATTTTTTTCAATTTCAATTACTTAACGTCTAAGTTGTTACAATTAAAAATAAATTTGATAGACGTGTTTTTGGCGACAAAACTTTTTAAAAAGGAGTTCCTAAAGGCCCAAAACCTATCTAGCGTCAAAATATAAAAATATAAAATTCGTAAGCAAATATAACATCTTAGAATCTAGATACTTATTTAATGTTTCACTTTAAATATTTACAATAGTAAATTAAGCATAAAAATATAATTGTAGACATTTAAAATAGCGAGGAGAAAATCTTATTACATAGCACATACATATTTACATACCAGTATAATGTTTCCAGTCCTAAGAAATTATACATAACTTTAAAGTATCATCTGCTTTGGCGAATGCACCTCGTGAAGTTTAAGAAATATTGTATATCCTAATCAAACAGTAATTAGCAAGTTATGAACGTTAACAAAAAGTAAACAGTAGAAATTACTCTAACGCTAGCTTTAAAAATAAGAAACATAATTATTCGTGTTGTAAGCGTAGCGTACAGTCTGCAATTTAGTGCAAGCTCAAGCCCCAAAAAAACAGCTTTAAAAAATACTGAAAACAGAGCTGTACCTTAAACTATCGACTTCTTGCTTGTATCATTTTATTGATGGGAAAATGCGGCTGCATTTCTCTATGGGCTGGATGCTGGAACCACCAACTTAACTCATACTAGCACAAAAAGCATTTTTAATAGCGCGACTTTGCCGGGCTCTTACAAAAAAAGGGTTTGGTGTGAGATGATTAGCTTTCAAAGTACGGTCTCTATTTATAAGAGAAGAACCATGTATGGGGGTAGGCATTAGGCTTTTAAAAATATCGCCGAATGATCAAGTGTGTAGAATTCTCAAACGTTAGCTGCAAAAATCTACAGCTTGCCAACAAGGAGATAGCGCATTAACAAGAAATTTTAAGCAAAGTAACAATCTTATTACTTTGAAACATCTGTACAGTTGCAGGATAACGGGATAAACTTATAGATAACAAACCCCTTACTAAAAAAGCCGTGCATTTATGAGCGTAATTGAAATGTATTCACTGCAGGTGGTAGAATTTATTTGTAGCGACTTTGTGAGATGAAGTTTTCTAAGCAGTTGTTTAATTTTATAAGGCAAAATTTTATAGAGTAATTACTTTAGAAATTTTATAAATTAACACTAATTTTAAATGGCAGGAAATCAAACTTGTTGAGAAATTTTTGGATTTTTTAAAAATGAATGCAGAAAAAATTACTTGCAGACTTTTAAATGTAACAAAGTGTTTCAGTAATTTACTATTTCGACTCCGTATAGTGTGTCGTAGACGTTTAGTCTATTGCTTTAATCAAGCGTTCATGTTGGTTGGTATTGTAGATACCGCCGCGTTGCCGTAATTTTATAGCAGGTTTCGTTGGTCACGGCGCGGCGCGAAGCGAGGCATTCTCGTTTGGTTGTTTGTGGCATCAACATAAAGGGATCGCTGACTGGATGATAATGAAGAATTGCGCTCCAGGTGTAGTTTAGTTGGGTGCTCGTAGTCATGTAGTAAAGGCCTAAGAGAAACAGTTTTATCTATGCGCAATGAAAAGATCACGCTTTAGAAAAGTTTATTAGAATATTTTGGTATACATTCAGAAGTACTTTTAAATTATTTCAAAGAATTGTTTTACACACGGATGAAGATACTTAGCCATTTCAATCGTTATTTGTATGGAACGTAGAGGATTTAAAGAAAATTTTCATTCTGCACGTGGTTCAAATTAGATAAGTAGAAAGCAGACATTGTTCGCTAGATAACAGGTTGGATTCCAAAGTTTACTATCAACAGGTGACGCTGTTACGTCGGAACAGTCTAGCTTTTTGGTCTTTTTGTTTGTATGAAGGAATTAGATGGCAGTGGGGTAAGTCCGAATACTACTTTATTTTACCCAGAGACGTTTAAATTTTGAGACCCTTATTTTGTAATTAAGAATAATTGTCTACGTTCTATTATAACTTAAATTACCTGTTTGAATAAAGTTTTTTATCATGCTAAGTTTGAAGTAAATAACAAACGCTACTGAAGTTTGAAAAACTTGCCTTCTTTTTAGTGAAATTTGAATTGTAATAAATGCCTTAAACAATAGAGAGAAATTTTCGTAGATTTACATTTTGAGTTTAACGATAATAAGAAAGTTTCTGAACTAGTCAGATCTGAATAAGCTTTTCAGACTGGATATGCTTTGTTAGGATGTGAGATTTTCTTTACATATTACCGTTTAGTAACTATTTAAACAAGAGAAGTCTGATTAATTTAATTTATTTTGTGAATATCAAAGTTGCATAATTGTTTACTCTTTATGTACATGAAAAGAAAGCTAATTTTGATAATGAAAATAATTTTAATATTACCACATTTTATTTTCTGACGAGTTAATTTTGTTTAAGGTGAACAAAATTAAGATTATGAGTTATCTTTGGTAACCGAAATAAGTGAAGATATAGGAGTTTAAAAAAATAATTGAAGTGATTAGTTTTGGACAAATGAATTATTTACAGGAATCAGTAGTGCTGAGACTAGTGTCTCATATTAGTGCTTTATGCTTTTGAGTTTTATTATGCTGTTATATGTTGACCACTAAATCAAAATGTTTCCTTTTCAGGTACACTTTTGTTGAGTTATAGTTTCACGTGCTTTGGTTATAGTTTTTGGGTTTGAAAAATGTTAGGGTCGGGGGTTTCTGCGTTTCTCTCAGGACTCTTAAGCGTGAGTTTATTAAAGTCAGTAAACGCTGTGGCACTCTCCTTTGCATGCTTGTTGTGCGAGGTAAATTATAATTGAACTACACCCACTCTTGTAATCTCCATTGAGTTAATAATCAAAGTTAACCGTTTTATCTCTGTAGGGGTTTCTTCTACAGCCATTTAAATTTTCAATATAAGGAAACCTTTTGCTGAGGCAGATAAAAATTTTGCTTACAACATTGACTTTTAAAAGAGTAATTTAAAGAACGTTTTCAACCTTACAAATAAAACTGCAATGTTTAGATATTGTACATCTACACTATACCTTACACTGATGGCGGACGTTATATGATTTCATTATTTTTATTTCAAGAAGCGTCATACACAAATACCAATAACAAAACAATAAGAACAATTTATAAATAACTAATAAACTTACAGTTGAATGTCAGTTTTAATAAAGATTTCTACTTAGGCAGGATCGAGTTCATGTTGCAAAAGGATTATATAATTTCCAATCAATCGCAGCTTATAAGGTTCTGCGACTTCCTTTTATCAATGATAATCTCCCCACATGTTTTCTCGTTATCGGCTCCTGAGTAATTAATTTATTGTTTTTGACCGCTTTATAGCGCACGCCCTTTTTCTTTGACGTGAAAAATCTGTGATTTCATATGATTTAATTATGTTAATGTCGCGTGCTTATTGTTATCTCAAGTCCTCACCAGAATAAATGAATACATTGAAAATGTTTTTTATTATTTCTGTTTGTAACCTGATATTTGTAAGTTTTACTAAATAAACATCTGTATTGAAGTGATTAACTACATTGTAATAATATTATTATTATCTTGTCTGAGGGATACTGTGTATTACAACTAGATGTGTTTTTCTATAACGTTAATTTTGCTTAATTCTACTAAGATTGTAAAAATCCCTATTTTGTGGATAATTATGGTATGTAAAATGGATATTAATAATTTCACTATTGTTTACTTTTTTAGTTACTCTAAGGGCTTTCCTAAAATGGCATAACTACGCTGTGAAAATTTACTATTTTAATTATTGTTTTTACACGACTAACCCGGGTAATTACTTATGCTTACATTTTTGTATACGATTTCGTAACACATAATATTGAAATTTGTTTTTATTTAGCGGTTTTGACTTGAGTTACGTTCAACTATGTATCGTATTAAAAATATAACTATGGTTTTGTTGTTTTAATCTATTCCTTAATTCCCTTTGTAGAATTAAGGGATTATGCAACCGTCGTGCTTAATGAACGCTACTATTTATGAAATCATGATATAAAGAGTACATTCGTATTTATTTTGTCCGTTATAGATAGATCTTTCTTTTTTCGATGTTTCAAAGAACTTGACGGTCTCTATGTATCAAGATGCCGTCTAGAAAAGGAATTGTAAGAAAAAAAAGTAAATTTAACTTATAAAATAACAATTTCATTGGATAGGTTAAAAGCAGCTTCAAGTAAAGATAGAAGAATGAACGCTTTTATATTTTGTAAATAAAATCTATAACTACATCTTGCATATTTATTATAACAAATTTGCGAAACTATCACTTTAGATTGTACGCAAACAGGTGCTAAAATTTCAGGATGAAAGCAGAAAAATTAATTTATTGCTTTTCAAATTATTCTCCATTACAATCTGTACATTTTTCTGCAAATAAACTAATCATCAAAGAATTTTTTCCGTTCTGAAGACGGTACTCTCTAAATTCCATTTTTAAATGCTTCTAGTGTTGAAAATTGTTGACCACCGAAGTAAATTTTTGATTTTTCAAAATGTTGAAAGCCATTATGACTTAAGTCAAGAATGTACAGAGAATGAGACATTAATTCTATTTGACTGCATAAATAATTCATTGTTTGTTGTGCAGTGTTGCGTTGTCTAAATACAGTGCAATGCGACGTTTGTTTTTTTGCATTACAGAGTGTATTTGCTGTATACAGATGCATGTTACTATTCTGCGTTCACAGTTCCACGATCCTCTAAGAAAAATTCCGTTTTTGGACCTAAAGAACCACTTGAAAACATTATGTCGAATCACATTGTTGGGTTTGTTTCATTCAGAAGTATTCAAAAAGTTGATTGCCATTTCGTTTCAGGTCCATATGCATATATTCCACTTTCAGTACAACCTACGATGTCAAATGCCAAATTTGATGTTCCTGAGTTAAATAGTTTAAGCATTTCTTTGACACCATTTAGCACAGGCTTCTGTTAAGGGTAACTTTGAATTCTGGAAAATCTAAAGTCAATGCAATTTTTAGTACTTAAATAATTATGTAAAATTTGATTGATTAGCTCATCTCAAAGCCTCAGTGTGACTCATTTTTTCTATATAACATACACTGATCTGGCAATATCATTTGTATGACAGCATCAGTGTTTTCGGCTGTTGTTCGACCACAATGTAATTCAATAACTACAACAACTGCGACTAAATACAAATTTTGGTTATCACCAATACAAAGTTGTTCTTGACGGTGATTCATCACCGATGGCAGTTTTCAAATTGTCTATGTACTTTTTCTCTCTTTTCAAATTGAAAACAGAATAAAATCATTACTCAAAAATGCTCACGATTTAAATCCACGTTTCTTCAAATATTAGTATCCATAAAATTGCACCGTAATCAAATTGTTTAATATTTTTCCACTCGATCATTTTTGTTTAAGAACACGAATTTCGAAGTTTTATGAATTTTTATGTCAAGCATATACGGAATACACTTGTCACATCCCAAAATTTTAACAGTGACACTTGTAAATTTATTAGCTAAACAATTTAATAGATGTAAGGGTTTCAACCGTGCTGTAGAAGATCAACAAAAACTAAGGAAATGACAAAGTTGAAGATTTTTCAAAATAATGCAGCGATTAAGAAACGTATGCTGTCTATATTATGAATAGCCAATTTTTATTCAAAACTGCCATCAAGCAAACTCTACCTTAGGTTTACTAAACAGTCTATTCATATTGAATTACCAAGAGTTTGCTATTAAGTGCTGAAGAGCAGAGTGGAAATGAATAAATGTATGAAAATACCTCTTATTTCAACGGGCTATCATCAGCTTGCGGTCTTATTCTGCCAAGATAATTAAAGAAAAAGTATGATGTATTAAGCGCAGATTATAATGGTATACATTCAGCATTTCTACTATACATTTATGAAATCCCAAACTTACACAATAAATTATAACTTCTGTGATAGGATTAGAATGCCAGCAGGTTCTCATTTCCTTAAGAGGATTAAATGAAGAACAACCACATTGTAAATATATTTCTTGTGCACAGCAAGAACTCCAAACTCTATAAGTACTTGAACATGATGTAGACGATTTACTGACATATTTTATGCCTGTTTCGCAAGGTTTGGTCGTAAGATGGTAACCCTGAGGTTTGGAAATGTGGAATACATTATCCATCATTTCGCTTTTGTGGATATTCCAATTAATAACAGAAGATTGTATGAAATTTAGAAATAACAGAAAATGCCCATATATTTCGTACTGGAGTTTATGTTAGATTAATATCTAAATTTTTCTAAAGGCTTGTAAATTTACAGTAATGGTATTTACTCCTTTAAATTTTACTTTTCTAGAAAGTTTTGTTGTAGTAATCGTAGTCTTATAAGACAAAAGCACACAGGGTATTTTTTGCTGTAATATATAGTCCATAGGGTTTTATACGATGGAGATCTTAGACAGTGTTAATAAGTGTTTTGTTAGAAACTGTACAATACAAAGGTTACACTTCTCGTTTGCACCATTCTAATAGGTTTTACCGGTATTAAAAAATTTACTTCTTAAACTAAAAATTTAAAAAGTTTCAAATTTATATTATGGTAGTTAGCTGTACTAAATTTATGCAAAGTACCTATGCAATTGTTAAAATGACATGTCAGTTTGACATTTGATATACAGCTCCCACTTCAATTTTCTTGTTTTCATCATCATCATTTTGTTTTCGACCTTACTTAAGGTCGGTTTGACGCAGCTCTAAATTCTTTTCTATTCTGAGCTAGTCTAAAAAGGTCTGCATACCCTTCACAACCTAGATCTCTAATAATTTGACTAATATAGCTTTGTCTAGGCCTTCCTACTCTACTTTTATTTGGTAGTCTATAATCTTGTTTTCATAAAAATTTATTAAAACACCAATATGCACACTTTAAGAAACTGGTTGCAGCTTATATAGAAATTTGCGGTCTCGGCGGCTTAATTGGTTAGTGCGTTGGCGTACAAAGCTCAAAGTTACATGTTCAAATCCTGTCCAAGACCATATTTTTCTATCTTGAATTACTAGCTTGATTTGAAGATCATTTAGGCTTTGCATAGAAGTCGAAATATCATATATACATATATATATATATATATATATATAATATATAAATATATATATATATAACATATCTTTATCATACAGATATAAGTATGTAAATTTAACACAGACATCTTATGGGAGTACAACATCACCTAGCTCACAATTTGTGTCTTCGTGTCGTTTCACCTGACATCGCAAGTTTTAACAACAGTCGACACGGAGATCCGGCTCAACTGCCTTTTCCATAGCCAAAAGTTATATTTAATAGAAAAGTAGGTTTAATGAGTCTTAAATTAAACAAAGTAAAAAGGAATTATTGGCAAGTGACTCCTCCGTGTCGACTGTTGTTAAAACTTGCGATGTCAGGTGAAACGTCACGAAGACACAAATGGGTGAGCTAGGTGATGCTGTACTTCCCATAAGATGTCTGTGTTAAATTTTACAACTTTGCTACTCCTGTCCTGATGAGCCCCAATTAGGGCGAAACGCGTCGACAGGATGCCCTCGTGGCTGAATTTGAGTCACTTGCCAATAATTCCTTTACTTTGTTTAATTTAAGACTCATTAAACCTACTTTTCTATTAAATATAACTTTTGGCTATGGAAAAAGGCAGTTGAGCCGGATCTCCTCCGTGTCGACTGTTGT
This sequence comes from Platerodrilus igneus, assembly GCA_036346225.1. Classification (NCBI taxonomy): domain Eukaryota; kingdom Metazoa; phylum Arthropoda; class Insecta; order Coleoptera; family Lycidae; genus Platerodrilus; species Platerodrilus igneus. Next base: position 733,686 of record JARFIW010001116.1, read on the forward strand.
TAAAACTTGCGATGTCAGGTGAAACGACACGAAGACACAAATTGTGAGCTAGGTGATGCTGTACTTCCCATAAGATGTCTGTGTTAAATTTTACAACTTTGCTACTCCTGTCCTGATGAGCCCCAATTAGAGCGAAACGCGTCGACAGGATGCCCTCGTGGCTGAATTTGAGTCACTTGCCAATAATTCCTTTTTACTTTGTATATATATATATATATATATATATATATATATATATATATTGCTATGCTACTGGAATTATCGAGCCCCTACGTTGAGCTGTTATATTAATTATGCTATGCTCCTCTAAATTATTCGCGCTCCATCATTTGGGCGACCATATTAATATTACTATGTATAAACAAAATTGTAATTATCTCCGACGTTGGGCCGTCTTAAAAATGTTGCTATAAATTCCCTCCAGAAACTTAACTGGATTTTATCTTGAACCAACCTTGTCAACCAATAACAAAATTCGATATGTTACCGCCTTACTTGTTATCAATTTCCTATTCAACTCGTAGCTTCTCCTTGAACTATTTAAATTAACAAATTACTCCCATTAACTTTATCTTATGACCTCGACTAGCATTTATTTGGAATTATGAAATTCAGTTAATTTCGATTTTATATAATGAAACCAATATATTATGTACAGTTTTTGTAAATTATTTGTAATACACTTTTCAATTAGTTAATGTTGTAAATTTCATTTATTAAACATCATATACTATTTACTCAAAACCCAAAGTCACCAAAAAAACCTATTATCCTTATCAACGAAGTGTAGAACGTTCTAAACCTGTTATCATATTACTCACTTTATACGTATGCAACTTCTTTTGTTGACTTTTCACATTCATATTATATTAATCAAATTCAATATTCAAAATAAAAAAATATATAGAAAAATAAAATGTCTTATAACTAAAAAATCTGACCTGGTCTATTTTCTTCACATCGACGCTTCCATTTGAATAAATATTATCTTCCCCCAATGTGGGATTATTACATGCTCATTCGAAATATACGCTTGAACCATTGCATTTAAATTATTGCCATCACCCTCTGGACTACCATTAACTTATGCACCCCAATTTATTGTTGTTTCATATCAGACTTATTACTTCTTATCAATCAATTTCCTCAAAATTAGAATAGAATTCTTATTTTCATTTCCCTCGGACTTAGAAATCGTAGTCTATTTTCCCCCAGACTTAGAAGCCCTATTATTTTTATGTTTTAGTTTAAAATACATTCACCAAAATGTACTTACGTTTAATCGGCAATTATAGTTTTCATCTTGGCACTTATTTTATCTTTCACTTTTAAAATTATTACGTATCACTTTATTTCATAGTGGCGCACTTCGGCCTTTGTTGAGTTGCAAACTGACCTCGTTATCACTGTACCTGCTAATATATTATTGAATTCTCACTCCGTCAGTGGGTATGGTCTACAACTCGTCGCCCATTTATAACCAATTAAATAATTACATTCAAAGCAGTTTCTGATGTAATTCTCTACGCTTCCCAATAATTGTAAGCTGGTGGCAGCTGTCTTCGTTATCAACATGCGGTGTTTTGATAGATCTAATTGCTTTTCCATAAACAACTGATGCAATTCGACTTTTAATTTTCATATTTACATGTTATTCACGCAATTTTTAATCTTCTTTTTTATCAAAAATGGTTAGCTATTTGCACGCATTTATCTATGCTACATGAAGCTCTATTTCTATCTCCGTATTAATCTAATCCTTTGGAACTCTTTTGAATGCGTGTCTGCTTACACTTTATTATATTTACATATAAATATACGCGTGCTTCCACTGAAAAATATCATTACTTGCTTTACCTAAATTAACTAAAACTTTATCTACAGGGTATTGAATATTTTCTATTTACCTAATGCATGTCTTCCTTGTTTCTACGCTAACTATGCGTCTTCCTATGTTTATCTGCGTCGCTTAAATCTATTTATACTTTATATACAGGGTGCTGACTGCTTACTATTTACAAACTATGTCCATTTCTTAATTCTTTCCTAAATAAATGCAGTTTTCTGCTGCCTATGGTAATTTCTCATTTCTAAACGACCTTTACTATAAAGTACACCCTTAAACAACCCCTTATCACAGCATAATATATTGCCGTGGAACCCCCATAACGACCTCGCCAGAGTAAAAAAAAACATTCGAGCCCCAAAGTTGGGCCGTCATAAATTGCCGTGGAATCCTCTTAAATTAGGTCCGGACCTTACCAGTTTTCAAAAAGAAATTTATTTTTAAACATATAAAAATTTTACAAAAACTTTCATACCCGTATTCTGCTTCATCGAATTATTTTCTTCAGCAGCTTCCTTGGCTAGCTCAGCTGGACTTCTTCTCGTATACCTAAATTTACTCTCATTCTCTTTACCGTTTACACACCATACAATAAAATCACAAAATAATACAACAATCATACAATATTTATTAACCACTAATTACAAATAATAATTCAAAGTTATTTACAGTTCGGTGCTCAAGTTACACCTCAATACATGCTATCTTCGTAAAGTCCAAGTTTTTTCTAAAATGAAAATTTCTAACACATTTAATGCAGTAGGAGTAAATGGGCCCCAAATAAAACCTGAACTTGGTTTCTTACTACACACTGGAGTATGGTGAGCTCATGATAACCCAGTTTATCATTGTATGCTTTCCACTTTGCATACTATTACTACAAACTTAAAAAAAACCCATGTACTCTTAACAATTAAATTTAAATTCATCAAACAGTTCAATAAGCTTTACGTACACCTTTTGTTTTATATTCAAAATACCATATTAATAGTCAGCTATACGTATGCTTTTCAATACGTAAAATAACGAAAAATACCATCAAAGTTCACTCTCACACATCACAAAAATTTCAACAGTTTATAAAAAAACAGCAAATTCTAATGCGTTATTTGGAAAAACTTGAAGATTCCATCTTCGTTGACGATGTATTATGTTCCTGAACCCCTCGGCCTAGTGGTTATGCGTGCGGCTCCAGCAGATGTTTAAAGATGACCACCATCTAAGCTGCGCTTCATGCTGCCCATCCAATATCAATTTCAATATCCAAATCCATGTATATTACACTTGTTTATTATCGCATTATTAATTTACGAGCTTGTTAAAGTATTCTTTGGACCTTAGTTAAATTAAAATAAACTCGACACAATTCGCGTTTCTAAATATAAGGCCACAACAATCTAATACTGTACTATTGAATTTACAAATTTGTAATACTTACAAGCCTCGTCAGTAGATTTTTGTACGTCGAAAGCGATGCAAAATAAAAGAGAGCTCCCTCCTAAATCTCCCAGAGTATTAATATTATAAAACTAGGCCCCCTTGGCCACACTTTACGCAAAATACCTAATTGAAAAATAACATTTCCGCAAATTTTGTGTAACTGTTTTAAACTTCTAGAAATATCCCCGCGTCAACCATGTTATTCACAACAAACTATCACATGTTCCTCTGTTCTAAAACTACCTATTTCGACCAATCATACATTTCAGTGACGTCTTATAACCCCGCCTGTAATATCTCTATTCCTATCTTAAGCATATTTGATGTCGCATTCTAACCTTGCTTGCGTTGTAGAAAATCGATATAGCTGCCCGCGTCTTTATAAACCCCACGTGGATTGAATACGTGCCTACTAAAATGCATGCTTCTATGCCCGTCTCATTCTGTAACATATTATTAATTGTGCATTCTTTCTGCTCTTTAAGAAGCTCTTGTTAGTGTTTATTACGAAACCACCGACGGTTAAACAATCTTTCCTTGAAGCTTGCTCTGTTATCTACAGAAATAAGGGGAAGGTGACCTTTCCAACGTGCAGGTGTGCTAAATTAATGATCGTTTAAAATGACATTTCTAGGAGTTTGTTTTCATAGTATTCTATATAACCGACGTGTTAGGATAGCTTTTCGCCTTGAGATTATTGATTTTTCATGCTCTAATGCGTTTTCTGACGTTATAACCCCTTAAATTAAACTAAATTAAATTAATTAATAATTTCTGTTGACTTATAAACCTGATTTTCTTTGTGAATCTATTACCTTCTAATCCATAGTTATAAAATTATGTCAATACTTGTTCATTTAAATTAAATAAATGAAATTAATTTTGCGCGTATATAAATGGTTCCTTTCTCTATACAGTGTGTTAGGAAATTACTTTGTTGACACCAAATTTAACCCTTTAAATCTACTACAATATATATGAAATTAACTACCTAAAATATTTATATATATATATATATATATATATTGCTGTGATAAGGGGTTGTTTAAGGGTGTACTTTAGAGTAAAGATCGTTTAGAAATGAGAAATTACCATAGGCAGCAGAAAACTGCATTTATTTAGTAAAGGAATTGAGAAATGGAGATAGTTTGTAAATAGTAAGCAGTCAACACCCTGTATATAAAGTATGAATAGTTTTAAGCGACGCAGATAGACATAGGAAGACGCATAGTTAGCGTAGGAATAAGGAAGATATACATTAAGTAGATAGTAAATATTTAACACCATGTAGATAGAGTTTTAGTTAATTTAGGTAAGGCGAGTAATGATGCTTTTCAGTGGAAGCAAGCGTATTTTATAAGTAAACATGATAAAGTGTAATTAAACACGCATTCAAAAGAGTTCCAAACAATTAGGTTAATACAGAGATAAGAAATAGAGCTTCGAGAAGCATATAAATGAGTACAAATAGTTAACCATTCTTGATAAGAAAGAAGATTAAAAAATTGCGTAAATAACATGCAGATATGAAAATTAAAAGTCGAATTGCATCAGTTGTTTATGGAAAAGCGATTAGATTCGTCAAAACACTGCATGTTTGATAACGAAGACAGCTGCGAGCAGGTCACAATTATTTGAAAGCATAGAAAGTTACATCAGAAACTACTTTAAATGCAAATATTTGATTGGTTAAAATAAGCGACGAGTTTGTAGACCATACCCACTGACGAAGTAGGAGAGCAATGATATATTAGCAGGTACAGTGATAACAAACTCAGTTTTCAACTCAACAAAGGCCGAGGTGCACCACTATGAAATAAAGTGATATGTAATAATAATTCAAAGTGAAAAATTGTATAAGTGAGAAGATGAAAATTACGATTGCCGATTAAACGGCTTCGAGACAGGGGAGAATGATAACAAGAATTCTAATCTAAAGCCGGGGAGAAAAATCCAAGTTCTGAGTCCGTGGAGGATAATAATACAATTCTAAAGCCGGTGAGAAAAATACAAGTTCTGAGTCAGGGGAAAATAAATGTTAAGAACTCCAATTCCGAGTCCGGAGGATGATAAACAAATTCTAAGTTTGGGGAGATTGATAAGAAGTAATAAGTCTGAATGAGATAACAATAAATTGGGGTGCATAGGTATAAGTTAATAATGGTAGTCCAGAGGGTGATGGCAACAATTTAAATGCAATGGTTCAAGCGTGTGGATAAACAATATTTCGAATATTTCCTGAATTGGGGGGAAATAATTTTTATTCAAATGGATGGCTTAATGCATGGGAAATATTAGCTGATGCGTCAATTGCGAAAAGAAAAAAGCGAAGAAATAGACCAGGTTAGATTTTTAGTTGTAAGACATTATTTGTATATATTTTTTATTTGAATATTGAATTTGCTTAATATAAATGAATGTGAAGAAGTCCACCAAAACAAAGGATTTGAATACGTATAAAGTGCGTGATATGATAAGAGGTTTAGAACGTTCCACACTTCTTTTTTTATAAAGATAATAGATTTTTTTGGTGACTTTGGGTTTGATTAAAAAGGTATATGATTTTGATAAATGAGATTTACAACATTAATTAATTGAAAAGTGTATTTTAAATAATTTACAAAAACTGTACATAATATTTGTTTCATTATATAGAATCGAATTAACTGAATTTATAATTCCAAATAAATGCTAGTCGAGGTCATAAGATAAAGTTAATGGGAGTGATTTGATAATTTAAACAATCAAGGAGTAGCTATAAGTTGAATACGAAATTGATAACGAGTAAGGCGGTAACATATCAAATTTTGTTATTGGAAGACAAGGTAGGTTCAAGATAAAATCTAGTTAAGTTCTGGAGGGAGTTTGTAGCAATAGAAATAAGACAGCCCAACGTCGGAAATTGAGAATTCCAATTCTTGTTTATACATAGCAATATAAATATGGTCGCCCAAACGATGGGGCAAGAATAATTTAGGGAGCATAGCAATATTAATATAACAGCCCAACGTAGGGGCTCGATAATTCCAGTAGTACATAGCAATATATATATATATATATATATATATATATTGTCGTGGAAATTATAGGTTAAGAAGAATAGATAGGTCTAGATAATAAATTTTTAACAACTGTGTATATAGGAAATAGAAACAATTTATTTACGCCCCAAATTAATTAGGTGTAACATTGAAAACGGACGGATACTAACATATTGTGTATTTCTAAATCAGAATGTTAAATTTGAATAACGTGTAGAAGCTTTAGAGTACATGAAAACTCAAGGATACGCATAATTAGTTTTAATATTTTAAATCAAGCGCATCGGATAAGAAACGGAGCGTCTGGGTATAGAAAATCAATAATTTAAACGCATATTTCCATTTAACTGAACTAAATGTTCGTTACACAAATCCTAAGAAACTCTAAAACTCGGAATTATAATTTCAAACGGACAGTTTGCTTCATAGAAACACCTGATAGTTAAAATGTCAAGTTCAAAGAACTGAAATGAACGTTGGGATAGAAATTCTGTAGAATTGTATGTAACGGTCGATGTACAAGCTACTAAAATAACAGATGCTGTGAAAGAGAACACGTATAATAAAACGTTGGTTAAAATACTCGTCTAAAGTACGCGGTAGATTTGAAGGTCAACCACAATATCAATTTTCTGCTGCTTGAGTGGGATTCTAAAAGAGACAGTAAATATGGGTGAAACGAAGAAAGGTAGCTAGGGGTTGGACGTTAAAACGGGGGAAAGCAATCTAATTGGTTAAAGGCAAGAAGTTTCAAGAAGCTCGCAACGGTTAGATGTTGTTGAACAGATTTCAATGCAAAAGCACGGTAGACTGGGAATTTTTGGACGTAGAAGTTCGTTACGTACAAAATTTGTAGAATCTGTTTTGAAAAATAAGCTTTTCGACGGAAATATGGACCGTGAGGGGTCTACAAAATCATATAAATACACGAGGAGAGGTATTAAAGCTCTCTTACTTACTTGCTCTTACTTGCTCTTACGTTTTAATGATTCTTGTACGTCGCTTATTCGTTGACTTATAATACAACATCCTAAATTAAAAGTGTGTAAAACGCTGTTAGTAACGTGCATCGATCATGTATTAAAAGTGTGATTTGCACAAGTGAGTGCTAGCTTATAGACGGTGCTGTTGCTACATGCCATGAACTAATGATAGGATGGTACTAGGGTAAGCGAGTCGAGAAGTTTAAAACAAGAATGCGTGAAGTTTGGTAATTACGGAAGGTTAAGCTTGGTTGAGACAATTATCGGGGTAGAAACACGGAAGGTGGTTACAGAGACTTGGATAGCGAGTGAAAATGAGTTGGATCTTTGTATAAGAACGAAGTGTATGGACACAACGACGAGGGTTTTGAAACACATCTTCAGAGGTAACGATGGAAGAAGTTTACTCCAGGTAATGAAATTAATTTCTTGTTTTTGCTTGAACATTTGTGCTGGTATTTTGTGCTTGAGTGTTTTGACTTATTGGGGGTGTATTTTGTCACCATAAAAACTTATTTGAAGGGGTATATGTAAAGGACAATTGATATTTATTATTTAAAAATATTAGTAAATGACATAAAAATTTTGTTGTAAGGAGTAAACGGGTTTTTAGGTTTATTTTAAACAAAGATGCGATGTTTAAAAGCATTTAGAGTAACTGGGTTATACTGAGCTCATCATAGACCAGAATAAAAATCAATTTGGGGTTGCACAACGGGCCCATCTACTCGTTTAAAATAAAATTGTTAATATAAATAAAAATCATAAAATTTTAAAAGGTTTATGGATTGAGATGGTAACATTTTATGAAACTGTATATGCAAATATGTAAATATTTTTTTTCTAATCGAAACTTGTTAATATGTGTAAATAAAAAGGTTGTATGTCTTGTTGCATTATTTGAGTGGTAATTTCATTTAACTGTATTTGTGAAAAAGAATGAACTTAGGATGGTAGGTATCCAAGAAGAAGCAGATTTTAGAGCTAGCCAGGATGTGCAGAAATAAGGAGGTGTTCCAAAGGTATTGGAAGATTTTTTTATATTTTTTTTTCTTTTCAGCAAATTTTTAAGACGGTCCAACGACACTAGGGCTTGATTGGTCTTTAGGGAGATCCACATATATATATATATATATATAATTTATATTGAATATATTAATTCCATTTCAATCGAACTAGATGAAAACCACTAAGAACGGTAACATTGACCTCATTCTCGATCAGTTTAACCAATTGATATTAGCCATTGATGATGTTATATACTACTGAAGCTGGCCTGTTAACGATTTTCAATTACGTCTTGCATTTGAAATTGAATCTAGTTATATACATAATTCATGTACTAATAACTTGATCATCCCAAGGGAATTCATGTATTATATAATCATTAAATAGGAGATACCAATTTGGAATCAAATGAGTTCATTAAGTGACGTATTTTAAAGTTGAATTACCATTTCAAATCGAACTAGTAACTTGAAAACCACTAAAGAACGGCTACAGCAGATTTGAACCTGCAACCTCTGATTCTCCGGATCAGTGCTCTAACCAATTTGCTATCTAGCCTAATTGTTTAGATGATGTTCTATTAATACTACTGAAGCTTGGCCCTGTTAACGATTTTCAATTACGTCTTGCATTTAAGGAAATTGAATCTAGTTATATACATAATTCATGTACTAATAACTTGATCATCCCAAGGGCCAAGCTTCAGTAGTATTAAGTATAACATCATCTAAACAATTAGGCTAGATAGCTCAATTGGTTAGAGCACTGATCCGGAGAATCAGAGGTTGCAGGTTCAAATCCTGCTGTAGCCGTTCTTTTAGTGGTTTTCAATTACTAGTTCGATTTGAAATGGTAATTCAACTTTAAAATACAAAGTTGGGTTTTCATTTCATCTTAATAACTATTAATATATATTAAGCATTCATTTGCATTCCAAATGTGGATTATTCTTCCTATTAATAATATATATATATATATGATATGAATAGAGGTCATATTGCTTTATAGGATAAATATCCAACGTCGTAAGCCCGAGGAAATTCCAAAAAAATCTAATTATGCAGTTATAATTCAATCGTGTTATAGATAAACAGTGTTTGGTACATTCAACGAAAACAGCGTTTTTCAAGAGCTTTATCCATATTTTATAATAAAAGCGTTGTATTTAGAGAAATATTAAATTTATGCAAAGCCGCGTATACAATACCTTAATTTTCGTGTAGCAGCAGAGGAATTTTGCGTTGTTTGAAAAACGGATTGATCATGTGGAAAAGAAAACGTGCGTTAGTATTTTGGCGAAAGAGTATTTAGTAAAGTTTAAACATCGGTTGCATATTCTAAGTAGTGAGGAAAGTGTTTATTGACCTAGGTTCTAAAACAACCAAATGCTAAAATAAAACATAAAAGGAACTTAAAATTTATGGAAGCAATACGATAACGCAAAGGTAAACGTTCATCAAATCCTGATCACATACGTAAGAGGACGAGCTTACATCTAGAACCAATCCAAACATAGAAACGAAAACTAGACGTAAAGAGAAGGATCTTTTTGCTTGCATCACAGGGGCTCGTTATTATAAAAACCAATCGAATATTGAAGAGTTTAGTGTAGAATGAAGCTTCCACGTTGGCACAACATTGATGAGATTAAACGATACGTCACGTACGTTAAAGTACCGCAGTTTTAGTAGTGAAAGTTACGTGTTTCTGGTACTCAGAAGGGAGTAGATTATTTGAAGTGCCTAGAATAGTTTTAAAATGGAGAATGGATCATTGAACTACCGCAAAATACAAATTTTTTAACTTGAATTAAAGCATATGTGATTGGAATGGTTTGTTATGTGGTATTTTTAAAACAAATTTGAAGCATGAATTGATAATTAAGTTCTGGAAAAAGAAAACAACCGACAGATTTGTAGCCGTAAAATAAATCTAATTTAAATTTCTAAAAAGAATCTTGTTTATGCTGTAGTTAAATTAAATTACGCAACGAGATTTTGTGTGTAGGTCTTTGAGTGATAGTAGTATGTAAAGATGGATAATTTGATGAAAATGGTTTTGACAAGCCCCCAATTATAGATCTTCACCAGTGTACCTGAATCGACGATACTCAGACGTGTTTAGGATTGACGGCAATCAGTTGGCAGAACTCGCGGTAGTCAAATACAAAATCAATACCAGCGATGCCCGGCCAATAAAGCAACAACCGAGTAGGTTACCATTGACCAAGCGTGAGGAGACCGAGAAAATGGTTGGAGAACTAGAAAGGCAGCAAGTGATCGAACGGTCCTAGAGCGTTTGGGCATTGCCTGTTCTGCTTGTGAAAAAAAAGAACGATTAACAAGAATTTGTGTTGACTATCGCCGATTGAATGACATGATGAGAGAGGATAGTTACCCATTACTGAGAATTGACGACACCTTGGATACACTCTCCCAGTCATGGTGATTCTCGACCTTAGACAAACTACTACCAAGTGGATATGGATCCTAAAAATCTAGATAGGATTACTTTTACTATTGACATTGTCCTATGGCAATTTAAAGTAATGCAGTTGAAACTTTGCAACGCTCTTGCCGCCTTTAAACGTTTAATAGGTAACATCTTACGTGGACTGTCATAGAAAATATGTCTCGTGCATTTGGATGACGTTATCGTGATTGCAAAAACATTTAGGAAACATGACCAATTTGGAGGAAGTGTTTCAAAAATTGGAAGAAGCCGATCTGAAGTTCAGTTCAAACAAGTGCCATCTGCTCGATGAAGACGTAAAATATCTAGGGCATGTAGTCTCACACGATGGAGTTAGGCCAGGCCCTGAAAAGTTAGAAAAGTACAAGAGTGACCAACAACCAAAATCAAACAACAGCTGCACCGTTTTCTGGGATTATGCACAAATTATAGAAGATTTTTTTGTGAATTTACGAATATTGCCAAGTCTTTGACTAAGTTAACAAAAGAATGGCGTGGCTACGTACGATATACCAGTTGCAAAAACGTATTCCAACAGCTAAGACATTATTGAGTTAACCACGGTCGGAAGGCAAATTCGTATTAGACATGAACGTAAGTGTTGTTGTCATTGGAACTGTGTTGTCCCAGATACAGGACGGACAAAAAGAAAGTGATTGTTTATTTCAGCAAAGTGCTCTTGAAACTGGAAAGAATCTAGTGCGTTACGAAGTAGGAACTGTTGGCTGTAGTGAAAACGGTAGATCACTTTTTAAGTAATTCTATGGTTTAAAGTTTCATCTGAGAACAGATCACGTAGTATTAAAGTGACTACTGCAGTTCGGAAGGACAGGTCCCAGGATAGATAGGAAAGCTACACTGAACGCCGAACGTGTTCAATTCATTGCCAACTTAGACGTGATTGAGACGGCCTTATCCTGAAAACTGTAGCCATTGTTCACCGTTACAGAGAAATGTGGGCATCTTTGTCAAACAACCGTGATTAGCAACCTAATTTCATTAGGAACAAACTCATTTTTCTCACAACTACGTGAACACTTATCAAACGTTTTTCTTTTGAAAGTAGCGATTTTAAACCCTTTTGTGATACCATTATTCCAATACTTTAATACAGTGTGAGAACTGTGCAGACATGTTTCACCGTTGTGTACAATATTTCTGCCTCCTTTTTTATACTAATTAAGATTTTTTCAAAATATGGTACGCTTTGCTCTAATATTTCATTGTTCAACAATAATTTTTCCGTTATCCACGATTCTCTTCCAACAATATCATGCTCTTAGAACTATTTTTCTGAATGAACGTAATTTTCCTGTGTAGTAGGAGCAATCGTTTTCAAATTCGTCGAACAGTGCTTTCAAAGTCGGTCTACGTTTATGCATTTCTGCAAACCGATACATAATGGTTCTTAGAATCTTCTTCAAACCCATTTGCTGTTGACATTGGACTTGATTCCTTTGCGTTTTTTCCCGGTGAACTGAATTTGCTGTAGTCAGGTTTGATTGTGCCTTCCTTTACAATTCTTTGCCAGGTCCGCAATAAATCTCCTGTTGCTTTGACCACACGCTCTTGCAAATTGCTCAGGTTAAAGTGCTCTGAATCCTTTTCGCATTTCAAAAATTAAAACGCGTTAAAAGTAATCTGTTGTCCTTGATTATGAATCACCTCCATCTTATTCATATTACTGTAAGAAAAATATCAAAATTAATGTACCATTAAGCGCCAATTCATTACAAGTATTTACATCTCTGAATAAATTAACTATCAGTTAGTTTTGAAAAATCTTTTTGATAAGTAGGACCTGGTGAAAACTATTAAAATGAAAAACTGGATACGAGTAAAACGTTGACAAAAGCGAGAATAACAATAACACTTACACACACTATTGCAATTAGCTAAGTATGTTCACTGTTGCCGCAACCAATTTTTACCGAACAGATAGCTGTGAACCTACAATTAGTTACAAATAAAAACAAGTAAAGGCTCTGATATTATATGATAGTCTAGATTTATTTTGTAAATGCATTTCTAGATACTTTGTTACATGCCAAACTCGTCATGTATCATGTTTTAGGTTAAGAGATACTTTGTAGATTAATTGCCGCTTATTTTTGAAATGATACGCTAACTTCCGGCGTTGGTGACGGTTAAGTCTACGCAGATGGGATGCAGTAGTGCGCGAGTCGAGAAAGTGGCATTAATTAACTGGACAGGGACGAATCAGCAAGTACAGAAGTGCGGTGTAGTTTTTAAAGAAGGTATGTAGTTTCCTTTTATCTTCCCTTACCTTATCGTATCCACTACCTATTTCCTTCCAATCCCCTACAAGAAGCAATAAGAAGATCACCAACGGATAATCATGTGATGTTCAACCCGGCGAACTACGAAAACCATCCCACGTGGTGAACCTTGAGATGAGAGATTCCAAGATATACATATTACGTAAGTAATTTAAACATTACCTAAAGTGTGCATGTAAATTGACATAAACATTGCGATTGCATCATCCGGTAAAAACGTGGTCTGTATAGGTTATATAACGGCGTTAGAGGTAGCCGCGTAAATTGTAATAATGGCGCCCTTGCGTGTTATATCGTAATTTAAAATCCGTTTATAACTAGTCTTCATCGTAACTTGTAAGTTATTAGTTCTTAAAATAATACTTTTTTGAAAAATTTGTTTTTCACTCAATTATTTGTAACTAAAAGTTTGAATTCTAGTGACTTTTAAAATTTAATTTGGCAACCTTCAAATTATAGTTACTGTTGTTTATATCTATCTCATTTTGTTGGCAGCCCTGCCATTATCTTTATGTCAATTGAACTGTTGTAACCGTTGCTTTAAATAATTATTTGTTTACTTTCTGCTTACCTGCTTACACAATTTTAAATTTAGTGCAACTTAAATTTCCCTTACAAAAACAGTGTTAATTATATTTGAAATGTGTTTGGTAGTCAAAACCTAACCTTACTTAATTTGTAATTAAACTGAAATATGTTCCTTTGGATGTAGATTATTTCCTCAGTAAGTGTGCTTTTATATTCATACATACTTTATCACTATAATTGCTTTATTTGTAATTTCTCATATTAAAATTTTTAAAACCGCACTAAGTTTGGTTAAATACCTATCTTGACTAGATTTTTGTTTAGATTATTAAAACTTGTTTTCTCAGTTTTAAATTTCTAGTATCACTACAATAGTACCTCTATCTGACACTTATTTAATCCTTTCTTATTATTTGAATAATTAACGCGATTTTACCTATTTCTTTTTTTAAAAAAAAAATTAATTTATTTTCTTAGAAACTATTATTGTCTATTTGCCTTAAACTTATCTTGGTATATTTACTTCCTAAACATAGTAGCACGATGAATTCATTAAACCTTAAATCTCTTGAAACTATCTTTGAACTTCAATCGCGAGCTATTCAACCATCGTCTAACCAGAACGACAGGCGTTTGCAATTAAAGCCTGTACTAACACAGGAAGCTGACGGGCAACTAATTTCTCGTACATTACCTTCAGACCCAAAACAAAATGTCCTTGAAATTAAAGAATCTCTAGATGACATTAATAGTATTGTCTATCGAACCACCCCAATGCCTTCTGATTTAGAACTAAAACATATCAGATCTCGTATATTACATTTAAAGCAACGTTTAAGCTTGTTATTATTACTTAAGAATGAACAGGCTAATAAAACCAAGCAAACTTTCTTATCTGACGTTCTCTTAATTGAAAGAGTCATTCTCGAAAAACTTAACTTAGATTCAGATGTAAATTTGTCTCCTGTTTTTTCTAATCTTACTGTTTCGCAACCTACTACCTTGCCTCCGAAATCCATACCAGTTTATAAATAGGGAATTTCTTTTTCGGGATTCGATTCGCAAATTTCTTTAATGTCATTTTTGGATCGCGTAAACGATTTTAAAATTTCGCGTAACTGTACAGACCAAGATTTATTTGTCTCAGCGGGGGAACTATTTTCTGGCTCAGCTTTGATTTGGTACGGGAACATACGAACCAAATTTCTACCTGGAAGAATTAGTTACTTGTTTAAACGTGATTTTTACCTCATGGATATATAACTGATATCTGAAATGAAATAAAAAGTCGCACCCAGGAGCCTAATGTAAACGAAATCTTTTTTGTTATCTCAACTGAAGCTTTATATGGCAGATTAGATATAAAAAAACACCCGAACCTAAAATTATCGATAAACTTTTACGAAACTTAAATGCTTATTTCTCTGAACAATTAGCATTACAACATAGCTCTTCCTTATCTCAATTTAAGGATCTATGCCGCTCTCTTCAAAAAGTAAAGTTACGTATAGATAAATACCGCCCGCCCCCAACAAAACAATCTGGCATATTAGAACCAGACTTAGGATGTCAATCAGAATCTTCTCGTAAAATATCTACTATTAATCTTCCTGTTTATCCATCGACAAACTCAGTTGCCGGCTGGAATTGTAATAAAAGCGAACATACTTACAATGTTTGCACCAATCCAAAAAACCTCTTCTGTTATGGCTGTGGTCAAAATAATACCTATAAATTCAAATGTACAAATGTAACTCTACCTTATCGGGAAACTTTGTCAAAGATATTCCTACTCTGGACGTGAATATCTCAAGAAGCCAAAATCGTCCTCAGCAATAACAACTCAACACACCCAGACCTCAACAGGATTAAAGCATAAACTTACCCCCAATATTAAACCTTTATTTAACGTATCTAGTAATAATAATACCGTTACCTTAAATTCAAAGAATAACTTGCTTTCTTTATCCCAAATATGTCGTTTGACTCCAGTCGAATGGTCTAATTGGTTGAACAGCTTATTCCTTTTATCATAAAAATTCTGCTGCCTTACAACTTGTTAAAAAACCTCTTGATATTCGCCCGCAATTATCTATCTCTATAGGTTTTCTAAATATAATCGCTTTATTAGACACGGGTTTGTCATGTTCTTTTTTAAATGACGAATGCTTAAGGCAATTATCTGAACAAAATATTAAATTTCAGGTTATTCCTTAAAAAAACTCTTATCAATCTAGATGACGAAAATAAAATATATGTAACTAGTTTTCTCAAATTAAAAATTCGCATAGAGTCACTCGAACGTTCCATTTTTAATTGTGCCTACACTAGCTTATCCATTTTTACTTGGTGTTGACTTTTGCCAACTTTTTAATTTGTCTTTATATTTCCAAGATTCCTCTTGGTAAGCTTCTCTCAAGACAAACTCTTGTGCGTCGGCTAATAGATCTAATAAAATTTCTCTTACCGATTCTAGATACTTTGTTACATGCCAAACTGTTCATGTATCATGTTCTAAGTTAAGAGATACTTTGTAGGTTAATTGCCGTTTATTTTTGAAATAATACGCTAACTTCCGGCATTGGTG
This sequence comes from Platerodrilus igneus, assembly GCA_036346225.1. Lineage (NCBI taxonomy): Eukaryota > Metazoa > Arthropoda > Insecta > Coleoptera > Lycidae > Platerodrilus > Platerodrilus igneus. The sequence continues at coordinate 749,891 of JARFIW010001116.1, forward strand.
ACGGTTGAGTCTGCGCAGAAGGAATGCGGTAGTGCGCGAGTCGAGAAAGCGGCATTAATTAACTGGACAGGGACGATCAACAAGTGTGGAAGTGCAGTGTAGTTTTTAAAGAAGGTATGTAGTTTTCTTTTATCTTCCCTTATCTTATCGTACCCACTACCTATTTCCTTCCAATCCCCTACAAAAGCAATAAAAGATCACCAACGGATAATAATTTGATGTTCCACCCGACAAACTACGAAAACCATCCTACGTAGTAAATCCTGAGATGAGAGATTCCGGGATATACATATCACGTATGTAATTTGAACATTACCTAAAATGTGCATGTAAATTAACATAGACATTGCGATTGCATCATCCTGTAAAAACGTAGTTTGTATAGGTTATATAACGGCGTTAGAGCTAGCCCCGTAAATTGTAATAACTTTCAGGGTAAACAATGTTTTAATTTTCGCAGTACGACGTATTAATAACTATAATGCTATCACGTTGTTTTATGTCGTACTGTAGAATGTCGAATTCTAATGTTTAAGTTTATTTGAAAATGTTGCGCATATGACTCTAAAACGCAAAAACCAATGAAGTAGAAAATGTAAAAATCCCCTTGTCTACAGTTCCATAACTTTGATTTGTAAATTTTCCAAATAAATAAAATTTTTCAACTGACCAATTTTGATGTATCTTTATCTCTCCCACACAGTAGCTTCATTCTTGGTTCTAACAAGAACTGAGGCTTGTAATTTATTGTAATTGAATAAAACAGATTTATAAACTTGTAACGTATTTTTTCTTGTTAGTTACACATTCCTTATAAATCTAATATCATGTTTCGATAATATAAAAATATAATTTATAATTGTCTGATCACTAAAAATAATTTATTAAGTGTATAATGGATTATGCGCTCCTTCACTTTTGATGTCTAAGTTTCTACAATTCTAATCGTTTGTCTGTCATTTCGAATCACTTTTCCATTAACGCTCGAACAAGTAAGCCGCTCTCCGGAGCATAATAGAAAGGTCAATATATATGCTCAGGCACATGGCCTGCTGTCGCGTTCGTAAAAGAAGTTGATTATCGAATACCTTCGGGTCTTGAGGTGGTTCCTGACAACTTTTGGTGAAGACTAATATTATTTTGTATTCCACCATCAGCAAAGTCAGTTGATTCCTGCAGACCGAAGAAGATTGAAGTAACCATCATTAAAACAGTTGGTATAATTAATTTTATAAAATTTACTAATTCGTTTTTCGTAGTGCAATACCACTGAAACAAGATTTAGTTAAAATGTAGAAAACATGAAAATAATTGGACATACTTAACGGAGATTTGGTTTGGTTGGATAATATTTTGTTCTGAAGGTTTTTAAAAATTCCAACGTAAAATTCAGCATAATGGTATGTTTTCATATTGCGTGCATCGCAGATGTACTTGGAATTGTCGACATCTGGTGTTGTTTGGTTCTGGTTTAAACGTTCAAGTTTTTTTTTATTGAACTGTACAAGCACGTGAGTGATATTTAACCTTTAATTTAAGTTGTATTTATTTAAATGTTTTACGTATGATCAAAGGTTGAAATTCTACTTGAGTTAGTTATTTTAAAATTCATTTAGTAAGAAAGATCCCGTTTTATTTTTGTAACTTTACAAAATGTTAAAGATGGCTCCATAGTTTGCCTATCATATTTCTTTCACAAGTAGACAGTTATAGCTTCACTAAAAAAATTGTTATTGACACATGATATCAGAAATATCTAGTTACTCAATATAATTACCACATGTTATTTTGTGTTACATTAAAAATATCTTTGGTTATTTTGAGGTCATACAATTTAATTGTAAAAAACATGATAAATTTTTGTAGGATATAAAGTAAAGCTTATTCTTTGTTTGAATGATACATTTTACTATGACGTAAAATAATATAGTTGCTCACTTGTAAAGTCGACTATATTACTACTGAAGGCTATAATTAAAATTTGAAATTTAAAATAAGTAAGCATATACCTTACAGTAAACTTACGTAGGAGTATTGAGTTTAAAGATGTTTGTGTTTTTTTTATGAAGACAGAACAATACAATTTTTTTTTATGTAAGTTTTTGTTGAAAATATTAATGTTGAAACAAGCTAAAACAATTTAATTGACTAGAATTTATTTATGCTTAACTCTTTTATTATTAAAAATTCAAGGGAAATTTATTGGTTCTTAATAAGCAAAAGATCTATTCTATCTTATGATAACACATACCCTGAGTGTATATATTTTTGGAACTTAAATTCAAATATATTATTTTTTGGTGAATATTTTTAAGTACACAAACGGTGTCCATGTTGTGCATTTCTTTGTTCACAGGATATGCAGAGACATCTTTAATACATCTGGCAAGTAACATTTTGGTAAGTGTTTTGCAAGGTTGATATTTAGGTTTTGTGGCTACATAAGCGGTGTAGATTTCAGATTTCCGCATTCCCCTAATACAAGTACATGTATCTTCGTATGTTGTTGTATTGAAAAATACGGTGGCGCTCTTTATCTATATTTTTGGTCATTTGACAATCCATGACCCAAGCTCATGATCTACCCAGAGCTAACATTCTACTAGCCGTTTATTTCTAATGAGTTTTTCTTTTCCTCAAGCCGTTTTCCATCCAACTTTACTTTGGGCTTCCCTCATTAACAAGAAATTCTCGACCTTGTGGTATCTGGTAAGGTAGGCGTTTATGGTATATGGTGGTCCAATTTTCTATCTGATATTCACGAGGGAATAAAATTTTTGTTACAAACTAAGAACAGCTGGGAATAATGTGCCAAATCAGTAGTGGTGATGTTCATGCGACTATTGATATTTTAGGACCTTAAGTTAGTTTCCCTGTTTAATTTCTCCATGTCAAGAACTAATCGTAAATACGTTTTTTTGATTGACAAATTCGTACTGTTCGTCAGGATGAAAAATGAATGTTGCGAAATTGTGTCGTAATGAGTTACTTTACCAACCGAACGCAGCTGAACCAAGGTTAGTTCGTTCACTTAATGAAAATTTAGGTAAAGAATTTTATACCTGATTTGTTCTCTAGACTTCATGTGTACGCCTGGTATAGAACATAGCAACAAGCATCACAAATGTTTAAATATCAACTTTACCAACAATATAATATCTTAAATCTTTGTACAAATGGGTAATTCAAGCTTAATCCGAAGGAGCAAACAGTTCATTCTAGAATGCTGCTTTCTGCAGTAGTCCTTGATGAAACGTCAGTTTTCAGTTTTTCTATTACCAAAACCTTTATAGTTAATACGGATGATGTCAAAAGTTACTGTATTTGATACAGATATGCAGACAAGGGTTTTATTGTTTGTGTAATTGTTTAATAATATCTATTCACTGACTTTTTTCCATGGCTGTGTGTATACTTGTATCACATAGGATCTATATAATTACGGCTTGGATCTTCTTTCCCTGCACAAACATCAATCGAAAATAATTCCTTATATTTTTTAGGGCACATTTAAGTTGTAAAATAATAATGAACCGGCTCGTTATTTATAACCCAATACTGCAAAGTCAATCGCATTAATATATAAAGAGCTTGTAAGCAGCTTTCAGGCTTTTTCTTACAAAATTAATGAGAAACGAAAATTTGTAAAAATACACCTAAGAAGTTTTAAGCCTTATCGAATTAAATTCTTTCAACTCGAACCTTTTTTAATTTGAATTTGAAACTTTCTTATAAGGTCTTTAGATTTGTGTCGTATACACAAACACAGTAAATCCGGCTCATGCGTATTAACGGCATTACACCACCAACAAACTACATCCCTGGAAATAATTATAAGAGGATTTCTTCCTTCAAAATATAGTAGTGTTAGCACTTAGTGCTATAAAATAATTCAGTTTTAAAATAACTACTATTTCTGACTTTTATTAATAATCGTATCAGAAAGGAACATTTACTACTAATACGTTTATAATGAAAATAAATGTAAACTCGTAAAATACAATTAAGGTAGCTTTGCGACCCAGGCTAGTGGACCTCATAACTACGACTGTGTGAATGCCTCAGCGTACTTGTTCCACCAGACAGGAAGCGACCTTCAGTGACGTTGCGTGCGCTGCTTCGTTAGCGGCCTCATCGGTATTTCCTATATCGACAGGGTTGAGCGCTAACACGGCCAGACTGACAGGTGACCCGTCCTCGGGGCACAATTCGCCTGAGGGTGACCCTGTAACAGTATCAGCAACACAGAAATCAATAAGCACCAAACGCCACATGTTGGAGATTGTATACCTCAACTAATAATCAAACTATATCTCACGATAGTAAACGTACACAACTCTGATTTGACTGGTGTACACTAACTTGAAGTATTTATTTAATCACAGAGCATCAACTCTTTTTTGTAAATCATTACTCTCGAATTAAAATAACAACGTATTCGATAGTAATCGTGAAGGTATACAGACACCAATATAAGGACTTTCATTCTGTATTAACAAAAAAAAATATTCAAAATGTAGTTGTGGGATTATGCAGACCCCAAAACCACAGGAGTAAATACTTCATCCTGATAAATACAAAATAAACATTTTACAGATATTATGGGAGTATGCTGACCCCATAACCATCAAGATATTCACTTTATCTTGATAAATACAAAATAAACATTTTACAGATATTATGGGAGTATGCTGACCCCATAACCATCAAGACATACACTTTATCTTGATAAATACAAAATAAACATTTTACAGATATTATGGGAGTATGCTGACCCCATAACCATCAAGACATACACTTTATCTTGATAAATACAAAATAAACATTTTACAGATATTATGGGAGTATGCTGACCCCATAACCATCAAGATATTCACTTTATCTTGATAAATACAAAATTAATATGTCACAGATATTATGGGAGTATGCAGACCCATAAGCATCAAGATATTCACTTTATCTTGATAAATACAAAATTTAATATTTTACAGATATTATGGGAGTATGCTGATCCCATAACCATCAAGATATTCACTTTATCTTGATAAATACAAAATAAACATTTTACAGATATTATGGGAGTATGCTGACCCCATAACCATCAAGACATACACTTTATCTTGATAAATTCAACAATTAATATTTTCATAGCACCACATACTAGTAATTACCTGCTACGGCTATATCTCCCTCAAGAAGGGTTAGCAAATCATCTAACTCGGTTGCCAAGGACCAATCTGCAGGCCACATTCGCAATTGCTCCTTCGCAGCCTTAACAATATTTTTCTTACGGCAACCAACTCGTTTTAGCTCATTGCGGCCCTCTTTTGTAACGTTCATAATTTGATACGGCCCCAAAAACTCAAAATTAGTCTTGCTAGCGTGCAACTTACTCGCACGATGCAACAGCACAAAATCGCCTACAGAAAATTCAACAGAGTTACGCCGTTTCTTATTTAATTCAATCAAATCTTTTTCTAAAGGCTTTAAACGTTCTACTATTCGCTTTCTATCTAACTCCATGTTTCTAGCAGTTGATAAATCTGATGACAAATCATTCAACACTGCTTGTATCAATGGCGTGGTAGTGTTGATGCCAATCAACGCTTGCAATGGTGTGCTATTTATCGACTTTTGTAAAGTAGTATTTAAGACAAGCTGTATTTTCCATAACCCACTCGGCCATTCATTTTTAAGTAGAGTTTCAATTCTAATTAAATTCATGATAGTGCGCATATAACGCTCTGCTTGTCCGTTGGATCTATGCACATCAGGTGTTATAAAATGGTAGTCAATTTGCCACTCATCAAGAAATTTACAAATTGAAAGGTTATGAAAATTTGTACCACTGTCCATGACTATTACTTTAGGGGTACCAAAGCAAGAAATAAACTGCTGTAATGCATATTGGGTTTCATCAGCTTGAACTGTTTTTAGTGGAATTAAATTGCAATACTTTGTAAAGCATCCACAATCACTAACACATATTTATGTTTATCGCTACTAACAGGCAAAGGACCTAAACAATCAACATGTACAGTATGAATAGGTGTAATGGGTTTTGTTGGTAACAATATTGAACCTTGTAATGGCCCTGTCCTAGTTTTCTTAACAGCACATATCAAACAATGTTTAATGTATTTCCTGACAAAACTTCGAAGACCAGGAAACCAAAAGTGCTCCAGAATAGAACTAATAGTCTTAACAGTGCCAACATGACATTGCTCATCATGAAATAGGCGCAACAAGCCTAATCTACTTTGCCGTGGAACATAGTAACGAAATTTTTTTAGTATTATCGGCAGAATATCCTATGCGACAGAGAAGACCGTCTTTTTTCTGCATATTGCTTGGAGTCTAAGTTGCCTTCGCGCAAATCAGTTATTAGTTTTTCAACTTCTTCACTACCTTTCTGCTCAATATGCAACCAAGAATCCAATTTTGAGACGAGCGACACATTAACCGGATTACGGCTTAGGTAATCGACATGGCTTAAACTAGAACCCTTACGATAGACAATTTCATAGTCAAAGTCTTGCATGTAGGCCCACCAACGAGCAATTCTCGGTACTAAGTCTCTTTTATTCACCGTGGCCTTCACGGAATTGCAATCGGTAACAATAATAAATTTCACACCTATCAAATAAACTCGAAAATGCTTTAAAGAATTCACTATCGCCAACGTTTCCAACTCGTAGGAATGGTATTTTGCCTCAATCGTAGTGGTACGCTTACTATAATATTCGACCACTCTGTTTTGCCCATCATGTTTCTGAAACAATATTCCGGCAAAACCTAATGCACTAGCATCGGTATGTAATTCTGTTGGTAAATCAGGATCGAAAATTACAAGAAGAGGTTCAGAAGTAATGCACGAAATAACATAATTTTTCGCCTCTTCGTGTTCATTAGTCCATACAAAGGAAACATTATCTTTAGTCAATCGGGTTATGCATGCTGTTTTAGAAGCAAAATCATGCACAAATTTTCGGAAATACCCAGCCAAACCCATGAACTGTCTTACTTGTTTTGCATTACATGGTGACTTAACTTGTGTTAAAGCTTTAACCTTTCTAGTTCCCGGCCTGACGCCTTCATGCGATATTTCTCTACCAAGAAATTCAAGCTTGGACTGAAGGAAAGCGCATTTCGAAATATTCAAAGAAAACCGGATCTTCGTAAACACTTTAAGACTAACTGAAGACGTTCCAAACCTTCTTCAACAGTTTCTGACGGGATTAGTACGTCATCAACATAAACTACTGCGAACGTATATTTCAAATCACCTAGTGCATCGTTAATAGCTCTCTGAAAAACTGGCGGGGAATTTGCAAGTCCAAAAGCGACTCTTAAAATTCATAGTGCCCGTCAGGCGTTACGAATGCAGTTTTATTAATCGAATCTGGGTGAATTGGTATCTGATAAAACCAGAAGCCATATCGAGCGACGTAAAGAATTTTCCTTACCTAATCGATCCAACTGGTCATCGATACGAGGAAGAGGATATTTATCTTTAATAGTGTGAGCATTCAGTTCCCTGTAATCTACACACATACGGTAAGATGAATCTTTCTTTTTCGCTAATAAAATAGGGCTAGCGTAAGCTGAACTACCCTCTCTTATGATGCCATTCGAGAGTAAATCACTGATAATTTTGCGCACTTCGGCGCGTTCACTCGCGGCAAGACGATAGGGATGTCGATTTACAACAAAATTGTCGATCAGCTTAATTTCTAAGTAAGCATTATTAACAGCAGGAACAGCTGAACCCGTAGCAATAATATCAGAAAAGCTTCGTAATACCATTTCAATTTGTTCGAGGAACTCTGAAGGAACATTTATTTGGTTACCAATATCGTAAGCAATTCTTAAAATACCAGGTAGTTGACGATTTATAATACGTGTACCCGTATAATCAGTCACCGCTGCCAGGGTCATGTCTGTAAACAAGTTACATCCAATAATAACATCATAATCTAAACTGCCACTAGGCACCAAAACAAAATCCAACTTTGTGTGATTTCCCGTAATTTCTACATCTGCTTCAAATTTATACTTCGAAATAATATTACCAGCAATACCTTTCAGAACACGATTATGTGAAATAATTTTATGGGCAAATCTTTCGGTAAATTTATCAGATATAAGTGATACGTCAGCACCAGTATCAACGAGCCCCATATAGATTTGGTTATCGATTTTAACCTTGACTGGAATAGACCTATCAAAGAAAACAAAATTAACGTTTCGTCTTTTATCAATCGATTCCTTTAAAAAGCAATTTTCAATCATGTGACCTGTCTTATAACAAAAATCACACTTGTTATTCTTTATTTGTGGTAAATCGGAAACATAATTGTTTTTATTATTTACCACTCCACTCGACGATGAGCAATGAGGTTTATTTTTGTGTGTAATAGCACGGCAATTACGTTGAACATGTCCCGAAAGATTACATTTAAAACATCTGATATTATTAGACATTGCAGTTTTATCTAATCGTGGTTTTTTAACAATTTGAGAGTCATTAACCTTATGCACAAAAGTACCAGGTTTAATAACACCATTTAAATACGAAATAAGATCAATAATTTTAGTAAAATCGCGCATTTTAACTGCTTCCTGTACATTAGGATCTTGAATACCGTAAGTAACTAATTCAATTAAATCTGGAATTTCCCAATTAGCCCAGAGATTTTTCAATAACGCTAGCTTTTTATGAGCGTAACTTACATACGTATTACACATTGAACTATCAAATGTAGCAGCTTCATAAAGCAAGCGTCCTAAAATTTTTCTACGCGGGAAAGACTCTAAAAATTCACACTTAAAAGTCTCCCAATTTTTTACATCAGGCAACCAGTTATCAAACCAATTTTTTACATCGCCTGTTAAAAATCGTCTAACCCTAGTTAATACCTGTATATCAGACCACTCAAACTCGATTCAAGAATTCCCATCGTCTACGTCAGGTTTAAACAATGGCAAGTCTACCTGTTCCGGCGCTGTCTTGGCCTTGGCAATTCGACCCAGCAGTTGTTCAAGGGCAACGAACGACCCTGCATCGGATTCCTGTGTCGACATGCTTGGAAAGTTACGAAATAACAAGGACCTAAAACAGATTTTAAACACAATTAATGTTTGTGAATGTGAGCAGATCCCACTTCTGATGTTAGCACTTAGTGCTATAAAATAATTCAGTTTTAAAAGTAACTACTATTTCTGACTTTTATTAATAATCGTATCAGAAAGAAACATTTACTACTAATACGTTTATAATGAAAATAAATGTAAACTCGTAAAATACAATTAAGGTAGCTTTGCGACCCAGGCTAGTGGACCTCATAACTACGACTGTGTGAATGCCTCAGCGTACTTGTTCCACCAGACAGGAAGCGACCTTCAGTGACGTTGCGTGCGCTGCTTCGTTAGCGGCCTCATCGGTATTTCCTATATCGACAGGGTTGAGCGCTAACAGTAGAATACAAATAATAGATTTTGTTACGCGTAAAATGAGCGTAAATTTTGATTTACCCTGAAGGGGCTGGTAACCCGTAACAATATAAGGGTGCGTCGACTAACTGCAGTGGTGTGGGACAAGTTTCCTGCAAAAAAAACTATTAAAGAAAATAGAAAAATTTGTTATAAAAATAATAAAATTATAAACTGGCTGAAATACAAAAACTACTTTACGCTAATCACTTATCACAAAAGGCTTTTGCTCTTTGTTTTCAAAGCAATTTCTTAGATATTATCCTTTTACAGAAGGCGGCTGTTACGTATAGGTCGCCTTTGCTTCGGTTTCCTAAATTCTATTATGCCTCTTCCAAATACATTCCATCTCTGAGTAACAAAAATGATTTTGTTTAAATTTAAGCAAAACATTATGAGCAAAGAAAGTTTAAATATTTTATGAGAGTAAGAAATATGTACACGTAGCTTAGGTGTGGAATTATTGTTAGTTAAAGGGGTAACTCAGTATTTTAATGGACAATGGAATAGTTACGTGAAAAGATGGGATTGCGCTGGTGTTTTCTCTGTATTAAGGGCATTTGCAAAAAAAAATGGGATTTAAAATGTCATATAGGTTGCTCAGGGAAAAATTAGTTAAATGGAATAATGGTGTTATTTTCAGATGAATGCTTTTTTTGTTCTGTCAATAATATCTAGCCAGTTGGAAGTAGATTAGGTTTGTTATGTGCAATTGTTATCGGCTTGGTACGGGATAGTCAGAGGCGTCGGATTAAAGTTTGTTGCACTGTGTATGATTTCACGGCATAATACCAAAAACACTAATAAATGTTAATTGTTCTATACGGATAGCAATTGTTTATTCAGGACGAATACCGAGTTCTGGTTTATTATTGATTAAACTAATAATAATTACAAAGATACATATAAATTCACATAGTCAAATAATTATATGATTATTTCATACAAGCTAGGAAGTGTCTCGGTGGTAGTCGATCTCGCAGGATGTCGTCAGGCGGAAGGATCTGGAGGCGGCTCGGGTGGGTTCTCTTCTTAGATCTTGCGGGTGTAGGCGTCGAGGGTCGATTTCCTGATATCGCTTTCTTCCAAGGTATAACGGCCTAAGCACTGGTGTTGGTAGTAGGGGCGACAGCGGATTCGGAGGTGGTAGAGGTCTCCGGAGAAACCTCCGGTGGATGTTTCGCCGGTGTTTTCGGTTAACCTGAATGATGGACTTCGGACGGGTGGGCTCCTTACCTATTTCTCGTGACAAACGGCATCGCTTGCTGCAGGTGTGCGAGGCATCGGTGTCGTGCTGCAGAGCACCGCTTGTTGAGGCGTCGACGTTAGCAACCTATGTGTAAACGCCGCTGGTTAAGCTGTTGACGCCAGCAGACTACGTGTCGACGCCGCTGGTTAAGGCGTCGATGTTAACGGTCTAAAGAACAGCGCTGCTAGTGTCCACGATGGCAAAATATGGATCAGCGCTGCTAGTTGATTCCTTACGCTATGGAAACTCCAACTGCATGTCTGACTGCCGAATGGGGCCCTCTATGTGATATTAGGAGTCCTCCCTCTTGATCTGTATATCAGGAAGAGAGCGGCGACATACTGGTTAAAAAACAACGAACCAGAAAAAGTCCGGGAAATCCTAAAAGTAACGTCAGAAATTCGGATAAAAAAGGAAATTCAGGACACAATACTAACCGAGTGGCAAGATAGATGGAACCAGAGCACAAATGGGCGGAGGGTATACGCACTAGTCCCAAACATCCGAGACAGACTAAACTGTCACCACTTGGTCCCCTCACAAGGGCTCATTCATTTTCTCACGGGGCATGGCCCTTATCCAACCTACAGGAACCGCTTCGACTTCCAAGACAACAACAACTGCACATGTGGTGAGATGGGGACACCGGAACATCTGGTGTTCCACTGCACCGAACTGCAACAGGACCTAGGAATGGACAGGACAATCCTACGGGACATACCCCTCTCGGACATGCTCTGGAACGAAAACATATTTCCTTACCTAAACAGAATCACTCACCAAACTACTACTATACTACACCAAAGGTACACAAACGGACTCTGACAGGACACACACAAACACCATACAAACCCCACACATCACAAATACCACAAACACAGATCACACGAAACACAGAAGTTTGACGTAACGCATCGAACGTTCAATACATAAGCACAATCCACCCAACACACATGGGAACCGACAACAAACAAGTGGCATTCTCCCAAGGACATACCAGGAACCACGTGTCTCCTGAAGATCTACCAGAAGGCTCGTGAATCCTGACGACCGGGAGTGATACCAGTGAAAACGAAGTGAAAATAGTGAAAACGGCAAAAGTACGGCAAACGTACCTCAAACACAAGTTTCCCCCAGAACACTTATTAGCATTAGAATACTAACACTAGTAGGATAAGGACTCAATACTAACCATCTAACCATCTAAAATAAAAATACAACTAACTAAAATAAACAAGAGACAATACTAACCAAATTTGTAAGTGCTTTAAGAAATCTAACCCTAGCTTCAGTAACGTAATGTTTATATTTCCAATGTTGTAGCGCAACTAAAAATTACTACAGGGGAAATATTCTGACAACATAATTACAACACATCAGCACGACAAAATACACACAAGCACACACACACACACAACAGAGACTGTACGTGGCCTCCCTGGTTTTCGGCTGCCGATAGCCAGGACACGTACAGGAACGCGTACTTCTCGGTTTCTGATTTCCGGCTACCGGCGGTTGGAAACCGGGAGAAGAAAACAGTCCCAAGGACCTCACCACAGACATAAGCACACGCACACACAAACATGAAAACAATAAACACACACACCATTATAGCACACTGGCACGACAAAACACACACATACACACACCAAAACACACACAAACACGCACGTACACGTACCTGCACGCACACGCATACGACACAGATATATACGCACACGTGCACACATACACACCAGGGACTGTACGTGGTTCCCCTGGTTTCCGGCTGCCGACGGCCAGGACACGTACAGGAATGCGAACTTCTCGGTTTCTGATTTCCGGCTGCCGATGGTCGGAAGCTGGGAAGGAAAGCAGTCCCAAGGACATTACCACAGACAGAAACACACAAACACACACACACACTCACGCACCCACACGCGCGCACAGACACAAACACACACACACACGAGTATTTCCAAACGCAAATAGTATAAAACTAACTAATATAATTTAAGGTAGCAAATAATTCTATTAGATTTCTTAGGAGTAACAGGTTTGCTGTAATTTTTAGGTAGCAGACTAAATGTAATGTTAGAATAAATTAAAAAAAAAAAAAAAAAATGCCGAATGGGATGATTCTTTTATACCCTTTTTCCGCCCTTGATTTGGTGTAGGAGTAATGCCATCGACCAATGGGTGTGTTGGATTTGAATATGGCAGTTATGCTGAATTGTTTCGGTGTTTTTGTGGATTTGTTCTGTTTTCAGCACGTGTAGTTTCATACATGGCAACACAATTATATGTTTTGGAAATTTACTGTTAATAGAGTCTAGATGGATTTTTGTTTGCAGTTAGTTACAGTATAGGTAAACGTGAGTATTATAAAGAATATCCAGCCACGCCAATGACGAAATTGGATTTTGGTAGTGACCTTGTTTCTGAAAAATTGTTTTAGTTTGATAAAATGTTAAATGAGTGTTTTTTAGTTATGATTACGAAAGGTAAAAGATTTTGTGATAACAAAAGGTAAAAGATCAAAGTTCGAGATGAGAACATCGTGAGCTAGGAGAGCTATCCGGAATAACCGTCTTCAAGGTAACAAATATATCAACAGTAACGGAATTGCTAAGATATGACAGTTTGACGCCTTTAATTTAAGATAGTTAGTAATGTCCTTCAAGTAAGTAGTATTTTTAAATTTGTTTTATATTTCAGCCATGCACATTTTAGATTTTATTATTTTTTATCTTTTTTCTATGAGAATCCACTCCGGCACCACTGAAAGCTAGTCTTTTCTAGCATTTTCTGGGCAACTTAAAATTAATAACGCTTCCGACCACTAGAGAAGTTGCCAGAATAGTTTTACCATCAAGGCATACGATAAAATAGTGCTCTCATCCTCATAATGCTCCCTTGCCGATGACCATCCTCCAGAGGTTCACATCACTAAAATAAATGTGAATTTTAGAATCTATTTGTTCATTTACTAACTTTAGGTTAAGATACCTTAAGACATTGGTGTCATGGTTTATTTAATTGTTAATAGAATGGAGATAATTGAGTCATGTTTTTATTAATGAAAACGTGTTGGTGCCGAAGTTCAGACTCTCAATAGTCGAAAGATTGCACAGGTCTTCTTTGAACTAACGTGTTGCATCGCCTCTTACGTGAAGTTTGCAGTTGGGATCTGAGCTATGCGCCCCAAGCAGCTACTGCTTTAAACCTCCGTTTTAGGTATGGACTGAAGCATTCGTTTGATATACTGTAAAGTACACCACAATAACGTGTAACGCAGGCGCGTTATGCTAGCTACAAAATTAAAGGAGTAAGGAAAATTTAGTAAAGTTGAATGGACAAATTAAGTATGACGCACCTTGTGTAGGAGATTTCAGGAATAGCTAAGATTAAGTAAGTGTGGTATTTTAATTCTTTTGGTTTTAGAAAATATAGATTCAAATTAGGACAGTTAGTATAACTAAAGCGATACAAAATATAGTTTCTTAAAATAAGTTGGTACAATTTAATACTGTAGCGGGCTACTACTACCGCGTCCCACTAATTCAAAACAAGTAATAACAAGAGTCTTTATTACTCACTTTTCACAAGTCTAATTAACAGTATATGCCTTATTTGTAAATGTTTTCAGTCCAATTAACAATGAAGCACTATCACACTAATGAATTTACAAGCACTAATATCTTCTTTAACTAACTTCTTAATCATAGGTCCATTAACAACACTAACACAACTATTTATTTATTACACTTTTGTCTATTTATGTATTCTACAAGTTGCGTGTACATTAGACACCATATAACATTTATGTATACCCTTGGACTTCCAAAAGATCAACTATTCAACTTTACACGATATAATTTATATTCGACATTCTGATATAGACTAAACTCTTACATTAATAAGCGGTCTTATATTTACCCTGAATTAAAAAGATGACTCATCCTCCAGTAATTGCTAGAAGGTTCTCGGTCCATTGAGATATACAGTGCTTACGGCGCGTGTGTGTTTGATGGGTTGCCTAATAGTAGCTCGCAACAATACATTAGTCATTTAATAGAATAAAAGACGCGGCAATCAAACCGCTGAAATAGCATATGTCTTAAATTATACAATGTTAATTAATAGATGTAAAATGTAGGGTGCTATGCAATACACTCAAACAACAAAATTAGAAAGTTATTTATGAGTAAAATACATATGAAGATGGAGTTCCGACTATTAAATTACTTTAAAACCACAAACAGGGAAACAAATTTTAATGTAAGGCATTTCTTACATAAAATTAAGAAAGCTTTTATCAGAAATAATTTCATCTAATAATATACCACAATTGTTACATCTCTAATTTACAATGTATTCAAAAACCCAAATGCTGAATAGTGAAATATAGGAATCTTTGCGTACAATATGTTACAGTGTATTAGCCTAGATACATAAAGACAAATTAAGCACGTCGCATAAACCATTGAAAGTCATGTATCTTTCATTTGTTAGAATTTTAAAATGGGAGAAATCAGAATAGCTACATTCGAGAAACAAATGTAATTAATTATTTGCGAGTCGGTAATAAGAACACATCAAATATGTAGTGAAATGAGGACCTGTGACACCGGGGAGGCCGCGCTATTTGGAGTGGTATGAGATAAAGTTAATAGTTAAGGTAAAACTACAGAACTTTAAAATTGATTTCCCGCAAAGAAAAACGTGAAGCGGGACTTAATTCGTTGATTATGCTTGTAAAAAGGGCAGGATATATTTTAATTCATGGATTTGTGGATATCGTCGTTATGATAGATTATAGGGGTTTGGACTTGAGGAGTTTAGCCATTAAGAAAATCTAGCTTTCTGTTACAACCATTGCGCATTTAAATAACAACATTTTTAGAAAAAACGTTGTCGTGGTTTAATATTATTAAAACATTACATAATTCAAGGATTAGCTTCTTTAGAATATTAACACCTTTAGAAGTAAAAATATCATGGCTTTACATTGCTAAAGTTTTTATAATCTATGAATTAGCTACATAACTTGTTTATCTAATTAAGCATCAGGCAGTTGTTACTTTGTGAAGAGATTTAAGATCTTTGGTTTTATTTTTATGAAGCTCATACTGAAACCTTGAAGTTTCTTAGAATACGTGAATTCTACTTGCTTCTTGTTTATTAAAAAGAAATGTGTTCTTTCAGTCTAGCCAAGGTTATCGTGGTTTATTTTAGTTCGAGATTGTAGTATATACGTCTATATTCGGTTAAAAATTTTCTTATCTTCTTAAATCAAATTTGTAACTATTTAGCAAGTTAATGATATATAATAATATTTTCATTTATAAGAGTCTGAATGTTATTGACCCTGAGACACTATTAATTATCACAAGGGGTGAGTTAGAGCAAGGAAAAACAGTTGACTGACCTAATAGTTTCTTAATTACAGAACGCAAATGATGCACAAGAGTCTACAGGCGGCTTAAATAACTACATGATATAATTATGTATTACTATAATAGTTAACACAACTAAGGGACAACTGGGCCGTAATAAATACAAGACCAATTTCTTACCTCAATGTCAATAATGCCAGTAGCCAGAGCATCTGCATTGCACACAACTACAACACGTTAAAAGTACAGTTTAACACAAGTAAATTGCAATCAAAGCATTTAACATCACTTACATTGATATCTGCCGGTCCACGATTCCGGTCTATCATCAGTCAAATTCAAATAAAGTAGATTTCGATCTTTACTCCACAGGATGCAAGATTCAACAGTAGCGTGAAATTAAGTCATTAATTTACCTGCTGCGATCACCGACAACACCAATGCACCCAAACTACTAATAATAATTGTTTACACTTGTAAATAATTATTATTTTATATTATTAAATAACAATTAAGTACATCAACGTATTTTTAAAATGCCTCTTCCTTTTGACGTTCTATTAACTGTCAGTCTCTAAACCAAAACCTACTTATCCGTAATTTGCGATAAATATGTAAGTAAGCCATTTTTTTCTACTACAGTTAAACTACTTTGATATCGGAGATTTAGTAATTGTAATTGGACCCCCGATTGTCAGTCTATATTCTTTTACCTTAAGCAACACATAGCTTCTGTCCTATCTTTACTTTACCTTTCACGATCCAAACTGATGCCTCTCACTTCGGTTTGGATACCGTTTTAAGCCAGTTCTCTCCCGACGAGAAAACCGTCAGCTAAATCACTCGTTTGTTTTCCAAGCCTGAGCGCAACTACTCAGTTAGACAGTGCTGTAGACGATTGGGAAGTTTCGGTCTTACGTCGAAGGTTCCCTCTTTTCCGTCATTACCGATCACCATTCACTCCTTTGACTTAATAAGCTCCAAAGTCCTTCAGGTCGCCAGCCCGCTGGTCTTTTAGCCTTCAACAATATTCCATGTTTCCATTATTCACCGTAAAGACAAAGATCATGCTGTTCCTGCTATTCTTTCTCATTCTGTTCTTGTCCTTGATGCCTCCTTCAAAGTCACCCCTCCTACTTCAGGCCCTTAGTACAATTCGATGCTCCAAAAAGTTCTCAACTCCCCTAGATGTTATCCTTCCTGGTCCGTAGTTCGAAATATCCTTTTCCGTCGACACAAAACTTCTGTCGCTGCCGATTCTCCGGACGATTGGAAAGTCGTCGTACTTTCTGAGCAGCGTAAACATCTAATATCCCTTTATCACGATCTTCCTACTTCCGGGCATTGCGGCGTGACCAACACTTCGGTCCGTCACCTCGAAATGTATTATTGGCCCTGTCTCAAAGTTGATGTCACTTGTTACATCCGACGTTGTCAGGTTTGTGGTGCTCCCAAAGTTGAAGAGTCGCCTCCTTCTGGTCCCTTCGCTCCTAGGGGCAAAACCATCCTATCCCTAGCAGGTCATTTTCTGTGACGTAGTAGGTCCTCTTTCTCGTTCCAATCGTGATCATTCCTGTATCCTGGTAGTGGCCGACTACTTTAGTAAGTTTTCTTTTCTTCTTTATGCATAGCGCTACTGCAGTATTCGTATCCTAAATCCTTGAAGAACAAGTCTTTCTACTTTTGGTGTGCCTCAATACCTTATCGCATATAACGGTGTACAATTCAGCAGTCGTCAGTTCACTTCTTTGTGTGCCCGTTACTATTCCAAAATCCATTTCACTGCCCGTTACCACTGCCGAATATGTTTACCGCTTCCGCAAACCCATACTTTATCCGCGACAACCAGCGTCACTGGGATGTTATTCATCCGCACGTTTCCTGCGGCATGCGAACGTCCAAGAATGAGGTCCTTGGTTGTACTCCTTTCTTTGCCTTATTTGGTGTGAAAACATTTGAACAACAGTCAGATATAAACGACATATATATCCCTCATCCTGAACATCCTTCCCTTAATCACGAACACTTCAAAAATATCCGCCTACCGTAATATCCATAAACGCTATAACATCGGTCGCCGTCTTTTTTCTTTCCGGTTAAGCGATTCCGTTTTTGCGCCGTAAGTTCACATTGTCCAACGCTTCACGTCATTTCAGTGCTAAACTTGCTCCGATATTGCTTGGTTCTTTCTCCATCCGTAAAGTTGTTTCTCCGTGGGTGTATGAACTAGCCGATCCTTCCAGCACACGCATAGGTGTCGGGCCTGTCAAGGACCGCAAACCTGTCCATTCTAATATCCTCGATTTCGCTTCGTTTTACTGCTGGCGACGCAAACGTCCATTATTTGTCCTCGTGCCCCCAATTTCTTGTGCCAACTTTTCTCTTCTTAGGATTTTATTTTTGAACTTTACGCTCACTCATACTTAACCCCGTGCGGATCCCGTTTAGAATGGCCCCAGGGTACGGTCTGCCTGTTGTAAGAAGCAACTAAAGCGGTCCAACACACTACCTTCACAACGCTCGCACGCATGCACGCGCGCACACACACACACATACAGACACACACATAACCACACTTGTCTTCGGTTTTGTGCTGTTCCTGAGGTTTTTGATTTAAACTTTGCTTCTTCATTCCTTTTGTTAAACTTTCCTTGTCCTCTCTTTTGGCTGGTTTTCTTACTGTTACTCTTCATACTGACTTGCTTTAAATTTATCGATTTCCCTTCCCGTGGTACGTGCTTTCTAGACCATGCATCTTCTCTTCAGAAGCCACGACTTAGTCGACTTTTCGGCCTAGTTAGCTATTCTTTACTTTGGTTGCTCGTTTGATACCACAGCTTGAAGTATCTCAATCTTTCTATTCAGTATTCTCATCATTCCCTTTCATACTTTGAGACTTGACAGTTATGGTTCGTTTTGACTTTTATTGTTGGTTTTCATCTTCGTTTTTTTTCTTACTTTTTGGCTTTGCGCGAAATCAATTTCTTTTCTTGAGGTTGAAAACTTTGCAATTTCTTTACTAGAAATGTTCACCCTCCGACAACTTTTCAGTGTTAGGTGAGTCCATCTTTGTCCTCGGTGATTGCTACCTAATACCATTCCTTTTCCTATATCTTTTACATTTATTAACTTAGTACGGTATATTGATCCTTCGAGCCGGATAAACGCTTTTTCCTGGTGTTCTCTGGGTTTTTTGAAACTAATTTCTTTTTGGTTCATCCTATTAGTGTCGAATAAAATTTTTTTTTCGTTAAGTTTTCTGAAACAAATTCTCTTGTAGTTTGTCCTATTAGTGTGTTTTGGTGTTTCGAGCCGAATGAACATTTTTTTGTTGTTTTTGGGTATTCGCTGGTTTTTCTAAAACGAATTTTTTTTGGTTCGTCCTGTTGGTGGATTGCTTTTTAATTAGGAAGGGTAACTGGAACTATATAATTTGGCTCATACTTAATTAAAAATTCCATATCCAGTACTGGCTATTTTGCATGTATAGTAATAAATCTGACTCCTTTTCTATTTAAACGACTATTTGTCTAGCTTCCTGTAGAATTTTATTAAACATTGAGTTAATAAATTGAATATTTCAAATCTCTTCTACTTTGATAATGTTAACCTATGATTTTATTATTAACAAAGTACGGAACTCTATTTTATTTTGGGTATAGCCCTAAATCTGGTATGTATTTATCAAAACAATTGCTTCGAAACTATTCTAATAAGTATAAAACGTGGTATTCGATTATCAATAACATTTATTTTTCGAAATTTTACAATTAATTATATACGTGTTTCTACAAGGTTATTTTCGCTTCGCTATCTTTATAGGAATTATTAATTTATATGTTATATTGCTACAATTTTATGCAAAAAGTGTGTCACCAATCCTACACTTACTCTATGATTCTTACAGATTGGTTGCAGATATTCTTTAGCTGATTAGTCACGTGTTGTTTTAGACGCGTTCCGACTAGTTGTACAAAAAAATATTTCACGGGAAGAGTGGTCTAGAGGTGGCATTCGGAATCATATAAATACTCGAAGAGAATTAGCATCGCTCTCTTTTAACTTCGATCTCTTAGTATTTTCACCGCTTCAGAATACGAGTTTGTAAGTATACATATTTTTTAATTAAATAGTACAGTATTGGCCTCATAATTTGATACGCGAATAGTGTCGAGTCTAAATTTTAATTGAGGTGCAACATTTATTTTAAACAAGCTTGTGAAGTGAAGTAATGAAACGTAAATTGAATTAAATTAAACTAAAGTACGCAATTATGAAAGAAGTGTAATTAATTTGGATTTAGATTTGGATACACCGTGAAGGCAGAGCAAGCAGCACAACTTAAATGATGTTCATCTACAAATAACTAGAAGCGGCCAGCAGAGCAGAGCGAAACTACTTTACCGCATCGTCAACGGAGTAGGGATCTTCAAGAAATTCCAGGTAACGCTTTAAAATTGTTGTTATAAACTATGAAAATTGTGTGACGTGTGAGAGTGAACTATGAAGGTATTTTGCATTATTTTGCGTATTGACAATAATACGTATAACTAACTTTTATTATGGTAGTTAAATATAAATCTAAAGGTGTATATAAAGCTTATTAACGTTCCATCAGGAATTTAAATTTTTATTGTTACGAGTACATGGGTTTTTTGTTTGTTGTAAGAGTATGCGAAGTACAAAAGCATACATTATTTATAATTAACTGAATACATGAGCTCACCATACTCCAGAGTATACTAATTTAAAATAAATTATAAATAAAGAAAGAAAATAAGGTATTATTCAGGGCCCATTTACTCCGGGTACATTCAATGTGTTTGATATGTCAAGTTAAAATCCAGGACATTACAAAAATAGGATTTATTGAGGTGTAACTTGATCACTGAAATGTGGATAATCTTGAATTTTATTTGTAAATAGTGGTAAATAAATATTGTATGATTGTTGTATTATTTTGTGGTTTTATTGAGAGTGTGCGTGAACGATACAGAGTATGATAGTGAATCTAGGTATTTAAGAGGAGGTCCAACTGAGCTAGCCAGGAAGCGGTTGAAGAATTAAGGTGATGAAGAGAGGAATCTGGGTAAGAGATTATTTTTTGAAAATTTAACTATTGTGTGCAATTAAATTCGATTTAGAGAGGATACACGGCAAATTTATATATATATATATATATATATATATATATATATATATATATATTGACGTGGGTTTTCTGGAATCTCAGTAGATTCGAAAATTAATTTATTTTCATTTTTACAAAATCGTAAATTGCACACAGTAGAAAAATTTAATAAAAATATTTAATCTCTTACCCAGATTCTTCTCCTCATCACCTTAATTCTTCTTCAGTTCCCAGGCTAGCTCAGTTGGGTCTCCTCTTGGATACCTAGATTCACTATTATACTCTGTATCGTTCACGCACACTCTCAACAAAACCACAAAATAATAAAACCATCATACAATATTTATTTAACACTATTTACAAATAAAATTCAAGATTATCCACATTTCAGAGATCAAGCTACACCTCAATAAATTCTATTTTTGTACTGTCCTGGATTTTAATTTACAATATCAAACACATTGAATATACCCGGAGTAAATGGGTCCTGAATAATACCTTATTTTCTTTCTTTATTTATAATTTATTTTAAATTTGTATACTCTGGAGTATGGTGAGCTCATGACAACCCAGTTAATTACAAATAATGTATGCCTTTGTACTTCGCATACTCTTACAACCAACAAAAAAAACAAAACCATGTACTCTTCACAATAAAAATTTTAAATTTCTGATGGAACGTTAATAAGCTTTATATACACCTTTAGATTTCTATTTAAATACGTTAATAAAGTTAGTCATACGTATTATTTTCAATACGCAAAATAATGCACAACACCTTTAAAATTTACTCTCACACGTCACACAATTTTCATAGTTTCTTAGTTTATAACAACAACAATTTTAAAGCGTTACCTAAAATTTCTTGAAGACCTCCACTCCGTTGACGATGCGGTAACGTTGTTTCGCTCTGCTCTGCTGTCCGCTTCTAACTATTTGTAGAAGAACCCCATTTATGGTGTGCTGTTTTCTCTGCCTTCCCGGTGTATCCAATTCCAAATCCAAATTAATTGCACTTCGTTCATACTTGCGTTCTTTCGTTAAAGTTAATTTAAATTTACGTTACTTCACGTCACTTCCCGAGCTTGTTTAAAATAAATGTTGCACCTCAAATTAGAATTTAGACTCGACACTTATTCGCGTATCAAATTATGAAGCCAACACTGTACTATTTAATTTCAAATAATTTTATATACTTACAAGCTCGTTCGTAGTCTGAAACGATCAAAGTACTAAGAGAACGAAGTTAAAAGAGAAAGAGCCGTGCTAATTCGTCGAGTATTTATATGATTCGACTGTAACCTCCTGGCCACTTTTACCGTGAAAAATCTAATTTAAAATAACACGTTCTTAAAATTTTGGTTCAACCGTTTTCGAAATCCCCGAAATTTAGAGCATCGTTACAATATTTTCCGAAAAATTAACATTCAATATTCGCGGGTTTGTCTGCTATACTACTAACCATATAAACCAATAAGATATTCAATGACGTCTTGAAACCCCGCCTGTATTAACGCAATCCCTTGCTTATGCATATCATATGTTTCCTTCTAACCTTGTTTGAGTGGTAGAGAATCGATATTACTGTCCGCGTTCTACAACTCCATGTGGACCTGAATACGTGCTTTCGCGACTGTTGTTTTCCAATATTCTTAGAAACTTGCTTGTTATCTATACACATTAAAAGGAACTTGACATTTAGAAAACATGCAGGTGTATAATTAACCGACGTTTTAACACAACATTTCTACAAGTTGGCTTTTCAACGTATTTTATATCCAACGGCTGTTTATGTGTTAGCAACGCGTTTCACCTTGGTATTATTGATTTTTCATGCTTTTATGCATATTATACGTAAATAACCGTTCAATTAAACTCAATTAAATTAATAAATTAATTGCAAGGGCTTCTACAATTTATTTTCTTTGCGAACCTACTAAATTTTAATCATTATTTGTAAAATTTTGTTAATCCTTGTTACTTAAAGATGAACTAACTGGAATAATTTTCGCGCGTAAATTTTGGTTGTTTCCTCTATACAAGGTGTTTGAAATTGCTTTGTTTATAGTTAAATTTAATCTTTAAAACCACTACAATATATATATATATATATATATATATATATATATAAGTCGTTTTTTTACACAAGGTAAGTTGATAAATACTAACGTATTGAAATTAATAAGATGAAATAATAACTTAGACTTTTTAAGTAAAGCCCAAATGATCATTTCAAATCGAGCTAGTAATTGAAAGAAGGAAAATATAAGGCCTTGGACAGGATTTGAACCTGCATCTCAGTTTTGCCGGAACTGTGTGTTTACCAATTACGCTACCGAGGCCGATGGCTATAATTGGGAAATTTACAAATCTAAATCGTGTACAGTACCATATATAAGCCTAACTTTCAATTACGTTTAGCATTTTTGTCAATCATATCTGAAATTGTCAAGTTTTTTTACTTATGTCAGATATAGACAGGAAGCAACGCTCAAAATCACGGCTATAAGCCAAGTATTAATATATAAATATTATAAGTCGTTTTTTTACACAAGGTAAGTTGATAAATACTAACGTATTGAAATTAATAAGATGAAATAATAACTTAGACTTTTTAAGTAAAGCCCAAATGATCATTTCAATTGAAATATATATATATATATATATATATATATATATATATATATATATATATGAACGTGCTGGAGTAGTATGTCCTCAAAGTATGTTATAAAAAAAAAAGTTTATGAATTTTGCTGTATTTTTGATAAATTATGGAAAAATTGCATTAGCATTTGTCTTTTGTAAATATCTTCGTTTCTATTAACTTTACGAAAAAACTTCAAGAGACCAAAATTAAATCTGATAAAATTTCTTATAAAATAGAGTTTGTGACATGTAATTTTGAATGCATCATGATAGGAAACTGGCGTTTCAAAAGACAGGTAAGTTTACGTATGTAGCAGATCATCACTATGAGTCGCCTTAAATGATGAAAAAACGTGTCCTTAACCATTTTTCTGTACTTATTGAAGTGTCAGAAGTTATTCTTGGGGTCTTTTTGAATCGTTTGGTACTAGGCCGATATTTTTAAGACCGATTGTACTGTACATAGATACTAAAGCTTGAGAAGGGTCCGAAGTAATAAAATAGCAATTGGTTAATAAAATGTGAGTATCTTATTTTTATTATTGTTCAAACCATTGAAAAATATGATAATGATTAAAAATGAAATTGTTCGTAATTAAATTTCTCTACAACTTTTATTTACACATTTCTCGATTCGAGAGTCCATTTTCGAGATATTAGCGAAAAAGCTCGACGCGCGTACGCAAAACTAGCGGAATTTAAAAAAATTATATCTCTGCTCCATTTGATCGTACAGACTTAAATAAAAAATTGGATTGCGCAAGATTTTGTAAGCTACAATTTTGATATTTAGATAAAATTCCGTAAAGTTGATATTTTCCGAGTTATTAACGAAGAACTTATTTTTTTGACCTCTCCTGCCCGCAACGTAGCGTCTACACATGGTGACTTTTAATATGTTGAATAGTATCCTACAACAAGCCGGTTTACAAAGTTTCAGCCCAGTCAGTATTATTTCCTCCAAATCGACAATTTTCGAGTCATTTTACTGGGCTAATATATGTAACACTGGGCACTAGAGTTATTACAAGAAGCGGTATATGGTAAAGTTTAAGTTTATAGTATATTTTTTAACTGTACTAAATTCAAAGAACAAAACATGTTGCTACTCATTATTTTATAACGTTGGAGTGTGCTTAACAATAAGATATGTCTCAGTCTTATAAATACGATAAAGCGCTGTTTTATCGAAAGCAAAATATGTTGTAATAGCCCTTTGTAGGAAATAACAAATTGTATGTTAAATTTTTTTTAATCAAAGAAAGCAGCGAATCAGAAAGCTTTTCTTTGCATAATCTTTTTTGCTTTATAGGGTTTTCGTTTTCCAATTTGTCTAAGCTAAAACATTTTTCAATTCAATATATTCAATAAAAAAGAATTTTTAATACAGATGTATACAAAGAAGCAGCCCTCTCTTAGGTGACAATTTCAATACCTCCCTCTCAATCTCTTTCTTTACTATGTGTAGCATCGCAGGTGTTGTATTTCGTAAAGTATTTGAAATCTTCCATATAGGTTTCATACTATGCATAATCATATCAATAAGATCAAAGGACATTGATCGAACGTCTGAAAAGTAATAATGCAACCATTGGTTGCGTATAAGCCTAATATACCAAATCAGTTTTAATAATACCAAAGCAACTTTGTAAAGGGGCTTTCAAAGCATCTGATGTAAAATTTATGAGAAAAGAGAAATTTCAAAAGCACTATATAAAAAGTTTTAAGCTCGGTAGAATCGTAATTCTCTCAAGACAAACCTTATACTTAATATAACAAACTTTTCTTTTAAGGAACTGCTAATAAGTTCGTTCTTCATGATTCAAAGCCCCTTAAAGCGCTGCCAAAAGCATCTCTGAAAACAAGCCAATTTATTTTAAAATACACAATCACAAGAAAAATGTCTTATTTTAAAATCCTAAAGTTATTTCTTGTGCTTATTAAATTGAAAATCGTTGTTCGAGTGCCCCCTGTGACAAAAGAAAATCTTTTGTATATAGTAACAAATAAAACACTGTAACATGATTTAAATTAAATTTTATAAAACACATTAATCACAAATTATTTTAAACCCAATGGATCTAAATAGTCATCATCAGTAGTGGAACTTAAAAAATAATGAGATTGTTCTGGAATCCTTCGGGCAATATTCGCTACGGCGCATAAGCTAAGGTATACTTTTTCAACAGACAATTATTTAACGTTGCTTGGACACCTGAAGATAATCTAGTTCCAGTCAGACCTCGAGAGAGTTAACGTCGCGAGAGAACGACTAGAATCTGCATACAGCGAAAACTTCAGTTCATCTCTATGGTCTTCAACGAAAACGCTCGAGTGAGCTGAACTTCTAGCTGCTAAAGAGGTGTACATCACGCGCCCTGGCACTTGGTGTACACCATCGTTATTAACTGCTCTTTTCAGAGCGAACCAATGCCAGCGAAGTATTTCCTGAAGACACGGGCATCCGTTACCATCATCGACGACACTTCCGACATGGAGTACGAGAACACCTTTACACGCAGATGACGTGACGACCGATCATCCTCCAAAACCGAACACAACATGAAACAGAAATCCGACACCCATAATATGAAAATCGTACCGAAGACATCCACCGCAACTACTACACCAGACTCCGACACTACGACGACTCCAATTATCGCAGACTTGTTCAAACCATCGACTAGCAGAAGCTACGCCAGCGCCGCCGCCACCATCTCCACCAGGGATACTTCAGGCACCGAAAGACGTTCACAGCCTCAGACACGGACAAGCAGTAACCGCATTCCTTCTATTTTCATCGAGAGGTTCCCTAACTTCATTCAGCACGCCAATGAGCTAAACCGACATCTACAAAACGAAGGGGACATCCGAGCATCTGGACAAGGAGCAAGAATAATACCCGCCGACAGCACGCAATTCAGATACCTGCAGGACTACTTAAAGAAGAACAACCTCGAGTACTACACATACATCATCAGATCCGAACGCGAGTTACTCAAGGGCTTAGCCGCCAACATTACGACAGAAAACATGTAGACCGAACTCACCGACATGGGGTACATAATTAACTACGTGACTAAAGCTACAAAATAAAGAACGAGAATACTGTAACGCCGTCCTCGTATCTATGGAGAACCCGACATCGACTGGAATCTACAACCTGGCTACGTTACTCTACTGCAGCCACATTAAAGTTGTCGCATTCGAAAGCAGCGTGGAGCTCCACAATGCTTTTCGTGTCAACAATTTGGACATTCGAGTCTAAACTGCGAATACAAACCCGCTGTGTTAAATGAGCCAAGCAGCACCTGGCAGCGGATTGCAAGAAAAGCAGGGAGTTACCGCCTATATACGTTAATTGCAGCGACCTACATCCGGCTAACTACCGAAATTGCCCTGCATATCACGAACAAATGCGCAAGAGATACACCACCGCTACTCAGCAACAACGCAACCCACCAACAGTATTAGAAACCGACGACGACAAATTCACTATAAGCAGAAATGGGCGACACGGAGTTCGAACAACTGCCCCAATAATTACTCCAAAGACCACCGCCAAAGACGACACAAGCACTACAGAAGACAAAGAACAATCAAGCTCCGAAGAAGAACCACGCAAAAAAGCTAAACAGAACAAAAGCAAGAACCGACGGGGAAAGAAGATAGTCAACACTAACCCAAAGCCAATAACCACCACCGACACAAAATTACCGACGAATACAACAAGAAGCAACAGAGACGAGCAGCGAAGCAACAGAACGACTAAAACACCTTCCACACAACCACAAGCAGAGCCGCCCATCAGCGTCACCCCGACGATGACACTACTTTTTAATAAAATACTGCAATGGGCGCAAAGACTCATAAGTGCCTATATGGCTGGAACATTCGAAACTGCCTTACTATGGACGGCAATGTGCGACATACTGAAAACCTATAATGGACAATAGACCAACACCAAGAAACTTAGTACTCCTCTCCTGGAACGCCAACGGGATACGGAACCGGATGACCGAACTGAAACACTTTCTGAAGCATCACAACGTAAACGTCGCAATGATCGGGGAAACAAAATTACCTGTCTACAGACAACTTAGCCTGGCAAATTATCACATCTACAGGAAAGAACGTGACCTGAAACCAGAACAACCAGCTCACGGCTGATACACAACTGACTACTTCACGAACAACTCCAAGTACACTCGACTGCTTTAAACAGCGTAGGAGTCAGGTCCAAAGCCAACGGGCAATTCTTTAAAGAAATAGCTGTCTCTAGAAGTCCAACCAGCACGGAAATACGTCCTGAGGACATCGAAGACCTGCTACAGGAAGATACACCGACAATAATCTCTGGAGACCTAATGCCATAAACAAAGCCTGGGGAGCAGTAGCTACCAAAAAAAGCGGCCGCATTCTCTACACACACTCTCCGCAAGGACTTTGACAACGTAACACCGAACGCACAGACAAGAATCCCACAGGACAGAACTCAAAGAGCTGACATCCTCGACATCTCAATCATAAGAAACATACCGTACCCGCTGGACATAGAAGTTCTTCAAGACCTCAGTTCGGATCATCTACCAATCATCACCGAAATATAAATACGACCACAGATGACACAAGCGCACCAGGACAAGACATAATTAGCGAACGTTCAACGAGGCTCTCCAAAGCAAAATCACCGACGAAAACCCAGACATAAACAGCACACAAGTATTGACGAGTCACTACAGTATCTCACGAAGACCATCCAAGAATCAATGCAACAGTGTTCCGTAGAGGCTGCTACCCGAGACAAAAACCCGACATCCCACGATACATAAAAGAGGCCATCAACAAGAAGGAAACCCTCGTCAGAAGGTGGAAGAACAGACGAGATCCACAAGTAAAAACGTTACTTAACCGAAAGCAACGCGCAATCAAGATTATGCTGGATGAACATTACGACGAATCCTGGACCAAGCACGTCAATTATACGATAGAAACAGAAGGAAACTTATACAGACTAAACCATCGACTTATCACACCCCTGGCACTGCACCGCTGCAAAAAGAAAATGAAATGCTGTACAGCGCCGAAGAGCGAGCAGCCAAATTCGTTGAAGTTCTCCAAAATACGTTTTCAGAAAACCCAACAACAGACAACATATTCCCTAACTTCATAAACACAAGATTAGATCAAATACTACAAGTACCTACAGAGAACGACATTCTACACATCATTCCACAAGAAATAAAACAAGCTATCACCAGACAAAGTAACAAAGCTCCAGGAAAACACGGAATCACATGGCGTTAAAACATATAACAAAAAAGACACTGATCACAAAAATCTTCAACAGCATTATCAACCACAAATATTTCCCAGACTTCTGGAAAACGGTTTTAGTGCTAATGATTCCGAAACCAGTGTATAAGAGGATGAACGCCAAAAACTACAAACCAATCTCTCTACTGAGCACCTTATCCAAAATCTTCGAACAATTACTACTGACAAGACTGAAACCACTGCTGGAAGATCGACCAGAACAATACGAATTCAAGCAATAGCATTCTACCACCTTACAAGCCATCCGGGAAATAAACAACATAGCCACCAACTACAACCGAGCACTAACCACAGTCGCCATCGCCCTTAACATCAAAAACGCCTTTGACAAGGTATGGATCAAAGGACTGATGTTTAAGCTTGCCGCCATTCACAACCTTCCGACGCTAAAGTTACCTGACTAACATGAAGATACAGGTGAAAGTAGAAGACATCCTGTCACCAGAAACTCCCGTCACAGTCGGCGTCCCACAAGGAAGCTGCCTTTTACCAACGCTATTCAATGGATACATCTAGAACCTACCATGCCGCCAAAGAGTCTTCTGCGCCATGTACGCCGATGACACGCTGCTCCTAACAACCGGAGGGAACGCTAAGAAAACAATATCAAGAATGCAAAAACAGCTCGACACACTACCGGATTGGTTCCAATAGTGAAAATCAAATTAAACGTTCAGAAGACTGAAGCCATACTATTCTCTAGACGTAAGAAAAAGCAAATACCACCGACGCTAGAAGACAAAGAGCTAGTTTGGAGCAAATCAATAAAATACTTAGGGGTTCATATCGACAAGCAATTAACGTTCAGAAAACACGTCACTGAAACGACAAACAAAGCCCGTATAGCAAAAGGCTTCATTCACGGAATACTCGTCCACAAAAATAGACTACCGATGGACATCAGACTCCAGACTTACAACACATACTTACGACCCATACTGAGTTATGCATCGGCGGCATGGTACACCTACATTTCAAAAACAAACAAAACCAAACTCGAAGCATTCCAAATCAAGACCGTTAGGACCCGAGCAACAAGGTTCGTTACGAATGAAACTCTAAGGCAGGATCTTAGACTACAAACGCTAGAAAACGACTTCAAGACGCTGGCGTCAAATATATTACGAGAAAATCGAACTCAGATATCGAACACATTCCACACATCGTACCTCCGCTGGACGAAACCCACACAAACGCAAGAAAACACCCAGAAGCATATTAGATGGCTGAGCCATAAACACATACACCAAGCACATAAATCCTTCCGCCAGCAAGACTAGCGCGAAGAAACGATTTTACACCATCTGCGAGGATACTTTGATGCTGGACTTGAGAGTACTGCAATATTAATTGACCGTGACCGAGGACGATAATACGTTTAAGATTTAGATGACGAGATGAAGGTAAAAATTATGAATTTAGGACCTTGTAACTTGTCAAAATTCTTAACGCAGTGAAAGCGTAAATAAATTTAGTTTCGAGTCGCTTTAGACCGGTTCATACTGTACTATGTTTGTTGCTTTCTATAAAATCGAAATTATAGATAATGCATATTGCAAAACAAATGTTTGGTTTACATCGTTAAATGTATTGAAAACAAAGTACATAAACGTTTAACCTTGTAACGAACTTGATGTATTTCCTGCTACATTTGATCGTTTTCGTTCCATTATATCGTAATAAAACTTCATAAACAACATCTGGCGCATCTTTATTCTATACCACCCTTGCGTTTCCATGATTGTCGTTCTAATCCGGCAGTCGCTCGTTATCCTTTATCTAGTCAACATGGCAAAGAAATTAGCCACAAGCGACCTGAGGTTCACTCTCGATATATTTTGTGTTTGTCTGATGAACAGGCACGCGATGTTGGAGCCGTCAAATCAAGTGGTTAGAAATTTTCATTTAATTGAAATACAACTAATTTTTTACTTTTACAGCGCAGCTACGTTTTGCTAATTTTTGCTTAATAAATAACAATATTTAAATAATTACGCTTATATTACTACGTTTCAACTTTCAGCTATTGAGTGGTTTTTATTCTGCAATCTCTTGATACAAAAAGAAGGCAATGTGCAGAAATTTTTATCGAAATCCGGTATATGATGGTTTAATTTATGACAATCCCCTGTTTGTTTTATGTAAAGCGAAGAGATTCCATTACGAAATTGTACATAAGGATTCACTGGTGTTTCCTGTCGACATTTACAGATGCGAGTCCGACACAAAGACGGCAGTGTTCATTTGAGGTTGTATAGGCCCCCAAATACACCACACAAATTTCCTGGTAAATGTTGTTCTACAATTTTAAGAATTTTCTTTGCTATTTTTGTTCTTTCATAAATCTAAGGTTAAATAAATTTGCGCTCACATATCATAAAAATTTAATTTATATCATCATAAAAAGATCTACTTTTATTTGATGTTATAGTGAAGTGTGGTTAATGTAGTAGACTACAGTTCTAAAGATCTAATAAAATTTTATTGAAACTTTTCTTAATTAATAAATTCACTTAACGTAACATGTAATGCTTATAGTTCAAATCTGAAAGATATCCCAATTTTCGCTAACATACACAGTTTACTGAAATTCTCACACAGCCTGTATACAGCTCGGTTCCCCTTTTATTGTTTTCTAATTTTATGCCCTCTTTCACCAAGATTCAGTGACGGAGGTTAAGCAGGCTGTGGCTGCCAAAATTCCCAACATTTAAGACATTTTCTGAATTAATAGTTTTCCAGTAAATCCTTTCACACAATTAACATTATTCGAGAATATTATCCAACCAATACTTGTAGTTGCTTATAATAATCATTATGTTTAGGTACAGTTACTTTTTTCGTTATTGAAGTATCCATCTTGGGACTGGTTGGATGCGTACATCCATTGGTTTCTATTCTGAACTAGCCTACACATTTCCTTGAAATTCCTACAGCCTACATCTTTCACTATCTATGTGCAGTAGTCTAACCTAGGTCTACCTCTACTTCTCTTTTTTCCTATCTCGGCTTCTAATGTATTCCGCACTATTCTGCCATGCCGTAGTATGTGGCTTATCATCCCATCTTTCCTATTTTTTACCGTTTTCCACATATTTCTTCCTTTCCCTACCACTTTTAGTACTTCTTCGTTCTTAACTGTGTCTGTTCACGATATCTTCATTATACGTCTCTAGCATCTACTAACTCTTCCTTCCTAGATGCTAATACTGCTTTAGTATCTGCAGATCTAAGCATATCTATTTTTTGTCCCTGCATAGTAATTCCAAATGTCTTCCTGCATTTCCCCTTTTTCTATTGTTTTCTCCATTATCACTCTCAGAGCTAACTTTATACTGGTACCTTAAACTAAGAGTTGTTCAGAATAGATTTTCCCTAATCCCTTATTTCTTTATCTATCTTGTATGTAGGTCTCTCCCGCTGAAGTTGCAGCTGATGTGGATAACCACAACACCACCCTACAGATTTTTTGAAGCAGCTGTTTGAAAATCGTAAATAGTTACTTATTCATTTTATCTTTGCATGATTTATACTTTAAATATTGTGCAACGCCGAAAAATTTATACCTGTTTATATGTGTCAAATGAAAATTTGAAATTTCTTAAACTGGCTTTAAAATACCTCTTCATATTAAAATGTAGCAATTAACTATAAATATAACAAAGGATGACCAAATTTCTTTCCTATAGTCATCATCAAGCTTGATTTGATCAATTTCCCCACCTTCTGAGTACTCTTTCAACGCTATCTATTCCCCCCTAATACAATGAAATAGCCCAATGAATCAATCCGTATCTTCTATAGAAAACAACCAAGCAGGTTTGAAATGAACATGGAACATAAGATAGAGTTGATTATTTACAACACTTCCTGTTTGTTATCTTTAACGTACTCAAAATTAATCAGATTGCAAGAGCAAACAGAATCTCTTTCAAGTTGGATACCGTGTAAAGTTAAAAGGCTGTATACAAGTAATTAAAGCTTAAGGCTTCTCAACCCCTTAACTCCATTTAACATTTGACCTCCAACAGTTGGGTGAGCCAAAAGCTTTTGAACAGTCGCTTAATTATATTGTTAAAGAACATCTACATAAATTTAACTTTTCCGTGTTAATAATGAATTTCCTTATAGTCTACACAAATTGTGACTGAGGAGCTGTCAGAAGTTTATTTCTGTTCGTGGAGATCACATAGCGACTTTGTAGTTTATTAAGATAAACCCAGCAGGAAACTGTTTAAGTTTACGTTATTTAGCTACATTTAATCTAAGGAACCAAATTTCTTACTGCTATTTACTATATAACTTTGAATATACTTTCAGTATACGGTTGACAATGTGAAGCACTACAAACTTCTAGATACGACAAAAGACCATTTTAGCAAAAATTGTAATTGTTTTCATATATATGAGAAAAAGATGGCATCTTTGTCAATAAGGATAAAATTCTAATTCACAGTAATTAAGTATAAAAGCATATACTTTCATTAATAACGCCTGGTGTATGACGCTACGTTTTGCATCAGCTGAAGGGATGCATGCTCTACTCAAATCATTCATGCCTTGTTAGGTAGAAGTTCGATTAGATTAGAGTTGTTTATTTTGCTAAAATAAATTTGCATAGATTTTTAATTATAGAAGTGCTACTTGTAGATTGTTACGTAGTCATTTGTTATTCCATTCAATCAAAAGACAACATTTGCACGATAAGAGGCGATATTAAAACAAATTTGTTATGTATCAAAAAAACATTTAGAGCGTTTAATACTAATATGATTGGGATTCACCTCCAGAAAATAAAGTCTGTTTTGAATTAATCAAAGCGCTCGACTATTGGAAAGCTTTGTTATGAACTGAAATCCTTACATTAGCACAAATTACGTAACATGTAAAAGTTTCATATTTGCGTAATGTAGTAAATTTTTCAAGGACACGGTTGTTGATAATCTGATTTAGACGTTATATATAGGACTCGAGTAACTTTAAAATAATTATTCCTGTTGTTTTACAAACAAGTAAAATAATTTAAAATGCCTAGTTCTATAAAAATAAATGCTAGTATTGCCAAAGTTATAAAACTGCTGTTCAGTTAGTTTGATTTTTGCCGATCTTGATATCGGTCTTAAATCTTGCTTCAATTAGTACTTCAAATAGCAGCTCAAATCTTGGTTTAAATTTAGATACTACTTTGATTTCTGTTGATATCTTGGTTAATTTTTAAGCAACTCAAATTAAAATACATTTAAAAAATTCTACGGAGTTTGAATTCGTTGCAAATTAGTTTTTGACTTAGACCTGGTAAAGATCTTCTATAACTTTATTCAAGAAGCAATCGTGATGAAAGAAGTTTGTGCTTAAAGTTTAAAGCGTTAAGATACTTTTGGGTCCAAAATTAATTTAATGCTCCTGAGTTCAAAGTCAGATTAGCTTATAAGGTTTGTGTTTTTTTGTAAAGGACCTTATAAAAATATTTAAATGAGTATTTTGAATGTAATAATTTTATTGTGAGACGTAGTAGCCTTAAGACCTAATTAATACAAAAATTCATCTAGGATATTATTTATAACAAAGGGCAATTTACGTTTATCTTTGATAAGAGGTATATTTTTAAAGAAATAAGCACGGTAGTGAGAGCTCTCTGAGACTGAATGTTCTATGTAAGTTTATTCTGAGCGTAAGTTGAAACTTCGACAATTTTTTAATTCTTACGTAATTTTTATTGCACTGCTTTTCATTTTTTTTCTATATTTTAATATCTGTAAATATTTGTATTCTAAAAACTTTAGTAAAGATTAATATACTAATCAATTCGGGTAGTGAGCCCCTCCTATAGGTATCCAAAATAAAAACAAAACAAATTCGGCGTTTTGATCTAACATTATCTAGCGTCGATAATTTGAGGTTTCCAATCTAAAAATTCACACGGTATATTATCCTGTAGCTGTACGTATTGAAAGCTGAAGCTATTGAAAAGACTCCACGCACTGAATACCAAATTTTATGTCGTGATATTGAAGTAAGTTTTCTATACAACAGTCGGTTAGTAGGTATTTAAAAACCTTTCCTGTTCGAATAGATTAGTATATTAGCCTTAATTAAAATTTTTAAAGTGCAATATTTACAAATTGTAATATAGAGAATAATAAAAATTTCTGCAGTATCAATCATATAAAAAATATTTAAAAAGGTACAAAAGCTTCAACTTTCACACTGAATAAACGTCTGATAAACTTTCAGCGTCAGAATACTCCCATGACCGTACCTACTCTTTCAGCAATATACCTACTTTGAAAAGTTATATTTATAAGTTGCTCGATCCATGACCTAGGATCGTTTTCAAAGATAATAAAACTTCAATTTACATTTTGACATAAATTGAAGGTGACTTTGATTATTGATGTTTGATAATATTGTGCGTTTATACTAAAAAATTTTAAAATTTAAATACAATGATTTGCTATCAATTTTGCTTACTGGACAACTTTTTCAAGTGACTCAATGTTTTAACTAATCAGCTGATTAATTTTATTGTAAAATTCAATAACTATGAATAAAACATTTTAACATGTTTCAGATGATTTACAATTTAGTGTTATTAAGAGTTCAGGTATTAAAGCTTAGTAGTCGTTTAATTTATTTGAAGGAATCATTAGATTTAGGACCTTTTGAAATTTTAAATTAGGTACCAAAAAATGTTAAAATCTCAAAAGGTAGCTAAATCATAATATTTCCTTAAATTAAATTAAAAACGATCTTGTTAATAATAAATGCTTAATAACCATCTAAATTTAAAATAAAATGTTAAAACATTTAACCAATTATTGAATTTACATAAAAAATTAAACACTGATTTCCGTTTTATATACAATTCAATAATTCCCACTAATTATAAATGAAGCAATAAATTTAAATTTAAAATTTTTTAATAATCAAACCAAATATTTCAAACATCAATAAATCAAAGTCACCTTCATTTAGCATAAATGTCAAACTTGAAGTTTTATTATTTTGAAAACGATCCTAGGTCATGGATCGAAACGTTAATAAAGATAATTTTAAAAACTATGAGTGGTTTAATCCCCAAAGAAGATTAAGAAGAATACTAAACAAACCACAACAAACATACAGGGAGTAAATTGCCTCGTTATATAAACAATTTCCTAAGTGAAATTTTGAAATCATGAATTAATTACACCTTCTCACAATAAAATTATTAAATAGAAAATGCCAATTTAAATGTTTTCATAGTCTTTTCACAAAAAGTTACAAAATTTTAAAACTAATCTGACCTTTGTTCTTTGGTGCTTTGGAAAATTTCAGACTCAGTGCTCAATGTTTTACTTTACTAAACTTTTTTCGCGCCGTGGTAATTTCTATAACAAAATTACACACGACCTTCCAAGCATAAAACTAGAAACTAATTTCCAACAAATTCAAACTAAATTAAATAACTATTTAATTCGGTCGCATAAAATTTAGCAGAATTAAAAGTAGTATTTGGGCAGAACTTTAAAGTAGTTTTGAAGTAATATTTGAGGTAATATTTAAAGTAATATTTGAAGTAATATATAAAGTTGGAGTGGTATTTGAAGCCCTAAAACAACCTCCATTACCTAAATTAATTTAAAATATGCAGGTCTACTTATGATTTCTTAGAATCGGCAATAGCGACTAATTCCAAAACACTTTTATAGCAATTTTAATACTTGCACTTATCTTTATAGATATTAGTTATTTTTCTTCAATAGTTGGTGGAATAACAGCAATAATAATTCTAAAATTATTTTAGTCCTATATATAATGTTTAATTCAGGTTATAGACAATAGTGCCTTTAGAAAATCCATTATATTATCCAGTGTAAAACTCATTACCAGTCGCGTAGTACAGATAAGTATAAACGTTTCAGTTTATAACAAAACATTTTATTCGTGAAGCTTTCTCATCGATATAAAGAGCGAATTTATTTGCTATACGTAAATTTCAATCATTTTTATTGTTAATTTCCAAATGCTGCCTTCACATAGAAAATTTTATTTTTATTGCAATCTATCATGCAAATGTTTGCTTTTATTGAATGAATTATTTGGTTTTTTTTGGAATGCTTTATATTGAGAATTGATGAAATTTTTCAGTATAATGAAAGAGTTTTTTTTATTAAAATTTTTGTCTAGATACTGCATAAATATTATGAGCAAAATATCAATTTATTTAACTAATACAAAGCGTAGCTTTATGCACCGAGCGTTTGTAGTGAAAGTTTACGCTTTTATAATTAATTATTGCGAATTAGAATTTCGTCCATATTGACCAATTTGGCGTCTTTTTTCATCCTCTCCCCCTCCCCGCCAATTACTGTATGAAGTTTTGAAAATGATAAAATTTTATTATCTTGATTTTTTCCTTCTTACGATCGAATATAATGCGTCGAAGATTTTTCTATGATACTTTACTCTAATATCTTCTTTTACATTCAATTTGTTCCTTAATTTTACCCGAACAATTTTCTTCTCAACTTTGCCAAGATAATTTGTTTCTGAACTTCATCACATCAATTAATCTTTAACTTCACCAAGACAATTTGCTCCTTTGCCTATTCACCACAATTACTTAGATTCAACTTTATTTATCCTTCCCCATTTCAACATAATTTACATTAATGCAGTCGATGTTTTCATCGATGCTTAATGCATCAATTCACCCCATATAACAACAATAAACAAAAATACTTACTTTGGTCTCTGCAATCTGGAATGGGAACGACGATCTCGTGCTATCTGAAAATTTAACCACACCTAAACATGTTCAAACTAGGGCTTCGTTAGAGCCTAGTTACTTTATCACAAAAAAATTATAAGTAAATCCACAAATTATACTTTCAAAAAAAACTTTTAACTTTAACACCAATGATACCTTATCCAAATACTAAATTTTCAAACTAGATTTTACGTGAGACAAATTAATTGATCTATGAACCTTAGCAAAACTTTCGAGAATTAATTTTAAACAAACTTATGTATAGCTTCTTCGAAAATTATTTGAGCTTTTTAAATGAAAGTTCTTTGAAAAGAATATAAGTATAAAAATGGAGGATGACTCACCGCTGGCTATCTGTTTGACGGCCGGTTTTCCTTCTTTAAATTTTTTTTTAAACATCTGCGTCGTTACTCTTATAGTTGAGCGTGGCTGACGCAGGGGTCCGTATTTGACCTTCATACAAACCAATCACATGTGGGGGTTTCCACTTTCCTGCCTAGCAACAATTGAAGCTGCCTCTCAGTGTCGTGCTTGCCTTATGGTAAACGATTGTTTTTTTATAATACTTAATTTCCATTGCTTCATTACGTGTGACTTGAATTTAATATTTTAAAACTCGGAATTAAAATTATCTTCGTATACAATAATTGGTAGTTTAATCTTTAAAACTCTAAACTAAAAAAAGGAACTTGCGCTGAAATCAAACGATAGAATAGAATTTTGGGGTAAGCTTGCGAAATATTTTCTTACCGTAAAAATATATCTACAACCATTTTTAGGTCGATGCTGCCATCAAAACTAAAAGTATGGTACACGTTGACTCCACTTAACTAATTGTTGGGACGGCATATTTAACTAAAAACCTGCAGGCCCTGGATAATACTGGTATTCGGATTACATCTGATATCAAAAATGGCTTATTCCACGAGGCAATCCTAGCTATACAAGCATGCGCCGGGAAGTGAGATATTGAATTAAGATACAAACAACTAGAAGTTCACTTAAAGTTTACTTTTGCTATTCTAATGTAGATGGCGTACTATGTATGAATTCAGAATAAAAGGTTTCAATAGAAATTTAATATTTATTGACTAGGCGTATTGAATAAAATTGTATATTCGAATAACAGAAAATCGTAATTGTTACACCTTATTTTCTGTTCTATTTTTACTTTCTCTTCTTCCATTGTATTCCAAAGTTTCCAAAATAAATTTACACACAAAGTAAAAAAAATTAACCAATTCCAACTAATGTATGCACTTAACCTCTGATCCCTTGACAAAATAGAATCAACCTTAATTGTTGAAATCGAGTCCCACCCCCACCCCTCTCATAGAAATTGAACCACTTCGGTTTGACCGTCAATAATTCATCGTGATGTCCATAAGCCCTCGCGTTATGAAGTTCGAACAAATAATATTGCATTTTAGAGCTTATAATATGGATCACCAATTATTTATCGTGATATTGATACTGAAGTTTGGCGCTAATTTTATCATGTATTTGTACGTATTGGAAACTAATGCAATTGAAGAAGCTCCAGGAAAAGGGTAGCAAGTTTTATCGGTAGTGATATTGAAGTAATCTTTCCTATACAACAAACCCAGTTATCTCAAAACTAAACTTAACAATCCGTTTCTTCGACTATTTCAGTTAGTAAGGCATCTGAAAGACTCTCCTGCTTTAATAGAGTAGTATATTAGTTATAATTAAGATTTTTATTACAATATTTACAAATAATAGAATAGAGAAAAATGAAAATTTGTGCAGTATAAATCACATAAAAAGTATAAAAAGTGGTACAAAAGTTTCAACTTGCACCCTGAAGGAGCTTATGATGAACTTCCAGCGTCAGAGTATTATCACGACCGTACTTACCCTTTTAAAAATATAGCTTTTAGAAAAATAGTGTAAATTGTCTTTTGTTATATAAATAATTTCCTAGTAGTGCTTCAAATGATGAATTAATTAAACCTTAAAGTTACTGCTTCTCACAAAAGAATTCAAAGTTAAATATTTTCTAGTTTTTTCACAAATCTTGAAACTAACCTGACCTTTGATCTCTGGCGCCCTGAAAAAATTTCTGACTCGTCAGTTCTCAATGTTTTACTTCACACAAACTTTTTTTACAACGTGATAATTTTTTGAACAAAATTACACACAACCTTCCCAGCAAAAATCAAAAACTACATTAAATAGGTTTTAATTGAGGTTGCATAAAATTTGTGCAGGAGTAGATGTAATATTTGGACAGAATTTTAAAGTAGTATTTGCATTAATATTTGAAGTAATATTTGAAGTTGAAGAGGTATTTTAAGCCCTAAACGATTTCTATTATCTAGATTAATTTAAAATGTGGCAGTCTACTTACAATTTCTTAGAATTGTAGAAAGAAACTAAATACAAAACACTTTTATAACAATCTCAATACTTGCACCTTTTTATAAAAATCAGTTATTACTAAATTACGTCACCAATTCGCAGATTAACAGCAATAGTCATTTTAAAGTTACTCTAGTCCTATACGTATAGTTTGATTCAGAATATAAACAACAATGCCCTTAGAAAATCCACTATATTGTTCAATGTAAAACTCGTTAGACAAATACAACCGTTTCAACTCAAAACAAAACATTTTATTCGTCAAGCTCTCTCATCAATACAAATATATACTTTATTTCTTATGTGTAAATTCTAATTACTTTTATTATTAATTTGCAAATGTTGCCTACATACACAGAAAATTAATTTGGATATTGAAGTTTATTATGCAAACGTTGGCTTTGATTGAATGAATTACTTGACTTTCTCCTTGTAGTGCTCTATATTGGAAATTCATGCAACTTTTCAGTGAAGCGAAAGAGTCTTTCTTTTATTAAATTTATGGCGTAAATATTCCATGGATAGTATGAGTAAAATATCCATCCATTTAACTAATACCAAACGTAGCCTTATGCACCGAACGTTTATAATGAAGGTTTACGACTTTATAGTTAATTATTGTGTATTAGGGTTTCGCCCTTATTGACCAAGGTGTCGCTTTTTCTTGTCATTTCATATATTACACCGATACATACCACTCCAAAGTACGTAACAGGTATAAGTCATACATTGGACTTTAAAGATAAATCAATATTTACAAATTAAACTCATGCTTTTGCTTTGGCCTTAATTTTTAGAAATACTCAGATAAATGCTGTGGACTGTACCAATAAAATGAAATTAGCCTCTAGATTGGGCGTCAGTAAATTATAGCCTAAAGATGTCCTAATTACCTTGCTAGGGCAGTTTAAATAAAACAAGGAATCAAACATCAAACTTATAATGACATCAAATATTTGTCAACAAACAATCTTTCAAATAACAAGTGTTATTTTCATATACAACTTTTTTTTACAATAGTTATCCTCAAAAATACGTGCATAAAAACATTACAAACTACAAATATCATCAGCATATCTTACGTCTAAGAAAAAAAATTTTTATAACTACTAGATACTCTGTTAAATTAATGTAGAGTCCATAAAGTCTTTTTCTTAATTAGTGTTTCACAAATCTTATCTTATATAAATCACACTATATACAAATTTGTAGAAATAAAGATGTATAATTTTTAATAATCCTTCTTAAATGTAAATCAAACGTGGTTGATCAAATACATTCAATAAATCCTCCTATAATTGCCAAACTTACAGAAATTCGACCTTGTAAAAATTTT
This sequence comes from Platerodrilus igneus, assembly GCA_036346225.1. NCBI lineage: Eukaryota > Metazoa > Arthropoda > Insecta > Coleoptera > Lycidae > Platerodrilus > Platerodrilus igneus. The sequence continues at coordinate 791,597 of JARFIW010001116.1, forward strand.
AAATTATCCTCTTGCACAAAAAAACTTTACACGCCAAATCTTAGCAAACAAGCAAACAAAATGTCTTTTAAAAGATATTAAAACAATGATATTCTTGTTTTTACCATTAAATTATGCTAGTTGTCGTAAACTCGTCCATTGTCTAAATCATCAATTAAACTTCTACATAAATATACCCATATCGTTCCATTCTTATAAATTAATGTATTATTCTTCTTCCATTCAAGTTGAAGCTGTTTTGCAGGCATTTATTGTTGTTCATTCAAAAACTAATTCCATCATTTACTTCAATATCTTATTTCTTCATACTCTCAAATTAAAAATCAGCTTTCAAGATCGATTATTATACGTTTATATTTTCGAAAAACTCATTATGATCGGTTGACTAATATTTTTAAACATATAATAAGACACCGACGTAAATTGAACTCGGTTAACCCTGAATGCATTCTCAATCGGTTTATATAATGTAAATTTTAAAACGCCAATGAATCTAGAAAAGTCTGTTTATTTTCATTCATGTGGATGATCTAATTTTCCCAGAAAATGGCTCGCGGTGATAGATAATTAGAAGATCCTATATGCTTGTGATATCTAAATAGCTCATTATTTTTTATTTGTTATCTCGTTATATGTTTTATCTCATATTATAGTTCATACTTGGAACGTTTATTCATCCTTATTAAATGAACGTTAAAATATTTATTTGTTATCGCGATTAATAGCCGTCGCCCGATCGTTATCTTTGTTTTTATGGGTTTTGTTACTCTATGTTGTTTGAAGTTTCTTGAAAAATATAGCAAGATACTTTTCTCGATTTAAAATGTACGATTTGCATGTTTGCGTAATTTTGTTATAAAAATAGGATCAGGTACCTTTTATTAATTAGAAGGATTTTTGCTGATTTTTACTTACGTACTGTACTCTATTTAAAAATCCAATTAAGTTATGCAACATAAATGGAGCTTGTAATATTATGGATTCTTGCATAATATACAGAACTACAGAACTACTCTGAAAATGAGTATTTAGAAAAGTTTCTACAGTTAGCCTAGTATTTACATTTTCTTTATTTTCTCGGGTTTTGCATGTTGTATCTACACGGAATGGTACTCAATGACCTATTCATAATCCCTATCACATCATTTTTCCCCAAATTAAAATATAAAGTCTGAAATCGATTCCGTTGAGTGTCATATTTGTATATTGATGAACAATTTTCTGTTTTTATTTTTAATTTCTTGCTATATACAATCATTTACATTGGACTTGTAATGGACGCGCATAAATTTCTTCTCATAGTGGCCTTTCTCTCAAATAACTCTCCTTTACTCAACTTAAAATCACTTCCCCCAATTCCATCTTTTCATCACTTGAATTCTTTCATCATCATCCTCTATTTCTTATTTCCTCATATAAGCACAAAGTCTTATAAAATATTAAATTCGATAAAAAAAAAATTTTTGACATCTATAAGATTCACAATATACTGCAGATTTTCACATAAAATATAACTATCTCAACAAAATATTGCATAAAAATTTTATTAAGTGATACCACATACTGCGTATAGCAGCTACCAACGCTATCTTGCACAAAGACAAACGAAAAAAAAAGGAACTCGTTTAAATTGGTAAATACTTCCATCTACCAAAAAATTCTGTATATCTCTTCTCCAAAAATTAATTCTTTGAATCAACCTTAGAAAAAACCTCTCACTACCAAATCTCGTCATGGTACTCTCTACTGATGTTGGACAATTATACTGCTTATTATTTCGCTGATTCAGGCTTTTCACATTCATACCTAATTTTTTACTAACATCGCTTTTTATTATAACTACGTGATTCACAACATAAGTACTTAATTTCTCATTGATATCCTTATTTAAATTTTTCCTACTCTCATTTAGTTTATCCTTAATCTTATCTCCTTTAAAATTTCCGTCTTTGTAACTTGTAGAAATGCTCAATCTACTTTTTTCAACTCTCTATCGTCCACTTCGTAATATTTAATCAATGTTGACTCTACTTCATTCTCTACTTTACCTGGATCCTCAATACTCATTTACTTCTCCCTCTACTTCCTTTACTTCTTCCTATACTTCATTTTCTTTTGCCTCTAATTCATTTACTTCTTCCTCTACTACTTCTAATTCACGTTGATTCAAATTAACACACTCTTTCTCGATTTCAACATTTACTTCATCATCCCACTTGATAAATTCATCGCCACTTATAATCATGTTTAATCACAACTTCAACTTATCTAAAGTCCATCCCAAAAATCGCCTCCATCCTCAATTCAGGTACAATTATAAATTCATGTTCAAACTTTATATTCCCTAACTCATATCTCAAGATTGCCATGCTGTATATACTCGCAAACTTTTTGTTTTTCGGTGCTACTAAGTTACGTTTCTTTATGGGTATCAACTCATTATTTAATTTTTGAATATTATTTCTAATAAAATTTTCGGAATCAGCGATGCTTCAGCTCCTGTACCTATAAATGCCTTAATATTTTTATCTTTTACATTTAAATTTAAAATATGTAGTAAGGTTTTATTTAAATTTTTTTCACTCTCTAAATCAAATTTTATAAATTCACGTTGATGTTGATACTGACTAATTTCGGAGGGTGTGCTTAGTCTGTCGCTTATCGAAAATCCTGACTTGCAGTCGAAAGTCTCGGTCTGTTTATTGTTTCGGCATATATGTCCTGTTGTTTTCTCTAGTTGGGCTATCCCTGGGTGCATTTCCATTATTCTCGTTCTCTGGGTTTATGTTCCTATTTTCCGTAGCTTTTGATTGAGTTTCTCTTCTCTCCTTTCTTCTCGACATGTTGCTTTGGCTCCAATTGGCCCTATTAAAATTTTTCCCGATAAAAGTTCTACCGTTATAACATTCAGGTCTCTAGAACCTGTAAAAGTTTATCGGTTGGTTCCTAGTCCTACCCTCTATCCTTCTTGATTAATTTCATAATATTTTTGTAGGTATTCTAAAAATACGTCCCGGCCTACGATGTTTGGTAAGGCTATGCACTGTCCTTCCCCTGCCTCGAAATGTCCGACTAGATAATTAATCATTTGTTTATTCTCTAGAGGAGGTTCACTCGAACCACACTGAATTTTTTATGGCACATAGTTCCGTTGGCATGCCTAATTGTTGATTATCCTCCTAGAAATGTTTTGAAAATTTAACCTTAAAATCTTTAAATACGTTAAATTCGCTTTCTATAAGTCCAGACCAAATTTCAATACCTCCTTGCAAAAAAGATCTTTCTATATTTAATTTTGTCTGTTCATCCCAGCTACTTTGTATTAAAGTTTTGACATTATTTAAGAATATTTTTGGATTTAATTTATTATTCCAATAAAATTTTAAATACTGTTCTACGAGACACTGCTTGACTCCACCTCGTGGGCTCCCCAAGATTAATATTTTTTACTGTATCTTCTAAATTTTCTACTTTACTTCGTAAATCTGTTTTAAGGTTTCCTAAGTAATTTCTAAATGTTTTAAATCCGACTTGACAACTTTCCTCTATTTTACTTACTTTTCAATCTATGTTCTTAATTTTTTCATTTGTTTCTTTTTCACGCGCTTCTTGGTTGTATTTTATTTAAACAATTTCCTCTTTTCCATCATCCGTATACTACCACTTTATCTCAAATGTCGAATTTCATTTCCTCAATGGTTTTATTAGTTTCTTATAAACCTTCAGTTTATTTCTCACACATATTTTTTAATTCCTTTTCATTCTTGTCGCTTTCTAATTTTAGATTTTCCCACAATTTTGCTAGATTTTCTTCAAATTCCACTCGTAACGCCTGGATATTCCTATCAGATTTCTCATTCATTTCTTTTATATTCCCATTCATTCCTTTCATGCCTTTTTCCTTGATACTTCTTTCATTCCTTTCCGTTATTTACTTTTATTCTTCGGCATCCTTTTTTCATTCTTTTCACTCATTTCCTTGATATTTTCTTTTTGTTTTTGCATACTTTTATTATATTCAATAAAAGGGCCATCATTTTAAATTCTTAAGTCGCTCCTACGCTCTGTTCCGTCGTTATCTCCGGCTCCTGCCTTTTCATATCTTCCAAATAAGCACTTCTTTGAGAACCAATTTCCACACCATCAGTTCTCAATCACTCATACTGTCAGTCATTCTGGAAACCAATCAAATATCTCACAAAGAAAATTCCTACAAAATTCTACAGAAGACAAAAAGCTCTAATTTACAAGCGGCTTATTCGGACACCAGGTTGGGACGCCAATAAAACTGCTGTAGATTGAAACAATAAAATGAAATAAAACGAGCCCCTATGTTGCGCGTCATTAAGAGTGCTGCGAACTATAAACTGAAGATGCCCGATTTACTTTGCTAGCTCAGTTTAAATGAAACGACGAGAAGCATGCATCAAACTTATAATAACATCAAATATTTGTTAACAAAAAATCTTTCCAATAACATTTGCTACACTCACATACAGATTTTATTTAACAAACATTATCCTCACAACAAAAATACTTATATACAAACATTACAATCTACAAATAGAGTTCAATATCATCAACATATCTTAGGTTTTAAAAAAGGGATTTTTATAACTAATAGATACTCCATTAAATTAAAATAGGGTCCATAAAGTCTGTATTTCTAATTAGTATTTCACAAATCTTCCCTTATGTAGATCTCACTATATACACATTTTTAGAAATAAAGATCGATAGTTTTTAATAATCCCTTTTAAATCGAAATTAAACGTAGCTGATCAGATACATTCAATAAATCCTTTTATAATGGTCAAACTTACCAAAACTCGACCGTATAGAAATTTTAAATTATTCTCTTGCACAAAAAAGTTTTACACGCCAAGTCTTACATAAACAAACCTACTTAAATAAATAAAACTAACAAAACGTCTTGTAAAAGATCTCAAAACAGTGTATTCTTGTTTTTACTGTTAAATTTTGCTAGTTGGTGTAAACTTATCCATTGTCTAAGTTACTAATTAAACTTCCACATCCATACATTTATATCGTTCCATTCTTATCAATTAAAGTATCATTCTGTTTCCAGTCAAGCTAAAACTGTTTTGCAGGCATCTATTGTCGTTCATTCAAAAACTGATTCCGTCATTTACTTCAAAATATTACTTCTTCATAATCTCAAATCCAAAATCAGCATTGAACGACGATTGTTAAACATTATAGTAAGCCCATTCTTAATTTCGATTAATTGATATTATTGAACGCATAGTAAGGCACCAACTTGATGTGAACTCTATTAATCCTGATTGCATCCTTCAACAGGTTTATATAATATAAATTTTACTACGTCATAAAATCATTCATGGGGATGATGTAGTTTTCCCAGAAAATGACATTCTACTTCTCGCAGTGTTAGTTGATTAGGACAGTCGTTCGCTCGTTATTTTTGATTTATTTCTGCGTTAAATGTTTTATCTTATATTATAGATCTTACTTGAAATGTCCATTCTTTCCTATTGAATGAACGTTAGAATGTTTATTTGTTATTTCGATTAATAGCCGTCCTCAAACGTTATCTTTGATTTAAAGGTTTTGTTACTCGATATTATTTGAAATTTGTTGAACAATCTATATAGCGAAATACTGTTCTCGCTTTAAAATACGCGATTTGCATGTTTGCGTTTTTACCAGCGATTTTCAATAGACGAAATGAAATTAGAAACCTTTTGATTTTGTTATAAAAATAGTATCAAATACCTTTGTTTAATTTTGAGGATTTTCACGGGTTTTTATTTACTCTATTTAAAGATCCTGTTAAATTATGCAATATAAATGAAGTTTGTAATATCACGAGTTTTCGCATAATATACAGACTGTTCCTACTCCGAAAATGGTTTATTTAGAAAAGTTTCTACGATTATCTTAGTATTTACACAATTTCTTCATTCAAAAACATTTATTTTACACACAGTATCTAAATAATCTACTTTCCCACACAGATACAAATAACAATAAATAACAATGTAATATACAGCTTAAGTTTAGAAAGAAGTAATATCTTACTATTACTTCCGTATTAAAACAATCTTCACTTAATCCTTGTTATTAATTAAAGAACCCCAAAATGTTCTATATGTAAGTCATGTTTTTTAAAATTTTCACGGATAATTTTAATATTCTTGTATTACCCCGTGCCAATGTAGTTGATCAACGACGTCAAGGAGGAATTTTTGTAGAGGTCAAAATCTCTCAAGTTCTGACCTCAAAGTTGCTAAAATGAACCTATCCGTTTAAAAATAATTTTTTTACGCAAATAATTACCTATATTAGTTTAATCTACTTAGTAATATGCGAATTGTTTCTTTAGGTTTAAAACAAAGATATACTTGCGTTTGGGATTATCAATATCTTGCTGGTATTCTTATCTCTATCGCTATTTCAAAATCGTTTTCATTAGAATTAACTGCACCGAGAAATTCTTGGTTCTACTTCAGATTTCCATTTTGAATCAATCTTCTTACGTAAAAATATCAGTTTATAAAAGTACATTTATTTTTAATAAATTAAAATTAACCAGTAACCTTGCACCAAGATCATTTATTATTTATATTGGGACAATAAATCACTCTTCCTTGCACTTCATTCAGTAATTATCTAAAGTCAAAGTACTTATGTTCAAGACTTCAATTATAAATCTTGAATACCAAATAAAATAAATTCACTCGCTTTAAATTTCGCTTTATATAATAAAATTCCAAACACGTCATAGTCTCAAATCTTCTTATTACATTCTGGAAGTATTAGTCATCCGCTGTATATATCAGTTACTCACAACTTTGGGTTCTTATCACTTTTAATGAGCTGTTAGTTTAAATCTATGGTGATCATAAAATTATCCCATTTTATATTAGTGTTATCTCTCTTCTACGAGCTTCTGTATAGCCTTTAAAGCACGTTATTGTATCTGGTTTATAGTCGGCCGGTGATATCGCTTTCCAAGAATAATAAGCTGTTCTTTGTTTATTTATAGGCGATTTATAGTTTTGAAAACAATTTTGAAAGAATGAAATATTTTGCGTTTTTTATTAAATATCGTATATTGACCTTTGTTTCTAAAGAGGATGATTGAATTTACATTTTAGAAAAATACAGATTTTTATGTTTACGCCAGCTAGAACTATTTGTCTTTCAAATCAGTGAATTACGTTTATTAAATAATATTCTTAAAGAAAATCGCTTGATATTGAAGTTTTTCAGTGTTCTTAAAGTAGCTAGAAACTTATACTCGTCTTACGGTCTTTATAAATGCAATAAAACTTATATTTTTAGGAGAATAAATATTTATATACGAATTTTTTTATTAACACGATCAGTGAATGCTTTTATATTTTCACGGATTAAACTTGTTTTTAAGATGTTCCTTTAGACAATAAATATTTACACACGGATTTTGCATCAATAAATGCTTGATTGGACTTCATTTTTAATAGTATATCACAACACTATATGTACTCAAAGTGTGTTATTTTGCATAAGATTTCGTTTAATGTGCTAAGGGAACACGCTTATCTTACTAAAAAAATATTGTACAGGGTAAAAATTAAGTATTGAAAATTTTACTTTACTTCTCTTTGAGTCGGTTTGTTCTCACAGATTGTGGTGCTCAATGACATCTATATATATATATATATATATATATATATATATATAAAATTTCTTCATAAAGCTTTTCAAAATCAATAAAAATCTGATTATATCATACCGGCACTTTTTTATTTACCGGATTTCAGTCAATTAATTATTCTACACTCGCAGAATTTTCCATCCCATGCGCTCTATAAAAAGCTTTTTTATACAGATATATAGAAGCAGCAGCTGTGTTACATGACAATTTTAATGATGCTCTTTCAACATTCTTATTACGCCTTTGTAAAAACTCAGCTGGCTTGTTCCTATTAACATCAATTTTGCATTTTGCATAACCGTATCTGTTAGATCAAACGAAAGTAAACGTATATAATTTTGTAAAAGCTTTCTGGATTAATAACGAAACCATCATAACCTCCGTATAGCAAATCAATCCTAATAATTCAAAAGTAGCATCGTAAGGTTGCTTTCAGAGCAACCAAAGTAAAATTTATGACGAAAAGAACATTTTTAAAAACTTTTACGCTCTATGGAATTCTAATTCTCCCAAGTCTAACCTTATATTTAACGTGTCAAACTTTTCTTTTAAGGAACTGCTAATAGGTTCGTTCTTCTTAATTTAAATCCGTCTGTATCTCGGAAAACAAGTTAATTTACTTTAAAATACTCAATCTTGAAGGAAAAAAGTCCTATTTTAAAATTCCAAATCGTTTTTGTAGTAAATTCAAAATCGTTGTTTGAAGTGTCCTAATTTGAATCAATCCAATCAAGCTTTAAAGCTATGTGACGTTCCGATTTTATGGAATTAGGATGTTGCTAATGTGATGAGGAAGAGGAGTGGAAACTGAAGTCTGAGGATAATTCAATGGAAATGAATTTAATCCAGTCAGCATATGATCAGAGAATTCGTTTGTATGGCACTGTTCAACAATATTTTGACTTGATTAAAGAAATTCAATTACAATGCACAAATTTAATTGAACACACGATTGTTATAGATAGTCCTATTAAATCAAAATACTATCCGGTAGATCCCATAATGCAACAAAAAATAGACACCAAAGTCGACAACATGTTAGAACAAGGAAGTATTAAACGCAGTGGCTCAGGTTGGAGTTTAACCATGCTAATTGTTACAAGCGGCAAAGATAGATATCGTAAATTAAATGCTTTTGACAGTAAAAAATGATTATCCATTACCTTATATTAATGCTACATTAAATAATTTAGGCAATGCTAAATATTTAAGCAGCCTGTTACAATATAACCAAGTACAGTTACTTTCAGTAGTATATCGCGTACTCGTCCAGAGGGCGTAATAGTGTTGCACAAATTTTACAAGCAATATTAATTGATTTGCTTTACAAAATGAACATACAAATTAATTATAACACTCCCTACCTTAAGACTATCTAAGTGTTTAAGTTTGATTACCTTGTATTACGGAATTTGGCAAGGCTGCAATACTAATAATATTGTTGTCTACGTATTCCGTGTCGTGTGTATAAATCCTCTTCTATAACAGATTTAATGGTGAAGTTCGTTAATGTCACCTACAACGTTCAAAGGAACATGTAGCAGATGCGATACGGGATACGAAAAGAGATGGATGCGAAAGCTCCACCCCACTAAGGCACTACTCCACAATTATTCAAGATAAGGAACATACGTTCAGAATGGCTCATGGCAGATCGTTGTTTTCCACTTTTTTGTACGCATCGCGTTCTGATTGGTTGAAACAATGGCGCATATCTCTTTCAAACCGTGTGAAACCATAATCGACATTCCTTTCCTACGAAATACATAATAATAAAAATATTTCTAAAAATTCCGGTGGATAATTCTCACCACTTATTTTTTTAACTAGATTACATTGTGTAACACCTTCAGATGTAAAACCGTTTTACACAACTATATGTAATATACTTAAGTTAATGACTAGAAGTCCCTAAACTAATCATTAACTAGAAACTTTGTAAAGCAAATTGAAGCGAAACAACCCTTGATATTAAAAATACTTAATGAGAGAAATCACTTGAATATAATAGCAATAAATGCTGCTTCTACAATTCCTGGAATAGGATTCTTCTTAATCTTCTTTGGGAATTAAACCACTCATATTTTTTAAAATGATCTTTATTTACGTTTCGATCCATGACGTAGGATCGTTGTCAAAATAATAAAAACTTCAAGTTTGACGTTTATGACATAAATAAAAGGTTACTTTGATTTATTGATGTTTGAAATATTTGGTTTGAGTACACTAAACAAAAATTTTTAAAGTTTAAAAAAATGATTGTCTTTAATTTGTGTTGCGACCTGGGATCGACATTTCTAAGGTAGCCAATACGCTTAACATGAAATCAGCTGATTAATTTTTATTGGTGAATTTTATATAAATTCAATAATTAGCTGTATTGAGAAAACAGCAAACCAACTCGAAGAAGATCAAGCAAACGAATTTAGAATACGATGCAAAATCGAAATAGAAAAGAATCACAAAATAAAACCAAATATAAGTAATAACGAAATAAAAGCAATTCGCAATCTAAAAAGCGATTACTCAATTATAATTCTACCTGCTGACAAAGGCAATGCAACCGTAATAATGAATAAAAACGATTACAACACAAAAGTCAACGAACTATTGAACACTGAGAATTACACCAGTTTAGAAACGGACCCAACAAAATCAATTGAAAATAAAATATACAAAACTCTATTTAAATTTAAAAATGAATTCGAAGACAAAGAAAGAAGTAAACTAGTCCCGCATTACAGTAAACCACCCCACTTTTACGGTCTACCAAAAAATCATAAAAAACACATTCCTTTAAGACCTATCGTAAGCTCCATAGATTCACCATGCCATAATTTAGCAAAATTTTTACTAAAAATTATAAATCCATTAGCAGGCAAAACGGATTCTTTCATTAAAAACAACCAACACTTTTTAGAAAAACTATCAAACATAAAAATTGAAAATACACACACAATGGTAAGCTTTGATGTAGTAAATCTCTTCACAAATGTCCCTATAAACAAAACGCTTAATATTATAAAAAACAAACTAGAAAAAAATGATAATCTTAAAGAAAGAACAAAACTAAGTATATCATCGATTATGGAATTACTTGGTTTATGCGTAAATACCACATATTTTCAAATAAATGATCAATTTTACAAACAAAGCTTCGGAATGGCAATGGGAAGTCCACTATCGCCAATCTTTAGTAATATATTTATAGAGGAATTCGAAAAAGATGTAATATTCACACAAGAACTGAAACCACTGATCTGGTGGAGATACGTAGATGATGTTTATGCTATTTGGCCTCATAATATAGAATTAATTAAAAATTTTGTACAATCAATTAACGAAATAGAACCAAGTATTAAATTCACATATGAATTAGAACAACATGGAAAACTTCCGTTTTTAGATATTCTAGTTAGCAAAAACGATACAACAATTAATACATCGGTATATAGAAAACCAACGCACACAAACAGATACTTAAACTTCGATTCAAACCACCCACACTGTGTCAAACGAGGAATTATCAAAACCATGTATGATAAAGCAAAATTAATATCATCAAACGAAGAAATTTTAAAGAAAGAGAAAGACCTAATCAGATATATACTAATAAAAAACAAATATCCTAAAAGAATAATAGAGAAAGAAATGAATAAAAACCCTAAAAATAAAGAAAAAGAAAACAAAAACAACGATACACACCACAAAATGCTCTCAATACCATACATAAAAGGATTCTCCGAAAAAATTCAAAGAATAGGAAACAAATTTAGAATTAAAACAGTATTTAAAACCAACAATACACTAAGAGCACAATTAACAAAAACAAAACCCAAAAACGCAATACAAAGTTCAAAAAACTGTATCTACAAAATACCGTGCGAATGTAATAAGTTTTATATAGGAGGAAGTTCCAGACCATTTGAAGTTCGATTAAGAGAACATAAATCATATATAAAAAATAGAAAATTTGAAAAATTCATGATTTGCCAACATGCATGGGACTCCAGTCATAAAATAAAATGGGAAGACGCAAAAATTATCGACAAAGAAGAAAACAACCAAAAACGCAAAATCAAAGAAGCTGCCTATATAACCCTAAATAAAAATAACTGCGTTGCAAACGAATCCGTGACTTTCAGTAAACAATGGATTCCATTACTAAAAGAAATAACAAAAGAAATAACAAATGAAGATCAAATGCCCACAATATCTAGGTAGCATTGCAAGTTTTTTCCTGGGTTTTCCTTGCAATATTAACATGAAATACAGCCTACATACATGATTTCTATTTATACATACAATAACTAATTACATAACAATAAGCATATTAACTAGAAAACCATTATTTCGGCAAATTATACATGTTGGGGGATCTTGGTAGCCACAGGTTGCTTAACCCCCTTCACTGAATCTCGGTAAAATAAGACATAAAATTAGAAATCTCTCAATTATATAAATAGAAACATGTTAAAAAATGTTTTCCAATTCCCAAATTATTGAATTTATATAAAATTCACCAATAAAAATTAATCAGCTGATTTCATGTTAAGCGTATTGGCTACCTTAGAAAAGTCGATCCCAGGTCGCAACACAAATTGAAGGCAATCATTTTTTTAAACTTTAAAAATTTTTGCTTAGTGTACTCAAACCAAATATTTCAAACATCAATAAATCAAAGTAACCTTCAATTTATGTCATAAACGTCAAACTTGAAGTTTTTATTATTTTGACAACGATCCTAGGTCATGGATCGAAACGTAAATAAAGATCATTTTAAAAAATATGAGTGGTTTAATTCCCAAAGAAGATTAAGAAGAATGCTAAACAAACCACAACAAACATACAGGGAGTATTTCCTGGAATAGGATTGTTCTGTTTTAATCGGTTACAATTTGGATTGAGTAATGCTCCTGGAACATTCCAAACTTTGATTGACCGCATAATTACCCCCTAATTAGAACCTTACTAGCTCAAATTTTGGACGATTCTGTAATGACTACTCCCGATTATAAAACACTTAAATATTTTATAAAAAGTATTTAAAAAACCAAGAGAAACGGGCTGACTCTTAATTAGAACAATGTAGTTTTGTCCTTTATAAACTAACATTTTTATATTACATAGTAAACCAACTGAACTTAATACTAATCATGAGGAAAGTATTGCTATTGTCAATATGCCTATCCTTAAAACGCTTTTTCAAGTCAACCTCCTACAGGTAATAATATCCTGGTAAGAGAAATTTTTACCAAATTTGTGAAGGGTAGTAGTTTTATCACTGAATCTAATAAAAAACGTAAAATTTAAATGTACATCAACATGTAATAAAGCATTTGACGGTATCAAAAAACTTTGGTTTCTCAGATAATTTTGTCTTGTTCTAGTTTTGAATATCCGTTTATATTGCAATGTGACGCTAACTCATGGCACAGAGGATGGCGTATGTTATTTGTCTATGGTACTGGCGAATGTTGAAATGAAATGCTCGGTGGCGGAAAACGAACGCCTTGAATCATTAGGTCGTGTAAAGAATTGCATGCTATCATAGTTTGGTTAGGCTACATAATCTAAAAAACCCAAGTGGGAGATTGTAACGTATTTAATTCTCCGTGAAATTAATATGTCCAGATTTCAGAATCGTGGAATTTTGTCTTTTTTAAATAGTACTTAAATTTAGCTGTCTTACAGAATTTGTTTGCTATTGGCCATATGCGCCTAAGGCTTATTTCTTTTAAGTCTCATTAGAAAATTATTCTGTGTTAGTTAGTGTCTAATCTGTCAATGTCTCTGTGGTTGAAATTAAATGCTCCATGATTATATGCGCATAGGAAAAACACGTGCGTACTGATAGGGAAAGGGAATATATAACGAGATAGAAAACATTCGTGGCCATTTTTTGTTGAAGACTTGTTGATAATTATCATGCAAAGATACTTGATAAAATAATGGCCTGGGGGTAAAGAATAGGCCTTAAAATAAAGGTGTTCACAGAAAGGTGAGAACGTGTTTGCTTTTCGTTAATGGTTAGACGAAAATACAATTTCATTAGCTCTAGATAATATTCTTTTTAGCGCAAACAAGGCATTACCCTAAAATTTAAAGCAAACTGAAATTATTTTAGTTATGGAACAAACAAAAATAATTTAATTATGGAGATTTATGTTTGACGTGGTTAGGCAGATATTCAAAATTGGTTACGTTTAATATGCAGAAATATTACAAGTCCTAGGACTCGAAGCTCTTATACATTTTTGGTTCAATTTATTTGAAGATAACGTTCATTAGAAATACACGTTCTAAAACAAGGTTTAGATATTGGATATTGTTTGTGATTGGCTTGGAATCAATAGTACAAGATATGCTTATTCGTCTTCAAAATGGTTCTGCAGAGTTTTGATAAGGTATTTCAAACTTTGTTGGTTATGAAGTGAATTTTTCAAGATGGGTTATAAACTTAAATTTAAAATGCCTGTTGTGGAAGCTTTGGTTGATAGAAATTATGAGAAAATTAATAGTGATCGATAAATTAAAAGAATTGTTTAATGCTTATTTTGGCAATTTAACTATAAAGTTGAGAATTTTACCTTTGCTTTTAATAAAAATTGTTTTTTGCACTTAGAGATCAGGCAAACACAGTTTATTTTGAATTGTCATTAGTGAAAAGCGCATATTCTGTTTGTTCAGAAACACACCTGCGTTCCAAGTAATAATTACAATGTGCGTTACCTTTTTATAAGATAAATTGTTTATTGTACATCTTTATTTCAATAATTTGTACATTAAGTCTTTGTTTCATGGTTAAAATATTTTACAGAAAGTCAACACATGTGAACAAATACAAGTACTGATGTTTGGCTTTTATTTAATTCCATATGATTATATTTTTAAAATTATTTTTTAGTAAAGGTAAATTTTAAATAAACTTGGTTCTAAGAATTGAAAAGTGAACTTGATTTATTAAACTTTTAACTTGTACATAAGAACTTTGACATTGTAATTTTTAGGTAGATTGATCTATTATTTATATTTGAAAATAACATATAAAAATTTTTTCAAAAGCTCATAACTTAATTAAAAGAGTAACAGTAATACAATTCGAATGCAGCATTTTATACTTTGTGTTATAGGAAATGTATTTACAATTTATAGCTTTTGCAGTTTTGAAAGAAAATAAATAATGTCTCCAATGATAAATTTAATCATGTGATTTTCTCTTCAGAATCAACGCTTATAACAAGTTCTGATACATTGGTACTCAGACCGACTTGGAAAAGGTTTGTCGTAAATTGTTAATAAGTTATTTATAGATCTTGGGCAAATTTTTGGAGGATTTTTGCATCTCCTCTTAGTCAAATTTATTTTTATTCATATTTAGAGATACGCGGCGCTTTGCTTTCTTCTGAAATTTTGAATTATCATGTTCAACCCATGTCCAAACTCTTGCTCTCTCGTGAATTGAACTTCAAGCTAGCCGTTGGAACAGTAGGTGAATAGGTAACATAGCTCCTGCTCCTCTTTGTTTCACTGGAGCCCCATACATGAAGCATCCACTATTGATGTACTGACGCGCAAAACCAGAGCCCACCTATTATTTTACTGAGTAGATAGGTTCTCCACCTACAGCAATTTAATTTTGAGATTATCCACGGACCAGGAAAGAATCATGTTGCATCTGTTTGTTAGGCAGATCTATCCCAACTGGTGCCAAAATGGAAAAATTATATGAATGTGGGATAGATAATATTGTGCGTGGTAATAACAAAAAAAGACCACT
Organism: Platerodrilus igneus; assembly: GCA_036346225.1. Taxonomy (NCBI): domain Eukaryota; kingdom Metazoa; phylum Arthropoda; class Insecta; order Coleoptera; family Lycidae; genus Platerodrilus; species Platerodrilus igneus. The sequence continues at coordinate 807,061 of JARFIW010001116.1, forward strand.
GGTACGAGAGGATGCTATCAAAAATAAGGCAAAACCTTTGGAGAAAGAGTAAAGAAAATTTGTATAAACACATATCCAATAATTTATTTAGTATTTTACAAGACAACTGGAAAATTATTATACTTGAAGAAGAACGTTCAGAACATCTAAAGAAATGCTATAACTCTTCACTGTCAGGACACTTAAGCATTTACAAAACTTATAATTAAATACTTTCTCGTTACTTTTTGTTGATATGGCGAAATCTGATATGAACAAGTACATACAGAAATATAAAACCTGTTTTGAAACAAAACCCGAACAAAACATAGAAGCAGTACAAATGGGATCCAAAATTAATATAACCATTTGTTGACAGTATGTAACTACAAACCTAGTTGATCCATACCGATACAATTATCAGAATAAACGATTTGTCTAAGTAGTTTGCGACTACGTTAGTAAATTGTTATTGTTTTTTCCTTCGCGCACTGCTACTACAGCCATAGTGACAAAGATAATGAAAGAAAATGTTGGTTGTGAGATGCTGAAAGATGGTAAGTGGCAAAAAGAGGATTCTGAAAAACAAATAGTAATTGAACGTCAAGCGTTGGAAACGAAGAGTAACCTTAATAAAAGTAAAAACTCAAAAATATCCCAAAATTTATAATGAGGAACTGGAAGAAAGCTCATATTAGGGCGGCCCATAACTATCAATAATTTACGGCATTGGCTTGGCCGGTAAGTTTGAAAGAATGGGAATTTTGTTTGGAAGGTTTGTAAGATGTGCGGAATAAACAATGTGTTATCTACAATTTGTACAGATAGCAGACTTCAATGATACAAATAGTAAAAAAACACGAAAGAACAAGCATCAAAAGATATCAAAGAAAAATTTGGGTAAGGTGTTAAGGTTCAAAGAGGGAAATTAATAGATAAAGGTTTGCAGATAACATTAGTATTTTATTAGAATCAGCAAAGAATCTATAGAAATTCTTGAAAAACGCCGAGTGAATTTTGAAAAATGACTATATGATGAACATTAATAAAGGTGAAATAAAAGTGACGGTACAGCCGTGTAAGATCTGGTGAAGCAACACATATCAGATTGGAAGATACAACATTGAAAGAGGTAAAGGAATTTTGTTGCTTGGGTAGTAAGATAACCAGGGACGGTAGAAGCAAAGAAGATATAAAGTGTATGCTGGCACAAGCAAAGAAAGCATTTCTAAGAGACAAATATTGGATGACATCAAAAATCGATTTAGGTATTAGGAAAACGTTTTGGCGATTGTATGGAACGTGGCTTTGTATGGAAGTGAAGCGTGGACGTTAAGTTGTACTAAAAGAATGAGAATAGGAGGCCTTCAGTTCAAAATGTGGTGTTACAAACAAGTTTTAAAGATTAGGGGTGTAGATCGGGTCCCAAATGAGTTGCTATTGAAGCCCATTGGTAACAAAAAAGCTCTGAGGCTAAGTATAAATGAAAGATAGGATGATTGGACAGAGGCATACACGCTTAACTAACTCACTATTAGTGCGAAGTATGGTAAGCAAATATACTAGAAACAGGCCGAGGCTTGAATATGATAGAAAATTTCAGATAGTTGTAAAATGTATTATTTACGTATCAATAAAGAGGTTAACTCGGGATAAATTAGCATGGAGGGTTGCATCAAACCAGACTATAGATTGAGAACCCAACAGCAGAAATAAGCAATTCTAAGTTGGAAAGATTTTCGTGATGGCATATTGAAAATTTGGCAAAAATAGCAACATAGAAAATAGAATGAAATACAGGGAGTTTATAAAAGAACTCGTTGATTTAAAAAAATCATAATTAAAAATGAAACCAGTAATAAACTTTTGGGTATTAAACTTGAGTTCAGTATATTGTCAAGATTGTTTTGCTAATATTTGACCGCAGTACGTGGCCTTGGAGAGAGCGTGGTGGAGCAGAGTGGTACTGCTTCCGCTGGCCTAGAAAATGTTATGTTTTCAGATGAGGCGACTTTTCACGTAAGTGGGTCTGTCAACCGACACAACTGTAAGATTTGGGAGTCTAAGTCACCGCATAAAGCCGTAGAACATTAGCGAGACTCTCCCAAAGTCAATATTTGGTGTGGATTGATGCATGATCGTATCGTAAGACCTTTCATCTTCGCAGAGAAGACAATTAATGGAGATATTTATTGTGAAATGCTTGAACTATACGTTTCCCCACAGATAGATGATATCGAACTAGAAAAGGGACCAATTGTCTTCCAACAAGATGGCGCACCACTTTACCATAGCAACCGTGTCCGTGATGCGTTGAACTTGCGTTTCCATGACAGGTGCATTGGTAGACCTGGGCCGATTGCATGGCCACCAAGGAGGCCAGATTTGACTCCACTAGATTTCTTTTTTTGGGACATGTAAAAAACATTGTTTATTCCGAGAGGATTCGTGACATTGCTCATTTGAGGGAGAGGATTGTTGCAGTTGTAGCATCCGTCACGCCTGACAGCTGTTGAATACGTGGGAAGAAACTGATTATCGTTTAGACGTGGCCAGGGCAACAAATGGTGCACATGTAAAACTTTATTAGGCATCAGTAAAAACTTGTGAAGATTCCCTATAATACTATATAGGTTTAATAACTATTATTTTACCTATACAGTGTACAAATAAAACTTTGAATTAAGGAGTTCTTTTATAAACTTCCTGTATAATGTAAACCAGTTTACCTGTGTAAAACATTGCCGAAATCCAAGATTTACAGTGGCAAGTTTTTAGATTAACTTTAAAAATTTACGCTTAAGATGCATGAGTAACTATCGATGAGTAAACGGCATGGAAACATCCACAATCGCCCAGCAAGAAAAAGTCTATAACCCAATCATCCACAAGAAACTGATGCTTACTATTTATGAAGACGTAGAAAACTCAGTACTGGAACATTGTCAAGAGAGAGACGTAACAATAAACAGTACTTACTGACAAGCTAAAGCTTGCAATTTGAAGCAAACGCCGAGAACTACTGTCGAAAAATGTTGTGTTGTTGCACGACAGTACCCGCGCCCACACTGCTAAATCGCTCCGAAAACTCAAGTTTGAAGTAATTGCTCATCCTGCGTATAGTCCTGATATTGCCCCTTCTGACTACCACTTGGTTGGTCCACTAAGAGGCATTAAGGGGTCGTCGGTTCACTTCGGATCAAGAAACGAAGGACGCGGTGCATGCCTCGCTCAGACTCAGCCAAAAACCTTCTTATCCGAGGGCATCGGAAACCTTGTGTAACGATGTTACAAAGCAAGGAGACCATATGGAAAAATTATGTTAAGTTCAGTTTCCTATTTGTATTGCAATAGAGGTTATAGCTGGGTTGCGGATAATTTTTGACGCATCCTCGTATCTTTTAGTGTACCCAGTTTGATAGAGAGCAAAACTTTTTTTTTCTGATGCATCGCATGTTCAAATCCGCTAAAAAGTATACTTTTTTTTATTAAAGGTTGTAGCTAATCTTAAATTTGCCCACCGATACCATGCGCATATTCAAATCATTTACTATTCTCTTCGTAGAAAAATTGAAAAAAAGAGAGGGCTATATTTTTATATAAACATAATTTTAAAAGATGCTGTAGGCTATGCGTATGTTGGCTTCGAACTGTGAGGAACAGGTTTGTCTATGTATATGATTAAGTAATTAAAAAATACAGACTTCAAAGCATCGTTAAGTTTAAAACCCTCTTTGTAGTTCGTATGTTCTGAAATTCTCTAAAAACTTCTTTGCGTTGTTTCTCTGCCATTATAATGATGGATTTTTACTTGTTTCCATTCATACATTAATGTATTTACCTCTATAAGGTTATTTTGCTCTTTTTCCTTTGATGATATAGATACAGGCAAAGATATAAACATAAAAAAACCGATATGGATGGAGCCCACACTTCTTAGCATTAGCACCTGCTTATTTTATTATGAAATAACAGGAGGGAAAATTACAAAATTGTTTTTAAAAATGCGTCACACAACGCATCTTCATTATGCACTTACTTGAACCCTGAGAGGATGCTTAAAGAAATCGTGTGCACGCGTTTGGTGATTAAAAAAGCAAAACCTTTGCTAAAGCAAGTAACATTGAAAAGCAGATTGGTGATGTTGAAAAGATTTGCTTTATTTGATTTCAAAAGCTTAACCCAAATATTAAGCTACCTTGTAAGGGGATTATATTTAACATATACATTTACCGAAATAACATTTTCCTTTTTCCAGGTGCTTGAAAAACCTCTACAGTAGATATGATAAAGCAAACAAGGATTACGGTCTAAGAGTTTCATACAATTAGCCCTCTATATGTTGAAGGATATTTCCACAAGGAAATCCTACTGAAAAATGCCGCAACCCACTTAAATCCATCTCCAAATATAAAATATTCATTTCATTTCTTTTGAGTTTATAATAAGACGGTATCATGATGGAATGACGTACTATATCGAATTTCTTTTCCGTACTCAAAACTTAGTTTTATATGCTTAGTGACATTAAGCTTAGCGAGAAACTTCTAACATCATGATTACTATGCATTTTGAAATAGGAAATTGAAGGTCTGCCAATCTTAACTGCAGTCTGCACACACACGAACGCTCATGCCTAAGTATGCACGTGCGTTCACACGCATGCAACCATGCACCCATGCACGTAAACATCCACCCAAACAAACAACCATACCATCATGCATGTACGCAGGCGCGCAAGCATTCTGACACGCAATTATTACCACACGCACGCACACGCGCATTCCATTCCATACAAATACAACAATTTTACGTTTAAATTTTAAATTTATAAAAGATACTTAGATTTAAGTTAAACGCGTTCAATTACTTTAATTTAGTACTTGATATTACTATTATCTCCAGATTGTTTTATTAAACGTTTCTTCCTTAAAGTTTGAGTTTCTTGTCAACATTTGTTCTCCAATAAAAATGTAGAATAACGCTAATTTAGTAACATATGTGGTAGCTTAATTGGAATAATGCTGTTAAAGAAACCCTCTTTCTTTTGTGCCGATGACGCGATTGAACGCTACTTTTAAAAAAACTGAAGAAACTAACGGCTTAACATTGTAAGTAGTCCTTGAAAATAACCTCTCGATGCCATCGTGCTTCGGAAAGGTGATGAACCGATGTGGATATGGACCTACACGAGTTGAATTTTTTAGAATCCATAGGGGATAATGTTCGGAATTTGCAGAGTTTGATGGAAAGAGAGGCGCGAATGGTACAAGACTTTATGAACCACCAACATAACATGAACCAAAATATAACGGATGCTGTAATCGTAGCCAATCCGCTCACTAACTCACCCTCGGGGAGCAGTGATGGATACATGGCGATACTCCATATATCCCATTACCAGTTAACAGAAGTTCTACTGGACGCAACTCCCGTGTGCCATTTGATGCCAGGTAACATAATTTAAAATTCTGATGAAAACTCACCTATTAGTGCTGTTTCCACGGTTTCAATGGAGTAGTTGATAACTTTAACTTTGGTCTTAAGTCATTAGCAACATCCAGGCATTATGGGCAGTAGTTGTCGGTAGAACTTTTGTGCCCAAGATCCCGGGTTCGAATCCCGACACGGTCCGCTTAAAAAATGTTAGGCGAGCATTTTTGACAAAAATACACCATCGTTCGGATGAGAGGTAAAATGGAGATCCCGTGTGTGAGTGTTGTCATGCACGTTAAAGATCCCTACCTTGCTTGGGACAGCAAGGGTTCGGCAAAATTTCAAATTTTCTAGGTAAAGAAACTCTCTTCCTGGCTATTGTAGTACCTTTGAGTGGAGCATTGGAAAATCACATGTAAGGGCATAATTTTAGTTGAACGTTATGGAATCATACCTGTAATGTCTACAGCAACAGTTTCAGTTGCGGATCGCAGCCATTCCTATCGTCCTGGGGCTACTCAGGAAAATGCTGGCATTCCGAACCCTGATGTGCCTTCAACTTTGCATTTTCTACAGCCACCTCCCGCGTGGACATGTGATGTAGGTTCCGAACTTGACTCCTTTTCAAGAAACCGTTCAGGAAGTAAATAATAAGAAGTTTTCTTCTAAGTTTAGTGTTGATTTACATTTTGATTAAATCTTGGTGTAAATGTAGGTTTTGTAAAGTTCGAGTTAAATGTTTGCTTTGGAAATCGTCTAAATTGGTTGTGGAAATTTGTGTTAAAGTTTGGGTTGTTAATTCGCGATTGATTAGTTTGTACGTTAAATGGTGTAAATTTTGGTTGTGTGGATATTTGTTTCGCGGCTTGCATAGTTTTCATAGGTGAGTAATTTTTATTTGCATTAGGCTTATATAGTCTATTTCTGTAGTACATCACGTTTTCTTCTTCTACAATCATGTGCATTGCCTCTTCTAAATTTTGGGGTTGTTGAAATTTTATTTTTTCCGATAGACCTTCAGGTAAGGCGTTCATGTATGTGTCTAAGACCATTTCGTCGTACATTTTCGTCTTCAATAATCGGATATTTTGGTCGGGTTCTTCAATTTTTAATTTTGTCAAAATTAAACTTTGTACGTCTTGACATTTCATACCGAATTGGTAGGGTGATTGGTTATTTTCCATTCTTAAGTTTATTAAATCGCAGACCAGACATTTGATGTTCCGTTGGTCGCCGAAATATGCAAGTAAAATACGTTTGAATTATTCACATCCGATCAGATCTTCCTGAATGGCAATCAGGGTTAATGTTCCGCCGGTCAGATTACTGATTATCAGGCGTAAAAGTAAAACATTGCGTTTGCTGTCTGCTGGTTTGTAAGAGATTTTAAAAATATCTTGAACGCAGTTAATAAAGATCCCTAATAGTGTTAACTTCCGTTGTATTGGGGGATGCTTTTAAGATAAAGCTTTATGTCTGAATTCATGGTTGCTAATAATAATTAATGGTTGCTTTCAGTTCAGTTGGTATCATTTTTGTATAAATTGGGAGTTACTTTTCAGTTTGTATTGTTAGTTTTTAGTTTGGTTTATATACAGTTATTTAAAGAATCGTTTTACGTATATTCTGTATGTAATTATCAAGTGCTATAATTAGATTAAGAATTTCTGCTTGGTAATTGTCTCATCAATTACTGTCGCATTAAAGTGTATTTATAATTTGCAGGTATCGCAATTGTTGCGGATTAAGTTTCAGGTTTTTTCTGAGTAATAATTTCCTGTAATAACAACTTTATAATTATACATTTTTATTTCAGTTTTGTGCTGATTAATCAAGTGTTGCGATGACAAAGTTACGTTAAATGTTGCATTAATAAGTGCGTGAATGCTTTTTTATAATTATACACTTCAGTTAATCTGTTGCTTTGAAATGTCTAATTATAAAGTTTCAAGTTTTCTGAATAAATTCTTTCAGTAATAATCGCTGCAAAAATGGTACAGATGATTGTGTTCTATTTATACCTTATGTTTCAGACTTGCTGAATAATTTGTTTCAATAATAAAGTACATAAAAGGTTACTATAACTATACACCTCCGTTAATTATTGCACTGAAGTGTTTAATTATAAAATGTGATGAGAGTTTTTAACTACTCGTTACTGTAATAATTGCTGTAATAAACTGTACATAACTTTTGTTCTATGTATACTCTAGGCTTCAGACTGCTGAAATTGTTCGTTATATTTAAATCGTAATAAATTGTATTACTCGTGCATAAATGCGTAAATATAATTCCTTTGTTAAAATGAGTTTGGTTTCATTAATAAATTGTGATAAAATGTAATAATAATTAGTGCAAAATATGCGTATATAAATTTTGTTGCTTTCTAGCTAATATCAATAATTGAAATTGGTTAGGATAAATAAACTTACATAATTTTCATTGCCAGTTTCATGTTTTTTTCCTTGGATTTGGTCGATTTTGTACCTTGTCCAATTCTTGTTCGTTTTTCCAGATAAAGAATTAAGATTCACGACCACCAGTTCCTTAATCTTGGATTTACTAGTCCCGTTCTGGTATCCGATCCGACTGCGTCAGTTAGATTTTGGGCCTCTTGGAGCGACTTTTTAAAAAGCTTCTTTTAAAAACTAACTAACAAATTTATTTAAAATAGAAACTACAAGTGGAAATTAACAAATGTTTGCGTTATATTCATTAACGCTTTTAACAATCAAAAATTACTTTTCAATTACTTTCACTAATTAAATTTAATTAAACTGAATTTTAGTAGCTTGAGCAACTAACAATGCTAAAGTTCTGAAGCTCGAGACTGACTAGCCATCTTGGGCTCCTGAGGGTATTTATGTTGTTCCTGCTACTCACGTTGCTTGTGGGAACTTGCAGAGCTCATGTCTGCTATTTTCTTTATTCAATTATTTAATACATAGTAACAATCTTAATTCTGGTAATAAGTTTCTTATAGTCTATTGTGTCCTGCACCTGCAGTGTCAAGTTACGTTTAGAATACAATGTATCCGTTCTCGTGTCTGGTTTATGAACTTCCATTAACCTTTTTGTAATCTGTGTTTCAATTATACATTGTTGCATCTAACTTAAGTTCTATTTAATTATAAGTACATATATATTGATTTGGGAGATTTGTAACTCGCCACTTGCATCAAACGCGGGCCTGGAGATAAACCAGAACCTAATTCATTTATAGATATTTGACTATAATAATGACTATGCCGATTCCCATTATCGTTAGACGAATCATGTTAAAAGCATTATAGAGAATAGTATCTTACTTTGATAACTCTCAATCATGACGTTATTCGCAGTTTTAATAAGGCCGTGCAACTTACTTTATAATCAATAAAGTTATTATCATAAATTAAAGGAAATAGTGACAAAATATTGACACAGCTCCTATTGCTTGTTGGCTTTTTGCGATTAACTGACACGCAGACATCAAGTACTACTTTTCATTATATAAACAGTTCTCAGTCACGTAAAATATACAGCATGAAGTTTTAACCTAGCTCTCGAAGGGAATTTTTAATAATCAAATAAGAAATTCCTGCATATTTCATAATTTTGTATTTGATTACGCAGTCAGTCTAGTATGAAATTAAAAATGCTTCTACCTGAAGAAATTCGTTTATTGCAGGATGGATTTTAAAAGCTTTTTAGTTAAGGGTTTAAAAGTAATAAAACTTGTGTTCAGTTTTAACTTTTCCTAAAAGATTAAAACTGCTCTAGCACAAAAACAAAAACTAAATTGTTGAATTTGATAGCTCCAATATTTATCTACAGTTGGAAATGAATTTAGGAATACAAATAACTAGCCCACAAAACATATTTTGAGTTTAATGAAAAACTCTAATGTGTAAATTGAAGGAGAGTGATTTTCTTGAGATTGACACAACCACAGTCACTTTCCTTATGAAATATCAGAAGTAAATTTTGTAGTCATCGGTTGGCCATATTCGTCGAATCCATAATTTATAGAAATTTTGTGCTTAATCCACAAATATTTTTAAAATGTAGTATGCTTTACAAATAGCAAAGCGAAGTTACAGAAATACTGAAAATAGTAGTAGATACGTGCAAATATTTGTCTCTTACAGCGTTCTAAATTAAAAATGCACAAAACTTTGCCCTTTTGGCATTTTCATGACTACATCCACGTATAAATTAAGTTACAGACAGAATTACTAAAAACGGGTAATTATCTTTAACACTACATACTTTAGTGTATATTAAAATTTTGTTACGTTCTATTTCATTTTTAAAAAATGTACGGCCTCATTACTTTAAAAACATTTTTTGTTCCTACTTATTTAAACCTATATTTGCTACATTTCTTTAATTTGAAGTCGCATGTATAAGCAACCAACTTTACTCGTCTTTTATTTATTTCAAGTCTGCACGTTCATATTTATATTTTCAGGTTCCTTATTTATAACTGTATACCTTAGGTATAGATATCATTTACGAATGTTGTAAGAGGTTTGTTGGGCGAGATAGAGTTCATACATTTTAGTAAAGGCTGTTCACTCTTCAAAACAAAAGTTATATTTTTCTCCATTGTTTGTTTATCTTATGTGATACCGACAGTGTTACTGATCCTTTCATAAACAAGTATTTGTATGATGTGTTAAACGTAAAAACAACTTCAAGTGAGATATGACATAATGGTCAGTGTTACCAAGCAGTCAATTTTAGTTCTACAGTAACGGACAGAACATGAAGTGAAGGACAACGTTTAGAATGGTGGATTACTGCGATTCGAAAGTGATTGTTCTGTTTACATTTATATTCATGTATTAGGCATTCCATGCAAACAAGAAAAGGAGATAAAGTAAGCAAAGAAAATTGCCTGCACCGAATACCGACACAACGAAAATAAATCCAAAGAAGACCGTGCTAGCTAAAAAATCGTAGAGTGGGACAGGCCACACGGAAGTAAAAAGAAAACCTCAATAGAGAAAATTTATTTACAAACCCTTAAGAAGTCAACATGTTACAAAAGTGAAACCAATTAGCATAGAAAATAACATTTGTGCAAAATATATTCGGAAAGATTTACGCGGTATAAAAATCTCGTTCGAATGAGAGGTAAAATCGAGGTCCCGTGTGTGAGTGTTGTCACGCACGTAAAAGATCCCTACCTTGCTTGGAACAGCAAGGGTTCGGCAAAATTCCAAATATTCCAGGTAAAAAAAACTCGCTTCCTGCCCAATGTAGTACCTTCGGGTGGAGCATTGGAAAATTTCATGTAAGGTATAAAAATCTGAGCGGCTGTGTGGCGTAATTGGTATGGTTGTGACTACTACGACCAAGCATTTTTCACAAAAATACTTCTCGTTCGGATGAGAGGTAAAATAGAGGTCCCGTGTGTGAGTGTTGTCACGCACGTTAAAGATTCCTTGCTTGGAACAGCAAGGATTCGGCAAAATTCCAAATTTTTCAGGTAAAAAAACTCGCTTCCTGGCCAATGTAGTACCATCGGGTGGAGCATTGGAAAATCACATGTAGTGTATAAAAATCTACACTAAAATAATTTATACACTCCTGCCTTACCTTAAACCAAATATTACCTTCAATCATAATATTTATACAAAAATGCAGAAATTAAAAATATATATTGAATCGCTTTCAATTACTACTCTCCGCTCTAATATTTACATAAAAGAGCACTTCATCATCATCATTAAGTCTGCAGTCTTGGAATTGGTTAGACGGAACCTTCATTCTTTCCCATTCTGAGCTAGCCTACACATTACCCTGAAATTCCCACGGTCTACATCTTTCACAATCTGGGTGCAATAGTCAGATCTAGGTTTACATCTACATCTCTTTTTTCCAATATCTGTTTGTAATATAGCACTATTCCCCAAAAATGTCTTAGAACTTATCCCGATCTTCTATTTCTCCAACTGTTTTGATTTCCACATATATCTGTATTTCCTTACTATTTTTATAACCTCTTTGTTATTAACTATTAACTATTATTAACCATGCTATCATCATCATACACCTGAAGCATAACATTTAAAAAGTATTCTTCCTTTTCCTGTCTGCTTTCCCTACTGTCTCTATTTTATAGGCGTATTGTGCTGTGCTTCACACATATGCTTCCAACACTTTTGTCCTTGTTTCCATGTTTGTTGTCTTCGAACATACCCGCTGCTCTTTCTTGTTAGATACAGTTTGGTTCCCGTATTATTGTTTTGTAAATATATACTATATTTTACCGATATTCAGTGGTATGTGAAGGGGGTTAAGCAGTCAGTGTCTATTAAGATCACCAACACTTGAACATTTGCTGAATTATTGTTTCTCAAATGAATTCTTTTGCACAAACAAGATTCATTGAAAATATTGCAAAACCAACACCTGTAGTTGTTTTTAATAATCGTCATTAAGTTTCCGTCTTAGAACTGGTTGGACAAACATTAACTTCTTGTATGTTGGAAAAAAAGCATTTTCGTACAAGAATGCTTATTTTGACTTCCAACTCAACTCATCAAAGCTTATTTAGGCTTTCGCGGTCGTTGTCGATTAAAACTATATTTTGATCAGATTTAAAGACCTTTATTCTATTAAGTGATGTTTCACCGTTTTGAGTGGTTATCAATATAATGAAGCCCTATTTGGAAAGCTACTGATTACTGACTATACACTTTGTAACCAGCAGTGCCTTCTGGTAATACAACTTACGTCGGGTATATCTCACTCAAAAAACGACAATTTTTAGACTCGAAAAACTTATTGTTTAAATCAAAAAGCTTATGGTTTCGTTATCTTCAACGCTTCTGGATTATTCGTGCGGTTTTGATGAGTAAGCTCTTTATTTTTAAACTCTGACGATGATTAGCACTAAAATTGCAACTAGATATATAAGGCAAACACAATGTGGCTTTATTTGATACATTTAAGATTAATTATAATATTTTAATACATTGAGATATTTTAAAGTTAATTGAAATATTTTAAACGTCCATAAACAATAGTAGATTGTGTATCTAGTAGTAAAGGCAATACATTCCCGGACAACAATACAAATTGTTGGCCGAGACGCTAGCCAAGACCAAATGATAGTCCGGGAATATGCATTTCCTGCGACGTGTACATACTACTTTTTCTGAAATCGCATTTAATAGTTTTGAAAATCTAAAAACTATTAGTGCATCAGTCTGCAAAAGAATACATTGCATTTTTTGCATTAAAATGTAATTGCTTATGAAGTCGTTTCCATGACAATCAAGACAAACTAACGCAGTTTATTTATTGTGGCTAAAAACTGCTTGTAGTCCCTTCGCGGACTACGGTAGGCGCCAGGTAGCCTTTTCGCATAATACCCCTTTGACGCGTTTACCGGGACTACTTTGCAGAGTAGACCGCGCCAAAGACACTTTACCGTAGTAGACTTCGCTGAAACAAACCCCGGTGAGTTGATCGCATCAAGGTCCTTTTCGCTGTAGTAGACTCCGTCGAAACAATCGGGAAGTTGATAGCATCAAGGCCACTTCGCCCTATTACACTTAGTTGAAACGACTTAGGAAGAGTAGATTGGATCAAGGTAACCTTGCCCTATTACACTTCGTCGAAACTACTTCGGAGATTTGATCGGATCTAGATCACTTCGTCCTAGTAGACTTCGTTGAAACGACTTCGGGGAGTAGATCGGATCAAGGTAACTTCGCCCTAGTAGACTTTGTTGAAACGACTTCGTGGAGTAGATCGGATCATAATCACATCGCCCTAGTAGACTTCGTCGAAACAACTTCGTGGATTTGATTTTATCAAAACCACTTTGCCCTAGTAGATTTTGTCGAAACGACTTCGGGGAGTTGGTCAATCAAGAATACTTCACCTAGTAGACTTTGCCAAAACAATTTCTTGGAGTTGGTTGCATCAAGACCCCTTCGTTCTAGTAGACTTCGTTGAAACGACTTCGGGAAGTCAATTGCATCAAGGTATCTCTGCTCTTGCAGACTTTGTTGAAACGACGTCTGGGAGTTGTTCGAATCAAGACCACTTTGCTCTAGTAGATTTTGTTGAAACGACGTCGGGGAGTAGCTCGAATCAAGGTCACTTTGCCGTAGTAGACTTCGTCGAAACGAAGTGCATAACAACTCCCGCTATGATACTAAAAGAACCCGCCTTTGTCAAAGTCATTGTAATCAAAACAAACAGTAAAATTTTTTGTTTAATTTGTTGCAACGAATCTATGTGTAAATATACAACAGTTGTGTCAGTTAAGTCAGTTAAGTCAGTTAAGCCAGTTAGTAGTCAGTTAAGTCAGTTGTCAGTTAAGTCAGTTAAGTCAGCGTGTCAGTCAGTTAAGTCAGTTAAGTCAGTTAAGTCGCTGTCAGTGTCGTAAGTCAGTTAAGTCAGCTGTGCTCAGTGTCAGTTAAGTCAGCGTCTAAGTCGTTAGCGTCGTGTCAGTAAGTCCAGTGTCAGCTGTCAGTAGTCAGTTAAGTCAGTTAAGTCAGCCGTTGTCAGTTGTCAGTTAGTCAGTTAAGTCAGTTAAGTCAGTTAAGTCAGCTTAAGCGTCAGTTAAGTCATTAGTCAGCTTAAGTCAGTTAAGTCAGTTAAGTCAGTTAAGTCAGTTAAGTCAGTTAAATCAGTTAAGTCGGTTAAGTCAGTTAAGTCAGTTAAGTCAGTTAAGTCACTTAAGTTACTTAAGTCACTTAAGTCACTTAAGTCAATTAGGTCAGTTAAATTATTTAGGTCAGTTAAGTCAGTTAAGGCAGTTAAGTCAGTTAAGTCAGTTAAGTCAGTTAGTATGTCGTTAAGTCAGTTAAGTCAGTTAAGTCAGTTAAGTCAGTTAAGTCAGTTAAGTCAGTTAAGTCAGTTAAGTCAGTTAAGTCAGTTAAGTCAGTTAAGTCAGTTAAGTCAGTTAAGTCAGTTAAGTCAGTTAAGTCAGTTAAGTCAGTTAAGTCGCATAAGTCACTTAAGTCACTTAAGTCACTTAAGTCACTTAAGTCACTTAAGTCACTTAAGTCACTTAAGTCACTTAAGTCAGTTAAGTCAGTTAAGTCACATAAGTCACTTAAGTCACTTCAGTCACTTAAGTCACTTAAGTCACTTAAGTCAGTTAAATTAGTTAAGTCAGTTAAGTCAGTTAGAGTCAGTTAAGTCAGCTTGTCACTAAGTCAGTTAGTCAGTTAATTAAGGTCAGTTAAGTCAGTTAAGTCAGTTAAGTCAGTTAAGTCAGTTAAGTCAGTTAAGTCAGTTAAGTCAGTTAAGTCAGTTAAGTCAGTTAAGTCAGTTAAGTCAGTTAAGTCAGTTAAGTAAGTCAGTTAAGTCAGTTAAGTCAGTTAAGTCAGTTAAGTCAGTTAAGTCAGTTAAGTCAGTTAAGTCAGCTAAGCCTCAGTCTTAAGTCATGTCAGTTAAGTCAGTTAAGTCAGTTAAGTCAGTCTGTCAGTCAAGTCAGTTAAGTCAGTTAAGTCAGTTAGTCAGTTAACCATTAAGTCAGTCAGTTAAGTCGCAGTTAAGTCAGTTAAGTCATGTCAGTTAATCAGTTAAAGTCAGGTTAAGTCAGTTAAGTCAGTTAAGTCGCCGTCAGTTAAGTCAGTTAAGTCAGTGTAAGTGTCAGTTAAGTCCGAGTTAGTCAGTTCGCAGTCGCGTAAGTCAGGTTAGTAGTGTCAGTCGTAAGTCAGTGTCAGTGTCAGTGTCAGTCTGTACGGTCGTAGTTAAGTCAGTTCCAGTTAAGTCAGTGTAAGTCGCGTTAAGTCAGTTAAGTCGCGTCGTAAGTCAGTTAAGTCAGTTAAGTCAGTTAAGTCAGTTAAGTCAGTTAAGTCAGTTAAATCAGTTAAGTCGGTTAAGTCAGTTAAGTCAGTTAAGTCAGTTAAGTCAGGTAAGTCAGTTAAATCAGTTAGAGGTCAGTTAGGTTAGTTAAGTCAGTTAAGTTAGTTACGTTAGTTAGAGGAAATATCCGAAAAAACATCCGAGAGAACATCCTAGAGGAGTAGCCCTAGAGAAGTAGCCGAGAGAAGTAGCCGAGAGAAGTAGCCGACAGAAGTAGCGAGAGAGATAGCCGAGAGAGGTAGCCAAGAAAGGTAGTCGAAAGAGGTGCCGCAAGAGGTAACCGAGAAAAGTTGCCGAGGGAGGTAACGAGAGAGGTAGCCGAGAGAGGTAGCCGAGAGAGGTAGCCGAGACAGATAGCCAAGAGAGGTAGCCGAGAGAGGTAGCCGAGAGAGGTGGCTGTGATAGGTGGCCGAGAGAGATGACCGGTAGAGGTGGCCGAAAGAACTGGCCGAGATAAGTGGCCGAGAGAAAAACGGGCGACAGAAAAATTGCCTAGAGGAAAACGGTCGAGAGCAAAACGGCCGAAAGAAACCAAAAAACCAAAAAGCAGCTACTTTTAATTCCAACAATATAGAACCATTTGGAACAATATATAACAATTTAGAACAATGTAAAACAAAAAAAATACAGTGGAAGTAGTAATAGAGCCATGTTTTAGAATACCTGTATGGGTTTTTCTTTGTAAAAATAATAGCTGTATGCAATGTAAATAATGGAAATGTAGCTTCTAAATATATTACTAGCAGGTTTTTTTAGCAATGGGAACAATACTGACATAGAAGGTTTAGGGTCCAAGCTTCTGATTAAAATACCATATACTAAAACGAAAAACCAAGATCATTTGGGATAAACGAAACTTATGTCTTTGTATCGGAAACATATTCCACATCGTCCGCAGAACTTAGAAAGTTGCCCTTCTTTCTTAAATATTTCACAGGCAAAGTTTGCAAGCAAATAGTGGGTATACATCAACTTGAAAAAATGCCTGAAATTGTAGCAAACCTTTTAAATTTACTCAATGCTAATGAATACACTGGGTACTGCTTCCTTAGGTTCTCAACCACAATTTTGGACAACGCGGGTGCAGATTTAATTGCATTAAAGCATCATGGAGGATAAAAATCCTCAAACCTTGCTGATGAATATATAGATGAATCCTATACAAATAAAGTAGTTAACAAAGCAAATAAAATATTTAAAAATACATACACCAACAAGGGTGCAGAGGAATTACTAACAATAGACAGCAGTAGTGCCTTCGGTTTTTCTAGAAAAGTTCAGCCACTAGTTCATGGTTGTACAAATTGCAACATTACTGTAAATATAAATATATCCTAGTTGTACTATACGTTTAAGTAGTATAGGTGTAATATTTTTAATTAAAAAAATGCACTCGTGTATACTTTATGAGATTGCCTGTTGGAGTGCATTATATTGTTTAAAATGAGGATAAAGCTGTACGAGAAAATGCTTTCCCGGCCTAGGCCGAGACAGTATTTTCCCATACCGTTTTTTGACGTATACTGGAATAGTGTACTTTGACACTTGATTCTGAGCTGATAAAGTACAGATTTTTCAGAAAGATATAATTTTCGCGACGTTGCGCAATATTTAAGGAACAAAATTACTCGAAAATAAATGTCTAATTAACATAATATAATAGTAATATTATTAAAAGCAAAATTTTTTCTTGCGATTTTTAAACCCATCCTCTTTAAAACAATTTTCAGAAGGCGCTTGTGGCTCTGCAAAACAATCCCATACCTTGTTACGTTCAAAACCTGCAAACAATTTTTCCTGCATTTATTTTTAAAATGCCCTAAAATTCCTGAACAAGCTCAATTTCCCGACATTTGAATTAGTATTA
Source organism: Platerodrilus igneus (assembly GCA_036346225.1). Lineage (NCBI taxonomy): Eukaryota > Metazoa > Arthropoda > Insecta > Coleoptera > Lycidae > Platerodrilus > Platerodrilus igneus. Next base: position 824,165 of record JARFIW010001116.1, read on the forward strand.
TTTAATAAAATTTTTCAAGTAATTACTCTATACGAAGGTTTGCTTTATAAAATCAAACAGCTGCTTAGGAAACATTGCGTTACAAAGTAGTTGCAGTATTTCTTAGCACCTGCAGTGATTACATTTTAATTAAAAGCTGCAGCTTTCTTCTAAAAGATAAGACCACTCACCACCTGCCTACATCTGCTTACAATGGACTTGTTATCTGGTATTCTGCAGCTGTTAAGATGTTACAAAGTAACAAAAGTGTCCTCCTTTGTTTAAAACCCTTTGATAATTGCATTATCTGCTTGTTGGCAAGCTGCTACAGTTTGTATTTCGGCAGCTGTTGTCTGGAAATCCTGCACACATAGTAATTCGGCGATATTTTTGAAAATCAAATACCCTACCCCCATACATGTTCTGGCCTTATAAAATAGAGACCGTGTTTTGAAGAATTTTAGGGCATTTTAAAAATAATTGCAAGAAAAATTGTTTGCAGGTTTTTGAACGTAACACCCTACTTGCCAACAGCAAAATTCCCAGCAAAAGGTCACGTAAATATTCAGAAAAAGGCGCTTAGTTTAAACATAAATTTATAATAAAACAAAAATTAAATATTGAAGGAATTTGATATGCATTAAAATGGCACGTAACATTCAATTCCCGAAAGTGATATTTTTCTCACAAAAATAAGTGTATCTTTATTGATACTTAATATATTAGAATGCTTACACTTGGAAGATTTCTTGTATAAGTTGAAACCAATTTCTGTCGCATGTTTTGTAATTTTTCCCAGAAAATGCTCAGGCCGATTTAGTTATTCAGAAAACAGGAGCTTTGTGTACACGAGCAGTAATGTTTTTCTCAAGTTCAATTTAAACCCTGCAACGCTGCTACAAACCAAAAAGAGGATATACAAGTAATTTTTGAGAAATTTCTACTGCAAACCTTTCTCGCAGCACAAACGAATGAGTTAGACGAGTAATCCGATAAAATTCACTGGCTTCCCTTTCATTGTAAGCTACGTCGAACCACTATTGAATTTCCTATTCAATTTTGCTTTACATTTCTGAACACCTATACACCACGCCATTTACATGCACAGTTTGAGAAAATTGTGTAGAAGTTTATTCTATTGAAAATTACAAAATACTACGAATTCCATTTTCACTGGTATCTTTGTACAACGAAAGCATGACACCTTCGTCGTTTCCTGGGTAGCAAAACACTTAGAATATGAAAACATCTATTAATAAAAAATGATACCGTGCTGCTTTCAGAAACAAAGTTAGGGTTCCTTAGGCGAAAATTGTAATAAAGAGGTATAATTTCCTCTACAGGTATTTTCGAGAACATGCTATATTTAATATAGCAGAAACCAAGACAAGAAAGAAGTAGGTCATTGCGTGTGCCAATGTATATTAAAATAAACATTTGTTAACATACCTATAAAATGAATTATACTAAGATCAAATAAATATGTGTATGATTGACTCATCAATGTTCGGAACAGCTATACACAACTTAAAACAAATTTACTTAGCATTATTTAAATATTATAAAATAAGTTGGAAACATTTGCATACATCTGGGGAAGATATAGGGTGACGTTGAAACGTTTGTCATTTTATAAACTACGGTTGACGTTTTGCCCACTTTTGAAAGAGGCTTCATCAGGACAAGGAAAGAAAATAAATAATAATAATAATAAAGATAAGAATGATAATATTAAGTAGACAAGTTAAAGTGTAAAGAGTAGGTAAAGTTACTTCTGAACTAACAGACTCACCAGCCCATTTAAGCCAAAAGGTCTCTTGTGGCAAAGTAACTGGTGAAAGTAGTGAAAGTGGTAGTTTATATAGGACGAGAACTTAATGCATGCGTGATCATGAATAGACAGGAGTGTCGTAGCGGGTTAGTGAACATCACGGTTCTGCTTTTGTGTACATAGTTTTGTTTTCCAAATGGGGGAAAGGTAGTAGCCATCGTCTTTACTTAGACTGTTAGAATTTTTAGTGATTTCTACGGATTATCTGATTTTTCTATTGTAGAAAAATAAAATTCTGGCAATTAGTCTTGTCTTGTCAAAGTTAATTGTATGGCCTGTTTCATGTTGGTGTTCGGCCACCGCTGAGCGATCGTACTGGCTTGTTTTTAAGCATCGCTTATGCTCGTTTAGTCTAGTCTGTACTGACCGTTCTGTTTCTCCTATGTATACTAAACCGCAGTTACAAGGTATGCTATATACACCTGGAGCATTAAAACTGTTTTCGGAATCTTTTGGGGTTGGTAATATTTGTGAAATTTTATTAGAGGGCTCATAGATTGTTGTGATGTTGTATTTACGTATAATTTTGCCAATTCGGTCTGTTATTCTGTCTATATATAGAAGGATTGCTAAAAATCGTGTGTCGGGTTTGGGGGTTCGTGTTGGATGCAGATGCCGGCATATTACTCTGCCGATATCTGAGTTGCGATAACGGTTTTTTATAAAACTAGTTTTTAGATTGGTCAGTATATTAAATAATTTTTCTGGTTGTAAAATCTTAATTGTACGGTGGACTAGAGAGTTGATTACCGATGATTTCTGTGACGGATAATGACGTGACGGGACATGTGAGTATCCTGTCTGCGTGTATGGATTTTCGATATACGGAATGACCTAGTCGTCCGTTGGGTTGATGCTCCACCAGAACGTCAAGGAAAGGCAAAGTTCCGTTCTTTTCAATTTCTATAGTAAACTTAATATCTTTATGTTGATTGTTTATGTGATCTAGAAAATTATTGAACGTTTGGTGTCCATGGGACCAGATTATAAAAGTGTCATCTACTTAACAGAGCCAAGTTTTTGGTTTAAGGTCTATGAATACAAAAGTGGGCGAAACGTCGACTTTAGTTTATAAAATGACACAGTCCCAACCCAGAAACATAAATATTTATAATGATTCCGGCCGTGAAAGCTTCCGACAAGCTTGCACCTGTACCTATCGATTTTTACTAGTTTGAGTACGTTTATGTTCAACACTGAAAACGCATGCAAAATTTCTAAGATATAGAATATTACCATAAATTAATACTAATTCAAACTCTACTTGATTTTGACATAAATTATAGGTTACCTAGAAGTAGTTTTCAGTTCCTGCAGAACTATGTTATGTTTTTGCCTGGAGAGCTCTTGCGCTATGGGAGCTCTTTCGCCCGGGAAACTCTTTTGCCTAGGTAACTCCTTCGCCCAAGGAGATCACTTATCTGAAAGCTCTATAGTCCAGAGAGCTATTTCCCGTTCTCGCGCTTCTTCTTTAAGTATTGGTTTGCCCACGTGTTCTTACGCTTCGTGCTCGAAACAACTTTCTCTAGGTATTCGTTCGAATATGGGTTCTCGCGCTTCGTGTTTGAGGCAACCTTCTAAAAGTGTTGTTTCGCCCACGCGTTCTCGAGCTTCGCGCTTGAACCAACTTTTTTTAAGTATTGGATCGCCCAGGCGTTTTTGCGCTTTACCATGATGGCTTTTTTAATTTAAAATTTTTTAAATTATAGCGTAACGACTTTCAACATCCTCAAAAAAATTATAATTAAGTGAGTCAGATGGAATTATGATTAAAAATTAAATTTTGCCATCGTTTTTTGATGTTTATAACGTATCTGACATTTACAATATGTCTGTATTAGAAACAGGGCCGGTCCGAGGCCCATGCAAAACATAGCGACAACCACAAGCAGGGTGAATCGTTAGTCATTTCACGAAATGTGTGCGCTTCGTTTTCCTATCGCAACAATAAACCTAACTATAACTGAACCCTGAACCCCAACGATCGTTAAAACTAAACGAATGTAGTTATCTTTGTGTCTTATCGTGTCTTTTTTTGAGATGTAGGTTTCCTCCCATTTCTACCAATTATCGTTCCTCTTACCCGTTTCCTGTGGTTCCGTTAATAAATAGGAAGAAGAAGACAAATTGGAATTTGGTTTCAACCGGGCCCAACAAATACCCACGCCCGAAAAGGATCAACGGAGCCCCACTGCCGCCATCATGGAGTAATGCTGGAGAAGCCCTACAGTTTACGTAAGTATTTTTTGGGTTTTTTATGTGATGGAGTAATTTTATATAATTACGTGACGTAATGTCTTATCTGCGCATCATTTTTGCAATTATTTAGTATTGCTACCAACTGTCTGTAGTGGCTCGCGTACCGCACCGGCGGGTATATAATAAACTTTTTCAAATATTACGGTTAAGCAAAACTATTGATAATGAAAACCAACGACTTATTAAATCTGAAGCTCGGTACTGGTATGAAGTTTTGAAGCGACTCCTTTGCATTGTGCAGTTTCTCGGTATTCAAGGGTTAACATTTCGTGGTACGAACGATGTGATTCTCAAAAAAAATAATGGCAACTTTTTAAAATTAGTAGAACACATTTCTAGATTCGATGCTGTTCTATCTGAACGTCTGCGCAGAGTAGCTTCTCACAAAACTCATGTAAGTTATTTAAACAAAAGAATTAAAAATGAGTTCATTGAGCTACTTTCTTCTATAGTTAATGAGCGTATACTAAGTGAACTAAAGAAAGCTGCATATTATTTTATAATTCTCGACTGCACACCTGACGTAAGCCGCAAAGAACAAATGACAATTGTAGTTCTGTTTGTTCATGCAGTGTCGGGAGAAAAAGTAATCGTGAGAGATCACTTCCTCGGATTTGTTCAGATTTCAGAAAAATCTGCTGAAGAGTTGACAGCGTGCTTGTTAGACAAGCTATTAAAAAGAGGAATACCCTTAAAAAATATGCGTGGACAAGAGTATGATAACGAGTCCACTATGAAGAGGAAACAAATAGGTGTTCAAAAAAGAATTCTTGACCTTAACCCACGCGCCTTTTTCGTCCCATATGAAAACCACTCACTAAATTTGGTTGTCAACGATGCAGCCCTTTCCTGCTCTGCAGCTGTGAATTTCTTTAGTAACGTTCAAGCCGATTTATAATTTCTTTTCAGCATCTCCTCATTAATGGAGTATATTAACAAACCATGTCACAAATTTGACCCGTTGAGAAAGCCGGATAGATGCCATTGAACCTTTACGATACCAAATTGGTGAAGTATACGACGCTGTATATGAGACCACTACAGATGCCAAGATTGATACTTTTGGTAAAAGCACAGCCATTGGCATTGCCAAAAAACTAACAGATTTTTGATTTCTCTGCTGCTTAATAACATGGTATGATGTTTTGTTTAAAATAAATTTAGTTAGTAAAACATTACAGAAGAAAGTAGTTAATCTGCACAGTGCTTTGAAGTTGATTGAAAGTGTCAAGGGATTTTTGAAAAATATGAGGTTTGAAAATGGACTTAATACTGTCATTACAAACGCAAAGGAACTGGCTGAAAGACTGGAAATCAGTTCGGAATTTATAGAAGAAGCTACAGTGAGACCAAGAAAAACTAAAAGACAGTTTTCCTATGAAAGTAAAGTTGAGCCTTTGAAGCCTGGAAAAGAATCTTTCAAAGTTGATACTTTTATGTAGTTTTCGACACAACAATCAATTCGCTAACGGAAAGGAAAATCATAGCAAATCTTTTCAATTTCTCTATGACATCGAACAATTACAGAAAAGTGAAAAAACTGTCATTAAAAAACAGTGCGAATATCAACAGTCAATATTGATAGCAGACGATAATAGTGACATCAATGGAAATGAACTGCTTGAGGAGATTCTAATTTTGGCACCAATGTTGTCTAAAAATAGTTGTCCTAAGACAACATTAACTTATGTAATAAAAAACTGTTTAATTGGCATCTTCTCCAATGTAGCTTTGAGAATACTGCACGCACTACCAATTTCAGTAACCAGCGGAGAAAGCAGTTTTTCAAAACTAAAACTCATCAAAAACTACCTGCGATCAACCATTCCTCATGAGCGACTTAGTGGATTGTCAACGCTAGCTATTGAAAGTGAAGTTTTCAATTTAATTAAAACTGATTTAGTTTTAAGTTACTAAGGCAAAAGCAAGAAAAATATGTTTTTAACGTTTGTTAATTTTAAAACTTTTTTTCTTTTTTCATAGATTGAAGTAAATGTATCATGCAAACGTTTATATAGTTTTTATGATTTCATTAAATTTATAAAACAGATGCGCTTATTTGTTTCTTTACATATAGTTTGGAGGGCGCCAAATTTATATCTTGCATGTGCCAGAAAAATGCGTCAAACCGGCCCTGATTAGAAAAAGATCTAAAATAAAATAAAAATTCAATAAAATATTGATAAAAGCACGAAGCGTCCTAAATTATACGTTTAGTAAAAATGGCGCATAATAAATGAATTTCGAAATCAAACAAAAATGGACGCTTTCGAGATTTCCATATTAATAGTTCTAGAAAATTCGATAACGGCCAATTCCGTAAGATAGATAGTACCAGTTTTCCTTTAAAAAGTTAAAAAATGAGATCAACCTGCGACCTCGAAATCATTAGCAGTAAGCTGTTGCACTTGACAATTACAAATGTGTCGTTCGTTCTAATTATGTATTTTTTAAAAGCTTCGATATTCAAAAAATAAATGATGCCTTTGAAAATGTAGAAAGAATCGACTATGGCATCAAACCCGAGACACCGTCCGTACTATCTGGAATCGTTAGCCCTGAGTTATTGCGCTTGATAGTTATAGAAATGATGGCTGTACTACTCGGGTATTTTGAAACAATGCTCGAAATTTATGCAGAGCCTATTATAATTATTCAGTCGCGTCAGTTCGTTTTCGTCGAATAAATTTAATAATTTTTGTTTAAAAGCAGACCCTGTATTTTAAAAAACGGCACGATTTCTAATCGATTTTTAAGACTAAAAATATATATCAGATATCTTGTAGTGTTTTAATTTTAGATTTCGAAATTAATTCTGATTTTTCAAATTTTGATTGTGTTCCTTTGACCGCGCCTAGAGACGTTTACGACAATTTTACAGAACTTTAATAAACTCTACGAACTTCACTCTCAAATTGTATGAAATGTAAAGCTTATACGCAGAAACGGGGTCTAATTCTGATTCTAAGTAGTTTAGCGGGCGTTGCCAGGCATATTAGGTACTTTACAAAGCCCTATAATGAATTCTGGAAACCATATCGATCTTCTTTCTCCAGTTTACTCGTCCTCTTTGGCATTCACCAGCTCCACATTCGGGAAAATTGTTGTTTTCTTTCACACCCCGGGACGTGATTGCAAAAGCGAAAATGGGGGTTTGGGGGTTGTAAGGGTTGGTTCTATACTAAAAGCAATGTCAGATTTGAACTTCCAAAAAAATTTGAACATATCCAATACTTTACGCGTTAAGGAAATGTTTATAAATAAAAAAGTTATAAAATTGGGGTTGGGGTTTGTAAAAGTTGGTCCTAGACTAAAAGCAATGTCGGTTTTGGACCTCCAAAAAAATTTGAGCATATCCAATATTTTACGCGTAACGGAAATGTTTATAAATAAAAAAGTTATAAAATTGGGGTTTGGGGGTTGTAAAGGTTGATCCTAGACTAAAAGCAATGTCGGATTCGGACATCCAAATTTGAGCATATCCAATACTTTACGCAAGTTATGTATCTCCCAATTGAGGTATATATTATAAAATAGAATAATTAGGAAATTATTAGAAAGTGTAAAGAAAATGTTAAGTGAAGTACAACAAAGTAAATACAAGGACAATTTATAAAGTTTATTAACGTTCATATCGCAGACGATAGTGACACTGCAGATGTCAGGTCACAGACGGTCAGGTACCGTGATACTTAGAAATTAAGATTACAACATTGTAATTATGAATAGTATTAAGAATCAGCAGACATGAGATTTGCAGGTTCCCACAGCCATGTGAGGGGGTAGGAACATTATAAAAAGCCCGGAATCTCGAGGATCTAGCAGTTAGTCAAGTATTCAGCTTTAGCATTGCAGTTTGCTTAGACTATTCAAAATAGTACAATTAAAACTTTTTTGAACTTAGAGTAAATTAAATCTAGTTTTGTAAAATTCCATATTCAATGCTGTTTGATTAAAATAAAATTTGTTAGGAAGTTTTGGAACTGGTTTTTAAAAAGGCAGCTCCCAAGGCCCGAATCTTAACTCGCGTTAAGCAAATATTTATAAATAAAAAAGTTATAAAATTGGGGTTTGGAGGTTGTAAGGGTTGGTCCTAGACTACACGCAGTATCGGATTCGGAATTCCAAATTTGAGCATATCTAATACTTTACGCGTTAAGAAAATGTTTATAAATAAAAAGGTTATAAAATTTGGGCTTGGCGGTTGTAAGGGTTGGTCTTAGACTGAAAGCAATATCGGGTTCGGAATTCCAAATTTGAGCATATCTAATACTTTATGCGTTAAGGAAATGTTTATAAATAAAAAAGTTCTAATATTTGGGTTTGGGGGTGTAAGGTTGGTCCTAGACTAAAGGCAATGTCGGGTTCGGACTTCCAAGAAAATTTGAGCATATCCAATACTTTACGCGTTAACGAAATATCTTTAAATAAAAAAGTTATAAAAATGGGGTCTAGGGGTAATACCTTAGCTAGGGGTTCGTCCTAGAAGAAAATTAATGTCGGATTTGGACTTCTAAAAAAATTTGAGCATATCCAATACTTTATGCGTTAAGGAAATGTTTATAAATAAAAAAGTTATAAAATTAGGGTTTGGGGGTTGTAAAGGTTGGTCCTAGACTAAAAGCAATGTCGGGTTTGAACATCCAAGAAAATTTGAACAGATCCAATACTTTACGCGTTAAGGAAATGTTTATAAATAGAAAAGTTATAAAATTGAGATTTAGGCGTTGTAACTCGATAAGGCTTGATCTTACGGTAAAAGAATTAAAAAAAGTGGGAATATAAAAGTCGTGCGGAGCCGATAGGCGCCGAGAGATATCTCAAAAATTTTAGGGGTTGTGTTACCGATTTTTAGGGTAGGGATGGTGGGAGTAAAAATGATTTAGAAACCAGTAGAGCTAACCTATATTAACTCAGTGGCACCGCGGCAAAAAAATCCACCCGTACGATTCTTCGGGTGGAGCTCCACCCCTCCTTATGGCGTTTTGTGTGGTGCTGTGGTGGTGATGCTGTTTTCGAATCGGTGCCATTCCCCTACTTACATGTAATAACACGTTTTTACTAACCGTCCAAGTGTACTAACATTATATTTTCTTTCCATTGCTAACTATACATTTTCTTTTTAGCGCCACGTGATACCATCGGTCTTTTTGTTTTCAATAGTTTTGAAAATCCATTAGCAATTTTTACTAGCAATTCTCGTTCATTATTGATAAAATTTGGACACCATTTATTATTTATCGTTTTTTTCATTGTACAATCAAAAATATTTCACTACATAAAATTGTATACGACGTTTAAAAAATATAACCTAGCACAACACAATTTTTACAAAGACTAACTCTTTCAAAAGTACCAATGAATTTGGTTTTTCAATCAATCACAAATATATTTGAGGAATAAGAATTGCCAACATTCACTTAAATGTTAGTTACCTTACAAAGGCTTAAGTTGCGGCAAAACAGATACCTACTTGATTAACAGAGACTGACTGACAGTTATTTTTGACAAAAATTTGTTTATTTGTCAACTGTCAGAAAGAGAGCCTACAAATCGTTGACCAGTTACGACAAAATACATTTCAAAAATATTTCAATGAATTCTGTCAGTGGCGTAACTACACCCCTGCCAGCCCCCGCTATGCGGGGGGGCCCCAAGTGCAAGAAGGCCCAAACGATAATAAACTCAACTTATTCATCTTCAACGTATTTGGCAGGTAAGAAACGGTCAAGAAAATATTGCAGATAATTCAGAAACCGCAGGTTAACGAACGTTTTCTTGATGTTACTACTAGGAACTACTGAAATACAAGAAATAATAATTAAGATAAATACTGAACACCACCTGCAGCCTGCATCCTTTCTTCTTTCTATCCGTTCTGTCCGATTTTGTAAAGGTTAATAAACAGTGATAAGTTGTATAAAGTGGTAAAGCATTATTAAACGACGTATAGTAGGGTTAGTTTGGTTTGTGGGATTTTAAATAGGAATAAAAGGGCTATTGTCTGTACAGTACAGATTCACAGGATGGCAGGTAGCTTAGTAACCTTCGCTTTCTAGAAATATAATACTAGAAAGAAATTCATTTTGTGGTTTCTAGTCAGCTGGTTGCAACGTATTTGCATTAGCTGCATTATATATAACGGAAAGGAAGTAAAAAAGCATTCCAGTACGTTTTACTCAATAGTGTTGTGTTCGTATTACAGGAGGTCTTTCATATTTAAACGTAAGTATTTATATCTATTTTTATTAAACTACTATTGATTTGATCATAGTTGAAGTCGCGCTGAGAAATACATATAAATAAATCTTTAAGCATTCAATAAAAATCATTTATATTTTGTTTATTAAAGCATTTAAAGCAAAGTATGTATGTGTTATTTGTAATTTCAAAAGGCTTTTAAATAATTATTACTTATCTAATTACATTATAATTAATTTCATTCAAAATTGCAGGAAATAATATACAATGAGCACTACAAGCGGCGCTGCAAAAAACGAAAAAGGAAACTATTGGAAGAATCAAAGAGCAAGATTCCAAAAATAAGTTCCTTTTTTACTTCTAAAGAGTCCGAAAAACAAGAACAATCTATGAAAGAAATTGGGCTTTCGACAGTAGCATCTACTAGTTCCGCTACAGACGAACAGCAGTCGTCAACAATTTTAAAACTCTCACCCAGGGCGCAAGTACATCACATAATGACGGCCGCGATAGAAATTTGGAACTAGATACCACTACAATTACAGAGGTAAATGTGAGTAGTACTTTTCACTTAATGAACTATCTATGGATCTGACGAAAGAATATCCAACCGATTTTGCACATTTTTAAAAATCAATGTTTTACAACATGACAATTTAAGAAAAGAAATAATTAATTACGGATTGTGTAGACCAGATGGTGCGTTTCCTAAAGATAATAAAAATAGAAGTTTTTCAGTTCACTATTATTACTTAATAACTGCAAGCGAAAATAAAAGCAATACGTTAAACTTACCACACAATTCAAATGGGTGGTTGTGTTATTCTAAATTAAAAATTGTGTTTATTGTCAACCATGTTGGCTGTTTGCTTCAGTAAGGTCAAGTTGGACGACCGGAATTAATGATTGGCAGGGTTTATCAAAAAAAATTAAAGAGCATTTGCTTGCTCAATCTCATTTAACTTGTTGTTTTATTTACGATATGTGGAAAAAAATTATACCATAGATAAGAAAGATACTCTACTATTAAAACAAGAAACTGAATTTTGGAAAAATGTTTTACACAGACTTTTCAATGTTACTTTAACACTATCCCAGCGTATGCTGTCATTTCGAGGACATAGAGAAAGTTTTTCTGATTCAAAAGACAGTTACAACGGTAATTTCTTAAGTTTAGTTCATTTAATTAGTAACTATGATCCTATATTACGAAAAGTGCTTGAACGACCCAAAGGTTCAATTAAATATCTTTCCCAAAATTCAAAACGATATTATTAATACTTTAAGCGCACACTTAAAAATATTTTATTAAATAAAATTAGATCCGCTCCTTTTTCTCAATCATAATAGACACTACACAGGATATAACTAAGATTGATCAATTAAGTAAAATTGTAAGATATATTGATTTTAAAAAGACAGCTTGGGAGAGGTAACCAAAATAGATATTTGTGAAACTTTTGTGGGTTTTACAAAAGTAGAGTCCCAATCTGCTGAAGGACTATGTAATACTATATTAAGCAATTTAACCAACATGCAATTAGATATAAATAAATGTAAAGGGCAGGGCTACGATGGAGCTAACGTTATGAGCGGTACGTATTCTGACGTGCAAAAGAGAATTTTAAACATAGAGCCTGCAGCCTTATATATGCACTGTAGTGCCCATAACTTAAATCTAGTCATAAATGATGCCGTTAAAGGTATAAAAGAAATAGAATCGTTTTTCTACTTTTAGAAAACGTATATACATTTTTGCTAATAGTATAGTAAGATGGAATTGGCTTTCTGTTTTTAAAGAAAATTTCACACAATTGAAACGCTTAAATCCGACACGTTGGGCGGATCGAGTAAAATCTTTAGCTGCCATAAGAATTCGGTATAAAGATATAGTAATGTCTCTTAATAAAATTATTATGATATCAAAAAACAGATGAACGAAATGACGCAAAGCAAATATTAACTAGCATGGATAATTTTAATTTTATTTTTTAAGTGTTTTTAAGTCAAATTCTAGAAGAGCTTAACAAGCTCTCACAAACTGCTCAGAGTGAAAAGGCGAATATTAATCAGATAACTCTCTTATTTCAAAAACTTTAAAATTTTTCAAGGAAACAAGAAATAACTATTCCAACATCAAGGAGGAAGCAGCGAAAGTTGCAGGGCAATGGAATATTAAACCGGAATTTATAAAAAAGGCAACCAAAAATAAAAAGCATTACGATGAATTATCCAATGATTATCGATTTAATGATGAAGAATTTAAATTTAAAATAAATGTATTTTATCGCGTAATGGATATTATAATTTCACAGCTGTCGAATCGTTTTAAATCGCTTTTTCATGTAAACGAAAAGTTTAATTTCTTAGAACCTAATGTATTTTTGAATTTAACTGCAGACGATATTTTATCTAAGGCAAAACAATTGCAAAAATTTTACTACAAAGATTTAAATGATGCTATAAGGTATAGAACTTACTACACTCAAAATAATAGACTTATTTGTGATGAATTAAAAATGTTAACGGTATCTTACAATTTTTAGAATATCTAGTACTTTCCAAATCTACAGGTTCTAGCAGTTTTCCAAACACCATAACAGCCTTAATGTTATACCTAACTTTACCCGTTAGCGTTGCAAGTGCGGAGAGATCTTTCTCAAAATTAAAAATTATTAAAAATTATCTTAGGAACCGCACTTCACAAGATAGATTAGACGATTTATCCCTCTTAGCAGTAGAACATGACACTGCCAAAAATATGAATATAGAGGATACAATAAACGCGTTTGCAGCAAAACATGCAAGAAAAACAAAATTTTGAATTTGATTTGGAATGTCTGCTAGCTCATAGGTTTTTACTGTATCAAATTTTTAGGTGTAAATAATTTTGTGCGGCGTATAAATATGTAGATTTAATATTAATTAACTTATAAGTTTGAATTTATGTAATTTGGTTTTATAATTAATAAAGCACTTGATTAATATAGTATATGTATTTAATTCTATACTGCTTCCTTCTCTACATGTACTATAATTTAAAAATATGGCTAAATATAAGCCAGTAAAAGTAATACATTTTAAAGAGAGCCCACTTTAAAATTTTTGCGGGGGGCCAAAAATCGTAGTTACGCCACTGAATTCTGTACATCATCCTTAATTCGTAAGTCGCATTGAACAAGCAGTTCTTGAATTCTTAATTGATTTTCTTTAGTTTTGCGAATTCTGTGTACGATATGAATTGCACTCCTTGAAAACTGTAAATGCCGAAATGTTATTGTAATCTTCGTAAAAGGGAAGTCAATATACTTAAAAGGTTACTTGGGTACATCATCGTTCTTAATGTTTTGAAAGCTTTACCAACTAACCGAATTACGCTTTTACTTTTAGACAAAGCAGATGAGTTCTTTAAGGTAGCGGTGGCCACAAAGAGAATGTCGTCTACTTTATTATACAGCTTCGGTTGTCATCTCTATGCGGAATTTTCTGGTTATCTGCTTTGGCTATTGTAAATGTGGAAGAATGCGACAGTAAATTGAAGCGAAAACTAAATTAATTGTCGAAGATTTTGTTCTGTATACCTTCGTAAAAACGACTTTCAATGGAAATATTTTTGACTAAGTAATTATAAATACAAACACTTGATTAGTGCAAAATAAAATATTAAGGTACAAATAAATACATTTGCAGCTTCTGAGACTTTGTTAGATCATCTATTTGGCGTATATTTTACAAATTCCAATGTAAACTAGTTTTTGCAATTCCAGATCACCAGGATTTAGATTTTTACATCTTTCAAATTGTAATTAGCTGTTCATGTGATGCTATTGATTAGCGTGCCGACGATCAAAGCCGAAGGCTACATTTTTGAACTCTATCCATAGCCTTATAGTTTCCATTTTTTAACTTCTATATATATATATATATATACAGGGTGTCCCAAATTGAGTAGGATAGCATGGGTATCTTTCTTATTATTAATGATAGAGATCTGCTTAAATGGGCAAAGTTGTGTCATTTGGATAGCTTATTTAAATTCCGCATAGATACATTCTAAATTCCAAATGGTTTAGAAATTATTTAAAAAAAACTGAAAACTGCCAATTTCTTCGAAGTCGAATATTTTTCTTATAATAAAAGATACGAAAAAATGTTTCTTATAAAAGTTACTTAGTTCAATTGCGTGCACTTAAAAGTGATATTAAAATTAAATTCAAGATGGCGGTTATCGAGATATTAGCATCAACTTTCATATTTTAAATGGACGCCATATTGGATTTTAGATGGTTAGATAGCATATTTTTTCTCTTTTCAACGATGTATCACAACATATGTTTAAATGAAAAATTTACTGAAAATGATAATTTAAATTTTTATCAAGTAGGCATCATCAGATTTCTCTTAAACAAATGAAATTATAACAAACTGTCATGTTGAATTAGTGTATCTGTTGTACTAATAATTGGCATTTGTGTATTCTCTTTCCCAGTTATAAGTTGTGACATACTTATTCTATAAAATATTCAAATGGCAAATTTTTCAACAAGCGAACAATATCATATGTTTTGTACATACTTAAAATGTAATAAGAACAGTCGCCTTACTGCCGAAACATACTTAACAAACTTTCCCGAAAAAAGACAGCCAAACATTAAAATCTTTCAAAGATTGGACACAAATATGCAGCAGTATGGAAACATTGCAGATGAGGTGTTGACACACTGGCCTATGTGGAAGCTAATCCAAACATTTCAACAAGAAACCCAAGTAAATGTATCCAACTCTCAAGCATCAAGAATTTTAAAAAAGCATAAATATCACCCTTACAGATTTCACATTGCTCAAAACTTACAACCAAACGACTATCTCCGCAGATCAACATTTTGCAGATGGTTTATCAATCAAGTTAGGGAGAATGATGATTTTCTCAATCGCGTTTTTCTAACTGTGGAATATTTAATCGTCATAATGAACACTATTGGGCACAGGAAAACCCACGCATAACAGTTCCACACCGCAATCAAATTCGATTTGGATGTAATGTTTTTTGTGGTATATTGGGAAACGGTTTATTTGGTCCTATAATATTCGATGGAACCTTAACCTCTCAACGTATTTGGAAATGCTTCAAACATCTTTAGAAGATTTATTAGACGACCTACCTTTGGCACAAAATAATCAAATTTGGTATCAACAAGATGGCGCACCTCCACACAACGCTAGAGATGTTATTACCTACTTAAGTAACCGTTTTGGTGGCAGGGTAATCACGACCCACACACCTGTAAAATGGCCGCCTAGATCAGCAGACTTAACACCCCTGGATTTTTATTTATGGGGCACTTTAAAAGATAATGTATATGGAAGTAATTTCCAGTACAATAATGTAGATGAACTACGGGAAGCGGTTATGCAGTCAATAAACGGTCTTAATGGGATTACAGTACGACACGTAACAAAAAGTGTTCTAAAACGTTGCCGATTGTGTTTAAATCATAACGGTCAACATTTTGAACAATTGCTATGATTTATTAGTTGGTGTTTAATGTTATTCTAATGTTTTTTTCGTTTAATTTGTTTTAAAACTGATTTGTGTTTATGCCTACTTGATAAAAAATTTAAATTATTATTTTCAGTAAATTTTTTCATTTAAACATATGTTGTGATACATCGTTGGAAAGAGAAAAAAATATGCTATCTAACCATCTAAAAATCCAATATGGCGTCCATTTAAAATATGAAAGTTGATGCTAATATCTCGATAACCGCCATCTTGAATTTAATTTTAATATCACTTTTAAGTGCACACAATTGAACTAAGTAACTTTTATAAGAAACATTTTTTCGTATCTTTTATTATAACAAAAATATTCGACTTCAAAGAAATTGGCAGTATTCAGTTTTTTTTAAATAATTTCTAAACCATTTGGAATTTCGAATGTATCTATGCGGAATTTAAATAAGCTATCCAAATGACACAACTTTGCTCATTTAAGCAGATCTCTATCATTAATAATAAGAAAGATACCCATGCTATCCTACTCAATTTGGGACACCCTGTATATATATATATATATATATATATATATATATATATATATATATTGCCGTGAAATGTTGGGATTAGTTCTTAAATCGAGTCCCAGCGTTGGACCGTCATAAATTGCTAAAAAATATATAAAAAAAATTTTTACACTACCTTTTTGAAACGCCTCCTTATTTCTGCACACCCAGACTAGCTCAGCAATCGGCTTCTTTTTGAATACCTACCATCCTAAGTACCTTCCTTTCTCACAACCACGGTCAAATGAAATTACCACTCAAATAATGCAACAAAACATACAACCTTTTTATTTACACATATTAACAAGTTTCTATTATTAAGAAGATATTTACACATTGGTACACACAGTTTGATAAAAACTGTTACCATCTCAATCTTTAAAATTTTCAAAATTTTATGATTTTAATTATTTCAACAAATTTCTTTAAGACGAGTAGATGGGTCCGTTATTCAACCCTAGATTAATTTTATTGTGGTCTATTTTGAGCTCATTATAACCCAGTTTCTCTAAATGCTTTTAAACCTCGTATTTTCATTAAAATAAATTTAATGACCCGTTTACTCCTTACAACAACATTTAATATCATCAATAAACATTTTTAAAGAATCAATATTAATTGTCCTGTACATATACCCCTTTAAATGAGTTTTTATGGTAATAAATACACCCCCAACAAGTCAAAACACTCGAACACAAAAATAGCAGCACAAATGTTTAAGCAAAAAGCAGGAAATTAATTTTCTTTACCTGGAGTAGACTTCGTCCATTGTTACCTCAGGAGATGTGTACCAGAAACCCTCGTCGTTGTGTCCATATACTTAACGATTATATCTGGATCCAACTGATCCCCACATTCCAACTCTCGGCAACCACCTTTTATTCTACCCGGTTACTCGTCTTGTCCAAACTTAACATTATATACCAAGTACCATCCTATCATTCAATTGTATCTTGTAGTAACGGCACCTTTTGTAACCTTAGTACTCACTCGTGCAAATCACTTTTAATACTTTTATGGTCTGTTACAAACTGCTTTGCATACTTTAAATTAGGATGTTGTACCGAACAAACAATAATCAATACAACTCAGGAATCCGTACAAACAATTATGATGCATATCTAAGCGCGATATAAGATATCAGAGATATAAGAGAGCTTTAATATCCGACTCCGAGTATTTATGCGCTTTTCAATACCCCCCCATGGAACCTATTTCCATTGAAAAGCTTATTTTCTAAACCGATTCTCAAAAATTTTATCGTAACCAACTCCAATGGCTGAAAAATTCCCCGTTCGTCGTGAAGAAATTCGTTCGATACCCTCAATGTACGCGAGCTTCTCAAAAACTGCTATCCTTCGACCAATGATATTGCTTTGCCTCGTTATAACGTTTCACTTTCTAGCTACCTTTCTCCGTTCCACGCATATTTATTGTGTCATTTTAGAACTCCTCTTAAGCTACAGAAAATCGATATTGTTGTTAGCCTTCACATTTTCCCTTGTATTTTAGACGTGACTTGTAACCAACGCTTTCTCATACGCTTCTCTGTCTGTTCTACATTATAGATCTTTTATTTCACTCAATCTGCAAAGCACTTGTTATTTTAACAGCTTGTACATTGACAGTTACAAACAAAATTCTATAGAATTTTGTGCTAACGTTAGTTTAAGTTTCCTGAACCCCACATTTTAACTAACAGGTGTTTCTTCGAAGAATCCGTCCGTTTAAAATAACAATTCCGAGTTTAACCATTCTTAGGATTTGTAAAACGAACGTTTACGTTTCTTTAAATGGAAATCTGCGTTTAAATTATTGATTTTCTATACTTGAAAGCTCCGTTTCCTATCCCATGCGCTTGATTTAAAATTATTACAATTAATTTGCGTATCCTTGAGTTTTTTATGTACTATAAAACTTCTACCCGTTATGCAATTTTAATATTCTAATTTAGAATTACAAAATATGTTAATAACTGTCCGTCTTCACTATCTAAACTGATTAATTTGGCGCGTAAATGAATTGCTTTTATTTCCTATATACACCGTGGTTGAAATTTTATTATCTGGACTTATTTAACCTATAATTCCACGACAATAAATATATATATATATATATATATATATATATTATATAATCTTCAAGTTTTATTTGCTGATGAATATTAATTTAAAATTATATAATTTATTGAGGATTGCAGCAATTATGGAAGTCTACTCTTTATTCTATAACTCGAGCTTTCGAGAATTTATTTTTCTCTTCTTCAGGAGCAACTAAATACATATAATGGTAAACAAATAAATAAGTTTTGAAAGTTAGATACTTACAAATGCGAGGTTTGACTTAAATTAAAAATATTAATTCTAAATTACAAAAAATTGGTTTTCAAATTTTGAAGGTATAAATGTCAATACTAATGATCTAATTTAGACTGACATACACTTGCGATTAACTAATACCTGTTAGTTAGTTAATTATTTAAATACTTGTTATATGTTTAAAATTAATCCACGGAGTTAGTGTTTTTATATGACTAAAATCTAAATCTTGTAGTACGCATTGACATTGACATTTATACCTTCAAAATTTGAAAACCAATTTTTTGTAATTTAGAATTAATATTTTTAATTTAAGTCAAACCTCGCATTTGTAAGTATCTAACTTTCAAAACTTATTTATTTGTTTACCATTATATGTATTTAGTTGCTCCTGAAGAAGAGAAAAATAAATTCTCGAAAGCTCGAGTTATAGAATAAAGAGTAGACTTCCATAATTGCTGCAATCCTCAATAAATTATATAATTTTAAATATATATTATATGTATATAATATATATATATATATATAATATATATATATATATATATTGTAGTGTATAAGGGAGATACCAAGAGTTCTAAGGGTTGTTTAGTACAAGGTAGTATATGCCAAGCAAAATAATCCACATATTCGATCACATAAACTTAAAAATGTATGTTTGCCGTATTTTACGTATACTAAAGTGCCATTCAAAATGGTAGTTGAAATTAAGTGCCAAAAGGTAATATTGAAATGACTAAATGACGTAGTAAGATGTACAGTGCTCAAGGGTTTATACCGAGTTTGAATTTTAAAGGCCATTGAAAGTACATTTGCCGTCCAAAAACCGGATGCGTCTATGAATGTTTACTATCAACCACGCATCCAGGTTCAAGTGTGATTTATTTTGGTTTCATTTTAAATAGAATCAACTTTTGGACAATATTTGTAAGCTCAAAATTATTAGTTATAACAACTTCAAATATGATTGGTGAACTGTAAATATTTAGGACAAATAATAGAATTGTATGTGAATCGGGAAAGTGTAAAAGGACATGAACTATGGTATGTGCGACACAAACGAAATGTTAGGATGTTATTGGACGATTTAGTTATGTACTTTAAAAGTGTAGTAGGCAAGAAAGTTAAAATGGTCGCCTTGGAAAGCAAACAACGGGGATTATTTCGAAATTCATTTTGTAAAAAGACGTGTTTTTCAGACTGTGCTAATTTGTAAACAAGTTTAAAAGAAGTTAATAAAAGTATTTGATTTTAAAGAGTTTTGATTAAGTAAAGAGGGGTAAAGCAGCAACAGCAACGAAAGTAATAAGTGTAAAGAGTGGTGATTGTGCAACGGCGAAGCGACGGAAAATTATATAGATTTGGAGTGATATTGGGGTAGCGATATTAGGTAGCAGGACATCGAGAGGAATTATATAAAGGAAAGAAGTTGGATTTGGAGAGCGATTTATAGATTTGTAGCAGGACATCGGGAGGAAATATATAAAGGAAAGAAGTTGGATTTGGATAGCGATTTGTAGATTTGTAGCAGGACATCGAGAGGAAAATATACAAGGAACGAAGAGGGATTTAAATAGCGATATTAGGTAGCAGGACATCGAGAGGAATTATATAAAGGAAAGAAGTTGGATTTGGAGAGCGATTTATAGATTTGTAGCAGGACATCGGGAGAAAATATATAAAGGAAAGAAGTTGGATTTGGATAGCGATTTATAGATTTGTAGCAGGACATCGAGAGGAAAATATACAAGGAACGAAGAGGGATTTGGATAGCGATATTAGGTAGCAGGACATCGAGAGGAAACATATACAGGAAAGAAGTTGGTTTTGGATAGCGATTATTAGGTAGCGGAGCATAGAGCAATTTGAAGTAAGACGACGAGTAGATTTGGATAAGATACGAAGAAACGGACGGAGTAATTGAGAATACGAAGAGCGAAATTTAGGATAGCAACAATTGGTAGTGGAGGATTCGAAGCAGAAATTAGCACAGGGGAAGTTACAGCACTGGGTATTCAAAATTCTAAATTAGGGTTAATTATTTCAGGTATTGGGGGAGCAGCTATATTAAGAACAACACCTGGAGGCGGCACGAAACTTCAATCAGATAGGACAAAAGTGTAAAGACGCATACGGCGACAAGGATTTTGAGCCAGCAGTCAGAGCGGCCAAGAACGGAGTATAAACCAGGTGAGTGCTGATATATCTTAAAACGTCAAAAACAGTCACATAATTTTGGTAGTAATTTAATTTGGCACAAAGCAACGCTGATCGTAGTATAATTTTGGCATATACAAAAGTAGAGTAAAAAAATTTAGTACTAAAACAAAAGAGGTGTACTTTGTTTGGACTTTGCACATCTACTTATAACAGAACTCACTATAAGCAGTTGACCACCCTGAGATTTAAGAGCTTAAATAGTCGAGGCATTGAAATAAATAGTTAATTAAAGAACCAACCAAACGTTGCAAGTACGGGGCGTGCATTAGGTGTGCACATTACAAAAAAAGGCGCGACAAAAAGGGGTAAAATAAAATAAAAATTTTTTAAAAGAATATAGAATTGAGAGTGATTGAACACACAGTCAGTAAGTAAGTGAGAGAAGTGGGATTCAATAATAAAAAGGTGGCAAACCCAACGTGGGGCTGAAAAAAAGGCTAGATCGAGTGAAATTAGACAGAAATAATAGTAGGATACGGGATCCTGAGATTAGGTGGGGCCCGTAGTTTAGATATTTTCAGGCAAAGGAGTTCAAAAAAAGGCTGCAGAGATGACGGACCCAGAAATGAAACGGATTACGAGATCGGGACGGATATACGGAATTGAAGCAGAAATCACGACACAAAACGATGAAATTAGAACGCAAGACATAGAGTTAGACGCAGGGGGAGACATCCAGGAGATGGAGCTGAGGCAGACAGATCAGGAGGTGTTAGACATGGACACGGACCAGGCGACGGCACCGGAGGTAAGAGTAGCAGAAACTGCAGGGAACCAGGACATAATGCGGTTCCTAATGAATATGCAAGATAAAATTGAAACTTCACAGATGGAACAAAAAGAGGCAAATACGCATCTAACTAACAAAATAACGACTTTACATACGACTTTAACGAACCAAATTACAGATTCACACACTGAGTTGACTAACAAAATTACCGATTCACACACTGAGTTAACTAACAAAATTACCGATTCACACACCGAACTGAGGAACGAGTTTAGGACGGCACACGGAACTGACGGCCAAACTGAATTATACACAGGACTATCTACTCACGCAAATGCAAAACGTAAAGGACGACATAAGGACTGAGGTACACGAAAAGATAGACAGAATAGATGACAAATTAGAAAATACGCGGGTACAGATTCAGGGAGACTTGAACGCGACAAAAACTGACCTACGGACGGAAATTAAGACACGGGTAGAGACAGTAGAGGAGACGATGGTCAGTGGTTTTACGACATTAAATTCAGAAATACAAACATGTGACAAAAGACATTTGACAAACTACAGAAATTTAGGACAAACGTTAGAAACGATACAGAACGAAAATATGAACACTAAGACACAACTGGACGAAAAACTCGACGACAAAGTCACTGTATTAGAAAACCGGGTAGGACATGACGTAAGACAGATACAGGAAAAATTGGACGACCTAGAACGAAGGCGCATTGGACTGGACTACGGACAGCACATAAAATTCAACCGGGACGCGTTACCTAAATTTGAAGGACGGAGGACGGAACAGCCAATGGGGTTTTTAGACAGACTGGACGAAATCGTCGAAACGGAAAACGAAAGGACTAAATTACAGATAGTAGGGGCGACGTTGACAGGGAACGCGGAAAAGTGGCACAACATCATACGACGACAGTACGACACATACGCGGAATTTCGACGATTATTTGTGGAACAGTTCTGGAGCAACACGCACCAGACGGACATACGGACAAATTTAATTACGGGACACTACAGTAGGACACACGGGACACGCGAGGAATACGCAATCGACAAATTCAACCAGGCACAGCACTTGACACCTAAATTGGGCGAGGACGACATAGTTTTACTACTTGCGGGCCACATGGAACCGGAAGTGACGAAGATGGTCGTGGTACATAATGTAAAAACACTACGGGAATTTTTAGGCGTCATGAGAAACTTCGATTTAGCAACGGCACTGGAGGCAAAAACGCGGACAAGTTATTGGGATCAAAACCGGGGTTATAGGGAAGAAAACAGACGACATGCGTACCACGAACAGCGACACAACCACAGACAGGACAATTTCAATCACGAGCATCGACCCAGCTACCGACAGGACTATTTTAATCACGGACACCGAAATCACTGGGGACACGACGGAAACAGACGACCGTACTACAATAGGGAACACCGGGGGAACGACGTACAAGGACAAAATAGGTACCAGCACGACGACAACGCGGATGACGGCCGGATTACGGGGGGCGGAACACAGCACGGATATAGCCGGACGGACAGGGACGCTAACGTCCACCACATGACAACTAGCGCAAGGACTCAGGACACGGATAAAATTGAAGTGGTGCAGATACACGAGGCACCCTCAGGAGAAAAAAAAACGCCAATTTTTGGAAGAATGAATGTTTAGGATTAAAGATCGACGTAGGTTATAGTTTAAAAGACTTATTGTGAAATAATTATAATTTGAATAAAAAGAAACTTTTGTTTATTAATATTAGTTTAAGGGATTGTTTATATGTTGCTTTAGTTGATAGTGGTTCACAGTTGTCGCTGGTTGATGAGAAGGTGGTGATAAAACATGCTGATTTTTTAAGAAGCGATTGATGGGGTTAATTTATGGTCGGCAATGAATAAAAAGTTAACTACGATTTATAGGGTCATCCGTGTACCAATATTTGTAGGGGATAAAAAGGCAGGAGAGGCAGAGTTTTTAATTACAAAGGGGTTGCAGCTAGATTTCATATTAGGAATGGATTTTATAGAGGATTTTGGATTGAATATAGATGGTAAGGATAGGTCGATTCGAATATTTGATAAAGATAAGTTATGGATGGTGTCTACGGTTAGTGAGGAAAATAGGAATGGAAATAATATAGATAAGTCAGGATTAGGAATGGATAGGACAAGTGATTATAGACAGGTTAAAGTACGATTATGTAATATGTTTGCGAGATTAATTAATGATGAACAGATTGGAAAAGTGAGTATTGAGATAAAGGCGAAGCTAGGAGATTTATTTAATAAATATATAGGGTTATTTAATGAAGAGCCAAGATTTGCGAGGCGATATATGCATAAGTTAGAAGTCACGGAAGACAACGGGTTTAATACAAAGGTGTATCCAATTCCGTTTGCTATTAGAAATAGGGTTAAAGCCGAGATTAACAAGATGTTACGAGAAGGAATCATAGAACCAGCAAAAACTCCATATGTGAACCCGGTAGTTATTGTACCTAAACCCAACAAAAGGGATATTAGGATTTGTTTGCATGCGACGGAAAGTTTAGTTTTTGTTTTTTTTGTTTTGATTTAGTTTATAGTGTAGGTTAGTATATAGCGTAGTTAGACAGGCATGTTGAGAAAGACAAATAGGGGTTGAATAATTACAATATGTAGAAATACGAGAGGGGGTTTTTGTAGAAATACGAGAGGGGGTTTGATTTTAAATAAAATTAGAAATTATGCATACCAGGAAAGAGTAAAACCGACGAAATTTCAAATTTCATTCAAAATCAGTGGGGCCAAATGTAGTGTATAAGAGAGATACCAAGAGTTCTATGGGTTGTTTAGTACAAGGTGATATATGCCAATCAAAATAATCCACATATTGGATCACATAAACTTAAAAATGTATGTTTGCCGTATTTTACGTATACTAAAGTGCCATTCAAAATGGTAGTTGAAATTAAGTGCCAAAAGGTAATATTGAAATGACTAAATGACGTAGTAAGATGTACAGTGCTCAAGGGTTTATACCGAGTTTGAATTTTAAAGGCCATTGAAAGTACATTTGCCGTCCAAAAACCGGATGCGTCTATGAATGTTTACTATCAACCACGCATCCAGGTTCAAGTGTGATTTATTTTGGTTTCATTTTAAATAGAATCAACTTTTGGACAATATTTGTAAGCTCAAAATTATTAGTTATAACAACTTCAAATATGATTGGTGAACTGTAAATATTTAGGACAAATAATAGAATTGTATGTGAATCGGGAAAGTGTAAAAGGACATGAACTATGGTATGTGCGACACAAACGAAATGTTAGGATGTTATTGGACGATTTAGTTATGTACTTTAAAAGTGTAGTAGGCAAGAAAGTTAAAATGGTCGCCTTGGAAAGCAAACGGGGATTATTTCGAAATTCATTTTGTAAAAAGACGTGTTTTTCAGACTGTGCTAATTTGTAAACAAGTTTAAAAGAAGTTAATAAAAGTATTTGATTTTAAAGAGTTTTGATTAAGTAAAGAGGGGTAAAGCAGCAACAGCAACGAAAGTAATAAGTGTAAAGAGTGGTGATTGTGCAACGGCGAAGCGACGGAAAATTATATAGATTTGGAGTGATATTGGGGTAGCGATATTAGGTAGCAGGACATCGAGAGGAATTATATAAAGGAAAGAAGTTGGATTTGGAGAGCGATTTATAGATTTGTAGCAGGACATCGGGAGGAAATATATAAAGGAAAGAAGTTGGATTTGGATAGCGATTTATAGATTTGTAGCAGGACATCGAGAGGAAAATATACAAGGAACGAAGAGGGATTTGGATAGAGATATTAGGTAGCAGGACATCGAGAGGAAACATATACAGGAAAGAAGTTGGTTTTGGATAGCGATTATTAGGTAGCGGAGCATAGAGCAATTTGAAGTAAGACGACGAGTAGATTTGGATAAGATACGAAGAAACGGACGGAGTAATTGAGAATACGAAGAGCGAAATTTAGGATAGCAACAATTGGTAGTGGAGGATTCGAAGCAGAAATTAGCACAGGGGAAGTTACAGCACTGGGTATTCAAAATTCTAAATTAGGGTTAATTATTTCAGGTATTGGGGGAGCAGCTAAATTAAGAACAACACCTGGAGGCGGCACGAAACTTCAATCAGATAGGACAAAAGTGTAAAGACGCATACGGCGACAAGGATTTTGAGCCAGCAGTCAGAGCGGCCAAGAACGGAGTATAAACCAGGTGAGTGCTGATATATCTTAAAACGTCAAAAACAGTCACATAATTTTGGTAGTAATTTAATTTGGCACAAAGCAACGCTGATCGTAGTATAATTTTGGCATATACAAAAGTAGAGTAAAAAAATTTATACTAAAACAAATGAGGTGCACTTTGTTTGGACTTTGCACATCTACTTATAACAGAACTCACTATAAGTAGTTGACCACCCTGAAATTTAAGAGCTTAAATAGTCGAGGCATTGAAATAAATAGTTAATTAAAGAACCAACCAAACGTTGCAAGTATGGGGCGTGCATTAGGTGTGCACATTACAAAAAAAGGCGCGACAAAAAGGGGTAAAATAAAATAAAAAATTTTTAAAAGAATATAGAATTGAGAGTGATTGAACACACAGTCAGTAAGTAAGTGAGAGAAGTGGGATTCAATAATATATATATATATATATATATATATATATATATATATATATATATAGTTGGTATGTTTCTTGACCTTTTGTTTATCAAATCAATAAAAATATTCTTGGGATATAGGGCATTTATTAAAATATAAAATTATATCAACATATTACGCGGATCAGTCTTATTGACCTTGATCACATATTAAAAATCTAAAAAATATATATATAGTTAATTAATAAAACTTACAAAATCTTACGTGTTATTTACATATTGTTTTGCATTGTACTAAACTATAATGAATGGTGAAATTTATAATAGTGTTAATATGTCCAAGCAGTATCAGTATAGATAAGATTATTTTTACATAAAGATGTGTTCATTCCTATATATTTGATTATTATTTAGTACATTTGTAAAAGTTTAATAAAAATTTTCTTTTTATATGTATAGGGTGTTTTACTTAAATTATGTTAGTTCATCATAATATCAAATTAATTATAAATTATATATTATAAATATTATAAATTATAAATAAATTATAAATAAATTATAAAAATTAAACGGCTTTATTATTAATGTTAGTCATTCTTTGAAATATACTACTATTGAACAAAAAGAATTCATCGAAGCCGTAAAATTATGCCTACAATCTACATGTTTCACCTTTGATAACAAAATATACTCTCAAATTCATGGAACTGCTATGGGATCACCCTTATTTTCTCCAATAGTTAACCTTGTAATGGAAGAACTCGAGAATAATGTTATACCATCATTGTCATACAAACCAAAATTTTATAAAAGATATATTGACGATATTATTATGTATACCACAAACAAAAGTTTACTGAAACCTTAAATAAATTTAATAACTTCCATCCAAGATTACAATGTACAACAGAACAAGAAATTAATAATACCATTCACTACTTAGATATTGAAATAAAAAGAAATAGCAACGGAAGCATTCGCACCAGCTGGTATAATAAAAAAGTTTGGACCGGAAGATATATAAATTACAACTCTAATACGCCCGTTAGTTATAAAATAAACATGATTAAAAACTTAATAAACAGAGCTATGAAATTTACCCACCCCATCAATAGATCAAATAAACTCCAATTAGTAAAAGATACATTAAAACAAAATGGATACCCACAAAATTTTTTTAATCCCATCATAAAAGAATGCATACATTTCATATATAATAAACCTAGAATAAAAAATAACAACAAAATAGAACAAAAAACAAATTATGTAAGCATAAAATACTATAAACAGCTATCACACAAAATTCAAAATTGTTTAAAACACTATAATATAAAATTAGTTCATAAACCCAATAATAGTAACAACGCCCTATTTACAAAATTCAAACCACCAACTCCTATAAAAAATAGAACCCATTGTGTATATAAAATAGACTGTACAGGATGCAATAGCTCATACATCGGTAACACAAAACAATATCTTGAAAAAAAATCTATGAACATAAATACTCCGTTCGAATGCATAAAAGAGATACGGCTTTCACTAACCACGCCTTAAATGAAATGCATAAATTCGACTTCGAAAATACTAATATAATAGACACAGAAAAAAATGATACCAAACGAAAAACACTGGAAATAATTCACATCCAACGACAAACCAATAGCATAAACTGTAATACCGATCATGAACATTTCACACACATATACCACAATTTTATACACAAATAATATTAAATCATTCAAAAGACAAATTATATATCTAGACAATTTTTATCTTTATTTTTAAATTATCAATAGTGTAATTTTATTATTTATTTTATTTATGTTCATACTATTTATATTTATTTTATTTATATTTATATTATTTATATTTATTTTATTTATATTATTTATATTCATTTATTTTATTTATATTTGTATTAGTTATATTTATTTAGTATATGTATATTTATTGTTATTTTTATTGTTAGATTATTTTATTTTATTGCATTTTATATTTTACACTTGTGTTATATTTCAAGTACTTTATTTTTGTTTTATTCTTATTCTGTTGTTATATTAATTTTGAATTTTTAGTAGTTAATTGTTCATACATTAATATAACAATAACATAGAACAACAGAAACATACACGATTATCTTACATAATAATTTTTAAACTATAATACATTAAATAAATTATAAAATTTCACATAATTTTAAAAAATAATTATAAAGAATGACTAACATTAATAATAAAGCCGTTTAATTTTTATATTATGATTCTAACTAACATAATTTAAGTAAAACACCCTATACATATAAAAAGAAAATTTTTATTAAACTTTTACAAATGTACTAAATAGTAATCAAATATATAGGAATGAACACATCTTTACTTTTACTGCTTGGACATATTAACACTATTATAAATTTCACCATTCATTATAGTCTAGTACAATGCAAAACAATATGTAAATAACACGTAAGATTTTGTAAGTTTTATTAATTAACTATATATATATATATATATATATATATATATATATATTTTTAATATGTGATCAAGGTCAATAAGACTGAAACGCGTAATATGTTGATATAAAGAAAGAAGAATTAAAATATACCAACATCGGGGCATCCTTTGTTGTAGTAAATGAGTGCAGCTGGAATAACGAATTTTGCAGATCAGTTAATTGGTGACGTATAAGGTATTCGTAGTTGTAGAGCAATTGAAACAATTAGTGGTTGAAGTAGTTTCCATAAGAGTTTTCCTAAAACTAGGGGAAAAACATTATTGTATTTTATACTAAAACATATATTTATTAGGTACTCACTGAAAGCGGTCGAGGCAACTTTGTGTATCCTGTTTCCAATCCTGTACACCCAGACACATTCAACGGAGTTACAGGTATAAAAGTTAATGTTATCTACTCTTTATATTTAAGTAATTTGGAATAAATTAAATTTCAAACGTTAACTAGAATAAATAATTGCAGAACAGATTTATCAATCTTTGTTTAATCGGTATACGTAAGCACAACTTAGAGGTTAAGTTGAGTGTGATCGCATACGCTTTAGGCGCTTGTGTTTCAATACCTGTAAGGGGACAAAGAACCTACTTCTCCTTACAGAGTTAAAATACTAGATTCAGTTTCCCCGAGAGAGAGTTTCAAAAAGCCGTGGCATAATTGAATTGAAAGAGTATAAATTTAATCATTTACAGACTAACACCATATTACAGGTTGCACCTATTATTTTTACTCGTACATTAAAGCAGCATTTCACATAAAATATCAACATACATAACATAATATATATATATATATATATATATATATATTGTCGTGGAATTATAGATTAAATAAATCCAGATAATAAAATTTCAACCACGGTGTATATAGGAAATGAGAGCAATTTATTTACGCGCCAAATTAATCAGTTTAGATAGTGAAAACGGACAGTTATTAACATATTTTGTAATTCTAAATTAGAATATTAAAATTGCATAACGGGTAGAAGTTTTAGAGTACATAAAAAACTCAAGGATACGCAAATTAATTGTAATAATTTTAAATCAAGCGCATGGGATAGGAAACTGAGCTTTCAAGTATAGAAAATCAATAATTTAAACGCAGATTTCCATTTAAAGAAACGTAAACGTTCGTTTTACAAATCCTAAGAATGGTTAAACTCGGAATTGTTATTTTAAACGGACGGTTGCTTCGAAGAAACACCTGTTAGTTAAAATGTGGGGTTCAGGAAATTTAAACTAACGTTAGCACAAAATTCTATAGAATTTTGTTTGTAACTGTCAATGTATAAGCTGCTAAAATAACAAGTGCTTTGCAGATTGAGTGAAATAAAAGATCTATAATGTAGAACAGACAGAGAAGCGTATAAGAAAGCGTTGGTTACAAGTCACGTCTAAAATACAAGGGGAAATGTGAAGACTAACAACAATATCGATTTTCTGTAGCTTAAGAGGAGTTCTAAAAATACACAATAAATATGCGTGGAACGGAGAAAGGTAGCTAGAAGGTGAAACGTTATAACGGGGCAAAGCAATATCATTGGTAGAAGGATAGCAGTTTTCGAGAAGCTCGCGTACGTTGAGGGTATCGAACGAATTTCTATGTAACTTCACGACGAACGGGGAATTTTTCAGCCGTTGGAGTTGGTTACGATAAAATTTTTGAGAATCAGTTTAGAAAATAAGCTTTTCAATGGAAATAGGTTCCATGGGGGGTATTGAAAAGCGTATAAATACTCGGAGTCGGATATTAAAGCTCTCTTATATCTCTGATATCTTATATCGCGCTTAGATATCCAACGTAATTGCTTGCACGGAATCCTGAGTTGTATTGATTATTGTTTGTTCGGTACAACATCCTAATTTAAAGTATGCAAAGCAGTTTGTAACGGACCATAAAAGTATTAAAAGTGATTTGCACGAGTGAGTACTAAGGTTACAAAAGGTGCCGTTACTACAAGATACAATTGAATGATAGGATGGTACTTGGTATAGAATGTTAAGTTTGGACAAGACGAGTAACCGGGCAGAATAAAAGGTGGTTGCCGAGAGTTGGAAAGTGGGGATCAGTTGGATCCAGACATAACCGTTAAGTATATGGACACAACGACGAGGGTTTCTGGTACACATCTCCTGAGGTAACAATGGACGAAGTCTACTCCAGGTAAAGAAAATTAATTTCCTGCTTTTTGCTTAAACATTTGTGCTGCTATTTTTGTGTTTGAGTGTTTTGACTTGTTGGGGGTGTATTTATTACCATAAAAACTCATTTAAAGGGGTATATGTACAGGACAATTAATATTGATTCTTTAAAAATGTTTATTGATGATATAAAATGTTGTTGTAAGGAGTAAACGGGTCTTTATGTAAAAATAATCTTATCTATACTGATACTGCTTGGACATATTAATAGGGCTGGGTCGGCGTATCGATATATCGATACGTATCGATACGACCCCCGTATCGACCCCCCCGATACAGCAAAAAATAAATATCGATATATCGATACTCGATATATATCGATACGTATCGATATTCGATACGCCAAAAGCCGTATCGCCCTCCCCTATATATATATATATATATATATATATATATACTTATTTTACTTATTTCACAAAATTGAACTTGAAACTACAATTATTTTGATAACAAAAAATCTTAAGTGAAAGATCGAATTGTCAGTAAATGCATTATTTTACAACGATCTTGTGATTTTATTCCCAAAGAAAGAGTAGATAAATTTTCGATGTCTAATCGATTCGTACCGATACTTAATCTACACATCTAAACGTTCCGATACGAATCGCTACATATATCTATACTTTTCGATACGAATCGATACGTATCGATACGCACCGATACGCATCGATACGAATCGATACGTATCGATATGCATCGATACGCACCGATACGCATCGATGCATATCGATACGCATCGATACGTATCGATACGCATCGATACGTATCGATACGTATCGATATATATCGATATTCGATATATCGATACATATCGATATAGAATATGTATCGATATTCGATACGCAAAATCCCGTATCGCCCACCCCTACATATTAACACTATTATAAATTTCACCATTCATTATAGTCTAGTACAATGCAAAACAATATGTAAATAACACGTAAGATTTTGTAAGTTTTATTAATTAACTATATATATATATATATATTTTAGATTTTTAATATGTGATCAAGGTCCATAAGACTGAAACGCGTAATATGTTGATATAATTTTATATTTTAATAAATGACCTATATCCCAAGAATATTTTTATTGATTATATATATATATATATATATATATATATATATATTTTGATATTTCTTGACCTTTATTTAAAATATAAAAATTTTCTTTTCTTGGGAAATAGGTCATTTATTAAAACATTTATTCTTCTCACTTAAATAATATGTAATACTAAAACATGACGCGTTTCGGTTATCATAAACCTTGGTCACATGTAATAAAAATTCCTGTAAGTTTCTAAAATATCTTAAACTATTAAAATGTATTATAATTAAAACTTACTTGGTAACATTATTTTAAATCTATTTGCATGTTGTAAAATCTAATAACTAATAGCTAAACTAATCAATTTTATTTAATATATCCTAGGCAGTTAAACAAGTTATCAAATAACATTAGTGTTATCTGAAGTGATACGAATTTGTATTAATTATTTTATACTTTACTTAATAATAAATCTTAATATTTTTATATACAGAGTGAATGTTAGAATAAGTACTTTTTAAGATGATTTACCATTAAGCAAGAAATAAGCACCAAAAACAGTATATTAACTATGTAATTATTAATTATGAATAATATTGTTATAAATTTTAGTGAAATGTTCAATGTCCGTTTTATTATTTATACTGTTTATGTTCCGTTGAATGAATAATTTCTAATGTACTACGTTTATTTTCGTTTTGTTCTACGTTAATTACACTTGGATTTTCAAAATCAAAGTTATGCATGTGGTCCAATGCATGATTTGCCAGTGCTGTGTTTCTTTTATGTGTTTTAATAGAATATTGGTGTTCATAAATTCTACGGTGTAAATATTGTTTCGTATTTCCGATATATGAACCGTTACAGTTTTACAGTTTATTTTATAGATACAATTAGTTTTGTCTGTAATTGGTGTTAGCGGTTTCAATTTTGTAAAAATTATTGTTATTATTGTTAGGTTTGTGAACAACTTTTATTTCGTATTTTTAAACATTGTTGAATTTTATTGGATACTGTTGGGTGATATTTTATACTAACATAATTTTCTTGTTCTTTTTGGTTTGTTTTTGGTGGATTGTATATTGCGTGGATTGTTTCCTTTATGATTGGTGTGACAAATTTATGTGGGTATCCGTTCTGTTTTAAAGTTGTTTTAATTAATTTAATTAAAACAACTTTAAAACAGAACGGATACCCACATAAATTTTAATTAATTTTAATTAATTTAATTAAAACAACTTTAAAACAGAACGGATACCCACATAAATTTGTCACACCAATCATAAAGGAAACAATCCACGCAATATACAATCCACCAAAA
This sequence comes from Platerodrilus igneus, assembly GCA_036346225.1. Classification (NCBI taxonomy): domain Eukaryota; kingdom Metazoa; phylum Arthropoda; class Insecta; order Coleoptera; family Lycidae; genus Platerodrilus; species Platerodrilus igneus. Next base: position 857,498 of record JARFIW010001116.1, read on the forward strand.
AACAAACCAAAAAAAGAACAAGAAAATTATGTTAGTATAAAATATCACCCAACAGTATCCAATAAAATTCAACAATGTTTAAAAAAATACGAAATAAAAGTTGTTCACAAACCTAACAATAATAACAATAATTTTTTTACAAAATTGAAACCGCTAACACCAATTACAGACAAAACTAATTGTATCTATAAAATAAACTGTAAAACTGTAACGGTTCATATATCGGAAATACGAAACAATATTTACACCGTAGAATTTATGAACACCAATATTCTATTAAAACACATAAAAGAAACACAGCACTAGCAAATCATGCATTGGACCACATGCATAACTTTGATTTTGAAAATCCAAGTGTAATTAACGTAGAACAAAACGAAAATAAACGTAGTACATTAGAAATTATTCACATTCAACGGAACATAAACAGTATAAATAATAAAACGGACATTGAACATTTCACTAAAATTTATAACAATATTATTCATAATTAATAATTACATAGTTAATATACTGTTTTTTGGTGCTTATTTCTTGCTTAATGGTAAATCATCTTAAAAAAGTACTTATTCTAACATTCACTCTGTATATAAAAATATTAAGATTTATTATTAAGTAAAGTATAAAATAATTAATACAAATTGTATCACTTCAGATAACACTAATGTTATTTGATAACTTGTTTAACTGCCTAGGATATATTAAATAAAATTGATTAGTTTAGCTATTAGTTATTAGATTTTACAACATGCAAATAGATTTAAAATAATGTTACCAAGTAAGTTTTAATTATAATACATTTTAATAGTTTAAGATATTTTAGAAACTTACAGGAATTTTTATTACATGTGACCAAGGTTTATGATAACCGAAACGCGTTATGTTTTAGTATTACATATTATTTAAGTGAGAAGAATAAATGTTTTAATAAATGACCTATTTCCCAAGAAAAGAAAATTTTATATATATATATATATATATATATATATATATATATTGATATGATAACGCTACACGTCGATATAATTATATTCTCAGTCTCCTTCTGATCACCACCGCTCTGTGTATTTTAATATCCTAAAATTTAAATATGCCACGACTAGCCCAGTTTAATTCACGTATAAAATAAATTTTTGATGATTCTATATAAAATATTCAGGCATAAAATATGATCAATGTTCAAAAAAAATATAATGATGAAATAATGCCTTATGCTAGATAGTTCTGACCTGTAGTTTTCCTTGTGCGTCTTTCTGCTTCGTGTTGTAGATCAGTAACCCAATATCACATTCAGTTAAGTTGCTCCATTCAATTTATTTAGTTTCCGAGTTTTACCCCGTTCAATAAATAATCTGGTATTTTCTTAATCTCCCTTAGCTTTCTTAATGTCATTTAGATTCACGTGATCTCCCTTAAGTTCTCGTAACTTAGAGTTTCGTAATCTCACTTAGAGTTTCGTACTGTTTTTGTAATCTCACTTAGAGTTTCGTACTGTTACTTAGAACCCTAAATTATAAATATTTAACCTAAATTAATTAATAAACTTCTACTCACGTTTTTCAGCAAACGCTAAAACTTGTCTCATATATTTTCACTATAATTTATTTTAAAATATTATAACACCACTTTTCACAAAAATATGATCATTTAATTTGAATTTTTATTCGACGCGTAAATTCTTGAGTATTAGTGATGCAGCTTCTGCTTGGCTCAAACTAAGACTGCTTATCACATTCGAGTGTTATATAGTCTACGCCCCGTCTAAAAATTCATTCGTTATCTGAACTTGGCGCGTAATTTCACTTATGGCTTTTGTTTGTCTAACTAATACTTTAGGATTTGTATTAACTTCATGCAAAAAATCACGTAGACAAAGTGACGTAAATAAACATATTTCTGTTTACGTTTTGCGTTTCTAAAACGTATTTGTTTCTAAAGATGCGTTTCTTAACAGGACACTATGTTATCTCGCATGTTTCGTGTGAATGGAATTATGATTTTCTAGGTTTTTACTGCATTTAACGCGTATTGATTTACAATTTATGAATATATTTGGTTTAATACAAGTTTGATTGCGTGCAGAGTTATTTCTTTTGCTGAATGTGTGCTTATTGTTGAATGATATGCTTCCTGACATTAATTAAAGTCAACTGCGATCCTTATACAGGGTGTTAAATGCTTGCTCTTTGAATAATATACAAATTACGTATTTGTCATGCTAAATAAATGTGGTTTTCTAACTCCTAGTACTATTTACATGTACTGTGTAACCATTATGACTTTGGGCGTTTCTAAATTAGTGATATGATACAGATACAGCAAATTGTAAAATTAGAAATTTCTGACTTCCCTTCCTTTCTAACTTTTCTTTGCCTGTCTAGGTCAACAGAAATAATAAAATGTATGAAATGAAATCAAACACAGCAATATCACAAAACATTTTACAGCATAATATTTTTCAGGCATAAAATTATTCCTAACAAGTACCAATTTATATAATTATCAAAATGTTCCTCACCATATTTAGGTTTAAATTTACAGAACTCAAATTTCTTCTTTTGTGAATAGTTTACATTTACATTTACATTTTATTCCCACGCTTATAAGATTTGTTTTGGCCAAAAAAATCCTTGAGAGATAGTCTATAAAAAAGTCGGAATGTTTCGAACGCTGATCACAAACTTTCCTATAAATATCTTAGACCCTTTTTTTACAGGTATGAATGGGTGTATAACAGAGTCTAAACAAAACTCTGGCGGGACTAGCGTTGACTTTTTGTGGTTGCGGTAAATTGCAAAAGACTATATCTCAGGGGTTTTTACTCGTAGATATTTTGAGAAGTTAAATTTTACCCAGGCAAATTATAGGAACGTAATTAGGAACATGATAAAAGAAAATACCTTAACATAACATATATTGACGTTTAGTTAACAACATTTTAAAAAAACAACCAAATTTTCATGCGACAAAATCACTGTAGTATATTTATCTACACTCCCATAATTTTAAAATTGTCTTAAACTTCACCAGATAAGATATTAGAAAAACTAAAATTATTATTGTACTTAGACACAATTTCAAGTTAACGTTCTAAGTAAAAAGAAATCATAAATACGCTTTGTTGTATTTAACTTAGTTAAGAGAACTTGAATTAAACATTTAAATTGAACATAACCTCAAAATCCACAAAAAGGTTTTATGAAAGCTTTTATGGTTACACCTGTAAGATTATACCAGGAAAGCAAAGGTAATATTAAATTAGTTAGGATAATAGGTAAGTAAAAGTATAACTTTATATTTTACTTGCATTATTTTTTTAGATATTTGAGATTTAAAATGTAACACATGCACATTGTCCGTCACAAAAGTAAATAAGATAAAACTCATACCTGTATTTATGAAAAATGAAAGAAACGTATATTTAAGTATTGAGCTCCCGCTTGTACAGAACTATAGAGGTGTCAGTTTCTTCTTATTGCTTGTTAAGACGAACACCATCCATATTTAGTTTAACCTCAAACTTCAAATCTGTAAGAACCAAACCTTTGTTCCACGGCCATATGCTTTGTTAACGGACATTTAATTTATTTTAGAAGGTAAATAAACGGCAACATAAAATTCTTGTACGATAATAGATATTTGCAAGTTGTAGAATTAATGCATTAGGCTTAGATAGCCTAGCATGTATAGTTAAAAACTTCACCAGAGAGCACTTCATCAAAGAATATTTCACCAAAGATTACTTTATCAGAGAATATTTTACCAGAGAACGCTTCACCAGAAAACGCTTCACCAGAGAACGCTCCACCAGAGAATTTCACCAGAAAACCCTAAAAAATAAACGTGTTGCAAAAACGAAATATTGTAATACGCCACGAGGAACCGTCTGAAAGTTTATCTGTTAACAACTTACCATTCCTGCTCATTTTGGAGGGGTAATTTAGGTAGACTTTCTCTGTACACATTTTACTAGTATTCTAAAACGATACTTTTGTGTTACAACAAGAATAAAAAAAAAGACACCTTTTACATACCAGGTACGACATCTTGGCCTTAAAAAGGACATCTTTGTCGGGAAACGGCATGTGCACTAAAAGGCAGTCAGATATCAAGAACACGAAAATTTATTCTGATTTAAAGATAACCACACATTTTGAGAGAGGGACAATGACAAATTCATGTATACACCAGTTGTGTATTTATGGACATCATTCAGAGGTTTACCAAATAGAAAATTACATATGATCATAATTATTTATATTATTTATACAAAAGGAGAAACATTAAATTAAAACTAAAGATCAACGTATTTAGTATATTATTTTATAATACTAAAGGGAAATGTTACACAAATCAAAACTAACTTGTGATTGTAAACGGTATTAATATAAAATTAAGATGAAGAAATGCGTGTATAAAGAAGGAAGTGGGACCTCAATGTAACATGGCGAAGCAACGGCAAATTAAAATGTTACAATCCATAAAAAAATATTATACGAATAAGACTTTTTTATCTTAATTTAAATGACAGATACTCAAATATCGGTTACAAACAAAATATTCTAAAAGTAATACTTGCAAAAATCCAAAACAACGCTTAATCAATACGTAATTAGCAGTATTAAGTATCTTCTGCTTATATTTTTAAATTTTACCTTGTGCTAAGTACAGATGACGCATCCTATCTCTATTCCTCTCGAAATTTCGAAAACACGTTTTCTAATCAATAGTAATGCGAAGGATAATAAATAATTCCTACCGATTTTAAGAGTTTTTTAATGTTCATGCGTCTTCTTAGAATAAACGTTTTTTTATTAATTAGATATTTACGTTGTTCTAACTACAGATGACGCATCCTTTCTCTATTTATCTCGAAATTTCGAGACCATGTTTTATTTAAAATTAAATTTATGTTATGCAGAGTCTGGCTAATTATTTTAAAGCTCTAACAGCTTTGATTGCTGTATCAATGGGTTTTGCACATGCAGAAAGACCGGCATTGTTAATGATTGTAAAAGAAAATATTTGTTTTTGCAATAAACTAACACGTGGTTACAATACACATAATTATTTATTTTTATGCACGAAAAGTGCATTTTTTTATTACAAACGAATGGTTTTGTATTTATTTTAGAGTGATTATTTACAAGCACGGAATTGTGTTTTTTGTTTTTCAGATTATTTCTTTATGATTAATTATTTTTACATATTCGGCCTACATTTTATACAGGGCTGGATTATCGATTTAAAATTGGGGTTTTTTAATACACGGGAACTGTGCCTTTCACTATTGCACATTAATTGCTATGTATTTACGATACGCTTATAGTATACAGGGTGTAACCATGAATTTTAGGATTCTTAAATATTGACGTAATAAGAGGTCACGAGAGGTTATTGAAACCCAAATTTCACAAATAAATCCCACCAAAATATAATATAATCCGGAAAAATAAAAATTTCCTTAAATTCATCATTAGGCCCTGTACAATTCAAGCGTGCTTTCCATTCATTGCGGTACAAGCGAAAATTTAATTTCACGTATATAAATAATCACCCTGTACGATATAAGCGTATTGTAGACAAATAGCAAGTAATGTAAGTTGTAAATGTGAAAATAATTAATTGTAAGATACCGTAAAATGCATCATTTTAAGATAAATACAAAGCTATTTATTTTCACTTATTAAATATCAATACATTTCTGACAAAAATACTTTTGATCTACTGTAAATAGCACTAGCTTTATGCAGTTTGCTTAAGAAACTACAATCAACCTGTATTTTTAACCCCAATTTTAATAAATTTTGTAAACGGAAACATGAAAGCAAATATTTTTATAAAATGCAACCCGTTTTGCAAAAAAGCAATTAAAGTTTAAATTAATTACCCCTTGCATTATAGAAACCTATTATAAATAGAGAATTTTTTAGAATATTGGGAATATAAAGAGATGAGTCATCGATATTTAGAACTACGTAAATATATAATTAATAAATGAGACATTTTATTTCAAGAAGCGGCTCGATCATTGAAAACCCTATAAAATCCAAGAAATAGCCGATAAAATTGATTAGCTTTTGCAATAGTATGTGACGCCACAATAATAGTATATGTGATAAACAAGAAGAGGCAGCGCGCATCAGGAATAACCGAAACTAGATAACAAGGTAATAAAGCTCGACACATTTGAACGCTAATGAGGATTTCCAAAAAAAATACGTAAAGTAAGCCTATATTATTTAGAACGAAATCGCCCTAATTCTACAACATTATGAAAACAGATAAAATCGTGATATAAGGAAGCGTTAATTATAAACCGGGATTCATTCGTAGATTGATTTGATGATTCGATTCTTAAATGCGATCGCAAAATGTTATTTTAAGTCGCGAGCTGTTGCTTTGCGAAGATGATATTTGAAGCATGCAGTAAGCATACCGTAATTTAATAATTATTATGTTACAATGTATATAGAAGTGATGTTTTTAAATGCAAATTATATATAAAAATGGAATTATTAATTACGATGAAGAGGGAAAATTCTTCGAGATAACACTATTTTAAAAATTTTATTAAATAATGAAAGAAAGATTTAAGCAAAATGTACTTTTGTAACTACTCTTTGAAATGAGGATTTTAAATATGGAAAATTTTGTAAGCTGATTTGGATATCAATTTTGTGGATTCTGCAAGTATTACTTTTAAATTTATTTTTAACTGATATTGGAGTATTTGTATTTAACTTGAGGTAGAATAATAAGTGTTAATCATATAATAATTATTTTTGTAAGGGATTTTTACCAGGAAAATTTGTGCTCGGAGTTCAAAACACTCTGACCTTTTAAGAGATTATCTGTCAAAGGATTTTTTGGCCAAACAAACCTTACAAGCGTAGCAATAAATATTGCCAGGTAAACCATCCATAAAAGAAAAATTTAGTTCTGTAAATTTATAATAAGGTAAGGAACAATTTCTTTTTTTATATAAGAAGTACTTCTTAAAAATTATTTTATGTTTGAGAGAAACGATGTTTTAAATACTTTTGCATGAGAGAAAATATTTCATACTGTATAAATGCTTTGTGATATTGCTGTGCTTGATTTCATTTTGAAAAACTCCAACATTTCCGTTCAACTAGCCAGACAAGATTAGAAAGGAAGGTAAGTGAACAATTTCAAGTTTTTCAAATTACTGTGTCTGTATTACAGCACTGTTTTAGTAACGCTCCCAACGCGAGGCCAATTTCATATCACACTTTTAGCGACACTGTACGCGGGCCTTGTCACAGCACTCTTTTAGTGGCGCCCCAACGTGCGGCCCTTTTCACAGCAGTATATTTATTTTTGTTGTACGCAAATTCAGGAAAAATCTTGTCTTTATATATTACTGTGAATGTTCGGATACAGTCCCCGTGACCAATCCAAATGCAAGTCTATTAATTAAAAAACTAAAGTAATTTGGTGTGAATTCTTATTTTAATATGTCCGTTTCCTTTTGCTAGCTCAGCGATAAATATGCCGTGAACTTTACCGAAATGAAATAAAGCAAAGAAATCTCAACATTACATATATAATTATAACAAACAAGTTTTTAAACAATCTTCGATACATTTAAGAAAATCTTTCGTCTGCACACATTATCTAAGAAATCTACTTGCACACACAGACATAAAGAAATGTTGTAAATACAATTTACAGCTTAAGTTTAAAAAGATACAACATTTTATCACTACTTACATTTTAATACAATATTGACTTAATCTTGTTGATAATTAGAAAACCCCAAAACATTTCCTAATTAGTCACAAAATTTTCTTTAAATTTTTGATGGACAATTTAAATATTTTTCTGTTACCTCGCCTCAGTGTAGCTGATCAACGTCCTTAAACAGAAACTTTGTTTAAGTCAAATCACCTTGAGATCTGATTTCAAAATTGCTAAAATAAAAACTATTCATTTACAAATAATTTTTTATACTCAAAAAAGAAAAACTTATTGTAGCGTAATCTACTTAATAATACACAAATTCACTCCTCTGGTGTAAAACAAAGGTATACTTGCGTTTTGCATCATCAAATTCTTGCAGATATTCATATCTTTATGTCCACCTGTCTTTGAACATAATTGCTATTTAAAGATCGCTTCCATTAGAATTAACTGCATGGAAAAATTCTTGGTTTTCCCTATCGATTAGTTTTCATATGTCGAAGTATAGTTTTTAGTTTTCAAAAATACTTTCATTTTTAATAGATTAAAATAGCCGGTGACCTTGCACGAAGAAAACTTATTTATTTTGAAGCAATAAATTAATCGTCGTTACACTCCATAAAAAGCTATTCAGTAACTATGTATCAATGCTCTAATATAGAAGTACTTATATTCAAATCTTTAATGTTAAATCTTGAATGAATTGCTCTCGTTAACTTCCGCTTTTATATAATAAAATTCTAACGTCATCGGTCTCAAATCTTCTGATTACATTTTTGGGAGGTATGAATCATCCCCTGATGTAACTATGAACCGCAATTTTGTATGGTCTTAGCTTTAATCATCCGTCAGTTTGAAATTTATTGCGATCATAAAAGTTATTATTAGTGCTTGAGGCTAATATTTGCTTATCTTTCTCCCTATTATAATTTTACAAGCCTCTGTAATTTATAGCCATTAAAACTTGTTATCTTATCTGGTTTTATAGTTTGCCGGTGTTATCGCGGTCCATGAATTGCCGTATTCATTCGCGGAAGATAATTAGCTGTCTTTAGATTATTTATAAATGATTTAAGACTTTGAGAACACTCTTGAACAAGTAGTTTGCTTAAAAGGATGCGCAAATACATGCAGATTTTTTTTGTATGTTAAATGGTATCAACATCTCCCTTAACCTCTTAATCTCTTGTATTAACTTCTTCATATACTTCACATAAATTCAAACAAATACAGTCTTTCTTGACTTCAGTATCTACCTCATCATCCCATTTAAAATCTTCTTCGCCACTTATAATCCTCTTCTTCTTTGAAACGTTTGCAAGCAAAAAGAATCATCGTATGGATTTCGTTTACGAAAATAAACGGGAAGTTTAAAAAATTAATCTTGTGTCATGTTTTACTCTAGAGCATTAAGACATGCAGCACCGCCGTTTCTATAGGTCACAAATCGGCACTGATAAAAATTAGGTGTCAGTTTTAAGCATCAAGTTTCATACCTTCCGATTAATTTTCTGCGGTTTGTGTAGCGGTAATCAACACCTACGCCCGTTGATGGCGTAGCTTGATGATTGGGGTGGCTACTTATTCAGTTTCCTAGTATTGCAAAGGTTGTTGCGGGTTAAAAAACAGGTGGCAAGTATAAATTTTCCGTGTACATGAACTCTTGTACAAAGAGACTCATTTAAGTTTTATTTTTACAGTTTTGTCGCGATTGTTGCGCCTTAGAAAACGTTTGACAAACTATTTTTAGTAAATAATTGTTAGGTTTTTTTTTGTATAATTAATTTAGACATTTTACACATATTTGCATAATCTGGTTTTAGAAATTAGGCTTCTTTGAATTACCTTTTTATGTTTTCGTAGTAACAGTTTTTTATATCGCGAGAAAACAATGTTGGATATAATTTCCCATAGTTCTTGATAGACATGTGTCGCCTTCCAAACCAATCAGGATGGCCAACGGAGAGAAGTGATGGTTTTACAATTAGAAAAGGCAACCGTTTTATTCATTCCTGTCGTAACTATCTTATTTTAACTGCTTGTGCCGAAGTGATGCGGTATAGACAATGTAGTGGAGTATTCTTCTTAATCTTCTTTGGGGATTAAACCACTCATAGTATTTAAAATTATCTAGTGTACTCAAACCAAATATTTCGAACATCAATAAATCAAAGTCACCTTCAATTTATGTCATAAATGTCAAACTTGAAGTTTTATTATTTTGAAAACGATCCTAGGTCATGGATCGAAACGTTAATAAAGATAATTTTAAATACTATGAGTGGTTTAATCCCCAAAGAAGATTAAGAAGAATACTAAACAAACCACAACAAACATACAGGGAGTATTTAATGTAGTGGAGTATTTACCTGTGGATTCCTATGTCTGTCCTTTTATCGTACCTTTATTTGTGTTCCGGTGTAAGCTTTAGGAAAAATCAGTGTGAGCTACTAGGGATATTTGCAGTAAGTGATAACCGCGCCCACGCCATACAACCCTAAGATAAAAGAGTAATTATCTGTTACCCAGCTTGCTAATATGCATTAATTTAGAGGGTAAGCAGAGTTATTGAATTAATTTACATTATTAATTTGAAGCGTAAATTATGCTACCTTATTTGTAAATTCTGTAATACCTAATACGTCTTGTATGCAGGCACGCGAGTTACTAATACCTTTATCATAAAGTGACATACTATGGCCCAAAGGTTACATGAATTCCACACGGACATTGTTTTTGAACAAGACGGTGCCCCGCCTCATTATTCTACAGCGGTTAGAAATTATTTGTATATTGCTTATCCGGATAAGTGGATTGGTCGCCGAGGATATACAGAGTGTTGGACGCGATTGCCAATCTTTCACAATTAAACTATTTTCTGTCGGGTAGCCTGAAATCTAAATTTGACCAGTGTCTCTGCATGAACTTGGTCAACGTATTATTGATGTTTGTGCGAAAGTAACCCCAGAAATGTACTTGTTGTAACCGGAATCAAATGACCTTGATAAAAAAAAAGTTTTTTTTAATGATTGATAGAGTTGTCAGTTATTCTATATTCGAAATAAATAATAAGGCGTTTATTTTAATCTTTAAGAATAATCCAACCCACCGAACCAGGGATCTTTACTTAGACGGGTAGTCTAGAGATACGAGATCCCACACAATTTTTGGCGACCGTGACAGGACTACGTGGGTATAGAAGACAGTAAAATCAGTATACAAGTAATTGGGTTATTTTGGTTGCCTTATGGATTTAGAAAGCGCAAAGAGGTTGCGCAAAGTGATTCGTTGGTCTTTTACAAGATGTGCCACGGAGTTGGAGTCACTTTTATCGCAGCTCGTGAATGACATGGTAAAAGTTTAAGTGTGTATGAATATGCTGAAAGATAAATTTGATGAACTTAGTGTTATTAGTTGCGAAATATTTAACGCGCTTGTTGCCGATACTGCAGTAAGCAAAGACGACTTGTTTTCTGACAAGGAGGGCAGTAATGCGTACTCAAAACGGTATCAAACATTAAATCTACGATGCGAAAAACTGTTGAACAAAAACCAAAAAAGAGAAACATTGAATGATTTGTCAGACCTAACTACCATTTCTGGCAGACGTAGGTTTAAGCTTCCAGTTCTACAGTTCAAACAATATGATGGCAGTACTCGAGAGTGGCTTCCGTTCTGGGAGCAGTTCAGAAAGATTCATGATGATCCGGATATTGATCCTGCGGATAAAGGAGATTATTTGGTTCAAGCAACAGTATCAGGAAGCGGAGCCAGGCAACTCGTAAACAGTTTTCCAGCCACAGGAAATAACTACACGCAAATCATAGACTGCATGAAAGCACGTTTTGGTAGAGAAGAACTACAAATTAAAGTTTATGTGCGGGAGCTTTTAAAGTTGGTTCTAAATAACGCGACTTCAACAGGAAAGGTGAATGTTTCTTGTTTGTATGATAGTTTAGAAACGCAGCTCCGAGCTCTGGAAGTGTTGGGCATAACCTCCAATAAGTATTTAGCCATGCTTTTCCCGCTTGTAGAATCGTGCTTGCCAGAAGAGTTATTACGTGTATGGCAACGAAGTACTTTAAGTTTGTGTCGAGAATGTTGAGCGAGGTGCTAGCGTTTCTTCAGAAGCTCGTATGAAAACATTGATGCAGTTTCTACGGAGCGAAGTCAAAAATGAACAGCGCATTTCTTTAGCGTCAGAGGGCTTCGGTTTACGCAATACAAAGGCCCCTAGTTAGAATGATTTTGGGGAAAATACGAAAAGGAAGTCTAAGTTTGAATCTGGTTTATCGACGGCCGCTGATTTGATAAACAATAGCGAAACCGTCAAATGTATTTTCTGTGATTGTTCTCATGACAGTTCTAACTGTGTCAAAGCTAGAACTTTTCCATTAGAAAAGAAAAAGCAATTGATTGTCGAAAAGAAGGCCTGTTTTAAGTGTCTAAAGAGGGGACATTTAGCTAAGAAATGTAATAAGCGTATTAGATGTTTAGTGTGTTGCAAACGTCATGTTACATTATTGTGTCCTGAAAGTAGAGCAAATCAAGAAACAGAAACTACGACAAAGGTGTGCAAACAGGAAGATCGTGGCACACCGGATGTAAGTGCAGCAAATTTTACCAATAAGCAAATGTTTTTACAAACTCTAAAAGTGTGGTTAATTGGCAAAAATAGGTCACGAGAAGTGCGCGCATTAATCGACACAAGCTTTCACATGTCCTATGTTTTAGAATCCACAGTACGAGAATTAGGTCTTATGCCCAAACGAAGACAAAAAATTATGCATTGTCTGTTTGGAGGAGCTATGGCTGAACATATGCACGGTTGCTATGACCTTAAAGTGGCGCAGAATAACTACTCCTGCAATGTAGAAGTTTATGATCAGACAAAAATATGTGCCCATGTTTCACCTGTCTTGCACGGTGAATGGACTAAAGAACTTGAGGACTTAGGGGTAAAGTTAAACGACACTAGCCTATCTAAGGATATTGAGCTGCTAATTGGGTCTGATGTCGCAGAATCGCTTTATTCTGGTCGTCGTTATGTTTTGAAAAGTGGGCTTGTAGCGATGGAGACGCTCTTGGGATGGACTTTAATGAGAAAGACACCCGTAAATCTATTGGAGAATGCTATGTCTCTTTTTGCCGTAAATCTTTTTGTAGGAGATACCGCCATTAGTAATTTGTGGGAATTGGATGTGCTGGGTATTTCTGAGCCCAGCAAATCAGCGAATAGGCAGACACTTGAGATAACCGCTAAGAAGTTTTCTTGCGAAACTGTTAAAGTTAACGAAGAAGGTCGTTATGAAGTTTGTTTGCCGTGGTTAGATGGGCACCCCCCTTTACCTTCTAATTACAACGTTACGAAAAAACGCTTGCACGGTGTTTTAACGAAATTGAAGTCCGAGCAGTTTTTGAAAGAGTACGATGCAGTTTTTAAAGAATGGTTACAGGAAGGTATTATTGAAGTGGTTAACGGCGAGATTTCTGTCGATGTAGGTCATTACCTTCCTCATAGACCCGTGATTAAAAACAACTCTACTACAAAAATACGCCCAGTGTTTGATGCTGGTGCTAAAGAACGAGACAGACCTTCGCTTAATCAATGTCTAGAAAAGGTTGCTAACCTATTCCAAGAAATTCCTGATATTTGATTAAATTTAGAGAAAATTGTTTTGGAGTAGTTGCTGATATACGCAAGGCTTTCTTGCAGATTTCTATAAATGAATCTGATAGAGATTTTCTTAGATTTTTGTGGGTTAACTTGGAAGCTGAAAACATAATTCATCGTCACAAGCGGGTTGTTTTTGGCGTGAATTGTAGTCCATTTCTCTTGGGAGCGACAATACAATACCATCTGGAGAGAACCTTGGAAAAGTGCGATATCCATGAACTAAGTTACACACAAAATCTAATCTGCAAACTAAAGGAAAGCTTCTACGTTGATAATTGTGTGACAAGCATTAAAGATTAAGAATGTTTGAAAAAGTTTATCGAAGAGGCTACTTTAGCCATGATGGACGGAAAGTTCGAGCTGAGGGGGTGGAAGAGGACACTTTACTCTGAAGACCTCAGTAACGACGTGAACGTCCTTGGTTTGAATTAGAATACTGGTCGAGATACGTTGTCCTTGAAGGATTGCCTTAGTAAGTTAAACGAAAATGAATTTGAAGCGGTAACTAAACGTTGCATACTCTCGGCAGCGCAACGAGTTTTTGACCCTATTGGATTTGTCTGCCCAGTTACACTGGTTCCAAAATTGCTGCTGCAACAGACTTGAGAAAGCTGTTTGAAATGGAATGATCCTGTAGATGAAAGTATTCAGGAAGAATTTCGTGCTTGGGTAAAGGATTTTAACTGCCTGGAACACTTAGAAATCCCCAGATGGATAAGAGCAGGATTTGGTGAAGAAAAACCACTTCATTGCACGTGTTCTGCGATGCCAGTAACAAAGCGTACGCTTGTGTTATTTATTTACGAGTCGAATGCGACGGGGAAGTGCCTGTACGACTGTTGGCAGCGAAAACCAGAGTAGCACCACTAAAGAAATTGACCATACCGCGATTGGAACTTATGAGTGCAACAATAGCAGCGAGATTATACGCTAATGTTGCTAAGAATCTGGAGGTGAAGTTTTCTAGCTATTTTTGGAGTGACTCGACTACTGTGCTCTCGTGGATCACAAGGGAAGAGGAATGGGCACCTTTTGTATGGAACAGAGCTTCGGAATACGCGGTCTCACTCAGGTTCTATCTTGGAGGTATGTACCAAGGGTGCTAAATCCAGCCGACCTTCCTTCGCGAGGTTGTTCAGCGAAACACCTGTTAAAGACGCGATGGTGGGGAGGGTCCTCGATGGCTGCGCCACGAAAAAATAAATTGGCCCACATGTGATGTTGAAGGTGATGAACTGTTAATAAATGTAGAGAAGAGAAAGGTCATCACAACCTTATTAAATGTAGAGTCAGATTTTTGGCATTTCCGTTATTTTTCGAGCTATGTTAAACCTCTAAAATGATGGCATGGATAATTCGTTTTACAAAAAATGTTAGGAATGTCAGCTCAAAACGTATTGGTGGATTAACCGCTGACGAATTAAACTACGCTGAACAATTAGTTTTTTAAATTGTTCAAGAGGAAGCGTTTATGGAAAACGATGACAAATTTAAGTCGTTAAATGTGTATCATGATGGATTTGGTTTAGTTCGTCTGAGGTCTCGAATTTCTAATAGAGACGACAAAGAATATTTTCGTTTGCCAATAGTATTACCGTCCAATCATGTAGTGATTGATAAGTTGGTTTTTGAGGCTCATGTAAAATCTTGTCATATTGGTACTCAGGGTTTAATCAGTTTACTTCGAGAAAGATTTTGGATTTTAGGTGGAAGGCGATATATCAAACGAGTGATTTCAAAATGCGTATCGTGCAAAAGACACGTTGTTACGCCTTTTCAAGTTGATAGCCCACCTTTACCCGCAGATCGCGTGTGTGATGCCGTTGCTTTCCAGATAACTTGAGTGGACCTGGCGGGTCCCCTGTATGTGAAAACAGGCCAAAAGGTATTGGTGTACCTGTTTACATGCGCAATATATAGAGCGGTGCATTTGGAACTGGTCACCTCGCTCTCGACGCCTTGTTTTATGCGTGCGTTACGTTGATTTGTAGAACGCAGAAGAAGGCCAAAAGTCATTTATAGCGACAACGTTACGAATTTTGTAGGCGCTGATAATTTGTTGCGGAAAATTAACCGGACCGAAGTTGTTGAAGAGTCTGCTATCCAACGTATATCGTGGAGATTTAACCCACCCACAGCGGCATGGTGGGGAGGCTTCTGGGAAGGACTCATATTGAAAAATTTATTACGCAAAGTGCTGGGAAAAGCTTCTCTAGATTATGAAGAACTGTTGACACTTGTATGTGACTGTGAGGGTATGATGAATTCGAGACCTTTAACATACATGTCAAATGATGCTACCGATTTAGTTCAATTGACTCCTGTTATGTTCATTCGGGATCAAACTGAAAGTGAGTTGGCTGATTGTGATGTTGTAGATCGATCATTCTTGTGTAAAAAGGTAATCCGTATGCAAAAATTGCGTGACAATTTGCGGAGTAGATTTCGAAGTAAATATCTTGGACAGCTTAGGATGTTATCCAAAGTTAAGCCGTCACGAAAAATCACAATAGGAGAGGTCGTGTTAGTGGGAGACGATAAAACAAAACGGTTGGACTGGCCCATCGGACGTGTAGAGCAACTCTTGCCGGGAAAAGACGACCAAGTGCGTGTAGTACGTGTGATTACTGATAAGGGGCGACTCTTACGTCCGGTTCATAGGTTATATCCATCAGAGGAGAGTGTCGTAAGTGATGCTAAACTTCCTCAAGAATTGATCGTGAAGTCAACACAAGAGATGCAGGAATGTGCTATTGTAACGAAATGTGTATCGAATATCGTTGTCGACGAAGGTAATAGGAGCAGTGCAAATACACCGAAGTTTACTTCTAGTGGTAGACCAATAAGACCGCCGATTAGATATGCAAGGAATTAGTATAGACATAGTTATATTTTGAACGATAGTGTGAAACTTTCTTTGTTTTTCAAGTTTCACAGGTGGGAGTATGTTGTAACCGGAATCAAATGACATTGATAAAGAAAAGGTTTTTTTTAATGATTGATAGAGTTGTCAGTTATTCTATATTCGAAATAAAGGCGTTTATTTTAATCTTTAAGAATAACCCAACCCTAGTACACCCACCGAACCAGGGATCTTTACTGAGACGGGCAGTCTAGAGATACGAGATCCCACAGTACCATAATGTTAGAGAATACCTCTCGAACAGGATGTTTCCTTGCCAAGACGTGCCGTTTGAACATTTCCAGTTCTTTTAAAATAAGAAATTAGTATCATGCGTTGCATTTTTTAATTTCCTGTTATTAAATCTTATCTTTGTCGAAATTATTAGTTGTCACGTAAAAACGACCGAATCAAATGTGATCAATCTCAGGGGTTGAATTAAGAATAAAAGTACCTATAAATTGATGTATCGCCCAACCCTTTTTGCCATAAGAAAAAGTTACAAAATAGCGCCTAAATGTTAATTTGAAATTTTCAGATGTCATGTTCCTGTCAAAAGATAGTAATTTTGCTCTCATACAAACTGCACAAATTATACGAGAGCAGCTTTATCCATTCTAAAATTCAAGGGTCGCGACGGACTTATGGTTCTCACTGAATAGCTATGTTTGCAATAATTAAAATTAACCCCACAGAATTTACAATTATTTAGAAATATTTTTAAACGTAAAACTCCAACTTCGCTTCCAGCAATATTGTATGTTCAATTTATTTTCATTTAAATGGTAAATAAACTGGAAATTATGCACCTCAATTATTTGGTTGAACACGTAATTATACAAAAAAATCAAATAACTACAAATAAAAGCATTTTGCAATAAAGACCATAATTGCCTGTCCCTGAATCGAAACGCGAAAGCAATTTAGCATGTTATTTTCAACTGCCTCGAAAACCCTTCAAATGAAAAATATGTTAAATACAGATTCATGTAAATTCTGCTATATTTCATTTATTATTCGTAAATACCTCGGAGCTATAATATTAAACTAGGATTTTAACAATGACTGTATACGAGAGCATGTAAATTATATTTTTGAATTGCATATGTGCAAGTTTTCCTGTAGGCAAAAATATTGTAAAACCTTTTACGACCATTGCCAGCGGAATTTTTAAATAATACACATTATACTACCTTCCTAAATGTATGAACATTGAACATTGGAAGTTGTAGTATTTAGTGAGTTAGCCCCCGGGATTTTTGCTTCCATTTCACAAAACATTGCTAATCGGATCATGTTGGAGGTTCAGTGAAAATAGATTACTTTTCAACAGTAATTCCTAAGTAATTTTACGCCAACTTTCAGGTTTCATTTCTTGATCAAGGGATTAATAAAACAAAAATGTTTATATATTTACAATCATCAAACAATTATCATGATTACTATATATGTTATTAGTTCAAAAGTTTGACATTTCAAACGCCATCTAATGATTGAAGTGTAATAATATTTCAGGTCGGAAAGTGGGCACTTTCCGACCTCTTTTTTTAATCTAATCCATTTAAATTTTTCACATCAGCAGCTTTCTGGTACCCAAAAGGGATTATTCTATTTTGAATTATTTTCAGAAAATAATTTAATACTTAGAAAATATGGTTATTTTTATTTATTAACACAAATTACAAATAGTTGAAATTAAGTAAAAAAAAACAGCAATTAAGAATTGGAGCGATAGAAATTTATTGTTATGTTGGAAGTTTCTTTACTATTGATATTGATGTTTAAACCTCGTTGTGGCCTTGGTCGCTCTGAACATATATATTGCACTCTATTTGAAGTTGACGCCAGTTATATATCCCCCAAATTATGTATGTATCATAAAATAGGACCTAATAGGAAATTATTAGAAAGTGTTAGGAAAATGCTAAGTGAAGTGCAACAATGAAGGACAATTTATAATGTTTATTAACAGTTTATGAGAACGGATGCAATACTTTGTATCGCAGACGATAGTGACACTGCAGGTGGCAGATCGCAGACGGTCAAGATACTGCAATTACCTAGAAGAAAAGATTATAACATTGTAACAATGAATAGAATTAAGAATAAGCAGACATGAGCTCTGCAAGTTTCCACAGCCATGTGAGGGGGTAGGAACATCATAAAAAGCTTGGAAGCTCCAAGACCCGGCGAGTCAGTCAAAGTATTCAGTTTTAACATTGCAGTTGCTGATACTACTCAGAATAGTACATTTAATAGTTACTTTCGACTTAGAGTAATTTAAATCAAGTTTTGTATAATTCCATAATTAATGTCTGTTTTAAAATAAATTTGTTAAGATGTTTTCGAAGTGGTTTTAAAAAGCACAGCTCCCAAGGCCAGAACCTTAACTGGCGCAGACGTTAGGATGTCAAAAATCGCTAGGGAACTCAAATTCGAAGAACTGGTGGTCTGGAATTTCAATTCCGTATTTGGCAGAACCCAAACAGAAGTTGGAGGAGATACAAGAATCGATCAAATCCAGCAGAAACAAAAACTTGGAGGAGATGCAAGAATAGATCGAATCCAAAACCAACGTGAACAAAGTACACACATCGACTGAGTCCATGAACCCGACGACGAAATTAATGTAACTTCATTTCCTTAAAAAACCAATTTGTTTTTACAATTTTATTTGATTTTGCTAGTAATATGTCAAAGTTTTCTTTCATAAGTTTTAAAACATATTGTTTTAAATAAATATAACTGACGTGCCCTTGCACGAAAATTTTGCGTCATTAGTTTTTCTTTGCCGACCAAAAGTATCGTCGACAAGTGTTTTATAAACAAAAAATTTGTAACGCTCCACCAAATATTGGTGAAGGACTGACTCCTAATTATTTACCGGTTTTTATATAATAAAATGTGAATACGTCACAGGTTCTCGAATTTCTACATCCTTCCAGTGGGGGTCTGACTTATGGCATGATGTAATCATTAACTGTAATTTCATTCATTTTACGTGTGTTGTCTTAACTTAATTAGGTCAGTTGAGGTTTATTGCATAATAATCTTACTAGTCCATATTAATGAATGGTTTGCTTTACAGGAATGTATGTAAAATACTCATTCGTTATCACTTTTGTTATAATTTATGGTCATTAAAAATGTGTATCTTATCTGATTTATAGTCTGTATCTGTCTTATCGTGTTCTACTAATTGGACCGTTAATTCATATTGCTTGCTATCACATGAAATAATTAGCTGTCTTCTTTATTTACACATGATTTATGACTTTACGAGGAATCTTAAATAAAATGGCTTATTTCTAAATTATAGGATCGGTTTTCAAATAGTACTTCGTTATTCAATGCATTATTGAATGTTATTTAACATTTAAAAAGAGTATTTGATACTGCTTTGAGAGGACATATTCTCGCTACAAATTGAATAAAAAATGGAACAATCTCGAAAAATTTGTGTAGTTTCGTTTAACTTAAGTTTTGAATCAAAACACTTTTAATGAAAGGAAATTTGAGAGTACTTTTTAGTAGAAACTACAATGTTTAAGTTAACGTACCGCGTTTTATTTTGTAGTTCTTTAAAAACGGACGTATTAGGGAACTTTTTAAAAGTATGGGGTTCTGTAACATGCATAAATGCATTAAAAACTTGTTTTAAATGATATTTTGAAAGAGGTTGAATATTTACACACGGGTTTTACTTGTACTAGAAATTACTATAATAAGTTTATTTTACTAGAAATACTTTACAGGGTAGAAATTAAATATTTGAAAATTTAATTTTCTCGGCTTTGAAGTGTTTTATTTACAGAATGTGGTGCTCAATGATCTCTTATTACCTCCTTTTATATATATATATATATATATATATATATATATATATATATGTTATGAGCTATAAATATTAGGATTTTAAATTCAAAAAGAACGGCCGCCTATGAAGGAATATTAGAGTGCATAAAATGGGAAAAGTGCATGAGTGATCACAGATTCCTTAAGTAAGAGTACTGCTCAACGCGAGTAATTTCATGGGCGTATGTAATACAGTATTGCCCGAAATAAACAGTACTGAAACTAAGTTGGCGGTGTTTTTATGCGTGCGCTGTCACACTCAAGTTAGCTAGTATAGACCTGTCAAGTAAACCTCAAACAAGTAATTAGTAGGGCCTAATTGTTAAAAATGGTGTTAAGTACAGAGGAGAAAGTGTTTCTGGTAGAGCATTATTTTCGTTCATACGGAATCGGCCGACGTAATGGTGCAAGTTTGCTATACGTGTCTGATCAATTCACACAAAGGTTTAATAAACGTTCTCCAAGTAATGCTGTAATTTTGAAGGTTATTGAAAAGTTTAGAAATACAGGTAGTGTATTGTGCCAACGAAAAGGAAACACGGGGCGTCCCAGGACAGTTAACAACAACAATAACCATGAACGTGTTTTTGAGCAAATCTTAGAAAATCCGAAAGTCAGCCAGGCAAGGACAGCGTTACAGCTTGATTTAAAAAGAACTTCCTTTCAAAGAATCCTGAAGGAGCTGGGTACATTTTCGTATGTGATTCAGGTACATCAACAACTACATCCTCGGGATTATCGCAGTAGAGTGGAATATTGCGCCAGAATTCTCGCGTTACAGTATGAAAATCCTGAATTTTTGAAAAATGTTTGGTTTTCAGACGAAGCACATTTTCACTTGTCAGGCTATGTGAATCGTCGCACAAATCGATTTCTGGGCTTTGCCAGACCCGATGAGGTTCAAGAGGTTCCTTTACATAGTGAAAAGTGAGTGTCTGGTGTGCTGTTTCCGGACACGGAATCATTGGTCCGTACTTTATCGAAGAGAATGGTAGGCAAGTCACACTTAATCAACAGAGGTACAGACAAATTTTAACACGATTTATCCCTGATCTACGTCAATTCTGTCGTGCACTTAACTTGGCATTTCGAAACCAATTTTTTCAGCAGGACGGGGCAACTTGCCATACTGCTGCCGCAATTCGTCAATTTCTTCAAGAACATTTTCCAAGCAAATTCATATCACGATTTACTGACTTCCCTTATCCTTCACAATCTCCAGACCTCACACCTCCAGACGCATACATTTGGGGCATGGCTAAAAATGCCGTTTTCAAACGGGCACCACAAACCATCGATGAATTAAAGGATGCCGTTAGAGTATTCTTCGCAGCCCTGAGACAACCCTTATTCAATAACATGACCAGAAACTTAGAACATCGTTATGAAGTCTGTCTCGAACGAGGAGGTGCACATTTAGAACATATAATAAAGTGTCAATAAGATGTATTTTTTAAATATACAAAACAATTACAATTTCAGTACTGTTTATTTCGGGCAATACTGTATGATACCCAAATTGCTTGTATGAAGGATGGAATAACTGAAGTTTTGGGAAGGAGACCTGAAGAGCCGATTGACTGCAACAATGACGTGCTGAGGCTTAGTATAACAAATCTGGGTCGGTGATGCAATAATGCCTCTTTCAGTTAATATTTGAAAAACCGACAAAGTACATTTTAAAAAGTTTGGAGACAAAATTTAGACAATTATTGTAGTATTCATGAAAATATTTGTACTTTTAAAATCTTGTTTACAATACGATACAGTCTTATGACAGTAAATGCATCGCGATTAACTGGTTTTATGTTAAAAGATCTTCATACAAATGTTCTGCGGAATCAAAAACCCTAAAGTATTTTTGAAATAAGCATTCATGTTATCGATATTCTCCTGAACAACCCTAAGATGAATTAGTTATCCACTATTCGTTTGAAACAACGTGTGAGTATTATAAAAGACTCGTTCTTCAAAACGCGCAGTGGACAATGAATCCATGTCGATGACCATTACCGAGAGTACATTATTTGCAAGATATGGCGATTAAACATTCTGGTAATTCATCTTATAACTAGATTATTTTTTACATTCCCATATAATAACCAAACTCACCTGGAATATTCGATATCTGCTGTTTGAAAAATATCCTGCACTAGTTAAGGTGCATAATGATCATAACAGTAATGTTAAGTAACTACTTTTTTAAGTACTCTTGAGCTAACTGCTTATGCTCCTCAAACAAACTAACAGAGGTAGGATCCGTTAGATCTGGAGTACCTGGCCGCAGATGAGGATCTAACGAAAGATACATGGTTTTCAAATTAGGATCAGTCGGTATTTGTGCTTCTGGTATCTTCTGTTATAAGTTACTCTCAATAGTATTTCCACAACCTGCAACCAAGAGAAACTAGTGTTACTTTCAGACAAGAAAAAATCTAAACATCGCGTTTTATCGTAATCTAAACGAATTTTGGCACATTCCCAAACTGTCACATCTAAAGATTCTTCCGTGTTTATTTCACAATAAATATTTGCCAAATCAGTTTAGATTTAATCACACACATATAATTAGAAAAATATACGCGACACTTAAATAGTCATTAGTCATAAGGCGAATTAAAATTTTCAGGTGGTATTATGATGATAAAAATCAGCGAATGAGTGAGTGAGTGAGATCTTTTGCAATTACATACCAATACTTGTGGTGTTTTCTTTAAAAATTATCCAGCTTTTACGGCTTTCTTGCGTTGTAATAACACCAGTCGGGCAATCGCACATTTTCAAAAAAAAAGTTGAATATCATCGTAAGACGTACACCTTCGGATAACTCGAGGAAGACGTTCAAACAGACGAGGAAACGGATATGACAACTGAAAACTAATTGAAAACTTGTCTCGTAGTGTGTAAATACAGTAAAGGACGTCTCTGTTATATCTCCGGACATGCGTAATAATACAAAGTCTCTTTTGAACTTTTGACGTCTTTTGCTGTAATAAATAGAAGTATACGATGAAGCCAAAAACTGAACAAAACAATACCGTACGTTCACAGAGCACGATGCGTTGAAAATACTATTAATTTATTAGTGCGTAAGTGCTTAAAAGAGGGCTGGAGCACACATGGGAGGGATTGAAATAAATTGATGCTCATCCTCACTAACCAATCGGATACGCTCCTGCACGGTGCAATAGTAAAACACAACTAAACAAATTCGGTGAACTAAATTTGTACGTATGAGTCACTTCTCACTTGGAGGTATGAATCATCTCCTGATGTAACTATGAAGCCCAATTTCGTGTATTCTTAACTTTAATAATCCGTCACTTTGAAATTTATTGCGACCATAAAAATTATTATTAGTGCTTAAAGCTAGTAGTTGCTTATCTCTTGTAATTTGTAATTTTACGAGCCTCTGTATTTTATGGCCATTAAAACTTGTTATCTTATCTGATTTTATAGTTTGCCGGTGTTGTCACGTTCCATAACTTGTCGTATTCATTCGCTGAAGATAATTAGCTGTTTTTTGCTTATTTACAACTGATTTAAGACTTCACAAAGACTTTCCAACAAGTAGTTTGTTTAAAAGAATGCAAATACATGCAAAATTTTTGGTATATTAAATGCCATCAATATCTTCGTTAACTTCTTAATCTCTGGTATTAACTTCTTTATATACTTCACATAAATTCAAACAAATACAGTCTTTCTTGACTTCAATATCTACCTCATCATCCCATTTAAAATAATCCTCACCACATATAATCCTCTTTGAAAAATTTACAAGCAAAAAGAATCGTCGTATGGATTTTGTTTACCAAAACTAAACGAGAAGTGTAAAAAAATAATCTTGTGTCAAGTTTTACTCTAGAGCATCAAGACATGCAGCACCGCCGTTTCTATAAGTCATGAATCGGTACTGATAAAAATTAGGTGTCAGTTTTAAGTATCAAATTTCATACCTTCCCATTAATTTTCTGCGGTTAGTGTAGCGGTTATCAACACCTACGTGCGTTGATGACGTAGATTGATGATCGGGATGGCTACTTATTCAGTTTTCTAGTATCGCAAAGTTTATTGCGTTTTAAAAACCAGGTGGCATCTAAAGACATTATTAGAGTATAATTTTTCCGTGTATATAAACTCTTGTACAAAGACTTATTTATGTTTTATCTTTGGGAGCTATGTCGCGATTGATACGCCTTATAAAACGCTCCACAAACTATTTTTAGTAAATCATTGTTATGTTATCTTTCTATAATTAATTTAGATATATCATACATATTTGCGTAATTTGGTTTTAGAAATTAGGCTTCTGAAATTACCTTTATGTGTTTTCGTAGTAACAGTTTTTTATACCGCGATAAAATAATGTTAGATATAATTTCCCATGGTTTTTGATAAACATGTGTCACCTTCCCAATCAATCAGGACCACTAACGGGGAGGAGTGGTGTTTTTACAGTTGGAAAAGCCAGCCGTTTTATTCATTCCTGTCGTAACTATCTTATTTTAACTGCTTGTGCCGAAGTGGTGCAGTATAATCAATATAGTAAAATATAGTCCTATCGATTCCTATGTCAGTCCTTTTATCGTACCTTTATTTGTGTTCCCGTATAAGCTTTAGGAAAACTCAGTGTGAGCTACTAGGGATATTTGGGGTAAGTAAAATCCGCACCCACGCCATACAACCCTAGGATAAAAGAATAATTATCTGTTACCCAGCTTGCTATTATGCATTAATTTAGAGGGTATGCAGAGTTATTGATTTAATTTAAATTGTTGATTTGAAGCGTAAATTATGCTACCTAATTTGTAAATTCTGTGAAACCTAGTACGTTCGGTATGCAGGCACGCGGGTTACTAATACCTTTATCATAAAGTGGCATACTATAGCCCAAAAGTTACATGAATTCCACACGGACATTATTTTTGAACAAGACGGTGCTCCGCCACATTATTTTACAGCGGTTAGAAATTATTTGTATAGTGATTATCTGGGGATTGATCGCCGAAGATATACATAGCGTTGGGCGCGATTGCCAATCTTTCACAATTAAACTATTTTCTGTAGGGTTGCCTAAAATCTAAAGTTGACCGAATGGTTCCAGTGTCTCTGCATGAACTTCGTCAACATATTATTGATATTTGTGCGAAAGTAACCCCAGAAATGTACCATAATGTTAGAGAAGACCTCTCAAACAGGATGTTTTTTTGCCAAGTCGTGTCGTTTGAACATTTCTAGTTCTTTTAAAATAAGAAATTAGTATCATGCGTTGCATTTTTTAATTTTCTGTTATTAAATTTTTATCTTTGTCGAAATGATTGGTTGTCACGTAAAAACGACCGAATCAAATGTGATCAAACTCACGGGTTTAATTAAGAATAAAAATACCAGAAATTGATGTATCGCCTAACCCTTTTTCCATAAGAAAAACATTACAAAATGGCGCCTAAATGTCAAATTGAAATTTTCAAATGTCATGTTCCTGTCAAAAGATAGTAATTTTACTCTAATATAAAATGCACAAATTATAGGAGAGCAGCTTAATCCATTCTAAAATTCAAGGGTCGCGACAGACTTATGGTTCTCACTGAATACTAGCTATGTTTGCAATAATTAAAATTAACCCCACAGAATTTACAATTATTTAGAAATATTTTTAAACGTAAAACTCCAACTTCGCTTCCAGCAATATTGTATGTTCAATTTATTTTCATTTAAATGGTAAATAAACTGGAAATTATGCACCTCAATTATTTGGTTGAACACGTAATTATACAAAAAAATCAAATAACTACAAATAATAGCATTTTGCAATAAAGACCATAATTGCCTGTCCCTGAATCGAAACGCGAAAGCAATTTAGCATGTTATTTTCAACTGCCTCGAAAACCCTTCAAATGAAAAATATGTTTAAATACAGATTCATGTAAATTCTGCTATATTTCATTTATTATTCGTAAATACCTCGGAGCTATAATATTAAACTAGGATTTTAACAATGACTGTATAGGAGAGCATGTACATTATGTTTTTGAATTGCATATGTGCAAGTTTTCCTGTAGGCAAAAATATTGTAAAACCTTTTACGACCATTGCCAGCGGAATTTTTAAATAATACACATTATACTACCTTCCTAAATGTATGAACATTGAACATTGGAAGTTGTGGTATTTAGTGAGTTAGCCCCAGGGATTTTTGCTTCCATTTCACAAAGCATTGCTAATCGGATCATGTTGGAGGTTCAGTGAAAATAGATGACTCTTCAACAGTAATTCCTAAGTAATTTTACGCCAACTTTCAGGTTTCATTTCTTGATCAAGGGATTAATACAACAAAAATGTTTATTTATTTACAATCATCAAACAATTATCATGATTACTATATGTTACTAGTTCGAAAGTTTGACATTTCAAACGCCATCTAATGATTGAAGTGTAATAATATTTCAGGTCGGAAAGTGGTCACTTTCCGACCTCAAAAGTAGATCAGAAAATGCCTACTTTCAAACCTCCTTTTTTAATCTAATCCATTTAAATTTTTTCACTTCAGCAGCTTTCTGTTACCCAAAATGGATTATTCTATTTTGAACTAATTTCAGAAAATAATTTAATACATAGAAAATATGGTTATTTTTATTTATTAACACAAATTATAAATAGCTCAAATTAAGTAAAAAAAAAAAGTAATTAAGAATTGGAGCGATAAAAATTTGTTGTGCTTCACGCGTTGCTATACTATTGCGCAATTGTTTAATATAACGAATAATTACGCGGCAAATTACGCGCCCTTTTGTATCGAATACCGAACACGCTTAAAGGTGATGCAATGGTCAAATTTTCATGCACAATGTAAATAAAAACCATTTACTTACTTAAATCGCACCTTGCAGCCAAATCCCAGGGTCCATCACGTTTTGAGGGTCACATCACGCCGTGTTGACTCCAAATTTCCAATCCGTCCATCCTAAACTCTATGCTCGTAGGGGAACGATAAGGAACAACCAGGTATGAGGAACACGAAGGTAAAGATAAAGGAACCTACATGCCTACCAAGAGAAAAGACACACACACACAACACAAGTAGATGTTCTTGGCTTCAGGCCTCGTAACTTAATGGCACTTCCGACACTCTCCGCACCTGCGCATTTTTTTGCGCAAACGCAACTATCCGGAATGACGGAAATTGACAAGTTCAATTAAAAATATTTGCGGGAATTTCTTTATACATCATAACTAAACCTAGAACATGTACATTGCCAATTTTGGCATGTAACAAATTTATTGTTACGTTGGAATTTTCTTGATTATTTATATTGATGTTTAAACCATGTTGTGGCTTTGGTCGCTGTGAACATATATATTAAACTCAATTATAAGTTGACGCCTTAGGAAAAGTAAATTGAGCCAATGATTCATGTAACCTTCAGCTACAGAACTAGATTTCCAACCACCCAGCTTTTTTAACTGAAAAATATTGCCTCCGATACTAGCAAGTAGAGTAGCTGCTGTCCGTTTAAAGCAATGTCCGGTATACTTGTCAACCTCTTTTAACTTTAAAAACATTGCTATTTTTTTGGGGAATTGTGCGATTGAATTATGTCCATAGTGTTGTCGGGTAACTTTTCCACGACGTACTTGCATAAAAAAATTTTGGTTTACTGCATGTTTACATAAATTGGTATATTCGTTTACTATAGCAATCCATTTTAGATCCGTTATTACAAAACTTCGAGGACGGTACGTTTTTATGTTTAGAATTATGATAATGATTGGTTCTTCAGTCATTTCTATATCATTTATTTTCATTTTAAATAATTATTCACTCAAAGCACCAGAAATCGCAGTAACTAGAGCAGTCTAAAATGGTTAAATAGTACTTTTGGTGCAGTTAATGACATCCTTACCTTTTGTGGAAGAAAATTTAAGGGGGCGCAATGCAAAAATTTATCGATGTCTTCTTTATTGGAAAATGCAACCCTTATCCTAGATGCCGCGGTTACGCAAGCCTTGTCTCTGGAAGCTGCCCTAAAACATGCTGAAGATTATGTTCAACCTTACCTGGCGAATATGATACTGCGGGCGAGAAGTCGTTAAAGCCAAAGAATAACTGTAATAACGTGTCAATCTCTTCTAATCAGGAATGCTATTTTTACGGGAACAAAAGACATCCTCGTGCTAATTGCCCTGCAAAAAATGTAACTTGTAGGAAGTGCAAAAAGTATGGGCATTTTGCTAAACTGTGTAAATGGAGGAAGGATATGGATAGGACGTCGATGATTCTGAACAAATTGTAGCTGCCGCTCCTAAATGCCTAACGAAATCCGTGATTAAGATTAATGTCAATAATTTTGATGCTAACGCCATGGTAGATACTGGGAGTTCTGAAACTTATATCGATAAGGATTATGTTTCTCTTCTTAATATCATTACGTATCCCAGTTCGGGCCTTACATCTATGACTTTAACGTCACACCAATCTAGAGTCAAGGGGCACTGTTTTGTTGATTTGGGGATACTGAATCACAAGTACGCTAGAGTTAAGCTGACTATCCTTTCTGAACTTTGTACTGACGTTATAATTGGCCATGATATTCTTAAACTCCACAGTTTGGTGAACGTGAGTTTTGGAGGTTCTAAAACTAGTTTAAATGTATGCAGCACTACTTGTGCTAAAGTAGATCCTACGGTGTTATTTTCCAACCTGGCCTCGGACTGCAGGCCTATTGCTATGAAATCGAAGAAATATTCATGCAAGGACGAGAAACTCATCAATCAAGAAGTTATATAGCTGCTTCGGGAGGGAGTTATTGAATCTAGTCGCTCCCCTTGGCATGCCTAAGTGTTAATCACAAAGAACGCTAACCACCGTAGAAGAATGGAGATAGATTACTCACAAAATGTAAATCGTTTTACTTACCTTGATGCTTATCCGCTGCCAATATAGAAAAATTAGTCTAGGAGGTAGCAAAATTTAATATATTTAGTACTATTGACCTACGGAATATCATCAAATACCGATACGGGAAGACGAAAGGAAGTATACTGTTTTTGAAGCTAACGGAAAACTTTACCAATTTTGCAGAATTCCGTTTGGGGTAACTAATGGAGTAGCTTGCTTCCAAAGAGTTTTAGACGACATAATCTCTAAAGAAAAACTTTCAAGCGTATATGCCTATCTCGATGACGTAACAATCTGTGGTAAGAACCAAAGCGAACACGACGAAACCTCAAAAATCTTCTTGCAGTTTTCTCAAAATACAACTTTACGTTGAACGAACGCAAAAGCATCTTTTCTGTAAACTCCATTACGTTACTAGGCTATTACATTAAAGATAACGTTCTTAGGCCTGATCCTTCTAGACTAGAAACTCTTTTAAACTTTCCAGTGCCTGAAAACCGTGGTTCTTTAAAAAAAGTGCTTAGGAATGCTTGCCCATTACTCTAGATGGGTACCAAGTTTCGACAACTTGTGTTAACTAATTGCAACAAGTCTGCTGTTTCTGACTTTGAAAGCTTAAGACAGGAAATTGCAAAATCTGCCGTTACAAGCATTCGTAATGATGTACCGTTCATAGTAGAAAGTGATGCTTCAGAGCACTGTATCGCGGCGACTCTGAGCCAAAAAGGAAGGCCTGTGGCGTTTTTCTCTCGTACGCTATATAAAAGTGAGCAACGACACTCGTCGGTCGAAAAGGAGGCTTATGCTATTGTAGAGGTATTGAAGAAATGGCGACATTTTTTAATTAGCAAACACTTTCAATTATACACTGATCAGCGGTCTGTTTCGTTCATGTTTGACCAGAAACATAGCAGCAAAATAAAAAATGAGAAAATTGCAAGGTGGACGCTAGAGTTAACCTGTTATAATTTTGACATTACGTATCGAAAAGGCAAAGATAATGTGGTGCCTGATGTTTTTAGCAGAGCATGTAGTTTGTTTAACGGTCCTAAATATCTTTATGAACTACATCAAACGTTATTTCATCCTGGTATTACGAGGATGACGCACTGGATTCGTTTTAGAAATATGCCCTACTCTATAGAAGAGATTAGACACGTAATATCCTCTTGTCCAGTATGCGCTGAACTGAAACCTCGATTTGTAAGAAGAGATTATGGACACTTATTTAAAGCAACTGCTTCCTCTCAAAAATTGAATGTAGATTTCAAGGGGCCTGTACCTAGCACCAATCGTAGCATATACATGCTAGTCATCGTTAACGAGTACTCTAGTTTCCCTTTTGCATATCCTTGTGCCGATATGTCTGCCGCTACTGTGATTAGGTGCTTTAATAACTTGTTTTCAATATTCGGTTTTCCATTGTATGTACACTCGGATCAAGGATCTTCGTTCATGTCGAATGAGCTAAAATCGTATTTATCGTTGCGTGGTATCGCGAGGAGTCGTTCTTCACCGTAAAACCCTCCTGGTAATGGACAGGTTGAAAAGTACAATGATGTAATTTGGAAACCTATTTTGCTTGCCCTCAAGTCAAGGGGGTTACAAACCTCCCAGTGGCAGATGGTCTTAGAAGATGTCTTACACTCTGTCAGGTTACTACTTTGAACCTCGATAAATTGCAGTCCTCATGAGAAAATGTTCCAACACAGTAGGAAATCTGGTAATGATAAACCGTTGCCGTCTTGGTTAGTATCCTCTGAATCTATCCTCCTTAGAAAAATTAATAGGAAAAACAAGTATGAACCGTTAGTAGAAGAAGTTGATCTTATTGATTCCAACCCCGAATACGCTACTGTTAGACATACCGATGGCCGTGAAGCCGTAGTGTTCCTCAGGCATTTAGCACCTAGAGGTATAATGACTTGCAAAGAGAAAGCTCAAACTGAAGTGTTAGAAGAGGATAATAACAGGGCTAAATATCCCGAACAATCTGTCAAAAACGACTACCCCGAACTTGACACCGATTAATAGCGGAGGCGGTGTCGCTGAAAACTGCGACCGTGGCGTTATGGATCGCGAGCCGACGCATGCATCAGTTTTGAAATGGAGGAGGCTTCCTCGCCTAGATGCTCTACACGTGAAAAGATTAAACCTAAACGCTTGGAAGACTATGTTCTTTAAATCAGCTGGGGTGATTGTAGTAATAATGTAATTATTTGCTTAATCACTTTACCATTCCAGTTTCCTAGTTACTAGGTTGCAAAATGTTTATTTTAGCTGTCAAATTATTAGCTAAGTTTCTAGTTGATTAGAATCTTATAAAAGGTAGAATTATTAAATACTCGATTTTATTATTACACCAATGTTCTGTTGTTAAGAAAATATTTGAAATATGTCTTATCTTTAACATTTAATGTATTTCGAAGCATTGAATAGGTCGACTATAAGGTTGATGCCTTTTTTGGTGGAAACCAAGTGACTAAAATAAGCTAGAACAATACTTTCTAAGCAGATATTGTGAACTCCCTTTTCCTGACACCAGGACGTGTACAGTTTATAAGCCGATTCATACATTATCCTCCTTTTTTCTGGCCACAATTTCTCCGTTACTTATTCCGCAGCTTTCTTCAATTCAGGAGGAGTATATTCCATTTCAGAATCGCTCCTTTGAAACATTTTTGATACAAACACAATCCGCAGACGTTACTGTAACGTTTGCATTTTTGCATAAGAATCTTTCATTTTTGCCTACTTGATAAAAACATAGAATACGCTTTTGAAAAATAATTATTCCAATTTCGTATTGGCTTTTCGTTACTTAAGATGGATGATTGTAAATAAAGTAGTATAGATACCTCGGTGTTCGTTGCTTCACATTACCTCGGCTTCTTGATGACAGCTGCGCTACGCGCCTTGGTCATCAAACTTCGCCTCGGTAATGAAGCACCTTCCACCTCGGTATGTAATCTACCATTATAAATGGTTGTGGAAAATGAAATCCATTATTTTTGCGTGAACTTTAAGACTTTATTTAACATTTTCGGATTGTCCTATTTGGGTCAAATATGCACCGTTTTGTTCTATAATTTGTTGCCATTTTAAAAGTAGCTTCATAACGCCTCTCTCAAAGAAGTCTTCGTCTTTATTGGTGAAAAACTCTAGCAATCGATTTTTACAATCTTCTCTTGATGCCAATTTCTTATCACGCAGAAAATTTTGCAATGCGAGAAAAAGGAGGTGATCGCTTGGTGCCAAGTCCGGACTATATGGTGGATGCATTAAAACTTCCCAATCAAGCTCTCGAAGTTTCTGGCGAGTCACTACAGACGCGTGGTGCTGATGGAACACAACACCTCTTCTGTTGGCCAATTCTGGCCGTTTCTGGTCAATCGCTGGCTTCAAACGGTCCAGTTGTTGACAGTATAGATCCGAATTTAGTGTTTGGCCATATGGAAGCAACTCATAATAAATGATTCCTTTCCAGTCCCACCAAATGCACAGCAGAACCTTTCTGGCTTTTAGTTCTGGTCTGGCCACCGTTTGAGCTACTTCACCGCGCTTTTATCATGATCGTTTTTGCACAATATTGTCGTATGTGGCCCATTTCTCATCTCTAATCACCATCCGTTTAAGAAATGGGTCGATTTTTTTCCGTTTGGACAAGGCTTCGCAGATGGAAATTCGATCCATCATGTTTTTTGGTGTTAATTGGTGTGACACCCAAACATCGAGCTTCTTTTTGAACTCAGCTTTGTGCAAATGATTTTAAACTGTTTTATGGTCGATTTTTCGCTCCTGGGCGATGCTACGACTACTAACATGCCGGTCAACTTCGATTATTTCTGTAATTTTATCGACATTTGTGACGACGGGCCTGCCTGTGCGAGGTGCATCTTTAACATCAGAAATACCTGAACAGAATCGACGAAACCGAAATTGCACGTAATTAATTGTTACAGTATCGGGACCATAAACACTATTCACAATTTCAGCCGCCTGGCTTGTATTTTCGCTTTTCTCAAAGAAAAACTGTAAAATGTACCGAATTTTCTCTTTATTGACTTCTATTTTTACACCCTGTAACTCACAACTGAATAAATCAAAAAAACAGCAAAATAATTTTTTAGTGTAAAATATCACCTTGACAACGAGCAGAAATCTGAAATTGTTTGATCGATACTTTACGAGATATCGATCACTACAGCCATCTACCAAAAAAATAATGGATTTCTTTTTCCCCAACCTTATATATGGTTTTTTGATATATTAAAGAAATAAACATTTAGAACGCTGAGAAGCGTATCACCCAAAAATTTAATATTAATTTTTCTAAAATCAAATGATATGGAGGATCCGAAAGATGATTAATTTTACTCCTAAAAGAACAATGTATTTCAATTTATACTAACTATTGTCGGCCGACTAAAACATCACACGATACTCAATCAAAGATTTTGACAATACTTTATATTGTACATAATAGTGCCTCCATACAGTCGGCTCTTTTGCTCTATCTCTCTGTTAGTTTGTAACAATTTTTTTGTTTATAAATTGGTTCAAATGGTTGCATAGGTTAGTTCAAACTAATCTTGTATTATTTGTTGTTAGTAAATGATATCAGTTCAAATTAGATTACATATCCGTAATTGATTAAAACAGGTAAATACACAAATTATTATTTAATTTTGCAAGCAAAACCTTGTGTATAAAATAGTCTTTTTAAATACTCAATACGATGATTGGAGAAGAAATTTGGCTAATTTAAAAAAAATTGCAAGGACATCATTATTTAAAGAGTATCCCACCTACTACAAAATAAACATGGTTCAACAAAACCATTTTCAATACGTATCCAAGCTATCTGCCTAGAAATGTTATTTTTCTCTAATCTGTGAAGAGAAACTAGCACTTTCTTCGGAAGATTGTTTTAAAAATTTTCACAAACTATCCAAATATTCTTCTGCATGTTGATTTTGATTAAATTTTGTAGGATTATATTTTCTGTTCAGTTATTAATAAATGTGTGTAAGCCAGCGTTGATGTTTTCACTTCCTAAAAGTTGTGTGTTCATATTTGTACTGATACACTATGAATTTAATGGAGCTGTGTGAATATGACAAGAAAGCAAACTATAAGTCGTAGTCGTCATCCTAGCCAAGAATGCAAACTACAAATTATCTCAGAAGTGGCAGTCTACATACTACAACTATACGAAAAATAATGTACCACACACCTTGATCAATAGGATAAAATAAAAAAGTCTTTTAGACTGAATATCGTAGTTTATGAAACTGTTAACAGAATTAATTTTAGAAATTTTTAACAGGAGCTTGATCTTTGGAATAACAACAGTTTTACTTTTTAATATTTCTAGCCGAAGTCATTTTAAGCTCTAAAATATGCAAAAGCTACTCTAACTGTGTATAATCTAATTCTTATCATTTGCGATACTCATTGTGGAATTATATTTTTAGAAGATAATAGCTTCATGCGGGAAACAACATTCCTCACTAACGATACAAATTGATTACTGTCGTTTAGAAGTCGCTTTTTGTAAATTTAATTGAATAAGGTATTATTGTAAAACTTGTAACAAATTATAGAAGGCATTGACTTGCTTGTGCAAAAATAATCCACAAGTCAAGGCAATCACTATTTTTTAAAGCTTACGTGGTTTTAAAAAATTAATATTTATTCTGTAAGGAATATAGAGAAAAATTTAATTACTTTGTGCTTATTATTAGACATCCACTTAGTAGAATATTAAGATCAAAATAATAGTCCAGTTGGAACATGCACATTATTTATTACAATGATTTAACGATTAGTAACATACTTTGGCTACCTTGTGTATACTAGTAGCGAAAATATAAAATTTAGAGTTTTTTAATTATGTCATTAATTAAATTAAATAAATTATTTATGGGAATTACAAAAGATGGTGCACTATTAAATTTAACACTATACTTAAATTAATAAACGATAATATAATAAAAAAAAATATTAACCAATTTGTAAATAAATACTATTCATATGTACAAGCCCAAAATCACAAGAATTGGTTCACTTTGATATTTAGAATTAATACTTTATGATAGTTGAAATAAGAATATAATCACAAATTGAATACCATTACTAAGTTGTTTAGTATGAACCCTGTTTAATTCTACACAATTTTACATTATAGAAAACTAAAATAATGCTCCACAGAAAAAAATTCATAATGCTATATTGCAACGTAGGGGTTTTTTGGGTAGAGAAGTGGGTAGCATAGAACGAGAGGACCTACGTGCTGAGACTAGGGACGATCAAATGCCTTAGTTATGGGATCTTAAAGCGTATGCTACTATTGCCATGGTAAACATCAAAATCATAGCAGACAGCACAATAATGACTAAACAATCAAATTTATTTTATTCAAAGCAAATGAGCGGCATATCAAGTGTCACATAAGAAATAAGTATAAAGATTACATTGGCAAATAGATTTGACTTTTGTTACTTATGAAATAATACATGATGTTATAATTAAATTGAAAATACAAGCAAGTACTTACATCATGTCAAGAGAGCTAATCAGTGCCCCAACCACTCGCTACTAGAGTACACTAACTACTGCCAAGAGTGGTCCTTTTGGATCACCCTCCATGATGCCCAAATTCAATCATGTTTCCTTCATGGAAAGTACAAAGTGATGCAATTATGATACTGCACATCCTGCATTATGAGTGTGTGGGTTTGATCAGCTTCCTTGCCATGCATGATTGCAACAATGTAGTGAAATTCTTAGGAAATAATTAGCAACTTTTAATATTAATAATTTATGAGAAATTTATTGTAAGTTTTGAATTGTGGAAATAGTTGAAATAAGGTTTCAAAACTCAAATTGCTACATTGGCTAAAAATATTTATAATAAAACTTCGATACAAAAATATTGTGATAAGCCATTTGTTACATATGCCCGCTCTCAGAAACTTAGTCCCCCAAGTTTGAGTTACCTTAATTTTGAATTAAACGTAAAAATGTTGAAACTTTAGTTACGTTGTTTTCTATCACTGAAAATTTGTCGTTAGTGGATTTTTGGGATGAGTGAATGAGGTGATAAGATATGCTAATTATAGGGAAGGACCAATTGCTTTTTGTAGCAATACCGATAGCAGTGGAGCGGTTATGTAATAACTAAAACAACTACAACGAACTACGTAATAAAGGGTATAAATACCTTAAAGCCTGTGCCGCTGTGGGCAATAAAAGTTCACACACAAAAGCTTCGCGGACAACCAATAACACGCACGTTTGGGTGTCGGTGTCGCTTTCGAAAGCTCTGATACAACCGTATTCTTCAACGGTTCGCGTACGACTCACTTCACGCACTGCCTGCCGGTATAAAATGTTTCACTGAAAACTGTAGGATACCCGCACTTCTGGTGTTTATTGTCAACCACTACCAAATTGTTCAATAACGACGTAACAGTTAGTTTAAGCAAAAGCGTTGACAAGTAATGATTCTGTTTTACTAAATTAATGATGCAATAATAGCACTAAATCAAACACATAAAATTTGAGCGATTAACAGTTTTATTCTACTCAAAATGTACAGAAAGTAAACACTAATAAATACGTTTCACATCGCCACAAAACAAACAGATTGAACTATAAAAATGCTAATTTACACACACACACACACACACACACACACACACACACACACACACAATGGATTTTAATAGCACGGAACGCGGCAATCAACTTCCTTACTTCCCGCTACACAACGCTATTTATGTCGTCAAGCGCGGCAGTCGGCTGGCGCAAAAACGAAAAAAAATGGCAGGAAAATTACGAATCCCACAAAAAAATGAGTTTTATAAATAATTTCAACTCATAACAAGTAAATTGTATAATCTTTAGATTTTGGTTAACAGGTAAGTAATAGGTAATACAAATACAAAAGTTACATAATAAATTTATATGGAGTGTTGGTACTTTTTAAGATTAATACAATAATAAAAGTTACATAGAAAGACAATGTATAAAATTTGTCATATGCAAGATTGTCCACTCACGGAAATGCATTAGCATTTAGTGTTAACGGCACTTGTCACATCACTAAATTGAAGCACTATTGTTGTTGTACCTGGCTTGACTTTTACATGCTGACGTAAGTTGCTGATTTCGGCATTGGGAGTTTAGTCTGCTCTGCACTGCTTAGTAAAGTTAGTAGAAACAATTGGACCTCTTTTGCATTGGCCTCCTGTCAATAATATTTGTGACCTAGCACATTTAAGAAGTTCAATCGTTTAACAGAGTGTTACCATTGTGTAAGTCACTTTTACTTTTTAAAACAGCCTGAATGCTATAATCGCCCCAAACAAAGTACGAATCACGATAATTACAAGAGAACACGTAAAACTTTAAGAAAAGGCAAGTACAAGGATTAGCATCCTGAACCATATGGTGCGTGCAGGAATGTTCGGTTAGTGCAGCAGTGAGAGTGCGAGGTTCCAAGAAGGAAGCTCCTCAGTGATGTCAACCAATCAAATGTAAAATGATAACCCAAATAAACGTCACCAAAAGTGCAAAAAGCTGTACTCTCACGAATTCGACTTAGAAAAATTCTCATGATAGCAGATACCCCAAACCCTACATTTCTGAAAAACAGGAAATTATAGGGTATGCAACTTACCTGAAGGAAAAAAATCAATAACATACAATAAATCATCAGCATAAATGATCCAAATAATTACCAAGTAAATAATAAAAATAATTCAAAATTTGTATGGGTTTTATTAAATCAATCTTAGTCAATTACTCGTGTACACTTCAACCTTCTTAGACAAGTATAATTGTATTTGACAGAGATACGAGTTACTCCAAATAATAGTTACGTCAACAGTAAGTGTTTGAGTACAGCTCTATGAGGTGTTACTAAAAAAGTCGCTCTATTATGTGTTATATGGTTGAGAGAGATGGTACCATAAACTTCAACTTAGATTACTATCTCCATAAAATAAGGTCGTGAAAGAACAAGTTTACTTGATTAAGGTTACAAAGTACAAATTGCATTAATATTTTCGTTTGAAGCTAATTTCATAGTGTACACATTGATGCGTATGGTAGTGTTCCGATAAACATTGCCACACCAATCAGGTTTGAATGCTTATAACAAATTAGATACGCCACCATCGATCCAAGTTGAGCGTGTGTAAATCAAGTAAAGCATTTTTTTCAACGCTCTCCCTAAAGTTGTAAAATAAATACTTGGAACACCATTTACCTCAGGTCAGTATAAACAAACTTACACCTGAAGTACGATACATAACAGCTGGAATAATCGTCACGCCAACACCTGCTTAAATAGACAAGGTTTTATATCAGAAACTACTACCATAGTTCTTAGATGTCGCAGATAGTACAAAATACATTAAGTGACTTAAACAGGTACAACTAACCACAACAGTGACAACAACTCTGTAAGTGATTAAATTAATATCGACAGATTAGATCAATTCACATGCTGTTAGAAAACAGGTTTCTCCAAACACAGGTGATATTATAAACTTAACAAATGGTGATAAGAATAATTTCAATCATCTACAAAGAAATAGCATTGTAACAAACTGCAATTAATAGGAAAACTTACTGGTTATAGAAGATCCCAATGCTAAAATATTAGATGACATTAAAATTCCAATTTACACTAAAATTCATCTAAATAACTCACTAATGGCCAAAATTCATAAAAAATAACAAACATCTAAACATAAGAGCAGATAGAAATCAAATCCATTCGTGAAATCACATCTAATTCTTTATTGACGAGGTATAACCAATCTTGGAAGATAAGCAAGCGCTCTTAGAAAACGAAAAACGAGAGTGCATAATACAAATTCAAATTGTGTATCAGTACACCCTATTAACACATAACAACCACACAGAACAAAAAAAAGAAGTAGAGTATTCAAACTTATTACAGATCTGGATGTAAATCCCTTACATGCCATATACTAACTTCTTTTCCATTACTATCTATCAGCTTATAAGTCCACGGTGAAACACACGTAGAAATAACGAACAAATCAACAAGCTCGGAGTCAAATTTACTAGTGAAGTAATTGGCAGCATAAGATTATGCATGATTTTATGCCAATCTTTCTGCCTAACACCATAGCGATCGGTACGACAACATGGTTATACACTTTGTTACTACGTTTGAAAGCTTTAGTTAAACGGGACCTAATGTCTAAAAATTCCTTCAACAATCAAGGAACATTTCGTCGTCGGGTATATCTCGCTATTCTCTCCATTAGACTCCAAAGTCGTAACTGGTTGAGTTGAGACATGTCACGCCCAAAATTGACAAAATAGGGGGTGATATTAAATAGCGCAAGCAGCTTTCTGTAGCAGCAAAGCCCAACTACAGTGGTTATCTTTTACAAACGAAGTCAGAATTGTTTTAATAGACCAGTATTGACGTTCGGTGGCATAAACCTGAAGGTGGTAATAAGTAGTATGATTAACCTTCACATCATAGGACTTGAGGAGATTTCTAAACAGTTTACCTTGAAATTATTTGCCATTGTCCCAAAAAATAGCTTTAGGTACCCTAAATAGTAAAAAAAAATCTAAGCCGCATGTACGGCTCACAACCAAACTTAGACATTAAGTTCAACAAATATTACTTACCTTTGTGTTAAATATTTGAAATTTAATTGTACGCGATATATAAAAAAATTAAATAATAAATAGTAATGTGTAAAAATTCGTATTTAAAGTCGAATATCTTGATTAATAATTGAAATATCGAAAAGTGAATAGCGTATTCGTATTCAGCGTAAAAAACTGGATAAGAATCATATATTATATGTCTTGTAACATCACGGGAACCGTGCAACAGACAGACAGACAGACCGACCGACAGACCGACCGACAGACTAGACCATCTCATTAACCAAACAAAGTTTGGTTGATATATAATCCTCCAATAACACATATATCTTAAACGAAGTGGCTTCCATCTTTGGAAGAAATATACAAAATTTGCTCAGGTAATATTTTAAACTTAGGACGACATTATATCCAGAGGTGGACCTGGGGAATGGCTTGACAATATCGACAAAAATTAGCTCCCACAAACAAGTACCCATAGGGCAACCTCGCATGAGGCCTGTAGGTGATTTCTATTCCACCTTACATGCAGTACAAACACGACATTTACAAATGTATTTAGCTGTTTCACTCTTGGCTTTTGACAAAAAAATCTTGTAGTAATATGATGATACATCATGACCAGCGGTGGGCTCGTAATGATTTTGTTTATAATATCGACACAATGTTTTTTAGGTACAACGATTTTCCATTCGGAGGCAGCATCGTCTAACTCCAGATAAAGAATTTTACATTTTTTAATTAGACTTGAACCATCAAAACGCCAAAGTTAGGAAATTTGAAGACTTCGTCACCACCAACGACTTTTAATACTCTCAAAATGGTGTTCGCTGCAATCAACATTAATTTGTCCAATCACTGGGACCGAATGGGATAAGGCAACCGGCATGACGTTGTCTTTACCACGATAATGGTATGTATCAAAATTGTATTGCTGTAGATGAACGCTCCAGTATACAAGGCAACCTGCAGGGTCTTTCAAATTATCCAACCGCATTAACATGACATGATCGATAACCACAGTAAATTTACTGCCTTTGATATAAAGTCTAAATTTGTTAATCGCCCAAACAACAACGATGCATTCTTTTTCTGTAGCACTGAATTTATGCGTGCTAGCTGATAACTTTCTCACATTATGCAATAATTTGCTAATCGAGGCACTTGTAGTAACAAAATTTGAGATGAATCAGCAGTACCATCCGCAAAGGGCAGTAAAGCAGTGGACGTCTGATATATTAGTGAGAAGAGGAAGGTTCAATATGACTGAAACCTTCTTTACATCTGCACGAAGACCTCGTTGTCCAACAATGTAACCTAGGTATTTTATCTCTGGAAGGCAGAAACAACATTTTTCTTTGGCCATGGTTAAACCAGCATTCTTTAAACATCGAAAGAC
This sequence comes from Platerodrilus igneus, assembly GCA_036346225.1. Classification (NCBI taxonomy): domain Eukaryota; kingdom Metazoa; phylum Arthropoda; class Insecta; order Coleoptera; family Lycidae; genus Platerodrilus; species Platerodrilus igneus. The sequence goes on from JARFIW010001116.1 coordinate 898,608, forward strand.
TTCTTTAATAACCTCAAGGTGTTTAGAAAAATCAATAGTAACCACAATTTATATTGACGAGATACACAAACATAAAGGGCTCAAGGTCGAGTCTGGGTACACTTCAATGAATCTCTTCCAAGTAGTGAGGCTGTTGTGAAGTTTGAAAGGCATGCGATTAAATTCTAAGAGTCTGCAGTTGGGTATGCTAAAAGCAGTAAGGATCGTGACATTTCAGATATGGGAACTTAACAGTTGGCACTCTTAATGTCTAAAGGTGTTAGAAATTTGTCATTCCAAAGTTTGTTAAGAGTGACTGATACAAATGATAACGGATAAGCATCATGCTCGGCAACCTTATTCACTTTCCTATAATCGACACAAAACCTGTACGATCCATCCTATTTTTTTGACTAAAACGATTGGTGAAGACCAAAGACTGGACAAGAACCTCACAACTCCATCTTACAACATTTATATTTATTTTGCAATGAACATGAACGAATTTCCTTTTTCTCAAAATGAATTTGTGCGGCTTAAGCTAATAAACAGAAATGTTAGATTAGTACTAGATAATAGAAATTTTAGATAATTAAACAATAAAATTATAAGGAATGAATAATGTTATCAGTAAAATAAAAGCTAGAATAATTGGAAATAATAATTATGTGGAATACTTGTAAAATAAAAGTAAAGATAGCAATAAAAACTAGCAATAAACACTTACAACACCACCATACAGCAAAACCAACCAACTACATTTTGACTTTTTCCAACTGATTAAGGAAAAAATTTGTGGTAACTTCAAAAAGATCAATTTGTGAAGAAAGTTTGTTTTCAATATTGCACATCCATAACTTGTTCTGAGCTGGAGAATATGAAAAGGAGCATGGTTACGTGTAGACCGAGCTGGCACATGAAAGTCTATGAGCTGAAAAATCTCTCATGAATCGATATGCAAGTTTATAACAACATTGAAGAAAAATAACAGGTTGTTAGTGGGTCTTCTAGCTTTTAGTGTTTTCATGTTCAAGAAATTAACGTTGTTATCATAAGTGAATATAACAGCTGGCAAGTGTAATTTAAAGAGCATAAATTTAACAAACTTTCTTTAAAGTCTTTCAATCTGAGAAATCTGGTTTAAGTTGTATGGATTCCAGACTGGGGAGTTATATTCACGTGAGTGCGAATTAGACTTGTATAAAGTGTTAGAACAGCAGCAACATTGTTGAAATCACAACAATGTCTTTCTATGAACCCTAACATCGTGTAAGAATTGTTAATTATAGCATTGATGTGCTCATGAAAACTTATAGAAGAATCAAAAATTACACCCAAAGCCTTAATATTGTGAACATCAGTAAGACTAGTATTATTGATATGGGATGATGAGATTAGCTAAAGGTGATACTACAGCATTTTTTTATATTCAACTCATACCAAAATCAACACACAATCGGGAAACCTCGTCAATATCTTCTTGTAGTTTTACACAGTGGTCTTTAGTTCTTATATGACAAAAGAGCTTTAAATCGTCAGCATACAATAGATGTTTAGAATTGATTATATGTTGACTAAGTCATTTATACAAGCAGCAAAGAGTAAAGGACCAAGATGAGAACCTTGGGGAACAATTGAAGGAACTAGTGCTTCCTTGTTACATTTGGCACCACTGCCACGATCCACGTTTCACAATATTGCACAATAGTTAATATTATGACATAATTGCGTGTCAAATTGTATCAAATACCAAACACGTTTACAATGATACAATTATTATTTTTACACAAAAATAAAGCAAAGTACTGACTTAAAACGCGTCTTGCAGTTAATCTCAGGGCATCGCCTTGTTTTAGGGTGGGTTGCGTCACGCCATTGTTGATCCAAATTCTTCTTTTGTCTGTAGCGGTACGATAGGAGCAACCAGGTAAGGAACTGTAAGGCAAGATAAGAAGGAACCTACATCCTAAAAAAAGAGAAAAGACAAAAAAACACGACACAGGTAAACCTTACCGTTCAACGTCTCGTGGCTAATAACCATGTCGTGTCGCAAACCGCGCACTTACGCCACTCCGCGTCTACGCATTCTTTTGTGCCGACGCAACTGTCCGGGATGGCGGAAATGAACAAGTCTATTTTAAAATAGTGGCGGGAATTCACTCACAAATTTAAAAGTGTACAATGCCAATTTTGGAATGTAACATCCTCTGATGTATAACCAAAAAATTCGAACAACCTGTTTTCTATGGAAGAGATAGCTTCTCAACCATTTCAATAAACAACCATCAATTCCAAGCGCAATCAAGATAGTACGGTTTTTGCTATCAAAAGCTCTGGAAGAATCGGTGTATATGGGATCAACTTGAAATCCCTCCTCTAAAGATGCAAAAATAAGATCCTTATACAGAATCAGATTACTCAAAGTAGATCTTCCTGCAACGAAATCATGTTGTTGGTCTGTGATTAGTTGTCATATGACAGAAATCAACATATCGTGATCAAGCTTTCAAAAACCTTAGGAATGCAGCTAAGCACAGATATTGGTCTGTAATTACTAATTAAATTTTTATTTCCATATTTATAAATAGGTGTTACAAAACTAAGCTTTCAGAAGTCAGGCATACAGCCTTCTTTCGGAGATGTAGTGAAAAGTATCGAGAGATGATAAAATAATGTATTTGAAAAGAGTTTTAATAATTTAGGAGGGATACAATCTGGTCCAGCTTTTTTAGAAACATCCAAACCCATTAGCTTTTTTTGTAGAATTTCTGGCTTAATGTCCACATGAGAGATATGAATAATATGCATAAAGTTAAAATTTAATGTAGACAGTATCCTTTTTATAAGTACTCGCAAAATACTTTGCGAAACTATTAACTATATCATATCCACCAGAGACACCTCAACATCATCAAGCACATTATATTAGGAATACCTCCATAAGATATTATAGAATTAACACTGTTCCAGAAAGGTTTAATGTTATATGGGATGCAACTTCCAAAAAGATCTATGTATCTTTTATAATATATTTTATGTAATTGCTTACACTCTCCCCTGAGATTAGTGAAATGCTTATATGCATTTAAAGACCGGGTACTCTTGAATAACTTGTGGGCCACTTTCTTGCATATATTAAATGCCTTAGTTCATAATTGTACCACTTAGGGTTAGTTGTGGGTTTAAATTTTTTACTGGGATATACTTCTCAATAGCATCAAACATTATATTATAAAAATTGTTCATGGCTTCACAGATACTGTGCGAGGCTAAATATAGTTGTTTAAGCCTAAGTAATTCCCATTATTAAAATTAAAGCTTAAGTAACCATAATTTAATTTACGAAATGATTGTTTTCACCTTAATTTCAGTAGATAACGCTGAATGATGTAAAGAGTTTGTAAATGGAGGATCCAAAGCAGGAGTAACTAATGTGTTGTGTTGATTAGAAAGAATTAAATCGAGAAATGTTCCTTGTGAGTTTGGTAAGCTATTAAATTGGAACATATTAAGAAGAGCATAATGTTGCTGTTAAGCGTAGAAATACTAACTATAGCAGAAGTTCCGAAACCATCATTTTGCCACTTAATTACATTAGGTAAGTTAAGGTCACCAAATACATATATAAGTAGGTCAGAATAATTATCGAAAAGGTGTTAGTTGAAAGATTTTTATAAGCTTCAGAATGGGAATGCACGGGAATGTAAGCACCACCAATAACTGCAATTGTAGCATTGTGAAGTTTTACCTTAACATACAAATCTTCAGCAGAATCACAAATTGCAGAAATAAAAGTGGACGATAAATGTTTATTAACTCAATCATTACCCCGTCACTTTTCGTTTTCCTACTTGTGACAGGAGAGCGATTTTTCCTATAAACGTTATAATTAATAAGACCTAATTCACTGGTTTCGATGTTTGAGGATAACCGTGTTTCACAGAAAATAGCAATTTCATAAATTGAGGAGTTAAGTTCATTCGGCAGAATATTTATTTTTGTCCACAAACCACCAACATATTGAAAGTACACATTAATTCAAGAGAGGTCAGCACTATTTGTAATCGGTAAAGCATTGTATTACAGGCTAGTTTTTTTTAGTCCGATTGTTGAATATTTTTGGTAAACCCCTAATAAATTTAATATATGTCTTATTCGCCATTAGACTTTCTGACTACTAATTCTTTACGTAAATCCAGATAGTACTATCTTTGCAATTCGTTTCTTAGTATTTCAGCAACCTTCGATGGACTAGTATGACTTTCAAGGGCCGATTCCTGTCAACTCTCTGGCCTATTCTTGTCAACACACTGAACAGTCTATATTCTTATTTTTAATGATTAACCAAGGATATTCTTCTCTTTTTGTCACATATTTTTCATAACTCCAGCAGTCAGATAGTAATGATTTAAAGTTTTCATTAGACAATTTTGAAACCTGTTCACTACTTGAACTAGCATCATTTCCAGACGTTTGTGGTTATTTACTAGACTCAGTATGATTGCGCTTACCATCTTATTTTTATCATTTAGAACGTCTCTACGATATATTAGTTTCTCTTTGCATTTACACTTTTTAACGTCAGTTCTACTAAATTTAAACTTTTTACTGAAGTTTTGTATACTAATAGAATCGTCGCTGTCCATTTGTCCATTACCACTCATGGAATTTGATGTTTTTATCTTATCACTCTTTATTGACCACTTTAATACAGTCAAATGTTAATTTATGTATGTACGGTATACACAATGTAACGCCACAGAAACAAATATGAAATAATTTTAAATACATTTATAAGCTAGCTATGATGAACAACAAAATGTTTCATACTAAATAATATACTTCAACCTGCAAGTGCTACCAAACCAGTTGTATATTATTATATTTAAAATACACTAAAGCCTAGATTTGAAGTTTAAAATACGCGAACGTTTGAACCAACTGCTTCGCCGACCTGTAGTAATTTAACTGTAGCTGCACAATAGTTTTATTAGAAATTGAGGTTTAGTGGTACAGGCGATATGTTGCTTCTATATGCAGATTATTTAAAACTTAATTTCTGTTACAAGTATGTAATTCACTGTAAATTATTAATGAAGTCGCACAGTTACAGATTCAACGTATAACTAAAAAGTACAGAAATATACTATACAAAGCTTTCCCATTTCTAACCTTGTCTGATTGACCCGCCTTTGTAACGATTTATAGAAAGGGAAACGAATGCTGGTTCACATTTGTAACCTCCTGGGCTCTTATTCGTGCAATTTTATAACTGAGATACATATTTATTTTAAGATCCTAAAATTATAAATTGTATACTTTATTTACAACACACTCAAAAACTAAAGGTAAAGAGATTTTAAATATAAGAATGTCTGAAACAATTTCCACTTTATGAACGCCATAATTTTAGCCAGGATTGAGCAACTGATACTTTAAAATATGTGTTAATACAAAATTAACACTAGGGGATGCATCAACTTTTTTTTAAAATACTCGAGGGATGCCTCGGCCTTTTTATCAAGGTAGCGAGATGGTAACCCCCTACTTCGCCCCTTAATTCAAACACTGTAAAGTTTGAGATTATTATTACGAGTAGCACAGTTAAAAGTGTTGAATCTATTCTATTTTAATAATGTGCTAGACCTCGGGTTTTATTACAAAGAATCGAAATCTATTTTAGTTAACAAAGATTAAATATATGCATTTCATCAATAGATTTTATTAGTACATGCAATTATAATTTAAATATAGCAAATTATTCTTTCGATAAAATATTAAAAGCTGGTATCTATTTATCAAAACACTTCAGAACACTTTCAGAAAGGATTATAATATGTTCAAGAACACGGTTTTCGATGGTTTAGGAAATATTACATTCGTTTAGCGACGTGTTTTATTAAATGAGTTGTCCGTTATCAGTTGTTGGCTTTTGAGCTTCTAATATGAGTTATTGGATGCATTCTGAATGGGTTAGAAGACAAGTATATGCTCCAAATAGATTCTTTCGATTACTAATATATAGTGCAAACTTGGAAATATTCGATACGGAGGATATAATACCAACTACTCATAAGTGAGAATCCACGGGAATTTTTTCTGAAGTATTGTAAATAAAAACGTTCTCTTTCGGGGTTTTCTTTTTCTTTCTGTGTGACCCACCCCACTCTAAACGTTGATAACTAGCACGACATTAATTCTTTCTTTTCCCCTTTCTTTGTTGCAGTACAAGATGCGGACCAATGTTACTTTACTTACTCTACTTTACTTTTCTCGTGTCTGCACGAATTACCATAACAAGAGATAATGTTTTACTACCGATTTATGGTATTCTAACATGCTGTTATTTACAGTGTTCAAGAAGAACCACAGCCTCCAGTCTCGAATTGAATTGATGATTATAGTGATGCGAAAATGCATGATGAGGTAGAAATAAAACTTTTTAATATAAAAACGCCACAATGTAATTTATTAAATTTATTACTATGCAGAGAGAATCATTATTCAAATAACTAAGGAAAAACTCAGCCAGTTGTATTCGTTAAATATATGTTAACGATAAAGTTTGTTTCTATGTCGTACTTAAGTTTGACTAGCTAAACTGCACATTGCTGAAATGTTTTAGGTAAAGTCTAAAATTGTTTTCTATGTCAGAGTTTGCCTATAATATAATTCGACAAAGCTAGGTGTGTCAAACACGTTTTAGGGAAAGTTAGCAAAAATGATTTTACTTTTGAGCTTTCTCTGAAAACTGGTACACGCATATCGTTAAAGCTGTAAATAAAATTATTCAATGGTATATCAGTACGTATACTTTTTAATTTTTTGTGGAATTACAAGAAAAACAGTTTTAGCACTAAATATTATATTAAGTAGAAAAATAAAACGTTTTTAACAAGCAGGTGTGACTAATATATTATTTGTTAGCACACGACGACTAATGATGACATTTTCAATTACTTAATATATCCGCTTTCGTGCATTTACGGAAGTTCGTAGTACATTTTTAGTACAATAAACATTCTACAAATCCCTTTCTTTCAAATATAGAATTGTGACAGCTAATCTCGCAAAGCGATGTTTTATCAGAAACATCATCTGGCTTTAAAAATGTACTCTTGCTAATTTGAATTTGGTTCCTTGAATGCAATGAACTAATCTTTCCTTGCGCAGTCCCCATTTTTATAATAACCATCATCGCTCCTTTCAATGATATCTCCCACTAGATTACAAGCTTCCACTTTGCTTCTATCAAAACTTGGAACTGGTACCATAACTGATTAGCCTATTTTATCAGATTGTTGCATCATTCTTGTGGCAAATATCTGTAACCACTTACAGGCTGTTTCTTTATTTATTGTTATACTTCTTTATCGCACACACTAGAGGCACATATTGTTGCTGCATATTCTTCTTAAGCATTGCTAGAACAGTGAGAACAAATGACATTAACATTTTCACCAAAGTTGCGTTTGTAAGATTCTGAGGTTTCTTTTTCACAAATAACACACACTGGTGTATTTCCATTTTCCGAAAGCTGTATTGAATCGACTTCAATTGTAAACTCAGCTCCCAATACATCTTGTAACGCAATGCATTATGCTAGTAGAAATTAGAGGTAAAAGAGAGAAATTAATCTTGAATGGATTGACTTGTTACTGAAGCACACTGTATAATTTTTTATTTTCATCTAAAATAATGTTTAAAAATAAGACGTAATTAAATCCATATTTTTATTCAAATGAAACGGAAAATCACAACGATAATCGTTTTATTTCTGTTAAATACATAGGGAAACTTAAATAAAGGGTTTAAAGTTAAACCACAAAAATATAAACCAACCAATATTTTAACTATAAAATTTTATAGTTGTAACGTGCAATATTGTTAAAAACGTTAAAAATCGTTAAGAAAATAATAGTGAAGTCATTAATATGCACATCAAATATGAACGTCAGGAAGTTGGTTTAATTAATTCCATGCAATATGACATAGTTGTTAATAAACAGTTTCAATTATCATAAAGGGAAACGACGGACATCTTGCATACAAAGTAATAAAATGGACGTTGGAAAATCAGAATACAGAAGTAGAGAGTAATGCAGATTATGTAATCGTTTCATACAATTGACTGTAAGTGTAAGAATGGTGAAATAAGCATATGAGTAAACTTGAAACATTGTATTAACCAGTCTGACCGTGATAAAATGTGATTTACAGTGGGAGTAACATAGGTTTGTTGAACACAACAGAAGTAGAAAGAAAGTCAATTATATAGCACTTGGTTACCTGACAACATTAAAATGTAGAGATACGCCCAAATAGGGGGGGATTTCAATTAGTTTTTTAGATGGGGGTTTGACAGAAGGTACAGAAGCTTCAGGAAAAATTGTATGGCATTCTCGAGGGAAAATAAATGGCAAGCGACATGTAACATAATGAAATACCTCTACAAGTGGCAGGGTACGTTCATGAGCGCATGAATATATAATGTTGGAAAACCATTCTGAAACAAAGCGGGCCTGGTCCATTCAATTGGAATTTGGTGACATGTTTTGAGTCAGGGAGCTCTTGTGTTTGGAAATACAAGGAATAATGAGAGAGACAATACTGATGGTTGTTGGAAATGCTGGAGTTAAAACAAATCGGAGTACTTTTATGAACTTCTATGTAACCTTTAAGGGCAATGTTATAGATTTTTGAATGTCAATTGTGTGTATTTTGGTCACAAGACAATAATTAAGCCAAAATAATTACATATTTGATTGGACTTATTAGTGATTTGAAACAACAGATTCATTAATGACATTTAGGGTATTAAAGTATTAAATTTAGTAATTTCAAAATGGACAATAAAACGATACAGAGTAAGTTGGTATTTAAGTGGTTTTTTTGTTTCGTGAACGACACTGCCAATACTTTGGGATTTATGAATGTCTAATAATTAAATAGGAAAGCATGAGAAATGTGGAGTGGCGAATAGTTTTGTTGATAGCTTAGATTTAAGTATTTTTAAGAATTTCTTCGAGAATATTTTTATTTTAGCAACACCTGGCCAGATTTGATGTTAGAAATTTATTTTTAGAAAAGGATATTTGTATGTGTATTGAAATTATGTTTTTGATAATAAAGTCTAAATTTATGTTGATTTTTATTTAATTTATTTAGGAAATAGTTAATGCCATTGATTTGTAAAGAACATCCAGCTACCCCAGAAATAGTAGTATTTGGAAGGAGCATTTTATTTTAAGAAATTCCTTTAACTATGACCAACTTTAGAACACCAAAGCAAGGAAGTTTTATGCGGAATAATAGTCTTCCACATAGAAATGACATCAAAAGTATTGGTATGATAGACTCTTTAGTACCCCTCAATTTTGACAGAGGCAAGACCTTTCAGGGAAAGTGTTAACGTAATATAGAATTTTTGAATTTAAGCCTTGTTATTCATTGTTTATATTTCACTACTTTTCTCATATTTTTTCTCATTCATCCATAGGAACCCACTCCCGTACTGTTCTAGACCTACACACTTTTATGGGATCTCCGCCTCTTTAGGGTAAATCAAAATTTAATTCTTTTAACACTTATTTCGTAACAATCTTTACTTACTTCAGTACTTGCAGTAGCAAATGCTTTTTCTAGATCTTCGGTTTTTAATAAAGCTTTAATCTAATCAGGTAAAGATTGAATTCCAACATGAGCTTTACTTCTTAAAAACAAATTGTGCATTTGGCAGATTTTCACACTATATGGACAATATTAATGGAAGTTAAATTATAAGCTTACTGAACATTGCTTCAAATGGAGTTTGTCATACTCCACTGTGATATACTCTGTTCTTTTATAAGTGGCAGAACCATAGACTCTTGCTACAATGTTTTGTTTTATTATCTTCCATCCAGGCAAACAATATATTTTTAAAACTCTGATTTGAGCATTGAACCCTACCTTCACTTTGTGAATATCGTGGCTTCCCGTAAACTATGGACAGCCCAGGCTTAATAATTTTCGACTCCTTAACAATTTGATTGGAAAATTTACATTTATTATTAGATTGCAACACTGAGGAAGACCCTAGCATGCAAAAAATATACATTAAATTGTGTGCCACCTTTTTGGCTTAGTTTCCAACGGGCATAAAATAAAATATTTGAAAAGATTATCCTGGTAATTGAGAATGTATTTGAAGTCTCCGTCGTGGCGAGTTTACATATTAATAAGATCAACTTGTCCTTGCGTGTTTACTCTTCTAAATAATAGAGGTTTTCACAGGTAGGCCTTCTATGGCATGGTTTTTGTTTCGATGGCAGGTTTCATAAAGTTTCAAATAAAATGTTATACATTGCCTAGTGATATTAGCATATTTTGCGTTTAATGCTTTAATCATAATATATCTCTCCCCATGACCGCAGATTGTATGCACAATATGAATTACATCAACCACAAAATACTGCACTTCAGTTGTCGACGCAGAAAGAGAAACGATTAACTTCTTAACTAACCTCACACACATAATATACCAAAGAGCTTAAGTCTATATCGTAGCCAAACCAAACCTTCAGTTCTATCAGACGAACAAGATGATGGTACAACTAACAACGTTTTCCATGTGAGCTTGTGACGAATTACAGCAAAACTTATAGCTCACTCAAAAAATAACTGAGAAACACTCAAATACATGATGATTAGACAGTTTATTAATTTGAGTAATAAAATTGTGAATAAAATAATGAACATGCGGTTCTAAGTTTAAAGGCTCTGCCCCTAAGTGACAGCAAGAGCACTGTTAGATACAAACAAAAATGTAAGGTTCACTTATCTTGAGTTCGAGTTGAAAATTGGCTGCAGAAGTGTTTATGATTAACTGTTAACTAAGGATTAAGGTTAGAGAGGAAGGATAGGAAAATATATGTGTGACTAGCACTAAATACATTGGCTATATAACACAAGAGGTAGAAAACTTAATTTTAAATTGTAGAAGAAAGTGGTTGACTATCGCTGTAAATGTATTTATTGAAATGAGTCTGGAATGCAACTGAAATGGTCGAATAACTTGGTAGAAAGATAGAAGGGTTAAAGTGAGTTTAAACAAAGTAGTGAAGCGATGAAGTACTATGAAAAATATAAATTGGCACCAGCATAAAGCGAGTAATTATATTATTAGAGTTTACTAAACACATGACATAAAGAGCTACGTGAAATGCGAGGTCAAGAATACCGAAAGTTGGTGCCGTTGCTTGTGCTGCACCCTATCAAAACATTATCTATTCCACAAAAACTTTAGATTTAAACACCAGTGCACGCTATACAAATAAGAGAACCACATGTTGGTTAGTAATTAAACAATACAAACAAAACCTTTTGGTCATTGCACTAATAAGACCGTCAACGCTATAGATAAAACTGCTGATGCTGACTATGGGACAATGCAAGATATGTCGCTGAATGCTACAAGTTTAATTAGCTATTGCACTTTAAATTGTTATTAAATATTACAGATAAGTGGATAAAGAAAATAATACTTTGTTTGTAATAACGACGAAAGAAATGTTATCAAGTAAAGTTTCAACTAGGAAGTAGCAAGGGTTATATAGCCACAAATTTACCAGCTAAATTTACATCAAATTACATCTAATCAGTATTTTGCCATGCCTCTCAAGTGGTAAAATACCTTATGTACGACCATATTTTACTGCATGTGGCTGACCAACAACATATTACCTGAAACTCAATCTGGATATCGCAGCCGATATAGTACTGCAACAGCCTTTTGCAAGATCACCTTAATTCCAAAGTAACACTAATCGCCTATCTTGATTACAGTAAGGCTTTCGATGTAATTATTCATAGCCTGTTTATACCAAAACTTTCATTCTACCACTAGAGTGAGTCAGCCTTAAACCTAATGCTAAACTATTTTAATGGAAGACCGCACAAAGTAAAACTGGTTACAAATAGCTGCAGTATCCATATGTATGTAGATGATACTCAACTGCCTGCAGCTTGTGATCCTTATATTGCAAATGGAGATATTGAACAGCTAAATATAAACCTAAGAGCAGTACATAAATGGTCAACTGATAATTGTTTAGTGTCAAATTCCTAAAAGACAGCATGTCAGTGTATTGGTTCATCCTACTATCGTGCAATATTTTATAACTATGCGACATAAGATGTTCTATATAGTTGGGTGCTAACGTTTAGTGAAATCACTAAGAATTTAGGCATTATTTGTGACAGTAATCTAAATTTTGATACCTATGCAAATAAAATCTGCAAGCATTGCCTATTTCAAACTTAAATCTTTATATAAATTTTAAAATGTCCTTCACCTGATATAAAGTGGAAGCTATGTCAAAGTTTAGTTTTAGGTTATATTAATCGTTGCAGTATTGTGTACTTTAATGATCTATCAAAATAGTGCAAAATCAAACTCAAAAATTCTTCAAAACTTATGCCTACGATTCTCGTACAAAGAGGGTATGTAGTGTGCATGTTGTTACATGCCAAAATTGACATTATACAGTTTTAAATATGTGACTGAATTCCCGCCATTGTTTTTAAAAATAGACTTGTGCAATTCCGTCATTTCGGACAGTTGCGTCGTCGCAAAAGGAATGCGCAGACGCGGAGTGATGGCGCAAGGCGCAGTGTGTGACACGACGAGGATTAGCCAACGAGACGTCGAACAGTGACGTTTGCCTGTATGCAGTGCTGTTTTTTCTCTTTCAGAATGTAGGTTCCTCTATCGTACCTCTGCCTCTTATCGTTCCTTACCTGGTTGTTCCTTACCGTACTGCTACAGACGACGAAAAAGAAAGACAAATCAATCTGACTTCAACGAGGGCTTGACGTGACCAAACAACACCCAAGGACCCTGAGTTTGAGCTGAACGGAGCGTTTTAAGTGAATACCTCGAATTATTTATCTTTTTGAGTGCCAATGGTATCATTATAAACGCATTTGGTATGTGATACAATTGACACGTAATTATGTCGTAATATTATTATTATTTCACAATATTGTTAACGGGGAGCGTATCAGTGTTGCCAACTTGGGCCGTGGCTCATAACAGTTGCGCGGGACTATATCAGTGGCGCCAAAACGTTGTGTTGAAAATTTTGTCTTCACCTCCGATTTATCTTATAAGGGTTAGTTTTGAATATATTTGTAGAAATTGGGTTTTGTTCACTCAAATAATACTAGATAATTTTTTTAAATTTTTAATGGCTTTTAAATAGAAGAAATATAATTTGGCAACATTGCATGTGGCAACATATTTTATATTGGCATGACATTAAATGCAGTTGAAATGTCAATCTGATATAGTCGGCCATGTTTCAAAAGTGTTTGTTTACCTTTCATATGTTATTTTAAATTTAATTAATTGGTTTTTCCCTTATAAAAACAGTGTATTTATATTTTAAATTCTCTTAAACAATTATTTAACCTAATTTAGGATGAAACTAAAGTATATACCTTTCAAATGTGTTTAGCAAATTACATAACCTCACTTTAACCATGTATTTGGATTAAATAATTCTTTATGTAAGTATTTTAGTTATAGATAAATAGCTTTATTTAACATTCATTATGATTAAAAAAAGGAAAAAAATCCCTTAAAATGACACTAAGTTTAGTTAAACCACATTCTAAACCTCAAATTTCCTTTAGTTTATTGAAATCTGTTTTTAGCTTAAATTTTATCTACCTATTATATTATCTTACTTTACCATAATTCTAAAGTGTCTCCTTACAATCTAAATAATTAACTATAGGTTATGAATCCCTTCTCAATAAATTCTGTTTTTGTCACAACTGTCCTAATAGAAATTTTATCTTGGTATATCTATACCTTTTAAAACACTATAGTAAACTTGATTCCCTTATATCTGCGTCCATAAACACTACAATAATGAGGTTGTTGATAACGTTTTGTATTTAACCTCATTTACGATCCCCTTTAGTTACATGGTTGTTGATAAATTCCTTGATATAAAAGCAATATTTTAATAATTTGGAATACTGTTTTTTCTATACATGTAGCGTTAAATTATTGCTTTTGTGTAGCGAGCAAAATTTTGTTTTGATAGCAAATTTTTTATTTATACCGATATCACAACAAAGCATTTTAAAATCTATTTGGTCTAGGCGAGATTTGTCGCCGAAGTTGGTCGCTCAGCAGTATGTTAGTCTAGACGAGACTCATGAAGGATTGGTCGCTCAGCATTACATAAGTCTAGACGAGACTCGTGGTAAGTTTGTCACTCTAATATTTTTTGAAACATTTTTTGAGAATGATGTTGAAGTTTTTCTTTATTAGTCTAGGTGAAGCTCAAAGGAGGGCTTGTCACCCTAGCAATTATATGTGTTGTAAGATATATTTTTCTTGTTCTTCAACAACTTTGCTATGAGTAAATCGAGTCTTAATCACTGCTATCTCTTCATATATTGATTCAGACCACACTAGGTGGAATGAAAAAATCTTTAAAATTTTCCAAGCTTTGCGTACATCCAAACACGAAGTTACCCAATTTACGCCTTCATTTCTTGTTTTTGGAAGATATACCCCAATCAATGGTAGTTATTATGGTTCAGTACCGGACGATACTAACGTAATTGAATTTGACGAAAAAGTACGCTGGACAAAGACGAACAATCATTACCTTCTATCTTTAACGACGTTAGAAAAAATTTGCTAAAAGCTTACGAAAAAAGTAAGGACCGCTATAATCTGCGTAAACGAAATATTTCCTTTGTTTTAGGCGAACATGTTTAGAAAAAGAATTGTTTTATCGGATGCTACTAAAAAATTTTCTTCAAAATTAGCCCCTAAATTCATTCTATGTAAGGTCACTGGTGTTGTTAGTCCACTCATCTACGAACTTTAAGACACCGAAGGAAAACGCCAAGGAAGGTGGCATATCAAAGACCTTAAATCATTTTCTGCTGACCCAAATGCTAATTAAATTTTTCAAGTTTCATTTCTTTAACGATTTACCTAATGTTTCTGTCCCTACTATGAGTTAGTTAACTTTATCTAGCCATTCCTTTCCTTATACAGCACTTACCTTCTACACTTTTGCCTTATTTACATTAAACTAGCTATCTTTTTGCTACCTGCTGACTTCCCCTTGAACTTATTGTTAGCCACATATCTGTTTATTATCTAGGTTCCCCAGTATAACTTTGTCGCTTCATTTAATCAATCTTGGCAAATTTTCTACAACAGATTATTTTGTTTTCAGCATTTATCTTACATCGTTTAATTTTGTGGTGATTGTCGTAATTTTGGTTGCAATAACTCATTGAATTTTTATGATTGGTTTTAGCTGATGTTTTGAGTGGATGCTTTTTTCTTTGGGCTAACATAGGAGACGCGGCCTATGCCATTGTAAGAAATAGTCCATATTCGCAGTTGCAAAAAACTAGGAGTTTCTATTCCATGCGTTTTTCTTCTGAATTATTACAATCGCCCACTTTATCTTTTATCATTACTTATTTTCTCCTTCTATTAAATCACCAGAACATATAAACATTTTTTGTTGTTTTTTATTGAACTTCGTGGTGAGGTGCTATCGCTTTTTATTGATACCTTATCGAATTCTCAGTTGTTTTAGCATATTGGGACAGTGTCTGTATTTAACTGCTTATAGTTAGGCATTCTTGTGTGTTTATGTCGTTACCGTTTCTAAAAATTACCTTGAAACAGTGGTTTTTTGTGTGAAGGTATCTGTAGTGATACTTTTAAGTTGTTTCAACTCTTGTCTAATTTTCTTATTGCAGTGAATGCACTCCTTAGTCTAGAACATTTTTTTTAACTTATATGTCGTATCTTACCTATATAACGGCTTCAAGGAGCTACTCTATCTTGTATCTTTGTGATGGATGACAAAACGGCTTGGGGAGCTGGGGATTTCTACGCTATATCTTTAATGTATATAGTTGTAGCGTGCCTTAGCGTGCTGGGACGTTTCGGATCCACCTATATGTTATCTAGTTTTATCTTAATATCTGTATCTTCCCTATTATCTTTGATAATAACTTGGGCTTAATATCTTTATCTTACCTATTATTTTTGATAATAACTTGAGCTTAATATCGTTATCTTACCTATTATCTTTGATAATAACTTGAGACTTTGCCTTATCTTTTTTGTTTTCCTAACATTTGGTATTTACGATCAGACGTAGGAATTATTTTTTGAATATTGAGTGAAGAAGCTAACCTGATGGTAGCAATGTAATTTGTTAGGTTAATAATGTAAGAAATTAGTAAGATGGTACTGTTGGTAAATTTGTTAATTAACAACCATGTCATGAACAAGTTTTAGTGTGTATTGTTTATTAGGCCAGAGTACCAATACATAAAAATTTGCTAAAGTGCAGAGTAAATTGCTCTTTTGGACATTTTGAAATTTGGGCATTTTCTTGCCAAAGAAAAAAACAGTTTAGATGCAACGCTTATGTGTGTGTGCACATAAAAACTGTAAAGTTAGCTTTTAGGTTATAGTATATGTTAGGCGACTTGTCACATTTGTTTTAGTTTTAGTAGTGTTTCGTGCTCTCCGACAAATTTATGCTGTCGATTATAACTGCGCCACATTAAAGACTCGTGTGTGCACCTATAAATTTAGTTCATAAACAATGGGGCTACACATTCCGTTTCCTGGTTAATCCTAAGACGTGTTATCGGTTGAAAAAACCAGGTGGCGCCTAAAATAAACATTTTCTAGAATTTAAGTTAGGATTAAGTTAGGATATATGCACTTGCAATGATGATTTGTCAAATATGGCAGTCCGAATAGATAAATTTAAAAAGCTAAATAAACATAATAAACATGTGGGTGACTCATATCCCGCCAAAACAGCTGCTGTTGTCAATAACAATGGTGAATTGTTGACTGCATTACCGGAATTAGCAAAAGTTCAAGGGCAACTTATGAATACAATTATTAATTTAGACACTCAAGATGCTGCCTCATTATCTAATTTGGAAAAACCACTTTGTACTGCAGCACCAGTTAATAAATTGAGACCTGCTAACTTAAATAAGCCGACTTCTAAGAACACCTCTTTAAATTCTAACCTCGATAAAAATAATAAGAACTTATTAATTTATGGTAATAATGCAGACTCGGACATTCAAGGAGTTGAAAAATCCAGATTTATTTTTGTATCTAGAGTACATCCCAAATTTAATAACGAAGATATCTTGGGATTTCTTAGTAAAAACAGCATTGAAGCTTCATCTTGTGTTGAATTAACTACCAAATTTAACAATTATAAGTCTTTTAAAATCGGTGTAAATAATTTACATGTAATTAAAATATTGTCAAATAATTTATGGGGTAATCATGTGATTGTCAAGCCATTTAGATTCAAAAGTAATCAGGCTCAGAGTAGGGGTTTTCAATAAACTATGACAAATCAGTTTTTAATAAAATACATGAGGATAAACTTCGTAAATCTCCAGGGGTCTCAACCTTGAATATTTTTTGTTTGAATATTCAATCATTAAGCAATAAAATTATTGACATGGAAGCATTTTTTATCTCTAATAAAATTAAATGTGGTGTATTATGTTTAACTGAAGTGAACATAAAGAATGATGCTCTACATTTTGTTAAAATTAATAATTTGGTACCTATATCTAGCTTTGTCAGATCTAAATTTTCTTGGGGAGGAGTGACTATTTTTGTAGATGAGAAATTTTACGCCTCTCCTAATGTGTTGGAGTCAATCAATAAATACTCAATTGAGTTACATGCGGAATTATGTGCAATACATTTTAATCGTATCAATCTTACTATTTATAGATCCCCTAATAAGGGATCAATTGACATATTTTGTGAAACGCTTCACAGAGTATTTAAGCGCCTTGGTTTGCCTTTTACGTCTCACCTCTTGGTCTGTGGTGATTTTAATGTACATTTTGAATCTACTGAGAAAGCAGCTATAACACTGATTGATTTTTTTCTTTCCTTTGGCTTGTACATTGTTAATAAAACAGCTACTCGCCTTTCTCATTGATACAATCTTTACCAATATTCCATCTCTCTCTTGTAGAGTGGTTAAGACTGGCTTGTCTGATCATTTCGGCCTTGCCACTCAATTAAATCTTAACGATAATGTTAAAGTTGTTAATCATCATAAATCTTATCGACCTTATACAATATATGGGAAATATAAATTTTTTAATCATCTCCAACTAGTTAACTGGAACTTTATTGATGATAATAGTCTGTCCATTAATGACAAATTTTCTAACTTTATGTCTATAATTGCTTCTGCAGCTGATCTATGTTTTCCTATCAAACACTTAAGGATATTGAATAACTGTTCCAAAATAGTTGTCAATTGGTTTACAGATGACCTACGAAAGATGCGTGATAATTACTTACTTCATGTTGAATTCTATGATGCTTTTCCTAGTGCAGAACTCAAACTGCATGTTAATAAGTTAAAATATGCTTATCGTCATGCACTCAAAATGCTAAAATTAATGCCTATGACAACTACATTCTTAGAGCTAAAAATAATAATAAAAGAAAATGGGATTTGATTAATAATTTCAAAGATTCTAAAAATAGAGCCAATGATATGAACACTCCTTTCTCATCCGATGACTTTAACTATTCTTTTATTGATTCTGTTGCAGAAATTTTATCCAATTTATCTAATACTAACACCAGTACCACAACTACTTATACACATTGTTTCTCTGGTTTGGTACCCTCTTTCCATTTTGAAGAAGTTTCTTTCAACTACGTACGAGATGTTATCTTAGCGATGAGGAATTCCCGATCGCAGGATTTGTTTAATATTAACATCTCTTTAGTTAAATCAGTTATCAACAGTATTCTTATTCCGCTAACCAAATTACTTAATATTTGCATAAAGAAAGCAGTTTTCCCTGATATTCTAAAACAAGCAAGTGATCCCTGTTCATAAAAAGGGTATGTTTGATGATATTAAGAACTATCGTCCTATTTCTCTTTACCCACTTTTTCGAAAGTTTTGAATGTATATTAAATACTCAAATTACTTCTTATCTTGAAAATAATAGTTTGTTTTGTGCTGAGCAATTCGGCTTCCGAAAAAAATTATCTACTAGTGATGCATTAGTCAAATTAGTAAATAAAATTTCAGATGTTTTTGAGGAGGGTAGTTATCTTGCCGTTAAATTCTGTGATTTGACGAAGGCTTTCGATTGTGTTGATCATGCCCTCTTAGTTAACAAATTAAAAGGTTTAAATTTTGATGAAGATAGTATTAAGCTAATTGCTTCATATCTGACTGCTAGGTCTCAACGGGTTTTTTACAAAAGCAAATTGTCCAGCATGTGTGAGGTTTTTTCTGGTGTTCCTCAAGGTTCCATCCTCAGTCCGCTTCTTTTCTTATGCTTTATTAACGACTTACCTTTTTTTCTAAAAGACAAGTGTGATGTCCTTTATGCAGATGATACCACTCTATATAATAAGAGTGATAATATGGCTCAACTGGTAGTTGACAGTACAACATCTTTATGCCTAACTGAATCATGGTTCAATGATAACAAACTTGCCCTGAATAGGGATAAAACCAAACAAATAATTTTTTCATTAAAAAGGGATTCTTTTTCAAAAGAGCAATCAGCTAGTTTTCTCGGTATTACCCTGGATAGCAAATTAAGTTGGGACACCTACTGTGATCTGCTATGCAAAAAACTTTGCCGAACTATTTATCTCATAAACTCTTTGGTAAGATCACTTTCACCTAATGTGCTACTGTCATGTTATCATGGCATGTTCCATTGTCATATTTCATATGCTATAATTGTGTGGGGTCATTGTAGCGGCTCCCTTCGGGCTTTCAAGCTTCAACGTAGAGTTGTTCGCATTATGTCTAACCTTGGGTTCCGTGATGACTGCCGTGCATCTTTTATAAAATTTAAAATTTTGACTTTGCCTTGTCTGTTTATTTTACAATGTCTGCTTTACATAAAAAAACAAATCTTTCAATATCAACACAACACTGATATTCATCACTTTGACACTCGCAACAAGGGAAAATTGGTTGTACCTTACCATAGGCTAAGTAGAGCAGAAATAGTTCTAACTACTTTGGCTGTATTTTTTATAATGCACTTCATTCTAGCATAAAAGATTTGCCTATTTATCAATTTAAATTAAATATAAAAAGGTTCTTATTAGAAAATGCTTTCTACACAATACCTGAGTTTTTAGCTTCAGTTGGTTCTTTAAGGTTGTCCTCTGAAGATTTATAATATAATTTCCATCTTTTTGGTGTTTTTTTTTTTAATTGTATATTCTAAATATATTTTTATTGTATTTGACAAATTGTTATTCACGTCAGTGATTCACACATGTTTTATTATAAATAAATAAAAATAAATAGGTTAGTTAGGATTTAGATTTTTAGCTTTTACCGTGCTAACAGAAATTTCCTTTTTTAAGATTTTTTCTTTTATGGCTTTGTCGCGATTGTTATATGCCAAAATTGGCATTTTACAGTTTTAAATATGACTGAATTTCCGCCATTATTTTTAAAAATAAACTTATGCATTTCCGTCATTTCGGACAGTTGCGTCGGCGCAAAAGGAATACGCAGACGCGGAGTAATGGCGCAAGGCACGGTGCGTGACACGACGAGAATTAGCCAACGAGACGTCGAACAGTGACGTTTGCGTGTGTGGTGCTGTCTTTTCTCTTTCAGAATGTAGGTTCCTCTATCGTACCTCTGCTTCTTATTGTTCCTTACCTGGTTGTTCCTTACCGTACTGCTACAGACGACGAAGAGGGAAGACAAATCAATCTGGCTTGAACGAGGACTTGACATGACCAAACAACACCCAAGGACCCTGAGTTTGAGCTGAACGGAGCGTTTTAAGTGAGTACCTCGAATTATTTATCTTTTTGAGTGCCAATGGTATCATTATAAACGCATTTGGTATGTGATACAATTGACACGTAATTATGTCATAATATTATTATTATTGCGCAATATTGTTAATGGGGAGCGTATCAGTGTTGCCAACTTGGGCCGTGGCTCATAACGGTCGGCAGGAATATAACAATGTCACTCCACAAAATAATAACTTGAGTATCCTAAAGATAAAATTTCACTGCCTAATATTATTTGTCGTATGAGTGTTCAATGTTTATAAGATACATGAACTTAGCTATTTATGTAATCTCCTTAATGTTAGATCTTCAAATCATTATCGAAACTTATGTAATAATCTTCATCTTACTAATCCATCTCACACTACATATAAATCTCAATGCTCTTAAATATCAATATGCTATGATATTCAATATCTATTCAAATCTTTACTTACCTGTAACTACCAAACAGGTTTTTAAAAACTCTGTACTTTGTATATTATTAAATGACCAATAAAACCTCCACCTATTGATAGACCGTAGGTGTATGCTGGCATATTACCTCTTAAATAGTATATTGATCATAACTATTATGTATATCCTGACATATGCAGCTTTTTAACTCTAGCAGCTAGCTTAAAGTTGTATATTTTACTATTTAATAAAGTATTATACAGGGAGTTAATACAAGAACTTCTTGATTTAAAGTTTTATTTGTACACAGTAAAGTTAAAATAATAGTTACTAAACCTATATAGTATTAAAGAGAATCTTCTCAAGTTTTTTTTTTGATATAATAAAGTTCTATATGTGTACCATTTGTTGCCTTGGTCACGTCTAAACGATAATCAGTTCCTTCCCAGGTATTCAACAGCATATCAGGCGTGACAGGTGCTACAGCTGCAACAATCCTCTCCTTCAAATGAGCAATGTTACGGATTTTCTCGAAATAATGTTTTCTACATATCCCCAAAAAAAGAAATCTAGTGGAGTCAAATCTGGGTTCCTTAGTGGCCATGCAATCGGCCCACGTCTACCAATCCACCTGTCAGGAAAACACAAGTTCAATGCATCACAGACACAGTTGTTATAGTGAGGTGGCGTGCCGTCTTATTGAAGACAATCGGTCCCTTTTCATTTCGATATCATCTGTGGCAAAACGTATAGTTCAAGCATTTCACAATAAATATCCCCATTAATTGTCTTCTCTGTGAAGATGAAAGGTCCTACAATTCGATCATGCATCAATCCACATCAAACAATGACTTTGGAAGAGTCTCGCTGATGTTCTATGAATTCATGCAGTGACACAGACCCCGAAATCCTTCAGTTGTGTCAGTTGACAGACCCACACGTGAAAAGTCGCCTCATCTGAAAACATAACATTTTCTAGGAAGTTACCATTTTCTTCAGTCCTGTTCAAAATATAGACTGCTAAATCGAATCTTTTCACTTTGTCATTGGGCTTGATTTCATGCAGAAGTTGAATCTTATACCCACGTAATTTAAGCCTCTTTCGCATCATTTTGTACACGGAAGACTTAGATATTCCCAACTCCAAACTTCGTCTTGCCAATGACTTTTAGAGCTACGAATACAAGATGTACAAATCCTTTCCACATTCTGTTCAGAGACTGAAGGCCTACCCAGTGACCTAATTTTTAAGACACTACCTGTTTCTCGAAAATGATTACACCACTGCAGCTTAGATTTGTTAGTAGGTGCATCACCGCCATATTCACGTCGATAATTACACTAAACTGTGATTACTGAACTCAATTGAATAAACCAAATCATACACTGAGCTTTCTGTTGTGGCATAGCCATGACTGGTGAGTGGCGACTGCTGGTCGGCAGAAGCAATAGCACTCTTCTTTCACCACGCTCGGTCTAAGGCCACGCACTACAATCAAATATTAGCAAAACAATCTTGACAATATACTGAACTCAAGTTTAAAATCCCAAAGTCTATTACTGGTTTCGTTTTTTAATTATGATTTTTTTAAATCAAGTTATTTTATAAACTCCCTGTATTCTATTCTATTCTATTTCGGACTTTACCTAGAATACGTTTGGCAAACCTAAATTTGTCGAATTATGTTCTACGCAAGCTCCAAAACAGAAAACAATTTCGCACTTTACCTAAAACATTCTGGCACTGGAGTTTAACTAGTCAAACTTTATTGAAAGAATGCATACAAATAGAAGAAGGTAAATTGTTAGAGATTATATTGAGAGTATTGGAATAGACCAAAAATTCTTTAAATTATTTTTGATTACACTTCTGAAATGAATATTGTTTTTGTTGTACTCATTCCAGGTAAACAAAAATTTTACAAAATCCTGTTTTTACCAAAAGAGAACTAAAATGTTATTCCTTCGTTATGAAATAGTGTGAGTACTTTTAGGACCTTGTTACTTTAACAAAACTTTGAGCTCCGATTTTATTAATAAAAAATGTGCAGTAAATTCAAACGTATCTAATAAATCATTAAGTGCAGCTCACTTTAAACATTTGAGACAAAATTGTTGTGCTGCGGCACTCATGGAACAACAAAATAGCACACATATATTTCTTGATTCCTTTAGCTTTCTGAGATGAAATTTCTTAGCAAACTATCTGGCATCTGTCATCAGGCCAATCGCCATTCACAATATCGCATGCATCTATATTTCAAAACCTACATCGTTTCATGGAATATAAAAACTCTGTATTCCTTCATAAAAAATTATGTAAAGCAAATGACGTGAGTACAATTTGATCAGTGCAATGGGGCATTGCATATGAATTAATGTGTGATAAACTATTAACCTGTAACATACCAAAGGCATTTTCCACAGCATGCCGAGCTTGGCTCTGAGGATAATTGAATATCGTTATCGTTTGGTTAGATTATTATCAGAGAATGGTTTTAAAATATTTTCATGTAATGTAAAAACATCGGCTACAAAAACAAAATTCGTATTGTTAATTGTTTTGCAGTTTAGAAGTTTATCATTGAATTTGATATTTTCAATAACACGCTATCGGAGAGTGTTTGTATGCAGCCAACGTTCGCATAGAGAAATTTATATTTCGCATTCACTATAGCTAGAAAAACAATACTAAAATATTCCATGAAATTAAAATAATACGATCCACTATTGGCAGGTTTGACTATTCTAATATGTATGCATTTGATGGCACCATCACAAGTTTGGAAACTTCCCTCTACTTTCAAAATCTTGAGTAATTTGCTCCCGTTCTTCAGATGTATCAGGAACCTGAAAAAGAAAGTGATATACACAAAATGTACATCGTTTTATGTTTGTATATCTATTATTAAAACCATTAAATATTTCAGATTGATGATGAAAAGAAGCAGATACGCCTGATAAGGATGAACCTATTTCATTCGCATTACCAGCACCTACAACGCCTCCATTACATGAACAACCATTCTAGTTGAACTTCAACAGCTACAGTAAAATCAACTAAACAGAAATCAAGAAACCACCTCATTGAAAAAGCATGTACAGGTTTGCTTTCACAAAATTGAAGGAATAGGACAGCTGGAAGTCATCTAACATGCAGTTGTGTCGAATGGATGAACAGCAAAGCGCTTATGCAGAACACTCGTAAACACTATTCTGTTCTATGAATGTGAACAAAAATTAAAATGTAACACTTCATTCATCTTAAACTTGGAAGAATCATTGACCGAATTTATTACTTTTCAATAATAAAAGCTAAACTGTTTGTGTTTGTACACTTTAATTAATAATAATAAGGTTTTGAATAATGTGTATATTTATTTTGTACTTACTTTTAAATGCTCGTTTTTAATGCTTTGTAAATGTATTTCCCAAGGATTGAGGTAAAATCACTGCAAAAATTTGAGATCTTCCGATTCATCCAGAGGCTAAATTACAGTGTTGCAACCAACCGCTTGCTACAGCCCCTGCAAACCCCCAAACACTTACTTAGTAAATGTTATACTTCAAGTATGCAAATTTCTATACGAGAGCTATCACAGATTATTACTTACGATTATGTCCTCCTGGTACGTTATTGAATTCTCAGGTTCTTGTTGTACAGTTCTGAGCAGATTTATAATGTGGTGCTTACCGATAGTAACAATAGTGCTCTAAAGAAGCTCTAAAGAGATAAACGAGCACTACTCACAACATTCGCAATAACAACATCTCAAAAATACAGCTGCTTTTTGTCGTTTCCGGTGCTGAAGTAATCAATTTAAGTTCATGCAAATTACCTTCATTGCTTCAATACTCATTTGTCACCTTGTAAGATTGGCTTATTCAAATTAGCAGATGTCCTACAACTAATTAGAATAGAGAACTTCGACACTTCAATAATGCGTGTTCACAGTACAGGATGTCCATTTTTGGACACTTGCAAGTATCACGCTTATTTTTAAAGATAGAGGGTTGCGGTTTTTGCAACACTGTACTCTTTTTTTGTCAAACTAAACATGCCACCAACAAAATTTTCATAGCCCTCTGTTTTTAAGATACAGGGTGAAATTAAAAATTGTAACTTTTGGGACATTCTCCGTATCTCGGTTGTTTTTTAACTTATTACAGAGGTGATACGGTATTCTTATAGAACTGTTTTTGTTGAATCCAGTGGCATAGTTTGTTTCTTTCCTGCATCAATCCGTCTTTTATTTATGAAGTAAATATATGTTTTTTAAATAGGACACCCTATATATTTTTAACTAATTAAATTAAGCATTTTTGGGCTTTTAAAAAATATATGTCTATATTTATTTTGAAAAATAACTGAATAAACTAAACTTTTCTCAAAATTAATGTTATTTAATAGTAAGCCATGTCACTGATAAAAGAAAATGAATATATTTGCATATTATTTATTCTGCAAATGTTTTAGAGTGATTATTGATTTATTTCTTCTTTACTAACCTAACAACGTAAATAAATATTTAACAGTATAAATAATAATTATAGTTTTTTATATAACATACATTAACAACAGCACAACATATAATAATACTATGGAAATTGTTCAAAATGGTTACCATTTTCTCTAATACACAATTCGCACAGTTTGCTTATTCGTTTTAGAGCATTTAATAGAATTATAGAACGTCTCTGTATATTTTGAAATTCCAGGGTAATGGCTTCACGAAGTTCGTGTGGGTTGCGATGGTGCTTGGCATAAACTTTGTTTCGTAAGTATCCCCAAAGAAAAACGATGTAGTGCTGACATGTGTTAATACAATTTAAATATTGCCTCCTACCGGAAGAGGCGTGAATAGCCTCCTACCGGAAGAGGCGTGAATAGTTAGGAAATCTAATAGTGCATAGGCACCAAAGTGTGGAGTGAACTGATAAGTGGGGATTCGGGTTTCAGCTTTGAATGTTGCAAGACGTTATAAAAACGTCTTATGTTGATTATCACATTGTTAATCATTAGTTTTAAAATAGCATTTAAGTCGGTCAACTATCCATTTTTGTCCAAGAATCTTCAGAGATTCTTGTATTTATAATAAGTGTTCGTGATTTTTATCCATAATTATTTTTGTTAGTGTTCTTTTAGAGGCCGTAGCAAGCAATGGATTTGAGCACTACATAAATTGGTGCCCAACGTGGAGCTTGGTTAATTAATGGTTAAAACCTGCCGACAAAAACCGTAAAAGAAATAAAAGCTTATGCATTTTAAAGGAGAAATATACTTGGAAAAAGAGAAATACGTGCAAGGGTTACAGTCGACCAACTAAGTTTTCTTAGCCACAGGTTTGCTATGAACAACTGTGATTAATGCATGTCGAAAACTTTGAGTGCTGCATGTAACCGCTAAACTCGTCTGAAAAGGAAAACAAGCAGCGGGCTGCGTAAACAAGTAACACAAATATAACCTTGAACTGGTTGTCCCTTTGCAGTGGTGCAACAATATTGTTTACGTTCAGAATGAAAGGTCAACAAACAACGTGCGGTGCATTTTAAGAAAAAAAGTTAGCGTAATAATTAAAGTAAACAATTCTCTTGTAGTATTTTTAAGGTTACCCGAGAAATAAATAAAGGTATTTTTTATTGAAATTACAAACAATTTTGAACGTTGTTTCATGTAGAAATTTTTACCAGTTTAGGTTAAGTTTTGCTATAATAGCACTTTGTTTAAAAAGAATGCATAACAACGAGGAATCAAACGAATCTACATGATTAAAATGCAAAGTAATATTACCGAATTAGCTGAAACAGTTCATGAAAATGTTGAAAATAAGCAACCGGTAAACGTACAGTATTGCCTACAAATATTATAGTACCTAAATTAGAAGGGGAAAATAAGAAGTTTCTTTCAGTTTGGCATGATTTGGGTGGGGGGGCAAGGGGTCAGAAATAAAATTTAGGTCTGATGGAAAAATGCACCCCATGCAATTTTTAAAGAAAATTAATAAATTGTTTGAGAGTGCTGGTGTAACTGAAACAGTGAAAGTTAGTTTGACCATTGGTTGTTTAGAGGGATCAGCAACAGAATGGGCAGCTGCACGGGAAAGTTTGTTTAATAATTATAAAAGATTTGAAAAATTATTTGGTGAGTATTGGAATGTAGACCATCAAAGGGAACTATATTATAAATTAAAATACGGACAATTTGAAGCAGGTAGTCGTGCAGATTACATATTAAGGTTGGTCACAGAAGCCGATTTTTTGACAGAAAACTTTGAGGAATATGGTACCAGTATTTCCTCTATCTAATGTATCAGTAGCAGTAGCTATTGGGAGAAAATTAACCGGAATTCGGGAACAAGTCTTGTTACCCGTGACGTTGAATGATACAACGTTTGATATTCCTTGTGTGGTAATTCCACATCTAAACGAGAAAATTATTTTAGGTAGCAATTGGTTGGCTCAAACAAAAGCAGAAATTGATTTTCCAGGAAGGGTTATTAGATTAGCCGAATCCAAATTACAATTAAAATTTTGCCAAGTAAACACAACAGAAAACTTGTTAAAACTTGACTTCATAAATTTACGTAATGCATATGCGAAACATAAATATTCAGCCGCTGAAATAGAAAGGTCAGCCAGTACGGCTGAGACTTTTAATGATGCAGAGAAAAACCAACTCTGCCAATTACTAATAAACTATAATCAAGTGTTTTCAGAAACACCAGGCCGCAGTAATTTGTATGAACATACAATTGTCATGAAAGACAAAACACCGTTTTTTAAAAGATCCTACCCTATCCCAGTTGCCTATAGCAACGAGGTTAAGAACCAGATCGATGCTATGTTAATGAATGTTATTATTTCTTAATATAAAACGGAATGTGTTGCCATTGGCGACTGTTAAAAAGAAAGATTGAGCTATTCGTATCTGTTTAGATGCACGGTTTTTGAATGGGAAGATGGAGAATGATCATATTATCCCACCGTTACCCGACGAATTGTTAATGAAATGTAAGCAGGGTCATATTCAATCTACCCTTGACATGACATCATCGTACTATCAAATACCCATTAAAGTAGAGGATCGGAAATACACTAGCTTCTTGTACGATGGGGGTCACACATTGTTTCAATGTATTACCTTTTGGGTTATCGACGTCTGTTGCGAGCTTTATACGTTGCATGAAAAAAGTATTAGGTGGAGCTTTTGACAAGTTCATTTTAATGTACGTTGATGATATTCTAGTATTTTCATCAAGTCCAGAGGAACGTCTGCGACATTTAGAGGCAGTATTTAAAAGATTTAAAGAATGTAATCGCACCATTAAGTTGGGTAAATCAAATTTCGATAAGTTAGAGAGCGAGTTCCTTGGTTAAAATTTCCAAAAAGTAAATGCGTATAAATCCAAGTAGGGTAAAATCTATATAGGAATTCCCTGTCCGTAAAAATATTAAAGAACTGCGAGGATTTTTAGGGCTCGTGAACTATGAATGCAGGATTTGCAAAAAGTTGGCTGAAACATGTCCTTTATTAAAACTATTGAGGAAAAACGTTGGTTGGGAATGGAACGAAACTTAACAAAAAGCTTTTGAGCGAGTCAAAGAATTATTCCTGGAAGTAACGTTTATCGCTCACCCTGATTTTAACAAAGAATTTTTTTGCAGTCCGATAGCTCGGGACGTGCAATTGCTGCAGTATTATTTCAGCTGGATAATGATGACAAGCAGTTTATTGCTTTTACTAGTCGTGTATTACATGGGGCTGAATTAAATTATAAAATAGCGGAAAAAGAAGCTTTAGCTTTTATTCTTGCACTCAAACAGTGGCATACCCTTGTTTTGGGTCAGCACCTTACTATTGTCACAGACCATAAGGCTTTGACGTTCTTATTGACTATGAAATTAACGACAGGCAGATTAGTTCGTTGGGCTTTATTTGCCCAAGAATTTAACTTTCAAATTACTTATTGTCAGGGAAAAGACAATCTATTAGCGGATGCACTCTCGCAATGTATAGGGTTTGAATCAAATTCAAATGTTCCTCATTGTAATGGAGTTACGCTAGATTGATATTGTGCCAACTAACGAAAAAATATAAAGAACTGAAAAATAATTTCAGAACACTAAGCGAAGATCAATTGAAAAGAAGTGGATAAACAAAAAGTTGGAAATGCTAAAGGAAAATGAAAATGGGTGTAAAGTACAAGATAAAGGGCCATAGTTTCAGAGTTATAAAGGCATTTTATTTAGACAGGGTAACAAGGAGTCTCCAGGATGGAAATTGTATGTCCCACGCGCCCAAATAATCGATTTAATTATGGAACAGCATATAGAAGGGAGTCATTTTGGTTATAAAAAAGTGTATGGGCAAATAAAAGAGAGTTTTTGGTGGCCAAAAATGTATCATCATATTCGCCAAGTAGTGCATACATGTGAATTATGCCAAAAGGCGAAAGTTTGTAAGCGAACCGTAGGTACGGTAAATTGAATCCTTTCACAGAGTCCTGGGAATTGGTATGTTTAGACCTACTGGGGCC
The DNA here is from genome assembly GCA_036346225.1 of Platerodrilus igneus. NCBI lineage: Eukaryota > Metazoa > Arthropoda > Insecta > Coleoptera > Lycidae > Platerodrilus > Platerodrilus igneus. The sequence goes on from JARFIW010001116.1 coordinate 928,428, forward strand.
GTTACCAGTATCTAGGGGAGGGGGAGGGAGGAGGACTTATTTGTTAGTCATAGTAGATTCTTTTACAAGGTTTGTCAAACTATATGCGTTAAAGAAAGCCACTGCAAAGGAAATTTTAAATAGATTGATTAAGGATTATTTTAAAAAGGTTTAGGTGCCTAAGGCCATATTAACGGATAATGGAACTCAATTCCACTCCAAGATATGGGAAAAGGAACTTGGTCAGCGAGGAATAAAAATAAAATTTACTTTAGTATATTTCCCGAAAGGTAACAAAACCGAACGGATTAATAAAGAAATAAGCCATTTACTACATGCCTATTGTTTCGACAAGCACAGCAAATGGGCATATTTTATTGACCAAGTGGAACGTCAAATAAATCAAGCAATACATAGTGTGACCGGTTTTTCCCCTATGGTTTTGCAATTTGGGATAAAAGTAACCATTGATATCCATAAGGTAGTTGAATATCCACAAACAGCGGAAAGTGGTCTATCACCACAACAAATTATTTATTTAGTTCAAGAGCGGGTTTTAACAAAAGTGGCCAAAAGAAAAATTGAATTAGAAAAGACCATTAAACCTAGTATTTTTTAAATCGGTGATGAAGTACTGTAAGGACGCATTCTGTTTCATCAGCACGTGACTCAAGTATTGCAAAATTCTTCCTTATTTACGAGGGCCCATATAGTGTTAATAAAGTGGTCGGTGCAAATTCCTATCAATTGGTTGATGATCAACGAATCTTGAAGGGCACACATAATAATAAACATTTAAAACCTTATTGTGCTCCTATAAATCGTTTGGATTCCTTGGTGGCATAATGTGAAAATAATAGCAATTATAAGTTTATTACAGTGTTGTAGTAATCTTCTAGGTTGTAGGAAGTTAAAGAAAATTATTATCCCTTTATGTGTTGCATTTATTTTGTTGTAGAGTTGTTAATAATGCTTCGTTAAGATGCAAGTTAAAAAAAGGTTTTGTTATTAAAATTTACATATGTATCCATATTACAATTTTAAGGTGGGTAATGTAGTGCGGACATGTGTTAATACAATTTAAATATTGCCTCCTACCGGAAGAGGCGTGTATAGTTAGGAAATCTAACAGTGCGTAGGCGCCAAAGTGTGGAGTGAATTGATAAGTGGGAATTCGGGTTTCAGCTTTGAATGTTGCAAGACGTTATAAAAACGTCTTATGTTGATTATCACATTGTTAATCATTAGTTTTAACATAGCATTTAAGTCGGTCAACTATCCATTTTTGTCCAGGAATCTTCAGAGATTCTTGTATTTATAATAAGAGTTCGTGATTTTTATCCATAATTATTTTTGTTAGTGTTCTTTTAGAGGCCGTAGCAAGCAATGGATTTGAGCACTACAACGTCTAGAACAGACAGATCGGGCAATCGTGGGGCCCATCTTATTAGCCCATTAGTGCCTATCCATTTGTTAGAAAAATAATTTTCTAAAAAGAGGCGAATTCTCAGGGAATTATGAGCAGGCGCTCCGTCTTGCTAAAAATATATAGTGTTCAAACGAGCCAGTGGAACATTATATATGAGTTCAGTAACTACATCTTGCAACATTTCTAGGTACCGGTCTCCTATAAGACTTCCTTCATAAATTCTAAAGGCTATTCGTCAGACCAAAATAAAACATGCAACGTTGAAGCCAAACGTACCCTGCTGCTCACGCTCAAATACAAGACGATGATTTTCTTGATTCCAATGTCCAGTATTATGTCTGTTAAAAATACCAGCACTTGAAAAATAAGCCTTATCGGACCATATTACTGAAGGAGCAAAATTTCTGTTTATTTGAATTTGTTGTAAATACCAGTTACAATACCAGTTACATCTAGGCTAGCTCAGAATATAAATAAGTGCAGGTACGTGTCCAACCAGTTTTGAGACGGAAACCTAATGACAAAAAATAAGCGCAGATAATTCTGATGATTATTATAAACAACTACAGGTGTTGGTTGTGAAATATCTGCAACTAATGTTGAATGTGCAAAAAGATATATTGGAAAAAATATTAAATCGATAAATGTTCAAGTGCTGGGGGAACTTGGCAGCCGCAGGCTGCTTACCCCTCTTCACAACCACTGAGTGTTAGAGAAATAGGGTATAGAATTGTAAAACAATAGAAGGGGACTGAACTGCATCTAACAAGAAAGAACAGCACCTATGATGAAAGACATCAAACATAGAAACAAGAAGAAAATTGTTGAAAGCATATGTGTGGAGCACAGCACAGCATGCCTATGAAATACGGGAAGTAGGAAAAGCAGACAGAAAAACGGTAGCAGCCTTTTAGAATGCTGTGCTTCAGAAGTATGAGGATGATACCATGGACAGACAAAATTAATAACAAATAGGTTATAGAAATAGTAAGGGAACAAGGATATCTGTGGAAAAAAATAGAAGAAATAGAAGGGCTGAATACATTCTAAGGCATTTTTGGGGGAAAATATGGGATAAATTATAGGTACCTATATTACCCACATTACAATGGGGTATACATAACCTAGAAACTATACAGTACTTGGTGTGTGAAATTTTGTGCTAGAACGAAATTTTGTTATAAAGTATGTAGTTTTAGGACACTTTTAGCATTAGTGTTATATGTAGAATATTTAGTAATATTAGCACCACATTTGTTTTGATCTAATGAAAAGGTATTAAATTATCGTCTAAATAAGCAAAGCTGCGTTTTTATCTACACATCTTAAAAACTTTAGTGGTGTCGGAATTAAGGACATATCATTTTAAGTGCAACCTAAATCAGCCATCAACTGTCGAAATTCGGTGCATGTTAAAAGAAATTAATTCAGTTATGTCTTTCTTTTCATTTAGAATAATATTATTGTTATTTTTCCCAATACTAAAGCGGTATTTAAGCAATATATCCAAATTCTGACAGGGTGTCTATAATCAGGACAGAAAATGTCTGAATTAGGTACGATTAAATCAATTTAAGTCTTTACTGTTTTCTATACTTTTTTAAGTTACTTAGATACTTACTTACTTAAATACTTAAAATTATTATACAACTGTTCCATCAATACTACACTTAAATTGCACTAAATAAAAATATGTAACCTTTACAACAAATATTTTGTTACAGAATGTTTAGTAAAACAAAATATATTAAAGAAGACCTATGGCGTGCTTTAGAAGTCATTAAAGGGGGAGTCCCATGTTTAACTGCTGCGAAACAATACAACGTTCCCAGAACGATGCTTATTGGGAAAATTAAAGGCATCTACCCAGAGGAATGTCGAAGTGGAGCTCCTTCAGTATTAACATCTGATGAAGAAGATTTATTAGTTCACTGGATAATTAATTTGGGACAAACGGGTTTTCCTGTCACGAAGGAACAACTGATAAATAGTGTGGCAGTTTTAGTAAAAAACCTAAAACGTCCTAATAATTTTAACGACGGTATATCACGACGGCAATGGTATGAGCTATTCTGCAAGAGGCATCCCAAAATTAGTAAAAGATTAACTCAAAACTTAAATGCATCACGAGCATCTCTAACCAAAAACAAAATTCAAAATTGGCTCCAAGAAATTAAAGACTACTTCTCTGGAAACCAAATCCAATTACTGATCCAAAACATATATTTAATACAGATGAATCGGCATTTTTTTATCCCCAAAAGAAAATAAAGTTCTCGCCAAAAAAGGAAGTAGGGTACTACACGATAGAATTGGAGACGACGAAGGATGTTTGACTGTCCTTATTACAGGAAACGCTGCTGGACAGTTAGCACCACCGATGGTTATGTATGCATATAAAAGAATCCCAAAGCACATAGTATCGCAAGTACTAAAGGATTGGGGAGTTGGAAAATTTTCAAGTGGTTGGATGACCTCCGAATCCTTTTATGAATATGTAACTAATATTTTTTATCTCTGGCTTGTTCGTGAAAATACTGTTCCCAGTTATTTTATATTTAGATGGACACAAATCGCACGTTACTTTCCCGCTAACAGAATTTTGCAGAGAAAAACAGATTATAATTATCAGTCTATTACATAATTCAACACACATTCTGCAACCCTTAGATGTGGGGCTATTTAGATCTTTGAAACTAAAGTGGAAGACTGAAATCCAAAACTTAAAGTTAAAAAAAAATTAAGACGCATGTATGCCTTACAACCAAACTTACGGAAATTTTATAAAAGGAAATTATATATTTTAAATTAAATAACTAGTACTTAAATGTTAAACAAAATTTTATTATTATAAATATAATTTAATAAATTTTATTGTTTTAATCAAGTTTGAGTCGGGCTACTTAATGATATAAGCTCCCAGCACCACTCAAACAAACAGAAAAATAGAGAATAATTAATTAAAATTGTTAACATATATTCTGTGATTAGTCTCGGGTATTGTGATTCCTCCGAATAAGTCAGTTTGATGTACGGTTGGAATATCTTCAGCCGAATTACAAATGATTGCTTGATAGTGATCTCCATGTATCACATCCCTGCCATTTCCAGCGCAATGAACTACAGCTAAAGACTCACGAACTAATTGATCTTCTTTTCCACAAAAATTATATGATGTGATACTGAAGCCGAAATGATAATAAGAATCATTTGGATATCTATTAAAGTTTATATTAGTGTGTACTGTTCACATTTCTCAAATAAATTCGATTATCCCAAAAACTAATGATATCGAAAAGTGTATAGCAAATTTGTAATCAGCGTAAAAAACTAAACAAGGTACATATACATCATTTATTGTATCATTATGGGAATATGACAACGTAGTGATTATATTAACCTAACTTACTTCGTAAGTTTGGTTGATAATTACACACACTTAAGGAAGGGCATATTGCCAGTTTTGGAAACTGCTATATTTAATTTAGAGAATATTTTCCGAAATTCTTTCAAAGCATGCGGTCTGTATCTATTTGATTCAGAAAATATACTACAGTAAGCTTATTAGTGATAGCACTACTCCTGTAGACAAAAAAGAAACTGTCAATTCTCAAATAGTGGATCATCGGAGATAATTTAAATCTTATATTGAGGCAGAAGTTCTTGATCAATTTTATAAAACGATAGGCTCATCATGGACTGGTAATCTTGAAGATAAAAGTTTGTATGATATTTGGTTTAAAATATACCAGAAAACTGGCTTATCAAATACAGGAGAGGGTAGAATTACTATGGACATGGATGAAGGTTTACTCTTACATGCGTAAACCAAGATGAAGAACGGTAAAAGGATGACTTGACAGAACACCTGGATGAAAATACACCTAGAATAGTTATCCTGAAAAATCGAGTACTTAATGTGGCAACAAAAGATCAATACGAAGATAAGCAACAATAAATAGATAACTTGTCGGAGCACCCAAGTGCTAGGTGCTTAGCTAATATAGAAAATAGAATAATTAATACGGCATGAGTAGATAATCAAGCTAGCAAAAAACTATCAGAAAAAGTTCACAAGACACCAGAAAAACAAAATAATGTTGAAAAACAGGTAGCGAAAGAAGCTGAGAAGTCTTGTAATACATCTAGTCATTCTACAGTGTTTCCAGCAGTGCGTATACCATCTCTTTTCAAAAAGTCATTATTTTGGCTTGAGCCAACTAAGAAAGTAAATGCAAGAAACAACAGTGTTAAAGTACTTGCGGTAGGAACATCTGACGCATGGAGAGAGTATTATTTGAAGAAAGAAGAGGAACAGAACAAAGCCCTTGAAGAAAAAGAATAAGGGAAGAAAATACGAAATTACATGAAGAAATGATTAAGAAACCTAAAAAAGTAGTTTCTCAAGATAAAGGAAAGTCAGAGATATTACAGACCAGAGAAGATCTACCTCAAACTGAAATAGAAGATACACAGGTTAACATCTCTGATGTAAAAGACACAAATGTTCAAAATTTGGTCAACGACCTAAGGATTGCTGATTTTATAGTCGTCAATTATCTGGATAACATTTTCCTGCACAAATAACTGATAAGAAAGGAGACAAATTTTTAGTCAACGCAATGGCTAAATCTGGAACTCAATATTGAAAGTGGCCAAATGTGAAAGACGAAATTTGGTACGTAGCTTTGAGATAATTAAAAAAAATCATGCCTCCTGTACAAATAAATAAACGAGGACTCTTTTGTGTAAAAGAAGCATAACTGTATTATCATTTGTTTTCATTTTTAATAAAAGTATTATTTAATATTATTTACTTAGTTTATATATCCTTCCTTCCTATTGTTGCTTTTATAGGTTTTGTATAGAACCAAAATGTATCAGTAGAATGCTTCCCAATATCTCCCACACTGATCGTCTACCTAAGATTTTACTTCGGCTGCTCGTATATGTCTACCATATTCCAACCCGCACGGACTCCTTTTCTCAGGGTTTAAATTTTGATCTACCAACTTACAACTACCCTCGTCCGGGTTCTAAAACCAGGGTAATTTCCGAATGCAAATAACCTTATTATTTTACCACCAACCTTGACTATTTTACAACAACTCTGGTACGAAAGCATCCTTATGTCACGACTGCCAGTTATGTGTCGTAACTTGTTTTATTTCGAAGATTTAGTTTTTCCTTTTGACCTTTTTTATGCTTTTGTAATTCTCAACGTTAAGTTTCGTTTGATAGCAATCAGAAAAAGTACTAAATATTTACCATAATTAAATCCTGATCCTGTGGACGGCGCCTCACAGGTAATGTGGTCCAACTATCTTTTCTTATTAGCGGCAACAATAACCTATAGGATTGTGGTTTTAGTTATGTCCTTAAATGATCAGTTACAATGACTCTAAACTAAACTAGAGTCACTACGTTAATTGAAAAACAAATACTTATTAAGACTCTTGTCTCCACGAGGTCTCTACTCCTGCTATGCCTCTTTATGCACTAACAACTGGTGAATGTAAACCGCTACCTACTATACTTGTTGATCTATGAGTCCACACCGATCGCTTCCTTACTATTACGATGCCCTTTGTAATTTTCCTTCAAGTCTGCTAACCACTGAATCTTCCCAACTAACTCTACCTTTTAATTTTAGATTTCTCTTCTACTTATTGGTTGGTGCTTCTGGCTCTTTTTTCTTATTATATTTAGCTACTTGTTGTAGACAAGACCAATCACTTCTAGTTTTATTCTTTTAAATAAAACACTAACTTTTGTAAAAGGAACTTGAACTTTTATTTTCAAAACATCTTTTTTAGGAAAAAAAAAATTTCTTTTTATCCTCTGCTTTAATCAAAAACCTTTCAACACCGTTTCCATAGCAACATCAACAATAAAACTAAATTCCTTCATTCTTTATACCATCTAATAGCTCAATGCCAACTAATTTTTTATATTACAATTAATACTTGTCACATCATTTCAATTCTACATCAATTATAGATTTCAATCATATGGGCCAACATTTTACTACACTACTTTTACCACAATTAATAATTAAAACAAGAACAGCCTTAATATTAAGTTAATGTCTAAAACAATAAATTTGGATGGTAACATACATTTAGAAATAAAAATAACTTGGATTCTGAGTTCTTAACACTTAGTAATCTGTTTGGCTTTTTTTAAAATTATCTACAGGTTTATACAAAAACTTTCAACAACATTTTAAACGCCGTTGATCTCTGACGACGTCCACCATCAGTAAAAGGTATTTACCAGAAACGTCCTCTGGTTACCATATACTTGACGGCCCAACATTGAGAATTTTAAGCATCCTACCTTTTATTATATGTACAACCTCAAATAAAACAAGTTAAATAATTCAGTATATCTGACGTGTGTTATATCTACCCCGTGTACTTTAATATATTTGTCGGAATAATGTTATCAAAATGTCTGATTTAGGGGACCTGTCTGAGTTAGGTTCATTAATATGTCTGAGTTTGGAGCAGATTGTATGTTAACTGTCTGAAATCGGTGATATTAAAATTAGTTATAAAAAATATTAATTACAATTATATTTCCAAACATTTTTTTGCAAATTGGTCCCTATCTATGCTTTAACATCTATTACTCACTGACAATAACACAATATTTCAAACATTAGGTAAAAAAACTCGTTTTATTGTTTAAAGTTCCTGGCAAATTTTTGAATGTGTCTGAATTGTGGTCATTACCTTAAGCGTCTAACCGTTCCACGACTGAAGACCTAATGATGATGATGATGTTCAACATCTCCATGGTGTAAGTGCTGAACAATTAGTGTTTTATAGGGTCTGAATTTAAATTTTCTTTAATATCTTCTGTACACTACTCTTGATTACTCCGACTTGTACCTCAATGCCCCTAGTTGCCTCTGCGGCGGCTAAAACATTGGTCTCATCAATTTCTCGATTTTCCTTATTGTAGGATTTTGGTCTTGATCGCGTAAATGATCCATGATTAATTAGTTAAGGATAGAAAACCTATCTAAGAAAGGTTGTCTTCTTTCCGGATATCTATAATAAATATAAAGATGCACAATGATAAAAAATACTTAGGTATTAAATGAAGAAAAAGTTTACCTGTTAAAATATAGTTCTGTAACCTGATGCGCATTTTCAGTGGATTGTATGTAGCAACATAACATAACTTAACATAATATCATACTTAAGTTCTTATATACTCCCATTTTAGCCATTTTTTTAAAAGAAAACACTAATTTTAAACGTTTTAAGTCAATCTCATAGAACATCTATACCTACGTCAATCTTAAATATTATTTTGACAAGCAATCTGACAGCACCACTGACAAATTATTTTCTTTTGTTTCATTAACGCCATGGCTAAAAATTTACTGTTGCCATTACCAACTATTAAATAACATATTAATTTTGAGAAAAGTGTAGTTTATTCAGTTATTTTTCAAAATAAATATAGACTTATATATTTTTGAAAAGCCCAATAAATGCTTAATTTAATTAGTTAAAATATATAGGGTGTCCTATTTAAAAAATATATGTTTGCATCATATATAAGACTGATAGCGCAGGAAAGAAACAAGTTATGCCACTGGATTCTACAGAAAGGGTTCTATAAAAATACATACGCATCTCGGGACACAATTATTTTTGGCTGTTTCAAGGTCAACTTTGACATTTGAGTTTAAACTCATACTTAAATTATCCCTTAAAATTGAATTATCTTTTAATTTGAACGGTAACGGAATCTAACTGCTAAAACGCCTCTACCACTTATATTTTATAAATCTGTGCATAAAATAAAACATACTTTTCGCATAAATATTATAATTATAAAACATCACCGCACCACGCCATTTAGGTTTCAAATTTCATTTTTATTTGCTTTAATTTTGCATAGAATTATTAGAATTAGGATTAGATACTAAGTTTTGTTAATAAGTATTATAGAAGAAAAAATTATTTGTGAAGAGTGCAAAGGTTAACATTTATACGTCAAACAAGGCCTTGAAAGAGCCAAAAATAATGAGACGCGTGTTTCTTGTCGATATACATGGTTTCAAACCGTGGCCTATTTGAATTCACCAGATTACCAATGGGTTTGCATAATTCACCTGGTGCATGGCAAAGATTCGTCGATCGTTTTCTAGGTCTCGTATTAGAACCTTATGTATTTTGTTGTCTCGCCGATATGATTATAAATGCGGATTCATTTGAAAAACATTGAAATTTTACAAGAGGGTTTTCACCACTTATTAGAAGCTGGTCTTGCCCTTCATAAAGATAAATGTCACTTCTGTAAGAAGGAATTTAAATATTTGAATTATGTGGTGTTAAAAACCGGTCACTAGCTATACTATTGCGGACATTTGTTCTACTATAACGTATAATTACGCGGCAAATTACGTGCCATTTTGTATCAAATACTGAACACGTTTAAAGGTGACGCAATGTTCAAATTTTTATGTACAAAATAAATAAGAGCAATTTACTCGCTTAAATCGCACCTTGCAGCCACATCCCAGGTTTCATCCGTTTGTAGATCACATCACGCCATGTTGACTCCATATTTTCAATCCGTCCATCTTACACGATAGGCTCTCGTAGAGGAAAGATAAGGAATAACCAGGTATGAGGAACGATAAGGCAAGGTAGAAAGAAACCTACCACCTGAAAAGAAACGGCACACCACACAGATAAATGTTCTTGATTTAATATCTCGTAACTTAATACCCGCTTCCGACACTATCCGCACCTGTGCATTCTTTTGCGCAAACGCAACTGTCCGGAATGACGGAAATTGACAAGTTCATTTAAAAATATTCGCGGGAATTTATTTACAAATTAAACAATGTACATTGCCAGTTTTGGCATGTAACAGTTGTTAATGCAAACGGTTTTTAGTAGATCCTGCAAAAGTTCAAGCAAGGAAATTTGTAGAATAATTGGTATGTCGTTATGGTATAGACATTTTATATTTCAATCCCTCTCTGTCTCTGTATCTCTGTATCTCTCTATCTATCTCTCTTTCTGTATCTTTCTATCTCTCCATCTCACCATCTCTCCATCTCTCAATCTCTCCATCTCTCTATCTCTTTTTCTCCCTATTTCTCTACCTCCTTATCTCTCTATCTTTCTATCTCTCTATCTCTATACCTCTCCATCTCTCCATCTCTCCATGTCTCTATCTCTCTATAGTCAAAACCATTTAAGCTGACCTATGACTCACCGCGGTACATTATTAGAAATGATAATGAAAAATGCATTGTCTTTGTCAGTATAGGTAACTATTCTGCCCTAAAACAGGATGGACAGAAAAAAATACGTCTTTTAAGGATTGATATGGCAGCATCAAAACCTATGTTTATTATAACTAATATTTATGTATTATTATAACCTATAAATAATTTTAGTTTCCTGTCACTTTGTTGTCTTTTCACGTTTGGAAGTGTTATGCAGGTACAAAAATAAATACATTTAATCCTCCAAACCAATTAATTATTTATTCAGCGAACCTCTGAAGCATGTGGTGTTAGCCTTAGTACTTTAACTAGGATTAAGAGAGGAGGCTCACAAGCTGTAAAGGAAAATTTTCCAATTCATTCGACGTGCAGGAAACGTAATCGAACAAAAAGCAAATCTTGCGATGTTGAAGATTTTGTAAAAGTTGCAGTTAAACGTAAAATTTATGAGATGCACTCGAAAAGTAATATGAAAATTAATTGTAATTAGTAACTAATTTTTATATTTTTAGGACTTCATGTAACTGCACAAACACTCCAAAAAGAGCTTGTTATTGCTGGCATATATAATTTCAAATTAACTAGCTTAAGAAGACTTTTACCTACCATAGGATTTTTTTATAAAGTAGATGATAGAAGGCGATGATTGTTCGAGAAACAACATATAGCTGCTGTACGAATAAAATTCTTAAGAGACTACCATTCCAATAAGGAAACGCAAGTATATGAACCTGTTTTTCTTGACGAGACTTGGATTTTTAGTAGGATCTGCCAAAAGAATTGGCATGATAATTCTCACAAAAGCATCAAGAAGAAGCCATTTGGAACAGGAAAACGGTTAGTTGTTAATTTGTTGCTGTCACTGTGTTTTGTATGCTTATCAAATGTTGTTTTAGATTTATTGTGATACATGCTGGAAATAAAAATGGTTTTATACATGATGCATCTCTTTTGTTTTCTTCAAAATCACAATATGCAGATTATCATGGTGATATGAACACAGAAATGTTCACAAAATGGTTCCAAGAAAGTTTATTACCAAATTTAAGCGGTCCAAGTTTAATCGTGCTAGATAATGCTTCATATCATTCGCAATTAGTCGAAAAGGTTCCTAACACTTCTTCAAATAAAGAGGAATTGATTAATTATTTACTTCGACATAACATATTTGCAGACACTTCAATGTTAAAAAGAGAATTACTTGCATTAGTAAAGGAAAATGTTCAACCAAAAATATACATACTTGATGAACTTGCAGCACAAAGTGGCCATAAAATATTAAGGCTCCCTCCATACCATTGCCAATTTAATCCGATTGAATTAATTTGGGATAACTGCAAAGGCTATTACGACAAAAATATTGGAAGATTTAATGAACAATTTAATGATGAACACGTACAATTAATATGGCATGAAGCACTTAGAAGGATAGATGACAAATATTGGCAAAAATGCATTCACCATTCAGAAAAATGTATGATGGAATGGTGGCAAATTGAAAAAAACTTTGATGTGGTACCGCCTCTTATTATCGACTTAGAGGATTCAAGCAGCAATGACTCTTATGAAGATGATTCAATTTCAGAATAATTGATTAATATAAAATGAAGTGGTGTCCTAGATTTATACTTTCTTAATGTAGTAGAGCAATATTACAATAAAATAATACAATACAGTTTTGTTTGTTTAATACCAAATTTGATTAAATAAAAATTAAATATTTACAAATACACTAATATGTACAACCATGCTTGTTAACCATTTAAAACAGGAATAATATAAAATCCCGAAACTACAATTTCCCTGATAATCGTGCGAATAAGTCTCAATTCCAACATTAATCATTAGTCTTCAGATATTATCGAATCAATTAGAATACACGCGTCTTTATACTTAATAACAATATAATATCTTGAAAATTCCCTTTATGTTTTCAAAAATCAACAATATCTGTGACACCGTGCTAAATATCCAGTATCTGTAGTACATTTCTAAACAAAGATTTTATCTACATTCCTGAAAATAACTTGTCCATTTCCATATTGCATATTATTAATATCTTCATTTAAACACAATTCATCTAAATAAAATGATCTATTTCCCTTCCAAACTTCCAATTTACCTTAAATTTTTTGGTTTAATTTTTATTAAAAAAATGTATTTGATACTTATGTATATGCACATCCAACAAACATTTCTTATAATTCGTAGAAATTAAAAGATTATTTATAAAAGCCCTGGGACATATATTCTCAGCTAGTATTTGTCACAATATAAACTTCATGCGCCATTTTGTATAAACAACTGAACTAATCCAGAATGTTAGAAATACGTTCTGATTGCATTGATGCATATGCTTTAACAAGATGAGTCATCGGTCAGCTTAACTGGTTTTTACTATACTACTATTATTGCCTCTTTAACAGCTTTGTTAAGGAACATTAAGAAATTGTGTGGGGTGAACTGTGTGAAAGAGCGTTTGCCACAATGAAAGATTGTATAGTCTCTGCACCAATTTTATCATGTCCTAGATTTAACTTAGTTTTACAATTCAGACTAATACTTCAGATAATGGGGTCGTAAGTGTCTCAACTCAAACGATTTACGATGAAGAACTTGTTATTTGTAATATTTCTCGATTCTTGAACTTTAGCGAACGAAGATTTTCTGTAACTGAAAGAGAATGTTTGGCAGTATTGTTTAGTATAGAGAAATTGCGTCCATGTGTGGAAGGAATACATTTTACAGTCATTACCGATCACCATTCCTTGATCTGGCTTAATAGTTTACAAAATGATTGTGTCATTGGGTCATTAAATTACAACAATTCAATTTCAATATTACTCAAAGAAAAGGGAAAGATTACATAATCTCTAATGTTTTATCTAGAGCAGCGTTAGAATCAATACAAGTAACTTTACTTACAGAATCCAGAACCCTTATAATCTGTTTCTTCATTACGTGTTCTAAATTCAAATGACATTTCCTTATTAACTATTGATACGATAGATACAGGCTCTTCAAAAATTGATAATAATTCTGATTCTAATGAAAACTCCCTTGAAATTCTTTCGTTTTAACTTAGATCTGATTGATATGCAATTTTGAAACGTTGTCATGATAAACTTACCTTAGGTCAATTTGGACTTAAGAAAACTTATGAAAGAATTGTACATAAATATTGTTAGCCTCAACTCTGAGCGGATGTTACTAGATATGTTAATAGAACATAAATTACCGGTTGGAAAAATGCTTGTCATCCTGTTGTATGAAAATTTTGGCAGATAATATCTGTTGATTTAGTAGGACACCTGCCTAAGTCCACAAAAGGTTATACTTATGTTTAATCCGTTGTTGATACTTATACTGAATTTCCATTATTTTTCCACTTCAAAATTCAACAGCATCAGCTATTACGTAGAAAAATGAGGAATCCGTGATCATTATTTGGGGCACCACAATATGTTACAGTTAGAATAATAGCGTTCAATTCCGTAATCATATTTTCAAAAAAGTTATGTCAAAATATAATTCAAAAATTGTTTTCACTGCACATTATCATCCCCAAGCTTTGTCAGTCAAAAGGAAGAATTATTTGTGTATCATAAATTGCTCATACTCACAGGTTGTCAAATTCATCATGGCGTACTTTGTATAAAATTATTATACACGCGTCTCGGGACACAATTATTTTTGACGGTTTCAAGATCATGTTTTACGTATAAATGCCTACCTTTGCACTCCTTCACAAATAATTTCCTCTTCCATAATATTTATTAACAAAACTTATTGTCTAATCCTAATTCTTATAATTCTATACAAAGTTAAAACAAATAAAAATGAAATTCAAAACCTATATAGCGCAGTGCGGTGATTATTTATAATTATAATATATATGCGAAAAGTATATGTTTTATTATATGTACAGATTTATAAAATATGAGTGGAAGAGGCATTTTAGCAGTTAGATCCCATTACCGTTTAAATTAAACGATACTATTATAGATAATTCAGTTTTAACGGATAATTTAAATATGAGTTTGAACTTAAACGTCAAAGTTGACCTTGAAACAGCCAAAAATAATTGTGTCGCAAGATGCCTGTGACACGAATGTTCTTTTAACGGATTCTGAAAATATGCTAATTTTAGAGCTAAAGTGGAAATAAATTTTGCATTTCGGAGGTTATTCCAGATAGAAGAAACGTCACTATGCTAGTCTAATATTAAGTGATATCTAGTAGTAAAATAACAAAATAAATATACTAGTTTAATTGACGACTTTGAAAGTTTATTGCTACTCTGAAGAAAATAGATAATTAAAATGGTTTTAAAAAAAATGGAAAATAAATGAACAATAATAAATTACTGCAAGATAAAGTTTTAATTCGAATGAAGGCAAATATGACTGGAATAACTGGAATGGTATTTAATGGTAAATTTTAAACGATTTGGGCCATCTTGGTATATGGATTAAGTAGACACTTTTGATGTTTAATAGTGTTTAATAAAAAAATTTCAACGATATGGAAAAGCACGGCCAGCCTAATTTACACAGTAAAATAAAACTCACATTGTTTTAAAATTTCAATAGTGACATTTGTAATAGTTAGTAAGTTACGTAAGACTTTGTGTGAAAATATTTATGTGAGAGTGGATAATTTGATGTTAGGGTGTGTGACATTCGGTAGATTTTGTAAGTTATATATAAAAAAAAACTATTCAACATAACTAATAAGATACGTCTAAATCCGATTTTAAGGGGTGATTGTTAAAATTATCAAACTTGTTTTAAAAAATGTTGTACATAATATGATTTAAATAGGAAATAATATTGAATGGAAATCCTATTTAAAAAAGAGAGATTTTGAACTCTGTTTTAGTTTAAGGGAGTGATTATTCAGTAGTTTTTTTTTTATAGATTTATGACATTGTTCGTAAGGCAAAACTGTTGTGGTGGTTTTGGACACTATCTTTAGAGTTTGTGCTGAAAAAAAATTGTTTTTCCTAGATGTAAAATATTGTTAGTTAGAAAGCTCTTCTAGATGTAGTACTTGTTACTTGAAAGATTGTTAATTAAAAAATATTTGATGTCATTATAAGTTTGATATTTGATTTTAGTGATTTAATTTAAACTGAAATAGCAAAAATTATTAAGCAACACTTTTATTAAAATGATCTACGGTCCACTGCAACATTTATTGATGCCCAACATCGGGTATCTTCGGTCCTCAACTATATATATATATATATATATATATATATATATATATATATTGCTGTGATTCCCTGTATTAGAATCGAGCCTCACGAATTGGGCGTCAAGAATGCTGTGAAACCTCCTAAATTAACTGGTCCGTCGACTTTCTTCTGTTACTCGCCTCTTTACTCTTTTCCGCCTCGGCTGCTCCCCTAGATAAAACTTTCATCCTCAATCATAAAAAAAAACAAACACATTCCTATCACAAACATCAACGTTAACTCTATTTACATCAATATTCACAATACATTAAAATTTCAAAATTAAAATTCAGCATAAATTTCAGTATCAGAAAATTTCAAGATTAAATTTATTATCATTTTAATGTGCATCCAGAATTAAAGTCCTTGTAGGATGCCTACTAATTAATATAACAATATATGCAGACCGGAGTCTGAGTACAAAGGGAGCATCTACCACCCCTTTACGTTAATTAACCAGGTTCGTCTAATTGAGCTCAAAGACATACCCAAATTTTCATCATAATCCAGAACATAAATACTAAATACCCCTTTCTACTTAAACAAGCAAATTTTACCTTAAAATTAAACTTTTGTTTAAGTACAATTTCACTACTGTCCATTTTAAGTAAATCAATTATAAAGTTATTCAACACACACCAAAATATCAAAATCCAACAACAAAGCATAAGTTACCTGAAGGTTACTGCACTAGTGGCTTCAATGTACATCGTCCTCTGTTAATCACACCAATCCAACTGGGTTATGTTTAGGTCCTCGTATTGCTGGTCGCCTTTAAAATTTTCTACATCACCATTCATCTAAAGTAGTTTCAGTGCTTTTCCGGAACTCATTTGTGTATATCTGAAGCTTGTTTTGTGGATCCAGACACGTTTACGAATCATTTAATTATTAATACCCCCGAAAAATAACAAAGAAATTCATACTTTTTTTACCAATATACGCCAAAACTGCCTACTTTTGTGTATTCATTTGTCGTTGCAAATTAGACTAATTGGTACAGTGATACTAGACTTTATTACCTTGTATCTTCTTTTCTAAGTGCACTAAAGTACATTCATTGTAGCACGTAAAGAACAAACTGTTTTAAATCACCAAAATATACGAGCAAACTTTAAATTATTCTATCAAACATCGGAAAACTAAAAAGCACTGTTTAACGCATTGAATCAAGTCGCAGATCTAAGAGAGCTTGTTCATATTAACCTGGGTATATATAGAGGTTAGCCTGTTTGTCGGTCTTGTCCCCAAAACGAACAATTCTTCAGAATTTCGCATGCTAGGTTCCCATTCCGCAGCCCGGCATGCGATTTTTACGAAATTTGCACTCGCACCAGTTAAATCTCAGAAATTTCGACACGGCTCGCAACGTCTGGAAATAACTAATTAAATTTTATACAGAAATGTTATTTTTACCTCTCAATTTTGCCTTTTATTTTCAACCAATCGTTACCCAATGACGTTTTTACTATATGTGTCTCGGTCTTGCGCATATTATCTGTCTCTATCTAACCTGTTCTTATTGGTGCAAATTGATATTCTTTATTATCGATTATTTTCAGTCCACGTGTGTTCTTATCTGGGTTAAATAATCCCGTATCTAGCCTTCCCGTGAATATTAAACGACGGTTTCTCCAAGATTCTCTGTAACCATTCGTTATCTGCAAAACTTACGCAGAACAAGTTTTTTAAATAAACCCTGTTTTGTATTTCGTGCTAAAGCATCCGACCGTTTCCAATATCCGTAGAATCGACATGTTTATCTAAACAAATTAAACTGAAATTGCCTTTAAAAAATACGCAGGTGTTCAAACATAATACTTCTAAATAACACTTCTACGATTTGCATTTTATTGGGTTTTTACAAGTTTTTATAGATATTATATGTTACTAATGGTTCAATTAACTCCAATTAAAAATAATACCCTTTAATTTTTAGTGACTCCTAATCAAATATTAATTATTATCTGTACATTTTGTTTACTACCGGCTACTTAAAATTGAGTTAATTAATATAAATTTTGCACGTAATTTCTATTTGTTTCTTTACTAGGAATAATTAAATTACACGTAGAGCTTTTTAATACTGCTTCCTTTTTTTTATAGCAAGCGTCTTGTACATAATTTAACTCCCTTATTTTTAATGAAACGAATGAATTTTTATGCTCCACGGTTTTTTTTAATAACGCGTACCTTTTCCCAAAGCTTCTACACGGTGATTGAAATTATTTGATGTGATTATTTAATTTTCTACCCTGGTCTAAATATTAGTATTTTCCCCCTATTTGAATACAAATAATCCCACTTATTTGAATTCAAATATAAAATATTTAAACCGCAAACAAGATTTACAAAAAAAAATGCCTATCTCTCTCTACCCTTATCTATCTAACTTACCTACCTTATCCAATCAAAAAATTATTTACACCTGTCCTATATCCCTATCTTATTCCTAACTCTCACCTAATTTCATAAAATGAAATTATCCCTAACTTCATCCTACTTATCCATCTAATCCTATATACATCCTATATACCTATCCTATTCCTAACTTTTAACTAATCTTCACTATACTTCACTTCCCCCTAACTAATTCTATATACCTATCCTATTCTTATTCTATTCCTAACTCGCCACATATCTTATAAGAAATATCTACACTTAACCTATCTTATTTTCTTCCTACATTTAATTTTCCTTCTCATTCTAAACCTATTCTATCCCTATCCTATTTATCCTATACCTAGCTTTATTTTCTATAAACACTTATTTCTATCCTTTGTTCATCAAGTTATTTAAATCTAACTCTCTTCTTGACCCTCCAAGTCTTTCTTCTCACCATCCTAATACTCTTCATCCCTATTTCTCCTCCTTTTATATCTATACTTATCATCCCTGTTATCTCACATACAATAAACTTATCATCCCTATTATCCTGACTCTTAAATACTGCTTCTTCTTCAGTCCCTACACTTGTTTGTTTCTTATTTATTATTATTTTCTTTTCTGCCGACAAACCAAACGATACTACCTTAAAATTATCGATTTTTCTCTCTACGGAAAATCCTATGTACCTTCTAGAATCTTTGTGTAATGGAATCCGCCAGAATGAATTCCTTAAATCTAATTTACTAAAAATAAACTGGCCACTTAATCTCGTCAAAAGTGTGTCCATGGATGTTGGACAATGGAATTGCGGTTTGGTCCGTTGATTAATTTTTCGTGCATCTTTAATTAATTCTGCCTTCACCTGCTCCCGATCTGCTGCTGTTGCTTCTACCCCCACTAATTCTGCATGTTTTTGTACTAAAGCTTGAACCTCTACTCTCCTATCCTCTGGACATCTTATTGTGTTGATCTGTTTACCTTCATCATCCTCTACCTCTACTACATTAATACTCAACCCCGTGTCATCCTCTGTGACTTCATAACTGCCCTTCCATGGCACTACCCTATCATTAATCCTTATTACCTTCCTTTCCATATCTATCAAAACCCCTAACTGCATCATACAGTCAACACCTAAAATGCTCTGAAACTTCAGTCCAGGTACAATTACAAACTCCTGTTCACAACTTAAACCTCCTATATCTATCCTAAGCACCACAACACTATTTACTACAGCAAACTTCTTTTTATTTGGAGCTACTAAATGGCTACGCTTTATAGGCATAATTCTATCACAAACCTTATCCCTAATTTTGCTGACGAATTCCTCCGATATTAAACTCGCCTCTGCCCCTGTATCAAGTAATACTTCTACATTATTCTCAAAAATTCCTATATTAATAATTGGCAAACATAATTTTTCCTCAGTTTCTGGCTCTACTTCCTCCTCAATTTTAAAAATTCACGTGGATGTTCATATACATTTACACTGAAATCTAGTGGTCTGTCGCGTTCTAAAAATCCTGTCCAGGTCTGTTTTCCCTACTCGGTCCTGGTCTAGCCGTCACCTCAGCGTATGTCCTAGGCGTTTCCACTCGTTCCGTGTCTGTATTAGCAGTCCCCCTCATGTCCGGTGAACTATTCCTTCTGGTAGGTTCCGGTCTCGGTGCAGGTCCCTTTCCTAAACTATCACTTCTAACGTATGGTCGTCTCTGTTCCCAATTCTGTCGCTGGTATCCGTAACTATTCCCCCTTCTAGCATAGTTGTCCCGTCTATTGTCAAACCTAACTGTGTTGATCTGTCTTTCCCTATTATCCCGAGGTCGTCCACTACATACATCGTCGTACCTCTGCAGGTATTCTAAAAACATTTCTCTGTCCACTATGTTCTGTAGTGCTACGTGTTGTCTTACTTCTACCTCGAAGTGTCGTGATAAATACTTGATAATTTGTCGGTCCGTCAGTGGTGGGTTCAGTTGCTTTGCTATGCTATACTTGCGTATAGCATATTGCTCCCTACTTCCTGAAAATTCTCCCTTACATTTCCCTGTGATTAAGTCGTCTCGTACCTGGTCTTGTCTGTGGTCACTCCAGTAGTGCTTTAAAAATCTGTCTTCAAAGTCTGTGTAGGTGTCTATGTCCTGTCCTACTAAATTGTACCATGCTTCCGCGTTGTCTTTCAATAAAGCCTTTATCGTATTCAGTTTAGTCTGTTCGTCAAATAAATTTCCCACTAGATTTCTTACACTATTAATAAAAATTTGTGGATTTACCTTGTTATCGCCATAAAACTTCATGTGTTGGTCCAATGATACTCCACCTGTATAAAATCTGGGACCATCCCCCGTTAAACTTGACATGTTATATTTGATACTACTAACTTCGCGTTCTACCCTGCCTAACTGATCCCTACATGAGTCCGTTACTTCAGTCATTTTATATTAATCTCTTCTTCACAAAAATGCGTACTTCGGACCTTAAATGTCCCATTTCCTGTCGAAGACCTGTAATATCACGCTCATTTTTTCAACCCTATTTTCTACTTCCCCAGTTTCACGGTAAGACTATCTTTAAATTCTGTTAATTCTTTAGTATTTTGTTCAATTTTCCGCTTATCTGCTCTAATTTTGGTTGGACTCCTCCCTCGCTCTATTCGATTCTTCCCTAGCTCTATTAGATTCATCGCTTAGCTGTTCTAATTTTCTGTTGGACTCCTCCCTAGCTAATCGCATTTCCTCTAACATTCTCATCATTAACTCATTTCCTTGATCCCCTGATTCCGTCCTCGACTGATCTCTACTGCCTCCAGCTTCTTCCATTTTCGAATTTTTCTCACACAATGCACTATCGTCACTTCCAATTTCCACTCCTTGACTCCTTAACCACTCTTTTCTCTGCATACGTTCTACTCACTCTCACACACTCTAAAATACTCTTAAATTTATACACACACACAGAAACTCTCTCTCTCAGATCTCCAGTTTCCTGGAATAAAATCACAAAAATTTTATTTGGAACTCGAGCCTCACTTTTGGGTCGCCATGTATGCTGTGATTCCCTGTATTAAAATCGAGCCTCACGAATTGGGCGTCAAGAATGCTGTGAAACCTCCTAAATTAACTGGTCCGTCGACTTTCTTCTGTTACTCGCCTCTTTACTCTTTTCCGCCTCGGCTGCTCCCCTAGATAAAACTTTCATCCTCAATCATAAAAAAAACAAACACATTCCTATCACAAACATCAACGTTAACTCTATTTACATCAATATTCACAATACATTAAAATTTCAAAATTAAAATTCAGCATAAATTTCAGTATCAGAAAATTTCAAGATTAAATTTATTATCATTTTAATGTGCATCCAGAATTAAAGTCCTTGTAGGATGCCTACTAATTAATATAACAATATATGCAGACCGGAGTCTGAGTACAAAGGGAGCATCTACCACCCCTTTACGTTAATTAACCAGGTTCGTCTAATTGAGCTCAAAGACATACCCAAATTTTTAGCATAATCCAGAACATAAATACTAAATACCCCTTTCTACTTAAACAAGCAAATTTTACCTTAAAATTAAACTTTTGTTTAAGTACAATTTCACTACTGTCCATTTTAAGTAAATCAATTATAAAGTTATTCAACACACACCAAAATATCAAAATCCAACAACAAAGCATAAGTTGCCTGAAGGTTACTGCACTAGTGGCTTCAATGTACATCGTCCTCTGTTAATCACACCAATCCAACTGGGTTATGTTTAGGTCCTCGTATTGCTGGTCGCCTTTAAAATTTTCTACATCACCATTCATCTAAAGTAGTTTCAGTGCTTTTCCGGAACTCATTTGTGTATATCTGAAGCTTGTTTTGTGGATCCAGACACGTTTACGAATCATTTAATTATTAATACCCCGAAAATAACAAAGAAATTCATACTTCTTTCACCAATATACGCCAAAACTGCCTACTTTTGTGTATTCATTTGTCGTTGCAAATTAGACTAATTGGTACAGTGATACTAGACTTTATTACCTTGTATCTTCTTTTCTAAGTGCACTAAAGTACATTCATTGTAGCACGTAAAGAACAAACTGTTTTAAATCACCAAAATATACGAGCAAACTTTAAATTATTCTATCAAACTTCGGAAAACTAAAAAGCACTGTTTAACGCATTGAATCAAGTCGCAGATCTAAGAGAGCTTGTTCATATTAACCTGGGTATATATAGAGGTTAGCCTGTCTGTCGGTCTTGTCCCCAAAACGGACAATTCTTCAGAATTTCGCATGCTAGGTTCCCATTCCGCAGCCCGGCATGCGATTTTTACGAAATTTGCACTCGCACCAGTTAAATCTCAGAAATTTCGACACGGCTCGCAACGTCTGGAAATAATTAATTAAATTTTATACAGAAATGTTCTTTTTACCTCTCAATTTTGCCTTTTATTTTCAACCAATCGCAACCCAATGACGTTGCTCCACTCACGCCTTTTACTATATGTGTCTCGGTCTTGCGCATATTTTCTGTCTCTATCTAACCTGTTCTTATTGGTGCAAATTGATATTCTTTATTATCGATTATTTTCAGTCCACGTGTGTTCTAATCTGGGTTAAATAATCCCGTATCTAGCCTTCCCGTGAATATTAAACGACGGTTTCTCCAAGATTCTCTGTAACCATTCGTTATCTGCAAAACTTACGCAGAACGAGCTTTTCAAATAAACCCTGTTTTGTATTTCGTGCTAAAGCATCCGACCGTTTCCAATATCCGTAGAATCGACATGTTTATCTAAACAAATTAAACTGAAATTGCCTTTTAAAAATACGCAGGTGTTCAAACATAATACTTCTAAATAACACTTCTATGATTTGCATTTTATTGGGTTTTTACAAGTTTTTATAGATATTATATGTTACTAATGGTTCAATTAACTCCAATTAAAAATAATACCCTTTAATTTTTAGTGACTCCTAATCAAATATTAATTATTATCTGTACATTTTGTTTACTACCGGCTACTTAAAATTGAGTTAATTAATATAAATTTTGCACGTAATTTCTATTTGTTTCTTTACTAGGAATAATTAAATTACACGTAGAGCTTTTAATACTGCTTCCTTTTTTATAGCAAGCGTGTTGTACATAATTTAACTCCTTATTTTTAATGAAACGAATGAATTTTTATGCTTCACGGTTTTTTTTAATAACGCGTACCTTTTCCCAAAGCTTCTACACGGTGATTAAAATTATTTGATGTGATTATTTAATTTTCTACCCTGGTCTAAATATGAGTATTATATATATATATATATATATATATATATATATATGTATAATACATATTGAAAAATGTTAGGCGAACACTTTTCACAGAAATACGCCCTACTTTAGATGAGAAGTAAAAGGGAAGTCACGCACGTTTAAGATCCCAACCTTGCTTGGAACAGCAAGGGTTCGGCAAAATTCAAAATTTGTCAGATAAAAAAAACTCTTTCTGGCCAATGTAGTACCTTCGGGTGGAGCATTGGTAAATCACATGTAGGGTCATTGAAGGACAAATTATATGAAAAATTACCATCCAAAGAGAAGAAAACGGGGAAAAGTTAAAATTTCCAAATAATTAATTGTTCTACTCTATATAAATAAGCGTTATTACAAAACTTAAAAAGAAGACCAACTTTAAGCCGTGTGTGTAAATAATTCTTCTATACTTAATAAAAACGAGTTTCATTACAAGATATGCATATGATGCTGAATTACTGAAACCCGTATTTTATTAGAATGTAATGCAATTGAAGCTTAAATTATTTATGTAATAAATTTCTCGTGTGTAGATATAAAAACTTAAAAGCCCCGTTTTTAAATCAATTCTTTTCAGCTAATGTGAGATATCTTGTGCAAATTCATTCTTATTAAAGATACCTTAAAACGCAGTTGTGAGCCTTTATTATGTAATTAAATTCATTTTAGGAATTTCATACAAAACATTTTTTTAGAATTTTCATTTTTCTAAGAAATGTTTTTAAAAATCATTGAATAAGTAGATGGTTTGTATCATTGAATAAACGCCGGTTCGTGAAACTTGCGCGAACATTAAAATGCAATAACATAGATAAGAAATATTTTATTAGCTTTCCATAGTACAATAAGAGAGAAAGAAAAGGCGCACATTAACTCCGCGCGTTAGAAAAGAGTCGAACACGCTTTAATATGAACATAAATCATAACTTGACACTAATTGGATTGTTAAAACCGTGCTTTTTAATGCGGACGGGGTTGCCTTTTATAGAAAACATTTGCTTTCGTGTTTCAATTCACAAAATTAATATTAAAATTGGGTTTTTTTAACCAGATTGTAGTTTCTTAAGCAAACTGCATAAAGCTAGCACTATCTTATGTTATTTACAATAAATATAAAGCATTTTTATCAAAAATGTATTGATAATTCATAAGTGAAAATAAATGGCTTTGTATTTATCTTAAAATGATCGATTTGCGTTTGCATTGAATGCGTTTAGGGTATTTTTAATTATTTATTATTTAATTATATTTAATTATTGTTATACTTATATCATACAGGGTGATTATTTATACACGCGCAATTTGCGTTTTTGCATGGCACTATAATGAATAAAAGTACGCTTGTATTATTCAGGGCGCAACCATAAACTTACGGAAATTTCCGTTCTTTCGATTCTTTTATATTTTGGTAGAATTTATTTGTAGAACCCGGATTTCAATGACGTCTCGTGACCCCTTGTCACGTCAATATATATAAACTTTGTACCTACGTAGAGTGGGGTTGCTTTGTGACAGCTGGGTAAATTTGTTACATGTGTAGTCATCAATGGATAAATTTAACTCTGGTTTTTAAATGAAGTAAAGGAATTTCACTGTAGAACATTTCAAGTAGATCATTTTACGTCATCTAGTGGCAAGTTTTGTAACTGTGGTTAAATAACCGGTTTTATATAGGTTAGTTCTTATAAATATTGAAAATCAGCTGCTGTGAATAAGTCGTAAACTTTGTATTGTGGAAGGTGTTGATTAATATATATTTAAAAACAAATAAATATGTCTTGATTTAATATTTATCAGCATCACTTTCTACAAAGTGCAATTTGATTAATGGTTTGTTTCACTTGATAATGTAATATTTTTACAAAATGTGTAATATGTAGGGGTTACTTTGTGACACTTTTTATATGATGTCACAATGTTCCCCCATGAGTTGCTTTTATATAGAACTTCAAAACTACCTATCAGTCTAAACAAAAAATATGATACAAATTTATGATTTTCAGATTGACAATGCCACGGAATTATAAGCGTAAAATTGGCTCTCGAAGTTACAAAAACTACACTGATGAAAACTTGAACTAGCTCTTAAAGAAATTAGAAGGAAAATCATCATCTTGCGTGGAGCAGCAGAAAAGTATGGGATTCTTAGGAACACCCTTTGGTTAAAACTAAAACAAAAACACAAAAATGAATATGGAAAACCAAAAGTTTTTAGTATAGAAGAAGAAAATGCATTTGCTGCCCATTTAATAGCTATTTCTACATATGGCTTTTCATTCTCGACATTTGATCTAAGATGTGTGATTAAAAGCTATTTAGAAAGACAGGGTAGAAAAGTGAAATGCCTCAAACAAAACTTACCTGGCTCTGATTGGGTCAAATTATTTCTAAACAGACACAAAAACTTTACCCAGCGAATCGCTCAAAATATAACTTAAGCGAGGGCGGCGACTGATGAAGAAATCATTAATGCTTTTTTTGACCATATACATAACGAATTAAACGGTATTCCTTCTTCCAATATCTGGAATTTTGACGAAACTAATTTAGTTGATAATCCAGGGCTAAAGAAAATAATTACTAAACGAGGTACAAAATATCCAGAAAGAATTAGAAATACCTCAAAAGCATGCACCTCAATAATGGTTTGTGGCAATGTTGATAGTACATTAGCACCACTTTATGTTAATTACAAATCCCATAAATTTTGGAATACATGGACAGAAAATGGCCCTCTTAATACATAGTATAGTCGAACTAGTTCTGGATGGTTTGACTATCAAACTTTTGAAGACTAGTTTTTAAATTTGCTACTTCCAATTTTGAAACGTCTTGATGGACGCAATGCTATTATTGGTGATAACTTGAGTTCACACTTGAATTTACAGGTGGTTCGAGAATGTGAGGCAAACAATATTTGCTTCATTGCATTGTCACCAAATAGTACGCACTTATTTCAGCCTCTCGACGTAGCGTATTTTCGATCCATGAAGGAGAATTGGACGAAAGTGTTGAATGAATGGAAGGAGATAGCACATGGTAGTAGGTATTCAACCTTCCCAAAAGGCGAATTTCCAAAACTTTTAGCCAAATTGATGATATGTTTACAAGAAAAAGGCGTAGAAAATTTGATATCTGGTTTTAAAAACACTGGAATCTTCTCATTAAATCGAAAAGAAGTCTTAAAACGTTTATGCAGTAGAGTTATAGCTGAAGAAGCTAAAATAAAGGAAGTAGTTGGAAATAGCTTTAACGAACACCTTCACCCAACAAGAGTAGAGGCTACACAATCAAGGCGTCAAGTAAGTAGAAAAAAACTTAACGTATCACCTGGAAAAAGCATAACTGCTGCTGATTTTCTTAATGTCTGTGCAGAAGTCACATTTGAAAATAATTCAATTATTGACCATGAAACACCTCAACCTTCATGTTCCATTATAGGGCGTCATTCTAAAAAAGGTAGACAATTTTATCAATGTTCCTCGAATTCCTCAGATAGCAACAGCGAACTAGAATATCAAGAAACTGACGACAGCACAAGTAACGTATGACAAATCAAAGTTTAGATGACACAGACGCTGCTAAGAATACAGCTTTCCTCGCGAAAGAAGTTAGAAACTATGTTGTAGTACGTTTTGATGGTAAGTATTTCCCTGGAGAAATTTCAAAAACCAGTGAGAAAGGTGCAGTTGTAAATGTAATGGTTCGTTTTGGTAAACAATGGAAGTGGCCACAGCAGAAGGATGAGATTTATTATAAGAACAATGAATTAATCATGAAAATAAATAAACTAGTTCAAAGAGGAAGTCGAGAGCTGTTTGACGTTCCTGAATTAAACCATTTGTTGGACTGAAGTCCATCTTATAAACAGTTGATTTTAAGTACCTTCTATCTATTTTATTTTTTTAAGACAAGATAATATCGTTCTTAATAAAATTATTTTTTAGAAATCTAACTTAGAATTTATCTTTTCCTACTTGTACCTATATTTTTTTCTAAATTAGCTTTCAGAAGTTTGTTCCGCCGTCAAAAAAATCAAGATTTTTGACATTTTTAAAATCCGGGCTGACAGTACCCATATAGAGCCTTTCAAGAACATTTCTTAAAAAACAGAATTTAAAAACAATTCCTACAAAAAAGTTACAGTCTGTTCAGACACACAAACAGTATATATATATATATATATATATATATATATATATATATATGTAATGGTGAAAAGGGGGAGAATTTCCTTTGAATTTTGGCTTATTAAGACTGTATCAAAATTTGGGGATTTAAAAATGTTATTTATTATTTTGTATATAGTGGTCTGATGTAATATTTAAAATGTTTAATATTAAGGTAGGCTGTGATTATTATGGTAACCAAGGTGATGTTATGTTGATTTAATTGATTGATAACATATTTTTGGATAAAATGGACTAATTCTAATTTTAGAATTAATGTTTATATTTGATAAGATTTTTGTACAAGATCGAATTTTGATTTAATGTTGATAATATTTGAAATGAATATGAATAAAAGTTGGAATTGAGTTTAAAAAAAAAAAAAAAAAAAAACTTAACTGCTACACACTCTTTTCCTTTAGCCTGATATTTAATTTCACTAACCTTCAAATATGTGTAGTTATCAAAATCTCGTGGAAAATGAAATAAAAAGAATATTACCTTCTAAAGGCGCCGACTAGCTCAAACGGTTATTTTCCACGTAGCATGTACGACCATAACCTCAGGTCGAGGTTCTAGGGTTCTACTCTATTATCTGTATCTACCAAAATAATGTGATGTACCAATTTATCAATCAAATTTTATATCACACACAAAAATTATAAACCTTTTTTTTTTTATGATTAAATATTTACCGAATCCTGATAAAGTCTAGGTGTACTTCCAGGTAATTTCTACAAATGGAGACGACGCTGTGCTCTCCAAGAAGTTCCTGCAATTTCAAAATGTTTTAATAACCAATATTTTAAATTTTGAAAATTATTCTGATCTGTCAAATAATGACAGAACTACTTGGTGATGTTTTCAGATATCTTTTCTAATACAAAACTGTGGCCAAAAATTTATATACTTGAAACAAACTTTTTAAAACATCTATCATATATGATGCACAAAATATAGCCTCGTTTTCAAACTCAAAAATAAAATTAAGAATAATTAAATGTCAAAAACTCATACGTCCCTTTTCACTACTGTAACTTCCAAAATATCTTCCACCATTTCCTTTGTTGCAGCTCTCATTTAACACCATTTCCATTTAAATCTTCCCATTTACTAGTAATAATACCATCCATATCCTTTTACCACAATTCTTTAGTCTTTTTGGTATAATCCATATTACCTTGTGTCAAAATCTTCAAAAAAATCAAAACTCCTTAAAACTCAAAATCATCAATTCCACTTTTATTCATATTCATTTCAAATATTATCAACATTAAATCAAAATTAGATCTTGTACAAAAATCTTATCAAATATAAACATTAATTCTAAAATTAGAATTAGTCCATTTTATCCAAAAATATGTTATCAATCAATTAAATCAACATAACATCACCTTGGTTACCATAATAATCACAGCCTACCTTAATATTAAACATTTTAAATATTACATCAGACCACTATATACAAAATAATAAATAACATTTTTAAATCCCCAAATTTTGATACAGTCTTAATAAGCCAAAATTCAAAGGAAATTCTCCCCCCCCCCTTTTCACTATTACATAAAAGCCCCACTGAATTTTGAAGAAAAAATCAACAAGTCCCCTACAAAGATACAGGGTTGAACAAAATATTTTTCTGAATAAATTCACATCTTGAAATTACATTAACCCACACACGCCGCTCCGTCTCCATTTTCTCAGGCCAAAATATTAAATGTGGAACACCCCAATATGCCCTACTTACGAAACGAAAGGATATAACTTTTGTATGTGATAACGACCTTTCGGCCTACCTTGTTGATCCACCAGTCCATACACATTATTGTCAGCGAATACCTGTTGAATTATAAATGGACCATCGTACAAAAATGATAACTTTGCACAAATATCTTTCTCTGCGTTTGAAACTCTCAAGCGTTTTACGACTACCATGTCCCCTACTTTTAAAACTGTACGTTTGTTTATCTTAGTCTTCTTTTTCCTCTATATCGGTCTAAACTTTGATTTATTCTAACCTTTGCCTTTTCTAATAATGGTGTTATATCTACTTCAAGTGCTTCATCTCTCCACGGTCTTCCCGGAATAAACCCTTGTATTAATGTAACAGGACAAACCTCCGTAACAGTATTTGGTGCCATATTCATAAAATCTTCAACTTGCCTTGTATATTTAACCCAACCCTTATGATATTTATTTGACACAATTCTCAAATATTTTACCACTTCCTTTATATATCTCTCACATGGATTTCCCTGTGGATGTCTAATGCTACAAAACTTTATTTTTACCCCTCTATCATACAATTTTTTAACAAAACGATGATTCTGGAAATACGTCGCATTGTCTGCTAGAATCTCCTTCATCATACCTATCTCCTGAATGAAACTCTCAATAGATCGCAGAGCATGATCAGTATTACACCTACGTGCTGGATACATTCTTACAAATTTTGAAAAAATATCAACCATAACCAAAATATATTTAAAACCAAATTGACCCGGAATCAAATTACTTAAATAGTCAATAGCCACGATCTGTAAAGGCTCTTCGGTTAGTATACTCCGTGCTGTATTATGTAAGGAATGATTCTTCTCCTTAGCCAACAAACAAATCCTACATTCCTGTAATATCCCTTTTACCAAAGCTAGATCTCCCTTTGTATAAAATGCTTCCTAAAATCAAAAATGTTTTCTAACCCCGACATGTCCAAAAGTAAGATGTATCTCTTTCAACAATTCAATGGTCATTTCTTTTGTCAGCACTAATAATTCCTGTTCCCCTATTGACTTAACTAATAACCCATCTTTGATCGAATATCCCCTGGACACACCACTATTCTCCGACAACCTATTTCGAATCTCGTGTATATCATTCTGCTCCTGCATCCTACTGAAAACCTGATGACACCATCTTCCTTCTTCGTTAAACATTTGTACTGCAATCAAATATCCCTCCTTTCTCTTGCCTTCATATCCATCCTTCCTACTTAAATAATCTGCTGCCACATTTTCCTTTCCTGGTTTGTGTTTTATTTCAAACTGATATTCCTGCAAAAATAAAGCCCATCTGTACAACCTACTATTAGCAAATTTCTTTTTTTTTTTAAAAAGTCACCACCACATTATTTATCCGTCTCAACTAAAAATTGGTTACCCAAGAGATAAAACTTAAATTTATTTACCGCATACACAATTGCCAGCATCTCCTTCTCAGCAATATTATATCGAGCTTCACAATCCTTTAATACCCTTGAAATGAAACAAATAGGTACTTCACACCCATCCTGTATCTGTACCAACTCAGCACCTATTGCTCGATCTGATGCATCTGTCCTCAATATAAATCTATCCGAAAAATTCGGATATTTCAATAACAACTCCCTATAAAATACGGCTTTCAATTCCTGGAACGCCTGCTCACGTCGGGTAGTCCATTTCCACTTCTGTCCCTTTCGCAACAACTCCAACAATGGAACACATAATTCTGAATATTTCGGTATAAATCTCTTGTAATAGTTTAACAAACCTAGGAATCCTCTCAGCGCTCTCACATTTTTCGGCTGTGTCAAATTCTGAAGTTCCTCCAACCTCTTGGTACATATTTTAACCCCCTCGTTACTGATGTTATATCCTAAATATGTAACCTTATTTTTGAAAAACTCACATTTCCCAACATTCAACTTTAACCCCCCTACATCTAAACTTTTTATCACCTTGCTCAAATGTTCCAAATGTTCCTCCTCTGTTTTTGAAAAAACTAAAACGTCATCCACATAATGTGTACAAAAATCTTCTAACGCATATTTTAACCCCCTCGTTACTGATGTTATATCCTAAATATGTAACCTTATTTTTGAAAAACTCACATTTCCCAACATTCAACTTTAACCCCCCTACATCTAAACTTTTTATCACCTTGCTCAAATGTTCCAAATGTTCCTCCTCTGTTTTTGAAAAAACTAAAACGTCATCCACATAATGTGTACAAAAATCTTCTAACGCATTTAATATCTTCTGCATTGCCCTCACCAAAACTGCTGATGACGTTGACAATCCAAAAGGTACTACCCTAAACTGAAAAATCTCCCCTTCTATACTAAAACCTGTATACTTGCGACTATCCTCATGTAAAGGAATTAACCAAAAAGAATTTTTAAATCTAATTTGCTAAACACCCTGCAATCGCTAACTTTATATAACAAATTATCTAATGATTGTGGTTGTTCATATTGAGGCTTCGTAATCATATTTAATTTCCTAGCATCTAAACATAACCTAATTTCCTTTTTATCTGCCTTTGGTACCACCACCAAAGGATTTATAAACGTTGTGATGGACGGTTCAATAATACCATTCTTAAGCATTTTTTTTATTTCTTCCTTAACCTGATTCCTCAGACTAAATGGAATAGGATATATCTTCGTATAAAATCCCTTTTCATCGATAATATTTAATTTATGTGTATATTGAGTAGCAAATCTTACTTTCTCGTCAAATAAATCTATATGATCCTCAAATAAATTTCCTAACTTTATTCTTATATTCTTATCTTTTATCCCGATCTGTTCTTCGTCACAAATCTTCTCGAACAAACTACATAACCAAACTGTATCTACATCTATATGAATTCTCGTCTCTAATCCAATATTTTCATGATTCCCATCTCTAATATCCTTCTGACTAACCGTATTGACCACTCCTAATCCTATGCAACCATTTTCTTCATCCCTAATCTTCTTCTGACTATCTGTATTAACCACTCCTAATCCTATGCTATCCTTATTTCCATCCCTAATATTTTCCGAGCTATCCAAAGTAACCACTCCTAAACTTATATTATCCTTATGACCCTTTCCAATATCCTCTTGTTCACACTTAATAGCCATTCCTAAACCTGTTTCATCCATAATTTCATTCCTAACCTCCTTACTCAAATCTGCACTTAACCAACTATTCCGTACCTTATTCATTTCGACACATTTTTCTTTCCCATTAATAAGAACACCAAATCGCTCAATGAAATCAATACCTATAATAAAATCCAACTGCAAACCATCTGCTATCAAAAATTCTGCTTCCCCTACTCTTTCTTGACCTATAAAAACATTTACACATAACATCTTCTCAATCGTCGTTAACTTCTTCCTCATTGCGGACCATAAATTCACCTTTTTAATTGTAACAATACGCCCTTTTAATATTTCTTGATGCTTAAGAACAATTTCCTTTTTTTATTAACGTCAATTCAGAACCACTATCCACCAACGCTAAATATAAACAATTTCCTAACCCTAAATATATAAATGGTAACCTTTTATTTGAAGTTTTATTTTCTAACAACAAATCAACATAACTACACTTATCTACTAACGTATTTACAAAAATCCCTCCTGAATCTATAAAATTGAAGTTTTTTTTTTGTCCCGAATTGCTGCAATGTACATCAGCCACCTCAATCCTATCTTCTTCCTCCCTTCTTGGGTTTATTGTTGACATATTATGTATGCGTGCATTTTTTTCTTCCTGTTTCACTGGATCCATCCTATCCTGTTCGTTATTTATTCTTTCATTGTATCTCGGTCGATGATTTTCATACTGTCTTCCTTGCCCCTGAAAATCTGTATTAAACTTCCGTTCCCAATATCCCTGATTTCTCGGCATGTTGTCATTCCTTGGTTTCCGTCCGAAATCATTGTACCTTAACGGCGGCCTAAAATTTTCTCGTTCATATCTACAAGGTTTCTCTCTTGCCATTCCCCGGTCTGGTCCACAAGGCTCCACATTCCGTTCCTTCCATAACCTGTCTCTATGAACATCTCTTCTAGTTTTGTCATTTTCCTTTAATGATCTTGCCATTACAACATCAACAATCTCTCTCATTTCTCCCCGTAACTTTTGTATGGATTCACTTAATTGTTTTTTTCTATAACTTTTATCCTCCTCAAAACTTTTCCTGAATCTTAATTCATCGTCCCTATTTTCTTGGATTAAATTTTTGGTATTTAAATGTGCCCGTTCATGCTTTTCGTCAACCAACTGTATTTCTTTCCTAATTTCTGTATTTTCTGTAACTACGAACTCAACACATCGTTTCACCTTTTCATCCAGCTCTTTTTCTATTTCATTTTTGCACTCTTGAACATCTTTCTGGAATCTTTCCTCTATACACTTCATATTGTCTTGTACCTCTATTTTAAAATCCCCATGTATACATTGCATATCTTGCATCTGTTGTTTCAACTCTTGTTGACCCATTTTCACATTTTGTATCTCCTTCCTTAGCTCATCTTGTCCATCTTGTAAATTTTTTTCCATATTTCTGAGAAACATTAAAATGGTCTCCATTTCTTGACTGGAGATTT
Organism: Platerodrilus igneus; assembly: GCA_036346225.1. Lineage (NCBI taxonomy): Eukaryota > Metazoa > Arthropoda > Insecta > Coleoptera > Lycidae > Platerodrilus > Platerodrilus igneus. The sequence goes on from JARFIW010001116.1 coordinate 962,556, forward strand.
TCGTTCCTTCATCTTTCGACTCAATGTCCCTTTGCTCGATTATGACCACATTAGGTTCTACATGTATCATTTCCCCTTCACTATCTTCCCGTATGATCTCTATTCCTACTTCAGGAACCTTTTCTGTTGTGTCGCCTTTTTCCATATATCGCTGCTGTATTACACATTCTCCTCTTCCGTATGATTTACCTGATCTTGTACAAAACTTCTCCTGTTCGCTCATTTTTAAATTAGTCTTTTTTTTTAGTAATAACTTTTAGCCCCACTTAACTCCTACTTATAACTAAATAAAACAAACCCTTTTCTTTATTTTCAATATATTTCAATAAACTAGAGTGGTATCCAATATACTCACGTTAATCCCTCAGAGTTTTTAAATCTTTTCCTCTTCTGTCACGCACACTTTTTAAACTGTCAAACAGACTTTTCTGTACACAAAAATAATACTCCATATTCAGACCCACTTTTCCATATGCATTACTATTGTACACCCTATTTTCACTTGCCCCACGTTGGGCGCCACTTAACTGCTACACACTCTTTTCCTTTAGCCTGATATTTAATTTCGCTAACCTTCAAATATGTGTAGTTATCAAAATCTCGTGGAAAATGAAATAAAAAGAATATTACCTTCTAAAGGCGCCGACTAGCTCAAACGGTTATTTTCCACGTAGCATGTACGACCATAACCTCAGGTCGAGGTTCTAGGGTTCTACTCTATTATCTGTATCTACCAAAATAATGTGATGTACCAATTTATCAATCAAATTTTATATCACACACAAAAATTATAAACCTTTTTTTTTTATGATTAAATATTTACCGAATCCTGATAAAGTCTAGGTGTACTTCCAGGTAATTTCTACAAATGGAGACGACGCTGTGCTCTCCAAGAAGTTCCTGCAATTTCAAAATGTTTTAATAACCAATATTTTAAATTTTGAAAATTATTTTGATCTGTCAAATAATGACAGAACTACTTGGTGATGTTTTCAGATATCTTTTCTAATACAAAACTGTGGCCAAAAATTTATATACTGGAATTTTGAAACAAACTTTTTAAAACATCTATCATATATGATGCACAAAATATAGCCTCGTTTTCAAACTCAAAAATAAAATTAAGAATAATTAAATGTCAAAAACTCATACGTCCCTTTTCACTACTGTAACTTCCAAAAATATCTTCCACCATTTCCTTTGTTGCAGCTCTCATTTAACACCATTTCCATTTAAATCTTCCCATTTACTAGTAATAATACCATCCATATCCTTTTACCACACTTCTTTAGTCTTTTTGGTATAATCCATATTACCTTGTGTCAAAATCTTCAAAAAAATCAAAACTCCTTAAAACTCAAAATCATCAATTCCACTTTTATTCATATTCATTTCAAATATTATCAACATTAAATCAAAATTAGATCTTGTACAAAAATCTTAGCAAATATAAACATTAATTCTAAAATTAGAATTAGTCCATTTTATCCAAAAATATGTTATCAATCAATTAAATCAACATAACATCACCTTGGTTACCATAATAATCACAGCCTACCTTAATATTAAACATTTTAAATATTACATCAGACCACTATATACAAAATAATAAATAACATTTTTAAATCCCCAAATTTTGATACAGTCTTAATAAGCCAAAATTCAAAGGAAATTCTCCCCCCTTTTCACCATTACAATATATATATATATATATATATATATATATATATATATATATAACTTAGACTTTTATGCAAAGCCTAAATGATCATTTTAAATCGAGCTAGTAATTGAAAGATGGAAAATATAAGGTCTTGGACAGGACTTGAACCTGTATCCTAGTTTTGCCGGAACCATGCGTTTACCAATTACGCCACCGAGACCGATGACACAATTGGGAAATTTACAAATTTAAATCGTGTACACGACGATACATCAACCTAACTTTTAATTACGTTCGGCATTTTTGTCAATCATATCTCACATTGTCAATTTTTAACTTATGTCAGTCATAGACAGGAAGCTACGCTCAAAATTATGGCTATAAGCCAAGTATTAAATATATAAATATTATAGGTAGTTAATTACACAAGGTAAGTTGATAAATACACGATTTAAATTTGTAAATTTCCCAATTGTGTCATCGGTCTTGGTCGCGTAATTGGTAAACGCATGGTTCCGGCAAAACCAGGATACTGGTTCAAGTCCTGTCCAAGACCTTATATTTTCCATCTTTCAATTACTAGCTCGATTTGAAATGATCATTTGGGTTTTGCATAAAAGTCTAAGTTATTATTTCATCTTATTCACTATAATACGATAGTATTTATCAATAATAATCCAGAGGGTGATGACAATAATTTAAATGTAATAATTCAAGCGTGTGGATAGATAATATTTCGAATGGGTATATAAAAATTCCGAATTGGTGGAGAATAATTTTGATCCAAATGGATGGTATAATGCATGGAGAATTCTAATTGATGTTAGTTGATGATGGATGTGTCAATAATCTTGGTTGCGAGAAGGAAATAAAGAAACACAGACCAGGTTAGATCTTTTTAGTTTTAAGACATATTTTTTATTTGAATTTGAATATCGAATTGATTAATTAATATAAAATAGTGAAACAGAGTTAGCAGCGAACTTTTGCATACGTTGAAAGTACGTAATATAATAAAGAGGTTTTGAACGTTCCAGGCTTCTTTTATAAGAACAGTAGTTTTTTTGGAGACTTTAGATTGATGGCAAAACATAAATTTTTGAGATAAATAAGACTTATAATATTGATTGATTGAAAACTGTATTTTATTAATTTTCAAAAACCTGTATATAATATTTCTTTTTATTATATGGAATTGAATTAACTTCATTTTATAATTCAAAATAAAAGCTAGTCGAGACAGAATAATAAAATTTGTGGGAGTGTAACTTGATTGAGATAAACACAAAGAAAGTTCCAGGAGTATCATAGCAATATTTATATGGCCGCCCAAACGATGGGGCACGAATAATTGTGAGAGTACATAGCAATATATATATATATATATATATATATATATATATATATATATACAGTGTGTCTACTTAAGTTGGCGGCATATGGAAAACTTTTTTATTTTTAATTTTAGGAAAAAAGTTACTCTTTATAAAAAGTTCTGCTTGTTCTGAAACCTAAAATAAAACCTTCACATTTCAAAATTTATTAGTCATATACGAGGTTTATCAATAAATATGATTTTGGCGCAAGAGTAAAGTACCTTTATTTTTGATAATTTCGAAAATGGTTATTATAAAATGTTGTTCAGAATAAAAAATCACGTTCAAATATGCAAAATATCCATCGATTATAAAAATTTTTTTTTAACTTTTCTAAAATAAAAATTTATTTAAGCTTACGTGTTATTTCATTTAATGTAAGATGCACTGACAAGAACTGTCCATGAAATGTAATTTCTCAGCATTTCGAAAGACTTTCTTTAATAATAACAGTAGTTTAATAATAATGTAATAGTTTTTGTTACACATACGGATCTTATTATTCCGTCCCTCAATCAATTACCTTTCTTTTTTCGACAATCTTTTAATGCAGACCGTTATTTACTCTTTCTACAAAAAGAACTAGATGATTTTCTTGATGATCTACCCCTACTTGAACGTCAACAGATATGGTTCCAGCAGGATGGTGCCCCATGCCATAGCAGGTTAGATGTAAGACAATATCTTGAAAATTGTTTTAATGGAAGAGTTGTGCATCGGTTTTCGAAAATTCGTTGGCCACCTTACATTCCAGCTTTGACCCTACTCGACTTCTTTTTTGTGGGTCTACTTGAAAGAGGTGTACCTCCAAGGGCCATTCACAGATGTTGTCCATTTAGAACGAACCATTAAAGAAACCGTTCAGAGTATAACGCCGACTATGATTAGAAGAGTGTTGACAGAGTTTCGAGATAGAACTATTACCTGTATTTATAGAGAAGGCGGATATGTTGAAGCGGTAGTTAATTAAGGGACGGAATGATAAAATCTGTATGTGTAACAAAAACTATTACATTATTATTAAACTATTGTTATTATTAAAGAAAGTCTTTCGAAATGCTGAGAAATTATATTTCATGGACAGTTTTTTTCAGTGCATCTTAGATTAAATGAAATGACACGTAAGCTTAAATAAATTTTTATTTTAGAAAAGTTAAAAAAAAAAATTTATAATCGATGGATATTTTGCATATTTGAACGTGATTTTTCATTCTGAACAACATTTTATAATAACAATTTTCGAAATTATCAAAAATAAAGGTACTTTACTCTTGCGCCAAATTCATATTTATTGATAAACCTCGTATATGACTAATAAATTTTGAAATGTGAAGGTTTTATTTTAGGTTTCAGAACAAGCAGAACTTTTTATAAAGAGTAACTTTTTTCCTAAAATCAAAAATAAAAAAGTTTTCCATATGCCGCCAACTTAAGTAGACACACTGTATATATATATATATATATATATATATATATATATATAAAATGGTATTCTTTTTGTAGGTTTCAGGTCTTCTTAAATAATCAGTACTCTTTTTTATAAATCTAAGCTTTCGGATATATTCAATCCTTTGTCAAAGATACTAAAATATACAGAAATAATAATACTGTAAAATTATAAAGGTATGCTGTTACTTACTAAAGCGAGGCTACAGATATAAATTAAAAATACATTTGTTTAGCAATACAAACATTAAAGATATAAACTTGTTGGAAGTTAGGTAAAGTTTGACATTTGACAGGTGTTTTATTTTTGACTGAAAGCTCCCCCTCTGTTTTTTATATGTTTATTTAAATTTTAAATAGCATGTTGTGTGTGTGTGTGTGTGTGTGTGTATGTTAGCAGCTGTTGTGTAGATTACTGAATATTTTTAATTTATGTGTTAGTGGTTTGAAAATTTAGAAGATAAGTATATATAGAGCTCAAACTATCAAAATCAGTTTTTTTGTTCATACTGTTTGTATTGCTAAACAAATGTATTTCTAATTTATATCTGTAGCCTCGCTTTAGTAAGTAACAGCATACCTTTATAATTTTACAGTATTATTATTTCTGTATATTTTAGTATCTTTGACAAAGGATTGAATATATCCGAAAGCTTAGATTTATAAAAAAGAGTACTGATTATTTAAGAAGACCTGAAACCTACAAAAAGAATACCATTTTATATTGAAATTAAGGTCGTTATCTTTATAAAGAAGTTTATATATATATATATATATATATATATATATATATATATATATGAATATTCTAATGCTGACTAGAACTTAATTTCTTTTAGAATAGTTTTCTTGGGGATTACTTTGTATTAGCATTCAAATCAAGTGGAGTAGCAATAGAAAATTTTTATTGTCACAAAGTAACCCCGAGGCATGGGGTAACATTGTGACGCCTTTTTTTGTATATATTGTGTTATTCAGCAAAGTTAATGTAAAAAGTCACATAGCATATGAAAGAGCATATTACAGGTTATCAATATATGCAACTGAAATTGGATTTCGAGAACTTTTGATATATCTTTAAAAAATGCCAGAAAGTGTCACAAAATAATCCCCATCTACGGTATTGATTTAATGGTTGATGAATTTTATAGGTCTTGCATTTAAGACGTACTCTATTTGATTAGATCTGAATTTTCAAGTTTATTTAACTCTTGTTCACAGATTTCTAAAAGTGAAGTTGCTACAAACATGTTTTTTAACTAAATGTCTACATGCAATAGTTGAGAAGTTTATAAAATAGCACAATTAGCAGAAATTGGTAGTAAGATTTTAACAAATTCAAAATAATACTAACTAAAAAACAAGTAAAAGATAAATCAAACCTTTTTTTATATGATATAAATTAGAATTCAAAATATAAAGGCATTTAAAATATAGAATTGTTTCAAAGTCATTGCATTGTGTATAGTGCGTGTTAGTGAATGTAAATTGGTACACAGCTGTTTAAATATTGATGTGTATGTATATCTGTGTGTATGTGTTCATCCGTGTGTATAATTATGTTTTTTTAAATTTGAGTATATGTTTGTGTTAATGGTGTTAACAATAGAAACTAAGTTTTATGATTTTTGTTATTGGTAGACTAAATGTTTAGTTCAATATACACCTTCCTACGTAACTTAGTTATTTATAATTTAAAGTTTGTTAAAATCTTACATACCAATTCCTACTAATTATGCCAATTTTATAAAATCTAAATTATTGTAAGCAGACATTTAGTTACAACTTGAAAGATATGTTTGTAACTTGACTTTTAGAAATCTGTTAACAAGAATTACATAAACTCGAAAATTCAAATCTAATGAAAAATAGTACATCTTAATTGCAAGATCTACAACCAATAGAATTCGTCAAAAATATTTTAAACCAATAGTGTGTCTTAAAATATGCCAAGGATTAAAACGTTCAATTGAACAAGTTGCTTGTTCGAATAAATATATTTCACAAAAAGAATTAACTCCCAAAATTGAACGTTTTGCTCTAGATGTATAAATACATGTTTCGATTTGCCCATCTCTGCCGGACTCTAAAAGATTTTTGATACTATAGAATAATAGATACGATAAAGAAGCCAAAGTAAGCAAACTAAACGCGTCCAATTGGAGACGTCGTATTCTCATGTAACCTTGAAGTCTTATCAATTTTGTGTATAACAACATTTATTTACGATAACCTCATTTTCGAAATTTTTATGGCATAGAACTCAAATGTTTTGAAATATGAATTTCTTAGGGATGTTTTTTAAAAAACTGCTTTAAATGTGCACAAAAAGGATTTCAAACTCTTCAAATATAAACGGATGTTTCGTTAATCATAAGTATTTCAAGTCGTCAAGTTTATTTCTTATAAATGCATATAATATATGTGGTTGGTTGAAGTAAATTAGTTTATCTACTCAGGTACAAAAACGGGCATATTTATACCTAGTTTATTGTGTGTGAAGTTTCATATTAAATATAATCGTGTGTAAGAATGCAAATCGTGCCTAAAAAATCAATGTAAATTAAACGGACTCTCATTGTTATACGATTTCTAAATAACAAAGTTAGCTAAGAGACCTAACAAGAAACGTCAAATTAAGCATCATATTCTAGACTAGCTGGACATTCAGTAAGAAAGAATAATTTATCTTGGATTTAAGGCCTTTAATCGCTATTTCAGGTATTGAAGAAGCTAATAAATAATCAAATGTTTATGGATGAGGACATTTGTACACCCCCCGAGATAGCTGAAGCTGCAAATAACATAACATAAAATTGCTACCGGCAAAATCCAAAAAGCTCTATATGAATACATATAGCGAATTCATAAATTGGTGCAACGGAAAACAAGTAAAACATATGGAAAATGTTTTCATTGCTTATTTTTCGGAGAAGTCAAATGATTGTAAAGCATCAACTCTATGGTCCCATTATTCGATGTTAAAAGCAACTTTCAATATAAATAACAACATTGACCTAAGTAAATTTAGCAAACTGGTTACCTTTTTAAAGCAAACATCGGAAAACTATAAACCCAAAAAATCGAAAATTTTTAGCCTTCAAGAAATTGAAAAATTTATTAGTGAAGCTCCGAATGATAAAAGTAAGAAAATTAAAGATTATGAGTTTTTATATAAATATTTAGGTTGCAGTAATATTTAGAATTTGTGGAGCATGCCGATGACAGGAATTGGCGCACATTCTAATAGACGACATTCACGGTGCTGGCGGTGCTTTAATAATCACTATCCGAGAATGCATAAACAAAATTCCAAGAACTTTCACTGTTCTTAACAACAATGATAAAATTACGAATTTTTTACAAATATATCGAAAATATGCTAATTTACGTCCACAAACAGATCATAAACGTTTTTTTTTCTTTTACAGATATAATAAGTGTACAAAGCAGCCTGTCGGTATCAACCAATTTAGCAAAATTCCTTCTCTTATTGCAAAATTTTTTAATCTTTCATGTTCTGAAAGCTATACGGGTCATTCTTTCAGGAGAGCATCCGCTTCCTTATTGGCAGATTCTGGTGGGGATATTTCTGCAATAAAAAGACATGGTGGATGAAAATCCTCCACCATCGCAGAGGGCGACATAGAAAATTCTTCGCAAACTAAAAAAGAAACAACAAAAAGATCTTTTGACCAAGTACTCAAGAACCATCGACCTCTTATACATATACAGTGGATGCAATGAATAAACAAGCTAATGGAAAAAGTTTCGTCATAATAAGTAATATTATCAATTGCCCAAATTTGACAATCGCTATTAATTCTAAGTAAATAAACTGATCTTGTGTTAAATATATATTGTATTTTGTGTGAAATAAGTTTTTTATTATTTTGCTTTAAAATTAGTTTACAGATAAATTTTTGTGCAATATAATATGTATCAGGACTTAAATACGTTCTTTGTACTTAAGTCAAGAGCCCTAGACGAGTAATAATTGTAATCGGTAATATTAGCAATTGTCCGAATTTTACCATCGCACTTTCTTTCCGAGCGAACAAAATGAAATTGTGTTATATTTTGCAAATTTTGTGTACAACAGTTATGTAATTAAGAAGTATATTATACTTTCCAAATTAGTTCGTAGATAAAATTTTGTATGATACATGTGTGTGAAGGGCTTTTATGCACTCCCTGCCTACGGCTCGTGCCTTAAACCTCGCAATTCATGCATAAAAACCCTACTTCACACACTTGTATCATAAATAACTATTAAAATATAAAAATAGACAGTTTTGCGAAGCTATCAATTAGAAAGATATCAAAAGTTAAACCACACTAAAAACTTATAGATACAAAATATTTATGCTACACATATTCCAATAAATATACATACAACCTATTCAAACACCTACATCTGCATTAACCCTTAAGTACTACCGACTAAATATGATTACATTGGTACTACAGAGGGGTCAGTCAAACCCAATTTTTAATTGACAATTAAATCAATTTAGAAAAAGCAAATTGTTTATTTTATCAAAATGCATACACTTAATGAATTTAAAGTAAATTAACTATCCCGAATACAGTTGGGACAAACTTTTTTAGCACTTGTTAAACAAATTGTACTTTTACAAGCCTCACGGTATGTATTAGTTTTGCGGTCGATATTCCCAGGATATATACCACACCTTTTCCTTTTTGGTAGAGTAGTAGTTTCCTGACGTTCAGTGTTATGATCTAGAACTATACCAAGGGTATCTGCTGTGAGACTTCATCATTTGCGTGGTATTTTGTTGTCGTTGATTCTGTGAGTCATATGTCCGGTACAAAGACTACGGCCAAGTTGATGTAAGAAATCTAATCTTTTAATTTCTTTACCGTTTGAAGAAAATTGATATAAAACTTGTAAATTGATCCCAGATACATTCAGTATCATGTGAAATAATACCATTGGTCAACATCTTGATTTACGAGATGTAGAGTAATTGGCACATTTTTGATCTAGTGAATCTACACCGGACTTAGTTGAATTATAAAATAGTATTATCTCAGGTTTTTTAGTTGAGGTATCTATTGATTTCTCGTTATGCATACTAGATGATAAAATAACTGCCTTCCTTTTTTTAGGATATGATACAACTGTATCATTCGAAGTAAGTTCAAAAACAAGTATCAATTTCACGTTCGTTGGATGGCAGAAATTGAAGAGGTATAAATCTCTTATTTTTGTACAGTTCCTACATATGTTAATTTTCTCTTTCTAAGTTCTTCATTAATTCTATCGAAGTGTACGAATTGTCTCCTGCTATATTTCTATTAGTGCCTACTATGGGTTCCGTTAAACAAAGTTCAACATCAGTCGGTTTAGAAAATTTAGATTCTTTTTCCTGATATTTTTTCTATTATACACTTCACAATTGAACATATAGTGTGTCTTACAATCCTCCAAAATTTGTATTTTAATACCATATCGTGCCGGTTTATTAGAGATCTATATTCTAAACGCACATCGGCCTCTAAAAGGCATAAGCATTACATCGGCATGTATGGACTTGGTGAATAACAATTTTTTAAATTTTGAACAAATTCTTCGAAAATCTCTGAAATAGCCACTAATTAATTTTCCTTAACTCTTTCCTTCCTAGTATCTTTACTATCAATTCGACGACCACAGTAAAAAAACAAAATTGTGCCAGAGACATGGTACAACAAAATATATCTATACCAATGCCGTTCGTTGCCCATAAAGACCATACATCTTTATGGCCTGATTTGAATACTCCTAGTGAATAAAGAAGACCAATAAATGTTTCTATTTCAATTCTTCTCGGTAATATTAATAACGAAGCAAAAAATTGAGATCTGCTATTTCTGCGCCTTTTAAATTTATGGTACATTAATCTTTTCAATTTTGACGCTAGTCCTAACGACAACTTCTGAAATCATTCTATCAAATATTAGCAGTCTCCGAGCTTCTAATAGAGATGAAGGAGAATTTTGTTGGGCCGAACCCTTCAATCCTGGCAAAACTGTTACTATATTATTTGCTAAAGTGTTTCCTCTTACTGGTGCATCTTGTGCCCATTTTGTCCGGTCTTTTCCATACTATGCTTTACTGTTTTTTATTGTCTTCACTCTTCCAATGATTGAGTATCTTCCCGTTCTTCATCGCTTTGATTAGAGGGATTCCATTCGATTTCACTGCTAGAATCATGAGCACTATGTGCCTCAAAATTATTTTCCTCATGGTCACTTACATGGCCAGCATTTAATATATTTTCGCATACTTCACGTTTATCTTCTGCTAAAGATACAACATCGTCGTTATCTGAACTGTCATTATCAAAACTGTCATCGAAGTCCCAAAACTCATCATTTTCAATAATTTACAGAAGTTCTGCATCAGAAAGACCCTCTTCTGTTTTCCATTAACCTTAAACAAATTTAACGGATCATAAACATGTTACAAATCATAAAATACAGTATTTTACTTGCACTTTTGCACTCTAAATATGCAAAATTTAAAACATAATTTTCCACAAAAACTAAAAATACGCTTCTACTACAGACGGATCACTTAGACCCAAAATTACAATAATATGGCGAAAAATTCACTTTACAAACAGGTATATCACATTACACGTTCACAAACCAACTTATTTAAGAATACTAAAGTGCACGTTGCATACCAACATGCACAAAACAGGATTATGCATGATTTAACAAGACGCTGGGTCTCAGAGACTCGTCGGTAGTGCTTAAGGGTTAGTACTAAGTTAACCCTCTATTGCATGAATTATGCAAAATTAATCAAAAAATTTTTTTTGCTGTTATTTGATATTAATTAGGTCACATTAATGAAGTTTTGGTGAAATTTAGTGCCACGCACATTTTTGGGTGATGAGGTGGGTGTGTTGAATAAATGAAACATTATGCAGTTACGAAAGACCCTTCATTATATAAATTTCAAGTATTTAATATAAAACTCATTACATATTTACATATGGAATGTTCAAGTGTTCCTGTATTGGATAACTAAGTGTGAAAAAAATTAATTGCACTTCACACGTTGTTTTCGGCATTCCGTTGCATCCAGGATCGTTCCCGTTTCTGCTGCATTACTGGAAGGTGTCCTACTCCATCGAGACGGACCTAGGTGGTGGAAATTGCTACATCCAGACCCCGCTTTTTTCTCTTCGTGTTCAGCAGCTACAGTGGAAGTACTAGGCCTTCCTCGCTTCTTCTGAAGGCTTTTTGTTCTGCCTGCAGAGGCATTGAGCCACTTCGCTCTTGAAGTATAGTACACTTAGCTGATTCTCACTGGTACTTTCATCTGATTCTAATGGCGTCTATATAAAAACCATGAGACGACAACAATGAGATCCAAAAAGTGAAAGATGAGGCGGAAGTACCACTTCTTTGATCGAATTGTGATGCGATACAAAGCAACAAGGGAATTCAACAAGTCGATACCTCCTATGCATTTATTATATGTGGAAACAATTGACGGGCATGCATCTTGCAAAACTTTCTTTTGCTTTCTGTCCCATCTGTCCACTTGACAAACCGGGTGAACAGAAGCGAAAGTGCTCAGGAGGTGCACAGACTTGTCATACTACTTGGTGCATCGCAGTTCAACCTTGTCTTGGACCGTTCCTTTTTTTCTTCAAACGTACTACGCCCCTTTTTCTTCATATCATTATCTGAGGATAATGAGCATCCTTTAGCACGGTTTATCCTAATAGTGCCCAGACTGTGTCTTGGTCAAGTGCTATCTGAAGATCCACGCCGCAGAACCAATTATCATAAAATATCTTGTGATGAACATTTCGTGGAATAGCCGAAATCAAGTGCAGCACTATGTTTGCACTAGCACCCAGATCGGGATGATTGTCTGTGGGAGCAATGGAGCCAGTGTATATATCCAGGTTGTGTACTATACCTTTTTCATCGCAAAGTACGAAAATCTTGTACCCCCATTTGTACGCTTTTGAAGATTGTATTGCTTCAAATGGCTCTTCCCCTTGATGGGTACCATCTGTTTATCCACACAAATTTTTGTCGATTGGAATTGCTTGGAACTTTGTCACGACATCAGAAATCAAAGGACGAATTTTGTGCAACTTATCATCAACAGGTTGGCCTAGTGGGATAGTTTTTCGTTGTCGTTACAGTGCAAGAAACGTTTAATGTATTCTCATCTATTTGTAGGCATTGTGTCAGCAACAGCTGCGACTCTGCTCGAGTTGCTCCAATACAACATGGAATATAGTAATCTAAAAATTGATATGTAGCAGCATATGCCGTCGATGAATTGTTCTATTTCTTGGGAGTCTGTTCCTAATGGTTTGTTGGGATTTGTTTGTACAGAGTACAAGTTCGGCTAATCCACTAAACTATGCATACGGTCTTTGTCCAGAAAGTGCCTGACGTACTCGATTGGTGACTTTTTTTCAGTCACCTAGGACAAACATCCATGCCAAGCTGGTATTAGTGTCGCAGTCGTCGTTTTTGACCAGTGCAAATTAGTTTTCTTCTTTCTACTATCATTATTTATCGTGCATGTCCTAGATTGAGCTAGATCAATATCACCACTTCCTGAAAAGTCACTTGCTTCATCAGCAAGGCCGCCTTGATTCTGATTCTCCTCCTTGGCATCATCATCATCACTGGAATCGCTAATTTCGTGACGCCGTGATAGATTCAGTTCAACGATATCATCGCTATCTGGAAGGCTCTCATCTTCACTATCATCTGAAGGAGTGGAAACTGGTAGCGGGTCATTTCGTTTTTCCCATAAAAAACATTTGTGCTGATCGACATTCTTATAGAACATAAGATGAAAATTAGTACAGATATATTGGAGCAAAGAATAAATCCCAAATACCAAAAATATGTAAATATAAACACTTCAAAATACAAGCTTGTATTGCTCTGTAGGCTAATTTCAATGCCAAAGTATGATGCAATTTATTACCTCACTTGCATGCTATTTTACAAGGTTTTTACATGTATTTTTAAAATAGATTTGAGACAATTAGCATTTTAGAACGCACTTACCTCTTATTATGCGAAAAATTTATTTCTGTTTCCAAAAACTAAACGCTTTTATTTTAAAATTAATCGAAAATGATAGAGCATCTAAGCCTAACCACGCACTCTTGATGTAACAAGGAACGAACGCCGCTTACGACACAGAGCTATTTATGGTAGAAAACTATTTCCTTAATTGGCTAGTCATCTGTATCTTTGTTGCAACAGTGTGTAATAATGGTTTTGAAACGACGTTTACTGTGTTTATATGTGCTGTTAACGGTATGTATCATTAATGCAACAAAATGCAAGAGGGTTAATACTAATGCCTTAACACATATGTCAAATTTTGACTATTTTTCAATTCAAAATTTTTTTCTAAAGATAAAATGCATATGGAAGACATTAAAATTTATGTTTAATTGAATTGTTCATAAAATTGATTGTAGATTCCTTGCATTGCAGTATTCAACTTGTAAAAATAGGGTAAATGCACCATTTAGTTGGACACAACCAATAATAGGACAAATGGGAATAAAAATCAAATATTAACTGTTAACAGCATAAAATTCAAGTAGTTTACTTAAAATCATTTTAAGCATTGTTTTGGTTTTTAACATCAGAAGATAATACACCTTAGCGGTAATCCTAAATTAGTGATGGTGTATTTAGTGTTTTAGATTCAAATTTATATCGTAGATATCAATTATATACACAAACTGTATTTTAAGCAATAAAAATGTTCGTTTTTGTTTCAACTTTAAAAATATGGTGCTTGGCAACTGGAATATTGTTCTGTAGTTGCAGTGGTCGAACCTCTGTCTGATTACTGTAAGATACAGACATTTTCGTTTATGTTTTTCTGGTTACGCAATTTTTTAAGAATAGAATTTAATGCAGTCTGTTTCTATCGTATGGATTAAACCATGCATTTTTCTAATATCCAGCAGTCGAACACTTGTTTCTATATTAATATCGGAGATAAGCAGTAATTATTGTAAACGAACACTGGTAACTATGATATTTTATCCCAAATCCGGTAATCAACCACTTATTTTTTTGACGTTGCAAAAAGTTGAATTTCGTATATTTTTTTAGAAAATAATAAACACAGATGAGTCAAAGTAAAACAAAAAGGCAAGCTACATATTCACAAGAAATATTAAAAACTGCTTGTGAAGCAGTGTGAAAAGATGAGTCGTCCGTTAGTCGTTAATATAGGGTTCCTAAGTCCTGTTCTAGCCAACATTCAGGACAGACACGAAACATCATGTATGTGACCATTGATTGGATCAACGGGTTATCAAAATGTGGCTTTCTGTTATAAAAACAAGAACTATTGTTTTTGAAAAATTGTCAAAGATGGCAACTTAGAAACTCAATTTAAAATGTTTTTCAGGATTTCTAAAACGGTACCATAAAATGCAACAAGGTCAACCGAATCAATAGATGCATCTAGAGCTAAACTAACAAAGGAATATATAAAATGCTGATGTAATCAATTACAGAATTTCTTAGACTTAATAATTCAAGCCGCATACTGCACGACGATAAAAGTGGTTTTAGCTTATGCCCCCACGACTGGGAAAGTATTAGGATTAAATGAACATAACCTGTATAATGTAAAAAAAGGGGCAGTGAAATTGAGAACTTTACTGACTTGTGACATTCACAGCTGATAGTAAGTTGTGCTCACCAGTTGTCTTTCTCGATATTAGGTCTACAGACTGGATATTAGGAACGTCAGAGTCCAGTTTGATGAGATCTTTGAATACGTTGCAAATGGTTTGAATGAGTTGCCGACTCGTCAAAACATTCAGAAACCAGTGTTATTTTCTGTAAATGGACATCGATCATATATACCTGTGGATTTAAGTAGTTTCTGCAATGAAAATGGTTTTATTCCATATACGCTTTTCCTCCAACCTGCCGATGTTGTAGTGTTTAAGGCTGAAAAGGAATATTGGAGACAATATGTAAGAGAGTGGCAGGCAAAATATCACAAAATAGTTACAAAGACTGAATTTTGCTCAATATTTAAAAGTTTTGGATTATCCAAAATTGCCGCAAAAAATGGACTTCAGGCATGTGATCACCGTCCTTTAAATTCGAATGCTATATATTACAGCAAATGCATTCAGAATACATTGAAAGCCATAAACAAGAAAAATACAAATCAATATAGCAACATAACACAAGAAGACATGAACAGCGCTAAAAAGGCGTTGCTAGCAATAAATTCTGAGCTTTTAATAAACAGAATAAACATCAAATAGGTTCTGGTGACGATACAATCGACAAAAAATACTGTGGGCTCAAATAAAAATATAGGATTATGAAGTTAGAGATGCCCATGTTTTAGAATTAGCCACTCAAAGTGAAGAAGCCAATGTAATTATCCTACAGAACGAAATATTAAAATTACCAAACAACATTGAAGCACCTTCGACAATAACCCAAAACATTCAACCTGTCGCTCATTTGATTTTCCCAACTTCAAAACGGTTTAAAATCTTCATATAATAATTTTCAACTGACAAACAATGAAATCAAATCAACAGCAAACTTGGAAAATTGCAAATTTATGCTTTTCTCAGTTGTGAAAAGTGCTTCGGCACTTAATGGCATAACAGTAGAGCTATTGCAGGGAACCAAGCAGAATTAATTCAAACTGCTCAATGTGTGTCAGTGCACAGCATCTACTTACTAATGGTCGTAGCACGGGCAACTTTCTGCTGGCTTACAAGGTAATCCCCTTGGAAGGGGAAGTTTTAGCTTGTATTGAAAGATGTTGGAACACCTGGAGGACTGACAATCGTGGTGACATCTATAGCAGACAGGCTAAACATGCCAACACTGAATGGTAAGGTGTCGTTACCGTTAGTAGGGAAAGCTACAGTGGCACGGGTGCTATCTAGACTGGTAACTTGGTTCAACATTACTAACAAGACTTTTGCGAAAGCCTCGGATCGTCAAAGTCATGGTGGGTGACTGATATGGAAAATATCTGGCGCATCAGATAACGACCACATGAATCAGAAATGGAGATTTGTTACTTGGCATGTCAGGGAAGTGTACGATAAAAAGTATGAAATCATGAATGAAATGAAAGAAATACGCATGGATGTGCTGTTTGAGTGAAACGAAGCGGAAAGATGTTGAATTAGACAATGGTATGTTGGGTTTGTGGTCTGGAGTAGAAAGCAATGAGTTCGGGATAAAAGGTGTTGGTTTAATTTTAAATGATCAAGTGTCATGTACTGTACTTTTATCCTACGTATAGTTGTTACCCCTTTATAGTTATACTTAAAGTGCTCATATAATTAACCAAATCTAAATGCCCGTATCTATATCAAATTTAGTTCGTGGTAGACTTGATGATCTTACCTTCAAGGAGGGTTCTGGGGTTTCCGTATGATATGTCAATTATTTTAGACCAATACCCTATTAAACAATATCAGAACTAAGGATAATTAAATGATGATGTGCTACACAAAGTTATGTATAATTGGTTTTCTTTTAATTTGATCTGTTACTACCTAAATTGACAGTTGCGATTTCTACGGTAATTAAAGTTTGGTTACTCACTGTTGGCAACACTTGTGCTACTCACGCCGCTGAAATTGTTGTCGTCCCGGTAACGCTATGAACTAAAGAGAGGGCGCCTTGAAAACTGAACGATTTAAATGTCAAAGAATTGTTATTGTTTATTACTTGAATTTATTTAGAATTAAGCTGTGTATTGACGAGAAAAAAAGGGAAACCAAAGTAAGTAGTGTTATTATAACTAAAACGAATTGTAATTATTGTTTCAATATATAGTTTTTTAAAGCGATACGTTCGCTAGAAACCTGTGTTTGAATCTGGCGGACAAACTGCTCCGAAAATTGGAATCCTGTTTTAACAAAATCTTTAAAAAATTTGAAATATGAGTCATCATTCAGACGTCACATACTGCGCCACATGCAAGCTGCCAGAGGACGGTGACATGGTCCAATGTGACGATTGCGATGATTGGTTCCACTTTCACTGTGCTGGTGTTTCCGCTGGTATCGAGAGGATAGCCTGGACGTGCTTTAATTGCAAACACAAAGAAAACCTCAATATCGAAATCCAGCGGCAAGAAGACAGGGTAATAGTGAACAATGAACAGCGTACGCGCACTGTGAGCGTCGAGCAAAATCGAATACACACTCTAGCTGAATTTACTAATAAGCCTAGTTTTTTTGATACTGAATTAGAACTTAAGTACTTAGAAGAAGAGCGACAAGCTAATTTGCGCTACTTGCAAAAAAGGTATGAGCTATTGCAAAGGCAAAATAATGCGTGCAAAGACAACTCGCCTGGGCGTTCGAACGCAATAGACTTAAGCTACACAAAGTCTAAAGACTACATTGCACCGGGCTGTTCTAGCAATAGCATTACGGGTGACTGTAGTCCGACACAAAACTTGCTAAATTATGAATCTTTGCCTCTGTTTACACCTGCTACACCTTTGCGAGCAGAACACATTCATGCTCGACAAGGGGTACCCAAGGACTTGCCGGTTTTCAGTGGAAAACCCGATGAATGGCCGGTCTTTGTAAGTAGCTACGAAAACTCAACTAGACTTTGCGGTTTTAGCAACGACGAAACCCTACTTCGCCTGCAACGATCATTAAAAGGTAAAGCCTTAGAGTACGTCAGTAGTCAGTTATTAATTCCCGCTCTGGTTCCTGACATCATTTCTACGCTAAGAATGGTATTCGGAAAGCCAGAATATATAATAAATAGTTTGCTAGAAAAAATACGCGCCTCTAGTGGTGTTAACGTCAACAAACTTGAAACGTTGATCGCCTTTTCGCTGGAAGTTAAAAATTTAACAGCAACTATACAAGCCGCAAGACTTGATTGGCATTTAAATAATCCTTTACTTGTCCAAGAGTTGATCAGTAAATTACCAGCCCAAATGCGTCTAGAATGGGTCATGACCACAAAACGTAATGTCGAAGTTAATCTCTTGACCTTTAGCCTATGGCTTTACGAATTAGCCTGCGCGGCGAGTTCCGTAACATTAGTTCCTCCAGCTGCAAGTCAAGACGAAAAGCGTAAAACGCATCGTGTCGCCTTTCACAAGGGACAAGAGACATTGGAAACCAAAGCAAAAAAAGATTGGCGTCAAGCAGAAACACACAATTGTGCAGCGTGCTTACAAGATCATAGCATCGAAAAATGTGACGTTTTTGAGAAAATGACATACAATGACAGATGGGATGTTGTCCACAAGAAACGGTTGTGTCGTTCCTGTTTAAAGTTTCACAACCCACGATTTTGCAAAGAACGACACGAGTGCGGAATAGAGCGTTGCACTGCAAAGCATCACCGGTTACTACATAAAATGGTAGTAACACGCGATACTAACGTACAGCCAAATACCGTGGCAATACATGTACAAAAAACTTCAAACGTACTGTACCGAATCGTTCCTATTGTAATTTACAGTCAAAAAGCTTCTGTAGCAATTTATGCTCTCCTTGATGACGGTTCTGGGCCAACCATAATAGAAAAAGACGTGATAAGGCAACTGGATCTAAAAGGTGAAACATCTGAGTTATGCTTGCGGTGGACCGATGGTTCTATTCGTGTCGAAAATAACTCAGAACTTGTAAACCTTAAAGTGTCCAGCAAACACAACCCCAACCAAACCTTCACGTTGCGGGACGTACACACCGTTAGTAAACTAGACTTACCTACTCAAACATTATTCATGAAAGAACTTGAGGTGAAATACAAACATTTAAAAGGCCTACCGGTAGAGTCGTACCAAGATGTTGTACCAGGAATGTTTATCGGTCTAAACAATAAGCACGTGGCCATGCCCATGAAGTTTAGAGAAGGCAAAACCACGGAACCAGCTGCTACTAAAACACGTTTGGGTTGGACAGTTTATGGAGTGTTAGAAAAGGAAGACGTTTGTGGGTCCGTAAATGCGTGCTTTCAGTTACACATCTGCGAATGCGATAGCGACATGGCATTACACAAACTCGTTAGCGAAAGCAGGACGCTTGACGATATGGGCCCCGAAAACCCAGCACGAAATCACACCGATTCCGATAAATTGAAAATGCTCGAAGCGTGTGTAAAACGAACGGGAAACCACTTTACTTCTAAGCTTCTGTGGCGTGCAGATAACATAACTTTACCCGATAATTATAATATGGCTATGCGCCGACTAGTATGCTTCGAAAAGAAGTTAAATCAGGATGCAGGGCTCAAGGGTTTAGTAAGTACTCATATAGACAGCATGCAACAAAAGCAGTATGTGCAAAGCTTACCCCATCTGAAATAAAGCAAGAGTACAAACGGCAATGGTATTTACCTATATTTTTAGTGCGTAATCCGAATAAGCCAAGTACAATAAGATTAGTGTGGGACGCAGCGGCTGTACACCATGGTATCTCCCTTAATGACTGTCTTGAACAAGGCCCGGATTTGTTACGTCCGCTTCTTCAAGTTTTATTCAACTTTCGTATTGGTAGAGTTGGAATTTGTGGTGACATATGCGAGATGTTTCATAGAATTCACATTGATGTAGAAGATCAGCAGTGTCAAAGATTTTTGTGGCGCAACTGCGAGAAGAATCGACCACCAGATGTTTATGTTTTGCAAGTTATGAGCTTTGGCGCATGCTGCTCGCCATCGGTAGCGCAGTATGTCAAAAATAAAAATGCCGAAGAATTTTCTAGGGGTTTCCACGCGCCGCTAAAGCAATACAAGAACGTCATTATGTTGACGACTGGCTCGACAGCGTTGATACTCCAAGTGAAGCTATTGAATTAGCCAAAAATGTTATTGAAGTTCATAAACGTGGGAATTTCCATATTCGTAACTGGCTTTCAAATTCTCGAGAGGTAGTGGCTGCGCTCGGTCCGCCAGAAGTAAAAGAAGACTTTTGCCACGCAGGGCAATCAATCGATCATGTGGTTCAGCCAGAAAAAGTACTTGGTCTGTGGTGGCAAACAAGTAACGATACTTTTACGTTTAGTTTAAAGTATACAAAAGCCAGCACTGAAATTCTACATGAAGGAAAGGCACCAACCAAAGAGAACTTTTAAGACTGTTGATGTCAATCTTTGACCCCTCGGCCTGCTATCATGCTATACGATTCAACTCAAAATCCTGCTGCAGTGCGTCTGGCGTACTGGAATCGAATGGGACGAAACAATCCCTAGTGAGTTGATACCTAGTTGGAAGCAATGGCTTTCACACTTAGAGCTAGTGCCGCAAATTCACATTCCAAGATGCTACAATAACGACGTGAGAGCACAAGACTGCTTAATTGAATTGCACGTGTTTGTGGACGCAAGTGACTGTGCGTATGCCGCTGTCGCATACTTCAGATTCGTTTACGAAAACAAAATTCATGTTTCACTGATAGGTTCTAAGGCAAGTGTAGCGCCATTAAGCCCAATATCTATACCCCGCATGGAACTTCTCGCTGCAGTACTGGGTTCTCCTTTGCAAGGCATATAGTTAAAGAACATGAGCTTGTAATCAGCGATACACATTACTGGTCAGACTCGCAAACTGTTTTAGTATGGATTCGTTCTGACCCACGAAAGCACAAACAATTTGTGATGTACAGAATCGCTGAGATACAAACGAATACAAATGTAACGCGGTGGCACTACCTACCATCTAGACTAAATGTTGCTGACCTGGCTACGAAGTGGCATAATAAAAATGTATTTGAACCGTCGAGCGCGTGGTATTCGGGTCCGGAGTTCTTGCAGCTACAAACTGACCAATGGCCCTGCAAAATTTTAAATCAACGAATAATTACATTCTTGAACCGCAAACAGAGATGCCTGAAAAATCGTGGCGGTCCAGATAAAATGCTCTCCAGTTGTTGATACCTTCCGCTTTTCAAAATGGGAACGCTTGGTGAGATGCGTAGCTTACGTCAAACGGTTTATAAGAAGGGTGCGCAGAGCGAAGCAAAACGACTTACAAGTTAGTACGAGCGTAGTGGAACTAGAATCGAACCATCTGACAGGGGAAGAGCTAACACAGAGCCTAGAATTTCTTTACAAGCTTGCACAAACGCATTCGTTCTCAACCGAAATGGTGAATTTGCAACGAGACCCCAGATATATTCTAGACAAAGGAAGTACTCTTAGGAAACTCTCTCCCTTCGTTGACAACCTGGGAATACTACGACTGCATGGACGGTTAGATAACGCCCCAATCGCAAGTGAAACAAAGCACCCAATCATTTTACCAAAAGATCATAGAATCACGTATTTGCTGATTGACTGGTACCATCGTAAGTACCACCATGTTCATCACGAAACCGTTGTTAACGAAATCTTTCAAAAATTCTATATCTCAAGTTTGCGACGTATATTGCGAACAGTTAGAAACAACTGTCAAGTCTGTAAAAATCGTAACATTAAGCCCAATCCGCCAGAAATGGGTCAACTACCCGAAGCACGTTTAGCACCGAACTCTCGCCCGTTCACATACGTTGGGGTAGACTTTTTCGGACCATTTCTAGTGGTAATTGGAAGACGTTCGGAAAAGAGATACGGCGTCCTGTTTACGTGTCTGACATGTCGTGCAGTACACATTGAAGTAGCCTATTCGCTGTCCATGAACTCGTGTGTAATGGCGATTAGGAACTTTAGTAGCAGGAGAGGCATGCCGGCACAGATGTTTAGCGACAACGGCACAAATTTAACGGCAGCCGAAAAAGAGTTAAAAGAAGCTTACAAGCAACTGGACTACTACTTTACTACATCCGAAACTAAGTGGACCTTCATCCCACCCGCTAGTCCTCACATGGGAGGTTCCTGGAAGCGGATGATACGTTCTGTGAAAAACGTGCTGTACCATATTGTAACACCCGAAACGAAATTATCAGATGAAAAACTGCATAACCTTTTCCTAGAAGTTGAATGCATTTTAAATAGCCGACCGCTTACTTACCTATCGCTAGACACCGCAGAACAAGAGTCACTCACACCAAATCACTTTCTGTTGGGCAGTTCTTCTGGCGCTAAATTGCCAGGCAAATTTGACGCAACCGACCAATATATTAGAAGTTCTCGGAGACACTCTCAGTTTTTAGCTGATAAATTTTGGAAGAGGTGGGTGACTGAAGTGCTACCGACTCTTACTAGAAGAAGTAAATGGACCGATCAAGTCAAACCGCTGGCAGTAGGTGATGTAGTAATAATCATCGATCCGAACTTTCCTCGCTGCACTTGGCCCAAAGGGATCGTAATCCAAACCTTTGCTGGTAAGGATGGCCAAGTTAGGAGCGCCCGTGTTCGAACAACCAATGGAGAGTACCATCGTCCGGCAACCAAGATTGCAGTGCTTGACGTGAAGGGATCGCTCCGAACAACGCGTAGTTGCCACTAGTAAGGTATAAACTCACTCGGATCGTTTTACCGGCGGGAGTATGTTGGCAACACTTGTGCTACTCACGCCGCTGAAATTGTTGTCGTCCCGGTAACGCTATGAACTAAAGAGAGGGTGCCTTGAAAACTGAATGATTTAAATGTCAAAGAATTGTTATTGTTTATTACTTGAATTTATTTAGAATTAAGCTGTGTATTGACGAGAAAAAAAGGGAAACCAAAGTAAGTAGTGTTATTATAACTAAAACGAATTGTAATTATTGTTTCAATATATAGTTTTTTAAAGCGATACGTTCGCTAGAAACCTGTGTTTGAATCTGGCGGACAAACTGCTCCGAAAATTGGAATCCTGTTTTAACACTCACGTAAAGTAATGTACTTATTTTCTAAATTATGGCTTTCCAGTACAACTCTTGTGTTCTAATTCCCTTGAAATTCCTTAGGTTTAATTTTCAAAATTTTGGTTGATTTATTTCCTTAATGTTATGGTATATTTTTCTAGAGCTTTTCGGTGGAGTAGTGTGATTTTGCTAGAAATTCAAAATGGATTAGTGAATCTAATATGACTTATATCTTTGTTTTTAAATAATCTGACTGACACTTAATTTTGACAAATATTTCAAATTTTATGCAGTTAGGTTGATTAAGATTTTAAGAAACTATTTTTTTTTCTAATTAGACGCCCGTAGTTTTGCTATTTTTACGGAATCTAATTATATTCCAAATTTGAATTAAATTTTAATTTCTGAAGGATTCTCTTGTAATGTCAAATTCAAAACGATAAAATAATTGATACTTTCTTAATTGTCCTGTTTGTAATTTTGATGTTCCTCTTGGTTTTGCTTGTCCCTTCTCTGGCATAAGTTTACTTTTCTTTCGTGGTATCTTCTTCTCCTCCACACTACTTCCTTTGACAACTTCTGTTTTTAATAAATTTAACACCTTGTTTCACCAGCAAAATATTAAAAAAAATTTATTTGTCAAATTTGACATCCTTTGAAAAAATTTTTATAAACAAAGTTCTAAGTACAGCTATTTTTTTTTTAATATCAATATATAACTCTGTCTTCTTTAACTATTCTAATTATTTCGAATATACACTTTCCCTTTTTATAAAATTAACTTTTATATACACATATCAGTGTCTGCGAGTTATTTCTCCCAAAAAATTTTTGTAATATTCTGTCCACTTATTTATTGTTCTCTTTATTATTACCTTGGTTGCCACCTTTGCCTTCTTCATAATTTTTTTATAAAATCTAGCCTACCCATCTTTTCTTTGTCCTTCTTTTCACCATCTTATCTATATTTTATTTACAAACTTTTCTTAATCCCATACATACTAGTTTATACACATTATCCTTCATTTCAATATATATACAAAATTTTCTTGTCTCCCGAGCAAATATCAACCCCTCGGAGCGTCTTTCTGTAAATTTTTTTAACTTTAAACTTTCCCCTCCTTTCAATATTTTATCCGAAACGTTACCCCCTCTGAATCCCATTACACAAACAAAGGCATGTATGAAATAATATGAATTGGTTTCTCCTTGCATTTTGTGGGTTAGAATGAAAGTGGGCTTTAGAAAGATTTTTGTAGTAGCATGTTATGCTCGAGTGAATAATAAGGAGTGTGAGCAGTTTTGGCAGGAGTTGGAAAATGTATTAGACAAATGCGAAAGGAATGACCGCGTGGTTCTATTAGGCGATATGAATAGTTGGAGTATACAGAGAAAATGTCAAGCATGTGGTAGGTCGGTTTGGTGATCCAAGATCGAATGAAAATGAAGATATGTTAGTGAGTATATGTATGGAAAGAGAACTGTTTGTATCCAACACATGGTATAAACATAAGGACATACACATGTCAAAGGGCTAATGTGAAAAGTATAATTGATTTGGTTGTATTTGATGAAAGTTTAAGAGAACGTAAAAGATACGAGAGTAATGAGAGGATCTGAGTGTGGGACCGATCATTTCTAGTTTTCTCCAGAATTGATCTTAGCCGAAAATGGGTGTGGAGAAGAAAAAAATGTAAGACAATCGAGAGTGAAGTACGTGGAACGGCAATGATTTGTACATGTAATAAAAATGCATGGTGGAACGATGAAGTCAAAAATGTTGTCCGGGAAAAGAAAGGGGCATATAAGATAATGATAAAAGAAAAAGATGTTGAGTTAATAGAGCAACTTCAGGAAGTATATAATGAGAAAAGGCGAGATGTGAAATAAGTATTGCAGGTGAGCAAGGAGCAATTGAGGGAGAGGGAGGGTGAAAAAATGTAGAGTGATTTTGAAGGGAATAAAAACTTGTTTTGGAAATGGATAATAAGGAAGACAAGAAAAGGTGGTAATAAGATGTGAATGGCATTGTTTACAGTAAAAATGAAATTGGGACAAAGCAAGTGTGATAAACTGTTGGAAAGAGTATTTTAAAATGCTGTATGGTGTTGGCAAGAAGGATACAGATGACTATATGGATGATGAAGAGAGCAGTAATATACTGGTCGAAAACATAGTGTTTGGGTCTATGACCCTGAGTTAATGTGAGATGGACTGTATATAGGTAGCGACTTGTGAATGATACACACAAATTAAACTTACCTGTCATTGTGCCGAATGTGATCTTCCACTGATCTAGCCGAAATTGTTGTAAAGCCTTACTCCAACAACTGCGTTCGAACTTTCTTCTGTTCCAATAACGGCTGGTACGTAGAATTGTATCACTCACAGACTCATGCGCAATATGGTAATAACAATATTAAACTTTCTAAAAGAATATTTTAATGTTGTCTGATAGTTCCACAAATCATTGCTTGTACAACTTGATTATTTTGTGATGTTTTTTTTAAAGAATCTATCTAGATTATGTCATACAACAGTGGAAGAATGTCAAATCACAGGTAATGCATTTTTTAACTATAACTAAAACTAAACCTAATTGCATTGGGACGCAACACGTAAATTATAATATACAGTTTGAATGCAGAGTAGATGAGGTATGGAAGGTAGTGAGAACTCTGATGAATGACAAAGCAACGGATGTAGATGGAACAACAAGTGAAATGCTTAAGTATGGGTCTGGGGTGCTGATTGAATGTTTGTGCAAACTGATACAGTTGTGTATAGAACAAGCGATGATGCCTGAAGATTGGAAGAATACGATCATTATCCCTCTGCACAAAGGTAAAGGCATCAAGAATGAATGCAAAAATTATTGTGGGATAAGCGCCTGTTGAATATACCCAGTAAAGTATATGGAAAAATTGTGATCGCGAGAGTTCGTAAGAGAATGCAGAGCAAGATATGGGACATTCAATGTGGTTTTATGCCTGGAAGAGGATGTGTAGATCAGATGTTCGCAATGCAACAAATTGTTGAAATGTGTATGCATGCCAGAAAGAAAAAGTATGTAGCATTTGTAGATCTGGGAAAGGCGTGTGACTGTGAACAGAAGTGAATTATGGAAGGTGCTGCATGAATACAGTGTAAGCAAGTGCTTGATAAGATCTATCAGAGCGATGTACAAAAGCAGTAGAGCATGTTTACGTGTGAATGGTTACATGGTGCAATAGTTTGACATTGTGGAAGGCGTAAGACAGGGCTGTGTGATGTCACCATGGCAGTTCAATATATTTATGTATAAACATATCAGGTAGGCTTGTGAAGGAATGGAAGGAGTTAAAATTGGTGAAACAAATGTCAGTGTGCTGTTGCATGCATACAGTATTGTTGGCCGAATCGACACAAGATTTTCAGCGAATGCTTGACAGACTGTCGGAAGGGTCTGGAAATATGCAATTCAAAGTGAATGTATAAGACGAAAGTAATGATTTTTTACAGAGATGGTGGAATTGATGATTTGTATTTAGAATGAACAATGACACGATAGATAAAGTGAATGACTTCGTATACCTCAGTAGAAAGTTTTTGAGTAATGGAAAGCTGTATGGTAAAATAGAAAGGAGGGCAAATGCTGTAAGAAATGCGTCTGGAGGTATGTGGGCAGTGAACAGGAATGAAGAATTGAGTATAAAGGCGAAGCCGGCCATTTACAAGTGTGTTTGTGCCAACTGTTCTGTATGGAAGTGAAACATAGCTCTGGCAGAAGAAGCATGTTAGTCATATAAATGCTGCAGGAATGAGGTTCCTAAAAAGTGTGTACAGAAAAGCATTGAGAGACAAAGTGCCAAACAAATGGATCAGAGCAGAATGTTGGGTGCAAGTGACCCTTAAGGAGTTAAGCGAGCAAAGTACGCTTAGATGGTCTGGACATACGGAAAGAATAAACAAGGGTTGACTTACCAAATGTATATTGTTATGTAGATTTAAGGCCTGGAACAAAAGAAACGTTGCCTGCTTGTACCGCGGCTAGTCAGAAGCATAATGGGTCGGGTTCTGAAAGCGAGATGGTACTGATATTTTGTTGAGCGCCAAGGCGGGCTCCGTACAAAAAGGCAACTATAATATAAAACCAATCTTACCTGCCTAATTGGCTGATCCAGGATCCAGAACTAATATTACTGTAGATATTGCGTGAACTTCAGGTTTATGAGAATTACGATTAATATTTGCACACGCTATGTAAATATGCATATATTTTAAACATTCAAATTAACACTGATTGAAGGGAAACAGCTGATTGCACATGCAACTCCTTATAAATCGCATAAAGTTAAAACCACTACTACGGGGTTGGTTTGCGCAAAACAACATTTTATATATAGTACAATGTATATCGGAAAACTACCACTATAAGCCCTTTCAACTGCTTTAACAGTGATAATGGAACAAAGTGAAATTATTATTTTTATATATCAAAATTTAGTTAGTTGCAAAGTAAGCAACTAAGTCCGTCAGAGTATTCTTTATTCTTCCCAGGCCACTTACGTAAAAAAGGATACGTTAATACTTACTGGTGTAGAGTTTTGCTCTCTGCATGTAGCGCTTGTCCCTCGCTGTAGATATGTAACTAAACGATCAGTGTACCAATGAATAACAAGAAATGTAATATCTGGGTAAAACCGGTATCTGCTGTACGTGCACCAAAAATACAACAAAGGCAATTCCAATAAAGGAAAACCAAAACGAGAACCATAACCAAGAAAATACCAGAGAACAGAATAAACAAATAAATACACCAGTAAATAAAAAAAAACCCTAAAACAAAATTGATTAGTGATTTCAATACAGACAGTTTTTATGATGAGTTGGACGAAAGTTTAATGGCTGCACTGTCCGCTGGACATGTAATTTCTGAATTACCACAAAACTACCAAGAGGCTACAAAAGATGGAGGTTGGAATGATGCGATACAAGCGGAATTGAACTCACTGAAGGAAAACAACACTTGGGAATCAATGGTACCACCTAGTGATGTGCAAGTGATCGATTCCAAGTGGGTGTTTCATGAAAAACGTGTTGATGGTGTTTTGAAAAAGAAAGCTCGTCTTGTGGCATGTGGATTTCAACAACATCAGGTTAAGGATGTATATGCACATGTTGCAAGGATGATAACTATAAGAATTCTGTTTTCTTTGTATATTGAATATGATATGTATGTTCAACAGTTAGATGTACAAACAGCTTTTCTTTATAGATCTTTATACTGACCGGCGTATATGTATCAGCCTGAAGGATTAAATGAAACCAATAAAAATCTAATTTGCCAACTTAATAAGTCATTATATGGACTTAAACAGACTCAAAAATGGTGGTATGAGCTGCTAAATCAAAAACTGGTTGAATTAGGTTTTCAAAAGTCCAAAAAAGGATCCATGTTTATATTTTAAAAACGTCATCTTTTTTGCTTCCTTCCAAAATGTTGAGAGACATAAATTACGTTAAGAGTGAACTGTCAAAATGTTTTTAAAATGACTGAATTTCAAAATAACAATGTTACATTTTTAGGTTTAGAAATAGTAAAACATAATGGTGAATTATTAATAAGTCAAAAAGAGTTAATTAAAAAGGTATTGAATAAATTTAGCATGCAAGATTGTAAAGGGATAGATATACCAATGAATTCGAATTTCAAAACAGATCCAATTGATTCTGATTTGAATAACGAAAGATTACCATATCGAGAACTCATAGGCTCATTAATGTATATTATGTTAAACTCTCATCCAGATTTAAGTTTTTCTATTACCTACTACAGTCAATTTCAAAATTGCTACACCAAGCAACACTGGAATGGTTTAAAGCAAGTCTTAAGATATCTTAAGAAAACTATAAATTTCCGTTTAAAATTTGTGAAAAGTAATAAACCTGAACTTAATTTAATTTGCTTTGTTGATTCAGATTTTGCAAATAATCAGAATGACAAAAAAAGTATATCTGGATTTATAACTAAAATTAATGAGAATGTGGTTTCTTGTAAAACAAAGAAACAAAGTTTAGTAGCACTGTCTAGTACAGAGTCTGAATTTATTGCATTATCATTATGTATAACTGAAGGATTGCATTTATCACAAATACTTGCAGAAATGTTATTTATTAGTTTAGGTCCTATCGTCATATATGAAGACAATCAATCATGCATTAAAATGTCTTCAACTTTGAAAACTAAACAATCTAAACACATTGATGTTAAATTTCATTTTGTTAAAGACTGCATAATGTCTGGTAAAGTTGAATTATTATACGTTCCTACAACGGAATAATTGGCTGATTTGTTAACAAAGCCATTATCTTATAACAAGTTTCAAATATTTAGAGTGTTTAAATTTGTTTATAAATATTGCAGAATTGCAAGTGGTTGTTAATATATCCAATTCAGCATACTTTGTTTTTTTTTGTTAATATAAATTACGCTAGTTGGCTTTTGTCAAGTTTGACAGTTCTGGTTTTATATAGTATATTGTGTCACAAGGGCAGAAATGAGCTTTAGCAGCCCGCAGCTATTAGATGCCTGAGCGAGCGAGGGCAGCTGATAGCTAAGGGCTGCTAATGCATTTTTGCATGTGACACACAACTGTTTTTCGCCTAGCATTAAAGAAAAAAAATATGAAAAATAACACAAAATAAAGAATTACAATTAATCACTACTCATGTATGATATTTTTATTCGAAACTCTCATTAACACTACGAGGTCGAGGTTAAATGAAAAATTATTTGAAACGTCAAAGTCGCAATAAATAAATCTCAATGATAGTCATAGGTGTCTAGATTGTGAAAAACCTACAAAATCATGCTGTTATGAGTTTAGCTGCCCTAGGGCCGCAAAGGTTTACTTTCAGTCACATTTTTAGGGCAAATATGATTCATTTTCATATACGCTAGGCGAAAAAATGTTTTAGTACTTATATTATAATCAAAAAACTATAATTGTATTACTACATAAATATGTGTTATTATGTTAGCTGAACTTTGACTGCGTACAACTTTTCAACAAAAAGAACTATCCAATTATAAAAAAAGAGGCGTGTGCCATTATAGAAAGTATTAGAAAGTGGAGGCATTATCTTTTCGGGCGACAATTCTATTTAATTACAGACCAGACATCGCTATCCTTTATGTTCAAAAACAATGTGAGTAAAATTAAAAATGACAAGATCAATGTTGGTGTTTAGAGCTTTCAAACTACAATTTTGATATAAAGTATCGTCCGGGAAAGGCCAATATTGTAGCTGATACCCTATCAAGACAAACATGTACTAGCACTTCAAATGACCTGTTACAAATACACCGGTCCTTATGCCATCCTGGAGTGACTCGTCTTATGCATTGGGTACGGGGTAAGAACTTGCCTTACTCTGTGGATGACATAAAACGTGTGGTGTCGTCCTATAGAGCTTGCGCGTAAATTAAGCCTTGATTTACTAACAGTGAAGGTACTCTTATTAAAAAACCAACTGCACCATTCGAAAGACTATTTTGGATTTCAAAGGACCTCTACCCAGCGTTACCGCAAATAAGTACCTTTTAACAATAATTGACAAATTCTCAAGATTCCCGTTCGCCTTTCCTTGTAAAGACATTACTACCAGCACTGTTAGTAACTGCCTAACCAAAATTTTTAGTATGTTTGGAATGCCTTCAATGATACATTCAGATCAGGATACGTCGTTTTTGTCATCAGAGCTCAAAACTTCCTTGCACTCGAAAGGTATTGTTACCAACCGTTCAGCAAGATACAATCCTCTGTGCAATGGCCAGGTGGAACGCCTAAATAGGATGCTATGGACGACCGTCCGCATAGCCTTAAACACGAATGAATGTGACAAAATTTGCGGGAATCTGCCATCACACAAGCTCTTCAGTGTTAGGTCTCTATTATGCACAGCCACAAACAGCACACCACATGATCGTATGTTCAACCATCCCAGGAGGTCTTCTTTTGAACAATTGATGCCATTGTGGCTGCAAACTGGGAAAGTATTGTTGAAAAAGTCTACTCGTAAGAGCAAATATGATCCAACTGTTGAGGAAGTAGACCTAATAGAACCTAATCCGGAATACAGCTATGTCCAATTACCTGATGGGCGAGAGCTATCAGTGTCTAACCGCCAACTAGCTCCAGTGGGAAAACATCCGGATGTTGAAGCTATTAACAAAAGAAAGGGGAGATTGTGTAGAGACGCAGGCCGCTAACCAGAAACACCTCCATCAATACGATATACAGCAGATGCAAGATAGTGTTCCAGTCGGATTACAAGACATTCCTAACCCTTCGAACGTGAGTCCTCGTCAATCTGAAAGAGTCAGGAAACCCCCAAGATACCTACGCGATTATCAACGTTAGTGGGGGAGAATGTAGTAATATTTAAAGTATCTAGTTAGTTGCCGTTAATGTCATTAGTAGTGTTTCATAAAATTGTCATGTTTAGTTTATGTTGATTAAAGCTAAATAGTTGTACGATTAAATTCACCACACTTATGCTGAAGTAACAGCATCCACTATCAGAAATACAAGTCACCTCATCCAGTTAATGAAAAACCAAGACGACACTAGTCAGTTTTGATGAGTTTCGCAATTCATGCTATTCCTATACATGAAACTCGAGAAATTAAGGAGAAATACAAACCACCGGCATTGATCTTAGAATTAACGAAACACTATCTGAATAACAAAATGTTAAACAAATGCTTCAATTACTGTTATCAACAATTATGTTAACGATAGAACATACAAGAATAAGCAATACAAGCCCAAACTATGACTCCAATATATTAAAGGCAGTTTTTTTATCTGAAGGCATAAGCAGTAATCAAACCAAGAACCTACTTAATTAAACATATATCATTGTTAATTTAATAACAAATTTATACTTGTTACTGTTACTTCTTTTATGTTAAGGTCTCAATTAATCTACCTATCATCTCAAAATATTCTAAACTATTTCTTTACTTCAAAAACTTTAACAAGAATAATCTGCTTGTGAAAAGACTTACCTGCAAACAAGTGATAACTTGTGAAAGTAGAACACCAATATTTACTTCTCAATTAAAAGTTAAATTAAAAAACATCAGTAAAGGTAGAAAAGCAAACACCTGTAGCTTTGAACGAATTTCATCCAAATTATTTCGTGTTTGAAAAAGCAAATTTTTCACAAACACGTTTATACAATCCGTATGTTAATTTCACTGTATGAAAATTTATATTTACAAGTACTTTTACTAAAGTTAAAATAAAAAATATAGCAACTTCAGATTCTATTGTTAAATAAATTCTTCGTGTAATTAGGTACTTACTTGTACGACAACCAAACAATATAAAAATGTGTACAATAGTAAATTTTACCTTTAAATCGATGTTAACAGAGTTAATTTTTCATTTAACTGTAATTGAGTTTTAAGAAGCTGAGATAAGGTAATCACCATAAGTAAATCTTTAACATTACTATTAAACATTTCAGAAAATTGTTCGTTACTCATATGAGGTACAGAATTAACCAAATCCAATAGTGAACGGCCCACGGCATTATTTGGTGGTACACGATTTGCTAGAACATCTTCAACATAAGATAAAACCTGTTCCAATAATGTGCCCATTTTTGAGCCAGCTTCTGAAACTTGTGCTAAATCGAGCATTGGTTGGACAGTTCTTGTTCTAGCAGCACTCAATGACATGGTTTTGGAACAAAGTTGTAGACCAAAAACTTCAGGTTCATAACACGTAACTTCAACAGGAATTGGAGTAAACATACATCCCTGTTTGCCATTCGGAACACCTAACGTAACACAAACATAGGCCTTTAATCCCATACGAGCTCCTTGTAAACCAGTATCTAATGTAACATGGACTGGATTATTACATTCGCGTGAATAATACTCATGAATTACAGAACTGTGGTTGGTTACTTCATTACCAGTTGCCCACCATCCCACAATATTTTCTGATGAGTTTACGCGACGATTTAAATCGTAAACATCCATGGCATAACTCAACTCGGCTTCAACTTGATCTGCATATTCTTTATGTGGAACACAAAAGCTATTCGTAACTTCTACAATTCCTTTATCTGATGTGCCTAAAAAAATTTAGGTTATTTACCATATTGATCGCCAATATTCGTAAAGACTTAATTGTTAATTTTACCCACCTAAAAGAGTTCCGATAACTCTATGAGAATCTGCATTTCTACGTTCATAAGCATCAACTATTTGAAATAACACCAAAGGGTGAATTTTTACAGTAAGGTTCAGATGGTTGAGCGCCATTTTTCAACTTCCTTGTCAAAGAAAACAAGATCCAATCAATTTCAAGCATTGCGGCGCATGTGGTCATATCGTGATAGCCAACAGCAATACAATAAAAGTACTATTAAGTATTCAAACTTGAAAAATTCATTTTAAATTATTTATGTTTTGTAAATAATTTTGAACGTAATTAAATAGTATTGGGGTTTTATATTATGTGGTTAGAAGTATACGACCACGTTATAAATCAGTTACTTCAAAAATCTATTAATGGCCACAAGGTTAGCACATCTCTAGTATTGATTGCTATCCTCAAAATGGTTTCGCAGCCCACCACTACCAAAGCTAGCTGTCTGTGTTCGTTGTTATGGTATATCCGCAATGCAGGCGTGCCTAAGCATAACCAGTTTATAGTGCGTGTGGCAAGGAAATTTTTGGATAAAACGTAGCGCCTATATCACAGGTGTGTTAATTTTACACCTTATTATGAGGGCCTTTACCCCTCCCCCGCTTGTTGTCAATGGATTTGAATGTTTATTGATATGGCTACAAATTCCGGCGAACCCTACAACGATAATTATGCCAAAATAAATTCATGACAAGCAATTCTTTCTATATAACTGTAGATGAACATATAATTTTAAGGTGACCTTCAGTTGTTTTAGTCTTCAATGAATATTTTGTACCAAGTTTTAATAATTGGTTTAATTAAGGGCATGCAACATTATATAAATTAAATTAATTTGTTTGTAAATAAATAACCTCTTGGGGTTCAATCATGGATAGTGATGTAGAATCAAGTTCAGAAGAACATTCTTCAACAGAATCTTCTACAGAATCCTCTGACGATGACGATAAACTTGAAGCAACCCTAATTTGTGATGTTCAATTAGAACTTCCACAAGGCTTATGTGAAAAAAAGGATATTTTTGATGAGTTTTTTTCCTCTAGTACATGGAATTCTTTATCAGACCTACATAAAGAGCATTTAAAAAGTTTTCTTCCAACATTTCCGAATGATGACGATCAAGAAAAGAATAAAACTTTGCAGAGATTATTTAATAAGGAAGTATTTAGGTTTAATAGTCCTTTAGAAGAATTTCATAAACATTTAAAAGCTGGCCATTATGGACCAGATATAGCAAGAATGAGGCTTATAATAAAACAGGCTGAACTGCAAGAATTAAAGTTTCGACACGATATTCACAGAGAATGTTTGAAAAGAGAAGTTATTGAATCTAGAAATAAGTTAATTTCTTTAGCTAGAAGTTTACCACCAGGTATTGGACCTAAAATGGACAATTTGGGTCAAAATACTCCTTCTTATATTAATCCACTAGGATTTCGTACAAAAAGGCGTTATTTTCGCGAATTATCAGCTATCCGAGAACAATTTGGAGAACATGGGTATTCGTCAGATGAAAATTACCCTGAAGGACCACCTACACCTTTATCTCGTAAACATAAACGACATTTAAATGGAATAAAATCATCTATTTTAAATTCTGAAATGATTATGTCTACTGTTGCATATAGCAATAATACTCTAGACTTAGAAAGACATATTATGCCTAATTATAATCCGTTCTATATCACAGATGATATGTATAAAAATTTACTTGTAACACATAAAAAGAGAAAACTAGAAGAACCCGATAATAGTGAATTCGTTACTGATGGTACAACACTTCGTAAAATAATTAGTAGAATTGATTTACAAAGTTTCAAAAAATTAAATATATCTGTTAAGCAAATTTCTGACCTTAAATTGCCGCCAAAGAAGAAAAATAAAAGAGAAACCTTTGCTAAATCTCAATCGCCTGAGTTAGCTAACAGGATTAATTCATTTTTTGGTCACAGTTCACATTCTGAAGTTGATTCAGATTCGGATTCAACGTTTGAAGTTAAAATAAAAAACAAGAATGTATCTGGTTTAACACCTTTAATTACAAATGAAATTAAAACTGAACCTGTAGATATAGATGTGTATAATAGTCCTAAAGATTCAACAGATACCCAATCATGCAATGACATTAAGCCGCTTGATAAAGTTACTCCTGTAACTTTATCAGACTTAGATGGTATTGACATGATGAATTTACCTATTGACCTAGAGGATTCTAATATCGATATTTTAGAATTTGATAGTAAACCCGAATTGATGCAAGATACACATGTCAATTTTTTGTGTTTAATTCGTGATATTATTTGTTCCACAACCGATCACAGAATGAGTATGTCAGTATTAGAAGAACGATTACGTGCATGGCAAGAAAATCCTATTAGTCCACTTAATGATTGGTATAGTTTAGTTAGTAATTGGGTTTCACTCTTACCACTTGCTATTGATTTTTTAAGTGGCAACTGTTCGGAACAACCTGACGATTTTGTACCATATATTGAGTACAAATTAAAAATGGAGATGTATCAATGGATTGGCGCAGGTAGAGATTCAGATGCGTTACTTGTACCTTTGTGTCAATTTTGGTTAGATCATAGAGGAGACATGAAACTTTACATTGTACCTAAAGACAGGGAGGAAGAGCTGGAAGTTAGTGACCGATCACAAACACCTCCACCTCCTCGATGCCCTACAAATTGGAATATGCGTAAAGCAAGTGCAGAAGAAATAAAAGTGTTTCAAGAACAGGAACGACAACGGTATACTAATCCACATAAATCATTTACCTTTAAGTGCAATGGTTATGAAAGCATTGTGGGTCCTATTAAAGGTGTGTATAATCATCAAATTACAGTAAATGCAAAAAGGGGCCATAGTATTTTGACAGTTGAACGACCTAGCTATGTTACAATTTTATCGTTAGTGAGGGATGCAACAGCACGTTTACCTAATGGAGAAGGAACACGTGCTGATATATGTGAGTTACTTAAATCATCACAATATATTTCACCATTGGTACCTGATTCCTCTTTGCAGTCTGTGGTAAGTGGTGCTTTGGATCGAATGCATACCCAGTTTGATCCGTGTGTTAAATATGATTCGAAGCGTAAACTTTGGATATATTTACATAGAAATAGATCAGAAGGTGATTTTGAACGAATACATCAACATTGCCAAGGAATGTATAAAAACAATAAGAAATTTGGCAAGCCAAGACCTAAACTGGAGAAAATACAAAAACCTAGTGAAAGCACAATTGTTAATAGTGAGCCAATTTGTCAACAAAATTCTGAGCAGCGAGCGCCATCTAATAAATTAGCAGCATTACTAGAACAATCGCCGGAACAAAGGAAATCGCCTGTTAAACAAATACAGGTACAGACTTCTGTACCTGCAGTAGTGAAAACAGAGCCAGGTGAAGTACAAATTGCTACAAGTACGTTTATAAAATATCCTAAAATAAATAAAAATGTTAAAGTAATCACAGCGAATCAAGGAAAATCACTTATTATTCCTAGTACCAGTTCACAAAATCCAACTGAACAAATTCTTCAAATATCGCAGCCAGTATTAGAAGTAGCGCCCCAAAAAATAGTAGTACAGCAAAAACAAATTTTGAATGAATTAAAGGTTCCAGCAAAAGTTGTGCATACATCACAACCAACAATTGTGCAGACATCTAACCACATGCATAACATAAAAGGCATTACTATTTTAAAAAGCACAAACCCTGGCACTTTTGTAACAACTACTTTCACACAATCAAATACAAATCAGACTAATGAAGTTGTAACTAGCACAGCAACAATAGAATCAGCTTCAATACTTGAGAAAGTTATTCAAAGTAAACTTCAACCCCGGTTAACAGTTGCACAACAGCAGCAAATACTCCAAACATTAAAACAGAAGGTTCTGCCTCTAAATCAAGTAACTGCGCAATACAGGACTTTGGCTAAATCTAAGATTGTTGGATCACAAGTACCAAAAGTAGTGCAGTCTGTGAGTAATGCTACCTTAATAGAGCAATCTAAATTATCTCCTGCAGGTAATTATTATTTTATGTTTATTTTCGTGATTAATTATGCTGTTAAATACAGGAACTAGCAAATCTGTTATCACATCACAAACACCTTTAGTTGCCAAGGTATTGACGAATGCTGCTGGTCAAGTTATCTCTGTTGAAAGTCTTTTGGCACATCAGAAACAACATGGAAATATACCTCAAGGTAAGTTATATGTAATATACAATATTTTCCTTTATACAAATCATCATCATTAGGTGTTCAGTTCTGGAACTGGTTAGACGCGTACTTTCATTGTTTTCTATGCTGAGCCAACATATACATTTCCCTGAGATTTCCACAGTCAACACCTTTCACTATCTGTGTGCATTAGTCTATGCCTGCCTCTACCTCTCTTTTTCCCTATCCCTGCTTGTAATATATCATGCACTATTTCCCAAAAATGCCTTCGAACGTATCCTGCCCTTCTATTTCTCCTATTTTTTGTTTGTTTTCCACAGATATATTTTTTTCTTGTTATTAACTTTGTCTGCCCATGCTCTCAGCCTCATACATCTAAAGCACAACATTCCCGAAGGCTTCTATCTCTTTCTGTCTGCTTTTTCTACTGCCCCTATTTCATAGACGTACTATGCTGTGCTTCACAAATATGCTTCCAACACTTTTGTCCTTGTTTCTATGTAGTGATGGAAAATTTCGGAAATATTGAAATATGTTTACGAATATTCGCAAAATTTGCTAATATTCGGGAATATAAACGAAAATTGAAAAAAATATATATACATATTAGGAAAGAAACATAATAATTTAAAATAATATGTGTAGAATAGTATGTAGCAGGGTTCTAACCAGTATAGTTTTAGATGGGCTGCCGGCGGTTTGTCTGACTAATAAGCCCGGTGTTAAAATTTTAAGGAATTAAATATAAAGTGTTGTTGTTTCCTGTAATGTGCATTTCAAATGGTACATTTTCTTCAAATTTTTACCTTGTTAAAGCAGGTTAATAATGTTTCCTCATCATCATCATCATCATCATTGGGCCTTCAGTCCTGAAACTGGTTAGACGCGCACCGTCATTGTTTCCTATTCTGAACTAACCTACAAATTTCCCCGAAATTTGCACAGTCTGCATCTATCACTATCTGATCTAGGTCTACATCCACCTCTTTTTTCCTATCTCTGCTTGTCATATATCCCATACTATTCCATACTATTCCCCAAAAATGCCTCAGAACGTATTCTGCCCTTCTATTTCTCATATTTTTTTCCCAAAGATATCCTTGTTCACTTACTGTTTCTATAACCTATTTGTTATTACCTTTGTCTGTCCATCCTCATACATCTGAAGCACGACATTTCAAAGGCTGCTACTGTTCTTCTGTCTGCTTTTTAGACTGCTCGTATTTCGTAGGCATACTGTTTGTGCTGTGCTCCACACATACGCTTTCAACAACTTTTTGTTCTATGTTTGTTGTCTTTCATCATAGGCGTCGTTCTTTCTTGTTAGATGCAGTTTGTCCCCTTCTATTGTTTTACAATTATATACCCTATTTCTCCGACATTCAGTGGTTGTGAAGGGGGGTAAACAGCCTGTGGCTGCCAAGTTCCACCAGCACTTAAACATGTACTGATTTAATATTTTTTCCAATACATCTTTTCGCACAGTCAACATTAGTTGCAGATATTTCACAACAAACAACTAGTTTATAATAATCATCAGATTTATCTGCGCTTATTTTTTTGTCATTGGGTTTCCCATCTCAAAACTGGTTGGACATGTACCTGCACTTATTTATTTTCTAAACTAACCTACATAGTTCCCTGAAATTCTCACACAGCAATACAGCTCGGTTCCCCTTATATTGTTTTCTAATATTATGCCCTATTTCATTGAGATTTATTGAAGGGGGTTAAGCAACCTGTGGCTGCCAAAATCCCCCAGCACTTAGACATTTGCCGAAATAATAGTTTTCCAGTAAATGCTTTCACGCAATTACCATTATTTGAAAATATTGCCCATCCAATGCTTGTAGTTGTTTATAATAAATATCGTGTTTCTTCTATTGTTTTCTAATATTATGACCTATTTCACTGAGATTTATTGAAGAGGGTTAAGCAACCTGTGGCTGCCAAGATCCCCCAACACTTAGACATTTGCCGAAATAATAGTTTTCCAGTAAATGCTTTCATGCAATTACCATTATTCGAGAATATTGCCCATCCAATGCTTGTAGTTGCTTATAATAAATATCGTGTTTCTTCTATTGTTTTCTAATATTATGACCTATTTCACTGAGATTTATTGAAGAGGGTTAAGCAACCTGTGGCTGCCAAGATCCCCCAACACTTAGACATTTGCGAAATAATAGTTTTCCAGTAAATGCTTTCATGCAATTACCATTATTCGAGAATATTGCCCATCCAATGCTTGTAGTTGCTTATAATAAATATCGTGTTTCTTCTATTGTTTTCTAATATTATGCCCTATTTCACTGAGATTTATTGAAGAGGGTTAAGCAACCTGTGGCTGCCAAGGTCCCCCAGCACTTACACATTTGCCGAAATAAGTTTTCCAGTAAATGCTTTCACGCAATTACCATTATTCGAGAATATTGCCCATTAAATGCTTGTAGTTGCTTATAATAAATATCATGTTTAAGTGCAGTTACTTTCTTCGTCATTAATTTATCCATCTTGGGATTGGTTGGATGCGTACCTCCATTGATTTCTATTCTGAGCTAGCCTACACATTTCCCTGAAACTCCTACAGCCTACATCTTTCACTAACTGTGTGCAGTAGTCTAACCTAGGTCTTCCTCTTCTTCTCTTTTTTCCTATCTCTGCTTCTAGTATATTCCGCACTATTCCCTCATGCCGTAGTATGTGGTCTATCATCCTATCTCTCTTATTTTTTTACCTTTTTCTACATGTTTCTTTCTTCCCCTACCATTTTTAGTACCTCTTCGTTCTTAACTTTGTCTGTCCATGATATCTTCATCAATCGTCTGTAGCACCACATTTCAAAGGCTTCTACCTTTTTCTTGTCTGCTTCTCCTACTGTCCAGGCTTCACAGCCGTACAGTGCTGTGCCCCATACATATGTTTTAAGCAATCTTTTCCTTGTTTCTATGTTTGTTGTCTTTGAACACAGTAGTTGCTTTTTCTTGTTAAATGTAGCACGACCTTGTGCTAATCTTTGTTTTATATCTTTTGTGCTTTTCCCATCTTGTGTTATTTGGCTTCCTAGGTAGCAGAAAATCCTAACCTCTTGTAAGTTCGTGTTACATATTTGTATTCTTGTCTTTGATTTATTTTTCCCTCCTTTGCATACTAGTACTTTAGTTTTACTTTTGTTAATTTTCATACCGTATCTCTCTGTTAGAACCGTTTCCATTTCATTGAGAGCAGCTTCTATCTCTTCCTTGCTAGATGCTAATACCGCTATATCATCTGCAAATCTAAGCATATGAATCTTTTGTCTCTGCAAAGTAATTTCAAATGTCTTTTTGCATTTGACAATTATCATTGCCTCTTCGATGTACAAGTTAAAAATTAATGGGGATAAAGCACATCCTTGTTTCGCCTCTTTCCTAATATCTACTTCTCTACATTCCTGCTTTGTATAAGCTATGTATTATCCATCAATCTCTAAAACTCATTCCAATCTTTTTGAGTTTTTTGAACATTTTTTTCATTTTACACTGTCGAATGCTATTTCCAGATTTTCACAACTGATGAGAATTTTTGTTTATTGAGAAAAATTAAATTTTAATTTTCTAAAATATGCCTAAATGAAATGTTTATATAGCTTTTCAATGACTTTGCACTTAAAGATGTATGATAGCCGAAGTTAAATTCTTATTCTGAACACAAAAACTGTAGTGATATGGCTATTGTAATATTAAAGACTCCATAGCATAGAAGTTTATTGTTAACTCGTTACAAAGCATTTTATAACTGACTGTCTGCCAGCTCGTTCTCTAAAAACTAGGTTAAAGTATATACTCTCCTACCAATAACTCAACACCTCCCTGTTTTACAGAAACAACAATATTATATTTTATAATCGCACACAACAGAGCCAGCTTGAACAATTTATTCTAGGAGCACATACATTATCACTTATGGTAGCACTAGGAATAGGATCATAGTCCACCATATCCGTGATTGCTTGTTCTAGAGTCAGGTTTATTTGAGATTACAATGGACTATTTTTGGTATCCTCTATATTCCCTTCATTTGCCTGTCCAGCACTATTTCTATCTACCTGCAACTTTGGCTTTACGAACAATGCTGGTTGAAGACATTCTGGTATATTGTAATACAGGACAGGCACAAGGTGCTGTCTATTTCTACGATAAACACCACCCAGTTGAGGTTTTAATTACATAAAAGCGAAACTTATCATACTTTTCCAAAACCTTACCATAAATAATTTGCTGCACACCGAATCATGAGATTGCTCAACCTATATTTGATCAAGAATGCCATCCTAACTTGTAAAGATTTAATGATGTGATGCACATGTGCATTTATCTTTGCTTGTGTTTCCTCTTCATCAGGACCTTACTTTAACGGGCTACGAGATAAAGCATCCTCAATGACTAATTGCTTCTGTTGGGTGTAAATTACTTGGTATCTGTAATGCATTAAACGGATTATAAACCACTATAATCTTGAAGTTAAATCATCAACGGGTTTATATTAAAGAATTTGAACCAGTGGTTTGTGGCCTGTTTCTAACGCGATTTTAATCCAATTATATGTTCGTGAAAATGATCGCATCACCAATTTATGCTTCACGTTCAATTTATGCATAATTGTACACTGTTTTAGACATAGACCTTAATGCATAAACTATAATTTCATTATGGTTTTTATTAACTTGCCTAAGCACAGCACCAATTTCATAAGAAGAGGCATCTGCACTAATGATATTTTGCTTTAGTGTTATAAAATGACAGAATTAGGGAATTTTGTAATAATTGTTTTATTGTTTGAAAAGCCTTCTGTTGGGATGGACCCCAAGTAAATAAAACATTATTTTTTAGCAAAGAGTTTAACGGTTCTATTATGTGATTTATTTGGAATAAATCGAGCATTAAAATTGAGTATACCAAAACTTGCTGTAGCTGTACTTTATTAGTAGGCGCTTGAAGTTTACTGATTGCTTCAACACGATTTTTATCTAGAGAAGTACCACTTTTAGTTATGGTATGCGCTACGAAGGTAACATAAACCCCGAATATACATTTATTTTTGTGTAATGTGATGCGTTCAGGGTTCAAACGTTTCAGAACTTCATACAAAATCATATCATGCTTCACACTTGTGGGAGCATATATCAAAGGTCCATCCACATGCATAGCAACCCCTTTATCTTCTGCAACAATTTTAGAAAATTTGGTTACAAAATATTCAAGGTGGTATCTCCTTGACGTAGTTATATGTTATACGTGTGACTACTATGCCCAAGGTCCTAGGTTCGAATTCTGACACAGTCCACCTGAAAAGTTATGTGAGCATTTTTCAAAAAAAATGGATCTTTGTTCGGATGAGAGGTAAAATGTATGTCCTGTGTGAGTATTATGCACGTTAAAGATCCCTACCTTGCTTGGACCAGCAAGGAATTGACAAAGTTCAAAATTTTCAGGTAGAAAAAAAGAACTCGCTTCCTGGCCAATGTACAGGGTGTATGTTATATGACTCCCTGTTTTTGAACTGTTATAACTTTTTTATTTCTTGTCACAAACACGATTTAACAAACAATACAATTGTAAGTCCATGAGGTTTCCAAATCTGTGTTCAAAATTTGACCTAGTCTCCTGGATTTTGCACACACTTCTGTAGCCTTTTGTTACCAACAGCTGCTTGCAACAAATGGGGCGGTATGTTACCAATTACATGTGAAATTGTTTGTTCAACTACATCAATATTTTGCGGTTCTGTTGTATAAACTTCCTCTTTTGCCCACCCCCACAAAAAGAAACCACAAGGTGTAAGATCGGGACTGCAGGCAGGCCAATCATACGAGTCATGCCTTCCATCCATTTCCCAGCAAAATGCGCATGAGATCAATTTCTGATGTTAGCATATTGTGGATGAGCTTTTGCATAAAATACAAGTTGGACGTATTCCTCTGAGCTATCACTGGCCACACTTGGTTCCCTGACATGAACTAATATCGTTCAGCGTTCATTGTGGTTCTTAGGATAAAGGATCCAACAATTCTCGTGGAAGTGAAACCACATCACACTGTCACTTTATTGCGCCTCTGAGCTTTTTCCACACATTTATATGGAATATTCAACACCCAGTAATGACAATTATGTCTGTGCATAAACCCCCAACATGAAAGACAGCTTCATCACTCCAAATTATATTGTTGAACAGTTTCGGCCAATCTTCCTGCCAAGACAACACGATCTCAGCAAATTCCATTCGTCTATCACATTTATCTTGGATAATTTCTTGAATATAATATTGTTTTCAGGGTTTAAAACACAAATCATTTTCAAGGTGTTTGAACTGCATAATGAGTTAGACCACCTT
Organism: Platerodrilus igneus; assembly: GCA_036346225.1. Lineage (NCBI taxonomy): Eukaryota > Metazoa > Arthropoda > Insecta > Coleoptera > Lycidae > Platerodrilus > Platerodrilus igneus. The sequence continues at coordinate 1,006,604 of JARFIW010001116.1, forward strand.
CTTTGACAGCGGTATGCACAGATTTCGATGGACTTCTTGTGAACATTTCATTGACCACTGCAATGTTTTATGGAGTCCCAGTGTTGAAAGACGTCCATGTCTGTGAATGCCTTTAACATAACCAGTTCTCATCGATTTATGGTTGCAGTTTTTGATTGTCTTTGGATCAAGGGTTGCATGAATACCACGCTACTTTCTCCACCAACATTGTACCAAAGCCACGGAGTTCCATACCTCAAACCTGGCGGCTATTCGAGTTCTGTCGTTCACACTCAAAACCGACAGCTTTTTTCAACTAAAACAAAAGAAAAATGTGTTAGACATAACCTCAAGGAGTTCTGTTTTTTAACAAAAATTGTTTTAAAAAAATTGGTTCATAATTAAAGAAATTATAACAGTTTAAAAATAAGGAGTCATATCATACACCCTGTAGTACTTTCGGCTGCAGCATTGGAAAATCAAATGTAGTGCAAAATATTTAGGCGGCTCTGTGACTCAGTTGGTATGCATATGACTACTAATCCCAAGGTTCCGCCTTCGAATCCCAACATGGTCTGCTTGAAAAATGTTGAGTATTTTTTACAAAAATACGCTGTCGTTCGGATAGGAGGTTATTACGCTCAACCCTTCCAGTAAACCCCCAGGCAAGGAAGTTTTAAAACGCACCCTGGCATTTAATTGAGCATTGATGTCCTCAGGAGCGGTTCTCTTTGCTCTTGTTATGTTGTCGTTTGCTGCTCCTGCTGGTAGGGCTTCGCTGACGATATGGATAGGGATAGAGGTAAAAGGATGGGAATCGAAATGCACTCATGCCAGCCCTGCTCGGTAAACAGTATGACAATCGTTCTTTCACGGAAGTTGGTACGGTAATGCTCGAGCTAGGTGGCTTTCCTTAATTGTCTCTCTCCTCCAACTGTAATTGACGTCCTTTTACCTGCGTTCATGAGAAGATGAACTTCTTACATACACGTTAGCGCTTACGATTGCAAAGATAAGCAACTGACATCAAGACCCGTGTGAACGCTAATAATCTCGGGGTTTCGCAGCGGCAACAAAATTGTATTTAACGGAGATTTTTCTGAATTCTAAAAAAGTCAACAACTTTAAATTAAAAAACCTAATTCATAGCTTTACAATAAAGCATAACAAAGTAAAATGTAGGTCCCGCGTATGTGTTATCATGCACATTAAAGGTCCCTACTTTGCTTGAAACTGCAGGGATATAGCAAAATTTAATATTTCCAGGTATAAAAAAAACTGGCTTCCTGACCAATGCATTATCTTACTTTGCTTAGAACAGCAAGGATTTGGCGAAATTAAATATTTCCAGGTAAAAACTGGCTTCCTGGCCAATGTAGTATCTTCGTGTGGAGCATTGGAAAATCAAATGTAGTGATCACTCAAGGTATGACTTCCATTGTCTTATGTATCAAAAAATGGTAAAACAAATAGAATTGAAATTACAGTACAGTAATGAATAGCAGTCACAGCATATACATTCGACATTTCAAAAAATTTTTTAGTAGAATTTGAAATATTAAGGTTTGTAGTATAAATGTGTATTATCAAAACATTAGGGGTCTGAAAACTAAATTAGATCGATTTTCTGCAATAGTTAATACTAGTGACTATGATGTTTTAATACTTACTGAAACATCTTTACATGAAGATAACCATGACAATGAATTAGAATTTTTTGATTTTGTGGTCTATTATGCGGATCGTACTGCTTTGACGAGCTCTTGTGTTAAGTTAGATAGTGCACTTATCGCTGTCAGAAAAAGGATACATTCAAGAAAACTTTCTTCCTTAACCAAACTTTGAAAGCATCTTTGTTTTATGTACAGTAAATAATACTAAAATTTTATTTGATTGGTGTTTATTTACCACATACTTCATCTATTAATGTTTATGAAACTTACATGAAGTCTGTTGATGAAATTATGCTGAATAATAATTACTCTTACATACATCTGTGTGCCGTTCTGAACGAACTTGCATCTTGTTGAAGTTCTAGAACGGGTAGAATGGCTTGCGTGTTTCAGTGAGCTAAAGACCCAAACCATAGGTTTGACCAAATTAGTGGGGTCTTTAGTAAGGAACCAGACTAAGACAGGTACACAAAAGAGGGCAGCAGCTCTTTCGGTATTTAGAATGGCAGAGACCTTGGATATTGGTACGGCATTCTAAAACACACGGCTGGGATGTGGAAAGCACCAGGAAATCACCACATTACCTCCCAAGTACACAGCGTACTGCAAATGTTTTTAATATTAGTAATAGCATCCTATGGGGTAAAAGATTCCCGAGTTGAAATAGTCTCGCATTCGGAGCTCCGGAAAGGGACTACTTTGGAGGATGTAATCAGCAAATTTAAAAAAAGAGCCGGGAATATTAATATTTTGAGAGTTGGAGCGTGGAATGTCAGCGCATGAAGCAAGTAGGTTGTTACGCTTTATTTTAAAGCTAAAAATTAAGAATTAGATCATTAATTTAATGTTAGGGACTTTTAGAATTTGGAAAAATCCCTGTTAACTAGTGCAATTTCGTTGAAGTTGTGAAACCCTGGAATTAATTACGTTCTCTTGGATCTTGACGTCAGTTGCTTATCTTTGTAATTGTTCACGCGCTTACGTAGGGTTCTGTTGTCAGAAGTTCATCTTCTCACGAACGCAGGCAGAAGTACATCAATCTTGGTTGTAGGGGGGGAGACATTTAAGGCGAAGACCGCCGCTTAGTCCGTCGGATTTTATTGTACCGTCAGATTTATCGTACCGACAGGTTATCATATCGTTACTGAGCAGTGCTAGCACGAGGCGTTCCGTTCGTACCCCTCATTAACCCTTTCTTACCGTCTCGTCAGTACAGTCCTACCTGCAGGAGCCGGCGCAGCGACTCGCCAACCCACAACAGGATAAAGCAAAAAAGACCGCCCCTGAGTTTATCGTGTCAAGTAACTTTCAGGGTAAGTGTTTTTAATAACTTTATTTCTTTTGCCCAGGGATTTACTGAAAGGGTTGAGTGTGATAATTTGGCATGCAGCCTAGTGTCTGTTTTGTAGTGTAAATACTTTAAATAATTAGAAAATGGGTTTGTTGCTTTATAAAAAAATTTAAAAGTACCTAAAAAAATCTTTTAGCTTGTATTTATTATCTAAATTAGCATATTTAACTAATGTAGCCGCATTTTAAAAACATCACTTTTTATCATATTTTTTATAGATATAAATAATTTTATTTCTTCATTTTTAGGGTTCCGTACCTTATAAGGTATAACAGAACCTTTATAAGATCACTTTTGTGTCCGTTCGTCCATCTGTCACAGAGGATTTTCTCGAAAACTATGTAACTTAGGAATTTGCAATTTGCAGTCAGAAAATAGAAAAAATATTTTTAGAATAAAATGGCGAGGGTTAATTCGGTAAAAAAAAAAAAGTTTTATTAGATATATCGTGTGAGGTATCATTTGAAAGAGGATTCTAAAAGGCTTCTAAAAATATTTTTTTTATAATTTTCGGTCCAGTAGTTTTCATGATGTAGCTCAAAATGTGCCAAAAATGACCCACCCTCCCGTTCTCCTACATTTCAAAAGCTAAAATTTTGGTTTTAATAGGGATAGTAGCTATTAAGTGGTAGATTATCGAAAACTGCAGGTTTTTGACAGTGTAATAGTTGCTGGGAAAAATTTTGTTAAACAGTAATAGACAACGTATTTACTAATGTACCAGTACAATGTGGGACAATATATTCATTTTTCAGTTATTACAATCAAATTATGATAAGATTTAAATATACATAAAGAATAAAAACAGCTTAATTTGGTTTATCGATTGCTCACTGTAGTATTGGTACGGAACCCTAATAGTGCGAACTCGACTCGCTTTTAGCTAACTTTATTTTTTTATATAAAAATTTATAAACTCACTTTCTTGGATTTTTAGACACAATAAATTTTGACAGCAACTTAAAATAATACTGACTCCATTTTGACGCTTTGTATAATTTTTTTCAAAGTTGTGCATTATTCTTTGTTTTGAAGTTATTTTTGTGATTTGTTGAGAAAGTGTGCAAAAAAGCCGGTTTTACCTTAATGTAGGTAATTTCTAATATAATATGCAAATATTTGGCTTTTATATAAACACTTAACCTCACAAATTTTGCATATGCTATCTACAAAATATTTTGTTCTTTTTAGACGTTAATTTAAACCCTTTAAAAGCTGAAAAATTACGATTAAAAAATCTCATTTATGTTGAAATTTCATAACCTTTGTTTTCATTTATATTAATTTCGATATATTTTTAGGTCGTTATAGATTTCCTTGTAGTTACCTATCGAAATACCTCATAACCATGAGCTTTTTTGGTAATAATTTCAAATTTACCTACTCGTGAACTTAAGAAATTAATCATATGTGACTGTAAGTATCGTTTGAAGTATTAATAAATATAAATAATGTTCATTTAAAAGCTAAGGTATTTAGTTGGGAGCTCCTAGCTCGTAATATAATTCCTGCTCCCACGCAGAATGAAAGATGCTCGCAATTTCACACTGCTATATCGCACAATTTAAATATCTAGTTTAATTCTAATGCGTACCTTATAGATCCTGATAAAAACGACTGAAATAGAAGATGCCATTGAAGACATAAGAACAATCTTTTATTCTAGCGATCCTCGTCCCATTAAAATAGAATTAATGTATGTCCAATCATATTCATTGCACGTGGTTGAACCTATTTGCAAATTCTGACCCTGATAAATTTGATAAAATCCAAAATGAACTTATATCCGACCTATTTCTTACTGGTTTCATTTTGAAAAGATTATATGTTACTTCAGAATCTTCTGTTACGAGCCCGAACTTAAATAACCTATCGTTGCCTATAGAGAACATAAACATCTCCAAATCCGTTGCAGTCTATAAGTGGAATCTTACTTTTTCAGGATATAACTCAAAAATCTCTTTAACTTCTTTTCTCGAACACATAGATGATTTAAAAATTTCTCGAAACTGTAGACCAACAATTATTTCTTAGTGCTGCAGAACTTTTTTCTGGCAGTGCTTTAGATTGGTTTCGAAACATTAAAGACCAAGTTCATTCTTGGCCTGAATTAGTTAATCTTTGAAACGGGATTTTTCGACCTTCGATAATGATTACGAAATTCTATCACAAATTCGTACTTGTTTTCAAGCTATCGATGAAAAAGTTTTATTAAATATCGTTGATATTCAAACTTTATTTAATAGATTAGATAAAAAATGTGACGAACAAGAAATCTTGAATCAATTACTCAAAGACCTTTGCCGATCCCTACAAGAGGTGAAATTCCATTTAGAAAATTCATCCCTCAACAAAACCCCCATCAAAACCATCAACCAAATATATCTTACCGTAATGAGTGTTCCCCATGATGTTCATTTTTCTTCACCTATATCGAATGTTGTCGAAACTAGCTTTTTTTCTTGCTGGAATTGTCGAAAAGGTAACCTCAATTACTCCAACTGTACAGAGCATAGAAATATCTTTTGTTGCAGTTGTGGAAACCCGAATGTTTATAAGAATAATTACTCTCATTGTAAGGTGCCGGAAAACTACCGAAGGAACATCTTTGTTCAGGGTGTAAGTGCCCCTTTATCGCACAAGAAACACCCAAGTCCACAAAACTATTTCATCGCTAATAAATTCAAAACCCGTTATATCGTTACTCTGGGAACAAAAGAACAATAATTATGTTTCAATTCACATATCTTCACCATCAAACCTTATTCCTTTAAATGAAATATGTCATATAACTCCAACCGAATGGTCTAACTGGCTAAAAACAGTTTATGTTTTTTTATCATTCTAATGCCGCTACTGCAAAATTGAAAACGAAACAGTTTTATAATCGTCTACATTTATCAATTTCGATTGCCTCTTTTTTCGTAGATGCATTGTTAGACACTGGGTCTAATTCTTCTTTAATTAATTCCATAGGTTTACAACAATTAAAAGAACAAAACATAGATTTTAAAATAAAACCTCAAAATACATTCACGATTATCGCTGATTTTGCCAACGTTAAAGTAACGATTTATTAAACTAGAAAATTCGTGCGGAATCTTTCGAACGGGAAGTTAAAGTTTTAATAGTACCAAATCTAGCATGTACTTTTTTTTGTTGGATGTTGATTTTTGTCATCTCTTTAACTTATCGTTAACTTTTCTTGATTTTACCTGGCAAGCTATCCTTAAGAAGAATAAATGTGCTTCCTTGGGAATTGCAAACAAAATTTCTCTTAGTGAAGAACAAACTGTCTTATTAAATAAAACTATGAATAGATTCTGTCAATTATCCACCTCAGAATTAGGATGTGTAACAACCATTTCTCATGAAATCTTAACTGCCGATTCTAAACCTTTTAAACAAAATCAATATCCGTTATCCAATGCTTTACAAAAACATGTATATGCCGAAATTGATAAAATGATTCAGTCTGGTGTTATTTCTCCTAGCTCTTCATCGTAGAGCAGTTCTATTCCACTAGTTAAAAAGAAAAACAGAGATTATGTTTGTTTTGATGGTCGTAAGTTAAATTGTGTTACAAGTTCTGATAGCTATCCATTACCCCAAACGGACTATATATTAGTAGACTTTGTAACTCTAAATATATATCTTTTATAGATCTTCAACAAGCTTTTTACCAAATACCTTTAGAATAATCTTCTCGTCAGAAAACTGCTTTTTGTGTACTTGGAAAAGGTTTATATGAATTTAATTTGTTACTGTTTGGTTTATCTAATGCCCCTCAAACACTTCAACGTACTATGGATAAACGTTAGGTCAAATTTTACATAAAGAACATGCTTTTGTATACCTTGACGATATCTTAGTTATTTCAAATACTTTTGAATGAACATATCGTAACTTTAAATGAAGTAGCAGATTGCTTAGGCAATGCTGGTTTTAAAATAAATTGGGATAAATGTAACTTTTGCTGTTCATCTCTTTCCTTCTTAGGGTTTATTGTTAATGAAAATGGTTTACGCGTCGACCCTAACAAACTAAATGCTATTTATTACTAATTTTAAAATATCTAAAAACGTCACTGAAATCGAACGTTCAATCGGAATTATTTCTTACTATCGTATCATTTTACCAAACCTATCTACTATCTCTGCTCCTATTATTGCGTTAATTAAAAATAAAAAGAAAGGACAATCTATCGATTGAACTATTGAAGCAGAAAAACTTTTGATGAAATAAAACGTTTGATTACTTCAGCTCCCATTTTAATTTCCCCTAATTTTGAAGAAACATTTTATATTCAGGCTGATGCCTCACTTACTGGCTTAGGTGCCATTTTATTTAAAAAAAAAAGATGGTTTTGAATACCCTATCACTTATGTAAGTTGTACATTGACTACTGCTGAATATAAATATTCAGCTACTGCACATGAGCTTCTCAGAGCAATCGTTGGAATTGAAAAATTCAGGGGTTTTGTCGAAGGAACTCAATTTATAGTAATTATTAATTGTGCTTCCCTTACCTGGTTAAATAATTTAAAACAACCCACAGGACGTTTAGCCAGATACAGTTTACGTATTTTGCAATTTACTTTTATTGCTTGTCATAGACCTGGCAAATTAAATATTATACCCGATGCTCTTTCTCGTGATGTAGCTGCTTTAAATCTTCCTAATTTAAATCTCGATACCTGGTACTCTAATATGGTACAACAAGTAACTGAACATTCTGAAAACTACCCTTCCTTCCGTGTTATCGAAAATCGTTTATATAAATTTGTTAGTTCTTCTACATTAAACCTACTAACTTACCTGAATGGTAATTAGTAATCCCTACCTCTAATAGATTGGAATTGCAAGATTTAAATAGTAAACCTCAAGGACATTGGCATATTAGAGACTTAAAACCTTTTTCATCTGCTCCTAACTTATGTTTGTTTTCATACTTTTATCTAAACATATTCTTTTTGGTTTCCTATCATTGTTTCGTCCAATTTTATTAGCTTGACCTCCCCCACTTAAACATTATTTACTTATCAAACCCTCCTGTATCTGAATAATTATTAACCCTTTAACCCAAAACTTTTTAAACCTTATTATACCAGCATAGTCTTCTGTTTTTAAAAAATAGCCTCCCATACCTAGCACAATTTCCTTTACATGATGACTACATACAAGTATATTGAATTTTCCTCTAAATTCTTATCTTTTATTTGGTGATTATTCCAAAATTTGCTACAGTAATTAACGTGGTTGACTTATGCTCGTCTGAACATCCCAACGAATCGTTATGACCTATCCTAAGCTCATGTCTAGGGCTGATGCTTTGATCAGGGGATACACATGACAAGCACAAGCTATGACTCTGTAGTAAAAAGTCAGTATCTGCAGTTGCAAAGACGAGGAATTTCTATTCGATGTGTTTATGCATATACTTCAATGATTTTTTTATATTTCCATTATCAATCATTTCTGTATTATAGGAATGCTTTTGTTATTCTTGAATGTGTTGGTGAGTGGCTATGGCCTTTTTGTTCTAAATATAATTCCTTATCTCACTGCTGTACCGAAATTTCCTATTTTTGTCTTTAAATAACAGCCTATCGTACAATTACCACTGTGTTTATGACAGTCAGGTTTTTGAAATTATCGTGGGGTATAGTAGTTGTTTACGCGATCTTTGTTTGACCTTCTTATTGCAGTGGATGTACTCTGTAGGAAGATGATTTGACAGAGTTTATTTGGAATTTAGTTGCTTTCAAGTATCTATGTGGTTATAAAAGTTTTATTGTATTGTTAATATCACAGGTGGTCCTTTAGACCAATTTGTCTTAATAGGGACATTCTCTTTTCTCTACCACCTCTCTAGCATGCTTATCCAAAATCTTTGTTTTCTTACCCCTCTATCTCCATTTTAATTCTTAATTTTTTCTTTGTTGAAGCTGTCTTAAGTCCCGAGACAACCGTCCATTGCATAAGAGTGGTGTTCTCCCATTTTGGGCTACTGACCACACCTTGGCTGGTTAAGTAGTGCTTGGCTATCCATCGTTTCTCTATCGCTTTTTACTCAATGCGAGTCCATCCTCTCATCTCTTCTACCTGGGTTGCTACATAGCTGCTAACCACCCACTTCCCTCTTTTATCGTCCCTTACTCCTCTTCTTCCTTTTTATTTTTCAAAGTTGCTGCATAGTTAGCCGTGCATTGCCACTGTCTACCATTGATATATGGAGACGGTGCACGTTGTTATTGTCTTGACTTCGTCGACCTGTCTACTTGACACCGGGATGCAGGTAAGCACCCAGCGAGTTGGTTCCGCTTGCGTTCAAGTTAATAAGCCCGCTTCACAGAGCTCCTTCCTTCTGAAGGGCATGTGTAAGAAACTCCCAAATTTAAGTCCCTCGAAAAATGCTCGCCGAACATTTTTCAAGCGGACTGTGTCGGGATTTGGACCCAGGACCTTGGGCGTAGTAGTCACACACATATCAACTATGCCACGGAGTTGCCAATGTGTGTTCACCACACCATCATCATTCTAATTCGGCTTAATACGTCTCCCGCCGCCTAGTTACCTTATAAGTACCAACCTAACTATCTTAAAAGTGGAGGACAATTTCAAATTCAAATGTCCAAACTACTACAAAGTAAAACCTTTAAAATACCAAATTAAAAAAGAATTCTCATAAACTGCTGATTATAATACAATAATTTTATATAGCATATCGTCCTCCACGGTCGAATCACCATGTCTGCCGCTACTCCAAACTATCTTTCCAAAAATAATATACAGCAAAAACATCCAATCTTCAAATTTTCCTCCTCTTATTCCAAATTAAATTTAATACCCAAAAATCGCTGCTTCCATCATCCAAATAATTTTAATCTTTACTAATTTTGTGCATTTCAACAACACAATAACAATCTGTTTGTACTTACATACAAAATTAACTTTCACTTAAATAGCTTTTAAGTAACTTTTCATCAAACTGTACTAATTCACTTGAAAGTAATTAGACGTGTCGCGAATGACTGATGAAATTAAAAGAGAGCGAGGCCCCTCTTAGAAAATGGTTAAATAATCGAGAATCCCCCCCCTCCCGCCCTGTTTCTAAATCGCACGTACAACTCGTACCCGTTTGAATAATTCTTACAATTATTTGTTAACCGCCTCGTATTCTAGTGAAAAAGCTCTAACGTATATGCCTGCACCAGCTAAATATTTACCCTTCTCCATCTAAACCTGTTGCACATATATCTATATTCTCCGATCACCTTGCTTGGCTCCTTTCTCTCGCATTCAACCGACGCGTGCCTTCTTCTAAAATTCCTTGAAATTATTGATTTTCTTCCCCCGCTACAATAAATTTGTTCAAGTCTCCTTACAATACTAGCTCTGTGATTAACTCTATGTATCTCGCTTGTATGCATACGTTTTTGTTTCATCTTTGTTCTTACATAACAGTTGTCTCTAGCTCCCTCCTATACTAGCTCCAGAATTAAAATCGATATCTTAACAAACATACTGCGTCTTTGTCAGATTTATGTGGTTTTGCTTTGTCCCTGTTGCAAAATGACTACGTTAATTCCAACGGTCGTCTGTTTTCCTGTAAGCCATTAAAGCTTGTGTGTGTCAATGTTATCAAGAAATATATTTCTCCTTGTTATTTTGGTCTGCTTTTAACGTTTGGGTTTTACTTTAGAAAAATAAGACTTATTTTAACACATATTCAACGCTTTTACAATCCCTTATAATATTAAATAGGCTATACTTTTACTTCATTATTATTAATTCTTATGCCCTTGATTTAAATAAATACTACATTACATCATTCCTAGCTAACTCTGACTAAAATTAATTAACCCTACATTATTATATATTACCTAAGCTTCTAAAATAATTGTTTAAAATATCCTAATTTATCAAATGACTAATTTGATTTTCTAGCTTAACCTTATGCCCTTAATTACATGATAATATATATATATATATATATATATATATATATATATATATATATAGTATATTAAATTTTTTGCAATGGGTGTTAAAATTTTTTTATTTTAAATCATTATTTTTTAATATCTCCCATAGTACTTTAGATATTATTTTCAGTTTTGGTGTGTATTAATAAGATATAAAACCACATTTTAGTTAGAAAAGTTAATTGATTTTTCCACCAATAGCATCCCTGTAAACATGTCCTCTGGTATTTTTTACAAAAAAAGTGGTATGCCACTGACATTTTTCCATGTAGAAATTTGTATAGATTAGCTTGATGAATTCTGCACGAAAAAGATCTCTTGTGTTTTTCTGATTGGCACTGGTCTTGAGTAAAACAATTAAATAAAAATTGAAACTCCATTATTATTAACATTGATGATGATATATTTTGTTTTATAAGGACTGTAGGAAATGGCCACCTATATTTAATATGTATGCTTCCATCCATCTTCGTATCAAATTGTGCACTCGTTCAAATATTTTTGGTGTATTATATATTGTTTTACATGAGGTAACTATTCGCTCTCTTAAATTTTATAAACCGTTAATGGGAGTTGCACATACCAGTGTTTTAGGATGATCCCACAAAAAGGAATCCAAACTATTTATTTCAGGGATCTTGCTGGCCATTGTTGAGGCCCTTCGCAACTTATCGATTAGCATAAACTGCATTAAATGTTCTTAGACGGCAAGAATATATGGGGAATTTATATGCAGGACTAGAACAGGAATCAGAAGTAGTTTTCAATCCTTCTGGGATTAAATTTTTCTCATCAGGCCCTCTCGCCTCCGACCCTTTTCCACCACCGCTACTCATCCAACTCTGGCCCCTTTTGCCTGAACTCCTTTCTGCTCTGGGCGTAAGCACTGAGAAATTCGTTGCTCAAAACCTACCTTCTTGAGAAATCGCTTTGTTCTTGCGCATTGCACTCGAATCGTTCTGTCTTAAGAAATTTGTTTGTGCACGCGTTCTCGCTTCTTGCTTGAAGCTTCTAAATATATACCATATTTTTGGACAAAAGAATTAATTGTATACCATATTTTCCAACAGAGGAAGTATTTGTGTATTCCTTCACCTACTTTTACCTACATGAGTGACAATAATCAGAAGTATCGATAATTATAAAAACTATAGTAGCTTATATGATTAAAATGAGTTCCAAATGTGATAATCTAGTACCTTTTAAAATCTTTTTATTGATATACCTAGCACCCTATATATTGTATTTATAGTAGAATTCTTATGTGTTTATTTGTTGTAGGAACTACTTTAAGAATATCGGGAACAAAAGCTGGTCAAGCAAATTTAATTCAACTTTCTGCTCCTAATGTGCAAACTTCTGTGTCACAGATAACAGGAACAACCAACATCATCACTGCAAACCATCAACCAAAAATTATATCAACTTCAGAAATAGTAGCTCCTACGTCATTAAGTTCTTCAGCATCGAAATCAGTTATAAAATCGGGAACGAAGGCAACAAAAGTTGCACCCAAAATAACACAACAATTAGTTAGTGCCAGACTTATAACACAAACTGTTGGAAGCCACAAAATTGTACAGCCAAAAGTAGTAGTTGCTCCACAAAGTCAAATTAAAATGCCTGTTTCGGGTAAAACCGTTACAACTTCTAAAACTCTTGGTATTAATGTTGGTGCAAGTTCTGCTGGTACAATTCGCATGGTAAATGCTGCCAATCTCAATTTAGCTCAATTAGGAGGAAAACCAGTATTAATATCTAGTAAAGGGAGCACTTTTCAAACTATACAGGGACAAAATATTATACTTCAGACACAAGGAAGCACTAGTAATCAAGGAATTATACTATCAAATACTACTAAAACGTTAGCAAATCATCAAACTCCGAATAGTGTAAATATTTCAAATCAACAACATACCCAAGTAATTTTAAGTCCGCCTTTAAAAGTTCAGCAATCTCCTCGTGTAGTTTTAAGTAGTACAATTAAACCAACTTCTGCTCAAACTAGTTCTGCCAATCAACTAGTTCTTGGAGGACAGGCTGTGAGAGTACACACAACAGGCACACCTTCTTCACATCGGGTGGTTTTAGCAGGTCAGAATCAAGGACAGATTATAACGCAACAAATTTTATTGCCTGTGGGCTTTCAAGGTGCTCCTTTTAATATAAAAACTTTGCAAGGGCTTAAGGTTGTGCCTTTGGCTCATACACCAACAAAAGGTAAGTAACTTTTATAAGATATATTGTTTTTAATACATTTGAATATCAAATAGGTGTACAAAGTCGACAAGTATTTGCTAGGATTATGAATCCTGCTAATATTGTACGAGTGACACAAGCGAGTGAAACGATAGATGTAGGTAACTTATCAAATTCTACTGCCGAATGATAATTCTAGGTATTAAAAATTATGTAATTACGATGGTGTTTTTGTACATTTGTATTATTTAATGATTAACAGTATTTTTTTTTAATTGATGGAGTTGACTTTCTGCCAAAGTTTGTGTATGTCGAATATTTTGCTTTAAATCACGTAGGCCATTCTTTTATTTAAAGCATAAACATATGTTACGATTGTATCACAGTTATCAGAAATGTTGGGCGTTTTTATTCGGTACTTTTTTGTAATACTTAGTAGGCCAAGATTTTATTATTATTTTTGTTTGAAGTTCTAAAGGTCAATTACGTTACTGTATTAGGCATTTGATGTTTTCGATTTTACTATCTTGAGTTACAAATTGTTTAATTTTTGTCGAGTGTATTAACGACATGCATTCGTTTTGATTCAGTATTGATCTGTGAATTTTTTGTTGGTAAGGAAATATGTTTTTGATTTTTTTTAATACCTTGTAAATAATTTTTAAGAGATCCTTAAAATTTGAGTTTTTGTTTTTTACATTTAGTTTTGTTGTACATATTTCTCTAAGTGGATATACACGTCAATATTACTGTGTTTCTAAGATGATAATGTAGTTAGTTGATATAAACAATCAAGAAATTTCTGTGTTATGTAGGTTATAGAAAATAACAGACACATTAAATAAAATCGTTCAGAGGTAAACATTAATCGCGAATGTATGGTGATATCAATTTTTAATAAAAGAAACAAATGTTATGTATAAAAATAATCAATTTTTATTTATTTCACAAAATATATCTAGGCATACTATTCAGTAGATTTACGCTTCATCACTAACTGTAAATCTTGATTAGGTCGCTTCTCTTTAAAAATTAAAATCTGGGAAAACTTATTGTTGAGCATCAGTTTCAGTAGCTACAGTAAAATGCATTGGAGAAAGGAAAGTAAAGTAGGGACCTGTGCGAATCATGATAAGCTATAAAAAGATAAAAGCAACTTAAAGTGCCATGCTAACTACAAAAGCAGAGAGTGGGATGATTCACGTAGACTAAGAAACAATATCGCCATCAAATTTTTATTTACAATGAACACGAAAAGCTTCTATTTAACAAGAAAAAAATTATAATCTATGCACCATTTTTAATAATTGAGATGCGAAGTGCGCATTGCTTATTGTCACATGTTAAAAAGGAATTGGCCATGATCAAAAAAATCAAGACAAACATTTTCAGTTACACAGAGTACATTTAGAGCAATTTTAATAGCAATTTACAGTATCGAGAAACCTAATGGAGCTAGTTTTGCAGCAGGTTTTTGTCTACTAGCTCCACCCGTCGTAGTAATGTGATTTGAGTTTCTTTGTGTTGCATGAATTACGCATCAATATCAAACGCTGATAAGCAATAATCTCTTGATATAAGGAAAAAGAAAACAAAAGCTAACATACCTCCACATGCTCAGATACTTATCTTGCATCTACACCAGCTGAGGTGAACCAGCAAACCATCTTGATCTCGCTCATTAAGGATCGTCACCACAGTAGTCAGGATCATTAACGCTGCGAACATAACTGCAACAGCGGGCCTACGCAAAAGAGCTTAAAAGAAATTCTTTCTAGTCCTAAATAACCACGTATGAAACTTACCGATGCACAGAGGATATAAGCTTCTCGTAGAAGACGTGCATCTCTCTTGAGATGATAGAATCAAAACCGTGTAGAAAATGCATGCCAGGACAAAAAGCAGAATCAAAGGGAATCCGTTTAGGAAACAATATGATAATCGATTGAAATATTAGGATACCACATGTCAAAGGACACTTCTCTAGAGTCTTTGTAATTCATAAATAGATAAGGGAACCAGCAAATTCGAATACAAATGCCTTCATTAATTACACATGTTGTTAAATTATGTTGAAACATTACTATATACGTATGGAAACATTTATCGATGTGAAACTACATTTGACTCAAAACATTGCTGCTCACTTCGTCGAACTTGTGAAACAAGTATGTGCATGTAAAAGTGTTTAGTAAGCCAGAGATGCAGGCGATACTGGTAGTAAAAAGCTATCGACAGTTATTGATAGTTGAAACTATTTATTACTTTGCTCTTTTTAAAAAATTTTTGTTGTACTGCATTACTTTTAAAATATTTTACAATGTTTTTACATTCTGTAATTACAGGTGCAACACAATTCTGGCATTTTGCACTACAATATTTAATGTGTGGGCATAACATGGCATATTCCGAATTTTTAAAATTTTGCAAGCCTTTAATTTTATTAGCATTTTCCGTAATGATACGTTATCTTATTTTAAATGGAGCATTCTATAAATACTTCTTCCAAAGCATTGGCTATATTTTGTGCTGTGTGTTATTTTCCACGTGCTAGATGTCATGTAGATAAAACGGCATTTGTTAATGAATAAATACCTGTAATAAACAAGTAATTGTTAAGAAACTTTCGGTTACTCTAGATGTCCGTGCCATCCGTAATTGCAATGTATTCAACATTAACAAGAATTGCTTGTAATTTAGTTTTTGTGGAAACAAATGCTTGCTTCATGTATTTATTGCTAATCGTCTTGCTGGGCAAAACATGTTTGGACCAAAAGTATAACAAAATGTCTGAACCCCAAATCCCGAACAATATTAAATGGTTAGAAATTTTTTGCAATTATTAGTGTTAGTGATAAATCAAATTCCTGCTTTCTTCTAAAATTTTGAATCATGATGTAATGATCGTTTTAAAAAATGGACTTTGCCTCTCACTTTGGCTTAAAGACACCAATGCATTACCGCAGCTTTTAACTGAAGACATGCCATCCTTGTTCTCAATGTTTGTATGACATCGTTTAAGGTATTTCCATTTGTTTTATATTCGTTTTTGCATTTAATACATTTTGCTAGTTCTTTGTCCTTCAATTTTTTAAATATCTTCAAACTATGAACACTTTTCTCTCTTGCAAACGAAAGATGCAGGAACCACCATTTTAGCTTCAGCAGTATCGATCATAACATCAGAAGAACCAGAATCTGTTGTCTCTGCTTCATCGGATTTTTCCGTTGTGCAAGAACTTTCACAAGCTGCTTCGGTATAAAACATCTTGAGATCTTCGGGAAGCAACATTCTTTAAATGTATAATCCTCATACAAACACCTACTTTAAGATGTTTATCTAAAAATATGAATAATAAATATCTCAGTATAAAAAAAAGAAAGAAATTGGTTGTGACAGCATTGCGGATTGTGTAAGTATAATCGTCAACATTTAATACTATATTATACATAGAGGGAGAGATTTTTCATGAAGCACAGTTTGTGGCTCGAGGGCTTCACCCTCGAGCTGACGGAGAAATGACATTCTCTCTCGAAGTGTATGTACTATGTGTCACGAACGGGAGTAGAAACACCACAAAAATTAAATAATATTATTGTACTATAAAAAGTGCCTCCTTCATCTTTGCCAAAGTAATAAATTTAAGATATACGTATCCTATAATGGTTCAAAAATAAAATAAACATTGCAAATAAAGTGCTAAAAGGTATTTCAAATACGTATAATTTGTCACAAAAGTGTTAATTTAATTTCTGATAACAAGGTTATAACAAGCAATATTCCTTCAAAAATTCTATTCTTATTGGCCAACGATCATCAGACAACTAGTAACAGCCAACTGCACAATTCCCAATAAAAAGTTACATAAATGTCACGTAAATGTTCAGAAAAAGGTGCTTATTTAAATTTAAAGTAATACTGATGCTACGTGCAAAAATTTAATGTTAAAATGAATTTGAAGCGCATAAAAATGAGACATAACACACTTTGAAACTTCAACGGAAGCGGAGTAAATTCAGAAGTACATGTGCTCTCGAATTAGTTATTAATTGTACGACCAACTTCTTTCACAACTTCTATGAAGTTCTATAATAAATGGGTTTTTGTAGTTTGAAAACCAATCAAACATCAGTACGAAAGAAGCATATTGCGTGGTTTGGTCTGATGAACATTTAATGAAGAGATCATACAAATGATAGATAATTGGTTTGAGAAAAAGACATAGGTCACGAATGACGTGGCTGAACATGCTGAATAAAAATGTAAAAAATTTCACGAATAAAAGGACTTGTGTGAAGCAATGACTAGATGTTAACAAGGCAAGGGAAGTGTCAGAATGACAATTGCCAAATAAATGTACAAATTTGTATATGTGTTTGGTGTTAAATTGACGCTATGACCTGAATGAAATTTACTCTATCGCGGGGACATAACAGTAATAATGCACCAGTTAACTTGCAGTGGCGAAAGATGAATTCCTTGAAAACAAATGCAAACACTTTAGGGCAATACCAATATTAACAATTTCACCTACCTTGAAAGGTATCTGAACTTTCTGTTTGCTAAAAAGTTGAGTGCCAAACTACCTGGATTTTGGTTTAGATGACTATATAGTTATTTTTGCCATGCAGATTGATAATACCCCTATGTGCTCTTTCTTTCTTACCTAATTTAAATTAAGCACAAACAATAATAAAACTGCAAGACTTTTACTTAACCTGCATTGGCAAACACGAAAATCGTAGTATTCAACAATCACAACCAACGCCAATTAATTAACTCAACTCAATCCCTAATTGGCCAGATTGCAGGTATCTAAAAGAAAGGAATATCTAAAAATTTTTCAAGTATAATTATCCAACAAATTTGACTGGTATATAAATTTATGCCAATACAATTGTGGTGCTTGTTACTATTACATTAATCTCTTAACTAAACGTGCATCATCATCATTAGGTCTTCAGTCCTGCAACTGATTAGATACGTATCCTCATTGTTTCCTATTCTGAGCTAACCTACATATTTTCTGAACTTTCCACAGTCTGCATCTTTTACTATCTGCATGCAATGGTCTGATCTAGGTCTACCTCTAGCTCTTTTTTTTCTATCTCTGCTTGTAATATATCCCGCACTATTTCCCAAAAAAGGCTTAGAACATATCCTGCCCTTCTATTTCCCCTACTTTTTTTCCACAGTTATCTTTATTCTTTACTATTTCTATAACCTCCTTGTTTATTAACGTTGTCTGTCCGTGCTATCATCCCCATGCATCTGAAGCACAACATTCCAAAAGGTTTCTACTCTTTTTCTGTCTGCTTCTCCTACTGCCCCTATTTCATAGACGTACTGTGCTGTGCTCCACACATATGCTTTCAACAATTTTCTCCTTATTTCTGTGTTTGTTGTCTTCGAACATAGCCGCTACTCTTTCTTGTTAGATGCAGTTCGGTTCGTTCCCCTTCTATTGTTTACAAATATATACCCTATGTTCCCGATATCAAGTAGTATGTGAAGGGGGATAAGCAGCCTGTAGCTACCAACATTCCCCATCACTTGAACATTTGCCGAATTAATAGTTTTCTAATATATCTTTTCGCACAATCAACATTATTTGAAAATATTTCAAAACCAACACCTGTAGATGTTTATAATAACCATCATATTTAAGTGCAGTTCTTTTTTTCGTCATTAGGTATTCCATCTTGGATTTGGTTGAACACGTACCTCCATTGATTTCTAATCTGAGCTAGCCTGCACATTTCCCTGAAATTCCCACAGTCTATATCTTTCACTATCTGTGTGCAATAGTCTAACCTAGGTATACCTCTACCTTTCTTTTTCCTATCTCTGCTTCTATCTTTCACTATCTGTGTGCAGTAGTCTAACCTAGGTGTACTTCTACCTCTTTTTCGTATCTCTGCTTCTAATATATTCCGCACTATTCTCTCATGCCTTAGTATGTGGCCTATCATCCTATCTCTCTTATTTTTTAACTGTTTTTCACATACTTCTTTCTTCCTCTACCATTTCTAGTACATCTTTGTTCTTAACTTTGTCTTTCCACGATATCTTCATCATACGTCTGTAGCACCACATTTCAAACGTGCCTAAACATTAAAATCTGGATACTAATAAATTATATGAAACTAATAAAGTATACGTCAACAGAATATGTAGCAGGTAGAAAACCAAAATATTATCACTTACAATTTATGGGTCCAGTACAAGGTTCAAATAACCCTTTTAGTGCAGGATAAACTTTGTCAGTAATCGATGTATCCAACTTCTGTTGATGGAAAGTATTCACTACAGAAACTTTTACAATATAACGACACTTTATTGAATCTGCAAGTACAGTCACTTTTGCGGCTTTTCCCTACAAACCCGAATTCAAAATTACCATTACACTAATTACTGTAAAGCGCCTTACTTACCTGATGATCGTGATTGTCATTGATTGAACATAAAAGCTTGTATTGAAAGATATGAATGAATCTGAATGCTCCCTTCCATTATGCTCTGACCATATTTATAAGCTATATTATTTTAGGGGATATCCCAGTTTTCTGTTCACATGGTTAGTATGATTTGAACTGAACTTAGGGTTGAGGTCGCCAATCTTTCAGTGCATGAGAATAATTAATGGTATTTTCACACTGTCCATTTAATGCCACTTCTGTGTTAAACTTGGGTCAGTACGTCTTAAATTTTATAATAGTTTATGAGTTCTGCCAGTTTAAGTGATTTACAATGATTTTGTTGTCTTTCTATGTGTGAGAATGTTTGCGAATACACGTTCGTAGGATGATCATTTATAGAAAATATGTCCATGTTTTTCTAATTGATATTAATATGTGAAGTCCATTTTATTGGTGACCATAAAGAATGTATTAGGCACTTTCCTTGTTTATTTCGGTATTTTACATTAATATTATAATTGAATAGCCTCTTTATATACTGTAAACTTTGAGAGATTTTATACAGTGGAGTTAATTGATGGAGAAATAATAGTAAATACATATGCGCATCTAGTTGGAATTTAATTAATTAAGTGATACATTAAAAATCAGCATACGGCTATTACACATTGTCAGACATCTTGTGACCCATTGCTTAATAAAATAAAATTAAGTGTTGTACTTCAATAATCAACTAACTTTATTTTTGTTATTCCTAATTGTCTGCAATAATAATAACACTAATTGTTCTCAGCAACATTGAATATTAGAGACCTTAACATCAGGGCTAACACGTAGGTTTTTTGTTTTATTCCTAAATTAGCAACCAGTCTTACAATTTGAAGTTCATAATTGCACAATTTAAAGGTTTATAATAGCAATCGCGCAAGCGCGGAAAAAGCGACGCCACGGCAGATGGTAGCTCCAAGCTTTACACATGCTTTAGCGCGGCCATCTGACAATGACGTCACCAATAACAAATTAAATACCCCATTTGCGGAAAAATATAAATTAAATTAGCGAACAAATTAAGCAATTAAAGTACTTACATAAGAAATCCGACGTCCTGCGGGGTTGAGTTAAAGTCGGCTTCTGTTGAAGTCCATCAGGGCTACTGATGGCCCTTTTAAGACAATTAACGGAGGGTACGCCTAACGTCCATCCAAATAGCTTTGACTGGATCTCAGGGCTCCACTCCGGAGTGATTAAAGATGGTGCTCCGGCGTGGAATGCGGTTCGGCCAACGACTACAAATTACCTCTACCTATGTAGGGAAAGGGCAGGAACAGGTATAAGGGCGACAAACAAAGATAATCAGGCAAGGAGGTCTACATACATAAAGGCACGATACGATGCCTGACAAAACCGCTCTTCACGAAGCTCGGAGCAAAAAAGCCCCGTTTCCTAAGCGTCTTTCGGAAACTCCCCACTTTTGTTCTTTCCACGCGTCGGCGCGAAGTTCCCGCGCGATCTCGCGCAAACGCCCTCTGGCGTGACGAAAATACACGCCAAGTCTTTTAAATTTGTGGCGCGAAACTTCCGCACATCAAAATTAAGCTAAGAAAATGTTTAGTGCCACTTTGGCACGTAACAATCGCGACAAAACCACAAAAGAAAAAACTTAAAAAAAGAAAAAGTCTGTTAGCACAGTGTAACCTTTAACTATTTATTCTTTTGATTTAGTTTAACGAGAATTTCCGATAATTAAAAAAGGGCCCACGGCAAGTTCGGATGGAAGGTGGCTCTATGTTGAGGAAATCTCAAAGGTATAGCGGCTAGTCGAACTATATGCTCTGGGTAGAGAATGAGCTGTGGGTCGGGGTGTAATTGCTACCACTAATAATAAGAATAAGGCGCCACCGTATTTTTTTATACTGAGAAGACCAAATACAAGTCCCTTGTACAAGGCTAATGCGGAAACCTTTCTCCTATAACCGCTATATAATTTTCAAAGACCACCTAATCTTTGAAGTTTCTTACCTTATGGCTCGACCTTGACCTTAGCAATCCTCCTCTGCACCTGTGAACAGATTAAACAAAGAAAAGCACTGTTTGTGCGTTCAAACTCAAAAATAATTAAATACAATCAGACTCATCTTTCATTCCTCTTAAATAAAAATAGTCTTTAGTCCGAAAATAAGAGTCTATTCTTTTGGTATTCAATAATGTACTTTTCTACAAAAATATTTCTTTCTTTATAAGTTAATTTGGATAATGAAGAATTAATTACAATGGCACTGGATAAGATCCGTACCAATTACTATTTAATGCGGTTTATATAACAAATTGACAAAGCATAAATTGCTTATTTATAGCAAAAAGTTAATTATGGTAGATCTACCTTAATTTCACAGTAGATAATTACAGATAAGTATTCATAAAATATCAAATGTAAAATTTAATTTTAAGTGCTCATAAAAGTTAGAATTTATTTTATCTAATTAGTAGTGACATCTTTTGATGTTTCATTGAGTTAATAAAAGAACTTAGTAAGAGCGAATTACAGATTCATATCGCATAACATCGAAAAATATAATTGAGGTCTGTCCTTGACCTGTTTAAAGTTAACACAAGTTGGTTAAAGTAAAATTTATCTCGTTACTACGTCGATAGTTCAAATAACATATGAACACAATTTTTTGTACATACCAGAACTCCAATTTGCACCAAAATACCAAAATACCTGCTTGGGAGCTTACGTCAGCATTAACAACGGAATTCTCCATTTTAAACAAATAGTTGTGCTGCACTCTGAAAAACACATCACTTGACCTCCATTATCTACGCTTCAATTTACAGATGTTCCAGGAGCAATTCAAACCACAAGAAAGAGCGAATGTTGTTTGTAATTAAGGTATAAATTATATATGGGATTCCATGTTATATAAGAATAGAACGCTTTCATCAATTTCGCTTGAATACCATTCAAAAAATTGCTTAATTATAATTTACGTTGCATTATATGTTAATTTACATTATTCCTTAAAGTTACACTGAAAATTTTTAATTAATATCGTTATAGAAACAAATTCACTTACTGTTCCTAACGGTCCTTTAACAAAACACCTCCTCGTTCTCCACGAGTTGTTTAAACAAGAAATCGACCATCTAAAATAATTTTTGAAGATGGCCTACACGTACTAAACTTTAATCGTACATGCTTCCAACACAAAAAGTCATCCCAGAACATCGTTCCTAAGAACAATTTCAACCTGCTTTTCCCCACAGCTGTGTTAGAAGTGACGGGTCAAGCGTGTTGCTGCCCGGTAACAACGTTACATTGCAGTTTCTGAGTAGAGGGGGCTTTAGGAAGGATACTAAACAAGAGCTTTTATATTGTCACCGTAGAAATTAATTTTTAATATGAACTAACTGCTAATACTTTATTGGACAATAGATGATATTACATTAAATGGATTGGATAGCATTATAATGCATTATATTATTTACTATTAAATAAAAAGATTAATTATACGGATATATATTAGGTGGAAAATAAAATTGCTACACTGCCTCTTTCTAAGAGAAAAAATTCTGGAATAAATGCGAAGAATTTTTTTTTTTTTGAATTTACTGTTACATATTCACAACTTATTATTATTAATTTTTACAAACCAAAACAAAAATTATCACTTAAGATACTGCATAATTGAAAATGAGTGACGAGTAACTACGCGTACTATACGCCACAAGGGGACAAATTCGGGAAGTCTTAATCGGTAGGGTTTCATTATCATTTATTACATATTCGGGGTTATTATATCACTCATTTTATACTCGAAACTAAAGCAACAAAACATATAATACTGCCGTATTAGAATTCCTTAACAAAGATATGAATTATCATGACGAACATATTTTTACTTTATTAACCGTAATTTACATATTTACAAAAGAAAAAAAGGACTCTCACTACTTTTGAGATCCACGACAAACATAACTTCAAAACGGCAAACATGTCTTGAAATCACTAACGTTCAACAATCTACCGCATGTATATGCAACCAAAATGTAGAAACATCTCTATCCCTGAAGAGACAAGTAAAACGTCACCACGTCTTACTCCTCACAAATCTCACTCACGCATGAATGAACAAAATAGAACATTGCTATCTCACGCAATATTCATTCTAAACATAGAACATTGCTATCTCACGCAATATTCATACTAAACATAGAACATTGCTATCTCACGCAATATTGTCAGCTCACACAATATTCATACTAAACATAACTATCATAGTTACTAACAATACTGACCTCCAACCAATATTTAATATGGACTCAAACTACTTGATTCCCAATATAATTACCAAACACTTTAATCATAAATCCAAAAGAAAATAATAACCAAGTATATACAACTTTATTAAAATTCATCGCCATAAGTATAACTAAACATTCCCTTATAACCTTGAACTAGAGAATTATACGACAAATGGAATCATTTGACAAATTAGGAACATGCAACTTTTTATCTTGACTCAAACGAATAACTTGCAACTAACAATATCAGCATAGTCTAATATCAACCTTACTGCACTACAAAAATTCCTTTTGTACTTCTTATCCAACGTCTAAATTTTAGACTACCAAACAGTATTCCAATACAATAATTAAATCCTTTACTAAAAGATAAGACAGACATAACTCCTACTATCAACCATTAAATATATCAACAACACTAATTAATGTTCAGAAACGTTCTCTTTCTCAATATCACCACTGAACTCTGAATAAGGTTTTAAGTCCTTAACATGCCATCTGCCTGCTCTTGAACCATTTTCATTAATCAATTCATAAATTAAATTCGAAACCTTCTTTCTAACAATACTCAAAACATATTTTGGCGCAAGCTTAGCTGTAAACTTATCACTTGCTTTCGAAAGAACTTTATTTGACCTCCAAACTTTGTCACCTACTTCGAAAGAAATGTTACGTCTCCTTAAATTATATGAATTACTAGACTGCATGTAAGCTAAATGTAACCTTTTCTGTACGTCTATAAAAATATCAAATAGTCCTTGATGATCTGACACATACGAAGGTCTATCACTAGAAATAAAATCTATATCAACTGAGGGTTCCACATCAAGACCATAAAATCTTCCAGACACAGGAACATGTCTACCAAAAACTAAGAAATTTGGCGAATAACCAGTGGCATGATGTTTTGCAGAATTAATCGCATACTGAATTTGGGGTAACTCTATGTCCCAAGTATCATGTTCTTTAATATACGAACGTATAGCTGTTCCGACTGTTCTATTTATCCTCTCTACAAAATTACAGTGGGGAGAGTAAACTGCATTAAACCAAATTTTTGAACGTCATATTTTTTACATACTGCTTTGAAATTTCTACCACTAAATTGTGAGCCATTATCACAAATAATAAATTTTGGAACACCATAAACTAGAAAAACTTTTTCCTCTAACACACGTTCTATTAAATGCGCTTTTGCACTGCGTAACGGAAACATCAACGTAAATTTCGAGAACCAATCACCAACAACTAATAACCATTTGTGTCCAACCTTGGACCGTGGAAATGGGCCCATGAGGTCTATAGCGATAATCTGAAAGGGGAACTTCACTTCTTTTTCCTTTCCCATTAAACCAAGGGGTCCTCTATTCGATGCCTTCTGTGCACCACACGTTAGACAATTTTTACAAAATTTCAACACATCAATACGCATTTTGGCCAATAAAATTCTCTTGTATGCGTGCCAATGTTTTAAAAACCAAAATGACCGGCCACTGAAGGGTCATGATTTATCCGAATAACCTCTTCCTTCTGTGATCTAGGGACTAAATATTTCCATTCCCTTACATTCGACGAGAGTGGTAAATTTGATGAAAGAAATTTAAATACATAATTATCTTCTACCTTCCATTGTGGGTAATCATCAGGTGAAGCTAAAATTTTCTCTCGAAGAGACACATACCAGGGATCCACATTATCTAACTTGATCTCAACTAAATTATCAACATGACTCACGACTGGAACTGCGCGACTTAGACAATCTGGAACTACATTAAACTTTCCTTTTCGATGAACCAACTCAAAAGTATGCTGTCGTAAACGGACAGCCCATCTAGCTAATTTTCCGGTTGGGTTTTGTATATTATTAAGCCATAACAAAGAAAAGTGATCTGTGATAACAGTAAAACGGGTACCTTCTACCCAAGGTCGAAATTTTTCTATAGCGAAAATTACCGCGAGACATTCTTTCTCCGTGACTGAATAGTTTCGCTCAGTTCGGGTAAGTGATTTGCTGGCATAAGAAATAACGTGCTCTACATCATCGATTTTTTGAACTAATACTGCTCCGAGTCCTGTATCACTAGCATCGCATTCGACAATAAATGGAACTGAATAGTCCGGTTGTGATAACAATGGAGCGAAAACTAAAGCCTGTTTAATCTGTACAAATGAGTTCTCAGCCTCGGATGTCCAAACAATAGATTGACCCTTTTTTCTTCCTTTTACCAAATCACTAATCGGTGACACTAAAGATGAAAAGTTTTTTATAAAACGACGATACCAACTACACATTCCTAAAAAACGTTTGACCTCAGTAGTGGTCTTAGGTCTGGGGAAATTTACCATCGCAGAAACCTTTTCGGGGTCTGTACGAAGAGAATTCGATCCAACAATATAACCAAGAAATTTTAACGATTTCTTAAAGAATTCACACTTTTTCAAATTAATCGTAAGGTTTGCTTCCTTAAGACGTTCCTTCACCGTTTCTAATAACTTCAGATGTTCCTCAAAAGATGATGAACACAAAATAATGTCATCTAAATAACAAAAAACATGTGGCTCAAACTTCGGTCCGAAAATTGAATCAACCAAACGCTGTTGCGTCTGAGCAGCATTCTTTAATCTGAATGGCATGGTGACAAACCTATATTGTCCTCTCGAAATAACACTAAACGCTGTTTTATCCTTAGATGTTTCGGAAAGTGGGATTTGCCAAAAACTCTTTCTAAGGTCTAAACTAGAAATATAATTTGCACCTCTAAGTAAATTTATAATCCTATCGATATTTGGCAATGGGTAGCTATCATGTTTAGTAATATCATTGAGTGCTCTTCCGTCAAAACAAAATCTGTACTCACTGTCTTGTTTTTTAACCAACAGTACAGGGGATGACCATGGACTCTGACATTCTTCCACTACTCCTAATCTCAACATCTCATCTAATTCTTTATCTAACATCCTGCTCATAAAGGGGGACATGACGTATGGTTTTTTACGAAATGGTTTTGCATCACCAGTATCAATATCTAAGACAATCTTATCGGTACGCCCTAGTCTCTCTTCACTACTAATTTCATTGAAAGATCCTATTGCTATTCGTGCTTTTACTTGCTGTGTTTCTAACAAATCATCTAAACTAAGTAATTGATTACTACAACTTAAGGGTACTGACGAATGACCAATATACGAAATACTATTGTTATCATAATCTTGAATGTGCCATGTATCGTTTTTGAAATCTGCTATTAACCCAAAGGATTTTGCGAAATCGCTACCAAAAATAAATGTGTGGGGAAGAGATGGTACAACCAAAGCGTTAACAATACGATATTGTCTTCCAATTCTAATAGGTAAATCAACTGAACCAATAACTTCTTGAAGAGCACCATCAGCAGTGGAAACTATTCTCTTCTCAGTTTTAAAAACTTTTAAATTTAATTCTTCAAGAACAGAAAACGCTAATGAACCAACAACGGTAGTAGTACAACCAGAGTCAAACAAACCTGTGACATCTCTATCTAACAATTTTACCATAATGTACGGACGATTGTCCTGAGGTTTCCTTAAAAATAACGCGTCAGCTTTTGGCTTGACGTTCCCTTGACAAAAATCTTTAACGATGCCTAGCCATTTTGACCAATCATCTATATCAAAAAAATTTTCCTGCTTACACAACATAACCGTAGCCTTTTGCATAAAAGCATGATGCCGGCCACTCTGCATCTGCCTATCTACTCGTTTTTGAACACGACGGACAATTTATTGACTTAACTCCACTATATCCGCAGCTATAACAAAATATTTTACGAGGAATCTTACACCTCCAAAAAGTATGACCTTCTTCCAAACAATTCCAACATGTAAGTTTATTTAATTTATATTTATTTATGGGGACTCTACTAGAGGGATTATTATTATTACTATGATTGTTACCAAGAGATTGTATTTGGGGGGGGGGTGGGGGGAATGATTGATTATAAAAACTACGACCAGTTCGCGCTGAAAAGTTTTTTACAGGAGCTGACCACTTATTTTTAACTTGAAATTTTGAATTTCCTAATGCTTTCGGAACATATTTTACTGGACTTTGTACTAATTTATGCTTGGATGCATATGCTTCTTCCAATTTCTTACACAACTTTATTAATGTTGACATACTATCAATTTCCGTTAGAGCTAATTGACAAATAAAATCAGGTAATAGATTCTTTTTTACCATTCTAACTTTTGTATTTTCCGCAGGTGATTGTGGTAACCTACTAAACAAATTCTCCATATGAGCTATATAAATGACTACAGATTCTCCTTTTTGTTGATGACGCGACCTAATCTTTTCCCAAATCTCGTCCTCTGAGTGTGATGGTAAGAAATCTTCCTTTAATCGAATAACTAAAGAACTCCAGTTTGTTAAAGAATTTCTAACACAACGATACCATTCTAAACCGTTACCTGTGAACAATTCTACAGAAGCATTAAATAAATCTTCTTCAGATACTTTACGCGAGTGTGCTAACTCAGCTACTCTATCTAAAAATTGATGAACCTGTTTTGGATCTCCAGAAAATTTTACTGACCACGAACCAATTGGAATAGGGGGTACTAAATATGAAACAGTATGAATAGGAGTACTGACAACAGCTGGAATGGTTTCTCTCATAGAAAATTCACCATATGCGTTTACATCTTCATTCTTCTTAAGCTTTTCATGTAGCTCTGCCTCCATGGTAAGAATAGTTGCTAACGATTCATTCCTAAATAAAGTTACTTCATCTAAATTATCTAAAGGGATTTTTATTCTCCTAACTCGACCATCAAGATGTATTAATCTCGACTGTATCCTCTTAAATGTAGGGTCTTCTAATTCACCTTCAAATTCTAATAAAACATTTCTTACTGACTCTATCGAAGCCTCAATTTCATCCCGTTCATCTGAATAATCTATGACATATGTGGAAGGATCAATTAAACGACCAGGTACTGTTGTTTCTTTGGCTAATAAACGGCCTAACATTTTCCTCTTATCCTGCATCGGTCTGCTGCTGACAACTCCTCGAATTCTCAATTCATAATCCAACTCATCTTTATGCAAATAAACTACTTGATACGTCTCAGCCATCATGGGATAGACTAACTAACTAATTACAAATTAAACTCAATTAAACAACAACATCAATAGACTAAATTAATCTGAGGGTAAATGATTTATAAACCACAAGTGTAAACAACCAAAGTCAATCGAAGCCTATACTTTATGTGCTTATACAATTGGTACAGCAATCGAGGCCCTACGTTGGGCGCCATTTGTAACCTTTAACTATTTATTCTTTTGATTTAGTTTAACGAGAATTTCCGATAATTAAAAAAGGGCCCACGGCAAGTTCGGATGGAAGGTGGCTCTATGTTGAGGAAATCTCAAAGGTATAGCGGCTAGTCGAACTATATGCTCTGGGTAGAGAATGAGCTGTGGGTCGGGGTGTAATTGCAACCACTAATAATAAGAATAAGGCGCCACCGTATATTTTTATACTGAGAAGACCAAATACAAGTCCCTTGTACAAGGCTAATGCGGAAACCTTTCTCCTATAACCGCTATATAATTTTCAAAGACCACCTAATCTTTGAAGTTTCTTACCTTATGGCTCGACCTTGACCTTAGCAATCCTCCTCTGCACCTGTGAACAGATTAAACAAAGAAAAGCACTGTTTGTGCGTTCAAACTCAAAAATAATTAAATACAATCAGACTCATCTTTCATTCCTCTTAAATAAAAATAGTCTTTAGTCCGAAAATAAGAGTCTATTCTTTTGGTATTCAATAATGTACTTTTCTACAAAAAAATATTTCTTTCTTTATAAGTTAATTTGGATAATGAAGAATTAATTACAATGGCACTGGATAAGATCCGTACCAATTACTATTTAATGCGGTTTATATAACAAATTGACAAAGCATAAATTGCTTATTTATAGCAAAAAGTTAATTATGGTAGATCTACCTTAATTTCACAGTAGATAATTACAGATAAGTATTCATAAAATATCAAATGTAAAAATTTAATTTTTAAGTGCTCATAAAAGTTAGAATTTATTTTATCTAATTAGTAGTGACATCTTTTGATGTTTCATTGAGTTAATAAAAGAACTTAGTAAGAGCGAATTACAGATTCATATCGCATAACATCGAAAAATATAATTGAGGTCTGTCCTTGACCTGTTTAAAGTTAATACAAGTTGGTTAAAGTAAAATTTATCTCGTTACTACGTCGATAGTTCAAATAACATATGAACACAATTTTTTGTACATACCAGAACTCCAATTTGCACCAAAATACCAAAATACCTGCTTGGGAGCTTACGTCAGCATTAACAACGGAATTCTCCATTTTAAACAAATAGTTGTGCTGCACTCTGAAAAACACATCACTTGACCTCCATTATCTACGCTTCAATTTACAGATGTTCCAGGAGCAATTCAAACCACAAGAAAGAGCGAATGTTGTTTGTAATTAAGGTATAAATTATATATGGGATTCCATGTTATATAAGAATAGAACCGCTTTCATCAATTTCGCTTGAATACCATTCAAAAAAATTGCTTAATTATAATTTACGTTGCATTATATGTTAATTTACATTATTCCTTAAAGTTACACTGAAAAATTTTTAATTAATATCGTTATAGAAACAAATTCACTTACTGTTCCTAACGGTCCTTTAACAAAACACCTCCTCGTTCTCCACGAGTTGTTTAAACAAGAAATCGACCATCTAAAATAATTTTCGAAGATGGCCTACACGTACTAAACTTTAATCGTACATGCTTCCAACACAAAAAGTCATCCCAGAACATCGTTCCTAAGAACAATTTCAACCTGCTTTTCCCCACAGCTGTGTTAGAAGTGACGGGTCAAGCGTGTTGCTGCCCGGTAACAACGTTACATTGCAGTTTCTGAGTAGAGGGGGCTTTAGGAAGGATACTAAACAAGAGCTTTTATATTGTCACCGTAGAAATTAATTTTTAATATGAACTAACTGCTAATACTTTATTGGACAATAGATGATATTAAATTAAATGGATTGGATAGCATTATAATGCATTATATTATTTACTATTAAATAAAAAGATTAATTATACGGATATATATTAGGTGGAAAATAAAATTGCTACAACAGTAACAGCTTAAAATCTAAGTCCTAACTACCCTACATAAAACCTAACTTAAAACCTACAAAATGTTTATATAAGGCGCCACCTGGTTTTTTCGACCGATAACACGTCTACCGAATTACCAGGAAACGGAAAATCTAGCCCCATTGTCTTTGACTACACTAATAATCGACAGCACAAATTTGTCGGGGAGCATGAAACACTACTTAAATTAAAACAAATGCGATACGTCGCCTAACCTATCTAAACTAAAGCTAACGTTAAAGTTCTTACGTGCAAACACACATGAGCGTTGCATCAAAACTGTTCTTTGTTGGCAAAAAGTGCCCAAATTTAAAAATGTTCACAGAGTGCGTTAGTCTACACTCTAGCAAATTTTTGTTACTGGTACTTTGGTTTTCTAACGATACACATCAAAACTTGTCCATGACATGGTTGTGAATCAACAAATTTACCAAAAGTACCACCCTACTAAATCCTTACATGGCTAACCTAACAAATTACATTTCTACATCAGGTTAGCTTTTTCACTTAAATTCAAGATAAATAATTCCCACGTCTGGTCATGAATACCAAACGCTAGGAAGGTAAAAAGATAAAACAAGATCTCAAATTGTTGTTAAAGATAATAGATAAGATAACGATATTAAGCTTAAATTGTTATCATTAAAGGTAATAGATAAGATAACGGTATTAAGCTTTAGTTATTGTTTGAGATACCAGGTAAGATAACGCGATATTAAGCTAAAGTTATTATTAGAGATAGTAGGTAAGGTAACGCAACATTAAACAAAAGTTATTACTAAATATAATCGGTAAGATAACGTGAAATTATCTCGAAGTTATTACTAATGGTAGTCGGTAAGATAACGATACTAAACTAAGGTTATTATCTAAGATAATAAATAAGATAAAGATATTAACTTAATCATTACCAAAGATAATAGATAAAGGTAACGATAGAGTGGCTCCGTGGAGCCGTTAAATGGGCATTTCTCGTACCCTCTAAAAAGAGCGACCTGTGAAGCAGGCCCGTTTGCAAGAAATGACACGAGGGACCGGCAAAGGCATGTGGGTGCATCCCTGCACACGGCGTTAATCGATATCGGTGATATAATCACCCGATACCCACACGATATATACATGCACTCACACATTCACACACTCATACATACCTTCACTGCCAGAGCCCATGCGCTGACAGCGGCACCGCATGACCTCACGAAAGATTCCCAGAGACGGGGTCCAGGTGTCTGTGAAAACCTCCCGTGCAACCACACGGTGACTAACGGAAATGAAAAGGCAGAGAAATAGGAACGGTAGAAAGAGGGAGGTGGTTATTTGGAATGCATAAGGGGCACTTCCAGGTAGAAAAAAGTAGAGGAAGGGCTCGCATTGAGCAAAAGAGACAGAAAAAGGTGGATAGCAAAGCGCTACTCAACCAGCCAATGTGGCCAGTAGCCCGGAGTGAGGGAACATCACTCTTATGTGGCAGACGGGTGTTCCGGGACGAGAACAGGTCCACCGAAAGAAGAATAAGGCATAAACGGAGACGGCGGGATATGAAAGAGTAGAGTTTTTGGACAAGCGTCCGAGAGAAGGTAGAGAGTTGTCCCTATTGAAACACAGCGCAGTCTGAAGGACCACCTGCGATATTAAGCCGACAAGATAAGGTATATACGTTAAAAATTCAGTGGACTCTTAAAAGAACTAGTACGATCATTTTCCTAACGAGTGCATCCACTACGATAAGAAAAACAGACAAAAGTTGACACAACAACTCAAAAGTATCATTACAGATACAATCACACGAAAACAAACTGTTTTTAAGGTAGTTTTTTTAAAACGGTAGCACCCTAAACACACAAAAATGCCCAATTATAAGCACTTAAATACAGATACACTGTCCCAATATGCTAAAACAACCGAGAATTTAATAAGATAACAATAAGAAGCAATAGCGTCTCACCACGAACTTCAACAAAAACAATGAAAAAAAAATGTTTATAAGTTATGGTGATTTAGTAGAAAAAGAAAGAAATAATGCTATAGTTAAATGTGGGCGACTGCAATAATTCAGAGGAAAAACACATGGAATAGACAATCCTAGTTTTTTGCAACTGCGAACATGGACTATTTCTTACAATGGCATAGGCCGCGGCTCCTATGTGAGGCCAAAGAAGAAAGCATCCACTCTAACATCAGCTCAAACCAATCATAAAAATTCAATGAGTTATTTCAACCAAAGTTACGACAATTACCTCACAATTAAACGATGTAAGACAAATACTATAAACCAAATAATATGCTGTAGGAAAAGTTATATTGGGGGTGTAGAGAATAAAATTATATATATCTAACGGTATGGTCAAAGAAAAGTCAACCGAAAAGAAAAAGATAGCTAATTTAAGGTAAGTAAGTTAAATGTGTAAGAGATATACACAGTACAAGAGAGGAAATAAGCGATTAAAGTTACTAATTGATGGTGAGAACAAAAAATATTAGGTAAATTGTGAGGAGAATGGAACGTGAAAAACTTAAGTAGCATTTGGGTCAGCAGAGAATGGCGTAAGGTCTTTAATATGCCACCTGCCCTGGCGTTTTCCTTCGGCATCTTGAAGTTCGTAGATAAGGGGACTAATGACACGAATGACCTTACAGAGAATGAATTTAGGGGCTAATTTTGAAGAAAATTTCTTAGATGCATCCGATAAGACATAATCCTTTTTCCAAACTTGTTCGCCCAAGGCGAAGGAAATATTTCGTTTAGGTAAGTTATAGTGGCCCTTACTCTTTTTGTAAGCTTTTAACAAATTTTTTCTAACGTCGTTAAAGATAGAAGGTAATGATTGTTGGTCTTTGTCCCAGCGTACTTTATCGTCAAATTCAATTACGTTAGTATCGTCCGGCACTAAACCATAATAACTCCCATCGATTGAGGTATATCTTCCAAAAACAAGAAATGACGGAGTGAATTGGGTTGCTTCGTGTTTAGATGTACGCAAAGCTTGAGCAATTTTAAAAATATGTTCATCCCATGTAGTATGGTCTGAATCAATATAAGAAGAAATAGCGGTAATTAAAACTCTATTTACTCTTTCGGTAGGGTTTACTTGAGGATGGTATTTTGCGTTAAACCAAATTTTTTGTACTTTGTAACTTTTAACGAAATTCTGAAAATCTTTAGAGATAAATTGTGCCCCATTGTCACAAAGGATAATCTGAGGAACACCAAAGATAAGAAATACATTTTGTTCTAGGAATTTAATTATAGCAGCAGATGTAGCTTTACGTAAGGGTTGCACCATAACAAATTTAGAAAACCAATCGGTGACAACTAAAAGATATTGGTTACCTTTTTTCGATCGGGGGAGAGGTCCTAATAAGTCAAGCGATATTAATTGAAAGGGATAAGATACACGTTTAAAGTTACCCATTAAACCAGGACGAGCGTGTTGCAAACTCTTACGAGAACCACAAATTTTACAGTTCTTAATATAGCGACAAACAGATTGCTTTAGTGTGGGCCAGTAATATAATTCAGATATTTTAGCGAGAGTTTTTGTAACACCAAGGTGTGCAGCTATGGGGTCATCGTGACATAATTTAAGCACCTCACTACGGTTAGTGGTAGGCACGACAAGTTTCCATTCAGGAATATTAGATATTTTATGTGGAGAAGAAGATACAAATTTATATAGTCTATTATTAGTTACACGAAAGGTAGGAAATTTATCGGGTTTGTCAGAAACTTTTTAATTATATTAAGATATCAGGTATCAGGAATTAAATTTGGAATGTTAAGACAGACAACATCACGAGATAAGGCATCAGGTACGATATTTAATTTGCCAGGCCTATGCCTAACATCAAAAGTGAATTGAGAGATACGCAAGTTCCATCTTTCCCTTCTTTACATCCAGCAGATCCAGTTGTAATATGTGCAGGTGCTCTAGAATTTACATAAGGCATGTTGTAACTGCCATTATAAACCTTATAATCGTAAATAGACCATAATCTTTCATAAGAATGTTCATGTGCCCAAATTTCAACATCTACTCCATAATCATACAAAAGTTTTTCTAATCCAAAGAAATGTAAAAATGGCATACCAATTCTTGTAATAGTACCATAATGTGTACAATCATCTTGATCTGTATTACTGCAATACATAGGTCGATGTCCCATAACAATAATCCAAGGATGTTTCTCTCTATTTTCAGGAAGATTAGCTTGTATTAAATCATTTTCTAACCATTCATACTGAAAAACCAAGGATTTTATTCCATACCATATAAAATAATAAACTTCTGTTGAAATTGATATGATATGAAGAGGACCGATGTCAAAACTATACATTAAACTTTCAGTTCCACCAGGCATACTAAATCGTTCTCGATAATTACTAAAATTGTATTTTTCTTCATGATTTCCGGGACAAGTCATGTAGGGAACATATGCAGCTATGGATTCGATTTGTCTCATAAATGCATCACCGACTTCGGCATTATCATAAGAAATCTGACGTTCTGCGGGGTTGAGTTAAAGTCGGCTTCTGTTGAAGTCCATCAGGGCTACTGATGGCCCTTTTAAGGCAATTAACAGAGGGTACGCCTAACGTCCATCCAAATGGCTTCGACTGGATCTCAGGGCTCCACTCCGGAGTGATTAAAGATGGTGCTCTGGCATGGAATGTGGTTCGGCCAACGGCTACAAATTACCTCTACCTATGTAGGGAAAGGGCAGGAACAGGTATAAGGGCGACAAACAAAGATAATCAGGCAAGGAGGTCTACATAAATAAAGATAAGGCACGATACGATACCTGACAAAACCGCTCTTCACGAAGGTCAGAGCAAAAAAAGCCCCGTTTCCTAAGCGTCTTTCGGAAACTCCCCACTTTTGTTCTTTCCACGCGTCGGCGCGAAGTTTCCGCGCGATCTCGCGCAAACGCCCTCTGGCGAGACGAAAATACACGCCAAGTCTTTTAAATTTGTGGCGCGAAACTTCCGCACATCAAAATTAAGCTAAGAAAATGTTTAGTGCCACTTTGGCACGTAACACCAGACATCAAAATAAATTAGTTCTAAATGAGTCAAACCAATAGCAAATTAATATGTTTAATAATAATAATAAAATTATTAACAAAAAACTAGCACTTTGTTCCCGTTAACACATTATCAAAAGTATATACAAATACACTCACTTATACTGCTTCAATATGAGTATCAGATGTAACAATAATATTATTACTTTACCAAATATTATGTTACAAGTTTACTTCATTAAACCTACCTAATATGAGCTCACTTAACGCAGGCTTGTACAAAATAATGTCCAAAAATTATTTAACTTAATATTATTAAATTATTTGTTTTTTCAGACCATTAAAAATAAGAAATTAATTCCACAAGTGCTAGTGTGAATTAATTACAATTGCAATAATTATTTACAATAGATACATTAATACCTGACTACAAGTCAAAGTGCACATCGACCCTGATGACCCATAACCAAACCAGGACATATGCCGCAGCTTTTCCAAGAATGACGAAAACTTTATAATTATTTTGGAAATGAAATTTATACATTTAACTGTACCCTATTTAAGTCGCTTTAGCGGGTGTTCAGATTCATTAATTTCTAAATATCAAGGACACGACCCTGCAGTGGATACACAATGTCGCCACCAATTTTGGTAATCTAAATTGCGATACACCAAATTTCTATAACAGACCACATTATAACAAAACCAGTGTATTTAAATAATTCATACATACCCCTAACTGCAAATTTAACAACTGTATATTACTATGGGCAACTTCCCACAGCCAAAGCACAAATTGGAAGAGACGGTGCATCGTCTCCATCTTTCCAGTCAAACCGAACAGCAGAAGGTCAAGAAGTGGGATCGTGTAGAACAACGAAAATGCACTTTACACTCCCACCCGGCAGAATTTCGACTAATAAGACATGTGAAGATAATTTTAGGTTTGACTTATAACAGAAAGTGAGTATTTTAAGTTGCCTAACCATCAGACATTTCGTAACAGGAGAAAACAAACTGTTAGAATCTTGAACACCACCAGTCATATATTATATATTAAAAGTGGTGGAAAATTACTAAATTTAAATATTTTGAATAACATTTCACAACTTCTCCTCTATTCAAATTTATCTATAAACTAAAAATGCAATCCGAAAACAATACTAACTTATTTTGAACTAACGCCAGTTACGTTTCGGGCCTTGGGAGCAGTGTTTTTAAAAACTACTTCCAATTCTTCGTAACAATTTATTGGTTTAACTTAAACAGAAATTAATATAGAATTTTGACAAACTGGTATTAATTATTCTAAGTTGAAATAAACTGATTTAATTGAATTAATATTAGGGCGAGTAGCCTTGGTAAACAACAATGCTAACGCTGTAATACTGACCGACTGACTTGTCTTGGGGCTCCCGGGGTATCTATATTGTCCCTGCCCCTCACAATTCTGTGGGAACTTGCAGAGCTCATGTCTGCTTATTCTTAATTCTATTCATTGTTACATTATTACAATCTTACTTTCTAGGTAATTGCAATATCTTAATCGTCTGTGACCTGCCACCTGCAGTATCACTATCGTCTGGAATACATTGTATTGCATCCGTCCTCATGAACCGTTAATAACCTTTTTATATCTATCCTTGAGTTACATTGTTGTACTCGACTTATGATTTCTTTAACAATTTCTAATATTTTCCTATTAGATTCTATTATTTAATATATATAAGATTGGGGGATACATAACTCGCCTTAGTTAATAAATCAGCTACATCACAACTAGTATTAACATTTTTAAGTATTAAACTATCGTCATTCAAAAGTTGTCTAATAGCATGATATTTCACATCAACATGCTTAATACGATTGATTACAATTGTATTATTTGAAAACTGATTTGCAGATTGATTGGCACACACAAAACAATTAGTTTAACACTGCCAGGAGGAAAACCCTTAAATTCAGAGAGAACTTTCGAAATCCGTACAATTTCAGTGCATGCTGAATCAAGAGCTATGTATTCTGATTCCATGGCACTGTGAGCAATGCATTGTTGAATGTTACATCGCCAACCAACGAATGTACCATCTATGGACCAAATAAGGCTGTTGAACGAGCATCTACAACCTAATGCAGTGGTCCATGGTGCATCAGTGTAAACTATTAATTCATAAGAATTACGCGATGACAAATTAATCACATAATTAGTAGTAGTCCAGACTTATTTCAAAATTTTTAATAACCAATTATAGTGCTTATAAGTTGGTTTAGCACTAAATTGTGCAATATAAATTACACTAAATAAAATATCCGAACGTGTTCGATTTGCCAAAAATAGAAGGAAACTTACTAGTTCTCTAAAACGGAAATCATCACTACAATCTGCGTTTTGATCAAATATGTGACCTACATCCATAGGAGTGTATACAGGAATGTTCAAATTAACTGAAAACAGTTCTAGCAACTTAGCTGTGTACTTCTATTGGTGTAAAAGATGATTATTCTTTTTTCAGTTCAAATTCAACTGTAGCACACGTGTCGAAGTAATGAACACCTTGGATTTGTTTGAATCCGTGAGCTACTAAACGTGGTCTGAATCACTTAATCATTCCATCAACATAAGTTTTAATATTATAGACCCACTTACACGTTATAACCTTTTGTTTAGGTGGTCTAGGTACGATTTCCCAAACATCGCATTCTGTATTTGTGGCTAACTCCTGTTACATAGCATTTTTCCATTCAGCACTATGAGTAGACTAAAGAACTTCCTCATAATTATTTGGAATTTGCACAAAGCAACATAAGAGTTCATCTTAATTTTGCAAACCTTGCCAACTGGCTAATTTTTGAAGGATTGGAAAAATGAAAATCCTGTATGTCGTACACAGGATCATTAGCTTGACAAAATTTCTTAACGTCATTTTTAGATCTACATGTATGATCACCATACCAATAGTAAACATCCATACAACTACCGTCTTTCATAGGCACCTCTTTTCGAACCCATTCTAATTTTTAGACGCAGGCCGTCATAGTCATTATTTTAATTAATAGTTTCTATTTCTTCCTCTGAAGGACACTTACTTTCACAAACTAATTTGTCAAACTGTGATTGAACATTGTCATTATTCGAAAGTTCTAGATCTAGTGTCGTCATAAACCCAAAATCGATTCGTCAACTTTAACAGTTTAATTCAATAACTTTATTACGCACAGGATCTAAAACTCTACATTCCCGAGTCAGTGTGGCATAACCAATTAAGATACATGATCTACTTTTAGCTTCCAGTTTATTCCTATATCTTCTAGGAATATAAACAAATGCAAGTGAACCAAAAGTTCTAAAGTGGGAAATTTGAGCCTTTCTACCCGTCCACAATTCATACGGTGTTTTATTAGGACTTGTAGAGTGAGGCATACAATTCTTTGTGTGAACGTAATATTGAAATGCCTCAGCGCAAAATTTAGGACTCAAATCTGCCTATATGAATAAAGTTCTACCAGCATTAACAGCGTCACAATTGATCTTTTTAGCTACACCATTCTGCTGAGTGAGCTGATGATTAATAACCACTATATGGAAATTGTTCCATCTTCTCTGAGAAAAATACATGCCATTATCAGACCTAATTGACACAACTTTTAATCTCAGCACAAGCTTGATTTAAAAAATTGTAGTCTGTCACTATGTACCCAGAGTTCTTACATAGCAGGCAAAGTTCTAGACCAAATTTTGAACTATTGAGCCATGTAAACTTTTATCTTGTAGTTGTGGGTTTTGTGTCTTAAGTATAAGATTTTGTTGATCCAAACTATTCTTTTTCTAAGAGCAAAATTGTCTTTGAAGTTAGTATTATTTGAACGATATCACTTGCTGTTATTAAGGATATTGGATTCTTCCTACAACTACATTTTCATTATTTATTTCATTGTCGTTGGTTAGGCGCACATAATAATTTATAGCTACTTGTGTGTGTATAGTATTGTAACGAACTTGTTTTATTGTTCTAATAGTAATTATTAAACCAATCACTAACAATGTTTACCACATTCATTTAGTTTAACGTGACAATTAACTATGTTATTACTAAGTCCGGCTGTGTAAATTTATCTATACCAACACTTAATATGTGCGCTCATTATACATATTTAATTTAATGATTTATTCCGTAATTTATATCATAATAATGGTAACTTTACGCTTCTAGTAAAACTCTGCTCTGTCGACCTGTGCGGTTTTAAATACGTAATTTAATTGGTTGCGAACTTTATAAAAATTATCTGAAACATCTAGAATCATTCTCTTTTGTATGGTTTAAGTGCACCCTTATAACTGTCAATCAATGATTGTTGATTAAATGTCTCCTTCGATTCTAAACTCATCCGTAACTTTGTTACAGTATTTATTAACCACGACATTATCACATTCTTTGTACGACGAAAACTGCAATTTATTCCTCTTTCTGGTTGCTTCTTCCATTTGATTTTCAACATGTAGTTTTATATCCTCTGTGATGTTTTATTCTATTGACAATTTGCATTTCAAATTACAGTTATAACTTTCAATTATATTTTGCGAAATTTTAGCAGCTACCTTTTTTAAAGGAGCTTTGCAATAAACTACGATTTTCTGGCGTGCTAAACATCATATTTAAAATATAGATACTCTTAAATCATATAATTTGATAAGTTCTATCACTGAAAGTACCTGCCTCTGCAGACCGTACAGTTATTTACTTATGTACAGAACACATCTTTTGAATCAACTTGCTTTAATGTTAATAATTGCCTTTTACTGTTACATACCAAATTTGGCAATGTACATTGTTAAATATGTAACTAAATTCCCGCGAATATTTTTTAAATAAACTGGTCCATTTTCGTCGTCCCCGAGTCGCGCCTGCGTGGAGTGAATGGCACAAGTG
Source organism: Platerodrilus igneus (assembly GCA_036346225.1). Taxonomy (NCBI): domain Eukaryota; kingdom Metazoa; phylum Arthropoda; class Insecta; order Coleoptera; family Lycidae; genus Platerodrilus; species Platerodrilus igneus. The sequence continues at coordinate 1,047,660 of JARFIW010001116.1, forward strand.
CATGCGGTGTGATACGATGCCGAGAACAGCTACCTGTGTTGTGTGTTTGTCTTTTCTGTTTTTTATGATGTAGGTTCCCTTTTACCTTATCTTCGTGTCCCTATACCTGGTTGTTCCTTCTCGCCCTACCTACGAACGAGCAATAGAGGATGTACGGATAAATTTGGACTCAGCAAATAGCGTAATGTGACCCACAACGAGATGGCCTTGGAATATAACTGTAAGGTGCGATTTTAAGTGAGTACATTGCTTTTATTTATATTGTAAAAGTAAATCTGATCATTGTATCACTTTTAAACGTGTTTTATATTTGATACATTTGCCACGTATTCATGTTATAATAAACGATTGCGCAATAATATGAAACGCGGGGAACCGTAAGATTACAACAAAAAGTTGTAAAGGCTGTATTGTATTATTATAATCGTGTCGTAAACAACCAAGTTATAACATTCACAGGTTTGGAAAGTAGATTTGATAAAGACACTTCATGATTCTAAAGGTGTCTGTAGAGTCAACATGTTACATAATAATGAATCGTTCTTTTTTAAATTGTACTTTATTGTGCTCTTGTTGTATCTGTTTTTATCTCATGAGTTTTTATCAGGGTTTTATTTAGTAATTTAAGCGATTATGTTTATATTCTACTTAAACGCCATATATTAAACTTTCCACCAACATCACTAATTCTTTGGTCAAGTAAGTACACTATTTTTGGTATATTACTTATTATGATTGGGTGCCCAAATAACATTCTTATTATCATATGGGTAGTTTAAAATTAAAAGCTGGTGCATATTAAAAAATTTTTAACGTAAATTATCAAAACGTATACATATAATTTATACAAATAACTTTGGCTCATTCAATACTACAAATGTACAAGAATAATATTTATTAGTTATTTATTTTATTTAATTTTAGTCTAATGATCAAAAATCTCATAGCGTTAGTGAAATTCATCGTCATGCAGCACTATTACGTATTAAATTATTTATCATAAAAATATAATTATTTTTTTCACATTGTATATAGTAATTCAATCATGTTTGTAAATGATATGTAAATAGATTTGTTTTTTATATAAAACCAGTTAAATAATACTAGTATTACGATAGATTGTGGTCATACGAGCAATATACGAATTTTTAATGTTTTATTATTTTTTGAAGTCATTATTCAGGAGTTTCCTGGCTATCCTAGAAGTATCCTTTGGTACAGTTGCAATGTGGTGTGCCGCAGGGCCTGGCAGGGTTGCCATGTAGCGTTGGCCACTGATCTAGGGTTTGCAGTGACCTGCAGAGCTACAGGTTTGCCATTTAGTTCAATTAAACGTCTTCGTATTAAAGTACAATTACTTACTTTAATTTATTATAATTACACAAAGACGAAGATGAAAATTTACATGTTAACGCTGAGGAAGGTTAGCGTCCTGGCATTCTTGACTATTCGTTTGTTCTACATTTTAATATCATATATTATATTACTGTCTTAATCTCTATTACTGTCTTAGTTCGATACTGCACTTATTATATATATCCAAAGTAGATAAATACCAGAATTATAGAATGTTGACAACTATTAACTACCATGCAGTGATGGCTACTGATCTAGGGTTTGCAGTGACCTGCAGGGCTACAGGTTTGCCATTTAGTTCAATTAAACGTCTTCGTATTAAACTACGATTACTTGCTTTAATTTATTATAATTACACAAAGACGAAAACTGTAATTTACATGTTAACGCCGAGGAAGGCTAGTGTCCTGGCATTCTTGACTATTCGTTTGTTCTACATTTTAATATCATATATTACTGTCTTAATCTGTATTACTGTCTTAGTTCGATGTTGCACATTTATGTATATCCAAAGTAGATAAATACCATCATTATAGAATGTTGACAACTATTACATAAATTTTATAGTTCCTGGAATTGTAATTGGAATGCGCATGACAATATTTCCATGTTATTGAGTTAAATTTCTTTATTTACGTAAATCCTTTTATGCGAGGCCAAAACTTCCTACAGGATTATTTCGCCTTACAATACAAGTTATGAACAATAAATTATAATGTGTTGACGCAAGTTGGGTGCTTGTATTTACTATTACAATATTCAATTTACTTTTAATTTCGAAGCTATAAATGCACGTTGTAAGCAACGCGATAAATAAAAGTCATAGAGTAAAGATGAGCCATTCTGCTATTTAATCATACTTTTAGATTTTTCCAGGAACGTGTTAGCTTCAGAGTGCAAGTGCTAGGCATTTTCCTGATGCACCAGACCACTGGCCAGTGACAGTCAGCTCCTAAAGAAGCAGCCTTTGTATACGGTGGGTTTTCTTGAATTTACAACGTGCATATTGATTAAGACTATAATTGAAAACCTATGGATTACTTTATGTTACTTTCTTAAAATGTTGTTAGCGAGATAAATAGATATTACCCACAGTCCACTGATAATGCAACGTTTAATCTTGCAGCAACACAATGGTTGCTGAAAGTTTAAATGGTTAAACTGCTTACAAATAAATTTCGACACAATTACATTTCTAATTATAGATTAATTGCGTATTTTTTTATAAACTAGTATGTACCCGTCTTATTCGTAAATGCTAACTATAATTATATTGAGTTTCATTCACTACTAACCTAATTAAAATGTTTATGCATTTTTACTAAAACTACACCCAGAAATTGTTATTACAACAATTATGTTTCCAACCTAAACTTTACAATTCTGTTCATGTGCTGTGTTAATCTTACCTAAATTGTCTTTGATTATACAGCTAGGTTTGTTACATGAGATAGCAATATATGGTCCCTTAACATACCTGTCGAGTTTTGATCGATTCTCCCCTGCTAACAAGCCTAAATCTCTAGCTCTTATTATGTCGATGGTTTTCTTTCTATCATACTGTTCCTTTGTATTTTTTTGCTTGTTTTACGTATTGTTCCACTCCTTTTGCAATGACTTGTAGTCTGTACCTTAATTTTTTACTTTATTTTTTGATATATATTGGGTCCATCTCCTTTGTTAATTCCTTCCGAGGGTAGGTGAATTGTCTTTCCAAAAACAGGTTTGAACCGTGTGTAACAAAAGCTAAGATATCCATTTATTGTGCGATGAATTCTCTGTACTCTTTCTATCATTTGTGTATGATATGGTGTAGATAATTGCTGCAGTGTAAATAATAGATGTGTTACTCTTGAAAATTTCATTATTGTACTCACTTCCTAGATCAGTTCGTATTTGCTTCATTGGTCCATCTACTAGTAGAATATAATAGAATTTATTCACCATTATGGTACATAACATTGTACATAATATGGAAAGTCAATGGATAATATGTAATACAGTTTTATATATCTAAAGCTAAATATATGATCACATTGTGACTAGTTAAAATTTATTGTTAAAACTTAAAAATAATATATTTTAGTTATATAATAGAGTATTTAGTATATAAAAATAATATTATTAATATCACTTAAAATTAGTAGAAAGATGTATCTATTGTAGTTTAAAGAGCAATTACTGAAAAGTTCCCAAATCGTGATTTAAATAATCTACAACTTTATAGAAGGCATTAACAATTAAAAACCTTTTAACTTTAGACTTGAACGCTTTATATTCAGTTATTTTTTCAGCTTTATCGGTAATGCATTATATAAAATAATACAATTATAAAATGGAGAAGTTTTGAATAAACTAGTGTTGTGTGAAGGAATAAGTAGACATCCTTTGTGTCTTGTATTGTGTGTATGTTGGCTACCAACAGTTGAAAAGAATGAGAGATTTTTCTTTACAAATAATAGATTGTCTAAGATATATACCGAAGGAAAAGTTGGAATCTGATTATTTATAAATGTGCTCTTGCATGATTCTCTACTTTTCAGGTTAAAGATAAGTCTTAAAATACGCTTTTGAGAAACAAAGATTCTATGTGTTTTTGCTGCCTTACCCCAGATAAGAACACCATAAGCAATGAATGAGTAAGCTAATCCATAGTAGATATTCATTAAACCTGATCGGTCAAGACAATCACGCAACTGTAAAATTACGTAAAATGCTTTATTTAATTGCTTGCAAACAAATTCATTATGGTCCGTCCATGATAAAGTGCTATCTAGATGAAAGCCTAAAAACTTAACTTTGTTTTGAAAAGGTATGGTTTGATGTGTGTTTAACTGATGGTGATTTGACCTTATATTGTAAAAGTTAATAATTGTAGTTTTTGAATTGTTTAGGACTAATCTGTTTCTATGACACCAAGAGGTTATTTAGTCTATGACTGCTTTAATTTTAATTTCCAAGTCATTAATATTAGAAGCAGACTGTTATAGTAGTATCATCTGCATACAAAACAGTTTGTCCATTTGCAATATGATTAGGCAAGTCATTGATAAATAGTACGAACAGCAATGGCCCTAATATAGATCCTTGTCCAACTCCAAGATCCACATTGATAACAGTAACTGAACTACTAGTTGATAAGTCTAGAATAGAATCAGAATTAAAACTAACAATGCTACTATCTAACTCTAAGTTGGTTCTACTAATTTCAGTAATTACACAGGAATTTTCAAAATAAGCATTTTTCTTTAACAAACAACTTCCAATAAAATTACACAATTCGTAGCTGCCTTTATCATTAAGATAACGTCTATTAGCATTGTATGACTTTTGATTTAAAATACAATTAATATCTGCTATCGCTATATGAGAATATATTCGCTTAAGCCTGTTTACTTCATTACACAATTTACTATTAATTGAAAATATATAATCATTATGTTTATTAGAGTTAGTCCCATAAGAATAAGGAACAGTCATAAACAGGACATTAACATTACTAATTACTTCACATACATTTCTAATATCTATATGACCGAATGAACACCCATTTAATATATTATTATGACCACCAATAATAACTATAAAATCATTTTTAGTAAGGTCTTTTGACAAATTTTTAATATCACACACAATCTCCTGGAATGTAGCATTTGGTTTAAACAAACATTGAAAATCAAACATTTTACCAAAATAATTTGAAAATACATTATACAGGTGTCTACCATAATTATCTGCTAAAATCAAAACCTTATGTTTTCCATTTCTGCTTATCTGAGAATGATTAGGAATAGGTATCTGTTTATTTTCACTTAGTTTAATTGTAATTTGACTCTTTTTTTCATTATTTGTAAGAGCTATCTTTGAATAATGTTTCTCTGGCTGATTTTCTAACATCTGTGTCCTCTTAAGTATCAGTTCGTCATTTGTTAAATTAATATGTGAGGTTTTAGTGTTATCTCTAAGTATTGTAGTCATTAATGTATTTAACTGCTTACTTAATTTATCAACTTGTTTTTGAAGGATTGATATTTTATCAGCTACTATAGCAACAACAATACTAGAAAACTCAGAGCTCTTTAGAAATTCACTAATTTCTGTACTAATAATCTTATTATTTAGCAGCTTATCTGTAGATGTTTGAACAAATGTAGTATCACTTTGAACCAGTTTTAAGTTATAATCCTCCTTATTTACAGTTTTGATAGTGTTCTTAGTATTTCCAATTATTAGCAAACATTTATCACAATTATATACCTTTCTACCATTTGTGTCTATTTTTAATGTCCCTTTTCTGTCACTACATGAAATGTGCACCCTACAATAGCACTTAACACATTGATAAACTTTTTTAACTGCTTTGGCACTACAATAAATACAAAATTCTGTGAGAGCTATTGCACTTGTGTTTTCATTGTCCACCATCTTGCTGGTTTACTAAGGCTCTAGCTATTAGAGTACTTTCTTTGTTTGACATTGGAATTATTGCAAGATACTTACATAGCACACATGCTGCATATTATTTTCTTTATTTGATTTTACAAATGGACATATTGTATCAATGGTAGTTATATCAAAACATTTTTGAGGTGTCGGTGTTATTACCATTTCTTTTTGTGCCTAATTTTGTTTTTATTGGTTTGACATTCTTGACGTTTGACTGTGTATTGTGCTGCATTTCCTGATATTCTTTTCAAATTGTACTGGGTCCTTAATTTTTTAACCCGAAGTTAATCGCACTATGAACACAACCTTCACACTTTCTGCATTTCCTTAAGAATTCTGTGAACCAAACAAATAGGTTTCTGTAATCCTTCCATATCCTTAATGTGACCTTCAACAACAATGTGTGTATTTTATGTTACGGTAGTTCAACTCGGTATACATATAGCAACCACTTTAGTAGGATGAAGTGCATAAGTGTGAAGATACCCTTCATATAGCAACCAGTGGCATACATTTAAGTTAGCAAAACCTTTTAGATATACTCGGTTCAGTGTTTCGTGTTGCTTTTGCTTTTTCGATTTCTGTGTAAACTTTTATGCAAGCAGGATTACAAACCGGGGAAGAAGACTTATAGGGCGGCTTGTTCTACTACAATTTGAGCAGGACAAACAAAGGTAGGTGTCTGTTTACTCTATAATTTTGTATTATTAGTTTTGAAATTTTGTTTTTTTTATTTAATTTTAACCAATGAAATTTTGTAAACTTACACATACATACTAGATTTATCTAAATAGATCAAGGATTTGTATCGTACTACTTACTACTATTCTTATTATTATAGATGGCCTGCTAAGTGAGCTACACGTTTTAGATGAAAGTGAAAAGTCCGATGACATTGAAAGTGAAACAGAAAACGTTCATAGTTCACACAGGACAGATTCCGAGCAATCAGACAGTTCTGATTTACCAGATTACAATTATTATTCTAACACGGTTCCAAAGTTTCTGGGAAAAGACAAGGTAACCGAATGGCTGAAACACCTACCAAAAATTACCGGCCGTACTAGAAGAATATAGTTTCCCATCTGCCAAGAGGAAAAGCCGTTGCCAGTAATGCCAGATCTCCCTTAGAATGTTGGGAACTATTCTTCCGAGAAGAGTCAATTCAGGAAGTAGTCACCTGCACAAATATTTATTTGGCACAAAAACGACAGCGCTTGCTCGGAAAAGAGATTGTCGTGACACGACCGTGCAAGAAATTCGGGCTCTTATAGGACTTCTGTATTTAGCTGACATAAAAAAGAGTCACCATATCAACCTGAATGAATTGTGGGCAAATGATACCAGCTCCTGGGTGTTTTCGAGCTACAATGTCGCAGCGATGATTTTATACCCTTCAGAGCACACTTCGGTTTAACAACATAGCAGATAAATATGAACGTAAAGCTATCGATAACTTAGCACCCATAAGGAAACAGTTTGATGATATTGTAAAACTTAGTAAGAACAATCATCAAGTAGGTGAATGTGTAACAATACACGAAATGTTGGACGTGTTTAGAGGACGCTGCAAATTCCGACAATACATTGCAAACAAGCCTGTGAAATATGGTATAAAAATGTATGCAATGGTTGACGCAAGAACATTATATACAGCAAATTTAGAAATATATGCTGGAAAGCAACCACCTGCCCCATTTTAAACACCGGCAGAAACGTAACGATGGACAATTACTTTACATCAATACCCTTGTCAAAGGATCTAAACCCATCAAACAACAATTGTCGGAACGTTGAGAGAAAATAAGCGAGAGTTACCTCCAGAATTTATAAACATAAAAGAACGTAAGTCGCAGAGCAGTATGTTTGCTCTTTCAGAAGGAACTTTGCTTATATAATATGTTCCAAGAAAAGGAAAGAACTGAAGAGGTTGAAACTGTTATTGCTGTAATTGAATCTCAGGTGGGCTCTTTATCAGTGGCATGTGTAAATAAAAATAGAATTTGAATACAAATTTAATGCTATAAACCATATAACGAGTACAAAAATAAGCTTCACACTAAAATATCAACGCGTATAAAAACACAAAGTACCTACAACACAGAATTGTGTCGTAGTCACACCAATTATTATAAAAACAGTTAATATGCTACTCTATCAACCAACGATGCCTGGACAGAGCCCTTTAGCATCTACCCTCGCACACGTCCATTCCCCGACTACCCCCCTCTCTGTACCCCACTTATTGTCTTCGAGTCTGGAGCCACCTCATAACTCCCTACTTAAATCGAAATCACATAATTTAGGTTTAAGTATCAGTAGAAACAAGAATACAATGATGTGTAATAATAATTGTGAGTAGAATAACCCCCACCAATCAAAATAAACAAAAAACATTAAAATATTATAGGCATCATGAATTCAACCATGATGTAAGAATAACAAGAGGAACAACGTAAAGCTCCTTCCTTTGAACGACAGGCGTGGCAGCTTTGTATGTCTTAAGATTGATCACGTTCTGCCGTGACAATTCGTTGCCCTGCGAGTTGCCAATTATATAAGAATTTGGCCCAGCCTGACGCAACACATAAAAAGGCCCCCTCATATAATAGAAAGAACTTTTTGATGCATTTATCCGCCGCAGCCGACATATAATGAGTTCTAGCTAGAACTTGTTTATATGCCGAAAATTCGGCATATAAACATTTGTATAACTTCCTAATTTGAAAGTGATTTCGCGCCAATAATTTAAAAGACGTGCACGTATTTCGGTCACTTCAGATAGTCGCGTCGGCGCTCGGAGATTGCGCAGACGCGGAGTGGGGAAAGAGTGGTGAATTTCCGACACGTCACGACTAGTCAGCCAGACGTCGAGCCTAGTGGTTATCTTTGTGCCTTTTATCTTGTCTTTTCTCTTTTAGGATGTAGGTTTCCTTTTGTCTTGTATCTATTACCGTTCCTCACCTGTATTCCTTACCGTTCCACTACAAGAAGAGAGATGTGCAATAGACGCGTTACGTCATACCTTTGCTCAAATTAATATTACATACAAACAATGTTTATGTTAATTATAAGGGAAAACAAAAGGTACTCACGTAAACAGTAGGACTTCTCACAGCATTACGCTATTATGGCGGCAGCTGGGCTTCGTTGAGCATTTCGGGCGTGGTGATCTTTCTGGGCCCCCGGTTGAATCCAAATTTAATTTAATTTGTCTTCTCTCTTCTTGTAGTGGAACGGTAAGGAATACAGGTGAGGAACGGTAATAGATACAAGACAAATGGAAACCTACATCCTAAAAGAGAAAAGACAAGATAAAAGGCACAAAGATAACCACTAGGCTCGACGTCTGGTTGACTAGTCCTGACGTGTCGGAAATTCACCACTTTCTCCCCACTCCGCGTTCTATCCCCCCACAGCCACGGCTATCGATACATTGGTAACCGGTAGGATAGGAATCTTCACTCTTTTCTCTGCCAGCTTATTATAAAAAGTCTCCAACACAGCACACACACCTGAGCCACTATCCACTAATGCCTCCACTCTTTCCGTTCCTACCAACATTGACACCGTTGGCGCAATTATTTCACGGTTTTCGGATTCGCTTTCAGAATCCGTTGAAATGGATTCCATATCCTTATCAAAGGAAGTTATATAATTTACGTTCAAATTAGGCGAGTCACCATTTTGATTGTTCGCATTATTTTGGTTTCTGAATGTCGGCTGCCTGTTTGATTCGTCACTACCCGTGTTATAGTTATCTTGACGCGGATTAATGTCTCGCAGCGGCGGTCTATTCATAGTTCGGGTTAACCCACCAGAATAAGTGTCGTCTGTTACGTTTTTTTCGTGGAAGCCACGTTGGGCGCCAAATTTATGCTATGTTGACTCGTAGCCGTGCGTAACACAAAGAAAATCAAAGAATGCCCGGGCTCAATCGGAGATTAGGGGGGGTTGTAGAAAGCAGACTGACATATGATGTATGCGGCGGTAAGGAGTTAGTAACAGTACCTGCAATAAAAGAAATTAGAATAGCAAATCTGCAATAAAAAAGAGTAGTCCTGCAAACCTGAAATAAAAAAAAAACATAGCAGCAATGCAAAAACTAAGTTATTCAGTACTTTGTAGAATGTAAATAAAACTGTTTAGATAAACTATATAATATAATCACGATAAAAGCATTACAAATATTTTTATCACAAAGTGAGGTAATATTGGGGAGTAGCAGAAACGTTTCCTCACACACCAATTAAACATAAATCAGACAACATGTTAACAAAAGATAAATAGGTAAGACACAATTGATATGAGTAGTTCAACAGATTTGATTTTTTTTTCTTTCTTTTTTTTTTCTTAATCGCAGGCAAGTCTATTGTAAAAGGTATCAGAACGACGAAGATATGGCAAAACAACGGATAGATATTTAAAGTAATAATAAGTAGGAAATAGTTCAACTTACAAAAAGTCCTTCAGGAACGCTTCCTTGCATTTGAAGTGTGGGATTCACGAAGTCCTGCACTAGCGAAGCACTTCACCCTTTACTGGGAGGGTGTTGATGGAACTTATCACATATTACCCTAATCACACCTACGTATTTCACTGGTGTTAGCAACAGACATTATCACGCGACGGAACTATGTAGCATTGATAAATTTCTTGTTACTTCTATTTCCTGAGGCAATAATTTCGAAATATGTTGTAGCACTAGTTTAATTTCAACTGGGACCAAATGTATATTATCTTCATAAACATCCAAAAAGCAGTGAGAAACTTCAACCATTACCTTTGTAAACCGGTAATCTGTTATATTTCGCAAATAACGAAATTTGCGCAAGCAAAGATCTGTTGTAGATTCTTTGGGGTTAGAAATTCAGAAACTACAGTATCAACTGTATTTGGATAATCCAAAGTATGAACTACTCTGATAAAAGAAAAGCCCCGCGAAACTAGATCGCACACCCAGTTCAAATAAAAAAAAGGACAACGCCACAAAAAAACACAATTAGTAAAGCAACTCGTATCACTAAAACCGTCCGTGTTCCGTAAACAAGCACGTTACATATCAAGCATACTTCCTTCGAATGCCATCATAACTACACTGCTACAGTTAATATATAACTTTTATTTCACAAGAAAAACAACTAAAAGCGTGTCGTAATTGTTGATGCACGATTCGAAATTGATTCCGCATTCCTTCTCACTATTTTCAAAGCAAACAGTACACAGTATTTTTAACATAATAAATATATAGGAACGAAGAACAAACTACAACTCTTATTTCAAAAGAAACTCAACTAAAAACACAATTAATATTTAGGAACCAAGAACAAAACTACAACTCCTCATCTGTTTAAAAGAACTCGTTGCCATTACAACCGCTTATCGTCTCTTATCTAAACTTGTATATCCACATAAGGAACAAAATTTATTTGAACGGCAAGACAAGAACGATGCAATCCACTCATTATCTACTAATTAATTACAGCGGTTTATCATATTCGATAAGTTGGAAAGTAATTTACGAATAATCATATTTAAAATTCGTTCCTTGCAATTTATTTATTAATTGAAAATCAATCCTCAATTAAACTATCTTTAATTAATACACACGAGTTAAATTGCATACACTTCTGAATTATTCTGAAGTATTTACTTTATACTAATAAATATAAAATATAGAAATAGTAATTGCAGAAAGGTATTTACAAATATCACTTAATTTTGTACAGTCCACTTCGCTCCACCAAAGAGCTATTCGAAATTCACCGCAAACATTTTACAAGTAGGGTCGTTAGTGAGGAACCAGACTAAGACAGGTTCCCGAAAGAAAGCAGTGGCTCTTTCGGTACTTAGATCGGCAGAGACTATAGGGGTCGGTATGGCAGTCTAAGACACACTACCGCGATGTGGAAGGCAACGGGAAACCACCACATTACCTCCCAAGTACACTGTGTACTTAAATTGTAATAAACATGATGTCATTCTCTGGGGTAAAAGATTCCGAAGTTAAAATAGTCCCCCATTCGGATCTCAGGGAAGGGAGTGTGGAATGTTAGAAGTATGAAGCAAGTAGGTAAGCTAGAGAACCTGAAACTCGAAATGGATAGGTTACATTAGACATGGTAGGAATTAGCGAAGTCTGCTGGCCAGAGGCGGGAGATTTTTGGAGTGGACACTTCAGGGTAATCCATACAGGAACAGAGGAAGGAAATTCAGTTGTGGGGATAGTTGTGCGAAAAAAGATAGGATACTATGTAGAAAAGAGTACTCATGGTTAGATTAGAATCTAAACCTGTAAACACAGTAATAATACAAGCATACATGCCCACCTCTAGCTACAGTAATGAAGAGGTAGAAGCAATCTACAAAGATATCAAATAAATAGTAAGATTACGTAAAAAGACATGAAAATTTAATAATTACGGGGGATTTTAATGCAGTGGAAGGTAAGGGTACTGAAGAAGCGGTAGTAGGTTTACTTGGTTTAGGCATGAGAAACGACAGGGGAAGTAGGCTAGGAGAATTTTGCGACAAGAACAACTTATTCAGCATGCTAGAAGACGATATACGTGGAAGATACCAGGAGATGGAGGAAGATATCAAATAGATTATATTCTTGTTAGACAACGGTTTAGGAATCAAGTAAAAGACTGTAGAAGCTACGTAGAAACAGATATGGACACTGACTACAACATTGTAATTATGAAGGCAGCACTTAAATTTAAAAATTAAAAAAAAAAGAAACGGACAAAGGCACTTTGACTTGGAGAAATTAAAAGATAAAGATATCCACGACGGATTTGAAAAAAAAGTCAAATGAATTGCTAAAAGATATCAGGAAAATTTTGTATTCTAAGGAAGTAGAAACAGAATGGAATAACATTAAATCTAGCTTAGACATGGCGGCCAGAGATATTCTGGGGTATACACAAAAAGAAAATAAGAAACCATGGATAACAAGGATATCCTGAATTTAACAGAGGAAAGGCGAAAATACAAAAATAGATCAGACTAAACAGGAAAACAGAGATACAAAGCCATAAAATGGGAAATTATTCGCAAATGCAGGAAAGCTAAAGAACAATGGATTGATGAAAAGTGCAAAGAGGTACAAACTAAGATGGAAATAGGAAAGACAGATAAAGCATATAAACTAATTAGTATGAATTTGAGGGATATAAAACCATATAGCAAAAATATAAGGGACGCGGAAGGAAACGTCATTATTGAAAATGTAGAGAAAGTGGGTAAATGCAACACCACCTATATAACAAAGTCTCACAGCTCCTTCGTGTTGTAGTCTCTACTAAGAGGCCTGTAAACCATTATTGCATATAAAGTGTTTGTGCGTTGTTTATCTGAATTTATTTTTGTAGTAACAACAAAAACAAAACGGTATCATGAACAGCTTAAACGTTCAAATACATAGAATGTATATAACACAGATACCAAACTACACAAAATAGGTGTATTATCAAAAATGCTAAATATCGCATTGTTGAATATTTTAATATCCTGTGACATACTAAGTACATTTTTATATGTATAAACAGATGAACCAAATTATCAAAACATTATGGTATACTTAAAAAATTGGAAACATTCTTATTGTAGCCCCAATCGTAAAAAAAGCAAGAACCGATTAACGTCTATACAGTGTGATTGATTTTACATGTCCTAGCAGATATCTCGGTTATTCGGGTAGATACAAAAAAAAAGGTAAAAGGGAAGAGTTACTTACACTAAGAGGTTATATTAACATTATTTAATCAAAAATACAATTGATGAAAAGACAAAAGAATAACATAAAAAACTTTAATTGTTTTTAAAGGTAAAGTATGTTTTTGGTTCAAAATTCTAAGAGCTTTAAGTTCTCTTTACATGATACCAAATTATGTGTTCACTACTTAAAAATTGAAGATACATGGAAGGTGTTAACAATCAATCTAGACAACTCTGGAAGTACAACAACTTTGGAATTTTAAGGGGCTGCCACACGGAAACAAATGGCAAACAAATCAAAGTCAAATAGCATATTAACATCGTTAATTGTATCACCTATTTTAATATTTCATCTAATAATTATACGAGGGCCATTTTTTTTCAACCTCCGATCGCTCCGTGCAGATGCTACGTGGGTAGCAGAAAGCGGGCATGCGCTGTAGGCGACTCTGCAACTCTGGCACTACACACTCCGCCATTGTTGACATTCAGACGTCAGTCGGAATTGTGCTACAGCCACGTAAACATGTCCGCTATTATTGATGCTCCCGCCAAGTGTTAAGTGCGAAGTGTGATTCGTTTTCTACAGGTTGAAGGCCATAGTGCTGCAGAAATCCATCGAAGAATGAGTCGTGTGTATGGGGAAAACTTCATGAGTGATGGTATTGTGCGTGAATGGTGTCGAAAGTTTAAAGATGGCCGTAATGATGTGCATGATGAAGGGAGCTAAGGGCACAAACCTGTCGTTTCAGATGACCTGGTTCAACGTGTTGACAGAATGGTTAAAGAAAACCGCAGATTCAACATTACTGCTTTGTCTACAGAATTTCCAGAAGTTTCAAGGGCTGTTTTGTACTCTATTGTTACTGAACGGTTAGGCTACAAAAAACTTTGTGCACGTTGGGTCCCAAAAATGCTGACGGACGGCCACAAAACTCGACGAATGGCGTCAGCGTTGGAGTTCCTTGAGCATTATCATGATGAAGGAGAAACTTTTTGAAATCAATCGTGACTGGGGATGAAACCTGGATTCAATACGACACACCGGAAACAAAACAACAATCATAACAATGGATGCATTCAACTTCACCAAACAAACCAAAAAAATTCAAACAAACCTTCAACAACAGAAAGACCACGGCTACTGTGTTTTGGGACCAACTAGGTGTGTTGCTTGTGGAGTTTATGGAGCCCAGAACCACAATCACTGCAGCTGTTTATTGTGAATCTTTACGACGGTTGTGTATAGCCATTCAGAACAAACGAAGAGGAAAGCTGACCGCTGGAGTTGTTCTGATCCACGAGAATGCTCGTCCACACACTGCTGGAGCAACTCAATGGCTTCTCGAACAATTTGGATGGGACATTTTCGATCGTCTGCCATACAGTCCTGACTTAGCACCAAGCGATTTTCATCTTAATCCTGACCTGAAGACGTGGCTTGGTGGGAAGCGCTTTCAAACCAATGAGGACCTTCAAACCAATGTCAAGGACTACTTGAATTCATTGGCGGCAACTTTCTTTGAACAGGGTATTGAATAGCTTGTCCACAGATATGACAAATGTCTTAATCTCTTCGGTGATTATGTCTAAAAGTAACCGTAAGTGTACCAATCTTTTGGTAATAAAATTATTGTTTTATATGAACTTGTCTTTTATTTATAGACTATCGGAGGTTGAAAAAAAATGGCCCTCGTAATTGACCTAAATATCGTTTTTTTTATTTGTGTAATTATTTTGTTGCATTTTTGAAACACTAATCAAAAAACGAAATAAACCTTGACGTTGAGGACTATAAATGTTAATATGTTATTTGACTTTGATTAGTTTTGTCATTTGTTTCCCTATGGCAGCCGCTTCAATTTCAACGTTGTTGTACTTTCCAGAGTTGTCTAGATTGATTCTTAAAACCTTCTTGTAACTTCAATTTTTAAGTAGTTAACACACAATTTGGTATCATAGTAGAGAATTTAAAGCTCTTTCAGAATTTTGAACAAAAAAAACTACCATTTAAAAAATTAAAGATTTTTTATGTTGCTCTTTTGTTTTTCATCAATGGTTTTTTGATTAAATATTGTTAATGACCTCTTAGTGTAAACTAACTCATCCCTATCACCATTATTGTATCTTCCTTAATAACAAAGATATCTTCGGAGACATGTAAAATCAATCACACTGCATAGATAAATGAAAAAGTAGAGAAGCCTATAGAAACACTGGTCATCATAGCCTCTTAAGCGCTTCTTACAAAGCATTTACTAGGTTTTTTGATACATTTTTCACGTTTTCAGTTTTTGCTTTAGGTTTATTGGTGTTTAAAGTTTTTTGTTTTTTGCTTTAGATTTGTTGGTAATAACTTCTTTGTTTTTTGCTTTAGGTCTATTGGTAAGCGTTTCAAGTTTTCTGTTTTAAGTTTGTTAGTAAATGTCGCAAGGTTTCTGCTTTTTGCTTTAGTGGCTTTAGTTTTAGAATTTTCTATTGCAGTATTATTTGTAACTTTATAAAAGTTATTAAGTATAATATTTACAGTAATAAAAATTATTTTTTTCCGCAACATAGGATATGAATGCTTAAAACATTCATTTTCTACAGCTACGTCGAGGTAGTTAAGAAGTTTTTTTTAAATTACTGCAACAGCAGTTAACCTTTGATTTTTTAGTTTCAAGAAAAGTTCACTTGTTAGAAGTTGTTGGAAAATTATAAAACTGTACATTACGACCAACAAGGAATCCCTCCGTGGAAAGCATAAACCACCTCTATCTTTCTATTAACCTATGCGACAGGTTACTAGTCATTTCTTTGTCTAAGGTCAAAAATTCTTTACAATCATCGCACTTTAATTTTTTTGTAATAGAATA
This sequence comes from Platerodrilus igneus, assembly GCA_036346225.1. Lineage (NCBI taxonomy): Eukaryota > Metazoa > Arthropoda > Insecta > Coleoptera > Lycidae > Platerodrilus > Platerodrilus igneus. The sequence continues at coordinate 1,064,042 of JARFIW010001116.1, forward strand.
GCAGCAATAACCAATTATATAAGTTAGAACAGGCAAATTTGGTTCAATGGCTTTCAAATCACTATCTGAAACGCAAATATATTCAAAATGCTGTGAGTTGTCTTCATCATGCTTAAAGTTGAAATTAGTATCTTCGTCTTCATCGTCTAACCTATTTATTATTATTTGACTATTAGACTTTAATGATAGATCGAGCATGCTCAATAGTCTTAATTTTTTCTCAGACTCAAATATGTCTTAATGACACATGATACTGAGACCCTGACAGTTGTCTGTAGCAACCAAATCTGTCCTCTAGAGCATCGGTCTGAATTTTTCCTGTTAGTAAATATGTCATTTTCAATTCATTAATGCAATAATCGGTCATTTGCAATAAGATATAAGTAGTGTACTTTAAGGCACTGTGTTTCTTCTATGAGTTCCCCTTTATATCCAGAAATTCCCATTTGTCCAACCAGAGCAAGAATTTATTTAAAAATTTATACTTTTCATCAGATGATCGTTGGCTAATGGCTTTTGCATTTCGTTTTTTAGTCTTAAACCTTTTAATGGTGTTTTAACATTGACAACGTTCCACCACGTTCGTATTATATTTATGAATTTTGCAGTATCTTCATAATTTTCGATGTTATTTGCGGGACCTAACTCAAGTGAGCCATTCTCGACATTTTCATTAAAAATTTGAATGACTAGTTTAACGTTTTGTCTTTCAATTGTTGAAGGCCACAATGCTTTAAGGCTCAGTTCATAGCCGAATTTTAATAATTTTTTACTTTCGTAGTTATATAACTCTCCGACTGATACAAAGGAAGCAAAGCATAATACTTCAACGTCGTCAAAGTCAGGAAACAAAATGTTAAGCCAGAGTTTTTCAAATTTAATCAATTATTACGAATGCACTTAAAACTGTGTATGGCGTCTTTTACAAAAACAATGGTCGGCTACTATCTGCCGGATTTGGATACACTATGCTATTTTGGGGAGGATTTGCAAAACTAGAAATTGCATTGCCATTAATCTTATTGTTGTCTGAAACAACTGCAACAACTTTGAGGTCGACATTTTCTAATACCAACAACACAGCTTTTATTATGTCAAATAAGTTGCAAGCCTTCATTTTATAAACCGATAAAATGTGAACTACATCTTTAAATCCTGATGACAAGCTGTGGATCATAAACACATGCGCTGTTGTGGCAACATTTACATCATCATAGGCTATACCTACTAAATTGCCACCTTTATAATCTACATAGGGCTTGATATGAATTTCGTCGAGTATTAAGGTGACATAGCATTCGTGAGATTGTAACAAACTTTGCTTTTCTTTAATATATTTCATAAAGTGTGAACTGTTTGGATCAACATTTACATTAGAGCATATATTTCTAATAGTGTTCGGATGTGGCAAAATAACTATTCCAGAGTTCCTCAAAAACCTGTATGCGTGAGGAGAAATAAAAAGTGAAATAGAAGATATTATTATAACCTCAGAATCAAAACAATGACGTTCTTTAGGTTCGACACACAACTGAATTTGTGTTTACAAAAATTGAATGGTTTTTTCTTTATAGCTGTCAATGTGCAACAGATTAATTAAATTCAAAATAGTATCTGCTACTAGCTTATTATTTTCTTCATCTGTTACAAATTGCTCCGAAACTTTAATAACTTCGTCTAGTTCCATGACACTGTAAACCAACTCGGGAACACCATTAATTTTGATTTGTACACCTTTGAAGAAAGACACAATAACTTTCAAATGATTATTAACCACAATATACAAAATATTGTGTGGCGTGTTCTGAGAGTGTATGTAACAGAAAATTGCACAGCTCGATTTCCGAATAATACTCCAATCTTCGGTCATACTAACAAAGTTTCATTTTTCTTTAAGTTCTTCAAAACTTGTAAAAGTATATTTCTCGTTATGATCTGTTGCAGTTCTTTTACTTTCGTCTATTGCAAATTGTAAAGCTTCGGATTCTAATCTTCTCAGACGGAGAATCTCTTGGTGGACCACTTAATTTATTTAAATAGGAAGGACAATTTGGCAGTAAACTGAGGACGGCTCTATCGTTCAATCTGGGCTTATTTAAAGGCGCTGACAATGATTGACCTGTTTTCCAATCTATAGCTGTACTATTGTTTGTAATATCACTCGTGATGAAATGTTTGTGACAAACCTGCAATTCAAATAATACCCGTCAATATGGTGTATTATAATATGAAACTGTAGTATGCTTTTAACGAATTCAGTTCATTTTATTACACGAATTACATCAAAATTGAATTGCCACGTTTGCATGTACCTTGTATTAAAACTACATCAAACAGCAATAACAAAAATTATTTAAAATGAATAACAAACACTCCGTAAGCAATTTTATGCGCTGCATGTACACCATTGAATGTTTAGAAACCTTGAAATTTTTCCTGTGAATAACCACTTATTTTGTAATTCAATATCTTTAGGAAATTTAAAAGTATGCACTTTCTCGTCTCTACTCCTATAATTACTGGAACAACCTGGAGCACGACACTTATTTATCATTTTCAACATTACACATAAAAGCAATTCACAATATACAGAAAGATCAACACCAAACCTAATCAAACAATAATATAAACAAGTTCCTACTACTTTGACTTCGCAATGCAAACTGAGCATCTCTGTAATTCAATGGCCTGCAGTGGGTGACGTTACTTACACGTTTGAATGCAGTTGTGAGGCTTTGTTATATAGGTGGTGTTGGTAAATTTGTAACGTGCAATTTTTAATAATTTAAACTTTTACGCTATCCTCTACTCATAAATAAATTTCTACAAATCACTTGTTATAATCTCGCTATATTATATTACGCTCCTGTCGACTAGCGTACTTGAAAAACATCAGTTTGCATAGCTGGTTGCATAAAGTTGGATTTACATTAATAAATAAATAATTATTCGTCGTATAAATTTCGTCCTTAGGCTATTTATCGCGGCCGAGATAACAAGCGCGCAGGTGATGGACAACAACGAGGATAGATATCGACAGATTAGCGTGGTGGTTAGTTGTGCTTTGTTCGGATATAAATTACGAGTTTAGTTTTTGCTCTTCGCTCTTAGATATTATTTACGTGGATAATACGGTGTCCTGTTTGCTTTACTAAATGTAGTGAGTGTGTGTTTTGGTTCCGATATTACGTTCAAGACGCTGTTTCCTTGTTGCTTTACTGATTGTGTTTTGAGTTCTAGTCTGTCTTTTGTTACTATATGTAAATTTCGTTCCTTATGAGAATTATTCGTAACTTGCTTTCCAACTTAGTTAAAATTATAAACCGCTTATAATTGATTATAAAGTGCATCGTATTATAATTTGTACCTTATGTGGATATACGAGTCTAAATATAAAAAGATAAGAAGTGTAGTTCTGATTACTTTGGAAAGAGGTATGCTTTTGTCGGTAACTTGTGATATTATGAAGTGCGCTTGTAATAACCACGAGCGGTTATGACCAGATGCGTGGTCGGTTTTTTTTTGTTCTTGGTTTCCGGTATATTAAGTACTTTGAGTGAGACGCATTGCTTGGCTGATTGTGTCTCTAGTTGTTTTTCGTGTACAATAAAAAGTTTACTGTTTACTTTTGCTTTGAAGAGAGTGTGGAAAAACGCGATGTTGTTTGTTGGAGCCAAGCTCGTTTTTCACTAAATAAACTGTGATAAAATACGAAGAACAGGTGACGGACTTGCTTAGTGTTTGCACGTGTTAGACTAATAGTGTTTCTGTTGATTTATCTTTTTATAATGGAACTGTTGGTGCAAACTTCGTTATTCAGAGGCATTGGATTTTTCTTTGTTGCTATAGGTAGCAAATGAAACATCTCGCGTTGCTGTTAGTTTAATGCAAGAACTTATCAGAGGACATGCATTACATCGTGCCTTGCAAGCCCGTGATTCTAAATGCTAAATTTTTACTACAATTTTTGTGATTAGTGTAAAGTGTAAGAAGTTCCATCAGCACCCTTACAATCAAGGGTGAAGTGCTTTGTTAGTGCCGAACATCGTACATCCCACACTTCCATTGCAAGGAAGCGTTACTGCAGGACTCTCTGTAAGTGCACTATTTTCTACTTGTTAATACTATAAATATCTACCCGTTGCTTTACTATATCTTTGTGTTTCTGATACCTTTTACAATAGACTTGCATGCTATTAAGAAACAAAAAAAAATATCACTACTACTAAATTACTCATACCAATTGTGTCTTACCTATTTATTTACTGAATTACTCATATCAATTGTCTTACCTATTTATTTACTGAATTACTCATCAATTGTGCTTATCTATTTATCTTTTGTTAAAAATATTTTTGTCTAATTAATGTTGAATTGGTGTGTGAGGAAACGTTTCTGCTACTCCCCAATATTACCTCACTTTGTATTAAAAGTTTTTGTACTGCTATTACCGTTGTCATATTATATAGATTATTCAAACGTTTTACCTTCTTTTACATTCTTTTTTTTTCAGGTTTACTTAACTATTTTTATTGCAGGTTGGCTATTCTAATTCTTTTTTTTTTAGGTATTGTTACTAACTCCTTATAGCCCCGTACGTTATATGTTGGTCTGCTTTCTACAACCCCCCCTACTCTCCGATTGAGCCCGGTCACTTTCTTCTTTTTCTCTTTGCTTTTCTTTTTGTTACGCACGGCTACAAGCCAATGTAACATAACTTTGGTGCCCAACGCGCCTGTCACTAGAGAAATACGTAACAGATGGCAAGAATGTATAGGGAATTTATATGCAGGGGAGAAACTAACAACGTTAGAACAGGAATCAGACATTGAAAATGATGACTTGGAATATCCTATACTTAGAGATGAGTTTGAATTAGCATTAAAGGGTCTGAAAAATGGTAAGGCGCCGGGTACAGATAAGGTGCAAGCAAAAACTCTAAAAGCCGCTGGACAAGCAGTAACAGAACGTATTTTCCAACTTGTAAGCTACATGTATGAGACAGGCAAGATACCCAAAGATTTCAAACGTAACATCATAGTAACTAAAGTACTAGTATGCCACGAAGGGGAAAATAATACAAAAACAATAATACCAATAGGTAACGAGAACTTACAAGAGGTTAAGGATTTCTGCTATCTAGGAAGTCAAATAACGCAAAATGGGAAAAGCACAAAATATATAAAACGAAGATTAGCACAAGGTCGTGTAACATTTAACAAGAAAAAGCAACTACTGCGTTCAAAGACAACAAACATAGAAACAAAGAAAAGCTTGCTTAAAACATATGTGTGGTGCACAGTATTGTACGAAAGATGGTTTTTCCACATAAAACTTTCTTGCATCGGTCATAATAAAAGAAAATTGTAAACTAATATACTTCTTCCAAATATGATACCATCGCTGGGGTGCTGGATATCCTTTACAAGTAGCGAATTTACCTATTTCCTAAATAATCGAAATAAAAATTAACGTAAACTTAACTCTATTAACATAAAATTATTATAGTACAAATAAAAATATACTTTCCTAAAAACAAATTTTTATACTCTAATCTAGCCAGGTATTGGTAAAATAAATTCTAAAGAAAAAACATTACATCTAAGCCAACAACAAAACTATTCGCCGCTCCAAATTTTTTCTGCTTTCCTATTTAAATAGGACTAAGGAATTACAAAATAATAAATAACATGGTTTAAATCTGATACATTAGCACTTACCCTGAAAGATTTTTCTCTATCAAAATCGAGTGGCACCAAACCGTCTGTTACAGAAATTCTTTTGATGTTATTTTTATACGGAAGGCAGATTTCTCGCATAAACTGCCCTTGCTTTGATCCAAATAAAATTCTAAACTGATCCACTTCTTTCAAATAAGATACCATTACTGGGGAAGCTGGATATCCTTACAAGTAGGCGACTTTACCTATCTCCTAAATAAATTGATAGAAAATTCAACCTAAACTTAAACTAACAAAATTATTTCAGCACAAATAAAAATATACTTTCCTAAAACAAATTCTTATCCTCAAGCCTGCCAGGTATCGGTAAAATAAATCCTAAAGAAAAAACATTAAATCTAAGCTATCAGCAAAACTATTCGCCACTCTAAATTTTTTCTGCTTTCCTATTTAATTATAAGACATTCGTAAATTGCAAATTATTGGAATGTTGATCATAAAAACAAAAACCAGTTAAAAAATACCAACTTTATGTTATATTACTGTCCTTTCTCAATACTTAACACTATATATTTCTTAATATCTTAAACTAATAACATTATCCATAAATTTAATCATCATTCGTTCTGCTACTAAATCATTAATCAATCAATAAAAAGTAATCACTGTGATGTTCAATTAATGTCCTACCTCGTAAAATACCAACCATATTTACGTTCACACTCACATATAAATTATACCGAATCATAAACAAGTGTATAATATTACTTACAGTTGATTCACTTATTTTTAGGTTCAGAATGTCCAGGCCACGCCAGCTTCCATTTTGTTAATAATATAATTCGTTTTTCATATCCGATAGAATTTAAAAAAACAGCCCAAAAACTTTCGCTTCCATTAATATCTAATTCTACCGCATAAATATCTGTAGAAGAACAACACATCACTCAAAAAGTCCTGAAGCTAACTACTAAAAAAACATTTATTTACGAAATTGTACTTCATTCTTCAAAATAGTCTCCTTCAAGAGTGATACATTCATTCCAACACCTCTCATTTTCATGTCTTTTCTGTAGAAGGCATTGTTGTGACTACAATTTCAACATTTGGTACACATCTTTCCCTGGGGCATTTTTTTGAGGTCTGCGAAGAGGTGTAGTTGCTGGGAACAAAATCTGGAGAACATGGTGGATGGGAAAGCAATTCGAACTTGAATTCATGCAATTTTGCCATCGGCATAGCGACTTGTGACATTGTGCATTTTCTGAAGGAGCACTTTTTCATTTATGTTTGGGGCAGTGTTTTAGCAATTGAGGAATATAATATCTTGCGCATACTAAAATATGACGACCAAAAGCTTACCGGCTGACATTTGCATTTTTGGTTGCTTCGGATGGCCGTTGTCGGCTGCCGTTCACTCAGCTAACTGACGATATAATTCAGAAATGTAGTGGTGGATTTATGTTTCATTCACTGTCATATGCCGATGCAAAAATCCTTTTTATTGGGTTAAATGGCTCCAAATAGCAGTCTAAATCATTGAGTGTTGCTGTTTTTGATACACTGTGAGCAAATGCGGCACCCACTTGGAACACAGCGTTCTCATGGACAAATGTTTGTGCCCAAATAGTGTATACACTGCCTTCTGATACCTTTAAGGTGTCATATATGTCATGCAGCTTCACTATGATTTTCCAATATGATTTGTGTACTTTTTTGTTTACTAACTGCGAAATTTATGCAATCAGAGCAGAGCGATCAGAGTTTGGGTGTTTATACAACCATATTTAAACTCAGTAAACCAGTGTTCGACAGTTGCTTTCGATGGAGCAGTCACCATCACACTTATCAAGCCATTGCTTTGTTGTACGGTATTTTTCCATTAAAAGTGTGTTTAATTAACACCCAAATTTGTTTTCATTGTTTTGAAAATGGCAAAAGCAGTATCAGTGAAACAATTGTTACTTGTAAGCTAATGCTCGGATTGTCATGAAACTTTGATGCATATCGTCTGAAGGTTGGTACTTTCTAAAAATATGGATTTTTCACTAGTGGTGTAATCTATGAAGCAACCTGTAAACTTATCAAGTGATTTAATATCTAGCTTCAACAGGCTCAGGAATAAATATTAACGATTGCCAAAACTACATTTAATTTCAAAATTAGTGGCAATAATAAATACTTTACAATAAATGAATTTCAACTTAATTTATACGTAATTATTAAATCGTTATGTACAAGTTTTGAATATCAAGTAAATTGTATGTTTTTGTTTTATTATGTAATTGGCATCGACTTTCAATATAACTCCTTTTCATAATTTTTAAAATATATCTATTGCTTAATATAATGTGATCATATAAAAATATCTTGTGTGCAATTCAAATAAAAAGTAGCTTGCCGCTTTCTACAGATTGCCTGAGCTCCGCTATAACTTCACACGGGCAAATTCTGTTTCAAGCGACAAAGTATCACTTTCCGCTCTTAATACACAAATAGCTACTGCCAGTTAAATAAAGAAATATTTTAGACAAATTCTGAAAGTATGTAGCATACATAACAGCGAAATAAAACCTGCATATGGTTGTTCTAAACTATCAAAAATTTATCAGTTAACAGTGGCAAAGAATTAGAAAACGTTCAGCATAAAAAAATTTAATAGATTTATTTCAAAAAAGAAAAGTATATTTTAGAGAAAAAGTTGAAAATGGTTCCAGAGCAAAAAAAATTGAAACTTTAAATACAGCTGATTTTCATAAAATTTAATTCAGCTTTCTGAAATTATCAACAAAATTTAGCGGTGAAATTAGTAAAAGTTATTCCAGTGGAAAATATGGGAGAGGGAATAAAATTTTATTGCTATTAGCAAATGCATTTTAGAATATTCAAATATATACTCTATCCAAAGGTAACAAAAATACGGCAATTTTTTCTCATATGTTTTACTATAAACATTAAAAAATATTAAAGTGCATCCAAAGATACCAATATTGCACTAAAATTTAGTGTTTTTCATTAGAAACCTTTACACTCCCGTGGTCTAATACTTTTCAAATAAATATCACCAAACAATTTTTCTAATAGTACTTCCAGAGCTGGACGATCTAGAAGAACGTACTGTTCTGTAAGCTTATGAGATTTTTACTTAAAACAAATCATCTTACAAATTAATATGCCAAACACCTGTTGTGAAAATAAACACGAAGCTAGCAACTATTGATCCTCGATAACTTAAGTCAATATATTACAAAAACATAAAAATATCCACTAAATGTTACAATATATGTTTCTTATGAAAAACTTAATGCTAAACACATAAAATTGAGTTAACAATATTCTAAAACATGCGAATTCAGAGAAATATTATGAATTATTTCAAGTAAAGTTGCAATGTCCTCAAAGGTTTGTAAAGTAGGAGCCCCAAGTAATCGAACTTCGGTTTTCCCAAATGTTACTCTATAGCCTGTAACCCCTCGTAAAAATTTGACACATCGTTCAGGCTCTTCTTTATTAGTAAATATTACTTCTGTAATTGTTTCTTGCGGGGAAACTATAATGCGAATCTTCCAATTTTTAGAAGGCAGTTTTACAGCTTTTAACGAACGCACTAATTTATTGAAGTCAACGTCACTCACTTTTGCAGATTTATACTTGGCATCACATTCAACTAATACATACTTAGATGTTGAAAGCGCTTTTGGTTTTGTTTTTTCCGATTTTAAAGCAATCGAATTGTTCAACTTGATTTTTGTTTTATTATTATCAGGGGTACTGTTTTTCTGTACAAATTTAGTGCCTCTGCTATTTGTATTACTTTTTTGCGATGTTGGTTTTTTACTAACAGGAATTTGTGTTGCAGGTGTGGATGGTGCATCTGGCGGTTTTGGTTGTATTTGCACCCAACGTGGATCAGGTTTGCTCAATATTGCGAGTGATTGGTTAGACACATCATTTACATTAATTACACCATTCTGTGAATTTGTAGTGAGAATTACGGGCATACAGAGCACTTTACCATAAAGTTTTGATGGGTCGCCATCTGTGCTTTTCCAGTTTGAGCTTAAAATTGTAATTGGCTGTGTCACAACGCCTGCAGTAGATGACGTAGTTGTCTTAGGAGCCTCTTTTGATTTTAAAATAGGATCCGATCGTGGTTTTTTTTCTTTAATTTTGGAAGTGGTGGTGGGGGTGGTGGTTGCTGGTTTTTGAACATTATTTTTGTAGTTGTGTACTTGAGGGGGATTATACATGGGAAGAAATGAATGAACAATATCATCACCAAGCTGTATATCTAATGGATCTACAGTTGAATGTATTTCTACCTTCACATCATCATCAACACTGCTTAGAACACTTTCCTTTATTCGGGGTTTAAAAACCTTTGGCTTCCCATCACTTGAAATTTTTATCTCACTAGAAGATTTAATTACTTTAGGAGGTTTGATAGGCGTACTTGTTGAAAATTCGCTATCTGATTGATAGTTTGAATCATCTGTATCTTGTTCATCTATCAAGTTATAATTGGCTGGAACTACATAATCTGAAAAAAACTTAGAATTTGGTTTTCTTTGACGTTTGCTCGGTAATACATCTCCATTAAACCTTTTTTCTTCAGTTATACTTTCATAATACACAAACTTCTTAAATGAATTTGGTTTTCGGCCAACTTTTGCTTTGGGTTTATCTAACTTAACTTCCTGGGGTATATCTGGTGGTTTAGACTCGGGCAGCTTTTCATGTTTCCTTTTTCTTCCTCTTTTAGCTCCTGGTAGAGGTTGTTTCGGTTTCTTAAGCAAGACATCTAAAAATAATAAATTATGAACAATTAACAAAAAACGTATCATATTTCAGAACCTGATATTTCAAAATTCAGAACTGAAAAGTCATACAATACCAAATTTCACCTTTTTCTAAGACCGAATAGTTTGTGAAAGTTTGAAATATATAAAATGAAACTGAAGACACAACCATTGTCTTAGAGAAACTATCTCAAGTTTCAAAACTAAATAAATATTACAACATGGAGTTTTCAATTTTTTCTATAGTTTACTTTTGTATAATGGCAACTTATACAAATAACAAAATTAAAATAATTGTTGTAATTTATGTTTAAAGCAAAACTTAAAGTTCAACGATTCATTAATAAATAAATGACTTCTATCTTTTACATTTCCAAATGTTTTAAAAACTACTGTTTGTAGGATAAACTCGCTAGATATATATTTTGTTTTAAGACTGCTATTATGTTATAATTAGAACACTTCCGGTCATTAAAAAAAACAATCAAACACCGCACAGATAGATGTTCTTGGCTTCAGGTCTCGTAGCTTAATAACGTCCTTTCACACACTCCGCACCTGCGCTGTTAAGTAAATAAATTAGTGGAATTTGAGTAATATATTTTATTAGAACACCAGTACATAGAAAATAAACTGTTTTCATTTACATGACATTACCCGATTGTTTTTACGACTGCTGCATCTGCCTACTACGCCACATACGTTACCTTTTTCAAGAGCATGGCAGGATTGCCAATTCTATTAATATTAACACCCTCCCTCAAGCCTGGCATTCTACAAGAAACTATTATTATTAAGATAATCCTAACATTTTAATAAAATTCGAGAACTTCACCTGACCCAATGATTTTGTAAAAATGTCTGCTAATTGTTCGTTTGTACAAATATAATTAACCTGTATAGTGCCCTTAATAATTAAGTCAAACACAAAATGCAATTTAACATCTATATGTTTACATCTTTTATTATTTTCAAAATTCTGCAAAAGTTTAATTGCACTTTGGTTATCTTCGTACAATATAATAACAATACATTGTTTTTTTGAACTCCAAGATACTAGATTATCAAATAATTTGAAACAGTAACCACTAACTGATTTTCGATCTTCAATATCATTAGCCCAATCTGAATCCGAATAACCTACCAGACCAGTATTGGAATAGTAAAAACGTAACTTATAATTAATTGTAGACTATAAATACTTTAAAACTCGCAAAAGATGTTTAAAGTGTTCATCAGTCGCACAATCTTGAAAATGACCAAAATAACTAATACTAAAACAAATATCCGGCCCAGTACCCATCATTATATACATTAAACATCCCAGCAATTCTTTGTAAGGTAATTTCGTATTTAATTTATAATCACAATTTCTTTGCAAATTTAAATTTTTCTCCATTGGAGTATTAACACGTTTGCAGTTTTCTATATTGAATCTTTTAACCAAATTCTCAATTGAATGCATTTGATCAATAGTGATGACATGATTATCTAAGTCTTGTAAAATCCTCAAACCTAAAAAATTATTTACATTATCTAATGACCTTATTTTAAAAGTTTGACATAATTTTGACTTAAGCAAGTGTGAAAATTCAGTACTATTACTCGATATTAAAATATCATCCACGTACAGGAGTAAATAACATCTCACATTTTCATCAACAAAACTATATAAGCAGTAATCTGATTTTGAACGAATAAAACCCAAACTAGACATAAAATCATTAATTGTTTGGTTCCATATTTTAGGTGCTTCTTTGAGACCATACATTGCTCTTTTTAATAGGCAAACTTTAGTTTTGTCAGTACATTTAACCTCCAACCCCTCTGGTATTTTCACGAAAACAGTTTGCTTAAGACAACCATTTAAAAAAGCATTCTTAACATCTAATTGCTCTAATGCTAAATTGTAATAATTACTAACTGATAACAAAATTCTTAATGTTGAAAGTTTGGCAACTGGAGCATGCAACTTAGAAATGTCAACAAAATTATTTTGTTCAAAACCTCTTACTACCAACCTTGCTTTATAAAGTTGTTGTCCATTTCCATCTTCTTTAATACGAAATACCCAGCGATTTGTCAATACTTCTGAATTGCCTGGATTTTCAACTAACTGCCAAGTCTTATTTTCCTTCAATGCTTCTAGCTCGTTCATTATCGCCTGTTCCCATAAATTCCATGCTTTAGATGCTTTTGCTTCAGCATAGGACTTTGGTATATCTGTAAACTCACTCAATAATGCTAAACAACTTATGTCGACCTCATAATCATTAAATCTGGATGGTAATTTTCTATTACGTTTTGGTCTTTCAGAATCATTTTTAACTTCCTGATCAGTCACACCATTTTCAACATCATAATCGCTCTCATAAATATCTTGGCTTATGCTATTTATGGTATGTTTTAATTTATTTTCATCTGGCTTGATTATATTAAAATTGCATTCATCAAATACTACATTCCTGCTGTGAATTAGTTTATTTTCATCTTCTTGCCATAAGCGATAACCATTTTCAGCATAACCAATAAATCTGCATTTCACGCTTTTATCATCTAGCTTATTCCTCAATGAATCTGGTACACGAGCATAAGCTGTGCACCCAAAAGTTTTCATGTTTGAAACATTTGGCTTTCTACCTAGCCATAATTCATAGGGAGTTTTATCATAAACAAAACACGATTGTGTTCTATTAGTTATGTATGCCGCAGTAAATACCGCATCTTCCCAGAAAGTTCTGTCAATGCCCGATTGCATGATCATTGATCTTGCTTTGTCTAATAATGTTTGGTTCATCCTTTCGGCAACACCATTCAACTGTGGAGTATATGGTGGAGTGTAACAAATTTCAATTCCTTTTTCAGTACAAAATGTTTGTAGTAATTTTGAACAATATTCGCCACCATTGTCACATTTTAATCTTGATAGTTTCTTGTCACAAAGTGCAGATACCTTTGCTTGATAATCCTTAAAACAGTTTAAAACTTCACCTTTGCTTTTAATTACATAGATCATTACAAATCGAGAATAATCATCTACAAAGGTAAGAAAATAGCGATTTTCATTATGTGACAGTGGTGTAATTGGCCCACACACGTCGGTATGAACCAATTCTAACTCTACGGGACCGTGTCTTTTTGGAATAATACGGCAAACATTTTTGCTTAGATTTCACACAAACTTCACAGATTTCTTTACTTTTCTTATCAGTAAAATTTAACCCATCAACTAAATTTAAAGTATTAATTTTTACCAACGAATTATAGTTCAAATGACCGTAACGTTTATGCCAAAGTTCAATATCAGGTTTCATAGCTAAATTTGCACTTTCTGTTTTATCAGCCACATAAAACGCCAACTTGTATAGATTATTTACACGTTTACCTAAGGCATAAACCATTTTACGTTTTCCAATCGACACATTACCGTTACAATAAACAATCTTGTAACTGGCTTTTTCTATAGTTGAAACTGACAACAAGTTCACTCTTAAACCAGGAACACACATTACATTTTCCAAAGTAACTGGTATTTTCTTATTTTCAACAAGTGATATAACATTTATATCACCCACACAGGTTGCAGTCATAGACTTACCCTGAGCAGCTAATTGAATAAGCTTGGGATCTTCAAAACTTCTTTTATTAAATAAAAGACTCTCATCATTCGTATAATGATGCGTAGCGCCCGAATCGGCATACCATTCTATTACTTTTGTTGATTCCAGTTTTAATGCGGCACAGAAAGCAATAGACTGTCTTGAAGATTCACCACTTGATGTAATTTCACATTCTGCATAGCTAGCTGTATTTTTCTTAATATCATTCCTTTTCTGGTTGCATTGATTTGCCTATGTCCATATTTATGACAAGTATAACATTTAATTCCACAAACACTTTTCATGTGGCCATGCTTGCCACATTTAAAACATTTTATAACTTTTTCTGCTGAAAAGGATGATGCAACACCTTTTTCACTTTTGCTAGAGTTTTTATTCACATTGAATTCTAATAATCTGCTTTTAACAAACTCCAGCTTGAAATCGTTTTCAGATAACGTTCTAATTGCAGTCACAACATTTTCATAATCGGGTGGCATAGACAATAACAAAAAACATGCCATGTCCGATTCGTCAAAATTGCTTCCTAAACTTTTCAGTTCACGAAATATTTTATCAGATTTAGCAAAGTGATCTTGTAAATCTGTATTACAAACGTATTTTAAAGAAATTAATTCCTCTAACAAATAGAACTTTGAACATGTGCCACGCTTAGCAAATATGCATTCCAGCTTAGCAATCATCTGTGCAGCATTCTCTATACCTTTCACGTATTCTAAATGCGAGTCTGCTACACTTTGCACAATCACCATCATCGCTTTGTTGTTCTTTTTGTGCCATGCATCATTTTGCGCCTCCAGCTTAACATCTTTCAAAACTTCATCCACCTCCATCGCTTTCAACACTGATTGCATTCTAAATTTCCAATTGTCGAAATTAATTCCCGCAAAAGGTACAATGCCGTGTTTATTTTCTAGTCGAGATTCCATTTCAAAATTAAGTAGAAAAACGCGGCAGCAGAAAATTGTAACTTAACCTCAAAGCGATTCCACGTGTTTATTGCAACTTAAATGCAGCTAATTATATATATATATATATATATATATATATATATATATATATATATATATATATATTACTCTTTCCTGGGCCCATAACCAATGTTAAGTAAATAAATTAGTGGAATTTGAGTAATATATTTTATTAGAACACCAGTACATAGAAAATAAACTGTTTTCATTTACATGACATTACCCGATTGTTTTTACGACTGTTGCGTCTGCCTACTACGCCACATACGTTACCTTTTTCAAGAGCATGGCAGGATTGCCAATTCTATTAATATTAACATGTGCATCCTTTTGTGCAAACGCAACTGTATGGAATGACAGAAATTGACAAGTTCATTTAAAAATATCCGTGGGAATTTATCCAAATTTGGAATGTAACAATCGCGACAAAGCCATAAAAGAAAAAATCTTAAAAAAAGAAAAAGACTTTTAGCACGGTAAAAACTTAAAGTCTACAGCCTGACTAACTTACATATAAACTAACTTACATTCAAGTAAATGTTTATTTTAGGCGCCACCTGGGTTTTTCAACCGATAACGCATCTTGCGGGTAACCAGGAAACAGAATGTGTAGTCCCAAGTTTATTGAACTACATCTATAAGTGCACACACGAGTCTTTGATGTGCCGCAGTTGTAATCGACAGCACAATTGTCGAAGAGCACGAAACACTACTATAACTAAAACAAATGCGACAAGTCGCCTAACATATATACAATAACTAAAGCTAACATTACAGTTTTTAAGTGCACACGCACATAAGCATTGCATTTAAACTGTTTTTTCTTTGGCAAGAAATTGCCCAAATTTCAAAATGCCCAAGAGAGCAAGTTATTCTATGTTTTAACAAATTTTTATGTATTGGTACTCTGGCTTAATCAACAATACACATCAAAACCTTTTAATGACTTGGTTGTGAATTAACAAATTTACCAACAGTACCATCTTACTAATTTCTTACATTTCTAACCTAACAAATTACATTGTTATCATCAGGTTAGCTTTTTCACTCAATACTCAAAAAAAATTCCTACGTCTGATCATAAATACCAAACGTTAGGAAAACAAAAGAAAGTAAGACAGTCTCAAGTTATTATCAAAGATAATAGGTAAGATACTGATATTAAGATAAAACTAGATAACAATAGATGGATCCGAACCGTCCCAGCACGCTAAGGCATGCTACAACTATATACTTTAAAATATAGCGTGGAATTCCCCAGCTCACCAAGCCGTTTTGTCATCCATCACAAAGATACAAGAGAGAGTGGCTCCTTGAAGCCGTTAATTAGGTAAGATACTCGTACCCCCTAAAAGAGAGCGACCTGTGAGGCAGGCCCGTTTATAAAAACGGTACGAGGGACTGGAAAAAGGCATGTGGGTGCATACCTGCACCCGGCGTTGAGCGATACTATAAGATACACAATTTTTTCTTACACACACATTCACACACTCATACATACTTTCACTGTCAGCGGCCACGTGCAGCTGACAGCGGCACCGCATGACCTCACGAAAGATTCCCAGAGACGTGGTCCGGGTGTCTGTGAAAACCCCCCGTGCAACCACGCGGTGACTAACGAAAATGAAAAGACAATAGTGATATAGGAAAGGTAAAAAGAGGGAGGTAGGTATTTTGGAATGTGCTAGTGACTTCCAGGTAGAAGAGAGTAGAAGGGCTCGCATTGAGCAAAAGCCATAGAAAAAGGTGGATACAAAAGCACTACTCAACAAGCCAATGTGGTCAGTAGTCCAGAGTGAGGGAAAAATCACTCTTATGTGGTAGACGAGTGTTCCGGGACAAGAACAGGTCTACAGAATGACAAATAAGGCGGTAACGGAGACAGCGGGATAAGAAAAAGTAGAGTTTTGGACAAGCGTCCGAGAGAAGGTAGAGAGTTGTCCCTGTTAAATGCAGATCGGTCAGAAGGACCACCTGCTATGTTAATCAGACAAGTTAAGACCCATAATAAGTTAAAAAATTAGTAGACCCTTGATGAGAACTAGTACGATCATCTTCCTAACGAGTACATCTACTACAATAAGAAGATCAGACAAAAAGTTGAAACAACAACTTAAAAGTATCACTGCAGATACCTTCACACAAAAACCCAACTGTTCCAAGGCAATTTTTAGAAACTGTAATGCCACAAACACACAAGAATACCTAACTATAAACAGTTAAATACAACCATACTGTCCCAATATGCTAAAAACAACCAAGAATTCGATAAGGTATCAATAAAAAGTGATAGCACCTCACCACGAAGTTCAATAAAAACAACAAAAAAATGTTTACATGTTCGGATGATTTAACAGAAGAAAAAACAAGTAATGATAAAGGATAAGGTGAGCGACTGTAATAATTCAGAAGAAAAACGTATGGAATAGAAACTCCTAGTTTTGTGCAACTGCGAATATGCACTATTTCTTACAAAGACATAGGCCACGTCTCCTATGTGAGCCCAAAGAAAAAACCATCCATCCACTCAACATCAGCTAAAACCAATCATAACAATTCAATGAGTTCTTGCAACCAAAGATACGCGAATCACCACGAAATTAAACAACGTAAGATAAATGCTAAAAACAAAATAATATGATGTAGAAAAGGTGCCAGGATTAATTAAATGAAGCAACAGATTTATACTGGGGAACCTAGATAATAAACAGATATGTGGCTAGCAATAAGTTCAGGGGAAAATTAACGGTCAGCAAAAAGATAACCAAATTGAGGTAAATAAGCCAAAATTGTAGAAGGTGAATGCTGTATGAGAAATGAAACGAATAGGTAATGTTAACAAATTCATAACAGGGACAAAAAACATTAGGTAGACCGTTAAAGAAATGAAACGTGAAAAATTAATTAGATTCGGGTCAGCAGAGAATGGTTTAAGGTCCTTGATATGCCACCTTCCTTGACGTTTTCCTTCGGAGTCTTGAAGTTCATAGGTAAGTGGACTAATAACACGATTGACCTTACATAACATGAATTTTGGAGCTAATTTCAAAGAGAATTTTTTTGTGGCATCAGATAAGACATAATTCTTTTTCCAGACCTGTTCACCTAAAGCAAAGGAAATATCTCGTATTCACAGATTGTAATGATCTTTACTCTTTTCGTAAGCTTTTAACAAATTTTTTCTAACGTCGTTAAAGATAGAAGGTAATGGTTGTTGGTCTTCGTCCCAGCGTACTCTTTCATCAAATTCAATTACGTTAGTATTATCAGGAACTGAACCATAATAACTACCATCAATTGGCGTGTATCTTCCAAAAACAAGAAATTAGGGAGTGAATTGAGTTGCTGCATGTTTAGATGTACGCAAAGCTTGAGCGATTTTAAAGATATTTTCATCTCACTTAGTGTGGTGAATCGATATATGAAGAGACAGCAGTAATTAAAACTCAATTTACTCTTTCAGTAAGGTTTACCTGGGGATGGTATTTTGCGTTAAACCAAATTTTTTGTACCTTATAACTCTTAACGAAATTTTGAAAATCTCTTGAGATAAATTGCGCCCCATTATCACAGAGAATAATTTGAGGGACACCAAAGATAAGAAATACATTTTGTTCTAGAAATTTAATTATAGCGGCAGATGTGGATCTAGTTAACGGTTGTACCATAACGAATTTAGAAAACCAATCGGTGACAACTAAAAGATATTAGTTACCTTTTTTTGATCGAGGGAGAGGTCCCAATAAGTCAAGCGATATTAATTGAAAGGGATAAGATACATGTTTGAAGTTACCCATTAAACCAGAACGAGCTTCTTGAGAACTCTTCTGAAGCCACACAAATTTTACAGTTTCTAATATAGCGGCAGACAGATTGTTTTAATTTAGGCCAGTAATATAATTCAGATATTTTCGCTAAGGTTTTTGTAACACCGAGGTGAGCAGCTATAGGACCGTCGTGACACAATTTAAGAACTTCACTGTGGTTAGCAGTAGGAACAACAAGTTTCCATTCAGGGATATGAGAGATTTTGCAAGATAAGGAAGATGCAAATTTATATAATCTATTATTTGTTACACGAAAGGTGGAAAATTTATCAGGATTTTCAGAAACTTTCTTTATTATGTCGAGATACCAGGCATCAGGAATTCGATCTAGGAGGTTAAGAGAAGAGACATCACAAGATAAGGCATCAGGTACGATATTTAATTTACCAGGTCTATGCCGAACGTCAAAAGTAAATTGAGAAATACGCAAGTTCCATCTTGCCAACTGACCTGCGGGTTGTTTCAAGTTATTTAACCATGTGAGGGCTGCACAAGTAGTAATTACTGTAAAAAGGCATACCTTCGACATATCCTCTAAATTTTTCAATGCCAAAGATAACCCCTAATAATTCACGTTTGGTAACTGAATATTTTTGTTCAGCAGAAGTTGAAGCACGACTAGCATAAGCGATAGGGTGTTCTAATCCATTGCTTACTTGAAACAACATTGCGCCTAAACCAGTAAGTGAGGCATCGGTTTGTATATAAAATCTTTCGTCAAAATTGGGCGAGATTAAGATAGGTGTGGAAGTGATTAACGTTTTAATTTGTTCAAAGGCCTGCTTAGCTTCTGAATTCTATTCGACAGATTGACTTTTCTTTTTATTTTTAATTAAGGCAGTAATGGGTGTAGATATAGTCGAGAAATTAGGTAGAAAAATGTGATAATAACTAATCATTCCTATTAAACGTTTAATTTCGGTAACACTCTTGGGTGTTTTAAATTTAGTAATAGCGTTGACTTTAGCAGCATCTGCCCGAAGACCAGGTCTATCAATAATAAAACCAAGAAATGTAAGAGAAGAACAGCAAAATTTACATTTTTCCCAATTTATTTTAAAACCTGCTGCATTTAAGCGTTCAGCATCTTCATTAAGTGTGGCGATATGTTCTTCAAAGGCACTTGAGATAACTAATATATCGTCTAAAAATAGAAAGGCACGTTCTTGGTGTAAGATAGGACCTAACGTTTGATCCATAGTACGTTGTGAAGTTTGTGGTGCGTTGCAGAGACCAAACGGCAAGAAATTATATTCAAAAAGACCTCGACGTGAAACACAAAATGCAGTCTTTGGACGGGAAGATAAGTCAAGAGGGATCTGATAAAACGCTTGTCTAAGATCGATAGATGAGATAAATTTTAGCATTTCAAAGCCGACTTAGAATAGAATCAGTGCGAGGTAAGGGATAGGCATCGGCCACAGTTACAGAGTTAAGCTTTCTGCCGTCAAAGCAAACACGCCATTCATAATTTTTCTTACGAACTAATAAAACGGGAGACATCCATGGAAAATTTGAAGGAGAGATAACACTGGATTCGAGCATTTTATCTATTTCGGAATGTAAATGTTTTTGTAATGCGGGCGATAACAGATATTGACGTTGCTTAAAAGGAACAGCATCGCCCATAGAGATAATATGTGTTGCGGTGGTAACGCAACCAAGTTCAGAAGTGTTTAAATTACGAAGTTTGTCAATTGTAGAGTTCAGAATTGCATTTTGGGAATCGGTAAAAGAAATTTTATTAGATAAACCAGCCGACGCACAAGAATTTGTTTTGAGAGAAGCTTGCCAAGAAAAGTCTTGAAAATATAAAGATAAATTAAAAAGTTTGCAAAAAACCACGCCAAGTAGAAATGGGTAAGCTAGTGTAGGTACAATTAAAAATGGAACATCACGTTCAAGTGACCCTACTGAATTTTTAATTTAAGGGAACCAGTTACATATATTTTATTATCGTCAGCTAGATTTATAGAGGCTTTTTTGGGAATAACCTGAAATTTAATATTTTGTTCAGATAATTGCTGTAAGCCTTCGTTATTTATAAGAGAACATGACGAACCCGTGTCCAATAAAACGATTACATTTAGAGAACCAATAGAGAAAGGTAAGCGAGGGCGGATGTCGAGAGGTTTTTTAACAAGTTGTAAGGCAGCAGAATTTTTATGATAAAAGGAATTTACTGTTTTCAGCCAATTTGACCATTCGGCCGGGGTGGAACAACATATTTCAGATAAGGGAGGCAAGTTCTTCTGTAAGTTTAAGGTAGCGGTATTATTATTTTGAGATACATTAGATAAAGGTTTAATATTGGAAGTAATTTTATGCTTTAAATCTATTGACGTCTGGGTGCGTTGAATAGTTGGTGTTGAGGACGATTTTGATTCCTTGAGATATTCACGTCCCGAGTAAGAATATCTCTACGGAAGTTTTCCGGTAAGTTAGGGTTACAATTTGTACATCTAAATTTATAGGTATTGTTACGACCACAGCCATAACAAAAGAGATTTTTTGCGTATGTACACACATTATAAGTATGTTCGCTTTTCTTACAATTCCAACAGGTAAGTGAGTTAGTTGATGGAGAAACAGGAAGATTAATACTAGATAGTTTACAAGAGGGTTCAGACTGACATGCTAGGTCTGGCTCTAATAAGCCAGATTGTTTTGCTGGGGGAGGACGGTATTTATCTACACGTAACTTCACTTCTTGAAGCGAGCGACATAGATCTTTAAACTGAGGTAAAGAGGAGATATGTTGTAAAGCTAAACGTTTGGAAAAATATGGATTTAAATTTCTAAGAAGTTGATCTATAATTTCACTTTCCGTTGGTTTTTTATCTAATCTGCTATATAAAGCTTCCATTGAGGTAATAAAAGAGATTACGTTTTCGTTAGGTCCCTGGGTACGATTTTTTATTTCATTCCAAAGATCAGTTATATAACCATGAGGTAAGAAATCGCGTTTTAAACACGTAACTAGTTCGTCCCAGGTAGAAATCTGGTTTCATATGTTTCTATACCAAATCAAAGCGGAACCGGAAAATAATTCACCTGCTGAGACAAATAAATCTTCGTCTGTACAGTTACAAGAAATTTTAAAATCATATACTCTATCTAGGAAAGACATTAACGAGATTTGGGAATCGAAGCCCTGAAAAGATATACCCCATTTGTATACTGGTATAGATTTTGAACCATTACTGCTCTTCTATGCATTACTAATTGCTTGCTGATGCTTGTCATACAACTCTCGATTTATATAATGTTTAATGGATAGTCCCGATTTTTCTCTCATGAAAGATTGTACAGCGTCATAGTGATTCTTAGAATTTTGATGTTCTGCAATTCGTTGATAAGTATGCTTCCATTCATTAAAGCCATGTATAAATTGTGACTCGTAGTTACTGCCAAATACCATGCATACTGTGCAATACAAACTATTGTTTACTTCATTAAAACTTAACCACTTTCGATTACAGCTTGATTGGGAAATTGTTAAATTCGAAAGAACTGTAGGCAAATTTGCATTTAAATCTAAGTTAAGTTTTTCAAGAACGATTCCTTCAAATAAGAGAAAGTTAGATAGTTTGCTTGGTTTCGTTAGCTTGTTCATCTTTAAGTAACGATAATAAATCTATACGTTGTTTTAAATGTATTATATGCGATGTAATGCGCTTTAATTCTATATTTGAAATTTCTGGATTGGTTTTGTGAACTATATTATTAATATCGTCTAGGGATTGTTTAATCTCAAAGGTATTTTGTGATAAATTGGACACTAATATACGAGGAATTTGTTGACCGTTAGCTTCTTGAGCTAATATGGCTTTTGACTGCAATCGCCTGTCATTTTGATTTATTGCCGGTTGAATACTACGCGATTCCAGCTCGAAGATCGTTTCAAAAGATTTGAGGTATACTGGATTCATTGTACTATTACGGTTTAGAAAGTAGATATATTAAGATACGATTAAGGCAAATAACGACAATAGCTTTTTTTTATGAAAATAAACTTTTTAAAAAAATCCACAAAAGTAATTAATTATTTAAATTATAAGCAAAAGGTTTAATTCATAGCAACCAAAGATAATATGATAGTTAACTAAAATATAAAACTGAAACAAGCTTTTAGTAAACTAAAAAAATTCGTTAAAACAGGTATATAATCAAACTTAATATGATATCAAAAATTTTTTCATAAGGAATAGCAAATAAAACGATTAAAGTAACTATGTATAAAGGTACTTACAAAACGAATTATTTAAATCCAAAGAAACATTTCTGTTCACTCACAAGTGAGGTTAAGAAAATTATCAAACATTCCAAAGGTACATATTTTAGTTTAATCCCAAATTAGGTTAGGTAATTATACAACAGAATTAAAATGTAAATACACTGTTTTTGTAAAGGAAAAATGCCAATTAACTAAGTTTAAAATAACATACATAAAAAGTAAACAAACACTATTCAAAATGGCAGTCTTAATAATTTAGATTGACATCACAAGCTCCCTTAAATGTCACTACGACATAAGATAAAAAGTTACTATAAATAAAATATTTAATTATCGATTTTGAGTGAACAAACTATATTTCCTAAAACTCAAGTTAAATATAAACATTTTTCACGCTAATATCTTACAAGTCAAAATAAGGTTAAGACGAATTTAATTTGCAACAATTACGTGTAACGGGCGCCATTCTTATAAACCGGTCATTCGCTATACTATATTGTGGGCAATGGATATACTATTGTGCAATAGTTAAAGCCGCGTATCACCATGTTATAAGTATTGCGCAATAGACAAAGTTTGTTGCACATATAAAGTCGAATTTCCGAGACAATAAAAGTAAAACGGTTACTCACTTGTATTTTTTAACATCTTAGGAGGGGTGTTCCTAAGGAAGTGGCCAAATACCAAACATGCTTTGTTGTTGACAGAAGATTGAGCGGAAAAGTAAAGATATGATACCACTATAACTCAAACATGGATGCAGTCAACATTGTTGGTCAGAATTTGGAACCATATAACACCACACAAACGAATTATAGCTGGTTCAAAAAGCTGGGTATCCATGTTATTCACAGAATGGTGTAAAATTTCAAAATTGTTTAGGAAAACTCAAAAAATAAAGGAGTACCATTTTCGAAATCTACAGAACAACTATGTGATGATCTGCTTCAACACTATGGGACAAAATATAAAGACTTGCGCAACAAACATTATACCAGCACCAAAAATGAAAAAGAAGCCTTCAAAGAATTGAAGACTCAGCACAATTTGATCCATTTTTCTAAAAAGCAAGAAAAAGAAAAGGTGTTGAATGTGTTATATTGTAAATAAAACATCAAGCTTAGGTATTTATTTTGTTCTGCTTGTGACAAACTGTTTTGTTCCAAAGAACATTTCGAACAATACCGCTCGAGATAACTGAAATAATGTATTTGTATTTGCGATTTTTATTTTTCTTCGTCTATATAAAATAAGTGATTCATATTTTTACAATACATAAACGCTATTATACTAATTCTTTCCAAATGTTTTCATTTAACTAACAGTATATGTATCCAGACATCAGAGTGTATCCAGATATCAGGTTCACATAACATTCTTCTAACTGATGCGAAGGGGTGAACACTATTCCAGTTTATAATTGTCGGTTCCTTCGAATTTTTTGAAACTCTGCTTAGAGTGTATGCTAAATCTGAACATGTTCCAATCATTATGTACATTAGACATCCTACAGCTTCTCGGTAAGACACATCGCAAACTGATTCGTCTATGTCGGTTATTCTTTTGTAACTGGATGTGCTTCTGACACTTGAAAACAATTCAATATTCGCCGAGTATAACTAGTTTGATGCAATTAAATCGATCTATTACTTCGAATATGAATTTGTATCATGAAAAAACTCTCCAGGTTTGCTATTTTGTAATTTTATAATGAATTTGCAGAGCATCGAAAAATTCATAGTTTCTTGTCATCACTGTCTGCTGCCGATTGTTCAAGTCCATATTTTTTGATGAAGTCTCTACAAAATCAAGATTCCAATATCGAGGTGACTGTTTTAGGTCATAACAGCTTCTCTCTAACACACCCAGAGCCATCATCATAACCTTCTGGTTGTTTCATATACACTTCTTCGGTTATTTTTCCATACAGGAAACCTGTTTAAACATCAAACTGACACAGTGTAAGTCATTTATTAGCTGGAATACATTATACTGTTTACTCAGTATCTGGTAACTGGAGTGAATGTGTCATCGTAATCAATCCCATATTATTATGAATAGCCTTTAGTCTTATAACGGTTAATCAAAGCATCTGATTTCTATTTTATAAGAAGCGCTCGTCTATTATTAATAATTCTCTTGTTAAGTGATAGTTTATTAATTTCCAGACTATATTTTCAGCTGGCAGTACCATTTCATCGTCCATTGCAGCTTTCCATTTTTCTTCAACTGGTACAGTCATTGCTTCTGCATAAGAATTTGGATTTTCGATTTCGGTGTTCGTCGCCATCATTATATAGTCTTTCTGCCATGCCGGTTTATGTATTTCATGTCCGAAATGACTACTTTGTACTTTCGCTGAAGTTGTTTGTGGATCTTGGTCACCAGCTTGGTTTCAGAGTCTACGATTTATAAATTTTCTATTTGAACCGGCATTACCTCTTCATTAAGTTCTACCAATCCAAAGTTGACTGAGCTCTCTGTTGAAGTTTCTTCTAGCTTGCCTATTGCTTTAGTGTCTCGGGAGCAAAACAAATGTTGCAACTATACAGCACTGATTTTTCACCTTTAATGGCCACGCAATGGCCATCTTTTTCATCCTACCAGAAAGCCGTCTTGTGTTTTAGCATAGAATTTCTTCCGCTTTTGTGTACATAGCACAAAGAACCAAAAATTCACACCAAAGATCATAAAGAAATTTCCTTCGATCAATGTTCATCCCGTATTATTTACAATATAAGCAGCCGTATTTACTGCCTTTGCACACAGATCCCAATAGAGTCGAAGCTCTTTTTAAGTTAGAAAACCCCAAAAATAAAGTTGAAGTGCAAAGAATTGTTGGTTCCTTCATTTATATTCAAAAATATATACCATTGGCAGAAATTATACACTCACTACGTGACTTATTAAAACATGGTGAGAATCACAGTGGTTACCCAAGCATCATGATTGTTGTGATACATTAAAATCGGTAGTTCTAAACCTCCTGCCTTAATACCGTTTAATTCAACTAAATAAAAATGTACTACAATGTGACACATTCAAAAATGGATTAGGGTGCTACATGTTTCAAAACCATGACAATGTGTTAAAATTAGTAGCATGTTCTTCACGTTCAATGAATGAGCATGAGTTAAACTACAGCCAAACTGAGAAAGAGTTATTGGCTATTTATTTTGGTTTCTAAAAATTCAATAATTTTAGTTACCAGCGAGATAGATGTTCAATCTGATCACAAACCAATTATTTCGATCATGAAAAAAACTATTTGCAAAATTAGTTCTGAGATTGAAATTACTCAAATATTACATTAATGTGTATTATGTACAGGTGAAATGTATTCATTTTGCGGATATGCTTTCAGGAACAAGTTTAAAATCTAAAAGTTCTAATCCGGATATGTTTGACATGATCCACGTAGTCTCAAGACAATTGCCTATGAGCATTGAAAAGATGAATGAATTTAGAACAGAAGCCGCTAAAGACAAAACTTTATAAAATTTAGGATTGTTAATACAACCATTGGCCGACAAAAAATAAGTCACAGAAAGTGTAAAGTCATACTATAATTTAAAAAATGATATATTTGTTGAAGCAGAAATTTTTTATTGAAAACAAAATATTTGTTCCGAGCACCTTACAAAATAATATGATCCAATTATTACACAAAAGCCATATTGGAATAAGCAAAACCATTAATAAAGTGAGAATACTATTTCTTTGTCCAAATAATGATATAGCTAATTTTATTAAGAGATATTGGGCGTATGCAAAATGTATGCAGTCAAATAAAAAGGAACCCGTGTGTTAAGGCTTTACTTTAGTATTTTTACGTAGCTTTAAATTTAAATAGTGCGCCATTTATTTTACATGTATTTCCGGCACTCTTCGTTTATACTGGTCTTCATAACAAGCACGAATGGCTTTTGGAAATATATTAATTTATTACTAGAAGGAAGATGGCTGAGTAGCCCTGTCTTCCATAACATGTTATTTTTCTATAAAATATGTAATTTGATTTTGATACAGTCCACAATAAGAATTAAAGTTATTTCAAGATTTTTAGTTGATTTATTCAACATTCAAGAGAAGTAATGTAATTAAACATGGTCCATTCTTGCTGGATTGATGAGTGAGCACGTTGAAATCGCCAAAATTGGATATACATGTGGCAACCTTCGACCTTTCATAATCTATTTTTATGATTGCTGTTGAAAATATAGAACATAATAAGCAAGCCAACATAAAAAGTAAGTCCATACTCGTTTGTACCTCTTGTATTTTGACGCAATTAGTGGAATGACGTATTTCCTTTGTCTGCGAAATTACAGTATTTGGTTTATTTTATTATTTGTTTGAGTAGTCTTACAATTTATGCAAAATGGGTGACAAAACTTTCATTAAAAACAAAACGATCTGCCACTCAAGGGCAGTTAAGCAGGTTTGAACTATTTTTAATTAATACACAAAGTAAGGTTAATGATTTAAATGATATAATTGTAGAATCTCTGAAGTTTAGACTAAAGTTGAACCTTTTGGGAGGAATTCCAAGCTATTCAACTATCAATTGAATCTGAGGTTAAGAAGCCTCTTGAGACCCAAGAACAATCTGAAGAAGCACGTGAGCATTTTGAAAATTTGTATTTTGATATGTTATCTGCAGCTAAAGCTATCATTGGTCAGTATGAAAAGCGTCAGTGGTCTAAGAAGCTTCAGCAAATGAAAACAATGCAGTTGCTAACGTAAATCTTCCGTCTTTGTCCCTTCCAGTCTTTTTTGGAGCCTACGAACAATGGCAAGAATTTTACGACATTTTCAATGCCATTATCAATTCAAATGATACCTTAACAGATTCACAAAAGCATTTCTATCTCCGTAATTGTTTAAAAGGGGAAGCGGCAAACACGATTAAAAGTTTAGAGGTTAGTAATGCAGATTATTCAATAGCGTTTAATTTGCTTCGAGAGCGATATGAAAACAAGCGATTAATAATTCATAATCATGTTAAATCACTTTTTGATATGCCTAATATAAACAAGGAATCGCATTCATCCTTGATGAAATTAAATGACTACATGTTAAAATATTTGCGTTCATTGGAAGCGATGAGTCAACCGGTTCAGTATTGGGACACATTGATCATTTATATAGTGTCTGCTAAAATGGATATGATATCGCAAAGAGCTTGACAAACTCACAAGTACTCGGGTGAAGTGCCTACTACTGAGGATCTAAAGGTATTTTTAAAGCAACGGTGTGAGCTGCTGGAAACGTTAAACATTGATCAGAGGGGCCAAGGCAAAAATAAAAGGGAAGCTATTCATTCTAATAGCTATAATGCAGTAGTTGCTCCGGCTTCTTGTGTGTACTGTAAGGCAGAGCATAATATTTACAATTGTGAAAAGTTCCTGAATTTAGATACACACGTTCGCATTGCTGAGGTTAAAAGTTTAAATTTGTGCCTAAATTGTCTAAAAACGAATCACTTTATTAATAACTGTAAAAGTCGAAAATTATGTACTATTTGCAACAAAAAGCATAACACTTTGTTGCATATTGGTAAAGGTAATATGAATGCTCATACTAAAGAAGTATCCCAAACACATACTGGTGCTGCACAAGGCCAGATGGGTTCAAAAACTGAATCCGAAAGAAGTGAAGGTACTATTAGTACAATCACTAATAATTCAAGTATAAAAAATAAAACTTCTCAGGTTTTGCTGTCTACAGCAAGAGTTAAGGTTAGCAACAGCCATGGTAAATTTCATGATTGTAGGGTTTTGCTTGATGCTGGAAGTATGTCAAATTTTGTGACTATAGATTTTGTAGGTTTGTTAAACTTGCCGAAGACAAAGGTAGATTGTTTGGTTTTTGGAATAAATGAAAGTATTTCGAATATACATCATAAAGCTGAATTAATAGTAAAATCAAATGTAAATACATTTTCTATAAAGGTTACATGTCTAATCTTACCAAAGATTACGGAGCAGGTTCCAGCAAATTCAATTGATGCCTCATTGCTGTAAATTCCATCAAACATACGTTTAGCAGATACAAGTTTTAATGAAGTAGGAAAGGTGGATTTACTTTTAGATGCCTCGATCTTTTGGCAACTTTTGTGTGTAGGCCAAATTTATTTGGGAAAAAATTTACCTTCTCTTCAAAAAACTCATTTTGGTTGGCTAATTTCTGGTTATTTAAATCTTCCACTAAATAAACAAACACAACCTTCGTCCACTTTCTTTATTAGAGAAACAGATGATGCTATTTTAAAGCAAGTTGAAAAATTTTGGTCTGTTGGGGATTGTCAAGGAGGAGATAATAAATTCGCTGATGAAGAAAAAAGAACAAAAGTCATTTCATTGAAACTACAAGCAAGGATACCGATGGAAAATTTATCGTCTCTATTCCCAAGAGGGACAATTTTTCTGATTTAGGCAATTCTAGGGAAATATTTTTGAAACGTTTCTATCATTTAGAAAAACGTCTGAACCAAAATCCCGAATTGAAAAAGGAATATGCAAACTTTATGCATGAGTATATTCAATTAAACCATATTACCAAAATCAAGGAAGTTTCTGAAAGCAAATCCATATCAACCTCATCATTGTGTTTTTAAGGAGGATAGCACTCTAGCAGACTTCGTGTTGTTTTTGATGGATCTTGTAAGGGAAGCAATGGTTTTTTTTTTAAACGATGTCCAAATGGTAGGGCCAGTGGTTCAGGATGAATTATTCGCTCTTCTAGTTAGGTTTAGGCTTTATCCTTATGTTGTTACAGCGGATATAGCCAAAATGTACAGGATGGTAAAACTGTGTAAGGAAGATCAGGCCTTGCACAGAATTTTTTGGCGAGACAATGTCTCACATGAGCTTAATTGTTATGAGTTACAAACCGTTACTTATGGAACAGCATCAGCCTTATTTCTCGCAACAAGATGTCTTAAACAGCTTGCTATTGAAAGTAAAGATAAATATCCTCAAGCGAGTAGCATTATAGAAACCTCTTTCTATGTAGATGATCTACTAGCAGGGTTCAATTCGGTATCATCAGAAGCAAAAGAAATACTTTTGCAGATAATACAAATTCTAGGAAGTGCCGGTTTTCGTTTACATAAGTGGAAGTCCAATAAATCAAAAATTCTTGATAAAGAAGAGTATTGGTGATGACTCTTACCAGTTTTGTAAGAGCGATCAATCAAAAATCCTGGGTATACATTGGAATTCTTCATCAGATGTCTTTGGTTTCTGTGTCAATCAGTTGAAAAGTCAAAATCATGACACAAAGCGCACAATATTGTTCAGAACTGCACAAATTTTTGATCCACTTAGTTTATTGGCACCAATCACTATAGTTGCCAAACTAATTATACAAAAATTGTGGAAATATGAATATTCTTGGGATCAATCGATGCCGCTGGATTTAAGCACAAATTGGCTTAAATTCAAGGATGAGTTACATGAATTAAACAATATACAGATTCCAACAGGTATAGTTTCCAAAAACACTCATGATATCGAACTACACAGGTTTTGTAATGCCTAGTGAGTGTGCTTACGGAGCATGTTTGTATTTAAGGTGTGAAGCCGAAAAAGGAGAACATATGATTAATGTAATTTGTTCAAAAACACGTGTAGCACCACTCAAAAATATATCGATTGCTCGGTTAGAACTTTGTTCTGCAGTTTTATTGGCACACCTCGTAGAGAAATTTCTCAGTACAGTGAAACACACACATGTTAACATTAAAAATCAATTTTTTTGGTCTGACTCTGTTATTACACTTTGTTGGATTAAGTCTGATCCTTGGCGATGGAATACTTTTGTCGCCAATCGGGTCGCAGAAATTCAGAGAATCACCAATATCGTTAATTGGCATCATGTTAAGGCTGATAACAATCCTGCTGACTTAGCATCGCGGGGGGTTACTCCATGTACATTGCTTTACTCTGACCTTTGGTGGCATGGACCTCCTTGGCTGCAAAATGTATGTCAGAATGGCCACCTCAACCCAATCAAATAAATATCGAGATGTCAGAATTAAAAAAAGCAAAAACTAATTGTTATTTTACAGAATCTAAAGAATTAAATGTATTTTTCAAGTATTCATTGGTTTGCAGATTACAAAGAGTTTTTGCATATTATTTGCGATTTTTATACAATCTGAAAAATCCTCAATCACGTTTAATTGGCTTTTTATCTGTTGAAGAGTTGCAACGCTCTTTACTGAGATTATTTAAATTCTCTCAGGAGCAAGTATTCTATGAAGAGATTTTATGCTTAAAAAATAAACGAGAAATAAATTCAAAATCCAAACTACTACCTTTAAGCCCTTTTCTTGATGACAATGAGGTTTTACGTGTAGGGGGGTGCCTACACAAATCATATTTTCAGTATAATAAAAAACACCATATTATTTTGACCAAAAATAGCAAATTAATAATATTAATTATAGAGTCAGAGCGTAAGCGTCTTCTACATTGTGGACCACAACTATTGTTAGCTAAACTAAGCGAAAAATATTAGGTAATTTCAGGGAGAAACCTAGTAAGAGTAGTTGTTCACAGATGCATTATTTGCTCAAAGGCTAAACCTAAATGTAATATTCAATACCTACAGGGTTCTTTACCTCAACAGCATGTAAGAGCTTCGTTTACATTTGAAAATACAGGTGTGGATTATACAGGACCATTTCTTGTAAGGGATAAAAAGTCTAGAGGATTTAAAACACAAAAGGCATATATAGTTTTATTTATTTGTTTTACAACTAAAGCACTGCATTTAGAATTAGTTACAGAATTGAGCTCAGAAGCTTTTTTGGCCACTCTAAGGCATTTTATTGCAAGGCGTGGAAAACCATCAAATATGTTTTCTGATAATGGCACAAACTTTATTGGTGCACAGTCTATTTTACAGGAACTTGGCCAATTTTTAAAAAATGAGTCAAAAATAATATTCAAGAATCACTAGCCAATGATGAAATTGTATGGCATTTTATTACACCAAATTCTCCACATTTTGGGGGCATTTGGGAAGCAGGAGTTAAATCTACAAAGATTCACTTACTGAAAATATTGGGTAATGCCTTATTAACCTTTGAGGAGTTTTATACTGTATTATCGCAGATAGAGTGTGTACTTAATTCACGTCCTATTTCCCCCATGTCGTCTGATCCTGTGGACTTGGATGCACTTACTCCTTGTCATTTTCTTATTGGCCGATCAATGCAGTTTCTTCCAGATCCATCACTTCTGCATATTCCAGAAAATCGTTTGTCGCGTTTCCAGTATCTTCAGTCACTGTTGCAGCAATTTTGAAAACGTTGGGAATCTGAATACATACCAGAGTTGCAGAAAAGAATAAAATGGAAACAGAATGTACAAAACATTTTAGAAATTGGTGCCCTAGTTCTGGTTTAAGAAGCAAATATGCCACATTTAAAATGGCGGCTTGGAAGAATCCTAGAGCTGCATCCTGGAGCCGATGGTATAGTGCACGTTGTAACATTGCAGTGCGCCAGTGGAAAAATAAAACGTGCTGTAGCTAAGATTTGTGTATTACCACTCGACAATGTATTAGTTAATAAGTAATGTACAGTTACTCTTTAGTATAAGTTGTATCTCGCTAGATCGGGGCAATATGTTAAGGCTTTACTTTAGTATTTTTACGTAGCTTTAAATTTAAAAAGTGCACCATTTATTTTACATGTATTTCCGACACTCTTCGTTTATACTCGTCTTCATGACAAGCACGATTGGCTTTTGGAAATATATCAATTTATTATTAGAAGGAAGATGGCTGAGTAGTCCTGTCTTCCATGACATGTTATTTTTCAATAAAATATGTAATTTGATTTTAATACAGTTCACAATAAGAATTAAAATTATTTCAAGATTTTTAGTTGATCTATTCAACATTCAAGAGAAGTAATGTAATTAAACACCGTGTTACTTCAACAAATTCTAAAATTAAGGTATACCAAGATAGGAACCACAATACTAGAATTTGGCGCTAATTATATTTAGTATTAATAGACTATTTTTCTCACTAGATGGACATTTTTCCTATCAATAGTAAAATATCATTAGCAATCCTAGATACGATGTAGAATGTGTTCACAAGATTTGATTATCCCCAACAACTATAGCATATAATTTACCTTTTACTTATTTTAAATAGCAGAATAGGAAGGACACAAATACTAATAAACACTCAACTAAAACCTAAGATTCAAAATCATATTTATAAATAGTTATGCAGGCAATAACAACAAATTAAAATTCAATATGATTGCCATATTATGATAACCGAAATACTCAAAAAGATTGGAATAAGTTTTAGGAATAGATAGATAGTACATAGCTTATACAAAGAGCAAACAGTGGTAATAGAATTAGAGCTGGATAGTAGAGAAGTAAATATTAGGAAAAAGGTGAGACAGGGATGTGTCCTATCCCCATTAATTTTTAATGTACATCGAAGAGACAATGAATACTGTTAACAAAATTAACAAAAATAAAATTAAAGTACTAATATGCAAAGGAGGGGGAAATAAATTAAAAACTAGAATACGAATAGGTAACGGGAACTTACAAGAGGTTAAGGATTTCTGCTACCTAGGAAGCCAAATAACGCAAGATAGGAAGAGCACAAAAGATATGAAACAAAGATTAGCACAAGGTTGTGCAACATTTAACAAGAAAATGCAACTACTGTATTCAAAGACAACAAACAGAAACAAAGAAAATATTGTTTAAAACATGTGTCGAGCACAGCACTATATGGCTGTGAAACCTGGACAGTAGGAGACGCAGACAGGAAAAAGATAGAAGCCTTTGAAATGTGGTGCTACAAAAGTATGATGAAGATATCATGAACAGACAAAGTTAAGAACAAACAGGAACGGGAAAACTATTAATTCGGAAAATGTCTAAATGTTGGAGGATCTTTGGTAATCGCAGGCTGCTTAGCCCCCTTCACATACAACTGAATCTTGGTGAAATAGGGCATATAATTAGGAAATAACAGAAGGGGAACCGAGCTGTATCTCGGCTGTAAGAATTTCAGAGAACTGTGTAGGCTAGCTCAGAATAGAAATAAGTGAAGGTACGCGTTCAACCAGTTTAAAGACAGAAAACCTAATAACGAAAAAATAATTGCACTTAAATCTGATGAAAATTATAAACAACTACAGGTGTTGGTTTTGAAATATTTTCAACTAATGTTGATGGTGCGAAAGGATAAATTGGAAAACTCTTAATTCTGCAAATGTTCAAGTGTTGAGTCGCAGACTGCTTAATCCCCTTCGCATACTACTGAATATTGAGGAAATAGGGCATATATTTGTAAACAATAGAAAGGGGAACCAAACTGCATATAAAAGAAAGAGCAGAGGGTATGTTTGAAGACAACAAACATAAAAACAAAGAAAAAATTTGTTACGTTCATTTTCGGAAATAATGAATTAGTTATATACAATAATTTTTATCTTAAATTCCTTTGGTGTTCAACACAGAAATTAATTCCGTTAATTAAAAAGAACCTTTTCCTGTATTAAAATTTGTATAGTAATTAATAATAAATATCCTTTTTCAGAAGTTCGTCCCGTGGAATTTACGCCTTAATTAGATAGACGACTTTCCAAGTATTTTAATACTTAAATGCTAGTGTGTTTTCCCTTTTTAAAAGAATTCGGTGAATTTATTTTAATAAAATTAGGGTTTCCTGGTTTATTTCCTTGCTTTGGTGCTTTAACGAATGTAACGATTCATTTGCTGTTCGATAATCAACTAGACAACAAGTTGGTTGGCTTCGTTCGTTATTTGTATGTAAATTTCCGGCACGCCTTATTTAGCGTGCTTCCTGCGGGGGACACGTTGATCCCTTGAGCTGCGTTTCTTTTGGGGGACTGCGAAGTCCAATACGCCCCGCTTGGCCATAAGCTTGCTTGTTCGCTGAGGCAGACCAGCGACAGCCTTCCCCCCGATGTCAGGAACTCGAGGGTGAGTCCTTCTTTTTTCTTTGTATCCGCTTCTTACCGCGGAACAAGAACGCCTGGGGTTTCACCATTCTAAGATGGCATTTCTAAATTTAATTATCATAGATTAAAATTATTGAACTATTTTGGCATTTACTGCTCTTTGGTTACTATCTTACCATTTGTTTCCAAATTTCTAAAAATCTACTATATGTTTATAAATTTAGTTTTAAGTTTATACTTACGATATTTTAGAGCTGTGGTTTTTAGGGTTGCGTTTGTTTCTCTTTTTTTCTCTAGGTACTGTCAGGGGGTAGTTGCCTAAAAACTACAGCTCGCCATTTTCATGGGTAATTTTTTTGGATGTTTAAGGGGTGTTCATAATGTAATATGTAAATTGGGGCATTGATTTTTTTTTGGGTTTTGGGAGTACTGTTTTTGTATATATATTTTGGTTTTAATTATAAGTTCTTTCTTTTCCATTGTATGTTTTGTTCTGTGTGTGAATGAGTGAGTGTTTATATAAATTTTTTTCTTTATTTCAGGTTTCTTTTTTTATTTAGCTATAGGTATAAGACCCCACCCACTCGCCGCCTGAGCCCGGACTTTCTTTGCCTTTCTTTCTCTTGATTTTTTTTTATGTTACGTCAATGTACGTAGCAAATTGTTGAAAGCATACATATGGAGCACAGCACAGTAGGCCTATGAAATAGGGTCAGTAGGAGAAGCAGACAGAAAAACTGTAGAAGCCTTTTGGAATGTTGTGCTTCAGATGTATGAGGATGATAGTATGGACAGACAAAGTTAATAACAAAGAGGATATAGAAATAGTAGAGGAATAAAAGATATGTGGAAAACAAAAACAAATAGCAGAAATAGAGGGGCAGGATCAGACTATTGCATGCAGATAGTGAAAGATGCAGACTGTGGAAATTTCAGGGAAATGTGTAGGTTAAGTAAGAATAGGAAGCAATGAGGGTACGCATCTAACCAGTTCAGGACTGAAAATAAGCTATAACACAAACAAACCAGCAGACTACAAGAACGGAGATAAGATTAATACTAAAAACCACCACAAAACCTGGAATAAAGCAATAACTTTAGAAAAAGCGAAAGAAGCAATAAAATTATTAGAAGTAACACCAATCAAATCAGATTATCACATTCCTAAATTAATTCTAAAGAAATAGTAATTGAACCCGAGCTATTTCTATCGGCTGAACTTGAATCACCCATGGGCTAATAGCAATTGACAAGAAAATGACGTCATTTAATGATAAAGCATTAGGTAATGATGGTGATTGTAACAGTAGGGATGCTAATCATGCAACAAATGGTTCGAACAAGAGTAACTTCAAGGTATCATGATCCGTACAACCATTAAGTCATTGGAATGCATTAATCTCTGAAAAAAAGATGTTTGACAATAAATAATTTTAAGATTAATCATAAACCGTGTTTTGAGACACTATATTAGTTATATAGATTGTATTCATTTCATTTGTCCTTCCTTCTCGTATACTGTCAATACGTAACGGTATAAGTTGTTTTCTTATAATAAAGTAATTCAAAGTGTGGTGTCTTCGTTTATTTAAATATTCTAATAATGATATTAAAATGTCATATGTAAAATTCTGATAGCATATTGATGATGAGAGCGTATCTCTTATGGTTACGACAGTATATAAACAGCATAGTAACTAGAAAATTATGAACCAGGAAAGGTATAATAATCAAGTAACGTATACCCTTCTAAACAACAAAAATTTTACTCCATACTGTTTTAAAATGGGAAAGGCTAGTGTCGACTTAATTTCAGAAAATAAATAAGATTTTCTGCTGTAAAAATTCTATACAACATTTTCTTTTAAAACGATAAACTAACAAGAGAGCAAAGATGTAATGTGACTAACGTTCAAATAGTCAACTCCTAAGTAATCAATACAAAAATAATGAAATGCACTATAAAGAAACACTTCTGTTTCTGATTATTTTTATAAATAAATGCTTTAAGAGAGGAAATTTCTCAGTCAATTTAAAAATTACAAAACATCCTCAAATTTTGAAAAAGAAACACAAGTAAATGCTCTTGTTGTAGGAAAAATTATTGAAAATGTTTTAAAAACCGCTATAATGCAATATATTCAGAAAATTCATATCCTAGCACCAAAGCAACACGTCTTTGGAAAAAATTTCTTCACAGTAACAATTGTCAGTCAAATTGTAGGTTTTGACAGAAACCATCTGGTAGCATTGCTACATTTTGATCTTCTAAAAGCTTTTTCGATTGTGTTGCTCATGGTATTTTGCTTGAGAAACTACAATTTTATGGATTCCAGTGACAAACTGCTTAATTCTAAAATCATATTTAACAAGTAAGAGTCAATATTTTGCCGTTAACTATATTGATTATACAGGGTTGGGATAAAGTATGGAACCAAGTAAATATATTTAAAACGAAAAAGACGATATTTATGAAACTTTGTAGATAAATGCAATGAGGCAAAATGCATCTGATGTGATTTATTTTTGTTAATAATGTACTTCCAGTTTAGCTGGAAATGCCCTCAATTTTTTTTAATTAAATGTGACACCCTGTATATTTTTGCAGATCTTGATAGATCTTGTTATTTCGAATTCATACATACTGGAGTTAATGGAAATAATCTGTATAAACGAGACACTAAAGCACTTTAGTACAATTACTTTTAAGTTTTTTACGCATTAGAATAAAAACCATTTAGATTAGCAAATTGATGTTTACTTTGTATTAAACGTGTACTGTTTAGTAAAGCAGCTGTTGGAAAAATGTCAAGACAAACTCTCAAGTTAATTGTAATTTACAGTAATAAATTGTACGGTTAAAAATGGTACATTTAAGTGAGAAAGATCGAATTGAAATATTAATGATGATTGGTTTTGGCGATCGTGTTAGGACTAGGGAAGAAGTTTGTCATATTTTTAATGATTTGCATCCTGAAAGAAATCCTTTATCACGTTCAACAGTTACTAAAGCATTACAACGTTTTAATGCAACAGGGATGGTCAAAAATTTGCCAAAAACTGGAAGACCACAGACCGCAACAAACGAAGCTATTAAACAAAACATTGCTATTGAATTAAAAGAATCACCTCAAACTTCTATCACAGATTTGGCACTAAACCACGGTATAAGTCGACGTTCTGTAGGGAAGATATTAAAAAGTGAAAAATATCATCCGTATAAAATACAATTAGTTCAAGAATTGTCTGATGATGATTTTGACCGACGGCTGGAGTTTTGCGAACGAATGATGGACATATAAAATGTCGACGAGCATTTTGCAAATAATGTAGTGTTTTCGGATGAAGCATCTTTTTGTTTAAATGGAACAGTTAATCGCCATAACTCAAGGTATTGGTCAAATGAGAATCCTCATTGGATTTATGAAGCCCATACCCAACATCCACAAAAGTTGAATGTTTGGATGGGAATTGTGAAAAATAGTCTTACAGGCCCATTTTTTATAGATGGAAACTTGAATGGTGACAAGTATTTAGATTTACTAAATAACCAAATTATTCCTGCACTCCATCAAAATGGACAGTTACCACAAAATGTTTGGTTTCAACAAGATGGAGCGCCTCCTCACTATGATAGACGGGTTTTGAATTTTTTAGATGCAAATTTTCCAAATCGATGGATTGGACGTAGAGGATTTGTAGAGTGGCCTGCTCGTTCTCCAGACCTCAGTCCGTTAGATTTCTTTCTTTGGGGTTACCTGAAATCACATGTTTACGTTAGACGACCAACATCTCTGCAGAAATTGAAACAAAGAATCATCGATGAATGTGAACTCATCCATGGAGAAGTCTTGGAAAGAGTAATTCAGGAATTTATTAATTGACTTGCATATTGTCAGGAAGTAAACGCGAGCATTTTGAACATTTAAAATGATTTTGTTTAAATTAAATTCAATATTATTCTCATTCCCGATAATCTTATAAATAAAATTTATTGTTGAGTAAATGTAAAGTGCTCTAGTATCTTGTTTTTACAGATTATTTCCATTAACCCTGGTATGTATGAATTCGAAATAACAAGATCTATCAAGATCTGCAAAAATATACAGGGTGTACCATTTAAATAAAAAAAATTAAGGGCATTTCCGGCTAAACCGGAAGTACATTATTAACAAAAAAAAAATCATATCAGATGCATTTTGCCTCATTGCATTTATCTACAAAGTTTCATAAATATCGTCCTTTTCGTTTTAAAGATATTCACTTGGTTCCATACTTTATCCCAACCCTGTATACACAAGCATGTTAAAATAAGAGTACCACAAAGGTCAATACTAGGTCCCAATCTATTACTTTATTATTGACAATGTACCAATACTGAACTTCAATGCATGAAACATCTTATGCAAATGATACCACCACTAAAGTTACATCTCATTGGCTCTACAAAGACGAAAATAGGTTCTCTGAAAATTAATTAAAAATGAGTATCAACAAAAGAGAGCCAATAATGTTTTTAATCAAACAAGACTTTAAAAGCACTAACATTTTTGGCGTTATTTTGGATGATTATGTACATTAACATCAACAAATGAAAACAGGTAGATAGATACATTTAAATGAGAAAGGAAAAAAGAGAGGTAGAGGTAGACCTAGATTAGACTACTGCAGGAAGATAGTGATAGATGCAGACTGCAAATTTCAGGGAAATGTGTAGGTTAGTTCAGAACAGGAAACAATGAGGGTACGCATCTAACCAGTTCCAGGACTGAAGACCTAATGATGATGAGTAGAAAACCAAACTGAGAAATTGAAAAAATTAAATGAGGTTAGGTTAGAGCAATTTAAAGAGGAAGTAGTTCAAGAAATTGATAATAAAATTAAACCAGTAGATGGGTAAAGTCTATAAAATGGAGAATAAGATAATTCAGAGCAGTATTCAATGGGGAAAGGAAGTCCAAAATCTGGAGGATAATATTAAACATGCCGGAAATAGAATTGCTAACTATGAAGTGGGTTTATGTAAAGTTGACGAATAGGTGGATAACGATTTTAAAAGTTTAAATAGGGAAGTACAAGATCTAAATATTAAAATTCAGAAAAAAGAAGGAACGATCTTAGGGAATGTAGTACAAGTTAATACGAACCACTTGAATCATTTCGAAAAACAAAAGTTTGATGAAAATCGTAAACCAATGCATCCGGTTAATTTTATACAGAATTTAGAGAGATACTTGAAACTATTAAAATTACAGAAGCAAGAAAAATGAACTTTTCAATTAGTTGTTTAGAGGGTGATATGTTACTTTGGTCGTTATGGTTACAATCGCATTGGAAAACATTTGAGGATTTCAAATTAAGCTTTTTAACTACTTATTGGTCGTTACGTTAACGTTACGTGAACAATAGTAGGTCAGGCACCAAATTCATGAGCCGCAAACATTCAATACACAAACAGGTAGGATGAAACACAATGTTTGGTACTGGGTTTAAAAAATTCAACTTTTGCAACCACCGATGGACAAGGGTATTTTTGTAAAAGCGATTATCAAACAATTTCTGCCAGAAATTGAAAGACTATTATTAGCCTCACAAATTTATAATACTGAAAGTTTATTGAGAGTAACTGAAAATTTAGACAAGTGAGGAAGTATGAATATTAGGAATAATAATATAAATGATGGAAGCGGTAACATATACAATAGAGGAGTAGGGGATTATCGTAATCGAAAGGAACGGATAAATTTTGTAACGCGACAATGATTTTTTAATGATAGCAGGACATATCAAGTAACACAGCAGGAATTTAATAATGAAAAGAATCAAACGGCGCAGGTGTCAATTGTAAACGTGCCAGTATCAGTTCAAGAAGTAACCCCAAACTAAATAGAACTGGGCCACAAGCTCCTGTGACTTAGTTATGTACTAAAACAATGGAGCAACTCGATTATCTGAAGTGTTCAAGGATTTTTGGAAAAAATTAAAGTATCGTGCAGTACCAATTGAAATCAGTAATATATAGAAGAAAGTGTTGCACTTGAAAATGTTAAAGAGAAGTGCAATTATGTATCCAAAGCTAACTGTTACGTGGGGAATGATCAGTTTGAAGTGTTGCTGCGTAAGGGGAGTACTGTTAGTATAATGTCTGAAGAAAAACTACAATCTTTAGAAAACAACAGCGCCGTGCGGTGCTGTGATGCAAAGAAGTGACCGCATCAGGCGGCACTTTCAGGGGGGCGGCAAAATCACTGGACTACATTTAACAAAAATTGAAATGCAACAATTTTATCCCTATTATATTACTCATCTGCGCTTATTGTCAATACCATTTGCAAAGGCGCGCGTTCGGCGCCGTTAGATTTTTTATTTGAGGGCGCAAAGTGTTTGTGATATACCGCACGCGACACCGCAGCCGCTTTTATTAAGAGCTTGGCGGTAGGCGGCATGTATCACAAAAGACAATTGCAAGTGTTAGGTTTTTTACTTATTCTTTGAGATGAAGATATTTGATTTTCATGTTATTTGATTTCCAACAGCAGACTCTTCAACAAGTGTCAGTACGTGTTGTGGTACGTCGTTAAATGCCTAAAAAGGTAAGAGAATTGAATTATAGCTTTTTAAGAGCGTAATTCCTATCGATTTTTACAACAAGTTTAAATTTAATTTACGATACATATTATATTATTATAACAGCATGGATCAGAAAAGGAAAAGACTGTCTGGAAGCCAATATAAGAAGAAACGCTTAAAGATAGATGAAGAAGGAAGAAAGCTAAGCCATGTCATGAAGGAATTCTTGGTCCCTAAGCTTCAGTCAGAAGCGTCTACATCCACATCAACAACAACCTCTTCGGATGTGGTGGACTCATCAGCGCTGTCTGAATCACCTCCTAAAGAAGTTGTTGAAGAAAGCCAAGAAATAACACCCCAGAAGATTATCAAGAGCAGGGTAGCAATAGCAGTGAGTTCCAGCAAATAGACAGGATCTCTGACGATCTTGCACTATGGAATATTTTCTGCATGTCATCCAAATCTCGTCAGATACTGGTTGAGAGAGGTCCACATCAAGTTAAAGAACTGGAATTTCATATCAACACAGGAAGGTGCAAATTTTCGTCTCTCATTAGTGCAAAGTATTAAGCAATGGTGAAATTGTTGAGAGAAATTGGTTCATTTACTCTGTTACAACTGATGCCGTTTTTTGCTTTTGCTGCATCGTGTTTGATAATTCGTCTTCCCATGATGGTCTAAAAAAGGTTATTGTGACGGGAAATCTTGTACGTGCGCTCACAATGCACGAAGTCTGAAATTACAGAAACTCTTTTAGACAATGGAAAGAATTTGACATTCATTTACAGAAGAACCAAACTATTGATGCTGAATATCAAAAAATTATAGATTTGGAAATTCAGCACTGAAGAGGAGTTCTAAAAAGAATTATTGCAATAATTAGACTATTGGCTTCACAATGCTTAGCCTTTCGAGGAACAAGTGAATATTTGTTATAACCTAATAACGGAAATTTTCTAAAGCTGGTTGAATTGCTTGCCAAGTTTGATCCAGCTATGGAAGAACATGTCAGAAGAGTTCAACGAGAGTCATAGATGGTCCGTGAGTTATCTGAGCAATTATATACAAGAAGAA
This sequence comes from Platerodrilus igneus, assembly GCA_036346225.1. Taxonomy (NCBI): domain Eukaryota; kingdom Metazoa; phylum Arthropoda; class Insecta; order Coleoptera; family Lycidae; genus Platerodrilus; species Platerodrilus igneus. Next base: position 1,106,801 of record JARFIW010001116.1, read on the forward strand.
CTTATAAATCTGATGGGAAATGAAATTTTATGTAAAATTGTAGAAATAACAAAAAAAGCTAAATATTTTTCCATAATTGCCGATTGTACCCCAGATTAAGTCATATTGAACAGTTCTCATTAACAATAAGAGTTGTCACATGCAACCCAATCAAAAACAAGTACGAAATTGACGAATTCTTTATTGTTTTTTTTTTAAATAACTAATTCAACAGGAGAGGGTTTAACAGAAGTTATTTTGTCTTTTTTGAAAAACATCGGTTTTGAGTTGAAATGGCTTAGAGGGCAAGGTTATGACAATGGAGCTAATATGAAAGGAGTCAGAAAGGGTATACAAAACAAAATACATACTTGAAAAGTATTCGCGGGTGTTCTATGTTCCTTGTGCATGTCACTCTTTAAACCTAGTTGTGAATAATGCAGCGTCTTCTTCTACAGAAACAACAAAAAATTTTTCTGTTGTACAAGAACTATATAATTTCTTTTTTTGGTTCTACAAAGCACTGGGAGATGTTGAAAAAACATGTTTCACATTTAACTCTCAAACCACTGAGTGCTACTAGGTGGGCAAGCAGAATAGATGCAGTAAAACCTTTGCGATATCAACTTTGTGAAATATATGATGCATTATTCGAAATAATGGAAGACGTCACTCGAGATACAGAAACTAGAGTTAAAGCAAGAGGGTTCGCAACAAGTATAAAAAAAATATAAGTTTACATGCGGTGTAATTCTTTGGCATGACATTTTATTTGAAATTAATTCAGTCTCGAAGCCATTGCAGTCTGTAACTATGAATATATCGAATTGTACAAGGATGCTAGCGGAAACAATAGAAAAAGTGAAAAGTTACAGGCAACTCGGATTTGAACAGATGAGAATTGCTGCTAATGAAATTGCTGAGAATCTTGAGTGTAGCACTGATTTTCCGACCGAAAGTTAAGTTAGAGCTAGGAAGAAAAAGCGTCAATTTGACGAAAAAGCTGCGGACGAACCCTTAACGGAGGAAGATAAATTTAGGATAAATTTTTTCGATTACATTTCGAATATAACACTTAATTCCTTAAATGAACGATTTGCCCTTTTGAAAACCCACAGCAAAAATGTTCAGTTTTTATACGACATCTTCAAACTCATGGATGTAACGGAGGAAATGTTTGAAAATCATTGCACTAGCATCCAGTCAATTCTTTCGGACGACAATGAGTCAGATGTAAACGGGAATGATCTTCAAGAGGAATTACGTGATGTATATCGCATATTACAACATTCAATAAAACCACTCGATGTCAGTAATTATTTGTACCAAAATAATTTAAACACATTATATCCTAACACCTGTATAGCGCTAAGAATTCTATTAACACTCCCTGTCTCTGTAGCAAGTGGAGTAAGAAGTTTTTCCAAATTAAAATTAATAAAAAACTATATATGCAATTCCATAAGTCAGTCAAAGCTTACAAATCTGGCATTCATTTCTATTGAATGTACATTAACTGCCTCTCTTGACTATACATCCCTTATTCAGGAAATTGCAAACTGTAAAGTTCGAAGAGTGAAATTATAGTCTATGTATGTTTATGTTCAAGTTTATACGAGTTTATATTTATTTATAGAAAATTGTTACGTTTGAAAATATGTTATATAAATATATTATTTTCACATTTTTCCGTAGTTTCTTTTTAATCGCAAATATGGGGGCGGCATTTCGAAGACTTGCATCATACTGACAAAATACACCGCACGGCACTGGAAAACAATAATAATGATATTTTAATTCTTCTTAAAGTAGGGCTATCGATTCAAGGAGATACTGGTAAAACCATTAGGGTTAAAACACAGGGGCGTTAATAAATATTAGAATTGCAACTGAAACAATACCAGTTGTATTTTTAATTGTGCAAAATATAAACACTCCAGTGATATTGAGGACAGACTGGGTTATTAAGTACAATGTATTATTAAACTTTGAGAAGAAGAATTTGAATTTTAAAATTGATGATCGAATTATTGTGGAGAATTTTATAGAAGATGTCTGCTTTGAACCTCCAATATTTGTGGGTTTGAGTATTAGCGAAGACAATGATTTTGTGTTGCAAGATACTGATTTGTTTCATGGGTTAAGTATTTTATTAAATTTGCAACGAAGTGTGAATGAGGATTGTACTGATGATGGATCATTGCAATTTCATTGTGAACAATGTCCTGCTGTATCACCGAATAAAGAGGGATTAAAACAAAATCATTTACATAATAGTGTCGATTGTACGAATGTGGATATATTGTCTGATGAAAAATTGATCAAACAGCTTAAACAAAGATATGTTAGTATTTTCTGACGTATCAGGGTTATGTACGAAATTTGAGTGTTTTTTATGAACCAAGGTCGTATCCAATTTCGTTTTCAAAGGGAGAAACGGTTAGTAAAGAAATAGAAAGGATGATAAACTTGAACATAATTGAGAGTTGAATCGAGTTCACCATATTCGAATCCTATAGTGGTGGTGATGAAAAAAGATGGGTCGGCTAGGATTTGTTTGGATGCACGTGAATTGAATAAAATTTTGATACCCGACAGAGAGTCACCTCAGACTATGGAAGAGTTATTGAAGAAAAATAAAGGAACTAAATACATAACATCATTAGATTTTACTAGTGAGTACTGGCAAATTAAATTACATGAATCCAGTCGCTCACTAACGGCTTTTCTTGTGAATGGGTGCAGCTATCAATTTAAGATACTGCTGTTTGGGCTCAACGTTTCGGTGGCAATGTTTAGCAAGTGTCTGGACCAGAAGTTCTCAGTTTTGCGACGATGTATATCGATAATATTCTAATTACTTCATCTTCAATTAATGAGCATCCTAATCAGTTGGATATTGTTTTATCAAAAATACAGAATGCAGGAATGACTATTAAGGCTAGTAAATAGGAATTTTTAAAATCTGAACTCAAGTTTCTTGGATTGTATATAATAAGTGTAGATGGGATCGCAGTTGATCCGGATAAAATACAAGTGATTCAACATTTTCCTGAACCACGAAATAAAAAAGAGCTACAATCATTCTTGGGATTTTGTAACTTTTATAGGAAATTCATACCAGAGCATGCAGATTTAACTTCAAATCTAACTCATCTAGTAGAAAAAAATTATAAATGAGATTGAGGTGTAACCGAAAAGAAAATTTCCAATAGGATAAAAATTGCATTTTTGAAGACCGTTGAATAAAAACATCCAGATTATAGCAAACCATTTTATTTAGAAACCGAGGCCTCTACCAAAGCCCTAGAGGCAAATCTGTCCAAATTGATAAGGGTGGAGAAGTACATAGAATAGCTTTTGCCAGTAGAAGTCAACTGATTACCGAACATCATTATATGATGACGGAGGTGGAACTATTAGGTATTGTGTTTGGTAGTAAAAAATTTAGAACATATATTCTATGATTTCAAACATACGTGCTAACAGACCATAATGCACTTGAATTTCTTTTCACATACCAAGCACTGAGTGCAAGGTTGATGCATAGGTGCTTGTATTTACAAGAATTGAAAATTAGATATAGGAAGGTTAAAGATAATATTGTGGCAGATTTTTTTCTCAGTAATTTATGAAGGAGAAAAAGAAACCAACCAATTATTGTAGCTTCAACTAGAATTAAAACTCGTAATGTTAATAGTTTATGACAATTATTAAAACATCTGAACGAAAGCCAAGCTAATGATGTACGACTAAGTTGGATAAAGAGGGAGTTGATCTCTAATTCAAATGGTAAAAAAGTGCAATTAGGGAAACATATTGCTATTAATGATGTATTATTTAGAAAACAGTAAAGTAAGAGAAGAATGGTGGCTCATATGTATACCAGGTCACTTAGCTGATAGATTAATATGGAATACCATTTAATTTACTGCCACTTTGAGGGTAAAAAAATGTGCAGGATTAATAGGAGACACGTGTTATATACCAAACTGGCGTTCCAAAGTAGCTAAAATAATTTCAGGTTGTAAGTTATGTCAGAAATCCAAGGTAGAAAACGTTAAACATGCTACACATATGAAAAATATAATGGTCAAACAACCATTGGAATTGATTTCCATTGCTACTGCAAATACGTTACTTAATAAAATAACTGAAGATTTTATTCCTAATATAGACAAACACAGGTGTCTACTATCAGCTACTAGCAACTTGTAGCGAGAAACGATAACCGAACTAGGCATTGAAGTAAGAAAGTCAACTATTTATCATCCACAATCAAATCCAGCGGAGCGAAGCATGAGGGAGTTGGGACGTTTATTTAGAGTGTATTGCAATAAAAAACACACCCTATGTCCAGAATGAACTCAGATGATAGAAGATTGGTTAAACTGTGTGGAAAATGAGTACCGAATACGATTAAGTGTTATAATTATGTGAAATTGGAAAGAGACCAATTTCTCACATTAAAACAGGGAGTAAATGTAATACCTGACCTTGGCTGGCAGTTTAAATTTTTATTTTTTTTTTTAAAATCTATACTACAATACGCCATAAAATATTACCGAGTACAGGTCTGTACTCATCATCCTTAATACTTAAGTTTTCTCTAGATTTAGGTTACTTGTCATGATATTCAGTGGAAAATTCCATTGCTCTTGTTAGAAATGAGTAATATTTATTTGATTGGTTGTCAGTTGGTTGATGCCAGGTTAATTTCAGTCATTTTGAAAAGTAATAAATAGCAGAGAAACACGCTAGTGAGGGGTTTTTACTTTTGACCGTTATCGTTTGGGCTGTTCTGCCTTGTGTCAAATTTATTAAGAAAAGGGGGGTTAGGTTATTAAACTAGGCTTTTTGCTTTGCAGGAAACCGTAAACTCCTGCAAATGCGTTGATTATTAAAACAGGAACAAAACATGTTAGTTTTATGATGCTTGGACAAACATTTTGAATGCGAGAAGCGTGATGTAATAATTACTGTAACTGAAAATTAATTAAATCAATGAAGTATTCAACGTAGTGCAAGTTAAGTACCCTTCAAAATAGTGGGTCGGTCTTGTTTCAGACACCGAGTGCAAGAACTCGTTTAGGGTGGTATCGTGTGACGACCTTGTTACTGGGACAATGGTGATTCAGTCTAGTATAAACCACAAAGAGAGTCTTGCAGTACTAGATGAGACATTGGATCTATCTAAAATGTGCCTATTTCTTTAATTACAGTAACAGGGAACATAATATATTTAGATTTGAAAATTAATGAAATATTAATTATTACTACATTGCCCCTTAAACTACAAGCTTTTAATAAAACCTGTACCAATTACTTAATATATCTGAAGTTACCCGGGGAAAGTGCTTTGAGAATATAATTTGCAATACATGCTGTTTTTGATTCATCTTACAAGTGTTCATCATTAAATATTTAAATGTGGAAAAGCTCTCCAGCAGTCCTTGATTCCTGATGAGACTGCCTACATGGGTAAGCTTGTGGAAGATGTCGTCAAATATCAGGCAATTGGTTATATGAAATGTTCTATTTAAATGTAAGTCGCATCAGGATACTGGTGGGTAATATTTAGAAATGCACTCATATTGAATTTTGGCCAAAATATTCAGATCTTAATTAGTATCTATTAGACAAAGTAGTGACTATTTGTTCAGTGTACTTGATAAATAGTTTATGATGCCCCTACCAGAATTAATAACTAAATACTATTTGTTTAAGATGAGGTATGTTGAGTGTATATCTTTATATTTATATAGAATGAGTTTTTTTTCATTTTTACCATGGGCATCTTGGAAACCGTTAGAGATACAGAGATGCTCAAATGGAAAAAGTAATGCGGTTTTGTCTGCTGATCTCACATGTGCTTTTCTTTTCTAGAAAAAATCCACGGATATCTAGATATATTGAAAACACTAAATATCGCAATTTTTTCAAATCCATCTGTCGACTTTATTGTTGGCATTAGAGAAATAATGTAAATAGAAAACTTGTAGATATTTTTATGCTGAAATAGAATGAGTGATTGGAAAATTTTAATTTTTTTTTGTTTCATAGATATGTACATAACTTCAATTTTTTTAAATGAAAAGCATAGTTGGCTAGGGGCTTGTTTAATAGCTTATGTTGTGCAGATTTCACTGATATAGCACATGATGGAGTTATTCTTCTAAATGACCGAAATATTATGGTTTTTGTTTTTATTGTGCATAATTATCAGACCACCCATGAAAAAAATAAAACAATTCTATAGAATCGCACTTTGTATTTTAAAGTAACTGTCATTGGTGTTATTGTTCACATTATTATTAATAATTAGGTTCCTTAATGCTAAAATGAAATATAGTAACAAGGAAAAGCTCGATATGTTAACTTGTTACATTGAGTGCAATAAAAACTCCACTAGAGCAGCAGATTTATATTTTGAATGCTACTTTAACCGCCATCAACCATCGGTTCCGACATTTCGTAACTTGTATATAAATTTAAGAGACTATAGTAGTTTTATACAAAGAAAGAAACACAATGTACAAAATATTGATGAAAATATGCAAATAAATGTATTAGCTAGCGTTCAGGTCAATCCTTCAACTTCTACAAGAGAAATTGCTTTATCCAGTGGAATATCGCAACAGTCCGTTGTTCGGATCCTGAAAAAGCATAAGTTTCATCCATACACAATATCAATTGCTCAAACATTGCATTCAGGAGATGAAGACAAGCGGATAAGATTTTGCAGATGGTTTGTGGAGAAGTGTCAGCAGGATCACAAATTTCCATTTACCGTTTTATGGTCAGATGAAACAAGGTACACAAATTGTGGTATTTTTAATAGGTTCAATGAGCATCTATGGATGCAAGAAAATCCGCATGCAGTTCAGCAACAAACACCTCAAATAAAATTTGGTTTTAATGTATGGTGTGGTGTTCTAGGGACCAATATTATAGGACCTATAATATTTAATGGAAGTTTAACAGGAGAAAATATTTAAATATGTTGGAAACAAATGTAGAGAATCTTTTAGATGAACTTCCTTTACGAGTGCACGGGGGACTCAAATGGTTCCAGCATGATGGCACACCGCCGCATAACACCCGTAGTGTTACGGATTATTTAAATCGATTATATCCGGATTCTTGGATTGGTAGAAATGGTCCAGTTCAGTGGCCACCCCGAAGCCCGGAATTTTCAATATTAGACTTTTTTATTCATGGACATGTGAAAAATAAAGTGTATACTAAAAAATTTCATATAGAAGTACAACTACGTGAAGCTGTAATTAATGCTCATAAAATCATTACTAACCGTTCATTTAAAAAAGCAATGCATTCCATTGCTAAAAGATGTAGGCTATGTATTGAACAAAATGGTTAGCTTTTTGAGCATTTGTAATTTGTTAATACAATATTTATTCAGTTTGTGCTTGTTCGTATTTTAGTTTTGTTTCCATTTCTTATACTTTAAGGTTTTTGTGATTTTCAAAGTGCATAATATTAAATTGTTTACATATTGTTATTGTTATTTGAATGATTTTTTATAAGTTAATTGTTCCTGTTACCAACATGTTGTTAAAAATAGCTTTCAAGTACTGTTATGATAAAGAAACACAGTCGATAAGTCTCCTTTTCTGATTGTATATTGAAACAGCTATTTTATTAAATAAATCTATAAAACCTCATTATTTTGGTTATTTCCAATAGTAACTCCATCATGTGCTATATCAGTGAAATCTGCACAACATAAGCTATTAAACAAGCCCATAGCCAACCATGCTTTTCATTTAAAAAAATTGAGGTTATGTACATATCTATGAAACAAAAAAAATTAAATTTTTCCAATCACTCATTCTAATTCAGCATAAAAATATCTTCAAATTTACCATTTACATTATTTCTCTAATGCCAACAATAAAGCCGACAGATGGATTTGAAAAAAATTGCGATATTTAGTTTTTTCAATATATCTAGATATCCGTGGATTTTTTCTAGAAAAGAAAAGCACATGCGAGATCAGCAGACAAAACCGCATTACTTTTCCAATTTGGGCGTCTCTCTATCTCTAACGGTTTCCAAGATGCCCATAGTGAAAATGAAAAAAAAACTCACTCTGTATTAGCAGATTGTTAATGTTTAATTACAGAACAGGTGATCATTGGCTGTTGCAGCAAGGGCCAGGTCAATTCGGAAGCTGATATTAGTTTGTACTTGAAATAATATAGAATGGATGTTACAATACTGTATTGCACTGCTCTTTATATGGCTTTTATTCTCCTATCAATAGAATCATTATGCATGTCAGTTATTGTTATCAACAAACTGATGTATTTGAACAATCCTTAAAGACATTTAACATCCAGATACTTAATATATTGGATAATCTCTAGTAGGGTTCAGATTATTCTAAATATTGCCCTGTAATCATATATGTACTTATTTAAAACTGTAAAAGCTTTTGTGTAAATAAATAAAAATTGCGTTTAAAGAACTTACTAGCCAAGATTTGAATGCAACAACAGTCATGAACGGTGTGTTTCAAATTATGAAATATTTTAGAAATAACCATATGGCAAACTCATACCTAACTTCTGAAGGAGGTTCAGCTCTAATGATACCTTACATGTGATTTTCCAAAACTCCACCCGAAGGTACTATATTGGCCAGGAAGCGAGTTTTTTTTACCTGGAAAATTTGGAATTTTGCCAAACCCTTGCTGTTCCAAGCAAGGTGGGGATCTTTAACGTGCGCAATAACAATCACACACCCCTCATCCGAACGAGGGTGTATTTTTGTAAAAAATGCTCGCCTAACATTTTTCAAGCGGACCATGTTGGGATTAGAACTTGGGACCTTGGGTGTAGTAGTCACACACATACCAACTATGCCATGGAGCCGCCGCTCTAATGATACCTTACATGTGATTTTTCCAATGCTCCACCCGAAGGTACTAGATTGGCCAGGAAGCAAGTTTTTTACCTGGAAAATATGGAATTTTGCCGAACACTTGCTGTTCCAAGCAATGTGGGGATCTTTAATGTGCGTGACAACACTCACACATGGGACCTCCATTTTACCTCTCATCCAAACGAGGGCGTATTTTTGTGAAAAATACTCGCCTAACATTTTTCAAGCGGACCGTGTCGGGCGTAATAGTCACACGCATAACTTTATTTAATGCAAAATGCAATACAAGATGGATAAACTAATGACGAAAAGATAACTGTGCTTAAACATGATGATTATTATAAGTAACTACAAGAATTGGTTGGGCAATATTCTCGAATAATGTTAAGTGTGTGAAAGGATTTACTGGAAAACCATTATATTGGCAAATGTCTAAGTGTTGGGGGATCTTGGTAGCCACAGGTTGCTTAACCTCCTTCACTGAATCTCGGTAAAATAGGGTATAAAATTAGAAAACAATAGAAAGGGAACGAGCTGAATACACATGCTGTGTGAGAATTTTAGGAACTATGTAGGCTAGCTCAGAATATAAATAAGTGCAGGTGCGTGTCCAACCAGTTTTGAGACGGAAAACCTAATGACGAAAAAATAAGCGCAGATAAATCTGATGATTAGTATAAACAACTAGTTGTTGGTTGCGAAATACCTGCAACTAATGTTGACTGTGCGAAAAGATAAATTGAAAAATATATTAAATCGCCAAATGGTTAAGTGTTGGGGGAACTTGGCAGCCACAGGCTGCTTACCTCCCTTCACAACCATTGAAGGTCGGAGAAATAGGGCATGTAACTGTAAAACAATAGAAAGTGATCGAACTGCATCTAACAAGAAAGAACAGCGCCTATGAGGAAAGACAACAAACATAGAATAAGAATAAAATTGTTGAAAGCATATGTGGAGCACAGCACAGTATGCCTAGGAAATACGGGCAGTCTGAAACGCAGACAGAAAAACGGTAGCAGCCTTTTGAAATGCTGTGCTTCTGATGTATGAGGACGATAGCATGGACAGACAAAGATAATAACAAATAAGTTACAGAAATAGTAGGGGAACAAGGATATCTGGGGAAAAAGAGAAATAGTAGGGCGGAATACGTTCTAAGGCATTTTTGGGGAATAGTATGTGATATATTACAAGCAGAGATAGGAAAAAAGAGGTAGATGTAGACCTAGATCAGACAGTTATAGATGCAAACTGTGCATATTTCAGGGAAATCTGTAGGTTAGTTCAGAATAGGGAACAATGATGGTACGCGTCTAACCAGTTCTAGGACTGAAGACCTAATGATGATGATGATGCAATACAATAGTATTTAAAAACTGGCCTAAATTTATGAAGATATGCAAGGAGCATCGAGATATTATTAATTGAGACATGTTTACTTTGGTGTGTAACATCGCAGTTAAAAGAAATTGTTAAAATTTTTATAAATACTAATCCCAATATCGGATGCACTAGATAATGTTTAAGCAAATGATAATGCTATCGCCCGTGCTTTATTATTTGGAGAAATTTAAGGAATGAATTAACTGCAAAATTGGATAAATCCCGAAAAAAATGTTTAAAGAATGGTATTTGCAAGCAATAACCCCATATCACAATAACGTGTTAAGTCCTTCAAATTTAAAAGAAAATGTTACACTGACTGATAAGAAGAAAAAAGTTTTAAATAACACAGAAGAAATATTTTCACATTTTCTACCCGCCTTGTTAAGATGTTATGCAAGATTATCACAAGGATCAATTGTAAATGAAGATGTTTCAAGCATGACAAACGTTGATATACCACAATGCAAAAGTGTATGACAACTGTTGTGTTGTTAGCTAGTATTGAGTGGATATTTTCAAAGTTGGATTGGTCCATTCAAAATTGCAGAATCGACTTGGAGTAGAAAAGCTGCAAAGCTTACATTCCTGATGATGTTGCAAAATGGCACTTCTAGTTGAGTTTTATTTACAAAAAATATATGTGTAAAATAAGCTAAGCATGTACAGTGGTGTTCAATTTTGAATATTGTACATTTTACATTTCTTCTAAGCTTTTTCTTTTCTTAATTAAAATATTAAAAATGGCAATGTTTTTCAACTTTGTCATTCCGCTTCCTATGCTAAATTTTATTTTCCGCATAATATTTTTACAAAATGCATATATACATAAGTCCGTCCTAATTCAAAAAAAGTCTGTATTAATTACTTTTTAACAAAATTTGACTTTTAACAACCTTGATTTAATATACTATTTTGAACAATGAAATTCTTACTACATAGTTTATTTATTTTTGTAATTTGACTTATTATTCTTTGTTTTATACATATACCTGACGTAGGGACTTGGCTACTTCATTGCCCAATGTTATAACATTGCAGTCCTCCTTGATCAAGTACATTCTTATCCTATGGAAGCGAAATTGTCTTTGAAAGGTCAAAGGCAAGAAGATGTAGACTGAAATGGGAAATCACTCCATTAAAGAAAGATAAGGATACCTCACAAAAAAGCAATTTAATAAATTTTTCTGGAAATAAACTCATTATCCAATTTGGAGGTGGGAATTATTAAGAAGGGGATCATCAAAAGGAATACGAACAAAATGTCAAACACTGAATTGGAGCATGAAACGTTATTAGCCTAAACAAAGTTGGTGGTTTAGAAAATTTAAAACAAGGGAAAAGTAGGTTAGAGATAGGCATAGTGGGAATAAGTGAAGATTGATGGAAAGAAGAAAATGACCAGGAGGAATAGGACTCGTACAACAGAAAAAGATAACACGATAGTTATTTTAATTAAGATTAATTAGGCTAATTCCAGCTAGAATGTATATCTCTATGCCTTGTCCACATCAATGAAGTAAAGTTTGTTTGTGAAGAAATTGAACTGATGAAATATATTAAAGTAAATGACAATTTGACAATAATAGTTGATTGGAATACTAGTCAATTTAAGAAAATAGGTTCAAATTGTAGGGGCATATGAACTAGGAGAACATATGACAAGAGAAGAGAAGTTAGAGTATTGCGCAAAATATAAACTGACAATTGTTAAATACTCTTTTCAAAAATTGTAACAGAAGATTATATACACGAAGAGATCGGGAAATAATTGACTATATTATTATAAAGTAAAGATTTATAAATCGAATAAGGCTTATAAAGCAAATCCAAGCACAGACGAAAAATAGTGATCAACTTAGTTATGATAAAATACCTTTAAAGAAAAGTAAGGATACCTCAAGAAAAAAGCAATTTTATAAATTTGTCTGGAAATAAACTCATCCTCGGATTGGAGGCGGGAACTATTAAGAAGGGGATCACCAAAAAGAATACAAACAAAATGTCAAATGTCATGAATTGAAACATGGAATGTTATTAGCTTAAACAACTTTGATTATTTAGAAAATTTAAAACAAGGGATAAGTAGGTTAAAGATATGTATAGTGGGAATAAGTGAGGATTGATGGAAAGAACAAAATGATCAGAAGTAGGTACTGTAACAAACAGAAAAAGATAACACAATATTTAATTAAGATTAATTACGCTAACGACAACTAGAATGTATATCTATATGCCCTGGCCACATCGATGGAGTAAAATTTGTTTGTGAAGAAATAGAACTGATGAAATGTGTTGGAATACTAGTCAATATATGAAAATAGGTTCAAATTGTAGGAGCATATGAATGAGAGAACATATGACAAGAGAAGAGAAGTTAGAGTATTGCACAAAATATAAACTGACAATTGTTAAATACTCTTTTCGAAAATCCTAACAGAAGATTTATATATACAAAGAGATTGGGAAATAAAAGATTGACTATATTATGATAAAGTAGAGATTTATAAATCAAATAAGACCGTAAAGTGTATCCAAGTGCAGACGAAAGATAGTGATCAACTTAGTCATGATAAAATACCATTAAGGAAAAGTAAAGGATACCTCAAGAAAAAGCAATTTTATAAATTTTCTGGAAAAAAATTCATCCTCGGTTTGGAGGCGGGACTATTAAGAAGGGGATCACCAAAAGGATTACGAACAAAATGTCAAACGCTATGAATTGAAGCATGGAACGTTATTAGCCTAACCAAAGTTGGTTATTTAAAAAATTTAAAACAAGGGATGAGTAAGTTAGAGATAGGCATAGTGGGAATAAGTGAGGATTAATGGAGAGAACAAAATGATCAAAAGAAGTAGGTACTGTAACAAACAGAAAAAGATAACACAATATTTAATTAAGATTAATTACGCTAACGCCAACTAGAATGTAAATTTATATGCCTTGGCCACATTGATGAAGCAAAGTTTGTTTGTGAAGAAATAGAACTGATAAAATATATTAAAGTAAATGGCAAATTGACAATAACAGTCGATTGGAATACTAGTCAATATAGGAAAATAGGTTCAAATTGTAGGGGCATATGAACTAGGAGAACATATGACAAAAGAAGAGAAGTTGGAGTATTGCGCAAAATTAAACTGACAATTGTTAAATGCTCTTTTCAAAAATCGTAACAGAAGATTATATACATAAAGAGATCGGGAAATAATTGACTATATTATGATAAAGTAGAGATTTATAAATCAAATAGGACTGTAAAGCGTATCCAGGAGCAGACGAAAGATAGTGATCAACTTAGTTATGATAAAATATCAACTACATTTAATAAAAAGATTGAACCAAAGAAGTGGAATTCATAGAAATTTACAAAAAGAGGAAATAATGAAAAAAAAGGAGTGGATAACTATTAGATAAGAAATCTATGTATCAGCAGAAAATCCCTAGAAAGAATCAAACAAATTGGTTGAAAATCCTGGCTCAAAGAGAATATCTCGGATGACAGGAAAAACTATTATAACTGACATTTTTTCACTAAGTACATATTGTTTAAGAATCTTTTCCTAGAAAAATTCACTAGCTGAATTAACCGTCTCCTACTGGTGTAACAAAATGTAAACAATCAATTACGGCGGGAAAAACTCACTGCCCTCGAGTTTAAGTTAACCACATCCGTGTCACATTATAGTTAGGTAATAACACTTAACAAACTAGGAGGTGAACAACCGCACAGTCTAGGAATATTCTTTTCGCTATGATTTTAAGTTCTTCTGTGCGAATAAACAAAAGCTGTTGAAAAAAATATTATCGAGAGCTCAAAAAATTAGATGCAAAGAAAAACACTACAAAAACATTCAAAATAATTTAAATAAATAAATAATTGAAACATCTTAACCTCACATTTAGAATCACTAGTTTCATGATCTTTACAAGTGATACTATTGTTACAGAATACAATACAATATTCTTATATTTCGTGTTCTAGGACTGAAAAACTAATGATGATGCTACTATCAAGACTATCATTGACTCATTAACACAGGTTTTATTAAAACCAGTTGTTAATAAAACTAAACCGCTTCGGTAAGAACGTGATTTAGTGAACACCGGTTGTAAAAACCATGTAAACACTCCTACAAATAACACTGGTTTATAAAGCAGTATTGCCAACCCGCGCAACCGACCCAAATTTTGGATGGCACATCGATAGCTGACTAGATAAACCTAAAAATATTTTACCGATTTTATACTTGAACTTAAGGACTATATGTAATCTTAATATATGCTAAAAAGATAATACATGAATATTAAAAAAATGTTTTAAATTACCATTGGTATCACTGACAATGGGTTGAAAGTTAAAGATGTTGAATTTTAGGTCCTAAATAACGCCCTTTGCAATTATACGTGTAAACGGAATTTATAAGACCAGTTTAATAAAACCGTTTTTAATAAAACCTGCGTTAATTGTCTGTGTAAACATAGTCATTATGCATCTCGACCCCTTAGGAAATAAGGATTAAATATCAATTGCAACGTAATTTTGACTTAATATTCAACTGCTGCATGCGAAAAACTTATTGGTATTCTGTTTCTATTACACAATCTTAATTAAAACTAGCATAATCTCACTAACGTTCAACTCTGCTTTAAATCAAAAAGTACTTGGTCATTTCTTGTTATCTAAACAACCCTAATTGTGATATCTCATCTCCCTAATTGTGATATAATCTATCTTCTTAATGCAAAAACCTGTTTGTGATCATTTTTGTCGTTACACCAACCTAACAGAAATCTAACCTAGTCCTGTTCAGTGAAAAAAGTTTTTCAGTAAAGTTTTGTTGCTACACAAACACTAACTATAAACCAATCTCATATTGCTAATGTTCGTCTGTTTCTAATGGATCTTTTCAGTTTTTTTATGTTACACAAACAATTCTATCTGTAACCTAACACAATCTCGCTACTATATAACTTTACTTATTATGAAAAAGTGATGTCATTTTTGTTGTTACTCAAGTTCTATCTAACCTCAACTAGCTAAACTCCTAGTTATGTTTCAATTAATTTTTTTTATTGCAGTCAAGCTTGTTAGCAATAGCTTAGTCATCTACTACTTCTATTATAAAACATACCTTTAAGACAACAAACAAAAATATTTTCCTGAACACATAATAAAGGTCCTGTTTTCAGTGATATTTACACAAATTCCCACTTTTGTTTGTATGCAGTATATTTTTAATGTTCCAAGAAATAATGTATAGCTGGCTATTTAAGATTCGATTATTGTAAACCTGAATGTTTAGGTTCAGAAATCATCATAAGCGAGAATCCATGATTAAGTTTAGTAATGGCAAGTGGTCAAAAATCTCATTTCAGCACCACAAAATTGATACTGACAATATATTTAGATTTCAATATTCATAAAATTGAAATTACAGCGATGTGATGTAATATTTTGAATAACAACAAACCTAAAAATATGGTAATTGTATATTATTCGTATAAATGGTGAATCAGTTCTGCATTGAATATATCAAATTCCAATATTTTAAAGTTCAAAGTAATACCATTGAACTGTACTGCAGAGAGGATTACTCTGGGCACAACTCCATTTATTTGTGCTTCTACACAAGTAGTACCTTTTACACTGTAACTACCATGGTCAATTTCTTCCACGCCGTATCGTTTGTAATCTTGCATACAAAACTTCAACATTTTTTAGTTATTAACCTAAAATATGGCGCAAAATCGATTCCTTATTATAAATGCCCTATGCGTGCACTTTCAAACGAATGCTTATTAAGAGCATTTTTTAAATTGATAATATTCTTACGACTGTATATAATAACACTACATTTTAACTAACACTATACACGCCAAACTAGAACAGTTGTGAAGCTTGAAAACGGTAACGCCAACGTACATTTAAAGGTTATGTTATATGCAACAGAGAGAGAAAAATATACAGAACGGCGAATACCCAGAATAAAACCAGTAATGGCTTTGCATAATTTAATTACAAACACGAAAATTATTGCAATGTGTGTTTTATCTAAAAAAAATCAATTAAAAAATGATCAGTAACTTATGAATGTATTTAAAAAAATGTAAAAGGACATCGGCTTAAAATATAATAATCAAGTACATTTCATACATTACGACGTGCACGAAAAAGCTTCTGGAATATGAAATTATTGACAGATCTACCGAACACCCCTTAACGGATTTAATTGTCTGATCCATTATACAAAAATAGAAACGACACCAACAACGTATTATGAAGCTCTGACTGGATAACAAAATTACTGATGTTGATATTCAAATACTCCGATTAGCTGATATACTATTTCATTTTGCAGCAAAGACCCAATTAGAAATATAAATTTACAGTTATTTATAAGCCACGCCAGACAAATCATATGAGTATTAATTCTAAAACGAAGCAAAAATTTGCCCTATATTTTAAACGTGTATAAATTTTCCCATTTACATGTGGAATTTTTCTATTTGTCATTTCAGTAAGGGGAATAGCGCTATTTACCAACGATATTTACAAATTTTGTCATCATTATTAAACGTGCTTTTATTTCGTATGCTACGTTTTCTAATAATACGTTTGTCTAGTTCTACAGGTGTTCAAGTCTCTTTGATATTATTCAAAATTGTGCAAAAGAATGGGATTATTGTCTTTTTCATCATGCTGGGTTTTCTATAGAAGCCATTTAATAGTATATTAAAACCAACAATAAGCAATAGTTTTATAAAAAATTAACATTTATTTTTGTTGTATTTTTAAATGCGTTTATAATCAGCATATAACTATACAAAAAAATATAGAAATAAAAAATATGAATAAAACAGTATGTAGTATAGAAAGCTATTTGTATTTTAATATTCTCACCATAACAATTACCCAATCAAAATCATTTGAACGCTGCGAAATTAATAGACTTTTCTATTGATAAAACTCGTGCTGCCCTAGGGTCGTTTAAGCACTGCACTGATTGTAGTAGAAACCTGCACGCAATACGTTTTCCAACTTTTATTTCTTTGTAAATATTTCCTTTTCTATTAGTCTTCTATGACATTTTTGTAACTCCTATTAATTCTAATTTGATAATTAATTTTCTTTTTTTTATAGATAATATAGCTAAACTATACCATTAAAGAAACTAAGTAGAAATCGACTCTTTAATTACTTTTAATTTTGTTAACACCGTTTTGTATTTCAAACGAGTTTTTATTTTCTAACAAAAACCAGATATTTCATTTGGTACGTAATTTTGTGTCTTTCAAATTGGTTAAAATAATTTCTAACTCTCTTTGAAATGATATTATAATGTCCTTCAGCATATTTTTTAAATTATTAATATCTTTGTAACATTTATTATTGCCGATCACAAATTTGAAACGTTTCTCTAATGTATTGTAACAAAATTGCTTTTGCAATAACAAAAGTTCTTTATTATCCATTGATTACACAAGTATTTTCAAATGCTCGTAGTAGCAATGAAATTGTAAAGCACTTACGACAATTTATTTCCAGCTATTCGCTAGCACTAGGTACACTAAATAACTTCTTAAAACTACAATTCTCTCTATTTATTTTAATTCGGTGTTACATTATTTTATATCATATCACGACTTTATAGCTCAAGACTCGAATAAAAACTAGTATTATATTCAAAATTTTAATTAGAACTAACTCAAATTGCCGTGAACGGCAATTTATATACGAGTACATAATCAATAATTCTGAACTATTCTAAAAACGTACTAGATTTATGCAAATAACATCTAGAAGATTCCTATTGTAAGCTTAATAAAGTTCTTAAATGCAACCTCTTCTACACTGTCAATCAAATTCATTGGAAGGTGCACGCCACAGGGTGTACAGATGTTTCGTTTACGTTCAACTGTATTGATTTGGTCAAGGAAAGACCGAGTGACGTCTCGATACACTGCTCAAAGCTGTTTTGTTCCAGAACACACTATACCAGGACGTTAGAAATCCCTTCGTGCAAAGGACAGGCGCAATAATTTCTACAGTTACCATGCGGATGGAAGTAGCAATCAACAGCCTTCATAGTAAGGCGCCGTACAATTTGAATAGTAATCACACGCTAAGATGGAACAGTACCTCTAGCATATTTCCTACCACCCTCCAGTTCAACCCATTGAACGCACAACCGATCTTGGGTATGTTCAACTACTTGTCTCCAAATTTGACCATCTGGTCATTGAGGTTCACTAACGACTTCCACAGATCCTGGTAATTTAATTTAACAAAAGGTCATTGCTTAGTCACTAGGTAATAGACGTTACGATATCGGTTCTTTAGCCGTATGGTCTTGCCAAACTTTGGTTGTTGTCCGCAAAGTTGATCCAGACTACCGAATCAATCTTTAAACACCCTACCAAGTCCTCGGAACATATCTAGGTCCGTCGCTATGCAATATGCCGGGAAATATTCCGACGGCACATTGAATAGGTCATCTTAAATCCTTTTGCGACTTCAAATATCGTTTTGCTTATGCGGCTTTACAGACACATCAACCAATCATAACTCGGTCTAGACTTTTGTTTATTCTCACGAGCGAACTGTTTGTTTGTTTCACTACCTACCGTTCTTGGGGATTACCATCGTAAGCATAGGCGGATATCCGGTTAACGTGCACCACTATTGTTTTGTCATGAGAGCATACGAATTCAATGTACCAAATCGTTGATCCTTTTCAGAACCTCGTATGGACCCTCTTAATGTCTTTGTATCGTTGATGAAAAGCCGGCCCCTCCGTTTGGGATTGTATAACCATACGCAGTCGCCCTCTTAAAACTAGACTACTGCACCTTGATGTCATATCTGGCCTTCATCCGGTCGCTGCGATTTGGATATTTTCCTAACGTTACCATAGATGTCATGCATCTTGCGTTTGAGCCTCTCATCGTAGCTCTCGCTTACAATGTCTCCCCGCGCGTGTACCCAAACTCAAGGTCACATGTTAGACTATTTCGCGTCGCAGTATAGCATATGCTGGTCTCCGTCAGTACCCTCGTAAACCTAAGATCGATATGCCAATAAAAATAGGTGCAAATATTGGTCCTAATCTCTCTCTTATGTTGGGAGACCACCTTGGAGAGGTACTTTCCAAGGTGCGGTTCATGCGCTTTATCATACCAATCCGTGTGGATGCAATGGTTGTTCTGGTCTTTTTCATCCCCAGCAACCGGCAAACTTCTCAGAATAACGCTGATTCCAAATTTTTGCCCAGGTCAACATGCAACTCCATAGAAGCTCCAAACGACACAACAGTTCCGTACTAGTACCTCAGCGGCAGTTGCAGCTTTTTGGTTTGATATAGCATACGTTTCGGTCCTTTTCGTAAAATAGTCCATAGCCACCAAAATGTATTTATTCCAGGAGTTAGTCTCAAGGAATGAACTGGTAACAACGATAACCACTCTCTCAAAGGAATTTCCCAAGTTATATTACCTCATTGGAGCCTTCCGGTTTTCCAATGATGCAAACAGCTGATACGTGCTGCACCACTCTTTGGCATCGTCCTTGCAGCCTTCCTAGTAAAATCTGGCTTGGACCTTTTCAAAGCCTTCTTAACACCAAAGTGTCCTCCTGAGATCCCATTATGTAAATCTCTAAAAACCTATGTTATTTGGATTTTAGGAACCACCGCATAAAATGTATTCACGGATCCATCTGATTTGCAAAGGATCGAATCTCCAATGAATCCGATTGTGCCCATTACGACTTCGGGGTGTAGCGGACTAATGTCCTGCCAGAATGAACGTTCTTCTCCAACTTTTCAATACAGAACGATACTGAGATTTTTGTCATTCTCCTGTTCAGTTCGCAATTGTAGAGGTTCCCAATTGATCATTGATCACGGCAGTCCTACAAAGTAGATTTCATATTATTTCTAACCGTGAGCAATGGCAACAATTTTCGAGACAAAGTCATTTCGAAGGCGCAATTACATTACGATGACTTAAACCATGGCAGTATTCCGTGTTGAAGTCATACCTTGCAGTATTTTTATCCATCCGACGACTTGCACTTCGGGGTTTCTAAATTGAAACAGCGACTTCAGGGCAGCGTGGTCAATTCTCAAGTGAATTTTCTTCCTTACAGGTACTTATAAAAGTGTTCTACGAATTTCACCACAGCCAATCGTTCCCTTCTTGTAATACAAGAATTGCATTCCGGTTTCGAGAGCACCTTATTAAAGTAACCAATAACCCTCTCTTGCCCGTCTTGTATATTGGATAGTACACTTCCGATTACTGTTGTCAATAAATACTTTAGCTGTTGGAACGCATTTTGGCAATCTTAATTCCAAGCGTAATCATGCTCTACTTCAGTCAAGGGCTTGGCTAAATATTCGCTAACCCGAAAACGAATCTTCTATACAATGTGAAAAACCTAAAAAGTTGCATAGCTGATTTTTATCTTTTAGCGTCGGGTATTCTTGTACGCCATTAATTTTTTCCGGATCTGGCCTGACCCCGTTGAGTAAAATTCCGTGCCCTAGGTATTTCACCTTTTCGCTTAACAAGCGACATGGTTTCAGATTGATTTCTCTGTCTTCGAAAAACTTCTCCTAAATTTCTTAAGTGTTCCCGAACCGAATTCCCAATCACGATAACATTGTCAAAATATACGAGGCACGTTTTTTAGGATAACTCAAACAAGTCATCCATTAAACGCTTGAAGATGACAGGAGGCCAAATGGCATGACTGTAAATTGCTATAGACCAGTACTAATTGCGACAGCAGTCTTTTTCCGATCTTTGTGTCCTATATTTATTTGCCAGTGCCCATTTTCTAAATCCAAGATTGATAACCATTGCGACCTTGAAAGGGTATCTAGTGTGTTGTCAATCGTTCAAAGTCATTTTATCGTGTGCAGTCTACACATAATCCTGCCGACCCGTCCTTCTTCTTTACAAGCGCAACAGGCGATACCCAAGGACTATCAGGGTGCTCAATCATTCCTTGCCCTTCCATATCTCCAATTATTTTCTCGGCCTCTTAGCGTTTGGTCAATGAGATTTTTTCTGCTGCCGTCTTACTGACCTGCATCTGCTGTACCGATTCTATACTTGACTACTGCGGTCTTCCCCAATAAACTACAGGCGGTTCCGTGACTTAGCTGATTTGCGTGTGACTACTAAACCCTAGGCCCGAGGTTCGATTTCCAACACATCGCCTGAAAAATGTTAGGCGAGCATTTTTCACAAAATTACGTTTTCGTTTGGATCAAAAATAAAATGTTTGTCCCGTGCGTAAAAGTTGTCGCGCACATTAAAGGTCCTTACCTTGCTTAGAATAACAAGGCTTCGGCAAAATTCAAAATTTCCAGGTAAAAGGAACTCGCTTCCTCGCAAATATAGTACATTTGGGGGGAACATTGGAAGACAGTCAAAAGTAGGGTCTTCCTCAATCAACCGCGATCACGTATGAGTACCTTACATTTTACTTTCCAGTGCTCCATTCGAAGCTACTACATTGAACAGAAAGTGAACTTTTTGCCGGAAAATTTTTAAACTTGCCAATCCCTTGTTGTTCCAAACAAGGTAGAGATCTTTACCTTGTGTGCCAACACACACACAAAAGCGCGCGCGTGCACACACACACACAGCCACACACACACACACACGGGACCTACATTTTTACCACTCATCGAACGAGGGTGTATTTTTGTGAAAAATGCTCGTCTAATATTTTTCAAAATGTCCGTGTCGGATATCGAACCCAGGACCTTGGGATTGGTAGTTATTCGCGAACCTATGTATTCCATGAAGCCGATCACGTCCAAGTAGCTTGGAATCAAGTTTTTAAAACTTGTTACTTGTTGTTCAAAATATTGACATTATTTCGTAAACTGGTCCAATATCTTCGCGGAGCACTTTTTGGTGAATGGTTCTATTTCAACATCGCCACACCCCGCCACGTGACCAACTGAAAAACAGCAAACTGCTGTATTCTTCTTCCCCCCGACATCGTAGTTATTGGCGTTTAAGATCACAACAGGTACACCATCTATCACTTTGGTTACAACGTTTACCATAAGCACGCCCTTTCCAAGGGATTCCTTACTAATCGGTTAAATTGTGCGTGCAAAGCCCTCCTGGAGAGAATCGTCTAAGCGTCATATCACCACATCTTTTATCTTTCCACTTAGGATAACATCGTCCGCCAAAAAAACTCGCACAGACACGTTGTCTGCTCGCAAAACGGCACTTTCTGGTTCAATACTCTTAAGATATACTTTTTAGTATCTACATGAAATCCGTACTTCGTCCAGATATCCATTCTCAAGAAAATGTATTTGGTGAAGTTCGCTACTACCTGATGGTCAAATATTTTGCTACCAGCATCGATTTGTACATCTACATTGCGTGTGGTCGAATTTCCTTATTAGCTACGGTTTGAAGAACCACCGTCGCGGATGACACTTTATCACGGTCGTACACTGCATCCGGATAAACGATTGTTCTAGTGGCTGGCTCCAGTGTCAACTAAGAACTTTACGGTCTTGTAATTAAGCTGGCAATACATGTAAATGCTGTCCGCACACTTAAATTGTGTAATGCGGATGATGGTCTCCTGTACAGATTGACCCCCTCACCCGTCGACCCCATTTAGTTGTCCCGACTTTTTCGATTCCCTCTTGGTGTGTTTACAATTGGACTGTATATGCCCAAACTTACCACAATTCCTACATTTGGCTCTTTTCCTCTTTGGTTGATGTTCTTGAAGTACCCGTCGAACCACCTCCCTCATGCTTTTTTAACTCTGCCGTTTCTGCGGAGCATCTTATCTTACCGTTACCACGATGCGAAGTTTGTTTCGCCACTTCAAACTTTAAAGCATAGTTTAGAGCATCTTCTAGGGTTTTTTGTCGAGACAGGCGTAGTGCTTGCTTCTGGACTATTCTAAAAACGCACTACAATTATGCAAATAACATCTAGAAGGTTCCTATTGTAAGCTTATTATAGTTCTTAAATGCAACCTCTTCTACACTGTCAATCAAATTCATCGGAAGGTACACGCCAAAGGGTGTACTTCTGTCTCGTTTACGTTCAG
Source organism: Platerodrilus igneus (assembly GCA_036346225.1). Classification (NCBI taxonomy): domain Eukaryota; kingdom Metazoa; phylum Arthropoda; class Insecta; order Coleoptera; family Lycidae; genus Platerodrilus; species Platerodrilus igneus. The sequence continues at coordinate 1,130,182 of JARFIW010001116.1, forward strand.
TTGTATTGTTTTGGTCAAGGAAAGACTGAATGACGTCTCGTTACACTGCTCAAAGCTGTTTTGTTCCAGAACACACTGTAACCCGGACGTTAGAAATCCCTGTGTGCAAAGGACAGATGCAATAATTTCTACAGCTACCATGTTGATGGGAATAGCAATCAACACCCTTTATAGTAAGGCGCCGTACAATTTGGATAGTAACCACACGCTAAGATGGAACAGTACCTGTAGCATATTTCGTACCATCTCCAGTTCAACCCATTAAACCGACAACCGATCTTGGGTATGATCAATTGCTTGTTTCCAAATTTGGCCATCAGGTCCTTGAGGTTCACTAACAACTTCCACAGATCCTGGTAGTGTAATTTTACAAAAAGTCATTGCTTAGTAACTAGGTAATAGACGCCATAATGTCGATTCTTTAGCCGCATGGGCTTGCCAAACCCTGGTTGTTGTCTGCGAAGTTGATTCAGACTACCGAATCTATCTTTAAACACCCTACCAAGTCCTCGGAACATATCACAGTCCGTCGATATGCAATGTGACTGGAAATATTTCGATGGCATATTGAATAGGTCGTTAAAATCTTTTTGCGACTCCAAATATCGTTTTGCTTATGCAGTTTAACAGACATATCAACCAATCATAACTCGGTCTAGACTTCTGTTTATTCTCACAAGCGAACTGTTTGTTCGTCTCACTACCTGCCGTTCTTGGAAATTACCATCGTAGGCATAGGCGGATATCCGGTTAACGTGCACCACTATTGTACTGCCATGAGAGCGAACAAATCCGATGTACCAAATCGTTGATCTTTTTCACTTCCTCGTATGGACCCTCTCGATGTCTTTGTATCGTTGGCGAAAAGCCCATCCTTACGTCTGGGATTGTATAACCATACGCAGTCGCCCTCTTAAAAACTAGACTACTGCACCTTGATGTCATATCTGGCCTTCATTCTGTCGCTTACAATCTGAATGTTTTTCCTAACGTTACCATAGATGTCATGCATCTTCCGCTTGAGCCTCTCATCGCAGCTCTCGCTCACAATGTCTCTTCCGTGCTTACACCCAAACTCAAGGTCACATGTTACACGTATTTCGCGTCCCAGTACAGGACATGCAGGTGTCTGTCAGTACCCTCGTGAACCTAAGATCGATTGGTCCCAGTCTCTCTCTGATGTTGGGAGACCACCTTGGAGAGGTACTTTCCAAGACACGTTTCATGCGCTTTATCATACCATCCCGTTGTAGGTGCAATGGTTGTTCTGGTCTTTGACCAGAAAGTGAGCTTTTTACCTGGCAATTTTAAATCTTGCCGATAACTTGCTGTGTGCCAACACACACACAAACGCGCGCGCGCGCGCACACACACACACACACACACACCGGACCTACATTTTTACCTCTCATCGAACGAGGGTGTATTTTTGTGAAAAATGCTCGTCTAATATTTTTCAAAATGTCCGTGTCGGAAATCGAACCCGGGATCTTGGGATTGGAAGTTATTCGCAAACCTCTGTATTCCATAAAGCCGATCACGTTCAAGTAGCGTGGAATCAAGTTTTTAAACCTGTCACTTGTTGGACATGATTTCGTGAACTGGTCCAATATCTTCGCGGAGCACTTTTTGGTTAATGGTTCTTTCTCATCACCATATCCCGTCACGTGAACAACTTAAAAACAGCAAACTGCTGTATTCTTATTCTACCCGACGTCGTAGTTATTGGCGTTTAAGATCACAACAGGTACACCATCTATCACTTTGGTTACACCGTTCACCACAAGCACGTCTTGTCCGAGGGATTCGTCACTAATCGGTTGAATTGTGCATACAAAGCCCTCCAAGAGCATCGTTTAAGCGGCATATCACTACACCTTTTGTCCTTCCACGTAGGATAATGTCGTCCGCAAAAAAACTCGCACAGACACGTCGTCTGCTCGTAAAACGACACTTTCTGATTCAATACTCTTAAGATATCCTCTTTCATATCTACATAAAATCCGTACTTCGTCCAGATATCCATTCTCAAAATAACGTGTTCGGTGACGTTTGTTACTACCTGATGGTCAAACATTTTGCTCCCAGCATCGATTTTTACATCTAGCATTCCGTGTGTTCGAGTTTCCTCACCATCCACGGTTTGATGACCCACCGTCGCGGGTAACACTTTATCACGGTCGCACACTACATCCGGATTAACGATTGTCCTAGTGGCTGTCTCCGGTGTCAGCTAAGAACTTTACGCTCTTGTCATTAAACTGGCAATATTTGTAAATGCTGTCCGCACACTTAAATTGTGCGATGCGGATGATAGTGTCCTGTAGAGATTGATTTCCCCTCCCCCTTCGGTCCGCCCCATTTAGTTTTTTTGGCTTTCCGATTCCCTCTTGGTGTGTTTACATTTGGACTGTATATGCCCAAACTCGTCACAATTTCAACATTTGGGTTCTTTCTTCTTCGGTTGATGTTCATGAAGTACCCGTCGAACCACCTTCCTTATGCTTTTTTAACCCAGCCCTCCCTGCGGATATAATAATATCAATTTCTTTATTCCCTAAATAATATCTCCCTTTAGTTAGTTTAAAGCCAGCAAAAATGATACTGTACTCTATTGGAAACACCCTCGAACGTTCAATGACATATCCCTTTTACGTAAATTTATACGTATAAAAAGATTTTTAATGACCCTTTACATAAATATTCTGGCATAATAAAAAGATATAGAAAATGTTCAAAAAAAAAGAAAATAATGATTTATGCTATTTAGATAAAGTTCTGACCTGTAGTTTTCCTTGCGTGTCTTTTGTTCTCCCAATTCCTGAATCTGCTACTGCGTGCTGTGGACCAGTATTTCTGGATTCTTTCAGTTGAGTTCACTTGTTGATTTTATAGTACCGCTTGGCCACACACCCATTCAATGCTTAGAACAATCCTCCGTTTTGTGCTCCAATGCGTAGATGCAAACCAATATTTTAATACAATTTTAGATCGATTTAAATTCGGATTTATTTGCAAATTTAGCTTTATCCCTAGATTTCAGCTTATTACTTAGAGTTTCATCAGATTTCTTAGATTTTCTCAGTTTTCAGCTTTTTACTTATTACTTGAAGTTTCACCTATTACTTAGATTTTTACTTGATTTCTTAGAGTTTCACATATTACTTAGATTTCTTATCTATTACTTAGATTTATTACTTAGAGCCGTTTTCCAGTTAACGGCAAAATTTTTCTCGTATATTTTTCACTATGATTTTAATTTCAAAATTTTCTGTCACGACTTTCATGAAATATAGTTATATAATTTTCTATGTTCACTTTTACGTAAATTTTTTATTTAAACTGATGTAAAGCGTTCTCTGTTTATCAAATTTGAGTGATATATAAAGCAACGCCTCCATCTGGCACGATTGGTTATTGGCGTACTACGATTAAAGTTTAAAGCATGCTATAGGATATTGTCAACACTCTGGGCTTTCTCAGGTATGAATTTGATAATAGCCCGCCGGAACTATGCTGTGGTCACGTAGTATACCAGTTCTATATGGTGAATTTCTATAATTTTTGTACTTTCACCCGTCTGTTTTATTTTGTTGTAAATTGAAATGCGCTTCTATACATCCTGCGTTTCTAAAGCGTATTTGTTTTTAAATGTGCGTTTATTTCGAAGGTGCTTTGTTATTTCTTTTCACTATTGCGTGTTTAATTTTAACAGAATTTGTATGATGATTTTTTAGCTTTTGATGCATTTAATGTGTATTTATTTAGAATTTATGAATGCTTTCTGGTTTAAAATAAGTTTGATTGCGTACAGAGTTATTAATCTTACTGAATATGAGCTTCCCTGCATTAATGAAAGTTAACTGTGATCTTTATACAGTGTGTTAAGTGTTGGCTTTTTGCATAATTTGTGAATTACGCACTTTTTGTGATAAAATTGTTTAGTTTTCTAGCTTTTAGTACTATTTACATGTAGTGTGCGACTTTTATGACTCTACATACCCCTAAATAACCCTATTATCATAGCAATATACATCCGTATATATATTGTGGATTTAAAGGGTAAATAGGTGTAGGCAATGAAATTTTAGCAACTGTGTATATAGAAATAAGAGCAAATTATTTAAGCGCCAAATTAATTTAAGTCATATAGTGAAAACGGTTCGGATTAAGGTATTTTTATATTTAAATTGAAATGTGAAAATTACATAAGGGAAGAAAAGCTTTAAAGTACATAAAAATTCAAGGATACGAATAATTAATTATAATTTCTTTTAATCAAACGCATCAAAGCAGAAAAGGGAGCTTGCATGCATAAGAAAATCAATAATCTTTAACGCAAATGTATTCGTTTTAAAAGCCAACGTTCATTTACACAGATACGACGAATCAGAAAATCTAGGAATTGTTATTTCCAAACGGTCGATAATTTCAAGAAACATCTGTTGGTTAAATGTTACATTCAGAGAATAGTAGACGAACGTTAATATAGAATTCCATAGAAATTGTTTTCAACGGTCGATTTGTATAAACTGGTAAATAACAAACATCTTAAGGAGTGACTGGAATGAACAATCTACAAAGTAAGATAGATAGAGAAGCAGATAAAGCAAGCGTTTGATAGAAGTCACGTAAGGTATACACGTGGACTAGGCAAAGGACGTCTACAATATCGATTTTCTGTAGCCCAAGTGGGGTTTGAAAGAAGACAACAAACATGCTTACAACAGAGATGTATAGCGGATAGGTGGAGCATTGGGACGACAGAAAATTATATCATTAGTTGATAACCAACAGTTTTCGAAAAGAGCACATACGGTAAGGTAGATAGGGGATTTCTACGTAAACAGAACGACGGACGGGAGAAATTTTTCGGAATTTAGAATCGGTTACGTTCAAAATTTTAAGAAGCCGCTTTGAAAATAAGCTTTTCTCTTGAAACGGGTTCCACTAGGGGGAGAGGAGAACGTATAAATACCCAGGAAAATATATTAAAGCTCTCTTTCCTTTCATCGAATTCTGAATACGGGTTCAGACCTACATAATAGTCAAAGATTTCGGTTAGAATTTGTGTGTTCAGTAATGTCACATTAAACATCTTAGTTGAAATTGTAAAAGTTGTAGTAGCGGACCGGAAGTTAGTAAAGTGATTGCACAAGTTAGTGCTTATTTAAATAAACGGTACCGTTACTATGATTAAGTTATTATATGGATGGATGATTTTGGGGTAAGCAGAACTGAGAAAAATTTGTATGCGTAATATGGAATGAAAAGTTACTGTTGAGACGAAGCTAGTATCTTGGAATCAGCGTAGTAGATGGACACAGCGACGAGGGGTTTCTGGTGGCCATCTCCAGCGGTGTCAAAGAGTGGTATCTCCAGGTAATAAATTTAAAATTTCTGTTTTTATATAAACATTTGTGGATATTTTGTGTTGTGTGGGTGACTTATTGGTGGCGTATTTATTGCATTTAAAAACTTGTTAAAAAAGGTACATGTGCAGGACAATTTAATAATTTTGAGTATTGAAAAAGGTTTTATTGAGGATATATAAAAATTTAATCAGGCTATAAATTGTGGTTGTAAGGAGTAAACGGGTCTGTAAATTTGTTGTCAAAAATGCAAGGTTTAAAAAGCATTTATAAACAAAAATGGGTTATAATGAGCTCACAATACACCAGTCTGAAGTCAAATTAGGGTTACATGTGGGGCCCTTCTACTCATATCTACTCGAATATGTTTAAAATCATTTAAAAATCAAGGACTTGAAAACATTCAATAAATTGATCTGGTAATAATTGTACCAAAACGTTTGTACTCATGTGTAAATATTTTATCTGTTAATATGTGTAAATAAAAGGTCGTATGGTTGTTGTATTATTTTGGTAATTTCATTTGATGGTGTGTGAGTGTGAAAGAGGTATGTACTTAAAAATAGGTATTCAAGAAGAGGCCGATTGCTGAGCTAGCCAGGGTGAGAAATTGAATTTGAAGGAGTCCTAACAAAAGGGTAAGAAATTTTGTTTAAGATTTAATGTTGTTGGAAAATTTTATGTTGGCTCAGGTGGGGCACGAATTTTACTGACCTACCACGGCAATATATATATATATATATATATATATATATATATATGCAAGAATACTTATAACATGCTCCAGTCCTAAAAATGTACGCAAGAAATAATACAGTAGTATATACAAGAATTAATACAGTCATATATGCAAGTAATAATACAGTAATATCTGCTTTGAGAAGTGCATCTCGTAAGATTTAAGAACGCAACATTAAATTTTAAATAATGTAATCAAGTATTAACTAGCAAGTTGTTGACGTTAACATTTATATACATAGAAAAGGAAACAGTAAAAAGTGCTCTAACTCAAGCTTTAAGAATAATTGCATAATCATTTGTGCATTGTGGGCGTGGATTTAGTAACGTACAGTTTGCAATTTATTGCGGAATCAACCAAAAAGTTGTCTATCTTCCAAAACTGCAACACGAGTCAAGCAAACAGAAAAATACACGTTACCTTAGGCTTTCGGCTTCTCTCTGGTATCATCTTAGGAATCCGGAAGTACAGGCTGCACTCGTCTAGGTTGGGTGCTGGGTCAAACAACTTAACTATACCAGCACACTATGTTCAAAACGCATTTTAAAATCGCACTTTACAACGCTCAAAAGACGTTGTATAGAATTAGAATCGGATACATAGGAGAAGAGTTGAATAAGTAAGAGGGCCTTTCTAAAGTGAAACTTGTATTTATACAACTTTGAGAACGACGGTGGTAAGTAACGAAGAACAATTCCCAGCCATATTGGTGTAAAATATTCTGCCAACGCAAGTAAACTATATTCCAGACAACAACTGCGAAATATTCCTATAATGCAAGCAATAAAGAAGGCAAAATACGATAATTAATTCCATTGAATTTCGTTCGCATGAGAAAGGACGGATTAATACGTATTTATTAAACTTGTTAAGCTTGTATAATTTGAGAATAACATAAAAGAGGTTTAGATTAGCATCTTTAGGAGGTGTTTAATCGAGTTAGTTGTAAAATCAATCGCTTTAAGAAATTTAGCGAAACAAATTCTCCTCTAGCAAAATTAAAACATCGGGGTAGGAACCAAAAGCAACAGAACAGGCAGTGCACTAATAGCATAAAGCAAAAGAAAATTTGTTTGAGAAAACAAAGAAAAGCAAAAAAAAAAAATTTTTAATCCGGCTCGAAAGGCTAATATACACTAATAAAATGAACCAAAAGAAAATTTGCTTAAGAAAACTACAACGAACACAAAAGAATCGACAAAAGAATTTTTATTCGGCTCGAAGATCTAGTATACCAGACCAAATCAAGAAGTATAAAAGACATAGGAAAAGGAAAAGTAGGAGGTAGCAATCATCGAGAACAAAGATGGAATGGCCTAGCATTGAAAAAAGTTGTCGGAGGACAGATATCTCTAGTAAAGAAACAGTAAAGTTTTCAAGCTCAAGAAAAGAAATTGGTTTCTCGCAAAAACCATTTTGAAATTATTTGTGATCAGTACTTCACTAACAAATCATGAAAAAGCTTTTCCATCAATAACTTCAAATAATGCTTCTTATAAAAGATCACATCTAGAGCACTAAATTGAAGACAGAAAAATACACTTTAATGCTGTTTCCCCTTTCTTTAATGTATCAGCTAGTCCGATTTTAAATTGATAAATAAATTGTAAGTCGAACTAAATCTAAGTGTTAACATGGTGATGTTTCTCTAAATTCCTATCTTCCTAATTCAATCTTTCTCTGTATTACAAACTATCAAAAATAGCACTTTTGTAGCAGTTTTTATATTGAACGCGTGTTGAGACCTTGTCCCCAGGAAAAAGATAGAGCTACAATTTGGGCCTTACGATGTGAGCGCCATTTAGCGCTTCTAAATTTTTAATCATAATAATGAACACGTTTAAAATAAATGCGACGCGAGTTATGTATCCCCCAATTACCTATATATATATTGATATATTGAATCTAATAGGAATTATTAGAAATTGTTAAATTAAAGTATAAGTTCAATGCAACATTCTAATACAAGGATAACCCAGAGAGGTTATCGACAGTTCATGAGAACGGAATGCAGCCTTGCATCCGTGAGGGCAGTGATACTGCAGGTGGCAGGTCACAGGCGGTCAACATACCGCAGTTACTTAGAATTAAGTTGTTACATTGTAATAATAAAGAGAAACGCAGACATGAGATCTGCAAGTTCTCACAGCCGTGTGAGGGGCAGGTTATTATAAAAGGCCCGGGAGCTCAATGCCCGGCAGTCAGTCTTCGAACTCCATACTTCGTTGTTCAAGCTACTCACTAGTACAATAATTATTTTAGTATTATGTACAAGTTATCCAAATTTTAACTAATAAATTAAATTTGTTAAAGTCAAAGTGTTTTTAAAAAACCAGCTCCAAAGGCCCGAACTTTAACTGGCGCAGTCGTAACGGATGTCAAAAGGGCACTGAAAATCCAAAAATCGGAAGATTGGTGACCAAGAATTTTTATTCGAAATTTTGGCAGAACCCAAACCAAGTTGGAGGAAGAACAAGCATAGTCTGAATCCAGCAACAAACCAAGTTGGACAAAGAACAAAAATCGTCTAAGGCCAACAAACAAACCAAGGTGGACAAGATACAGAATCGATCGAACCCACCAAAGAAACAGATGAAATTAATGTAAGTTCATTTCCATAATTTTCTTTCAACCAAAAACTATAATTGATATATGCTCGTATTATAACTATTGATTACTATTGTTTTATGTATTTTATTATTATGAATATTTTTTTTGAAAATAGTTCAAAGTGAATTATTTTCAAAACGAGACTGTATAACATTTTATGAGACGAATGTTAAAGAGATAAATTTTTCTTTAAAAAAGCAAATGAAACTTGAAGTTTAAAAGAAATTTTCTTTTAAAATAAATAAGAATTGAATTTAAAAAGAAATCCTTACCATAATTAATAGAACGAACTCAAAAATAATCCAAAAAAATAACGGGCGCACATTCACTAAACACCAAAAATAAGAAACATCAACCACCGCGATTCAACGCACGCTATAAACCGGTAAACTAACGCAAACTTAATTTCAAAACTAATCCTTTAAGCAGTACAGAACGTTTAATAAAACCATTGACCTTATAAAATCACAGCAAAACACTCTGCTACAGTAACCTAAAACCACCTAAGATAAATACGCGAAGAAAGCATCCTTTATTATACAATTAAAACTCAGAGAAAATCGCTTTCAGAATCCTTGCACAGTACTAAAGAAATAGCTTTCAGGAACTTTCAGTACTAAAGCAATTCGCATCATAAGTATTAATCTATCACGGAATTATAGAAGCGCATGAAAATTACACCACAACCCTCTATAAATAATTTGCAGTACAACCACGGTATAAACTCTAAACGTTTTTCAACTAATTAATCAGCATTATAAAGTGCAGTAAAACGATCATCATAAGAAGCTTTAATTAAAACGCTGAAAAATAACATTACGGAGAGATTCAATTACCAACAAGCATTATAATACCAAGAGATCTAAAAATAAATAGCCGTAACACTTTATGCGAAAGCATTAGCAAGTAAATTATCTAATTCTTATAAACTAACACCTGTAAGTGCAGTTAACTCAACGTACGTGACAAAGTAACGGAGATTACATCCTTTAGTATTCAATTTCAACAATAAAATACAAAAGTAAGTAACCTCAGGTCATAACTACGCAACTCAGTAAAACCCACGGAAGAGTATTAATTACGAGTTAACCGAACTGAACTAAAACAACGCTAAACGAGAATAAATCCATCCATTTAAGATTCCTTAAGAAGCAAAAACTCAAGATAAATTAAAAGTTGCATAAAAACAATTAATCCAAGACTACGGTAATAAATTCAACGTTATTGAAGATAAACCTCACAATTACATTACCGCATTGTGTAATTAAATATAAATAAACAACGACTACGATTTTAAAAATAACTCGACGCAATATAAACTTAAAATTAATAAATCTAATACTACAAGTACGAAATTAATCTCAAATTCTTACCAAAATTTTATCCACCCAATCCAAATTGAAAATTAACCATTCCAAACTAAAAATAACGCCGAAAATAGTAAAATAAACCTCAATCTTTACAGAATTCAAAATTACCCAACCTAAAGGAAAAATTAACAAACCAAAACCAAAGTTAACGTCACAAAAAGCAAAACCAACCCCAATTTTTACAAAATTCGAAATTATTTCATCCAAAAGAAAAATTAATACATCCAAAGCATAATTAACGTTACAAATAGAAAATTAACCCCAATTTTTACAAAATTTGAAATTTCACAACCCAAACGGAAAATTAATAAATCCGAAGCAAAAGTAACAATACAAATAGCGAAATAAAGCTTAATTCAAAAAAAAAAAATTTTTTAAATTTTCCAAAAATCGAAAACAACCCTTAACCAACATGAGTAACACAGACTTACGTCTCTATTTAGAGACAATACAGACGTTTGATGGCACGCAGGCCCATCTCTCGAATTTCATTGGAGCATGTGAAATGTTCCTAAAAACCTTTTACAAACCCGGAGATGACGCAAGAAATTCATTGCTTATACGCTTAGTAATAAGTAAACTAGCCGGAAGGGCACTAACATTAATCGCCAGTAGGGACGACTTATCGGAATGGGACCAGTTTAAACAGCTACTAATTGCATATTTTGGAGACCAACGTAATATAAAATGCCTAGTACGAGACCTAATAAACCTTAGAATGGAACACAATCAATCCCCCTACCAATTCGGAATGAAATGCCAAGACGTGAGAAGTTTAATTTTAACAAAATTAAAAATCGAAGAACCCGATCAAAACGTTAGACATTTAAAAACAAAAATGTATGACGAAATGGCACTAGACACATATATAAACGCTTTACCAGAACGATTATCGGACAAAATCAGATTCCAACGACCCCAAAATTTAGAGGAAGCTATGAGCCTAGTAATCAAAGAAGAAAATGTAATGTATTACCGCAACAGACTATACAACCCCAACGCGAATAAAAATTATTCACCAACAAAAACTATACAAGCTACAAGACAAACAATCCCTCAACAAAAATTCACACCCTTTAACCCACAAACAAATCAACCGCGAAGTAACAACCCAAGTTTTAACAATACCAATTTTAATAATCAATATAAACATTTTTCAAGACCAACATTCAACCCAACTTTTACGAAACCCGCATTCCAACCGAGATTCAATCAAAACCTGAACCAACAAAGACCAGCATTCAATGCAAACCCTAATAGAAATACACCAATGACTAATACTCATAACAACCCTAACAATTATTACAAACCAACACCAATGGACACCTCATCTGGTAACACCAGACAAAACACAAAAATAACACATATCCGACCAAACCCTCATCAGAAACGTAATTTTACATCAGAAGAATTATTTCATCAAGAAATAGAAAAATTTGACACTGACCAGAATAATTACATTGAGACACCTACGAACAATGAATCAAATCATACAGAAACTTATGAACGTGACGAACAATACGAAACTTACGAGGAGTACGACGAAGAAAACTCAAACTCAAATTTTCAAATGGACCAATTCATAACCGACCAAACTTAATAAACTTAAATAACATAAATCACTTAGTATTACCATACATAGAAATACCCCACGCCAAATTCAAACTATTAATCGACACCGGATCATCTAAAACATTAATTAGCCCCAGAACCGTACAAAAACATTATTTAGATTATGTAGAAAGAGAACCATTCAAAATCAAAACAGCTCATCAAACAACACTACACCAATTCGTAGCAAATATACCCTTACCGAGAACATTTAATGTTAAAATGAAACATAAATTTTGTGTATTCGAATTTAACGACAAATATGACGGATTAATCGGAATGGACCTTCTAAGAAAATTAGGAGCCAACATTGACATTAAAAATCGCTTATTAAGGACAAAATACGGAAAAATCCCAATTAAATTTCAAAACACACAAGTTGAACAAAAATACACTATAGAACCCCGAACGGAAAGAAAAATAAAAATCCCAGTAAAATCTAACAAAAATTTAGGAATAATAAATCATATGACATTTCAGCAAGGAGTAGAAACCCCAACCGCCTTAGTGCAAATAAAAGATAACTATGCAACCACAACAATATTAAATTCAAACGACTATCCCGTAGAATTATCATTGACAGACCCAATTAACGTAGAAGAACTAAATTTTAACGAAATGGAAATAGACGAAAATTTAGAAAACGAATACAACCCAATGGAACATGACGAAATGTTAAGAGAAAATTTAACTAACATCCGCTTTAATACCGATATCAATCAAGAAGAAGAAAGAGCAATTAAAAACTTATGTTTTGAATACCGAGACATATTCCATTGTGAAGGAATACCATTAACATTCACCAACACAGTAAAACATAATATCGAGTTAACAGACAATAAACCAATCTTTACAAAAGCATATAGACTACCTCATGCAAGCCAAGAAGAAGCTGACAGACAAGTAGCAGACTTATTAGACCAAGACATAATCCAGCACTCCAATTCACCATGGAGCAGCCCCGTGTTAATAGTACCTAAGAAATTAGACGCAACCGGAAAGAGAAAGTACAGAATGGTAATAGACTATAGAAAGTTAAATGAAAAAACGGTAGATGACAAATATCCACTACCAAATATTACCGAAATTTTAGATAAATTAGACCTAGCATCAGGATACCATCAGGTAGAGATGGAAGAAAAAGACATATCAAAAACAGCCTTCAGCACACCTAGAGGACATTACGAGTACAAACGAATGCCATTTGGACTAAAGAACGCACCCGCTACTTTCCAGAGAGTCATGGACAATATACTACGAGGAATACACAATGAGAAATGCCTTGTATACCTTGACGACATCATAGTTTATTCCACATCACTGGTAGAACACATAGAAAGATTGAAGGAAGTATTCGAAAGACTTAGACAAGCACATTTTAAAGTACAATTAGACAAAAGTGAATTTTACAAAACAAGTATCATTTTAGGACATGTAATAACACCCCAAGGAGTAATGCCAAACCCAGACAAAACAAACGCAGTTCTAAATTACCCATTACCAAAACAAACAAAGAAATTAAAGGATTTCTAGGACTTAGTGGTTACTACCGCAAATTCATTAAAGGTTACGCTCAGATAACCAAACCCTGACAAACTGTTTAAAAAGGAAACAAAATTGAACACACCCAGAATTTATTAAAGCTGTAGACAAAATTAAAAACATATTAACGAATCACCCTGTATTAGAATACCCAGACTTTACAAAACCATTTATACTGACGACAGACGCATCAAATGTAGCATTAGGCGCAGTATTGAGCCAAGGAAAAGTAGGTAGCGATAAACCCATCAGCTACGCATCCAGAACCCTAAATTAAACCGAACAAAAATATAGCACTATAGAAAAGAATTATTAGCCATAATTTGGGCAACAAAATATTTTAGATCTTACTTATACGGAAGAAAATTTTACATATATACCGATCATAGACCACTAGTATGGTTATGTAAACTGAAAGAACCAAATTCAAAATTACAAAGATGGAGAATCAGACTCGAAGAGTATGATTACGAAATTATATACAAAAAAGGAATCTATAACAACAACGCAGACGCTTTAAGCCGAATCCAACTCAATGCATTAGAAACGGAATCCATTATAGGAAACGTAGACGAAGAAGAAATAAGGGAAGATCCAGACGAGATCGACACAATACATTCGACACAAAACGAAGAACCAAAAAACGCGATTAAAATCTTAAACGAGGCAATCGATATGAAACCCAACCAATTTATAATAACCGAAGTTTTAAATAACCCCAACCCAGTAAAATATACAAAAGTAGACAATAAAAAAATATATCAAATTCAAATAACTAAAGACGACAACGAGGAACAAATAATTAAAATTTTAAAAGAATACACCCCCGAGAAAAAACGATTTTATTTTTATTTCAACACCGAACATTTATACCAAAGATTTTCAGAATTATACATTAAACTATTCAATAACTCTGGACCTGAACTCATCAGATGTACTAGAAAACTAATAACACTAGACGACCCTGACGAAATAAACGATGTAATTAGAAATCAACACGAAGGAAAAACCAACCATCGTGTAATTAACGAAACAATAAAACAACTTGTAAGACGTTATTATTTTAAAGACATGAAGGACTTGACCACAGATTTTATTAACCAACGCGAACTATGTGACAGAGCGAAATACGATAGGAAACCCCCAAAGATACCCTTAATGTTAACCAAAACACCCGACAAACCATTTCAAAAACTACATGCCAATACTCTAGTAGTAGAAGCGCAAAACTATTTAACAATTATAGACGCATTCACAAAAATAGGCCAAGCAATACCAATCACATCCAAAAATAGCATTGACGTGACCCAAGGATTTTACAATATTTCACATTTTACGGAACACCCGAATCAATCACTTTAGACAATGGTAGCGAATTTAAAATGAGACAATTCAAAACACGTTAGAACTTCACAAAATAAAATTCATTTCATAACGGAAAACCACCCTGAATCCAACGGACTAATTGAACGATTACATTTAACCCTGTTAGAACAAATTCGATTATTAAGAATAAATTATAAAAAGGAACATATAACCAATTTAATGTCATACGCACTAATCGCCTATAATAACACTATTCACTCATCAACAAATTTTACACCCTTAGAATTAACATTAGGACATTCAGATTCACGAAATCCCTATGACATACACTACAATAAAGAAGTATATCAACAATATGCGAAAGATCACAAACAAAAACTAAAAATAACTTATGACAAGGTAAAAGATAAATTAGAAAACGATAAAGAACGTATCACCACAACCCGAAACAAAAATACCGACTCAAATAAATTCTCAATAGGACAAACCGTATACGAAAAAAACTTTCAAAGCAAGCGACATAAAACAGCACCCAGAAATTTAGGACCATTTAAAATTAAGAAAATATCAGATAAAAACATAGCAGTAGTAGACAACGGTAAAATAACAAAGTACATTCATTTAAAAAATCTAAGACACCCTGTAATTTCAGATGGACAATCATCACCCTTACCGTCAACCTCCACCCAGGTAGAACGGACAACCCAATAATAGAAATTATAAAAACAACGCCGGTATACTACCAAATAAATTAGGCAGTATACAAAATACAATATTTACTCAAATAATATCCAACCTTACTTTAATGCAACAAATTTTAACAACATTAGGAAAACGAAATAATAATTTTAATAGAAATCTAGATAGTAGAAAGTAACAATTATCATTAGTATCATTTAATTGCTTTTCCAACAAAAGTTACTAGCACATACCAATTAATCATACCCAAAACCAAATTCCTATCCCTAAATGAACTGAGATATGGTTATACAAACGAAAAATGTACTGAAGTAACACCAAACCAATATTTATGTCAATCGATGACGACAACCACCATTCAAGAAGACAGCCCTTGTGAAGTACAACTATTAAAATTCTCAAATCATTACGAAAACTGTGAAACCAAACAAGTGCAAATAACTAATATGAAAATTCAAAAAGTTACAGATAACAAATGGATAGCCATTTTCCCAACAGAAGTAATAGCAACCATCCACTGCAACCAAGATGAAAATAACCAAGCATTAATCGGAAGCAAACTAATTACCCTCAAAGAAGACTGTTATGTGAAATTGAAAGAAGAAGTAATCAGAGTTTATCAAGATCCCATAACAACAAAGAAACTTGCAAACCTACCGGAACTACAATTCAAAATACAACAAGAAGACGAAGAAATAAACAAGAAACCTATGAAGCTAGAGCATCTAGACTTAGACGACATCAACCACGCCGTGAAATTAGTGGAAAGTTATAAAGAACAATTAAGTGAAATCAAAACGCCAAAGTTACATTATAATAATATAAGTGTTTGGACAATTGTATTGATCATTTTAGTAATTTTTGTAATCATGTATGTATTATACAAAATGTACCTTAGATATAAGAATGAAGGAAACAGTTCTAGATTTAAGGAAACAAAGAGAAAAAAGGAAACAATAAGCATACCATTAGAAACAATGAATTTTAAATGAATTTAAATAATGTATTTATGTATTTAAAAATTAAGAAAAACCTTAATTTTTCATTTACGGTGGGAGGAGTTATGTATCCCCCAATTACCTATATATATTGATATATTGAATCTAATAGGAATTATTAGAAATTGTTAAATTAAAGTATAAGTTCAATGCAACATTGTAACACAAGGATAACCCAGAGAGGTTATCGACAGTTCATGAGAACGGAATGCAGCTTTGCATCCGTGAGGGCAGTGATACTGCAGGTGGCAGGTCACAGGCGGTCAACATACCGCAGTTACTTAGAATTAAGTTGTTACATTGTAATAATAAAGAGAAACGCAGACATGAGATCTGCAAGTTCTCACAGCCGTGTGAGGGGCAGGTTATTATAAAAGGCCCGGGAGCTCAATGCCCGGCAGTCAGTCTTCGAACTCCATACTTCGTTGTTCAAGCTACTCACTAGTACAATAATTATTTTAGTATTATGTACAAGTTATCCAAATTTTAACTAATAAATTAAATTTGTTAAAGTCAAAGTGTTTTTAAAAAACCAGCTTCAAAGGCCCGAACTTTAACTCGCGCTTGATTGTTATTAATGTGCGTGAGACGAGATAATTCAGAACTTCAAAGGACTTGAAACTTTTACGCGTATGAGATGTAAGGATTAAAAAACACGCTACGTCGACGGCTAACTTGGCTAACAAAGCAGAGTTTGAGATGGGCTGGGTTGAAATATTCTTTGCTAAACTGAATAAAAATAAATTAAAGTTGAACGCCGCAGTATTTAAAGGGTATGAATAAAAAATTTATAATTTTAGGGTAGATACAGAAACCTTTTCGGAGTATATAATTTTAAAATTTTCGATTTAATCTGTTGGAAAGTTGACCAGACTAGAATCGAAATAATTTTATTCCATAATAAATAATTTGTGTACAATAATAATATTCAACAAATAAGTAAATTCACATATTTTAATTATTTAAAAAAAATTAGATGAACTAAATTTCGTCACGTATTAATTTAATAAAAAAAAACAGTAATTCAAATAATCTTAAAATAATTCTAATTTCATTATAGCAGTGAGCTTAATCTTTTCATGAGTGAGAGTTTCAAATATAACAACGTTCGAAATACGGCCGTAAAAAAATAACCAATAAGATTGATAAAGTTGGATGCCGCATCTTACAGACTAGAACGATAGGAATTTTCGCGGTTCAAAACTTAACCGTTTGTGAAAAAGGTAGTTGTGGAACAAATCAAATCTGTTCCGGGATTCAGCAAAATAATTCAATCTTAACAACTGACGGTGACTGCGGCCCTTAGACTGGCTGTGCTCAGGTTCCAACTGTTTGCTTGCGGTAAAGAATGCAATGGCCCCAGACTGAGCTCAACACACGTGACCGGTGTGCTCGAGTGTGATTGTGGGATCGCAGATTCTTGCACATCAACGGTGCTTGTGACTCGAGGGTGTTTGTAGGCTCGAAGTTATTTGTTGGCTCGAGGTTTTTTGTTCGCCAACGGTGTTGGTAGACTCGAGGGTATATGTTGGCTCGAGGGTGCTTGCGCTAAAATGAATATAAATGAAGGCACTTAATTTTTACCACTTGTTAAATTGTTTTTAATAAAGCAATAATACACATTTGGAGGCATAATGTTTTATATTACTTATCTTTATCATTTAAATACAAAACAAAAACATTGCCAGTAAACTGTCATATATCACAAATACCCAACCTACTGCTTAAAATAACTGAACCTTTAATACAACTCCAATGCGCACACTCTACTTCTTAATGTCTGCAGGTACGTACTTATGATATAATAATGATGATATAAAATAACAAAATACAGGGGCGTACTATTGCATATTCCAACACCACTAATGCTCACCATCAACGACTCCCCATTCTGCTCGACTCGAAGAAGACATGAAAGTGAGTGGATTGAGAAAACAACTTACAAAGATAACTCCACCTAGCGAAATGTTATCAGAACAAATGCTTGGTGCCCACGCGCCCTGTGTATAAAAAAAGTTGAAAACCTTGAGGTATATTGTGAACAAAAAGCTATTTACACGAATTTTGAAAGATTTTCATGCTATTTACGAAAACAAGGTTTCAAAACACCTAAATTGTTTTCTGTATCATTGTGGGTACAAAATGTGGAACTTCTTGCAATTTAACTAGACTAGGAAATAACAGATCGCATGTTGTTTTTGATATGGAACCATGAACTTATTAAGAATTTCAAAATTCATGTAATGTTGCAAATAAACATATTTGGCAAATTTTTAATTTTTTTATTGCCTTAATACCTCTATGTTGTTCCGAAAGGAATTTTTGTTACGTACAAAAAAAAGATTGTTACAACCTTCTTTTAAAAGAATGCTTCTTCGAAATACGTCTCAACTTCATTAAATAAAGTCTGTAACTTATATTTTTAGAAAACATTTATCCCTGTTATGTGTTACTGCTTTCCCACTTTTGAGTCAATTATTACGTTAATTCAGGCCGTAATTTGTTATGGCTACTAATTTAATCGCACATTATTACCGTCATACGGTTGCAGATTTACATGTTAAGAAAACCATTAAAAACAAAACAAAGGGCTTACCTTAATTAACAACTCCAACTAAAGCATCCTCCAGGTGGTGTGGAAGTCTGTTCCTTCAGATTTTGGCAGCGAAGTGCGTTGAACTTACACTTTTAGGGAGCACAAAATATTTTTATGGACAGGTAGAGAAAATGCAAAAAGGTACACTTCGCTCTTAATTGATCGGTTGTCGGAAGTCCAGTTCTTCTATAAAACGCGTCGCTCTCACGAATTGACTAAGTGCGTTAACCACACATTCTATAATACGTGAGGACGAAAACCGCAATTTTATAGTAGTAGTAACTTAATTAAAAATAAAAAAAGGCGTTAGCTTTCGGGTTAAAAAATTTTCTATTTCTAATATTAAAACGAAAGCTTCGCGTATCCAGAGGCGTAACAATCGCATCAAAGCTTAAAAAAGAAAAAGGTTTCTTTGTACGAGAGCTCACATACACGGAAAACTTAAATAATGTCTATAGGCGCCACCTGGTTTTTAAACCGTAACAATACTTGCGATACCAGGAAACGGAGGTAAGTAGCCGTCCGATATGCAGTCTACCTCATCTAAGTGCGCAAAGGTCTTGTTTACCACCGCACCGACCGCACAAATTTAGTCCGAGAGTATGAGACTCAAACATTAAAAAGTAATACTTAAATTTACTATAGAACTAGATACAGCGTTTATTTTTGTCATTGCTTAGTAATGCATACAAATGTTTATTAATACTTTTAAGATTTTCTTTGAGTTAAACAAATATTACATCGGCTTTTAGCAAGATTATGTTGCAACAGTATAAATGTTCAGTTAACAAATTAGCCAGTGCTGCTGCATTAACGATACATAATTTATTAAAGCTATCCCACCAAGTACAAAATAAAAAAACAGGTTAGCTCTTTTCTTTCTTACGATAAATTCTACTTTTGGTCATAAACACCAAAGGTTCGGAACATCAAATAGATAGGGTATTTTTTCAAAGGTATTTTCCAAAGAGAAAAATATAGATAATTTATTTACTTTAAAGCAACGGTAAGATAAAGTAACATCTCAAAGATAATTGCAGAGAGAAAGGGGAGGAAGAAATACCTAACCATTTATGGTTTAGAGCATTGTTTAGACAAAATAAACTCTCAAAGACATTTTCGACGAGAAAGATAGGTAACAAACCACTTACGGTTCCAAACTTTAACCAGATAAGGTAAAATCTCAGTGATATTTTCAGGAAAAGAAAATTAACCAACGCCTTATGGTCATATATTAGTTAGGTAAGATAAGATCTTCAAGATGACAAACCATTTGAGGTTGAAAATATCCATTAGTTGAGCTAAAATCTTCAAGATATTATAACGAAAACTTTATTTGCAAAAACAGCAGTTCTTTATTTTCAAACAGATTGTACAAGCCTTTTCAGTAACTTGTAGTTACAATAAAATCTCTAAAAGCTCTTACAAGTTATTTTCAGCTAATCGCCAACAGTATAAGTATAATCTTCTTATCAGTACGATGTTATCTCTTAATTAACTTAATCTCGAACTTCTGCAATTAACCATCCAAGCACAAATTATTAATTTATATTATCACTATAATAATTTATATCAAAATTAATATATATGGATAGTACACAGAAATTTGTCACATTTTTCAAAGTTAAACTAGAACATATCGTAAGTAACGCTTTGATCGGAACTTAACATCATGATCAAACCTCGATCAGAACTGACCTGCAATAACCATGCCTGCAAATTTATATACATTTCAATTGTTCTCGATTACTCTAGCACTTACTAGAATTATGCATATCGCATTCTCGAAAATTCCTGCGGTACTTTAAATAACTCTTAAATGTAAAACTCTTGTACCCGTCAATCAAAATTCATCTGAAAGGTGTAACGCCGCGGGGGCATCAAACACCTGTTGTGTACAAACGCTTCGTTATGTGTTAATGTAATCACAGGTAGACCAAGCCGCGCCACATTGCCTCCCCTCCCCTCCTAAAGCTGTTTTGTCCCAGAACACTCTCTGACCTGGATATTGGAAGTCTGTGACGGACAGTCGAAATAATTTCTGCAGCTTCCTTGTTGATAGAAGTAGCAATCAACACGTTTCATAGTAGGTACCCTACCATTTGAATTAAAACTACACACCAAAATCTGGACCCCGGTTTTCTGGAACAGTACTCTAGCTTATTTCATACCACCCTCCAGTCCAACCATCGAGCCCACAACCAATTTTGGGTATGACAAACTTCTTGTCTTAAAATTCGATAGGTTGACTCTTGAGGTTCACTAACGCCTTTTACAAAACCTGATAATCTGATATACCAGAAGGCTGTTGCTTAGTCATCAAGTAGTAGATGCCATGATGTCGGTTCTCTAGCCGTCTAGTTTTTCCAACCTCTGCTGTTGTTCCAGTTGATCCAGACCACCAAGTTTACTTTTAAACACCCGAGCAAGTTGTTACGTACAGTTTTTGCCCCTCAGAATATCTAGCAGGTAGTTCACAGAAACTTCCATTTCGGCAAAGTACCGAAAACCCCGACTGTACTAACGAAAGCTTGGTTTGCCGAGTAACTTACTGAGACGGGTGATGTATGTGTTTGACGAGGGTTTCAGAAGGTTATCGAGTATGAAATATAGTCTCGATCGAGAAATACCTTGGACGCCACCTAATCTCGCAGGGTTGCTGGGGAAAAGCCCTAGAAAGAATAATAAGGGAGTGCCAAAACCGGAGATCGGTATAGTGACTCTGGCTGTATACCTATAAATTCATAAAATCAAGATTATTGTAAATCTAAAACAAACCTAAAAAACGTGTACCTATTTAAGAACTATTTTAACTGCAAAGAAAATTTCTAAAAGTTAATGTAAACCTGAAAGTACTCAACTACGCTTCTTAATAATCACAAAACAATTTATTGTGGCAAACTGTAACTATATCGTTTACAATAATGGAAAAACCAAATATACACTTTTTACAAAATTTGATACGACACACGTTTTCATTACAAATATTATAGTACAATCTTAAATCAATACTAAAAGTCCAATATGACGTAAACCTACTACTAAAAACTGAATCTAAACACAGATATACTTGTAAGTACGTTCCCTTCATATACTTAATTAGGAGTTTATGTACTAACCTCCACTTTAGTTTAGTTAAGCATATTTTTATTTAAATTTAATTTTTATTCATCAGGAGATTGAGTGTTTGTTCTAATATAACTATGGACTAAGACTAGCTCAATGTCTTTCCAACACCAGGATTGAATATTTGCGAACCAATAAGTCCCTAAAAGAGAACTGAGCCGCTTGCCAGGGGATTATTGAAACATACTTTGCCTTGCCGACGACCCTCTGACCAAGGTACGTAACCTACCAAAGCGGCATGCTGAGCTTCTAAATGTTATAAACGGAATCTTCCTTGAAAAATAAATCTGCTCTTTTTAAAACCACTCAAGGCATTCTCGGCAAACGTCGGACGGATGAATCAAAATTGGACCAACTTCGTGTCGTGTCGTCTTTTCCTATACAACTTATATATATATATATATATATATATATATATATATATATATATATATATATTGATATGATAACGCCGCACGCCGATGTAATAAACGTCCAGTTTCCTGCTGAACGCCACCGCTCTGTGCTTTTCTCTAATCTTCTAATTTTAATTATGCCACGGCTAGCCCAGTTTAATTTACACAGAGTGCACAACGTTACGATGATCAAATTAATTTACCCCTTTAATTCTTACCTGTTTGAATTGATAAAACGACGTCAATCAATATTCGTATAATCAAAGGAAATAATATCTACACTTCACAATTTTGTAATCCCCTAAATAAACCCTTCAATCAACTAATATTATTTTGATCAGTTATCCCAAAAATTATATCCCTTTAATTCAATTTAAAGTCTCCAAAACGACACCCTTTTCTAAAAAAATCTGGAACGTTCAAGACCTTTTTCCTTATCACGTAAATTTCAATGTATTCAATCTTATTGTTGACTCCTTACAAATTTAAGAAAAAATAATATATTCAGTATTTAAATTTAAATTTGAAAAGATTCCTTATACTAGTTAGCCCTGACCTATGATATCCTGATTTGCTGTTGCGTGTTGTGAATCAACACCCCCTTATTATATTGAATCAAAAAACGATGCTCTGCTTTGTACTCCTTCGCGTACATTTGAACCAATAATTCAGTATTGTTACACCTTGTTTCCAAAATTCACCTCGTGCTTTATTTTATATTTTTCTGGATAAGCCTTAGACCTCTCCACTTAATTACAAACTGTATTTCTGAATACCACTCGGAAGTTCTGAATACCAGACTTAGATCCTTCTTAATATCACACTTAGAATTCGTAGGTTTCTTAGATACACCCTCGAAGTCGTAGGTTTCTTAGATTTCTTATACACACCTTAGAAACCGTTTTCAGCAAACGGCAAAAGCTTTTTCATGTATCTTCAACGTAATTTGTCATCAACTATTATTATACAACACCACATTTCACAATATTATAATTTAAAATTTATTTATTTGACGCGTAAATATTCGAGTAAGAGTGTTGCAGGTTCGACGTGCTTCAAATTGAGACTGCCCTTTTTTATCAACTTTGGGCGTTATATAGCTTTTGCTATCTACATTTGGATTGGTTTGTCCAAACAGCCTTACAAAGTGTTGTAACCAACCATGTGTATTTTGGACATTCGTAGTAGTTTTCAAGCTGATTTCTGACGAAACTATTCTGAAGTTCCGTATCATGCTGGTATTTGCTATTGTTTTACGATCTTTGACCGCCTTTTTTGTTATTATTGTTGGACTTTAATTTAGCTTATGTCTGTTGTTTTGTGTAGATAAAGTTTTTGGAGAATTGAACAAAATAACTGATGTAATATGAGTGATGTGAATCTACATGTTTTCGTTTATGTCTAGTATTTAAAACTTATCTTTGAACCTGCGTTTCTTATCAAAGCGCTTTATTGCTCCACCTTTATTACAAGCGTAATTGCATGAAGACTTGCTTGGTTTTATCTTATCTCATGTGTATCTATTTTATAAACTTATTGAACGCTTCTTGACGTATTTTAATTACATGTATAATTATTTCTCTGCTGAATATGTGTTCTTTTATTGAAAGATATACCTTACTGGCATTGATTAAAGTTAATTGCGGTCCATATACAGGGTGCTATTTGCTTGCTATTTACATAATGTGCGAATTATTTATTTTCTTGCTAAATAAATGCAGTTTCCTAATTCCTATTGTTAGTTACAGTTACTACGCAACCCTTACGACTCAATACACCCCTAAACAACCCCTTATTGCAGCAATATATATATATATATATATATGTATATTTAAATTGTTGTGATATTACCTGAACAATCGAGCCCCAGCGTTGGGCCGTATAAATTGCTGTGGTATCGATTTTAGGATTAATGAGCCCCTACGGTGGGTGTTATAAATTTGCTGTGTTATTCGCCCCACGATTGGCCATGTCATAAATTTGTTATCTCCTATTATTCCTTTATTATTTTAAGCCCCAATGTTATGAAATGTTAGATTAGGATTTTTACCCCGACTAGCTTACTGAATGGATCTTATTGAATCAAATAAAGCAATTTTATAATACACAATATAATAATTGATAATATTTACAACACTCAAAATTTTCCTTTTTGTACATAATATCTACATATACCAGATTTATGTTTTTCTGAAAGTCAGCAAAATGTCTTTTACTTATTCAGGGATCTTCGAACGTTCCAATATACCTATTCCATTGTCATAAATTTTTAAGTGACCCTTTTTGAGGACTCTTACAAATATACAATGTGTCAAATATTAAATCAAAACAGTTTTCAATATTAAAGTGTATTAAGATTGCTAACCTGGAATGGGTTCTGTAATTTCATCCTAGTCTTTGATCGGCATCCCCTTGTAACAAATACGATTTTCTGTTTTTTTTTAAAATACACTTTGTTCCATGCACCTATTCAATAAATATTAAATTGTAATAGAAATAATATATTACGAATTCATACATAGGGCCCCATCTACATATAAATAGCCAAAGTAAAATTCTAGAACTCTTCTATTTGTATGTATCTTGATACAATATCCCCCTTTTCTGCGCGCGCCCGGATAAGCAACGTAGCCTCGTGGTCAAGCCCCATTTTGATATCAGCATGTAATCCGAATACAAGTGTTAACGTGGGCCTGCAGGTTTTTCGATAAAACATGCCGTTCCAGAGGGAAGTAAGGTGGAGTCAACGGATACCATGGATTCATTTTTCGTTGTAGCATCGACCTAATATAGTCATAAATACATTTCTACGGTAGGTAAATAATTCTCAAACTTACCTTTAAATTCATTTTTCCCGTTTTTTTTAGTGCAAGTCTTAATGTTATAAAGTGTTAAAGTTATAAAGTCTTAAAGTTATAAAGTCTTAAAGTTATAAAGTCTTAAAGTTATAAAGTCTTAAAGTTATAAAGTCTTAAAGTTCTAAAGTCTTAAAGTTGTATAGTTTTGGGGTTTGGAAGGTTGCAAGTTATCAAGTATGAAGTTATGAAGTTTGTTTTACAGTTTCAACGTTTTAAGTATTAAAGTAATAAGAATTATGAATTATATTAAACAACTGTTAACCGTATGGAAACTGGTTGAGCTTTAGATGCAGTTTCAATTGTTGCTAGGCAAGAGAGTGGAAATTTTCACATATGATTGGTTATGATTGAGGTTAAGTTCGCACACCTGCGTCAGCTGCGCGCAACCACATTTGTAAGGTAGATGTATAAAAAAATTCGGCCGCTAAGCAGATCTTCAGCGGTGAGTCATCCTCCATTTTATAACTGTATTCATTTCAAGGAACAATCATTTACAATGTGCAAATAATTTTTGAAAATTCTAAATATGTTTATTTAAAGTTGATACTCGAAATTTTTGTTAAAGTTTTATGGTCGTTTAAATTGACACACTTAAAATTTAGTTCAAAATTTAATATTTGAATATTGCATAAATGTCCTTATTATTTTCAAGGTATTTCTATAAGATAATTTTAAAGTTACAAGGTTATATTAAAATGTTTACATAACTGAACATGTGATACGATAAGAATTGTTTGCCAAATTATAGTGTATAGTATATTTTGACAGTGCACCTGAAGTACAGCTTAGTACCGACAATAAGTGTTTTTTGACCTTTGATTCCATTAAATATATCTGTTAAAAATATAGTTCTATAATCTACAGAAATAATTTCTGAACATTTAACTTGATTCTTGTAAACTGAACAGGATCCTATTCAAGTATCATGATTTAATTGTAACATAAAAATGAAAATCATATATTTCTTATAAAGAATTAATGTAATTTATTCAACTAAAAATGTCCCATGAATATTCAGAGATTAATGTTAAATTGTAATAAAGAAACTATTTTAAAGGTCTCCGTACAGATAACTTTATACAAACAATGTATATATATATATATATATATATATATATATATATATATATACATTGTAATTTCTTGGACGTTGGTCAATGTATACCTATAGTTATTTCTAAAAGTAGGTAGAATAACTATAACAATTTGTAATTGCGTTTATTATTTTTATTTTTAATACGCGTTTCGGTCATCAGGACCATTATCAATTATGTTCTACAAAACATTACCTATAGAATATGAAAAATAATTTTAATAATTACATACCTAAAACTGAATTGTAGATTGTGTATCTAAGCTAAAATAAAACATTTGTCACGGATATAAAATTCTCTAAAAATTGTCACTTCATAAAAATAAAATGATGTTTTACATTTAAAAATACAAGAACGAAGAACACTTAAAGTATACGAATGTAATAACATTAATTATTTAGTATAAACTGTTAAATAATAAAAATTGTAGTGTGTGGTGATAACTAAACTTGTTTAATAGTGGTGGTATATATATGAAATATGTGCAATAGGATATTTATAACAAACTGCAATTAGGCTATTAAATTTTAGTAGAAATGTGTGAAATTGTCTTGATCGTTTTTTGAATTTATTGCTTGTGAATTTCTCTGGATTTGTATAGTTTCTAAAAATCCTCTTTTACTATCTTTCATTTCAGTACCTAAAATTTCTACATTATTAAAATCAAATTTGTGTAAATGTTCTAAGGCATGGGTTGCTAAAGCGGTGCATTTTTTGTTGTTAGTTTTTATTGAATATTTATGTTCGTATATTCGTTTATGGAGGTATTGTTTGGAATTTCCGATATACACGCCGGGACAATTACTGCAATTTATTTTGTATATGGTGTGTGTTTTGTATTTTTGCTCTATTTCTGGTCTTAATTTTGTAAAAAAGGCTTTTGTAAAATTGTTTGGTTTGTGTACAACTTGAATATTATGACTCTGTAAACATTTTTTTAGTTTTTGGATAGTCCCGGGGTGTAGTCGTTACTAATCCTGTTGTCTATTACGTTTGATTTTTTATTATCATAGTTGTTAAATATCTTGTGTATTTTGTTTTATAACTGGCTCGTAGAAGCTTTTGAGTAGTCGTTATTCTTTAAAATATTTTTAACTTTTTTAAGATTTTTTGGCTTATGTTTATTATGTGAAAAATGCATTGCTCGGTCGACAAGGTTGTTAATCATATTTTTCTTATATATCATAGGGGTGTTAGATTTGTAATTAAGATATCTACCACTCCAGGTTGTTTTGTTGAACCAGTTGGTAGTGGTTTCTCCTTTATCATTGTAAGCAATTAGTAAATCAAGGAAGGATATGGTGTTGTTAACTTCTTTCTCTATTGTGAATTGTAAACGGGGGTGGTAGGAATTAAATTTGTTTAGCGTTTCGTCAATTTTGTTATCTGGAAGGCACATTATACAGTCATCAACATACCTTTTAAAAAATACGGGTTTGTAGCTAAGCTGTTTTATAATTTCTTCTTCTAGATCCTCCAGTACTAGGTTAGCTATGGTAGAAGATATTGGAGAGCCTATTGCTATGCCAAAAATTTGACTGTATATTTTGTTCTCGAACTTCAAATAAGTAGCATTTATACACATTTTGGTAGCTTGTAAGAATTCATTAAAAGGTAAATTAGTGAAATGTGCTATTAAAGGCCATTTTTTGTGATTGTTTTTAGTGCTAGTCCAACACAACAAATATAAAATGCCTTAAATTCTCTAATCAATTCATGGAATAAAAAAGGATATATTAATCAACTGATAAAAAACCAATTAATTTGCCATAACGGGCACGCTCCTTATTTGTATGGCTTACCAAAAGTCCATAAACCGAACGTTCCACTAAGACCCATAGTTAGCAATATAAATTCACCAACTTATAAACTATCAAAATTTTTAGTAGAGGTTTTAAAAAATATAACTGGACAAAACGAATATTTTGTCAAAGATAGTTGGAGCTTCCATAAATTTATTATAAAGCAAAATATTCCAAAAAACCATGTAATAATTTCATTAGATGCTAAATCACTTTTTACTAATATACCTATTGACCTAGCACTAAAAACAATCACAAAAAAATGGCCTTTAATAGCACATTTCACTAATTTACCTTTTAATGAATTCTTACAAGCTACCAAAATGTGTATAAATGCTACTTATTTGAAGTTCGAGTACAAAATATACAGTCAAATTTTTGGAATAGCAATGGGCTCTCCAATATCTTCTACCATAGCTAACCTAGTACTGGTGGATCTAGAAGAAGAAATTATAAAACAGCTTAGCTACAAACCCGTATTTTTAAAAGGTATGTTGATGACTGTATAATGTGCTTTCCAGATAACAAAATTGACGAAACGCTAAACAAATTTAATTCCTACCACCCCCGTGTACAATTGTATCAAAACTATTCTTCTTTTGACAAGAAGTGCCCAAATTTAAAAATGTTCATGGAGTTGTCACTCTGCACTCTAGCAAATTTTGTTACTGGTACTTTGGTTTTCTAACGATGCACATTTAACACTTGTCCATGACATAGTTGTGAATCAACAAATTTACCAAAAGTACCACCCTACTAAATCCTTATATGCTAACCTGACAAATTACATTTCTATATCGGGCTAGCTTTTTCACTCAAATTTCAAGAAAAATAATTCCTACGTCTGGTCATAGATACCACACGTTAGGACGATAAAAAGATAAGACAAGATCTCAAATTGTTGTTAAAGATAAGAGATAAGATAATGATATTAAGCTTAAGTTGTTATCCTCAAAAGTAATAGACAAGATAACGGAATTAAGCTTTAGTTATATTTGAGATACTAGATAAGATAACGCGATATTAAGCTAAAGTGATTATTAGAGATAGTAGGTAAGGTAACATGAATTTAAACAAAAGTTATTACTAAAGATAACCGGTAAGATAACGCGAAATAACTTGAAGTTATTACTAACGGTAGTCGGTAAGATAACGAGAAATTAAACCAAAATTATTACTAACGGTAGTCGGTAAGATAACGAGACTAAACTAAAGTTATTATTAAAGGTAATCGGTAAGATAACGATATTAAAACTAAAGGTATTATCGAAGATAATAAAGAAGACAAAGGTATTGGCCTAGTTATTACCCAAGACAATGAATAAATAAAGATAGAGTGGCTCCGGTAGAGCCGTTTAAATGGGAATTAACTCGTGCCCTCTAAAAAGAGAAACCTGTGAAGCAGGTCCGTTTGCAATAAACGGCACGAGGGACCGGCAAAGGCATTTGGGTGCATCCCTGCACCCGGCGTTGATCGATATCGGTGATACAATCACCCGATACCCACACGATATATCGACAGATAGATATAAACTCATTCACTCACACATTCACACACTCATACATACCTTCACTGCCAGAGCCCATGCGCTGACAGCGGCACCGCATGACCCCACGAAAGATTCGCAGAGACGAGGTCCAGGTGTCTGTGAAAACCTCCCGCGCAACCACACGGTGACTAACAGAAATGAAAAAGGCAGTAGAAATAGGAACGGTAAAAAGAAGGAGGTTGGTTTTTTGGAATGCATTAGAGACACTTCCAGGTAGAAGAAAGTAGAGAAAGGGCTC
The DNA here is from genome assembly GCA_036346225.1 of Platerodrilus igneus. Lineage (NCBI taxonomy): Eukaryota > Metazoa > Arthropoda > Insecta > Coleoptera > Lycidae > Platerodrilus > Platerodrilus igneus. The sequence continues at coordinate 1,160,108 of JARFIW010001116.1, forward strand.
GCATTGAGCAAAAGAGACAGAGAAAAAGGTGGATAGCAAAGCGCTACTCAACCAGCCAATGTGACTAGTAGCTCGGAGTGAGGGAACATCACTCTTATGTGGCAGACGGGTGTTCCGGGACAAGAACAGGTCCACCGAAAGAAGAATAAGGCATAGCGGAGACAGTGGGATAAGAAAAAGTATAGTTTTTGGACAAGCGTCCGAGAGAAGGTAGAGAGTTGTCCCTGTTAAACACAGCGCAGTCTGAAGGACCACCTGCGATATTAATCCGACAAGATAAGGTATACACATGTTGAAATTCACCAGGCTCTTAAGAGAACTAGTACGATCATTTTCCTAACGAGTGCATCGACTACGATAAGAAAATCAGACAAAAGTTGACACAACAACTTAAAAGTATCATTACAGATATAAACACACAAAAACAAACTGTTTTAAGGCAGTTTTTCAAAACGGTAGCACCCTAAACACACAAAAATGCCCAATTATAAGCAGTTAAATACAGGTACACTGTCCCAATATGCTAAAACAGCCGAGAATTTAATAAGATATCAATAAGAAGCAATAGCAACTCACCACAAAGTTCAATAAAAAAACAATGAAAAAAAATGTTTATAAGTTATGGTGATTTCGTAAAAAAAAAAGAAACAAATAATGATGTGGTATAATGTGGGCGACTGCAATAATTCAGAGGAAAAACACATGGAATAGACAATCCTAGTTTTTTGCAACTGCGAATATGAACTATTTCTTTCAATGGCATAGGTCGCGAACACTATGTGAGCCCAAAGAAGAAAGCATTCACTCTAACATCAGCTAAAACCAATCATACAAATTCAATGAGTTATTGCAACCAAAGTTACGACAATTACCACTCAATTAAACCATGTAAGAAAAATACTAAAAACCAAATAATATGTAGTAGGAAAAGTTCAAGGGTTAATTAAATGAAACGATAGAGTTATATTGGGGGGTGTAGAGAATAAAGTGATATATATCTAACGGTATGGTCAAGGAAAAGTCAACCAAAAGAAAATGATAGCTAAATTAAGATAAGTAAAGTTAAACGTGTAAGAGGTTATACACTGTATGAGAGAGGGAATAAGTAATTAAAGTTAACTAATTGATGGTGAGAACAAGAAATATTAGGTAAATAGTGAGGAGCATGGAACATGAAAAACTTAAGTAGCATTTGGGTCAGCAGAGAATGGCTTAAGGTCTTTAATATGCCACCTGCCTTGGCATTTTCCTTCAGCATCCTGAAGCTCGTAGATAAGGGGACTAATGACACGAGTGACCTTACAAAGAATGAATTTATGGGCTAATTTTGAAGAAAATTTCTTAGATGCATCCGATAAGACATAATTCTTTTTCCAAACTTGTTCGCCCAAGGCGAAGGAAATATTTCGTTTACGTAGATTATAATGGTCCTTACTCTTTTCGTAAGCTTTTAACAAATTTTTCCTAACGTCGTTAAAGATAGAAGGTAATGACTGTTGGTCCTTGTCCCAACGTACTTTATCGTCAAATTCAATTACGTTAGTATCGTCAGGCACTAAACCATAGTAACTCCCATCGATTGGGGTATATCTTCCAAAAACAAGAAACGACGGAGTGAATTGGGTTGCTTCGTGTTTAGATGTACGCAAAGCTTGAGCAATTTTAAAAATATGTTCATCCCATGTAGTATGGTCTGAATCAATATAGGAAGAGAAAGCGGTAATTAAGACTCTATTTACTCTCTCGGTAGGGTTTACTTGGGGATGGTATTTTGCGTTAAACCAAATTTTTTGTACTTTGTAACTTTTAACGAAATTCTGAAAATATTTAGAGATAAATTGTGCCCCATTGTCACAAAGAATAATTTGGGGAACACCAAAGATAAGGAAGACATTTTGTTCTAGGAATTTAATTATAGCAGCGGAAGTAGCTTTACGTAAGGGTTGTACCACAACAAATTTAGAAAACCAATCGGTGACAACTAAAAAATATTGGTTACCTCTTTTCGATCGGGGGAGAGGTCCTAATAAGTCAAGAGATATTAATTGAAAGGGATAAGATACACGTTTAAAATTACCTATTAAACCAGGGCGAGCATCTTGCGAACTCTTATGGGAACCACAAATTTTACAGTTCTTTATATAGCGACAAACAGATTGCTTAAGTGTGGGCCAGTAATATAATTCAGATATTTTAGCGAGAGTTTTTGTAACACCAAGGTGTGCAGCAATGGGATCATCATGACATAATTTAAGCACCTCACTGCGGTTCGCAGTAGGCACGACCAGTTTCCATTCAGGAATATTCGATATTTTATGTGGGGAAGAAGTTACAAATTTATATAGTCTATTATTAGTTACACGAAAGGTAGGGAATTTATCGGGATTATCGGAAACTTTTTTAATCATATTGAGGTACCAGGTATCAAGAATTAAATTTGGAAGGTTAAGAGAAACAACATCACGAGATAAGGCATCAGGTACGATATTTAATTTGCCAGGCCTATGCCTAACGTCAAAAGTGAATTGAGATATACGCAAGTTCCATCTTGCCAAACGATCTGCGGGCTGTTTCAAGTTATTAAGCCACGTGAGAGCTGCACAATCAGTGATTACGGTAAAGTGTGTACCTTCAACATAACCTCTAAATTTCTCAATGCCAAAGATAACGCCCAATAATTCTCGTTCGGTGGCTGAGTATTTTTGTTCGGCAGAAGTTAAGGCACGACTTGCATAGGCGATTGGATGTTCTAAACCATTGCTTACCTGGAACAACATTGCACCTAAACCAGTAAGTGAGGCATCGGTTTGTATATAAAACTTTTCATCGAAATTGGGCGAAATTAAGATAGTTGCTGAAGTGATTAATGTTTTAATTTGTTCGAAAGCCTGTTGAGATTCTAAATTCCACTCGATAGTTTGGGATTTCTTTTTATTTTTAATTAAAGCGGTAATGGGTGCAGATATAGTTGAAAGATTGGGTAGAAAGATGCGATAATAGCTAATCATTCCAATTAAACGTTTGATTTCGGTAAAAGTTTTAGGTGTTTTAAATTTAGTAATAGCGTCGCCTTTAGCAGGATCTGCTCGTAAGCCAGTTCCATCGATAATAAAACCAAGAAATGTAAGGGACGAACAACAATCTCGTAAATTAACTCGAGAGATTTTAAATGTGAAATATTCATTTTGGATTTATGTTTGAGACCAATTTCGATTTAATATATATATATTTATATAGTCAATATATAACATCATTAAATATTATAGATGAAATGACTTACAAAACTGGAGTATTGGTGTACAAAAGCAGGAATGTAACAAAAATTAAATATAAATCATAAAACACAAACGTAAACTAACATATTAAACCTAAAGTATGTCGACACAGTTTTTGAATTTTATATGACTGAATGGTGACAGATGTTACTATAAGTTAAAATACAATGATAAGGTGATAAAAATATATAGTTTAATTTGATGTTCTTATTCTATAATTGTTTCTATGTATATTACCTAGTTTTAAAATATACGAATATATTGCATAAACTGTCTGTATCCGATTTATAATTTATATATATATATATAAATCGGATACAGACAGTTTATGCAATATATTCGTATATTTTAAAACTAGGTAATATACATAGAAACAATTATAGAATAAGAACATCAAATTAAACTATATATTTTTATCACCTTATCATTGTATTTTAACTTATAGTAACATCTGTCACCATTCAGTCATATAAAATTCAAAAACTGTGTCGACATACTTTAGGTTTAATATGTTAGTTTACGTTTGTGTTTTATGATTTATATTTAATTTTTGTTACATTCCTGCTTTTGTACACCAATACTCCAGTTTTTGTAAGTCATTTCATCTATAATATTTTAATGATGTTATAATATTGCAGCACCCTATGATAGATTTAATATAATATATATATATAAAGTATACAATAGTGACGTAAGTCAGGAGGTAAAAACGATACAGCTACTTCAAGTCAGTACGATAAGATATTTAAGGGTGGAACCTTGCTAAGAACGTCACTCGAAAAGAATAATATTCAAATTTTATCATGTTAAGCAACCAAAAAACCAAAAAAAACACGTTTAGACTGTATGCGGACAAGGTTAGTATTTAACAAAGGGGTATATCCTTGATAAACTACAAAAAAGGCACTCCAATTTATAACAACACGCAGGTAATGTATTCTTTAACAAAAGAAACAAGAATCCATAGTTTTGACATCTAAAAGAATGCGTGTTTCAAAACACGTATAAGTTTCAAGGTTACAGATATTTGGTAATTAGTTTTAAGTGAAAAAACTATTTTAAATAACATTGATAATACATTAAATGTTTATAAAAAAACAAAGAAAAATTCACAGGTTCCTAACCTCGCACGTTAATAAGGGCGCCATTTTATTACAATTTCAATTGGTGATAGTTCTTACCATTTAAAAGTCGATAAAACAGTTTACGAAGTCGGTAATACAGTTTAAGAGTTCATAAACACATCGCGCAAGCGCAATGAATAAGAAAGCGAGCAACGCCCCTGGAGGATGTAAGCGCGAACCTTATTACAGATTCCGCGCTGCCAACTACCAATGACGTCACCCTGCCAAATTACATTGCGTAACAATCGGAAATATAAAAATTTAAACAAAAGTTCATATCAGTGAACAAATTAAACACTGTATTACTTACCCCGGAAATCCGAACGTTCTGCGGGGTTGGCCTCTATCAAGGTCCATCAGGGCTCCCTCCCGGAGTAATTAAAGTTGGTGACTCGTCATCTCGGGTCGTACAGTCCATTTCGCCTCGGTGGCTTCATATTGTCACCTACCTATGCAGGGATCGGATTAGGAAAAAAACAGGTAAAAGACGACAACAAAGATAATTAGGCAGGATATCTACATAGGTAAAGATAAGCACGATACGATACCTCAAAGTGACCACTCCACTCGATAGTTTTAGGCAAACAGCCACGTTATAGAGAGAACAGGAAACTTCCCCACTCTTTTGTCTTTTTCCCCATCGGCGCGAACTTATTCGTCCAACCCTCTAACGTCGCGCACTCTGCGCAAACTCACTGGGACGTATCGGAAGTACGCGCCTAATCTTTTAAAATTCCCGCGCACCGCGTCTTTTGAAATTATGGCGCGAAACCTCCATACATCAAAACTAACCTAAAAACAATGTTTAAGTGCCAATTGGATTAGCACGTAACAATATCCCAAATTAAAGCCATCTCAATCAAATATGTCTCAAATTACAGCTCAAATTAAGAGTCGAAATTAAAATCCAAAATACATGTCGGAATTAAAAGCCCTGTTTTATTAATATTAGAAATGAATTTAATGTAGTCGTATTACTTAAGTCTATTTATAGATCGGCTTATTTTCGTTGCACAAATTCTAGCACTTTTAATTCTGATTTATTTTGGTTTATAATTCACTGGTTACGTAAGCTTTTAACACTTTTGAACATAGTTGTTGTTGAGTTTGAATAAAGACTAACTTGTCGCTTCGTCACTATCGTATATATAAACCCTACCTCCAATTGATTTCATTAGCTTGTTGACGTTCAGGGCGATACTTCTACCTTATCTCGCATACCTTGGAATTTTCACTAATTATTTAGTTTAAATCTTTCAATGTATGCCTTGTCTGTCACGTACGCATTCCGCATATCGTGGTATTTTTTTAGAATTTCCAACTTTTGACCTTTATTAACTCACGTATTTGGATGTTTGTTAAATTTTATCGTCTAAATTGAATCGCCTGGTGCTTGTTTATTTTTACAAAATATTGGATTTTTGAACAAATGTGATTTCTTCCAGTCACGTAACGATTTTCTAATAATAAATTATTTAGAATGCGTGTACGATGATATTCTCGACGCAATTGTTAAATATTTACAATGCCAATTTATCTATGCTTTCCGGTGATTTAATTTTGATGCAATTTGTTGCGTTTAAAAATCTTATCTTTACTTGTAAACTACACTTAGACAACTTTATGTTCTCATGCATTTAATCCCGTGTATTTTATATACAGTGTCCTCTCAATTAACAGTATGTAGAGTGACCGTTTTACTCTTATGATTTCTGGAATTATGTGCTTTTCATAAGGTGGAAGTTGTTTACATTTATTCTACGACCCCCATGACTTAACTTACCCCTAAACTACACTATTATCATAGCAATATATATATATATATATATATATATATAAATATATATATAGATGTGATTACGCCTCCCTTTGGGGCGTCACAAAAAGGGTATTGTGAAACAGATACTTGTGGTTAGTAAACTTGAAATTGTTCACTTACCTTCGTTTTTCACCTTGCCTGGTTAGCTCAACAAAATTTACGAAGTTTTAAAATGAAATAAATCGCAACAGTATCACAAAGCATTTATAGAATATGAAATATCTTGTTACATACAAAAGCATTTACAACATCGTTTTTTTCAAACATAAAATAATTTCTAAGAAGTCTTTGTCACAAAATATTGTCATTTACCTTATTTTACATTTACAGAATTAAACTTATTCTTTTGAGTATCCTTTACCTAGTTATAAATTATTTCCACGTTGTTACGATTTGTTTTGGCCTGAAAAAATCCTTGACATATAATCTATTAAAGATCAGACTTTCGAACTCTAAACACCAACTCCTGGTAAAAAAAATCCCTCACACAGAAAAAAAATTATTAGACTTATCTTAAACTAGATCTAAATACTCTAATATCGGTTAAAAATAAATGTAACAGTGATACTTGCAGAATTCATAAAACACTTCTCGAAATTAAAAATATTCTTATTTTAAATTAATCTTCAAATCGGCTTACAAGTTTTTCCAAATTAAAATTCCTGATTTCTAACAGCAATTATCAAAGTACATTTTTGGTTAAATCTTCTCTTCGATTATTTATTACATCTATAAAATAGCTTTATACTGAAAAATTTTGCTTTTTCTTCGTAATTAATAATTCCATTTTTGTATATAATTTGGGTTTAAAAACATCACTTTAATATTCATTGCAACCTCGCAACTATGTTTTACTGTATACTTCTATATAACGCAACGGCTAGCGTTTTAAAATAACATTTTTTGATCTACATCGACTGCATCGGATCAAATTTAGTGAATGAATTCCGTTCGAAACAAAAAGCGCTCCTTTATATATAAATTGTTCTTTGCCAGAATTTTACAAGTATAATCTCGAACTTTATGTTGTAAGGTTTCACGGAATACCCAATTAGTGTATAATTAGTCGACATTTTATTACCTTCTTATCTGGTTCTAGCTACTCGTGACGCTTGCTTTTGTCCTTGTTTGTCATATGCTATTGCTGTTGCATATCGCTTCTCTCCAATAGTAAATGTGAAGATCATAAATTATTTCTTATCACTTGCTCCAGGGATTTTACGAGTTATTTTCAATGTTTAAGCTGCTTCCCAGAACAAACTTTTATTTCTTAAAGATATTATGAAATTTGACGTATTTCTAAATCCCGATGACTCATCTTTTTATATTCTAGAGAATTCTTTATTTATAATGAATGGCAATATTCACGGGTTAATTAATTTAAACTTTGATTGCTTTTTAAAGCAAAAGGGTTTGTGCTTCATAGGAAATATTTGCCTTCAGTACACAAAATTATTTATTAATTTTGGGGTTTTTAAATACACGTTGATTTTACTTTCTTAAACTAAATGCGTAAAGCTGTACTCTTGTATGTTATTTACAGCAAATTAATGCATCTTACGGTATCTTACAAATTACTTATCCAATTTACTTTACTTGCTATTTATTTATAATATGCTTATATCATACGCGGTGATTATTTCTACACGCGCAATCTGCTTCTTTTTGCGCTATACATCAATGAATATAGATACACTTGTATTATACAGGGCGTAACCATGAATTTATGGAAAATTCAATTTTTTTAGGATTCTATTATATTTTGGTAAGATTTATTTTTAGAATTAGTGTTTCAATGACCCGTTATCACGTCAATATGTATACATATATATATATATATATATATATATATATATATATATATATATTTAAATTTACGTATCGTGGATCTAAAATCAGAAATCGAGATTTTACATTTATCTGAGTAGGCACAAAAATTTATATGATCTGTCTTTGTACTCAGACGCCATTATTTTTTATAGACCAAACAAAATCAGGCTGAATTGATTATTATGATGACATCGCCTCTAATCTTTAAAACTGACAGATGAATTTTATAACCTTTGACTATGAATCGAATATGATGTAAAATAAATTTCTCTTACATTAAAATTTATAGAAACCTAAACTTATGTATCCTAAAGAGAATAATCTAATCCTATTGGTGGATTTTACTTATACAGAAACTATTAAAATGAAATTTGATTATAATTATTTCTAACCGAACGTCACAGAGCCCTCGGGACATATCAAAGTTCCCCGCTACGCAATAGTTTTTGTAATGCCTAAATGTGCCGAGGTATGATCATCATGAATCATTTTTAAAACTTCAGGTCTATTAGAGATAGGCGTACTTAATTTCTATTCATTTATATTTGCAACTTTTGGTGAAAAAGAGGTAACAAATTTATATAAACGATCATCTATAACACGTAATGGTGGGTAATTTTCGGAATATTTGGTAGCTCTTTTCGCCGTATTAGAATACCAGGTATCGGGAGTTAAATTGCGAAGATTTAAAGAGGCTACATGAAATATCTTAAAACCACCACATTTAGAGATCGGTAAAATAGTATTTAACATATATAACCTTAAATTTACTTGGGGGTTAAATTCCCCGGGGCGACCTAATGCGTCGTTAAATTATTATACCTAACACATCCGCGATATCTTGCTCCTGATGCAGCGGCTTCAATTGCTCTGCAGGGACTTCGTGGTGGCGTCCTGTTTTTTCAGTGTTTGCCTGGCTATAGCCCTTTGTGACAAAATGCTGATACGATTTGTAATGAGCGATGGGATAGGTACGGAAGGTACGGAAGCACTACTCACACGTCTACACTCAAGGAAAGTCGGTAGTCGAGTCTGCTGTTTTAATACATTTGCTTTCACGAAAATGTCTTCCCATCCAAAAGAGGTTCAAGTTCTCTTACGCACATTGGTGGGTACAACGTCATAGAAGGCGTAAGAAATGTCAACATTGCATGTTCTCAGACCACAAAGATAAGCGGATGTCTGGACTTTCCGCGAGAACCAAAACTTTGTGTGGTTTTCACGTACGTCTGCATTACAACATCAATAAGCTGTGAATTTCTTCGTGCGGGGTTTTTAAAAGTCTCCTAAACCTAACAAATAGGATAAACACTAAAACTTAAAAAAAGCAGAACCATCGCCTTAAAGTTCAAAAAGAAAATTAAATAAGAAGAAAAAGTCGCATTGTACAAGAGCTTACACATTCACGAAAAACTTAAATTACATTTGTCTGTAGGAGCCACCTAGTTTTTTTAAACCATGGCAAAAATTGCGATACCATGAAACGGAAATGAGCAGCCATCCAATTTTAAGGCTCGCTCAAATCAGCGCGCACAGGTCTTGTTTGCCGCAACACCGACCGCACAAATTTAGTCGCGAGCATGAGACTCACATACTTATTACATACACTGAACTTCACTATAAATATAAATACAAAAGTTATTTTCACATCCACTAATGAATGCGTACAAATTTACATCCGTCTCTATAAAAACATTCTCTAAAGTTAAACAAATTTTTACTGGCTTCAGAACACACGCACGATAAATAACCATACTCACAAGACAGTAAAATCCATAAGGTTAACGCTGATTACAACACGCACCCTGAGAGGGCCAAGATCAAACAAGTTCGTCAATTCTTGAATCAAAGCGTCCACTTTTATAAATACAACGGATAAGATAACCAAATGTTCTATATAAAAATAAGAATCCATTATTGTTGCTTGCTATAAGTTTCTGAAGTTATATTTTCTTTCTTCTGTGAATACGAATAATATTTATACTTTGTTAGAACATTCATTTTCGAGATGTAGTTTGACTTCAAACTAAATATTAAAGATTTGGGTTGACCGCTACCGGACTTAAAACTTGTGCATAAACAAACAGTTAAACAATTTAATGGAAATGTATATTCTAAAAATGATTGGATTTGTGGATGCAAAGAAAGAAACGCGTTTCATTATTTTCCGTGCGTACTTTATAGGGACGAAGCTGCTTGGACCAAAAACGGCGTCACCGATTTAGTTCATATTGCAGCTAAGATTAAAAATATGAAGCCTCGGTTGGTCATATCAACAGCGTGTTTAGTTTTAAATTATTAGATAAGACGAATATACAAGTTTAAATAAATTCTGAATATAGACTCTGCAAATAAAGCAGTATTTGAGAACTTGTTAATTTTTCAGCAGGTTTAGATTCCGTATTGAAGGATTACTTAGAAAAATTAAAAATTTTTAAAGGAACATCAAAAGCTATTCAAAATGAAATTTTAGAGTGTAAGTTCGAAGTTTATCATGAAGAACTAAAGAATGAAGTTGAAGCAGCGGACTACATTTCAATAATTGATGATGAAACCACGGATATAGCTTGTCAGTTCCAATTAGTTCTTATTTAGAAATACCTTAAGAATGGCCTTCCTGTAGAAAGATTCGGGAAATTTTTGCTTCCTGATAGGCAGGACTCTGCATCTTTGTCTAGATGTATATATATTAAACGAATTAAATTTTCTTCTAAACAGTCCCAATAAGCTAATAGCCCAAAGCTATGACGGCGCTGCTGTTATGAGCGGATTGCTTAATGGATTTCAGAAGGTAGTTAAAGATAAATATCCGTTTGCAAATTTTGTGCACTGCTACGCACATCAAGCTAATGTCATTATGACAATATCAACCTCAGTCAATAGGAACGTGTTACATGTCAAACTGGTCATGTATCATGTTTCAAGTTTAGAGATACCTTGTAGGTTAATTGCCGCGTATTTTTGAAATGACACGCTACTTTCCGCCGTTGGTGACGGTCGAGTCTGTGCAGGAGGAATGCGAAAGTGCGCGAGTGGAGGAAGCGGGGATTAAGCAACGAGACATGCATTAATCAACAAGTATCTAAGTGCGGTGTAGTTTTTAAAGAAACACAAGTATGTAGTTTCCCTTTACCTCCTTTTATCGTTCCGCTACCTCTTTTCTTTCAAACCTCTACGAGATGCAATAGAAGTTCAGTGACGGATAATAATGTGATGTTCAACACGGCGTAATCACAACCCTAACCACGTGCTGGACCCTGAGAGGAAGTTCCGAGATATACACATCACGTAAGTAATTTGAATTTTACCTAGAATGTGAATGTAAATTGACTTAGACAGCGATTGCATCATCCGGTAAAAACGTCGTTGATATAGGTTTTATAACGGCATTAGAGCCACGTCTAAATTGTAATGTGCGTAAATGTAACAAACGTCAGAATCTTTTTTTCCAATTTAACTGATCTTTGTGGGTTTTTTCAACATCACCTCAAGAAACACGAGTTTTAGAAGATATTGTTCAAAAGAAGCTACCTCGAGCATGTCCAACACGCTGGAATTTTCAGTCACGTTGTATACATACCGTTTATGAAAATCGGAATGAATTAGTCAAAATTATGGAAATTATACAAAATAGTGATGAAATTACACAAATAAGCACTATTCAGCAAGCGAGTGCTTATGAACTTTTACTTTTAGTTGAAAAGCTTACATTTTGGCTTTTTGTTTTCCATAAGATTATTCCACACTTTCACATCCTTTTTAACCAACTTCAGCAAAAGGTTACTGATCCAATAAACGTTAAAAAAACATTGACAATTTTGACAATAGAGTTAATAATATTTGCTAAGAAATGTTTATTATAAATAACAATCTTGAGGAGCAAACTATATCTGAACTACCAGTTAAACGAAGAATGTGCAACAATAATGACGAAAAGTCGGAAAGAAAAGAAGCAATGGAAGTTTGTGATGTAATTATTTCCCAAATAAACGACAGATTTAACTTTCTTGGTCACTTGGTTGCTGCAAATTTATTTGTTATAGAAAAATTCCCCGAATTTGTTAAATCTTTTCCAGATGAATTCTTGCAAAATACAGTTGGATGCTATTCGTTCTTAACCGCAAATCAATTAAAAACTGAATTGCAAGTTATTTATATGCGAGAAGAATTGTGTGACGCTTCTGGTGCTGTGCCTTTACTTCGTTTGCTGTTGGAACAAGGGCTTGATGCGGTATTTACAGAAACCGTAAAACTTTTGACAATACTGGTAACAATACCTATTTCAACTTCTGAAGCCGAGAGATGTTTCTCTATGATGAAGCGCGTTAAAACTTTTTTACGTAACACAATGAGTGAAGATCGATTGAATGTTTTGGGGGTGATGTCATTTGAGCGACTTTTTGCTTCAGAAATAGACAATTTTAATAATAAGATTATTGATAAATTTGATGCTAAGAAAAATAGCCATGCCAGTAGAGGATGGAGCCGATTCTGGCACAAATCCACCTTATGGAATTCACCTATAAAATCCACCGAATCCACTTTTTACATGTAAAAACACACAATAAAGTCTTATTTTAAGGGATTTCCACCTTTCTCTTTCCTTGTGGACCTCCTTGTGGGATTGTTTCCCCGACCATCCCTACCCTAAAATTTAGAACCAAATAATTTTCTTCGACTAACCATTTCATCTCTCGAGATAAATCTATCTTGTTCGGTGTCGATCAATATTAGATTTTTCTCAGCTACCTGAATTTCTAGAAGTTTTTTAGATAGCATTATCCCCCAGGGAGCTACCCTCATTTTAAGATTTTTTACCAGCAGCGATTTCTGACCATCCTTATACAAATTTTTAGCTATGCGACACATCAAATTAGTCTGAAATTTTACGCAGAATTCAAATCTGTAAACAAATTTAAAATCCGACCACCGCTTACCGTTTTACACACATACCTTCTGCTAGATAAATCTTTCTCCACATTTCCACCCACGAGATAAATGTACCTTTTTTGGTATCAATTAATATCAGATTTTTCTCAGCTACCCGAATTTCTAGGAAATTTTCAGATTGCATCATCCCCAGGGAGCTACCCTCATTTTAAGAATTTTTTACCAACTGGGTTTTAATAACCTCTTATATACTTTTTAGGGGTTTCGAGATACGGATTCATCTTGCTGTTTTACGCAAAATCCAAATCTGCAGACAGATTTAAAATCGGGGCAACCCCTTGCCGTTTTACACACATACTCTCTAGCGAGCATATAAAAGATTATTTTTGTTTCTTTCGAGATAGATGTACCTTATTCTTAAGCATTATAGAGAAATTCAAAACCTGTTCTTTAATAAAACATTCTAAACCCAACACACTTTATCAAAAACATGAGAGACTTTTAAACCGAGTAAAAATTTTATCAATTTTCTAGCTTTACATTTTAATTTCTAAATGCATGTCATAACCTAATTATGTAGTTAAGTCTATGCTAAACTATGTACATTTAATCTATACAACTTACAACTAACACCTAACCTATATCTTTATGCCCCTATGCATAGGTAGCTGTACTATTAGGGATGACGTACCTTTTGTCATCCTCGCCCGACAAACTAATTTTATTAATTAATTGGGTATAAGGTTGGTGTTTATGACTTCGAATACACACCATGCTATGCATAAGGGCACCAGAATTATTATGTACCATGTCCTTAAAACTATTTACATTAATATTCTTTAACTACACTTCGTGAGACCCCTTTAATCTTTTTAATCATATCTTTCTCGCTTACAATACAGTAAGACTTAACCCAACTACCAACAAATTCTAATACTACATCCCCATTAAATTCGTCTTTGAATTTCTCTACAACTTTTTTGTTGACAAGCGGTATATTGTATTTATTATCCGCGGGGGTAGTCGCTCTTTTAAGATAAATATATCTTGTTTGGTATCAACTAATATTAGATTTTTCTAGGGAGCCCAAATTGTAAATAGATTTTAAATAGGACCACCCCTTACAAAGTTACGCCTTTAAAAGAACCAAACCTCTAATTTTTGTCCCTCTATATTCAACTCCATCTTTAAAACCTTTTTTCGCTACCCAAGACATATGCTTTAACCAACCATTTCTTGAGAAACCTAAAACCGCTGTGTCCAGCGAATAGCACGTGGAGATAACACGTATACTCTGTCCACCAGGATAGAAGCAGGAAGGATTTGGAAGAAGGAAAGGTGGGAGAAGAACTTAAAACTATAGAATCTTAAAAATAATGTATCGTGGTGACGTTATAGCCTTTTATAAATAAAGAGCAATAAAAATTTTTATTCTGACATTTATACATAACAAAATTTAAAAATATTTAATGCCAAGCATGGGGCCATTTAAACTTAATTTTAATACAAAGTTATACACAGAAAACAGTCCTTTCTTTATGTTTGTTGGGAGTGGTTTTAATTTTGTCTAATTTTATTCCCAGCTTAAAATTTAAATCGACACCCAAGTCCTCTATCTCCTTTTCTAACCAATAGTTTATACATAGAGACCGTCTAGGTTTTCGAATTGTAAAATGTACCGAAGTTTGTCTCTTTATTAAAATCTTTGATTCCATGGACAACCAGATCCATTCCTTCGTGTAATTCTTGCAGCTTATGACAATCTTTTAATCGCAGCTTTCCCACTATATCCGGCATACGTATCTTGTTAGGTTAATCGATATCTTCTTGTCGGAATTGGAGAGAATCCTTATTCTCCCACTCGCTGTTGCGTAGTTGCATGACCACCACTGTTGGGAATATATGGTCGTTATAGGCTGTAAGACCCTCGATTTTAAAGGATCCGAAAGGTTCTTTAGTAGGCAAATATACAATGTTTAGCGGAACCCTTTGGATGTGGTGTACGCCAAGGTACATATATTTTTAACTTGTAATTTTGATCAACTCGACGGTACTTTAACAACTAATGTTCTGGATAATGGCTCTTTCGTCTTTTATGCTGACGGTCAAGCGCGCGCAGTTCCTTAATATGTTAATCGGTGTTATATTTAAGTCTTGACAGAAAAAGTGACGCTTATAATTGTTTTATAGCGGGTTTTACCTATTTGTATTTAACCACCAACACCATTTTTAGATTTTTTATAAAAAAAAATTACTCAGCGATATTTTTTCTGCTCATAATTTTTCTTTAATGAGTGGACTAATGTGATTTAATTGAAAATGCGGGTCCACCTTGATTAATGTTCAACTTTCGCTGCATGTTACAACCATTATATTATTACTATGCGAAATTTAATATTTCTGTGTATAGTATTATTCCCTAAAAGACCTTGTTATAATTTATATAAAAATTTGCTGTATGCACTAAATGTGATATTTTCGCGAGAAAAGAAGGACAAAGCAGGGTGGAAGGTTTAGGTTAGTTTACGTTGTCTGGAGTTAGGTCAGGTTAGTTGGACTTGTCAGGAGTTAGATTAGCTAGTGTTGTTTGGAGTTAGATTAGGTTAGTTGGACTTATTCGGACTTAGGTTAGATGGCAGGAAATATTGATAGGTTAGGTCAGCGCCGTGACGCACGTCGAACTTGCAACACTCTTACTCAAATATTTACGCGTCAAATAAATAAATTTTATATTATATTATTGGGAAAAGTGGTGTTGTGTAACAATAGTTGATGACGAATTACGTTGAAGATATATGAAAAAACTTTTGCCGTTTGCTAAAAACGTGAGTAGAAGTTTGTTAATTAATTTAAATTAAATGTTTATAATAATGTAGGTCTTTGAAGGTGTATCTAAGAAACCTACGAATTCGAAGGTGTATCTAAAAAACCTACGAATTCTAAGTGTGATATTAAGAAGGATCTAAGTCTGGTATTCAAAACTTCTGAGTGGTATTCAGAAATCCAGTTTGTAATTAAGTGGATAGGACTAAGGCGTATCCAGAAAAATATAAAGTAAAGCACGAGGTGAATTTTGGAAACAAGGAATAACAATACTGAATTATTGGTTCAAACGTACGTGAAGGAATACAAAGCAAAGCATTGTTTTTCGATTGAATATAATAAGGGGGTGTTAATCCACAACACCCAACAGCAAATCAGGACATCACAGGTCAGGACTAACTAGTATAAGGAATCATTTCATATTTAAATTCAAACACTGAATATATTTTACGAATCTGTAAGCAGTCAACAAAAATATTGAATACGTTGAAATTTACCTAAAGAGAAAAAAAGGGTCTTGAACGTTCTAGATTTTTTTCAGTAAAAGGTTTCGTTTTGGGTGATTTTAAATTAAAGTAAGGAAGATAATTTTTGAAATAAATAATCTAAATAATATTAGTTGATTGAAGGGTTTATTTAAGGGATTACAAAATTGTGAAGTGTAGATATTATTTCCTTTCATTATACGAATATTGATTGACTTCGTTGTATCAATTCAAACAGGTAAGAATTAAAGGGGTAAATTAATTTAATCATAGTAACGTTGTGTACTTTGTGTGAATTAAACTGGGCTAGCCGTGGCATAATTAAAATTAGAAGATTAGAGAAAAGCACAAAGCGGTGGCGTGCGGCAGGAAACTGGACGTTTATTACATCGGCGAGCGGTGTTATCATATCAATATGTATCTTATATATATGAGATATATATATATATATATATATATATATATATATATATATATATTGTTGTGGAATTAGAGGTTAGATAGGTCCAGGCAATAAAATTTTAAACACTGTATATAAAAAATTGGAGCGAATTATTTACGCGCAAAATTAATTAATTTATATAGTGAAAACGGACGGTTATTAAGGTATTTTTCTATATTTAAATTAGAATGTTAAAATGGCATAAGGGAAGAAAGCTTTTGAGTACATAAAAACTCAAGGATACGCATAAATAATTATAATAATTTTAAATGAAATGCATGGAAGCAAAAAGGAAGCTTGCATGCATAGAAAATCAATAATTTTAAACGCAAATGTTTTCATGTTAAAAAGCCAACGTTTGTTTATACAAATACTAAGAAGGGAAGAAACCGAGAATTGTTATTTTAAACGGTCGATTGTTTCAAGAAACACTTATTGATTAAATGTCACGTTCAGGGAACTTAAATAAACGTTAAGACAGAATTTCTATGAAATCGTTTGCAACGGTTGGTTTGACCAACTGCTTTAAATAACAAATGCCTTGCAGAGTGAGTGGAATAAACGATCGATAATGTAAGACAGACAGAGAAGCACGTAAAGAAAGCGTTGGGCACAAGTCACGTACGAAATACACGGATAAATGTGAAGGAGGACTACGATATTGATTTTCTATAATTTAAGAGTGGTTCTAAAGGAGACAAAAAACATGCGTGGAACGGAGATAGATAGTGGATAGGTGGAGCGCTGTGACGAGGGAAAATTATATCATTGGTTGATGGCCAGCAGTTTTGAAGAAGATATAAATACACGGAGAAAAATATTAAAGCTCTCTTTCCATTTAGATCTGAGGCCGTGCTTAGATCTGCAACGTAATTATAGTAAATGCTTTTACGGGCATTAATTATTGTGTTTAGTCAGTAAAGTTGCATATGACATCCTGTTGTGATATTATGAAAGCTGTAGTAGCGTACCGCATGTTGTAAAAGTGATATTGCACGAGTTGGTGCTTTTGTTTAGATAAAAGGTGCCGTTACTACAACGAAATTATTAAATGAAGGGATGATATTTGGGTAAGCAAAGACTAAAAGCGTAACTTGTATGCATGAAAAATATTTGGTATGGGATGGTACGTTTAAGCTAAAGCTAATATCTGGGAGACAAGAATAGTAGTGGTAGCGGAGATTTGGATGGTGGGGATCTGTGGATCCAGGCATCATTGTAGTAGATGGACACAACGACGAGGGTTTCTGGTAACCATCTTCAGTGGAGACGAGGAACGAAGGCGACTCCAGGTAACAAAACTTAAATTCCTGTTTCTGTATAAACATTTGTGTTGATATTTTTTTTGTGTGTGTTTTGACTTATGAGTGGCGTATTTATTAGCATAAAACTTGTTTAAAAAGGTACATGTGCAGGACAATTAATTTTGATTAAAAAAGGGTTTATTGATGATATATAAAGGTTTATTCATGCTATAAATTGTTGTTGTAAGAAGTAAACAGATCTTTAAATTTGTTTTCAATAAAATGCAAGGTTTAAAAAGCATTTATAGAAACTGGGTTATAATGAGCTCAAAATAGACCAGAATAGAGTCAAACTAGGGTTGCATGTGGGGCCCATCTACTCGTAGTATATAGAATTTGTTAAAATATATTAAAAACCAAGGACTTTAAAGTAGTTAATGATTGAGCTGGTAACAGTTGTAACAAACTGTCTGTACCAAGATGTAAATATTTTATTAAGAATGGAAACTTTTTAATACGTGTAAATAAAAAGGCTGTATGTTTATTGTATTAATTGATTGGTAATTTTATTTGACTCTGTGTGTGAGAGAAAGGTATGTACTTAAAATGGTAGGTATTCAATAAGAGGCCGATTGCTGAGCTAGACAGAGTGAGCAGAAATAGGAAGGCGTTCAAAAGCAAAAGTAAGAATTTTTTAAAATTTTTTTTTAGAAAATTTTAGGTTGCCCCAATCTTTGTGGGGTGAGAATTTTAGAAGGTTCCACGGCAATTTTATGACGGCCCAACGCTGAGGCTCGATGTATAAACTAATCCCCGATTACACGGCAATATATATCGTAGTGGATTTAAAGGGTTAAATTTGGTGGTCAACAATGCAATTTCAAACAGCCTGTATAGAGGAAGGAACCATTTATATACGCGCAAAATTAATTTCATTTATTTAATGTAAATTAAGAAGTATTGACATAATTTTATAATTAGGGATTAAAAGGTAATAGATTCATAAAGAAAATCAATTGTATAAGCCAATAGAAATTAATAATTAATTTAATTTATTTTAATTTAAGGGGTTATAACGTCAGAAAACGCAGCAGAGCGTGTAAAATCAATAAATCCAAGGGGGATAGCTTTCGTTGTAACAAACAAATATATCGGTTGGGTTGAATACCTTGAAACGTAAGCTCCGAGAAGTGTTATTTTAAACGATCGTTAATTGAGCACCGCTGCACGTTGGAAAGGTCATCTTCCGGTTATTTGTGTAGATAACGAGGCGAGTTTCATAGAATATTGTTCAACCGACAGTTGCAAAGCACGTACTCAATCCACGTGGACGCGGGCAGCTATATCGATTTTCTACCACACAAGCAAGGTTAGAATGCGACATCAAATATGCATAAGACGGGAATGGAGATAGTACAGACGGAGTTTTTAAGACGTCACGGAAATGTATGATTGGTCGAAATAGATAGTTTTAGAACAGACGAGCACGCGACAGGTGGATGTGATAGTTTGTTTGAGATAGCGTGTTGACGCGGGAATATTTCTAGAAGTTTGAAACGGTTATACAAAATTTGAAGAAATATTATTTTACAATTAGGCCAAGGGGGCCTAGCTGGATGATATAAATACGGGAACAAAATTAATAGAGGTCTCTTTAATCTTGCATCGCATAACGACATACAAAAATCAACTGACGAGGCTTGTAAGTATTAAAATTTGTAAAGTTCAGTATTAGATTGTTTGTGACCTTATAGTTAGAGACGCGAATAGTGTCGAGTTTATTTAAATTTAACTAAGGTCCAACGAATACTTTAACAAGCTCGTAAATTAATAATGCGATAATAAACAAGTGTAATATAAATGGATTTAAATATTGAAATTGATATTGGATGGGTAGCAGGAAGCGCAGCTTAGATTGTGGTCATTATAAAACATTTTGTGGAGCCGCACGCTTAACCACTAGGCCGAGGGGTTCAGGAACATAATACATCGTCAACGGAGATGGAATCTTCAAGTTTTTCCAGGTAACGCATTTGACTTTGCTGTTTTTTTTATAAACTGTTGAAATTGTGAAGTGTGAGAGTGAACTTTAATGGGTATTTTACGGTATTTTACGTATTGAAAAGGATACATGTAGCTGACTATTAATATGGTATTTTGAATATAAAACAAAAGGAGTACGTAAAGCTTATTGAATTGCTTGATGAATTTAAATTTAATTGTTAAGAGTACATGGGTTGTTTTTTTAAGTTTGTAGTAATAGTACGCAAAGTGGAAAGCATACATTAATAAACTGGGTTATTATGAGCTCACCATACTCCAGTGTAGTAATAAACAAAGAAAAGGTATTATTTGGGGCCCATTTACTCCTGTTGCATTAAATGTGTTAGAAATTTCCATTTTAAAAACAAGGACTTGATAAAATTAGCATTTATTGAGGTGTATGAGCACCGAACCGTAAATAACTATGAATATTATTATTTGTAAATAGTGGTTAATTATATATTGTACGATTGTTGTATTATTTTGTGATTTTATTTGAATGGTGTGTGAACGGTAAAGAGAATGAGAGTAAATTTAGGTATACGAGAAGAAGCACAGCTGAGCTAGCCAGGGAAGCTGCTGAAGAAATTAATTTGATAGAGCAGAAAGCGGGTAAGAAAAATTTTGTGAATTTTTAGATTTGTAAATTGATTGTTTTTGTAACTGGCAAAAACCAGAGCATAAATAAAAAGGTTCCACGGCAATTTATGACGCCCAATCTGTGGAGCTCGAATGTTTTGTTAGGAGGTACGGAGCTAAATTAAAAGGTTCCATGGCAATATATATATATATATATATATATATATATATATATATATATATAATAACAGGCTATTAGGTCTGCTGGTTAATAAAATAAACTCTTTATTATAATCTAAGCTTTCGGTTTTTATTTTAAACCTTTTTCAAGAATACTAAAAATTGTGAAACGTTAGTATGGGCGTACAATAATTAAATACTTACTAATGTGAGGTTTTAAATCAGAATCGTTGACATAGATAAAATTCATAAATGTAAATAAAAAGTGATGTATAAAGCTTTAAACAAAAATAAAAATAATGTGGTAATCTTATTTACATTTGAATGTTTCAGAATGACAATTCCTTTATAATTTTGACAATTGCTGAGATAACTTTCTAGATGTAACTATTTTTCTAATAAGTTGATCGAAATTAGCTATATATATTTTAAAGATGTATGCATGTATGTATTTATATATATATATATATATATATATATATATATATATACACATATATGCAAATATATACATATGCGAGCGTGTGTGTGTGTGTGTGTGTGTGTGTGTGTGTGTGTGTGTGTGTGTGTGTGTGTGTGTGTATGTGTGTGTGTGTGTGTGCGCATGTGTGTGTGTATGTGTAAGTGTGCCTATGTTGCGATTTGTTAAGTGATGTGTCCATTTACATTGAATTTGTTTTTTGATTTAAAATGAAGTAGATAGGTGTATATGGAGCTTAGTGCGTTGATATCAGTTTTTTTATTAATAGTGTTAGCGTTTTTAAATATGTAACACATTTCTAAGAATTCTCTTTTGGATCGTTTACTTTCAATTTGTAGTATTATAAGATTATCGAAATCTATTTTATGTTTGTTTGTATTTGCGTGTATGGTTAAAGCACAAGCGTTTGGTTTAACACGAATGTCACTTTTGTGTTGAGTTAAGCGTTGTTTTAAGTGTTGTGAGCTTTGACCAATGTAGGTGAGGTTGCAGTCTGAACATTTTATTTGGTATATAATATTCCGTCGTAGAAGGGATGGTGTTTTATCCTTTAATTTAGAAAAAGACTGTATAAAGTTAAAGGTTTCGTTTAGCAATTTTATGTTGAATTTTTGAAGACGTTTTCGAATTTTATACTTAAGTTTTCGATGTAAGGAATTACATGGTATGTAGGTATATTTGTAGAAGACACAGTATTATTATTCAAGGGTTCATTAGAAAAGTCGGTGTTTATTGGTGTTTTATGATTGTATAAAAGGCTTTTATTAGTTTTGGGGATAGCTATTGTTTTTAGAATCATAAATAATTTGTCTAGATTTTTTTGATATAGTGACGGATGGCATATTTTTTTGATTCTATGTTTTAGGCCTAAAATGAAATTTATTTTAATTTTATATTGATGATATGAATGATAATTTAGATATCTGCCAGAGTTGGTTGGTTTCTGATACCAGTCTAAAATAATAGTGTTATCGTTTTTTCTGATTAGTAGAGTGTCAAGAAATGGGACAGATCGGTTATTTTCTAATTCAACAGTAAATTTAATTTTATCATCATAGCTATTGAAAATTTGGAGAGTTTCGTTAATTTTATCTTCTGGTACAGATGTTATTATATTCTAAAAATCAATATATAGAGAAAATTTATGAATTACTAAGTTGAAACTGGTTTTTATTTTTTTTTTCTAAATGGTTACAAGGCTAGCCTCGGGCATGGGCAAGTGTAACGAAGTCTTCCGACATAACTAGGGGTCTATTCCTTGGCAGAGCTATGAGAAATGGGGGATAAGTCGAAATCTGATTGTAAGTCAAACTTAATCCAAAACAAATAGGCGCCACCAAGTCCTGACTTATTTATGATAATTGCGTGGTATATTTCTAGGGGCGGACGTGGAAACCCAAAGAAAAAAAAATCGCCTTCGATGACAAAAACCCGTCTTAACAAAATAAGACGCTGCTCCTGTAAGAAATTGTAATAATTAGATTAATAGAAAGGTGGAACACTATTTGTGTCCCGCAAACATACCTAAAGAAATATTAAAAAGATATTTTCTATATAAAATTGGCATCAAAATTCTACTCTTAAGGATATTAGTTTCCTGTTGTTAGGTTTGACCATATTTGATCAAAATAAAAAACTTTAATCTTGAACCAATAATTTACTCAAAAGATTCTCTTTTAAAACAAAATGCAATGCAACAAAATTTCATAAATATTTAAATGAGTTCGTGAACTTTAAATTAAGGTTTATCAAAATTGTTGATAATCAAACATTTTACAGCTTAGTGTAAACTTGTTACACTAAAAAGGTCCGACCCGTGCAGATCTGTTCAGGAGGATTACATTTTAAAAACATTGTTACTCAAGTTTTTGCTAATATCCTTAAGAGTAGAATTTTGATGCCAATTTTATATAGAAAATATCTTTTTAATATTTCTTTAGGTATGTTTGCGGGACACAAATAGTGTTCCACCTTTCTATTAATCTAATTATTACAATTTCTTACAGGAGCAGCGTCTTATTTTGTTAAGACGGGTTTTTGTCATCGAAGGCGATTTTTTTTTCTTTGGGTTTCCACGTCCGCCCCTAGAAATATACCACGCAATTATCATAAATAAGTCAGGACTTGGTGGCGCCTATTTGTTTTGGATTAAGTTTGACTTACAATCAGATTTCGACTTATCCCCCCATTTCTCATAGCTCTACCCAAGGAATAGACCCCTAGTTATGTCGGAAGACTTCGTTACACTTGCCCATGCGCGAGGCTAGCCTTGTAACCATTTAGAAAAGAAAAATAAAAACCAGTTTCAACTTAGTAATTCATAAATTTTCTCTATATATTGATTTTTAGAATATAATAACATCTGTACCAGAAGATAAAATTAACGAAACTCTCCAAATTTTCAATAGCTATGATGATAAAATTAAATTTACTGTTGAATTAGAAAATAACCGATCTGTCCCATTTCTTGACACTCTACTAATCAGAAAAAACGATAACACTATTATTTTAGACTGGTATCAGAAACCAACCAACTCTGGCAGATATCTAAATTATCATTCATATCATCAATATAAAATTAAAATAAATTTCATTTTAGGCCTAAAACATAGAATCAAAAAAATATGCCATCCGTCACTATATCAAAAAAATCTAGACAAATTATTTATGATTCTAAAAAACAATAGCTATCCCCCAAAACTAATAAAAAGCCTTTTATACAATCATAAAACACCAATAAACACCGACTTTTCTAATGAACCCTTGAATAATAATACTGTGTCTTCTACAAATATACCTACATACCATGTAATTCCTTACATCGAAAACTTAAGTATAAAATTCGAAAACGTCTTCAAAAAATTCAACATAAAAATTGCTTAACGAAACCTTTTAACTTTAAACAGTCTTTTTTCTAAATTAAAGGATAAAACACCATCCCTTCTACGACGGAATATTATATACTAAATAAAATGTTCAGACTGCAACCTCACCTACATTGGTCAAAGCTCACAACACTTAAAACAACGCTTAACTCAACACAAAAGTGACATTCGTGTTAAACCAAACGCTTGTGCTTTAACCATACACGCAAATACAAACAAACATAAAATAGATTTCGATAATCTTATAATACTACAAATTGAAAGTAAACGATCCAAAAGAGAATTCTTAGAAATGTGTTACATATTTAAAAACGCTAACACTATTAATAAAAAAACTGATATCAACGCACTAAGCTCCATATACACCTATCTACTTCATTTTAAATCAAAAAACAAATTCAATGTAAATGGACACATCACTTAACAAATCGCAACATAGGCACACTTACACATACACACACACATGCACACACACACACACACACACACACACACACACACACACACACACACACACACACTCACACACACACACACACGCTCGCATATGTATATATTTGCATATATGTATATATATATATATATATATATATATATATATATATAAATACATACATGCATACATCATTAAAATATATATAGCTAATTTCGATCAACTTATTAGAAAAATAGTTACATCTAGAAAGTTATCTCAGCAATTGTCAAAATTATAAAGGAATTGTCATTCTGAAACATTCAAATGTAAATAAGAATACCACATTATTTTTATTTTTGTTTAAAGCTTTATACATCACTTTTTATTTACATTTATGAATTTTACCTATGTCAACGATTCTGATTTAAAACCTCACATTAGTAAGTATTTAATTATTGCACGCCCATACTAACGTTTCACAATTTTTAGTATTCTTAAAAAAGGTTTAAAATAAAAACCGAAAGCTTGGATTATAATAAAGAGTTTATTTTATTAACCAGCAGACCTAATAGCCTGTTATTATAGATATTTTATTTTATAATTTGCAAGGTCGTTACACCACTAATAATTATATATATATATATATATATATATATATATATATATATCTTATATATGTATATATATTGTTGTGTTCTCTGGGACAGTCTCTGGAACACTCGAGCCTTCTCCTAAATCATTCATTTGAGCCCCACTAATTGGGCGTCATAAAATTGCTATGCTCTCACCAAAATTCGTGCCCCATCTTGGGCCAACCTAAAATTTTCTGAAAAAAAATTTTATGAAAAAAAATTTCTTACCCTTTATTGGACGCTTTCAGATTTCTCTGCTCACCCTAGCTAGCTCAGCAGTTGTCTTCTTCTTGAATACCTATCTTTAAGTACATACCTTTCTCACACATACACCATCAAATGAAATTACTAAAATAATACAACAACCATACAACCTTTTATTTACACATATTAACGGATAAACTATTTACACATGAGTACAAACGATTTGGTACAATTTTTACCAGCTCAATTATTAAATGCTTTAACGTCCTTGGTTTTTAAATTATTTTAACAGAAATTCTACATGATATGAGTAGGTGGGCCCCACAAGCAACCCTAGTTTGACTTCATACTGGTCTATGGTGAGCTCATTATAACCCAGTTTTTGTATATGCTTTTAACCTTGCACTTTATTGAAAACAAATTTACAGACCCGTTTACTTCTTACAACAACAATTTATAGCATGAATAAATCTTTATATATCATCAATAAACACATTTTTAATAATCAAAATTAATTGTCCAGCACATGTACCTTTTTAAACAAGTTTTAAAAATAATAAATACGCCACCAATAAGTCAAACACACAAACACCAAAATATTACCACAAATGTTTATACAAAACAGAAATTTACAGTTCGTTACCTGGAGTCATCTACGTTCCTCGTTCCTGCTGCAGATGGCTACCAGAAACCCTCGTCGATGTGTCCGTCTACTACGAAGAAGCCTGGATCCACAGATTCCCACCATGCAACATCTCCGCTACCACTCCGGTTCTTCTCCCAAGATATTAGCTTCGTCTCAACAGTACCATTCCATACCAGATATATCATGCATACAAATTGCTTTCAGATTTGCTTATCCCAATTATCATTGATCCATTTTATAACTTTGTCATAGTAACGGCACCTTTTATCTAAACCAGTACAAACTAGTGCAAACACTTTTATAACTTGCGGTCCGCTACTACAGCTTTTATGATTTTTAACAGGATGTTTAATGTAATTTTACTAAACACAATAATTGTTAACCGAAAGCTTTTACTATTATAGGTTGAAGATCTAACCCGTATTCAGATCTCAATGGAAAGAAAAGAGAGCTTTAATATATTCGTTCGTGTATTTATATTATTCCAAACCCTCCTAGTGTTACCTGTTTCATATGAAAAACTTGTTTTCTAAACGGCTTCTTAAAATTTTGAACGTAACCGACTATATTTTCTGAAAAATGTCTCCCGTCCGTCGTGCTGTTTACATAGAATTTCGTTTCCTACCTTACCGTATACGCATTTCTCGAAAACTGTTGGCCATCGACCAATGATAAAATTTTTCCCCGTCCAGACGCGCCACCTCTTAGCTCTATATCT
The DNA here is from genome assembly GCA_036346225.1 of Platerodrilus igneus. Lineage (NCBI taxonomy): Eukaryota > Metazoa > Arthropoda > Insecta > Coleoptera > Lycidae > Platerodrilus > Platerodrilus igneus. The sequence continues at coordinate 1,186,823 of JARFIW010001116.1, forward strand.
CCGTTCCACGCATATCTGTTGTCTCCTTTCGAACCCCACTTGAGTTACAGAAAATCGATACTGTAGTTGTCCTTCACAAATACCCGTGTATCTTACGTGACTTCAATCCAATACTTCATTTATACTTTTCTCTGTCTGTTTTATGTTATCAATTGTTTATTCCACTCACTCCTTAAGGTACTGGTTATTTACCAGCTTATACAAATCGACCGTTGCAACAAACTTCATAGGAATTCTATCTTAACATATAATCCAGTTCTATGAATCTGACATTTAACAACAGGTGTTTCTTAAACAATCGACCGTTTGAAATAACAATTCTCAGTTTACCCATTTCTAGTATAGACGAACAGTAATATATATATATATATATATATATATATATATATATTACTGTGAGGTTTTTGGGATTATCTTCAAGCCCCAGCGTTGGGCCGTCATGCAATTTCTGTGGACTTAGGGATTATAAAGTTAACACCTACAAAAATTAAAAAAAGTTTTTTATTACAATATCTCTTAAAAAAGCTCCCCTAACTCAGCATACCACGGCTAGCTCTGCATCCAGCTTCTTCAGAGATACTTACGTATCCTATGCCTACTCTCTCTCACTTAGACTACCAAATAAAAATACCACTCAAATAATTCAACGAAACATACAACCTTTTATTCATACTAATCAAAAATTTACGTTATCAGCTCAATATTTACAAAATCGGATATAAACATCTACATAAAATTTTACAATATCAACCATTAACTCCTTTTAATTTAATAAATTTAATTTATTTCAACATTTTTTTATATAGTTCTAGTAGATGGGCCTACTTTGAAACCCTAAATTGAAATTTACTCTGGTTTATGGTGAGCTCAGTATAAACCCTGTTATTCTAAATGTATAAATAAATCGCATCTTTATTTTCAGCAACTCTAAAGACCCGTTTACTCTTTACATCAAAATTATACGTCAAATAATAAACTCAAATTGTCTTCTTCATATACCCTTCAAATCAGCTTTTATGTTCATAGAATATACACCCAATATGTCAAATCACTCTAGCACAAAATAACCGCACAAAATGTTCAAGGAATAACAAAAGAAACAAATTTCGTTACCTGGTGTAAGCCTTTTGCACCGTCACCTCTGAAGATGTCATCCAACCAAACCTCGTCGTTGCATTTCATCGAACTTCCCTCTACTATATGTACAACAAACTCATTTCCAGCCGCCTTCAATATATCTACCCATATAATTGTCCAAATATGTTAGTCAGATTCCGAATCTTCCATACAACGAGCACCCTCGTTCAGAAAAATTAACTAGGCTCGCTTACCTCAGTAACATCTTTTATTCGTTATTCGAATGTATTTACTTACAGCACCGTTTAACTAAGCATCTACTTGTGCTTTCAAACACTTTTAATTTAAGTTAAAACGGACTGCACTTATCACCGATGTAAAAAATTTTAACGTAGATGTTACCATATAGATCTGAAGCGAACCGAAGAAGTAAAAGAGACCCTCTACATCTCCTAGTGTATTTATAAGCGTTGAAACCTACCTCCAGTACCCCGTTTTCATTAAAATCACCACCACCGTAACTGATTCTGAAAATCTAAACTATAACAATCTTTTCAAAACTAAGAATTTCTCATTCCACTTAGCATTTAGTCCGAAACACTGGCTATTAAGCACAACGGTTACAATTGCTCTTAGTAATGTCTCTCATTCCAGTTACAATCAGCCAATCACGACCATTTCCCTTGTCGTAGGTCTAACATCCAACTATGTTATCCTCGTCTAACTCATATTCGTTGTCTTTTTTAAAATCCCACTACAGTAACTTAAAATCGATATTGTGGTTAGCCTCTACAAATTATCGCGCGCTTTAGACGGGTGTTTTATCAAACGTTTGTTATTTGTCATCCTTGTTTACCCTATGCTATTGATATCCCGTCTCTACTTGCTTTCACACCACCTGCTATTTTGCAGCCTTCGCTTCTACCCTTAACTAAAATTCTAAAGAACTATGTTCTAAGGTACATTCTAGTTTCTGGAATTTGTTTATTTTTCCGTCAGTCTTTCTATGAACTGTTTGCCAGTTTGAAATTGTACTTCCCATGTTGTTAAACTCGTAGATTTCTTAGAATTTGTTTTTAACAAACGCCTTGTTAGTTTAAATAAACATATGCGTTTACATTATCGATTTTATATAGACAAAATTTCTCCCTTATTACTTAATATGCACAATTTACAACCTTCAAATATTAAAACTAATTATACTCGTATTATTTTTGAGTTTTTACATTCTACAAAGCTTCCACACTATGCAAACTTAACATGACTATTTATTAATACACATGTATGCTATTATCCGTTTGCTTTAAGGTCAAAACTAATTAATTTGGAGCGTAAATAATTTATCCCTGTTTTCTATATACACGGTCCTTACGAAATTACTCTCTTATCTATTCCTCTTTACATATAATTTACACGATAATATATACACATATATATATATATATATATATATATATATATATATTCTTATGCTGCTTATTACTCCACCCCTCCGCCCTAATATTTTTTTTTTTTATAATTTAATTTAATTTTACTTTTTTTTATAAATTCTGATACACGACTTTTGTCGTCGCCCCTAATTTTAGTATTCAATGAATGATTCCTATATGATGTGTTTTAGCAAAGTTTGGTTGGTTATCTATTTAAAACTGTTTTTCTATATTTTATGCCTCGACTATATGAAACCTTTATCTCAGGGCGTTCACCTACTCACCGTGGGTTCAATCGTGAGTAGATGTGCACTACCCAACCAAACTGCACACTCGTTTGTTTTACCACTTTTTATATGGAATTATTTACTGTGTATGCCAAATTTTACTAATCAATGTTGCTTGGTGCCAAATTAATTTATGTATACAATTTCTGACTTGTGTTTGACGTTTTAAGATATTACACGGTACTCACCTGAATTATACAGCGCTGATGCCTTCTTTAAATGTTGCTGGCTCAAGTTCTTATTCGCCGTACGCGCCTTTACAAAGATTCACAATCACTGATGATCCTGCGTATCGCTTCCAGGTGTCTTAATATAATTTTGCTGACCCCAAATCTGAAATAATTTACCCTAATTTTAGAATTTTGAATAAACCGTAGTATTTACTTCCCCTGCGTTAATCCTTCCGTGTTCCCATGATTTCTGCGTTGATTCTTCCCCTGTACTTTGCTGCTCTCCTGTTTTCTCTCTGCGTGCTCCAATTAATCCTTTCGTCTTTCCGTAGTCAATCCCAAACCTATCCTGCCGTCCTGTTCCAATTCAATCTATGCCCTGCTATATCTTCAATGTCCACTCTATGTCCTACTGCCGTTAATCTTTATCCAAATCACTCCAAAATTATTAATATCGTCGTTGCTTCGCCGTCGCTTTGTATAACCACTCGAATCTCCTACTGCCTTTTAACCAAAATCGTTCCAATTCCAATACCAATCTCGTTCAAATCTAACTAAATATCCATTGCTTTCCCGTCGCACTATAAACACTCTAAATATTCTCCAATTATCGTCGCTTTTATAACACCGATGCTTCTTATACCTTCACTTTACTAAATCATACTATGTAAACTCAAAAACATTTATTTTATCCAAATATTATACAACTTTAACGCAGGTTTGCAAAACACGTCTTTTTTACTAAAAGAAATCGAAATAGAATCCCCTTATTTACTTCGCTAGGCAATAAGCACAACAAAACTAGCTTACTTAATCACATTTTAAAATCATAAAACTATCCAATAACAACTTTTCTTTTCTCTAGTGTCACAAATACCTTAACTATAGTCTTTACATACAATTCTAATTTCTACCATTGGTCCTAAACACTTCACAATTCTCCAATTATATTTTATATTTCTATTCACTTATAATTTTGAATTTACAATTCGTCCAAAAGTTGATTCTACTTAAATGAAAAGCCAAAATAATTCACACAAGACCTGGACGCTTGGTTGATTGTAGATATCCGTAGACGCGTCCGGTTTTCCGACGGCAAATGTACTTTCAATGGCTTATAAAATTTCAACTCAGTATAAAACCTTGAGTACCGTGCATTGTATCAACGTCATTAAGTCATTTTGTTTACCTTTTGGCACATACGTTTCAAACTAAAATGGTAAATACTTTAGCATATGTAAAGTACGGCAAAATATAGTTTTTGAATTACTGGATCTAATATATGAATTATGTCGTTTGGCATACACCTCTTTTGACACAAATCTACTCTTAGAAGCCTTGTACCCCCCCCCCTTACATTACATTGGCCCCACTGATTTTTAATGAAATTGGAAATTTCGTATGTTTTTTTTTCTCTTCCCCTGCTGTGCATAAATTTCTAATTTTTATTTAAAATCACCCCCGCATTTTACATATTAATTATTCACCCCTATTCGCCTTTCTCTCACGTCTATCTTACTACGCTATATACTAACCTATACTATAAACAAAAAAAACAAAAACTAAACTTTCCGTTGCATAAACTACATAATAAACTATCCTACTAAACCCTCTTCCTGTACAATTCTATATGGGTATAAATTCTCCAAGTGATATCCCCTGTCATGTTATCTAGCTCAAACGTATTTCCTTCAGCAAAAATACGCGTGATCTTGTACGGCCCTTCATAAGGAAACAACAACTTCGCGCAAATGTTTCTGTCGCGGTTTGAAACCCTTAATCGTTTTACTACCACCAGATCCCCTATTTCAAAAGTCGTCCTTTTTTTAATTTTTCTGCACCTACGCTCAATGTCCCTACGCTGCATCCTTTCAATTCTACGCCTAGCACTACCCAACAACTCTGTGATGTCTTGCACCTCGACTTCCTCCCTCCATGGCCTAGCTGGTATAATTCTTCGCATAAATGTTACCGGACATGTTTTCGTAACCGAACTCGGTACGCAATTCATAAAACTTTCAATTTGTGGCAGATATCTACTCCATCTGTCGTGATGCTCCTGTGTCGCCAACCGTAGATATTTTATTACCTCTCGTATATAACGTTCGCATGGATTTGCTTTCGGATGCCGTATACTGCTAAATGATACTTTAATATTTGCCCTATTTAACCCGTTCCTGAATCTTTGATTGTTGAAATACGTCGCGTTGTCTACCAAAATCCTTTCCATTTTCCCGACCTGGCTTTCAAATTCTCTAATCGACTGTAATGCATGCACCGTGTTACTTCGTCTTGCTGGAAATAATTTGACAAATTTCGAAAAAACGTCTACCATCACCAATATGTGTCGATACCCCTGTTCACTCGTAATCAGGTTGCTCAAGTAATCAATAGCTACCAATTCTAACGGTCCATTTACGCTCACGTTCATCGGTATATTCTGCAACACCACGTTCTTGTCTTTACCTAGAATACAAATTTCACACCGATTGATCCTCTCTTTAACCACCGTGATATCATTTCTTGCATAAAACGCCTCTCTCAATACCAAAAATGTTTGTCTGATGCCTATATGTCCAAATTTTAAATGAATTTCGTCTACAATTTCAACAGCCGCGTCTCTGGATAACACTACCAGCTCTGCATCCCCTATCCTTTTTACCACAAACTGCCCTACGATGGTAAATCCCCGGTACTCTTCCATATTTTCTCTTGTTAATTTCTCGCGTATCGAGCTCACCTCACTATGCCTCTGCGTCTCTATAAGCTTGGCGTTCGTCCACCGACCAACATCCCTGAACTCCTGCAAAGCAATTAAACAACCCTTGACGTTTTGATTCGCTTCCACCTGCGGTCTGCTTAGAAAATCCGCCGTCACATTTTCCTTTCCTGGTTTATGCTTAATTTCAAAGTCGTATTCCTGTAGCACCAATGCCCACCTATACAACCTACTGTTTAGAAACTCCTTTTCTTCATGAATGTTACCACCGTGTTGTCGGATTCTATTAAAATTTCTTACCTAACAAATAAAACGCAACTTTTTCACTGCATATACTATTGCCAACATCTCCTTCTCTGCCGTCGCATACCTGGTTTCGCAGTCTTTTAATACCCTGAAATGAATACAATTGGTACTTCAGCTCCGTCCTGAATCTGCACCAACTCAGCCCCGATTGCATATTTCGACGCATCCGTCCTCAAAATAAAATCGTCTTTAAAATTTGGATATTTTAACGCCAACTCTGTATAAAACGCACTTTTAAATCCTGGAACGCTTTTTCTCGTTCAGCAGTCCACTTCCATCTTTCTTTTTCTTTAACAAACTCACCAACGGCACACACAATTCAGAATACCTCGGTATAAACCTTTTGTAATAATTTAGAACCCTAAAACCCTCGCAATCCTCTTACATTTTTCGGTTGCGCAATATTTTCAACTCGTCCAGTCTTTTATTACAAATTTTCATCCCTTGTTCGCTAATTTCAAACCCTAAATACGTAACCTTGCTCTTAAACAACTCGCATTTCTCCACGTTCAGCTTCAAACCCCTTCGTCCAGTCGTTGGATCACCTTTTCTAAATGCTCCAGGTGTTCTTGCTCGTTCCTTGAAAAATCAACAAATCATCCACATAATGCGAACAGAAACATTCATACTCGTTAAACAGCTTCTGCATGGCCCTTACAAGTGCTGCTGAAGAACTACTTAAACCAAACGGAACTACAGAAAACATATAAATCTCCCCTTCGATACTAAACCCCGTAAACTTTTTACTGTCTTCATGCAACGGAATTAACCAAAATGAATTTTTTAAATCTAATTTACTGAAAATCTTTATCTCATATACTTTATACAACAAATTATCCAACCCTTGTGGTTGTTCGTACTGCGGTTTCGTAATCGCATTCAACTTCCTCGCATCCAAACAAATCCTTATATCCCTTTTGTTGGGTTTAGGTACAATAACTACCGGGTTCACATATAGAGTTTTTGCTGGTTCGATAATACCTTCTTTTAACATTTTCTTTATCTCGGCTTTAACCCTATTTCTTATGGCAAACGGAATTGGATACACCCTTGTATTAAACCCGTTGTCTTCCGTGACCTCCAACTTATGCATATACCGCCTCGCAAATCTTGGCTCTTCATTAAACAAGCCTATATATTTATTAAACAATTCCTCTAGCTTCACCCTAATTTCATTACTCACTTTCCCTATCTGTTCATCATTAATTAATCTCGCAAACATATTACATAATCTCACTTCAATCCGTCCATAATTATCCTCTTTTATCATTCCTAATCCTGTACTATCTATATCATTTCCATTCCTATATTCTGAACTAACCGTAGGCACCACCCATAACCTATCTTTATCAAATATCCTAATTGACCTATCCTTTCCATCTATATTCAACCCAAAATCCTCTATAAAATCCATTCCTAATATGAAATCTAGCTGCAACCCCTTTGTAATTAAAAACTCTGCATCTCCTGCTTCTTTATTCCCTATGTATATCGGTACACGGATAACACTATAAATCGTCGTTAGCTTTTTGTTCATCGCTGACCATAAGCTAACCCCATCAATTGTTCCTATTCGTCCCTTTAAAATTTCTTCATGTTTTACTACCACATTCTCATTTACCAGCGACAACTGTGAACCACTATCAACTAAAGCAACATATAAACAATCCCTTAAACTAATATTTATAAACAACAAATTCTTTTTATTATAGATATAACTATTTAACAATAAATCCCTTAGACTATAACAGACGTCGACATTTATCCCTAAGCGGTCGGTCGTCCAAAAATTCGCGTTTTTTTTTTGTTCCTGTGGCGCCTCGTGAATCTGCACCACCTCAATCCTATCTGGGTCCGTTGTCATCGCGCTCGTCGTCATATGCTGGACGTTTACGTCCCTGTCCGTTCGGCTGTTTCCATTGTGTATTCCGCCCCCAGTCATCCGGCCGTCACCCTCGTTGTTGCTGTGCTGATATCTGTTTTGTCCATTGTATTCATTTGCCCTGTGATCCCTATTGTAATACGGTCGTCTATGTCCTTCGTGTCCCCATTGATTCCGATGTCCGTGGTTGAAATTGTCCTGTCTGTAATTAGGTCGGTGTTCGTGGTACGGTTGTCGTCGGCTGTCTTCCCTATAACCCCTGTTTTGCTCCCAATAGTTTGTCCGCGTTTTCGCCTCCAGCGCTGTCGCTAAATCAAAGTTCCTCATTACCCTAAAATTCCTCAATGTCTTGACGTTCTGTACCACTACCACCTTTGTAACTTCCGGTTCCATATGTCCTGCTAGTAGTAGTACAATGTCGTCCTAGCCCAATTTTGGAGTCAAGTGTTGTGCCTGATTAAACTTGTCAATCGCGTATTCTTCGCGTGTGCCGTGAGTCCTGCTGTAATGTCCGGTAATTAAATTCGTCCGTATGTCAGTCTGGTGTGTATTGCTCCAAAATTGCTCTATAAAAGTCGTCTAAATTCAGCGTACGTGTCGTATTGTCGGCGGATGATATTATGCCATTTTCGGCGTTGCCCGTCAAAGTCGCCCCACGATCTGTAGTTTTGTTCTCTCATTTTCAGTCCCTACAATTTCGTCTAGTCGGTCTAAAATCCCATGGGCTGTTCTGTCCGTCGTCCCTCAAACTTCGGTAATGCGTCCCGGTTTAATCTAACGTGCTGTCCATAGTCCAGTCCAACGCGCCTTCTTTCTAGTTCGTCCAACTTGTCCTGTATCTGTCTAACTTCCTGTCCGACCCTATTTTCCAATGCTGTCGCGTTGTCTATCAGTTTTGCGTCCAGTTGCGTCCTAACGTTTACATTTTCATTTTGTAGGGTCTCTAACGTCTGTCCTAAATTTCGGTAGTGTGTCGTATGTCTTTTGTCACATGTCTGTATTTCCGTATTTAGTGTCGAAAACCCGCTAATCATCGTCTCTTCTACAGTATCCACACGTGTCTTAATTTCCGTTCTTAGATCCGTCCTTGTCGCGTTCAAGTCTCCCTGAAACTGTGCCCGTGTGTTCTCCATCTTGTCGTCAACCCTGTCTACTTGTTGTTGTACCTCTGTCCGCATGTCGTCCTTTACAATTTGTATTTGTGTTAGTAAATAGTCCTGCGTGTAGTTCATTTTTGCCGTCAGTTCCGCGTGCGCCGTCCTAAACTCGTTCCTCAATTCGTTATGTGATTCTGAAATTTTATCCGTCAGTCCCGTATGTGATTCCGTAATTTTGTTTGTCAGCTCCGTTTTTAGTTCGGCATGTGATTCTTCAAATTTTTTCGTTAAATTCGTTTGTAGTTCCGTGTGTGAAGTTGCCATTTGGTTTGTTAAACTTGTTTGCCAACTCATCAGGAATCGCATTATGTCCTGGGTTCCGGCGGCGTCTGCTACCTCGACCTCCGGTACCGTCGCCTGGTCCGTGTCCATGCCTGTCACCTCCGGCTCTGTCTGCCTCACGTCCATCTCCTGTATGTCTCCCCCTGCGTCTAACTCTATGTCATGTGTCCCTAATTCCATTTCAACTCCGTATATCCGTCCCGATCTCGTGATCCTTTTCGTGTCCGCGTCCGTCATCTCTGCTTCCTTAGTTTTGACCTCCTTTTCTGCAAAATAATAAAGAAAAACTACGGGCCCCACCTAATCTCAGGATCCCGTATCCTACTATCTTTCACTCTAATACTTTTCTAGCTTTTTTTTTCGAGCCTCACGTTGGGTTTGCCACCTTCTTATGCTGCTTATTACTCCACCCCTCCGCCCTAATATTTTTTTTTTTTATAATTTAATTTAATTTTACTTTTTTTTATAAATTCTGATACACGACTTTTGTCGTCGCCCCTAATTTTAGTATTCAATGAATGATTCCTATATGATGTGTTTTAGCAAAGTTTGGTTGGTTATCTATTTAAAACTGTTTACTATATTTTATGCCTCGACTATATGAAACCTTTATCTCAGGGCGTTCACCTACTCACCGTGGGTTCAATCGTGAGTAGATGTGCACTGCCCAACCAAACTGCACACTCGTTTGTTTTACCACTTTTTATATGGAATTATTTACTGTGTATGCCAAATTTTACTGATCAATGTTGCTTGGTGCCAAATTAATTTATGTATACAATTTCTGACTTGTGTTTGACGTTTTAAGATATTACACGGTACTCACCTGAATTATACAGCGCTGATGCCTTCTTTAAATGTTGCTGGCTCAAGTTCTTATTCGCCGTACGCGCCTTTACAAAAATTCACAATCACTGATGATCCTGCTTATCGCTTCCAGGTGTCTTAATATAATTTTGCTGACCCCAAATCTGAAATAATTTACCCTAATTTTAGAATTTTGAATAAACCGTAGTATTTACTTCCCCTGCGTTAATCCTTCCGTGTTCCCTTGATTTCTGCGTTGATTCTTCCCCTGTACTTTGCTGCTCTCCTGTTTTCTCTCTGCGTGCTCCAATTAATCCTTTCGTCTTTCCGTAGTCAATCCCAAACCTATCCTGCCGTCCTGTTCCAATTCAATCTATGCCCTGCTATATCTTCAATGTCCACTCTATGTCCTACTGCCGTTAATCCAAATCACTCCAAAATTATTAATATCGTCGTTGCTTCGCCGTCGCTTTGTATAACCACTCGAATCTCCTACTGCCTTTTAACCAAAATCGTTCCAATTCCAATACCAATCTCGTTCAAATCTAACTAAATATCCGTTGCTTTCCCGTCGCACTATAAACACTCTAAATATTCTCCAATTATCGTCGCTTTTATAACACCGATGCTTCTTATACCTTCACTTTACTAAATCATACTATGTAAACTCAAAACATTTATTTTATCCAAATATTATACAACTTTAACGCAGGTTTGCAAAACACGTCTTTTACTAAAAGAAATCGAAATAGAATCCCCTTATTTACTTCGCTAGGCAATAAGCACAACAAAACTAGCTTACTTAATCACATTTTAAAATCATAAAACTATCCAATAACAACTTTTCTTTTCTCTAGTGTCACAAATACCTTAACTATAGTCTTTACATACAATTCTAATTTCTAGCATTGGTCCTAAACACTTCACAATTCTCCAATTATATTTTATATTTCTATTCACTTATAATTTTGAATTTACAATTCGTCCAAAAGTTGATTCTACTTAAATGAAAAGCCAAAATAATTCACACAAGACCTGGACGCTTGGTTGATTGTAGATATCCGTAGACGCGTCCGGTTTTCCGACGGCAAATGTACTTTCAATGGCTTATAAAATTTCAACTCAGTATAAAACCTTGAGTACCGTGCATTGTATCAACGTCATTAAGTCATTTTGTTTACCTTTTGGCACATACGTTTCAAACTAAAATGGTAAATACTTTAGCATATGTAAAGTACGGCAAAATATAGTTTTTGAATTACTGGATCTAATATATGAATTATGTCGTTTGGCATACACCCCTTTTAACACTCTTAGAAGCCTTGTACCCCCTTTACATTACATTATATATATATATATATATAAGGTATATATTCTGGATCACTCACTTATTTTACACAAATCTTAGAATCTTAGGACTAGGACGATTACTCACAAATCTTAATCGCGTAGTTTTCATTTATAAACAACTTCATAATTAAATCCTCCCTGACATGTACAAAATTTACCTAAATAAGTCGTATAATTTAATATCCTCCTTTTAAACAGTTTAAAACTTATCTGATATCAGTTATAATGGCAAAAATATTTTTCGTAGGTTTACCCGTTGCTGGGTTTTGCAGAACGTTTTAATCGATTCATGCTCCGAAATCGTTTTACAAAGTAAGCCTTTTCATGCAAATTGCTCCACATACCATATAATAAACCATTTCAATCATATATGATTTATTTTAATTAAGAAAACTTTCTTACTGTAGTTTCAATTATTTTTAATTATTTATTTGCCATTTTAAAACATTGTAAGCACGTTAAATAATCTACTCACGTTTGTGCATCAATCAGTACTTCATCGTCGGCTGTCAAGTAACACTCTTCTTAAACCGTTTTCAAAATTGTCTATTTTCAGTCAATCTCATTACTAAATACAGTACGTGTTAGGTAAAACTTTAACTACATAGCGTATTATCTGATTAGGCCAACTGCATGGTTTGATTCGTGACGGTCCCTCTATTCAACATTACTTGGCCATATACTGCGAGCCTCTCTTATAAAGTCAGCGTCTAGATCCTTCTCGGTCAGTCTGGTTGTTGTTTCATGTTTGGAGTGGTTCTAGAAGTAGGCGTGTCATACACGTGTGTCAACTTCCGAGAATCGATTGCTTTCACTAGCCTCTTATTACCGCCTTAGAAAATATTATAATTGCATAAACGTTTACCTTTGCGTTATCTTCTCTTATGGCTCTCACGAATTTTAAATTTCTCGATTCTCTATTATTTTATTATCGCTCCTGGCTACTTACGTCGTTTACCTTTTTATTTTAGCATATGATCGTTCTAGAACATAGGTCAATAGACACTACTTAAAAATACAATCGAAAAGTCTTCGTGCAATATGCAACTGACGTTTAAAACTTAATTTATATGTTTTCAGCGAAATATTAACCTACGTATGTTATTAAATAAAATTCCTTTTCCACATGAAAACTAAAATATTATACACGCGGCTTCACGTAAAAATTTACCTGTAAATTTCTTTTAAGAATGTTTTTATAAACTAAAAGCGCTTTTCCACTAAAACTTTGAACACGTCATTTATTAATTGTAGAATGAAAATCTTTTAGAATATGTCCTTGCATTTAGATGAAGTTTATACACGCGGCTTTGATAATAATATATATTCCCATAACACGCAGTGACTCATGACTCCTGAAATAAATGAATACAAAACTCACCTAGAACATCACTTCTCAGCTAGCTTAGCCCAGGTTCGGTAGAAGCTTCTCCAACCTGTTTGGAATAAAATTACAAAAAGGATTCTACCACAAAGAAACACGAGACTCGGTTAAACAGCGCCAATTGATTTACAAATAATCAATAAATTTACAAATTAAAATGAACATTATGTAAAAGTGATTCATTATAGTACTAATAAAAACTATATCTCACTCAATTCATAAATCAATGTGCTCAAAATATTTACAAATTAAAATAACTTTTCATTATTTAATGTCACCACACCTATTTTCATTAATTAGCCCATTATCCTACCAACTTATCAGTGTAATAAATACTGGTACAATTAAATTATTTAGCATGATCCAAATCGGTGCCTGGTTTTTCTTCTGCAAGACGTCTCCAGTGTACAACATCCAAACCTTAAATTGCTCTGGCATTAAATTCTGTTGCAACAAATATTTGGGGTATTTACTAGGAGTTTATTACTTTCTTGCTCGAAATTTTATTCTATTGAATACCAGGATTACGGCTCCATACCAGAATAACAGTCCACAGCAAAATTATCTCAGTCACACCTGAATTACGTTCCACACTGGAAGTCCTAATTAAAATTAATTTTTTTACCACCTAACTATTAAATACGATTTGTTGCATGAGAATTCTACACAACTATCAATTTTTTATTAACACATTAATAAGTACTTGAATAAATTAACTTGTATATTTGGCTGTGTAATCGAAAAGGGAAAACGAAGCCTATTTAAGTCCAGCCTCATTCCACTTTTTTCCTTATGTTAAACTAAAATTTACGGAAAGACAATCTATCATATTTTCGAAATTACACTGTCACATAGTGTAACTCTTCATTAAAATTTTCAGAACATAAATCAATATTTGCATATTATTGATAAATACCTTATTTAATCCTCATGTAAGATCCAAAGTCATCAAACATCTGTTTATAGCCTTGTACATCAAATGCATATCCCTCTCTTACCAAAGCTTTAATTATATCTACTCTCTCTAACCTATACTGAAGTAGCTTTGTGGTTCCTTCGATGTTAATATGTACACGTGCGTATCTACACCTGTAGTATTTCTTGATAAAGATAATTTTGATAAACATAAAATTTATATCGTCTAGCCACTACTGCTTTTAAATATATTATTCTCATAAATGAATTTCTAGAATTTTAAATAAAGAATATTTTGAACGTCTTTTAATTGTTTTCTGAGTAAAGATAAACTTGAAACGAATGGTTTTAACACGAAATTAACTTTCATGCTACCCTTGAATATTTAATTAAACTACCAATACTTGGAAATGTTATTAGAAGTTAAAATGAAAAGTGTCTTATGCCCTTCTAATTTATGATGAAGTATACATTGTTATTAAAACTTTGCATGTACAGAATAATACAAAATATGACATTTGCTATTAATCCCCCGATACTTAAAATTTCGCTTTTGGGTGTCAAAATTAAAGTTTTCTTGATTACAAAAATTTAGTCAAAGTTACTTTTTAGGCCTGTAGTAACTTACACAGTAAAATATATATTTAATATATATATATATATATATATATATATATATATATATATATATATATTTAATTCAGGCGTTAATGGGTGAATAAAATTAAGACTATAGTGTGCTCATCTTGATTATAAAAAAGACTTTGAACTCTAATTTAGTTAGTAATTATTCAGAATTTATATTTTTGTTAGCTTTAAGATATTGTTTGTAAGGCAAAGCCTTTGTGGCAATTTCTAGACTACTTTTAGAATTTAATATTTGTATGTGTATTTTTTAGAGGTTATATGTAAGATATTGTTTGTTAGAGAAAAGCTGTTGTGGATGTAGTAATTGTTATTTGAAGTATTGCTTGTTAAACAATATTTCGTGTCACTATACATCTGATGTCTGTATCTAGTGGTTTTAATTAAATTGAATTAGCAAAAATAATTAGGGCAACACTTTTATTAACCACTTCAGACCACATGTGTTATTGACTCCCAACACCCCCCATCTTCAGTCCGCAGCACTTTTATCCACGTCCAACCTAGGACTCATTTAAAATCATCTACAGACCACAGCAATATATACATATATATATATATATATATATATATGTGTATATATGTGTATATATGTGTATATATGTGTATATTTGTGTATTCATTTGTCGTTGCAAATTTGAATAATTGGTACAGTGATACTAGACTTTATTACCTTGTATCTTCTTTTCTAAGTGCACTAAATTACTTTCATCGTAGTACGTAAAGAGCAAACTGTTTTAAAGTATTAAATAATCACCAAAATATACAAGTAAACTGTTTAAATTATTCAATCAAAATCGAAAAACTAAGAGAGAGAAACTCATATTAACACGGGTATATATAATAGCCAGCCTGTCCGTCGCTTTTGTCCCCAAAACGGACAGTTTCTAGAATTTCGCATCCTATGTTCCCATCTCCACCGCCCGGCACGCGGTTCATATTAAATTTGCATTCGCACCAGTTAAATCTCAAAAATTTCCACAGGGCTCGCAGCGTCTGAGAATAACTAATTAATTTTTATATAGAAATGTTATTTTTACCTCTCATGTTTGCCTCTTATTTTCAACCAATCGCAACCCAGTGACGTTGCTCAAATCACGCCTTTTACTATATGTGTCTCTGTCTTGCGCATATTATCTGTCTCTATCTACCCTGTTCTAAGTAGTACAAATCAATATTCTTTTAGTATCGGTTATTTTCAATCCACGTGGACTGTGAAATAACCCACCTTATTAGCATTTCCCCTAAATATTAAGTGACGGTTTCTCCAACATTCTCTGTAACCATTTGTTATCTGCAAAATTTACGCAGAACGAGACTTTTAAAAATACGCAGGTGTTCAATCGTCCTACTTCTAACTAACACTTCTACGATTTGAATATTATTGGGTTTTTACAAGCTTTTATGCATATTATATGTTACTAATGGTTCTATTAACTCCAATTAAAATAATACCCTTTAATTTTTAGTGAATCCTAATCAAATATTCAATTATTATCTGTACATTTTGTTTAATACCGGTTACTTAAAATTGAGTTAATTAATATAAATTTTGCACGTAATTTCTCTTTGATTCTTTGAACAATTAAATTAAATACACGTTGAGCATTTTAATACTGCTTCTTTTTATAGAAAGCGTCTTGTAAATAATTTAAATCTCTTATTTTTTTTTTAATGAAACGAATGAATTTTTATGCTCCACGGTTTTTTTTAATAACGCGTATTATCTAATAAAATTTCTTATACACGGTGATTAAAATTATTTGATGTAATTAATTAATTTTCTACCCTGGTCTAAATATGAGTAATATATACTATATATATATATATATATATATTGATGTGATAAAGAGATCACGAGAGGTCATTGATACCCAAATTCCATAAATAAAACCCACCCAAATAGAAAAAAACTGGAAAAATTAAAATTTTCAAATATTCATTATTCTACCCTGTATAAATATAAGCGCATTGTAAATACAAAACCAATTAAACTAAAAAGCAAAACACACTTCCCGTGTATGTTACAATCATTAAGATATAAATAGAAAAAGCCATTTAATCCGCGTAAGAACAATATCAATTTATCGCCTTTATTAATTAAAATACTAAATGAAATTTCTGTGCATAAGATATTTGTTTTATTTACCGTAAAAACCCATTTTTTATTACAATTATTAAGATGCAAATCTTTTTGCTTTTGCAAAACCGTTAAGAAACCAATTGAAGCTTTAATTAATTATGTAAATACTGCAATCAGTGTTTTTATTAGAATGCAAATTAATTTTAAGGTATAAATAAAAAGCTAACTTTATTAGTACACAAATCAACCATAAAGAACGCAAACGCGTACTTTAATTATTTTTCTATGTGTGTATAATAAAATATTCATTTTGAGTTTTAAATGGAGCTAACCTCTAAAACCTTCGTGATACGTCATTTTTTACTAAGTAATACTTAAATAGCTAATTAATAAATAAACCCGTATTCAAGGAACTCGTGCGGCTATTAAAAAAAGAAATAAGATCGATAAGAATTATTTATAGTTTTCCGTGTCACTATAATAGAGTGGGAAACAGCAAATTAACTCAGTGTATTACACAAGAATCGACAACACCTTGCTATGCTCGTACATCATTCGGCCACATAGTAAAACTTGCCGTTTATCATTGTATTATGCACGAGGTAAATAGCCGTCTCATTCTATCTTATTGTAATACATAGAGCAATAAAACTGGTTTATCTAATCTTTTATTGCATTTTAATGTTAGTGCGAGTTCCTTGAATAGGACGTTTATTAATAATTGGCTATTTAATGGTTTTTAGAAACATTTCTTAGTAATTGACGACGTATTTGTCTATTAAGAGTACCAGAAAATTCTAGAATATGGTTTTATTTAATAACTTTTAAAATGAAGTTAAATGATTTACACATGGGAGTCAATTTAGTATTTCGAAAGTACTTAATTATTTTATGCTTTGCAAATGCAAAAACATTTGTATGGATTTGTATTCTAATAGGGAATGGATGCATATTTTGAAGATTAAAGCATTATTTTTAACAAGAAAAAATGTAATTTTATTTTAAATGAAATTGCGTTAAACTAACACTATATTATGCAAATGAAGCAAATATGTCTATAGTAATGAAACGAATGGCTTTGTATTTATATCTTAAAATTAATTTAATTTCTAATAAAAGCACGGATTTCAGTAATTCAGGGGATTACGTTTTCAATAACTAACATACCTATTTTAAAATGAAACTCGTTTACTAAGTATAGAAGAATCATTTACACACACGGGAATATGCTTTTTATTCTAATGGTAATAAAATGAAGCTCGTCTTTAAGGTACCGATTAATTCGCACAAGGTATCTCACTCGGCTGAAAAGAATCAATTTAAAAATAAGGCTTTTAAGTTTTTATTCACTTTAAGATCTTTTTCACATTCTGCACAGGATTCGATTACATAACTAATAAGGGCTCCTTTTTAGGAGCTAGTGAAATATGTATTTTATGATATCTTTCAAAGATTAATTTATACAGGGTAGAACAATTAAATATTCGCAAATTTCAGTTTTTTCCCGTTTTCTTCTCTTTGGATGGGTTTTATTTATAGAATTTGGGTTTCAATGACCTCTCGTAACCTCTATCATATCAATATATATACACATACTTCACATATCATACGAACCCTGCTATGTACTGCAGATTAAACAAAGCCCGGGTCGAGGGGAGTGGTAGTATAATTTAATTTTTACTCTGGTACATCATTTCAGGGTATATTAGAATAAATGTGTATAATTATTACAACTAAGCACCTTTAAGAAGCCCGCCAATGTTGCCATTTAAAAAAGCTTATTTCTCCTGCTGATGATCCTCATTTACTTTATATTTCAGACTTGTGTTAGTTATTGGGGTGTTTCTACAACTATGTTGTGGAAAATATTATAAAAGAGGTCTACTGATTAAAATTGTATATGCTGTACGATTTAAAAGTACGTTTACTGTCAACTTTTTATGGATGTAAAGATATCGCTTTGTAACTTAATACTGTTTTGCTAATCGAAGCTGAACACCTGTTCCTCTCCTTGTATTTTGATATTTTTAAACAGCCTTCCTTATTTTAATCAAGTGAATTTAAAAGTATATTATGTTGAAGGTGATTAACCTAAAACAAGAATATGTTAAAATTACAACAAGAAATCCAAAAGCTCAAACTAAGCACTAAGTGAATTCGGTTTTCTAGTTAATCACAGGTTAATCAACTAAATTCTAATTTTTTTTAAGTTCATTCGTATATTCGTACTCGAAAGTTTTTAATTCGGTCTTCCACCCAGTATCTTGGATATTTAGACTTTACACAGACCGTTTCAGTTATGACACTGAAAGAAATGCTACAGTTAAAGTTACAATTTCTAAAATTTCATATCTAAAGGCCATGTTCGTCTTCCGAACGAGGCATCTGCTTATATTTGCTTTAATACTAAACCAAGTTTTAATGCCGTTGAATGAATTTCGTTCATTATATTTTGTACAGATTCTAGATATAGTTTCAATACAATCTTCACATTTCCAGTTTGGTATCACATAAAGAAGTATACAAACGGAATCAAACGTTTCGTTTTTAATGCCGTTAATATCTTTTATACCTATATGACATTAATATAGTTCCACCTGCAATTTTTGCCAGCATTGTTAAAAATAACTACAATTTAAAATCAGTTGATAATAATTTTAATGTCAGTTTAGATTTTAAAATAACTAAGATGGTGATGGTTCTATGTGATGTTGCTATGGCTATAATGTATATCCACATTTCTGTTCATGGAAACCTGAAATAGATTAAAAGTTTTTTATAAGAGTTAGTGTGCAAAGAAGACTAGAGTATTAGTAGATAAAGCAGACTTTGGATAAAAATCTGTTGTATATTAGCTTTTCTATTTAACATAATGTTTCCCATATATAAATCTAATATCTCCAATTTGCGAGAGGAAAAGAGGGTGGTATTTTGATTCTATAAAATGTCTAAATTTTGGGTAGATGTACACTAGAACCCATGCAATTCTACATCACTTGTAAAATTGTTGACTTTTAAAGATTTTACTGAATAATTTGTACTTCAGTTAGAGTGATGTCTACAAAGAGCTTACGTGTTAATAACTGCGTTCGATGACATGAGTTACAAAATATTAAGTGTTAATATAAATGCAAAAGGAAAACCAATTTATCCCTATTGAAAATAAGAAACTAACTATACAAATTAACAGTAAAATATGAAAATAACACGCAACAATCACGAACTGATTTAGGCCAGATCACACAATACACCATTCAAATGTGCTTGAAACTTTACTTTCCTGGAGGAAGTATTAAACATACAATGTACATAAAAGATAAGCATTTAAAGGTGGACATGCTCAAACCACACCGAAAGTTAAACGCTGCATAGCAGCTGGTTTGACCTGAGAAGTGCATTAACACGCTTTAGAATTCAAATTTTATGAAGTTCTATTATGAGTTGTAGTAATAATTTTTATCCTACTTTAGGCATAATTGACATTTACGACATTAAAACACCCTTTGCATAAGTTAAATTTACTAGGACGGCTGTGATGCAGCACGTAAATTTTTATTAATAGCAAGTGATAAGAACTTATTCATTAATAAGTATCATGAAAATAAGCGATTTTTTTTGGCACCCGCAGTATATGTACATTATTTTATTTCGACCTCTGTGCCATTACAAATCATATTAAATTTTGAAGCCCGCTGGTGTTAGCCGCCCAAGCGAAACAAGGGAGACTAGCAGAGAAGGGCTCCAATGTGTACTTCACCTCCCGTGGTGCTTATGGCTCTTTTTCGCCGAGTCCCCTCCCACCGGTTATTTAAAAATTTATGTTTGGTACATTTGTGTTTGGATAAAAAGACAGTCGACATGGACATAGGTAATATCGTAAGATCGTAAGACCTTGATAAATAGTCGGCTATTTTATTGTAATTAATTTATCTTGAATGTGATGTTTGTCAAACCGACAATACCAAATTGTCATTTCTGACTAATACTCGAGCACTTCAGTCTTCGATTATTAATGGCAATTTCGTCGAGTCTGATTGCAGAGCACTCGAAGAAAATTTATCCAAAAAAAAACTAAAAAAACAGCTAAATTGTTATTTTTTGTATTTAATTAAGGAAATAAAGCATAAAGAAAAACATTTACCGCCGAAGGAGGGTAAATCTAATTTACTAACCTAATATGAACGCGGTAAATTAGATTTGCAGATTAGGCTGGGGAAAAAATTATTTAATATAGGCTTAGACACGTTACTGTTAAGTTTGTAACCATGATTTTTGAAGAGTAATCAATCATTTACTTTCCTAGCGAAGTTGTTACGTTAAATCCCGGCAAGCGATCTATTTCTGCATGAATATTAAATTTAAACTATATTTATTTAAAACATCCTAAAATTTCTAAATTAAACTACCTTACACTTTTTATGTTATTTCAAATCATATACAGGGTTGGTATAAAGTATGGAACCAAGTGAATATCTTTAAAACGAAAAAGACGATATATATGAAACTTTGTAGATAAATTCAATGAGGCAAAATGCATCTGATATGATTTTTTTTGTTAATAATGTACTTCCGGTTTACCCGAAAATGCCCTAAATTTTTTTTATTTAAATGGGACACCTGTATATTTTTTCAGATCTTGATAGTTCTTGTTATTTCGAATTCATACATACCAGGGTTAATGGAAATAATCTGTAAAAACAAGATACTAAAGCACATAACATTTACTCAATAATAAATTTTATTTATAAGATTAACGAGAATGAGAATAATATTGAATTTAATTTAAACAAAATCATTTTAAATGTTCAAAATGCTCGCCGTTTACTTCCTGACAATATGCAAGTCTATTAATAAATTCCTGAATTACTCTTTCCAAGACTTCTCCATGGATGAGTTCACATTCATCAATGATTCTTTGTTTCAATTCCTGCAGGGATGTTGGTCGTCTAACGTAAACATGTGATTTCAGGTAACCCCAAAGAAAGAAATCTAACGGACTGAGGTGTGTAGAACGAGCAGGTCACTCTACAAATCCTCTACATCCAATCCATCGATTTAGAAAATTTGCATCTAAAAAATTCAAAACCCGTCTATCCTGGTGAGGAGGTGCTCCATCTTGTTGAAGCCAAACATTTTGTGGTAACTGCCCATTTTGATGGAGTGCAGGAATAATTTGGTTATGTAGTAAATCTAAATACTTGTCACCATTCAAGTTTCCGCCTATAAAAAATGGGCCTATAAGCCTATTTTTCACAATTCCCATCCAAACATTCAACCTTTGTGGATGTTGGGTATGGGCTTCATAAATCCAATGAGGATTCTCATTTGACCAATACCTTGAGTTATGGCGATTAACTGTTCCATTTAAACAAAAAGATGCCTCATCTGAAAACACTACATTATTTGCAAAATGCTCGTCGACATTACAGATGTCCATCATTCGTTCGCAAAACTCCAGCTGTCGGTCAAAATCATCATCAGACAATTCTTGAACTAATTGTATTTTATACGGATGATATTTTTCACTTTTTAATATCTTCCCTACAGAACGTCGACTTATACCGTGGTTTAGTGCCAAATCTGTGGTAGAAATTTAAGGTGATTCCTTTGATTCAATAGCAATGTTTTGTCTAATAGCTTCGTTCGTTGCGGTCTGTGGTCTTCCAGTTTTTGGCAAATTTTTGACCATCCCTGTTGCATTAAAACGTTGTAATGTTTTAGTAACTGTTGAACGTGATATAGGATTTCTTTCAGGATACAAATCATTAAAAATATGACCAACTTCTTCCTTAGTTCTAACACAATCGCCAAAACCAATCATCATTAATGTTTCAATTCGATCTTTCTCACTTAAAGGTACCATTTTTAACCGTACAATTTATTACCGTAAATTACAATTAACTTGACAGTTAGTCTTGACATTTTTCCAACAGCTACTTTACTAAACAGTACACGTTTAATACAAAGTAAACATCAATTTGCTAATCTCAATGGCTTTTATTCTAATGCGTAAAAACTTAAAAGTGATTGTACTAAAGTGCTTTAGTGTCTCGTTTTTACAGATTATTTCCATTAACCCCGGTATGTATGAATTCGAAATAACAAGATCTGCAAAAATATACAGGGTGTCCCATTTAATTAAAAAAAAATTTGTGGGCATTTCCGGCTAAACCGGAAGTACATTATTAACAAAAAAAATCACATCAGATGCATTTTGCCTCATTGCATTTATCTACAAAGTTTCATAAATATCGTCCTTTTCGTTTTAAAAATATTCACTTGGTTCCATACTTTATCCCAACCCTGTATATGAGCAATCAACACGCTCGACTTCTTCATAATTCTTAGTGCATCATTAAATACGTAGAATTTATTCTATAATAATCTCCTTTGCTTTGGGTTTTCAATTTTTCATATCTTATAAATACAGAATGAACTTTGAAAGCAGTCTGTTTCTATACAGAGCCCTTATTCCGTAAAGGAGCCCTGTAAGTCATTTTGCTAATTAAGACGCCTTCTTGTTAAGTTGTTTTGCTTAGTGTTACTGTCTAGTGCAATTGTTTCATACAGTATCCAATCTGTCGGAAAGTGTAATACACACTTGTAGGTCCACTACGATAGCAGAAGTAGAGAACTACACTTCTTAAAAATCATTTATTCAGTTTTCTTCTTCTTGATGCTACCATAAAAGCTACGTCCTTTGTTGGTTGATAACCACGTAAGTGAGGTAGTTTTCGTACTCCTGGTTATGACATAATAAATTAGAGACTGCGTGTTAAAATTGAGTTTCTCATCCCAGTGCACAAGTGATTCCGTAATTATTTTCCAAGTCACATTCATATAAACCGAAGCTTATGTTAGGTCGATTATCACCTGTTTTAAAATTAATATTACGAAATGCTAAAGTCAACAACCTGTTTATTAAATTATAAACTAGAGTAAGTTAACACTTTGTTTGTATCAGTTAGGGATACGTTATTTCTTTAAGGAAGTGCACTTCACAGAGCATGTAAAAATGCTGTACACAATTGTCTAATTTTCTTCTTGTATATATTTAGGGCTGGAAACATTGTGTAGGTATCCTTGTATGTATTATTTAGATTTTAAGATTTTATAATCGAGATTGGCTTAAATGTATACAAGGTGGCATTAGTTTTATGTTATTAATTTAGAGAGGGCGTAGGGCCCAATAAAACAAACAAAAATTGTTAATTAACTTGTGGCCTAAAATGAATGGTTAAGCTAGTAACGGACACACAAATAAATTATCTAAATTGTTATAGAACCTCTGCAATGTTTAGCTTTGCCATGTATGAAATACACAATAATATCATTCCTTAGAGTCGACCAAGAAAGTTGTGATATTATGCAAACATAACTTATTGAAATATGATATCTGTGAACTGTAAAATGAAATAACCCATGCACCTTACCTGCTACTAAAGTCGTTTAAAACTGAAGTTCTGATGATAATCACAAAAAATTAAATTTCTGTACGCTGATTTGGTTGACTCTATTAGGTTTCTGACCCCGTAGTCTGGATATTCTAGCAATTCAGCAATAATTCACTTTATGTCGATTGTACTTTTTCATTGAACATATTAAACGTTATGCAAGTCTGTTTTTCCTGTTTGCTTTTGTTATTAGTGTCGGATGATGCAATTTCATCACCTGCTTGGGTAATATACTTAAATGTAGTGCTCTGAGATAACTGTAATTATAAGTTTTATAGGTTTTTTTGTATATATATATCTACCACCTCCTCAATTTAATGACATAAAACTAATGCCACCCTGTATTACCATGTTGTGTTATACATGGTGGCATAAGTTTTGTCATTAATTTAAAGGAGGTATAGAGACTGATAAGACAAACAAAAATTGTTAATAAACCTGGGGTCTAAAGCAAACAATTTAGCTACAAATAATCACGCAAAAAGTAATAAAATTGCTTTAAAACCACTGCAATGTTGACTAGGTCACAAATTAAATATACAATTACATCATGGTTTTTGAAGTCGACCAATTAAGTTGTGACCTTCAGCAAGCTTAAATTAGTAAAATGGAGTGCATTTTGCTGCCAAACGAAATAATTCAATGTACTTTAGCTGTTACTGAAAAAAGTATAAAATTTTTTCTAAAATTCGCATGTTTATATAATAATCACAACAAAAAGTAGTATTCCATAATGCTGATGTGGTCGACTGTATTTTGTTCCTGACGTTTCTGATGCGTTTGTTGCATTTCAGTGTTTATGCAGAATAGAATACCCTACTTTAGATTGAATGTACTTTTTCATTACATAGCTCGTAACCGGGTTAGATGTTGTAATTGTGTGTAAGTGTTGTGTGTTTCACCTACGTGCTTAGGTAATACGTTTAAATGCAGCGTAGAAACTTAGTTGTAATTGGATATAGGCAATTGGAGTTTTTTGTCGCGTTAGTAGATTAATGAGTTGTTTTTGAAAATATGAAAACCTGAGAATTACACCAACAACGAACTTGCAGATACGGTGAAAATCTCGAACATTTATTGTGAAATCACTTCATGTGCGTGCTATGATTCAGGATAGCACTTTTACACGTAAGTACTTCTTAAAAAATGTATGACAAAACAGCAGTCCTAAAACTTTTACGTAAGTTGACCTAGGTTGGGCATTTAAAAAACGGTTCAATAGTAACATGCCTTATAGGTTATTTGTTTAGCTAATCAATCTCTATTGCCTCCTAAATTTAATAACATAAAACTAATATTACCTTGAATACAAATTGATGTTCTTGTTTCCATTATGTTTTAACATGACGATTACGTAAATGCTCGATTTGGTCTCTGTAGATATTCCTTTTCATACTATGTTATAACTAACGGTTTTAAAAATAAATTTCTTACTGAGGTTTCCAATTTTTTTCTTTCTGTGTGACCCACCCCGCTCTACGACGTTCTGGGCTAGCACGAAATCCAATTCTTTTGGATTTCTATTCTACCTTCCGTTTTGTTGCGGTATTCGGTGTGGACGATTTTCATCGCTAACTTTAGTACTTTCTTTCTTGTCTGCTCGGAATATCCTAATAAAGTAAATAGAAATTTACGCCTTGTTTAACAACCATCTTAGTAAATTCAACTTACACACATGCGTTTTAGTGACGTAAATGTTAATTACGCCTAAAGTAGGGCAAAATTTTTTATTTGAACTCGCAAATCCTTTGATTATTACTACAGTATATGATAAAACTTCATAAAGTATGAATTCTAAAGCATGTTAATGCGCATCTTCGGCAATACCAGCTGGCCGTGCATTGTTTAATTTTCTGAAAAGTGGCAGGATGACTTTTTAATGAATTGTGCATAATTACCTTTCATTTGCATATAGTCTAGCATTTGATGAAATCACTTGAAAAACTTTCTTTATTAAATCAAAACTACCACCGGCAGAGTTATAGTCCACCATCGAGGTGGTGGTAGACCATTATTTCATTAATTATAGTTGATAAATTTGCATTTGCACATGGTCTTTCACATGATAAAATCACTTAAAAAAGTTTCTGATTTTACTACAATCATGGTGTCATAGCCCTCGTGTCCACCACTGTCAAAGCGGTAGACTTACGACAATCTTTTTATTTTAGCCAACAAATAGTGTATACAAAATACAAACAATGATGAAATGACCAACATTTCGGTGATGCTGCCTCTTGGACTATTAGAGAAAGGTGTCATTTTGCATAACAGGAGAGGATGCTTATTACTATAATGAAATTAATATAATGAGAATGCAGCATCTTTAAACAATTGTACAAATTACTGCTCAGTTGTTCAAGATCTTTAAATAACTGCAAATATAAATCTCGCAAGGCCAGGATGTGTATGGAATTTTTATTGCTAGAACAAGTGTTAAAATATAAACTTTTAATGCTGTATTTTATTTGAACACTGATTGTGGCTTTAAAATGTAATCTGCTAATTAAGAAGTGAGTATTTGCCCGAGACATACATTAATCTGAGCAGCACAAGGTTGCCAGACTTACGGGTTTCTTAAAAGGCATCAAACATATTTGGTTCGTAAAGACTGTATAGTATATACAGTGTATATACGACAGAACTAACGCGCCCCCTTAAGGACAATGCCGTCAACTAAAGCTGTATAAGTTGCGATACTTTACAGACTTAAGAAGCCCAGGTAAATTTTGTAAAAACGCTATTTATGGCCATATCTATTGAAATAAAATTTAATACACAAATTTTTAGGAAGCCAGTTTTGGGCTTTGTAAAAGACGCTAGTACGTGTATATATATATATATATATATATATATATATATATATATATATATATTGCCGTGGAACTTTGTTCTAATTTAGTGCTCTCTCAAAAAAAACATTCAAGCCCCAACGTTGGGCTGTCAAAAATTGCCGTGGAACTCGAGTAAAATATTCACCAACAAAATATTTTAGAAAATTTTTTAAAATTTTCAAAACTCGAAAATTCAAAATTAAATAATACAAAAAAAATATTTCTTACCCGTTTTCCTCTCTTCCTCGGTTGAATGGCCTTCTTCAACTGCTTCCGGCTAGCTCATTTGGACCTCCTTTTGGATATCTATATTCACTCCCAATAAAATCACAAAATACAACAAACATACAATCTTTTATTTATTACTATTTACAAAAGAAATTCAATATTGTCCATATTTCATTGTTGACGTTACACTTCAGTAAATTTTATTTTGTAATGTCCTGTATTTTATTTTAAAATCCTCAAACACATAAAATGTACCTGGAGTAAATGAGCCTTGAATAATACCTTCTCTAAAATTCCTTCTTTATAATTTATTTATTTTTTTTAATCTAAGTAAACTCGGGTAGGGTGAGCTCATGATACCCAACTAATTATGCATAATGTATGCCTAACTACTTTGCATACTCTAAAAAATAAAAAAAACAAAGCCATGTACTCTTCACAAAATTTCACGTTCTGATGGAACGTTAAAAGCTTTATAAACACCTTCAAATTTCTAGTTGAATACCATAATAAAGTTATTTACACGTATTATGTTCAATACGAAAATAATCCACACTACCTTGAAAAACACTCTCATACGTCACCCAATATTTACAGTTTATAAGAATCACAATTTCAAATCGTTACCTGGAGATTTCTAGACGATCTCCGCTCTGTAGATGATGGTAGTTATTTCTGCTATCTGATCTGCAGGCCGTTTCTAGCTGTTACTACACGAACTCCAACTAAGTTGAACTGCAAACGCCGCCTCCACGGTGCAACCAAATTCCATTTCAATTATGTCTTTCACAAATATTTACCGTAATCTGCGTTACTTAAACGTCCTGACACGAGTTGGTTAAAAATTATAGGTGATACCTCAATTAAAATTATAATCTCGGCACACTAACCGCGTACTAATCAAGAGGCTACCACTATGCAATATAATTTAAACGATTTTATAATACTTACAACTCGTGTTAACTTTCATACGTTC
The DNA here is from genome assembly GCA_036346225.1 of Platerodrilus igneus. NCBI lineage: Eukaryota > Metazoa > Arthropoda > Insecta > Coleoptera > Lycidae > Platerodrilus > Platerodrilus igneus. The sequence goes on from JARFIW010001116.1 coordinate 1,214,809, forward strand.
TTTTGGGACGATCGAAATATTAAGGGCACGAAGTTAAAAGAGAAGAGAGCGAGTGCTAGCTCTCTAGAGTATTTATATCCTTCCAATGTAACCTCTCCTGGTTACATTTATCCGAAATCCCCTGCTCACAACCACACATTCCCACAATTTTGCACTCACCCCAATTTTTAAATCCGCGAATTTCAGTACGTCGTTATAATATTTCAAGAAAATTACGCTACTCTATCCTCGTGTTTATATCAAGTCAAACTAACATATCGACTAATCGTAGACCCCACTGACGTTTCTCAAATCCCTCCTATACTACCGTTGTCTCATGCTTATGCGTTTTCTACGTCTCTTTCTAACCTGGTTTGAGTGGTAGAAAATCAATATTCTTGTTTGTCTGCTGTCTACCACACGTGGACTTACTACGTGATTTAACTAACCCCTCATTAGCATTTCCCACGAATATAAGTGACGGTTTATCCGATATTCTCTGTAACCGTTTGCTATCTACAAAATTTAAGTAGAACTTGACATTTAGAAAATACGCAAGTGTTCAATCGTAACGTTTTAAATAACACTTCTACGAGTTGGATTTTCCACGTATTTCAACCCTACTGATATATTTGTTCGTTAGCAACGCGTCTCACCTTGGTATTATTGGGTTTTTAAACGCTTTTATGCATATTATACATCAATAATCGTTCAATTAAATTCACTTTAATTAATTAATTAATGGCATTGGCTTCTACCATTTAATTTCTTTGCAAACCTACTAAATATTTATCATTATTTGTAAAATTTCGTTAATACCTGATACTTAAAAATGAATTAACTAATATAACTTATATAACAGGGTGTTTTGAAATTGCTTCGTTTATATTTATTTTTGATCTTTTACAACCACTATAATAATATATATATATATATATATATATATATGTAATCCAAATTAAGTAAAAACATAAAAATTTATATAAGCCCACTTGAGCATTCTTGTTGGTGCATCTTGCTTTTATTGGGGCTTGTCAGGACAAGAGCCGCTAAGTTGCTATTCATAAACTAGCACATTGTGGGAAGAACAGCATTGCATATCTCATGTTTTGCACCCTTGTAGTTTACCTGATTTTGCAGGTTTAAACAACAATCGGCATAGCCGAGATCATACCTAACTGCATTTTTCCAAAGTATTATAAAGGAAATTCAGCAAATGAACATTTTCCATTTTCAGAATCCTTTACTTCACTCACAATTAGCAGTACAACATTCAGTTAAACTTTATTAAAAAGCCTGTAGGTTATTTTCAGTAGCTTTCCGAGCATAAACTGAATAATTTTGTGTCTTTGTGAACATAACATTTTCCTTCTACTCTAAAAAGAAACTTTATATTGTAATATATCACTTCCTCAACTGCACCTCATCAGAGATTTCACTAAACTAAATAAAAAAGAACCATGCACGAATTCCAAAAAGTACTCAAACCCTGCGTCATAATCTAGTACACATCAGCAGACATTAGATATCTCAGCTCTTTCTGTTTCAGGAGTTAGGTCAACTCACATAAGTAAATCGACCCTTAAAATTTATTGAATAAAAAAAATTATTTTACAGGAAATAAAAAAAACAAATCATGATATGAAGAATTAATTCTTGACTGTGTATCATGATAGACCAATTTAGGTAAATGATTGTAAATGCATAAGATTTGATTTTATATTAATTATACAAAGTTATAATACTTAATATACATATAAAAGTACAATCAATAAAATACAACAAACTTACAATCTATAACAATCATCTGACACTAGTTGTTTAGAATTATGGCATTCCCAAATCCAATCAGGACTTACTACTTTTGCATCTGGGCATAATGCTTTTAATACTTCCAACGAGGCGGGTGACGATACAGCATAATCCACAATATCAGAGGAATCATCCACCAATAAACTATAATTACCATACAACAATTAATGACATCTTTCTTAAGAAAAATACATACCCATCGTACGCTGTAATATAGCGTGTTAACAATGCAGTAGTAGTTTCACCCAATTCCTTATCAATATATAAAACTTTGCCAGAGAAGAAATTAGCTAATTCTGGAAAGCCGTTAGTGTTTTCAATTTCTATATCTTCTTCATCTGTGTCAATAGAATAGGCATGCTCTCTATTTTTAACTTTTTCTGTTATACCAAAGCTTGCTATTTCATCTTCTGCATCTGTACTATCATTTTCAATTCTAAAATACAATTTTTAAATCGTATTTTCTTCTATCCAGAAAACTTTCATTGCAATTTGTTAGTGTAACAGCAAAAAATTGTATTATAAAATTCTACTGGCATTATTAACATCCTCGGACACTAACCAATAATTCAATGTATTTGTTACAATTAAAAAAAAACAAAAAAGCATTCTAGTGTCAATAGGTTATTAAAAGTGCCAAGCACCAGGTTACTTAGTGTCCAAGAATGGTTCAGACAATTCTCAATTTCATCTAGAAAAGCAGAATACCTGGTGTTTTGACAATTAAGAGAAAAATATGTTATAGTCTGATACGTAATATTTAAATATACAATGCATATGAAAAAGAAAATGGTATATACCTTTTTAAAGGCAGAGGCAAGTATCAACCATGTAAGCATTTTTTGATGTGTAAATGTATGTACATGCCGCTGAGTGTCTACCATCCTCAATAATAATAATATATTTGGTACCAAACAATCCAAAACACTGAAGTGCAATAGCTTTCTGTTATATTATATTTAAATATGTGCGCTCCCAGATGTGACGTAAGTTGTGATTCCACTAATAACAAGAAAAGGCGGGAAGTTTTCCAGAAGATACCAAGAAGACGGTTCATTCTGACCAACTTCCATTTTTTGTTCTTATGTTTGTATAAACTACTAAAAGAGTTGTGGTTAAGAAGTTCTAGTATTAATAACGCCTTTTGGCCTAGCAGTAGTAAATTATCGTTAGAAAACATCAGAAAGGTGCGTGTTGGATGTATAACTCCAAATTTGTAATCACTCCTGAAATTTCTATTAAAATTCCAAGTACACAGCGTACTGAAAATGTTTTTAAAATGATGGCATCCTCTGGGGTAAAAGATTCTGGAATTAAAAGAGGTAAGAGCTAGATAATTTGAAAATTGGAATGGATAGACTAGCATTAAACATAGTTGGGTGTCCAGAGGCGAGGGAGTTTTGGAGCAGAGACTTTAGGATTGGAAGAAGGAAGTGCAGGCGTAGGGATAGGTATATGGAAAAAGGTAGGACATTGTGTAAAAACTACTTGCAAAGAAACAAAAGAGTACTCCAGGTTAGATTAGAATCTAAACCAGTAAATACGATAATAATACAAGTTTTCATGCCAACCTCTAGCTACAGTGAAGAAACGATAGAAGCAATCTGCCAAGATATCGAAAGCATGCTAAGATTTGTAAAAGGGCATGAAAATTTAACAATTACAGAAGTTTTTAATGTAGTGGTAAGATAGAGAAGGAGCAGTAGTAGGTTTATTTGGTTTAGGAATGAGAAACGACAAGAGAAATGGCTGGTTATAATTTTGTGACAAAAACCAATTAACCATCACAAATACATTATTTCGAGATCATGCTTCAAGATGATGTGTATGGAAGATGCCAAGAGACAGATATATCAAATTCTTGTTATACAATGGTATAGGAATCAAGTAAAAGATTGTAGCAGCTATCTGGAAGCAGATATGGACACTGACCACAATATAGTAATTATGAAAGTCATGCTTAAATTTAACAATTTTAAAAAAGAAACAGAAAAATGTACTATGACCTTGAAAATAAAAGATAAAAACACCAAAGATTTGAGAAAAATTCAAACGACTTGTTGAAAGACATTGGAAAAGTTTCTTATACTAAGAAAATAGAAGAAGAATGGAGTAACATTATATCTAGCTTAGACATTGCAACCAGAGAAGGGTATAACCACAAAGAACATAAGAAACCATGGATGACAGGATATTTTGAATTTAATAAGAGAAAGGTAAAAGTACAAAAACATACCAGTCTAGGTAGTTGGTTGCTTACCAGGTGCCTCCCTACGTGGTAGATAAGGGGTCCCACTTGCATAAACCTAGGACCGAGAAGACCTCATCTACACAATGACCTAGAGATTACTGAGTAGGATAAAATCCGCAACATGGCCTTGCACGTGATGATGAAGTCGAAGAATCACACGATGTGAACCAAACCACACCCACCCAGCTGTCGTGTCGTGCTCAAAGGTATTGCACATTGAAGTTCTCAGAACTCAGACCAGGTCTGCCTGCAGACAGTGGTCAAGTCTTGTGGGCAGGGAGGTGTGGGGGTCCTGGCTTAACATCCAGGATCAAGAGGAGACAACCTCCCCCAAACTACTTTCTGGAACCAGGTTCAGAATAAGTTCCAGGAACCGCCTGGTAGAAGGCATCTTCCTGGGGCAACTGTCCGTCCATTTTTGCATCCCTCCTATACGATCTCCATCCTTTCACAACCTCTCTAATAATCGTTTATCCTCTAAGGTGTAAAATAGTAGCTTGTCTTACACTATAGTCTTAAGAGCTATCCTCATATTTGTGCCGAGCGAGGCGACTCATGTTGGTGGATGGAGGGATCCTGATGGCTGAGCTCGACTCGAAATGGGATAGTTCTTGGGAAGAGCAATACTCCACTTTGACCCGGATTTCACCTAGACAAAGAGATCAGGGTCTAGTCCAACCTTGATCATTTCCGCTTTGCCATCGGGTCAGGCCGCCAGTAGGGCGAGCTCTTGGGGACGGAGAGGCAGACAACCAGTACTGCAAGTGGTTGGTACAGCCTACATCTGCATCAATACGAGCGGTGGAGGGTTCGTGTGTAACCCATCCTTGGGTGCAATATTTTCATGGTAGCCTTGGCATCAATGATGTTCCTCTTGGGCTCAGCAGCGAAAGTAGCCAAGAAAATGAAAATTTTCTTTAACCAACATCGACATGAATAATAATGTAGACCATGTGGAGGGTATTTCAGTTGATACCCCTCAAACTATGTTGCAGGATCCACTTCCACAAGACACCCTACTGCTGCAGCAGCAGCAGGAATGCAAATCCCAGAAAGAATGAGTACAACAACGCTCTGCGAGGAAGAGCTTAAGTGGCACAGAGCAAAAAAGGAGGAAGACCCGGTTGGATGCACAAGCTGCCGCTGGCAAAGGAGATGGCCTTTTGGTTACCCCGTCTACCAATAAGGCATCCATGCAACCACGACAACCAACTGTGAGCTTGGCTGTAGGAACTTCCTCAGATGGTCAGGCTGACCTCACAGCCAGCCTATCCACTGAGGAGGTGACAAAGCAGCATGACCAATCTATAAGGATAAGAGGGACAGTGTTAGTCCAGGGACAACCTTGCCATAAGGCAAGCCAGCCACGGGATCTGCCACCACCTCCAACCAAAAGGGCGCCTGCCTCCAATAGAACTGCAACCAGTACTCTGAGACAAGGCAAGAAGAGGATAAGGTCTGAGGGCACCCCGCCACAGTCTAGACCTGAAAAAAAGGAGAGGGTAGATCATACAACCCAAATATATGGATCGGCAAACTATAGATAGGCTTCAACTAGACACTTGCAGGTAACGATCATTGACAAAAGTAACTCTTGGAACAAAATACGAGCAGATCGTGTAGAGATTCTGCAAATAGAGCTGGGAAGGTGCTGGACAATTGTTTGTTTGCCCTTCAGGACGACTCTGTTTTGTCCACGTTTAGGAAGTGATGGTACACAGGCGAGATTCTTAAGATATTGTGCGTGGATGACCACTCCCTAACGTGGAAGGCTGCATGCGTACAGGTCGTGCAGATAGACAAACTCCCGAACTCCTAAAGGCGGTACAGTGGATTTCAGGTGTAGCAGAAGACAGGCGGCTCCGTGGCGTAGTGGTATGTGTGTGACTACTGCGCCCAAGGTCCCGGGTTCGAATCCCGACACGGTCCGCTTGAAAAATGTTAGGCGAGCATTTTTCACAAAAATACACCCTCGTTCGGATGAGAGGTTAAATGGAGGTCCCGTGTGTGAGTGTTGTCACGCACGTTAAAGATCCCTACCTTGCCTGGAATGGCAAGGGTTCGGCAAAATTCTAAATTTCCAGGCAACAAAAAACTCGCCTCCTGGCCAATGTAGTACCTACAGGTGGAGCATTGGAAATGTAAATGAACTGTAGCAGAAGACAGGCGGCTCCGTGGCGTAGTGGTATGTGTGTGACTACTACGCCCAAGGTCCCGGGTTCGAATCCCGACACGGTCCGCTTGAAAAATGTTAGGCAAACATTTTTCACAAAAATACACCCTCGTTCGGATGAGAGGTAAAATGGAGGTCCCGTGTGTGAGTGTTGTCACGCACGTTAAAGATCCCTACCTTGCTTGGAACAGCAAGGGTTCGGCAAAATTCAAAATTTTCCAGGTAACAAAAACTCGCTTCCTGGCCAGTGTAGTACCTTCGGGTGGAGCATTGGAAAATCACATGTAATAATGTAGCAGAAGACACAGAGGTTGCCCAGTAACGTCCAAAGATGCAAAACGTTTGGACAAATGTTGCGCAATGATGCATCTTCCACACAACCACTAGGGATCAACCTCGATGGAGGTCGGCTGTTTTTGGCATTGGGAAGGATGTTAAGAAAACTATAGATAGGGAGCTGTTCTATAAGTTCACCTCCATAAACCTTGGGATCCATGGTCAAAAACCGACAGCCCTGCTTAGGGAATGCAGCAACCTGAAGTTATCCCAGATGGGCAACATGAACCAGTAGCTGTGGTGGAGGCACATCAGTCGAAGAGCTCTATACCAGAGCGAATATCAACTGCACCTAACACTCTAGAGGCAGTGGGTTCGGGGAACTCTGGACTCCCACTTGATGAATGGTTGGTTGCGGAGTGAAGGAAGGCATCTCTGGACAAACCCAGGCTAAATACGCCTAAATATGCTTCCTTAACACCCAAGCCCAATGGCGTATATAACCAATGCAATTTTTAAAAACCTTCAGAACAAAATATTATCCAACCAAATAAAATCTTCGTTACATATGTCCAATAATTTTCATGTTTTCTAAATTTTAAACTAAAGCTTTATATCTGTGGTATTGCACTACGGAAAACGAATTAATAAATTTTATCAAATTATTTATACCAATTGTTTTAATGATGAAACACTCCAATATTCTTCGCGTCTGCAGGAATCAACTGACTTAGCCGATGGTGGAATACAAAATAAAATCTTCACCAAAAGTTGTCAGGAACCACATCAAGACACGAAGGTATTTGTTAATGAACTTTCTTGCGAACGCGACAACAGGCCATGTGCCTGTATATCATGTTGACCTTTCTATGCTCCGGAGACCAGCTTACTTCTTCAAGCGCTAATCGAAAAGTGAAATCGAACTGACAGACCAACGATTTGTCGTAACTTAGATATAGAAAGCGAAAGAGCGCATAATCCATTATACACTTAATAAACTATTTTTAGTGATCGGACAATTATAAATTGTTTTTATATTATCGAAACATGATATTAGATTTATAAGGAATGTGTAACTAACAAGAAAAAAAATACGTTACAACATTCCAAATTTGGAGATGTACACTTTTAAATTTGTGAGTAAATCCCCGCCATTATTTTAAAATAAACTTGTTAATTTCCGCAATCCCGAACAGTTGCGTCGTCGCAAAAGAATGCGCAGGCGCGGAGTGCGTGGAGAAGTGTGCGGTGTGACACGACATGATCAGCCACGAGACGTCGAACGGTAACGTTTACCTGTGTCGTGTTTTTTTGTCTTTTCTCTTTTTTAGGATGTAGGCTCCTCCTTATCTTGCCTTACCTGGTAGCTCCTATCGTACCGCTACGAACGATGAAAGAGGAAGACGAATAAATTTGGATTCAACAATGGCGTGACGCAATCCACCCTAAAACAACCACAAGGAGATGCCCTGAGATAAACTGCAAGGCGCGTTTTAAGTGAGTACTTTGCTTTACTTTTGTGTAAAAATAAGAATTTTATCATTGTAAACGTGTTTGGTATTTGATACAATTTGCCACATAATTATGTCATAATATTAACTATTGTGCAATATTGTGAAACGTGGACCATATCAGTATTGCCAAACGTAACACCTCTAATAATAGGATGTGACTCTAATGCTCACCTCACAGTTTGGGAAAGTCGTGACATAAACCCACGAGGCAATGCTCTACTCGAATTTCTTTCAAGTAAAAAGCTGGAAATACTAAACTAGGCTAATGAACCAACCTTTGATATATCCAGATGTCAAATGGTAATTGACCTTACCTTGGCAACATCTAGCATTTCAAAACGCTTAACCTGCTGACAAGTGCTGCCAGAGGCAACCTTGTCAGATCACAGGATGATTAGCTTCAAACTGAAAACAACACATGTAAGCCACTGACAATTTAGGAACCCCAGATCAACAAACAAGGTCTCCTTCGTGGAGGGCTTAAGGAAGGTATTGGGAATTACTTAAATATACACAGAATAAGGAAAATAGAAGAGCTGCAGATATCAAAACCAGACAAAGGTGACTACACACTAGCCAAATCATATTAAAAACCATAGAGAGACTACGTAATATAGACATAAAGGGAGAAGTTCTTACTACCAGACCTCTTCATCCCAGCCAACATGCATTTATCACTGGGAGATCAACCGAATCTGCCCAACATTTAGTTGTGAGATGCATCGAGGACTCCCTCAACAAGAAGGTATCCACACTGGTAGCATTTTTAGACATCGAAAAAACATTTGACAAAACGACCTTTGGTAGCATCTAGGAAGCATTACAAGAATGAAGGGTCGACAAAACCATACAGCAATTTATAATAAATCTACTAAGTAATAGAGTAGTCAAAATCAGCATGGGAGGGGGCTCGGTTTGGGAGACGGTGACGGGAGGCTGTCCGCGGGGTGGTGTACTAACACCCCTACTATGGAACGTAGTAGTGGTCAGCCTCCTCTGTCTCCTGGACCGGGCTGGCTTCCATGCGTTTGGATATCCGTATGACATTACAATCCTACTGGTAGGTAAACATGAACAAGTGCTTTGCACCCTTATGCAGACATTACCTCGACTCCTTGAAACATGGAGTACATAACACTCCTTGATTGCTAACCCATCCAAAATGGTTGATGTATCTAAGTTGCCAACACTTTTTAAGACATCCTTAGACCTTTCAGCTGTGACCAAATATCTGGGAATAATACTGGTTCACACACATACAAACAAAAACAGCGAAAGCAAGCATAATATTCTAGCAATGCAGGCAAGCAATCGGTAGACTATGGAGAATGTCACTGAAGGCTGTGTTCTGGCTCTATACTGCGGTAGAGACCCTAAGCTATTCTTACAGAAAGATCTAAAAAAATACTCCTTGTACAGGCAGTATGGGACTTTATGCCACCAATACTGTTAATAGAAAGGCATTTCAGTGTTTGTACAGAACCTAATAATGAAGCCGTAGCAGAGATATCCATCTGCACAGATGGTTCCAAAACGATGGAAGGTTGAGTTGCTGGAATTTTTTCCTCTAACCTGGACCTTGACCAATATTTGGCACTCGGCATGCTAGCAACTGTTTTTCAAGCAGAAGTGATTGCAATAACCGAGGGCGCAAACATCATTAAGAAAAAAATGTCCGAAACAAATCCATTAGAATAATTAGTCATAACAGAGCAGCACTACTTGCAATCTCTATTCAGAAATGAGGGCATTAAAGACCTGGAGGCAGCTTGTAAAAACACAGATACTAAAATATCGGTGATTTGAAGAAGTTTCTGTTAGTTGTTTATATTCGAGTATAAATGGAGTATAGGAAATGTTTTGTATATATTAATACACTATGGTTCTCTTATAATCCAAGATCTTTGTTGGTTGTTTTGCAAAAATGCGCCAGTCTGAAGAGCAGCAAACACAGCGAAATCGGTCATTGGCTTTTCTCTTTGTAAAATAACCAACAAATTAAATTTTTGTTCACTATACTTGAACTACTTATTTCCAGAAAAAATCATGTCACCATTAAGCTGGAAGCATGTTAGCTTCTGTAGACCAAGATCCCCAATAACAGTAGGTGTAGCACTTTCTTAAAAGATCCGCTAATGTTATAGTGGGTAATACATCATTTGTTATTTACACCTTAGTTGCCATAGACTAGTTAATATTATTTATTCAATTATTTTGCTTACAAAAAGTGGTGGTAGAACAAAAAGACATATACATTGTTGTGCCATAGCAGAAATAAACTGGGCAGTATTCTGCGGAAAAGCATCAAAAGCTTGTTTGGGACGATCATTCCATAGCCTGATTCTCACACCAATGAATGAATTATAGGTAACGCTGTGCCGATACGATGGTTGCTGTATTTTAAAAAGATGATCATGTCTAGAAAGGTAGCTAACCGGTTTTAGCCTTCTGCTAAATTTGGACAGAGCAGGCTTGCCTGCTATTGTTTCGTACATAATCACAAGGGCACACCTATTACGCCTACTTGCAAGAGATTCACTCTCGAAATTGCCAGAACACATAACTTGCAGAACGATGCTGAACAAAATTTAATTTGTCTGTTAAATACTGAATTTTATTATAGCACAGTATTCTAAGACTAGACGGATTATCGTCAAATATGCATGGCCTCTTGCCACAGTAGGGCTTTAAGCAGGCAAAACATGACTAGATGTAAACTCTTTAGAGCTTTGGAGACCACTGCAAGAATGTGTTTGGTCCACCTTAGTTCCCTGCTTATTAAATTTTGTCTGGCAATGCAATCTTCACTAAAATATTGGAGATTTGAAGAAGTTTCAGATAGTTAGTAGTTTATATTCGAGTATAGAGGGCACATGGAAAATGTTTTGTATATTTTATACACTATGATTCCCTTATAATTAAAGATCTTCGTTGGTTGTTTTGCACAGAGAGATGCGCCAGTCTGACGAGCTGCAAACTCAGCAAAACTGGTCATTGGCGTTTCTCTTTGTAAAATAACCAACAAATTTATTTTATTCACTATACTTAAACTACTAATTTTCAGACATAACTATATCACTAGGTCATGCAATAAAAAAGTTTTTAAGCTCGACAGGTATTGTAAAATTGAGGTCTGGTACGATTTGGTGAGACCGCTTCAGGACAACCGTTTTGGCAGTGGCCATTTAGACGTTGGTTGTTTTTGTGATAGCCGAAATATTGTTCAAATGTGCTGTTATATTCTTGCATGTTTAGTTCACATATAAATTATGCAGGGTGATTCATCAGAAACGCCATGGATTTTTATAGCAAAACAGTGTATTTTTCAAATATGCTTCATAGTAGGCCTATTTAAGTCCGAAAGGTCTATGTTTTAAAAATATTTTGAAATGTACAGGGTGTCCCAAAAAGTTACATATCAAAGCATATTTTTTCTAATAGAACACCCTCATGTTTTTGTTACATTTTTGAATTGTACGTGGAAAATAAAGTAACTTTCTAAATATAGAGTGTTTTATTTATTTTGCCTTTTCTAAAATTCTAAGGGTTTCATAAAAATTAAATAACTCTAAAACAAATTCACTTAGACAAATTCGTTTCTACCCCTTAATATTAGATTACTAAATGAAAATTCAACACACGATGTTTAGAAAATTTAGTTTCGGTTTCAGCACATTCAAAGAATAATATCATCGTTATTTTAAATGGAACACCCTATATTTTATCCGTTAATCTTATAGTAATTTTGATCATCTTTCAAACGGCAACAGGGTTGTCTATACATATCTCTTTAAACTTTGACATAATTTGCATGTTTTTGAAATTTAACCTATATTTTCACACCACATACAATATTATTTTTCTTAAAAATTGAAGACTATTTGGCTGTGTACACGATTTTTCTATTAATGAAATCCAAAAGAGTATTTTCATGTAGTAAATATTTAAATGTTTAATAGTTATAATATAAAAAAGAACAGGGTGCTTTTGGTGTTATCTGTGATTTTGACTTTTTATCTTAAAACATATTATACTTATTTTTCAATACACAACCACCTGTCCTAAATTCCGAACACTCTGTATAACCGCACGAGAAAACTTATTGCTATCACGTCAGCAACCAACAGTTAAGACTAAACTTGAGGCTATTATATGTGTTGTTCTTTACTGTAATGTATAGGATTAAACGTTATATTTAATTACATGTTACAATAATAACTGTTAGTTTAACCTAAATTTGTGGTTCGATAACTTATTTCTATCTAGCCGTTAAACACCACCCATTTTTATAAAGCGGTACTTATAGCGGTTTCTTTTTTTGATTATAGTTATAGAGACTGTGGTTAGCAAAAAAATACTGTAATGTCACTAGGGCAGCTATTCAGATCTATTTGTCTCTGTTAATAGTGAGAGGAAAAGAATAAAATGAAGAAAAAGGGATTAGTCATTGCCCTAATTCTATCAAGCCACATGAATTCCTGATGCCAAGTGAACTTCATAGACACAAAGTGAACCAAACAGAGACTATCATTTCATATATAACTATCAGGATCATCTAACATAATTTACAATTCCTAAACCACTTAAAACAAAACAGCTGAAGAAGTCACATATAATCTAATTGAAATTGTGTTGCATTCTCGGTGCTCTATTTATACTGCAAAGCGATAACAAAAGAGAATTTTTCAATAGTATAATCGAAGCTTTAAAGAATCTGTGACCAAGTCTTAAACTCGTGCATGGTAAACCCTGGCATTCACAAAACCAGGTATCAGCGGAACAATCCAATCACGACGTGAGAGACATGTTGGTGGTATCGATGCTTTATAACCATAGCAAACAATGGTCATAAGCTTTGCGGCTTATTCAGAGCAAAAAAATCGTGCCTTGCATGCAGGAATTAAAAAGTCCTTATGAAGCCAACAAAGAATCAGACTTGCAGATTCTTTCCTGGAAAAGAGAACATGAAATTTTAGAAACGGAAGAAGATTTAGAAAAAATCATGGTCGAAAAATAGCACATGGAACAGACTACCAAAAGGAAGAAAATGTAACCAGCGCAGTATCCAATGCTTCATTATGTTCTATATGTAAAGATTATGGAATTCTTAAACTATGCAAAAATGTGGTTTAAACGTATACACGACATGCGGTATTGAAAATGAAGATCAAGTCATATGCTGCCTTTGCAATATATGGGAAGCAATCAGAGAGCAGTGCGTAGAAGCTAAAGCAGGACTTTAGAAACACGCAAAAACAATGTATGTTTTGTCTCGAGAAAAATTACCTTATGTCCCTAGAAACATTCTAACCGTAGTTCTAAGCGTTAATTAAGTACCGTCTGTATAAGTTTAGAACCAAAGAGGTAGCACTGGAAATACTTTAGTCAAAATGAAATCACCTTCATTGAACTGTATTTTATGAACCCAAGCGATGTCCAAAGCTCTTCATTAAATTTGAGAAAAGCTGTAGCTTTTTCGTCTAGATCAAAACAAGAATTTGTCAGGTGCCATTGTAAACGTTGCAGCGCCCCTAAAAGGAGCAAATATAAGTTCGGTGAGGTATAGTGTAATTCTAATGCCACAGAAATAGTGCCTGCAAGAACAAATAATTGTTTATTTTAGTTGCAGTAGTTTACTACCTGTGTTTCTGTTTGTTATCATAATTTTTTAGGATCATTTAATAAAGTTTTATGTAGAAATAAACATATACATTTTTTTTAAATATTTAATTGCTATCTCTCTCAGTCTTGCTAATCACACAAGCACGATCGGTTTCTGTGCATTTTGAATCACCCACAACATGCCGTGGTCAAGAATAACGACTACAGCACAAAAAATGGTGGCCTTTTTTTGCTCACTCGGCATTTTCTATCTTTGGGAGTGACATGTACACCATACTAGCCCGTCATTCATTCTAACACCATAATGGTCATCACAACAGAAATATTCTAAAGGACAACACCTACGTAATCTACTGTAATGGTAAAATCTCTGGTATCCTGACAATGTTACATGACTAATTATCACAAAATCTTTGCATCATTTGCACAAAACTGATCACCTTGTGCATTATCAGGGTCACCAGTAACAACAAATTGAAAAATATCTTCTAAATAGTTAAAGTTTAACTAAATTACTACAATATTATTATGTTCAAAATAATAATACTTACTCAAATGTATCTGGTGCTTCGTCTTTCTTTTCCCATATTTCATCTTCACTTTCAGCTTTAGTCTGCTGTTTAGAATCCAAAGCATATCGCCTCCATGGAAGTCGTTTATGCTGAGTAAAACAATCATTGACCCACATCCTGTTTACTATCTTACCTTTTCCTTTAACTTGCATAAATTTAGGAGTGTTTGTGAAGGCACAACTACAAAAACAATGCTTAGATAAAACCTTTATGGGAAACTTCTATACTAACATTAAGTGTGTACAAGTATTACCCCAATCGGCTTTATATGTAGCACCCATCGAAAGAGCTTCATTTCTTATATTAGACCTTTCTGGATTTTCAATGCCACTAATTACAATTGTTACGCCACTTAAAAGTTCATGAAATGGTTTTGTCACTCTGCTAGGTTTTGGCTTTTTGTGTGGACTATCCTTACTATTTAATTTTCGTTTATTTTTATCAGGATCTGCTGTACTAGTACTTGGTTTGATATTTGGTTTATTATTCAACTGATCCTGTTTAGTTACATTAGTACTAGTACTTTGCTTTGTTTGTTTGGCTTTTTGAGCTTTTTCAGATGCATCTTTTAATTCCTTTTCCTTTTTCTCTTTATTTTTTTGCTCAATTAGTTGATCTATTTTTGAATTTGGCTTCTCTTCATCGTCATTATATAACAGTTGATTGCGATTTCTAGGCTTTGAAAGCACATCATTTTCACCACTATTAGTTTCAGTATTTCTGGAAGTTGATGGTGCATCCTTTACTTTAGGCTTATATTTTGGAGAAACCTGAATTAATCCTGGCGAGGATGAAGCAACTCGTATTGCAGCAGCAGCTGAATTAACGCAAAATCAATAAATCATTAAACTTATATTATTAAACTTCACAATAGCACATTCATAGTTCTGATTAAAATAATATAAAAATTAATATCACAAGATTGCACAACCAGAAAGCTTTTCTTGCAAAATATCAAAACTTTTTTTTTTGTACAATATGTATGATAGATACAAGAATGGTAGCGCAATAGTAAAAATAAAACTCTAGTTTTTATAATAAAATTTAATTAATGTATTTCTAAAGAACAGATGACGGTAAGTATTAAACATTACACTTCAAAGTTCGTCAAAGGAAAAACCATCTGTGAGTAGGTATTTACCAGGTTGTCTAGTTTCAGAGTATCACCTACTAAAGTCTTTGCAATTTCTAAATAGACCTACGTTATTACCATTTGTGACGTCAAATTGTAGCGACGTTGCCACTACCAAAATCCTATTGCTACATGACTATAATAGCGCCATCGTTAGAATACAGAGATTAAATATATTTAATAGCAGATGACGAATGTGATTTGTTACTTTTTAAAAAAGTATTTTTAGGATAAATTTCTATCGACAATATTGCAGATTAAAGTCATTAATTAACAATATTCTTTATTTATTTTTATATTTTTAGCACTGAGCATATATTAAATATAGTTGCGTATTTCTAATGCACCTGATTTTATGGTCATTAGTATATTATACCAGACACGGAATAATAACCACAGTTATTCAAGAGGTTATGTTATTGGAATTATAATTTAAACGTTTTGATTGCACAAATCGAAAAAGAAAAGGAACAAAATTACAATTCCATTTGTAAGTAAAATTCTCATTAACTTTGAATAATTAATATATATCACTTTAAAATAATCTTTTAGATTTCCCTGAAACCATCTACAAAGACTAAAGTTATGTTATGTACAATGCAAACGAAGAATTTAACACTTTCAAATCACCCTAAAATTTGTGGTGATCATTTTACTTCTGATTATTAGTATGCAACTGGATTGAATATGTAACGTTTTCAAAGAATTTCCAACAACTAAAACTATGTATAAGGATAAAGGCTTTAAATGAACCAACTTTGAATTCTGTTGTTGAAGTATGCCGTTATTCAAGAAAAGAATAACTGTTAGAGAGTTGTTAATGTTCCCAGTAAAAATCCACAATTGTAAGTTATCTCCACAGTCAGTGTCATAAGCTAAAAATGAAAACCTTATAACCAAAAGGTTCAGCGACTAATAGGCATTTGCTTTATTACTCTTCGAGACCATATAATTGTTGCAGGTAATGGAATAGTTTGAAACAATTCAATATACAATTTATCATTTTTTGTAGATTGGTGTAATATAAAGACTTTGACTTTACCTGTATTTAGCACCTCCAAAGTTTAAGCTAGTGTAGTATTGACCAGTTCGCACCAGTGTGTTTATTACATCCATTGAAATTGAAAGCTGTTAGGATATCTAAAATCCATTATCCTGAAAATGAATTTGCAGTCCATGTTTTAAAGACGAGTCACTCAAGAATTTAACAAGTATTAACAGCTTGTAATTTAACAATAAAATATATATGGTTGTACTTGTTTATTATACATAAAGTTTAAGATAGTTGTAATTAAATTAAAAGTACATAGTGTAAAAAGTTTTTTTAATTCTAAGTAGCCATGCGTTTGGTTGACTAGTTCAATTTGATTGAAAATCTGAATCACTGTCATCACTATCACCAATGTTAATAATTAGAGCTGCATTATCTTCTTGATCAAATTTGATCTCACGTTTTCACCAATCTTTGATAATTTTTTCTGCATGTTCTATCAAATGTGCCCAAATCTCTAGTATTATTTTTTCTAATGTTTCTTTCCACATTTGTAAAGTTTTCAACAGACCTCCCATCTCTTCCAGCGTATCGGTTGTAGTAGCTGTTACTACCACCCCATACATTTTCAATTACATTGAATATGCAGTGATACGGAGGCAATCTTAACACCTTATGTCCATATTGTTCGGCCAGCAAATCCGCTTTAAAAATATTTGGTGGTTTATACCTAAAATTTTTAATTAATACTGCTGTTATAAAGCACATAATTAAGACTTACATCGTCACAAGTTAAATAAGCTTTGCTTAAAATCATTAGTTCCATAAGAAATTGCTTATTTAGTGTCGCTCTACAATGTTACTTTTTTTCTAGAAACTGTTAGATGTTTTATTTAACAAGTATAATAATACATGTTGTCTAAAATTATTGCAAATAATTTTTCCAAATTCTTTAATAATTAATTTTCAAATTTTGCTCATTCACTTCTCTGTAGTAATTTAGGTTTTTTTGTGGAAGACAAGAAAAATCAATTTCAGCCACATTTAGTAATTCATTTACATTTCGGGCATATAATTTACCTAAAAGACTAATTACATTATACTGTATTAAGGATAAGTAGATATGACACCAACCTTTTTCGATCAATTTGTGTGCTCTAATTGTTCTTATTGCATGCTTTGCTAGATACGGCTTACGGCACCATTCTGAAAAAGCCATGTTTTGTCTAAAAACACAAAAATGCTACAGATTCTCTTCTTTTATTTTCATATATGTTCCGAAATCGAATTCCATTTATTCATAATATTTAACAGTTTCATTAAACCTATTCTTGGATTATCTTTCAGCCATTTAAATCCAAGACTGTATTTAGGGATCGTTCACTAACTTTAAAAAACTCAACATGTTTCAAATTCAACCATCAAGTATCAACAGAAACGTGATAAATCGAAAATAATTACATGTTGCACTATAAATGTAACTGGAAAACAAATAGCGATTTTCATGCAGCCCATAAAGGTGATCAAACTAGCAACAAGTAGCTTAGTTCTGGGTCTAAATGAATCTCGTTCATCGTCTTTGGTTATTAGAGTTCAGTTTAATACTAATATGAGTTGTGAATAGCACTGTTTGAGGCAAAAACCAGCCAAATATCAATATATAAAAACGGAAAAATTTAAGAGGTCGTTGACACCAACAAAACAAAGAATGGAATATAACCTAAAATTTAAACGTAAAAATTTAATATTTGGCTTTAAAATTATTGGCAACGTCGTAAATTGCTATTATTCAAACCAAAACTATAACATTAATATTGTACGGTATTAAGTTGACAAACATCTACATAAATAGTTAGTACTTGTGTGACGTCACGGATGACGAGGTCTATTTAGAAATTGCAAAGACTATACCTACTATCATATAATGAATGATGTCCCTCAGCAATACGTAATAAACTAATTATACTGAAGGTAGTGTAATGTGAATGAATATACATGCATATCACAGGTTATATTTTAAAAATTTGTTCATCGCATTATTCGTTGCTTTCACGCTACTTAAATTTAAGACTTTTATTGCAAGTAAAAAGTGTATTACACAAATAGCTTGCTTTTTAATATTTAGATGTCAAATGCCTACTACACCTTAGTTTTTAAAAGATCTGTACTCCAATTTAAAATCATCCAACAGATTAAGGGTGCGGTATGATTTCACTGTTTTCGATTTCGAAGAAAATAAAAATGTACAAATATGCAATTTACTCAAGTTGCTTTTTAAAAACATGTACTTCCTTACGATTACAGGTGTAAATATGAATCATATAAAACTGAAAATTTACTACTATAGTTCAAGCAATCTAAAATCCGATTTACGTCATAGATGTGATTAATAGGCATACCAACATAAATCAATATTTTTGTCCTTTTCTATGTTCAACAAATTTCACGCGTTAGTTGGTCAAAAATTCAACATTACCGACTATACTCTAACAAATTAGTGTTCAATTAAAATAAAGATATTCAAATCTTGATAGCTGCCCTTCGTGCTAAAGTTGAGAGGGGCGAATCGATCGATATTCGCGTATCTACTCCAACAGAGTCGATGGTGCGGAGGCTATAGGGTTGGGTTGACCTTCAAATTTTACCATGCATTGCGCGGGCGGTTTTTTGTACCATGAATATTGATATTACACAAGAAATTTGGAATTTTCGTTGAATGTCCATTTTTATGGTATGGGACGGATGACGTGTTAAAAAATTTAAGATCTTCTGCATTTTGTCGAGTCACCAACCCAAATGCAATAACCATCGAATGTGGGTTGTTTGCAGAAATCGATTTTTCTGGTGGTGTTTATTCTAATCCAAAACATACGACCGGCGAGATTTATATTCCAATCCATCTCAGTGGCGCATCGTTAAGGGTTCCGCTTACCATGATCTAGGTCCGGGGTTCGTTGCTCAGCTACGTCTGCTTTTTTAAAATTTATATTGCATTCTTTTTCATTTTTCATCTTCTACTATATATAAGAGGAGCAATACAAACTTTTTTATTTGCGATGCGGTCTGCAATATCTAAATTATCACTTACATTTGATAAAATGTATGTTGCATTTACTGAAAGAAGGCTTTGCAGCGCCTAAGTTAGTGTCTCTCTTTTAATTTTATCATTATACAATTTTTAGCATAGTTTCTGTGTTTACTTTAAGAACTGTCAAATGACGAACATTTACAATCTTGTTTGTCTATATGGCACAAAGCGTTATCGACGGTAACACCACAAATTTGGAATAATGCTGTAGTCCATTATCACAAATTAATTACTGAATGTTGGGGTAGACAAGTAAAATATGATACTGGAAATGTTGTACCTCTCGTTATTAACGTTGATGATGTTGACAGTGGAGACCAAAGCAGTGGTTGGGACTCTGAAGACATTTGTTATAACCCCGGCGTCCATATTCAACGTCATTGCTACAGTTGGCAACACTGATACGATCCCCGTTCACAATATTGCACAATAATGATATTATGACATAATTACGTATCAAATTGTATCACATACCAAATACGTTTACAATGATACAAGTTTATATTTACACAAAAGTAAAGCAAAAGAACTCACTTAAACGCGCTAGGCAGTTGATCTCAGGGTATCTCGTTTGGGTGTTGTTTGGTGTGGGTTACATCACGCGCTTGTTGAACCAAATTTATTCGTCTTCCTCTTTCGTTTGTAGGGGAGCGGCAAGGATACAGGTAGAGGCAACGATAGAAGGTAGAGATAAAAGGAAACCTACATCCTAAAAAAGAGAAAAGACAAAAAACACGACACAGGCAAACGTTACCGTTCGACGTCTCCTGGCTAATAATACTCCTGTCCTGTCGTGTCGCAAACCGCGCACTTTTCCATCACTCCGCGCCTGCGTGTTCTTTTGTGTAAATGCAACTGTTCGAAATGACGGAAATTAACAAGTCTATTTTAAAATAGTTGCGGGAATTCACTCACATATTTATACTTAATCTAAATATGATACATAGCCGATTTTCGGCATGTAACACATTGCTTAAATGTTTCATGTATTTAATATTGTGTTACATGTCCTTTACTGTAAATGTCTGGCTAATAAAATATGCATATTGTTTTGACAAATGCATTTCTAATAATGTATATAATTGATGATGTAATTGAAAAACACCAAATAGGGAGAGAAAATTGTTCTAAAATCAGAAAATCAAACTCTTGATTTAAGAATATTTAAATTCAAGTTTATTGTACTTATTGCTAAAACGGCAACATTTGCGTAAGGTTTTTTTATGTAAAATTTTTTTAACATTTAGATTAAGTAATCCTAAACATTTTTTAAAATTTTGTTCTGTGTAGGTTCTTCGATATATACTTGGAAAACTTACACACACATATTTGCAAGTGGTAATGATAATATCACTTCTTTAATAAATAACTTGTAATTTCTATTTTCTTGTGATATAATAACACAGTTTGAAACGTGAGAACTTTTTATTAACCAATCATACCACTCTGAATAATTCCAATAAAAATCGATAATATTATGTAACCGCTAATCGTGCTTGTAGTCACAACATTTTAGTATTTTCATAGCGGCAATGATGCTTCTGCATGACATAATAAATATTGATGATGCACATAAGATTTTAAATTGCTTGAACTATATAATCATTGCCCATGTGATTTTGTAAATAGCTGATAATCAGCACAACAAAATACAATCCGATGAATGAAAGCGTATAGTGGAATGGTTCATCCTACTGGTGGTCTGTAATGAACCATTACATGTGTGATAGTTCTTAGCACATTTACAATAAAATTCATTCACGTTATGGAAATATCAATGACATACTGCCTGACAACAGGTCTAAAATGAAATTTGATAAAACTACAGTTACTTAAAAGAATTTTAATACGTTCATTGTTAAAGACATGAATGTGGATTCTGTTGGATGTTCTCATGATGCTGATGACGCATTTCGGGGTTTTTTGAATACTTAATATCCTTATTATTTGATCAGCATCAGTTTGAATCAGATGAGAACATATATTAATAACAAATAAATATCAGCAAAAATCTGAAAAAATGTTAAAGTTGTTTTATTTTTAAAAAATGCATAGCATGGGAGCAAATGAAAAAATATGATAAAAAAATAAAACTCCTATAACAATTGACAGAAAAATAGAAAAAGAAAAGCGGTTCAAAATAATCAAGACAAACCTAACAGAACTAACTTGTTAAAAAAACTGTAAATACTGTAAAAAACAGAAGATTATTAGATTCATGAATAAAGAAAACAATAACAAGCACTGCTGCTAAAATTACGGGCTAAAAAAACAAAAGCGTCAATAATTAAAAAATGTATGCTTTTCAAAATATCCACTTTACAACATACATTTTTTCAACAAACAAACCAATTGTCACAACGTTTTTCATTCGGAAAACAATGCACTAAAAATTACAATTTTAAATGCTTCTATAGCATCTCAGGTATTGGAAATCTTTGACTATATTTGATTAAGCCAGGATTATATGGAGTAGGAGACAATTCCATCATTTGACTTTAAACAGTTCGTTGTTTGTACCATGCGAAAATTCAAAATTCAACT
Source organism: Platerodrilus igneus (assembly GCA_036346225.1). NCBI lineage: Eukaryota > Metazoa > Arthropoda > Insecta > Coleoptera > Lycidae > Platerodrilus > Platerodrilus igneus. The sequence goes on from JARFIW010001116.1 coordinate 1,236,763, forward strand.
ATCTACCATTCCATGGTTTTCAGACTCCACAAAATGTTAATTGTGGTGATATTTGTAGATACTCTACTTGATAATTGTTCAATTGACCGAAACGAGTAATTGAACAATAAACGATGCTAAAAAACCACCGCTATATTAGTTTTTACATCATTAGACCTTCGATCCTATAACTGGTTGGACACGAACCTCTATTGTTTCCAATTGCGAGCCAACTACACATTTTCCTGAAATTCGCATAGCTTACATCTTTCACTGTCTGTATGTAATAGTCTAATCTGGGACTTCCTCTACCTCTTTCTTTTCCTTTCATTGCCTCTAATATATCCTGCACTATTCCCTCGTCCCTTAGAACATGTAGTTACGGTTTAAATTTTCACTACACACAATCGTACAGTGCAGTGCTCCACATATATGCTTTCACAATATGTCCTTGTTTTTATGTTTGTTGTCTTTGAACATAGCAGCTGCTTTTTCTTGTTAAATGCAACACGGTTTTGTGCTAATCTTTTTTTATATCTTTTGCATTTTTTCCCACATGCATTATTTAACTTCCTACGTTGCAGAAATCCTTAACCTATTGTAAATTCTCGTTTCGTATTTTTTATTAAAGTTTTTCACTTATTTTCCCCTCTTTCACATATCAGTACTTTAGTTTCATTTTTGTTGATTTTCATACTGTAATCTCTCTGTTATAACTGTTTCCATTTCATTAAGGGCTGCTTCTAACTCTTCCTTGCTAGCTGCTAACACTGCTATATCATCTGCAAATTTACGCATAACAATCATTTGTCCCTGAATAATTTCAAAGGTGTTTCCGCATTTAACAGTATTTATTGCATTTTCGATATATAATTAAAAATTACCACAATGATATTGATACTAGTCACATCCATTACAATAATAATCAACAAGTTTAATACATTTTTAAAAAATTAGGTTAGTATAATCAACTTTTATACATCTCTTTATACCAAGTAGATCACTCAGAAGCTTAATCTCACACTGATCTGAGAGAAATGTAAAAAGAACACACCTTTAACTATATGCAACAATAAGAAAATCAATTTGCTCAGTTGTTTGCCACAAAACTCCTTTAATAAACGTGAAGAGAAAGAGACACAAAACTATTCGACTTCAAATGAATTTTTGCATTATTAGCAAAATTCATAAAGCTGCAACATTATTAAATGCACAATGCAACGTCAATATAATAGTCATATTTTTTAACTGGAGAGGATCAAACTGATGCAGCAGTACTCATTTTCGATATCGCCTCAAAAATACAAAGGTATTAAAGAAACCATTGTACTATCCAAGTTAGTGAATTACAGAGCAAAGGAGGATTTTTTAAAGACTTTTTCGTGGGTTGCAAGTTTAACAGTAGTGCCGGTTGCATGGTGGAAAGGCTTATGTAATTCTATACAACTGATGAAGATTGCAGTTACCTTCATCCCTGTATTCCCTTATTTGTTGTAAATAACATCATCTCCATGTAACTATTTCACTTTTTTCAGGATACTATTTTGTGGCCTCTTTGAGCATCTATAATTCAATACGTATAACCACAACTATTCTGCTGAATTATATACTTACTTAAAACCAATTCTATTCAAGAGGGTTCTCAAAACGTTTAGTTTTAATTGAAAAATCTCATTGTATTCAGGCGTGACATATAGAACTTTGTTTAGCGTACGTGGATCATTTTTTTCAAAAAAAGAACGAACCCTGAGTCTAAGAAAACTCTTAATTTCATCTTCAATGTGGTGCAAAATTGTTGGTTGTTAATGGTAAAGTTTTGGTAATTGTAATACGTAAGTCTGCTTGTACTCACGTAGAATATTCTACACACTTTTATCAGTAATGCCTAAAATGAGGATATGAATAAATTATGTTCATACAAAGTAATTACATTATCTACTGCTTTTGTAGTAAATGTAACATTTTACGTCTTATGTTGTTAGAATTTTATTCACCACAAACTTAAAAGTATTTAAGATCCCCTCTTTATCGACCACAGAAAAATGCCTAAATGAGTGTCCTTTAAACAGCGAAAGACACTGTTGATCTAATATTAATTGCAAATAGTCTATGCAATTATAGTAAGTATTGAAAAATATTGTTTTTCAAAGATAACGTACTACAGCAAAAACAGCATAATAAAAAATAAAACAATAACAACAAAAATAAAAAACTAATTGACATTTGTAAGTTAGCAATACAAAATTTATTGAGTGGTTGTGTGAATCCATCTAACCAATCCAAAATTTCTATTTAAACTTGTCTATAACTCGAAACAGCACTTACAAGAACTTGCGTTCGTACAGATTCAGCGTCAGGTAGCAAGTCTCCCGTATTTAGACTGATAAAGAGGACAAAGCCATAGTGATCTGCTTTCTTCATTTATGTTAGCATCTAACAAATCCTTTATCTCAGAAATGATAAATTTTTGGTCTTCATCCATGTACTTTCTCGTTTTGACCGCTGTTTGTTTAAATGAGGGTGGTAGATGAGGGAATAGATTTAAAGGTTGTATTTTTGCTCTGGTTAATGGAGCAACTTATTTTAAGAGTAGGTGCAGTACCGCCCAGTTGAACTTCGAGAGATGAATATCTTTCGAGAACTTCATGACCGATAATTATATCAGCACATAAGTTGTCCATAACTCGCAACAGCACTTTCAAAATCTTGCATTCGTACAGATCCAGCGTCAGGTGACAAGCCTCCCGTATCTCAACTGATGACGATGAAGCCATGGTGACACCTTGATGGCATGACGTCATGGGCATCGCATATTTGTGGACTATATGTTTATTAATAAAGCCTGCAAAACTTCTTTTGTCAATAACGACTTTTAAAGGATTGCCTTTTACACAAAACAAATTTCTATACCTGTTGCACACACAATACTAGATACGATAGAGTTACTTGTTTTTCTCTTGCAAACTTTAGCATAATGACCACGCCTGCCACAAGACAGACAATTATTGCCAGCAGCGGGTCATAAACGGCGAGAATGCCTATCGTTTGCACAAAAATAGTACCAATTTTTTTAGCATACTTCATAGCCGCGGCCAATTTATTTAACGAAGACGCCAAGGGCACTGATATTTCCGAATTCCTACTTGATTCAATCTTCAGAATGGGCCGTTGGGTTTATTGCCATTACGGACAGTTGAGTGTAGCCCTGGGATTGAACCTGAGCTGCCTCTAAAGCACGAGCTTGATGGAGGGGATCATCAAGACTAAGAATCATGTTTTCAAGTAATCTTTAATGTATCATGAATGAGTATTGTATGGGTTTTATACACTTTCCACGATATGGAAATTTTAAGTAGGACTGTAATTACATAGGATTTTCAATAACTAAATTAAATAAAATATTCAGAGTTGGAGACAATGCAAACAATTGGTTTCTATATAATAAAGCAAACAAACACTCACCTTGTCCTTCCAGTAGACTTGCATATACGAGTGCTCGTTTTGTGGACACACATGGACAGCAACCGTGAATTGCCTGTTCTTTAATATACAGCCATAAACCAAACATAAACACTGACTCCAAATCACACGGTAACCACTACATAGGTTACATACAAAAAAAGGACGGTACACACATTTAACCCGTCAATAATATATTTTACATGTTGCTTCCACCAAGTATGAAAAGTAACTCTTAATTTAAAAATAACAAAAGAGTGGGAATACACTATCACTAATATATATCGGAATTATTCACGAACTAACCTATTATTACCGATCCGACTAATATACCGGATTTATACGCGAGTTAACCGAACAAGTATAGACTGGCAATAAAAGCATCCCATACAAATTCATGTACATTTTGTTCGGCTATAACTGCTTTATATATATATATATATATATATATATATATACACACAGGGTGTTTCAAAATTGCACGGCACTATTTTAAGGGAGTGTTCTTTAGCACAAAATAAACATAAAACTTCTAATAAACGTATGCCCTAAAATGTACCCCTATGGAGTTATAACCCCTTTGAGGGGGCTAGGTGAAATTGAGTTTTTTGATTATCTGAAGAACCACAAAAAATATTTTACTCAGATTTTTGTTGCTTACCCATGTTCTTATGCCGAATAAGATAGGCTTATCCATTTTTCGATAATAAGATTAGGAGCATCCCATTCGGGGCGGAACAATCACGTTTAACCCTGTAATTTTTTTGTGTGTAAGCTTTTATAAATTATAATGACAGAATTAGAATCTTTTGACATTTCTGAGTAAAAAATTCACTCTTGTTTGAAGTCGATATCTGTAGCCGTTTTCGAGTTAATTGAGGTGAAGCATCCAGGATGCCCTATGATACATACCTTATTCATTTAGTTTTAATATGAACTTGCCAGAGAGCTATGGATTCAACGTGCTGGATGCTGCATACAACATAATGGTGGGCATTTGAACAGTTACTTTAAATGTTTAATTGTAATAAATATTTTCAACTCTCAACATCTATGTAGGTATGTAAAGTATCATAAGGCATCTTGAATGCTTCACTTCAATTAACTCGAAAATGGCTACAGATATCGACTTCAAACAAAGGTGACTTTTTTACTCAGAAATGTCAAAAGATTCTAATTCTGGCATTATAATTTATAAAAGCTTACACACAAAAAAATTACAGGGTTAAACGTGATTGTTCCGCCACAAATGGGACGCTCCTAATCTTATTATCGAAAAATGGATAAGCCTATCTTATTCGGCATAAGAACATGGGTAAGCAACAAAAATCTGAATAAAATATCTTTTGTGGTTCTTCAGATAATTAAAAAAACTCAATTTCACCTAGCCCACTTAAAGGGGTTATAACTCCATAGGGGTACATTTTAGGGCATACGTTTATTAGAAGTTTTATGTTTATTTTGTGCTAAAGAACACTCCCTTAAAATAGTCTCGTGCAATTTTGAAACACATTGTATAAATTGCTGTGATAAGGGGTTGTTTAAGGGTGTATTGTATAGCAAAGGATCGTGCAGTGCAGAAAACTGCATTTATTTAAGAGAAAATTAAGTAATTTGGATATTATGTAAATAGTAAGCATTTTTAACACCCTGTATATAGAGCATAAGTAATTTTAGGCGACGCAAATAAACACATCTTACAATAAGAGGATGCATATTTAGCATAGAAATAGGTAATTCACACATTAGGTAAATAACAAGTAAAAACACTCAGTATATAGAGCTTTATTAATTTTAAGTAATGCAAGTAATAATATCTTTCAGTAAAGAGTACGCGTATTTAGAAGAGAATGATAATAAATGTAATTAAACACACATTGAAAAGGGTTCTAATTAGTTATAATATAATACGGAGATAAGAGATAAAACTTAACAAAGCCTTGTGTAAGTGCGTAGAAACAATCAACATTTTTGATGAGAAAATGCAGTTCAAAGATGCGTAAAATAAATAAACATACACAAAAATCGAAATTGAAATTACATCATGTATTTTTGTATAATATGGAAAACGCAATATCTAAACAAAACAACGTATGGTTTAAATAACGAGGTATCTGCAGCAAACAACCATTACATGGGAAACGAATATATTACATCAGAAAACCACTTAAAGTGCTACAAATACAAAGACCTTATTGGTTAAGATAGCGACAGACTTGGTGGAAACCCAGCCCACATGCAAGTGGAATGAGCGTATATTAACGGCAAGGAATGATAAAAGAGTTCAGTTCTAATTAAGCATGGCAAAGCTGCGACGCTCTGAATCTAAAAGTCACGCATAATTTAATATTTAATAATATAATAGTGAAAATGGACAGTGACAAATAAGTGCTACAAGTATGAAGATTTCTTTTGCCGTTTAAACGTGAGTAGGATTTGGGGTAACTTATTTAAACTAATAAGATAATAATAGGGCTCCGAGTAGATAGAGATAATAAATCCGAGTGAATAATATTTCAAATGTGTGTATAATTCTAATCCTAGTTGGTTGATAATGGATGGTATAATAATTTAAATGCATGGAAAATTCTAATTGATGGTATAATATTTCAAATGTATGGATAATTCGAATATGGGGACATTTTAAATGGATTAATGTAATACTTCAAAGCAGTGTCGACAATTTTGGTACAATTTTGAGTTGTGAGATTCAATGCAAATAAAACAAAGAAGCAAGAAGCAATTTATGGAAAGCAAGGGTTGGAGTAAGCAGAGCAGCAAAAGGTCAGATCTAATTAGTTTAAGATATTTTTTCTGTTTTTACATTTCATTACTGAATTTATTCAATTTATATAAACTTGTGTAATAAAGTCAACAACAAACTTTGCATACGTTAAAAGTACGTAATATAATAAAGGAATCTGAACGTTCGAGGTTTCTTTGGTAAAAAGAGTAGTTTTTGGTGACTTTAGATTGATTGCAAAGCATATAAATTTTGGGATAAATAAGACTTATAATATTGATTGATTGAAGGATGTATTTTAATAATTTCAAAACTTGTATATAATATTTCTTTTCATTATAGGGAATTAATTAACTTCATTTTGTAATTCAAACAAAGAAGTAATCAGAAAAGGGAGAAGAGAAAAAATTGATCATCGTAATGTTGTGCACTCTGTGTAGAATAATAAAAGCTAGCCGTGGTCTAATAATGAAATTAGTGAGATTAAATTATTAAATTAAATCTGATTAGAAAACACAGAAAGGTGGAGTTCAGTAGAAAACGTCCATTGACACCGGTACGACGTTATCATATCAATATATATACACATTGCTCTGATAAGGGGTTGTTTATGGGGTGTATTGAGTAGTAAGGGTCGAGTAGTAACTGTAAATAGCAATGGGAATCGGAAAACTGCATTTATTTAGCAGAAAAATAAGTAATTCACACATTATGTAAACAGCAAGCATTTAACACCCTGTATATAGACCGTAATTAACTTTAATCAATGCCATCAAGCATATCTTTCAATAATAGAACGCGTATTCAGCAGAGAAATGATCGTACATGTAATTAAACTACATTGAGAAGTGTTTAACAAGTTTATAAAACAAATACGCAGAAGATAAGATAAAACCTAGTAAATCCTCATGCAATTACGCTTGTGATAAAGAAGGAACAATGAACGCTTTGATAAGAAAACATACTTTCAAAGATCAGTTTAAATAAATACGAAAACCGCATTCGTGTTACATCATTTATTTTGTACAATTATCCAAAAGATTTATCTACACAAAACAACAGACATAAGTTAAAAGTCCGGCCACGAAAACAATAGCAAATAACAACATGATATGAGAATCCAAAAGAGTTTCATCAGAAATCAGCTTAAAAAAAACTGGGAATATTAAAGACAAACGTGGTTGGTTGCAACAATCTGTAAGACTGCTTGGAAAACCACTCCAAATGTAGTGGGAAAAAGCTATATAACACCCACCGGTGATAAGGCAGCTCAGTCTCAACTTGAAGCATGTCGAATCCACAACACTTTTAATCAGAAAGTTACGCGTCAGATAAATAAAATTTATAGTATAGTGAAATAGTGCTGTGCAACAATTGTGTTAAGAGTATATAAAGAGTTTTTGCCGTTTCTTTCAGAGAACGTACGTAGAAATTGGGTAATTAATATAAATTAAATATTTATAATGATATAGGGCTTCTAATCTGCGTCAAAACAATTCTAATTCCAATTCTAATTCTGGTCCTAATTCTAATTCACGGATATAAGAATGCAATAATTGAAAGAAACACATGAATATTGATATTTAAGGCGTATACAGAGAAATATGGAATAAAGCACGAGGCGATTTTTGGAAACAAGGGGTAACCGTACTGAATTATTGGTTCAAACGTAAGGAGTACAAAGCAGAGCATTGGTTCTCGATTGAAGATGATGAGGGGGTGTTGATCCACAACACGAAACAACATATCAGGAGATCACAGGTTAGACCTACCTAGTTTTAAAAAATCTTTTCAATTAAAATTTTTATACTGAATATATTAAATTTCTCTAAAACTTGTAAGGAGCCAACAGGAACATTGCATACGTTGAAACTTACGTAATAATCATAAAAAGGTCTCAAACGTTCCAGATTTTTTTGTAAAGGGTGTCGTTTTTGGTGACTTTATATTAAATTAAAAGTATATAAATTTTGAGATAAATAATCCATATAATATTAATTGATTGAAGGGTGTATTTAAAGAATTTCAAAAATTGTGAAGTGTAATTATTATTTTCTTTCTTATATGAATGTTGATTGACTTCGTTTTATCAATTCAAACAGGTAATCATAAAGGGGTGAAAGAAAATTAATCATTGTAACGTTGTGCACTCTGTGTAAATTAAAAAGGGCTAGCCGTGGCATAATAAAATTAAAAGATTAAAGTGAGAAACACAGAGCGGTGGCGTTCAGTAGAACGTTTATTACACCGAGTACGGCGTTATCATATCTATATATATATATATATATATATATATATATATATATATATATATTTAATGATTGTTTGCGGGTTATAGGTCACTGAAAATAACTACTCTTCTTTAATACCTAATTTTCGCATATATTTTATGCTTGATCACAGGTTTAACTAAAAATATATAAACACTGATTATAAGTATGAAAACTTTCAGCTACTCACAATGAGGTTGGTTATAAAAATGATTGAAACATGAAATTATTACGTGTACATTAAATATTTAAAACAGCTTTTTCAAAATGATAAAAAAATTTTGTAATATAGAAAAGGTCAAATATTGGTTTGGCAGAATTTCAAAAATTTGATTAATACTATCTTGGATTTTTTATATGTATGTATAGGAGCATGCGTAAGTAGAAGGAGGTGCCTAACTGTGTGTTTGAGTGTGTGTGTGTGTGTGTGTGTGTGTATGTTTGTGGGTGTGTGTTTTAATATGTCTGTGTTCACAAGTAACGTAAAGGTTACCATATATAAGGGTATTTGTTTATATAATTCGCATATATTTTATGCTTGATCACAGGTTTAACTAAAAATATATAAACACTGATTATAAGTATGAAAACTCTCAGCTACTCACAATGAGGTTGGTTATAAAAATGATTGAAACATGAAATTATTACGTGTACATTAAATATTTAAAACAGCTTTTTCAAAATGGTAAAAAATTTTGTAATATAGAAAAGGTAAAATATTGGTTTGGCAGAATTTCAAAAATTTGATTAATACTATCTTGGATTTTTTATATGTATGTATAGGAGCATGCGTAAGTAGAAAGAGGTGCCTAACTGTGTGTTTGAGTGTGTGTGTGGGTGTGTTTTAATATGTCTGTGTTCACAAGTAACGTAAAAATTACCATATATAAGGGTATTTGTTTATATAATTCTTGAGGATCCAAAGTTTTGTAGAAGTTTATTCATTGGAATTGAATTTTAGGTTTAAGAGATATGCATATATAGAACTAAAATCACCAATATCACTTTTTTTGTTCATACATTTTCTATTTTTATAAATATGACATATTTCCATAAAAGTTCTTTTGAAAGTATTGTTTTCTATTTGAATGATATTTGGGTTGTTGAAATAATTGGCGCAATTTTTGATCTCATATGTTGAACGTGATTTGACCAAGTTAATCTTTCATCAATTAATAGTCCTACATACTTAATACAGTGCGAATTTGCATCACTAGATCAAGCATAAAATATATGCGAAAATTTAGGTATTAAAGAAGAGTAGTTATTTCCAGTGACCTATAACCCGCAAACAATCATTAAATTAAAACTAAAGGTCGTTATATATATATATATATATATATATATATATATATATATACAAAATATAAACTTTTATCAAAAATGACATTTTACTTTCACTATTTACATAAATATTTATTCTATAAGAAATTTTAACTCCTTCCAAACACTGATGTCAATTTTAACCATCCTCACTGTAAGTTATTCTTATCTTTGTTAATCATTTGTAAAACGTTAATACAGTTGTAGCCTGTGATCAAGCATAAAAAATATATGCGAAAATTTAGGCCATAAAAAAGAGTATTCATTTAAATCCAGCAGACCTAAAAAAACCTACAAAGAAGAAGTGTTATATATATATATATATATATATATATATATATATATATATATATATATGTATATATAGATGTGATAAGGAGAACGAGAGGCCATTGAAACCATAATTCTAAAAATAAAACCCACCAAAATATAATAGAATCCGGAAAAATGAAATTTTCCGTAAATTCATGGTTATGCCCTGTATAATACAAGCGTACATTTATTCATTGATGTACAATGCAAAAAAAGCAGACTGCGCGTGTATAAATAATCCCCCTGTACGATATGAGCATATTGTAAATAAATAGCAAGTAACATAAATTGGATATGTAAATTGTAAGATACCGTAAAACACATTTCGATGCAAATGCAAATCTAAACATTTTTGATAAAATTTGCTGTAAATAGATTTTTGCATAAATATAAATAATTTCCTGTATTTACTATAAAACGCAAACCCTTTTGCATTAAAAAGCAATCAAAGTAAATTGATTAACCCGTGGATTGTTGCAATTGATTCTAAATAAAAGAACTTTCTAGAATATGAGTCATCGGTATTTAAAACTATGTATAAACTCATTAAATAAACATATTTATTCCAAGAAGCAGCTTGAACATCGAAAAAACCTGCAAAATCCCTGGAATAATCGATTATCTTTTACATTAGTATGCAACACCGCAATAATAGTATATGAGAAACAAGGACAAAGAACGCGTCACAAATACCTAAAACAGATAAGAAGGTAATAAAATGTTGAAATTTTATATGCTAATTGGGTATTCCGGGAATCTTAGATTATAATGTTTGAGATTATACTGGTAAAATTCTAGAAACTAGACAATTTGTATATAAAGGAGTGCTTACCGTTTCAAAGGGTATTCATTCATTAATTTTGATCCGATGCAGTCGATGCTTAAAGTAGATCAAGAAATTTATTTTAAGCCGATTTGGAGATCAATTTAAAATAAGAAGATTTTTAATTACGAGAAGTGTTTTGTGGATTCTGCAAGTATCAATGTTAGATTTATTTTTAACTGATATTAGAGTATTTAGATCTAGTTTAAGATAATTCTAATAATTTTTTTCTTGTGTGAGGGATTTTTACTAGGAGTTTGTGTTCAGAGCTCGATATAGTCTAACCTTGAATAGATTATATGTCAAAGATTTTTTTTGGCTAAAATAAATTTTACCATTGTGGAATAATTTATAACCAGGTAAAGAATCCTCAAAAGAATAAGTTTAATTCTGTACATGTAAAATAAGGTAAGCAACAATATTTTGTGACAGACTTCTAAGAAATTATTTTGTTTGAAAAAAACGATGCAAATGCTTTTGTATGAAAGAAGATATTTCATATTGTATAAATGCTTTGTGATATTGCTGCGTTTTATTTCATTTTAAAAACTCTGTAAATTCCGTTGAGCTAACCAGGCAAAGCGAAAAACAAAGGTAAATGAACAAATACAAGTTTACAAACTCTAAGCATGTTTTCATAGCACTCTTTTAGTGGCGCTGCAAAGCGAAGCCTTACCACAGCAATATCGTAGAAGATATGTGGGAGCACTATGAGAAAGTCTAAATAATTCCTATAATTGGCGCAATTTTTGATCTCATATGTTGAACGTGATTTGACCAAGTTAATCTTTCATCAATTAATAGGCCTAGATACTTAATACAGTGTGAATTTGCATCACTAGATCATCAATAATGATTGAATTGCCTGTATTTAAACTAGTTCGATATAGGAACGTATAACTTGACTTATGAATATTTAGTGTTAAACTGTGCTGGTTTAGCCATTCTACAATTTTCCTAAGATCGTCTATAATATCTTGACAGATATAATGTGTATTGTTTTAGAGAAGGCAGGTTGTATCATCAGCAAAGAGTTTTAAGTCCCCTTTTAGAGATAATTCTGACATAGAATTGATGTATATCAAGAAAAGCATTGAACTGAGGATTTACCTTGAGGCGTTCAAGAGACAAGGCTTGCGTAACTACGGCATCTAAGGTAAGGGTTGCACTTTCCAAAAGACGCTATCAGATATGTTGCAAATTCAAACAGCTTATAAAAACATCTTTAATGTAATCGTCACGGTTCTCCTCAGCATTATTCGTTGCTTTGAAATCATAATCCTTACTAAGTTGCTTTAAACTATGCAAAAAGTGATCTATACTTTCGCTAAAGCACTGCTTGCGTTATCAACTTGTCTTACAAATATTTCATTTTTCTTTTTGGAAAATAAAGTGTTGACACGTTTTTTCGAGCGTTTTTTAGCATAAGCATAAGAGGCACAGTCTTCTACGAAACTAAACACACTATGACTAATGTGATTGATGAGCAATACTAGCTTTTCTTCCTCAGCTACCTCTTTGATTGACTTCAGAAAATTTTCGAAAGTAGCTATCCAATGCCTCCATTATTGAGCAGCAACACTAGCATATAAATCCGAATCGAACTGATCTGGTTTCAGTAATTTATCCATTAGTAGTATGTAGAGCAGTAACAAGAAATATTAGTTGATTAGATTGTAATAAAATAACAGTGGATTTGACAAATGTACCTTTTATATGGTTTTAATCAATTAAAAACTTCCCTTATAATTTGACAGCTAAATAAACATATTGTAACCCAGTAACTAGGAATCTAAAAGGGTAAAGTGATTTTGCAATTAATTGCATTATTACTACAAATGGTCAACACTAATAGATCCAAATAAAAATGAAAAACAAACCAGTGCATTCTCATATAAACTGTCAAAGTTATATCCAATTAATCTTATAAAACACATGGTATGTGCATATTATTTGTATGTGTAATAAATAAAATAAAAATTATAGTTAATTGCAAGTTAGAAATTTAAACATTTCGCGAGATTTACAAAAACTCAAATCTTGAAAAGATTTAGATCGTTCGTCAAGATGGAATTATTAAAGTAAATAATTAACCAATATCCTATAACAGATGCTACACAAATCGTAAAAATTACGTCATAAGACATAAACGTTATGTAGTGTTATTAATGTTCTAGGCATATTTATGTATCACTTGCCAAAAAGTATACAAAGCCTACGTTTTGGAGATTATATAACACTTCTATCTATTATTGAATTATAATCCTATATTTGTATTGTTGCTTAATCATTGCTATTTAAATGCCTAAACACTGCTATGAATAGGTAGAATCATTTACTAACTATCTGTAGTAGCATAAGAGACACATTGTCTATTCCTTTTTATACATAGAATTTTATTATACGTTTGATTAGTAAACACGGTGTAATCTTAATAAATCGCTTCAGAGTAAATTCATATGGAATTTAACAAAATCTTAATAATTTATTTTAAAATATAAATCACCAAATAAATGACACAACAAGAAAATGATTATCGAATGCTACTAACCTGTTACGGGTGTATCTTCCACTAGTTCTTTTCTCCTTGCAAATAAATTACCTGCAGATATATTATCTGGGGAACTAGCACGAAGAGTAAAGTTTCCGATTTTAGTTTGTGTTAAAGCTGGCGCATGTGCTTCTTTGGAATCATACGAAAGCAAAGTAATAAATGAAAGACCGTACTGAACGCGTTTATTAAAGGGTTGAGTGCAGACAATTTTTATTCGATCCCATTTCTCATCACGTTCTGGGCTTCTTAAATCCGCATGACTAAACATTCTTACTTTATTTGCATTTGTGCTTTGTCTACACTCTAATGGAGTCATGAATGAAGACATAACTAGCAATACTTTAAAATCATCAGGTGAGCTTGAGCGATTTACTAATACTTCTACATAGGCAGAATGTTCATTGCCGATATCAATTCCTGATATAAGGGTAGCCTTTTCTAATTGTAGGACAATAACAGCTGCTTTTTCACCTGCCGTTTGGCATTTCCATTTTTTCGTACTATCGGTGGATAAAACGTTGTTAGCAGTATGCACCTGAAGTGATTAAATTCATTTTTAAGTGAAAATAATAAAGTCTCACTCACAGGATCTTCACTACTAAAGCTTACAATGTGATCAACTTTTATCTTAGGCATTGTGAAAGTAGCTAGTAACACATTCACACAAAATATTTTTAAAAACTTAAATATTCCTTTAAAATGCTAAGATGATATAAACATAACCTCAATTTCCAATTTAAATAGCGGGCAAAGTATGTAGCGTCAGTGGTTACGTAATTAGAGCACGTGACACTGCAACCAATAGACCAAAACATTTCAGACGCACTCGAACAAGTAGATATATAGATTACACCAAACACTGTCGTCTTAAGATCTCTACCAAAAGTACGGATTGCACCCGTGAGATGGCACTGCTAACTCATAATTTACTGTAATACTCGCAATGAGTTTGGTCTTGAACCTTGGTTGTATTTAGTGTATCGCATTTGTTTCAGAATTCGATTTCTTGTTTGCGTTTAACTGATAAATTAATTTATTATTTATCTATTAATTATAAGTTATGCAACAATGTCCCATGTGTTGCGTTTTAAATTGTACCAATAAAACAATTACAAAACATCGTTTTCTTGTAAAGGCACACCACATTTATAACAAGTGGATTACAAATGTAAATTACCCGAAATTACTCAGTTTAACCGCATACAATATGTATAATTCCTATTAATGAATTCAAAGTTCCTGAAACCAGAAGAGGGTTGCAATATTACACATGAATTGTAAGTTTTAAAATAATGATAATATTTGCTGAAGTGTATGCTCGTTTTGTAGATGATACCTATTGTATCGTAGAAAATCAACAAATGGATGGAAGTTTTATTGAAATGCCACAGAGTAATAGTTTTAACATAATTATTTAATTATTTACGCTAAACATAACTATTTTAGATGATGCGCATACTATTAAGGACGTTATAGATGACTCACATATAAGTGGAACTTACGTTGAAGGACTACTTGGTAATGTTCTGAATGTTGAGTAATAACATTTTCTAAGTGTAGATATTACTTTTGTAAATGTTAATATGGCAGCATAAAAGATCAGGAATGATCCTCATATTACTGCATGCATTGTTGAAATGCCAGAGGATAATATTTTTAATTACATATTTGCATATTTATTAATGTAATTAAGTAAGTTAAAAACATTGATGT
This sequence comes from Platerodrilus igneus, assembly GCA_036346225.1. Taxonomy (NCBI): domain Eukaryota; kingdom Metazoa; phylum Arthropoda; class Insecta; order Coleoptera; family Lycidae; genus Platerodrilus; species Platerodrilus igneus. Next base: position 1,251,939 of record JARFIW010001116.1, read on the forward strand.
AGCCGCTACTCTATCTCAAGCTGGCAGACGTTTTATTCAAGAACATTATCTCCAAGAGAGCAAAAACACTGCTGTGGAAAAAGAGACTTATGTTATCGTGAAGTTCTTAAGGAATTGGCGGCACTACCTATTTGGATGTCACATAAAATTAATAACTGACAAAAAATCTGTTTCAATCATGTTTGACAGAAGACACATGAGTAAAGTAAAGAATGAGAAAATGGCTAGATGGCGATTGGAGCTCTCTTCTTTCGATTACGATATAGTATACCGGCCGGGACTTGAGAACTGTGCTACCGACGCGTTTTCAAGGGTGTGTGCTAATGTAACACCCGACAATGCCCTCATAAACCTGCACGGATCACTCTGTCACCCTGGCGTAACACGCATGCAACATTGGGTCAGAATGAAAAATCTGCCCTATTCCATGGAACAGATAAAACAAATAACGAACCGAGGTTCTATAAGGGGGGAGGGACGCTAATTAAAGCTACCAAACCTTCTGAGTGTGACTCTTAGCGTTAAAACTGTTATCAGACGTATGGATAATTTGCTTTGCCTTTTTGGAACTCCTTCGTTCGTGCATTCAGACAGAGGGAGCTCTTTTATGTCTGCTGAATTATAGGAATTTCTGTTAAAAAAAAATCGCCACTAGCAGGACAACACTGTTTAGCCCTCGCGGTAATGATCAAGTTGAACGATCAAATCGCACTGTTTGGAGAAACGTTGAACTAGCACTGAGACATAGAAATTGATCAATAACTATGTGGGAAAGTGTGCTGTCGGATTCTCTACACTCTATACGCTCCTTATTATGTATTTCGACAAATGCTACGCCTCACGAGCGTATGTTTATATATCCTAGAAGGTTCACAAACGGGGAATCTTTACCTTCATGATTGACGACTCCTTGTCCAATATACATAAAGAGTCCGGATTCTCTACACCCTATACGCTTCTTATTTTGTACTTCGACAAATGCTACGCCTCACGAGCGTATGTTTATACTTCCTAGACGGTCCGCAAACGGGAAATCTTCACCTTTATGGTTGACAACTCTTGGTCCAATATACATAAGGAGGCTCGTTAAAGCCTCCAAATGCGATCCTTGGTAGATAAAACGGAGCTTATAGAAGCCAATTTCGATTATTCCTATGTAAAACTTCGCGAAGGACGGGAAATGACGGTTTCAAATAGGCACTTGGCTCCTAGAAACATTGATCGAATATCTTCATATGACACCGCTAGAACCGATGCTGGAGCTAGCAAGCACCCTCTTTTTGAACGGCCCCGATAAGCTGCGGATGTTTTTGAAAACTCTAATTTTTTTGATGTGGTCGTTCAAGAACCATGTGATGAGGCAGATGACATAACGCCGGTAGTTGAGGTAAGGCGTTCTATGCGAGTACGTCTACCGCCTGAATACCTAGACGATTATGTTTGCTTCTTGCTACTAGGGGAGAATGTGATAAATACGAATATGAATAGTAACCTGGTCATTTTCTTATAGATTTTGTGTTTTAGTTACTGTCATAATTTATTAGCTGTCAAAGTTTACTGTAAACATGTATTGGAGTTTTAGTTAAATAAAGCCTATAAGAAAACGACCAGGTTACTATTTATCATTCGCCTTTATCACACCAAATGTTTATATTAACATTCGTTAGCCCTTTATATTTATAAAAGCATTAAAAATCACCTTCAATTTATTTATTGAAATAGAAAACGTTGTTTAGCTAAAATACACACACACACACACACTACACACACATACACGCACGCACCCCCCCACACACGCACACACACACACCCACACACACATATTGCTGTGGATCTCTAGAACAATCGGGATCGTCTTTGTTGAGCCGTCAAAAATTTTTTCTGAAAATGTAATAAAAAAAAAATTTCTTCAAATACCTTTCAGACCCTTCCTTATTTCTGCACACCTCGGCTAGCTCTAAAATCTGCTTCTTCTTGGACACCAACCATCCTAAATTCACTTTTTCTCTCATATACAGTCAAAGGAAATTACCACTCAAATAATGCAACAAGACATACAACCTTTTTATTTACACATATTAACAAGTTTTTATTAGTAAGAAAATATTTACACATCTGTATATACATTACATTTGATTTTCCAATGCTCCACCCGAAGGTACTACATTGGCCAGGAAGCGAGTTTTTTTTACCTGGAAAATTTGGAATTTTGCCGAACCCTTGCCGTTCCATGCAAGGTAGGGATCTTTAACGTGCGTGACAACACTCACACACGGGACCTCCATTTTACCTCTCATCCGAACGAGGGTGTATTTTTGTGAAAAATGCTCGCCTAACATTTTTCAAGCGGACCGTGTCGGGATTCGAACCCGGGACCTTGGGCGTAGTAGTCACACACATACCACTACGCCACGGAGCCGCCCACATCTGTATATACAGGTTGATAAAAATGTTACCATCTCAATCTTTAAATCTTTTAAAATTTCATGATTTTAATATATTCCAACAATTTTATTTTAGACGAGTAGATGGGCCCGTCGTGCAACCCTAAATTGATTTTTATTCTGGTCTATTTTGAACTCAGCATAACCCAGTTATTCTAAATGCTTTTAAACCTCGCATTTTTGTTTAAAATAAAGCTAAAGACACATTTTTATGTCATTAATAAACACTTTTAAATAATCAATATCAATTGTCCTTTACATATACCTTTTTTAAATGAGTTTTTATGATAATAAAATACACCTCCGACAAGTCAAAACACTTAAACACAATATATCAGCACAAATATTCAAGCAAAAGCAAGAAATTAATTTTCTTTACCTGGAGTACGCTTCTTTTTTTCGTTACCTCTGAAGATGTGTTCCAAAACCCTCGTCGTTGTGTCCACACACTTCGTGATTAACTCTGGATCCAACTGATCTCCACTCGCTATCCAAATTTCTGCCACCTTTAGTATTTCTACCCGGATAATGGTTTCTACCAAGCTTAACCTTCCATAACCACTACACTTCACGCATACTAGTTTAAAACTTTTTGATTCGCTTACCCATGTACCATTTTATCCTTAGATTGTATCGTGTAGTAACAGCACCTTTGATAAGCTAGCACCCACTTGTGCAAAACACACTTTTAATACATTTCCGGTACGTTACTAACAGTTTTTACACACGTTTAAATAGGATGTTCTATGCTACTTCAACGAGTAAACGACAATCAATACAACGTAAGAGCACGTGTAAGAGTAATATTTTTATATAAAAAACGGGGGTAATTAAAACTTTTGTAAGTTTATTACCCTTTATCCTCGTGACTATCAGCTATATACTAAAACTCTCTTTTTTTTTAATCTGATGTCACTAGGTCGAGATTTTCTTCTTTAGACTCCAAGCCCAGGGTAATGTCAGATGGAAAACGGCTTTAGACAAAGAAAACTCTTAGGGGTTAAACGGCTAGTAGAGTGTTAGCTCTGGGTAGATCATGAGCATGGGTCATGGGTGGATAATCGACCAAAAATATTTTTAATAGGCGCCACCGTATTTTTTGATACAAGTGCCAACAAAATTTAACTGTGTTTGTATAAGGGAAATGCGGAAACCTTATCTTAACACCACTATCATAGCCATAAAATTTGAATTTCACTCTTTATCACACACTTACCAAAACCTCAACCACCAGATGTCAAACAGTTGTCTCAGCTTTACCTGTGAACAAACAAAAACACCACATGGACACTATTTGTGTCTTCAAAAGCATATGCCAAAAATAGAATAAATGAATTTAAACATCTGTGAAATACTAAAGGGATTTATTTTCATTATACTGTCTTTTTACTTAAGGAGGATTTGCTCTAGTTTTCTCTTTCCTAATTTAAATGTTGTATAATAAAACTTCTTTCAAAGGAAACAAAATAAATTCTATTTATATGTAGAAATCTGATTAAATACATGTGACTGCAATATATATATTTACTATCTTGTCTTAAAATTTTATAAAAGAATTTTAGTGAAGTTTAACCTTCAAAATAAATATGTATTAATTGATCATTTCTATAAAATTTAGTTTAAGCAAACATGTAATAATTTATTAGATCATAACACATGAATTTATTTTTACTTATAATCATTGAAGCGCTTCCTTGACCATTTACAACAAAGATTGATCATCAGAAAAATAGCGATCATAAAATGCAACTACTCAAATTTAACTGTAATCTACACAAAAAATATACACGAATTTCAACACCAATAAAAAGCTTTTACATGACCTGACTGTTTTAACCAAAATGTGAAAATTAAATCAAGACTGCATCTGGCGTCTAGATTAGGAAACAGAATCTATACTATCTTTTTTTATCTGACATAAGTTGTCATTTTAAATATCTTAAAACACATTGAGTGCGTGTACAAGCAACAGACAAATTAGATATTTATTCGGTGTGTTATTGACTTTAAAAAACTACTTTTTATTTGTGTTACTCTAATATTCAACGTAGCAAATCTCATAATAATTTACTATACTTTCAAAGTTACGGAAAGTTTCAAACACTCACGTGTATCCAAATAAATTGCAGGTGCAAAATCATGACGTCAGCTGTTGTATTTTTCCAGCGTATTAATCATCTGTAAGTTTGAAGTACCAAGATTCTTTGTATAATAAACCATTTCTATACGGCGTATTAAATAGATAGAACGAAACCATAACTGCCTGCTTTAAATTATTGCGACGAAAATTTATTATAATTTAACATTGAAAATTGTTGTTGTAGATTTGTCCATAAGATATTGCATGTCTTAAATGATGTATATTATTGTTCCATGTTCTCAACTCAAGTTCTTCTTTCTGACTCTATTAGACGCCTCGTGTTTTAGTCGAGCCATCTTGACTTTTATCTCTAGTCTACAAAAAGCGACTTGATTCTTCGACGTTGGAAACAAAAGTGCCGATAATTAACTGGACAACGCTTGGTAACAAGCCTCAGAATATATATCTTCTAGAATCTATGTGTTATTATGAACATTATACTTTAATTTTTATTGGCTGAATATTTACGAATTAAATGCTTTAAAATTTATCTGTTTTATTATTAATTTATTAGGCTTGGTGTAACAAGAAAAAAAATACGTTACACAGCCTCTTCCCAAGAGAAAAAATTCGAGGTATGGAAGAATTTTTTCTAAAAAAAAAATTTTCGACTGAAACTTCAAAATTACTCTTATTAACTGTATAAACCTCTTACAACTCACAACAAAACAGCACAAACTTTAACTATAACTAACGATGAGTTTAACAAAAAAAAACAGAATCATTCACTAATTGATATGGGGGAATATTAATGCATGGGATTGAGTGATTAGTAACTGCGCGTACTACACGCCTATAAAGGGACAAATTCGGGAAGTCATAATCAGTATATACGTCAATCAGTTAAGAATATTTAGGGGAATCTAACACTCAGTGGATGCATGTCATCTATAGTTACAAACGCAACGACCATATCAAAGTAAAAATTTTACCTGAAGCGAAAATATTTTTCTATAAATTAGAACTGTAATAAACAAAATCGAATGTATAACAAAATTACTATTAAACAAAAATCTGTACAACGAATACTCTTCTCTAATTTACTATATCTGTCTTAAGGATTTATGTACATAACTTTCCAAGTGCTAATTACATTTAAACTAATTGATGAATTTAACAAGTACCATAAGCTGTTATTTACGAAGTCCATTCACGAAACAAATCTCTAATACTCGAGAAACAGACAAAGTATTAACAATACTTATTCATCAACAAGATACCTTTGATCTTTGAGTGAGCACCTCACAACATTATCTGTACGACTACTATGCTACAGACTCAACTATATCTCTCAAAAATTCTACAACATCAGTGATTCATCACCAAAGAACTCCAAAACCACTAATAAATCATACTTTGAGCCTACTGGGAGACATCCACCAGCAACTCACAAAAAAAACTCTTCATGAACTCTCTTAGCTCATGTACACTCTCAATAAAAATAAGCACATCAGGCCTAGTCTCAAACTACTAAACCAAAACTCAAGCATTCCTTTAATGCTTAATACTCTATCACACTCTAACAATATAACTATACTCAACACTTTACTAAACACTCTCTATAATCTCCATCATGTACCTCATAACTGAATACGCACCTCTTCACCGAATACATATTCATCTCTATATACCTGCAACATCTCTAAGCATATGCTGCACTCTCAAACACCTCAAAAAATATATCATCATTCAAAATCTATAAACATATCCTTGTCGTCATTTAACACATCTTTGTCGTCATCAAAAATTATCATTTAACACATCTTTGTCGTCATCAAAAATTATCATTTAACACATGCAACATCTAAATCAACAAACATATTAAGCTCTATTACTACTAAAACAAAAATTACTTTAAACAAACCAAAAAAATTTCACTAACTTTAATCTTGTCCTACTTAAGAATTTAAAACATGGACCAAAAAGAATTACTACTGACATCAACTATAATTAGAAGTACTTAAGGATCAGAAACATTTTTATCATCTTCATTTTCACCTTCATCTGTCGCAGAATTATCGATACTAAACATTTTCTTAGACTTAAATTTGAAGATACGGATAAATGAAAAAGGGGGAATTTGAATACGAAATTATTTTCTACTTTACTTCATGATAACTATTAATAAATGTTCTGGTACACGCTTACTCTACCCATAATCAAACTGTCGATATAAACTAAAGTGCTTCACAACGCATAAATTTGCTAGTATGACAAGCTCCTCTATGAGCCTCACCTAGACTTATAAACAAAATTGCTAGAATGACAAACTCTTCTCTGAGTCTCATCTAGACTGACAAACTAAATAAGCAAAACGAATCACATCATAACCGACTTCAAATAATCTCAAGTGACGATGCCAAAACTGCTAAAGCGACAAACTTACCACGACCCTCGCATAGACTGACATAACGCTGAGCGACCAACCCTTCCGGAGTTTCGTCTAGACTAACATAACGCTACACGATGAACCACAACAAGTCTCGCACAGATCTAACTTAACTCAACATACTACGTTGTAACGCGACCATAAAAATTGCTACTCAAAACCAATCAAACTAAACCAAAACGTGCTCATGCACAAGAGCAATCTTCAAAACTATATTTCAACAGTAAAAACTAGTGTACCATTAATCGACCAACAAACATAACTAATAAGACTAAAAGATGAACCTACTATCGATGTAATACATCCAAAATCAAATAAACCTGTAACATCCATATCAAATAACTTTATCATTTTATCTAGAAACAGGAATTTCGCTACTCAACTTCTGTTCCTTTACTCGTTGAGTTGGACACGACGGACAAGTGATACTAGTCACTCCTTTACGACCACAACCATAACAAAATAATCTCTTGAAAGATCTACAGACACTGAAAGTATGTCCATAACGTGAACAATTCCAACATACCAATTTATGCTTAATAAATGAGTTACCTACTCCACTCTTTTAATGAAATACGAACGCAACTATACCATACTAAGGCATCACCAGTAAACAATTCAACTGCAGAATTAAACAATTCCATTTCAGATACCTTTCGAGACTGTGCAATGTCACTAATGTTTTCTAAAAATTGATATAAGAGAGATGGGTTTCCTGAATATTTTATCGACCAAGATCCAATAGGGACTGACTGTGTGACATATGTAACCGTTGGAATGGGCACATTAGATGCAGCAATAGGATTTATATTAATATCTTTATGATTTGAACTCGTACCCTTATTTAATTTCTCATGCAGATCTGCTTCCACAACAAGAATAGTAGCCAAACTTTCATTTTTAAATAACACAATTTCCTCAAAATTTTCTTTAGGAGCTTTAACCGTTGAATTCTACCTGTAAGATGTACTAATCTTGACCTTATCCTTTTAAAATTGACTCAGCGGGATCATCCATAAATTCTAACAAAACATTTTTAACTGACTCTATACTAGACTCAATCTCTTCTTTCTCTACTTTGAAATCTACTTTATAGTAAGAAGGATCTATCAAACAACCGGGTTTATCTGTTTCTTTGGCCAACAACCTTGCTAAAATTTTCCTTTTATCTGAAACTGGTCTTGAATTTTCAATGCCTCTAATGTTCAATTCATATTCTAACTCATTTTAAGTAAATGTACGATGCTATAAGTTTCTGCCATAATTAAATATCTGAATACCTCTAACGTAACTCAATTATAAAATTTTTGAAGATGAAATCTCAAACAAACGAATGTCCTAACTATATAAAGAAGAACTCACTATAAACTGTAACAAACTTTAACAAAAATGAAACTAAAAGAAGACGTTACTAATATCAAAGCAAACCTCAGTCGGTGAATATAAGTGTGATGAAAATAACTACTAAATGTTCCAGCCTCTAAGTGAAATTATTCGAGCCTCTAACTGAAATTATTCGAGCCTCTAAATGAATTTCCAGCCTCTAAATGAAATTCGAGCCTCTAAATGAAATTCCAGCCCCACGTTGCGAGCGCAAGTGTAATAGTAATATTTTTATATAAAAAACGGGGGTAATTAAAACTTTTGTAAGTTTATTACCCTTTATCCTCGTGACTATCAGCTATATACTAAAACTCTCTTTTTTTTTAATCTGATGTCACTAGGTCGAGATTTTCTTCTTTAGACTCCAAGCCCAGGGTAATGTCAGATGGAAAACGGCTTTAGACAAAGAAAACTCTTAGGGGTTAAACGGCTAGTAGAGTGTTAGCTCTGGGTAGATCATGAGCATGGGTCATGGGTGGATAATCGACCAAAAATATTTTTAATAGGCGCCACCGTATTTTTTAATACAAGTGCCAACAAAATTTAACTGTGTTTGTATAAGGGAAATGCGGAAACCTTATCTTAACACCACTATCATAGCCATAAAATTTGAATTTCACTCTTTATCACACACTTACCAAAACCTCAACCACCAGATGTCAAACAGTTGTCTCAGCTTTACCTGTGAACAAACAAAACACCACATGGACACTATTTGTGTCTTCAAAAGCATATGCCAAAAATAGAATAAATGAATTTAAACATCTGTGAAATACTAAAGGGATTTATTTTCATTATACTGTCTTTTTACTTAAGGAGGATTTGCTCTAGTTTTCTTTTCCTAATTTAAATGTTGTATAATAAAACTTCTTTCAAAGGAAACAAAATGAATTCTATTTATATGTAGAAATCTGATTAAATACATGTGACTGCAATATATATATTTACTATCTTGTCTTAAAATTTTATAAAAGAATTTTAGTGAAGTTTAACCTTCAAAATAAATATGTATTAATTGATCATTTCTATAAAATTTAGTTTAAGCAAACATGTAATAATTTATTAGATCATAACACATGAATTTATTTTTACTTATAATCATTGAAGCGCTTCCTTGACCATTTACAACAAAGATTGATCATCAGAAAAATAGCGATCATAAAATGCAACTACTCAAATTTAACTGTAATCTACACAAAAAATATACACGAATTTCAGCACCAATAAAAAGCTTTTACATGACCTGATTGTTTTTAACCAAAATGTGAAAATTAAATCAAGACTGCATCTGGCGTCTAGATTAGGAAACAGAATCTATACTATCTTTTTTTTATCTGACATAAGTTGTCATTTTAAATATCTTAAAACACATTGAGTGCGTGTACAAGCAACAGACAAATTAGATATTTATTCGGTGTGTTATTGACTTTAAAAAACTACTTTTTATTTGTGTTACTCTAATATTCAACGTAGCAAATCTCATAATAATTTACTATACTTTCAAAGTTACGGAAAGTTTCAAACACTCACGTGTATCCAAATAAATTGCAGGTGCAAAATCATGACGTCAGCTGTTGTATTTTTCCAGCGTATTAATCATCTGTAAGTTTGAAGTACCAAGATTCTTTGTATAATAAACCATTTCTATACGGCGTATTAAATAGATAGAACGAAACCATAACTGCCTGCTTTAAATTATTGCGACGAAAATTTATTATAATTTAACATTGAAAATTGTTGTTGTAGATTTGTCCATAAGATATTGCATGTCTTAAATGATGTATATTATTGTTCCATGTTCTCAACTCAAGTTCTTCTTTCTGACTCTATTAGACGCCTCGTGTTTTAGTCGAGCCATCTTGACTTTTATCTCTAGTCTACAAAAGCGACTTGATTCTTCGACGTTGGAAACAAAAGTGCCGATAATTAACTGGACAACGCTTGGTAACAAGCCTCAGAATATATATCTTCTAGAATCTATGTGTTATTATGAACATTATACTTTAATTTTTATTGGCTGAATATTTACGAATTAAATGCTTTAAAATTTATCTGTTTTATTATTAATTTATTAGGCTTGGTGTAACAAGAAAAAAATACGTTACACAGCCTCTTCCCAAGAGAAAAAATTGAGGTATGGAAGAATTTTTCTAAAAAAATTTTCGACTGAAACTTCAAAATTACTCTTATTAACTGTATAAACCTCTTACAACTCACAACAAAACAGCACAAACTTTAACTATAACTAACGATGAGTTTAACAAAAAAACAGAATCATTCACTAATTGATATGGGGAATATTAATGCATGGGATTGAGTGATTAGTAACTGCGCGTACTACACGCCTATAAAGGGACAAATTCGGAAGTCATAATCAGTATATACGTCATTCAGTTAAGAATATTTAGGGAATCTAACACTCAGTGGATGCATGTCATCTATAGTTACAAACGCAACGACCATATCAAAGTAAAAAAATTTTACCTGAAGCGAAAAATATTTTTCTATAAATTAGAACTGTAATAAACAAAATCGAATGTATAACAAAATTACTATTAAACAAAAATCTGTACAACGAATACTCTTCTCTAATTTACTATATCTGTCTTAAGGATTTATGTACATAACTTTCCAAGTGCTAATTACATTTAAACTAATTGATGAATTTAACAAGTACCATAAGCTGTTATTTACGAAGTCCATTCACGAAACAAATCTCTAATACTCGAGAAACAGACAAAGTATTAACAATACTTATTCATCAACAAGATACCTTTGATCTTTGAGTGAGCACCTCACAACATTATCTGTACGACTACTATGCTACAGACTCAACTATATCTCTCAAAATTCTACAACATCAGTGATTCATCACCAAAGAACTCCAAAACCACTAATAAATCATACTTTGAGCCTACTGGGAGACATCCACCAGCAACTCACAAAAAACTCTTCATGAACTCTCTTAGCTCATGTACACTCTCAATAAAATAAGCACATCAGGCCTAGTCTCAAACTACTAAACCAAAACTCAAGCATTCCTTTAATGCTTAATACTCTATCACACTCTAACAATATAACTATACTCAACACTTTACTAAACACTCTCTATAATCTCCATCATGTACCTCATAACTGAATACGCACCTCTTCACCGAATACATATTCATCTCTATATACCTGCAACATCTCTAAGCATATGCTGCACTCTCAAACACCTCAAAAAATATATCATCATTCAAAATCCATAAACATATCCTTGTCGTCATTTAACACATCTTTGTCGTCATCAAAAATTATCATTTAACACATCTTTGTCGTCATCAAAAATTATCATTTAACACATGCAACATCTAAATCAACAAACATATTAAGCTCTATTACTACTAAAACAAAAATTACTTTAAACAAACCAAAAAAATTTCACTAACTTTAATCTTGTCCTACTTAAGAATTTAAAACATGGACCAAAAAGAATTACTACTGACATCAACTATAATTAGAAGTACTTAAGGATCAGAAACATTTTTATCATCTTCATTTTCACCTTCATCTGTCGCAGAATTATCGATACTAAACATTTTCTTAGACTTAAATTTGAAGATACGGATAAATGAAAAAGGGGGAATTTGAATACGAAATTATTTTCTACTTTACTTCATGATAACTATTAATAAATGTTCTGGTACACGCTTACTCTACCCATAATCAAACTGTCGATATAAACTAAAGTGCTTCACAACGCATAAATTTGCTAGTATGACAAGCTCCTCTATGAGCCTCACCTAGACTTATAAACAAAATTGCTAGAATGACAAACTCTTCTCTGAGTCTCATCTAGACTGACAAACTAAATAAGCAAAACGAATCACATCATAACCGACTTCAAATAATCTCAAGTGACGATGCCAAAACTGCTAAAGCGACAAACTTACCACGACCCTCGCATAGACTGACATAACGCTGAGCGACCAACCCTTCCGGAGCTTCGTCTAGACTAACATAACGCTACACGATGAACCACAACAAGTCTCGCACAGATCTAACTTAACTCAACATACTACGTTGTAACGCGACCATAAAAATTGCTACTCAAAACCAATCAAACTAAACCAAAACGTGCTCATGCACAAGAGCAATCTTCAAAACTATATTTCAACAGTAAAACTAGTGTACCATTAATCGACCAACAAACATAACTAATAAGACTAAAAGATGAACCTACTATCGATGTAATACATCCAAAATCAAATAAACCTGTAACATCCATATCAAATAACTTTATCATTTTATCTAGAAACAGGAATTTCGCTACTCAACTTCTGTTCCTTTACTCGTTGAGTTGGACACGACGGACAAGTGATACTAGTCACTCCTTTACGACCACAACCATAACAAAATAATCTCTTGAAAGATCTACAGACACTGAAAGTATGTCCATAACGTGAACAATTCCAACATACCAATTTATGCTTAATAAATGAGTTACCTACTCCACTCTTTTAATGAAATACGAACGCAACTATACCATACTAAGGCATCACCAGTAAACAATTCAACTGCAGAATTAAACAATTCCATTTCAGATACCTTTCGAGACTGTGCAATGTCACTAATGTTTTCTAAAAATTGATATAAGAGAGATGGGTTTCCTGAATATTTTATCGACCAAGATCCAATAGGGACTGACTGTGTGACATATGTAACCGTTGGAATGGGCACATTAGATGCAGCAATAGGATTTATATTAATATCTTTATGATTTGAACTCGTACCCTTATTTAATTTCTCATGCAGATCTGCTTCCACAACAAGAATAGTAGCCAAACTTTCATTTTTAAATAACACAATTTCCTCAAAATTTTCTTTAGGGAGCTTTAACCGTTGAATTCTACCTGTAAGATGTACTAATCTTGACCTTATCCTTTTAAAAATTGACTCAGCGGGATCATCCATAAATTCTAACAAAACATTTTTAACTGACTCTATACTAGACTCAATCTCTTCTTTCTCTACTTTGAAATCTACTTTATAGTAAGAAGGATCTATCAAACAACCGGGTTTATCTGTTTCTTTGGCCAACAACCTTGCTAAAATTTTCCTTTTATCTGAAACTGGTCTTGAATTTTCAATGCCTCTAATGTTCAATTCATATTCTAACTCATTTTAAGTAAATGTACGATGCTATAAGTTTCTGCCATAATTAAATATCTGAATACCTCTAACGTAACTCAATTATAAAATTTTTGAAGATGAAATCTCAAACAAACGAATGTCCTAACTATATAAAGAAGAACTCACTATAAACTGTAACAAACTTTAACAAAATGAAACTAAAAGAAGACGTTACTAATATCAAAGCAAACCTCAGTCGGTGAATATAAGTGTGATGAAAATAACTACTAAATGTTCCAGCCTCTAAGTGAAATTATTCGAGCCTCTAACTGAAATTATTCGAGCCTCTAAATAAATTTCCAGCCTCTAAATGAAATTCGAGCCTCTAAATGAAATTCCAGCCCCACGTTGCGGCGCAAGTGTAATAGTAATATTTTATATAAAAACGGGGTAATTAAAACTTTTGTAAGTTTATTACCCTTTATCCTCGTGACTATCAGCTATATACTAAAACTCTCTTTTTTAATCTGATGTCACTAGGTCGAGATTTTCTTCTTTAGACTCCAAGCCCAGGGTAATGTCAGATGGAAAACGGCTTTAGACAAAGAAAACTCTTAGGGTTAAACGGCTAGTAGAGTGTTAGCTCTGGGTAGATCATGAGCATGGGTCATGGGTGGATAATCGACCAAAAATATTTTTAATAGGCGCCACCGTATTTTTAATACAAGTGCCAACAAAATTTAACTGTGTTTGTATAAGGGAAATGCGGAAACCTTATCTTAACACCACTATCATAGCCATAAAATTTGAATTTCACTCTTTATCACACACTTACCAAAACCTCAACCACCAGATGTCAAACAGTTGTCTCAGCTTTACCTGTGAACAAACAAAACACCACATGGACACTATTTGTGTCTTCAAAAGCATATGCCAAAAATAGAATAAATGAATTTAAACATCTGTGAAATACTAAAGGGATTTATTTTCATTATACTGTCTTTTTACTTAAGGAGGATTTGCTCTAGTTTTCTCTTTCCTAATTTAAATGTTGTATAATAAAACTTCTTTCAAAGGAAACAAAATGAATTCTATTTATATGTAGAAATCTGATTAAATACATGTGACTGCAATATATATATTTACTATCTTGTCTTAAAAATTTTTATAAAAAGAATTTTTGTGAAGTTTAACCTTCAAAATAAATATGTATTAATTGATCATTTCTATAAAATTTAGTTTAAGCAAACATGTAATAATTTATTAGATCATAACACATGAATTTATTTTTACTTATAATCATTGAAGCGCTTCCTTGACCATTTACAACAAAGATTGATCATCAGAAAATAGCGATCATAAAATGCAACTACTCAAATTTAACTGTAATCTACACAAAAATATACACGAATTTCAACACCAATAAAAAGCTTTTACATGACCTGACTGTTTTAACCAAAATGTGAAAATTAAATCAAGACTGCATCTGGCGTCTAGATTAGGAAACAGAATCTATACTATCTTTTTTATCTGACATAAGTTGTCATTTTAAATATCTTAAAACACATTGAGTGCGTGTACAAGCAACAGACAAATTAGATATTTATTCGGTGTGTTATTGACTTTAAAAACTACTTTTATTTGTGTTACTCTAATATTCAACGTAGCAAATCTCATAATAATTTACTATACTTTCAAAGTTACGGAAAGTTTCAAACACTCACGTGTATCCAAATAAATTGCAGGTGCAAAATCATGACGTCAGCTGTTGTATTTTTCCAGCGTATTAATCATCTGTAAGTTTGAAGTACCAAGATTCTTTGTATAATAAACCATTTCTATACGGCGTATTAAATAGATAGAACGAAACCATAACTGCCTGCTTTAAATTATTGCGACGAAAATTTATTATAATTTAACATTGAAAATTGTTGTTGTAGATTTGTCCATAAGATATTGCATGTCTTAAATGATGTATATTATTGTTCCATGTTCTCAACTCAAGTTCTTCTTTCTGACTCTATTAGACGCCTCGTGTTTTAGTCGAGCCATCTTGACTTTTATCTCTAGTCTACAAAAAGCGACTTGATTCTTCGATGTTGGAAACAAAAGTGCCGATAATTAACTGGACAACGCTTGGTAACAAGCCTCAGAATATGTATCTTCTAGAATCTATGTGTTATTATGAACATTATACTTTAATTTTTATTGGCTGAATATTTACGAATTAAATGCTTTAAAATTTATCTGTTTTATTATTAATTTATTAGGCTTGGTGTAACAAGAAAAAAATACGTTACACAGCCTCTTCCCAAGAGAAAAATTGAGGTATGGAAGAATTTTTCTAAAAAATTTTCGACTGAAACTTCAAAATTACTCTTATTAACTGTATAAACCTCTTACAACTCACAACAAAACAGCACAAACTTTAACTATAACTAACGATGAGTTTAACAAAAAAACAGAATCATTCACTAATTGATATGGGGAATATTAATGCATGGGATTGAGTGATTAGTAACTGCGCGTACTACACGCCTATAAAGGGACAAATTCGGAAGTCATAATCAGTATATACGTCAATCAGTTAAGAATATTTAGGGAATCTAACACTCAGTGGATGCATGTCATCTATAGTTACAAACGCAACGACCATATCAAAGTAAAAATTTTACCTGAAGCGAAAATATTTTCTATAAATTAGAACTGTAATAAACAAAATCGAATGTATAACAAAATTACTATTAAACAAAAATCTGTACAACGAATACTCTTCTCTAATTTACTATATCTGTCTTAAGGATTTATGTACATAACTTTCCAAGTGCTAATTACATTTAAACTAATTGATGAATTTAACAAGTACCATAAGCTGTTATTTACGAAGTCCATTCACGAAACAAATCTCTAATACTCGAGAAACAGACAAAGTATTAACAATACTTATTCATCAACAAGATACCTTTGATCTTTGAGTGAGCACCTCACAACATTATCTGTACGACTACTATGCTACAGACTCAACTATATCTCTCAAAAATTCTACAACATCAGTGATTCATCACCAAAGAACTCCAAAACCACTAATAAATCATACTTTGAGCCTACTGGGAGACATCCACCAGCAACTCACAAAAAAAACTCTTCATGAACTCTCTTAGCTCATGTACACTCTCAATAAAAATAAGCACATCAGGCCTAGTCTCAAACTACTAAACCAAAACTCAAGCATTCCTTTAATGCTTAATACTCTATCACACTCTAACAATATAACTATACTCAACACTTTACTAAACACTCTCTATAATCTCCATCATGTACCTCATAACTGAATACGCACCTCTTCACCGAATACATATTCATCTCTATATACCTGCAACATCTCTAAGCATATGCTGCACTCTCAAACACCTCAAAAAATATATCATCATTCAAAATCCATAAACATATCCTTGTCGTCATTTAACACATCTTTGTCGTCATCAAAAATTATCATTTAACACATCTTTGTCGTCATCAAAATTATCATTTAACACATGCAACATCTAAATCAACAAACATATTAAGCTCTATTACTACTAAAACAAAAATTACTTTAAACAAACCAAAAAATTTCACTAACTTTAATCTTGTCCTACTTAAGAATTTAAAACATGGACCAAAAGAATTACTACTGACATCAACTATAATTAGAAGTACTTAAGGATCAGAAACATTTTTATCATCTTCATTTTCACCTTCATCTGTCGCAGAATTATCGATACTAAACATTTTCTTAGACTTAAATTTGAAGATACGGATAAATTAAAAAGGGGGAATTTGAATACGAAATTATTTTCTACTTTACTTCATGATAACTATTAATAAATGTTCTGGTACACGCTTACTCTACCCATAATCAAACTGTCGATATAAACTAAAGTGCTTCACAACGCATAAATTTGCTAGTATGACAAGCTCCTCTATGAGCCTCATCTAGACTTATAAACAAAATTGCTAGAATGACAAACTCTTCTCTGAGTCTCATCTAGACTGACAAACTAAATAAGCAAAACGAATCACATCATAACCGACTTCAAATAATCTCAAGTGACGATGCCAAAACTGCTAAAGCGACAAACTTACCACGACCCTCGCATAGACTGACATAACGCTGAGCGACCAACCCTTCCGGAGCTTCGTCTAGACTAACATAACGCTACACGATGAACCACAACAAGTCTCGCACAGATCTAACTTAACTCAACATACTACGTTGTAACGCGACCATAAAATTGCTACTCAAAACCAATCAAACTAAACCAAAACGTGCTCATGCACAAGAGCAATCTTCAAAACTATATTTCAACAGTAAAAACTAGTGTACCATTAATCGACCAACAAACATAACTAATAAGACTAAAAGATGAACCTACTATCGATGTAATACATCCAAAATCAAATAAACCTGTAACATCCATATCAAATAACTTTATCATTTTATCTAGAAACAGGAATTTCGCTACTCAACTTCTGTTCCTTTACTCGTTGAGTTGGACACGACGGACAAGTGATACTAGTCACTCCTTTACGACCACAACCATAACAAAATAATCTCTTGAAAGATCTACAGACACTGAAAGTATGTCCATAACGTGAACAATTCCAACATACCAATTTATGCTTAATAAATGAGTTACCTACTCCACTCTTTTAATGAAATACGAACGCAACTATACCATACTAAGGCATCACCAGTAAACAATTCAACTGCAGAATTAAACAATTCCATTTCAGATACCTTTCGAGACTGTGCAATGTCACTAATGTTTTCTAAAAATTGATATAAGAGAGATGGGTTTCCTGAATATTTTATCGACCAAGATCCAATAGGGACTGACTGTGTGACATATGTAACCGTTGGAATGGGCACATTAGATGCAGCAATAGGATTTATATTAATATCTTTATGATTTGAACTCGTACCCTTATTTAATTTCTCATGCAGATCTGCTTCCACAACAAGAATAGTAGCCAAACTTTCATTTTTAAATAACACAATTTCCTCAAAATTTTCTTTAGGGAGCTTTAACCGTTGAATTCTACCTGTAAGATGTACTAATCTTGACCTTATCCTTTTAAAATTGACTCAGCGGGATCATCCATAAATTCTAACAAAACATTTTTAACTGACTCTATACTAGACTCAATCTCTTCTTTCTCTACTTTGAAATCTACTTTATAGTAAGAAGGATCTATCAAACAACCGAGTTTATCTGTTTCTTTGGCCAACAACCTTGCTAAAATTTTCCTTTTATCTGAAACTGGTCTTGAATTTTCAATGCCTCTAATGTTCAATTCATATTCTAACTCATTTTTAAGTAAATGTACGATGCTATAAGTTTCTGCCATAATTAAATATCTGAATACCTCTAACGTAACTCAATTATAAAATTTTTGAAGATGAAATCTCAAACAAACGAATGTCCTAACTATATAAAGAAGAACTCACTATAAACTGTAACAAACTTTAACAAAAATGAAACTAAAAGAAGACGTTACTAATATCAAAGCAAACCTCAGTCGGTGAATATAAGTGTGATGAAAATAACTACTAAATGTTCCAGCCTCTAAGTGAAATTATTCGAGCCTCTAACTGAAATTATTCGAGCCTCTAAATAAATTTCCAGCCTCTAAATGAAATTCGAGCCTCTAAATGAAATTCCAGCCCCACGTTGCGAGCGCAAGTGTAATAGTAATATTTTTATATAAAAAACGGGGGTAATTAAAACTTTTGTAAGTTTATTACCCTTTATCCTCGTGACTATCAGCTATATACTAAAACTCTCTTTTTTTTTAATCTGATGTCACTAGGTCGAGATTTTCTTCTTTAGACTCCAAGCCCAGGGTAATGTCAGATGGAAAACGGCTTTAGACAAAGAAAACTCTTAGGGTTAAACGGCTAGTAGAGTGTTAGCTCTGGGTAGATCATGAGCATGGGTCATGGGTGGATAATCGACCAAAATATTTTTAATAGGCGCCACCGTATTTTTAATACAAGTGCCAACAAAATTTAACTGTGTTTGTATAAGGGAAATGCGGAAACCTTATCTTAACACCACTATCATAGCCATAAAATTTGAATTTCACTCTTTATCACACACTTACCAAAACCTCAACCACCAGATGTCAAACAGTTGTCTCAGCTTTACCTGTGAACAAACAAAAACACCACATGGACACTATTTGTGTCTTCAAAAGCATATGCCAAAAATAGAATAAATGAATTTAAACATCTGTGAAATACTAAAGGATTTATTTTCATTATACTGTCTTTTACTTAAGGAGGATTTGCTCTAGTTTTCTCTTTCCTAATTTAAATGTTGTATAATAAAACTTCTTTCAAAGGAAACAAAATGAATTCTATTTATATGTAGAAATCTGATTAAATACATGTGACTGCAATATATATATTTACTATCTTGTCTTAAAATTTTTATAAAAGAATTTTTGTGAAGTTTAACCTTCAAAATAAATATGTATTAATTGATCATTTCTATAAAATTTAGTTTAAGCAAACATGTAATAATTTATTAGATCATAACACATGAATTTATTTTTACTTATAATCATTGAAGCGCTTCCTTGACCATTTACAACAAAGATTGATCATCAGAAAAATAGCGATCATAAAATGCAACTACTCAAATTTAACTGTAATCTACACAAAAAATATACACGAATTTCAACACCAATAAAAAGCTTTTACATGACCTGACTGTTTTTAACCAAAATGTGAAAATTAAATCAAGACTGCATCTGGCGTCTAGATTAGGAAACAGAATCTATACTATCTTTTTTTTATCTGACATAAGTTGTCATTTTAAATATCTTAAAACACATTGAGTGCGTGTACAAGCAACAGACAAATTAGATATTTATTCGGTGTGTTATTAACTTTAAAAAACTACTTTTTATTTGTGTTACTCTAATATTCAACGTAGCAAATCTCATAATAATTTACTATACTTTCAAAGTTACGGAAAGTTTCAAACACTCACGTGTATCCAAATAAATTGCAGGTGCAAAATCATGACGTCAGCTGTTGTATTTTTCCAGCGTATTAATCATCTGTAAGTTTGAAGTACCAAGATTCTTTGTATAATAAACCATTTCTATACGGCGTATTAAATAGATAGAACGAAACCATAACTGCCTGCTTTAAATTATTGCGACGAAAATTTATTATAATTTAACATTGAAAATTGTTGTTGTAGATTTGTCCATAAGATATTGCATGTCTTAAATGATGTATATTATTGTTCCATGTTCTCAACTCAAGTTCTTCTTTCTGACTCTATTAGACGCCTCGTGTTTTAGTCGAGCCATCTTGACTTTTATCTCTAGTCTACAAAAAGCGACTTGATTCTTCGATGTTGGAAACAAAAGTGCCGATAATTAACTGGACAACGCTTGGTAACAAGCCTCAGAATATGTATCTTCTAGAATCTATGTATTATTATGAACATTATACTTTAATTTTTATTGGCTGAATATTTACGAATTAAATGCTTTAAAATTTATCTGTTTTATTATTAATTTATTAGGCTTGGTGTAACAAGAAAAAAAATACGTTACACACGTAATAGATATAAGAACTAAGAGAGCTTTAATAATTCTCCCAGTGTACTTATACGCTTTTCAATACCCCTCTCGGACCCTCTTTTCATCGAAAAGCTTATTTTCTAAAACCGATTTTCAAAATTTTGTTCGTAACGAACTTCAACGCCTGAAAAATTCCAGGTTTACCCGGCTTTACCATGAAATTCGCTTAACCACATCTAACCGACATGAGCTTCTCAAAACTTCTAGCCTTCGACCAATTATATTGCTTTCCCCCAGTTTTAACGTTCAACCCCCTAGCTACCTTTCTTCGTTTCACCCATATTGATTGTCTCTTTTAGAACCCCTCTCAAGCTACAGAAAATCGATATTGTGGTTGGCCTCCAAATCTACTATTTTAGACGAGTATATTAACCAACGTTTTATTATACGTGTTCTCTGTCTGTTTTACATTATAGATATTTCATTTCACTTAGTCTTCAAAGCATTTGTTATTTTAACAGCTTGTCTCACCGACCGTTACAAATAATTCTATAGAATTTTGTCCCAACGTATATTTCAGTTCTTTAAACTTGACATTTAACTATTCAGGTCTTTCTTTGAAGCAAACTGTCTGTTTAAAATAATAATTCCGAGTTTTAGCACTTCTTAGGATTTTTATAACGAACGTTTCGTTTATTTAAATGGAAATATGCGTTTAAATTATTGATTTTCTTTACTCAAAAGCTCCGTTTCTTATCTGATGCGCTTGATTTAAAATATTACAACTAATTATGCGTATCCTTGAGTTTTCATGTACTCTAAAGCTACCCCCCTTTATGCAATTTTAACATTCTGATTTATAAATACAAAAATATCTTAATAATTATCCGTTTTCACTATCTAAACTGATTAATTTGGCGCGTTAATAAATTGTTCCTATTTCCTATATACACAGTTGTTAAAAATTTATTATTTAGTTCTATATACCCTTCGTAACCTATAATTTGCACGTTAATATATAGATATATATTCTTATATATATATATATATATATATATATGTATATATATATATATATATATATGTAGAGACTTGTATTATGTATATATACTTAATAAATTTATAAATGTAAAATGGATGTTTACTAATATATGTCACGGTTTATGAAAACTTTTAAACTCAGGATTAATAATTCAATTAAAATTATAATCTGCAAACGGTGTGGGTACAAAAACTGTATGCAGATACAATAACCACTGCCAGTCAAAGCGCCCTCTAGTTATTTTTAAATATACTCACTCGCCGTAGGTGTAACAGTTTTAGGAATTCTTCTTAATCTTCTTTGGGAATGAAACCACTCATAGTTTTTAAAATCTATTTTATTTACGTTTCGATCCATGACCTAGGATCGTTGTCAAAATAATAAAAACTTCAAGTTTGACGTTTATGACACAAATTGAAGGTTACTTTGGTTTATTGATGTTTGAAATATTTGGTTTGAGTACACTAAGCAAAAATTTTTAAAGTTTAAAAGAATGATTGCCTTCAATTTGTGTTGCGACCTGGGATCGACTTTCCTATGGTAGCCAATACGCTTAACGTGAAATCAGCTGATTAATTTTTATTGGTAAAATAAGACATAAAATCAGAAATCTCTCAATTGTATAAATAGAAACATGTTAAAAAATGTTTCCCAAATTATTGAATTTATATAAAATTCACCAATAAAAATTAATCAGCTGATTTCACGTTAAGCGTATTGGCTACCATAGGAAAGTCGATCCCAGGTCGCAACACAAATTGAAGGCAATCATTCTTTAAACTTTAAAATTTTTGCTTAGTGTACTCAAACCAAATATTTCAAACATCAATAAATCAAAGTAACCTTCAATTTGTGTCATAAACGTCAAACTTGAAGTTTTTATTATTTTGACAACGATCCTAGGTCATGGATCGAAACGTAAATAAAATAGATTTTAAAAACTATGAGTGGTTTCATTCCCAAAGAAGATTAAGAAGAATGCTAAACAAACCACAACAAACATACAGGGAGTTTTAGGAATGTAAACAAAGCCCAGAATGCTTAAATTTGATAAAATTTTTGAGATTTCAATCAGTACTAAAGTTTTTAGGTGTTACAAATATGAGAATTAATTTATTAAATACCTGTAACTCTACTGAAGTCGCCTGAGTTTACAAGAATAGACTTCTTCACTGCTTACAGTTACAGAAACTTGGAGTTCACAATACCTGTTTAAAAGTAAGTTTTAATATTTTGTATTTTAAAGAATTTACGCTTTATTTTCAGGTTTTAGGAATACTCCAATAATATTATAGAAACAATATACTCAGAACCGACGACCTAAATAGGAACTCTCGCTCAAATTACCACCACTGATGGAACACTGTCCATAATATTGGGAATCCACTTGAAATATTAGGAGCTCACTTATACTTCAATTCACTTCAGCTTGTAAGCTGTACACATTTCCTTTTACTAGATGAATTAATTTTCTTGGCCTCAAATGGTTGTATAAACCTTTGAAATTTGTTACCCATTGCACAAGGCCTATTTTAATTCACTGTTAAACGCTTTCAGATTACTTCAGCTTTAAATAATTAAATAAAACTTAAGAGCATGTAAAAACCAATTAACAAGTCCTTTTATCAAGTTGTACAACGTTACTTATCTCCTTGGAGATCCTTTAACAATTCCTACTTGCCTACTCGATACAAAATCTTATAATACTACACTCCTGGATCAATATCATTTTACATAAACATTTCATTTGGATCACTTGAGTACTAATTGTCCTTGGTTAAATTTTGTTTAACATTTTTAGTAATCTTATAAAATACTTTATTCTAACAAAACATGCTAAATGAATTCTATTTCAGGTATTATGGTACATGTCATTTTTAAGAACTGGAGAATCATTAAATAGTGAACATAAAAGTTCAATACAGTAAATAAACATTTTCTACCTCTTATAAACTACTTACTTCTACCTAAGCATGCTAAATGAATTCTATTTCGGGTATTATGGTACATATCATTTTTAAGAATAGTAGTATCCATTGAATAGTGAACATAAAAGTTAAATAAAATCAACAGAAGCTTATTCAATTGGAATTACTTTGCATTTTCTTGAATAAAAATTACTTAAACACCTAGTTGAAATCTCAAAAGCTTTATCACGCGGAAATAGCATTCAATATAAATTCAGCAAGTAATTAATTCTACGATATCCTTTATCATCAGTTTCAAATTAGAAATTTCATTAATATGAGTGGTAAATTTGTGCATCTTACCTCGAACATTACAATATATTGCTATGTTTATCCTCGGTTCTACTCTGCGTCTCTAAATCATATACCTCTTTTTATATATACCTCAGCTAGCTCAGTCTAATCAACACAGAGTGCCCTGTTTAACCCCCTTTATATCTAGCTCCTATCTGTTAAAATAATGTAAATGAAAGTAACCAAAATTTATATAATAATCGAGAATATGTACACTTAGTATTTTAATTAGTTTTACATTGATTTTGTATTCAAAAATTAACTCCTGAATTAAATATTGATATTTATCTGATTACACCAAAATCCTACTCCCTTAAAGCCAGCAAAAATACCACTGTAATTTACTTGAAGCACTTTTGAACGTTCAAATGACCTTCTTTCTGTTTGCATAAATTCTCAATTTTTAATAACCCTTACAAATACTTCGATGTAAGCAATAGCAAATGTTAAAAAAATTGAAATACAGTCTTATATTAATTAAGGATAATATATCTCTGACCTGCATTTTTTCTATTTGCTTCTTAGAACTGTATCTGCATGTGGATTGTCCGCACCCCTGGATTGTTTCCAATTTGATTCTCTGGTACAGCTTCTCCCTGTCAATCTGATTCTTAGCGTAGTTGCATCAACTCGTTGACCAGAATGATTAATTAAATTTACTTGAATTTTTCCCTTTCGGATTTATCTTAGATTTTGTTTAGTTTTATTTTAATTATTAGAATTACTTGAGTTTACTTTAAGATACTTAGGTTACTTGGAGTTACTTGAAGTTACTTAAATGACTTGAAGCAACTTGGAGTTACTTGGATGACTTGAAATTCTTTAGAGTGACTTGAGGTTACTTAGAGTTATTTGGAACCGTTTTTGAAATAAACGGTCATTTATATTGTATTTATTGGTACTTGAATTTTCACTTTAATATCACTAAATTATTTATTTTGACTAAGTTCACTTTGCGTAATATTCTACTTTTAATTGACGTGGTTGCTGCCTTGGTCACAGAAATCCTGCTTGTTTACTAAGTCCGCGTTATTTATAAAGACTCCACCTCCTATTTGTCCCATTGGTTTTACTTTGCGCTTATCATTGCAGGCCTTGGATTTTCTACAAATTTCCTGTCAAGACTCTTTGTAACTCATTCTATTTCACACGTAGGCGTTCATTCTATTTCGCTTATTCCTCAGAAAATCCAAGTTTATATTGTATTCTGTCACGTCCTCATATTTGTGTTTGCTGTTATTCAAAATATTATCAGGTTACCGAACGTCTGTTGTTTGTTATTTAAAAATACAAATATTGGGATTTTATGTGGGTTTATAAAGTTGCAGATCACGTAGCTTTTTTCCATTATGAAGTATTTGAATGCGTTTATGGGTTAATATTTTAAATGAGATTATATTGTAGCTAGTATGCCAGGTTGTTTACCTTCACCGATTGCGTGTTTATTTTAATAAAACTTGTTGTGTATAAAACGTCATTTCTGCGTATTTCTTTTTAATTTTAGACTTGCATATTTAATTTGAAACGTATTATACGATGTACACGTTGTTATTCTTGCTAAATAGGATCTGGTTATTGAAGAATGAGCTTCGTTGTATAAATTAAAATTAGTTATGATTTGTATACAGTGGGCTCGCTATTGACTTTATGCAAAATTGTCGATTTACTCCCATTTAATGATGGTATTGTTTGGTTTTTTAAACGTTAATAATATTTACGTGAATCTTACGACACCTATGACTTAATTTTTAGAATTAGGGTTTATCACGTCTATATATATATATATATATATATATATATATATATATATATATATACTCATATTTAGACCAGGGTAGAAAATTAAATAATCACATCAAATAATTTTAATCACCGTGTATAATGAATATTATTAGATAATACGCGTTATTAAAACCGTGAAGCATAAAAATTTATTAGTTTCATTAAACATAAGAGATTTAAATCATGTACAAGACGCTTTATATCAAAAGAAGCAGTATTGGAAAGCTCTGCGTGTAATGTAATTATTCCTAAACAAATGGAAATTACGTGCAAAATTTATCTTAATTAACTCTATTTCAAGTAACCGGTATTGAATCGTTAGTAACAGATAATATCTATAGAAACTTGTAAAAACCCAATGAAATACAAATCCTAGAAGTGTTAGTTAGAAGTAGGATGTTTGAACACACCTGCGTATTTTAAAAGGCAATTTCAGTTTAATTTGTTTAGATAAACATGTCGATTCTAAGGATATTGGAAACGGTCAGATGCTTTAGCACGAAATACAAAACAGGGTTTATTTAAAAGCTCTGAGAATTAATATTATTTTGAACACCTGCGTAGTTTAAATATCACGTACGGCGAAAATTGTGTAGATAACAAATGGTTTCAAAGAATCTTGGAGAAACCGGGGCTTAATATTCACGAGAATGTGCGATACGGGGTTATTTAACCCAGATAGTCCACATGGACTAAAATATAATCGATAATAAAGAATATCAATTTGCACCAATACGAACAGGTTAGAAAAGGAAAGAGAAAATGCGTCAAGCAAAGACACATATAGTAAAAGGCGTGATTTAAGCAACGTCACGAGGGTCACAATTGGTTGAAAATAGGATGCAAATATCAGAGGTAGAAACAACAATTTCTGTACAAAATTAATTAGTTTTTCTCGGACATGTTTGCGTGCCGTGTGAGAATTTCTGAGATTTAAATGGGGCGAGTAAAAAATTCGTAAAAACCGACGCGCGAGCGACGGACTGGGAACATAGAATGAAAAATTCTTAAGAATTGTCTGTTTTGGGGAACAGACCGACAGACAGGCTTTTTGCTATATATACCGGTGGTAATATGAATTTCGCTCTCTTAGACTTTTGACTATTCGATGCGTTAAAAGCTTTTACATCCGCGACTTGATTCAAGATGTTAAACAGTGCATTTTAGTTTGATAAAATAATTTAAAATTTTGCTCGTATATTTTAGTGATTCAAAATAGTTTGTTATTTACGTGCTAACATGAATGTACTTCAGTGCACTTAGATACAAGGTAATAAAATTTAGTATCACTGTACCAATTAGCAAAATTTACAACGACAAATGTATACACAAAAGTAGGCAGTTTTGGCGTATATTGGTGAAAGAAGTATGAATTTCTTTGTTATTTTCGGGGTGTTAATAATTAAATGGTTCAAATACGTGTCTGGATCCACAAAACCAGGGTCAGATATACACAGATGAGTTCCGGAAAAGCCCAGAAACAACTTTAAATAAATGGTGATGGAGAAAATTTTAAAAGCGTTGAGAATTAGAAGCCGTAAATATAATCCTGTTGGAATGGTGTGATTAACTAAAGGGACGATGTACATTGAAGCTACGAGGACAGTAACCTTCAGGTAAATTATACTATTTTGTTTGACATTTTGTGTGTGTTGAATAACTTTATAATTGATTTACTTTAAATGGACATTAGTGAAATTGTACTAACCATAAAATTTTAATTTTAAGATGAAATTTGCTTGTTTAAGTAGAAAGGGTATTTAGTATTGATGTTCTGAATTATGATGAAACTTTGAGTATGTCTTTGAGCTCAATTAGACGAACCTGGTTAATTAACGTAAAGGGTGGTAGATGCTCCTTTATACTCAGACTCCGGTCTGCTTATATTGTTATATTAATTAGTAGGCATCCAACAAGGACTTTAATTCTGGATGCACGTTAAAGTGATAATAAAATTAATCTTGAAATTCTTTTAAAACTGAATTTTATGCTGAAATTTAATTTGAAAATTTAATGTATTCTGAATATTGATGTAAATAGAGTTAACGTTGATGTTTGTGGTAGGAATGTGTTGTTTAATTTTATGAATGAGGAGGTTTATAAAATTAGATGAGCAGCCGAGGCGAAACAGGATCACAGCAGTTTATGACGCCCAATCGGTGGGACTAGAATTTTTTTGTTGAAAGGACCCAGTTCCCGCATTCAAAAGAGTATATCACAGCAATATATATATATATATAATATATATATATATATATATATATTGATATGATAACGCCATACGCCGATGTGATAAACGTCCAGCTGAACGCCACCGCTCTATGTTTTTCTCTAATCTTCTAATTTTATTATCATCTAATTTCATTATGCCACGGCTAGCCAGTTTATTTTACACAGAGTGCACAACGTTACGATGATCGATTTTTATTTACTCTTTTATGTTTACCTGTTTGAGTTGATATAACGAAGTCAATCAATATTCATATAATGAAAGGAAATAATATTTACACTTCACAATTTTTGTAATCCTTTAAATACACCCTTCAATCAATTAATATTATATGGATCATTTATCCCAAAATTTATATCCTTTTAATTTAATTTTAAAGTCACCAAAAACGACACCTTTTGCAAAAAAGTCTAGAACGTTCAAGACCCTTTTGAGATTATTACGTAAGTTTCAACGTATTCAATGTTTTTGTTGACGCCTTACAAGCTTTAGAGAAAATTAATATATTCAGTGTTAAAATTTAAATTTGAAAAGATTCTTTAAAACTAGGTAGCCCTGACCTGTGATTTCCTGATGAGTTTTTTCGTGTTGTGGATCAACACTCCCTTATTATCTTCAATCGAAAATCAATGCTCTGCTTTGTACTCCTTAACGTACGTTGAACCAATAGTTTTGCTGCTCCCTATTTCCAAGATTCACCTCGTGATTTATTCTATATTTTTCTGGATACGCCTTGGACCTCTTCACTTAAATATCACTTGGAATTCGTAGGTTTCTTAGTATTATGAATTTAGAATTATTCCACTTATCGTCGAGAATTAGATTAGAATACCAGACCATGGTTTAGAGGTGGACTAGAAGCGGATTAGAATACCAGACTTCGGATCATGAATTAGAAGTGTATTAAAAGTGGATTAGAATACCTATATCATTATAACATTTAATTTAAATTAATTACCCAATTTCTACTCACGTTTTCTGCAAAAACGGCAAAAGCTTTTTTTGTATATTTTTAACGCAATTTTTACACAACACTATTTTTTACTATAATATAAAATTTATTTATCTGACGCGTAAATATTTGATTAAGAGTATTGTAGATTTGACATGCTTCAAATTGAGACTGGCTGTTTCTTATCACCTCTGGGCGTTATATAGCTTTTGCTCTCTACATTTGGATTGGTTTTCCAAGCAGCCTTGCAACCAACCATATTTGTTCTGGACATTCCTGGACATTCAAGCTGATTTCTGATGAAACTATTTTAGAGTTCCGTATCATGCTGTTATTTACTATTGTTTTACGATCTTTGATCGCCTTGTTATTGTTATCATTGCTGGACTTTTAGCTTATGTCTGTTGTTTTGTGTAGATAAAGCTTTTGGAGAATTGTACAAAATAAATTACGTAACACGAGTGCTGTTTTCGTTTATGTATTTATTTAAACTCATTTTTGAAAGTGCGTTTTCTTATTAAAGCGCTTATTGTTCCTTCTTTATTACAAGCGTAATTGCATGAGGATTTACTAGGTTTTATCTTATCTTCTGCGTATCTGTTTTATAAACTTGTTGAACACTTCTCTACGTAGTTCAATTACATGTATGAAAATTTCTCTGCTGAATTCGCGTTCTATGATTGAAATGCTTACTGGCATTGATTAAAGTTAATTACGGTCCATATACAGGGCGTTAAATGCTTGCTATTTATATAAAGTGCAAATTATTTATTTTCCTGCTAAATAAATGCAGTTTTCTAACTCCCATTGCTATTTACAGTTACTACGCGACTCTTACTACTCAATACACCCCTAAACAACCCCTTATCACAGCAATATATATATACATATATATATATATATATATATATATATATATATAATGTACATGGCTTTTCTTGTAAACAACCAGTCGTATTACAACTATGGTGTAAAGAACATGTCTGCCTTGATTAACATGTTGAAACGCGACCTTCGGATAGCGTTTTTAAAATAGTTCTTTAGAAGTCCTTGGCAACGATGTTATAAGTTCAACGATATGGTTTGTAAAATCTATCAGTTTAATATATAATTATTTGATCTTAATTATTATAGCACAACTACCCTTATACCATCTTTGCTGATATTTAGTCTACAATAATCTTTGTTGTTATTTAAATTATAAACGACTCTTAACTCTATACTAATTTAAAAATTATGCTGAAGTGACTACTGTAAACTGAGAGATACTACGATATGACGGATCCAACAATCTCAATTAAAAAATCGGGTATTGATAGTTTGACGTAAATTCCAGTTCGACTGTTACCAACATTACAACTGTTCGTGTAGATGCGTTGCTTTTGTAATACTTTATTCCTAAGAGAACGCTGATAAACAAGATACATTGTATAGTCTAGTAACATATTTTGGTTGTTATTTAGAATGAATGCCGTAGTTTTCGGTACGTGAACTTCACTAATTATTTATATGAAGTATTTTTGTTCGTAAATTATATATTAAAACTTCCATAATAATTAGAATTTGTTTAGCTACAAAAACATACATGTACGCTTTATTATTCGGAATTAAGTCAATGATTATTTTCTATAAGAAATGTAAACAACGATCAGTTTCTACCTGTTTAAACAGTCAAAGTAATATAATTTATTTGAAGTCTATTTCAAGATCTTACATGTTTATTTGAAAATTTTATGCTGTTTTGACACTTTCAAATCAAATGTTGACGATTTCCTTAATGAATTAAATTCAAAAGTTAAAAACATTAAATTCACATACGAACTAGAGAATAATAGGCAATTGCCGTTTTTAGATACACTAGTAATTAGAAACGATAATAAACTAGAATTTGATATTTATAGGAAACAAACTGTAAATCGTTTTATTTTATCCTCCTCCAACCACAGTTTATAATATAAACTGACAGCTTTCAATTTTCTTGGTGTACGTAATTTTCCTTTAAATAGCGACAGGTTTAATAACGAGCTTGCACTTATTAAACAAATAGCAATTCACAATGGTTTCTCTGCGGTTATTGTAGATAATGTTCTATGAAAATGTAAGAATAGAATTAACATCCGTAAATCAACGGCTTTGCAACCTTTCACCAATAATGAATTAGTCAAATTTATCAAACCTTTTCACAGCGCCACTACGGGTTTTAATAACATATTTAAACAATTCAATTTCAAAATTGCTTATAATAATACTAATAAAATTAGAGATCTGTTAGGTAACCCGAAAGACAAAGTGGACAAGTTGCAAAAGTCGGGGATTTGTGAGATTAGCTGTTCGGGGCCGCATGTTCTCAAAAATATATTGGTCAGACTAAGAGAAATGCTACAACTAGATTTAAAGAGCACATTGCTTATTTTAAATATAGTAAATATGGAAGATCTCAAGTCGTCTAACATATGTTTGAAACCAGCCACCCGTTTAAACTATAGGATGCCAGACTGTTGAAGGCGGTGCCAACGTATTCCTTCCTAAATGCATATGGATCAACCAAAATAGTTAAACTCAAGGACCCCCCTTAAATACTGACAAGGGCTAATAGCGTCATCTGGATTGCTTTCGCTATTGGCTTAATAACCAATGGGAACGCAGGATTCACTTTGACTCCGTCAAAACAGTTTTAATTTTAGTACAAATTAAGTGGTTTTGTTTATTAAGGCAACAATTCACTTTGTTTTGTAGAGATCACCAGCCTACTTGGCGAGGAGAATATCCTCAGGTGTTCAAAACAAATTTTAGTAAATTGTTTGTTGAGAAGAATCACTTCAGCCTACATGATGAGGAGAATATTCTCAGTAGGATTTCTTGAACAACTTTTAGTTTAATGATTTTTAATTTTTTTGTTCACTACTGATGATGACCACATAGTGGTCGAAATTCGTATTTGGTTTTTTAAAAATATTGTTTGTGGTAAAGGGGTATTAATTATTTTAATTTGTATCTTTCCACAGTATTCTAATTTATTATTATTGCCGATTTTACCACCACAAACATATTTTAAGTAAAATTCAATAAGCAAACCAATGAATACGGTTGAATTTAATTTAATAATTATTATTGAATAAGGTGAGTATTAATATAACACGAGCGTCTCACGGCAGAAATGCCGTGGTTGCAATGACAGGTTAGATTACTATTAGAAATAGATATTATTATTAAAAAACACAAATTAGATATTATTATTAAAATACACAAATCACGTAACACGCATATCAGAACAGTCTGCAATAGTTTTAGCAACAATTGTTCTGATATGCGTGTTAAGTGATTTGTGTTTTTTAATAATAATATCTACTTTGAACAGTAACCTAACCTATCATTGGAACCATGTCATTACTGCCGCGAGACGCTCGTATTTTTATAGAACTCTTTCTGTAGAATCCAGTGGCGTAACTTGTTTCTTTCCTGCGCTATCAGTCTTATATATGATGCAAACATATGTTTTTTAAATAGGACACCCTATATATTTTAACTAATTAAATTAAGCATTTATTGGGCTTTTCAAAAATATATAATAGGCTATATTTATTTTGAAAAATAACTGAATAAACTACACTTTTCTCAAAATTAATATGTTATTTAATAGTTGGTCATGGCAACAGTAAATTTTTAGCCACGGCGTTAATGAAACAAATGAAAATAATTTGTCAGTGGTTATGTCAGATTGCTTGTCAAAATAATATTTAAGATTGACGTAGGGTTATAGATGTTCTATGAGATTGACTTAAAACTTTTAAACTTTGTTTTCTTTTAAAAAATGGCTAGAATGGGAGTATATAAGATCTTAAGTATGATATTATGTTAAGTTATGTTATGTTGCTACATACAATCCACTGAAAATGCGCATCAGGTTACAGAACTATATTTTAACAGGTAAACTTTTTCTTCATTTAATACCTAAGTATTTTTTATCATTGTGCGTCTTTATACTTATTATAGATATCCGGAAAGAAGACAACCTTTCTTAGATAGGTTTTCTATCCTTAACTAATTAATCATGGATCATTTACGCGATCAAGACCAAAATACTACAATAAGGAAAATCAAGAAATTGATGCAATGTTTTAGCCGCCGTAGAGGCAACTAGGGGCATTGAGGTAGAAGTCTGAGTAATCAAGAGTAGTGTACAGAAAATATTAAAGAAAATTTAAATTCAGACCCTACAAAACACTAATTGTTCAGCACTTACACCCTTGAGATGATTAGGTTTTCAGTCGTGGAACTGGTTAGACGCGAAAGGTAAATGACTCCAATTCAGACACATTCAAGAATTTGCCAGGAACTTTCAACAATAAAACGAGCTTTTTTTACCTAATGTTTGAAATATTTTGTTATTGTCAGTGAGTAGTAAATGTTAAAGCATAGATAGGGACCAATTTGCAAAAAAATGTTTGGAAATATTATTGTAATTAATATTTTTTATAACTAATCTTAATATCACCGATTTCAGACAGTTAACATACAATCTGCTCCAAACTCAGACCTATTAATGAACCTAACTCAGACAGGTCCCCCTAAATCAGACATTTTGATAACATTATTCCGACAAATATATTAAAGTACATGGGGTAGATTTACACTCATGTCAGATATACTGAATTATTTAACTTGTTTTATTTGAGGTTGTACATATAATAAAAGGTAGGATGCTTAAAATTCTCAATGTTGGGCCTTCAAGTATATGGTAACCAGAGGACGTTTCTGGTAAATACCTTTTACGGATGGTGGAAGTCGTCAGAGATCAACGGCATTTAAAATGTTGTTGAAAGTTTTTGTATAAACCTGTAGATAATTTAAAAAAAAGCCAAACAGATTACTAAGTGTTAAGAACTCAGAATCCAAGTTATTTTTATTTCTAAATGTATGTTACCATCCAAATTTATTGTTTTAGACATTATCTTTGTATTAAGGCTGTTCTTGTTTTAATTATTAATTGTGGTGAAAATAGTGTAGTAAAATGTTGGTCCATATGATGGAAATCTATAATTGATGTAAAATTGAAATGATGTGACAAGTATTAATTGTAATATAAAAAAAATTAGTTGGTATTGAGCTATTAGATGGTATAAAGAATGTAGGAATTGAGTTAGCTAGTTTTATTGTTGTAGTTGCTATGGAAATGGTGTTGAAAGGTTTTTGATTAAAGCAGAGGAAAAGAAATTTTTTTTTTCCTAAAAAAGATGTTTTAAAAATAAAAGTTCCTTTTACAAAAGTTGGTGTTTTATTTAAAAGAATAAAACTAAAAGTGATTGGTCTTGTCTACAACAAGTAGCTAAATATAATAAGAGAAAAGAGCCGGAAGCATTAACCAATAAGTAGAAGAGAAATCTAAAATTAAAAGGTAGAGTTAGTCACAGATTATTCTCTTCTTATCACCATCTTTGTTTTGTACATTCAGTTATATGCATGGTGGATTCCAGACATTTTGTTCAAATATTATTACTAATAGGGTGTCTATCAAGAATATTTTACCTACAATAGATTTTAGAAGAGTGTGTTATAGGTGTATAAAGTTTAAAGTTTTGTCTACAGAATTGTACAACCTTTCTTTTGGGTGTTTTGTTTACACAATCAAATGTACTTAATTATTGTTCTCAAATGTGTCGATTAAGGATGTAATAGTATCCACAATATCAGAAATACGGTTTCTTTTCACTGGTAAGGTTTTTGTGATTCAATTGATAAAAAATGTTTAATTAAAATGCTTTTTTAAATGCACTGAATTAAGCCTCATTTTCTTGATTGCTTGTTTGTTAACATCGACAAGCCGATTTTATAGACTGCTTGGAGCAAAAAAATTATCATTTTCAAGAAAATATTATTTATTGGGGGATATATTGTTAGAAACTTAATTAAAAACACCTCTTGTAGCAACTGTATTGCTATTTTACTGTAGGGGAGAGTAGTCAAATATCGACTACAGTCAGGTATCGACTGCATCCCCTCCAATCGAATCTATAAGTAATTTAACATCTACTATTACTCTTTTGTAATTTTCTACATAGTGCCCTATCTTTCTTCGCATAACTATCCCTACACTCGAAATTCCGTCCTCTGCTCCTGTATGAATTACCCTGAAATCTCCACTCTAAAAATCCCCCACCTCTGGCCACCGAACTTTGCTGATCCCTACTATGTCTTGTGCTAACCTATCCATTTCAATTTTTAAGTTCTCTAGCTTACCTACTTGCCTCATACTTCTGACACTCCACGCTCCGACTTGCAGAATGTTCTAGACCCTTTTTGTAAATTTTCTGATCACATCTGCCGAAGTAGTCCCCTCCCGGAGATCCAAAAGAGGGACTATTTTACATTAGGAAATTTTTGCCCCAGATGATGCCATCATCTTTAATAAAAATTTAGTACGCTGTGTACTTGGGAGGAAATGTTATGTTTTCCCATTGCCTTCCACATCGCAGTAGTGTGTTTTAAAATGTCATACCGACCCCTATGGTCTCTGCCAATCTAAGTACCGAAAGAGTCGCTGGCCTCTTTCAGATACCTATCTTAGTCTGGTTCCTCACTAAAGACCCCACTAATTTGGTTAAACCTATAGTTTGGCTTTTTAGATCATTAGAACGCTGAAGCTGTTCTACCCCTTCTATTAATCTAGAACTTCTTCAAGGTGCAGGTCTGTTCAGAATGAAAGGAAGGTTTGTGAAATACTAATTATAAAGACAGATTTTTAAGATAGTTATATAATATTTTTTTAGACTTAAGATGTGCTGACAATATTGGACCGTATTTCTAGATTTTATTCTCGTATGTAAGTAATTTTTTTTTCAAATAATGTGTGTTAAAGCAAGATGTATGTGGATGTAACAATTATTATTTGAAGGGTTGTTTGTTAATAAATATTTGATGTTATAAACTTGATGGTAAATTATCGTTGTTTCATTTAAACTGAGCTAGCAAAGTAATTCGGGCATCTTCAGGCTATCATTCAAAGCACTTTTATTGATACCCAACATAAGGGCTTATTTCATTTCTATTTTATTTTACACACTACAGCCATAGCACTTTTATTGGCGTCCAACATCTCAGCACATCATTTGCTACTATCCACAGCAATGTGCGGGAGTGCGTGCGTGGGCGCGTGTGTACGTGCATGCGTGAGTGCACGCGCGCGCGTGTGTGTTATAGGTGTTACAATTGGAGCATATTGAAATTTTCTATCTAATTTTACAAAAGCTCAGTATAGCAAAATCTAGAGTTACATAGTATTGTTTTTCGGCCAACGTGCTACATTGCATCCATATTTGTAGTCTTGTCGCATTTTTTTCTTCATGTACTTTTTAAATTTTGTTGATGGGTTATGGATTATAAATAAACATTAAACAGTACTTTTTATATTAAACATATATTATTTACATCTCTACATCTAATAAGTTTCCAAAATTAATTTTTTTATCAGCTATTTCAAAAATACTTGTCAATAATGGTTTTTATGCTACATATACTTTTTAGAGTTTTACATTTATGTTCTGTATCATAATTCATGTAAACGTAAATTTAATTTATCGGACTGTTCAAGATCAATATCTTCATCTCCAAGTGCAGCAGTTTGATTTGAATATTGTTGAGTGTATGATATTGTCCTTTCTCTAGATGCTCTAACGTGTTCTTGTCTTTCTTTGAATGACAAATATTTAAGTTTGATCTCTCGATGTACTTCACTGTTCAATAGACAATACACCAATGCCACAAATAAACCCTAAAAATTAATTAATAAAAGATTAATTTGTAAAAGCAACGTACAGCTATGTTATAGTAAATATTGTCTACTATGCATACTAAAAAATAGATTTGATCCTGAGCTTCTTGTTAAAATATACGTTTAATTCCCAAAGAAAATAATATTCCATATGTACATATGTGGATGTGCACACACGTCAGTGTGTGTGTGTGTGACTGTGCTCGTTTGAGTTAGTATGTATGTTGCATTTGCATGTGCAAAAGTGCGCTACATAACTTCTGTCACGCACCTTTTTGTTACAAATTGAAGTTTATTGTTACAGTTAACTTTAGACTTGTTAAATCTCAATTATATTAATGCTAAACTGTAGCAAAAATTTTATTTAGCACATCGTTTGTAATTGTATCAACGTTTGCTTTTTACGGTTATTTTATTAAAAACAAACTCAATATATTTTTTAAATGATTATTAATTCCTAAACATAAATTAAAAAGTTTAGGTATGCTTTATACAAAATAGTCGTAAACTATAGTTGGGATCACCGAAAAAGGCAGTCACATGATTAATTCTAGATTTTAGAATCGACGTAAGTATTTGACGATACTCCAATGTTGTATTGAGTAAAATAAAGACAAGGAGTCGATGATGCATGTTTTTATAACACACATATGTGACGAGAGCTTTCACTGTATCCGTTCGAAAGTGAAAAACAGTACATTGTATGTCCGAACTTGATTTAAATCATTAGATTAATTATAGACTAGTTTTGTACTCTAAAGACATAACCACGCGTAACCTAGTTTTTTGTTTGCACCTATCGACAACATTTAACTTATTGTTGACTTTCAGCAGCCTTTGTGCATTGTTATTAGTTCAATCTTGACATAGTTTAAATGGTGAAAATGTTACATTTCAAAGATACTTGCAATTGATTCGCTGATAGCTTTTAGAACAAATGATAATTTGCATATTTTAAATAAAAGTATTATGCAGCAACCAGCTAGACGCAGGTAAAAAGGCAACCACGAAAGTACAAAAGCATTCATTGATTGAAAAATCCATGTGTAAAAAGTTCATTCTGTTGAAAAACATCAGTTATAAACAAGTTTTATTGTGTTTATGCAGCTGAAAAGACCGTAAGCAGGTTCTGATGCAGAAAGATTGATCCTCATTAAAATACCATTTGATATATGTTATTTAATCCAAAACAAAAAATACTGCATTTATTCGCATACTTTTAAGCAAATTACGTTTTCCAGAGTGTTTTTAAAGTCATAAATTATTTGTAAATAAGCAAAGGACAGTTATTACTTTCTATGAATGAATATACGTTAATTCGCGGTACGTGATAAAGCCGGTAAACTATAAACCAGATAAAATAACAAGTTGTAATGGCTATAAATTATTACAGAAGCTCATAAATAAAACAATAACCAACTATTAGTTCCAACATTAGTAAAATATAGTGAAGTTTGAGGATTGCAATAAATTTTAAACTGACAGGCTATTAAAAATAAAACACATGAAATTGCGGTTAATTGCTACATTATGGGATTACTCACACCTAAAATGTAATCAGAACGTTCGAGACCCACGCTTATTTAGAATTATATTATATAAAGCAGGAATTTAATGAGGAACTGTTATTGAACTTAAGTCATTCGACATTCGATCATTGACGGAAAGTTACTGAATAGCATTTTATGGAGCGCAACGAGGACATAATTATATTGCTTCTACATAAAAACGGTAATTGAACTTGGTGCAAGGTCATCTGCTATTAATATAAAATTACTTTCGAAAACTGATGAAGTATACCTTGATGTATAAAGATAAATTAAAGTGGAAATGTAAAAATTGGAACCAGAAATTTTTCGATGCAGTTAGTTCTAAACGGAAAAGATCTTTAGATAGCAATTATAATCAAAAACATGTGGTATTGGAGATATGAAGATCAGTAAAAATTTGATGCAAGTGTAATTTTGTTTTAAACCCTGAGAGAGACAATTTGTGTATTCTTAAGTACATTAAGCTAGTATAAGATTTTTGTATTACTTGCAAATGGATAATTTGGGTAGTTTTGAGGTCAACTCTCGAGGTGGTTTGACACTGATTATTTGCATAAAAGTGTATTTTATAGTCACTGTAGGCTAGAAATTTTCTTTCGATTTTAGATTTCTCCACATTAACCAATTCTATTAAAATTTCCCCAACACTGTCAGAGACTTCAGTGTAAGAATCACTTGCTATAAATGTTATTGTTTTTGTTTTTTATACTTTTTCATATTGTCATGGTCTAGTTTTAATTAAAAACAATTACTATTATCTTGAGAAATTTCAGTTTTAATGAAGATTCAAATATTAATGATCAAATATATGCCTTTGGTGATGCATTCTTGTTAGTTAGAATGTATGCCAAAAGATAACGTTTTTATTAACTCGTTTTTGTTTAATTCAACTTTCTCGATGAACTGAAAGTGAAGTGTGCCATTTGTCACAATATCGTGCACTAAAGATTCCACAATGAAGCATGTTAAAATTCGACAGTCGTAATTGTTGCCCTGTTGTGGGCTGTTTACAAGAAACATCTGTGTTACAGTGTCCGTATTCTCAGTCAAGTAATTTGCTAGCTTATTTGCAATTATTTCTGCATCAGAGTAGTCTTTCTTTTTCATGGCACAATTATAAAAAATTGCAATATTACAGGAGACTCAAATGAAAGCTTCTCATATAATCAAGTTCCTTAGCATCATTTACTGGTATAAATAAATGTTTTTTGTTTGGAGCTCAATGGGATCAAGAAAATGATTAAAATGAGCAATACATTTTATTACGTGACTTGTTAGGTGATTTAATATGAAGCATGCATCTATGAGGATTTAGTAATTCAAAATATTTCTGCAATGCTAAATCTGTGATCTAGTTTTACCCAGAAGTTCATTTATTGTTATAATTGTATTGTAATTAGTATCTGTTTGAGTTGGGTTTGATATAAATTGTTTTTGTGAATTTTTCACATTAATATACAAAGTGGCGTTAGTTTTATTTGATTAAATTTAGGAGGTGATAGAAATTGATTAACTATACAAAAAACCTATAAAGCATTTTTCTCTTGGAGCGCTTTTTAAATGCCCAACCTAGATCAACTTAAGTAAAAGTTTTAGGACTGCTGTTTTGTCATGTTTTTAAAAAATAACTTACGTACTGCAAGTGCTACCCTGAATCACAACGCACACGAAATTATTTCACAATAAGTGTTTGAAATTTCCACCGTATCTGCAAGTTTGTGGTTGATATAACTCTCGGGTTTTCGTATTTAAAAAAAACTCATTAAGCTACTAACGCGATAAAAAAACTCCAATTACAATTAAATCCCAACACTGACTTTAAGCGTATTACCTAAGCACATAGTGGAACACAAAATCAAACTGGTGAAACACACAACATCTAACCCTGGTTGCGAGCCATGTAATGAAAAAGTACATTCAACTTAAAGTAGGATATGGTATTCTGCATAAACGCTGAATTGTAAACAAACGCAACACTACATCAAAAACCTAATACAGTGGACCACATTACCATTATGGAATATTATTTTTTGTCGTGATTATTATTTATACATGCGAATTTTAGAAAAAATTTTAAACTTTTTTCAGTAGCAGCTAAAGTACATTGAGCTATTTTGTTTGGCAGCAAAAATGCACTCTATTTCACTAATTTAAGTTTGCTGAAGGTTACAACTTAATTGGTCGACGTTAAAGCATGATGTAATATATATTTTATGTGACCTAGTTAACATTACAGTGGTTTTAAAACAAATTTTAATACTTCTTTTGTGTGTTCATTTGTAACTAAACTATTTGTTTTAGATTACAGCTTTATTAACAATTTTTGTTTGTGTTATTGGTCTCTACGCCCCCTTTAAATTAATGACATAAAACTAATGCCGCTCTCTATGTGCTATTATTTGTCTGACAAAATTGAGATATTTATACCAGAGGAGATTCTATCGGTGGAGAAGATTTAGATGTGTTTACATTTTTCTTTCCGGTGAATTGGAAATCATTAATTTTTAATGAAAGACTTTTTCTTGTATATAACTTTCCACTTCCTTTTTTGATCTAAATACTTTTTTGCATTGCATTTTATCATACACTAAATGCATATCGGCATATTCTTCGTTACTAAATCAAACCATTATAACAATCTTAAGCTTTTGATATTTGGAAATTAAAATTAATGTAACACTTGTTACAGTTATCCGTGTGGACAAGAGAAAATAAATTACAGTAAGCAAAGTAACAGCAGCCTGCACCGAATACCGTAACAAAATAAACGGAAAATTGAAAGAATGCATGACGTGTTAGCTAAAAGCGTCGAAGAGTGGGGGTGGGTCACACAGAAAGAAACATTGGAAACCTTAAGAAATAGATTTTATTTACAAACCTCTATTTAACCATAATAGAAAATATTTACAAAACCTTTAATTAGAAAAACATGTTACACAAGAAAAAGAAAACTAATCCACAACGAAAACAATATTTATACATAGTATCTCGAAGAATTTACAATACACAAACCTACGCAAATAATAATTAATGCTTTTAGGCTTACCTCACGCTAATATTTATATAAACTGAAATTTAAAATATATATGTACAAACTTGTTTGCAGTCAACTCATTCTATGCAATCTAAAGATTTGATCTCAAGATTTGTCATTGAAAAAAACTTCCCTATAACTATACTTACATAATTCGATTTTTAAACATTTGTCATCATGAGTCAGGAAAGCAAAAATACACACATACTGTCCGCAAGTAATAAAGAAAAAAATTTGCTGATTAAAATGCATTCCGGTGCAGCTCTAAAAGAAATTATATAAAATAACATTGCATTGAATTATTAGTGTGTTCTAAATTTTCCATAGAGATAAAATTTTATGATTAGAAGCTCAGTAGGTGAACTTCCTTACATAATAAAACAAAATACGAACCAAAAGTATTATCGTCAAATTTCTTTAAAATAGCTAGAATGATGGGAGCCTTGTGGATAAATTTTTATACCAAACTTTCAACTTGCAGGTGGATATCGCTTGGCCGCTGGTGATAACATTGAAATGCATTTCCATAGCGTTTCTACTGCTGAATGCTACTTTTTACACTTCTGCCCAAAATAAGAATGCAGTCCTTCAAGAATGGTAGTAATTGTTTGGTAGTAGAATGTTCTAACATAATGGCCTAAAAGAGAAAAAGAAATTGTGGAAGTCCAATGCGAATTTCCTCCAATTCTTCAATAATCTCTATTGGTCCAATATGTCCCACCAAAATAGTAAAAAAACATTTTATGGTAAGTAATAATCATTACTAGTCAACTTTACTAACAACAGAAATTCATAAAGGTAATGACTTGACTTCGTATTTCCCTCCCATTACAAAAACCATTTTATATATACCAGTGAATTTCAGCAAGAATATTTAGTAATTCGGATCATGAAAACTTGTAAGATGGATCTAAAATCAAAGTTTGACCACGAATAATGAATTTCACATTCCAAAGCCCAAGCCAACAAACGAAAAACCCTGTTGTCAACATATTACCATCTTTTCTGAAGCAAGTGTTTTGAAAAGAATACATACCAGCTTTAAATATTGTTTCGAAAGAGTAATTTTCTACATTTAAAATTATAATTCCATGTACTAATAAAACCTATTGAAGGAATGCATATACCGGATTTAACAAAATAAGTGTAAAACATTTCAGGGGTGATTTCTCATCCTAAAAGAGATAGGGTCTTTCATATAAAAAAACTTCATTGGAGCATTCATTGTTAAGATACAGCCCCTTAAAGGGGATACATAAAATTTGGTTTTCATTTTTTTACCAACACTAAAAAAATTACAAAATTGAAATTAAGGTGACATTTTTTACTATCAAAAATACACTTACTCAGTAATTTATTTGGTTTACCCCATAGTTGTAAGGGATGGAAAACGCAACCCCTAAAATTTATTTCCAATGTAACTTTTTGTCTTATTATTTGTTTGCCATTTAAAAATTTATTTCCAATAGCTTATTTCATTTTAAACAAAAAAAATGTCTTGAATTTTTTGCCCAAAATTAACCAGTTTGCAGAAAAAAAAAATTTGTATGTACCCCCTTTAACGGGCTGTATCTTTACAAGGGATGCTCCAATGAAGTTTCTTTATATGAATGACCCTATCTCTTTTATGATGAGGAATCACCCCCTGGAATGTTTTACACTTATTTTGTTACACCCGGTATAAATAAAGAAACCAGCAAATTCAAAATGAATTAATTGCCTTCACTAATCACACATAGAAAATCTATTTTGTATAAACTTGTGGTACTACTTTTAATGAACACGTTTAAATAATAAATAACTCTTTAATTAAAACTAGTTTACCACTAACAATATTGAAATATCAATCATTTGACATTAATACAATTCTTTACTCGTATTTTTTTTTACTTTAGAAAAGTCATACCATTAGTTGGAAACAGTTTATAACATAAGAACAGTTTGACTTTCATGCAATTGTTATTATGTGTTTTTTCCCATAACCATCTTTCATAATTTAGAAATGAATTTGTTAATCAATTGAAACATGCATTGATACATGAAATGTTGAAATTTATTTTTTTTAAATGGTGAGTCATAGCGACTTTAGGTAAGAGAATAATTTTTTTCTAATAAAAACAAAATTTGAAATGCTATGTCAAAATTGCAAAATTTGAAAGATAGAAATGTTATGAATAAAAATGTCCAGTACCTCTCCCAAACGAGTCGCTTATGACTACAGTTACAAAATCGCTTCCACACCATACGATTGGGCATATTCCACAAAATAAACGTACTTAAAAGGAAACCATTTTGAAGATATTTGAATTAAACTGATCTTACAATGCCATTTTTAAAGAACTCTAACTCCCTTAGCAAACATATTTTGGATAATAAGACTTACAGATCGATATGAAATGAGCTCTCAAATTTGCAGTTTCCTTTTGTGAAGAGCGTTTCTGGTATCCTATATTTATTTGCTTAGAAATGCATTCAGGTAAACGGCTACTTGTGGATTTTTAAAAAAGTAACAACGCATAGGCTTAGTGCACATTTAACAACTATTTTTTGGGTTGCATTATTTGGATGTATGATGTGGACGCAAACGTTTATAAATAAACAAATGTTTAGCATAACGTTTCAGTCGAAGTTTTATTAACACTCATGATATGTAGTTTTGACATTATATAAAACTATATCCTTATCGTTGAATATATTATAAACTAGCAATTGTGGTGTATCATTTTGGAGTATCTTGCATGTGTTCAAAAATGATTAGTGTATTAATATGACAATCTTTGAAATGCCCTACTCATATCATCCCTGCAACAAATGAAAGAATTTTATGTAAATGCAACAGTAGCAAAGTTTAATAAATGCATACAAGTTTAAGAATTAGTTATTGATTCAATTCTATAAATCATATGTGAGAAA
Organism: Platerodrilus igneus; assembly: GCA_036346225.1. Lineage (NCBI taxonomy): Eukaryota > Metazoa > Arthropoda > Insecta > Coleoptera > Lycidae > Platerodrilus > Platerodrilus igneus. Next base: position 1,296,526 of record JARFIW010001116.1, read on the forward strand.
TTCTTGGTTGATAGAAAGTCAAAATAATTTAAGTTGAAATACTTACTTGAAAAGCTGTGAATGTCTGATCACTGAAAATCCAAACTAGTTCAAACATTTCATCTACTCCCGAACAGAAGGAAATAATTGAGGAAATTACATATGGAACTCCAAATAATGGAACAAGGATTAATGTAGAACGTAGCAGTCGTCTGTTAAATAATTATGATTAATTAAATCAATAGATAGTAATACAATATATGTTCAAAATATGATTTTGTGAGAAAAATTTATATATAATTTTACAATGATGTACCCAAAATTAACATATTGGTATTAACACTTGGGTTTTCACAGTTCCAATATTTCACAACAATGCAAGTTGGCAGCATCAAGTATAAGTTCAACAAGTTTGTGACAACAATAATTAACAGCACTACAAAAAGTTTAGCAAATGTAGAAACCACAATATTGATACTATGTGTAATAACAAAGGTACACACTGGACAACATACAAAAAAACAATGATTTACAGTTAAAATACTAATAATAATGATTTATTAGCCATCAATTAAACACAACTTTGCATGCTCTAAATATATGACAAAGCTAAATAAATCATAAGATAGAAACCACTTAAGCAGAAGTTTAATTGAAGTAACTATAGAACAGCAAGTAATATACAATACAATAATTATTCTCATCTTTAGAACATCTTAAGCATGTGATGCAGTATGCTAATGTTCACAAATTTATTATGGTTGATAGTTGATTCTTATTTGTTGATATTACACATTTCTTCACCTTTACCCTTAACCTTGTAGTATCCAATATTTGAAACTTCTTGGGAAGTTGGTTAAAAATCTTAGGTGCAATATAAACAAAATTTTTTTGTATCTGTCTTATATTAGGAAGTTTGTTTCTTTAAATAAAAGATTCGAGGAATATATTCTAGGCTTTTCATAATTGTTTTACTAGCAGCACCCCAGACTATAATTCTATAATTTAATAAGGATTCTATCAAACCATGGTACATGACCTTTATAGCATTTACATTCAGAAAATCTTTGATATTACTTTAAAAACTGGAATATAAGGTCTTATTTTTTTACATACGTTATTGGTTTGGTCATCCCATCTCAATCCACCCATACACCAAGATATTTAATAACCATTCATTACAATTTTCAGTGTGTGTGTGAGAGTGTGTGTGTGTGTGTGTGTATTGAAGTGATAAGGGGTCACGAGAGGTCATTGAAACCCTAATTTTACAAATAAACCCCATTAAAATATAATGGAATCAGGAAAAATAGAAATTTCTGTAAATTTATGGTTATGCCCCGTATAATACAAATGTACTTTTATTGTTTGATGTACAACCGAAAAATGCAATTGCACGTATATAAATAATCACCCTGTATGAAATAAGCGTATTGTAGATAAATAGCAAATAACATAAGTTGTATATGTTAAAATAATTAATTGTAAGACGCCGTAAAATGCATTCAATGTGAACGCAAATCGATCATTTTGAGATAAATACAAAGCCATTTATTTTCACTTATTAATTATCAATACAAGTTTGAAAAAATGCCTTTCATGTGCTGTAAATAGCATAGAATAGTACTAGCTTTACACATTTAGCATAAAAACTACAATCAACGTGTATTTAAAAACTTCAATTTAATATTAATTTTGTGTACTGAATCACGTTTTGCCATAAAAGCAAATATTTCTACAAAATAGAACCCCTTTTCCATTAAAAAGTAATTAAAGTTTAAATTATTACCCTGTGGATTACAGAAATTGATTTTAAATAAAGAATTTTTTATAATACAGTATTGCCCGAAATAAACAGTACTGAAACTAATTTGGCGGTGTTTTTATGCGTGCGCTGTCACACTCAAGTTAGCTAGTATAGACCTGTCAAGTAAACCTCAAACAAGTAATTAGTAGGGCCTAATTGTTAAAAATGGTGTTAAGTACAGAGGAGAAAGTGTTTCTGGTAGAGCATTATTTTCGTTCATACGGAATCGGCCGACATAATGGTGCAAGTTTGCTATGCGTGTCTGATCAATTCACACAAAGGTTTAATAAACGTTCTCCAAGTAATGCTGTAATTTTGAAGGTTATTGAAAAGTTTAGAAATACAGGTAGTGTATTGTGCCAACGAAAAGGAAACTCGGGGCGTCCCAGGACAGTTAACAACAACAATAACCATGAACGTGTTTTTGAGCAAATCTTAGAAAATCCGAAAGTCAGCCAGGCAAGGACAGCGTTACAACTTGATTTAAAAAGAACTTCCTTTCAAAGAATCCTGAAGGGGCTGGGTACATTTTCGTATGTGATTCAGATACATCAACAACTACATCCTCGGGATTATCGCAGTAGAGTGGAATATTGCGCCAGAATTCTCGCGTTACAGTATGAAAAACCTGAATTTTTGAAAAATGTTTGGTTTTCAGACGAAGCACATTTTCACTTGTCAGGCTATGTGAATCGTCGCACAAATCGATTTCTGGGCTTTGCCAGACCCGATGAGGTTCAAGAGGTTCCTTTACATAGTGAAAAAGTGAGTGTCTGGTGTGCTGTTTCCGGACACGGAATCATTGGTCCGCATTTTATCGAAGAGAATGGTAGGCAAGTCACACTTAATCAACAGAGGTACAGACAAATTTTAACACGATTTATCCCTGATCTACGTCAATTCTGTCGTGCACGTAACTTGGCATTTCGAAACCAATTTTTCAGCAGGACGGGCAACTTGCCATACTGCTGTCGCAATTCGTCAATTTCTTCAAGAACATTTTCCAAGCAAATTCATATCACGATTTACTGACTTCCCTTATCTTTCACATTCTCCAGACCTCACACCTCCAGACGCATACATTTGGGGCATGGCTAAAAATGCCGTTTTCAAACGGGCACCACAAACCATCGATGAATTAAAGGATGCCGTTAGAGTCTTCTTCGCAGCCCTGAGACAACCCTTATTCAATAACATGACCAGAAACTTAGAACATCGTTATGAAGTCTGTCTCGAACGAGGAGGTGCACATTTAGAACATATAATAAAGTGTCAATAATATGTATTTTTTAAATATACAAAACAATTACAATTTCAGTACTGTTTATTTCGGGCAATACTGTATTAGTCATACGTATTTAGAACTACGTAAATATCTAATTAATAAATGAAACATTTATTTCGAGAAGCGACCGGAACACGAAAAACCCACAAAACCCATGAAATATCCGATAACAATTGATTATGTTTTGCATTAGTATGCGACGCCATAAAAATCGTATATGTGTTAGGGTAGGAAAAACACCGCGCGTCACGAATAAGTGGAACGAGATTACGAGCTAATAAACGCCGCGATTTTAGACACTAATGAGTTTTTCTGAGAAACCTTGCATCATAGTGTACCATATTATTCTACTACCGTTTGGTAATAGATAATTTAGATATATAAGGAAGCGTTTATTAAAAACAAGGTTTGATTCGATATTTAAATTCGATCACGAAATGTTATTTTGATTTAAATCGTGAGCTGTTGCGTTGAGAAGATAATATTTGAAGTATGCAGTAAGCATACTATAATTTAATAATTACATTGTTACAATGAATATAGAAGTGATGTTTTAAAGGAAAATTACATAAAAAATGAAAATAATTAATTACAATAAAGAGGGAAAATGCTTTAATATAACGCTATTTTAAAAATTTTCTTAAATAATCGAAAGAAAGATTTAACCAAAAAATGTACTTTGGTAACTGCTGTTTGAAACGAGGATTTTAAATATGGAAAATCTTGTAAGCTGATTTAGACATCAATTTAAAATAATAAGATATTGGTAACTGCTGTTTGAAACGAGGATTTTAAATATGGAAAATCTTGTAAGCTGATTTAGACATCAATTTAAAATAATAAGATATTTAATTACGAGGAGCGTGTTTGTGGATTCTGCAAGTATTACTTTTAGATTTATTTTTAACTGATATTATCTGTATTTAATTTAAAGTAGAATATCAAGTGTTAATCATATATTTTTTGTAAAGGATTTTTACCAGGAAAGTTTGTTTCCGGAGTTCGAAGTACTCTGACCTTTTAATAGATTATCTGTCAAGGATAATTATATATATATTTATATATATATATATATATATATATATATTATATATATATATATATATATATATATTAACAAGTTCGTTCAGATTGTAATTATTCACGGGCAGGGTAATAGAAAACGTCAAAATGTAGTAATACGAGCAAGTACTAGGGGGTTTGAAGTTTCAAGTTCAGGATGTGACTGAATTGTCGAAGGGAAATAATCGTGGCGTGTGACTTATTTTTTAAACTTATGCTTGCACAGACAGGATACGTTTCAATTTACGTGTAATGAAATTAGTGTCGTCACGACTGCTTAAAGGGATTCAGACCTGGACAGCTAACCCATCTAGTAATATGGAATTTTATGTTGTGTTGGTTTCAGGGAATTGTATCAGCTGGAAGGACGGGAAATTGAAATTCTGGAGGTCTCTGGACAACCCGAAATTTTCAAAGATTGGAATTCAAGCAGTGAGTAATATTATGAGTTTTGTTGTTAATGCTTTTTAAAATTTATATGTGAATTTTAATTAAATGCAAACGGGTTTGTATTCATCTAGTAGAAAATTAATCAAACATGAAATTATTTTGTTGTATGATGAATCAGCAATGGCGTTATTGTTGGTTAAATTTGAGCATAATGTTATCATGTAAGGAAGTTTGGAACATTTTAAAATATTTTAAATGTAAATTTTATTGGCGAGGTTTAGCGGTAGTTAAAGTATAAAACAGTATTTGAAATGGGCAATGAAATAACATGGGATATAGAATATTATGTAATTTAATATGGGAAACAGCAAAATTGGAGTGATAGTTTTATTGATAAATTTAATTTTTTTTTAATTTCTCTTAGTAATACCTGGCCGGAGTGAGGTTAAGAACCTAGTTTTTTTTAAGTAGATTTGTATTTATCTTGCAATTATTTAATGTGAATAGAGGTTAAGTATAGGTTGAATTTTATTTACATTTATTTAAGAACTAGGATAAAAATTAGGTCATTGTAACAGGATATCCCGTCATCTCAGTACTGAAGTTGTATTTAGAAGAGATATTTTATTACAATGTTATTTAATTTGACAAAAAATTTAATGTGCTGTTAAGGTATTTTAGAGAAACGTAAAACATAATGTGATAAATTTAGGAAACTAGAAGCAAAAGAACCTATGTAGAATAATCTTCTTCTGTGTAAGAATAATATCGAAAGGATTGTTGAGACAGACGGTTTTGCGCTCCTTAATTATGACAAAGAGAAAATGCCTTTTAGGATAAGTGAATATTATAACATAGTTTGTTTGTGTTCCGGCCATTTTATTATTTTTATTTCTTCATTTTTATAATTTCTTCTATAGAAACCCACCCCGTGCCACTGTAGTTAGCCGATGCACCCTTAAACTGTTACGGGTTCTTCACCCCTCCAGGACAAATCTAAATTTATAACACACCACACATTTTACCTGTAACAAAATCCTACTCCTTTCTTTACTTGATTCTGTAGAAGTTTTGTATAGTTTCCTGGCCAAAACAGTTTTTCTTCTTCATAGCATCGCACATCACATACCCACAATATCTACTTCTATCCTACTTATTTCTTGTTCTAAATATGTGAATCTAACATTTTATTGAGACTCCTAAAGTAGATAATGGATGTAGATATACTTATGATGGGTATGTAAATATCCAGTTGATAATCTAAATATACGTTTCTATTGGATAATGAAAATGATGTTGACTGAATATTGTGGGTCTTGGTATATAAACGTTTAGTAGATAATACACACAAATATTTATTGAATATTGAAGTCGTAGATATCCAGGTTTGTGCCAAGTGATGTTTCAGTAGATATCCAATGTATAGCATTTGTTATTAACTATCCTGTGGATATTCTCTTGTGCGCATTTGGTATTCAATGGATATCAACTGAATGAAATTGTGTTGTATGGGACATTCCCTGCTCCGATTCGTAGAGTATTAAATGTATTGTTCACATTTCTTTTGATGACTTCTTCCTAGTAGTTCCCATCCAAATTATAGGCGAGTTTACGTGCGTGAAATTTTACTAAAGAGGATGTAATTATAATTATAAAGTTGCATGTTCATAGAATATGAATAAGGATCTTCAATTCAGTTACTTGCCGTTCTTTATACATCCTCATGCCATTGAACAAACTAATAGTTCATTCTCTCCCTAGGATAAGTGACTGTGTAATTTTTATTCCTTTTTTGCTTTCTTAAGTAGCCGTTGCCTCTTGATAGAGTTGGAAACCTAAATTCAAAATCCTCTTGGCTGGCTGAGTGTAATGTTATAACATTAGACAATGGAGTTGCCAAACCCTATGCCTTAATAAAGAATATATGTAGAACTAACTGTGATGCTGGTAAAATTTTAAGAGTTAGTACAAAAATCTCCATTTTGGAGTAAGGGTAAACAAAGAATCAAGGTGCATGTGAGGGTTGCATCACTGAAGTATTTCTTTTTTGTTGGAATCCCATAATATGTGCTTGCTACCAACTACCCTTCCATATCTAGTAGATATAACAAAAGTTTGTATAGTATACACTGTATGGAATGTTGAGTTTAGTACTACTTAAAGTGAACAATCCTGTTTGTTTATTTTAAAAAGTATTAGCGAAATAGAATATTTAACATATCTTGTTGAAAATGAAAACTTTGGATTAATATTTTTTATAATACTATGTTAATTTGGTTTTATAGTCTCTATACCTGTACTTTTTCTTGCGGCGCTGGATATAAGTTGACGAATTTAGTTTGAGTAGTAATATCCTTACAATTCTCAAAAACAGAGCAAAGTTAATCTAAAAATTGACCAAATGCAATTGGTTGGTTAAATATAATCAATTACTTACAAACACTGACATTGCTATTGGTATCTGAATTAACAAAGAGTAATAAACGTTTTGATATGTGGTCCAGCATAGTGTATCTTCATAAGCAGCTCTCAATACCACCCAGGGTATAACAAAAAGAAGTGGTAGAGCTGAAAAATATAACATAATTAGTCAGAAAGTAAAAGGTATGCTGTATACAGTTACTACACTGACTATATTGTAACGAACTTGTTGCTATTTTTATTAGTCAAATACCAAAGCCTGTTTACTAACAAATACATGAAATGTTGAAGTTCTGAGATGCCACTACCAATTAAGCTGATGACAATTATTACAAGATAATAACCAACAATATTTACTGCACTTAGTTCTTAACAAGACGATTAACTAATTTATTACTAAGCTTGACTAATTAATTTATCTAGGCATGCAGTTACTTAAACTTTAACTATTTATCCATAATTTATATTGCAAACTAATTAATTTGATAAAAATCATTAGTCATGGTACCTGTAACATTTAGTTGTTACAGGAAATAAAAAGAGGGAAAAATTAATCTACAACGGACAGAATTATAATTGATTTACCCTGTACAATGGATTTCACAAAATGGATAATAGTAATTCAAAAAAATATTTTTCAATTCTTTTGTTTTTAGAAAATATAATTTCAATTATGGCAGTTAGTATAAATAAAAGCAATAAAAATTGAATTGTTTTAAACTAAATTAAGACAATTTAATACAATGTGAAGGTAACACCTGGTTCAGAATAGGATACACGTTGCAACAATGAAAACTACTAAAATAACGGTTTCATAAATCAATACAATGTAAAACTTTGAAATAAATACAAACGTCATGCAATAACCTCTAACCACGAAATTACTAAGTTATTTATTATTAAGTTATCAGCTGGCATCAACTATTACATTAACTTCAGGCATAATTTATTGCCGTCAAACGACTATAGCTTTACATGCAAGAAAGCAATTAGAAAATATGCAAAAAGTTCACCTTGATTAATAGCTTGTTACGTTCTATTTCATAGTTAAAAATTTACTGCCTCCATACATTAACAACCCATTCAACTCCAATCATTTAATTTACTGTTGCTATAAATTCAAGCCGAGTATAGGTCACCAACTCTACGCGTTGTTTATGTAATTTAAGGACTGCACGTTTAGGTTAATATTTTCTGGTTACTTATTGATATATGCATACTTTTGAAATAGAGATATGATATTGATGAGAGTTGTTAGAAATCGGATTAGGCAAGTAGAATATGTGTGTATCTTAGTAAAAGTTGCTCTTCATCTTTAAAAACAAATGTCTTACTTCTCCATTGTTTTGTTTACCTTATGCAACACCGAACGTTAGTGCTCTTTCCATAAATTGTTCGTTTGCTGTTTTAAACATAAAAATAATTTTAAGTGAGATATGACAGGATAACTTGTGTCACCAGGCGGTTTTAATCTGACACTAACAAACTGAACGTGAAGTGAAAGACAAAGTTTAAAATGGTGGATTATTATAGTAAAAAAGGATTTTGTTTATGTTTGTATACTTGACATACATTTTATAACAACAAATGAGGATGTTGCGAATTTTTTTTGTATAAACATTATGTTTTAGCGGGAAACTGCATTGAAGACTGTATTAACCGCAGAATACTATAATTAAAAGAGGTTAAGCATTGGGTAAATATTCGGAAATAGAGAGTATGGTAACCTCAATTTGAACTACTGTGTAAAATCTTCGGGGCGATACGGTTTTGAGGTTTTTGTTTACGCCCTCTCTCTCCGATCTTTTTCTACTTAGCACAGCATTCTTGCTTTCTTTTATGTTATGGTAATTAATGTCGACTAATTACGTCGCTTGCGTTGTTCTCTTCCTTGTCCGCAGCAGGGTTTCGTGGAGGTTCGTTTCTTATGTTAGGTCGAGATTCTTGCAGCGAAATTTTAAAACCTACGCCAGGCATTATTAAGGTAATTGGAGGAACAGTACAAGAGTGTTAAAGGTACACTTTGCTGCAATTAACGCGCACGCATGTTTAATACATTGATATCGTACGATAGTTGACGATCAAGTTTCGTTTTAAAACGCGTTTTTCTCATGAACTCGTTATTGTTTCCACCATAAAAACGCTTCTCATTGCCTAAACGTAATAACCAAACATTCCTTTGGCCTGGGAAAAATGCGTGCTTAAATAAACACATACAATAAAATTGTAGGTTATTCCCCTACAATATGTAAGAACTGAAAACTACAACTTTATTGTAGTAACCTAATTTATACATACAATAATAATGATGGGAAAATAAGGTTTTTTCCTTTCAGATTAAAACACTCCTACACCTAAAATTAAAACAAAACTTTGTGGATCCAAGGAGGCGTAACATTATACATATTAGAACGAACTCAGATTCATATATTAATTTAAACCACAAAAGGGTAAACCAAATACTTAGTTCAATAAACTTTGATAGCATAAGCAGTTATTTAAAGAAATGTTTAACATTAGAAAATAAATAACCATGAACCAACTAATATGAATGAGTTACATAAATTAAATGCAAGGGAAATAGTTCAGTACAAAGAAACTCCAGAAACACAAATACAATGTAATAAAGAATTTATAGACACTTTGTTAGTAACATTTATAAATATTAAATTTCATTATATTTTCCTACAAGGTAGCACGTTACATTGTATGTATTAAGATCGATTTAAAAAATACAAGTCATGAACACACGCTTCTTGCATGCTAGGTTTATTTAGGTTTTCTCTGGAATAACATGTTTTTGTCATACACTTGATAGTAAATACCAGACAATGACATCATCATCATCATCATGCTCTCCGAACGCAAGAAGGAGATGATAGGAACATGATGAGCAATTACACCCGACAGAAAAACGAAACTAGTTAATTACTTACAAGTTATAAACACCGACAGATGTGGGAGTAAACAGTAAAAAGTTTGGTTTGTCGTAAAACACTCCTTTGATTGTGAATTAGTAAATGAGGGTTCATGTGGAAAGCCACGGCTTTCGATATAGCCTACAGACACTGAAATAGTTTGGGATAGTTTGCTTGCTGTAATGTCCGTTTCCAATTACTACTAACTGCAAGTAATGGCTATTACAATATCATAAGTTTTTTTTTTTTAAATATAATAATAATGTTTATAAAAGCACAAAGAGAAAAGCACTATTCAATAATTACTGTTTTTCTCTACAGACAACAATTGGTGTGAGCAATGATTGATTTTAATTAAAGTATAACTCAGCGGAAAGCATGGATTTATTCAGGGTGGGTCCTCACACAACTCTCAAGATTGCCCCTCTTTGTACACTCTTTCTTAGGTTGCTCCCTCAGCAGCTTTTCACTCCGTCTGTATCGAATAACTCAACATAAACCCTATCTTATGTGGTGCAGTTACTGAAAGTACTTAATTGCACATATATTTAATACAGCGTTCAACTTTAATACTTACAACAAAGAAATGAGCTTTTAATTATGGACTATACATATAACAGAAAAATGTAAGCAAATTCCTGATCTTTTGGCCAATAAGATTGTCTTATAAAACTAAAATATTCACTTACCCTTATACTTAACTATTTACAATTAATGACTTCTGGTTCCCTTTATGATGGTGATCTAACTATTGTGCTTTCGTCTTAAACAGGATATTTAATCTATAGGAGGTCCAACTGCTGATTGAGAGCTTCCTATTCTTACTTCTGCCAACTTAAACTGGACTTTTGTTTAAATTCATTACTCCAGATTGAACTTAAGTGCAAAAAGTAATGGCTCTATTGTTCGAATGTGCTCACAAGCACCAACTGATTTGCACCCTGCAATTGTTTTAAGTTCTAAAAATAACTACCCAAACTGTAATTAATAGTGCAAGGTCCGTATTCACTTATTAATTATAATATAACTCAGGTGGATGCAGCCAGCACCAACTAAAATTGATACTGCACCACCCAAGTCTCAAGTACAAGTGCCCTGTCTTTTCATACACACAGTCATCCCCAAGCTATTCAGAAAACCAGTAAGCACTTAGAATGTTACTTTAAACTATTCATAAAAGTTTAAAAGAATACTCAGTCCACTTCTTTCAGCCATTCACAAACCAGAACCTGGGTGTTCAAATTCCTAGAAATGATAGACTAATGCTACTTTCTACTTGGGAATTTTCCACTAACTACCTTTATTTTAAATTTTGCACAGAGCTGTACTCCACATTATTCTAAATGCAACTATCACTATTACAATGTTTTGTAATGAAAAATATATGTATATTTTTTAAATCTTCCTTTAGCTGAGAATTTAGCCATTACATTGCCCAGCAACGTTGGTTTGAAATTAAATGCCCGAAGGATATGATAATTATTCTTGGCTTCAAAGGACTTTGTAGTCACTTGAAGGTGAAACTGCGAGTTAACTTTTAGTAACATTAGATGTTGGTTTTGTTTGGAATTTATAAAGCATTTTTAAATGTGTAGTGTTACATCATCAAAAGTATAAGGTCGGAACGTTGCAAGTTTAATTGCAAATGATTGTGATATTTGATCATAAATGTGGTGAAACATTAGGAATAAACTGAAAACGATTTGTTCCATTTTTACTTTTTGTATGTATTTTGTTATATATGTCTAGGTCACTAACCTCAATATTAATATAAGTAAATTTAAAATTTTTATATACATACTTGTTTACAGAATGCTGAAATAATGTTATTTTAGAATAAATTTAAACAAGGTGAGTTGAGATTTGTGTTTTATTTGTTCAAACAATAGGGGTGACCTTTTGTTAAGGAAATCCATTTCTCCAAGAGAATACCTCGTAATTAAAATCCCCCAAGTTGATCGTCATGCAAAAGTTGGCGCCTATAAACTTGACGGATTGGAAATCTTACAATGTAAGTGTTGTTAGTAACGTGATTTTGAAATCGCATCTAGGCAAATTTTTGATCATTATTCAATTTTGCTATATTTTCTTCTATTTAGTGCTATAGGGACTTCTCTCGCACTACTGTAGTTAGCTGGTGAATTCATATTTTGTTACAAGACTCATGCTACTTTTGAGCAATTCCAAATTTAGTAACTTAATGCTTCAAACACCCATAACGCACCTAAATATATATGTAATATATCATAGCCGTGAAATAAAAAATACTCTATTTACTAATGTAGGAGGAATGAAAATCTATTTCAAAGCAAGCTGTGTAGGAACTTTTACAGAATAGTAATCGTGACCACACAATAAAGTTAATGAGAAAGATTTGAATTTATATATTTATCAAATTAATCAGAACACCATTTTCACAACATGTCGTGTATACATGTGCAGTACAATTAAACTATATAAAATATATGAAAAATAAAGGAAAATAAAGAAAAAGAGAATTAAGGAAAAAGGTATTTCAGTATAGTTGGCGTTTAAATTCAACTTAATTTTTTTGTGCTTTTAGAATCGTTTAGTGCACACACTAGAAAGACAAACTCTTGAGTTGATTTTTAAAAGTTTTTAACGAGGCATTAGAAAAGTCCAACTTGTATAAATTACCCAATTTTTCATTCTAATGATTGGCTCATTATAGATATAGTTTGATGTATAGGTTGAAATGTTAAATAACTTGTTAGTTTGAAGTTTTCTACTTGGTATATAACAGTCAAACTTTTCAAGAGCTTCATTGCAGTCTCTTATCCATTGTTATATTAGATAGAATACATAAATCAAAATAATTTCTTGTGTTGCGCAAACTCTATTTTACGTGTCCAAAAGAAAGTTATATCAAAAGGTACTATATTTGAATTTCAACTTGAATTCAATAAATCTTAAAAATTTTCTTTGTATTTTTGTCAATTTTGTGTTTATAAATGTTATAGTGGGGTGACCAGATAGCATAAACATACTCAAGTATTGATCTTATTAGGCAGCAGTAGACAGCTACAAAACTTTTTATGTTGTTAATTTCTTTCCTATTTCTAATAACAAATCCCAATGTTTTTATAGTCCTGTTACATATATACTCATATGACAATTCAAAGTTACGTTTGTGTTGAATTTAATGCCTAAGCAAACTATGTTGATAACATATTCAAGAGATATACTGTCAATTATATAATCATGTTCTATGGCACATGTGCTTGTATGGAATCGAATTCATTTGCATTTTGTTAAATTTAATAAATTTAATTTCATTCCAGTAGATTTGCAACCAGCTCGATAAACTATTCAGATCAATTTGAAGTTGAATGCAATCCCTTAGTGGAATTATGACAGCAAACAGTTGTACATCATCATCCAATTATAGGGGTTAACAAATTTAAAAATCATTTGTGATATCATTAATAAAGCAATTAAATAATAGTGGTGTAAGATGGGAGCTCTGTGGTATACCTGATGTAACTTCGATAGCACGTGATTCGTAATCATGAATTTTTACAATTTGTATTCTTTTGCTTAGGTAATCTTTTATCCATTGCAGTAGCAGACCATTTATCCCAATCATTCTTAATTTTTTGACAAGTATTTTGTGATTGACTGTGTCAAAGGTCAGCGAAAATCAGTGTGTATGGAATCCAACTACCTGATGGGGAATTACCTGTTCATAAATTAATAAATATATTATTGCGGACCTTTTTTTTATAAGTCCACATTGCATTGGGATAATGGAGTGCTTGAGGTCTGAGTTAAGTTGTTGGGTAACAAATCTCGCTAAAATTTTTGCAATTTGTGACTTTATCGAGTTTTATATTCGTTCTCTCGTCATTTCAAAATATCGGTAATGTGTAGTAGGTTTTCTATAGGTCTGGATGTACTCCTTGGTTAAGGGATATATTATATAACAGACCTGATGCAGTTGATAGTACAAATCTTTAATTGTATAACAATATTGGAGATATTCCATCAGGTCTTGATTTTTATTAATATCTATCTTTTGCAGTTGATGAAAATTGAAAATAATTATTGTTTCCATCAAAAAAAGGATAGTTTGTTAATATCAGATTTAATGACTTGGTTGACGTTTAAAATTTGTTCATTTGGAACACATTAAGAAAGACCAGTGTTTCTGCTAAGCACTGTGTGTGTTAGGAAATACTCTGCAAGTTCACACCCATTTCATCATTGGACTATGCTACGTTTGGAAGATTGAAGTCTCTATATAAAATTATCTTTGCATCAGCATATAAACTTTAATACCTCGTCACAAAAGTATCGTAAACTTCTAATTGAAAATTAGGTGCGATGTATATTTTTCAATAATTAATTACATTTATATTATTTGAAATTAATAATACGTACAACATTTCAATGTTTGCTAACAATTGTTCGCTGCTTTGAGGGTAAATTGTCTGTTACTGCTATAAACACTCCTTCTTCCCTTTCAAATTCACTTGTTTTCGAAGATTGGTTGAAACTGTAAATATTATATCCTTTCAGACCAAGTTCAGTATTGTAGAAATTGTTTGTTCGGCAAGTTTTAACCAATCAATATTATTTGACAGCACATTATTAGAACATTTTAATAATTTTAATTTAGTCCTTAATCCACGAATATTCTGTTAAAATGTAGCAAGCGAAAATTATGCATTTACATGTATTTTGAAGAATGATTTGATTTTATGATAGTTGGTATTTTTTTGATATGATTAATGCAGTGATGCTCAACTTTTTTTTTTGTTGCGGTACACTTTTCACAATTTGGCGGCACACTAATAATAAAATAAGTTTAAACGAATTTTACTTCCCTATAATACACTGTGTAAAAACGACACATTCGATTCGACTTGGCAGAATAATTGAGTCAGCATAACAATATTGCCGACGACCCGCTGTAATAACTACGGCATAACTCATTGGAGATCTTTTTCTCGTCGATTCCACTTCTAATAACTTGCTATAAAAGGTACATACAAAATAATTTTTATCGTTTGCATTTCTAAAATTTGGCACACTTCAAGAATTTGGCAGCACACAAAAGTGCCACGGTTCTTTTGCTTATCTTTCTTCTAACTCAGCTCTGATTCTTTCATAACAGTTTCTTTGCATAGGGGTTGTGTCCATTGAAATGTTAAATTTTATATTTATTTTAGAGGCATTACTGCGTATAATCACACTTGCCTCTGAAGCACTGCCCAAGATTGCCTTAAGTGACCAATTTTTGGATTGATCAAACAAGCTTTTTAATTGTAATTTCAGCATTGCTTACTTTATCGAATATAGTTTGTACCTCCTTAAAGTCATGTGTAATTTGCTTGGCAATATTGGTCTCTTGTGACTCAGGTATATCGTATAACATAACATTGTTGGATCTTAATTGTCGTTTCGAAACTTGTATAATTGATTTGTTGCAACTGGTATTGGAATTTATCTGAGCAGCCCTTAGTAATGCAACTTCTTTCTCAAGTTCATCAATTAATTTTATAGGTTTCAGTACTTGGAGCAATACCTGTTCACAATCTTTGCAAATAATTTTAGTACCCGGGTTCCTTTCAATTCAATACACTTTATTTCTGAGGCACATATTCCCAAGCACATGTAATGGATGTACTTTTTACAACTATCACAGTTATAGCAAAAGTACATACTAAAGCGTTACACCATAGGTCGTTTTTCGGTTAAGAATAAAGCTCGTAAATTTGGTGTTACCTTTATTTATAATTACTAATGAATTAACTCTCGAAAGACAAATGAAATACATATAGCAGTTGGTTAAAATATTATATTGTATTTAATAGATCTGTGTAGAAAAATGCGTCTTGAAGGCTCATCTTTAAGCTCGGACCATAAACATGAACTAACACTTTTATTATGCTAAAAAATATATACCTTGGCCCTATTCATTATAAACTCATTACCTGCATCAGAAATTCTACAAATCCTTTTTTAGGAAATAGGAAAGTATGACTCATACATTTCTGGTTTACCTGCAACTGATATATAATAGATTAAAATATGCGACAGACCCCATTGCAATTCTTCTTAATCTTCTTTGGGGATTAAACCACTCATAGTTTTTAAAATTATCTTTATTAACGTTTCGATCCATGACCTAGGATCGTTTTCAAAATAATAAAAACTTCAAGTTTGACATTTATGACATAAATTGAAGGTGACTTTGATTTATTGATGTTTAAAATATCTGGTTTGAGTACACTAAACAAACATTTTTAAAGTTTAAATGAATGATTGCCTTCAATTTGTGTTACGGCCTGGGACCGACTTTTTTAGGTAGCCAATACGCTAAACGTGAAATCAGCTGATTAATTTTTATTGTAAAAATTCAATAACTTGGGAATTGGAAAACATTTTTTAACATGTTTCTATTTATATAATTTAGAACATGGTTATTAAAGAAGTGTGCAATTGCATTATTAAAAGGCTTAAGTAGTCGTTTTTTTATATTTATTTTGAAGGGGAAATCATTATGATTTTAAAATCTACCAAAGAGATAGCCTATTGAATTTTTACAATAAAAGTTAATCAGCTGATTTCACGTTAAGAGTATTGGCTACCTAAAAAAGTCGGTCCCAGGCCGTAACACAATTTGAAGGCAATCATTCATTTAAACTTTAAAAATTTTTGTTTAGTGTACTCAAACCAGATATTTCAAACATCAATAAATCAAAGTCACCTTCAATTTATGTCATAAATGTCAAACTTGAAGTTTTTATTATTTTGAAAACGATCCTAGGTCATGGATCGAAACGTTAATAAAGATAATTTTAAAAACTATGAGTGGTTTAATCCCCAAAGAAGATTAAGAAGAATACTAAGCAAACCACAACAAACATACAGGGAGTAACCCATTGCAAGTTAAAAGCAGATTTTGTGACTTTCACATCTGCCTGCTGAATAATTGAATCTTATTTTTAACTGAAGCACATTATTTAGTGCTCCCCGTCAAAGGCTTGTCTTCAACAAACAATGAATTTCTTTATTAAGAAAAATTTTTAAATAACTGAAAACTGATAGCTAACCTGGTAGGACACAAAATTGTGTATTAAACATATTAACTACACAACTAGTCTGCATAAACATTTTTTCTAAACATTATCTGTGGAATTAATTTTTTCTATTAGGAAGGCGGCATAATTTTGTAATGCTTCTGATAAATACTTTATTTTGAGTTTTGATTTTAACTGTTCTAACCTTATTTTCTCGACCACATATTAGTTCGACTATTTTAGTCAAAAACCAATTAAGTGGCCAGGTGCACTTTTTTAAGTAACTTGTATGTTCTCTACCTTTAAATTCTCTGAAGGAATAAGCCATTTTGGCCTATTCTGAAGCTGATTTATGTACATCTTTACCCATTTTATCAAAAAATTGCATTTTTGATATCGGGTTAAACTGCCTTCAGGAGCATCTGATATATCTCTCAGGAAATGCCATACGACTGCTACCAATAAGGAAATGCCCTCATGTCAGGCAATTACGATCGTTTGAATCACTAAAAAGAGGCTGGAGAGGTCTTGAATTACTGCTTCGATTTAGACCAAAATTGTACTCAATTCCTCAAATATGAACCGCCACTCTCCTACAATACGGAATATATGAAATTTTGTACTTTTGATAACTGCTACCCACAGGCCTCGCCAGTGCGAACTTTTAAGAGGAATGAATGAATTTCCATTTTATTTCCCTAACTGCTAAGAAATCTTTTACTGAATCAATGTTTGTCTATCTTTTGAAAGAAATCATAAATTCCTTTCAATTTGTTTTTTTAACCTAAGAAATAATTGAGGGGTTGCGTCTTCCAGAAATGAACCTTTTTATGGATAAAATGAAAGCTTGTATGGATAGGCTGGATACTAATTCTATATACACAGCATGTCCTAGTCTTAAATGTTCATAATTAATCATCATGTTAGTTGCAAAATTCTTTGATGGTAGTAATACAATATGTTTTTGACCGAAGGGTGTCTGAATAAGACAGACTACCTCCTTCACGAAGAAACCCATTATTATCGCGAAACGGCGACAAACATAATAATGCTTTATTTGCAAGTATTTTATTAGATTGCAGTTCTGAAATCTCTCTAGAAAAATTATGTTGCTGTATAACCTTAATTATGAGAATTTCAGCACCTTGAAGTTCAACTATTTTAATGGACCCAAGTAAGTTTTCAATTTGTTTTGTAGGTTATTCACAAATTTTGGACAATACGGTATCGCTCTTTTTAGTTTAATAATTGAAGAAAATTTAAAACGAATAATATTCTAAAAATTTTACCATGTGTCTTGTTTAGTATTACATAAAAAACAGTTTTAATATTTCTTTCTTTTGGAATGTTGCACACACTGGCTTCTTCAAAATCAAACCCATCTAAGTTTAACTCTGAATTTTTTAGAAGTTTTATTTATTTATAAATGTACATACATAATCACAATAGTGAATCGTATATTGTCAATTTTAAATATTTTCAGATAACAATTAGAATTAAGAATCATTTAGAGCTTAATTAACAAAATTTAAATTAACAGAATTTATATTTCAGGAATCTATGTAAGCCTCTATAGATTTAGTTCGATCAAGAAACTCCTTGATGCTATAAAAAGCATATTTTAAGAGCAAGCTTTTTATATATTTTTAAATTTTTATATTGGAAAATTTCTTACATTCACACTCAAAGAGTTAAATAACATACTCCCAAAGTAATTTGTTCCTGACCTACTTCTTTCAATCCGCTGATATGGCACCACTAGATAAATTTTACTACGGATATCAAATGAGTAGATATCATTGTGCCGATTATAAAGGGCCAATACCACCAAAGAATGAATTTTATTATTTCTTGAGAGGGCATTCTGTTTGAAAGAAAATCAGCAGGATTATTCTCGCTCTTGACATGACCCCACTGACAATTTGACATTATTCATTGAATTTTTGAAACTATTGGAAATGAAAATTGACAATCTAGAAGGATGTACATTTAGCCATCACAGTACAATTTGCGAATCGGTCACAAATTTACGGTAGAAATATTTAATTTATCTCTATAAATCGACAGTAATTTTTGTTAAATTTGCTAGTAGCAATGCACCACACAGCTCGAGGCGAGGCAACGTAATAGTTTTTAATGGAGCAACATGACTATTTGAAGCTATAAGGTTACAGAACACGTAATTATTTTGGAAAATAGCATGTACATAAACTGCAGCACCATATATCTTCAAACTAGCATCACAAAATACATGTATTTGAATTTTGCATATTTCATCTTTATGTAATAACAACCTCGGAACTTTTAGCTTTGTAAGCTCGTGAATTTTGTTTATGAATTCTATTCACTGAGATGAAAGATCACTAGTCAGATTTTCATCTCAGTTTATCTTGGAGAGTCCAATATTTTGCATCAAAATCTTTGCTATGACTAAAACGGGTGAAATTAATCCCAATGGATTGAACATTTGGGTTATTTGTGACAACATTGTTCCCTACTTATTGAGTATTCCCTTGAAATTTTTGGAAGTGAAACTGAAAATTGATCCGAATTTCAATCCCAAGAAATACCTAAAACTTTAGTAGAAGTGTGATCAATGTTGATCTCTACATGGCCTTGGGAAGTATTTTGCATAACCTGTTTGAGAAGTTGTAAATCATTGGAGCACAATTTATGCATATGAAAATTAGCCGAATTTAGAGTTTTTTCAATTGTTTGTACATTTCTGATAACTTAGTTATGCAATCACTACCACATAAGATATCATTAACATAGCACTACAAACATAATGCATCTGAGGCCAGAGGATACTGTTCTTTATTTTGGAATGCTAGTTCATATGAAATACGAGTCACTAAATAAGAAACACTATTTGTACCATAAGTTACTATTAGAAGTTCTAAGCACTTTATTAGTTCTTGTGCAGTGTTGCCTAACGGAATATTTTGGAGAAATGTTTGAGAAGGATTGACTCTGATTATACTGTACATCTTTTGCATATCACAGGTTAAAACAAATGTAAAAGTGCGGAAACGACATAGTATGTCAAATAATTCTGGTTGTACAGAAAACACTTTAAACATTACAGCATTAAACACCTGTGGAAGTTTTCATACTTGCATAAAAAGCAACGTGTAATTTTGTTGTGCTATTATCTTTTCTTAATACGCAATGGCGAGAAAGGAAATATTTATTTTCCTTAATTTCATTTTTGAAGGATAAAAGAATATATCTAGCTTGATTTAATGAAACTTGCTCATTTATAAAAGCCTTACATTGATTAAATAAATCAGTATTTCTTTCAAAACGCTTTTCTAAATTAAAAAAAACCCTTTTTTGTCAACGAATAAGAATTGCCTCATTTTAAATTTTCTCTAGTAAATTTTAATGGTATATTTACTTGAAACAAACCATCTAACAATAGTACTTTCAAGAAATATTTTTATCTGTAGTAATAATTTTAGTTTGGTTTGGAACTTCTATTTTTCAAAATTTTTGCTGCATGTCATTAGGAATGACATCTTATATAAAGAAGCAATTAGTCAACATGAGATTTTTACTTAACCACATGTGACATGGCTTCTTGAGGAATTGAACCACCTACAATATAGGCTAAATTAATTTCAATTAAATTAAGGAAATTTCTTTGCAATCATTATTTCACCCATAACTAGACTAACATAGATGTTTGCTCCTAAGAGAAGATCAATTTCTGAAGGAATGTGGAAAATGTCGGACCTGCTAATTGGGTGTTTTGTGGAATGAAATTTTTTTCCTCTATCCCACAAAAAATGCGGTAAATCATGTAACATTCGTTTAAATACGGAACATGTAATATTGAAGCTTACATTTGTCTTGACATTTGAGTGGATTTTTATGTTTACTATTTTGTTAAATTTTGTAGATACACCGTTATTACCGTTTGACTGTCAATTTCCTGAGGACAACATTTCAGTTTTTGTACTGCACCTTTACTAATCAAGATGTTGTACTGCAATAATCTAAAACAGCCCTTAGTTGGAAAGGACAACTGTCTACATCCATTACTGTCACCATAGTCCTAGCTAAGAGTGTTTCGCCACTAGAGGAAAAAGTTGAAAGTACAACGTTTTCATCCGCAAAGTTTCCAGTAGTGTGTTGGTTGGAGGAAGTATGGTTACCTTCCAACTTTGAGAAACGGGAAATTTTTGTATCGTTCTGTATTCATTTAGGAAAACCAAAAGAATTGGAAAAACTTCATTTTTAATTTCTCAGATTTGATTGCTCACTGTTAATTGAAGACCTTGGAACATTGTTCAAACTTTTGTTATTAACATTTCTATTCCATCGCTTTTCAAGTAAAAAAGTGTTATGTTTACCTAGACATTTAGAACACTCATAGGAACTGCACTCATACATGTAATGATTATATGTCAAGCAATTAAAACAAAGTTTACTTGTCTTAACAAAATTTTCTTTTTCTTGGCAAGAGAGATCACCAAATTTTGTACATTTATAAATTGTATGATTATTCAAGTTGCAAAATAAACATTTTTCCTTACTACTATCTGTACACTTTGATTTACTAAAATCAATAGAATGAGAATTTGCACGTTCCCTTTGTGAATTTTGTGACATACAAACATATGCAAAAAATTTTGACTGTCCGGCTTTTTTTGACATCGATTTAAGTCAGGAATATTTGAACATTCTAAAATCAAATATCTGTGTTCTTGAAATTTAAAGAACAGTTCTAGTGTAGGCCGTGCATTAGGAGCAACATCAAAATAAAATGCTGTTCTTGTTTGACTGTCTAATTTTTGGGAAAAGATGTACAATAATATCAAAGCCCAATCTTGAACAATTACTTGCAAATTTTTTAACCCTTCTAAGTTTTGTTTTAGAAAAGTAGTAAAACCTCTAAGGGAAACTGCATCAATTTTAACTAAAGGAATTTGCATCCAATACGTTTTTTATATTGTGTTTAATTGATTTTCATATCTACTTTTTAATGCATCGAAAGCTACTTTGAAGTATCGCTAGTCAATTGCAGATTAGCAGATAAAACTCAGAGGCACGTCTACTAAATAGGATTTCAGCATTTGGGAATGAATTTAGAAAGAAGTAAATCAGATTTTTGTAAAAGTCATTTCCAAATGATGGGTAGCATGTAGTAGGTCTTTTAGAAGTTGTACACTCCTATGTTCATGGGCCATTACCAATTAAATCACTATCAGGTGCTAAGTATTTTGTTATCTTCACAAATGATTTTATTCACCCCATCACCGTGCTTCAAATTATTGAGAAATCTCAAATGGTAAATTCGTTAAATATGTCAATTGTAGAAAATAAACTGTTACCAACTATCAAATCAGTTTGTACAGACAACTGTAAAGAGTACGTTAACCATCAATTCAAATAGTTAACTGAGAAATTTGGTATTGAACATCAGATATGTACTTCATATGTACGTGATTATAATGGCATAGCAGAAAAATGAACCACATTTTAATGAAACGAGTACCGTGTACTTATACATAGCATATTCTGAATTAAAACTGGGTTTTTGAGCGGAAGCCGGTACCACAGCTGTATATTTAGTAAACCAAACACCATATCGAAAGAATATACTAATAACGCCTATGGAATTTTGGACAGACAAAATGCAATATAGTTTGCATATTCACATGTTTAGATATGAAGCTATGGTACATATTCGTAAGGAGAAAGAACGAAATTAATTAAGAAATTTGTTGAGTGTATCTTATTGGGTTATTGTAAAGATATCAAGGCATACCGACTACTAAATAAAATAACCCAAATAATAATTACCAGCGTTGATGTGGTATTCTGTGAAACGAAGGAAAAACAAAAAAATTTAAATATCATTATAGTACAGTTTTTTCAACACTTACACCTGATGAAATTGCCAATTCAGGAGATAAATTAATGATGATATTAGTGAATTGATTGACGAGGGTGATGCAGTTCTGATCAAAATGACCCCAACTGATGATAGCGAACCAAATGAGAGCATAAGTAGATTTTTGTGTTCGACAATCATCGCGCATTGCTGACAAGCCAAAGCCTGATTACAAGATTCTTAAATATGGCTTAAATGCAATCCGGAAAAATGCAATCAAAGCTCAATACTTCATGATCCGGAATCAACGACTGAGGTGCTTTGTCAACCCAATTTGCATTTTTGGAAAAGCGCTATGGAGGAAATGAGCATACTCCAGAAAAATGAAACACCGGTTTTGGATCATGTGCCCATTAATAAAAGAAAAATTCAAAACGAATGGGTAGTTAAAACCAAGCAAGATGAGAGCGGTAACATTGTTAAATATATAGCTCGCTTAGTAATTAAAGGATGCTCACAAAAGTTTGGAATTGAATATAAAGAAACTTTTGCACTGGTTGTATGATATAGTCTCATTTGCTAGCTTATTGGGTTGGCCGATAAATACAACTTTGGAAATACCGGAAATGGACGCTGTAACAGATTTTTTGAATTGCCAGCTCAAAGAAGAAATATACATGAATCAGTTCGCAACATTTAACGATGGGTCAGATCGAGTGTGTAAGCATCGAAAATTACTCTACAGTTTGAAGCTAACCATGACTGGAACGAGAAGTTAAATGGATTGCTATTAGAGCATGGTATGACCAGAAGTGAAGCTGACCTATGTGTATATTTTCGAATGGATGGGTCAGCATTGTTACAATGATAAACGTTTGGTTTACACTTCTCAAAACCGAATTGCTCAGTAACTTCAAGATGGACATACGTGAGGCATCATCAGCTCTGAGAATGCATATACCTCTGAATAATATAGCTAGTACCATAGCAATTGATTAAGCACATGCTATATTGTTTTATGATGAGCGACTGCAATCTTGCATCAACTCCGCTTGATATGAATTAAAACTGTCATCTAAGTTCAGTCCAACAAGTGAAATCAATCGGAAGTACACGGCATGTGTACCTTATATGCGATTAATTGGAAGTCTTTTATTTGCAGCGCAAATATCATGTTAGATGTAAGTTTTGCCATAAACAATCTTAGCAGATATAGTCACAATCCAGGAAAAGTGCATTTGTTACGCTATGTATAAGCGTTTAGTCTATTCAAACACTTTTAGTAAAATAGAGGGATTTTGTGAAGCTGATGTGTGTGTTATCACAGTAAAGAACAGTTGCACTTTTCTGAGGAACATTTAGGTCTCCAATAATCCACAACATCAACGACTTCTTTTGTAGCTACAGGCTCAGCTATGTACTCTGACTCTATAGTAGGTGTTGCCACTACAGTTTGTTTTCGACTGAACCACACTACCGGTCCGTCATTTAATAACAACACATTCTTACTAATTCATTTTTTAGTATGTGTGCATATTTGCAAAATCAGCATCTGAGTATGCGATCTGCCTGTTAGGGTACTCACTGTTTCCATTGTAGGTAATACTGTGTTTCATTATTGCTTTTAAATAACATAGGACTCGCTTTGCAGCTCTCCAGTGTTCCACCAAAGGATTTTCTAAAAATTGACTTAGATTACTTACTGCTTGCATGTCATCTAGATGTGTTCCGACAGACAGATACATCAAACTGCCAATAAGTTGGCAGTAAGGCATATCTTGTGATTTCAGGTTACTGTCAACGTCAATAGTTTGGTTTGATTCAAGTCCTGTTTGAACTTCCATTGGTGTGCTTATGTGATTACATGCTTCCATTCCAAACTTCTTTAGAACACGTCAAATATAAGACGATTGATATAATTTAATCTTCATCGCTTTAAGATTGTGCTCTATTTATAAATCAAGGTAGTAACCACCGTCGGAACTAACAATCTCGAATTCTGTTTTTAACTTTACCAGAAGATTTTCTATTTCAGCAACTGATTTACCAATGACCAACCCATCATCAATGTATAGCGCTAACAGCAAAAGGCCATTATCCGTTGAATATATGCATGGGTCGTAGTTTGACAGAATTAATCCAAATAACTTCAGGACTCCATCCAACTTTTTATTCTGCTGGTGTAGTGCTAGATTTAAACCATAAAGGCTCTTCTGCAATTTACAAACACGGCCACTATTGTCATTAAAGCCTTCTGGTTGTACCATCATTTGCTACTGCAACAGATAATAGTAAACGGATGGAGTCAAACCTTGCATCTGGTGCGAAGGTTTCGCCATAGTCTATACCTACCTTTCGTGCGTATCCTTTTGCCACTGTGTCTTGTTTCGATCAATTGTTTCATCAGATTATGCTTTTATACAAAATGTTCATCTATTTTTGATAGCAATATGCTCTTTTGGTAAGTTTACTAATTTCCAAGTCTTATTCTTTTCTAATGACTTGATTTCTTCTTGCATGGCAGCAGCCCTCCCCCCTCAAACCTCCCCACTGATGAGCATCGGACATACAATTTGCTTCATCATACGTATTGGGAGTACATTCAACAACCAGGACGTGCGCCACTGCAATTATCTCTGAATGCTTAGTTTTACTACGGGTTCAACTAGCAATCGTATTCTTTTCCACGAATTCTGATTCTTGTAGACTTTCTAAACTGACAGGAGTTTCAACAGTTACGTCAAGCTTGTCATTCTGAAGTTCCATTGTATGTTGATTTATATCACCTATAAGTTTTGCTATAGATTTTGGATTAGATTCTACAATAACGATGTCGCGTGCAACAACCACTCGTTTTGTACCAGGTTCCCATAATCTGTAAGTCTTCATGCTGGACTCATAACCAACAAGCAGCATTTCATAGCATTTTTATTGAACCTTTTGCAATATTGGGCATTTATGTACATGTGTGCTTTACTTCTGAATATTTGTAAGTGCGATACATCCGGTCCATATTTCTATAGCAGTTTTATCTTCAAGTCGTGTTAGCGGTATCCTGTTACGTATATGACCTGCAGTGTGTACGGCTTTGTGCCATAGCGACTGAGGTAAGTTTGCTGCTGCTAACATAAAGCGTGCCATCTCTACAATTGTTGTATTCTGCCGTTCAGTCCTACCATTTTGTTCTGGAGAGTACGGTGTAGAGAACTCATGAACAATTTTATTTTTACACATTACTTTCTTCATATTCATCGACTTAAATTCCAATGCGTTGTCCGACCATAACAGGCACACTTTATGATGTGACGCCGAAGCCAATGCCAATACTGTTTCAACCTTTTGAACAATTTCGGATTTGTACTTTATTGGAAATAACATGACAATCCCATTGTATTCATCCACAAACAGTGCAAATAATTTTGAACCATCCAGTGCATCCACTGACATTGGCACAAATGTCAAATTGAATCAATTTCCCGAGTGACTTTCCTCATGTTCAGTTTCTCTAAATGGTTGTCGTGCCATTCTTCCAAACACGCAACTTTCGCAAATGTATTTTTTTGTTTACCTTTTTATTATCAGATACTTTGATACCAGTTGCACTATCTCGAGTAACTATGTCATAAATTGTGCGAAAATTTGTATGACCATATGTTTCATGCCAAGTGCTTATTGAAACATTATTTTTATTAGCAATGTTTGCCTTATGACATGTCTGCGCTTTCATGTTTATTTGATAAAGTCCACTTCCATATCTAAACCCAGTAATAATCACGACTCCATTCCTTGTAAGTTTCAGGTCATTTTTACCAAAACTTGCAAATAAATTTTTATCAAGATTGGGTTTCCAATAAACATTGACCAATGTTTGGCAACAAGTTTTACCATAGACATCAAACTTGGCTATAATTTTACTTTTACCATGTGCGTAGACAACCTCGTTATTTCCAACCATAACTGGAAACGAATCTTCATTGATTGGTACGAAGTTGCTAAAGAA
Organism: Platerodrilus igneus; assembly: GCA_036346225.1. Lineage (NCBI taxonomy): Eukaryota > Metazoa > Arthropoda > Insecta > Coleoptera > Lycidae > Platerodrilus > Platerodrilus igneus. The sequence goes on from JARFIW010001116.1 coordinate 1,323,276, forward strand.
TTCGCGTCTCGGCGACATATTATTTGATGCTCCACTGTCGACATACCATACATCACCCATATTGAATTCTACTGCACATGATTTTGCTACCAGCACTTCATTATTTAATGTTGACATTTCCACTACTTTATTAGTTTTTAAGGATTGCTGATATTTATGGCAGTCACGTTTTAAGTGTCCCTTGACATCACAAGAATAGCACTTAAACTTCTTCAAATTTCCGTATACATTTGCTTTATTCTTACCTATTGCTACTGACACCTTGTCATTGAATGACGTTTCTGGCAGAGAGATTGTAATCATCTCTTTTTTAAGCAATTGTGGCAACAAGTTTGCCATCGTTTGTTCTTGGGCAGGTAAAGAATCCCAAGCAGACATTACGTACCTATACGAAGCTCGCAAGCTGTGTGGGGTTTTGGTCACTAATGCTATTTCTTCTTGTTTGTGCCCTAAGTCTTCTAGTTTCCTTGCCAATTCTTTAATGTTCGAGACATGTTGTGAAATGCTTAAACCCTCTTCCATTCTGTATTCATAAAACTGTTCGAGCAGGATATGAATACTTACGGCATTTTTCATTTCATACAAGGACAGTAAGCGATTCCACATTTCATTCGATAATTTTAAATTCATCACTTTGTGCACCTATCTGGTTCCAGGGCACTTCCAATGGACCAACGAGCTTTGCGATCTAATTTTCCCAGGTCGCTTACTCTTCGCCATCAACGGGTTGTTTAGCAGTTCCATCCACAACGTCTAGAAACTCATTGACGGCCAGGAAAGATTCCATTTGAAAACTCCATACTGGAAAATCGGTTCCATTAAATTTCATGAAAACAACTTTATCACTCATATGTTTCTGATTGACAATCTTGTATTTGGAATTGGCTAACTATAAACTTATTCAAACTTGTCAACTAAATTATAAGTGAAACCTTCAATTTCCTACTGTATACACTTTTCTGGGCCCATAACCTGTTAGAGTTATCAGTGAATTAATGTAAAAGTTTATTGACATAGTAGAGAATTGAGAACTTAATATAAACACGTCTAACTGTATTAAAGATTTATGAAGCAAGTGTAAAACAACTAACAAACAAAAACTAAATTTATTGGTGTGAATGAACACTTGATATTATACTTTATAGTCATGCATCGCACTACCCTTTGATAAAATGCGGCATGCACACACTTCGACAAACTGAATCTGAATTTTATGTAAATAGTCTCAGCATTAAAAGAGGCAGTTTGGTTGAAGGGATTAGAAAACGGAATTTTCACAAATTCATCGAAGACTGTCTTATTTCCTTGTGACAACAAAGGAGGTATTGATGTAGAAACTAATAACTCTTATTCTGGTTGAACTAAACACGTCGATGTCAAGGGATCACTTACTAATCAAAGGATTGAAGATAAATAAATAAAATTGATGCATATATCCATCAAACAAAATGTTGACTGACTTTCTAACTAAAGGGGTCAGTAGTATAAAACATGAACTTTTCTATTTAACTTGGTCTTACTGATTAAAGAATATTTGTATTATTCGTTTTAGGCATCGTGTTATGAGTAATGTGTTAAATTGTAAACGCATTTTTTGTATCTAACTAAGGAGTAAGAAAATTTTGTCTGTCTGTTAGATATTATCTTCAAATATAGTGTTTCTACTAGAAAACCATTAGAAATAAATTGTTTGTTCGAATTGTTGAAATAAATATGCTTAGTGCTTATGCAAATTATGGATATAAGAGTTAGTGGATTAGTGCTTCCGTAAATAAATTATAGTTCATCAATTCAATACAATGCACGCAGTTGAATTAGTAATAAATATAGTGTACTCATCGCTTTAATGAAGATCTTAGTGTAGTAATTATCATCAGTGATTTCTGTAATGAAATTTTGGTAGAGTAAGAATTCTCTGTGAATAATTAGACTTGTATTGGACTCGATAAAGAAATGTAAATTGAAGTATGTTCAATAGGTCAAGAAAGTAACAATACTTACTCCAGCCCACAACATAATATACAGTAACAGTACTATTATCCGATAATACATTTGAAAATATTAAATTATGCAAATACATTCCTTCCATTAAAATTAGCATGTAATTGGCAATTATAAAATAATTTCTTGAACCAATGATAGCTTTACAAATCCAGCTCTAAAAAAGCAAAATAATGAAACCTAAAAAATTTATGCACATAACTTACATATTTCTCTTTTATGTACTGTAGTTTACCATTGACGATTACTAAATCAGATTTCATTGCAATTCCTTCGACAAAGACAAAGTCTTTTAATAGTGACATCGTTGCTCTCATTATATGTGAGGCAAATAGATGCATATGTAAACGGTTTCTGGCACATTGTAGCTTTCTATAATTAATTCAAATAATATATAAACAAACTAAAAAATTATACTTAAATGTGAGAAATATAAGCAATGCTATTATTAATGCAACCAAAGAAATAGAATATCCACAATGTGAAACACATTTTATTAATGGAAACCATGCTTGATACAAAGCTGAATTTTCGAGTTCTGCTTCAATGTCAACTAGAGCCGTTTCAACATCGACTACTTTCCAGCATTGACTGTAGTTTGTCCATTTCCGATTAAATTGGTCGTTAACATACCAGTTACCAGAAGTCTCACAAGTTTTAGAAGCATTTCCCTGTAACGAAGAAATAAAACTTAATAGTGGAATATAAAGCTTTTGCAAGTTTAAGATGAAAAATATGTGACCTAGGACAGGATTCGTATCTGTTGGCTTTGGCTTCGATCACTGATGTGCTAACCAACTGAGCTACGGGTGAATTAAATTGGAAAGATAGATAAATCTAAATTGTATACGCTACTATACATCGACATAACTTTCAATTATGTTTGGCATTTTTGTCAATTATATCCGCTAGTGTCAATTTTTTGACTTATGTTAGATATAGACAGGAAGTAACTCTCGAAGTAACGGCCAAAGCTAACTATTAAATACAAATATAGGAAATTGCAAGCAAATTGAATATCAATACAATACAATATTAGTTAATAAAATGAATAAATTTGCTTTTATGTAAAGCCTAAATTATTATTTCAAACTGTGCTGGTAATTGAAAGATGAGACAATGTAAAGCCTCATACAGAATTGAACCTTCAGCTTTGATTCCCAACGCGCTAAGCAATTGGAACTTGTTACGTGCCAAAAAGCACTTCACAAAAGATTTAGTGAATAACTAGTTGTGTTTTTTTGTATAATTAATTTAGGTATATTACACATAGCAGTGTACTATAGTTTTAGAAAGTAAATTATGCATATTAAACGTGGTCTTGGTATTCCCCGGCAATGTTTTGGGGTAATAACCTTTTTTATGTTTGTGTAATTTTGTAGTAAAATGGTATTCACGGCTTAAATAGATGTATGACGTTTTGTGACCAATCGAGATGTGAACGAACTAGCTATGGTGGTGGACAAGTTGTGGAAAAAGCAGCCGCCATGATTTATGCCTGCTTTTACTATATGATCTTCAACTGCTTGTGCGGGAGTAGTGCATTATAAACCGGTGATGTGATAAACTTGTTGATTTTGCTGCTTTATCATTTTACCATTATGATCTGGTGTTCCCGTTTTTCTTGTTGGCAAACAAACCAGCAAGCTCATCACCGGACATATGGTCTAGAAAAGGAAATCTGCATCCACGCAGCAACATTGAGATAAAATAATAACTATATGTTACGTAGCTTGCTAATATGCAGTAATTTAGAAAGTGAACGAGTATTAATTGATTTACATTGCTAATTTGAAACATAAATTATTTTATTTTGTTTGAGACTTCTGTGATACCTTGTGCCCTATATGCAAGTACGCGATTAACTACCGTACCTTTACCTGTTTGCACTTTTAGTAAATGTTGCTTTATGTGCGCGCCATTTACTACAAGTGCAAAGAAAGGTTAAGATACCGTAGTTAACTGCGTGTCTGCATTGAGGGCGTACTGGGCTTTACAGAATTGACAAATAAGATAGCACAATTTACGTTTTAAATTTACATGTAAATCAATTAATATTTGCTTACCTTATAAATTACTGCATTTTAGCAAGCTAGGTAACAGACAATTATTCTTTTATCTAAGCGTTGCCGCGTGGATGCAGCTCCCCTTTTCTAGACCATATGTCTAGCGGTGAGTTTATTGGTTTGTTTGCCTACAACAAAAACGGGAACACGAGGTAACAATGGTAAGGAAATAACGTAGAAAAATCAACGGGTTTACTACATCACTAGTTTATAATGCACTACTCCTGCACAAGCAGTTGAAGATCAGATAGTCGAGATAGGTAGAAATCATAGCGGCGGCTTTTCCCACAACTCCATCACACCACTGGTTTGTACGCGTCCTGATTGTCGGAAAACGTCACATAGGTGTCTTTTCCGAACCGTCTATATCACAAAGTTACACGATAATAAAGAAAGGTTATTCCCCATTGCCGAGAAACACTAAGACCACATTTAGTATGCGTAATCTCGTAATTACTAAAACTACTGCACAACCATGTGTAATATACCTAAATTAATTTTTAAAAAAATTCCCTACAATTAATTATTCACTAGGTCGATGTATGGTACCACGATATATATATATATATATATATATATATATATATATATATATATATTGCTCTGTCTTATGGGATTAATTAAATTCGAGCTTTACCATTGGGAGTCATAAAATTTCTCTATACTACAATATTTGGTAATCATGCCTCCCCAATTGGTGTCATAAAAATTGTTGTGTAACCTGAAAAATATCGTGTCCCAATGTTGGGCTGTCATAAATTTGCTGTGAAGGCCTATTGAAAGATAAAGTTAACACCTACAAAATTTTATTTTTTGAAAAAAAAAATTTTAATTCCAAAATCTCTTGAAAAGCTCCCCCAAATCAGCATACCACGGCTAGCTCTGCTTCCAGTTTCTTCAAAAATACTTACCCATTCTATACATACTCTCTATCACTTAGACTACCAACAAAAAATTTACTAACCAAATAATTCAACAAAACATACAACTTTTTTATTTATACAAGTGAAAAATTACGTCACACCAGCTCAATACTTACAAAATGGATATAAAACAAATCCATAAATTTTCACAATATCAACAATTAAATCCTTCTACATTTCCTAAATTTAATTTATTTCAACACTTCTTTATATTCAGTTCAAGTAGATGGGCCTATCTTGAAACCCTAAATTGAAATTTACCCTGGTCTATGGCGAGTTCAGTATAAACCTTCTTACTCTGAATGTATACAAAAATTGCATTTTTTTTTAACTACTCTAAAGACTCATTTACTCTTTACATCCAAATTATACGTCATGTATTTATACCTTCAAATAATAAAATCTAATTGTCTTTTTCATATAACCCTCAAAATAAATTTTATGTTCATAAAATATTCACCAAATACGTTAAATCACTCTAACACAAAATACCAGCACAAATGTTCAAACAATAATAAAAACAACAAATTTCTTTACCTGGTGTATGCTCTTGAACCATCCCCTCTGTAGACGTCGTTCACCAAATTCTCGTCTTTGAATTACATCAAACTTCCCTCTGCTACATGGACAGCCAACTCATTTCCACTCGTTCATCCAATTCTAAGTAGACACCTTCAGTACAGCTATCCATATAATCATCCAACTATGTTTGTCGGCTTCTGGATATCCCATACAACAAGCCACCCTCGTCCCAAAAATAATTTGGCTTGTTTACCTTTGTAACATCTCTTGTTCTTTATGAGTATTTAAACTTACAGCCACATTTATGAAATAGCACTAACTCGTGCTTTTAAACACTTTTAAGTTAAATAACGGACTGCACTATCACCCGATCTACAAATTTTCAGCTTTGATGTAACACCATGTAGGTCTGAAGCGAACAGAAGAAATAAGAGAGCTTTACTACGTGTCTTAGTGTATTTATGAGACTCCAAGCCTACCCCCTGTCACCTATTTTTACAGAAATTCACCCCTACCTTAACCGATTCTTGAAATTGCCTTGCTTTAAAACACAACGATCTTTCGAAACTAAGAATTTTCTCACCCCATCGTAGCTTTAGTCCGAAATACTGATTAGAATGCTCAACGGTTGCAATTCTCTCAGAAAAGTTTCTCACCCCAATCGCTTTCAACCAATTCAAACACATTTCCCCCGTTCAGGTCTATGCAATTCAATTATCCTCGTCTACTCCATATTTGCTGTCTTTGTTAAAATCCCACTATAGCAACTTAAAATCAATATTGTTGTTAGCCTCTACAAATTATCGCGCGCTTTAAACGGCTGTTTTGTACAACGTCTGTTATCTTTCATCTTCCTCTTCTCTGTACTACTTATATTCTGTCTCCGGAATATTTTGCTTTGTTTTGCAATAACCTGATGTTTCTCAACCTTCGCTTCGGTCGTTAGCTCAAATTTCTAAAGAATTATGTTTCAACGTACATTATGATTTCTCGAATTGTTTATTTATCTGAAAGTCCTTTCTATGAATTGTTTGCCAGTTTGAAATTGTATTTTCCCAAGTTGTTTAGCCTGTAGACTTACTAGAAATTTGGTTTTAACGGACGCTTCGTTAGTTAAATGAATATACGCGTTTACATTATCGATTTTACATACTGCAAAGCTTTTCGTACTACACGTTACTTATATGGAATTAAAGCATGCTTAAATTATTGATTTTATACTCTGGAAACAAAAGCTTTCCACCTATTATTTGATGTGCTCGATTTACAACCTTAGAATACCAAAGCTACTTGTTCTCGCATTATTCTTGAGTTTTTATGCATTGCACAGTTTCCACACTTTGCAACTTTAAAATTACGACTTATTGATACAAACGTATGCTACTATACGTTTGTTTCTAAAGTCAAAACTAATTAATTTGAAGCGTAAATAATATATTCTTGTCTTCTATATACAAGGTCCTTACAAAATTACTTTCTTGACTTATTTATCCATTTTTACATATAACCCACACAATATTATATATATATATATATATATATATATATATATATATATATATATATAGAGAAAAATAATCCACATTTGGAATGCAAATGAATGCTTAATATATATTAATAGTTATTAAGATGAAATGAAAACCCAACTTTGTATATAAAGTTGAATTACCATTTCAAATCGAACTAGTAATTGAAAACCACTAAAAGAACGGCTACAGCAGGATTTGAACCTGCAACCTCTGATTCTCCGGATCAGTGCTCTAACCAATTGAGCTATCTAGCCTAATTGTTTAGATGATGTTATACTTAATACTACTGAAGCTTGGCCCTTGTTAATGATTTTCAATTACGTCTTGCATTTAAGGAAATTGAATCTAGTTATATACATAATTCATGGGATGATCAAGTTATTAGTACATGAATTTAATTTTTACATTATTACATCTTCGCTACTCCTGTCCTAATGAGCCCCAATAAGGGCAAAACGCGTCGACAGGATGCCCTTGTGGCTAATATTGAGTCACTTGCCATTAAATTTCATTCATTGATATTATTTTAAGACTCATTAAATTTACTTATTCTTTATCATTATAATCTTTGGCTATGGAAAAAGGCAGTTGAGCCGGATCTCCTCCGTGCCGACTGCTGATAAAACCTGCAAAGTCGGGTGAAACAGCACGAAGGCACAAATTGTGGGCTAGGTGATGCTGTACTTTCCATAATGTGTTAGTGTTAAATATTACATCTATGCTACTCCTGTCCTGATGAGCCCCATCTATCCAACAGTCACAGAATTTTCCACCTAAATAAACTCTATGCGGGGTGAATAAAACGATGCATAAATCTTACCTAACTTCGCTCGATAAAGCACATTATTTAATTTGCACCAAGATACCCTATTATTTATATTAGAGTAATAAGTCGTCATTACACTCCATAAAATACTTATTTATCAACGATCGAATGTCTGATAACTTCTGTTCAAAACTTCAATGTTAAATCTTGAATGCCGAAAGAATGAATGAATCGCTCGCATTACTTGCGTCTTTACATAACAATATTCTAAATATGTAATCTTTTCGATTAACTTCTCGAAGGTGAGTCACCCGCGTGATGTAACAATTTACCGCAATTTTGTGTTTTGTTATTTCTAATGAGCTGTCAGTTTGAAATTTATAGCGACCATAGAAATATCTTACAAGCTTCTGTAATAATTAGTCATTAAAACCCGTTATCTTATCTGGTTTAGAGTTTCCTGGTGTTATCGCTTTCCGCGGAAAATTAATAATTATTCAGACTTAGGAAACTAAATTTGTTTATTTTAGATAGTATTTGTTGGTAATCATAATAACGTACTGACATTCAAAATTCGTTGTTTACTAGTCAGATTATGTATGCTTAATTGAAACTCATAGATAACGAGGAAGTTAAATTGAATTAATACATATATGTAGTCTATCGTAGTACTACTCAAGACTAATTAAAATCTTGTTAATACATCATTAGTCACTCTCAAAATGCAAGTTTTAAATATCAATATGAAAAATGATTGCAAAATTTTTAAGATGTAGGAAGCAACACCACTAAATCAAATTAATAATCATGTGCACCTGTCTAGAAATTATTTGTAAATAGATATTTTTGCTAATTGGTAATCTAAGAGAATAGATAGTTATCTTGGTCATGTCTATGATTATTATTTAGGGAATGAGATGAGATTTAGTTTTTAATATCTAACACATTTAATGGTGATAATTAACAGAACGCATAAACTGTTCTAGTATTGGTTTTGTTTGATTACAGGAGTAGCAATGCATCTTTATCAGCTTTAACGTGAAGTGGGTAAGTATTTCGCAAGGGTGGTGTTTATGCAAAATATTTGTATTGCGGTATAAGGCTTAGGTTTCCGCATTCTCCTTATACAAATGGGTGATGTTAATTTTCTATTGTATTTAAAAATTAAGTGGCGCCATATTTATTTTATTTTTGGTCATAGTTCAACCCCGACCCAAGCTCATGATCTACCCAGAGCAAATTACTTTACTAGCCGCTTTACCTTTAGAGGTTTTCTTACTCATAAGCCATTTTTCATCTAAACTTACCTCGGGCTTCTTGTCTCAACAGGAAATCATCATTTAATTACACTTGTACCCGACAGTTGACAAGATAGGTGTAAAATATTACCTGAACTCAAGGAAAAGGGTAACAGTGCATTAGAGAAGGATAGACCACACGTTTTACGATAAACATAGATCATAGTTTTACACTAATTAACCCATTAAAACGCGACATTCGCATAAATATTACATCAGCCAGGATGACTAGTCATTCTGTATAGAGTCGAAAGGATCTTGAATATGACGTATTAAGTTAATTTTTGTATATAAACCGGAACTGTGTTAGAACGGTGGTGATTTCAATTCAAGACATTGAACATGTAACTTTAAGTAAAGATTAATTCTTCGGATGTGTAAGTTCGAGCAATCTATTATTCATTTTATAACATGCAATAAGTTACGTAGAACTTTGCATAAACGTGAAACAATTATTTTGTAAAACACTACGAGAATTGAACAATCTTCGACATAAATAATCCTGATGCAAAAGAATACGTTGAGTTTAATTGAATAAAAATAAAGGTGCGCTTTGCAAATTGGTGTTCTAGCTTCAAATGGAGATTCAAAATGGAATTGGCAAGTATTTAATACCATTTATGATAATGGAAATTAGGTTTTGATAAGCGCTATTTAGCAAGTATAAATTATGATTCTTTGTTTTAACTGATAAAAATATTTAAATATGTGTAAGCTAGAATAAGTTCCTAATCTTATACAAAATTTTTATTTGTAATGAAGATAAGTTTCAGCAAATTTTGAGGTCAGAGTTCGAAATCTTTACTGAATTATTTGTGCACCGTCAGTGGCCAATCACACTCATGAGGGGGGTAATAAAAGATAGGTAAATTATCCACAACAAAATTAAAGTGAATTTTTGTAACTCACAAGAGTAGAGATTTGAGTTCTGTAATTTTAACAAAGATTAGGTAAGGATTATTTTAGGAATAAGTTTATGTATGAATTAAAGCTTTAAACTGTTTTACAAATTCTTTTGTATGAAAGAAAATTTTTTAAATGCTTTAAATGCTGTTTCATTTCATTTTCGTAAATTTCACAGTGTAGTTTTTGTTGAGCTAACCAGGCAAGTACTGTGAGACGGCCGAACTTTGGTTCGCCGCTAAAAGAGGTCTGTAGACGGGTACAACAATGGGAAATTTAAAATTATTATTTACCTTCATTTTCTTTATTTTGCCTGGCTAGCTCAACGGAAAATCTTTACTGTGGAATTTACAAAATGAAATAAAACACAGTAATCTCGTGAAACATCTGTACATTCAAAAACAATTTTTTTTTATACAAAAGAATATACTGTGCCACCAAGCAATCATAGGACTTGGGAGTTTTTATTTGTCAAATTGAAATATTTGTAAGGTTAGGTGGCGGTTATATTACTGAATCTTCAATAAATATTTCTACACAATTATTTACCTTATATAAAAAACCAAAAGCAGCAGTTTTGAAGAAAACTGTTGAATAAAAAAAAATAAAACGAACGAATGATGAAAAATTAAAATATATTACTAAAAGAGCTTTACGACTGTCAAATATCAAAGTACAGAATACGTTCCACTGTGGAGTTCATTCTTACTGTTGCTTTTAGCTGGTACCACGAAAAAAACGATGTAGCGGGATCATTTCTATTCGTCTTAATAAATATCAATTCCTGAAGTCAAACGACCATCACTTTTATAGAAAAAGCAACATTGCCAATTCAATTTTATTTTGAAATTCATTTCAATTATAGATAACCAAAAAATAAACAAGCTTGTCAAAAACAACGAGAGTAGGGTTACAGTGATTTAAACGAGGACACATTATTATTACTGCCAGGAGAGCAATTAGTCCTTTAAATTTTTAAACGACGTTGAAACCCACAACATAGCGACTGTAAGAGCCTACGACGCTAAAATGTATAATGAAGTAAATATACACAAATGAAAAAGAGTAGTTTGGTTTTAGAATGTACATACGGAACACACCATAGAATTTTAAATTTGCTTAAAAATGCTTGGTTCCCTCGGTGTACTTCGAAGCAAATCGCCAAATCGCTTTCTGATTGGTTCCATATGTTGTTGTTGGAAATTAGTTCACATATTTTCCGGGTTCTATGTTTGCTTGGTGGCACTGTAGAACAGTTTACAACTTTAGTTCATACATAACATTATTTCTAAATTATTACTAAATAATTTTTACTTAATTTTTGTTAACCTATATAGAACTCAAATCTCTTCTCTTGTGGATAATCTACCTATTTTATACTAACACGCTTGTAAGGGTGATAGCCCAATACTCCTTGACAGATAATCTATTAAAGGTCAAAATGCCTCTAACTTTGACCTCAAAACTTTTTGATAAATATCCGCTTACAAAACAAAAATAATATAGGATTAAGACTTATTATAGCTTACAAATGATCAAATACTAAAATATTTTTATTAGTTGTCAACAAAGAAATGTAAATTTATATTTGCGAAATAAAATAGCGCTTATCAAATTCGTAATTAACGGTATTAAAAGCTTCTGATTGTATTTTATATTGACGTTAAAATCTCAGCTTACAAGATTGTTCATATTATTTCAAATCTCCATTTAGAACATCAGTTATCAAAAGTGCATCTTCTTTTTAATTAATTAACTTTGGAGCAGCTTTTGTATCAGAATTATCTATGTCCAAGGTTGTTTAATTTTCGTGGTGTTTTATAAAATAAATATGTTCTATGTTTGTGCAGACGTATGTATGCATGCCGAATACTTGACTAATGACTTTACTCAAAGTAATATGGTTGATCTCGTAAATTGAAATGAATCTTACATATTGCTTGGTGACCAATCGTGAATTAATAAAGGAATCCCTTTAATAAAGTTCCGGCTTATGTATAAAAATTTTGCTAGGTCACTTTGTTCCATACGATTCTAGATTTAATTGGAAGAATTAGTCACCTGCGTGATGTAAATTTAACAAGAATGGCGCGCTTTATGATCTAATTAGTGTCAAACTATGATTTATGTATGCAGTAAAACGAGTCGTTTATCCTTTTCTAATAAACGTAGTTAATAGTTGCGTCGCATATCTTATTGGGACATTAACTATAAAATAATTCTTATCGATTTTATTGCTTTTTCAATAGTCGCGCGATTTTCTTGAATTGAGATTTATTTGTTAATTAGCTATTTAAGTATTTCTTGGTACAGATGACGCACTTTTCTCTATTTATTACGAAAGTTCCAGAATATAGTTCCATTTAAAACGTTTAAAATGAATTTTCTTTTATACACACACAGAGAAATAATTAAAGCATGCGATTGTTTTCTTTATGGTTGATTTGTATAATAATACAGTACATATTTTAGTATAATTACATAATTAAATAAAGCTTCAATTGTTTTTTTAACGGTTTTGCAAATGTATAAAGATTTGCAGCTTAATAATTTTAAAAAAGATTGGTTTACGGTACACAAAACGTGTATTCATACACAAAATTATTTATTTAGTATTTTAATTAATAAAAGCAAGAATTTGATATTGTTCTTACAAGCATTAAATAACTTTTTGTAATTATATCATAATGATTGTAACATACACGTGAAGTGTATTTTTATGATAAATGAAATGAATGGCTTAAATCTAAGTTATTTCTTTTGACAAGGGCTCCCTTGTAAATGCTTTATGAATGCAACAAATTGATATTGTTTTTACACGGATGTATTAAGTGGCTTCGTTTTAATCTCTTAGAATGATGATTTACACACACGGAAAACTATCTAGTACTTCAAAAGTATATGCAATATATGTGAACTAAGTTCTAACAATAACATATGGAACCAACAGAAAGCGATTTGTTTCAAAGTACATTCCATGGTGTGTGTTATGTGATGTCATTGTTAATAAATCTTCTAACCTTACAAATATTTCAATTTGACAAATAAAAGCTCTCTAGTTTGAGTGTACTTCTTAGCAGTCAATGACACCCAGGACACATCACCCAAGTCTTATGTTTGCTTGGTGGCACTAATGCAATACGCTTATTTTATACAGGGTGGAACAATGAATATTGGGAAATTTCAATATTTTGAGGTTTCCTTGTATTTGTGTGGGTTTTATGGATAGGATTTGGGTTTCCATGACCTCTCGTGATCTCTTTATAACATCAATATATATATATATATATATATATATATATATATATATATATATATATATATATATATATATATATATATATATATATATATATATATATATATATATATATATATTGTCTGAAGTTCAATTGAAGTCCCTCTTTTGCTACAGTATTTACCTGTGTTGTTGAAGTCTGGTTACTAAAGCCAATTCGAGCTTTTTTCTGCTTATACCTAAAAACTCTAAATTCATCAGAGAAGTTTACCACGACTGCTCTGCTGCTATCTGAAAAATACTACCCTAATATTCTACCAAAGAAAACTCGACTATGACAACTCACCTCGATTTATTCAAACAGAAAAATTGTACACCAACAATCTTTATCAATTGTTATTTCACACATCAGTAAAATTACTTACAACCTCGTTTTGAAATACTGCCTTTATTTAAAATTATTTTCGAAATAACATTTTATCCTTTGATAAGCAATTTAAAGTAACAGGGCTTAACCATACATGTTACGTTACTCCTGGTTATAATATGAGCTCATAGTAAGACTTTTAAATACTCGTGCTAAATTTTGCACTGCAAATTACCATAAGTCCCTCTTACTTTGCACACAATTAAATATTACAACAATCATTTTATGAATATAAATTCCTACATAAAATAGGTCAATAATAAATCATAAACGTTCAATAAGTAACTCTTTAGTCCATAGAGTTTATAAAATATACCCATAAGGCACAAAATTGTCATAACACACAATAACCACAAAAATAAGCAATGTTTTACAAAAATCTGTTACCTGGAATGCACTATCGCACATGGAACTGCCATCAACCATCTATGTCTGATGGCCTCACCAACGACTGCACGTTCTCAAACCTCACCAAATTGTATAACACCATCCGTGATGGCAATCAGCTACTCAAATCTCTCGACTATCCAGTGACGGTACATCCAACTACCCTAATTCCGCTACTGGTCCATTTACTATAGGTAAAACACCAAATTGATCCATCAATACTCTCTACTCCATTAGTGTGCACAACTTCACCAACCACCAAAATTTAAAGCTGTCTTTACTTACAGTACTCAAACATGCTTTGCATTTGTCAAAATGTACTTCATCACATTTCTGCACTGCTAGTAAAACATTACACCAACTTGTGTATGATATTATCAACTTTAATTCAAATATTAAAATTCACTAAAAAAAGATCAACAGTAATTTCTTCACCAATATTAGTGGGTGCGTCAATGACCAGCAAAAAGAAAGCTTTATCACCACATACTCGTGGTTAGAAAGTCAAATCTACCCCTCTTAACTTGAAATTTCTCGTAGATACATCAATACAAACAAACTAGCCTTCTTGGTAATTTTCGAAACGGTTAAGGCCCTTCCACAAACAAAATTTTTAACTGCCACTAAATTCCAACAATACACGAGCTAACATTCAGCAATTCTCCGCAAATTTCGTATCCGAGCTCAAACCGCTATCCAAATCCTAGAATTTTGAACAATACTGTAGTGATCCGTGGTGTTTCTAAGTCGATTTCTCATTGGTTGATAATTATTGAAAATATTATAGTGTACATTTCGATATTTGAAGGTATTTGTTAGAATAGCTCGGTAACCACTTGCAGGTTTCTGAACGTATTCCGTTATGTCAGAATTTAGGTTTTAAGTGGCGCATATGTAGGGACGATCGGCCGAGTCGACTAGCGTTAAAGGACTTTGTTTTGAGCTTTCAAGATGGCAGGTTGAAAGATTTTCACTTGGCGGTTTTTTATTAAAGATAATGTTTTTAAGTTTATAATGTAGTGGTTATTTAAGGTAATCTGATTACATCTTGTAATCAAAGCGTTGTTTTGCATGTGATGTTGGTACTTATTGTAAAACCATTAGTTATTTAACTATTGAAGGACATATTTTATGATTACCTGTTACTTTTTGATATTAATGTATACAATGCTGCCTTACCGGTTGTTTTACTTGTGATGTCTAATATGGGAATTTACGATTTTATTTTAATGTTTTATGTATAAATGGGTGTGGTGTGGTTTAACAACCGAAAACTAATATTTATTTATTTAAATTGTTTATTTAATATCTAAATCAGAGTAAAACTTTTATTTATTTGAAATAATGTTGATTTTGTATTTAATTCAGAGTTGGCAATACAATTGCGTTGCACTTATTGCAGAATCAATAACAGAGGTACAATTACTGTAATTTTACAACATTTAATGAAAAGCACTGACATCATACTGAATCAAATTATTAGGCAATTTTGCATATGAACAGTATTATACTTTTATGTTATATTTGTTTTCCTTTTAAGATCGTAATTGAATTAACCACACCGTTGTTGTGTATATTTTTGTTTGTAATTTGTAATGCCACGATGTGTTCAATTTTTTAAAAGTACGTTTTAACCGTTGCAATCATAATGAATACTTTTTTCCATTTAATATATTTAATTAACATGCATTTATATAAACATTTAGCGCCTGAATCTGGGCTTGTATTTGTGTTATAGAATTTTGGGGTATGTATTTGCTCTCAACATATTTTATACTGTTCGATATTTGTGATTCATTTGACATTTTTATTTTATGTATAATTGTTTTATTTCAGCATATTAATCACATTTACAACTGCATCGCTCATATATCGGTTTAAACGTAATGATATGTTCGTTGTTTTGTTTATCCTATTATCTAGCCGATGTTCCTATATAATTAACTAGTATTTAACGTTTGTGATAATTGTTGTGATGTAATTAAATTGAACCTTATAACAATTGCGCAGTATAACAATTGCCCAAGTGTAACGATGGCGCCACACGTTGAGCGCCATTGTTACACTTGGGCAATTGTTGTTCTGCGCAATTGTTATACTCGTGGTATGATTCCCGCTAATCGTAACTTATACCGAACACGTTTTAAAAGTGATGCAACCGCTTTTTAAGTCAATTTGCAAGCACAATTTAAATCAAAACAGATTACTTACATGGCGACATCTGGAAATTCATCTTAGGGTCCCACGATGGTTTTGCAGGATGGGTTTAGTTTTACGCCATGTTGAATCAAATTACCTCCGTCCTCCTTGTGGCTTCCGTACTCGTAAGGGAACGACAGGTACTCAAAGGCAAAAGTGGAAGGAACCTACATCCCTAAAAAGAAAAAACACACGACACAGATAGCTGTTGTTTCGTCGAGGGCTCGTAACTTAATGGCGTCTTTCTACACCACGCGTGCACTCCGCATTCCTTTTGCGCAGGCGCGACTGTCAGGGACGACGGAAGTTGGCGTTATTCATATAAAATATACGCGGGAATTTATTTACAAATTAACTCTAAACATGATGCATGTCAGTTGGCATGTAACAACCTTTGGTATGATCGACGGTCTCGTGCCTGTCGCGTTTGCATTTATGACTATGTTGGAGATAGTCTATTAAATAATAAGCGCCTTTTAATCATGCGCAATCATACCATAAGTTTATTTCAGAGATACATGTCGTCTTGTCAATGTACTTGTAGTTGTACCCTTTTGCAAATAATAGGAAGTCGGCTAGCCTTTGTGAAATATTTTGTAATACGGGCTAGAAACTGTTAATGCATGTATGTGGGCGCGTGTGATCGAGCCTTGTTGAATATTACTAACATTTTATGTCCGTGCGAGGAGGAACATTAACAGTTAAGGCAAATTTTACCTTCCTGGTGTCCCCCCCTCTTCAACTTTAGCTGGGTAGTATTGGTTATCCGACCTTAGTACCTGTCAGAAAAGACTAGCTGACCTACACTAACGTTTCTTCAGTTGTCATGTGTGGTATGTCTGTGTAACAGTCGACATCCCGTCATTTGCGTTGGTGATCTGGGTACTTGTACGTTACCCGTCCTTGTCGAGATGTGCCAAATGCAGTTGGAAGTGTGAGGGCAGTGGGGCTTTCTCTGCCGTGCCCTTTCCCCAATCACCCAGGTTGAGTACGGCACTGTTTGCTTTAAATGTCATTTTTCTATGCTTTCATGCAAATGATCTATTTATTGGTTATTTTTTGATTAAAAGTAAAGTTAGGTAAATGCTGTAGTTTTATTTCAAACTTTCCCGCCTTAACGTCATCTTCCCAGTGTGAATTTGAGTTACATTATAACAACACAACATAGGTGTCGTCGAGCCACTGCCACTAGATGTTAGATCATGGAGCCCGGTATACCGGTTATAGAGGGCGTTTGGGTCAGCCTTCAGGTCGGTTACACCACAATACAAACAACAATTTACCACGAAAATACACTTTAAATTTGCAATGGATCTTTATTTCGCCGAATCCTAGCCCCTACTAAAATAAGTTTCTTGGTTAACACACGCCCATCATAATACACGTATTAAAGTCGTCTCACTCGAACATACATATGAAAATTCTCTCTTTCTTACTTCGTACTGACACCATATTTCATATTCCTACCATGAGTTATCTCTATCCCAATCTACCATCTATTCTACATCCTCTATCCTTTTTACACTATGTTTGCAAGTCCGGTTATGCCCAAAATAACATTTTCCCTCTCTAAACAATCTTAAAACTATCGCCTATCTCCCTTCTGTTTATGAAATTCAATAATCCTTTTCTGTTCCTCATATGCAAGTGATATACAAAATACGTTCATCCTACTCCTATAAATACACAATATATTAATCTTTCTTTGTCTCATAGTTTTCTTTCAAAGTCAAACGAACACTTAACACATGATATATTTGTCCCATTCGAATGTATGCTATAAACAATCTTTCCTTATTCTATGTCATTCCTTGCCTGTTTAACCGTCAAATACCTTTCGTAGAATCAAAATGTTATTTTGTGCACGTTATATGCTAGAGCGACGGTTAGCTTGTTTACCAATATTAAGAAATTTTTGACCAAAACGACTTTCAATTTCGATAACAAATACTAAGAACATCTTATTTGTCTACACCTCTTTTATTGGAATTTACTAGAACTCGTAGCCATTAAGCTTGTTTCCTTTTTGCTATAATTAATCTTTTGAAAGTTATACAAATGCTAACGTTTTACCAATTATATTTACACTTTATAAACTATGATAAAATATACACTAAGAATATTTTTAATTATAACACCTGTTATTTGAAACTGGTATTTATAATTAAAGAATTATGCTCCCTATCATTTAAATATTGTGAAAGTTCTTTGAAAATATTTATACACGCTAAAAATGATGAAAATTAACTCTTGCACTTAATAAAATTTTTTATTAGAATCTTTAATTACTATGCTAGAGATTAGGAAAGCGTTTTAAAGTTTGATTAATTTGTATTTACTTGCAGAAACTTGCAATAACTTATTAAATGGCTTATCTAGTTAAAACTAACATACAAGTTACACAGAAATATATATATATATATATATATATATATATATATATATATAAACATTGTATTGTAAATTTATGTTATGTTTTATACTGCATTATAGTCTTATATATTTGTACTCTAAAATTTAATAACTATTTTTGTAATAATTATGTTTTAAAATTTTCAAAAGAGAGACGCATTTACCTCTTTCAACTAAAATGGAGGTACAGACAAGAGAAGTTTGGATACTATCGATTTAAGCAATTTGAATATTTTCAACAAATAAACGAAATCTTAAACTACTTTTAATACAGCAATTCACTCTTAATTTTTTTAAGTAGTGTTTTCACATGTGATTCGTCTTTTGCCATCTATAACGCCTTAATAGACAATAAACAAGAAGCAATTTAAAGATTGACAGCCATATTTAATACTTACTTTAGACGTTGCTAAGTAATAGGGACATGATTGCATAGCCACAGTCCCAGCTTTGGTTGCATTCCAACACATGATTCCATCAAAAATCAGTTCGCAAAATTTTTCTCCAGTGTTAAAATCGCCATTTCTATCACCCTGTTGATAGCATTCTTGTTCTTTGATTACTAACAAATCGGTCATTGTAAAATTATTCATATCAATTTTAAAGCGAGCAGAGGTCAATATGTTTTGATATCTCTCGTAGATGCTACTTTACAATATCGTGTAATACGATATAAGGCGGAAAATAAAATTTTAATAACAAGAATGCAGTCGTTGTGTTAAGTTGTTTACAATGCTGACATAGATTGATGAGATGATATGCGTACTTTCGACATTATTGAAATTAAAAACATCCAAGATTTAAACAAAGGTAGCAAACTGTATTCAAGAATTCAATAATTTAAATATCCTTGAATGGATTTTTTTATAATTGTTTATGTTAAGAAATAAGATTGGATAATTATAAACAATTTAGATTTATTACTGTTACAAAGTTTCAATAATTATCAGAGTTATAATGTTAAATTAAGTTAATCTCAGGACCGTAGCCATCGACGCCGCAGTCTGTTGTGTACCGCTCCTAGGGACACCAAATAATCTTGTTCCTTTTTAATTTAACATTTAAACGGCTTTCCTAGCGAGAGAATATTTTCTAGTCTAATAATTACTCTTATTTAATAAACGACATTCGGAAAAAGCCTAGCAACAAGGTATTTCTCTAAAAAGTAAAACGAGTGAACTTATTATTCCAACATTGTAAATTGTCAAATGGAATAGGTATTCGTGTATTTTTTATCATCAACATTAGGTCTTCAGTCCTGGAACTGGTTAGACGCGTACCCTCATCGTTTCCTATTCTGAACTAACCTTCACATTTCCCTGAACATTGCACAGTCTGCATCTATCATTATCTGCATGCGAAAATCTGATCTCGGTCTACCTCTACCTCTTGTTTCCCTATCCCTGCTTGTAATATATCTCGTACTATGCCCAAAAATGCATTGGAACGTTTCCTGCCCTTCTATATCTAGTATTTTTTTTTGTTTTCCACAGATATCTTTATTCCTCTACTATTTCTAGTACCTATTTGTTATTAACTTTGTCTGTTCCTGCTACCTACCATTTGATTTTAAAATGCTCCATCCGAAGGTACTACATTGGCCAGAAAGCGAGTTCTTTTTTATCTGGAAAATTTTGTATTTTGCCGAACCCTTGCTGTTCCAAGCAAGGTAGGGATCTTTAATGTGCATGATAACACTCACACACGGGACCTCCATTTTATCTTCCATCCGAACGAGGGTGTATTTTTGTGAAAAATGCTCGCCTAACATTTTTCATGCGGATCGTGTCAGGATTTGAACCCGGGACCTTGGGCATAGTAGTCACACACATATCAACTACGCCACGGAGCCGCCTCCATTCTACCATCCACATACATCTGAAGCACAACATTCCAGAAGGTTTCTATCTCTTTCTGTCTGTTTTCCTTCTGCCCCTATTTCATAGACGTACTGTGCTGTGCTCCACATATATGCTTTGAGCAATTTTCTTCTTGTTTTTATAATCATCAGATTTAAGTGCACTTATTTTTTCGTCATTAGGTTTTCCGTCTTGAAACTGGTTGAACTATGGACGCATAGCTCAACTTATTTATGTTCTAAGTTAGTCTACACACTTCCCGGAAATTCCCACAACAGTCTATATACAGCTCGATTCCCCTTCTATTGTTTTCTAATTATATGCCCTATTTCACCGAGATTCAGTGATTTGTGAGAGGGGAGGGGGCAGTTCCGTGTCGTAGTTGGTATGTGTGTGACTACTACGTCCAAGGTCCCGGGTTCGAATCCCGACACGGTTTGCTTGAAAAATGTTAGGCGAGCATTTTTACAAAAATACGCCCTCGTTCGGAGGAAAGGTAAAATTGAGGTTTCGTGTGTGAGTATTGTCACGCACGTTAAAGATCCCTACCTTGTTTGGAACAGCAAGGGTTCGGCAAAATTCAAAATTTTTCAGGTAAAGAACACATGTAGGGGGTATGTGAAGGGGGTTAAGCAGCCTGTAGCTGCCAAAGATCCCCTCAACACTTAGACATTTGCAGTATTAATAGGTTTCCAGTAAATACTTTTGTATAATTAACATTGGTTGAGAATATTGTACGACCAATACCTGTAGTTGTTTATAATAATCATCATGTTTAAGTACAGTTATTTTCTTCGTCATTAATTTATCCATCTTGGGGCTGGTTGCATGCATACCTCCATTGATTTCTATTCTTAGCTAGCCTACATAGTTCCTCGAAATTCCCGCATCCTACATCTTTCACTATCTCTGTGCAATATTCTAACCTAGGTCTACCTCTACTTTTCTTTTTTCCTATCTCTGCTTCTAGTATATTCCGCACTATTCCCTCATGTCTTAGTATGTGGCCTATCATTCTCTCTCCTATTTTTTACTGTTTTCCACATATTTCTTTCTAGCCCTACCATTTCTAGTACCTCTTTGTTCTTAACTTTGTCCGTCCATGATATCTTCACCATACGTTTGTAGCACCACATTTTAAAGGCTTCTACCTTTTTCTTGTCCGTTTTTCTTACTGTCCAGGCTTCGCAGCCATACAGTGATGTGCTCCACACATATGTTTTAAGCAATCTTTTCCTTGTTTCTAAGTTTGTTGTCTTTGAACACAGTAGTTGCTTTTTCTTGTTAAATGTAGCACGACCTTGTGCAAATCTTTGTTTTATATCTTTTGTGCTTTTCCCATTTTGCGTTATTTGGCCTCCTAGGTAGCACAAATTCTTAACCTCTTATAAGTTCTCGTTACCTATTTGTATTCTTGTTTTTGATTTATTTTTCCCTTTTTTGCATACTAGAACTTTTGTTTTAATTTTGTTGATTTTCATACCGTATCTCTCCGTTAGAACTGTTTTCATTTCATTAAGAGCAGCTTCTAACTCTTCTTTGCTAGATGCTAATACCGGTATATCATCTGCAAATCTAAGCATATGAATATTTTGTCCCTGCATATTAATTCCAAATGTTTTCCTGCGTTTGACAGTATTCATTGCCTCTTCTATGTACAATTTCCTAATATTTACTTTTCTACTTTCCTGTTCTAATTCTACCATCGCTGTTTGCTTTTTGTATAAGCTATGTACTATCCGTCTATCCCTAAAACTCATTTCAATCTTTTTGAGTATCTTGAACACCTTTTTCCATATTACATGGTCAAATGCTTTTTCCAGATCTACAAACCCTATATACACGCTTTCCCCTTTTTTTATTGTTTTCTCCATTATCACCCTCAGAGCTAAAAGCCTCCCGTGTTCCCATGTTCCGCCTAAACCCAAACTGATCTTCTCTCAGTATTTCTTCAGCTTGTTTTTCCATTCGTCTTTGTACAATTCTACTTAAAATTTTGACACGTGTCCTGTTAAACTTATTGTTCGAAAATTTTCACATCTATCTGCGAATTTCTTTTTTGATATAGTTACTATGATGTTACGTTTGAAATCTTTGGGTATCTCGCCTGTCTCATACATATAGTTTACAAGTTGGAAGAGACGTTCTGTTACTGCTTGTTCAGCGGCTTTTAGAGTTTCTGCTTGCACCTTATCTGTACCCGGCGCCTTACCATTTTTCAGACCCTTTAATGCTAATTCAAACTCATCTCTAAGTATAGGATATCCCAAGTCATCATTTTCAATGTCTGATTCCTGTTCAAATGCTGTTAGTTCCTCTGCTGCATATAAATTCCCTATATATTCTTGCCATCTACCCACTTTCTCTACATTTTGTATAATGGCGTTACGTCCCGCATCATTTATATTTTTGCTCTAAGGTTTTATATCCCTAAATTTGATTCTAATTAGTTTGTATGCTTCATCTGCCTTTCTTATTTTCTTCTTAATTTGTACCTCTTTTCACTTTTCATCAATTCATTGTTCTTTAGCTTTTCTGCATTTGCGAATAATTTCCCATTTTATGGCTTTGTATCTGTTTTCCTGTTTCGTCTGATTTATTTTTGTATTTTCGTCTTTTTTCTACTTATTAAATTCAGGATATCCTTTGTTATCCATGGTTTCTTATTTTCTTTTTGAGTATACCCCAGAATATCTCTGGCCGCCATGTCTAAGCTGGATTTAATGTTATTCCGTTCTGTTTCTACTTCCTTAGTGTTCCGTTTATATTGTAAATAATTAAGCCTTAATTATATTTTCTATTGAGTCTGTTGATTATTTACGTTCGCCTCGGTATATTTAAATTTGTTAGTGTAAAATTTCCATGATTTTTACTCGAAGCACGCGCCAACAAGTGCCGCGAGTGATAAACGTTGTTATTCCGCATGTGCAAACAGTGTATTGACTGGAAAATTCACGAAGCAAGAGAGAATGGATTTGTCGTTCGAACAGACCGCATCGCTATTTTACACGTTCTACGTAAAACTCCTAATTAGATGAACCGCTTTTCTTCAGAACCGCTATTGACATAAATGTGCTTCTCTACACCCGCAAAAAGCAGAGTAGATGTTACATCGTTTTTTCATTGGCACGGCTTTGTAATCAACAGGTGAGTGTTTGAGTAAACGCTTGAACTGATTAAAAACATTAATTATATGTTGTTTGTTAAATTATCACTTAATTTTATATACAGTCTACTTCTCTCTACCAAAGTTGTTTGTTAACTATCATTTTCTATCGCTTCAATATTTTACACTTAGTATCGGATATTTTCCCGTTATCTTTCAGCAATTCATTTGACTTTTGTTCGAATTTTTTTTGACTATCTTTATCTTTTAGTTTCTCAAAGTCAACGTGCCTGTTTCCGTTTCTTTTTTTCAAATTTTTAAATTTAAGTACGGCTTTCATAATTACGATGTGGTGGCCAGTGTCTATATCTTCTTTTGGGTAGCTTCTACAGTCTTTTACTTGATTCCTAAAACGTTGTCTAATAAGAATGTACTCTATTTGATATCTTCCTATATCCCCTGGCATCTTCCACGGATATCGTTTTCTAGCATGATGTTGATATAATGTGTTTGTGATGGTTAAAGTGTTCTTGTCGCAAAATTCTACGGGCCTATTTCTCATGTCATTTCCCGTGCCTAAACTAAATAAACCTAATACCCCTCCTTTTCTACCCTCACCTACCACTGCATTAAAATCCCTCGTAATTATTAAATTTTCATGTCCATTTATGTATCTTAGTATGTCTTCGATATCTTTGTAGATCGCCTCTACCTATTCCTTACTGTAGCTAGGGGTGGGCATGTATACTTGTATTATTACTGTATTTACCGATTTAGATTCTAATCTAACCATGAGTACTCTTTCGTTCTTTTGTACACGCGTTCCTATCTTTTTTTGCATAACTATCCCCACATCCGAATTTCCTTCCTTTGATCCTGTATGAATTACCCTGAAATCTCCACTCCAAAAATCTTCCGCCAGTGAACTTCGCTTATCCCTACTATGTCTAGTGCTAACCTATCCATTTCAATTTTCAGATTTTTTAGCTTACCTACTTGCTTCATGCTTCTGACATTCCACGCTCCGACTCACAGAATGTTCACGAATCTTTTTTTGTACTTTCAGGTTACATCCACGAAGTAGTCCCCTCCCGGAGATCCGAGTGGGGGACTATTTTACCTCCTGAATTTTTTACCCCAGAGGATGCCATCATCTTTAATAACAATTTCTGTACGCAGTGTACTTGGGAGTAATGTGGTGGTCTCCCTTTCCCTTTGCCTTTGCAGTAGTGTGTCTTAGAATTCCATACCGACCCCTATGGTCTCTGCCACTCTAAGTACCGAAAAAGCTGCTGCCCTCCTTCGGGTACCTATCTTAGTCTGGTTCCTTACTAAAGACCCCACTAATTTAGTTAAACCTATAGTTTGGCTCTTTAGATTACTGGAGCACGCAAACCATTCTACCCGTTCTAGTATTTTAGAACTTCTTCAGGGTGCAGGTCCGTTCAGAATGGACGTTTTTTATATGACAACATATTTATGTGACTTTAGCTTTTCGCCTAACGCTGTCATCTCGCCATTTTTAAATAGCAACGTAGGTCTCCTGATATATTAAAGGGAACCTTATTTCTTTCTCTTTTCCAAAGTTCAAGTAACATGCTACATTACTAAGCAAACATAAAAGAAGTTTTCTGTGGTTTTGTGTTCACTGTTTTTCGAGGCGTAATTTTAAAGCAAGTTCCATGTGCGCACATCTTTAACGCAGCTTATTATTTGTCATGTGCGGTATAGGTTTGTTAGGGCGATATTAGGCGTGAAATGAGTTAAATTTTGACTTGTCCTGAAAGGGTGGGGACCCCGTAACAATAAAGGAGTGCGCTGGATAACTGCACTGGTGCAGGAATGGGTTTCTACGGATACATAAAAAAAGAAAATATAAAAATACAAAAATAATAATTAGCAAGGTTTTAAATTCAAAATTCTACATTACGTTAACACTTACCCTAAAAGTCTATACTCTGGCAAAATCGAGGGGCGCGAAACAGTTTATCACTGCAAGACTTTTGATGTCATTTCTATGTGGAAGACTATTATTTCGCACATAAAATTCCCTTGCTGTGGTATTCTAAAATTTGTCATAATTAAATTTCTCAAAATAAAATACTTTTTCTAGATACGACTATCACTGGGGTAGCTGTATATCCTTTACAATTCGCCGATTTCAATTATTCCCTAAATAAATTAATAAAAATCAACCGAAGCTTAACCTCTTTTAACATAAAAACCTGTTTTATACATATTAAAATATTCTTTCCTAAAATTAATTTCCTAACTTTAAATATGGCCCGGTATTGCTAAAATAAAAATATTCTAAAAGAAATTCTTAAAAAACTTAATTCTAAGCCATTGACAAAACCTTCGTCATTCCAAATTTTCTGCGTTTCGATTTAATTACACAAAACATAAGGAAATCCCAAATTATTGGCAATATCGTTCATCAAAAAAAAAAAACAGTTACATCTCAACTATATGCTATGTCATTGTTCTTTCCAAAATTACTACTTAAATATCATTAATAAATCTGACATCTCAAATCACCAATTAGTTTAGCCAAATAAGTATTTTCGCTTAATCACTGTCTTATTATCAAAACATTCACAATTAACATTCAAAAATTCATATTATTGTTTTTAAAACGTAATAAAAAGTACTCACTTTTCAATTCCGAGGTTTCTAACCGTCATCGGGATTTTTCTTCTTAACGTTTAGTAAAAAACAACTCTCTGACTTAAGACATGTCCCGCAAATTTCCAGTTTAATGGAGGGATTTCCACCTCTTTATTTCAAAACGGTTTTCCGACAATACATCCGCACTTACGCGTCATGATCATACATTGCCTCTTGTAGGGGTATTCATATAACATGTCAATCACCTCCGATTCCCTTCGGGTATTTTTGTATGCTTTCTGGTAACCTAGTACATATAAATGGCCCCTCAACCTCGATACGATGTATTTAATCTCTTTCTATTTTGTATGTTGTCGGTGGTTTTTCATATTATTTCACAATTTGCAATTGAGTTTATGAAAAATAACACGTAAGAAGTCTCGGTTGTTACGTAGTTTTCGTAGGTGTTATTTTTATTTCTTTATCCAAAACCATATAATTGCACACATTGTGGTCTACTGTATAAAAGATTAC
Organism: Platerodrilus igneus; assembly: GCA_036346225.1. NCBI lineage: Eukaryota > Metazoa > Arthropoda > Insecta > Coleoptera > Lycidae > Platerodrilus > Platerodrilus igneus. Next base: position 1,350,053 of record JARFIW010001116.1, read on the forward strand.
ATCATATTTGTAACCCTATACCTTTTATTCTCATTGCTCAGTGTCTGTAAAGTGTATTTGTGATTTACTTTATGATAATTGCAACATTGTTTATAGTTTCCCTTTATTAAAGCTATTTATGAACAACTGTGCCATATTGCGTGGAATTTATTAAACTTCCTAAAGCACATATTTGAGATGTATATCAACGAGTTCACTATTATAGAATATAAATCTAAAAGCTTCTTAAAATATGCCACGTTTCCACTATAAAATTTAATGGTTATAATTGATTTGCTTACATTCTTGTGGTTTAAAATAATTTACAACCCGTTCTTCAGGTTCCACTATTTATTTTGTGGTTTTCGGTTGAATTGGAATAAAATTACGGATTTTATTGCAAATTTGCTTTTAAATACTATCTTACATAAACATTAATATTATACAGGGTACTTCAATAACAATTTAGTTTATTCAAGATTGAATATTATTTCTTTCACACTAATTTAAGATTAACGTAACGCATCGTGTTATAGGTTGTTACGTTTCACCCACAGCCGTAAATTATTACAACCCCTGTTCGAGCTTCAATTGCTACACGTTAAACAACCATTAAGTCTTATATAATACATTTTATGATTTAGGCATGCAAATTTATTTACATTTTCTCCGAGTTTCCAGGAAGCCGTGATTCGTGTTCTCATCAAGTTTTCGTTGCATGAATTTTCCAATTGTCGTGTAGACTAAAAGGATGAGGTAAAGAAAGGTGGTACGGTAATTAGATCACTACATCGTACAACACGCACTAGACAGCACTTCGACCAAAACACAACAGCTCCAGTCAAGTCACGATACTAAAGTGCCTACGTAATTCCCGGCAGAATTAGTTGGAGGTCCAATAAAAGTTTCACATCATTTCCCCAAAAACGATAAAAGAGTCCACGGGAAGGATATAGACCCTCCGAAGGCATCTTAACATATTTCTACATATTACATCATTCTAAGCCTACAATTTTAACTATTAATTTATAACCAACTCAACGCCAGAGTCAAAAAAAAGAAGAATTTCATTTGTTTTTAAATCAAATACAGTAAATTTAATGGATATAAGAAATGGAAATTGGTTATTTAATGAATGAAAAATGCGTGTTATGGGTTAATTTACTTGAAACGTAACGGGGTAGTACTCTTTTTCATGCATAAGTTAGCCGCACACAGTTACAGGCTGTAGTTTGTGTAGTAGAGTGTTATTTATCAAGCGTTCAAATGTTCAAAAACAATCGAACAGCTACCCGAGTGTGAACTTTTGTAGTGTAATTTTAAAAAACTTTATAAATATGTGACCAAGTAAAATTTACCACCAAAATTCTTAGATTTGTGGTAATATTGCAATCAGTGACAGCGTGGTTAGAAAATGGATTATGATATTTAGTTAAAACCCCGGGTAAATAAATTTAATTAAAACACTTACTTCGTTATTTTTATTGGGCGCGGACATTGTCTGCTTAGTCAATTTTCCAGGTATTATTCTGCATAGCTGGCTGGTTCTGAAGTGAACCTTACATGTGATTTTCCAATGCTCCACCCGAAGGTACTACATTGGCCAGGAAGCGAGTTTTTTTTACCTGGAAAATTTTGAATTTTGCCGAACCCTTGCTATTCCAAGCAAGGTAGGGATCTTTAACGTGCATGACAACACTCACACACGGGACCTCCATTTTACCTCTCATGCGAACGAGGGTGTATTTTTGTGAAAAATGCTCGCCTAACATTTTTCAAGCGGACCGTGTCGGGATTCGAACCCGGGACCTTGGGCGTAGTAGTCACACTCTGAAGTGAACCGCAGAAAATTGGTGACGTTTCGGCAAAATCACATCTGCCATCTTTAGGCTCTGTAGGTTGACTGAATTCACTGCTCAACTTACAGAGCATAAAGATGGTAGATGTGGTTTTGCCAAAATTGTCACCAAATTGACAGCGGTTTACTTCAAAACCAGCCAGCCAGAGTCATTGGCATATATAAGGGCACAAGTAAACTCATAGGTTGAGAGCTTTTGAATAAGAGAAGACAAATTCATTTAATTAGGGAGTCGGAATATTTTTAACAAATTATTTTTTTTTAACTTAAGAAGTGTATAATAATGTAGAATCAATGTAATTTAGCCAAGGATAATGTAACATAATATTTGTATAAACATAGAGCAGGATAAATAAGAATTGGGGTAAAATCTTTCTCACGTATTTAAATATGTAGTGAAGTAATTATCTGGAAGTCTCAAAGCGTGGAACAGGTGTTAAAGCAACATTTCTGTTTACGTTGAAACGAGAGGGATAATAGTTCTTGGAAAACTTGGCAACAAACAAACTTTAATGGGTTATTGGAAAAGAACAGTCGTTGGAATTAAGATAGACGCGGTTTTGTGGTTAAAATATTGATTTCAATCTTGAAGGTGGTATAGTAAGGAGCCAACCGAAAGACCAAGACAGAATAAAAGTGTATTGAGTGCAACAGGGATGCCTATATATAATTCAGGAGGCAGTATTGTTAGGAGACTAAATAAAATCTATAATTTTAAGGATATTTAAAAGCAAACACGAGTCTGTTAAAAAGTTGAAAATGGAGCCAAGCGAGGTGATTGGTGTAAGTTGTACACGAAGGGTAGAGATCCAGCTGGTGGAAGCGTACGTGTGAGATAAAACTATAGGTACAAGTGAGATGAGAGATGTTTGTTCAAGTTGAAGGCGTTGACAAATAAAGACGTAGAGGCTAAGCTCGGACAACAGAGTGACAATTTACAAGAAAATGAGATACGTTAAAGCTTTTTCGCTGAATTGTAGGACGGTTAGAAAACAATTTTCCGGAATTATAGGAACGGGTATACAAGTATACGTGCCAATTTAAACCTTTTGCTTTTTCTTTTCGTTCAGATTGCATCTAGCATTGCTGAACTAGTGCAGGATAATAAAATTTTATGTACAAGCTAAAATCATCTTTGTGGTAAAATGTTAAAGTGGTACGTAAGTACAAAGCTTGTTAAGTTGGTATTGGAATGCATGAAAATTAAAGTTTGAAGTATTTGGATGATACAGAAAAGCGATGTTTGAATAATAAAAGTTAAGTTTGGAGATTGGAATTTTTGGAGTGGAAATTGTAAACAGCGGTATGCATGGCGGATATGGTAATTGGACCAAGGAGTTAGCTGATGGACTGGGTAGCTACCAGACGGCAGCATATTCAAGGAGTTAGATGGTGGAGCACACTGAGAAGATAAAAACCAGGTAGGCGATAAAGTAGAACATTGACTGGTGAATATTTTTATGGTGTTTGTGATTATTTGGATTTGAATTGAAACCAAGTAAAGTATCCATAAAAGAAGAGATTGAGTGCTGTAAATTTAAACCTAGATAAAGTAAGGAACATTTTTATAATTAAGTATATAAGTACTTGTTAGAAATAATGTTAAGCTTGAAAAAGATTATGCTATCAATGTTCTATATGCTTTTGTTTGAGAGAAAATATTTCATACTGTATAGATGCTTTAGGACATGCTGTGTTTGATTTCATTTTGAAAACTCCATCAGTTACATTGAGTTAGCCAGGCAAAGTAAAGTTAGAGAGGAAGGTAAGTCAACAATTTCAAATTTTACAATTTGCTATATCTGTATCACAGCACACTTTTAGCGGCGCATCAAAGCGAGGCGTTGTCAGAGCACTCTTTTAGTGCCGCTCCAACATGCGGTGTTGTCGCAGAAATATATTCCTATATATATATATATATATATATATATATATATATATATAAAATGCTTTAATGGGTTTGAGGTCTTATACAAATTATATATCCTTCTTACATTTAAAAGTGAAAAACTAAAAAGTTATGTTTAATACTTTGATGCTAATTTTTTAAAACAACTCATCTTAAGCCTGTGATCAAGGATTAAATATATCCGAAAATTTAGGCATTATAAAAGAGTTTTCTTTTTACCAGCTGACCTCAAACCTATTAAAGCATTTAATATTACTAGAAGGTCATTATCTTTAAAATATTATATATATATATATATATATATATATATATTGATATGATAACACCGTACTTGGTGTGGTGTTATGACATTCTTACTTAACGCCACCGCTCTGTGTTCTCACTTCAATCTTACTAATTTTATTATTATTCCACGGCTAGGCCTTTTTAATCTACACAGAGTGCACAACGTAACGATGATCAATTTTCTCTTTCCACCCCTTTATGATTACCTATTTGAATTGCTAAAGCGGAGTCAATTAATTTCATATAATGAAAAGAAATATTATTTACAATTTTTGAAATTCTTCAAATACACCCTTCAATCAATTAATATCATATGTATTATTTATCCCAAAATTTATATACTTTAAAATTCAATCTAAAGTCACCAAAAACTACATCCTTTTTACAAAAGAATCTGGAACGTTCTAAACCTCGTTATGTATTATTATGTAAGTTTAACGTATGAAAATGTTTCTTGTTGACTTCATTACAAGTTTGGATAAATTGAATAAATTCAGAATTAAAAATTTTAATTAAAAAATATCTTAAAATTAAATAGATCTGACCTGTGATATGTTGTTCGTGTTGTGGATCAACACCCCTTTGTTGTCTTTAATCGTCTACCAATGCTCTGCTTAGTTGAACCAATATTTGAGTACAGTTACCCCTTGTTTTCAAAAAAAAAATCATTTCGTGCTTCTTTATTTTATATTTGTCTGCAAATGCTTTGAATCTCTTCCCTTAAATGCTTTCGACGCAAATTAGAATTGTATCAGAATTGTACCAAAATTCGATTGGAATTGTCTCCTTAGAATCCAGAATTATTATCGTCAACGCAAACTTGAAATATCCAGAATTATTGTCGACACCGACTTGAATTGTCTAGAAATATACCACAGATTTGAAATATTATTGGCGACACAGACTTGAAGCCCTATCATTATAAATATTTAATTTAAATCAATTACCCAAATTCTACTCACGTTTTATATAAAAAACGGCAAAAACTCTTCATATGCTTAACGTAATTGTTGCACTATTTTTACTATAACTTAAATTTGATATATTCTACTTTATTACGCGTGGATTTCTGGTTAACAGTGTCGCAGCTTCGACGTGCATTAGTTGTGAACTGAGTTGTGTTATCACCGCTGGTGTTAAATAGCCTTTTCCACTACCTCTGGGCTGGGTTTTCAAGCAGTTCTGCAGATTATCTCAACCAACCAGGGTTGTCTTTAATATTCCCTGTATTTTGAAGCGGCTTCTGATGTAATTAATTCGGATTTCCGTGTGATGGTGTTTATTTGCTATTGATACTTTATTATTCGTTATCTTTGCCATACGTTGTTTTGTGTAGATATCGCCTTTTGGATAATTGTACAAAATAAATGATGTAATTCTAATGCTGTTTTCGTTCACGTATTTATGCATCTTTGAAACTGCGTTTTCTTATCAAAATGCTCATCGTTCCAACGTATTTGCATAAAGCTTTGATAGGTTTTAGCTACTCTACTGCGTATTTGTTTTGTAATTAATTAGACACTTCTCAATGTATGTTTAATTACATGTACGATTATTTCTTCTGAATACGCGTTCTACTGTTGTAAGATATGCTTACGGTCTATATACAGGGTGTTGAATGCTTGCTATTTACATAATGTATGATTTATCTATTATTCTGCTAAATAAATGCAGTTTTCTGATTCCTATTGCTATTTATTGTTACTACACGACCCTTACTACTCAATACACTCCTAAACAACCCCATATCAAACCTTGTGTAATTAACTACCTAAAATATTTATGTATATATTGTTGCGATCCACTATTAGGCAACCCGTCAAACATACAAACGCTCGGGGCACAGCGCCTTCTCAAGGATTCCAGAATTCTTCTAGAAATTACGGGAGCATGAGTCATCCTTGTAATCCAGAGTATATATAAGACCGCTAATGAATGCAAGAGTGAGTCTACAGAAAAATGTCGTATATAAATTATAACGTGTTAAAGTAATAGTAGTTTTGAGCTTTTAGAAGTTTACATAAATGTGATATGCTGTGTCTAATGTACATGCAGCTTGTAGTATACATAAATAAATAGAAGTGTATAAACAAATAGTTGTGTTAGTGTTGTTACTGGACCTATGGTAAAGGAGTTAGTTTAGGAAGATATTAGTGCTTGTAAATTCATTAGTGTAATAGTGCTTCATTGTTAAGTGGACTGAAAACATCTATAAATAAGGCATATACTGTTAATTAGACTTGTGAACAGTGAGTAATAAAGACCATTATTATTACTTGTTTTGAATTAGTGAAAACGCGGTAGCAATAGCTCGTTTCACTGGTGTCAGTTGTGGGGTATATAGTGATTAATTTAAAACACAAGTCTAAAGACATTTAAGTAGTTTGTATATGCCAGTTACAAGAAATCAAAGTAAAATGGAGGCAGAAACTTTAATGAACTTCCTCAAGGATTTTAAATCCGGTATGAAGGAGAGGTCGGCTAAACTAGAAGTGACACTCAGTGAAAACTTAGTAAAGTCAGTTGAACTGGAATCGACCCTTAAAGAGTTTAAATACGGTATGGAAATGACACTTAGTGAAAATGCTGAGAAAATAGAGGAACGGTTTAGTGAAAACGTGATAAAAATGGAAGAGTTGAATGAAAAGACGGCCACGTTAGAACAAAGATTAATAGCAAGCTCCATTGCATTGAAAGAAGATGTCACTGAACAGGTAAAAACAGTTGAGCAAAAGTTGGACAGTAAATTGGTAAAAATGGAAGAAGATGTAATGAGGCTGCAAGAACAAGTGATTTCACTAACAACACGGCCACTTGAATTAGCAAACCAAGTAGTAAATCAGAACATTCCAGAAATAAGAAGCATAGTAGAAAGCAAGTCAATACCGTCGAAATTTAAAGTGAAACCACCCACATTCGATTGTAAAACACCTTGGCCCACATATTTGAAACAATTTGAAGCTGCTGCAATAGCCAACGGTTGGTGCAACAAAGAGAAGGCTATCTCCTTAATAGTGGCCCTACGGGGGGAGGCTCTTAACATCTTACAAACGATTCCCGATCACCAGCAGAATGATTACGGCCTCTTAACATCAAAGCTTGAGATGAGATATGGAGATGCTCACCTTCAACAGGTTTACCACGCACAAGTTAAGAACCGCTCGCAAAAGACAAGTGAAAGCCTGCAAGAATTCGAAGCTGACATTGCCAGTTTAGTTAGATTGGCATACCCAACGGCACCAGATAGCTTCCTCGAACAACTTGCTGTCCAAACATTTGTGGATGGCGTTAAGGATGGCGAAATACAGCAAGCGCTAAGACTAGCACGGCCAAAAATGTTAGATGATGCACTGGCCCATGCGCTTGAATTTGAAGCAGCTAAGCAGACATCACATAGGGTGAGTCACAAAGCTCGGTCTGCCTTAGAGGAACCTGGTCAAGCTCAGAACAGCATAGATGAAATAGTCAACCGTGTGTTTGAAAAGCGAAAGGCGGAAAGGCTGAAAAGACAACGACCGCGGAGATGGCGTCTACGAGGCTGGAGCTGCGGTGAAGTTGGCCATATGCAGAGACGCTGTACTCAACCAAAGAAACAACCGGTTGTGCCAAAGCTGGTCCATGTAAGGGGTCGAACTTCGACAGCACAGCGTAGTGCCCTGGAGATTATCATCCGTGCTGCATCGTCGGTGGAAAGTCTGGACCGCATTTATATCGATGGTAGAATTAATGGTAGGGTTGTGCGATTACTTGTGGATACAGGAGCGACAAGAACTATTGTGAGGCCAGATTTGGTTAGTCGTGGAAAAGTGCTACCTGTATCGGTGTGTCTCCGAACGGCAAGTGGTGAGAAGATTGGTACTCACGGAGAGACTGCCGTTATGTTGACAATTGAGGACAAATTAATTAATCATCGAGTGTTGGTAGCTGAAATTACAGAAGAAGTGATCTTGGGAATGGATCTCATGGGAGAATATGGGTTTCATGTAAACATGAAAGAAAATGTGCTTCAGATAGATGATGATGAGATTCCATTTCAAGGTAGGAGTAACCAGACGATGCAAGTTCGAATGATTTGCGATATGAAAATACCCGAGAAGGCGGAAATGATAGTAATGGGACGCCCGGATGGTACGCTCCAAGAAGGACAAGTATGCATGATGGAAGCAACTGAATCAGGAATGGGTCAGGAGGGACTTCTGATTGGAAGAACGCTGGTAAAGTCTCGAAATATGGTACCAGTAAGGGTGCTGAACATTAATCCCCATACAGTGGCCCTGAAGAAAGGCATGATTGTGGGAAGTTGCATTCCAGTATGTCATATTAAACGTTGTGTGGACGACACGAAAAATAAACCAACCAACGGTTGCTCACAGAAATTGCTGGATATGTTGATACCCTCGTGTCAAGGATTAAATGGCGACCAACTGGGCAAGGTAAAAGAACTGGTCGGACGATATCGAGGTGTGTTTGCACTGGATGATAGTGAGAAAGGAAGGACGAATGTTGTGCAACACAAAATCAATACTGGAGATGCGCAACCGATAAGACAACGCCCCAGGCGGCTTCCTTTGGCAAAACGTAAGGAAGCTGAGCAAATTATCACCGATATGGAAGAACAGGGAGTGATTGAACCCTCGAATAGTCCATGGGCATCCCCGGTAGTGCTTGTCAAGAAAAGGACGGGTCGACAAGGTTTTGTGTAGACTACCGGCGGCTTAATAATGTGACAAAGAAAGACAGCTATCCTTTGCCCAGAATTGATGACACCTTAGATACTCTATCCGGATCTAAATGGTTTTCGACCTTGGACTTGAAAAGCGGATACTGGCAGGTAGGCTTGGAGCCAAACGATAAAGAAAAGACTGCCTTTACAATTGGAACTGGATTATGGCAGTTCAAGGTCATGCCATTTGGATTATGCAATGCTCCTGCTACTTTTGAACGATTGATGGAGTCGGTACTGCGTGGACTGTCCTGGAAGACATGTCTGGTGTACCTGGACGACGTGATAGTGTTAGGTCGGTCTTTCGAAGAACATCTTAAGAACCTAGAGGAGATATTCCAGAGATTACGGGGGGCAAACCTTACATTGAGCCCCAAGAAGTGTCACCTGTTTGGAAAAGAGGTGAAATACCTAGGACATGTCGTTTCGGAGACCGGAATAAGAGCTGACCCTGACAAAATAAAAACGGTACAGGAGTGGCCTACACCAGCAGATATACACCAACTACGCAGTTTTCTAGGATTATGCACATATTACCGACGTTTTATACTTGGGTTTGCGAACATTGCCAAACCGTTAACAAAATTAACCGAAGATGGACAAGAATATGATTGGAATGACGACTGCCACAGTGCATTTGAACAACTGAAACGGCTACTAGTTACAGCACCAATTTTGAGTTATCCACGGATGGAGGGAAAATTTGTGTTGGATACCGATGCCAGTAACACAGCTATAGGAGGCATTCTTTCTCAAGTGCAGGACGGACAAGAAAAAGTTATTGGGTATTTCAGCAAGGTCTTGTCGCGGCCAGAAAGGAACTATTGTGTGACAAGAAGGAGCTGTTGGCCGTCGTCAAATCCGTAGAGCACTTTTATAAGTACTTATACGGCCGTAAATTCCTGTTGAGAACAGACCATGCTGCACTGAAATGGTTATTGCAGTTTCGAAATCCTGAAGGGCAAGTGGCAAGGTGGATAGAGCGGCTGCAGGAATATGACTTTGATACAGAACATCGTGTAGGAACTAGCCATCGGAATGCAGACGCTCTATCAAGGAGACCTTGTCCGATGGACTGCAATCATTGCTCCAAGATGGAAGAGAAAATAAGTGTCATCCATAGAATGACGGTAACCGATGATACTTGGCAACTCGAAAGAATACGAGAAGACCAGGAGAATGACGCCGAATTGGGACGTATTATTGAGTGGAAAATAGAGGACAACGGCCAGCTTGGGAAGAAATTAGTATTTCAAGTAGGAGCCTGAAGGCATACTGGGCACAGTGGGACTCCTTGATGATGGAAAATAGAATCTTGAACGACGCCTGGAATTTGAAGATGGCACTGAGAGACTTCAAGTGATAGTGCCGAGAAGCAGAGTGCCGGAAGTGTTGCAGCACTTGCACGATGGTATTTCCGGAGGGCACTTTGGCGTGAAAAGAACTCTCGAAAGAGTGAGAGAAAGATTCTATTGGGTGAACTGCAAAGAAGATGTGAAGGAGTGGTGCCGGAAATGTGAATTGTGTGCCTCTGCAAATGGCCCGGTCTCAAAACGGAAAGCCCCAATGAGACAGTATAACGTGGGGAATCCTTTTGAGAGGGTAGCCATTGATATAGCTGGTCCATTTCCTGAATCAGAGAAAGGAAATAAATACATCTTGGTTGCAATGGATTATTTTACCAAATGGCCGGAGGCATATGCTATACCTAACCAAGAAGCCGAGACGGTTGCAGATGTACTAGTCAGGAGTTGTTTTGTCGTTTTGGAGTTCCGTTGGAATTACACTCCGATCAAGGTCGAAACTTCGAATCAGTATTGTTTCAAAATGTCTGCAAGCATCTTGGAATCAGGAAGACTAGAACCACGCCACTTCATCCCCAATCGGATGGAATGGTTGAAAGAATGAACAGGACGTTAGGAAGTACCTGGCCAAAGTTGTCTCTGAACATCAACGAGACTGGGACCAATATCTGCATTTGTTCCTACTGGCGTACCGATCTTCGGTACATGACAGCACAGGGTACTCTCCGCTTGCGTAATGCTAGGACGTGAATTGCGGCTACCATGTGATCTTCAGTTTGGATTTAAACCTGGAGAAGAGATCGCAGGTGAAGATTACGTTAGTAAGCTTCGTGAAAGATCAAATAGTATTCACGAAAACGTCCGAAAGAATATACAGGCAGCAAGCGATCGAATGAAATCACAATATGACACGAGAGCACAAGAAGGTGGTTATCAACCTGGAGATTTAGTGTGGTTGTACAATCCACAAAGAAAACGTGGATTGTCGCCAAAACTACAAAGACAATGGGAAGGGCCGTACGAAGTGTTAAAAGGATTAATGATGTAGTGTACCGGATCAGAAGATCCCTCGTGGTAAACCGAAAGTGGTACACTTTGACCGTTTAACATCCTACGCTGGCAACAACCAGGAAGACTCAAATAATGATAATGGTGTTCGGCAAGTTATTAATCATGAGCCAAATGTAGATTTTGAGAGCTTTATGGCGGCGTATGGTGGTTCCGCTAAAGCGAGATTTGGCGTTGTTGTTGAAAACAGCAAGATCTGTTTAGAGCACCAGAAGAGTATTCCCTTGCACATTGCGTAGCTCAAGATTTGGCAATGTCAAGGGAATAGCTGTTGTTTTCAAGAAAAGTTTGGATGTGTGGATGAATTAGTACAACAGCAGCCAACTGTAGGAAAATCTTTGGTCCTTCAAGATAAAAATCGTTATGTTTACTATCTGGTCACCAAAAATTCTTCATGGCAGAGACCTAGTTATGGACATCTATGGGAGGCTTTGCTAAATCTTAAGGCGCAGATGATGGAAAATGGAGTAACGAGACTAGCGGTGCCCAAGCTGGGCTGTGGACTGGATCGCTTAGACTGGAGGATAGTCCGAAATATGCTAGAAGTAGTTTTCAGGAACCAACGTCCAGGTTCTTGTTTGTTGTTATCAACCGGTTGCCTACCAAGACCAGGAAAAGAGTGTTGACTGTTACTTCCAACGACGCGGTGGATGCACCAAAGGAGATAGCTGCCGATACCGTCACCAGTCATCGAATTGGCGTCAAGATGGATTTACAGTTACGAGACGTAACGGTTTTAAAGAGGGGGCAGTGTTGCGATCCACTATTAGGCAACCCGTCAAACATACAAACGCTCGGGGCACAGCGCCTTCTCAAGGATTCCAGAATTCTTCTAGAAATTACGGGAGCATGAGTCATCCTTGTAATCCAGAGTATATATAAGACCGCTAATGAATGCAAGAGTGAGTCTACAGAAAAATGTCGTATATAAATTATAACGTGTTAAAGTAATAGTAGTTTTGATCTTTTAGAAGTTTACATAAATGTGATATGCTGTGTCTAATGTACATGCAGCTTGTAGTATACATAAATAAATAGAAGTGTATAAACAAATAGTTGTGTTAGTGTTGTTACTGGACCTATGGTAAAGGAGTTAGTTTAAGAAGATATTAGTGCTTGTAAATTCATTAGTGTAATAGTGCTTCATTGCTAAGTGGACTGAAAACATCTATAAATAAGGCATATACTGTTAATTAGACTTGTGAACAGTGAGTAATAAAGACCATTATTATTACTTGTTTTGAATTAGTGAAAACGCGGTAGCAATAGCTCGTTTCAATATATATATATATATATATATATATATATATATATATATATATATTAAAGTACATGGGGTAGATATAATACACACGTCAGAGTTACTGAATTATTTAACTTGTTTTATTTGAGGTTGTACATATAATTAAAAGGTAGAGTTAGTTGGGATGATTCTGTATTTAGCAGACTTGAAGGAAAATTACAAAGGGCATCATAAGAGTAAGGAAGCGATCAGTGTGAACTCATCGACTACCAAGTATAGTAGGTAGCGGTTTACCTCCACCAGTTGTTAGTGGATAAAGAGGCATAGCAGAAGTAGAGACCTCGTGGAGACAAGAGTCTTGATAAGTATTTGTTTTCATTTAACGTAGTCACTGTAGTTAGTTTAGAGTCATTGTAATTGATCATTTAAGTACATATAACTAAAACCAGCAATCCAATAGGTTATTGTTGCCGCTGAATAAGAAAAGATAGTTGGACCACATTATCTGTGAGCCGTCGTTCACAGGATCAGGATTTAACTAAAGGTAAATATTTAGTACGAAGTTTTCTGATTGCTATTGAACGAAACTTAACGTTGAGAATTACAAAAGCAGAAAAAAGGTCAAAAGAAAAAAACTCAATACTCGTATTAAAACAAGCTACGACACATAACTGGCAGTGTGACATAAGGGTGCATTCGTACCAGAGTTGTAAAATAGTCAAGGTTGGTGGTAAAATAATAAGGTTATTTGCATTCGGAAATTACCCTGATTTTAGAACCCAGACGAGGGTAGTTTAAAGTTGGTAGATCAAAATTTAAACCCTGAGAAAAGGGGTCCGTGCGGGTTGAAATGTGTTAGGAATATACGAGCAGCCGGAGCAAAAATCTTAGGTAGACGATCAGCGTGGGAGATACTGGGAAACATTTTACTGATATATTTTGGTCCTATACAAAAACTTATAAAAGAAACAACAAAAGGAGGGAAGGATATATAAATAAGAATATATATATATATATATATATATATATATATATATATATTATCGTGTAGTTAAGGGGTCATTGGGTTATATAAGGCCACAAGTGAGCTCTTGGGTTGAGAGCTTTTGAATAAGAGAAAACAAATTTATTTAATTAGGGAGTTAGAATATTTTTAACAAATTATTTTTTTTAGCTTAAGTAGTGTATATTAATGTAGGATCAATGTAATTAACCAAGGATAATGTAACATAATATTTGTATAAACATAGAGCAGAATAAAAAATAATTGGGGAAAATCATTCTAACGTATTTAAATTTGCAGTAAAGTGATTATATGAAAATCTAAAAGCATGGAACAGGTGTTAAAGCAACATTTTTGTTCTCAAACGTAAAATCTGACACGTTTAAACAAAATAACGAGGGGGAGATAATATTTATCGCTAAACTAGGCAACAAACAAACTTAAGTGGGTTAATGGAAAAGGACAACCGTTAGGATTAATGTAGACGCGGTTTTGTGGTTAAAATATTGATTTCAATCGTGGAGGTAGTATAGTGAAGATCCAACAAAACACCAAGACAGAATAAAAGTGTATTGAGTGCAAGAGGGATGCGTATACATAATTAAGGAGACAGTATAGTTGGGAGAATTTCCAGAATTATATGAACGAATATACAAGTGTAGGTGCCAATTTAAAACAGGTGGGAGGGGGGGGGGCCGAAAATTTTACTTATATAATTACTGACAGAGATGGGCCAGGCTCTTTCTTTCTTTTTCGTTTTGATTTCATCCAGCATTGGTGATAATAGTTACTTTCTAGTGAACTAGTGCAAGTTAATAAAATTTTATGTAGAAGCTAATACATCACCTTTGTGGGAAAACGTTAAAGTGGTACGTAAGTACAAGGCTTGTTAAGTTTGGTATTTGAATGCACGAAAATTAAAATTTGAAAGTGTTTGGATGATACAAAAAAGCGATGTTTGAATAATAAAAGTTAAGTTAGGCGATTGTAATTTTTGGAGTGGAAATTGAAAACAGCGGTATGTATAGCAGACATGGTAATTGGACCAGGGAGTTAGCTGATGGACTGAGTATCTACTAGACGGCAGCATCTTCAAGGAGCTAAATGGTGGAGCACACTTAGAAGATAAAAACCAGGTAGGCTATAGAATAGAACATTGACTGGTGAATATTTTTATGGTGTTTGTGATTATTTGGATTTGAATTGAAACCAAGTAAAGTATCCATAAAAGAAGGGATTGAGCTTTATTATGAGCTCATGCTAAGACCAAAAGGGTAACGTAAAGTATGAGGAACGCCGTCTTACTTTAAATAAAAATATATGTGTTTAAAAGGTTATCAATTTACATGATTATTGTAAAAATACGGTGTAAATTTCGAATAGCTCTGTGGTAAAGAAAAGTGGACATGTATACAAAAATAAGTGATAATTAACAAATAACATATAATTACTGGTTTTAACCAAATCAAACATTTACTTCAAAGCACTCACCTGTTGTTTACGCAGCCGTGCCAATAGATAAACGATGTAAACAAAACTGTACAATCTGTCCGTCATTAGCGGGAAACACAAAATCTACTCTTTCTTTGGCGGGTGTAGAAAAGCACATTTATTTTGATAGCGGTGTTCTGAAGGAAAGTGGTTTTTCTAATTAAGTTCTACGTAAAACATGTAAGCAGAGATGCGGCGCTCAAGAACGACAAATCGATACTCAATTTGCTTCGTGTGTTTACCCAATTACTACAACGTTCTTGCACATGCGGAACAAAGTTTATCACTCGCAGCACTTGTTGGCGCGTTCTTGAAGTAAAACATGGAAATTCCACAATAACAAATTTAAATATACCGAGGCGGATGTAAATTATTTACATATAAACGGAACAATTATTATTATATATTTATTGAACTTTATGGATGTACCTAAACGAATGGTGTTTTAAAATGTATTATGGATCTAATGTAAATAGAGTGTAATATATTTGGTCAATTGAGTTACTTTAGAGTGTGAGATTGGTGTGAATGTCTATTTAGATTTCAGCATGAGGATATTGCGAAGAAATTTTTGGATGCAACAGGTAGGTGTCAACAATATTATTTAGGTAATAGGAATTATTAGAAGCAGCCGAGGTATTTCATGAGCAGCCGAGGGCAAAATTCGAGTAAACTTCACAGTATGTATACAGCCCAACAGTGGGGTAATTTTCCAGGCACGTTCCAGAGTTAACCTCACATTAATATATATATATATATATATATATATATATATATATATATATATATTAAAGGGTGTCTCAGAATGTTTGTTTTTTTTGAATTTTTGAATTGACCAATACGCGACGGCCGCAGGTAGCAGGCGGAGGGGAGTGGACTCAAATGCTTGGCCCGCTTGTTAAGTTTAGTAGCCATGAATCGTTTCACGGGACCATAGCGCGCGTTTTGCGTGAGAGCGTTTTATAAAAATAACGATCCCTACACTATTGTTCGTTGTCTCTACAGGGCACATTTTAATTTAATAAGCTTAAGACATGTGCCAAGTGCCAATTTAATTAAGCATTTGGTGTGCAAGTTTGAAGAGACTGGGAATACAATGCCGCAAACATCGTCTGGACGCAAAAGGACATCAAGAACGACCTTGAACGTCGACCACGTTCGCCAGTCTGTTATGGACGACCCACGACAGTCGTTGAGATTGCGCGCAGCTTTTCTTAATTTGAACAAATCTACGGTTCATTGCATTATTTCGAAAGATTTACATTTTCACCCCTATAAAATTGTAATTGTTCAAGAAATGAAGCCTGATGATCCTGATAAACGAGTCGAATTCTGCAGGACAATGAAAAACCGTTTTAGGAGTTTCAATAACATTGGTTCTCCGACGAATCGAATTTTCACATCAACGGTTATGTGAATAAACAAAATTGCAGATACTGGGCTCCCGAGAATCCGTTAGAACTGCATCAGAAGCCCTTGCACTCGCCAGAACTTGTTGTTTGGGCTGCCATATCAAGTCAAGGAATTATCGGCCCTTATTTTTTTGAGGATGACCGAGGTCGAACTCAGACCGTTAATTCTGATCGATATTGCCATATGATTCGGACTTTTTTGGCACAGAAATGCAAAACCAGAACGGCTACAACCGCAACACCTTTTTCCAGCAAGATGGAACCACTTCTCATGTTACAAATGACTCATTAGCTGCTCTTCACGATTTATTCCCTGGAAGAGTGATAAGTCGTCGAGGAGACATCAACTGGCCACCGAGGAGCCCTGATTTAACGCCTGCTGATTTCTTCCTATGGGGCTACCTAAAAAGTAAAGTTTGCAATCCATTGCCACCCAACCTGAATGTTTTGAAGCAAAGAATCGAAAAATGATTATATAGTACGGAATACAAGCTACATTTATTTCTTGAGTCAATATTTGGTAGTCTAAAGATATATGCTTATTTAAACTAATGGCTTTTAGTTTATAATCCTTTCCCTAAATTCAGTTGATACGGATACGTATGTTTAATAAATATGTGATACAGATGCTGCCAAGATGAGTTGTTAACTAAGATATGTAGAACATGTTATTTTGTTATAAAATATTGCACGTGATTGTACCACATGTGTTGCTGATTGTGGTTGGCGATTTAATATTTTGACACAATATGTTTTAATATAAAGTCGTTTTCTACTATTATCATTTTCGGTTATATTTTTTATGTTGGTCGCTTGACGTTTGTTACCAAACCCGGCTTCTCTAGATTTTCCTTTCTTGTGTGGTTATATTATACTACGCTCTGGTAGTTTAATTCAAATCCAAATGTTAGTTTTATGTGTATTCAATGTGTGGAAGTAACTATTAGTTCTAACTTTCGCATTTTTTTTAGCTCAGACCAATTAGTTTTTTACAACGAGGTAAGGATTCCATAATTAATTTGTCTTTTATAACATTTAAGTTGTATTTGTTAACACCTGTAATGAATAATAGGCTACATTAACCTTTTCTGAATAGAAAATCTGAACCAAGCAAACTTATAATGATAGTTTTTTTTTATTACAGTTGCAATGAATAAGCTTTTTATACCACCACCTATAAATTGGTATGAAAGAAATATTGCAGTTTGTGCTCCAGATAACACGGTTGTGTATGGATCACGAAGTGATATTATTGTCGTGGAGCCCAAACCTCCTGAAGAACCTGCAAATGTGAGGATCCTTCCTCGTAGACATTCAGACAGGTAATTGTTTTCTTAGGAACCCTTCATTAAAAGTTCCACTTTACTAAGGATAAACATGGTTTTAAACTAAATGTATTAAGGTTAGTACATGTTACAGAAATAGGGTTCTATAAAATTCAGAGTTTTAAATTTCTTATAATTGCAAAATCTTAACTGTAGCAACAGACAACGAGCGCTGATATTTTTGTTGATAGTAAGTCGAGGTTCACCTGTTTTTTTCTTTCTTTCACATTTGTGCGATATGGTTTTGCTTGAACAGGTATATCGGTATCTGGAATATCCATTTTCATTAAATTTGTGCAGCCCAGTTCTTTTTAATTAAACACAAAACAGTCTGGGAATTCTTGACATAACTTTAATAATTCCATTTTAATAGCCTCCGCAACGCCTGAGTTAATATTTAGCATTTCCATGGAAATTTCAATTTTATCACTTTTTCTAGCTATACATGAATCGACGGTTGTATTTGCAGGTAGACGCCTTACCCCAATTACATTACCAGTGGTTAGTTCAACGTTTTTATCTGAAACATTTGTGGTACAATTATTATCTTGTTATTATACTGCGCTTTTATAAAATTGATGTGGTTCGCTATAATTCGCGATCTTCTTCACATTTGATATGTGATATATGATCGTCCCACTATAATATGTGTTCCTTGGGTTGTGTTGGGTACCACATAAAATTTGATGGTGTCTATTTTAACATCATGTACTTCTATATCAGCTTGTACGTAAGCATTTGCCTTTAGTACTGGTACACCGAATCCATATAACTCTTCTTCTGTTTGATATGTTTTGAAAATATTTTACCACAATTTTATGCATTGCACAAATACAGCTACTCGTATATTAATGTCTGTAATTCATGATTGTTTACATGTACTATACGTAAACATTTATCTAATGAGGTGATGTTTGGTTGCTGCTCTATGATCATAACAGATGTGCCATTTGTCAATTTCTCTATGATGGTGTAGACGTCGGACAATCCTTTAAAAAATGCCCGCTTTGTTTACATCAAAAACAAGTGTTCAATGTACTCACTTTAGTACACTTTGCAGACACTGTCATGCAGTGGCGGCGTTAGGCATCGGCGACTGCCGACGGCCTCGCACCCAAGAGGGCCTTGCAAAAAAATGGCAGAAGTTGATTAGTTGACCAAAAAAATATTTATTATCATAGAACGAACGCCATCATTCTGCAATGTTTTAAATGTAGGATTAAACCCTTATTTAAAAGCAAGTATTTCTTATCGCAAAGGCAAGCAATGCATCACACTAACAGACCCTGTCGACTACCTGTCCCGGCAGGGAGAAGAATTCAATGCACCCAGTGGTTACGATAAGTCCATTGTTAAAAGGCCTTTCATTTCAAAGAGCATTTGAAAATACATGTTCAATTTACATTTATTATATGCCATAACTATTAGTAACTTTTGTGAGATATAATTGTAAATAAACCCTACTTCGTGGTTTTGCGATTGAAGCTTTTGTAGAAAATGAATCTTCAAAATGATTTCTTGGCCAAAATGAATAAAGTTCAGGCTAAAAGCTACTTAGGTATTGTTTGATGTCTTCTCAGGTTGACAAGCTCAGTCATTGTAAGCCAAATGTTTCTCAGAAGTTCCTAATAGAATTCTATTTAGTTGAGTACGTACTTTGTAATAATAGTCTAAGGTTTATCATTTAACAATGCAGTCAAGATGACTTATACAAGTTTAATACAAATATAGTATAGTGTTTAAAGTACAGGTACGTATTAGGTCGATACCCCCTCCATTTGTATACAATTACAGGCAAAACTAAACCACCCTCCTTCGTCCATCATAAACTGTATGCGTAAATTGTTATGGACGTTCAGTTGTTGTTTATACGTGAAGTGTGTAGTTAAATTACTCTTAGTATGAAGTTATAACCAACGACTAAAGTAACGCGTAGTTAAAATAAAGATAAAGAATCTATAATTGTTGGTATTTTTGATTATAAATACTAAAAGCTTCTGTGCTAATATTGTTTGGATTACATGCATACATTTTACATTGGGTATAATGTGAATTACATGTGTTAGTTTAATTTTTTGTATAATTAATTATTAAGTTACCTCCCCTATTTTATTTAATTACTTATATATAATATTCAAAGCTTTTTGCATTTAATCTGCGCTGGTATAAGCGTGTTTGCTTTTTATATTTGATATCATCATTATAATGTCAGGAGGGCCTTCTAGAGACAGAGATATAGGTAGGAAATGGGAATCTGGTGCGTCAAAAAGAAAAAGAAAAGTTGAAAAGGCTCTGTCCAACCAAACCATAAGTTCCAGTATGATGAAATTTCTTAAGAAACCTTCATCAGGACCGGTCAGTACTACAATAACATTAAAGTCTGATGACTCTCTTGTACAAGTTTCTGAACCAACTTCAGATTCAGAGTTGGCAGAATCTACAGTTATTCAAGTCTCTGAACCCAGTAACAGTAAAAAGTTAGACTGTGACGACAGCATTCGTGACTCAATGATTCAAAAACAAGCAGCCCATTTCACAGCATTGTTTATGGATTCTGATCTGGGAAGTGGGTATTTCCAATAAAGGACTCGCAGCGTCATAACTTAATTCAAAACGGTCCTCACCAAAACCTAGAGACGTCTGATGAAAGTTATCCCAGAGACGATAGTAATAGACATTTTTATAAATTTCACTTTAATCGCAAATTGAGTAATGGGGAAAACCAACATCGCAGGTGGTTAATTTACTCTATATCTGAAGATAAAGTTTATTGCTTTCCATGTAAACTTTTTTCCCATTTGCAAACACAGATGGTAAAAGATGGATGTTGCGACTGGAAAGATTTGAGTCGAATATTGCAAAGACATGAACAAAGTCATGGACACATGGTGTGCATGATTAAATGGATTGAATTTTATAAAGGAATTAAACACGGAAAAACAATAGATGCAGAAAACGAGAGACTGGTTAAAGAATCGCAAAAGTATTGGTACAACTTGTTTGAAATGTTGATTGATATAATTAACTACTTAGCATCACATAATCTGGCATTTAGAGCTCATCGAGAATCTCTTAATTTTAATTTAAATAATAGCGATAATAGTGGTAATTTTATAGACCTATTTAAATTGTTATCCAAATATGATCTGACACTACGGGAACATCTGCAACGTATTAATAAAACAGCTTAATGAACATTATTTGAGTCACGATATTCAAAACGAATTAATCACATTAATGTCTAAATCAGTTGTTGATGAGATTATACAAAGAGTCAAACAAGCAAAATACTACGTGTTTATGCTTGATTGCACCAGGGATGTCAGCCGTGTTGAACAAATGTTGATAACATTAAGATTTTGTAATTCTTCAACTGGAGCGATAGAGGAGCACTTTGTTGGGTTTATTGCCATCGCAGAGACAACAGGAGAATATTTAATAAATTCAATATTACAAGAACTAGAAAGAAATGGTTTAGATATCCAAAATTGGCGAGGGCAGGGATACGATAATGGCACTAATATGGTCGGCATTAACAAAGGAGTTAAACTAGAATCCTTAATATTAATCTAAGAGCGTTTTTCATGCCTTGTGGATGTCACAGTTGGAATTTACTGTTGATAGATGCAAGTAATTCTTCTATAATTGCCAAGACGTTTTTCGGCTTTATCAATAACATATACCTTCTATTTACGAGATCAAGCAAGCGTTGGGGTCTCCTTAAAACCAAATTAAAATTAACATTAAAATTCCTATCTGAAACAAGATGGGAGAGTAGAATAGAAGCAGATGAAGCGATGTTGCAATTTGATGATGTTGTCGATTGTGTAAATGACCTGAAAAACGAAACTGAAGATTCCAGAACTCTAAGTGACTGTGAAGCTGTACTCAACCAAATGTTAACTTTTGAGTTTATTGTTGCAGTACATGTTTGGTATGAGATTTTACTGCACGTGATCGCGTGAACAATTTAAGTAAATTATGGTAATCGGTTCAAGTTAACTTGAATATCG
Organism: Platerodrilus igneus; assembly: GCA_036346225.1. Taxonomy (NCBI): domain Eukaryota; kingdom Metazoa; phylum Arthropoda; class Insecta; order Coleoptera; family Lycidae; genus Platerodrilus; species Platerodrilus igneus. The sequence continues at coordinate 1,371,666 of JARFIW010001116.1, forward strand.
TGATACAGGATTTGAAAAAAGCGTTGCAGAAGCCAGATTGTTTGTGGAGAAAAGTAGCTATGAGATTTCGTCTCAATTTAAAGAAAAAAGATTGGCCAAGAAAAAAGAATGTTCTCGTATGAAAATATTGATGAACCAATACAATCTGCTGAAATGCAGTACAAAGTTGACTTTTTTAATAAGATGTTAGATGCTATCATAGTCGATACCGAATGCCGATTCAAATCGCTCCATAATTATTTTGAACAATTTGGCTTTATTTTTGATATAAATTATTTAAAATCTATACTAAAAGAAGACCTTCTTAAACATTGTTGTGATTTAGCTGCAATACTTCGGGATGGCGATAACAGCAACATTCAGCCTTTCGAACTATGTGAAGAACTTCTGCTTTTACAATCGAATTCACTAATAGACTCTATCAAAGATGTCAAACAACTTATACAGTACATTTTAGAAAATAATTTGCAAGAAGTATACCCAAATGTTTACATAACAATCAGAATTATGCTTACAGTTCTGGTCACTACAGCTTCTGCTGAGAAGCTTCTCATAGTTAAAATTAATTAAGACCTACTTACGAAGTACCATGGGCCAAGAGAGACTATCTGCATTGTCAGTTTTATCGATTGAAGCAAAAATAGCGACTGGTGTAAATTATGATACAATATTGAAAAAATTCAGTGAAACTAAAAGCAGAAAAGTTTGTATATTGTAATTCGTCTATTTGTGTTCGGTAGTCTTAAAACTATTTAATGTTTAATTTGCGCTTAGAACAAGAGTCAGGTGCTTCATCACTTCGAGCTTTATGCCGCTTCAGAAGTGTTAGCTTCACTATCCATATAACAATTATACATGCTTCGATAATAATATGATGATAATAATATGATCCACTAGACTAGAGTTCTGAACGTTACGAGTTTTAATGTTTCATGTCAATTAATCTCAACGGCTAAAAATGTCGCAGTGAAATTTGCATGTTAAATACCATGAGTGTAATTGGAATTTCATCAGAGACCATTTTTGTGCAATTAGCCGCCTATGGATAATGGATATTTCCTCACCTCGTTATTTCCAAGTAAGTCCTTAATCATAATGTATAATTTTTAAAAGAAATTGTTCGGTTGTACTTCTTTGACAAATAACATGTGAACCCAAGTGTTATATATTATAGACACTCAAATTGTCTATTCACCTTCATTCATGTATCTTACCTTCTACTACGTACAGTTAATTTGCTCCTTGAGTTCTAATTAACCGCCACAGTTTGATTAGCTTAGCAACAAAATACTTATGTATACCTAGTATGTATTGGTATAATTCAGGTCATTAAACGTTTTGTTTTGGGGTCTGATAAATGTTAGGGGCCTCGAAAAACTGATGTCGCCGACACCCACGTTTGGTCTAGCGCCGCCACTGCTGTAATGCGATATAAGGTTTCTGTATCATGTATAAGCTCATTTTCGCTGTTATGTATTTTTGTTATTAAGCCTGAAATCAGCGTTTTATTATGTAGACCCAGTACAATCTGCTCTTTTATTTCCTCAAAAGGCAATTTAAGGGCAGTACACAATTTTTTTAGTGAAATAATTCTTCACATTTTTGCTATCCGTTTGTATTCGTTGCACCATTTTTTCCCCATAAACTAGTTGTACTCGGAGCAAGGTCAAATGTCGTTCGAAATACTTTTGAAATGCGTTTCAAGATGTCACCTTTATTCTATGTACTTTGTACCAATTTTGAGCCGGTCTTTTCAAATGCATTAGAGCCGTTTTGTTTTACTGGCTCAGGCCATCTGTGTAACAATGCACTGCTGTCGATTTCACCCCAAAAATTTGAAATGGATTTGTTTTAATCATGCATCACCTGATAACGTAAATCCTTGTTTTCTGTTGCCATTTGTAGATTCTGCTGTAAAGCATTACAAGGCGGCTCCGTGGCATAGTCGTGTAGTTGGTGTGCGTGTGACTACTACGCCAGCGAGGGTTTGGCAAAATTCAAAATTTTTCAGGTAAAAAAAACTCGCTTTCTGGCCAATGTAGTACCTTTGGGTGGAGCATTGGAAAAAATCAAATGTAGTGTAAAGCATTACGAAACAGCTGCTCTGTGTGCGAACGATTTTGTTCCTTGTTTTAACCATTTGCATCATTACAGCTATTTGTTGTTGAATTATTAGTTTAAAATCATCTACAGAAGGTTCACGTTATGGTTCAGTAAATGTTCCATCTACATCTTCCACCTTTTTATATCTTCTTTCAAATCCATTATACAGAAAAAAATATTTTTTTACCTAATTTGCGCAGCACTATAATAGATTGCTATCTATTTGTCTTTAGCTAATCCCAGAATAAACCATAAACAGTGGTATGCCTAAATAGGAATAACTGTATATTTATTCACAAAAGTAATACAATCAAATATGTGTCAATTTGACATACAATGCTAACCTACTCTCTCTTTGTTCCTATCGTGACACACGTCTACCTGGCCTTATATACAATATATGTTAAAATTAATTTATGAAGATTAGGCATTGCATATGGCACACTTCTAGAAATTAATATGGTCATTAAGTATTCCAGATGATTGACCAGCACAGCAAGGCATTGTTTCTCTTCCCGCCCAAATTCAATTATTTATACCTAACATATTTTTTTTTACTATTTATTCATATTAGTCATTAAGGACATGGTTGCAACAGTAAGATGTTTTAGTTTTATGCTAATTTGTAACGGTAACAGCTATTTATGCTAGTGGCACTTTTTGCATTTTAAGCGCTGCAAAATCTTGTAAAAGTTCTTTATATAGTTCAAATTTGTGATCCAGTTCGTGGTCAATACTGATGACACTATCTGCTAAATGTGATTGGGTCATTGCTGATCGTTAATAAGTTTTAATTTTGAAAAAGAATGTTTTCCATTAGCTATTGTCAATGATAAAGAAAAAATTATCAAAGGCACTGCTACATCCGGATCAAATTCATTATGAATCACAAAATTTAAAATGTTGATGGGTGTACTGTCTTATCAATTGACATTGCTGTTTTAATTTATCGACTAGATTTACTGCATCTATATCTTTGTTGTCCTTATAGGTTAGGAGAGATTCGAAATTTTTGCATTTTTGTAAAACTTCAATTTTGAAATACTGAACAAACATGAAAAATGCGATTAGTGTACTTTTATTTGGTGACATTTGTCTTTGGACTGAAGGTATGGCGATATCTAGCGTTTGGAAAAAGAAGTTAATTTTGAATTCATTTTTCGGGTCAAGTATAGTTTGATCTTCTTTTGCTTTATAATTAAAGTGTTTCTTACGACGATAAATTCTTGCTACTGAAAGTGCAGTGCTATAATAGGATTTGCTCCCAAAATTAAGGCAATGTTGCATTCTCAGTTATAGTCTGTCAATGCATAACATGCACATATCGGTAATGTTATATCTCAAATTTCTCGGTGCATCTGGTTGACTCTCTCATCGGGTAGAGAACTTCTAGGTTTTAAAGCGAATGTCGAAATGTTTTCTTAGTGTGTTCCAACTGCGAGTGGAAGCAGAAAAAAATATATTATTGTGAAAAATTACTTTTGGAGTGAAACAGAGGATAGGAACTATGTTGCAAAAAATGAAAGATCTTTTAGGTAAACTAAAAGGGAGAAATAAAATTAGAAGGTAGGGAATAGAATATCAAACAAACATCAAGGATATTAAGATAGAAGACGTAAGTTAAAAAGAAAGTTAAAAACTAAGATGTATTGAGAAAGGTAACATAAATTGAAATTGTGTAAAGACAATTTAGGATTAAGTTTAGTTTAAGATAGATTGTAACAAAGACATGTGAAATTTAGAGGAAGAAAACATGCTAGAATTGAATAAAAAGGTATGTGGAATAAGGTGGTGATGAAGTAGATAGCCACTGATGTAAATGGTTCTAAAAGTGCTCAAGAAAAAGTTTTTAAATGCTGTAAAAATAAAGTATGTACATTAGTAACTTGTGTAAATTGTTATGCAATATTTCACCAGAGTTGTGTAGATAGATTGAAAAATGTGAAAATCATTAGTAATTCAAAAGTCATGTGTTGTATGGATAAAAATACCTTAACCTTCAATGGTGATAATCACAATGGGTTAATGGAACAGGTTTTACTATTAAAGGAATTAAATCTACAGAAAGATGCTCTCATAACTGATAAGGAAAAAATAATACTATTGTTACAAGATAAGGTAAATGACCTAGAATATAAATTAAAAACAACATTGAAAACACAAACAAATAATAATGTGGATCCAAATGTTAAAAATGAAAATGTTACTAGTGGGAAATCAAAAAGCTTTGCAGATGCCCTAAAAACCAATGATAATGTTTTGTTAATCAAGCCAAAAAAAGACCAAAATTCAAACAAGACCAGAAATGAAATTAAAGAAAAGATTAGTGTTAGTGAATTAGGGGTGACTATTGCAGGAATTAGAGGCACAAATAAGGGTGGACTTGCTATCAGTTGCTCATCAAAAGAAGATTTAATCAAGCTGAAAACAGAAACCGAAAATAAATTACACAGTGAATATTTAATCAAAACACTGAGTAAACAAAAACCATGTATAAAAATTGTTGGTATTTTAGAAGAGATTGCATCTGATTCTCTAATAAATGCTATTATCAAACAAAACAGATGCATTAGTGACAATGCTGAAATCAAAGTGATTAATATAAAAAGGATGGTAAATAACAATAGTAAATGGACTGCAATTATACAGGTGGATATTGACACATATAATAGCATATTAGATAATGGTGCTCTTTGCATTGAATTTTCAGCTTGTGCGGTTTATGAACATATTAATATTAAAAGATGCTTTAATTGTTATGGGTATAACCACTATGCAAACATTTGTCAAAAACAACCAGTTTGTTCTAAATGTGGATATGAAAATCACCCAGGGGAAGTGTGTAAGAATTTGGAAACACAATGTCCGAACTGCAAAGAAATGAATACCAAATATTCATTAATGCTCAACATTAACCATTCACCCTTTGATAAAACCTGTCACACATGGTGCAAGCAATTGCAGATAGCTCGTTCCAAAATTGACTATGGTAAACAAGTTTAGCAATCACAGCATAAACAACAGTGTTTCGGTATCCGGGATAAGCAATATATACATATCAAAAAGCAAAATGTTAAAACCTTATCAGTATGTCACTTAAATATACGTTCGTTGGTATCGTGCTTTTCGCATTTTACAGACTTTGTGAATAATGAGAAGTTTGATATCATAGCATTATCAGAAACTTGTCTCACAAAGGATATACCGTCTGAACTAATCATGTTACCAGGTTATGCGTTAACAAGATTAGACAGGCCAAGTAGGGGAGGCGGAGTATGTTTTTACGTAAGGACATGGATCAATTGGAAGAATGTTGATATAAGTTATATAACAGGAGCTGAACTAGAACAGCACTGGATTACATTTAAAATTAAATCTGTCATATATAATGGGTGTCATATACAGATGTCCCACAAAATCGATAACATGCCTGAAAGAATTGGAGAGTGTATTATGTGATTGTAGCATTAAATACGATAACACAATATTAATGGGTGATATTAATATCGATATGCTCCAAACTACCAGAGCTAGTAATTATTTAAATCAGATATTAGAATGTTTCAACTTAACAAGATCTAATATAGAACCTACAAGAGTAACAGAACATTCAGAAACACTACTCGACATTTTATGTGTTAGCAACAACATCAGTATCCAAAAGTATGGTACACTGGATATGAATATCATGTCAGATCATCGTCTTATATATGGAATTATAAAAACAGATACATATCAAGTCTCTGTGAAATATAATACAGCAAGAAATTTTAAGTATTTTGATTTGGAATTATTTAACAATGATGCTAAATTGTTAAATTGGGAGCAAATTCTAAATATGCAAAATATTGATGACAAAGTGAGTTGTCTTAATAATATGATAAAGGAATTATTTTATTTACATGCACCCATGCAACGATTTAGAACTACTAGTCTGAATAAACCTTACATAACTGCAACTATAAAAAATATGATAAAGCTGCGTGACAAAGCATATGCTCGTTATCGCAGAACTAAATTAGCAAGTCATTTTGGGTATTATAAAGATTTACGTAATATTACTAATACTGCAATTAAGGCAGAGAAAGCTGCATACTTTAAGTTTGAAATTAATAAACATAGAGGCAACAAGAAAAGATTGTGGGACTTCTTTAGGAAAAGACAAATATATCGTAAACCAGAAAATACAATCCAAGAAAATTTGAACGACCCCAATCACCTAAACAGATTCTTTGTTAAGGCTGCAGAAAATTTGGCCTCAAGCATAGAAACAGATAAAAATAATAAATTAGATTATTCAGTGTTTAAGCAACAATTTAAATTTGATATGCAAAAAATTACACATGATGCAGTATACAAAATTATATTTGGTATCAAATCAGAAGCAATTGGTGTGGATGGTATTGGCATAAAAATGCTAAAATATATACTACCTTTCTGTATAGATGTGCTGGTTAATATTTTAAGATGCTCATTAAATGAAGGAACCTATCCTAAGATATGGAAGTACTCAATAGTCACGCCTATTGCAAAAGTATCTAATGCTACAGAATTGTCTCATCTAAGGCCAATCAATATTTTAAGCACAATGTCAAAAATAGCAGAAAAAATAGTTTATGATCAGTATAGTGAGTATATCAATACATATATTTTGCCATCAGCACAGTCTGGATTCCGAAAGGGGCACAGTACGACAACAGCGCTATGTAAGATTGTTAATGACATTACGAGAGCTATGAATGAAGCCAAGGTTACTCTATTGGTAATGTTAGACTATAGCAAAGCATTCGAACTAGTAAATATACAACTTTTGCTTCGTAAATTAGAATTATATGGTTGCAGTAAGACAGTTTTATTATGGTTTAAAAACTATCTCAGTGAAAGGTATCAGCAAGTAAAGCTCAACAATAGATTCTCAGAATTTTTACCACTAAAGCAAGGAGTGCCACAGGGAAGTGTTTTAGCACCGATTATATTTTCCCTATTTACTGCAGATCTACCAGAGGTGATAAAGGTATGTTCAGTGCACATGTATGCCGATGATGTGCAAGTGTATGTATCATGTATGGCAGAAGAAATTAACAAAACTATTCAATATTTAAATATGGATTTGGAACAAATATCTAAATGGTCAAAAGAAAATGGTTTACTCTTAAATCCTACAAAAAACGGTCGCTATGTGCTTGGGAAATAAATTGGCTTGTAGGAAAGTTCACGACAATATAAATGAGGTTATCACAATCGATAATGTAGAAGTTACTTTTTCATCTAGTACAAAAAATCTTGGTCTTATTATAGATACCAATTTAAATTTTGAAAAACATGCAGTAACAAAGATTAAGTCAAGCTATGCAATTTTAAAGCGACTATATAGTTATAAAAACTTGATTCTTTCACATGCAAAAATGGAATTATGCAATACTTTAATAATTAGTCAGCTTGATTATTGTAGTGGTGTCTATTTTAATGATCTAACTAACGAATTAAAAAATAAGTTGCAGGTATTACAAAATAGTTGCATACGATTTATTTTTAATTATAGAAAATTTGATCATGTAACACCTATTTATAAAGAACATCAAATTTTAAAATTTCAAGGTAGGTGTGAATTGTTGTTTGCGGTGTTACTGTATGGAATTATTATTACAAAAAAACCAAATTACTTGTATGAACTGCTAAAGAAGCGAAGTGACATACATAATCTAAACTAGGTCAGTAGACATGATTAATGTACCTAGGCATCAAGTAGCCAAATTTAAAGCTTCATTTGAACATACGGCAGCTAAGTTTATAAATCAAAATATAAATCTGTATAAAAGTTGTAAAAATCAATGTACATTTAAGAAAGAAATGAAAAAAATTTTGTTAAATAAGTATTATAAAAAATAATCTAAGTAAGTGTACTAAATTATAGTCAGGAGTGGTTGAAAATCAGCCTTGCTGAACCATGTCCTTTTGGATATATGTATTTGTATATATTCAATAAATCAAATTTATTATTATTATTATATAAAAAATATTAGAGACAGTTTAAAGAGATAACCGGGAGTGTAGTCGGTGAATTTCAAATTTTAATTTTGAGTTTGTTTTTGGAAATGAGTGGGTAGAGATTGAAACAAAAAGAAGAATAATTTGTAATAAAAAGAGAGGCATTGCATTTAAAGAGCTGTTGGAATATTAAAAGAATATTGTAATTTTTTGAAATTGGTTAATAAAAGAAGAATTTGTCAAAATGCATCTGTTTAAAATTGATAATTAAAAACACTCATACCTCAAATTCAAAAATGTTTTGTACGAAGAAATATTGAAAGTAAGAATCAGACATAGTAAGGTTGTGGTAACCATCGTGCACAACAAAAATTTTGTAAGAATAAAAGGTAAAAGTTTTGAAAGGTCAAAACTGCAAAAATTTGAAAACCAATGAGGATACCACTAAATGCAAAGAAAGCTTTATGCAGGAGTGTTCCAAATACAAGGTTTCAAGCAACAATTGAAAAGAATCCAGGACAACCATCTCAATAGAAATAGGATGAAAAAAGAACTCAAGACACAAGAAAAGAAAGAGGAAAGTAGAATATCTATAAGTAGGATATTGGAATTTTGGAAAGAAAGATTGTAGTTTTAGAATATGTTAATTGTTAGATCCTTTTAATTTTAATCAGTTTTAATGGGAAGTCGGAATAAGCATTAATTTTATTAAATTTGAATCAGTTTCCACTTCTAAAAAAATTGCTGTTATAATCTAAATCATTCCTGTCGGAACTCTCATAATTAAGTGACAGACATTATATAAGTGGAAAATGTTGTTTAATTTAATCAAAAATTTTTCAAACAATTTTGAATTTGCAGAAAGAATACACTCGATTGTAGAAAAGAAACTTGGCTCTGCTTACTGTTTGGAATCACAGGTAAAGAAATTCCTAAAAATATATTTGCTAAAATTTCACTTAATACATTAGTAGTGACGTAATTCATTATATACTCGATCCGTCGAATCAAGACCATGACGTCATAAATAGTAATTCTGGTAGCTAAATTCTTAATACTAATGCGTGTAAAAGATATAGTGTGCTGACACTATATTTTAGAGTATTCTGGTTTTGCTATTGGTATGGCAATGCACTGTTGACAAGCCTATTTTGTTCTGTTTGAAGTGCCTATATTTAGCAACAGATCTGTGAATGTTTATATACACTGTGTCCGAGATAAGGAGGGCCACTATGGGGATCTTGAAAACGGTATGAGATACAGATTTGATTAAATAGGGGAAAAGTTGTGTAATCAAAGGCCTAAAAAAATGGCGTTTAGAAATCCCCAAAACAGTTTTTGGTTTTTGAGATATTTCGAAAAAATTGGATTTTCTTATTTTACATATTATTTTGTTCTGGCGTTAATATGGCACCTAGACCAAAACCGAAGGCACTTCTTCACAGCAACTTTTAATGTCCATTAACATGGCATTGTCAATTTTTCACCTGACGTTTCGTCTTTGCGGAACCATCTCTTTTTTTTTAAATACCATCCTGGTGATCTGGTATCAGATTCTGAAAGCCCTTTTTATGCCAAATTCAATGATGTATTACACTTTATGGTTTAATTGCGTTTTCGTTTTTTTTCTCGTCCTTAATCAAGAAAATTCATATTACGGACCTGTAGTGCATAGTTTTTAATTTTAAAGAATAAACAATTAGCTATACCAATTAATAGTTTAGTCATTTAGGCGTTTAGTAATAGTCTACTGGTTGAGTTCATGCACTAATTTAATAGAATAAACAACGAACAAATAAAATTAAATTAACGAACACGAACAAAACAACTAAATTTAGAGCATATGTTCGAACAAACTTCCATTATTTTCCAAACATAAATAGCAACTTCAAACTGTCGATTCTAAAATTCTAGTCAACATTTGTGGAGTAATACCAGCAAATGCTTCCAGAACTAACCCCCTTAGGTCTTATTCTGTAGCAAAATTTTGCTGATAAACATGATTCTTAACGAACCCCCATACAAAGAAATCAAGCGGGGTTACATCGGGTGAACGCGTTGGCCAGGGTATTTCCGAATGCGTGCTAATCACCTTCTCTGGAAATCTCATTGGAAGGTATTCCCTAACGGCTCTGGAATTATGTGCAGGTGCACCATCCTGCTGTATCCAACAGTTGCGAACTGTCGCCAGAGGCATGTTATCGAGAGCATCCTCAAGTCGTTTTGTAGCAAATGTAGGTAATGCTCTCATGTTAAGTTACAGTGGTAAATAAACGATTCTACAATCGTTGTGCCGAATATCCCAGCCCACATATTAAAACCGAAACGGTGTTGATGCCTTGATGTTTTGTTTAAACGTGGATTGGTTTCAGACCAATAATGAACATTTCGTCTGTTGAAAATACCGTTATTCGTAATCATGCTTTTATTAGACCATATTATTTGATATGGAAAATTCATATCTTCCTGGCATTTTCTTGTGTACCATTCACAGAATAAGCGACGACGTTCTAAATCACCTGGTCTAAGTCCTTGACAAATTCTGTACTTATAGGGATGTAAATTTTGTTTTTGTAAAATACAATGTGCCGTTGATTTTGGTATACCAATCCGCCGGACTGATGTTCCAGGATCCTCTGTAACGGCTAACAAAACATGTACAGTTTCTTCATTGTTGGTCTTTTTCTGAGAAACTACAGGTTTTTTAAAACTACCATATGCTTTAAGGTTTGCCACTAATTTGCTAAAAGTCCTTTTATTTGGCCTTCTCCTTTTGGGATATTTCTGCAAATACATATGCTATGCAACAAAACAATTTCGGTTGGACGAAATGAAGCATGCCACCATATCAAACTTTTATTCGTTAGATAACATAATTAATGGAACAAATTACTAATTACTTCACAATAAATTAAGCACCAAAAACTAACGTTACTGTCAGTCCAAATACACCACTATCACATTCATTTGTTTTCCAAAGCAAGCTTTTAATTTTTTGGTCTTCTGTTAATTTAATTTTATTTGTTCGTTGTTTATTCTATTAAATTAGTGCATAAACTCAGCCAGTAGACTATTACTAAACGCCTAAATGACTAAATTATTAATTGGTATAGCTATTTGTTTATTCTTTAAAATTAAAAAACTATGCACTACAGGTCCGTAATAGGAATTTTCTTGATTAAGGCCGGAAAAAAACGAAAACGCAATTAAACCATAAAGTGTAATACATCGTTGAATTCGGCATAAAAAGGGCTTTCAGAATCTGATACCAGATCTTTTTTTTTTTTTTTTTAAATTTCCAATGCTCCACTCGAAGGTACTACATTGGCCAGGAGGCGAGTTTTTTGTTGCCTGGAAATTTAGAATTTTGCCGAACCCTTGCCGTTCTAGGCAAGGTAGGGATCTTTAACGTGCGTGACAACACTCACACACGGGACCTCCATTTAACCTCTCATCCGAACGAGGGCGTAATATTTGTGAAAAATGCTCACCTGCCATTTTTCAAGCAATCGGCCGTGTCGGGATCACCAGGACGGTATTTAAAAAAAAAGTTGAAGATGGTTCCGCAAAGACGAAACGTCAGGTGAAAAAACTGACAATGCCATGTTAAGGGACATTAAAAGTTGTTGTGGAGAAGTGCTTTCGGTTTTGGTCTAGGTGCCATATTAACGCCAGAACAAAATAATATGTAAAATAAGAAAATCCAATTTTTTCGAAATATCTCAAAAACCAAAAACTGTTTAGGGGATTTTTAAACGCCATTTTTTAGGCCTTTGATTTCACAAATTTTCTCCCATTTTACCAAATCTGTATCTCATACCGTTTTCAAGATCCCCATAGTGGCCCTCCTTATCTCGGACACAATGTATAATAATATTGAACACATTTTCAACATTTGGCAACGTAGAAGACAGCAAACCTTATGACGTCATGGCCCTGATTCGACAGATCAAGTATTGTATAAAAATATTGAAGCGACCTAATATTATCCAAGAGATTTATAAAAACCAAACGAAGATAGAACTCAAAATTTAGCTTGCATTTTGTATAGAATTTGGTGCATTTAATAAGTAAAGTTTTCAAACCAGCCTGAGACTATAGAAACATCGTCCCATCTTTGAGTTAGTTGGCTAAAAAGCGTAAACAGATTTAAAGGAATTAAACCGGGTCTGGACCACATGTTACTAAACCTGCAACAATTTCACTTTAATAAAAGATGGCATCCTAGCAGCTTGGGGCAAGGAGACTGAAAAATTTAACGTATATGTAAAAGTTAATCTAAAAAGCAAGTAAGTACAGTGGAAATAGTTAAGATACTGTAACCAAAAAATGATAGTTTAACGATACAACAAAAACATTTAAACCTAAGTTATCCATCTTAAACTAAAACCAGGCACAGGTGGGACTGACAGTAAGTATAACTATTATAAACATGAGTGAACAGGAATTTCAAACTAGATCTGAGAAGAATCATGGAACACCAACAGACAAAATAAGGATAACGACATGGGACATTGAACAAGCAGTAGATATCAGCATCGCTAATCCTAGAAAGAGGCAAACAGATTTATACCGAACTTCACATGATAATTCATCCACGAAAGAAGCAAACAGATTTATACCGAACTGCACATAATAATTCTCAAGGAACAATGCTTGACAGACAACATATTTGAAACAAATAAATGGGAAGGCAACAATGCACAAATGATTTATGAGGATTTAAGAGGACTAAGTAAGTAACTAGAAGAAAAAAGAAAGAATTGAAAACAGCCAACAAATTAATGGACAAATCAATAATTATCAAAAGAATTTGAAGGGAGCAGATTAAGAACTGTCTGAAAGATTTGGGCGAATGAATGGATAGTTTCCAGGTTGAGGTACGACAGGAGGTCCAGGACTTGGAACCTGTGTCTTCCAATATGACTTAACAAAATTAAGACAAGATGTAGGTGTCAATATCAACACATGCAACGAATAAATTATAACAAGTTACTGAAGTTAGGAAGGATATACAATCAGTAAACTCTAACCATGAAAAAAGCTATATACGGACCTTGCGCATTGTAAATTAAAATATTGAGGAGTCAAGGTTTAGAAAAGAATTCGTCAAAAACTTTGAAATAAGAAGGAATGGAGTGAGAAAAAATTTCGAAAGTATAGGTAAACAATCTGGAATAAAGACAAACAACTGGATGTATACCGTCAAATGACTACAATTAAACAAGATGTTACCCAAATTTGAGGGAAGAAGCTTGGAACAGCCATTGTCTTTTCTTCAAAAATAGAACAAAATTGTGAAAAACTAAAAGGAAACGTGAAGATTCAAATTATCAATTCTATGCTCACAGGAAATGCTTAAAAGTCACATGGTATTGTGAAAGAAACATATATGACCCATGAAGAGTTTTGGAAATTATTCATGGATCAATACTGGAGTAACCCTTAACAGATGGGAGTAGTGAGAATTGGTCTAATTTTGGGTAGTTATGTCAAATATTTGGGAAATTATGGAAGAGCACATTATAAAAAAGTTTAATCAGGCAACACATTTGACACCAAGGATGATGGAGAAGCTGTTACTGTTTAAAACATCAAGGCATTAAAGGAGTTCCATGAAATTATTAGAAATTATGAAATGGCGAAGTCAGTTTACAATAGAAACCAACCTAACCAAACAAGCGATGAGTTTGGAAGGAATAATTATATAACCAGTTACATAGATCTACTAAGGATACGAGATATGACTAGCTTTCATGAAAATACGGGGAGGTATGGAAAAAATAATTATAGATCATCAATATACCAACAGGTACAACTATCGTCAGGATCGAGACAAAAAACACTAGGCAGAAAATTTGAATTTTGGAAAAGGAACTGTGAGCGAGGTAATCAGGAATATGGTCAACAGTGAATGGGATACCAAGCCCGGTACCAGGATAATATGGTGATGATGAAAAATGAAAGGACTATTGGGAATAACGTTGGCAAATATGGAGGAGGTCAAGGAACATGAGGATTCAATAGATCATAGGTAAAAGTCCAAGAGACATGGAAGATGATAACTTGGAAATGGTACAGGTACCAGAAGAGACCTCGAACCATGAACAAGAAAAAACACCAATTGAGGGAGGGGGTTGTCATTTAAATACAAAAGTTTCTAGTTTCGCTGATATTTTATTAGGAAATAGTTTTATTAATAAAAGATGGTTACCATTTACTCGTTTGAAGTTAAATAGTTAAGGTTAGTGTATATGAGGTTGTCATTAACAAAATCAGAAATAGTAATCATGTATGAGAAAGTTGTAATGTAATGAGCTCTAAATGTAGGGTTTATTCAACTAAATACAACATAGACTTTGTAGCAAACATTTCAAAACATGTGATTTAAAAGATCATAAAGCATAAAGCAGTCTTATTACTACAGCCTTCCTCCTTTCAAAAACAATGCTAATCATGGGTGTATACGTTTTCTTTCAGAGCACCTCCTTGGGATTTGATTTGACTAGGAGGGGCAGGAGCTTCCTTCCAACTAGACCATAGGTTCCCAACCTTTTCTGAACCACCGCCCCCTCTACTGGAAAAAAAACTTCCAACGCCCCCCTCCTCATCATAGTGCATTATAACGAATATTAAAATATTGTTGCATAGTATCTATCTATATATATATATATATATATATATATATATATATATATATATATATATACATAGATACTTATATACGAACGTTGCACTTTTGACTGCTATTACAAGCGTTCACTAAAGCGTTGGACAAGGTATATATATTAAAAATCGCAAAAGTAAACCTTAATTAAAACGACTATCAAATGTAGTACAAACTTGTTTATTAAAAACTTAAATATGAATACATAATGAACAGAAAAAAAGATTAAGAAGAAAAAATTAATGAGATAGTTGAGGCTGGTGAAGTTTTAACAATTTACTAATGTCGGGTTCCAATTTCGTTAACATCAGCCGCAAATCGCCACGTTCAGTAATGTGCAGTCTGTTCCTTTTCTTAGACAATAAATTAGCTACTGCACTGAACCCACGCTCAGCCAAATAAGATGAAGGAAATGCAATTAAAAATATCTGTACTCTTGACCACAATCCAGGGTAAAGAACTGGTATTGGTTTTTGAAGCCAGAACTCTTGATATCCATTTCTGAATTTTACTTTTAGTTCTTCGTTAGTTGTGAGTTCTACGAGTTCCTCTTCTAAATTTGATGATTCTGCTGTATCTGCATTTGCGAAAGGATCTAAAACCCAACCCGGTATATTCATGTTTAAAATATCCTGGAATCGCTCCACACAATCAACATGAAGAACGTCCAAGTGTTGGCAGTAAGTAAGTAAATCTTCATGTTTTGCAGAGACTGCTGATAATGTGGGAAAGTGGCTGTATTCACCTCTCCCTAGATTTCGTTTGAATAGAAGAAGTTTTCCCACAAAAGCAGCTATGACATTTTTTGTTTTAATTAAATTCAATTCGTCACCTTGCAATTGTAAATTGACTTCATTAAATATTTTAAACAAGTCTGTCAAATAAGCGATGTCATTTTTATGTATTATCAGGTTTTCGCGCAATTTTTCGTTTCTGTTTTCAAGAATGTCCAGTACTGAATCAAATAGTTGAAAAACGGTTCAAACAAGTACCTTTTGAGAGCCAACGAACTTCTGTGTGCAGCAGCAAGCGATTGTAATCTTCATCATTTTCACTACAAAGTTGGCTAAATAATCTGTCATGCAATGAATTGCTTCTAATCGTATTTACTGCTCCAATAACGTAATGAAGCGGCGAATGCAAAGCGTTCGTTCAGATTTTTGCAACCAAGTGCTGACGATGAATAATACAATGTATAGCGAGTACATTTGGTACTGCTTGTTTCAAATGAGCTATGAAACCCTTATGACGTCCCGTCATTGCTGGAGCACCATCAGTAGCTGCCGACAAAATATTATGCATAGGTATTTCTTTCTCTTGAAAACGTACTCATGGTATTAAATATCGTTTCTCCCTTTGTATCAGTTTCCAAATTTTTGCAAATAATAACTCTTGATAAATTTTTTCGTCTTTTATGAACCGAACGATGATAACAGCAGTACTTCGTTATTTGGTAGAGTGGATTCATCAAGTTGAATGGAAAAATTGCAAGTTTTAAGTAATCGCATAATGATATTTCAACGTCTTGAGCCATTTCGTCTATTCTCCTTTGCACTGAGTTATTACTCAGAGGAATTTTTCTGATGACATCTGCCGATGTCTTATGATGAAGAACAGTTTTATTACCTCTCTGACTGCCGGCAAGATAAGTTCCTCGCCAATGGTATGTGGTTTTCCGTTTTTGTGATTAACAATGAAATGTTATATGATGCTCGTAGTCCATCATCTTCTTGTTTAGAAGACGACGCAAATAGGTTTGATATAGTTGGCTGTTTCAAATATTTCTTCTGCAGTTCTTGAAAATAGGACAAATCTTTGTCCTTTTATCAGTATGCATTTTATTTAAATGTTCTTGTAGCCTAGAAGGCTTCATGGCTTCATTTGAGAAAACTTTTGGCAAAGTAAACACATGGGTAATGATGGGTTTACAGGAGAGTGCGTAAATCCATATTTCAAATGCAAAAGACTGTACTGCCGGCATTTCTTCTTAGATTCAGACATTTTGAAATCCAAAACTTGCCACGGTTTAAAATAAATTAACTTTTCAACGAATTTATAGATAATTATAAAATTAATGGTTATAATGACTTATAGAACTTATCACTCACGAACATGGATTATTTGCGAAGCACACAAAATAATAACACATTCCTAGAGCTATCCCTGCCTTTTATCGTTTGATTTCATACAAGCATCAACTTGTATGTTTTATCTTGTTTGCGATGCGGTGCACTTTGTAAGCAAGTCATATCGCGTCTTTGCTTATCAACTTGCAAAGACTTGTTGCGGACAATATTAAACGGAATTAGGTATTCATAGACCTAATGCTGAATTAAATGTTTTAAAGTATATTTTCTCGATAACAATAACATAGACATTTTAGATAGCTAAATAAACTGTCTATTCATGCCAACTAGGTATTTTCAAAGTATTTTAATATATTTATTTTCTAAAAAGGTAAGTACGTCACGAACGCCCCCCTTGATCCTCCTAACGCCCCCCTTTTGCCCCTGTACTCGCTACCGCCCCCTTTGAAAGCTACAGCGCCCACTGGGGGGCGGTACCGCCGTTGGGAACCTATGAACTAGACAGTAGGCCGAGACTTGCAATCTGTTATCGTCTCATCCTGTCCACTTGTAGTATGCCGGGTTGAGTGTGTCAGCATCTCAATCAGGAAAAAGAGAGCAGCTAGCATTGTTCTCCAGATTTTGAAAAGAAGCTCTTTGAAAACTTTCTTGGAGAACGAATCAGTTTTCTTCTATCGAGTTGACTTGATCTTTAAGTTGCCCATTCTAGTTCCTAATTCTGTGTCAATACCGTAATCAAAATATCCTTTATCTCCCACAGGAGCAAGATATCTATTAGCAGCAGCAGTTTTCATACCATCGGGTAAACACACAAATGAATAGCGGGGATTAGCTTCTATAACATTGCCCTTTCGTACGATAGGTTCATACTTGCTAGACTAGGCACAACTTTTTAATAAAAATGGACCACGCATCGACAACCTAGTAGATTAAGATTGCTCGTTCGAAAAATGTCAACAGTGAGACAACATCCTTTCATGAGATGTAGAATTCATCCCAGTGCAAAGCAAAGACCTAACGGAGTGTAAAACCAATTCCTATTGTGCGATTTTCAAATTTTTAGATTTAAGAGCGAGTTCTATAGTCTTCCAAATAATTCCATTTTATCTCTATCTGACCATTTCCTGGAGGGTTATAGGCTGTTGTCTGACTGGTAGCAATACCATTATAATAAAGGAATGCCTAAGTCTTTTAGAAACAAAAGCATGTTCGTGGTCTGAATGGACGAAGCTTAGAAATCTAAATAAATAAAAAATGTTTATCAAATTTTTAACTACAGATTCGTCAAGTACGTTTGGTGTTGGGAAAGCAAAAGGAAACCTGGAGTATTCATCTACCATGGTCAAAAGATACTTGTTATTAGTGGTTGATGGTAAAGGTTCTTTAAAATTGAGAGCCTTTATTACTTTGCTTTCGAACATGACAATGTCATCATCCTTATTTCATCAATGTAGTAAGATAGATTCTTCGAGTGAATATGTCATCATCCTTATTTCATCAATGTAGTAAGGTAGATTCTTCGCGTGAATACAATCTGCCATTCTAGTTATGCCTGGATGTTATAGCGACTGATGTAATTCAAGAAATTTTTGATTGGTCATACTGGCACTTGTGCTAGAGACATTCCTAGAAAACATATCAGATACAGTGTTGTCCACTCCAAGACAATAAGTAATATCATACTTGAAATTTGATACTTCTAAATGCTATCTCATAATTTTATCGTTTTTGATTTTCCCATGATGTTTAATATCGAACATAAATGATACTGATTTCGGGTCGGTGACAAGCCGGAAAATGTCTCCATTGCCTTAAAGATTCTACTATGGCATATGCTTCCTTCTCTACTCCAGAAAGTCTTGTTTTGCTATCTGATAGTGTCCTCTAGAAGAATGCCACATGCCTACAGTCTTGAGAAAGAGTAGCAGGAATTGCAAAATCGGAAGCGTCTGTTTCTACAACAAATGGAATGTTGTGATCAATAGCAAAAATAACTGACTTAGCTATAGAGGCCTTTATCTCTTCAAAACACCTAACAACTTCAGGAGGTAAAGGAAACGTTTTATGCGTGGTTGAACTGTTTCAGAAAATTTTTTGTACCCACTTCGAATAGTATGTGAAAGTACCAAGTATGCTGCAAGAACTATCAGGTTATTAAGAGGTTAAAGTTTCATCAAAAGGCGAAGTCTTTCAGCATCCAGCCTAATAGTTTTATTTTCTATTGTATAGCCTAGTAAGTTAATGTCAGATAAAATTTAATTTCTTTTCAATTAAAGTCAAATGCTTGTGAAAATCATGTCCAACGAGACATCAGCACACAAATTTTTTAATACTAGGAGACATATGTTTTTGTACATGTACCCCTGGATGCATAACTTTACAGAACAATGTTCGTCGACTGTGGCGGGTAAATTTAGCGAAGCCATGTTAATCTGTTCATTCGAAGGAGTTATTTGGAGACCGCGACGTTTAGCAAGAGAAAAGACTATAAAGCTAGAAGTACTTGCAGTGTCAATGAGACAGTTAGCATCTGCATCATTAACTTTCATAGGGGTAATAGTTTTATCTAAACCAGATTTAATAGTAGCATGTACTATGTATGATAGATTATTAGTAGCATTCTCTGCTTGGCTATTCTCAGCATTGGTGACTGAGACATTGCTGGTGGTGGATTTACTTTTACAAACCTTTGAATAACGTACTCGTTTCAAACAGTTTTTACAATTTATCGCATAAGCAGGACAATTATTTCTGCTGTGTGAGTGTATGCTTCTGCAGAAGTAGCACTTGTACTTAAGTTTAGTTGCAGCTACAGAAGTAGTATTAGAAGTAGAACTGATGGAATTCACAAACGTAGGTGGAGCTGTAAAACTAGGTGAATGTGGAAGCACATTCTCTAGAGTCCGAGTGGCAGTATATGCCTTTTGAAGATCTAGAACTTCATTTTCTAAGAATCTTTGTCTAATAGTGTTTGAAGCCAATCCAATAATAAAAGCATCTCTAACCTAATCTTCTTTGTTTTCTTCGGCCGTTACGGCTTTGTACTCACAGTCTTTGGCTAGCTTTTCTATCAATAGATATTGATCTATCAATTCACCAGAGTTTTGTTTATTGGTTGCTAAAAGATGGCGAGTGTACAACTATTCTTTGGCTTTATGTAAATTTTATCTTAGACTGATTAGGCTACTTCCAAGGTTTTACAATTGCTAATTAAGCCAAATACAGGGTTATTCTAAAAGATGTACCCATTTTTAAAAATTTGTATTTATTAAAGTACAAATCCAAAATGAACAATCGTTATACTAATGAAAAGAGGAAGTTTCAAAGTTTTTTAATACATTATAAATGTTCAATGTGTCCACCGTTTGCTGCACGGCAAACATCTACGTGGTAGGTATCATCCCACACGAGAAAGCATATCTGTTGTTACTGAGTGTACAGCAAATGCTGTCTCAGAATTTTCCATATAGTTGGTTGGGGTATTCCAAGTTCTCTACTAGCTCTACTGGTAGACTTAAGTGGACTGCGAACAAAACTTTCTTCAATCTGTCTGACATTATCCTTTGACACACGCGGTCGGCCTGAGCGTTTTCCTATACTCACACTTTGTCTGTCGAAATTGCTTAAACCATCGGCTAATTCTTCTTCTAGTTGGTGATTCATTACCGAATTTGATATGAATTGCCTGCTGCACCGCAATTTGCGACTCACTTTTTGCGAACTCAAGAATGCAGAAAACCTTGTGCTCCACAGTGGCCATTTCACTCACAACTGACAGTGAAACAAAATGACGGTCATTGCTGCCCGAACTCTACTTGACTCTTCTGGAACCATAACGACCCACCTTTCCCTTTTTATTGGTATATGGAACTGTATCACTGCTGCTGTGCACTCAGTAACAGCAGATATGCTTTCTCGTGTGTGGGATAAGTGTATTTACCACGTTAAGAAAGTTAGTTGGTGGAAAATTGTCTACGATAGATAAAATGGTTTGTGTTCAAATATTTATAGGTGGAGAAGATTTAGAAGCTAAGTTTTTGATTGCTAGGGGTTTATACATGGATATGATAATTGGTTTAGATGTTATGGAACGATTTGTAATACTAATTAACAAGATTGAAAAATGTGTAAAATTACAAGGAAGAATGAATAACAGTACGGTACAAGGAACGAATAAAACTAAGGAGGAATGAATAATCAGAACGTTAAAAAAGTAGTGAATTAAACCCGATTTGAGTAAGGATAGGAATGGAAATCAAGATTATACAGGATTGCGGACGAAGTTCGAAAGAAAAGTTAGAGTGATATAGTTAACAGAAGAGTCGGGATTGGTGGAAAAATATGTACATCAGTTAGAAACTGCAGACGATATATGGTTTCATACGAAAGTATACCCCATTCCATTCCATTCATTAATCCATCAGTGACAGTACCCAAAGCAGACAAGTCAGAGATACAAATTTGTCTAGATGCTAGAAAACTGAATGAAATAACAAGACCCCAATATGAACAGTCACAGGGAATCAACTGGAGTTGAAAAATTCATTTTGGTTAAATCTGCTGCACGAGGGCAGTAGGAAGTATATGGTTTTAGTACAGTAGGGAGAAATCTATCAGTAGAGTTGTACCTTTCGGTATTTTAATGCCATCTGCTGCTTTGTTGAGAGCCATGCAGAAATCGTTTGTGTCTTGATTTTTTGCAGAATTGAGATGAACATCTCCAAACAGTAATTGAAAATTTAAACGAGGGAGGACTGAAGATAGACACGCAGAAGTGTGAATTCTATAAGAAAAAAGTTGATTATCTAGGATATGTGATTGTGAAGATGGTATTCATATATGCGCGTACGAAAAGATTGGAAGAATTGAAGCAATTGAAATAACCGAAGAATTTGAAGATATTTAGGGGACTTGTAGGAGTATTCAATTATTAAAAGAGTTTTATATGAGGATATTCAGAACAATGTGTGACACTGTTGAAACTTTAAGAAAAGATGAAAACTGAAGTGGACAGAAAAACAAGAATGGGCATTCCAAGAACTAAAAACATCACTTTATTAAGAACTGATACTGAAGTACCTGAACTGAAGACAAATTCATTTTAAAGACAAAACACATCAGATCATGCAGTTGGAACGGAACTTGTACAAATACAAGAGTACAAGGAAATACCAATTTGCGTCATATCCAGAGTTTTAAAAACTGTAAACATGATACAAATCCGTAAAAAAAGATATGTTAGCAATTGTCTATGGTTGGGTAGTGGATTTATAATCGAAACAGACATTGTGGTTACTTTTTTGAAAAGAAAAAAGAATTTATAAATAACAGGCTACACAGATGGGCGCTGTATTTACAGTTTGAAACAAGGCAAATTGGGAAAGGACAATGTAACGGCAGACTATTTAAGTAGGAATGACACAGGGAACGAAAAGAAAAAGGAGAGATATTTGTTAGCAGTGAATATGATCAATGAAGAACGGATTGAACAAAAAATTGTTTTGAAGAAATGCAAGTGCAAGATGGTGTTAGAGAAATTTGGGAACTCATGAAAAGTGAAGTATTAGCAGAATACCAAGGTTATAAAATTAAAGATGGAGTGTCAATAAAGAAGATGTAAGAACTATTTGTTCTAATAAACGAGCTAGCAAGAGAAATGATATTGAAAATACATTTGAACTTTGGGCATATTGAAGTATGGAAAACATTTCTAGTACTTTGAGGTCTTCTACATGAAGAATGGCATACAAGTTATACAGGAAATTGTGAACAGTGCCAAGATTTCCATATTAGCAAAAGAAGAAAATGAAGTATTGAAAAATACGAAATTAAGCATCCATAAAGTAGACCACTGGAGTTAGTAGCAATGGATTACATTAGTAATTTAATTACAGGACAATTTGGATTTAAACATACTCGTCATGGTAGATGTCTACGAAATTTGTGAGATTATACCTATCAAAAAGATGCAGTACAAAAAAAGTTATGAAGATGATGGAGAATTTCGTAGAAGAAATAGGAGGAATGGAAACGATACTGGCAGGATGCGACCTATTTTAAAAACCAACGACTAATACGAAAACAAGCGAGAAAAACGTCATTGTGAAGTTTTGTTATATGAGACATCCTCAAAGCAACCCATGCGAAAGGTATATCACAGAAGTGGTAAAATATTTGAAAATTTTGATAAGAGAACACATTGAATAGTATGGGTGAAATATTTATTTCAAGTGGAAAACTTAAATATGGTACAAAATTTGGTCACAAATTCTGCCGATTACTTTAATTAAAGGAACAGACCGTGGAGGAACAAGATACTGGAGATTAATATATTAAACATGCTAATAAAGGCGAGAGGAATAATAAACAAACGGCGAGAGGTATTTCAAACAGAACAAAAAATAAAAAGTGCATCCTATTAAATGTTGGCAAATTAGTAATAGTAAAGAAACTACGTGTGTCAAACTAGGAAAAAAAGATATGTGCCAAATTGTCATTACCATATGTAGGTCCATATAAAATAAATAAAATATTAGCATAAGGAAATGTACATGAGTTAGTTAACCAAAGTGGAAAAATTATAGGCCGCTTCCATATTCCTATTCTACCCTGTTCATAGTATTACAACATGATTTTGGAAAGTTTGAGTATACCTAGGTTTTTATATAGTACCTAGGTACATGCATGCCCGTCACAGTGTAAAATTTATTTTTTTTAATTTTGTTTAATTTTTTATGGGGTTTTTATGTTGTGAAAATGAAGCGGAATAGACTTTTGGACTGAAACAGGGTAACAACAGGGTAATGATGTTATAAAAATTGAAGATCTTTCAGGTAAACTAAAAGGGAGAATAAAAGTAGAATGTAAGCAATAGAATAGCAAACCATTATTAAGGATATTAAGATAGAAGGCATGAGTTAAAAACAGATAAAAAATAAGATGTAATGAGAAAGGTAGCATAAATTGAAATCGTCATTTAGGATTAAGTTTAGTTTAAGATAGGATATAACAAAGACGTTAAATTTAAAGGAACAAAATATGTTAGAATTGAATAAAAATGTATGTAGAATAATGGGAAGTAGATAGAGGATAAACAAAATAATACAGGCAGCTTAGAGAGGTAACCGGGGTGATAAAAAGTAAAAAAGAAACCATGGAATTTGGTGAATATGAAATTTTAATTTTGAATTTATTTTTGAAAATAACGGTGATATATAAATTGTTAGATTGAAAGAATAATTTGTATTAAAAGAAAAGAAACATTGTATTTAAAGGCTGTTGGAATATTAAAAGAGTCTTGTAATTTTCCGTAGTTGGTTAATAAAAGAATTTGTCAAAACACAACCGTTTAAAATTGATAATAAAAAACACTCAAAAACACTTCCAAGAGGTTCTGTACGAAGAAGTATTATAAGTAAGAGTCAGACATATTAAGGTTGTTGTAACCATAATGCAATACAAAAATTTTGTAAGAATAAGAAGTAAAAGT
Source organism: Platerodrilus igneus (assembly GCA_036346225.1). Lineage (NCBI taxonomy): Eukaryota > Metazoa > Arthropoda > Insecta > Coleoptera > Lycidae > Platerodrilus > Platerodrilus igneus. Next base: position 1,396,000 of record JARFIW010001116.1, read on the forward strand.
TTTGAAACGTCAAAGCCGCAGAAATTTTAAGACCAAAGATGATATCACTAAATGCACAGAAGAGCATTATGCAGGAATGATCCAGATACAAGATCCCCAGCAACAATTGGAAAGAATCTAGGACAACTATCAATAGGAATTGAACAAGAAGAGGACTCCCGATACAAGAAAATAAATAGGAAAGTAGAATATCTATACGTAGGATATTGTAATTTTGAAAAGAAAGATTGTAGTTTTAAAATAATAATGTTAATTGTTAGATCCTTTTAATCAGTTTTATGGGAAGCCAGAAGGAACATCAATTTAATTATATTTGAATGAGAAGTGGAAAATTTTACATAAATTAATGAACAAAAAATTTCAGACTTCTAAATGTGCAGAAAGAAGACACTACATTATAGAAGAGAAAATTGGATTTGGTCACTGCCCAGAATCACAGGTAAACACAGTCCTGCCATGGCAAGTCTAAAAATATATTTGCTAATATTTTACATAATACATTAGTAGTGACATAAATCCTCATATTATAAAAATATTGAAGCGACCTAGTATTATCCAAAGAGCTCATAAAAAGACAAAAAGAGAAAGAACTCAAAATTTAGCTTGTATATAGAATTTGGTGCATTTAATAAGTAAAGTTTTGAACCTATCCTGAGACTAAAGAAACCTCATTGCATCTTTGAGCTAATCGGCTAAAAAGCATAAAAAGATAAAGAATTAAACCGGGTCTTGATAACGTGGACTAAACCTACAACAATTTTATATTAATATAAAATTTTTGAATCAGATCGAAAAATGAAAATGCTTCTGTAGACAAAGTAGCAGCATCATTAATAACCAAGTTTAAAGAATAAGAACCCCAAGGAACAAAGAAAGCACTTGGATTTGTTTTTGAACGTCAGCGTGCATTACTTTCATGTTAGCACCATTATCGTTCGCTTGCTCATGTAAATTATCAAGCGAGATGTTCATATTAAGTGTATTTACAATGATATCAGTTAAGTACGCCCTCTTGTTTCTTCCAGAGGAAGAAATCCAAGAAGATGTTCTTCCGTGCATATATTGGTAATGTTTACAAATCTAATTGTGTCATTTGCTCAGTATGACTGTCTGATGTATGTTTTTTTTTTCGTATTACGTGTATTGACGTAGCATCTTCAAATTTTGCTAATAATTCCACAAGCTTTAAAAAATTTCCATTGTTGTTTTCATATAATTTATTTGATGTTCCTCTGAACAGTAATCATTGTTATCCTAAATAATATACAACTGCTAGTAGATGCTCCAGAACATTTCTGCATTGTCGTGTTTTTGCACACAAATTTTTTGTTGAAAGTTGTCAATTGTTTTACCTGATTTTAGTGCTGATGTTAAATTTATCAAGTCTCTGTCTGCATCTAAGCAATTTTTAGATTTCGTTGTGTTCTATTAAACATGCCGACAAATGAGCCCAGTTATAATCAGTACTTGTTAGAATTTCTTTTTTTTTAAAAATTTGCAACAAAAAGCTGCATCAATATTAAGAAAATACACCAACTGATTTTTTTCAAATATTTATTGCACAATTCTCTTTTATAATAAGTACCTGAAAATTTATGCCAAACAGAATTTTTTGAAAAATTGAATGTCTCATCAAATTTTTGAAATGGTCGTATTTTAACAATCGTCATTTTATGGTAATCATTTATTAAATCCGGTCACTCCTAGGATCGTCAGATATTTCTACCGGTTTTTCACCAACTACAACATGAGTTGTCATATTTGCATCAATGTCTGTTCCAAAAAGTTCAATCTCTGGATTAATTTCACAAGAAGACACTGATGATTTTATTGCACTTGTTGAGAATAATTGCACATACGATGAAGTGTCAATCTTTAAGAACTTCATTATTGAATTACTTTGCTTATTGTGTTCAATTTCTCAGTCAGCTTTATTCTTCTTCTTTCTTCGGACATTCTACATTAAGTAGTGTAAAGAAATAAAAATGAACACGATTTTTAGCTAGTAGTGAAAGTGTATGGTCCAAATATTAAATATTGCCCTTTAGATCGACAACTATCCAACAATCCGTTTTAATTGTTACTTTATTAACTTATTTTGGCACTTACTAAACGCCTTTACAGAAACAATAATAAACGTAGGTAATGTAGTATTTGTTAAAATTGTCTATTTGCACAAAATAAAGAGAACTGATTTCGTTAATTATTTGCCTTAGCAAGGAAACGTCTTGCACTAACTATTTTTAACTTATCTAGAAGTTTGTATTGTACTAAGAAAGCAAAAACTGCTGGCAACAACAATCAATTTAAGACTCAAATGCCAATAAAATACATATTATCCTTATCAGTGCAATGAATAGTTACTGGTGTTTGTTATGTGTGTAATATGCATTAAAACAAGTTAAATTTTGTTTTGCCCTGAAGGCACGGGGCTCACGTAACAATAAAAGAGTGCATCGGCTAATTGCAGTGGTGCAGGAATGAATTCCTATGGATAAATGAAAAAAGAAAATAAAGAAAAGTAAGAAAATACAAAATTCTACATTACAGTGGTGCTTACCTTGAAAGGTCTTGTCTCTGTCAATATTGAGGGATGCCAAACAGTCTGTCACCACAAGATTTGTGATGTTCTTTCTATGTGAAAGACTGTTATTCCACATAAAACTCCCTTGCTTTGGTATTCTATAGTTGGTCATTATTAACGAAATTTCTCAAAATAAAATGCTCCTTTCAGATATGACTATCATTGGTGTGGCTGGATATCTTTTACAAATCACTAACTACCTATTTTCTAAATAAATGTAATAAAAATCCACCTAAACTTAACCTCTATTAACATATAAACATAATTTCATTACATTAACACATAACCTCTCCCTAAAACAAATCTTATCGTGTAATCTGGTCAGGTGTTGCTAAAATAAAAATATCCTAAAAAACAATTTTTAAAAAACTTTAACTCTAAGCCATCAACAAACTATTCGTCAGTCTAAATTTTCCTGCTTTCCTATTTAATGATGAAATTTGTAAATCCCAAATTATTGGCAATGTCAATCATAAAACAAAAAAAAACTTCTATATCAACTTTGGGGTATAACATGGTCTTTTTCAAAATACTTTAAATTTAATACTTTTAATACCCTAAATTTCAGTAATTTTTCTCGCGTCTCAAATAACTAATTGGTCCAACCAAATAATTATTTTCAGATAATTACTGTCGTATTACCAAAACACGATTAACATTTAAAAATTCATAATATTGTTTTTAAAACATTACATAAAAGTACTTCCTTTTTAATTTCAAAATTTTACAGCCACCATCAGGTTTTTCCAAATCATTTAGTAAATATCCAAACACAGCAGCTCCCTGGGCCCAAAATATGCAGCACAAAATTCCAATTTAATGCAACGATTCCTACCCCTCTATTTCAACAAGTTTTCCGACATTAAATCCATTAAATCCACACGTTGAACATACCCTATACCTTGAAGAGGTTTTCATATTACATGTCAATAGTTGCCTATTACCTTCGAGAATTGTCATACAATTATCTTGGAGCTTCTGTACTTTCTATTACATTCCCATATACCAATTCATTTCTGTTAACCCTAAACTCCCCCATTCTATTCGCACATATCGCTACATTTTTGATGTTTTCAGGTAATCGATGTCTATATCCCTCTTTCTCATCTGATTCTTATTTCTCGTAACGTCCAAACGTTGTATAGTTCAAAATTCACAAGATAAGCGCAAGCACCTGTGTGATTTTCAGTGTATAATTAATTTATTTATACTGATTAATGCGCTTATAACACTGCCAGATTAACAAATCACAATTGATGCTATTTGTATGTCGGGTTGCAATTATAAAAGTAATAAATTAATTTTTTTATACAAGTTCAAATTATGATCGTTTCTTGCTGTTTGTCTTTTGTCTTACTTTATAACTATGTAATAAACGAAAAGAAGATCCTAATTTTGCCACCCCGTGCAATTGCATTGGTTGCACAGTTGGTAGAATTTGCCGTGCCCAGATGTAATTACATTCTATTCTCCCGAAGTCGAGGTCAGACGGCAATGACCATTAGAAACACACTAAACTTAATTACTACAATTTCATTTAAGTTTAAATTAGTTCTAAATGAATTTTGATACGCATAATGTATCTTCACTAAGCGATAATCACATATAATGGCAATCGTTCACCAAATCGTTCCAAGGTAAGGAGGTTTTCTTATTAGGAAGAATTCTGAAGTTTAACTATCTGTATTTATTTAGTATTCTAGTCTGTGGTATAAATCTCAATGGAGAACATAGGCATCTCCCGGTTGGGTTATGACTCAAGCTTTCTTTCTTTATATAAACAATGGGGGTTGATTAAAAATTTTGACTCTGTGTTACGTACAGTTTTGACCCCCAGAATATCTAGCAGGTATATCACAGAAAATTCCGCGAAGTACTCCACTAAAAATCCCGTTTCGGTTAAATATCGAAAACCTTGACTGTACTAATAACTCAGTGGGACAGGTGGTGTAAGTATTTGATAATGGTTCCAAAATGCTGTCGGGTATCAAATATGGTTTGGATCAGGAATTACCTTGGGCACCACCTAATTTCGCAGGGTTGCTAGGGAAAACCCCTAGAAAGAATAAGAGGGTGCCAAAATCTTATATCAAGAGAGTGATTTATGGGCTTAAAATCATACCTGAAAATTCATTAAAACCAAAATTATTTTAAACCTAAAACAAACTTGAAACCTAAATACACATATACCTATTTAAGACTGCTAACTGTAAAGAAGATTTGCAAAAATAAATGTTAAATAACCTGAAATACTCAATCACGCTTGTAAAAAATTACAAAACAATTTATTACAGCAAAACTGTAACTATTTCGTTTACAATTATGGAAAAACAAAATATACCCAGTCTTTACACAATACAGTCTTAAACAAGTATTGAAAATCAAATACATCACAAGTTTACTAACTAAAACTGAATTCATACACAGACTTACAGTACGTTCAGATAGTTTATGCATTAAATTATGAATATTTATATACAAATCGTCACTCGTGTACAGTTTCAAGAGTTTCTCTGTTTATTATTTTCCCCCAAGTGATTGACTATTGTTCCATTAAATGTTGATATTGACTTCCATCAACATGGTGACTTCCAACTCAGGGGTTGTATATATGTGATCGTAAAAATGAAACTGACTCACTTTGCAGGGAATTATTTGAACATTCTTAGACTGCTCTGCTTTGCTCAATTACCTCTAATCAAGGTAATGGATCTACCAAAGTGGCATGTTGATGGTTTGCATGTTACTAACGAAGTTCCCTATGAAAAATGGATCTACACTTTTTAAATCAGTTGAGACTTCCTCGACAAATTTCGGACGGATGGATTAAGTGTATCATTTGAACATGTCTTGTGTCATCTTCTCCTTCCTAACCTATATATAGTTATATAGTTAATATAGACTCAAGGTTATGAAATTCTGTAAAAGACCTTTGCTTTGTTTAGAAGGTTTTAATTGTAAGGCTAATCATGCAGTAATCTCATGGTATCTGCTTTCAATGAACTTTTTTTTTCAAACTAATGGGTGTATCTTTCGAGAAAACGGGACATGTTTTGTGGCTTGTAATTAGTGCAATATGCTTATATCAGCCGATAGATAATACAATTCGTATTCAGTGGTCACTTTTAAAGGGATTAAATGTATCCCTGTTTTGCTGAAACCCAAATTGATCTTCTGGATAATACTAAATAATATAAAATTATGAGAGTCAAACTAAACATAATCAACCTAAAAATCCATCTTTATTTTTTTGCTTTGAATTTATATAGGTTTCATTATAATATATGGTTATTTTGTTTTCAGAGTAGTAAGTGTAGGTATAAATCCGGGTTGGAGCAGTACCGAGCACCTTATCGTATCTGCTTCTGAAGATAAAACTGTACTACTATGGAACTTGGACAATGAAACAGTTAATGCTTCTCATGGAGGTCATACAGTATGTATACTTCACAAAACTCATGACTTAAAATTGCTTTTTTTAGAATCGTGCAGATAAATTAATTGGAGCTACTTTTGCTGGCAATGAAAAAATAGTTAGTGTTTCTGAAGAGGGATACGTAATAGTTTGGCGCTATAGAGCTAAAGAACTAGATGGTTTAGCTAATATTTTTGGAAACAAAGTAAAAGTTACTTGTATATCGTCATGCCCACATGCTTCTTGTTTAATAGCATTTGGTTTAAAGCAGGGTACAATAATTATTGCTGATTTAAGAGGTACATTTGTAATTGTTTTTCATTTTATTATTTTATTTTTGTGTAGGCACAGGTAAAGTGATGTATAGACTGATCGGCCACGAAACCAAAAGTGTGTCTTCTTTAAGTTGGTGTCCAACTCCATACAATGTATTTCCTACTAAACAGACATTTACATTTGAACGAATTAAACATATAATTGAAAATGAGCCAGAAACTAATGTTTTACCTGTATCAGACGATAATGGAACCGATTGCAATACTCACAATGCAGTGCTTCAAGATTTACATGTTACTGAAGGTGAAAACACACAACATTTAAATGAAACTAGTTTGACAGCTAAAGAAAATCAGACAGATACAAATTTACCTGTATCCAATATGGAAACTAAACTTTGTGATGATGTATCTGTTAAAGCAAAAGAATTTTCAGAGTCTTTGACAGATTGTAGTAATGAACCTACAGTGTCGTTAGTTAACACTGTTGATGCTAACAAGTCATATGTTACTGAATTACATTCAGCAGTTGAAAATTGCATTAATGCTAATGTAACTGTAACAGATTTGCAGCAACCTAATGTGCAGAATAAAGAATTCATTTCTGATATGGGCAACCAATCCATAAATATTGTTGACATTAATCCATCTTTAGTGGATACTATTTCTGCTAATGATGTCTCTGACATAGTTGAAAACTCTATAATAAACAATATACAGAATATTAAAGATCTTAAAACTGACAATTTGTTTGAACAAGTAATAACTAATAATTTGACTTTGTCTGATATGTGCCCAAGAGAATCGACTAGTGTCGTTGGAGAACTGCCTTTGTCTACAGGTAAATAGCTTTTTTATTTGGATATGAACCTTCTCACACACAGATAGTTCAACAAATATAATCAGATTTAAATTATATTGTATGATGGGGTCAATCAGACCAGCATTGCATTGATTATATTATTGGATGATTATTTCAAATATTAGATATTATATATCGTTATTTTTTGCAACATGCATATGAACTTTTGAATATTCAGATTGCATTTTTCAGATATCCATTAATAATAACACGTTGATTTTTAAGAGAAATGACTATATTACAAAATTTGCATTATATAATTTCCTAATCTTGTTTTTTACTTTCCACCTGATGTTACTTGCTTCCTCTATAAATTCTGTGCGTGAAATTTTGCTCGTAATAACCAGTAGCTATCTAGAGTAGAATTACTATCGGATAGCAGGTGGCGTCATATATGCAATAGGTTCAAATAAACTTGAAATGTTAAGATTCAGCAAGCTACAGTACCACCTACAAACATCATGCTAGCATTATAGGTCTAATACGTCGTTACGAATACTTCATTTATTGTGTAAAATAATATATTGTTTAGAAGGTCCCCGTTTACACTAACAGTATGTAGAAATGCATAAATTCATGAAATAAATCTAAACCATCATATACTATCAAAGCTTTTATTTGTATTCAGCTATAAATAATTGTAGGTTCGTGTTTCTTGTTTGACAAAAATTTGATGGTAGCAAAAGTGTACATTTTCAGCTAATCCCTATTAGCGTATGTAAATATGTCATTTTTGCATTATTACTTTGTTCGGCACTTATAGAAAATGAATTTAATAAACACATTAAATATGTTGTATAGATTGGAAGTTTTTAAAAATGAGTGAGCCCAAGCAAAGAGAAACTTCGCATAATTATTTCATTTCGTTTTGTACATTGTTGATTATTGAGATGTTAAAATAAAACTTTTCTAAAGATGAACGCAGTATTTATATCAAGACAAGATATGTTCGTTCACAAGATATCATATCTAACAGTGAGCTGCTCGTATAATTTTTATATATAGAGGAAGCGAAGCGGCAACAAAAAAAAAACTAGTAAAAGTATCCTTTGATTATGAGGCTTGATATCATCTCAAACAAATCAATGATGAGAAACGTGATGAACCTGAACATCGATATTTTTGCTGACAACACTGGTTGTGCAAGCAATCAATGTTTTCTAGTTTCACTTTCTATTTTTATGATTTATATGGCCTCGTCTCATGCATGTTTTTTTCAAGGTTACCTGTTGTCCGATAATAATACTATACCTGTATTAGAAAATTGTTGACCGGTAATTTTTTTTATAAATTTATTGTTATATATTTTAGCCATAATTGAGTTTTCGAAACAACAAATAGAAGGTCAGAATAACGCTAGATTAAAATTATCAAGTATTATATATTTAATCACTATTGAACAGTTTAAATAAGTATTTTGAAATTTGCGTATTCTTTTACTCCTGGTTAGTCATTGAAATATGAAAAAAATCTCAGCTTTTTAGTCACTGTACATTCACCAAAATTTAAGAGTTTATGCTGCATTACTCACAATTGACTCTTATCTGTATGACTGAAGTCTTAGGGATCTTGAACCTGAGCGACATTGTTTCTGCCATATTTGAACTACACTGTGTCATGCTCTCTTTTACTGAAAACATGTTCTTATTGATTTGCAACTAAACACGCGATGGATGTAAAATTTTAACTCTTCACACACATACATGCACGCACGCACACACACATACATGTATGTGTTGTAATCGGTAAACAGAAAGCATTTTTTAAAAATCTAATTGCCGGAATGGGATGAAATATCTAAGTGCTAACCCAGGTAAAACTTCTTAATCTTCTTTGGGAATGAAACCACTCATAGTTTTTAAAATCTATTTTATTTACGTTTCGATCCATGACCTAGGATCGTTGTCAAAATAATAAAAACTTCAAGTTTGACGTTTATGACATAAATTGAAGGTTACTTTGATTTATTGATGTTTGAAATATTTGGTTTGAGTACACTAAGCAAAAATTTTTAAATTTTAAAAGAATGATTGCCTTCAATTTGTGTTGCGACCTGGGATCGACTTTCCTATGGTAGCCAATACGCTTAACGTGAAATCAGCTGATTAATTTTTATTGGTGAATTTTATATAAATTCAATAATTTGGGAAACATTTTTTAACATGTTTCTATTTATACAATTGAGAGATTTCTGATTTTATGTCTTATTTTACCGAGATTCAGTGAAGGGGGTTAAGCAACCTGTGGCTACCAAGATCCCCCAACATTTATAATTTGCCGAAATAAATAGAAACATGTTAAAAAATGTTTCCCAAATTATTGAATTTATATAAAATTCACCAATAAAAATTAATCAGCTGATTTCACGTTAAGCGTATTTGCTACCATAGGAAAGTCGATCCCAGGTCGCAACACAAATTGAAGGCAATCATTCTTTTAAAATTTAAAAATTTTTGCTTAGTGTACTCAAACCAAATATTTCAAACATCAATAAATCAAAGTAACCTTCAATTTATGTCATAAACGTCAAACTTGAAGTTTTTATTATTTTGACAACGATTCTAGGTCATGGATCGAAACGTAAATAAAATAGATTTTAAAAACTATGAGTGGTTTCATTCCCAAAGAAGATTAAGAAGAATGCTAAACAAACCACAACAAACATACAGGGAGTATTTCCAGGTAAAACTGTGCTTGCTAATAGTCATTGATATATGATTAGTTTAATAACTTCTCACCTTCACCTATTTGTTCTTAACTTTGTCTGTCCATGATCTTCATCATACATCTGTACCATCTCATATCTTTTTCCTGTCTGCTTCTCCTACTGTCCATATTTCACAGCCGTACAGACACACGTACGCTTTGAGCAATCTTTTCCTTGTTTTTATTGCTGAAGAATTTTTCTCTGAAGGAAGTTTTATTAATGGATTCTTGTAGAACACCCCCTGTTTGAAGATATTTATGGTGGGATAGTTCAGCTTTAGAACATTTTGAAAGCTTTTGTTTTTATTCAGTCAGCATTTTATTAAAAGATTAAAAACTAAAAGATTTTTATGTAGCAGGCTATCGATAACTTTGTATTGCAACTGATTAAGTTAAATTATCTATGCAGTTGTTCTGGTTTTCTTGAGCTATACATAAAACCAGAAAATCTGTTGCATGCAATATATAACCCGATATGAATTAGTGCAATGTTAATAAACCTTTTAGATGTAGAAGAATCCACTGCTGCGGCAAATATTCTTATAGAAGATAATGCGTCTGGAGAGAATATCTTAAACACTGAAAGTCATCCTGTAATAGATGATTTAAGTGAGCAACAAATACCAAGTGAACTGGTTAAAGAGTATCTTCTTGCATCTACTGTACAAGGAGGGCGGTAATTTGACATGCCACATTTACTTGTTTTGTTTCAAACTGTTATTTTGCAGATCAATTATTATATGGCGAGCTGGTACTGATGGACACAAACAAATTGAACTACAATTTCATAGTAGACAAAGGTATCAACGGAACAAGAGAGATGATACTGGTACGTGGATTTCATTGTGTTGGTTGAAACCAAAATCCTTATTGTCATCTTCACTGCAAAATGATTTAGTTGAATGGAATTTTTCATCAAATGCTACAAACAAAAAGTACGTAGTTTGTAACCAGGCCAATTTAATGTAGTAAAATTTTAACAAATTGTAATTAACTGGCATTTTTCTGTTTTTATACAAAATATTATGAGCACTTAGGTTTTTACGGCTGGGATACATGATCAACTTTGCAGAATATTGTTATGTGCAATAGTGGCATTACATTAAGTTTCTAATTTTGAGTTCCTTTTATTCTGAAGGGGCAGGATAACATAACAGTTCTGCAGGTGCACGGACTAGCTGGAGTGGAATGGGGGTGGTTTATGTCAAGAGAAGAAACACTTTCGACCATGTTAATGAAATAGTACTAAGGGCCAGGATGTTAGACTTTATCAAACGAGCATGCTATTATATAAACAACATAAAAGCACTCGGAACATTATATAACAGCTTAGTCAGAAGCATTTTGGAATATAACTGTATCATATGGGATCCTACATATATGCGCCATATTGATAAAATTGAAAGAGTTCAAATGAAATTTGTAAAATTCTTACTTTACAAATATTCTATACCTACAAAAATATTAGCAAATTAACTAGACTACAACTGGTGGGTTATCAACAGTTAGTAGTTCGTAGACATTAAGCAATGTTAATCTTTTTTTTTTAATGCTAAACAATACTATTGATTGTTCTGTCTTACTGTCCAAGTTGCAATTCAGAGTTTGCAATCAATCAATCTAAAAGATTAAGACACTTTTTTGTCGAAAAGATGCATATAACAAATTATGAACGTATTAATTTTATGGATCGCATTATTAGAATCTACAATACGTACTACTTGGATATTGATATTTTTATAATATCGATTATTTGTTTGAAAAGCATTATGAACTGTAATAATACTTTGAGACATTAATTTGTTTGTACCATTTGGGTTATATGTATATCCTGTACTTGATACATTTGTTTCTAAATAAATAAATATATAATTTGATACATGTAAGACGAGTGTGCAATGGAAGAAAAGAACAAAATCAATAGTGGAATGTTCACCAAATTACAATAATGAAGAAAAGGAAAAATGAATGCCACGCTAACACCGTAGGGGTGGGCGAATAACGAAACTACATATACATGTAGTAGGCAGAATACTAGTATGTTCAATACAATAAAATACAACACTCCACTCAACACAAAACAATAAACAGAATAGTTGTGGAATTTATTTCAGCATGTCAATACATTATTATAACCCGTAGTGCATAATAATAAAAATTTATCGGATATAATATGACATGAATCTTACCTACTTATTTACTACGTTTTTGATGACAAGCTCGGCCCAAGAGAATCTACTAAACATAAGAACAAATTAAATATTTACAATATGTTACGTACTTCAACGTAGCCTGAAAGACAAAGAATGCCCGGGCTCAGTTGACGAGTAGGCGGGGTATTACAAATACAAAAATAAAGGAAAAACCTGAAATAAAAAATTATTAGTCGTTCAGTACAACCTGTAGGAAAAATTCCCACCCGAAGTTATTCCTAAATACAAAAAAAAAACAAAGGAAGTGAAATATCAAAAAAAGAACACTAATTAGCAAAAAAAGAAAAAAAACATTACAATCCCTGTTGGGTAACTAACACTGCAAAAATAATGACTATACTGTGTAACGTTTTATACCTTCTCACTGCCCAATATTTGGATACATTAGTGGGCATTAACCCCGGTTTGAGTAAGTGAGAATAAACAATTTATTTTAGTATTTGCTATCTAGTGTATTCGTATGCTAGATTTCACAATTTAGTTTAGTAATCATAATATTAAGATACCTCACATAGGCTCTGATAATACTAACATATAACATACAGTTACAAATACAATGACATCCTTGCCGGCGTTATCAAACACAGGTGTGATTAGCTATACGAAACACGCTTTATCAATGAAATAAGATCCCTTATTTTGATGAATCTTTAGGTTGAAGTAGTATACGAAGCAATTATACGCTACAAGAATATGGGCCAAACCAACAGACACCTAAAACAAGGTACCGACTATTCGATTGTAGAAGAGCTTTTCAATTTAAAATAGATTTAAATGTAATTTATTAGGAAGCGTACTTATTGTAGGAAGGTCTAATATACCGGGTGTTGTTAGAGGATTGAAGCAGAATCTACGTAAACGAATAATAAAAGACAAAATGGTACATTTTAATTTTACTGTTGAAAAGTGAACGTATCAAATAATCAGCACACCAGCACCAATAACTAATTAAGTACCACAATAATAAAAACAATATCACACAAAGCTACATTAAATTCTTATTCTAATAATAACAGCATTAAATAAGCAACAATGGTTTGCTCATCTTAATATGTATATAATGTTAGGAAAAATCCACGTACCATAAATGAGTAAAGCTTATCGGTACCTGTTGACTATGATGACATTTCCTCACGTAGATTTTCAAGGGTTATTGGTAACGGAAATGTACCCATTTCATCATAACTTAATCTGAATATAAATTGCAGCCAGACAAAATGTGTTATAATGATAAAGTGAGGTTTCTATGTACTTGTAAGCATTGGTTCAAACCTGACATTAAAACATTAAATTTTCCTGAGTTAATTCTCATACTAACTCTGTAGTATCTCATCTAAAATATTTAAAACTCTCCTAACTCTTTTCTAGACCATGATGGCTATATCATCTGCAAAACGTAACGTGTCTATTTTCTGTCTCTGTACGCTAATACCTATCTATTTTCTCTCTGTATCACCCTCTCCCTTTTATTATCCTCCGGGCTACAAAATCATAAGATTTCGTATTTTTAATACACGATAAATTTATTTCACGGTTAGGCATTTATCAACGGATGTCAAGCGTTAACACTCTCATCTCAGTTTGTTATAATTTATACGATAATTTATTAATATTATTTATTAGTGACCACAGCTAGCGGTAGAACATGTATATTCTCTTCCAGGTAGCACAAATTTTGAATAAGAAAGAAATTTTGAATAACCTTAAACGGGATAATTTTAGATTATCTAATATTACCTTTTGATACTAGGTTGCTCCTACAGCTGATGTACACCTGCCCTGTAACATATAATCAACACATTTACACTAGTCAAAAAGCTGCAAAACTCACAAAGTAAACATATTCAATAAGTTTTTTGAAACAATCATCGCCCATAGTAATTGGGGAAAATAGTAAAAAACAAATTCTCCTCTAAACAAAAATTAAGTCATACCTGAAGGATAATTTGGCCAAATATCAACCTATATACAACACTAAAAACAACTTACCCTATCCTGAAGTTACTTACATCTAATTAGGTTAAAGGACATTTCCACAAACTGTTCTGCGATCTCTTTGACTTAGTCTTCAGCTAGTTCCGGATACAAATTGCATTCACAGGATTGTACAACTGTAAGAGTCTCCTTGTATAACAATTGAATTAAGGGTTGGATCAGCATGCATTCTCAAATGAGATACCAAACAACCATAAACTCCATCTTTGATGAATTGTAATAATCTTTGTTAACTTTTAATTGATTTCACTCTCACCAAGAAAATGATATCAGTAAATAATCCCTTGGTTCCGCTTCCAAGATGGCTTCCCCCTTTTTACGAACTAACACGTTCGTCGTGAACAAATTATACATAAATCATAAAATTTCACAGACTTGTAACTCCAAAACAGTTGAATGCACAAGATAATCTTTGTTAATTATTATTAATTTTAATATGTAGGTAGATGCATTAGCACCTATTAATTTACAAATTAGTTTTTTTTTAATTACTTGGGTTCAGCTGCCACACGCAGCTGTCCAAGAACGTGTCAAAGTCAAGAGTGTGTGCTGTTGGCGTCCTTTACTGGTATATATAACCTTTCTTATTTTGGCACGATTAACAAGTCCCTTAAAGTTGTTGACCAATCAGTGAGAGCGTTACTGCATTCTACACAAATACCTATTTCACTAATGGAATTTTCCATAGAATGAAACAAAGAATAACCTAACTCTAACTGCATTGGAATTTTCCACAAACCCCTTTTTCAAATATAATTATAATTCAAAATTCCTTACCCTACTCAAATTATTATACTTTATTTATTGTACTTAAAGATTATTATGAAAAATATTAAAATCTGAATTGCTATTGTAATTCAGGCATTACATCTCTCTCTAGCTAAGTTTAAAGTTTCCTCAATATAAACATTAAAAATCAAGGGAGATTGTATACAGCCCTGTCTAACACCATTTCTAATCTTTGCTTCCTTTTCTATTTCATCAAATCTAATTACTACACTTTGGTTTTTATATAGACTGTAAATAATTTTTCTATCCCTATGAGAGATTCCTATTTTTCGCTAAACCCTGAACATAACAATCCAATTTACCCTATCAAATGCTTTTCCTAAATCTACAAACACAAAATGAGTTTTTATTTTTGTAACCTTTTTCCGATAATTACCCTAATCATTAGTATCGGTCTCTAGTCCGTCCCTCTGTCTTTACAAAAACCATATTGGTCTTCACCTAAATAATTCTCCGTCAAAGCTTCTACTATATTTTTAATTATTATTGTTAGTATTTGGGAACCATTGGAAGTTAAACTAACTGTTCTAAAATTCTCACACCTATCAGCTCCTGAGTTTTTTGGGATTGGGATAATATTTTTTTCGAAATCTATTGGGACATCACATGTCATATATTACTTTTACTAGTTCATATAATGTCTAAAGCCTCTTTCTTATCTTTTTCTTATCTACTTCTTTAATTGTCCAAATCTCACTACCGTATAATAGAACGCTCCATACGTATGACGTTAGGAAACTTTTTCTATTATCTAAACTAATACTATTAGGTATTAGTAAGACTTTCGTTTATATAAAACATTTTTCTAGCTTGAACTATTCTAGCTACTGTTTCCCTTCTGCTACATCCATTCTTTGTATTTATACTACCTAAATAGCAAAACTAATACATGACGCATTTCAAAAAATTTATTTTCTGCTCCAGTGTTGGCTGGATTTGAAGTAGACGACCGTCAAAAAGTGCCCATATATTTTTGAGGCTGTAATAAATTGAGGAATGAATTAATCTTCTTTGGTTTTACACTAAAAGTGTCTATGCCAACAGGAAACTTTGATTTACCACCTATGTAACCAACAAAAATCTTACATGATCGACTTTACCAGGATGCAGAGAAAGGTATTTTCACAATATTTCGACCATATACACACCTTTATTCCCTTTTGGCGGTAATAAAGAATTTTCAGGAAATTTGGTTTTCGTATTCAGTATGAAGATATGAATAATCTCTCCTTTATTTTTACCTTTTCTAACAGCAAACAAATTAGTGAACTCGTCCACTCTGCTTGCACCTTCACGTCCAATGATTAAGGCAATCTTAAATTTTATATTCATGAATCTCGTATAGCAAACATCTTCTTGTTCTTAATGTTTGTTAGTAAAAATTTTGTCATCTGGATTCTTGAAAAATATTGAAACATCCTCGTTCGTTAATATTCTTGATGTTTTTGATTTGTTCCCACCTACTTCTTTTTCAAAATTGCAATTAAATAACCGAATTTACTGATATCAACATTTTGCCACATACAGACTGTAGACCACAGTATACAATACGCTCAAAAACTAGGGATTTGTAATTTTTGGTTAATTCTTCAAAAAATTGCCAAATAATCTCTTCTCTTTTAATTCATTTTTGATAGCCTTGGATGCACACCGATCAGTGAATCACTTATAAAATTGTTCGTACTTGGTTTTCGATCTATCTAGTATACACGAAGCCACCACATTTGTAGCACCCTTTTCAATTTCAAAAGGCAGGTTTCCTGTTTCTGAATCGCTCATTATTTCACTCATCACCACTAATTTCACAAGAAAATGTACAAACAAAAACTCAATTTTGTTTATAAGTTTATTTGGTTACAATAACACAAACTTTGCTTCTTGATTTTGAATCAAAACTTACAACCTGGATTTGATTTTAGTTTTTTTTTCAATTTCAGGTAGTAGGTAAAAATTTTTGGAGTTTTATATAAAATTTTGTGTAGTACAAATAGGGCAACATCATTTTGTATTATACTCGTGAGATTATACGACTCTGACTGTGTTCTGGTCATGCAAGTGTCTCACTCATGTATGAGGGATGCTTCCAAACTTCTGGGAATTTAGCTATAATTTTTTTATATTGTCAATTTCAATCAATATTATAATCTCGTTTTTAACATAATCTCCATTTAACTGAATACATTTATTTCAACGTTAAACTAATTTTTTTAAATCATCTTCA
Organism: Platerodrilus igneus; assembly: GCA_036346225.1. Lineage (NCBI taxonomy): Eukaryota > Metazoa > Arthropoda > Insecta > Coleoptera > Lycidae > Platerodrilus > Platerodrilus igneus. The sequence continues at coordinate 1,413,060 of JARFIW010001116.1, forward strand.
AAGAAGTTTTTTGGTGCTTCTTCAAGCCTATTTATGGCACATTTTAAGTCATTTAAACACTCAAATCGAACACCATGCAAAGGTTTTTCAGTTCTTGAAACAGATGACAATCACTAGGTCGATGCAGAAGCAATTCCCATTGCAAATCATTCAAAACATCCGTTGTTTGTCTTGCGGTGTGAGGTCTTGCATTGTCTTGTTGCAATAACGGACACTTGTGTAACTTTCCAGTGCTTTTTCTGATAAGTGTCTGTCATAATGGTCGAGACAATAAATTCTAATAATATTCTGCATTAATTGTAATACCTTTAAGCAAATAATCTATAAAAATAATCCCTTTGCAATCACGGAATACATTAATCATTACCTTTCCAACAGATGGAACTGCACGCACCTTGAGGCGGCCCTTTTTTGTGTTGATACTATTCTTTGGATTGACGTTTAGTCTCAGGACTGAAGTAGGGAATCCACGTTTCATCAGTAGTTATTATCCTATGCCAAAATCCATCACCGTAATGGACTAACAGCTCTTGAAGTTGATGACATATGTCTGACTTATTGAGTTTCTGTTCGGGTCCCAACAGCCTTAGTACCTAGCGGGCTGAAACCTTGCTTACGCCCAAACAATCATGTAAGATTTCATGAACTTGCCATGTATCGATTCCCAAGTGTACACTAATTTGACGAATAGTCATTCGCCTGTTCTCTTTCAGTAGATCCTCCCACCGCAGTAATGTTTCTTTCATTTACTGAAATGCTCGGCATGGGATATATTAAAATATGTGCCTTTGTTTTTTCTTAAGTATTAGCCTTGAAGTTTTGCTAATTGTTGTGGGTGGTTGCAGTACTGTTAATGACTTATGTAGAATGTGCAGGAATAAAATTGGAAAATCGTATGTTTTTGCTAATTGATTTAAACCTAGATCGTGCAGTTAAATATTAAAGCCATATAAAGTATTAACTTGTTAAAAATTTGCAATATTTAGAACTTTGATTAATCAAAATTATTTTTTGTTTATTAACGCATTTTTTTATTTTTGTGTTACAGGATGCAAAAATACCGCATAATACATAGTGATCACAAAGGATACATCTTCAGCATAGTAGCTCCAACTACTCTTGAAAATGAATTCATAGATATTGAAGATTGGAGGGACAGAAATATGCTTAATGTATGGACCTTCGGGAAAGATAGAGTTATTTTAAATATCAGTCTTTCAGTTGAACATAATGCTTTGGCATTATATCCTACTTTCTCTGGAGGTGTGAATAGTATCATATCATCCCCTGTTACACAAAATAGGTAAGTGCAATTGAACATTTCTTGTCTTAACTGTAAAATTTTGACTATATTCATACACTCACATAATGGATGCATTAATGATGTGTACAGAAATTCGGATATATATATATATATATATATATATATATATATATATATTGCTGTGGTAGGCTACAGTCTAAGGGTTTGACATCGCCAGTGTCATTAACTGATTTTCAAAATTAAATTAAAAAATTCAAACAAAAAAAAAATTCTCTTATCCATACTTTCTGCTTCAAAATATCTTCAGCACCTTCCCTGGCTAGCTCAGCAGTGCCTCGTCTCGGATACCTAAATTTACGATCATTCTTCCTTTCCACTCGCACACCATTTAATAAAATCACCAAATAATACAACAATCATACAATCTATTATTTGCCGCTATTTACAGCCCAATTATTCAGTTTGATATACTAATTACAACTCAATAAGTGATATGTTTTAAAGTCTTTGCTTTAAATTATTATTTGCAAACATTTAATAAAAATATGAGTAGATGGGCCCCATATAATACCCTAAATTTATTGTACACTGGAGTATGCCGAGCTCATAATAACCCAGTTTATTAATGTATGCCTTTTACCTTGCATAAATCTAATACAAAATTAATAGACCCATTTACCCTTAACAATCCAATTTATATTCATAATAAAATTTAGTAAGTTTTAAATACACTTTTCTTCAATATTTTAAATAACTCCAATAATAGTCCAGTACACGTATATTGCGTTAATAACTATAAATAACCCCAATATTCACTCACACATCACCAAATAATACAAAAGTTTATCAGATAACAAATTTCAAATAAGTTACCTGGAGAATGCTTCAGGCCTCCATAGCTTCGACGATGATCACCAGAACCGCTTGGCTTCGTGACTATGCGCTCTGCTACTCCACATGTTCATAGATGATAACCCCCAATATTCACCAAGCGCCTTGCTTCAAAGTACCATTCCATAACAGCATACAAACTCACGTATATTATACTTCTATTTACTGATTTACTAGCTTGGTATGGTAGTAATTGAACCTCTGTTAATTTGATTTTCACTCGTATCTTACATTAATAACAAAAAGGCCACAACTACCAATTGCTAGCAGTACATTTATGGTATAATGAATATATTTAATACTCACAAAAACTCTATTATAACGTCGGTCTATCGTTGTAAAGTAGGATAAAGCGATGAGAATACCAAGAGAATACAAAGAGCGCTCTACTAATTCTGCCAGAGTATTTATATTTTTCAAAATGCTACCTCCCGGCCACACTTGACGCGAAAAATTTATTTTCAAATAACAATTCTGCAAATTTTGATATAACCGACTTGAAGATTCCTGAAACTCGCTCCTCCGTATCTATCCGAAATCGCTTCCACCTGTCGCATGTTCGGACGTTTGTACACTATCCGTTCCCAACCAATGATACTATTCTGTGTCGTCATAAAACTCCGCCTGTAATATTTTTATCTCTGTTTTATGCATATTTGATGTCGCGTTCTAAACCCCACTTGAGTTGTAGAAAAAAGATATTGCTGACAGCCCATCTTCACTCCACGTGGATTAGTACGTGCGATTGCAATATTAATGCTTTTCTATCTGTCTCTGTCTGCAGCATATTACCGATCGTGCATCTCCTCTGCTCTTTAAGAATATTGTTAGCTTGTTATTCGAACCAACTGACAGTTGAAAACTATTTTCTATGAAGTCCTGCTTTATTATGCTGATAATTTCGAAGAATGTAACCTCTTAAAAATGCAGGTGTTCTTAATTACAGACCGTTTAAAACTACAATTCTTGGTGTTTATACTTCGCCGTATCAGATGAAACTAACGTCTTTGTTTGTTACCAAGAAACCTTTTGCCTTGGGATTATTGATTTTTCTTAGTGGGGTTCTAGTGGGTTTTTAATGCTTTTACACTTTGAATTAAAATAAATTAAATTAATTATGCGTCTCTATTTGTTTTTAAAACTGTTTTTCTTTATATACTTTTAACCTTTTAATCATTAATTATAAAATACGTCAATACTTGTCCGTTCTCCCTAAATGAATTAAATAAATTTTGCGCGTAAATAATTTGTTCGTTTCACTATACAGGGTGGTTGAAATTGCATTGCCTACCCCAAATTTAACCCTTTAATCCATAACTATATATATATATATATATATATATATATATATATATATATTGATGTGATACGCCTTTTGGGATTTTAAGCCCCTATGATGGGTGTCATATTTATTGCTGTGATATTTGCTCCATGATTGGGCGTACCATTTTTTATTGCTGTGATATCTTTATTTTACTATAAAATTTACTGTAGGATTTTATCCCGACTAGCTCACTGAATAAATCTTATTTTAACCTTTGAATGAATTCAAATAAAGCAGTTCTAAAACGCACAATATAATAATTGATAATATGTATAATACCTTGTAAACTCAAAATTTTCCCTTTTATAGAAAATATTTACATTTACCAAATGTATGCTTTTCCTAAAGCCAGCAAAAATATCTTTTAATTACACTCAAGTACCTTCGAACGTTTTAAGATTCTTTTCCCTGTTTTCATATTTTTCAAATGACCTTTTTGATGACTCTTACAAATATACAATGTATAGCAAATATTAAATTTAAAAGTCTTTCAATAATAAATGTTTAAAAATCGCTAACCTAAAATGGTTTCTGGAGTTCCATCATAGTCTGTGGTCTGTATCCCTTGTTGTGTCCACCTTACTTATTGGCCAAAATTATCCACTTTTGATTTTTGGTACTTTAGATTTGCATTAAGGCTTAGATCTCGACATGAACATTGAGTCGTATCAACAAAATTGTCTCCACAAAATGGCATCAACAAAATGCCGTCCCAATAAAAGAATCGCCTCCAAAAGGTAACGTCCCAATAAAAGAAGTTCCCAATAAAAATCGCTTCCAATGAAAGAATCCCCAAGAAAATCGCTTCCCATGAAAGCCCTGTTTTGTTAAATATTAGAAATAAATTTAATTAATTGTTTAACTTACGTCTATTTGTAGATCGGCTTATTTTTTGTTGCACAAAGATTTTACACTTTCAAATTTCATTTATTGAATGGCCCTACCTCCCCCTACCCCTGTATTCAAATAACTTTTACAGTGGATAGCCTACACCTAACACCACTCCAATAGCATCGATATGACCATTGATTACTGAAGGGGCTAGCGTGTGCCTCCCTTTCCTGCAACCATCATCATCATTTTGTTATCGACCTTACTTAAGGTCGGTTTGACGCAGCTCTAACTTCTTTTCTATTCTGTGCTAATCTAAAAAGCTCTACATACCCTTCACAACCTAAATTTCTAATAATTTGATTAATATAGTTTGGTCTAGGTCTTCCTATATCCTTCTATCTTTTTCCTATCCAGCTGGCTCTACATAGATATTAATTAGCAACCTGATGGTTGTTAAAGACCTCTAACATGTTTACATGATTACCATTTATAAGGAAATGAAATATAAACTGGTTATCCGCTTCAAAAAGGAAAAGTGTTAAATTATATGTTATGGTAAGGCTTAAGCAACGAATCGCTGCCAACATGCCAGACCGCTACCTAATTGTGAGTTATGCCATGGTGACGTTTATTAAATTATATGTTATGGTAAGGCTTAAGCAACGAAACGCTACCAACATGCCAGACCGCTAACCAATTGTGAATCATGTCCTGGTGACATTTAGTTAACTGTTTTTTATTTTTCTTTTTGTTTTGTTTTCGAACTTACTTAAAGTCGGTTTGACGCAGCTCTAAACTCTTTTCTATTCTGAGCTAGTCTAAAAAGGTCTACATACCCTTCACAACCTACATATCTAATAATTTGACTAATATAGCTTTGTCTAGGCCTTCCTACTCTATTTTTATTTGGTAGTCTATAATCTAAGACTTTACTAAATAGTCCCTCTTGTCTTAACTGGTGCCCTATCATTCTATCTCTCCTGACCTTCAATTGTTTCCACATACAGGGATCCTCACCTATCCTTCTATAAACTTCCTCGTTTGTTACTCTATCTGTCCAACTAATCTTTAACATTCTCCTATAACACCAAGTTTCAAAAGCTTCTACCTTTTTCTTATCTACTTCTTTAATTGTCCAAGTCTCACTACCGTATAGTAGAACGCTCCATACGCATGCACTTTAAGAAACTTTTCTATTATCTAAACTAATACTATTAGCTATTAGTAAGTTTTTCTTTTTTAAAAACCTTTTTCTAGCTTGAGCTATTCTAGCTACTATATCCCTTCTGCTACGTCCATCCTTTGTAATTATACTTCCTAAATAGCAAAATTCATCTACCTCCTCTAACTCGGTATTACCTATTTTTAATTTTGGTTTAGAACTAGGCTGTAACTCACTTGTCATTATCTTTGTCTTTACTGAGTTAATTCTCATACTATAGTTACTCCGTAGTATCTCATCTAAAATATTTAAAAACTCTCCTAACTCTTTTCTAGACTCTGCTATAATGGCGTTATCATCTGCAAAACGTAACATGTCTATTTTCTGTCCCTGTACACTAATACCTATCTCTTTTCTCTCTCTAGCTCCACCACTGTAATTAACAGCTATAGTGGCGGTAATTGAATGATGCTAGCTTTAGGACTTGGGTGTTAGCTAGATGTAACTGATTTAGCACTATAATATCTAAATGAAGGGGGGAGCGAGGGGGGGGCTAATGTGATGGAGCTGTCCTGCTGATAAGCATGCGAAAGCTGGAAATAGAATGAATGACCAATGTTTTTGTACATATACTACTTAATCAATTATTCGTAATTCATATCAATTATAAACAGATGACAGGAAAATATGCTTCATAAACCGGCATTAGTATTTACTGTTTGCGTTCTAGCAAGATTAATGTTTGATTGAGTCCACACCACGAATTTATTCTTACAACCATGATACCTGGTCTGTATTTAAAAATTGCGTGTAACCTTCGGCTCACTACACTACTTGTATTTGGATTAAATACAACACTTATTGCATTTAAGGAATTGAATTTAAGTATTTAAATTCAAGGATTGGAACATTTACTTTTAAAGTGGAAAGTATTCTATTGAACTATATTGACCGGAATTTTAAACGGAATATGATGGAATGAATAGTTGGTATTGAAAACAAAACCAACTGGGGCACATTCACAAGGACAGAGCGAACAGAACTTGAATTAATACAAAGGCAGGGGCGACTCAAGAATTTTTCTAATTATGAAAACAAAATGAATTCTCAACACATAATAAGGTTTGGTATATCAGATACCATAGTTACTGGCAATGAACCGCAGTTCATCTCTGCAGAGTTTAAGTCCTTTTGTAGAATACTGGAATTTGTTATACCAAGAGCAGTACTTATCACCCCCGTTTGAATGGTGAAACTGAGCGATTTGTACGTACGTTTAAACAAGCATTGTCTCACTGGAAAGAAGGAAGTAATGTTAATATACATTTTGCCATTCGGATCACCCCTCATTCTCTAACGGGAGTTTCACTATCTGGAGTCATGTTGAAGAGGAAGCCCTGCATGCTATTTGATTTGCCAAAACCATATGTGAATAAGAATGTTCATGTTTCCCAGGAAAAGCAATTAGAAGTGGGTGTCGACAAGAAATCTATATGTATGTTTGAAGTTGGTAGTCTTGTTTGAATACGTACATTCTCGAAGAATGAAAGTGGATTGTCATTGGGAAAGGTAACTCAAGATCGAGGTACAACGCGGTGGAAGTTATGGAATTTTCTATAAATATCATGTGGATCACATCATTGCTGCAAAGATGGATTTCAGTGTTGTTGCCAATGGATACCGAAGAGGATGAAGTTATCTTGCCTCTTAATAGCTCAGCATAGTGGAATGAACATTGGTATCCAGTTCAAGAGCTTTATCCTTCTTCTAGTTTAAACAATTATGAGTGTTTTTGAATAATCGTCGAGACAACTTCGGGGAGTTGATCGCATTAAAATCATTTCACGGTAGTAGACTTCGTAGGGGAAGGAATGAAGTGTATGTGTTTAGCAAGTATGTGTTTAATTATTTATCTCATGTCTAGAATAAGTTGCCTACAAAAAGGATGGAAGGGTTGACAACAAATAATAAAGAAAGTTTTGTCCAATACTAGTTTTTTAAAAAGGAAAAACTAAAGTAAAGTATTAGAAAATACTCAACAATAAACAAAAATTGGAAACTAACCAATATTTTAGTTTAATATATTTTTTATTAGTTCTGTAGTTTATTTGTTATGAAATTTTAAATGGTGTCATGGACATGGATTTATGTATAATTCTGTAGTTCTTTGTAAAATTTCTATTATTCCCACAACATTGTGTGATTAGGACAGAGTTGAGAACGGACTACGATATGAACTCTATTATATGTTATTCTCATGTAAGAATAATGATAATAATAATATGTTATATATAAGGTTTATGTTATACTATGTATTATAAACTTGAAAGCAGTTTTATTTTAGGTTTGCCGTGATATCTGGAGATGGCTACTGCCGTTTATGGGACATATCTATGCCGCATTGTCAGTATATTTCAATGTCCTGTATATTGGAGAGGTCTAAAATTGTGTGCTTGGCCTGGCATCCTACTTCTGACATAATGTTTGCTTTTGGAACTAGCGAAGGAAAGGTATTAAATTTCTTAATAAGGATAGTCACTTAACCTCAAATATCGCTGTGTTAATATCTTGGTATGAAATATTTATCTACTTTGGTCGTTTATTTTAATTTGTTTACGGTAGAATTGTGGTTTAAGTAAGATCCAAATATAATAAAAATGCTTGATTTCTATACTACTATAGAAGTTTAGGATGGACATATAAAAACGTTAAAATATGTAGAAAAGTACATATTGTGAAATTTGGAAAAACTATAAATTGCTCTTTATTGCATGCTCTTTGTGTTTGAAAATGAAGTACTAATTGATGAAATGTCGGGAAATACGACCGAGGGGGAGGTCCAGAATTCACAATAATTTTGGACCAATTTGTGTAGGGCATTAACGGTTTTAAATTCCTATTAAGGTGTGTACGAATGCTTAAACACGTGCTTGAGCTCCTACAATTATATAGATTTAGACACACTTAAACCTAGTGAATTGCTTCCAGAAGTCAAGACGTTCCACTAAACTTCATGGACTTATTGAGACGACTATGATGGTTCATATTTTAATTGTATATGATTGAATACCCCATGTAATAATGTGTATAGTTGAAATCAAATAAAGTCAACCATAACACATTGGTGTGCAAATGAATAAAACACTCCATAATGTTATGCTACTCCATTACCAAATTTTCCCAAAGTAAAAAGAATGATAAATCCAAAAATAGCCTCCTATATATTGAATGGAATTATCCTGATCACATGTCTTAGATTATACTGCTAAAATCAGTAATTATTTGTTGAACATCTTTCATGGTCTTAGAATTTCTCCATTGGTATTTTATGTAACAATTTTCTACTTTTCTTTTAAAGATAATATCGATAAAAAAAGTTTATTTTAAATTAAGAACCTTCCACACACTGAGTAGCGTTTTGTTAACACATATGAATATGAACATGCTTCCTAACAAACTGTAGGTATGCAACCCAAATTGCACCTAACAAACTTCATAAGCATCATAGAAACGCAAACGTGAATACCCCTTAATAATAGACTCGTCTATCGACACACCTTAAAACTGAATAGACTTGCCCGGAATTTCTGATTATTAGAATACATACATTAATAATTATGACCAAGGAGGCGAGCTTTCATTTGTTTTTGGGTATATGTCGACATGCAATAGCTAGGAGCAAGCAATAACTTCTGATCTTCTGAGTTTAACTTTTTATCACGGTGCACCAAAGCATGGAGATTAAACCAGAATATTGTGCTGTATGCACTAATGTAAATACTCCATGCCCTGCCGGCAAGTTGCACCAAATTGTTCCACCAGTGTCTGGACTTCCGCCAAAGGAAGTTACTTCGTAGAACCATTTTGGTTTCAGCATCTGCTGAACTCGGCCCACCGAGACTGGACGTCCGAGTCGTTCGTGACGTCCTCGTCTTTGCCGCCCACCATTACTGAAGTGGCCATAGCGATCTGGATGTGTGAATAGCACACCCCGCACCAGATCTGACGCCTATTATGAAGAATCCGCCATCATTATGCCATTCCATGCCTCGCATCGCCGAAAATGGAACCTGCACAATACCTGGTACCTGTGTTGATTGACCTGCCACATCTAGCACCGTATACAGGCGACAGCGTATCTGTGAGTACTTACTCCTGCACTAATCCACTTCACAGAAACACATAAAAGTTCAAAGTGAATCCAGTGTGCAAATTTCATTTTTTGTGTACAAACATAACATTAATTCAAAGCCATACTATACATTTTCTAACGCTAAAGACCATTTGCATTTCTAACAATAATAAATTTGTTCACATAAAAACTCTATTCTCATGCATAAATTCAAGGACATTTGTGTATTACATAGGCATGTAGAATCTTATGTAATTGTCATTTTCAATTTCATGTTATTGTATGTATTTCTTACAGCCAATGTTTAATTCTAAATCTGTAAATAATTTGTACATATTTGTTCTCTCTCTATGCATTAACGAAACAAAAGACGACCCCAGAAAACACAAATCGTGAACTGAACACCCACGATTGATGAAATCGACGTGATTTTCAAACGTTAATGCATTAGAGATAACACCTGGTTAAATTCACGTGTTTAAAAACAATTTAAATATAACAAGGACCAAGAAAATAAATAAAGTGGGCATATGTATCCCTCAATTTTGTCCTAATGATCCAGAACAAGGGTTCCACAGGTCGTAGTACGATTTGCGGAAGAAATATGGGATATTACAATCAAACGGCCGGACATGGATAGATATAACAAATTGAAAACCGAATTAATCCGACGATTAAGTTCTACACAAGAACAATGTTCCGTAAGCTTCTAGAACATGAAACTTTGGGTCAACAAATCCCATCACAACTTCTTCACCATTTATAAGTGGAACCGTAGTGTCAGATGCACTACTCAAAATAATATGGTTAGGACGTTTGCCAACACAAATGCAAGCGATTCTAGCTACACAACAGCAAGTTTCCTTACTGAAAAACTATTAATTTGGCAACTGTCTACGTGTTAGGGGATCCTTTGTAGCCACAGGCTGCTTAACCACCTTCACAAACCACTGAATCTTGGTGAAATAGGGCATATAATTAGGAAACAACAGAAGGGGAACCGAGCTGTATCTAGACTGTGGGAATTTCAGGAAACGGTGTAGGCTAGCTCAGAATAGAAATAAGCAAAGGTACGCGTCCAACCAATTTCAAGACAGAAAATCTAATGATGAAAAAATAATTGCACTCAAATCTGACGATTACTATAAACAACTACATGTGTCTGTTTTGAAATATTTGCAACTAATGTTGATTGTGCGAAAGGATATATTGGAAAATTATTAATTCGGCAAATGTTCAAGTGTTGGTGATCTTGGTAGCCGCAAGCTGCTTAACCTCCTTCACATACTACTGAATATCGGTCTATATTTGTAAACAATAGAAGGGGAACTGAACTGCATCTAACAAGAAAGAATAGCGGCTATGTTTGAAGACAACAAACCTAGAAACAATGAGAAAATTGTTGAAAGCATATGTGTGGAGCACAGCACAGTACGCCAATGAAATAGGGGCAGTAGGAGAAGCAGACAGAAAAAGAAGAAGCCTTTTGGAATGTTGGTCTTCAGATGTTTGAGGATATAGCATGGACAGGCCAAGTTAATAACAAAGAGGTTATAGAAATAGCAGGGGAATAAACATACCTGTGGAAAACAAAAAAAAATAGGAATAGGACAGGATACGTTCTAAGGCACTTTTGGAGGATTGTGCAGGATATATTACAAGCAGAGATAGGAAAAAAGATGTAGAGGTAGACCTAGATCAGACTAATGCACACAAATAGTGAAATATACAGACTGGAAATTTCAGGGAAATGTGTAAGTTAGCACAGAATAAGAAACAATGAGGATACAAGTCTAACCTGTTCCAGGACTTAAGATCTAATGATGATTATATTATAAAGAAAATAATTTTATAACTTTTGAGGCCATACTGTATTATCTGAGTTACCTTTGTAGAAACCAAAAAAATTGAATTGTCATGCTTAATTTATATTAAATATTCTTAATATCTAAATATGCAGGATATATCCACATTTATTTCACACCCATCTGAAATTGATATAACTAATCGCAAATAACAGTTGATGGATGCAAAATGAATTGAAATTTTGCAATGTGCTAATAACAGCATATAGTGATGCCAACCCATAGCATTTATTTTCTTCTAAATATAACACGTACATAATTTTGGATTACATTTGGCTACAAACATTACTATCTGTGACATCACTACATCAATTTGTGAAATGCACTATGCTTGAATTACGCATCGATATTTATGTGTTTTTGTATCTTGTTGAGCATATTAAGTTAATATTGTTTTGTACTCTGAATTTTGTTGCATTTTGCATCTTTATAAATTTGATTAGAGCTTCACTATCATGATTTTCCGATATCCCAAACACTCTAATTTAAGGTCTTACATATGCACCCACTTTAATATAATATTCACCAGACATGGTGTCTTTTGCAATTTTTAAAAATTTGTTTGCTTCTTCAACTGTTGTACAGATCAGAATTTCACCATTACCTAAATTCTTAATGTTATTGAGATTAATGTTTTCAGTCGCTAGATTAATACCTTGTTTCAACACCTGTTTACGACGTCATCCCATATTTATCGTGAATAGGGTATACTAACATTAAAATGTATTTTGTATGTTTTAATTAGTTGCCACAAACATATACCTTATAACTCAAATTCCCCCTGATTCTGTAGAACGTTGATGCTTGGTAAATTATTTTGTTTAAAATTTCAATCTAGTTAGCGACAGTAATTTACAAACAACTTTGTCTAGTCAAGATGTTATTATCTTTGCATATATTTTTTAATGCTGTTTATTTTTATTCCCACCTTATACAAACTATGATTTACAATTCACACTTGTCTATCGAAAACCTTTTGCAATCATTTTGTCAATTTTTCTATCCGGCACAAACAATATTATAAATGTATACTATGTAATTTGTAAAACTTCAATAATGGAATCTAACATCACTATAATTGAATACTCTAGTTTTTTACCTGCACTTCCTGTTAAAATGAAGGTGCTTTCTGTTTCACATAAGTACTGTACCACTATTACACTATCTATCTTTGTTCAGTGTGCATGCACTCTCTTTGTTCTTGCTGCATTATAAGGTAGAATGTACCTCATAAACAGTGCTTTGTATACATGAACATTTTCATCGCAGATTAAATTCAATATTATCTTTTCTGTTTTATTCAGGTAGCATTAATGGATTCCTCTACCAGTAGCAAGAAACCTTCTTATTTGGTGCATCATTTTGATGCACTTATACAAAAGGTAGAGTGGGGTCCTCTTCAAGGTAATTTAAAGAATATGGGACTGTATGTTTTATCAAATGGAAAAGTCGTTGTCTACGATACTTGTAAATCTCTTAATGGTAATAAGGTGTGGAAATTTTTCAAAAAGAAAGTTAATCTTTTTTATAGCGCCTAACGATACAAACCTATGCAGTGATGATTCTGTAGTTTCTTTTGCATGGAAACCAGACTACAATATTTGTGCTATGGGTACTAAAAATGGCACAGTTATATTAGCATCCCGAGAACTGAAAAGTCTTGTAACACTGTATCTGGACAGTAGACCTATAAGGTGTTTAGCGTGGCATCGTTTAGAAGCAGTGGATGATCTAAATTCTAATTGTTTAAATTGGTTAGCATTATCTTCAAATGAGCTGAAAATATATGATTGTGCTTCGATTATATCTGGTGGTAAGTACTACAAAGTGGTTGTTTATTATTGTAATTTAAACAAGAAGATATCAGTCGATCATGAACATTGGGAAAACGGTGATCTAAACTGGGGTGTGTGTGCATGCGGGTGCACACATGTGCGTACGTGCATGCATGCACGTGCTTGAGTGCATGTGCACAAGTGTGTGTATGACCTTGTTAGTTCTTTTTTTTAATTATTTAATCAAGAATTTTTATTTATGTATGTAATATTTTACTATATCCTCATAATTTTTAATCAGACTTTTCGGCAATGCATCAGACACCATGCAACATGCCTTTTTGCGTATATTTTAGCATGTTACATTTGTGCTTGGCAGTATTAGCATATAAATGCTTATACCTACATTTAAATATAAAATTACTCTCTTTATTATATAATATATTCTCTATAAGAATTTATCTCGCACAATCCTGGATTATTAGTTTTAATCCACAAGTTCCTAATTTGTTAAATAAGTACAAATAATTATATCTATATGAAATTTTCCTATTGGTTATTTCTGAAGTGTTTATTCTAAAAGCACAACTGGTGTGGTTCTAAGTCTGTATTATAATTATATCTATATGAAATTTTTCTATTGGTTATTTCTGAAGTGTTTATTCCAAAAGCACAACTGGTGTGGTTCTAAATTCTGTATTATTGAGAATAATCGCTAGTGATCATCTATCCCGAAGATGGCCGAAAATAATTTATTTTAAGTGTCAAATTTTCATTTCTCATGATATCTGATTGCTTATCTGGCACTGTTGAGCATTTTTGATTTGAACTTCTACCTTACCTCATGTGTTTACCTGGTATGTAAATTTTCTAATCATAAATCCTAAACTAACATTTAAATATGATTCTAGATCTATTGTATAATGGATAAAGAAGTTTTTTATTCGTTAAGCCCATTGAATATTTATAAAGATGGTAAGATATTAATGGATTTAATTTTCCTTTGCACCTCGTGTTAGATTTTCACTTTTGTAACACAACTGAATTTTCTAGGGTGCTCCGGTAACATATGCTGCTACCTTATGTTCCGACTACCTGTGTTTTGGTCCCGTTGTTACGGGCGACGTGTTTCCCTCATTCAGATTTCTACATGGAAAAGTTGCTCGTGTTTTTGCACAACCAGATGATGTAAAATAAATACTCATCACAAGAATTTTATATTTTGTTTCTTTCTACCTTACATATTGCTGCTCAGTTATTATCTTATTGAAAAATATCTACAAGTTTAATGTTACGGAACAGAAGTCTGTTAAAGACAACATTTGAAGTCGACCACATGTTGTTTTGTACCTACTCTAGGAGATCCTCCAATGCATGATGTCTCAGTTTCCTGGATATTGAAGGATTCCTATAAATTAAGTAACTTAGTATTAGTTCAGTTACTGATACTACAGGTATGGAGATTAAAACTTTTACCGTACCGTTTTCTGTTAAAATAAAGAGGTCTAACCTCTATTTAAATTTGTCATTGTCACTACAAATATTTTGTTTCGACTATTAATTACATTTTACTTATCTTAAATGATTTCAAATATAATTATCTAATACATAACCTAAAAATATGTAAACATTTGAACTTCATGAAGCTTCTTATGGTGAAAAGGTTTATTACTTGAACTTTCATTTCATGTGCATTTGTTACATAACATTATTACAATTATGATCACTTTTTGATTTACTGCCGCATCAAGTAAAATTTTGAGTTTCTAAACAGAGATTATTTATTTTGATTTCTCTATAGAAATTTCTCGTGTACATTTATTAAATATATGAATTATATCATGTTAAAATATATAGCGATGTCTACAATGTTAATGACACAAGCGTATATCTTATACATGCCTTTGGAATTGTAAGAACTGAGTATTAATATACATATTTAGTCCAATTTCTCTTATCATGTTTTAACTTTGGTTTTTCTAAGTTATTTTACAGTTGTGTAAACAAGTGTTTTGATATTTAAATTTTAACATTCAGATATTCTCTAAACATTCCCCTTACCCTGTGATTTCAAGTCTCATGCAGCCTCCGAAACCATAAAGGTCGATGCAAGCAGTGCCGAAGTATTTCTTATACTTCGTCGTGCACTTACTCTTTTTATAACATCGAGAAAACAGTTAGGTGCAACCATTACCAAATGATACATTCTTACAGATTATTTTCCTACTTTAATATAAAACGAAAATATTTTGAAATTTAAAATCAAACATTTAAATTACATACAATTTAATAATATTAAAAATTAAAGGCATTTATTACCCTTGGTCAATAATATACAGGGTGTCCACTTTTTAATTGCACACTATAGGGATTTCCGAACCATAAGAGATACAGTGGTGGTTAAATAGACTAAAGTTGCCTATTTATGAGGGTATTTCATAGCCAACCTTGAATTGCAAATCTTATCCGTAGATTGCTAGAATTTAAACTATGTATTGTTCTATTTCACATACAGGGTGTCCACTTCTTAATTGCACACTATACGGATTTTCTGAACTATAAAAGATACAGGGGGTGGTTAAATATTGCCCAAAATAGAAATTTTGCGATTTTCAACTTTCCTTAATATCTTTTTTTTTCAGTTAAAATGATGAAATTTGGTATGGTTATGATGACCTACTGCATTTAATGGCCCTCACTTACCTGTAATTATGGGGTGGTACACCATAATTTCTAAGTGCTTCTAATGGTAGCTCATCAAAAAATTCTTCAAGAGCATTAATTAGAAAATCTATATACTTCTCTCCGTCTAAACTTCCTTGGATGAAATATGTGCCTATTATTCGGCCATCAAAGATTCCACACAAAACGTTCACAGAAAAACTAGTTTAATTCTTTACTTTCTGGAACAAATGTGGATTTTCTGTAGAATAGTAGTGCTTATTTCTATGTTTGAACATTCCACAATTTGTAAATGTAGATTCATCGATTCAAAGAATTTTATTTGCAAACTGTGGATCATTGTCTAATTGAGTAATAAACCACTTGCAAAATGTCAATCTTCGTTCCGAATCTCCTACATGAAATTTTTGTACTGGCAAGTATTTTTAGACATGGTATTTATGCCTTTTAATAATTTTGTTTACTGCACTTTTGGAAATATTGCAATCATGTGCAAAAGATGTGCACGATCCAGTAGGGTTAACATGTAAATGTGCTAATACATTAATGTCGGTATTTGCTTCTACCCTTTTGTGATATTTACCTCTTGATTTGTTAATAGAGCAGCAGTCGGACATGTTTTTACATATTCTGTAAAACAATGTATGATTTGGTTGGCTTCGTTCAGGGTACATATTATGATACTTGCCAGCAGCCTCTGTAGAATTTCTGTAGTTTTTGATATATAAGTCGTACATGTTTTTTTTTCATGTATCGATTACACCACACCATATTAACTAAATTCTAATTAAAATATTAATATCAACAAAACTCTTTATTGAAAACAATGAATCTGTTTAAAATTAATTTTATTTGACAACACACTATCTTTTTTTTTACTAAAACTGTTTTTGTGTCTTATTAATGTTATTTTGAAAAAGTAATAGTAAGTGTTTTATATGGTTGAAATTGTAATAATTCTTTCTATACGTTTATGTAAAAATTGAATATGGTGCCCATAAGGAAAAAATGCTGACTATCGCACAGAGAAAATTGACGAATTTGGAAAAATTTGTACACTGTCATTAAATGCAGAATTAGACCATACCATACCAAATTTCATCTTTTTAACTGAAAAAACAACAAAGTTAATGAATATTGAAAATCACAAAATCTCTATTTTGGGCAATATTTAACCACCACTGTATCTCTTTTAGTTCAGGAAATCCGTTTAGTGTGCAATTAAAAAGTGGACACCCTGTATATGTGAAATGAAATAATACGTTGTTTAAATTCCAAACTGTCATGGAAAAATTTCAACTATAGGATATTGTGAGTTTCTCTTACGTTGTTGACGAAATTGTGCTCCAAAGTGTGTATTCTCAAAAGAAAAAAGTGTAATATTGAAAGTAGAACAACGCTAAGTCTAACTACTATCTGTATACTGAATAATAAAATGAATAACATATTAACGCAATCAGTTCAACACAATACACTCTACAAAATTTTATAACCAGTAATTAAAAAAAAACACCTGTTGCAATAAACTGCCGAAACAAATATTGTTGTTTGATTTATTCACCAAAACTATAATGTGAACTAAAGGAAATGGTATATTATCTTCGATGAATTATTCCAATAAGAATATTGGAAGAAATCGGAAACGGAATGTCTGGTAGAGGGGACCACTTTAACTGGAAAGGCAGATAAGAAATTCTAGGCCGACACGAATTGGTGTATTTAACTGGAAAGGGAGGTCAGAAATTCAAAGCTGGACAATGGTGCCAATTTAACTTGTCCTGGAAAAAATTGAGCTACAGGGTATTGTGTGAGTTCTCATAGGTGATACGTGGTATAGATCATCTAGACAATGTTCCTTCTAAATTACCACTAGAATGGATAGAACAAAAGCGTTCTTCGTTACCACCAATTCTGGCATGAAAGACAAGATTCGAACTGAAGTCGTAAATTTGGTGTACAATCTAGTATGCTAAAACCACCTATCTTGTTCTACATTAAATATCAAAATAGGCTCTGTGCACAGCAGAATGCATCGAAATTGTCTACGGTTCCTCACTAAATATTCAATAAAAATCCTGAGAAATAGCTTTGTAGGATTAGAAATTTTTGTCAATGTCTTGTGCAGTGAATGAATTTCATATTTGTTGGACAATATGTAATTTGGTTAAAAACGATGCCAACTTGATGTGCAAACATGTGTTGTTTCGATACAAACATTGGTTAGTGAAATGACATATTTGAAATTGTGGTGGTGAATTTAAGCTGCTCTGCGCCAGGTTCGAAGAAAGAAATCTCAGCGAAGGGATACCTAGATATTTATGATTAAAACGGTATTACTGGAATGGGTTGTACTTTAGTAATATTGTTATTTTATTTCTTAATGTGTTTATTTTTCGCATTAATAGCCTTTAACAATAACACTAACTTTGCGTCTGTCTAGAATCTATTGCTAATCATTTAAATAAACTTGTGTATTGCAAGAGTATATTTTTAAAGGGTGAAGAAGAGTGTTTTGTAAGAGAGAGAAATCTTACTACACGAGATACAAAGAAACTTTTTTGGTTTTCAATGGCAAGTGCAAGGGCCAACTAGAGCAAATCCTTTAAACAACAAAATGTCGAAATTCAATATTATCAGAACTGGCTAAAATATGGCAACCTAGATATGTTTCCATCGGACAAATATTCTTAAAAATGCAGATTTATGGTTGATCAGCATGAACACAAGTGAAAGTAGTTATTTGTAAACACACTGATAATTGGCGACCAATAGACTGGAAGAAAAGAGATCCATGTTATGAAACTCAAGTTGTGGCATTATGTAATATGAGCGGGATGAATGAATTTAGGTTAGAGAAAAATAATAATGCAAAACATTTGAAGTAGGATTAAGGAATTTTTTATCTTGCTACAACCCCCTACTTTCCTGAAGTAAGCTTTCACAAACAAAACAGAGTTTACTGAAGACAAAACTAAATAATTCTGAAAAGGTAGCAACATCACATAGAAATTACACTCGCACAGAGCTAGATTTTAAAAAAATTTCAGGCTTCACAATAAGGTATGTCCAAATAAAAGGAACAAAAAAATATCCAAAACAAAAGCACTTGATAGAGCCGTACAACAAGCATATGTTCCTCACAGCAAGTACGATATGATAAATAATAACAATTATAATACCCAAAAATGGCTGTAAAAGTTCACTCATCTTCCATGACATTAGCTGGTTTTAAATCTTGTGCAGATCATATTCTAATAAATATACCATTGTCGTCTTTCAATTCGTAGGTGGAGAGGCCATCTCTTAACTTTATATTGGTGCAACGGTCGGCGCCAGCTTGACTGAAAAAAAATTTGTTGCGATGCTCAGTACCTTATTTTTGTTCCATACCAGATGATCTGGTGCATAGGTTACTGCTTGGTTTTGTAAATTGTCGGTGTGACGAAAGCGTTCATGCGCTAGACTTAGCTTCTCTTTTACTGTGTCATAAAGTTTGTAGAAACCAGTCTTGCGGGTTTCCAGCAATGTAGGTAAATTGTATACTTTCTCGTCATAAATATAATATTTTAAATTTGAATTTGCCTGCGGATATAATGTCATACTTTTTAATTGTAATTCGTGAATATTCATTCTTGTCCATGTGTAAAAACTGAAAAAGATCGTGGCGCGTAATTGCAAAACATGGCCAATGGTGCTTGGTTTTCTGTGTGCCCTGGAAATGCTGGTTTTTTAATATATTACAAGACTCGGAACTGTAGTTAATTTATACTTCATAATAAATTAAACTTATCATTTGCCTTGAAATAATTCAAAGCGATATTATCAAAATCTATAACCTCACAGTTGGTAGCAGGGTGTGGTTAGTTAGTAACAGGTGGTTTGACATTAGAAACACATGGTTTATTAGTGTTTGTTCAAAAAGTTTGAGTTTGTTTCCAGACAAAATAAACAGCTTAAAAAAGAAACATAATAGACCCAGTAGAAAAAATCGGCACTGGAATTTGTAAACTTAATTGACGCTTGCCTCTTCACCGATTTAAAGAGGCCCTTTTTTGTAAGTATTGTCTATTAAAATATTTCAACACCTGATACTTGCTGTTTTGAGTTTGATTTCATAATGGATATGACACGGAAACATGTAAAGAGTAAAACTGCAAAATAGCCACGATAAAACCAATTACAATAAAAACTCAAAACGATAATCCAAGTGAAAGTTTTCGTCTTAGTTTTTTGTGATGATTCCTATTAAGTCATCTGAACAATTAAGTAGTAGTTGGGTTTTAGGTGGTGGTGCTACCCACCATTTCTGTTTTAATAGATCTACATTTACAGATTTTGTAGAAATTAAACAAATTCCCATTTTGCAAGGGAATATGTTTGTTGTATGGAAGGGCAATGTTATAAATTGCCTACTGGCACTGAGAAAAAAGGTGTTTTAGAATTAGGTAATGCATATTACTTTCCACAGTTATGCAGAAATTTAATGTGATATGTCTTAATGGAAGAAGGCTTTCGAATAACTTGGTTATTTCCTACAAGCATAATAATACTGTCAATTTAGAACCTGTAAACAAGTTATTTTTAATGGATTCCACTTCAAAAATTGAGGTGATCAAAGATATTGAGAAATTCTTTTATTGCTAATACAAATAACTTTTGAGAAGAATCATAAGGAGGAAGTTTTGTAGCCAAAGAATTATCTCAAATTATAGCACTGTAGGCTTGTTCACATTGCACTCGGTTCAGTCGAAAAACTATTGCTGTGAGAGGTAACGATATAACTTTGATTAAAGCTTTAGGCATATGAGATTGTTGTCGAATAGCGAAATGCACTAAGGAAGCGTCAAGGCGTTTAATAGGAGCGAGATCAAAGTACATCTTATAGTTGGTATTTATGTATTAATGGAGATTTTCACCAATCTATTGTTTTATCTATTATTTTATATCTAGCTGGAGAGTTGAAGTTAATAAGGATTTAGTATCAGTTGATGTCACCTCTAGTCCAGTAACACCTGGGCTGAAGCGAATTATTTGCACTCATCAATTGGAACAAACTAAAGGACATCATTACATTTACTATGAGTATAAGGGTAATAAGAGAATATATTGATTCCTCAAGTCAAAAAAAATTTTGTAGAGATGTGCAAATTCAATTTGATGACTGTTTTGACTTTATAATTTTTCCAGGGAAGACTGTAGGGCCGCTTGATATAGAAAACAAAATAATTCCAAAGTAGACGAAATGACTTTTGACGGTGATGTTAGGAATGATTCTGAATAATTAGAATCTCAATTGTCGGAACGTATCAACTGTCTCCGCTGGATTGACTGGTGTGTCTCGTAATAACTAGGATGTACTAGCTTCAGACGAATGACTTGAAGCTATGCAGAAAGAGTATAGTAGCACTCTCAAAGACATGAAAGTATGGACACAGTTCAACAACGAAATAATAAAAAGGTTATTTCTAATAAATAGGTTTTTACTAAAAGAATAAATAGTGATGGAACAAGGTAATTGTAAGCTCACGGTTTTTGCCAACAGTTTGGTATACATTACGATGATGTGTTTTCACCTGTGATAGATTTTGCGCTTGTGAAATATTTCTTTGTGCTGTTGGTTTGTCTTCAGGGGTTGATACACACGTCGATGTAAAATGTGAATATTTATATGCTGACCTAAAGGAACCCATGTATATAAAGTAACCTACGGGTTTCATAGAAGAAAGTAAAGAACAGTTTGTGGTTAAATTAAATAAAGCATTGTACGTACTTAAACAATCTAGACCGGAGTGGAATTTGCATATAAATTCAATATAAGATAAATTAAGGTTCATTGAACCGAAATGTAGTCAGTGTTTATACCAAATGAACTCCACTGTCGTTATTTTAATTTATGTTGATGACATGGCTACATTTGCCAGAGATAACACTTCTACATTCTGTTATAAAAAGTTTAAAATCTGAATTTGTTCGATGCGCGGATTCTTGAGCATTCAGTTTGAATGCGTAGGAATGGATGAGTTTTATTAAATCAGAGTTTTTATTGAAAATTTAGCTAACGAATATGAAATTGATAAAGAGAAGCAGGTTCTTATTCCTCTAGTTACTGATATAAATTTACGTAACATTAACATGCCTGAATAGGTATGCACCTTGAAGTTCTAGATTATTAGAACTGGTGGAACGGCTTGAGAGTTTGTCATCTAAAGAGCCGAACTATAGGCCCAACCAAATTAGTGGGGTCTTTAGTGAAGCGGCCATTGCGATACTTAGAGTGACATAGATCATAGAGGTCGGTATGGCAATCTAAGACATACTACTATGATGTGGAAGGCAATGGGAAACCGCCACATTACCTCCCAAGTACACAGCGTACTTAAAATGTTACTTAAGATGATTGCATTCTCTGAAAAAGAAATTCCTGAGGAGACATAGTAGGGATCAGCTAAGTTCGGTGGCCAGAGGTGGGGGATTTTTGGAGTGAAGACTTTAGGGTAATTCACATAGGATTATAGGATGAAATTTGGGTATAGGGATAGCTATGAGAAAAAAGATAGGACATTGTGTAGAAAACTACCTACAAAAAACGAAAGAGTACTCATAGTTAGACTAGTATCTAAACCAGTGAATAAAATAATAATAGAAGTATACATGCACCTCTAGCTACTGCGACAAATAGTTAGAAGCGATCTACAAAGATATCGAAGACATGAGATATTTAAAAGGACATGAATATTTAATAATTATGGGAGATTTTAATGCAGTGGCAGGCGAGGGTAGCGAAGGAGTGGTTGTAGGTTTATTTGATTTAGGCATGAGAAATGCCAGGGGAAATAGATTGGTAGAATTTTGCGACTAAAACAATTTAACCATCACAAACACATTCATGCTAGAAAATTATATACATGAAATATGCCAGGAGATATAAGAAGATGTCAAAAAGATTACATTCTTGCTAGACAACGGTTTAGGAATCAAGTAAAAGATTGTAGAAGCTACACAGAAGTAGATATAGACACTGATCACAACACCATAATTATTATGAAGGCCACTCTTCAATTTAAAAATTTGAGAAAACTGGACGGAAAAAGACACTTTGACGAACTAAAATATAAAGATATCCACGAAAGATTTGAAAAAAGTTAAATGAATTGCTGGAAGGTACCGGTAAAATTTCTGATACTACGGAAGTAGAAACAGAATGGAATAACATTAAATCCAGCTTAGACATGGCAGACAGACATATCTTGGGGTATACACAAAAAGAAAATAAGAAACCATGGATATCAAAGGATATCCTGAATTTAGTAGAACAAAGCCGAAAATACAAAAAAAGGAATGTGCGAAGCTGCAAAACGGATAAAACCATAAAATGGAAAATTAATCGGAAATGCAGGAAAGCTAAAGAGCCATGGATTTGTGAAAAGCGCAAAGAGCTACAAACTAAGATGGAAATAGGAAAAACAAGCAAAGCATACAAACTAATTAGAATGAATTTTAGGGATATCAAACCATATAGCAAAAATATGAGCGTGGAAGGAGACATCATTATAGCAAATGTAGAGAAAGTGATTAAATGGCAAGAATATATAGAGAATTTATATGCAGGAGAGGAACTAACAGCACTAGAATAGAAATCAGACATTGAAAACGATTATTTG
This sequence comes from Platerodrilus igneus, assembly GCA_036346225.1. Classification (NCBI taxonomy): domain Eukaryota; kingdom Metazoa; phylum Arthropoda; class Insecta; order Coleoptera; family Lycidae; genus Platerodrilus; species Platerodrilus igneus. The sequence continues at coordinate 1,436,650 of JARFIW010001116.1, forward strand.
GGATATCATATACTTAGAGATGAGTTTAGTTAGTATTAAAAGGCCTGTAAAATGGTAAGGCATCGGGTATAGATAAGGTGCAAACAGATATTCCAAAAGCCGCTGAACAAGCAGTAACAGAACATCTCTTCCAACATGTAAGCTATATGTATCAGACAGACAAGATATTCCAAGATTTCAAATGTAACATCATAGTCATTATACCAATAAAAAGAAGCATGGAGATGTGAAAATTTTCGAACAATAACTTTGACAGCACACGTGTCAAAAATATTAACTAGATTTGTACAAAATGGTTGGAAAAATGGGTCGAGGATGTACTAGAAGATCCAATTTGGGTTTTTGGGTTTAAGCGAAACAGGGGAACATGGGAGGCGATTTTAGCGTGATGTTGATAATGAAGAAGACAATAGAAAAAGGAGAAAGCGTGTATATAGGGTTTCTAGATCTGGAAAAACATTCGACCTTGTAAAATGGAAAAAAAAAATGTTTGAAATACTCGGAAAGATGGGAATGATAGGGATAGACGAATAGTCCATAGCTTCTACAAAGAGCAAACAGCCATAATAGAATTAGAGCAGGAACGTACAGAAGCAGATGTTAAAGGAGCAAGACAGGAATGTGCCCTATCCTTGTTAATTTTTAACTTGTACATCGAAGAGGCAATGAATACTGTCAAACTTGGGAAGACATTTGGAATTATTATGCAGGAGCAAAAGATTGATATGCTTAGATTTGCAGATGATATAGCAGTATTAGCATCTAGCAAGGTAGAGTTAGCTCTTAATGAAATAGAAACATTTGTAATCAGTCAGCGGTAGAGAAATACCAAGATCTGTGTAGTGTAGACCAACCAATCATTGAAGGAAATGCAATACACATGTGCTCGTCCTGAATAGTAGATGTGAATATAAAGATCTTCGCTGTTTAATAAAAAATGTGTACAATTCGGATTTTACATTATAAGTGATGATAACAATTGGAAAAACGAAATGGAAATTATAGAACGCTTAAATTCGGCGCCACCCATAATTAGAACTGATTTGCTACTGTATTATGGTTAGATAAAAGCTTTCTTTAATATTTATATCAAACATGGAAGTAGCAGAACAGAACGAAACAAATTTATAAGAATGACCATTGAGACCACGAAAGAAACCATAAAAGTACAAAAACAAAATAGAAACAAACTGCAGAGACATATTACATTGAAATATTGTGCCTGCAGGATTGCACTCGCAGGTAGATAACACAGTACATTGGTCGTCCATTGGCATGGTTCCATACTTTTGTAGAAATTTGCAAAGAATCTTATTGTAGACTCTGTGTTTTTGAACAAAAAAGTTCTAAATAATACTGCAATTTTTTGGAAATTCTTGGCACGTAATGTTTTTGCAAAAAAAGCAACAGAAATTTGAAATGATGTAGATTGACTATTGAAACTACGGATAACAACAAGAAATTACTTAATTAGTCCAAAGACTATGAAAAACTACAAAACCTTCCCAATATTTATAAATTTAATTTGTAAATCAATTGCATAACCAGTTTTGCAACCTAACTAGTGGCATCATCAGGTGATAAAATTACAAACTGAAAAAACAGTAGATTGCAAAGACCAATTTGTTTATCCTATTCCAAGCCACTTACATAAAAGAAATATATAATTTTCAAATAAATAAAGATGTTAACATGTGATTGATTTGAAAAATATTTTTTATCTTTAGCAAGTGGCTTAGAATATTGTAAACGAATTGGTTTTTGCACCCTACTGTTTTTTCAATTTGTAATTTTATTACCTGATGGATGCCACTAGCTAGGTGGCGAAACTGGTTGTGTAATTGATTTACCAATTAAATTTATAAATATGAAAAAAGGGTTTGAATTTTCCATTGTCTTTGGACTAATTAACAACTACCTCATTTTGAGAAATAGACGAATTCCATTTTTAATTTAAGAAATAACATATTAAAAACCAATGCTATAGAATACAATTAAGATGAAATTGTAAAACCTGGTACACTACATAATCATCCTTGCAAAAAGTTCGATATAATGGTCACCAATAGACATGAGTTAGAAATAAATTAAACCACGGTAGACACTTAGGCCATATTCAAAAGACCTTTGAAATCCACACTATCCAAGGAATTTATATGACATCTAAGCAACCACACATCTAGAAATTCGAACAAACATGGGCAGCGAACAAAGCACTCTGTTTATGTTGAAAATAGGAAATTTCAGAAGCATTCGATTAGAAGCAAACCGTAGAAAGTGCAGGTAGCTTACTGGAAGAAAAAGTCACATGGAATTTTATTTTCTACTTTTTTATTTTATTTATATAAAGTTATTGAACACATTTTACTATTCATGTGAAGTATATGAAAATTTTTCTATTTCACTAATTTATTAATGTACCATAATCCTTACAGTTTTAATAAATAAAATAATAACACGCATGTGTGCATATACACGTGCACATGCCCATTCATGCAAACATGTGCACACACATGCATACACACACTTGCATGTAAGCATACACATGCATGTGTATGCACACTCATGCACATACTCACATGTAAGCATACACATGTGAATGCATCAGTGGCATGTGTTCTATTAGTAAATCAAATGCTATTTTTCGTGCAAGGATTCAAACTTTTATGTTACTTTTACAGGTATTGAACTTTGCACAAAATTTTTAATGACATTTATTTTGCATCTATTGTTTCTTCATAATAATATTTAGATTTGTATGTTGTACTTTTAGAACCTGCAATGGAAGAAAGCAATTATTATGAAAACATTATTGCTAGCTTTAATGAGCATACATCTATAATTACATGGCTTGCATGGAGTCCACTTCAAGAAGGCATTATAGCATCTGCAAGTGAAGATGGTTCTGCATTAGTTAGTAATAAATATGAGTATTTCTTTTGTAACTAGAAATGTTTTTAGGTTTGGAATGTTAAAACAAAAATTTTGTTACATTGCTGTAGGCAAACAAATCTTGATAGTATTAATTGTGTTGAATGGAGTCCATACAATACAGATTTTATTATAACTGGAAGTAAAGATTCTAACCTAACGATATGGAAATTGTCTGAAAATTTACCTAAAGAAAAGATTAGTCAGTATAGCGTATCAGGAATTTAAGAAATTATTTGAGTATTCTTCCAGGTCGTAAAAATCGTAGAAAGATTTTAAATCCGCTTGTGCCAAGCAACAGTGATGCACTTAATTTATCAGAACAAGAATACACCCAAACCTCGATTTGTACTGATGAAGCGGTAACAATTGTTCAAGAACCAAAAAAATTAGCCAAGCATGTTTTATCTCGTTTGGCTAATATCCAAAACAATCATGACAACAAATATGAAAATTGTCAAAATGTCTTTGATTTTATATTTAATCAATCAACTTATGAATCTGACATAGATAAGGATGGTGAAATTCAAGTTAACATTACACAAATTTTTGGAAGCAAAGAGGATGTTAATGTTTTATTGGAATTAGAAAGTAAGTGATTGTTATTACTTTATTCGTTGTAATTTAAGTTCCGATTTACGTCATTGATGATGTCCGCACGCATACCAACACAGTATAGAGAATCTTTCCTTTCTTATCTTAAACACTCGGATCTTATTAATGTTGGTAAAAATTGCAACGATGCCAGCGTTTCTTCACAAAAATTTAACATTTATAGCTATCAAAAATGGCAGTACCTAACCTAAACTCATGTTCTAGAGGTTATGGTAATATGTTTGTCATTTTTGCTTGTCAAGTCCAATCGTTTTATAAACTGCACTTTTTTTCCTATTAAAAACTGTTCTTATTTATCAGAATAAATTCGCATAATTTTTACGTTCGTGAGCTTGTTTTTGAAGGTGCCTGGAATGCATTTGTCTGCTAGGAAGAAGTAGCTTGTTGCTAACTTGCATGAGTTATTTGAACAAGAGAAAGCAAATGGGGGACCTTTTATTCCTGTAACAGCCGTTCGAGAAGCAATCTATCAAATGTAATTCTTATAAAACAAATTAATTAATTTGATTTTATATAGTGTTGCAGCCGCTCTCAAAATTAATCTGTCGGCTGTGACTTTGGTAACTAAAGCTATTCAGAATGGTGAATCACTAGGTTAGAAAAAAAGCATTCCCAAGAAACCTGTAACTGTTGCTGATGAATTTACAGTGTGCACTCGCATGAAATTTATCGAATGTACGACAATTGTAAGTTATTAATGTGTTGGCAGCTTAGTTTTGATATAATCATAACTGTTTCACATGAACATATTACAGTACATAACGATATGAATGTCTCTTAAAGTGTATGAGAATTAAAACGGAAGGATTTATCAATTCGTTCATCTCGACGAAACTTGGATTTTCCAAAACGGTACCGTTGGTCATTTCTATCATAATCATGATGTACAAAGTGTAAGAAGCACACAAGTCGATGGGAAAAGATTCATAGTGTTGCATGCAGGCAATGAAATTGGGTTTATTGAAGGTTGCGAGTAACCTTTTCATCTGCGACAAAATATTGAGATTTTCATGGAGAGATGAACAAAGCAAATTTTCTTAATTGGTTTGAAGATCAATTACTGAAGAATTTGGAACAATTGTCTGCAATTGTTTTAGATAATGCTTCATACCACAGTACAGTGTTGGTTAAAAAACCGAATTACAATTGGACTAAAGGAGATATATCAAACTGGCTGACAAATCAAGGCATTGCACGTGATTGTATTTCATTTAAAAAGATCTTAATCTTGCAACCATGTACGTATAACAACCTAATTTATAATTTGTGTAATTAACATGATTATTAATTTTCAGGCATAAGCCACAGATACAAAGCAGATTACTTGACGGAACAGTATGGCCATAAAGTTGTACGATTGCCTCCCTACTATTGCTTTTTTAACCCGATTGCACTTGTCTGGGGTATATCCAAAACTTATTACAATTGTCACATTGGTAGGAATGGCAAATCGGCAGAGAATTGTTTGAAAATATGGCATGAAACATTGGCAACCATTAACCCAGAAGTCTGGGCAAAATGCTGTAGCTCATTGTGAAAGGTTAATTGGAGACTGGTACAATAGAGAAGTACGTTTAGATACAGTTGATGTTGCACATCTTGTAATTACTTTTAATGCTGATACTGAAAGTGATCGTACCGATTCAGATGTCCACATCGATTATATTTAAACATCGCTGTAGAACTTAATGGACAAAGGTGAACAAATTTATATTTTGCTTATATATATATATATATATAAAGCTGTATGACAATGTGGCATGAAGCACTAGTGACTCCAACTTCTCAAGTTTGGACAAATTCTGTACAAAACACAGAAACAATTATTAAAGAATGGAGGATCGCAAATTTAAGTTTGATGAAAAGGATGTTGCACCGTCGATCATTAACATATACAACAATAGCGACGACAGTAGCTGCGATTCAGACAGCAGATTATAAGACCATGGAATCATAGGGAAATTAATGAAATACATTTTGTACATGAAGAAATATTGATACTTGTAAATTAATTATCGGCATTTAGGTTATTGTGAGGTAATCAGTATCGGCAACTTTCTGTATGATTAATAAATAAAACTAAATATATTATTTTATTGATAATTTACAAGCATTTAATCGAGAGTAATTTAATTTCTTCGGTTACACATCTGTCTCGAACAACTGCAAAATCACAATTTTTTTTGTGATACAATTAATCATTTTTGAATAACTTTTATCGTGTTTGACAATCTTCTTTTGCTAAAGCTGTTTACTTACATCTTATCATTAATAAAGTGTATTGTATTTTCAAATTTATCGAATACTTGTATCACTCTTGAGAATGTTATGTATTTTACTAACTTCATACACCTCGTACTGGCAAAACTAAGACACAGGTATCAACAAGTTTGCAGGATATTGTACGAGTTTGTTTAACATCCAGCAAACCTTAAAGAATAAATTTTCAAGACTGTTCATTTTATATACACTTACCTACGAGATATCAATATCCATGTATTTTGGTATTATCTTAAAGAATACCCGTTTGTTTTATATTTTGCCTAAAATCGCTACATATTTGAATAGTAAACATTCACAAATCAACCTTATTTATTGGCAAAAGACAATACTTCACAAAAGCAGAAAGAAAATTGAATTTTATACGTATTTCGGTTACGTTGTGCTGGTAATCCAAGAACTATTTAAGAAATGAATTACATACTTTTAATTTAGTTGTAATAAACATAACCTGTGGTGTTGTATAACGGTGGCTAATATTCCATGTCTGGTGTAATGTGCTTATTGGTATAAAATGAATCAGATTAAAAACACTAAACTATGCTCAGTAGTAAAACTGTCACTTAAATAGCATACATTATTTAGTTAAAGAGCTTGGTCTGCAATTATGTCCATATAAAATGCATTTTAAAAAGTTGCAAACTACATTCCTTCATCTATTAGGAAATATTTGCAACCTCAATATTCTGCCGATGGCTTCATTGTGGTAACGAAAAATTCGCATTTTGATAGTGGCAACTGCGCCATGTTAGACATTACGAATATTGATTACGTAAATCGGAACTTAAATTGCAACTACTGTATTAACTTTATTATTACGCATTGAATAATTGAATGATATACACCATGTTTCTTTTTCTTTATAATGGAATAAGTAGTTATATAAGGCTCGTTTCAACCTAAAGTGCCAACATGCAAAGATTCATTATGCTTGTGTCAACCTCACTTGTTGATGTCCAAAAATATATTATACCCGTGTCAATCCAAACAGCGTGTACAAAAGTTAGTCAACCATTTTCAATTTACAGAAAATCTGCTTAACCAAAATGTTATTAAAACTACTGTTGCATGCAAAAGTACATTAGGCTTGTTTCTAACCAAACAGGACACATGTTAAAATACATTACTCCGGTTTCAATCCAAGCTACATACATGCAGAAATACATTAGGTCAACTTTGTAAGTCAATCGTTTTGAATTTACAGAAATCTTGCTCAAACAAGAAGTTAAAAAAGCAACTGTGTGCACACAAAAATGTATTAAGCAGTTTCAAATCAAACAGCGAGCACTCTTGTGCTATATTAATAGGTCAGTTGGCCACAAAACAGTTGAGTTGTTTGAACCCGAATTATGTTTGCATATCTTTGCCTTGATTAATATTCTTATCGGTTTCCTTATAATATAAGAACAATTCTTTATAATTACAACAACTTGAAGTTGGTTTTGGTGATACATGGGACATGTAGGTGCCTCTATGATTACTACTTTTGTTAATATTTTGTATATATATTTTAAGCTCTTTACGCTTGCCAGTTTTGTATTTAAAATAATTTTTGACAAATGTCCTAATCTATTACATTTAAAGCTTCAAATTTAGTTTTTCTTTCATTCCTGTGGTATTTTTGCTACTCACTGTAAATGTGTACTTAAAACTGAACCATTATTTGTTAATGCATGTGAAGAATTTTGAAGAACATATTTTTGTATATATATTTTGAGCTTTTTACGCTTGCCAGTTTTGTATTTAAAATAATTTTTGACAAATGTCCTAATCTATTACATTTAAAGCATCAAATTTGATGTTTTTCTTTCATTCCAGGGGTATTTTTGCTACTCACAGTAAATGTGTACTTAAAACTGAACTATTATTTGTTAATGCATGTGAAGAATTTTGAAGGTGTCCTTCCTCTGGTAGTAGAGCTTCTGCAACAGCTTCTGACGTAAGTTGATCGTCAGATAGTTGGTGTACAGACTGGGCAATAACGTTATACATAACAGGCTACCTATACATCGTTAATTTCACTTTTTACATTTAGATGTGCAATATATAAATTGACTCTTCTTCAAGCATCGCCACTAAGAAAAATTCTGTCAAAAATCTTCCAATTATTGCTTTAAATGAAGGCTTGAAATTTGCTTCCAAAGTCTTCCATGCAATTTGTGGATCATTAAACCATATGCGATAGGTTTCAATAGTGTGCTTGGCGACAAATAAATTGTTGAAAGTGCTTTGTTTTTGCATCATCATTTATTATCATCATTAGGTCTTCAGTCCTGGAACTTGTTAGATGCGTACTTTCATTATTTCCTATTCTGAACTAAGTTTCACATTTTCCTGAAATTTGCAGAGTCTGTATCTATCACTACCTGCATGCAAAAGTCTGATCTCTGCATCAAATATAATTTTTGTTGTTGCGATGCTTTGAGGCAAACAATCTTCTTTCTCCTTATCAACATCAGTGATAAAGACATATAGGCCATCTCTTCGACATTCTCTATAGTTTGCAACTTAGCAAAATCTAAAACACTTATATTATCACTTTCAAATGTTAATATTATTATAAAAAAAATGTCTTAAAAATAATACCATATTTTACAGTACTAATGATTATTATCTCTGCAATATTAACCCTTTGAAGCCTGGTGGTACACGTCAAGTACCACATTTTTCTAGACCTATTAAGCATGGTGACCCATAAAACAGACCACATTTAAAATAATTTGTACTAGACATACATTGAGATTTGTTTTGTGAACCACATTACGTATATGTATGGCAAAGTATAAAGTTTAAAACTCTAGAGCAAAAAATGTAAAAGTTGATACTTGCAATATTCTACAGCAGCTCAGTGTTCTTGAGACACCTGAATGTGCCAGTAGTAAATTGTTTTCTTATATAGACAATTTCTATTGCATTTTCCTTCAAATTTCTTTTAAACTTTTATTAATCATATATTAAGGTAAGGCACATTATGTGGAAAATTTGTATAATTATTTATCTCCCATACTGGTAGATAAATTTGTGGGTGTTCAATATCTGTACCACTGTGCAACTAGGATATGTTTTGTTTTAGCACCAATATGGATAATAATAAATTACCATTCAGATTAGTAGATATGACTAGAGACGAATTATATGCAGAATTGTATGCTGAGATATTCCTTCAGGAAATGAATCCGGAAACAATTCTGACGATAACAATTATTACGAGGGTACAAGGTGTGGGTATTGGTCGATAAAAGCGGGTATTGTTATAAATTTGACATTTACACTGGAAAGACGGGATAGCCATCTGAAAAAGCTTTAGGAGTAAAAGTAGTTAATAAATTATGTCAAGGACGAGAATAAAGGCCATAAGATATTTCTTGACAATTATTTTAGTAGTGTCGGGCTTATGCAAACTTTAAAAGCACTAAAAATATTTGCATGTGCAACCATAAATCCAACTATGAGGGAATTGCCAAAGTTTCAAATAGACAAAGAGTTAAAGCAACGTGATTTTGATTATTTTGTTAGCAACAGTGGTATCTATTCAGTAAAATGGAAGGATAAACGACGTGTTTACTTGATTTCAACATACCACCAACTAAATGAAGTGACTACGGTTAATCGCAAAACAAAAACAGGAGTAATACAAGATATTCTTTGTCCCACAATTCTTTATGATTTCAATGCAAGTATGAATTCTGTTGATAAATTGGATCAATTGAAGTCTTATTATGAAATAGACAGAAAGTCTAAGAAATTGTGACACAGGAGATTCTTTCATTTTTTTAGATTTGTGTTATAAATTCATACATTATACACAAACAACTAATATCAACTTCTAAAATCAGTTTGAAAAATTTCAAATGTGAAATAATTACTTCGTTAATATCAGAAACCCAAACCCGCAATAAAGAAAATATACACCTACCTAGAAAATCAATACAAATAAAAAACATAAACTTCGTGTTCCACCAGAAATAAAAAACAAAGAAAATGTTCACATGTCAATGTATGGATCTAGAGGATCTATTATATAGGCATGCTTTCAGAAATTTTGCACTTAATACGCCTTCAAAATAATTTATTATACAATTATTTAAATCAATTAGTTTAAAAAAACCTTGGTTAGCATTTTTGTTATTATTCGTTCTATAAAAACTGATTTGGTTAATAACTCTTATTTCTTTACTTTTATTGACTGACCACCAATTTAATTCTAATTACTGTAGTTTTACAATAATTATTGTTAAACATAATAACCAAAGGAATATAAGAGGGTCTAATAATACTTGTTTTAACTAACATGATTTGCATAAAGCCATTGGTAAAACGTTACCGACCAACTCATAAACCATTGTCATTTGATAAGCAAATTATTAATTACTACAGTAGACCTTATTACATTTGCATGTGAAAACTACAAATAGCCTATACAAAGTGCTAGTGCTTAGTTAGCACCTGTTTTCCACATTTAAACAAATCTGTTTTTCTCTAGTTACTACATATAATTTAAAATATAATTTATTTCACGTCTTTAACTTTCGCGTAACTTTTTCTTTTTTAGAAAAGCATAACTCGAGAACAAAATATGCAAGCAGTAATGAACACATTTCATTGTGGCAAGGAAACATTGGAGAGCACATCAAAAAAGCAATTTCACAAGAAACCTTGAATCCATGGCTTATAAACCTGGCACCCATGGTTTCTCCTAGGTAAGTCAATTTGGTACAATAATGAATTGATATTTAGGTTGTTTATGAACAGTTTATGGCAAGAAGCTTGTGCAGCATATGCTGATCAGTTATCCAAATGCTCTCAAAAGGATCCTTATGTAATTGCATCTTATTATTTAGCTTGTCATAATGTAGAAGCCGCTGTAGAAGCCCTGTGTTCATCTTTTATGTTTCGTGAAGCTTTAGCTCTAGCTAAGATAAGATTACTAGAAGGAGATCCGTTGATAAATTCTGTTCTTAAAAAATGGTTAGAATACGCACGTCAAAGTGGGCAGATTTATATAGCTTGTCAGTGGTAAGATATTAACTTAACAAAAGATAAAGGCATATACATTAATATACTCTTACTTCAAATGTACATTTTTAAAACAGGTGATTCAGGCTTATATGTTTTACATTAAAATTAATTATAAATGATGCATTTGAAAAATATTTTTAATATATAAGTACTCTGAGAGAAATTTTTAAATTGACTAAGAACACGATCTTTTTTGTAAGATATCGTGTTTTGTAGCTGTAAACAATGACTAGATTACTCTATATAACTCCTTTGTCCTGAGTTTCACCACCAAAGATTAATTGTCTTGTTAGCTTTATTCTCTCTAAAATTCAAAAAGATTAGTGATGTGACAACCAGCCTTACAAAGCTTTCACTGGGATTAACTATGCAGTCTGTTGTATATTTGTATACTTTCAGTGGATCGCTTATAAATTACTTATATCGCTGGATTAAATTTATTAAATTATCTCAATACACAATCATTAGATATAACTGTACAAACCAAGTGACAAAATACAAGTGACCAACTAAATGAATCTTATGCCCTAATTATATTTGCAGGGTCTCGTTTAGTGTTAATGGTAATACATCACAATACCCTTTTCACAAATTTAGTCTCTCCACAGGCTTACTTGTCCTCAGCGGTCTATTATTTACATTTAAAGACAATCTTCTCGGACTATTAATTTTAACAGATGTCTCATCAGAGGTAGTGCTACAATTGCTTCCACCTATGCTGGAACATTGCTAGGTACTAGTTGTTCAATTACTAAAGGTACTGTTTCAGGTTCTGTCACGATTAAGGAATCGACAAAAAACTTTTTAGGAAATACATCATCTCCACTCCTTTCAACCGTAACAGCCCCTGAGACTTCATCATTAAATCTAGTCTTATCATGCATAGTTTGATCTAAATGCCATTTCCAAATTACACTCTCATTGGCTAATCGACACAAATAAACTCGATCACTTAACACCTCATCTATCATGCCCTGTTCTCAACTTATACTATTAGGGTTGCGATAGTCTCTACACCACACTTTATCTCCTTCGAACTTTTCGTTTTGCTCTTTTCTAATAACTCGTTTATCATTGCGATTTTTTTAACAAATCAAAGCGTGTTATAATTTTTTGCTTAAATACTAAACTTGACGGTGTAGCCCCAATAGTCGTGTGTACCGAATTTCGGTAATTAAATAAATTCCTACCGATTAAGGTTTGTAAACCAACCCAACTCGACTATTGGTGCTATCCGTTAACAATTTATATAAAGCATGTTTAACATTCTTTACACAATTTTCAGCTAATCCGTTCATTGTGGGGTGCCATAGTAGCGAAGTTAAGAACTTAACTTCATTCTGATTTAAAAATGTAATGAATTCTTGTAAAATAAATTGACCTGCATTGTCTAAATTTCTCTACTGTTTCTTTCGAATTTATGCTATTCATAATAAAAGCTTCAGGCCATTTTGAATAACTATCAATAATAATTAAAATCATTTTACCAGATACTGGACGTCGGATATCTGCTTGAATTCTTTCATAGAAATAATCTGCATCGTTATTTGTTACAAGTCTACATTTTTAGGTTCAGGCCTAAACGGTAAACAAACCTTGCAACTATTTACTAGATTCACTATGTCTTTGTCAAGTCCAGACTACCAAAAATAAGATCTAGCCATAGTCTTAATTTTGACAATTCCGGCATGGGTGGAATACAATTTGTCTAATAACTGATGTCTAAACGAGAGGAATGATAACACGATATCTACACATTATTACTCTGTTCTCAATACTCAACTCACTTTTCTGATTAAAATAAGGTTTTAACGCTGTGATATCAGTGTTTTTAGGGAATCCATACTGTATATAATTGTATTTTTACCTAGAATGGGATCCCTGCGAGTTGCTGATCTAATTTTATAAAGATCAACTAGAATTGAATTTTCCACCAAATGAATATATTCAAATTCCGACTTCGTATGAACATTGTTTGTACCTATTAAAGGCAATCTTCACAATGCGTCTGCCCTGATATTATTTTTTCCTTTGATATATTTTAGAGTATAATCAAAATTTGACAGAAAAATTGACTACCTTTGTAGTTGTCCTGCCGCCATTTGAGGTAAGCTTTTATTTTCCCCAAACAGGCTAGCAACTGTTTATGATCAGTGACTAATTCAAACTTTCTACGCATCAAGTATTGATATAATTTTTGTGTTGCCCAATATATGCTCAAGGCTTCCTTGTGAAACATAGAATAGTTTTGTTCAGCCTTTGTTAAAAGTCTAGAGATAAATGTAATAGGCCGCTCAGTGTCGTCTTCCAACACGTGAGACAGAACTGCCCCTAGGCCATAATAGCTAGCATCACATACTAAACGTAAACGTTTAGAAGGGTCATATTGAATTAAAATTCTATTCGAGCTCAACTCCCTTCTAGCCACTTTAGAGAATTTTGACATTCACTTGTCCATTTAAATACTTGTCCTTTTTTAACTAATTTGTAAAAGGGTTTTAGTTTAAGCGATAGATTAGGAATAAACTTAAGAGTAGTAATTTACCATTCCAGTAAACATTTGCACTTATTTTATATTAGAAGGCCTGGAAAATTCCAAAATTGCTTTGACTTTTTCTAATTCCCTTTCAATACCATCTTTAGAAACTATATGCCCTAAATAATTTATAGCCTCTTAAAAAGATACATTTTTTTAAATTTAATTTAAAACCTACTTTCTCTAATCTCTCCAATACTAAAGATACATTTTCTAAATGTTCGGATTCCGTTTTTCCAGTGACAACAATGTCATCAAGAAAATTTATTGTCTCTTTAATACCTTGAAGAGTTTTTTCTACAATTACTTGAAAAATAGCACAAGCTGGCTTAGTACCGTAAGGCAATCTATTGACCTTATAAATCCCATAGGGTGCACTCCAAACCAATAACTGACTGGTCTCTTCATTTACTATTAATTGGTTATAAGCATTTTCAAAATCTAGCTCAGTAAATTTCTGACCACCTCGAAAGGCATTTAATAGCCTGTCTACCCGTGGTAAAAGATGATTGACATTTTCTAAATATTTATTTGTATTAGTTTTATAATTGGCACAAACCCTAGTGTCTACGCTTTTAGGTTTAAGTACTGGTAGTAAGTAATGTAGTGCTCCAAGTTGAATTTTCAAACTTTTCAATTTCCCTTTTTCTCAAGAGTTTATAACTCCTTTTTACCTTTTCTTGAAAAGCAAAAGGTATAGGGCCTGGGTTTATGAAAAACTGGTAGTGCATTATTATTGATACTCAAATGTATCTTTTCTCCTTGATAAGTTCATAACTGTTTATTAAATAATTTCTTATGTTTTTCTAACAATGAATCTAAGCCGATTACTTTATTTATTTTATGCACATGGAATTCTAACCCAAATAAATCAAGTAAATTTCTATCTAAAAGGACTTTGTGAGCTTCCCTCACTGCAATTAATTCACTTTGGTGTTTTAAATTATTAAGTTGGACCTCTACTTTAATTTTTCCTACTGGCGCAATAATTTCACCAGTATAGGTTTTTAACTTAACTGCTGTTGTCTCTAACTTAACATCATTAAAACGTGTATTGTACAAGCTAAAGGGTATGCAAGAAATTCCTGCCCTGGTATCAACTTCCATTAAAATTGGTCTACCATTAATCTCTACTTCCTTATGAATATGTTCAATTACATGTACATCGGTAAATTCAAAGCTCAAAATTCCTATTTCCTCGTTAACCTGCTCTATGTTATTAGCATTAATATTAGATACCAAACGACATGCTCTAGCAATGTGACCTAGTTGACTAAATTTACTACAAGTGCAATTTTTAAATTTGCAATACTTAAAATTATGACCACCTTTTGCACAATGTATACAAACCATCTTCTTACCATTTGCAGTAGCAGCTATCTTTTTTTGTGTTGATGCTGGTTCGGCTATCTTATGTTAGATTCCTGACCGCAATTTATATTTATATCCATGTTTCGACTATCTTTTAATGTAACTTCTTTATTAAGAGCATCGTACAACTCTTGTAATGCTATAGTAATTGGTTTCTCACACAAACGATCTAAAATTCTACCTGCTTTCATACCTACTACAAATTTATCTTTGATATGGGCATGCAACTCTACTCCAAACTCGCAATATGCTGCAACATCTTTCACTTTAACATACTATTCCCGAACAGATTCGTTGTCTAAGAGAATCAAACTCGATCCTCTTCCTATGTAGAGATACAGTTGGCCTAAATTGCTTTAACAACATCTCAATTAGGGTTTTGTAGGTTTTGACTGCCGGTTTATCAGGATCACAAATATTCTTAAGAATTCCGTAAACATTTCTACTTACTGATGTAAGCAGAATTGGTACCTTGAGGTCCTCTTCAATTTTGTTTACTAGGAAAAACTTCCAATCGTTCCACAAAAATTTCAAAATCATCAGTGATATTAAAACTTGCTACGGATGTCAAGTTACCATGGTTAACCATTGTAATTTGCTGTGCCTGTGCCATTACTACTTAAAATTGCAGCAATTTTAAAGGAATGCACCATGTGTTTAAGCTCAAAAATTTTTGCACCTGCAATTGTTGCTAATTGTGAATTCATGTTTCCCGTCCCCAATTTTTGTTGTATATTTGTACACTTCCAGTGGATCGCTAATAAATTACTTTATATCGCTGGATGAAATTTACTAAATTATCTTAATACACAATCATTAGATTATCAACTGTACAAACCAAGTGACAAAATACAAGTGACCAACTAAATGAATCTTATGCCCTAATTATATTTGCAGTGTGTCTCGTTTAGTGCTAATGGTAATACATCTCACAATCCATTTAATTTCATCAAGTGTGTCTAAATAGAATTTTGATGCATGTGTTCAAAAACTTTGTAATTTAGATTGATACAAAATTTTTAGACATCTGTTGAGTTTATAGTTTCCCCAGGGTCAGAATATAAATCTAAAGATATTTTCTAATTAGTAATTAACCGTGAAACTTCTTTTCAAGGATAATAATTACAAATAGATTACACAATGCTCTTCTGGTTTGTGTCATCTTATCTTGAAATCCGGACTCTCTTTTCTCCTGGACTTCCTCGGCCATTGTGTTATTGGTTTTAATATCAATCGTTGGGTTCCTTCTTTCCTATATACTTATTCACACAATAATTTCATGGAACAATAAAACTTTGTTGGCAAGTATAATATAAATTTAATATATCTCTTGACGTCAAAATTTCCTAATTTATTTTCTAACAGTTTTTGCTTTGAACTTTCTGGGTACAGTTAGGGAGTATAATTAATATTTATTTTTTCTTACTATGTATGTATTCATTTCTAAACAATTTGAATTAATAAATTTTTCCCCAAAAGTTATACAAAAACTGTCTTCTGTCATCATATATTTTTTTATATCCTCTTGGCAATCATAACTTGTTTTCTCAATGCTTTTACATCATTTTCTTAAATCACTCTACTATATCTTGTACATTTTGTTGTCCTTCCATAACACATCTTCTGTCTCTCTTATTTCTGCCTCTGTTTACAGATCAATTCTCATCATTTTACATTTCATTACCATATTCTATCCATTTTAGAGTCTTTTTCTTGCTCCTATTTACACCTAGTTGATATATTAATATTCACTGAAATTTTGTCCTTCGTTATGACCCAACCTATGGGTGGAGTGTTTCTCTCATTGTAAAATTTTCTCCTCCTTCAAGACCTGATCGAAAACGTTGATCTCATCTATTTTTCTGCAATTATAATCACAAAGAGGCACGTATCATTTGCTTGATTAGTGAATGGATAAGAGATAAATTGCTGGGTTCTGATTTTTTCTGTTTTACGTATAAAATTTCTATAGGAGCGTGTGATGCTTATAGTGGTATCATTAAATAGATGTATGTTTTACGTTTTAAAACGATAAAATTTTTCTAATGATCTGTCAGATTGTAAATACAAAATATTTTTCACGTAGTGATAAATTTTGTAGGGTAAGCAAAATATATTTTATAATCTTGTCATTTAAACTCGGAGGTTTAGGTAATTTTACACTTTTCCAAGTAATATATTAAACACTGATACGGGTGAAATAAGCAATAAATGAATTAAATTTTGATTTGCTCTGAAGGGACGGAACTTAGTAACAATATAAGGGTGCATTGGCTAACTGCAGTGGTGTGGAGTGGATTCCTATGGATAGTCGAGAAAAGAAAATAAAGAAAAATAAAGAAATGCAAAAATAACAAATAACAAGGCTTAAATGCAAAAATTCTACATTACGTTAATACTTACCCTGATTGGGCTTTTCCTATCAAAATCAAGGGGTGCTAAACCGTCCCTCTCAGGAATGCTTTTGATGTTATTTTTATACAGAAGACGCTTATTCTGCATAAAACTCCTTTGCTTTAGTATCCTAAATTTTTTTATAATTAAAGAAATTTTTCAAAATAAAATGCTTTTTCCAAATAAGACTATCATTAGGTTATCTGGATATCTGTTACAAATCACTGTCTTTACCTATTTTTTAAATAAATTGAAATAAAGATCAACATAAACTTAATCTCTATTAATATAAAAATAATTTGAGCACACATACAAATATAATTTCCTAGAAACAAATTTTTATCCGTAACTCTGGCCAGGTATTGCTAAAATAAATCTAAGGAAAATCAAGGGGAAAAAACCACCAGCAAGACTATTCTATACTCCAAATTTTTCCTGATTTCTTATTTTTTATGACATTCATAAATTCCAATTATTGGCCGTCATTAAAAAAACAAAAGAATAGTAAATTCGTCGGATATCTGCTTGCATTCTTTCATAGAAATAATCTGCATCGTTATTTGTTACAAGTCTACATTTTTAGGTTCAGGTCTAAACGGTAAACAAACCTTGCAACTATTTACTAGATTCACTATGTCAAGTCCAGGCTACCAAAAATAAGATCTAGTCATAGTCTTAATTTTGACAATTCCGGCATGGGTGGAATGCAATTTGTCTAATAACTGATGTCTAAACGAGAGGAATGATAACACGATATCTCCACATTATTACTCTGTTCTCAATACTCAACTCACTTTTCTGATTAAAATAAGGTTTTAACGCTGTGATATCAGTGTTTTTAGGGAATCCATACCGTATATAATTGTATTTTTATATAGAATGGGATCCCTGCGAGTTGCTGATCTAATTTTATAAAGATCAACTAGAATTGAATTTTCCATCAAATGAATATATTCAAATTCTGACTTCGTACGAACATTGTTTGTACCTATTAAAGGCAATCTTCACAATGCGTCCGCCCTGATATTATTTTATCCTTTGATATATTTTAGAGTATAATCAAAATTTGACAGAAAAATTGACTACCTTTGTAGTCGTCCTGCCGCCATTTGAGGTAAGCTTTTATTTTCCCCAAACAGGCTAGCAACTGTTTATGATCAGTGACTAATTCAAACTTTCTACGCATCAAGTATTGATATAATTTTTGTGTTGCTCAATATATGCTCAAGGCTTCCTTGTGAAACATAGAATAGTTTTGTTCAGCCTTTGTTAAAAGTCTAGAGATAAATGTAATAGGCCGCTCAGTGTCGTCTTCCAACACGTGAGACAGAACTGCCCCTAGGCCATAATAGCTAGCATCACATACTAAACGTAAACGTTTAGAAGGGTCATATTGAATTAAAATTCTATCCGAGCTCAACTCCCTTCTAGCCACTTTAAAGAATTTTGACATTCACTTGTCCATTTAAATACTTGTCCTTTTTTAACTAATTTGTAAAAGGGTTTTAGTTTAAGCGATAGATTAGGAATAAACTTAAGAGTAGTAATTTACCATTCCAGTAAACATTTGCACTTATTTTATATTAGAAGGCCTGGAAAATTCTAAAATTGCTTTGACTTTTTCTAAATCCCTTTCAATACCATCTTTAGAAACTATATGCCCTAAATAATTTATAGCCTCTTAAAAAGATACATTTTTTTAAATTTAATTTAAAACCTACTTTCTCTAATCTCTCCAATACTAAAGATACATTTTCTAAATGTTCGGATTCCGTTTTTCCAGTGACAACAATGTCATCAAGAAAATTTATTGTCTCTTTAATACCTTGAAGAGTTTTTTCTACAATTACTTGAAAAATAGCACAAGCTGGCTTAGTACCGTAAGGCAATCTATTGACCTTATAAATCCCATAGGGTGCACTCCAAACCAATAACTGACTGGTCTCTTCATTTACTATTAATTGGTTATAAGCATTTTCAAAATCTAGCTCAGTAAATTTCTGACCACCTCGAAAGGCATTTAATAGCCTGTCTACCCGTGGTAAAAGATGATTGACATTTTCTAAATATTTATTTGTATTAGTTTTATAATTGGCACAAACCCTAGTGTCTACGCTTTTAGGTTTAAGTACTGGTAGTAAGTAATGTAGTGCTCCAAGTTGAATTTTCAAACTTTTCAATTTCCCCTTTTTCTCAAGAGTTTCTAACTCCTTTTTTACCTTTTCTTGAAAAGCAAAAGGTATAGGGCCTGGGTTTATGAAAAACTGGTAGTGCATTATTATTGATACTCAAATGTATCTTTTCTCCTTGATAAGTTCATAACTGTTTATTAAATAATTTCTTATGTTTTTCTAACAATGAATCTAAGCCGATTACTTTATTTATTTTATGCACATGGAATTCTAACCCAAATAAATCAAGTAAATTTCTATCTAAAAGGACTTTGTGAGCTTCCCTCACTGCAATTAATTCACTTTGGTGTTTTAAATTATTAAGTTGGACCTCTACTTTAATTTTTCCTACTGGCGCAATAATTTCACCAGTATAGGTTTTTAACTTAACTGCTGTTGTCTCTAACTTAACATCATTAAAACGTGTATTGTACAAGCTAAAGGGTATGCAAGAAATTCCTGCCCTGGTATCAACTTCCATTAAAATTGGTCTACCATTAATCTCTACTTCCTTATGAATATGTTCAATTACATGTACATCGGTAAATTCAAAGCTCAAAATTCCTATTTCCTCGTTAACCTGCTCTATGTTATTAGCATTAATATTAGATACCAAACGACATGCTCTAGCAATGTGACCTAGTTGACTAAATTTACTACAAGTGCAATTTTTAAATTTGCAATACTTAAAATTATGACCACCTTTTGCACAATGTATACAAACCATCTTCTTACCATTTGCAGTAGCAGCTATCTTTTTTTGTGTTGATGCTGGTTCGGCTATCTTGCGGTTAGATTCCTGACCGCAATTTATATTTATATCCATGTTTCGACTATCTTTTAATGTAACTTCTTTATTAAGAGCATCGTACAACTCTTGTAATGCTATAGTAATTGGTTTCTCACACAAACGATCTAAAATTCTACCTGCTTTCATACCTACTACAAATTTATCTTTGATATGGGCATGCAACTCTACTCCAAACTCGCAATATGCTGCAACATCTTTCACTTTAACATACTATTCCCGAACAGATTCGTTGTCTAAGAGAATCAAACTCGATCCTCTTCCTATGTAGAGATACAGTTGGCCTAAATTGCTTTAACAACATCTCAATTAGGGTTTTGTAGGTTTTGACTGCCGGTTTATCAGGATCACAAATATTCTTAAGAATTCCGTAAACATTTCTACTTACTGATGTAAGCAGAATTGGTACCTTGAGGTCCTCTTCAATTTTGTTTACTAGGAAAAACTTCCAATCGTCCACAAAATTTCAAAATCATCAGTGATATTAAAACTTGCTACGGATGTCAAGTTACCATGGTTAACCATTGTAATTTGCTGTGCCTGTGCCATTACTACTTAAAATTGCAGCAATTTTAAAGGAATGCACCATGTGTTTAAGCTCAAAAATTTTGCACCTGCAATTGTTGCTAATTGTGAATTCATGTTTCCCGTCCCCAATTTTTGTTGTATATTTGTACACTTCCAGTGGATCGCTAATAAATTACTTTATATCGCTGGATGAAATTTACTAAATTATCTTAATACACAATCATTAGATTATCAACTGTACAAACCAAGTGACAAAATACAAGTGACCAACTAAATGAATCTTATGCCCTAATTATATTTGCAGTGTGTCTCGTTTAGTGCTAATGGTAATACATCTCACAATCCATTTAATTTCATCAAGTGTGTCTAAATAGAATTTTGATGCATGTGTTCAAAAACTTTGTAATTTAGATTGATACAAAATTTTTAGACATCTGTTGAGTTTATAGTTTCCCCAGGGTCAGAATATAAATCTAAAGATATTTTCTAATTAGTAATTAACCGTGAAACTTCTTTTCAAGGATAATAATTACAAATAGATTACACAATGCTCTTCTGGTTTGTGTCATCTTATCTTGAAATCCGGACTCTCTTTTCTCCTGGACTTCCTCGGCCATTGTGTTATTGGTTTTAATATCAATCGTTGGGTTCCTTCTTTCCTATATACTTATTCACACAATAATTTCATGGAACAATAAAACTTTGTTGGCAAGTATAATATAAATTTAATATATCTCTTGACGTCAAAATTTCCTAATTTATTTTCTAACAGTTTTTGCTTTGAACTTTCTGGGTACAGTTAGGGAGTATAATTAATATTTATTTTTTCTTACTATGTATGTATTCATTTCTAAACAATTTGAATTAATAAATTTTTCCCCAAAAGTTATACAAAAACTGTCTTCTGTCATCATATATTTTTTTATATCCTCTTGGCAATCATAACTTGTTTTCTCAATGCTTTTACATCATTTTCTTAAATCACTCTACTATATCTTGTACATTTTTGTTGTCCTTCCATAACACATCTTCTGTCTCTCTTATTTCTGCCTCTGTTTACAGATCAATTCTCATCATTTTACATTTCATTACCATATTCTATCCATTTTAGAGTCTTTTTCTTGCTCCTATTTACACCTAGTTGATATATTAATATTCACTGAAATTTTGTCCTTCGTTATGACCCAACCTATTGGTGGAGTGTTTCTCTCATTGTAAAATTTTCTCCTCCTTCAAGACCTGATCGAAAACGTTGATCTCATCTATTTTTCTGCAATTATAATCACAAAGAGGCACGTATCATTTGCTTGATTAGTGAATGGATAAGAGATAAATTGCTGGGTTCTGATTTTTTCTGTTTTACGTATAAAATTTCTATAGGAGCGTGTGATGCTTATAGTGGTATCATTAAATAGATGTATGTTTTACGTTTTAAAACGTATAAAATTTTTCTAATGATCTGTCAGATTGTAAATACAAAATATTTTTCACGTAGTGATAAATTTTGTAGGGTAAGCAAAATATATTTTATAATCTTGTCATTTAAACTCGGAGGTTTAGGTAATTTTACACTTTTCCAAGTAATATATTAAACACTGATACGGGTGAAATAAGCAATAAATGAATTAAATTTTGATTTGCTCTGAAGGGACGGGAACTTAGTAACAATATAAGGGTGCATTGGCTAACTGCAGTGGTGTGGGAGTGGATTCCTATGGATAGTCGAGAAAAGAAAATAAAGAAAAATAAAGAAATGCAAAAATAACAAATAACAAGGCTTAAATGCAAAAATTCTACATTACGTTAATACTTACCCTGATTGGGCTTTTCCTATCAAAATCAAGGGGTGCTAAACCGTCCCTCTCAGGAATGCTTTTGATGTTATTTTTATACAGAAGACGCTTATTCTGCATAAAACTCCTTTGCTTTAGTATCCTAAATTTTTTTATAATTAAAGAAATTTTTCAAAATAAAATGCTTTTTCCAAATAAGACTATCATTAGGTTATCTGGATATCTGTTACAAATCACTGTCTTTACCTATTTTTTAAATAAATTGAAATAAAGATCAACATAAACTTAATCTCTATTAATATAAAAATAATTTGAGCACACATACAAATATAATTTCCTAGAAACAAATTTTTATCCGTAACTCTGGCCAGGTATTGCTAAAATAAATCTAAGGAAAATCAAGGGGAAAAAACCACCAGCAAGACTATTCTATACTCCAAATTTTTCCTGATTTCTTATTTTTTATGACATTCATAAATTCCAATTATTGGCCGTCATTAAAAAAACAAAAGAATAGTAAATTCCAACTTTTTTGTATCTTCATTGTTTTTTCCAAAATTACTAAATTTGATACCTTCTACTACACTCAATTTCACTAATGAACCTGACATTTCAAATCACTAATTAGCCCGGCCAAATAATTATTTTCACTTAACCCTACATACAGTAAGTAGTGCACACATTTTTCGGACGAATTTAGTTGCACAGTCTACATATGTATAAACTATTTTTTGGGCCTAATATAACAAAATTTGACATTTAACCTTACATATGTTGAAATTATTAGATTTTTAAACGTTTAATTTGCACAATATTAAGTACTATATGTGTTATTGTTCAGCAATACAAACATAAAATGAAAACAAAAGCATGCTACTAACTAAATTATACAGAACATAAAAAAACATACCTAAAATGTAAAATGAAGTAACATAAAAAATTTTTACTCGTGATAACATAATAAAGTGCGTATATCATATGATCTTTGCACGCAAATTTTCCGCATCGAACACATGCTCTTCTTGTTGATTTATTGTGGTTTCTGGAACAAATATTGCAGCACTCGACGTAATTACTTGATGCCCTGTTGGGGGTGCCAATGGAGCATCTTCAATTCCAAGAAGTGCACCCGCCCGTTGCTTTAGTTGAACGGGTAACGATGGTATATTTCTCTTGAATTCTATTTGCGGCTTTATCAATTTTCTACGCCATACTAATTATAAAATCGTTTCTCGATATTTTATTACTGGCATGCTTAGACTTATAAATACAAAGGGTATTTATGCCAGAAATATTCAGTAAGTCGTAAAATATTACCATTGGCCAGCACCAGGTATTTCTTGCTACATTATATTTTTCACAAAGCTGGTCCACCAAATCAATACCAATTTTAGTTTTGTTGTAACTTGCAATAATTTTTGGCTTACTCCTTTCTCCCGATTCCACATCAATTACATCGTTCATGTGCATAGATGAAACTATATGACAGCTTTATTTTTCTTTGGACAGTACGATAACCCTAGTATAATCATGCTCATGGAACCCAAGAATTGAGGATTTTATTTCTCTTTCCTTTTTCGTAAGAATTCTATTGGTATTTTGCATTTATTGTTCCTTATTGTTACAAGATAGGTTAATTTTTTTTCTCGAAATAGTCTTTTTACAAGTGATATACTCGAAAACCAATTATCCCTAGTTATGTTTCTATAGTTCCTTCGACTGGTTAAACTAGTCTAATAACGATGTCTTCAGCAGAATTACTTTGTTTGTATGGCCCTTCTGGTTGTGTTCCCACATAGGGTTTAAGGTTGAGCGTATATGACGTTTTAGCGTCAACCAAAGCGAACATTTTCAACCCATATTTTGCAGGTTTATTTGGTATATACTGCTTGACTGAGCATCATCCTCTAAATGATAATAACTGCTCGTCTATGGTCAGGAACTCACTAGGAATAGTTATTTTGAAAATTTGCTATAAAAATTTCAAATAAATCTATGATTGGCGCAAGTTTATCTATTTCTCTTCTTTCAATTTCGTTTCTGATATCAAATCTTAGCGATCTTATAAGAAATCTAAAACGTTTCTCATTCATCGCAAGATTCCGTTGTCTTTTGAATTATTCCAAATTTTATGTACACTTTTTCTTGAACTTCTTAGAGCTTCTATTATGAACAAAGTTTCAATAAAAGTGTTTATTTCTCTTTCATCTGTGAATCTAGCATCTCGTTCCTTTTCAAATTGTTGCCGAACTTTTCAATATATATTGTAGTGATATACGGGTGTTCGTCTCTATGTGTCTTTTTATTTTTAATATAACTTCTATTTTAAAATTTTTAAAGATACCTCTTCTTATATGCCTCGACTAGCTCAGTCCAATTGACACAGGGCGCACGCCGATACGACAACAAAGACTGTTTAATCCCCCTTTTACTTTAGCTCCTTTCTATTTGAATGATATAAACGAAACAAACCAAAATTTGTATAATGATCATGAATATGTACATTTTATATTTTAATAACTTTGATACTTTGATCTGATATGCATAAATTTAACAACTGAATCAAAATAATAATATCTATCTTATTGTGCCCAAATCAGAACTCCCTTAAAGCCAGCAAAATCTTACTAGAAGCACTTTTGAACGTTCAAATGACCTTCTTTCTCTCTACATAAATTTTCAAAAAACTTTTGATGACTCATCACAAATGAAATATTTCAATATTTAAAAATTGTAAGTGTTAAAAATTGAAATAAAGCCTTATACTAATAAATAATATTTTTATCTCTGACCTGCGTTCTCCCTGCTTGTTTCTGCCTATGCATGTGGTTGGTCAGCACCCCTGGATTGTTTCCAATTAATTTCACCCAGTATAATTCTTTGTTGATTAATTTTTCTTTCGATGCTCAGCTCTCAATGTTTAGACTTAAATTCGTGTCTTAAATTCGTTCACCTTGGAGTTTATGTAAATTTACCCAGAGTATATTTAGAATGTACTTAGTGAATATTTTTAGAGAATTCTTAGAGGGTATTTAGAGTATCCTTAGGGGATAATTAGAGCCATTAAATTATTAAACATTAATATTAGGTTAAATTAATAATTATTACTTATGTTTTTCACAGTAAACGGCAACTTCCATTATATTTATTGGCACTTGAATTATCATGACTTTTAAAATCTTTCAATCACTAAATAATTATTTCAATTTTTCTATTTTCACTCGCGTGATATTCGGCTTTGAATTGTTATAGTTTGTGCCGTGGTCGAAGATATACTGATTGTTTATTAAGTCTGTGTTCTATATAAAGACTCCTCCTTCCACCTGTGCTTATTGGTTTTACTCGCGCATTTTCTTGATTGAGGCGTTGTACTTTGCCTTTATCATTGCAGTCTTCGGACTTTCTATAAATTTTACCATCCAGACCTGTATCGCAGTGATGTATATTCTCACGTAGGCACGTACTTTGCATAGCATATTTCTCTGAAAATCCAACTTTTAACTTCGTTTAAGTCATGTCCTCTTATTTATATTTGCTATTATTCAAATTTTATCGTGTAACCAAACATTTGTTATTTGTTATTTAGTACTCCAAAATCTGTTGGATTTTTTGAAAATACAATGTTGTTGGTCACGTATTAACGTTCCTATGATGACGTATTTGAATGCGTTTATTTATTTATGCATTAATATTTTGAATGAGATTTGTTTATAGCTAGCATGCCAGGTTATTTTCTTTCAATAATCGCGTATTTATTTCAATAAAACTCGTTGCGTTTAAACCGTTATTCTCGCATATTTCTTTTCAATTTTGTTTGTATATTTAATTTAGAATGCATTATACGACGTACAAGTTATGTATCTTACAAAATATGTGATTTTCGAAGATGAGCGTCCTTTCATGAATTAAAGTCAGTTGTGATTTATATAGTGTGCTCGTTATTAGCTTTTTGCTTAATTGTCGAGTTTCTCCCATTTTATGATGAAATTGTTTGGTTTTCTGAAGTTTAATGATATTTACGTGTATCGCACGACCCTTATGACTCAGTACACCCCTAAATCACCCTATTATCATAGCATCCCCCCCCCCAAATAAAATATAAAATTTTTAATCAATGCCATTTTTGGTGCCCAACGAGAGGACAAAATCCCCTTTGTTACCTTATGTTTTCCTGTAAATCCTAATAATCTTATAGCTAAATCCCTACTCTAAGTTCTATTTATGTCTGTCTCACCTTATAACTATATCCCTATTCTGATCCCTTATCTATACCTATCTTAACTTATAACTACATCTCGATTTTACTCCCCTTTTACATTTACTTATTTTACAATTTGTACAATCATTTCTATCTTCCTGCATTAGCAAAATCTTTTTGTCTGAAATTATTATATCATCCCTCATTAAATTAACCATCGCTACAAAATTATTTTCTGAATTTAAATTATTATTTATCTTAGTTTTCCCCTTAAACACCCTATTTGGTATTCCAAAAATTAATTTTGTTTCTGAAAGAATTCACACTTCTTCATATTTAATTTCAGCCCTGCTAAATTCAACTCCAACAAAATTCTTTCAAGGTGTGTAAAATGTTGCTCAATGTTGTCGCTGAATATTAAAACATCGTCCACGTAATGGATGCAAATTTCTCATAAGGTCCCAAAATACTTTGCATAGCTTTAACTAATGCGACCGTATTGCAAGACAAACCAAAAGGGACCACTTTAAATTGGTAATTATGCCCTTCTACAGAAAAACCTGTATACTTTCTTGATTCTCACTCTAGTAGAATTAGCCAAAATGAATTTTTCAAATCTATTTTCGTAAATATTTTCTTATTACCTGTCATTGCCAATATAGTATCCATGGTTGGTGAACAATTGTATTGCGGTTTCGTTCTCTTATTTATGTTTCTTGCATCGAGACATAACCTGATGCTATCATCATTTTTCTTCAGGACAACTAGTGGATTTATAAAATGCGAGTTTGACTTCTCAATGATACCCTCTCGTAACATTTGTTCGATCTCTCCTCTCACTCTATTCCTATATGCTGCTGCAATAGGATATAATTTCGTGTTAAACGGTTCCGTGTTCACTACCTCTAACTTGTGTTCATAACGCAACGTGTTACGATGCGCTTTTTTCAATTACCATAATCCTTGCTGTTAACAAAATAGTTTTTGTCTTTGGGGTGTAAAAAACACAAGGTCACGGGTTGTAGTTACATGGCTGATCCCAAGGTCCGCTTGAAAAATGTTAGGCAAGCATTTTTCACAAAAATACGTCCTTGTTCGGATGAGAAAAAACTTGTAGGTCCCGTACGTGTGTTGTCATTCGCACTAAAGATCCCTACCTGGTTTGGAATATCAAGGGTTTCGACTTAATTCGAAATTTCTAGGTATAAGCTTGCTGGCTAATGTAGTATCTTCGGGTGTAGCATTGGAAAATCAAACGTAAGGTTGCAGTTACATGGTGCTAAAAAGTTAGTATTTAAAAGAATTTTTATTGTTTTTGGTAAAAAGTGAGCAATACAGGCACCTAATTAGTATTCAACGTTCTTTACACCTAACTGTTCTAATAGTATATTAAGGTATATTTAGTTGATGTGCAAAATGGTTTCAGTTATTTCATGTGCTTCCTCATTTCTTTTTAGGCTTGTTTTTGATCACCTTTGATGTTGTCACTTTAACAGGTTTTGTTAACTATATGCGTCTTTATTGATACTTATATCATTTTTAATGCAGCGCCCAACTTTTTACAATTACATATGACGTAAGTCTTGGGTTGAATTAAAATAATTTATAATATCAGTTGATGTCAAATGCTTCGAAAAATGTTTTAGATTACCATGGTTTTAATGAATTTACTCCCACATTCTGTTAAAAGCTGAACAATACGTATATTTAAAAGTTTGATTGTAAGCCAATGTAGGTTTACAGTGCACTACATTCATACAGATCACATTTGTTATGGGTTCAAGGTAGGATCACCTCTATAATTAAGGATACATGGTATTTATTTTGCAAATGGAGGTAAATATTGTCTATTTATAGCAGGCTATTTGAAATTAACCCATCTGGTGATTTTTTGGTAGTATATAATGTCTCATTTTGTGTCCAGCTACATGAAAGATGTCACACATATTCCTTTGAGATGTGTTTTGCTTTACGGCCATGTTGTAATTTTTCTTCATAGAGGCGTCCGCTCTTAGCATGCATTTGCGTGCCATTTATACAACAGAGGGCTGTGGTTACAACATTGTAACTGTGCATTTGGAACATGTCACTGAATGATCTAAAGTCCACCAAATTTCATTTAAAAAGAATTTAGGAGACTTGAAATAATTCGGAGGGTTAGACCTTCAAAACAGATATGATTAGATAGCAAAGTCGACAGTGGTAAACTATAATAAAGTTACGTAAGAACATTAAAGCAATAGCATATTCTGTGTGCTTTAAAGCGTAATTTTGCTAGTTACAGAATATGCACTATTAGTGTGTAACATTAAACACAGATGGATATTAATTTCTTCTAGAGTTTTTCCCATTGATTGTAAGGGGCATATCTGAACACTCTCCTAATATAATTTATGGGCTATTACAATCTTACGTTGGACACCTAATATTACATACCCATTACTTAATTAAAGAGTAAGGTTTGAATACTGTAATTTGCTACACACAAATCTTAAAATTATAACACTCTCTGTTCAAACCTGTGGTGACGAACTCATGTCAGGTATTTTAGTGAGGTTCAATTTTCTGTAGATTTTTCGACATGGTGTAAATCACTTATCTCGTTTCAACACTGTTACCCACTCCCTGGATTGGCTCATTCAATTTAGCTCCCACAACCAATTGGAATAGAGAACCTTAACACTTTGATAATGCATGTCATAGTCATTCCCCTAGAACGATGAAAAAATCTCCAAGATTAGCTTACCGTTTTATACTTATTAGATCATTCTAAACCTACAGTGTAGGTCTGGATTCAGGAAACTGGGATTACTTTTTCTTTTAAATTATATGCTATAATTGTAATGAATGTAGGAAATGGAAACTGGTTACATTTTACCTTCTAAGGTTAAAAGTACCACACTTATAGGTAAGCTAGAATATTTGGTGGGTTCAGCACATCCCTTAAAAATTGTGATAAGCCTTCCACTTGGGCAGGTGGAAGGGGCAGCTTTGAAAATAACTGAATCACTGACTAATTCTCGACTAACTTGATTTTTATGTCACGCGGTAGCATAAGAGTGGTTGTGGGGCGAGACTAGATAAGCAAATAGAGTAAAGGGGATGCCGCTGCATTAAAGAATACGTACAAGATTAAACCTAATGTAATGGTAAGATGCAGAAACCTTTAGGTTATGACGAACTTCAGCAGCAATAGGTACGTTAGTTAAATCCGAAATAAAAATACATACAAGAAAAATTAATAACTGAGGTCACTGGTTGTGTCCCATAAAATACATAAAGCAATATCTAATTAGTAGTTTAAATATGAACTATTCAAATAAACATACTTTCTTGCGAGGAATTCTTATTGGTTTTTTACTTGAAATCTTTCAAAAGCATCGAGTTTAAAGAAATTCAGATTGTACTCCAATGTCTTCTAATTCTCAAGTACACTATGTATTTCCAACCTTTAGCAATATAAAGAAGTATTGTCCAGTTTAAACTTGTAATCAATTATTAAAGTTTCTTTTATAATCACAATATATTTACACTAAGCAAAAAATGGAGGTATGCGTCCAATCAGTCCCAAGATGGAAAAACTAATGACGAAGAAAACTAACTGTACTTAAACATGATGATTATTATAAACAACTATAGGTTTTGATTGTGCAATATTCTCGAATAATATTAATTGTGCGAAAGGATTTACTGAAAATCTATTAAATCGGCAAGTGTTCAAGTGTTGGAGGTACTTGGCAGCCACAGGCTGCTTGCCTTCCCTTCCCTCTCACATACCACTAAATCCGGTGAAATAAGGCATATAATTGGAAAACAATAGAAGGGGAACCGAGCTGTATATAAGTTGTGTTGGGAATTTCAGGGAACTGTGTCTAGGCTAGCTCAGAATATAAATAAGTGGAGGTACGCATCAAACCAATTTCAAGACGGAAAATCTAATGACGAAAAAATAAGTGCACTTAAATCAGATGATTATTATAAACTACTGCAGGTGTTGGTTGTGAAATATTTTCAACCAATGTTGATTGTGCGAAAGGATTTATTGAAAACTATTAATTCGGCAAACGTTCAAGTGCTG
Organism: Platerodrilus igneus; assembly: GCA_036346225.1. Taxonomy (NCBI): domain Eukaryota; kingdom Metazoa; phylum Arthropoda; class Insecta; order Coleoptera; family Lycidae; genus Platerodrilus; species Platerodrilus igneus. The sequence goes on from JARFIW010001116.1 coordinate 1,467,372, forward strand.
GGGGAACTTGGCAGTCACAGGCTATTTTTTTCCCCTTCACATACCCTACATGTGATTTTCCAATGGTCCACCCAAAGGTACTACATTGGCCAGGAACGAGTTTTTTTTACCTGAAAAATTTTTAATTTTGCCAAACCGTTGCTGTTTCAAGCAAGGAGGGATTTTTAACATGTGTGACAACACTCACACACGGGACCTCCATTTTACCTCTCATCTGAACGGGGGTGTATTTTTGTGAAAAATGCTCGCCTAACATTTTTCAAGCGGACTGTGTCGGGATTCAAACCCGGGACCTTGGGCGTAGTAGTCACATCATACCAACTACGTCACGAAGCCGTCTCCCTCTTCCTATACCTTACATGTGATTTTTCAATGCTCCACCCGAAGGTACTACATTGGCCAGGAAACGAGTTTTTGTTAACCTGGAAAATTTTTTGGAATTTTGCCGAACACTTGCTATTCCAAGCAAGGTAGGGATTTTTAACATGCATGACAACACTCACACACGGGACCTCCATTTTACCTCTCATCTGAACGAGGGCGTATTTTTGTGAAAAATGCTCGCCTAACATTTTTCAAGTGGACCGTGTCGAGATTCAAATCCGGGACCTTGGGCGTAGTAGTCACATACATGCCAACTACGCCACGAAGCCGCCTCACCCTTCACATACCACTGAATATCGGGGAAATAGGGTATATAATTGTAAAAGAATAGAAGGGGGACTGAACTGTATCTAACAAGAAAGAACAGTGGTTATGTTTAAAGACGACAAACATAGAAACAGGAAGAAAATTGTTGAACGCATATGTGTGGAGCACACCACAGTACATGTATGAAATAGGGGCAGTAGGAATAGCAGACAAAAAGAGATAGAAGTCTTCTGGAATGTTGTGCTTCAGATGTATAAGGATGATAGCATGGGCAGACAAAGTTAATAATAAATAGGTTATAGAAATAGTAGGGGAATAAAGGTATCTGTGGAAAATTTAAAAAAATAAGAGAAATAGAAGAGCAGGATACGTTCTAAGTTATTTTTGGGGAATAGTACAGTATATATTACAAGTAGAAATAGGAAAAAAGAGATATAGGTAGACCTAGATCAGATCGCATGCAGATAGTGATAGATGCAGACTACAAATTTCGGGGAAATGTGTAGGTTAATTCAGAATAGGAAACACTGGGGGTACGTGCGTCTAACCAGTTCCAGGACTGAAGACTTAATGATGATTAAGCGAAAAACACATTACTCAAGTTTGAGTTTACTCAAAATATATCAAAGATAATTTATAATTAATCTAAGTTAATGAATCTTCTAATTTAGAGTACATAAAATATGGCACAAGTGTGCATATTGTTTGTTTCAAAAATTGTACATAAAAAGTAATCTCGAAACTATTATGCTACCATTATAATTAGAACCTTGAGCTATCAAGTCAAAAATATAACAATTGCCATCTGCATTACTGCACTAACTTGAAATTTGTTTCAATAAAATGCTTGATATTTTGGTTTTAAAACAAGAGCTTATTGAAACATCAATAAAATATATATAAATGTTTCTTTTGAATTGCCGTAACAAAATAGCACAATAATCACCAATTTTATGTATAGGCAAATCACTTTAAGAAGAACCTAACGTCATCATGCGCACAAAGCAAAAATTGGTTAGGAACAGTTCATTATATGTAATTAGGGATGGCAGTATTCAGGTTTTAGTGGCGTAGAGTTTTATGATCAACCAATCGGAAATTACCTTGTAAAAGTTTTAGATTTCATTACTATTTATTTTTACTTGCTACACAGACGGACAGTTTTAAACCGCCATCTAACTAATATAAAATATCTTGTATATAACAATTAACATTAATAAAACAATAACTTACTCAACAGATGTGTTTGCAGAACACTAGAATAAGATAGAAACCACTTAAGTAGGCCATGGTATTCAATCATTTGCTTTATCGGATTTTACAAAATAACCTTGCTATAGCAGTATTTTTTAGGGATATTGATGCACACAACTCATATGGCGATATTATATTAAAAATTTTAAATTATAATTTAATTGGTTGTTTATTTTTTTACTATTTAACGCCATATCTTCCGTTTATACTGTAATAACTCAACTACGCCACTGTTATTACATTTCTGCGCAATCTGGCTTATGACGTTGGGTTCTTCTTAAAGTGATTTGCCTATAATAACAAATTAGGAAATTTGCAATTCTTATAGAATGTTGCCATATACTAAATAAAGGAAAGTGTTTATCTTAATGACTCCAGTTCCGACATTGAAAACATATATTACCTGAATATGTTCATCAGGATAAAGCACCGTATAACTTCGGGTAATGTGGTCATCACTTTTCCTTGAGAAAAAAGTTTAATCTTTTTGGGAGGTGGAGAACCCTAGTTTCAAGTGTTATTACTAATTTGTCACTTCACTGAAATAGCTGTGTAAAGTGACAGCTCAGTTCCTTAAAATTACAAGTTGTATAACGCATACTACTTTTTAGAAAATGCTTGCTTCACAATCATATAAAATAAACCTGGAATTGATATGGTTAATGCAGAGTACATAAAGTGTTACTACTGAAGTCTCGCATTTCCAGGACTGATTAAATACCATTTTCTCGATAGCTACATAAATTACAGTTCTATTATTTAAATTCATGAAATATAAAATCTTTTACAAAATAAGATTCATTTACTAAAACTTTATATTTTACGTTTAGGATTAGGCGTTTAAATACTAATGTGAAAATGTAAGGAACTTCAAAGAATGCATAATTTTTAAAGACTAATTGTGACACCTAATGATTCATCACATGGACGAATTCAGTTCATTTTGCAGCATATGTAGCCATTGAATGCAATTGCATACATCTCTTGAAGTGCTTGCAGTGGTGCTTCTCCAGGGTATAATATGTTTTTGCAACTTGTTATACTAAAAAGTGTGTATAATGGAATTTGTTTATCTTAACTTCTTGTACCAACAATGTCTAGCTAAATTGTGGAACCGGCCTCGCACCTGCTTGTGTTCGATACATATGATAGCTATATCTAAATTTACTGTTGTCTATTCATTTTTGGTTTGTATGCACTATACTTAAAATGAGAATTAGTCAATGGTCAAATGTTCTTCTTATAATCCAATAGCAATATAATATTTAATTTTCTTTAGGTAATATATACAACACTCGCGTATCAATTTTAAGTTCGGTTGAAAATGTGCCGTTTAAGAAAATCTATATTCAACCATTTGTTTTATGAATTTGAGATGCATTTGCAATAAATAGTAAAATAGTAAATAACTAGTAAAACTATCTTTTAAAATTGTCAGCATAGAATGTTAAAAATGTCAGAGACGAGCAAATCTGATCTACATATTTGTTTGTAAAAATTTTTAATATGCTACTTTATTTGAAGTAAATGTATGTACTAAATATAATGCGAATCATTTCTGTTTTTAAAAATGTACATACCTTTCCGCCATTGTACATTTACCATATGTGATATTGCTCATTTTCAGCTATATAGCTCTAAATCAATTGGAAAATGCTGCCAAATTACTATTTAGGGATTCTGATGCTTTATTAGTGCAATTAGCTGCTGAGTTTGCAAAAAGGTGTGAGAATAAAGATTTACTAGAGGCAATCGAGTATAAATTAACAACACTAAAGCCTACGGATACAAATGATGTTGAAATACTGAAACCGCTTTTGACTAGGGCCGAGTTAGAATTGAAATTGGCTGGAGTAAATCACAGTAAGAAAAATGTAAATACAACTGAAAATGGTAGTATTGTCGAAATTGTCAATGCCTCGGAACATGCTGTTGATATTAATGAGCCTAAGTTATTAGATGCAAATGTGCAAAAATTGACAACAGTAGAAACTGCTGATACAATTAATCTTGATATACTACAACCGGTTTTGGATATGGCGAAGTTAGATTTGAAATTCCCTGGAGCGGATGATAGTGTGAAAAATGTTAGTACAACTGAAAATGATAGCATTGCTGGAGTTGCTAACACCTCTGAATACACTGCTGATATTAATGACCCCAAGTTACTAGATTCAAATGTGCATAAATTGGCAGCAGTAGAAACTGTTGATACAGTTAATCTTGACATATTAAAATCACTTTTGGCTACTGCAGAGTTTGATTTGAAATTTCATGGAGAAGGCAACAGTTTAAAAGATGTTTGTACTGCTGAAAATGGTAGTATTGCTGGAATTGTTAATACCCTAGAACACATTGTTGATATTAATGATCCTAAGTTGCTAGATGTGAATCTGCATAAATTGGCAACAGTCGAAACTACTGGTACAAATAATGTTGAAATACACAAATTGCCTGGAACAAGTGATTATATGGAAAGTATTAGTATAATCGAAAATTATACTAGCCTCGAAAGTCTCAATGCCTCTTCACACGATGTTGATATTAATGAATCAAATTAAGTTTTAAGTTTTAAACCCATAAAGTTTCAAGTAATCGTGATAATATTTTATATTATAGAGTAACTAAACGCATGAATAATCAAGTTTTCATGTTTGAGTGATTAGCAACTATTTTATTTTGTTAGGTTTATTCCATAATAGTTAATTTATAATTATTATATAACTTTTTGTTTTAAGAAAATAAACTTTTGTTTTGGTATCCTATTTTTTTATTTACATAAGCATGTAAAATTGCATTCTTAATTTACTGACCAAATGTAATTGAATAGTAATCTAGTTGATGTAATTTTAATATAAGGAATGATGATTGCAGTGTTTTAATAAGATAAAAAACAAGTGTGTAGTTTGTAGTTGATGGTTTTAATTATCTAACCAGCCTGATATTATTTACAAAATATTGAAGTACCTTAATAAAGTATGTTGCAGATAACATGCCTACTTAATGTATGCATAATTTGTTTTAGTTCGTCGGTTACTATTTAGGCTGCTTTTTAGATAAGTTACAAAATATTGAATTTCGAAATTGTGGAGAATTTAACCTAGTTATTTGTAATAGTAAATATTTGACTTCAATTACTCTACAAAGGATTAAAAGCTTGAAATTTGATATTGCTAGAAACTTACATTGATCGATGATCTTTAACAGTTACACCTTATAAAATTTAGTGATAATGAAGCTGAAGTTTAAGAGGAACATAGCTGGTAAGTATAGTTACTGTTTACTTCCATGTTATTTTAATCTTAGTTTAAATCCACATTTAATACAGGTAAAAAAATTTGATATGAATTTTAAACTTCGGGGTTAAAATGCTAATTTATTGTTATATGATACTTTATTTATTCTGTGACTATCAGGTTACATTCAGTTAGGTGGTAGGGGCGATGGGAATAAAAATGTCAGAAAAATATATAACGTCAAAATCATGAAAGGATGCATTCACGTCAGAGGTTGCTGAATTAAAAAACGACTTACTTTTAAATCTTGTGCATTATGTATACTCCGATAGATCCTTTACAAGTATGTAGTTTTTTAATTCAGAAACTTCGTGAATGCATTTTTTCGTGATTTGTACTATAACTTCACTTGAGTGATGACTGCAATCTAATTTACGAACTAATTCTTGAATGCTAAAATTAGGGTTTGTTATGCTACACTATGATTTTATTTTAATAATTATTTTTCCTGTAGAAATAAATAGTTTATAATGCATTATAAATGCAGTTTTTGAGTACCTAGCATTGCTAGGTGAATAAAGTTATTGTGTTTCGCTGCATAGATGTGTTCTCATGCTTCGAAGTGATGTGCGACATTGTTGCTACCAATGAGCTTGTGTGATGAAAGGTGAGGTATTTACAATTTGATGGGAAAGAGCACCATGACTTCAGACTATTCTGGGTGATCTTACCTAAAAGTCAGTGCGTTATAATGCAGTGAAACTCACTTTGACTATTTCCTATCTCCATTTCCTTTTACTGTACCTGCCTGTTCTTCTGTGTTCTAGTTAAACAACAACGAACTTTCCTGCCAATTTGGACTAGATGTGCCAATCGCACGGTATTTTTCCTGTAGAAATAAATAGTTTATAATGCATTATAAATGCAGTTTTTGAGTACCTAGCATTGCTAGGTGAATAAAGTTATTGTGTTTCGCTGCATAGATGTGTTCTCATGCTTCGAAGTGATGTGCGACATTGTTGCTACCAATGAGCTTGTGTGATGAAAGGTGAGGTATTTACAATTTGATGGGAAAGAGCACCATGACTTCAGACTATTCTGGGTGATCTTACCTAAAAGTCAGTGCGTTATAATGCAGTGAAACTCACTTTGACTATTTCCTATCTCCATTTCCTTTTACTGTACCTGCCTGTTCTTCTGTGTTCTAGTTAAACAACAACGAACTTTCCTGCCAATTTGGACTAGATGTGCCAATCGCACGGTAGGTAGAAATACATGGTAGGTATCGACCTTGGATGTGCACTGAACCTTTATGATATATAATGTCACGTCTACTACAAACCTCATGATGGATGAAAAATTCTACTATCATTATAGAGCAGTAGATTATAGCACAGATTTAATGTGGGACTAAATTAAATTAATTATATGTGATTTTATAAATTCGTTGTGAAGTACTGTAATTTATTTATGTTGTACTGTTCGTGAATATTTTATATATAAAAATGCTGTTAACTTGTGTAGTAGTCACGTCTTACAGTGGACGAAATACTAAAGCATGAGAGATGGTATTACATTCATTTCCAAAAAATTACGTTCGTGTTAAAAGATAGATTTCTTTCCAACCAAGAAATAGTATTTGTTCGAAGCATTTTAGTAGAAAAGGCAATGAGCGCAATTTAAAGACTAAATTAATAAGTAGCACTCCAAAGTTGGTTTTGAAATCTACTGCTGAACCACATTTAAACGTACCAAATTATTTTGTATAACGGAGCTTGACGATCTCCAACACAACAAAATAATTAATTGATACCTAAACAGGCAAAACAAAAAACTTGTTAATAAATTGTTGTTAATCTCAAATCAACCTGAAAAGGATCAAACAGTTAGTGTTCAATAATGCGACTTCCCCACACTCCATAGTGATAAAAAATCCACTGTTCAACATTCGGAATTGTTCACAAAAATGTATACACAAGATGGCAAGTTGAGAAAACTGAAAAATATTGGAAAAAACTTACCAGTTAAAAGAGATTTCTTCATTATATGAAAAAATAGCTCTGCTGGAAAAACTTTCAAGTATTAGAAACCTTAATGAGTAGTATGATATACTTTCCAAGTGCCAAAGCAAGTTCTCGTTACAGGAAAACGTCAACAATGGAGTTCAGAAGACATAGCCAAAGCAATAACTTTACAAACACTTCAAAAAAGGCTATGCTTACGTGATACACAACTTATAGTATCAATTTGCCAGTGAGTGTAGTATTAAACGCTGCCTTTTTGGTATAAAATGTTCTCGAAGAATAATTAGTATTTACAAATAATGAAAGAACAAGCTGGATTTATAGAAACTTTTGAAAAGGATGTATTTTGTCGTTTGATGAGATGCAAGTTGGTAGTTGCAACTGTTATGATAATTATGAAGACTGCTTCAGGGGACAACATAATTATGTGCATATGGTTATGGTCAGAAGTTTAGGAGAAAAATGGAAACAACCTATCTTTTATAATTTTGATTGTCCTTTAACAGAAAACTTGTTGGAAAATATTAGCAGGTTTTGTAAGTGATATGGGCGGATCAAATAGAAAACTAATATCTCGGCTATCAATAACATCTGGAAGAATTTCATTCCTAACCCAGGTTGTGCAATGAGAAAAATATGGGCATTTTGTACTATTCCACATGCGCTAAAAGCTGTTAAGAAATCATCTTTTGAACCAAGGTTTATATTACCTGATGGTCAACACATTACAAAAGTGCCACAAAATTAGTCCGGTCTGCAACATTGTTATAAAGTGAGCAATATACATTTAATTGTTGCTGGTCGTGGTAGACACAATTTAAGAAAACAGCCGGGATTCTCTCTGATGCCGTTTTAAAAACTAGCCTTTAGCATTTTCCGGAATATTATCATGTTTCTGAATTTGTAAAAATTATTAATGATGGATTCGACATCTTAAATTCACAGTGTGGGAAAGACTAAATATTACATGAAAAGTGGTTATGGTTTGTTTCTATCCAAACAAGATGCTCTTGAAAATTTATTAGAACTCTATTCATTCCAATGCGTTTGCACATTACTAGGAAGAATAGTCTGTGCCATTTCTAACGGAATTAATCATTTCAATTGAGAGTACGAAATCTCTAAACAGAGCTACATGAAGGACACACTTTCTTAATGGCATCAAAATTAAACTAAGATGTATTAGAGAGCTTTTTCTACACTCCGTGGTTTGTCCCGGTTATAGAACCATCCAACTCCAATTTCTGTAATTCAAAGAATGAAGACATTTTTAACTGAGAAAGAAATGCATCAAACATTTTACTGTCGGAAATATAACAGCACCAGAAGACGATGAAGATCTCTTAACTGCACTTACCATTAATACAAAAGCGGTTAATGAAAATGGAAGACAGTTAAGGATGACGATTCACTAACAGCAATTGATGACAGTAAAGAAATTTCTTTTTGAATTCTGTAGTTAATTTGACAAGGAGAATGAGAAATTGCATGAAAAAGAATTTGATCAAAAACAAAAACTTTTATTGAAAATTATAGGCAGTTCGCATACTGAAAGTATTGAAGGAACAGAAAATATGGGGCTTACAGAACTTGCTGATTATATCGCTTACAGGGTAAAAAGAAATATCTCGAAAATATTGCAAATATGTCCATGGATGGTGAGTACATGAAAGATGTATGTAATAAACCATATTGGTTAACCATGATCTTGAAAGGAAGACTTACGAAACACATCAGAATGGTAAAGTCAAGTTTTGAAGCAGGATAAAGATTTTAAAAAAATTTTATAATTCTTCGTTGATTTATTGAAATAAAGTAATAAAAAAATTTTACAACTTATATTTGAAAAGTATCCTGACTTTGACAAATTTTCTATAAAATGTTATGCCAGAACAAGAACGTTCCTACGAATGAAAGCTTTAAATAAACGTTCTGTGCAAAAACTTTCTGCATTAAATAATAATTCAAGTTGGTGACGAGTTAAAAATAAATTGAAAAAATTGTTAATTAGAGTAGGTGTGTTTTATTCAATATTTGTAGAAGTGTAAATAACGAAACAAATCTTTTCAATACTTGTCTATAGAAATTTTAGAGCATTCGTGCGTTATCATGTTATATCTTTTTTTTAAATTTCAACAGGTACTAAACCATAAAATTACACTTCTAATAAAATTAAATTTAATTTGTACAATCTAATAGAATATTATTTAAAGTTCTTCGTATGGTTATACGCTAGGTAGAAATATATATTTCTATCTATCGTGGTATTGTTAAAGCACATGTATTTACTTATTCCCAGAATTTATAACCTTCGTGTTTAATGTTTGTTATATTATTATTTATTTAAATATTGCAAGGATCTAATAACAGCCACAGGTATGCATCATTATTCGACTACGTTCAAAATAGGCCGCATTATAAACATCAATAATTAGAGATGTTTAGTATTTCATCATTATCTTGTTTTCCTAATATTATTGTTGATTCGTATTCCGAAATTATATAATAAATATGGAAGATCAAAATTTAGTATCTCATTGAAAAATTAATTTTCTAATCAGCAGGCAAAGGAAAATGCATTCAACACAATGAAAAACTGCCCGTGTTTGTATTAGAGTTGATATCACAACTCTCGTTCGCGAGTGTATAAGCTGCGTTTGCATCCTACCATATATTTTCTATCTACCGTGGAAGTTACCAAGCAACCGTTGCTGATTGTAATAACCACAAAAGAATTTTTTTGACACTTGTAAAATGTAAAAGTATATAAATATTGTGTTATTTTAGTTGGATTACGTATGTATCAGCATGATTTATAAATTACAATTTGATTTACAGGCCATTCTATTGAAAACTATACATTACACATCGAGCCACACTGATTACTGAATATTGGATTTGCTATATGCAGTAGATGGTTTTGATACTATGGTGACTGTTTTTGAAATTCTATCGCACACGAGATCAAAAGTAAGTTCTTTCCAATTATTTGGGTATTTAACCTTTAATTTACCTGAATTATACTAGAAGGGATTGCTTTTTTATGTACGATTATAGTATTAAGCTTGTTTACTTGATTACATGCTAAAATTAAAAAATATAGTACACTAGAGCTAGTATGTGCATATGTGTAGTACAGTTTATAAACTACAAAATTGTAGATATTGATTTGATTTACGATTAAGATTGATTTTGGTGGTGTATAAGGTGCCACACATTATGTTTGATTGGGTCAAAACAAAGTTATTCTTGTTTTGGTCTAATTATGACTAGTACTAACTAAATTTGGTGCATTGATTATTAATATTGTGTTAAAAGATTACATTGGAAATTAAAAAATGGCTAGTAATCGCTTCTGACTTGAATTGTAACACAATAGTTGTTGAATTACAATTAAAGGTTAATAGCTGTGGATGCTTATTTCAGAAATTTGATGAAATTGAATTACAGATTGAGGTATTGTGTGTAAACAAAGATTTGCAAAATGAGTGAAAATTATAATGATCTTGAAAACAAGTTTACTAAGAATTTAGCTGTGGCTAAGGGGTTTCTTAAGGTAATAGTGCCTGAAAAGGGTTCTAGCTTCCATTTAAGTAGAAGTTTGGGCAATAGAAGCTCGGTGATACTTCCGCCCATAAAGCTACATTATTTTAATCCCAAAATTTGATCGTGGATTGAGCTCAAGGTTATCTTTGAAACTTTGATTAACAAAAATGATTCCCTTGCTCTGATACAGCGTTTCCATTATTTGCACTCGTGCCTAGGTCCAGAAAACCTTAAAAATTATTCAGTTTTGACTTTTCGTCAGAAACTGGGACACGATTTGTCACCAATTTGACCATTTATGGTTGTTGGTTACTAATTATCTAAAAACACTGTTTAATATTGATTCCTTGTTTAAGAAGTCAGCAAACGGCATGAGGAATTTAGTTAATAGTGTCACCAAGCACTTACAAACTTCAAAAACTTTAGGTATATCCACTGATTCTTAGGATGTTGATTTTAATATGATTTCTTGAAACCGAATAGTCACTTACAGAGAATAAGAGCAATTAAAAAGGGACAATCAATTGCCAAAATTGTCTGGATTTTTTTGAAAAACCGTGCTGATTTCTTAGACCGTAGAATTACACAATATAATTAAAGAGCCCTTGGACTTGAATAGAAAAAATAGGCACTTTTCACTATTTGTCAACAATTCTACAGCAGGTAGTTGCAATTTATGTAAGAAGTCACATTTAATTTATGATTGTGAGCTTTAAGATTATCAGTACCTGAAAGATGGGAAAATGTTAAATTTTTGAAACTTTGTTGAATCATTTATGCACTGGCTATACAAGTAAGCAGTGCAAGCGAAAGAATTATAAATATTGTCAATGATAAAATTATTGCTTTGTCTAATCATTCAAGTAGAGATTGTATATTGTCTACTGCAAAGATTTTAGTTTGTGATAGAAATGGCAAGTATATACAGATTCTGGATACCAGTCAAGTTTTATTACTGACCAATTTTGTAAGAGATTAGATTTGATGCAAAAATTTGCATAACTAAGATTAACAATGTTTCATCTATCTTAAATGAAAGGTATAGTAATTAGGATTCGATCTATATATAACAAGTTTTCTTCGATTATTTTTTGTTTTATTATACCATGGATTACAGGTGATCTGCCAGTTTGTGATTTGAGATATCTAGTTGGAGATCTCCTCAAAATGCTCAACTAACTCCAATTTTAATATTAGAAGACATGTTGATATTGATTGGCACAAACCTACTTTTGAATTTGATTTATAAAGAAAATATTTTATTAGGAAAGGACCTTTCGATTTTATAAAACACTCTACTTGAGTTTGTAGTGTTAAACACTTTTTCTTTCTCGAAAGAATGTTTTACATACATTTGCATTAAAAGATTTTGGGTTGACAAACACCCCCTCTCTTAAAACCATAAACCAATAGAGATCAAATTTTAATCCTTAATAAGGGACTTTAAGGAGACTTCCAGATTAACTCTGAAATTTTTAAGTTCAGCGGTATTGTGATAAGTGTAGTATCTGTGTGAGTACTGCACCCAAGGTCCCAGGTTCAAATCCCGACATGATCCCCTTGAAAAATGTTAGGCGAGCATTTTTCATAAAAATACACTCTCGTTCGGATGAGAGGTAAAATGGAGGTCTCGTATGTGTGTCGTCAAGCACGTTAAAGGTCCCTGCCTTGCTTGGAACAGCAAGGGTTCTGCAAAATTCCAAATTTTCCAGGTAAAAAAATTCGCTTCCTAGCCAATGTAGTACCTTCGGGTGGAGCATTGGAAAGTCACATGTTAGGTATTGTTATAAGATTTGCATAAATTTGTAAAGTACGGGTAATATCAGGAGCTGCTACACCTATCTAAATGAAATAAAACTAGAAATGTTGAGGGAAGGTGTAGGAACCCTCACAACACAATACGTTTCACTGAAGATCGATTATTAACATTTGTGGCCAAACAAAAGAGAAAAACCGAACCTGTAAATAAAAATATTAACATAAAATATGAGACTGCCTTTTGCGTCTCAAAAAAAGAAAACGATATTCACATAATAATATGTAAGTACATTTATGGAGCACTACCAAATATGCCATTCTTCAATTTCACCCGTTCAACATTTATGACAGTGCATTATAAAAATCACATGAATAATTATTTTTATAAAATATGTATAATAATGCCAGACTAAAGAATGATAAATCTATATATATATATATATATATATATATATATATATATATATATTTTGTAGTGGTTTCAAAGGGCTAAATTTAAGTATAAACAAGGCAATTTCAAACACCCTGTATAAAGGAAACAACCAGAATTTACGTGCGAAATTTATTCCAGTTAGTTCATTTTAAAGTAACAAGTATTACCATAATTTTATAATTAATGAATAAAATTTTGTTAGGTTCGCAAAGAAAATAAATTGTAGAAGCCAATGCAATTAATTTATTAATTTAATTGAGTTTAATTGAACGGGTAATACGCATAAAAGCATGAAAAATCGATAATACCAAGGTGAAATGCTTTGCTAACACATAAACAGCCGTTGAATATAAAATACCTTGAAAAGCCAACTCGTAGAAATGTTGTGTTAAAACGTTGGTTATTTGAACACCTGCATGTTTTCGAAATGTCAGGTTCCCCTTATTTTTGTGTAGATAAAAGACAGTATTCTAAGTATATCGGATAAACGGTTGGAGGGTTCACGTAATGTTAACTAAAAATTTCCTTAAAGTGCAGAAAGGATAGACGGTCAATGAAATGCTTCGGACTGAAACAGGCATAATAACAGTGCATTTCAAAAAGCATGTATATCAGTCCACATGGAGTAAATAGAACGCGGACAGTAATATCGATTCTCTACCACTCAAACAAGGTTAGAAGGAAACATATAATATGCATAAGAAAGGGACAGCATTAATATAGGCGGGGTTTTTAATATGTCAATGGATATATTATTGGCCGATATCGTTAGTTCTAGAACAGACAAACACGAGAATATTTGAAGTCGGGTTTAATGGAAAATATCGTAATGACGCGCTAAATTTCTGGGATTTCGAAAACGGTTGAACCAAAATTTTTAGAACGAATTAGTTTAATTAGATTTTTCACGGTAAGAGTGGCTGAGAGGTGGCAGTCGAATGATATAAATACTCGAAGCGAATTAGCCTCGCTCTTTCTTTTAACTTTGTTCACTTAGTATTTACACCGCTTCAGAATACGAGTTTGTAAGTATACATATTTTTAAATTAAATAGTACAGTGTTGGCCTCATAATTTGATATGCGAATAAGTGTCGAGTCTAAATTTTAGTTGAGGTGCAACATTTATTTTAAACAAGCTTGTGAAGTGAAGTAATTAAACGTAAATGAAATTAAATTAAACTAAAGTAAGCATTCATGAAAGAAGTGTAATAAATTTGGATTTGGATGCATTGTGAAGGCAGAGCAACGCAGCACAACTTAAATGGTGTCCTTCTACAAATAGCTAGAGGCGGCCAGCAGAGCAGAGCGAAACAACTTTACAGCATCGTCAACGGAGTAGAGATCTTCAAGAAATTCCAGGTAACGCTTTAAAATTGTTGTTGTTATAAACTATGAAACTATGAAAATTGTGTGACGTGTGAGAGGGAATTTTGAAGGTATTGTGCATTTGGTTGCGTATTGAAAATAATACGTATAACTAACTGTATTATGGTATTTAAATAGAAATCTAAAGGTATATAAAGCTTATTAACGTTGCATCAGGAATTAAAAATTTTTATTGTTACGAGTAAATGAGTTTTTTTGTTTGCAGTCAGCGTATGCAAGGTAAAAAGCTTACATTGTTCATAATTAACTGGGTTATCATGAGCTCACCATACTCCAGAGTATACTAATTTAAAATAAATTATAAATAAAGAAAGAAAATAAGGTATTATTCAGGGCCCATTTACTCCGGGTATATTCAATGTGTTTGATATTTTAAATTAAAAATCCAGGACAGTACAAAAAATAGGATTTATTGAGGTGTAACTTGATCTCTGAAATGTGGATAATCTTGAATTTTATTTGTAAATAGTGATAAATAAATATTGTATGATTGTTGTATTAATTTGTGGTTTTATTGAGAGTGTGCGTGAACGATACAGAGCATAATAGTGAATCTAGGTATCCAAGAGGAGGCCCAACTGAGCTAGCCTGGGAACTGAAGAAGAATTAAGGTGATGAGGAGAGGAATCTGGGTAAGAAATGATTTTTTGCTATTGTGTGCAATTTTCGATTTTGGAAAATAAATAAAATTTTCGAATGTTTTTTTGAGAAAGTCGGAGCAGAGCGAAATTCCACGGCAATATATATATATATATATATATATATATATATATATATATATGAAGTGTTTTATTCGGGTTTTAGGTCTGCTGGTAAGTAGGTATATAAACTCTTTCTTTAACTGCCTAAATTTTCGGATTTATTTTGAATCCTTGATCACAGGCTTTAAAATTGAGAATAATAAAAGATTGCATCTAAATTAAAATGTAGTCGTAAAAGTAGTTTGCATTTGACTAAGGTGTAAAATTAAAATTTGTATATTCTATTAAAGTATTTGAAATCTGTCTTTATTGAAGTTTTTTTTAAAAAGTTTTTTAAAAACTTCAATAAAGACAGATTTCAAATACTAATAGAATATACAAATTTAATTTACCAGTCAAATGCAAACTACTTTACATTTTAATTTAGATGCAATCTTTATTATTCTCAATTTTAAAACCTGTGATCAAGGATTCAAAAAAAAATAAATCCGAAAAATTTGGGCAGTTAAAGAAAAGTTTATACTACTACCAGCAGACCTAAAACTCCTGTAAAAACACTTCATATAATTATAACAAGGTCGTTACTATAAAGTTTTATATATATATATATATATATATATATATATATATATATTGTTATGGATTCAAAGGGTTAAATTTGGGGTAAGCTATGCAATTTCAAACACCCTGTATAGAGAAACGAACTAATTTATTTACGTGCAAAATTTATTTCATTTATTTAATTTAAACGAACAAGTATTGACATATTTTTATAATTAATGATTGAAAAGTAATAGCTTCCTAAACAAAACCAGTTTTTAAAAGCAAATAGAAACGCATAATTAATTTAATCTATTTTAATTCAACGTGTAATAGCATTAAAAAACACACCGAGGTATAGAAAATCAATAATCCTAAGGCAAAAGGGTACGTGATAGCAGACAAGGACTTCAATTGTATCGAAAACCGTCAAATATAAGCTCTTAGAATTGTTGTTTAAACGATCGATAATTAAGAACACCTGCATGTTTGAAAAGGTTACCTTAGTCGAATTTATATGCATAATAACGCGGGCTTCAAAGAAAATATTTCCAACCGTCAGTTGTTTCGAATAAACAATTTGAAATTGTTGACTTACATTCTTTCTAACTTTACTTTGGCTGGCTAGCTCGATGGAATTGACCGAGTTTTCAAAATGAAATCAAACACAGCAATGTCATAAAGCATTTATACAGTATGAAATATATTCTCTCATACAAAAGCATCTAGAACATTTACAACGTAGTTTCTTTCAAACATCGCATTATTTCTAACAAGTACCTATTTACTTAATTGTCAAAATATCTCTTACCTTATTTAAAATTTACAGAACTAAATCTCTTCTCTTATGGATAGTTTTATTGCCACGCTTGTAAGGTTTGTTTTGGCCAAAAAGATCCTTGACAGTTAATCTATTAAAAATGTTTCGAACTCTGAACACACACTTCCTGGTAAATATACCCTTGCAAAAAAAAATTATTACATGTTAAGTATTTAGATTTAAATGATAAATACTCAAATATCAGTTACAAACAATGTTTTAAAGAATTATACTTGCAAAAATCCACGAAAGGCTTTTCCAATTTGCAATCAATGGTAATAAATATCTTCGGCTTCTATTCTTTAATTGACGTCAAATCGGAGTTTACAAAATCATGCATAAAATCTCCATTTAGAAACATCAGTTTTCAAAGTGCATCTTCAATTTAATTAATTAAATTAATTTCTAAGTAGCGTTGTATCGAAGAAATTTCCATTTTCATGGTATATTACAAAATCAAATAACTCTATTTAACAATTTTCATACTTATGTGCGGATTTTACATTTAACTTTATCACTTTTCTATTCATTACAACATCGTAATTATTAAATTACTGTATGTGTACTGCATACTTCAAATAACTTCTTCGCGACTTAAATGAATAGAATTTCTTTACATGTTGCTTAATTGATGTAGATTAATTAATAAATGAATTTTTAATAAAATTTCTCGTTTATATAGAATTTATATATATTCTAGTATGTTCGAGCTTCGTATGGAATTCCATTCCAAATACTACACTCCTATCTGATGCAATTTGCTGGAAATTCCTCATTAACGCGATCCACTTATTAGTGACGTGCGCTGCCTCATCCTACTTATCACCTATAGTTAATTATTTGCAGACTCCCTCACTAATCTGCAAGGCTATTAAAACGCTTTCTTATTGATATTAACTGCATCTTATGTTTTTTTTTAATGTTCTGGTCGCTCTTCGAGAAAAAGTTTCTTTATTAATTAGGTCATACTAAATTGACGTATTTCTTCGCAATTCCTTTTGAAATTTCGAGAATATGTTTTATTTAAAATGTTTTTATGTTATACATATGGTAATTAATTAAGCTTCAATTGTTTTTTCCACGGGTTTTGCACATGCAGAAAGACCCACATTTGCATAATTGTAGTAAAAAGATTAGTTTTCACGGCAAAACCTGTTTAAATACATATAATTAAGATTAATTGTAGTTTCGTATGCTAAAATGCATAAAGCTAGCACTATTCTATGCTATTTACAGCAAATAGAGAGCATTTTTATATGCATCAAATATGTATTGATAATTAATAAGTGAAAATAAATGGCTTTGTATTTATTTTAGAGTGATCCATTTGCATACGCAGTTAATGCGTTTTAAGGTATCTTAAAAATAATTATTTTTACATAAACGACTTACATTATTTGCATATGAAACGCTCGATTACTGCTTAATGGTAACGTTTAGCGAAAAAACTTTCAAATAAAACTTATGTATACTCAAAATGGCTACAACGTAAAATTAAATAGTATTATACAGGGTGCTCAATAAAAAAGTTGTTTTTTAAATGGAACACTCAGTAGTTTATTACAAATTCTGATTGCTCGTATTAAACTAGGGTAACTTGTATCAGGAATACCTATACCTAAATCTCATAGTTGTTGAGATATTCAACTTTTTTCAAAATCTTATGATTCATTAAAAAATTTTTGTAACACCATGATTTAGATGATGTTGAACAAATAACTTTTGTAGGGGAATAGTATATACTTGTAGTTAATGGAAACTTAACACTAGTTATCAAAATAATATACAGGGTGCCCATTGCATCGTTTTCCATTTATTGAACAATTAACGAAAGGAAAGTTGCTTATTTCAAATGGAACATCCTGTATATTTTCAAGTACTAAAATGCAGAATTAAATTCACCATTAAACAATATTAGGTTACCCTATATTCATATTCAACCATTTCCGAGTTATTAGCGAATAATTAAAAATGTTGGTACATAATTCTAAAGTTTGGTAATTTACTCTGATCACAAGCGGCGCGTCGCCTATCAAATAATATTAACTATTTGAGTTCGTTGCAACAGCAACCATGTTTAACTTTTGTTTTTGTTGCTTATCAGTTTTGTATCTATGTTGTTGTGAGGTGAACATTTGTAAAATGAGAACCTATAGTCTTAACGAAAGGATTGATATGATATTGGTAGTTGGCAAAGCTAAACAAAATTGTCTATTAGCTTCAAGAATTTATGTTTAGAAATTTTTTAACCGTATACATCCTAATAGAGCTGCGTTTGAAAGATTATTGCGACGCTTTAGAAGTACTGGTAATGTTGAACGTGAAAATTTTGATCCGTTACCCATAATCCAAAATCAATTCTGCCTTGAAGGATCCCCATTCTTAAGCTCTTGGTGAAGCTGAATTTTATATGGGTGAAATTTGTTGGCTTTTAGTATTCTTGAAACACTAGTTTTACTCAATCCGATTTTATGCAAACTAGTATTAGGATTTTTTACTGCAGATTCCAATACCAATAATTGATTTCCTTCACTATTAGTAACATGCTTTACTTGTTGAGCTTTTTCATATTTAACATTACTAGTACTTCTAAAGCATTGCAATAATCTTTCAAACGCAGCTCTATTAGGACGCATACAGTTAGGAAATTTCTGAACATAAATTCTTGAAGCTAATAGACAATTTTGTTCAGCTTTGCCAACTACCAATATCATATCAATCCTTTCATTAAGACTATAGGTTCTCATTTTACAAATGTTCACCTCACAACAACACAGATACAAAACTGATAAACAACAAAAACAAAAGTTAAACATGGTTGCTGTTGCAACGAACTCAAATAGTTAATATTGTTTGGTAGGCGACGCGCCGCTTGTGATCAGAGTAAATTACCCAACTTTAGAATTATGTACCAACATTTTTAATTATTCGCTAATAACTCGGAAACGGTTGAATATGAATATAGGGTAACCTAATATTGTTTAATGGAGAATTTAATTCTGCATTTTACTACTTGAAAATATACAGGATGTTCCATTTGAAATAACCGACTTTCCTTTCATTAATTGTTCAATAAATGGAAAACGATGCAATGGGCACCCTGTATATTATTTTGATAACTAGTGTTATGTTTCCATTAACTACAAGTTTATACTATTCCCTTGCAAAAGTTAAATGTTCAGTATCATCTAAATCATGGTGTTACAAAAATTTTAATGAATCATGCGATTTTGAAAAATGTTGAATATCTCAACAACTATGAGATTTAGGTATAGATAGGTATTCCTGATAAAAGTTACCCTAGTTTAATGCGAGCAATCACAATTTGTAATAAAATACTGGGTAATTAATGTAATTAACTACCTAATATATATATATATATATATATATATATATATATATATATATATAAAATACAGAGTGAGTTTTTAGCGTGGCAACGGTCGATAACTCCGTTATTATAAAAGCTACGTAAACCAAATTTGGAGGCATACTAACCATGCCTAAAGTGCACATTTTAAAAATATTTGGAAGCATACAGTGTGTTTCATAATTCCAGGGCATATTAAACTTATATTTTTTTAAATGGAACACCCTATATATTATTACATTTTTGAAAAGCCCATAAAAAGAGCTTTAATTTGATATAAAATTGTATCTGTCTATTCCTTTTAGTTTTTTAGATAATCAACTGCTTTTTAGAAACAATGAATCTGATTAGATACATTGCCACTGCACTAATACACAACTTATGTTAATTTTCAAGATGCAGAAAATTTTACTATAGACCATGGTATATTTGTAATTATCACTCTTTTGAAATTTCTTCACAGTATACAGGGTGTGCAGGTTTCGCAAAATACAATTTTAAAAACTTTTTTTAAATGGTACCCTACCAATTTTATTACTACAATGGATAGTTCATTAAGTGACCTTTCATTTATGTTAAGCATTCCCTATACCTAAATCCATTACTTTCTGGAATATTTTTGATTTTCTTCAAATTTTAATAATGTTTTTAATTTACATAACTAAAAATAACTTACTATTGGAGAATATTATAAAACAATTAATACATTTTGATTAACAATTAACTACACTTATTCAATAACAATTTTCATTAACGATATAACAACCTACAATAATACGCTATCAACAGAATTCTGCCAGATCAACAATATGCATTTTATAGAAAATATTCAAGCAGGAAATCAGGCAGACTTTGAAATAAATAACAATTACAATTAAAATGTCATTTAGGTTTATTAATTGTAGTGGTTTTCTACCAAGCAACCATGGTTAATTGTAAGAACCATAAAAGAATTTTTTTGACACTTGTAAAATTTTAAAGTTTATAAATGTTGTGTTATTTTAGTTGAATTATATATGTAGTAGCGTGATGTATAAATTACAATTTGATTTACAGTCCATTCTATTGACAATTATATACTCTGTAAAATCAGCAAAAGATGAATAACCACATTGGTATTTCGCGTGGCCAACACCATAACCAAAGATTCATTTATTGGTTTTACCGAAATTTAATTATTTAGAAGGATTCAAGGTAAGTTTAAGCCTAGCTTAATAATTTTGCATGGTTAATTTGTAAAGCAAATTAATATTCCTTGTGAAACCAATTATGTCCTCTGTACGGCTCGCAATGAATTATATTACCTTTTTACCTGTCTAATTGATGGGTAATAGGTTGATTTAATTAAACGTTGAATACACCTTTTTGGATGCTTATTTATGCCTCGTGTACAAGACTCAACATATGTGACATTCTTAAAGCTAGCACTTTCTTTGTGCCTAGTTTGTGCAATTTCCTGCAAGTGCACAGAATCGTAAAAGGAATACTCTAGAAATCTGCAAATGTATGTTGAAAAAATTCATTTCTTTACAAAAATTATACTAAAAAAAGTACTCACATTCCCAGAACTTATTTATTAAAAACTGCATTGTCTTCTGTCATACAAAGGAATTGTGCTAAGCACACTTTTTGAATTACTATAAAATTTTAGAACTGTATTTGAGGTGAACGCTTTATAAAGATTTGCCAAAAAATGTAACTTTCAAACTTAAATAATATTTCATCAATTGGACCAACTTAAAATGATGAACATTTAGCAACTGTTTTCTACTTTAAACAAAATCTTTGAAGTTATATTTTTCTAATTAGAGCATCAAAACATATCTTGCACTTTAAAGTTTCACAGCCATCCAGTTTTTGGTTGTCGTCTTGAACTGGAATCGCCAATCCTTGTAATATTTCTTGCAGACATGGGAGATTTTTCAGCAGATACTGTTTTTACACTTAATGTTGATGTAACATTGCTTGGCTAAAATTAAGATATATAAATAATATATAACAGTATTTTTAAATATGCTTAATTCTAACTGATACCTATCTCAAATAAAATATTGATTTCTAAATGTTTTTAAACAGTTGCACTTTAATATTATTCATTTTTATTAATTACACGCACTTAAAATTTTGTTTGTCGCATAGGCAAGACTTGTTATCATTACGAATATATATATATATATATATATATATATATATATATATCTTATTATATATATGTGCTGTAATTAAAGGGTTAATTTAGGGGTAGGTTAAGTCATAGGGGTTGTAGAATAAACAAAAGAAACTCCCAAATAACAAAAGCACATAATTACAGATATTAGAAGAGTAAATAGGTCATTATAAATATTGTTAGTTGAGAGCACACTGTATGTAACAGTACAAGCGATTAAACGCATATCCAAGAGTAGTTACGAGCAAATATAAGATTTAAAAATGTAATGAAATGCGTAAAAATTAAATCAACGGAAAACCGATATGAATTGACTAGATAAATATTCAAGAAGTGCGTTAAATATATCATCATTTACGCAGGTTAAATTATGCATTATTTGAAAAGCGTACGTGATAGAAGAGTATTACATTTGTTCAAAAATCCAATTTAACTAGGAAATAAACAAACACCAAATTTATTTCTAATTAGATTAGAATAAAGCAAATAACAAGAATACGTGATTTAATAAACGAAAATTCCTGGGATTCCTGAATTAAATGTGATGCTATGTGAATGAATTACGTGATAACTTGAGCGTTCTTCCAAGTAATTAAACTACACAATTGGTAGTTTCCGAAATAACACAAGAGATAAGACAATTGGTGTTGCCCAACACGTGGAATCAACGAATCGCAAACAAAGGGGCAAGGCCTATAAATACGATAACAATTGAACAACGAGTTAGTATACATTTGAAACTGGGCAGTCACTATACTCAAAAAGTGCTAAATTATTTACGCAAACAGTTAAATAAAAGTAAAGTGAAAATCATTTTTATAAGAGTGTAAAAATTGTGTAAGCGAGCTGTTCTACTACAGACGTAAGTAAACCAGATTTAGTGAAATTATACAATTTCTAAAAATAAATAAAACATGGCTCTTGGGTACGAGTCTTGGATACGAGTTTAGATACGATCTTGGATACGATTTTGAATACGGTTTTGGATACGAGTCAGGAAGACTCTGGAGATTACTGCCTGTTAAATTAATCACTGACATGGTAAATATTCTATTACTGTTTCGTTAATTACGGAGATGGAAACTTATTGAAATAAACTTATTAATAACGATTTGGATAGTATTTTGGTTGGATGTCAACTTTCAAATTCTACTCAAAACATTCAGACTGGACACGAAAACTCTTGGGGATGCAGAGAAACTACTGAACCACTCCAGGTTAGATACTTTGATATGATTTATTTCTGTAAACTGTTTTAATTCAATAATAATTCAAAAATGTAAGAGTCTACAAAACCGGGGTTTCTTTGATAAATTTATGAAAGGCAATAGGCATCTTGAAACGTTTCAAAAGGTCTCTAAATACAATAAAAAGCTCGTTTTGCTGGCTTCATTTTCTCAAAATCTGACATGTAAATAATTTAAAAAGGGGAAGATATTTAAAAAAAAAAGGCTGTAAATATTTAATCATTATACTGTGTATTGTAGAATTGCTTTATTTAATTGAATCAGCTAGTTGAGGCAGAGAGATTTCTAAATTAACATTTATACAAGTGCTTGATTAATATAAAGAAAATAATACAGCATTTTAGGACGCTCATCGTAGGGGCTGGTGAAGTATCACAGCATTTTATGCACGACCCAATCGTGGGGCTCGATTAACACAGCATTTTATGACATGCCCAACCGTGGGGCTAAATATTAATATAATAACAAGGGGCTAACAGAAAATAATCATAGCATTTTATGGTCTGCCCAAGTCGTGGGGCCTAATATAGGAGTATATCACAGCAATATATATATATATATATATATATATATATATATATATATATATTACTGTGATATCTAGGGGTTAAAAGGGCATTACTATTTCTCAATTGGTAATCCATTTCCTGATTCAGTATGTGAAAGGACAACAAACAATTTTGAAATGCTTTTCAAGCACAGCACTAGGTTATGAGCATGTTTTAGAAGTTGATAATTCAGAACCGTTTAATTCTAAAATATACCCGATACCTGCAACATATAGAGAACAAGTAAATGATGAGTTAGCAAAAATGTTAAAAGATGGCATAATTGAATATTCGAATACACATTTACTGAACCAGTTGGTAGTTGTTAAGAAGAAAGGTAACAGCATTCGTTTGTGTTTAGATGCGAGAAAAATTAATCAACAGACTAAACCGCAATTTCATTGTCCACCATCCATGGACACACTTTTGACTAGGTTAAGTGGTAAAGTAAGCTTGATTTAAGGAATTCTTTCTGGTTGATTCCATTACATAAAAATTCTAGAAGGTACACAGGATTTTCAGTGCAAGGAAAATTTTATAATTTTAAAGTGGTACTGTATGGTTTGTCTGTGTCAAGTGCAGCATTGATTCAGGCCATGCATACAATTTTAGGGAGGTATGAACAATTGTATAGGCAGCACGACAATGATATTTTAATTTTCTGTGAAACAATTAAGAGATTATTAAGTGAGATAAGAGAAAGATTAAAAGTCCAGTGTATAAAATATGTGAGAAGGATGACTGCGAATTAAAAAGAGAGTGAGATTCAAGTAAATAGTAGTTGTAAATAATAATAATAGATAGTAGTAGGAAAGAATAGGTGTAGAATATAGTTGTAAAATAAAGTAT
Organism: Platerodrilus igneus; assembly: GCA_036346225.1. NCBI lineage: Eukaryota > Metazoa > Arthropoda > Insecta > Coleoptera > Lycidae > Platerodrilus > Platerodrilus igneus. The sequence continues at coordinate 1,491,903 of JARFIW010001116.1, forward strand.
AGATAGTAAGGTTGGAAGTAATTGAATGTGAGGGTGTATTTGAACACGCATGGTAAACCAAAATTAGTTTTTATTTGTATTCAAATAGGGGGAACATACTGTGATATTTAGAGGTTAAATAAAAGGGCATTATTATTGGTCAATTGGTAATTCATTTCGCGATTCAGTATGTGAAAGGACAACAAACAATTTTGCTGAAAAATTTCAGTAAGCTAAATTTTCATAACCCTACAGATATAAATACTCGTAGAGTACAGCTTGTCATATTAGAAACATTCCGTGTGTAAGATAGCAATTAAAAGGTCATGTCATAAACATATTTTAGCCCTCGTATTTTTAATAACTAAATTGTAAGAATAATTTCTGAAAAGCTTTAGCATCATTTCTAAGATTTAAAACCGTTTAGTTTACAAGCAAAGTGGCAGTTATATAATTTTGTTGTAAGCTTTTAAAACATGCTTCGAAAAAGCGAGTTTCCGTTTTAAATAGGCGAGATAAACTGGTTATTTTTAAGTAGGGTAGATTAGGACTACACAAATAAACAGAAATTCCTGGAGTTGTTAGTGCCGATGTCAATTAGAATAAATTTATAGCCTCTTAAAAAGATGTAAAACTTAAGTTGTTAGGGTAACTTTTGATCGTTACGAATGAAGCTTGCCAACAAAGAAACGAAGAGGGATTATTTGATAGCATGTGTAGAACTGAGATAGATATAACACGTTAAGCGTTCGTTGATTTGAGTGAATACAAGGTGAGTGGAGTGAGCAGCAGTTGTTAGTTATTACCACAGACATAGACAACAGAGTAGGAGATAGTTGACTTTAGTGCGTATATTGGACTGAGATAGATATAACACGTATTATATTGAGGGGTGTAGTTAAAAGCCATACGTTCGTTGATTGGGGTTCGTACATGGTTAGTTTAAGGCAGGATGTCAAAATACGCGGAAATCATTTAGTAACATACGTGTGTTTGTTAGCTTCAAGTGACCTTCAAAGAAATGAGTGTCCATTAAATAAAATACAAGGAATTTTTGAACATACGTTATGGAGGTGGTTGTGGAAACGAGTGGCCGTTGAAAGTTTTATGGAGAATTGTTGTGTACAAGTATTTGTATTATAGAAATTTTTAGGAATTGTGGCAGGCTTTTGGAGGCGGGGGACTAACATATAAGCCCCGAGAGCTTGATGTGGAGCTCTTACGCTCTGAATTCTCAACAAGCGTACATCGCTAGCGTAGTTTCAACTAGCTTACTGCTATAATATTTCGACAGGCTGACTGCTCTAATGCCAGAAATGATTTTACGTTTTGCATAGAAGTTTAATTTGATGTAAGTACAACAGTTTGATTTTAATTTGCACTAAGTGTGCACAGTATGCACTTTGTAAAGGAGTAGATGTCACTGTTTGGTCGGTTTGGGGGTTTACCAACAAATTTATGGTGTTAATAGAAGAGGTTTGGAAGCCCTATCAAATTGGTGAATGAGATGACGTCTTGGTAATATGGTTGCAGCCTTGCTGTTGAGGTGATTGCAATCCAGATTGGGGTGTTCCTGAATGCTGCGGTCATTGAGGGCAGGCCCATGTGCAGTTATAGAATCCAAGTAACTGATGCTTTTTCATTGTATATGTGTGTAAACAGGTGCTTAATGACTTCGTGCATTGAGGTGTATAATTTTGTGAACTGAAAGGACAAACAAGGAAAAGATCTCTGATTGAACAATATAATTTGTACTATGTTTACTGTATTTTATGTGGGAATGCATGATACGGAGTGATTTATAACAATTTGATTTATGTACAAGGTAAAAGGGTCTTTTTGATTATTGATGTGCAAAAATTGGCACGAACGATTAAGGTTTAATATGAGCTCGTAAGGAACCAGGGTTAAAGTAAGAAATGTGGTAAAGCCCTATTACTTTTTCTGATTGAATTAATTGGAAAAATTTATTTGGAATAAATTTTGATATCGAAATGTATTGTTAAAGAAATAATGCGGGGGGGGTGTACAGAATATGCAAATAATATGTGAAAGAGGAGCTTAATTTTGATCTTGGCGTGTACATTTGAATGCCATTTTATGTATCAAACTGATGGTGACATATGTTGACAAGAAAGTGACATGAGCTAGCTAGGAAATAGTATACTGTATATCTAGTAGGAAAAGCTTAACATTCCTGTACAATGTGAAGATTGCATGTCGAGGTGCAAGCTGGGATAAGCAACACGGAATCGAGGAATGTTGCTTTTCCTACGTGGTATACATACTATTGTTCTGCAATCTTTAAAGAACGATAGAAATTCAAACATTATTTAATTTTTAAAAAGAATGAATAATTTTCTTTCTAAATAAATTATGCCATAAATTCTTTGCAAAATTTGTTGCATAACTATGAAAATGTATCATAATATTTAATTGTCAAACTTGACGCTGTCATTTTTCAATTTTTGTAGCGGGCAAATAATTTCCTTGCAGTACAGAAATGAGCATTTCCTTACAGTTATTTTTGACATCATCATCATCATCATCATCATCATCATCATCATCATGATGATGATGATTATTTTTGACATATGGAAATTTCTGAACGATTTGCAGAAATAGTTTTTTCCGTGCCAAGTTCGGAAAGTAGTACTCTATAGGACAGGCATGCTGTTTAATTTAAAATTTTTAATATTGTTGTTCTATTATTTGTGGCTGCGCAAAAAGTTTTGTATGTGCCACACTCGGAAAGTGTTTTTACAGGGCTCGCATGCTTTCAGGTCTGCACCTACGTTGTTGCCCTTGAAAACCGCATGCTTGCTCTGTATAGTATCACTTTCTGAGCTTGGCACGTAAATAACTATTCCTAGCTAACAAATATAATCTCACTACCCAATTAGAAGGGGTATGACATGTACTTCTTACTAACCAATTGAAATTAAATAACAACTTTTGTAAGGTATTGGGAAAATGATGAAAATGTGTCAGTAGCATATGATTTTGTGTTAACACTTTACTTAAAAACTGAAATTACTAAAATGAAGTGCATTTTAAATTTAGCATTACTATAATAGTGCATGATTCCCTTTCCAACATTAAAGATAAGATATTTACCTCTGCCTCTGTAACTTTTACTTCGGGCATTTGCATTTTTTCTGGTGTTTCCTCTTTGATGGTTATGTTGCCTTCAAAAATACTTGCTTCCTTCATGGAATTTTCCGACTCTTCTGTAATTAGCTTTGTTTTAGTTTCTTCAACTGGAAGAACTGAAGTGTTAGTATTTTCAGATATTAGTACATTACTTATTGCTTCAGCCGTAATAGGTTCAGGAATCAAAACTGGAGTATCAAGAATTATGGTAGATTTAACAGTTTCTATTTGTTCTACAGGTTTAGGTGTATCTGTATTTGGTGAACTTAAATCAACTAAATTTGATATATTTGTTTCAGAATCAATGTTTATCAATACACTTTCCGCAGGTTGCACTTCTGCTATCTGATCTGTAACAGCAGACAAAATATTTACACTTTCAGATGTTCCTTTTTGATCTAATGTTGATATAGGTTCTGTTTCTATCTTTTTAATTGGAGTTGGAGGACTCAGCGCAATCGTTGGAGGTTTGTTAATAATAACATTTGGCGAACTAGGCAATTTTATTGTAGTTAGAGGTGTTAGTGGTGGTGTTGCTAAAAGATATTTTAGTACAATTAATAGTTACTTTTAATAGATGTGCATAAGTTTATGAAAATATTTAAAATAAAAAGAAATTGGTTTTTATATTAATAAGTAAATATTTTGTTTTAGTAATAAATTAGAACAAATTTACTGGAGCTATATTTCATAAATAACTAGTTTTGTTTCTCTCACCAGGTTTACAGATTTTTCAAGTTTAAAGTGTGTTGCCTGGATTACCTATACAAACATCCACTATGTTGTACTACTGTATTTCACGTGAAACAGGTAGAAGGCTTTTGTAATATATGGCACTTAAAATGCTACCACAGCACAATAATTTATTGCGGCGATGAACAAGCAAAGTAACGCTAACTGCTAACCAATTACTCATGAAAAATAAAAATATCATAATAAAAATTTTCTGTTGCAGTACACAATCAGTCAGTTTGATAGACATGTATGTTTTTTAAGAAATTCAGATTTCTACAGTACATTTTTCATTTTATTAAAATTTTTGTTATCCTTAACTACATTTTCTTATTCTCTTTGTTTAATACAACTGTTTGTTATACTATGAGCATGATATCTAAGAAAATCAAAATTTTGAACAAAAATTCAATTAATGAAAATTGAACTTTCAACTATTTTTTTACATAAAGTGAACTTTGGTTATAACAAACTCGAAGGGACCCCTAAAAATGAATTGTAATAACCAAAGTTCATTATGAGCATGCAGCTAATCTAAAAACGGAATACATACATACATATGTACATAGTAGGACTATGTTTTGTACAAGTATTGTTCACATAATGTTTTAAAAATGTAGTCAGTCATTTTCTTTTGCACAAAAACATTTCCAGTGTACGTTATGCCGACGGATGTTTCCAATTGCGCTAAGCAATTTAAAATCTTTTGTCGACGCTGCTCGAGATTGCACAAATGATCGGATCTCCACTAATTTTTTGTGCTGTGGATGGGGTTATAGCTATAGCCATCACATTGCATACATTTTGATTATCGTCCCTATCGAGCTCTTCGTCTCTTACATTATCCGCATTTATCACAGTTGAAACGATTTTACCATCACTTACAAAATCAGAAGGCAAAAGATTGTCATCTTCCATAATACCTAATTCTTTACCATATTCATCATTAATTGTTTGCTTTGGTAGCCAATTCGTTAAAGGGAAGTCACCATCAATATCATATTCTACATCCCCAGCAACCCCAGTATCATAAAACCATATGTTTGTACGTATTTATTCTTTGAATAGTTACTTTTTCCCAAGATCAACGAATTAAATTTATTGCATCCAATAAAGTCACCATGCAAGATGTTGCAGAATCAACTCATTGCACCACTTTTATTAACCCTTTCACTGCGGGACGTGGTTTTGCATGCTGTGCTCTGCTGTGGTCCATTTGCTAGTCCGTTTTCCCTTATTTCTAAGTCTTATTGAAATATGGCACTGAAGATGTATATTGAAAGTCAAACCGTGGGAATTAGGAAAGGGTCCAACCGTAGAATTCCCAAAAAATGTAACCCAAAATTATAGTTTATAAAACTCATACGCCAGTACCAACCCAACAATATACCTGACCCAAAAGAAATCAAAAGAATTTAAACTTATATCAATTTCCTTTCTTCAAACATCAAAACCAAGTAATTAAACAAAGATAATAGACAAATGGATATCTTTTATTTACTTAATTTCTTTTTCTTTTGTTCAAACGTATTTATACAAGTGGGAAAAGCTTCCAGAGAAGTATATTTACAAACAAAAAAAATATAAACTTTTCCATAAGTGCAAAACACTTCCAGATATGTATATTTACAAAAAAATATAAACTATTCGCTTTAGTTTCAAAAATCTCATAGTGCACTCATCAAGTAAACTCAGTCTATCACAAAATCAAAATATGTAATTAGAGAATCGTTAGTTATCAGTTTCCTTTTGAGCTTAACATTAACTTGACATGAATTACTATTTCAGATCTGAATTAGCTTACAGCAGAACAAAGTATCTATGGTGCTATCTGAAAATATTTAAATGAATTTTTAATAATGAAAATACAGAAGAATTAATGATAGTATTTTATAAACTAGGACGCATTTGCAGATTATGTGATCAACACAAATGTTGAAAACTTTTTAAACACGGTAAACTTGTTAGTTGAAAATGATTCTGAATAAAAATCTTGTAAATAATTTTATAGGTTATATCCAAACATAAGCTTGTTCAAAGTTCTTAATTCAATATAGCAATTATTTGAAACAATGGTGCCTCGTGTCTTATACATAAATTTCCTAGTCCACAAAATTATTGTGCTTCTGATTATTACTTATAATTGCAACACCAAAGATGAACCATAATGTTAAAAGATAAGAGACTTACCTCTTTTGTAAACAAACAACTAACCAAACCTTACAAAAGACGCATGACGACCACAGTTTATCTCCTCAGGCTGTTCCAGTTGTTCACCATCCACACACCAGATGCTGATAAAACTTAAAATAACTGTGACGCTGCTACAAAAACAATTTTCCACTTTCTTGAAACAAATACTCTCACTTAAATTTCATCATTTAAAATATTGTCTGCAATTTTATTTGAAGTATCATCATGCATATTTTTCAAACTGGTTTTTCATTGAACGAATTATGCCATAAAAATTGCTATCACTGATAGACTACAGCAAATATAAATGTAATATTTGTAAGGAAATGGGCCACACCAAATACAAGTGTCCTAACAAGAAAAGCAATTTTGATTCAGGTTCACAGTCTTGTAATGTTGTACATGCATTAGTAGGAAATGCCACGTTTGACTCGGATTTGACTGGATACCTGATACTGGGGCCACTCATCAAATGATAAAATCTAAAGAATGTTTTGTGCGCTACTCTCCTTTTAGTGAACTGTGACTAATTACAGCAGCTGACAATAATATGTTGTTAGCACACGGTCGAGGTAATGTTATGATCAAGACATACGTGGATAGTCAGAAAGTTTACTGACATGTGGTATACACCCAACCTTGTTAAGAACTTATTCTCAATACTGTCAGTTGTAGATAAAGGATTCAAATATAACCTGAATAAAGACTTCTACGAAGTCACGCTCTAAGGTGAAGTTATTCTAAGAGGTAAGCGACATAATGGTTTGTATAGAATGTTAGTTCATATAGTTGTCCCTGAAAAAACTGCTCATGTTTATGTAGCGGAAACTTTGCAGTTATGGCATAAGAGGTTGTCATCAAAATAAAGTTCATGTTCAATGATATCTTAAGGAAAATGGTATTAAGTTTGTTAAAGATGGCGTGCTATGTGAAAGTTGCATTTTAGAAAAATGACATCGGAAAAGTGCCGGCACATGCAAAGACAGGGCTTTGCTATCAAGGAAAGTTATACACGTAGGTATATGGCCCAATGTAGGAAAAACGATAGGAGCTAAATGGTATTATGTGGTTTTTAGGAATGATTTTTCGAAGTATAGAGTTGTTTTTTTCCTTTTCGAAAGGTCACAAATAAACTGTCAATTTCTAAAAAAAACAAAACAGTTGGTCACATAGTAACGGTTCTGATCTTAGACAATGATGGCTAATTTGACATAAAGCACTCATAGCAGAGTTAGAAATTTATCACCCCATGATAATGCCATTGCATCTGAAGAAAATGGATCAGTTAAAAGATAGAACAGGGCGCTAGTTGAAGCAGCACGTACCATGCTTCACTCTAAGTAAAATTTGTTACGTAAGTTTTGGGCAGAAGCTGTAAACATGGCTGTGCATGTTCTTGATCAAACAGGACAAACACGGCTTGTTGGTAAAATTCCATACGAGTTAGGTTTGGTAAGGCGCATGCTATGAACCATTCAAAAATATTTGGTACAACATGTTTTGTCCATGTGCCTAAAGAGAAACGTAGAAAACTTGATGCAAAGTCTTGAAAAGTATCTTAGTTGGTTACATAGGCGAGAAAGACAGTTATAGTGTATGCTCCAGAGTTACAAACACTAAAAGTTAATTGTGAAATCATCGTTAAGAAAAATTCAGAACAATTGATTTCATTACCAAGTCTTAAACAAGATGAAAGTGATCTCGAGCTAGTAACAGACAAGGAAGTTTTGACAGTAGAGTGTCGGTAGCTGCATAATCACAGTAAATTGAGAGCTCCAATAAAGTATGACGATTTTGTGCTAGCTTGTGAAGAACTAAGCTCGTTTGAGGAAAATTCTCTAGAATGAAAATAGGCAATGTGTTCGGTCTTTTTTGTTAATTTTAAAATTAGTTAAAGCCGACCCTGCCTATGCCTTCCCATTAAAATCACCTTGATAAAAGATGCTTGTTTAAAAAGGCATCACGCAATCGCCACGATTCTGACACGTATTAAAAGTGCAGGCTAAGACTGGTGTTTTCCATTCTCAACCCTTAAAAACGAAAGGGAGTTCTCTGGGAGCTGTCGCTTCGTAATGACGAATTAGACTATACATCTTCGATAGTTTGCTAATAATGTTAATAAATAATAATATTGTTAAGTAACGTGGACGTAAGTGCACTTCGCGTGTGTTGTGTTCTAATCAAATCACATATGTTTTAAATGATGATAAACATCGGATTATTGTGCAATTTGCATTGTTATAACAGGCAGAGTAAACCGGCAATGGCTTTGATTCAACTACAGTCTGCGTAATACCTCGTCGTTGGAATCAGTTCGTAAATATCAAATACTAACAGGTATGTTAATTTATGCTATAAAATTGGCGGCAACCTCAATAGTATGTACACAATGCAAGAGAAATTTAATTCTTTAGTAGAAAATAAGACTTTGGGGTTAGAAGACTTACCGCCTGCTAGAAGAGCAATTAGTAACTGGTAGGCTTTTGTGTTCTTCCGTTCCAGACTTGTTTGTACAAACTACAATGGTCATACTTTCCTATGATAATTTCCCTTCACTATACCGTTTCCCCTTAAATTTTAAAGTTTTGTATGGTGTGAATTTTAAAAAAGTCCAATTTCGTCCGCAAATGTTATTTTCAGTCTGCTGTTGTTTGATTGTTGGCCACACCATTAATAGTCAGTTACCTACCACACTGTTATCCACAGCTGCTAATTCATCTACAATTTTACTACTGCAACTGATAGTTTTTTCATTTTTCAATCCACTTTTCAATGCAAATGAATTTATCTTGAAATTTTTTGTTAAATTCCCTGGCCTTGGTTTTGAGGACGGCTTCATTAATTGTAAGTTATTTAATTGCTGTTGTGAAAACTACTTCAATAGAGCTTTGTCCATATTATTATAGTCAGATTTTCTCGATTGAGTTTACACATTCAAATGCATTAAGAAGTGAATCATGATTCTACCAGATTGGACCCACGTTGATTTGCTAAGATTTCACTCGTGGCAAATATCCGATTGTTTTTTTTCATTGAGCAATTGGCAAATTATATCACACTTAGACTATCAGCTATATGATCGCTTTTTTTGTTTTTGTTTAAAATAACCCATTTTGTATGTTCTAAAAGGTAATTTATTTTAGGAACGACATACGCAACCGCACATAGTACACACTAATTCATTAATCTGTAGGCACAAAAATCAAGAAAGGCAAACGTTAGCTGAAACCAATACAATTACAATACATAGCAACGTCACCATACCACTGCCGCCACTCCGGCATCACCTGAGGTTTAACAATCCCTATTCAAACGAAATCGAGTACTGCATATATCTGAAAATCAACAGTTAGTTTTCATAGAAAAATTAATGACTACTAAAAGTTTACTATATACGATGTAGTACCACAAAACTCTATGTCTGTTTAGTTTATTATATGCGGAAGTTCGTTATATATACCAGCTTGCTATAATCGATAATTTTGACCATGCTTTTCATAAAGAATTTGCTGGGATTTTATATTTTGTTTGTTATAAACGAGGGTTTGTTACATTCAAGGACGTTATAGCCAAAATATACGTGTAAAGAAAATAATATCAAGCTTCATTATGGAATTAAAGATTCTTCAAAATTTCACACTTTGTATAGACAATGTCTATAAAGAATTATGTAGAGACAAAGTACACAACTGCAAAAAAAAGCCTCGAGCAGCAGCAAAATGTATTTAAAATTGCATCACGTACAACAGTTTGTGCAAGCAATATTATCAGACCAAAACGAATCAAACTGTTCTCTGATGAACAATTAATAACGATGTAGCATGTCTTTAAATTAAACATGAATTAATTTATGAAAAATAGCTGAAAGTTGTCAGTCATGGACAGATGATAACCATCCCCCATCTGTTTGTATTTATTCGGGGTATAATGTAATTTACCGACCGATTAAGCTTCTAATTAAAACTCTAATTGGCCCTTTTATAAATTGTTGTTCCTAGCGTATTTTGATAAGTGGATCTGTTTAAGGTTCCAAATTTTATTGATTTATTGCTGGAATGGAAAGTAAGTCATTCTAAAGCTTAGTTAGAAGGACACAAAGTACCTGTGGTTTATACATATAACCGGAGGTTTTGAAAGAGATTGTTAAGATTCTAATTATTATTCAAGATAGTTAGATGGTGTTTCTGTGTTACCATTGCTTTATACTCTCTTTGCTGTAAGTCTAAACTGAATTAGAGTAACCTTAATTCAAAAATATTGGAAGCAAGATTCAGAGAAAGTAGATTGGTATTAAGTTCGCGCGTTTTTACCTTAAATTGTATAAAAATAAAACTCGCAATAATTATTATTAACCTACACAAAATTATTCAGTGAAAGATCCAGTTATCAAAGTATTCTCATTATGACATAAAGGTAACTGACCTAACAAACCAGAAGTACTAGCTAACAGGGTTATTTGTAGGAGGTCAATGTAGTGTCTTGGTTAACCTAAGAATTATGTCTAGTGCTGGTTTGTAACACGATAAGAAAAGGTCAGAGTGTATAACTCCATTTGCCCTTCATCGCCACTTATGCAAGCAGTGCCGTACAGAAAGATAACTACCAATCATCAATATGCAATATCCACCACCCCTCGTGACAGTAGCCACCTCTGTAAGTAGTAATAGAATTTGTAAAACTTTCTTTGTCATTTCTTGAATACGACAGGAAATATTTGTAATAAATGAAACTGTATACTGTAGTTTAAGGAGAATATTTTAGTTGAAGTTTAAGTAGTGTATATGTACTCAAATTTTAATGAGTACAATTGATTGTAACGTTATTGAAAGTGTTTAATTTTATACATGCAATGCAAACTAAACAGTAAAGGGAAATTTTGTAAAGCGGTAAAGGCAGACACCAAAACGTCATTATGGGTAATAATTTAACAGAGACCTCTTAAAGGGATTTCACAAGGTTAAGGGTATTTTACAAGAACCCTGCCAGAGAACTGTGAACTTAAATTTAAAAGTATTGAATTTAAATTTGGAAATCCCGTGAACCTTATGTATAAACTTGATAGAAGAGAAATTATACAAGAGACATTCAGATGCTGCAGTAGATATTGCTCTTTCAGACAAAAATGACAATCTTGGTTTTTAATTGTACGAAAAATTGTAATCTTTCAAATATCCAATGCCAAAAAGAATAAATTTTGAAGATACAATGGATTTCTGTAGTTTTGGAACTGCCTACAAGGATAACTGGGTGCTACTTAGGAAGAACTAATTTCAGGTTTATTGTGGTCGAAGAACTGTCATCGTTAGTTCTATTAGAAGAAAGTACTGTCCGAATAACTATGTATGCAGTTGAAAATTGTTCTTAATAGAAAAGTATTGGGAATATCGATAGAGTTCTAGTAAGAATACTGAAGTGTTAGGATTATTATACGAGAACCTAAATTAAGTTTCAGGATGCGAAATAATTATTATGTACTGAATCTTACATCAAGAAACTGTAAAATTTTTTAAAATAACTAGTGTTAATTCACCAATCATCAAAGCTGTTAATTTTATTAGATTTCAGAAGTTGAATCACTGTCAATTTAAACAATGTTTGAATAACTTAGAAAGCAAATATTGTGATGCCATTTTTAACATCAAAATTGGATTATTATTTTGGAAGAAAACATTAAAGCGATTTTATGAATTAAAAGAAAAAATTAAAACATTCTTTGACAGAAAGAATATTTATTTGATAACAAAGAATGGATATGCAAGGACCAAATAAACTGGCAAATGACATGTTCGATAAAATTCTGAAGATAGGAATATATTATGGAATCAACTGAATTTAAATAATTTCCCAGAGTCGGATGTTAAGGAAAGGGAATCCATCAAACAGGAAAAATATACAGATGAAAAGTAGAGATTGCAGCAAGAAGTTGCTTCACGATTTAAAAGCGTATGGGAGAACAAAGTTCTTCTGGAATTTTTTCATCCCTCTTAATTTAAATATTGATAGAATTGAAGCAATTGATTTGCAATGTAACACAAAACAAAAAACAAAATTAAAAACGATCCCTATAATTTTTATAGGTATTATTTAATCTCAAAAATTTCTGTTTTTAGCTAACCAGGTTAAGCAGATAGTAAGTGTATGTGGAAGTACATATATCTGTGAATAATTATTTCCAAAAAAAAAAGAGTTTTAAGGTGACTATTGAAATTGCGTCAGCTATGATCGATTGGAACATTTCATGTGTGTTAACATCTTTTATACCGGCAAAATGTTAAACTTGTCAGTGACACAGAATGCCAAACATCTTATTAAAAATACCTTGACATTTATATTTGTATGTAGTTTTATTAAAACATTATGTAATATCTGTAGTTTTTAAAATGTATTTGCAAAGTGAATATAAACAGCAATAGCCCTATATAAACATGTATTAGTATACTCTGCTATTGTAAAAAAATTAGTCTCCATTCGTGTTTGTGTTGGAGTTGCTGCCCGTATCGTGTTTTGAGTTTTCATTGGTGACCCAACCACAGAAAAGACGTCGTCACTAGTCTACAAAATAATTAATGAAACTATTGCATTTTAAAAATAAAGTTGTCGGAAAAACCATGATATATTTTTCTAACAATAACGATTGTTCACTGTTGATAGAACTAAGGTCGTGTATATCTTTGTTATTGTTATATCATTTAACTGCCAAAAATTTGAGGTTATACTTGCAAAAAATTACCACTTACTTTGTTGTTTGTGAATTTTATAAGCTGAAAATGGAAAATCAAACTTTGCACATTTGCTATATTTTTTTGTTTTACTTCCAGAAAAGAAAAACGCATGAAGCTTGCCAAAAGTTGCGTGAAGTTTTCCGTGACAATGTTCTACAAGAACGTCAGTGCCAATGATAGTTCACTAAAATCTGTGCTTGTGATTTTGATCTTAAAGATGCTTCTCGGTCACAAGGACTAACCCAAGTTCATAATGATTAAATAAAGTCACCAATTGAGTCAAGCCGGCGTTACATAACACGAGAAACTGCTGAAAGTTTAAACATTCATCATTCAACCATTCTTGACCATCCCATGAAGCTAGAATACATTAGCAAGCTTCATACTCGAGTTCCACATGAATGCAATAAAGTTTATTTGACGGCACACATCAACATCTGCGACATGCTCATTAAACGTACGAAAATAATTCTTTTTAGGTGCTTAATAAAGTGATGAGAAATGGATTGTTTATATGAATGTGATTTGCAAATGATCTTGGACCCGATCTGGTGATCCACATCAAACGACATTCACGAGAGAAAGATTATGCTATCAGTGTGGTGGGATTTTAAAGTGGTCCATTTTGAGACTTTGCCAAGGAACAAAACCATGAATTCAAAAATGTAGTTAATGGTTGAATAGTTGAATGAATGCATCATTCAGAAACGTACATAGGTCGTAAATCATCACGACAATGCTCGATCACATACAAGTTTAGTCACTAGACCTAAAATATTGGACCTTAGATGGGATGTGTTGCCACACCCACCATACTCGTCAGACCTTGTTCCATTGGATTTTCATTTATTTCGATGTCTACAAAACTCATTGCATGATATAATATTTTATTCAGATGAGGCGGTGTATCGGCACCTTGTTCAATTTTTTGCTGATAAGGACAGGTCTTTCTATAAACAAGGAATTATGAAATCTACTGAAAGATGACAAAAAGTTATCGAGCAAAATGGACAATATATCATGCTTGGTCTAATATTTATATGTAAATAAATCCACTTTTAAAACATAGACAAAATGCACCATGACTTTTCCGACAACCCGATAGTGTGGCACAATCTTTTACAATATTTCTTAACATTTAATTTTTTTTATTAAAGAGATCTCGGAGTAGAAATTAAACATCTCTAACAAAATGCTTTCTCAAGTACTCTCTTGTAATTGTAAATTGCTTCAATAATATCCATAAAGTATCGAAAACATCACAAAATAAATAACAAGGAGAATATATAATGTAAGTTTAATCAGTAAGTTGTAACCACTTTAACCTTATTAGAAACAAGCGCATCACTGTAACTTAACGCAAAATAGTTTTCTAAAGTTTTCAGTAATCAAGCACATACATGTGAAACGTATGATGCAATCCTTTCGCAGCTTAATATCTGTCATATTAAAAATTCAAATCCTGTCACTAAAAGACAGACGAAGCATACAAATTAATTAGAATGAATTTTAGGGATATAAAACCGTATAGCAAAAATATAAGGGACGCACAAGGAAACGTCATTATAGAAAACGTAGAGAAAGTGAGTAGATGGCAAGAATATATAGGGAATTTATATGCAGGAGAGGAACTAACTGCATTAGAACAGGAATCAGACATTGAAAATGATGACTTGGGATATCTTATACTTCGAGACGAGTTTGAATTAGCATTAAAGAGTCTGAAATATGGTAAGGCGCCGGGTACAGATAAGGTGCAAGCAGAAACTCTAAAAGCCGCTGGACAAGCAGTAACAGAACGTCTCTTCCAACTTGTAAGCTATATATATGAGACAGGCGAGATACCCAAAGATTTCAAACGTAGCATCATAGTAACTATACCAAAAAAGAAAGGCGTGGATAGATGTGAAAATTTTCGAACAATAAGTTTGACAGCACACGTGTCAAAAATATTAACTAGAATTGTGCAAAGACGAATGGAAAAACGAGCTGAAGAAATACTAGGAGAAGACCAATTTGGGTTTAGGCGAAACAGGGGAACACGGGAGGCTATTTTAGCTCTGAGAGTGATAATGGAGAAAACAATAGAAAAAGGGGATAGCATGTATATAGTGTTTGTAGATCTGGAAAAAGCATTCGACAATGTAAATTGGAAAAAAATGTTTGAAATACTCAAAAGGATTGGAATGAGTTATAGGGATAGACGAATAGTACATAGCTTATACAAAGAGCAAACAGCAGTAATAGAATTAGAGCAGGAACGTGAGAAGTAAACATTAGGAAAGGGGTGAGACAGGGATGTGCCCTATCCCCATTGATTTTAACTTGTACATAGAAGAGGCAATGAATACTGTCAAATGCAGAAAGACATTTGGAATTACTATGCAGGGACAAAAAATTGATATGCTTAGATTTGCAGATGATATAGCGGTATTAGCATCTAGCAAGGAAGAGTTAGAAGCGGCTCTTAATGAAATGGAAACGGTTCTAACAGAGAGATACGGTATGAAAATTAACAAAACTAAAACTAAAGTTCTAGTTTGCAAAGGTGGGGAAAATAAATCAAAAACAAGAATACAAGTATTTAACACGCACTTACAAGAGGTTAAGGATTTCTGCTACCTAGGAAGCCAAATAACGCAAGATGGGAAAAGCACAAAAGATATAAAACAAAGATTAGCACAAGGTCGTGCTACATTTAACAAGAAAAAGCAACTATTGTGCTCAAAGACCACAAACATAGAAACAAGGAAAAGATTGCTTAAAACATATGTGTGGAGCACAGCACTGTACGGCTGTGAAGCCTGGACAGTAGGAGAAGCGGACAAGAAAAAGGTAGAAGCTTTTTAAATGTGGTGTTACAGGCGTATGATGAAGATATCATGGACAGACAAAGTTAAGAACGAAGAGGTACTAAAAATGGTAGGGAAGAAAGAAATATGTGGAAAACGGTAAAAATAGGAGAGATAGGATGATAGGCCACATACTACGGCATGAGGGAATAGTGCGGAATATTTTAGAAGCAGAGATAGGAAAAAAGAGAAGAAGAGGCAGACCTAGATTAGACTACTGCACACAGATAGTAAAAGATGTAGGCTGTAGAGGTTTCAGGGAGATGTGTAGGCTAGCCCAGAATAGAAATCAATGGAGGTACGCATCCAACCAATCCCAAGATGGATAAACTAATGACGAAAAGATAACCATGCGTAAACATGATGATTATTATAAGTAACTACAAGAATTGGTTGGGCAATATTCTCGAATAATGTTAAGTGTGTGAAAGGATTTACTAGAAAACCATTATTTCGGCAAATGTCTAAGTGTTGGGGATCTTGGTAGCCACAGGTTGCTTAACCTCCTTCACTGAATCTCGGTAAAATAGGGTATAAAATTAGAAAACAATAGAAAGGAACGAGCTGAATACACATACTCCTGAAAAGAAGAAAAGAAGAAAACCACCAAAACGCAAAATCAAAGAAGCTGCCTATATAACCCTACATAAAAATAACTGCGTTGCAAACGAATCCGTGACTTTCAGTAAACAATGGATTCCATTACTAAAAGAAATAACAAAAGAAATAACAAATGAAAATCAAATGCCCACAATATCTAGGTAGCATTGCAAGTTTTTCCTGGGTTTTCCTTGCAATATTAACATGAAATACAGCCTACATACATGATTTCTATTTATACATAAAATAACTAATTACATAAAATAAACATATTAACAATCCTTGTAAAACAGCATTGGTATCTGACAAGTATAAATCCACAATAAGGTTACCTCAAAACCATATACAATCTCCGTTGAACAGTATTGGTATCTGACAAGTGTAAACCCGCCATAGGGTCGCCTCAGATCCATATACAATCTTCATAGAACAACATTGGTATCTGACAAGTGTAAACCCGCCATAGGGTCGCCTCAGATCCATATACAATCTTCATAGAACAACATTGGTATCTGACAAGTGTAAACCCGCCATAGGGTCGCCTCAGATCCATATACAATCTTCATAGAACAACATTGGTATCTGACAAGTGTAAACCCGCCATAGAGTCGCCTCAGAACCATGTTAAAATCTACCAAAGAGGTAACTTAAATCATAATGAATTTTCCCCCTCAAAATAAATATAAAAAAAACGACTACTTAAGCCTTTCAATAATGCAATCGCACACTTCTTTAATAACCATCCTCTCAATTGTATAAATAGAAACATGTTAAAAAATGTGGCTGAAATGCACACACAAAAACGGTAGCAGTCTTTTGAAATGCTCCAGATGTATGAGGACGATAGCATGGCCAGACAAAGATAATAACAAATAAGTTACAGAAATAGTATGGGAACAAGGATATCTGGGGAAAAAGAGACATAGTAGGGCGGAATACGTTCTAAG
Source organism: Platerodrilus igneus (assembly GCA_036346225.1). Classification (NCBI taxonomy): domain Eukaryota; kingdom Metazoa; phylum Arthropoda; class Insecta; order Coleoptera; family Lycidae; genus Platerodrilus; species Platerodrilus igneus. The sequence continues at coordinate 1,509,081 of JARFIW010001116.1, forward strand.
GCATTTTTGGGGAATAGTATGTGATATATTACAAGCAGAGATAGGAAAAAAGAGGTAGATGTAGACCTAGATCAGACAGTTATAGATGCAAACTGTGCATATTTCAGGGAAATCTGTAGGTTAGTTCAGAATAGGGAACAATGATGGTATGCGTCTAACCAGTTCTAGGACTGAAGACCTAATGATGATGTCACTAAAATTTAAAGAATCAAGGAATGAGGATTAATTATAATTATTCAAGAGCACTTGAACTTAATCAAAGTAATCTAAACGAATAAATTATGGAGAATGAATACTTTTGATGGACAAGTGCTGGGTGAATTTTTTTTATATTAGTTATATATTAACACACAAAATTATATTTTAGCATTTGAAGCATTTTAGTATATGTCTGTCTGGATTTTTAAAGAGATAGTCTACATTTTGTCTGAAATCCCAAACTTATGCACAATATTTAAAAAAGCGTTTTTGTGGGAAAGCTAAAATAATTACCACCATCATTTATGTCTTTTAGTATTTCCATTATAGATTCTCCTGTAGTATCTGGTAAATCTAACATTGGCGAAGAAGCTCGTGATATATTGACCGGACTTTTTGTTGACAATCTTTTGGCTTCCTTCATAGCTTTTAATAGTTTTTGTTGCTTCATAAACGAATCCTTGGTGCTACAATGCCCAATTTGTGATGACCTACAATAGACTTATTATAATAATTTAAAGATTAGACGATCATAATCATACGCCAAGCAAGCTCCAGATATAACTTGTCCCCATTTATTTAAATTAGAATTTAATACAGCTAGCTTGGCAACACGTTTAAACCTAAAATTAAAAAATTAAATGATTTGTTTGCTTATTTTTCAATTTTTACTTTGAAAGAGCATCTTCATTTTCTGGAGGTGGCTCTAATAGTAGTTTATCAGCTTCTTCATCCGTAACAACAGGACCGACCTTAAAATCTTTCATCAAACGCCTTTCCCATATTTTCATTTTTTTGCCAAGTACAGCTATGCATATGTAAAATAATTAAATTACCTTTGTATAATAAAAAATACCTACCCTTATCTCGTTTTTCAACAGCTGAAATGTCCATTCCATTTCTGCTCAAAACCTCTAAAATATCATACCGGAATGAAGAAATATCTCCTTTAACTTCATTAATATCATCTTCTGTAACCACATCTTCTTCCATCTTTTTATGCATTGAAGAAATATAGCGCCATACTAAAGCCCGCATAACAGATGCATACCTATAATCTCGTTCCTTTTCTTCATTTTTGCGTTGCTGTAAATTAGTTCAAAAAAATTTATTTCTAAAATAAATTTTCCTAGATATACATTACTTTTTGGTTAAACAATGTGTTGCAATTTTTTGGTTGGAAATTTCAAGTACAAAATAGTTGTAATGCGAAAACTGATAATAATAATCCCTTCAGTGCAATAAAACAATTCTAAAAATATCTGCTGCTGTACAGTATTTTCTAACTAATAGTGTGATATTTTATTGGTTTTATAGAACTGTTCAATATTCCAAAACAAATAATAAAAATAGAAACATGTATGTATTTATCAGGATTGGAACATTTCATTATACTTATAAACAAAATTTGTTTTATATACAAGCATTCAAGTTTGTAACACACTCTTATTTCACTTCAATTTTACATTTAATTTTTTTTTATATATTGTATTATGCGTACTATTTATGATGAAGTAATAACTTATTATGGTGGTGTGTGAACCTCACTATTTTGGAATAAATCCCTATGCATATTTGTGGTTGCTATTTGATCTTGTTCTAAAATATTTAATTTAAATTTTAAAATATTACCATGTGTGTTTTACCTGGAAACTTTGACAAACCGTTGCTGTTGCAAGCAAGGTAGGGATCTTTTACATGTGTGACAACACCTACACACAGGATCAACATTTAGCCTCTCATCCGAACGAGGGCGTATTTTTGTGATAAATGCTCGCCTAACATTTTTCAAGCGGACAGTGTCAGGATTAGAACCCCGAACTTTGGGCTCAGTAGTCACACACATACCCTGAGCCACGAAGCCACCACATTTGCAATACCGTGAATCACAAAGCTACTTGAGTAATAGTTATTTATTTATCTGTGTTCTATGATTATGACATTTATCTGCTTAAGGTGATATAATGAGTGAAGGGCAGAACTAAAATAGAGAACAATATAATAAGGGTATTGTAATAAATTGCAGAAAATTTGTGAGACACTGTGTCCTTGTGTTAATTATTATCAATAAATGAACAGTAAGTGTTGTTCATTTGATTTAACTATCTAAAAATCGGATGGCAACCTAATAAACTAAGAAGCATCATATTACAGTATACTCGTCCTTAAGCATACATAAAGTGCACTTATTGTGCAGTGAATTCTATCATTTTCTTTAAATCCCTTTCATTTAAGTAATATTTGGGACAATTTCAAAATGTTATTAACTACTATAGCGAAGGAATTAATAAGAAAGAAGTTAATTACAAGCAGTTCTATAATCCATAAACTCGTTCCATAAAAATATGTGGACAGTCGATTAGATTTTATGTGTGTGACAATTTTCATTACGTGATAAACAATACGGTGAAGGTTATGCAGAGTTATTCATTTTTGTCTTTATGAGGACAAGTAACAGTGGACGGAGCAAGTCGTACGTAGAGACCTTTGTGTCGTACCTTTACAATAAAGGTAATTCGTTGCCCAAGTTCGTGGCGCCTTTTAAATGTGTGAGATTATGAACTTAGGGGTCTTTTATCCTTTGTTTTTAGGTTATAATAATTTCCTTTATAAACATTCAATGTATTATCAATGTTATTTAAAAAAAAGCTTTTTCACTAAAAATGAAGTAATTAATATCTGTAATCTTGAAACTTATACGTGTTTTGGAACACGCATTCTCTTAGATGTCAAAAAGTAAACTTCAACTATTTAACCTTACTTTATTCATGTAAGTATACAAATAATTATTTACCTTGATTACATACCTTTAAAACACAGTTTATTACAAAATTATCTATTAAAATATAACTTTTGTTTGTTTTCTTAACCTTAGAAGCCCGTTTTTTGAAACTTAAATGCACTGTCTTGTATGTTACATTTTAAAAACTGTATTAGTCCTTCACCTATTCAATTAACAATATCTCAAATACCTTTACAAGAAAATCTTGTGTTTAAAAACACTGAGTGAAATAAATTGGTTTTATATCTTTTTAAGAAGTGTTTGACTATGGGTTGTTGCTTTTATAGGTTAAATAACATATCACCTGCGTGCATTTTCTATTTTGGAGGGCCTTTTTGTAATTATCAACAAAATATTTATTTAATTGAACATTGATTTTGCTTTCATACAGCCTAAATGTGTTTCTTTAGTGTTTTGATTAATTAACGTTTTAACATTTGCATATTATTCTTTACCGGTGACGTTCCTAACAAGTTTTCACCCCTAAATACCGTATCGTACTAACTTAAAGCAGCTGTAACGTTTTTTTACTTTCTGATCTGCGTCAGAATCGCATATTTTATATATATCGTGTCTCGAATATTCTATTCAGGATGAATGTTTCACATTTAAAATCGCTGGAATTAATTTACGAGCTTGAGTGTAGGAATATTATTGCAGCTAGTAATCAAAATGACAGGAGATCTCAGCTCAGGGCTATTTTAGCCCAGGAAACGAAAGGTATTGCTATCTTAAAGAAACCCGTTGGCGATTGGCCTCTTAACGTATCGGAAATTAAATTGTCTTTAGATGACATATCGGGTATAATAAATAGAACAGATCCTGGTGCTAGTGATATTGAGCTAGGGAGATTGGCTTCGAGAATAACGCACGTCAAACAACGTACAGAACTACTATCTTTATATGACGATGCGCAAGCGACCCAAGCTAAACAAAGTTTGTTGTCCGAAGTATTATTACTTGAAGGAATTATTCTTGAAAGACTTAATCCTAATGCAGACGTAGATATATCGTTACCCTTTTCAAATCTTGTACTTGCCCAACCTAAACCATTAGGAAAATCTATCCCTGTATACAAATGGGGTCTCACCTTTCAAGGGTTTGATTCGCAGGTCTCTTTATCGTCTTTTCATGACCGGATTAATGATTTCAAAATCTCTCGCGGGTGTACAGACCAGGACCTAGTTGTCTCAGCTGGTGACTTGTTCGCAGACTCAGCATTGATATGGTACAGAAACATACGAGACCAAATTTCTACCTGGGAGGAGTTAGTTGCGTGTTTGAAACGAGACTTCCTACCTCACGGTTATATTAACGACCTTTGGAACGAAATACGTAATCGAACCCAAGGTCCTGACGAAAATGTCGTTTCTTTTATTACCTCACTAGAAGCTTTATATAGCAGACTCGACAAAAAACCTTCAGAATCCGAAATTATCGATCAGTTACTTAGAAATCTAAACCCCTATTTCTCAGAACGTTTGGCATTACAGCAAATCTCTTCGTTAGCCCACTTTAAAGACCTATGTCGTTCTCTACAGGAAGTGAAGTTAAGGATTGACAAATATCGCCCACCCCCAGAGAAACAGTCTGGCCTTCTAGAACCCGATTTAGCTTGCCAAGCTCGAGCTTCCCGTAAAGTATCTACCCTTAACGTTCCTTCTACCGTTACTAATAACTCACTTACCTGTTGGAACTGTAAGCGAAGTGGACATAACTATTATGTCTGCACATACCCCAGAAATATTTTTTGTTATGGTTGTTGTCGCTCAAATATCTACAAATCTAACTGCACAAATTGTAATCCTAATGTATCGGGAAACTCCCGTCGAGATATTTCAAATCAGGGTGTGAATATCTCAAGGATCCAAAATCGCCCTCATCACCAATCATTCAACGGACCCAGACGTCAATAAATTCAAATCATAAAACTACTTATAACGTCGTACCGTCATTAAACTTGTCTAACAATAATACCGCTACTGTTAATGTACAAAATACCTTACCTTCATTAGAGGAATTATGCTATACTACTACAGCCGAGTGGTCTAAGTGGTTACAAACCGTCAATTCCTTTTATCATAAAAAGACTGCTGCCTCACAACTTGTTAAAAAACCCTTCGATAACCGTCCACACTTATCTATTTCAATAGGTTCCTTAAATGTAATTGCTTTATTGGATACAGGTTCTTCATGTTCCCTTATAAATAACGAAGGTTTACATCAATTATCCAAACAAAATATTAATACTCAAATTATTCCCGAAAAAACTTCCATAAATTTAGCTGACAATAATCAAATACATGTAACCGGTTCCCTTAAGTTAAAAATTCGAGTAGAATCTCTTGAACGTGATGTTTTATTTTTGATTGTGCCTGCATTAGCTTATCCCTTTCTACTAGGCGTTGATTTCTGTAAACTTTTAATCTGTCACTTTATTTCCAGGATTTTCATGGCAAACCTCTATTAAAACGAATTCCTGTGCATCTACAGGAATATCTAACAAAATCTCTCTTACTGATTCCCAAAATGTGACTCTTAACGCTACAATTGACAAATTTCGCAAACTTAATACCTCCGAACTTGGTTGTGTTACAACGGCAACACACGTTATCTCTACAGGTGATGCCCTTCCTTTTAAGCAACGTCAATATCCCTTATCGCCGGCATTACAAAAGCATTTACATGCTGAAATAGACAAAATGTTAGAATCTGGTGTTATCTCTCCCTCAAATTCACCGTGGACGTCTCCCGTATTACTAGTTCGGAAAAAGAATGACGAATGGCGTGTCTGTTTCGATGGCAGAAAGTTGAATTCTGTGACTGTTTCAGACGCTTACCCTCTACCTAGAACTGACTCGATTTTAAGCCGGCTTCGAAACGCAAAATTTATCTCATCTATCGACCTTAGACAAGCTTTTTATCAGATACCTCTCGACCTATCTTCTCGTCAAAAAACTGCTTTTTGTGTCTCAGGCCGAGGTCTTTTCGAATATAATTTTTTGCCATTTGGTCTTTGTAACGCTCCACAAACCCTACAACGTACCATGGATCAAACGTTAGGTCCTATCTTACATCAAGAACGTGCCTTTGTGTTTTTGGATGATATCTTAGTTATCTCAAGTTCTTTCGATGAACATATCGCCACACTAAATGAGGTTGCAGTACGTTTAAATGCAGCAGGTTTTAAGATAAACTGGGAAAAGTGTCAATTTTGTTGTTCGTCCCTCACATTTCTTGGTCTTATTATCGATGGGACTGGCCTACGAGTAGATCCTGCTAAAGTCGATGCTATTACTAAATTTAAAACACCTAAAACTGTTACCGAAATCAAACGTTTAATTGGAATGATTAGCTATTATCGCATCTTTCTACCCAATCTTTCAACTATATCTGCACCCATTACCGCTTTAATTAAAAATAAAAAGAAATCCCAAACTATCGAGTGGAATTTAGAATCCCAACAGGCTTTCGAACAAATTAAAACATTAATCACTTCAGCACCTATCTTAATTTCACCAAATTTCGATGATAAGTTTTATATACAAACCGATGCCTCACTTACTGGGTTAGGCGCAATGTTGTTCCAGGTAAACAATGGTTTAGAACATCCAATCGCCTATGCGAGTCGTGCCTTAACTTCTGCCGAACAAAAATACTCTGCTACCGAACGAGAATTATTGGGCGTTATCTTTGGCATCGAGAAATTTAGAGGATATGTCGAAGGTACACACTTTACCGTAATCACTGATTGTGCAGCTCTCACGTGGCTTAATAACTTGAAACAATCCGCAGGTCGTTTGGCAAGATGGAACTTGCGTAAATCTCAATTTACTTTCGATGTTAGGCATACCTGATGCCTTATCTCGTGACGCCGTCTCTCTTAACCTTCCAAATTTAATTCTGGATACCTGGTACCTCAATATGATTAAAAAAGTTTCCGATAATCCCGACAAATTTCCTACCTTCCGTGTAACTAATAATAGACTATATAAATTTGTATCTTCGTCCCCACATAAAATATCGAATATACCTGAATGGAAACTTGTCGTGCCCACTGCAAATCGCAGTGAGGTGCTCAAATTATGTCACGATGATCCCATTGCTGCACACCTGGGCGTTACAAAAACTCTCGCTAAGATATCTGAATTATATTACTGGCCCACACTTAAGCAATCTGTTTGTCGTTATATTAAGAGCTGTAAAATCTGTGGCTCTCATAAGAGTTCACAAGATGCTCGTCCTGGTTTAATGGGTAACTTTAAACGTGTATCTTATCCCTTTCAATTAATATCGCTTGACTTATTAGGACCTCTCCCTCGATCGAAAAGAGGTAATCAATATCTTTTAGCCGTTACCGATTGGTTTTCTAAATTTGTTATGGTGCAACCCTTACGTAAAGCTACTTCTGCTGCAATAATTAAATTCCTAGAACAAAATGTCTTTCTTACCTTTGGTGTCCCCCAGATTATTCTTTGTGACAATGGTGCACAATTTATCTCTAAAGATTTTCAGAATTTCGTTAAAAGTTACAAAGTACAAAAAATTTGGTTTAACGCAAAATATCACCCCCAAGTAAACCCTACCGAAAGAGTAAATCGAGTTTTAGTTACCGCTATTTCGTCCTATATTGATTCAGACCATACTACATGGGATGAACATATCTTTAAAATTGCTCAAGCTTTGCGTACATCTAAACACGAAGCAACCCAATTCACTCCGTCTTTTCTTGTTTTTGGAAGGGTAGTGTAATAGGATATTTGATAGTGATTTTAAAACGAAATGATTAGTTGAATAAAGTTGAAGATTTTCTTAACACACCTAACTTACAGATTTTACAACACAATCATCTACCCAAGTTTAATAATAACTTACAAAAAATAATTTATGGTAATAAGAGAAAACCTAGATCTTAATAATAATTCTCTCGTTATGAAATTCCATGTCCTATGGTCTTCTAAAAATTCATAAACCCAATATTCCTATCTGTCCAGTTGCATCCTTTGTTAACACACCTGCCTACTGACTTACCAAATGGCTGAACAATTTTTTAAAAACAGACTAAACGTTATCTTCAATTTCACTATAAAAAATAGTATTAACTTAATCCAAAAATTAAACAACTTCCGAATAATTGTAGCTTAATTTCCTTCATGTTACGAATTTATTTTCTAGCATACCTCTATCTGAATGTTTTAATATAGTAAATAATCTTGTTGTAAAATCCAACTTCACTAATGAACAAGCTAATTGCATTCTATCTTTATTAGATCTTCCCTTAACACAAATTTTTTCATCTTTGACAACAGTGAGGCTTAGCTATGGGCTCAAACTAATCACCTTTCTTAGTTGAAATCTTTATGGACAATCCAGAAAAATACTTTATCATCAAACACACATATTTTAAAGAAAAAATTTTATTTTGGGGTCCCTTCGTCGATGACTTTTAGCTATCAATACCAATTCCACTACTCCTCTAAATTCTTTTCATAACTGGCTCAACACAAAGAAGTCGAGAGTGTTTACAAGAGAAAACGTCTGTTGCTTCATAAAGGATGCACCAGACGAGATATATCTATTGTTTAACGTAAGGTGCACTTTTTCAATTTAATATACAAAACATTTTATAAAATGAAAGGTTTTAGGCAGTGGCTGTGATTGGTATTGCCAGAGCATGTCGTACGGACGAACTTTTGAAATTACAACTGCAAGTTGTCCAAGACAATACCGATTTGATGGTTATTCACCTACGTGAAACAAAGAACAACATTTCACGCACCTTTACCATTATCAATAATGATATGCATAGAGTTGGATATCTTCCAATTGTAAGGAAATACCTTGCTGCTAGAAATATATGCTCTGCAAAAGCAATGAAACAAACAAGATTATTTTTGAAATTTTCTTCAGGAAAGTGTTTCAATCAACCTATAGGAAAGAATACGTTTTCCAAGATTCCTTTAATTATAGCTACCTTTTTAAATCTGCCAGAATCGCTTCTTTATACAGGTCATACTTTTCGATGAAAATCAGCCACGTTGTTGGCCAATTAAGGGGGGATATACCTAGCCTAAAGCATCATGGCGGGTGGAAATCATCCACAATAGCAGAAGGGTAGGTTGCAGATTCCCTGGAATGTAAAAATGAAGCTGCTGAGAGAATTTTTAATGGAAATGTAGCCACAATCTCCACAAAATCAAAAGCAATTGAAAATCAAAATTCCTTAGCAATTACTGTCGATGCACCACAATCTTCATTGGAAAATGTTTCTAAACGTATTATTATTACAATGGACTCTAATAATATGTCCAGTTTGAAAAATGTTGCTAGCTGCACAAATTGCACATTTACATTCAACATTAAAAATAAATTAAGTTCATCGTATTGGTTTTTGAAAATATTAAATAAATCCCAGTGTTTGTTTAATTATTTTCTAAGTTAAAACAGTTGTTGGATATTAAATGTTCACTGAGGTGTTTTCTATTGTTTTTTTCCTACTTCTGGGGGCCGTTTTCACCGCTTCGCTTTAGGTGCTCGACTTGGTAAAGTGTCACTTAAGTTGCCAAATTTACATTGCCCAAATGACATCAACGTTTCTAATAATATAATGTAAATTTGCCAACTTAAGGGACACTTTGCTAAGTCAAGCATTTAAGCCGAAGCAGTGCGGCGAGCCCTAAGTCATTCAACATTGGTTTAAATAAGGTTTAAAATTCAACTAAGAATAGAAAATTATTTAATGTAGGCTTAGACCTGTAGCCATGGATTTGTAACCATGACTTCTTTCATTTGGATGACACTTACTTACGTCCCAAGGGAAGTAAGTAAAAATTTACGTCTCGCTTCACAGTTATCCTAGTAAGTCTTTCATGGCTAAGGTAAGGAAAAAATATTGCTGGAGAGTGGTGATACATCAACAAAATCTCATACGCTATGGTTAATGTCAAGTTCATTACTTATTCCCATTAAGTTTTTAAGGACCTTTAGTAATAACATTCACACTATATAGAAAAATTTCCAATTTTGAGTCAGCATTTTAACCTAGCAGCATTGCTTGAATCTACAAAAACCTTGTACCTTTGTTGACATTCTTCTCATTTTATCTATTTTCCTCAATTTAAATGTTTTCAAAAATGTCTTCAATGTTGGAAAAATATTGAATGGTGGTGGTAGTGTGTTCCCCTCCTCAAAATAGCTCAGCCATAGTTTTGTTCTAGCAAACTTCCATTCAGTATCAGCATGTTGCTATAATTATAAACTATTTCTAAATACTTGAGAGATAATAATACTTACTTCAATTATAGCATATGAATTAGACATCATGGCAATAAGTAAATTCAGTAAGACAATGATATTTATTACAGAGTAGGAGCCAAACATTAACAAGCCCCAAAATCTAGTATACGTTTTTATACCTGTTAATTCAAAGTTTGCCAAATCAACTAGTCCAAAACTGGCCCAAAACAGTGATTGTGATGCTTCAAATACACTGAAAAGTTATATTAAAAATTGCATCACAGATTATAATGTTACACACACTTTGCAAAACCTCTCCATTTTAAACAAGAATCTGATGCATTTTCCCAGTCTGGATCCCCATTTGGTAGAACGTAACATTTTTTTCGTTCCAAATCAGAAAAATACCATAATAGTTGATTTAAACCTGGAAAAATAAGCAAATAGATAGAAATCAATTAGGGGAAAGTGGAGAATGCCAACTTCTCAAGTTATTTGTTAGTAGTACGGTAGCAATGCATCAAATAGTCTACTCTCTGTGCATCAACGCTTTCTGCTATCATGGCACAAAAAAGTTCACTGACAGCTACATTCCATCAGAACAGCAAGACGCCGCAGTTTCAAGAGAATGCACTAAACCATTATAAAACTTGCAAAAGAAACTTTTGAAAGCAAATTGGAATAACTTGTAGTTTCTCGATTGTTCAAGATTAATTGAATTAAATATATAAAGGTGTGCAACGTAAAGGTTATCTCAGTTCGATTTAAAGCTTTGATCCATATACTAGTTACGTCTTGATTTGAAATAAATTAGTGTTAATATAAATACCTCCGTGATATAAATTAGTAACTAATAATAAATAAATTAGCAGTACTTTGATTGTTAATTATAAATGCATCGAATAATCATTGAGAAGATAGTATTGTTGCTTTAAGGAAATTAGTAGTTAGTGATTAGCTGAAAATACATTGTCCTTAATTTATTAGAATTTCGTAGTATTTATGATTAAGAAGGCTCGTGTAATCAGTTAATAATAAAGAACTGTCACTGCAAAAGAAGTTTAGTTACAGTACTATTATTGTTTACCATCAAAACAGCAATATTGTATGGGACGCCAATAGGTTACTTTCAGCTAATAATTGGATACAAAGCCAATTAAAATCAAATGTAAAAATGATTGTATACGTATGTAATGGCCCTTACAATAATAACTTGATAACCCTTAGAGCGTTTTTATACTATGCGGGGTTACAGCGCATTTCACAGCACGCGGTTATACCGCTGTGGTAGCATGTGCACAAGTTTTACCTTACTTTAAATCAGATGATTTCAGATTAGTGCGGCGCGGAAAAATTACCGGTGCGGCTTGCGGAAATCGCTAACACAGTGTGGCTGGCAGTCAGAAATCAGACAGTTTTAATACTGCACGGAATTTGAATGAATATAGAAGTAAATTGGTGCTTTCACATTTGTCGCTATGCGGTGACGGTTTTAGTCGAATGAGGTTGCTAGATAGGTGTACTTAATGATTAGCAGCGTAATAGATGTCAAGGAAGCGATACGATTATGAAATTATTGACCTGATAAAATTTCATTAACGGATGCACTCAATATTTTCGATGCTTAATTTCACATTTTTTTCCTTCAACAGTGCATTAATGTTAAAATAAATACACTTGTTTTCTTCATTATGAATAAACTTACTACTACGTACGCAATCTATCAACTTCGAACCACAAGTCTGAATGATTTTTTTAGATGTGAAAGCAACGTCCGGTTTGACAGACGGTTTATCACATGTGGTAAATCGTGCCGCAACCAAAAAGTGTGAAAACGTTCTTAGAGTAAACGAATGTTCCAACAAACTAAGCAATTTATTTTAAACAATTATTTTCATAAACACTCGCACAATTTATTGAATCATATTTATTGCATTTATGAAACCTGTTTTGGCGAGTCATACTGGTCATAAGTCATAAGATGGTACCTTTTACTAATTATAATTTATGCATCTTAATTACACGGGAAATTGTTTGATTTTATTAATTAATTGATGTTTCCTTACATTCATTAAAAAATTAGTATCATAGTATTGGTTTTACTATGAACGTTAAAAAGATATTTCGATTTTTTATGTCAAGATTTTCGTTTTACTTAATGAAACTATTTATTAGATAATTCCTCAGGTGTTATTTATATGGTTTTTAGACATGCTCACATTTGGATTGTATTTTTGCATGTAAATACAAGTCTTTTAAAGTTTAAGAAGAGTTAACGAAATATTACACTATAAATTTTTTTCCCTGTTTTTTGTCCATTATTTGTTCATATTCAAAGTTTATCTTTCATGTACAAATGATTGTAGATACCAGTTCGATACCTTGTCAATCATATGCAATACATTGCAAGTGCTAAACGTAGAAAAGCTTTTTTCTTTTTTATCTATCAATATATTGCAGATATTAATATAAAGTGATGTAATTGAGCATTTTTGCAACATCTTATAGGGTGTTATACACAATTTTATTTTAAAGTTTTGGCCTAAGTATTTTTATTGTTTGCTGAGACCATTTTTGCTTTTGATTTATGTAAAACTTTTTGTACAAAGTTATTAAAATGGTTATTTGTGATCTATTGGCAACTGAATAAGATGATTTCCATAAGGTATACAATCATACAAATATCTACCATCCAAAGCATTAAATGATTACATTTTCTTGGTCTTTAAGAATTTTGTAGAAAACTGTTTCAAGTTCTCTTAGAAATTTATTAATTAGAAAGGAAAAACAGCATGGCAAGTCTTCAATCTGACAAAAATTAGGGTGTAAATTTAATAACTTAAATATTAAAGCATTTAGAAATTGTAATGAAACAGCTGCTCATGTGTGTAATCCAAAAGAAATAAATGATTACTTTATTAGTGTTTTTAAAAAATCCAATAACTGTACTTCCAGATTTAATTCTATTTAAACAATCGATGTAATAGTAACACGCTAAATTTTACATATGTTGATTGATGCCATTATACAAATTATAAATAGCTTTAGCCGAATGCTGCCGAACCTGATGGAATTACTACTTACATGCTTAAATTGTGATTGCCAATGACTTAAAACATGTAACTATTTGATAATAATGTAAAAGTATAACTTCTTTTGCCACAATTCTTCCTCGCCAATGCAATTACCTCTAAATACGGATTTCAACCACTAAGTGGTCACCATTAGTACAAAACAGCTAACTTACAATTGCTAAACTGACAATTAAACTGAAATTAAAGCTAGTTTTCAATTCTGAGGATATTTTCTTCACCGATTAGGCCAAAGTGAAACTTAGCAAGTACAAAATTCAATAGTGAACTGACAAGTGTCCTTACAAAATCTTATTTTATATCAAAAATGTGGTCATGCTTGAGCTATTGTTCACACTTGAATGTAGATACTGTACTCGTATTGGTAATCAGGCGAAGCTCGATTAACGAACAAAGAAAGCAACTAGGAGTGTCCTAATTGCCCTCTATCTGCATTCATGTGCGAAGCTGAACTGTTAACTATGTTAATACTATCATAAGCGTTCAATTCCGAATGTACGGCAATGACTTAATAAATCTAACGGGGTGGATAGTTTCATGAATATGTTGAGCAACTCATGATTTCTTATATACTCTGTATTTAAAATGTGCTCATTAAACCGAGTCTTGAAAATATGCTTTATTTGCCCAATATATTTTTGAGTGCAGCCAGAACAATTTACTTCGTAAATCCCAGACTTAAGTAACTCATCAACTTTATCTTATGAATTTCCCAAAAGTCTTTAATCTTGTTTGAATTTCTGAAAGCAATTTTTTATTAATTTGCTTGAAAATTGTACAAAGACCCTTTGTGGAACTGTGGAAGGTAATTTAACAAAATTTTATTCCTCGCATTTGTCCTAGTAGATAATGGCTTGCTAACAGCTAAATTGCAATTTTTATAGTTTTGATATCACTTCATTATCTTTTTTCAAATCTTATTTATGGAAACGTACACAACGTGTACGATTTGAAATAATATTTCAGATTCTAAATTCGTATAACAAGGGGTTTCTCAGGGATTAAATTTGGGTCTAATGTTATTTCTTAAGTACACGTCAGAATTATCAAAACTGCTACTAACTGTGAGATTCAGCTCTATGCACATAATACAAAAATACTACATTACTTTGACCTCAATTTGTATCAAGAAGCATATTTAGCTATAAATACTGAACTACAAAGATTTTTCCAAAACTCATCATGTATCCACAACCCTACAAAAACAACAGTGCTATTATTTGGCAAAGGGCTTTTAAACCTTGTAAATAAGTTATATTAATGTTTGATAATATTTATTTGCTGATTTCTACTTTTGCTAAAAATTCAGATAATGGTTGACACCTGTTTTAGATTTAATATTCTTACTTTTAGATTAAGAAAATAATTATCAGAAACACTTCATCTTTATTAATTATGGTTTTATTGTATATTTTACCCCTCTAAATAAAGTTACCCAAATTCAGCCCCAACAGGTGTAGAATACATGCTTTGGGTTTATATTTCATTTGATGAAAGGTAACAATTTATTTTGTAGGTAATTGTTCAGATGTTAATTAGTTGGGTTTTTTTACATGCTCACATTCTGATGGTATTTTTTATATAAATACATCTTTTAAAGTTTAAGAAAGGTTTATGAAATATTACAATTTAAATTCTATTTGCTGTGTTTTATTATCGGCAGCTCTGTGGCGTAGTGGTATGTGTGTGCCTACTACGCCCTAAGTCCCGGATTCGAATCCCAACACGGTCCGCTTGAAAAATGTTAGGCGAGCATTTTTCGCAAAAATACACCCTTGTTCGGATGAGAGGTAAAATGGAGGTCCCGTGTGTGAGTTAAAGATCCCTACCTTGCTTGGAACAGCAAGTGTTTGGTGAAATTGAAAATTTTCCAGGTAAAAAAACTCGCTTCCTGACCAATGCAGTACCTTTGGGTGGAGCATTGGAAAATCATATGTAATGTGTTTTATTATCCACTATTTGTTCATATTAAAGTTTATCTTTCATTTACAAGTGCTCATCAGTTCAACAACTGGTCAAGCATATATGCAATATGTTCAAGTTGATTTCATACAGAAAAAACAATGGGTACCTGCTTGCTCCATTTACAAAATTGTGTATTCATATTTGTAAGAATTTACTTTACGTGTACGGAGTATTATTGCAAAAAATGTGCTTCCTCTGTATGTTGTTTTCCAATTGAACAAGATTAAATTTTGATTAGCAGTTGTAGTTATATCTAGTTTCGAGTTTTTGTTCTGTTTAATTTCTATCCTCAAAGAATAAAGATGATAGAATACAGGTCGTCCTGACATTTTAGTGTATTCTTTGTAGGATATATGAAAACGGATAAAAAAATTTTCACAAGTTCCAAATAAAATTTCGCTTACGTTTGCTTACGTTATTACACAAATAGTTACATAAAATTCCAACAAAAAGCAGAATACCAAAATTAATTACATAAATTGGCATATTTGGGTCTTTTCTAACTAAATCTCAGAAACATGTTGAATGACTGTTCATTAACAGAATGCACTAAATATCGGGAAAGACCGAACCCATTATCTTTACTCTTCGAGGATCAAAATTAGAGAGTGATAATTTGAAATCAGTCATTACCTACAACTGTTAATAAAAATGAAATCTTATTGAATTGCAAAACAACATCCAGAAGCGGAACTCTAGCATGAAAAGCGAATATTTACGAATATGAATACACAATTTTGAAAATTGAGCAAGCGAATATTCATAAAATAATAAGATATGCAATAAATGCTCAAGTAAATAAATATTTAAAGATTTGCCAGATGACTGAACCTATTATGGAAACTGACTATTCTCTAGAAACAAAACGTCACTGTTTGTTTTCTACATGAAATCAACTTGAACGTATTATATATTCTTGACCAGCAGTCAAACTAATATTTAAGAGCATTTGTAAATGAGATAAACTTTAATGTGAACAAATAATGGAAAATTAAACACTGGAAATAATATTTAAATTGTAATATTTTGTAAGCTCCTCTTAAACTTTAAAAGACATATTTACATACAAAAATACAATCTGAATGTGATCATGTTTATAATCCATTTAAATAACACCTATAGAATTATTTAATAAATAAATAGTTCAACTTCATTAAGTAAAATGGATATCTTGAAATTTAAGAAACCAAATATTTTTTAATGTTCATAGTAAAGCCCTATGATACATTAAGTTTTTAATGAATAAGCTAATGTCAACATAACTAATAAAATCAAACAAATTCCCATGCAATTACAATGAATATTAAATGATAATTAACAAAAGGTACAATTTCTTGAAATTAACAGCATAAGCCACGTTCAAGTACATTTAATTTTAAACATGCATTTAAGAAAATAAACAAGGTAAAATGTAGTATTTTACGCATATAGAAATGATTCATATAGTTTACTTTTATGTTTGATGTTTTTTCCATGGCTGACATTCTCCAACTGTACCTTATTTGTAAACTTACCACATGCAAAAGCAAAAAGAACCAAAGAGTAAATGAAAAAAAACTTTACAATGTCAATTACCATTCTTCCCAGTGAAACTTGTAAAGGTCCTAAATGTGGATTAATCGAAAATAAATGAACAAGTTTTAAAGCACTAAAAATTAAATAAATGTAATAAAATTATGCATTATTTCACAATACCTGAATATATTTGCAGCTGCAAAAAGTCCTTCGGCAATTAATTGAGGATCAAAAGCATTCCACTGTTCTCTGGGAATGTAGGCTTTAGCGGGATCATTTGCTATTTCAGTTCTTTGCTGAATATATGCGATAACTCTTAATAAAAGTACCATAAGATATATGAAATTTCTTGAAAAATCTATCACATTCCATAAGTTCCTTAAATATGATTGTACGCCTTCAACAAATATTTCATATGTTTCTTCATAGATATAGCCTAACAATACAAATGAATAGTTTAGTTTTAGAGTAGAGTGAATTGTTAGCTATTTTTTGTTGAAATGGTTCACAGGTGATGAGGATCCTGATGATGATCAACCTTATATAGATGATAATCTAGATAAAAATTTTCCTGATATAACTTAGTATTATTTGAGTAAAGACACATGTAACCAATGACTTTTTAATCAGTTATGAGCGACAATAGATTTTAATTGTTATTACTGTTTTTGTATTTTGTGGAAAACTCTTTGCCCACTAACGACAGGCCATATAAAATTAGGGCAGTACTAGATCATTTCAATATCATAGATAACAGTTACATACAAGATAAAAATCTTTGTATTAACAAATCGTTAGTCATGGCATGGCAGGTTATTTTTCTGCCAGTATTTCAAGAACAAAAACAAATATGGAATTAAATTCTATGAATTGTGCCAGTCCAATGGAATTCTACTAAAGGTACAAAATTATTGCAGAAAATCTGAGCACATCCACAAAGCTCTGGGTCATGCTTCAGAAATTGTTGTGCAGCACATGGATGATTCTTTAGACACAACTTTTACAACTCAGTTCCATTCACATAATTGAAGACTTCTAGAAAAACACACATTTACAATACTCTTAGATCTAATCGAAAAGGAAATTCCAAGTTTCTTGCCAACAAAAATCTAAAAAAAGAAGAGTTCGTATGGAAGATAAAGAAGTATACATTTGTTTGTAAATGGAAAGATAAGAAAGATGTTGTCTCCATTTTCAGCATGCATAAAGTTCAAATTGTTGCTGTGGGAAACAGAAATGGCAATGAGGCCCAAAAACCAAATGTAATCAAAAATTAGAATAACGAAATGTCAGGTCAGATCTGATCAAATGCTGTCGTACCACAGAGCTCTTCTAAAAACGATAAGGTGGCCAAAAAATCAAAATACATATTTTTAAAATATACCTCTGAAATGCGTTTATGTTGCTTTGTAATGCAAATGAAACAAACAAAATTCCTTAAGCTTAAAGAATTATTTATATTTAATCGAGAATAAACTGCCAGAAGAACAGCCAGTGGAAAATAATGCTTTTTTTCGCTACTTAGGAAGCACCTTCTACCGACAAGAAACAGTAGCCTACTAAGCCTTGTGTTTGTACGTAAAAGAAGAAATAAAAAGAAACTCGCTATTGTGCTGTGTGTGATGACAAATTAGCCTTGCGCATAGAACAATGATTTATAAATTAGAATATGTAATTTCAGAAAAATGTTATTTTTTTACTATTTTATAGATCTGTAATAAATAAAGAATAAACAAAAAAATTGCATATACCATCTTGAATTTATTAGACCTATTTACCAATGCCCACACCCCCAACTCCAATGCATTTACTACGAATAGAATTGTAGCTGACAACAAAGAAGGAATTGTAAAGTACAAGATATCTTGTAGTTGGCGTCAGAGTCCAATGCCATGTACAAGCTATCTCGCATTGGCAGTGAATGTGTTAACAGCTTTCAAGCACTTATCTAGTTTAGTCATTATTACAGCCAGATTCAGAGCATTGACTCATATTTTTTTAAATGACTGAAGATTATATTAGGATAAATGGTTTCCCAGATGCATGCCTGTTCATTATTTAAAGTCAATTAGTTCTTATAACTACGCTCTTAAGGTAAATGCTAAGGAAAATGATGATTCTTAGTTCTGATATAATAAATAAATTTCTTACCTATAACATATAACAGTACAACATATTCAAGCAATGCCGGAGGATTTCCTCTTTGTTTAATAAATCTTTCAGTCTTCATACTTTCTGTTCCGAACAGATGTATTAAGTGATCTTCTGCTCTCTGCGATACTAATATTAATATAACTGAAAAACATTATGTTCATCAACAAAATATATGTATATCACATAAGTACTTAACTTACATAAGAAAAAGAGATATGATGAAGCATGGATTAGGAACTTCATAAATGGCTTTCTCATTAGTTGACCTGTTTCTGTATTTGGAGCAACCATATATAACATGCAATAAAATGGAAATGTTGCTGCCGTTTTTGCAATTACTAATAATTTTGCTGCAATTGATTTACGCTTAAATCCAGGAACACCTTCGTACCACAGTGCTGCTAATAATTGTTGAACATTTGGGTGAGCTACAAACTAGAATACTATTATTAGAAGTAGAGCAATAAGTATGCTGATTGTTCTACCTTTTTTTGTTTATAGATAATTGCTAGTTCTAGTCGTGCTAGTTTCATATGTTCTCCATCTTGATATGGTGGATTGTCAGGATCATGATTTAGCACAATAGCTAATTCAAGTGAGCTACGAGTTTGTTGCAATAAATCGACAGCAAATTGCTGACACTGATGTCGCAATTCATGGTACTCTGCTTTACATTCCTTAAAACAATATCAGGTATGCTACTAGAATGTTATTTCAACAGTTTTCAACATTTTTAAATAATGACTTTAGAAATAATATTTTTTAAAGAATCATAAACATAACCCGTTTCACGAATCAGTGTAGATATATCACGGACCTAACTTTTTATTGCCAAATGTAATTCCCCAACTAGCTCTGTGTAATTGTTAGGAGAAAATATATGCTAAAGATTGGCAGCACTTTGTGCCATTTCCTCTTCTACTTTTGTTAATTTTTAGTTCTTATCATTTTGTATGTCAGCTGTAATTGTGAGTCCAAGTTTTTATCAATTTTACTAATTATATTTGTTTAATTGGCTTTAAAACTGTTCTTTTCAGAACTTCCTTTTTTAAATTATTGTTCCCCATTTAATTGTGAAGAACAAGCCTAAAGATTTAGACAAAAGTTCTAAAGAAATAGTTTTAAAGCTTACTGCTTATTTTGAATTGTAACTTGATAATGGTGGTCCATTACTTCATTTACATGCTGTCAGAGATATAAGTAATTCTTTATTATATTTGTTACAATACAGCTACTGTTCTATTTTAAAATTTGTATTAATTTGGTAAAATTAGAGATTAAGTATGTCTTAAAGGGGTGCAATGCAATTAGTAATAACCTATATTTTGTTTTTAGCATGTCAGTGCCGCTTTAAATACAAGCATTACTACGGTACACAACACTGTAGCAAAAGTCAGTGAAGGAGAACATTTAACGAGTTCTAAATGAAAAAGATCATGTTCCAAACCCGTAGTCGAGATAGATCTTTGTGACAAAACAACAATTCAAGATGTTATTTGTAACATGTGTATCAAAACAGTAAGAATCGCTATTTGTTGCTGCATTAAATAATTACAAATTGTTTTAGAGAAACACATTACTTTGAATTCATTGCGGCAAACGTTTGCATTGTTCTGCAGATATTGCTCTTACACATTTGTACACATCAGTGCATGTATAGTTGCCTGTATGTATTGGGGTGCATTCGGCCTACTTATTTACAGTCAATTAAATTATTTGATATTACTTAGCTTTGTAGCAACCTTTGTAACTCATGTCAAATTTGAATCATCGCGCAGTGGGAAGCACTCCTTCAACATGCATATCGTGAAATTATACAGGAGGTAGGTCGTCGTTGCAGAGAATTATTAGGAATATTGGATTGGAGTATAGCAAAAATGACCTTTGTTGTGGATTATTGGAACTACTTCAATCGGGTTGAGGCATGTGTACGAAACGTGGTTTTTTAAGAATGGGATCATTGGCCATTCAAGGCAAGACACTAGTGTTAGCAGCATAAAAAAAATTAAATTGGTGTGGAGCCAGATATATTGTTGTGTATGTTGGTTGTAACTCCGGATTTATAACTGGTGCAGAATCAGTGTTTGCTTTCAAAACATCAAATGCAGATTATCATGAAAAATAAACCAAGAAAATTTCTTGAGGTGGTTTGAGCTGCAGCTTTTAGCAAATTCAGAAGAACCGGCAGCTCTGCATCAAATAACCCCTGAAGTATGGAAAAAATCAATTCAGCACACTGAAATTGAAATACAAAAGTGGTGAGTGGAGAAGTTGTATATGAAAGAGACGATATAATCTTTAATTATAAACGTTAACAACACAGATGAGGTGGGGATCACTACAAGCGATTCAAATAATTAATATTTATTATTTCCAAATTAGTACAATAGTTTTCTGAAAGTCATACATGGAACAATCAGTACGTGTTTTTGTATAACAGGTACGACTTGTGATATATTTACATGCTTTAAATTTTTCTGTTCAACTTTAAAAGTTACGATATGTCCCTGCAAGCTACGCAGATATTGATAAATCTATAGTGGTGCATTTTAGCATAATTATTGATTTTTATGTGTTTTTTCCACACTAAATTTATTTATCTATTTTTTCAGCCAAAATTCCTGATCATGTGCTCCCGGGTTCAAAACTTAGAATTATATCACACCCTTAATGATTTAGGCAACACTGTACACAGAATCTACAGAGTTTATGTCGAATGGGGATGCAGAAGTATGCAAATAAATACCATGCATGCTTAAAGCACCTCTCAAACAATAGTGGACTATTCAGACATCCCTCGAATACAAAATAGAACTGTCTGAATGTACAATACAATCAAACCCACGATATGAAAGGATTTTAAAATTCTAGAGCAAATTACTTCTTAGCTGTTCTCTTTCTAAGGAATTCACCAAACTTTTTGGAGAGAACTTAAGAATAGTGCAAAACAAAGTCACCAAGCTCCTCATGCACTAAAGGTTTTCATACAGATTATTTGGTTATGACCACCGAATCTAACAGGATAAAAAGAAGCAAACTCTCACAATAGTAAGGACAGAATGCTGCCATAACTTGGACCAATCCACCTCCAAAGTAATCAAGACTACCTCCTAGAACATGTGACGCCAACAAGCACGCCAGGATTGTGAACATTCCATCATCAAATCGCTCCAATTTTTACCAACCAAGGATGTCATCTATGTGACAGCATCTACCACCTACTACCTGCTATGTTCCAAAGCTTAGGGAAATCTGACTGCAACATTGCCACAAAGTGTCGCATCACATCCAGCATAACGACGGACATAATCACCTACACGACATAACCCAGGTATTTGTCATAAAGTTGCAACATTCAATTCTTTACTATGGAAATGCATCCCACAACTTTACAAACTAAAATGCCTTCCATTCTAGAGTTAAAAGACATTTGCAGTTCAGCACACAAAGACTTGCAAATATTTCCTTTGTGTATAAAGCCTTTAATGTATAATATCATATTTATATTTTTACTTGTAAATAAATGTTATCTAGGTTGTTACGAAGCATTAACAAGATGACCCCAGACAAACCAGAACACGATAGGGGGATATTATATAGAAGAAATGCTCATATAGAGTTTTTGACAGAGTATTATGTCTAAAAATCCAATTCATTGTGCGGTCGAGATCCCGTAGCATTAAATTAAAATTAACTAGAACAGAGAAGAATTATAAATATCTTAGATTCACGATAACCAAAGGCAAAAGTGATGAAACGTACATAAAAACATATGTTGCCATGACTAAGAAGGTCCTTAATATGAAAAGGGGATTCTGTAGAACATCAAATAAAGAATTGCAAGAATACTTTGTGAGAAGTGTAGTGCTCTATGGATGTGAAATTTGGATATTTAGAAAGGTGTCGAAAAATTATTTTGCTTTGAAAGTTATTGAACATCTTGATCGAATAATCTTGCCGCTAGCATATTTTAAGGTTCTTCGCTTTCAACTTGTTAAATTGAAAATCTCGTTCCACGAACAAAAAACTTACTTGGTCGGATTAAAACGCTGTTTTAGTTTCTTAATCCATTCACCTTGGTAACGTTTTATTTGTAATAATTTTTTTTAAATATATTTTCCTTTGATAGGACCAGGTTGCTGAAATTCGTTGCAAAGCGGAAAATAAATGAACAACCACTGCTTCATACACATCAAATATTTACACTATTATGTATGGATCTTAACACTTACTTAGGCATAATTGTTTCTCAGGCAAGTGCTGTAAGTCGGTATATGTAAGATTTGTAACTATATTCCATAGTAGCCCATTACAAAAATATGTATGATGAAGACTACATTTAATTTAATAATGAAGTGGTCTAAACTAAAAGATGAAATTTTACTTGTTGCGAAAGCCTTTGCTAGTATCAAGACGATAACACGTTGCATTACGCTAGCTATAAATTAAACGGGGAAAGGAAAATTTAGTAAATTTTAATTGACAAATTAAATTTGGACGCAAGTGGTATGATAGATTCATGAATAGCGAATCTTAAGTAAGTTATTTTAATTCTTCTGTTTTTAGAAAATATAATTTCAATTAGAGCAGTTAGCATAATTAAAACAAAAAATGAATTCCTAAATTAAATTGGTACGATTTAATACAATATTAAGATAATGCATTAGTCATTAAACAAATAACGGTCGCGACAATAAAAGATTTCATAAATCATACAACGCAATAAACATGTAATGAATGTAAGGTGTCATGCATTAAACAAAATCACAGATTATACATTATTGAAATAAAGTAATACATGAGAAATAATCATATTTGAAACATGGCTAGACGTTCAACGAGAAATGCGCAAGTACACGACAGTTATGTAATTAAAGAAATGGCCTTGTTATTCAGAATAGATTAAAATTGATACATTGTAGTACCAAATGCTGGCCGTAATTAATAAGATTCTTATAGGGGAGGAAATAAGAATAGTTAGACCCGACGGAAAAGAATGAATTAATTAGCTGGGAACGGTTAATTAGCAAACGTCAAAGTGTAGCAATACAAGCGAATAGCAAGGGAAAGAAAGTGAAAAGTTGAACGAAAATAGCTTCAAAATGTAACTTGGATTTCTCCGAAGAGGTAAATTTAAACGATGCGCGAACTTATGAATAACTTCACCTGCAGATATGGCAAGGATGTTAACCGTGCCTAAGATTTTGATAACTCGTGTGTGCAGTGATGAAGAGCTACCTGCGGGTATAGCTAAAATAAGTAGATTTGTTGAGTTAAGGGAACTGTATTAGTTGGAAAGAAAATCGTGTTATCTGGAAGAGGTCGCTGGACAACCTGAAAGTTAAAAAGTTAGGGATTCAAATGGTGAATAACATTGTGAGCTTTTGATGTTACGTTTTAATAATGCATATGTGAATTTTAAGTGTAAACGAGTTTGTATTCATGTAGTAGAAAATTAATCAAAGTGAAAGTATTTGTTTCATTGGACTAAATTAGCGGCGGGGCTAGTATTGGTTAAATTTAAGCATATTGTTATCATGCAAAGAAGGAACATTTTAAAATATTAGGAATACAAGTACGTACGGAAATTTAAATGTAAATTTAATTGGTAGAATTTAGTGTTAGTTAAAGCATAAAACATTAATATTTTGAATGGACAATAAAAGATGTTGCGCCTTTTGGCTGCATCAACTTTCATATTAGGATTAGAGGATTTTTTAATCCACTAAGGGAAAGCTTTTTTCCCATCCTTCATTCATTTAGGTTATTACGTTTAAAGTTTATAGTTGTAATTTCCCATGAACTAGAGATGAAGAGCCCTAAATTTATTGCCTGTATTCTGCACAAGCACGTATCTTCCAACCTGTTGAACAAAGTGCGTTTATTATGTCTAGCCAATGAGAAGCGTTGTATAGAGGGGACACCAACAAGCTCGTGAGAACATGCCATTTTAAAACGAAGCACTTAAGCACTTTCTATCAAACAGTACCGAACACGGATGCGTGTTAATTCCGGACGATGCGTTCCTTTCGCATTATTTTAAATTTCCTGTAATTACCTAATAAACTTCTCATGTTCCATAAATGTGTTAAGTTAATCGCATTTCACCACCAAAATTTGGTTAAACATAGTAGAAACTAATCTCACGCCACCTTGATTCCTGAACACGAGCGAGGGTGCCTTTGGCTCCAGTTAATAAGCAGGTAAGCCCTTGGTTTATTTCCCCATTATTCGCTTTACCCGTTTGACGGCAATAATAACAACCACATGGTGGCGTAATAAATTACGCCTGGGGTTACGCAGTCATTGTTATCGCAGATAAAGCGTAATAAAGGATAAGTTGCTATTTACCTATTTTCTATGATTGTTATTAAACGCATTTCCAGAAATTGGGATTTACAATATCATGTAATTTAATATGGGAAATGGAAAAATTTGGAGCGATTGCATTAATAGAGCTTAAATATAGATGGAATTTTATTTGCATTTATTTAGGAACAAGGTAAATAAACATATTTATGATAGAATATCCAGCTACCTCAGTGATGAAGTCGTATTTGGGAAAGGCCTTGTTTTCAAAAATTTATGTAATTTCACACAAATTTGGTGTTTTTACAGTATTCCAGAGAATGGTAAAGTATAATGGAAAATGTTTGGAAAGCTAAAAGCACAGGAGGGCTATCTGGAATAACTGTCTTCAGTGTAGGGATAATATCAAAGGAATTTCTGTAACAGACTGTTTAGCACCCCTCAATTATGACAAAGAAAAAAGCCTTTTAGTGTAAGTGATTAGTGTAACTTAATTTGTTGGTATTTCATCCATTTTATTAATTATTTTTATTCATTATTTTTTATAATTTCTTCTATAGGAATCCATTCCACACCATCGTAGTTAGTGGAATCACCCTTAAATTGTTATGGGACAAATCAAAATTTAAAACATGAACAAGACCACAGCAAGTATAAATGAATCCGATACTTAACTGATTTAAAAAGTATTTGAAAGAGGTTTAAGTTACCTTGGTATAGCAAAAAATTGTGATGGGTGTCCAAAGATAAAGAAAATAAATTATTTTTACAAAAAATTCGTTTTTGCATAGTTAATTGATATTAACGAATGTTCCCAATTTAAAAAAATGCAAATTTATCTAAATCTGCTATGCTGTAAAATGTGCGTTCTTTTTACTTTTTATTTAAAGCTTAATTTTATACTATATTCTATATAAAACATACCGGTTCAGCCAATGCTAAGTTTCTAAGTTCCCAAGACAATTGAAAGGCTGTTAAAATAGGATCACTTGATGATAATGCTATAAGTGAAGAACTTGCTAGTGCTCTGTATTCATTTAATCGTGATAATGAATGTCGTAAGGAATCTTCTTTTGTCTCTCGTATACAGTCATCACAACCACATCTGTAAAAAAGTTAAATTATGCCAGTGTAATGGCATTTTAATTAGAGTATAAAATCAAATTGTTAAAATCTTATACTTATTCGATAAAAGTTCAATTTGCTTAAAAAATTTGAAGTGAATACTAATTAGCTATAAACAGTGCTTCTTATGTCATCCATAAACACAGGTCTAAGTTGTCTACCAATATAAACTATCTGCTTAAAGATGTCCTAACGAGAGAATAGGAAGTCAATTGATTGCAAGTGTCCAACTCTATTTAACATCTTTAAGCCAGTTTACAAATAATAATACAGTTTAATGCGTCTCTAACAGATTTCTAAAATTGCTTCGTATATAATAATTTAGCGTAAGACGTAAATGGAACAATTTATAATATTCTGTCACTAATTAAGTTAAAATTATTTAAGTGCAGAATAAGTATTATGCAATTTTTGTCACACTTATTAAATTTGTTGTGCTTACCATTACTACAAATTTTGGAAGTATCTAGAAATATAAATTTCATAAAGAGTAAATAATTTGAGATTTATACAGTGGTGCACTGTTACATTTAACCATTGACTGATAAATATAAGGAAGAATTGCATGCTTATGGATAATACTGTATCACAAGTACGTTCCGGCAGATAGATGTTGCAAAAATCGGTCTGGTTCCAAGATTTCCACACTTTTAAATTGAAGTCTAAAACAGAGCAGTTTTAACTGTTGTAGTTGAAGGTGTAAGTAGAGGTTAAAGTTCATGAAAATATCGTGCCGTTAATGCTAGTTGCAATGACAGTGATAAAAAGATTTAGGTTAGGTTATTTTCTTTTGTTTATATAATGCGAATGGGGCCTATGATAATTATAAATGTAATGCTTAGCTCGTTGTGTATAAAAGAAGAATAAAAATGAATATTTGCTAAGATTGTGGTTTGCAGTTTACACAAAAGATAAATTTGTATTGTCATTTAAGAGAATTCCATGATTGTGGACATAGGATAACAGTTTCTTTAATCACCAAACCGTCATTGTAAGAATGTCCATAAAAGCGTTCTGCTAATAGCAAACCCGAATTTATTAAACTACCATACTTCGAATTACTAAAAACTTGTCATTACTTGACACTAGTTGCTTGTTACTCGACTCAAACTAACAGATTCTATGCTAAGATCTTAACGAGTCTGAATGAATTAAATGAATTCAATTAATTGCCCCTTTCCTTTTGCGATATGGTATTTATAAACCATTTTATTTTAGGGGATGCCCAATTTCCCTTGTTCACATGGTTTCTATGATTTGAACTATACTTGTGATTGAGGTCAAGAATTTATCGGTGCATGGGAATATTTGTACTTCCTCAGTTGCTATTTAATATTGACCTGTGTGCCATTGGGTGGTTCTGATAACTCTTAAACTTTGACTTTATTGTTTCTGTCTATTCAAGTAATTTACAATGATTTAGGTTCTTTTTAATGAATGAGAATGTTTTCACAGACACATTCGTAGATAGTCATGGAAAATATGTTGGTGTTTTTCTAATTTGATATGTCTATTGTGAAGTCTGCAGTTTTTATTTGCTGGTTGTAAAAGAATGTACTAGGTACTTTACTATTCACGTCCTAACTTAATGTTATGTGATGTTAGAAACTACATTGTCGATTATTTTCTTCAGACAATAAATGGTGTAAATTATTAATTTCAATCCTGATTAAAGTGTAAAAGAATATGGTTATGGGCCCAGTATCGTTTATTTAATACAGGAAAGTGAAATTAAAGAAAAATAAATTGCGATCGCGTGTGTAAGATAAAAATTTTTTGATGCTGTATTATGTTGCAGAAATACCGTGTGTAGTAATAATGACAGCGGTATTAAAATATTTTACAGTTCGTTCTAATAACAGTATTGTATGATAATTTTATGTGGTGTTGAATCACCGATTGATTAAAAATGTCTTCTGAAAACTGTGATATTAAAGGTGCACTAGACTTTGAAAAGTTTCGAGGGGCATCGAAATATAGAGAATGGCGGATAGACGTGGAAATGCTTTTGAGATGTAATGGTTTGTTTGGCTTTATTACAAACGTCGAAACTGAAATTGAAATTCTAGCCAGTGATAATACTAATAAAGATAAGGATGGCTTTAATAGGTGGCGAGACAAAGCCTTGTCAATGATTTATTTGGTATTGGATCTGCAAGTTAAGCCAATTGTCGATGGAATAATCGAACCTAGAAAAGTATGGTTTACACTAGAAACAAACTTTGAACCTTCATCGAGGCCGATAATGTCGTTTATTAACAAATTTCTTTTTGGCAGTCATGCTAGAAGACGAATCAGTTTCAATATACTAAGCTCGATTATGCGATTTTCAGTGTCGTTTGGCAAATGTAAAATGTGAAGTTAAGGATTTTTACCTAGCATACAAAACGATAAGTGGTTTGCCTGAAGTACAATATAATTGTGCAACAACTGTATCAACTTCCAGATGAGAGATATACTTCTGATGAGGTAGCAACGGCATTACTAGCAGAAGAAGGAAAATTGCAGAATTCTCTTCCAAAACTTGTATATGGTCCTACATCTAGTGCTTTCTCAACAGGCATAAATAGGCAATAATAATAATAGGGTTTTATATCTTATCTTTCATAAAATATATGTGACAATTAATAATAATGTAAATAAATAATATACACAGTAAGGTATGAAAACCGGTGGAGATCAAATAGCTTCCTACTGAAGGAGGGAGCCCCCTACCCCACCACTGTGTTTTGAATTATCGCGTAGCAGATTTCACAAACCGTTTTGGTGATAATACTTATTAAGTTTTGGTTGACAACTTTACAATTTTGTGAACACTGCTGTCACAATGCAAGCTATATCTTAAGCAATTGCTTCAATTATACAGTATATCCCTATTTATGTGATAAGCACAGCGTCATGATAAGCTGACTGTAGAAACACAACCCATATAAGTAACTAATTAAAAACAAACAAAAAAATATATATTCAAAATAAAATATATGTTAAGGCTAGTTTTGAAGTTTGAGCCATAGCGTCACACTATTTCGAAACATACCGACCGTCAGTTCTTTATAAATGACTGGTATTGTATTGTGTTGATGTAAAAGTAAAGAAGAAAATCAGCCATTAGATGTTACAAGTGTAAGGAATTAGATCACATTTCCAGAGATTGTACCATAGTAAATAAAAGTACTAATAACAATCGCAAACTATAGTATATTAATAATAATAACAATAGAGGTGCGTATGTATCATTAAGTTCTAATGATTTATATTCTGATATGGATGGTGTTTGGTTGTTAGAATTGAATAACACCAAACATAATGAATTTAAGTATGAATTTGTTCTCGGTACTGGGCTTACTCACCATTTTTGTAAAAATAGGGATTTATTTTATGATTTTACTGGGATAAACAAAAATGTCAGCCAGGGTAAAGGAGTTCTTGTTGCTAAAGGTGTAGGAAAGATCTATGTAGATTTTATAAATAGTAATGGAACTAAGGTAAGCTAAGAGAGGTATTTTATGTGCCGGATTTATAAAAAAATTTAATTAGCTTAGGTTGTATTGCCAAAAATGGTTTTTATTTTGTAGGCAAGAATAATAATCATCTTGATAGTTATACACCAAATGTTTTATTTGTTAATATTAATAAAACTCAACGTCTATATACAATTAGGGGTAAAAAAGTCGAATTAAATGTAGATAATAAGCCCAATGTCAATATTACATTGTCTGCTCTGGTAAATAAGTCGTTGTTGTTATGGTATGAAATAGTTTCTAAATATGTACCTGTCAACATATTCCTTATTTAGGTTAGAACAATTTTTATTTCTTATGAACTGAACCATAGTTTTACATAAGTAAGGTATCATTCAGCCAATTAGTAACATCGTAAAAATTTTAGCTTGTTAAAACATTTTGAAAAATATAGTAAAAAACAAGTTTTGTTTGATACAATGGGCTATATTATATGCAAGACATTCGATAAACAAAGGTGTTTTCTAAGACTGATGATCTTATAGACCATACTTTTGTTGAACTATTTGTAATGTAACACGGTTGCCCAATGAATATTTTAGTAAGAAGTATGCTTTGATTCTATTATTTTAATAACAAGAAAGATACATTTATTCTAACTCACATGGCTGTTACCCAACAATACAAAATGATAGCAAATGATGTGAGTATACATAATGAAAAAAAATGTATTAACTAACTTACTTTATATCATGAGGCATTGGAATAGTTGCTCCTCTATCTAAAAGTATTTTTAAAATTTCATAATTATTTCTATGGGCAGCTAAAACTAACGGTGTTATATCTGGTGTAAAACTTCCTACATTTATATCCACAGTTTCCCAGCTCTGAAAACAAACACATTATTAGTCGTTTTAATAATTTATTATTCGAGCAATTGAATATTTAAAAAAAATTTGTACTACTCGCTAACTAAAATAATTAATTTCATGTAAATTGCATCGAAAGTAGTGATGAAAGGGAAGTTCTCACAAATGAGGCATATTTAAAGAACTTGTTTGCTTTAGTGTTGAATTGGTCATATATACACACACATGCATGTGCACACACACTAGCACACATGCATGTGCACGTTTTAGTTGTGAACGGACGCGGTTTTATTTGCTTTGTGATTTATAGCAAATTTTTGTGATAAACGACAGGTAATACATTTGATTATTACATCTGTAGTTAAAAATACCTCCTCGCGTTTTGGTGTTTTTGTTATTTATTTTCAAATGTACGCATTTGTTAAAACATTCGTAAACTAATAATAAAGCGTGGTTTGAATTTACAACATGGATTGTGTATATATAATATTCTTCTAGCCACACAGCTGTGCAGCCATATGGCATTTATAATCACTGCATCCTATTTTACCTTTATCATATGTTTCAATACTTGTAATATAATCTCCCTATCAATGAACGACAATTATAAGTAACATCAGATTAGAAGATGCTGAATTATTAAATATCCGCGTTTCTGATAACAGGGACATCACATCTGCACCGCTTAATGTTAAGAATATCCGGTTAAGCAACACTAACAGTTCAGTTCAAGAACATGTAGATAAACCAAAGATAGGTCTATTTTCGGACGCAATCAAAGCTGCTTCCTTCCCTAAGAAGGGTCAGGCTATAATATTTCCAGCGGTAGACGGTTTTCAAGTAAAAGATTACGTTATAGCAATCGGGAAAGTGACGAGTCATAAATCTGTCACATTTGCTTATAGGATATCAAATAACAGAATTTGCGTATATTTTACAACTAAGGACATTGCTTCGAAATTTGTTAACATACAGGTTGGAGTAAATATTAGTGAGGTATTTATTCCAGCTAGAAAACTTTATGCCCCTCAAAAAAAGATTATGTTATTGAATGTGTCGCCGTGCATTCCACATGATGTTCTTGAAAACGTACTAAAGGGGAATAATTTAAAGCTGCTATCATTAATCTCATTAGGCGCGAGAATTGGTATTGATGAATTTCGGCATGTCTTGAGTTTCCGTAAGCAAGTGTATATTGTCGATCATGAAAATACAGTGCTGCCTGAAACAGTCATTATAAAATACGACGGCGAAGAATATATAACTTTTATTTTTGATGAACAAATATGGTGCTTTGTTTCCAAAGAAATGACACATATTTCCTCTAAATCTACAGTTCAGTTTTCTAATATTTCAAAAACTTTAAGTATTGTGCAAAACACCAGCGGAATTAAATGCTCTACACTATCAACTCTGAAACTAACGAAAATAATACTGAAACCCTTTCAATACACATACAAAGTACCCATGCAAAACGCCAAACATAGAAAGGTGACCAGCTAGCAGTTGAGGTACTGACAGAAGGTTCAGAAAATGGGCAAAGTCAGAAGAATGATGAATCTGGGAGTAGAGCTTTAAAATATAATAAACAACGAGCATCTAAACACAAAAGGGTGGACAAAATAACCGATAACATGTAGGCTTTTCAGATAAAGAGAGTTTATGGCATAATAGAAAACATGAAATAGATTTTGTACACTTTACCGATTTTCTAATGAAAGTCAAACGTAGTAATCAGCCCCTAGACATAGCAAGAAAATTTACAGAAGACATTGAAGGCTTGTTAGTGCTATTGAAGGAAGCTTTGAAACTGTCAAAAACATGTTTTTTAAAAGCATGGTGTAAACGACTTATAACTTCTCTCAGAAAGGTAATTGGACTAGAGGACTAGAAAGCATGGATGATATAGAATCCCTTGATTCCATAAGTGGATGTCAGTCAAATTTGTATAGGACACCATCTGAGGAAACGGTAGCAAGCGGTCAAAGTGGTTACTAGACGATGGTTTTGTAGAGCAACACCTTCATTTACAAAAATACATATACATCTATAATATGGCGACAAATTCATTAAAAATGATTACACTGAATACGAAGTGCATTAATAGCAAACACAAACGTTACGAATTGATGGTATATCTTAAAGAAAATAGTCCACACATAGCACTGCTACAAGAGATCAACGTAGACTTTGTACAACTGACAAATTATCAACATTGTAAATATATTGCTTTTTCTAATCCTGTAGGTATCTCAAACACAGGGACTGCAATAATACTAAGACAGGGAATTGGTGCCTATAATATAAAGCATATAGTGTTAAATCCTTCCTACTTACAATATATGTCCATCAGTTTAGACTATAATATTTGGCATATTTTATTTGTCTATCTGCCCCATGATGACGATGAGAAAGCACTAGAAAATTGAGATATTTTAGAAAGACATTGGAATATATATCTAGCAAAAATAGTGATGGTAAAATAGTACTATGCGGTGATTTTAATTGCAGAAAGCCATACAAATCTAACATCAAAACTGGATGCAATTGTTCAAGATTGTGAATTATACAACCTGGAGAATTTTTAACAAAACCAAAGAGGGTTTTTACCTATCTTACATCGACTTCTTCGTCCAGGCTAGATCCTATATATACCTCTGAAACATTAGTTAGCTTGCTTCAGAATGTGGCTGTACACGGCAATTTTTCAGACCATACTCAGTATCAACTCACTTCAAGATAATGACGATGCAAACGGAAAGCAATTTAACTTATTGAAGATTTGATAACATGCTTTTGGATAACCTCAATTATAGTGAGTGCATGAGCACGATTCTACAACAAGCAACAGAAAAGTACAATCTAGGTACGGATATCCTTGGGCAGTGGAATGTTTAGAGATCTAATGTAAAATACATTACAATTCAATATACATAGCATAAACAAAGCTGAAGGCATTGAACCAACAGATGCAACAAGCTCGTCATAATGAACATGGCTCAAACTCTAAAGAACTTCACCAAATTTTAAAGGAAACTCAAAACCCATATTGCAAACAAGCACTGAAATCCGCGACAATAGAGAAATACAAAGATCTATTTAATTCTGTAGACCTTCAAAAATGCGTAACACCCTTAATTCATATAGGCTTCTTGACAAACTGGAGAATGAAGGGAGTGCAGTTACCGATAAAGGGCTTTTATGTGAACATGTGAAAGAGCACTTCACGCTTTATAATTCTGCAGCAACTGTCATGGATAATCAGTCACTTCTATACGTGTCATTGCCAAAATTAAACATTTCAGACAGTATCAAATTGGAAGTGCCTCTCACTCAAAAAAGCTAACAACATCATTACCATCTTTACACAAAAATAGAGCCATGGGAATGGACGGAATAACAGTTGTGTTCTATATACTGTTCTGGGACATACTCAAAGACATAATTTACTAAACCTTTACAAAGACTTTGAAATTAGAAAAACTTCCAAATTCAACATCAACATAAGATCTTAGATTAATTCCAAACCAATTATTGCTTATTGAACACTAGAGACCAATTTTGCTGTTAAAGTCGATTGTAAAACCTAAGCAAAAACTTTAGCAAGGAGAGCAATAAATGTTATTGGTGACCTCGTCAACTCAGATCAGTGCTATTCAACATCTTAGAGAACCATTTTGATGCATTTCTTTTGCATCGAGATATTATTACTTATGTAAACGAACAGCAATTGCTCGTTGCAGTGATAAATCTTGATCAATGGAGCACATTCGATCGTGTTCATCATGACTATCTTTATAAAGTGTTAAATATGTTTGAATAAAAAAATAAAATTAAATAAAAACCCTTAACCACAAAAAATATTTAAATTACTAAATACGTATTTCGACCACTATGTGGTCATCATCAGTAGAAAACCTGTAATTAAAAAAAAAATAATTAGCTGTTGTTCTGGAACACTTCAGAGGATATTCTCCTCACCACTTAGGCTGAAGTGAACCTTCCCAACCTATAATTTACTATATTGTTGATTTAAACACTTTCGAGGATATTCTCCTCACCCGCAGGCTGGTGTTCTCAACAACAAACAAGCGAATTGTGAATTCGCTTGTAGCGGCATCTCAGTACATTATGGTTTCTCTGTATTTGTAAGTAAACAGGTTTATATTTAACCAAATAAAAAATGGTTTTATCTTAGAAAATTTGTTGCTACAGTAGTGCTTTTGGTATTGGCATTTTCCTCACAAAGTACATATTAAAAACTCTAGATTTAGTGTGTGTTAAATAGTGAAACTTACATACGCTTCTCCATCTTTGTGAATCAATTCTTCATGTTCAAGTAGCAGTTCAACAGCTTCTACAAATTCAGCATTAATAGCATGAAGAAGAGCATCTTTTGTTTTTACTCCCATAATTATAAGCAATTCTACCATTTCCAAATTTTCTCCATCAATAGCTAAGGTAAGAGATCCTCTTCCTAAACTGTCAACAC
The DNA here is from genome assembly GCA_036346225.1 of Platerodrilus igneus. NCBI lineage: Eukaryota > Metazoa > Arthropoda > Insecta > Coleoptera > Lycidae > Platerodrilus > Platerodrilus igneus. Next base: position 1,544,279 of record JARFIW010001116.1, read on the forward strand.
AATCTACATTTAAGTGTTTATTCTTCTGTGCTTTCTGCAACATTCTTTGTAAAAATTGATTATTAACTACACTTATTGAGTATATATTTAGAAAGTGTAGGATTAAAAAAAATTAAAAGAAAACTGTATTTGACATTTTAAAAGTGTTTCCATTAAGAAAATTAATGTTATTTGTAATGATATAAAAACTGGGTTTGGTTTTAAAGCACAATTCTAAAATATTGGGTAAGCTCTTATGAAGATTCCTGTACTTTTGGTAATCGTATTATTTATACTTAATATAATGTGCTAAGAAGTATAGAAGAACAATTACTAAAAGATAAACATTTCTGCTCGAACTTGATAAAAGTTTTATTTATAAAAAGACAATAAACGATTAATGTTTGAAGAAAATTCGCCAAAAAATGTTGTGCTGTTAACAATGCACCGATGCGTATTGCCTACAAATTTTTGCAGATGTCAAGCTATGGATTCAATCAAACCATTGATGTCTTTTTACAGTATTGTGTATCAAGTGAGGGTTTACCAAATTTCTCAATCTTCTATCTATAACGACCTATACATATTCAATTGCAGAAAGATCGAGAAATCCAGAAGGCGAATCCAACCAACTGAACGACTAGTATCCTTAAAAGAAGTTTAGGGAAAGTCTGAGTCATGTAGACAGACATTATCTTATTACAAAATTGAAATCTCCTAATCTCTGCTGGTATAATAGAATATACGCCTTCCCAACTTTTTCTATAACACACAGCAATCACATTCCTTGGATCAACACTAAGAGAAAACTGCTTCAATAGAAAAGATGGTCATGCCATTGTATCGACCCTATGACGAGTGTTGTTCCATATTAAATGGGAAATGAGACATTTTATAATGTTTTCGTCAGGCTTTTACATGGTCATGGTGTAATTGCCAAACAAAATATGAATTTGTTTATAAACACAATCTTATGCCACTCAATGTTACAATGTAGCCTCTACAAATACCAAGGCAAGAGCTGTTGGAATTCTGCATTAAGTGATATTAGATACAAGCTATGGCATATACAATACCAGGCAAAAACGCCACAACCAACGACAAGTTGTTGTAGTTATACATTATTACAGTCTTAAAGCTTCAAAAAGAAGAAATGAAAAGAAAAAGTCTCGTAGTATGAGAGTTCACATGCACGGAAAGTTTAAATTAAATAATGTCTGTAGACGCTACCTTGTTTTTGAACAGTAACAGTATTTGCAATACCAAGAAACGAAAATGAATAGCCACCGATATTAAGACCACCTTAACTAAGCACGCAAAGCTCTTGCTTGCCGCTGTACGTACAAATTTAGTCGTGAGTATGAAACGTAAACACTTACAGCTATCACTTAAATATACTATAAAACTAAATACTAAGTTCATTTTCATATTTCCGTATGCTTGTAGGAGTATATAACCAATCATACTCTTAACTAACTGACCAATATGCACGCAGCATGCAAATAAATAGCATGCATACTTAAAATACCCCTCAAGCAATAATGGAATCGTGCGACACTCCTCGAAATACGTAATTGAACTGCCAAACGTACAATGCAAAGAAACCCAAGATATAAAAGAAGCTCCAAACGCTAGAGCGAATTATTTCTTATTATTTTCTTTTTAAGTTAGTCATCGAACTCCTAGAAAAGGATTTAAGAATAGTGCAAGATGGAAGTCACCAAGCTCAAGGGTTTAACCTTCAGATTATTTCGTCGCGACCACCAAATCTCACGGAATAAATCAAAGTAAACCCTTATAACCACACCACGGATGCAGGAGTCCGTCATAACACAGCTTGGATTTGCTTTACCTCCAAAGTCATCATGACCATCGCCTAGAGCACGTGACGCCAACATGCACACCAGGATTCAGGACATTCCGCCATCAGTTCGCTTCAATTTCTACAAACGAAGCATGTCGCCCGTATACCAGTATCTTTACCTACCAGCCGCAGGGTACCGAAGCATGAAAATCCTATCCCAGTTACCACCGCTAGGTGCCGCATTGGATTCAGATTAACAATGGACATTATCCTCTACACAACGTCGTATCTACGTCGTCATGAAGCCGCAACGTTCAATTATTCAACATGGAAACACATTCTGCAATTTTACAAACTATTGTACTTTCAGTGTTAAAAGACATTTGTAATAATTCGTACACAAAAACTTTTGTAAATATCTTTTTTGCGCGTTTTGCTTTGAATGTATAATTAGTTCGTATTCTTAACTTGTAAATAAGTTGTTGCCCAGACGCCGACGAGGCAGCAACTCGCGTATTCCGACCACCGCCTTTGGGTTATCAAAGGTGAGCAGCGGAACGGTGACGTCCTGAGGGAGTTCTCCAGCTATGCGGGGTGCCGAGGAATGGGTATACAAGTGAAGTCGTCGGGGATGCACATCCGTCAGTCCTGTTTAGACGAGCTACCTGACGATGGAGCGGCCTGTGGCGAGTAGCCATCCTGTCGGTCGAAAACCACAGGCCAGTGGACTCAGGATCCGGAATACTGTGTAGCTGGAGGACAACTAAGGGGAAGATCCGGGAAACTGCTCACCGCACCAAATCAAGAGGATTCCAGGAGCAGGTCTTTTGGAATCCATCCTTACATATTTATTTATTTAATAACATCAACCTGTCAGAAACACAACAACAATTCAAGAAACAAAACATCAACAAGCCAAAAAACTCTTAGAGTGTAAGGCTCTTATAACGACGCTGAGAGCGTCGTGTCCAGCTACTGTGGACTTGTAAATAAATGTTAACTCTGTTGCTACGAAGCATTAACAAGGTGCCCCAGACAAACTAGAACGCCACACCCACAACCTATGAACTTTATTTTTGAAAATAGGAGTGAAGAAGTCCCGGTTGATCTAAGTAGTGTCTTACACAATTTAGTTTAGTTAGATTCAGTTAGTGTTTATTGTAGTATAATAATAATAAATATATGTTGCAAGGACCAAATTGAAAAAGACTATGAATTCAATATTTTTCAAAGGTCTGATTAAATACAATACTTTACCAAAAGATATTCGAGACTGTAATACACTGACATCTTTTAAACGAAAATTAATGAAAAAACTAAAACCTAACTAAAATGTAAGTACTTTATAAAATAAACCAATTGACCTAAACTTGGTAGGAGTAATTATAATTTTCACACTTTTTATTGTTTATTTATTTATTTTATTTATTGTATTTTTATTTATATTTCCTTAAATTAAGAAAGCATGTTCTTTTTATTTTATATTATAATGTATTGTAATATTAGGATTACCTACTTTAAATAAATATTATTATTATTGTTTTGTTGCGGTATTCGTTGCGTGTGATTTTCTTTACTTATTCTACTTTTCTTTCTTGTCTGCACGACATACCGTAACAAATCTACAATTTGTTTAAGGCATCTATTGGAGCACGTTAATATCACTCGAATGAAATGCTGGTTTAGATATTGGATATGGTTTTGGCCCGTGAATAGTTGAAAGAATTCAATTAGTGAATAATTGATTATGGTAAACTACGGTTTTAATTTGAATTTGGAGCTTTTTATTATTTAGTACTTATTCAAAATAGAATAATTAGTCCCTGTTGAAAGTACTAATGGTATCTATCAACTGATTGTTCAAAAGCAAAGATTTTTTTTGGTTAGGAAACCTATGCTTAAGCGCATACCTGTTTTCACAGCTTAAAACTGCACATTTCCGATATTGGACATTTTGTACGCATGACCTAAAATGAGAAATTTAAATGGATTTTTATAAATTTAAAACCTGCAGCAAATTTCACCTGGTGCAGCTTTTAATTTACACTTTTGGCACTGTAATAAAATATGTTACGTACAGTTTTGGTCTCCGCTACATTTGATTTCCCAATGCTCCACCCAAAGGTGCTACTTTGGTTAGAAAGCGAGTTTTTTTTACCTGGAAATTTTTAATTTAGCCGAACCCTTGCTGTTCCAAGCAAGGTAGGGATCTTTAACGTGAGTGACAACACACACGGAACCAACATTTTACCTCATCCAAACGAGAGCGTATTTTTTTGTGAAAAATGCCCATCTAACATTTTTCAAGTGGTTCGTGTCGGGAATCGAACCCGGAACCTTTGAGGTTAGTATTCACGCGCGAACCAACTAAGTGACTGAGCCGCCCAATGAAGTATCCCGCTAAAAATTCTGTTTCGATAAAGTACCGAAAACTTCGAGTGTACTAACAAGAATCGTATCCAACTAACATTGTGGGAAGGGTGCTGTAAATGTTTGGAGAGGATTCCAAAATGCTATCGTGCGTAAATACCTTTTAGTCAGGTAGTATCTCGGACGCCACTTAATTTTGAAATACGGGGATTTCTAGGGGAGAACCTCATAAGACATAGAAGGATTTCTAGACCCGAAATCAGGAAAACGATTCTGGCCTAAAATTCGCTCGAGAAATAATCGAGTACAATAATGCTAAAACCAACGTAAAATAAACGTCATGCTAAAGACATTAATATACCTATTTAAAAGATGCTAGCTGAAAAGGTTTCCAAAATCATATGTTAAATTACCTGAATATTAATCGTGCCTTAAGGTAATTGCAATATATTTTATTACAAGGCTAGAACTATTACCTTTACATTAGTTGTGAAAAACACCAATATAGGACTATTATAAAATTATGCTTCCATTACAAGAACACATAAACATTCTTAAACAAACCAAAAACCCGATATATCAAAAGTTACCTAACCTAATGGAGACCGTTTTCAGCGAACAGCACTACTTTCTAAATTCTTAAACTAACAACAAGAATGTAATAAGGGTACGTTTAAAAATGCATACAGTTAAAATAAAACATATGTTCATCATTTACAGTTGATGTACATTGAAGTTTTAGAAGTTTGATCATAAACACCTAGAGTGATTGTTGGCCGTAGATACCTCGGAAACAACTATAAGCAACGATATTCTGGGGAGCGATTCTTGAAATAATTCGTATACGGAAAGCCCACTTTTTCGAACGGTTTTACCTGAATTGCATTCTCGAGTTTATAATGCGACTCGCATACGGATTTACATCAAGCGGCGGTTTAGCATTCGGATTATGTTTTCGAACGGAAACAAATGACATTTGTCAATATAACCTATAAATTTTAGTAATATAAATCACTAAATATTTTTAATTAATTAATGCTCAATTTCAAAGAAGAGCATGACGATATGTGCAAACCACTTTTTTCACATTGCTGCATGTTAATGTTGATGTTAAAAACATAACCTTATTCTATTCAGTGTTGAATGGATAGATGCCCAAATAAACGAGAATTGCTGCATTGGTAATTCAAGAATTCGACCGCTCTAGTAAGTGCATTCAAGAATGCACTTTTAATTCCGTATACGTAAATTCCTGTTCGATTGGTCTGTATACGAATCAAAGTCGAACGATTTCGAGAATTGATCCACTGGTCCCAATTCGTTCTAATCAGGTCCTGTGGAACTTCGTTAAAAAGTTGGATGCTATTACTTGATATGTCTTATTCCAACATAAAGTTATTTACCGAAGGAATAATTTTCCAAAAATTAAAAGTAAGGTATTATTGTGAACTTTATTAATCATATTAATCAGTTTGATATCTTGTTATCAACGGTTAACTACACTTACTCAAGTTTTGTATGTTATCAGTTTCGATGGTAATGGCGAAGTGCTTTATAAAAAATTATTCTTCTCTTCATACACGATTCGAGGTATCTTTGACAAAATTCATACAAACGAATTAAAACTACAAATCTAACATATATCAAACTGATCTTACTGACACATTAACTTGAACCAGAGAAAAAAGCTCTTTATTTTCGAATCAGCTTAATTGTGCGTGTGAAACTTTTTTGTGTCAAGACAATGAGGTTATAGGCGCCGACGTTATACATTATTAATCAAAACAAACGTATCATAAAAATGTAATAATTTAGAGTACAAAGTAACCATACTATTATTCTCAACTTTAAAAACCCCCATAATGGATTAGACAATTTCTGAGTATGATCAATGTAAAATACAAAAGTGATCCTTCTTTAGATCCAGAATGCATGCAACCAAAAAACTTATTATTTCTTAAAAGAAGTAATCCCAACCGTAATGGAGGGATTTACCAATACAGAAACTATTTAAATGAAATATCACCATAAACATTTCAACGGAATGTCGGAAATACAGGGCAATAATAACCTATTATTTTATATAATGATTAAACGAATTAAATACACCAATGAAAACATCTAAACTATTTCTAAACACTCAGATCATACAAACATTCTAAACACGAATTCGTTGCATTCAATTTCGATTAGAAATAAATGCCTCTAAAACACACCGTACTCCATACTATAAACTGTGCTGTTTGATGGTGCTCCAAGTCGCTGAAGGGCAACACAAACACCGTTTTAAACGTTCGTAAAAAGTGTATAGGCCCTGACTTTTGTCGTATCAATAACAGAAAAAAACTAATACTTTATATTATCCCAATGCCGTGTACGCATTTACCACCTGTGACTTAAATGCGATCCAATATGGTTTCCCTTCTTATCCATAGACTTCATATTTCGAGAGTCGTTTGCTGAATCCGTGGTTTTAGAGCTTGTGTCAAAAAAACCTTCATGAAGGAGACTATGCTGAATTCCTGTTATTTAATTTATTTAAATTTTTATCGTATGAATTAATACCATACATTTGTTTAATTTATTTACATGTCTTAGAATTACAAAAACGAAAAAGGATCCAATAGAGGTCTGCTTAATTATAAAGATTGTAAATTAATTTTGAATTTCAAAACATGTATGTCAACCATGTAAGTCCATGCCGTTGTATGGTAACTGGCGTGCAGGAAATTAAATTAGTGCAGATGCCGTGTATGTGAAAGACTCCCCGATAGGCGACAGGAGCCATTAGTGTTTGAGAGGTATGATGGCCACCGGTTAGTACTGTTCTTTAAGTTTCCCCAATGGTGTTACGTGCCAAAGTGGCCCTTAAACATGTCTTAGGTTAATTTTGATGTGCGGAAGCTTCGCGCCACAATTTCAAAAGACTAGGCACGTATTTCCGTGACGTCACAGTGCGTTGCGCCAGATCGCGCGGCGCGAGTGGAGTAGGGGAAAAAGTGGTGAGAAGTTTCCGTTAGACGCTTGAACGTGGCTTTTTCGGTCGAACCTTCGAGTAGAGTGGACGCTTTGAGGTATCGTATCGTGCTTATCTTTACCTATGTAGATATGCTGCCTAATTATCTTTGTTTGTCGCCCCTACCATGTTTCCTAATCCGATTCCTGCATAGGTAGGAGAAATTTGTAGCCACCTAGGGCGAACCGTACTGCACGACCCGAGAACGAGCCGGAAGACCATGCTCCGCAGACAGCACCGGAGCAAGCACCATCTTTAATCACCCCGGAGCGGAGCCCTGAGTGCTGGTCCAAACGCTTTGGAAGAGCGTCGGCGTATCATCTTTAACTACCTCAACAGGGCCTCCATAGCCTGATGGACTTTGGAGAAGCCAACTATAACCCAATTCCGTTGAACGCCGGATTTCTGAGTGAGTACTCTCTTTGTTAATTTGTTCGCTGCATTATTTATTATCTTAAATTTATGTAAATTTCCGATTATTGCGCAATATAAATTGTGCATTGGTGACGTCATTGGTAGATGAGCGCGCCCAAAATCTGTATAAGATTAGCGCTACCAACTACCGGTGGTGTCTAGTAAACCCCGTTTCCGGTGTTGTATTTATCGAACTTTTCATTGTAATTATCGTTATTAAATGTAAGAATTTGCCGTCCAACGTGTTGTTTTTAGGTGGTATAATTCCTTTATATCTATGGAATGTATTAATTAATGTTTAAATAGCTTTTTCATCTAAAAAATTTAATAAACGTCATTATCTATGTTTCCTAAGATATCTGTGGATTTTAAATTTCAGGTTGGTATCTTGTGAATTCCCCAGAGATTTTTCTGAATTGACATGTCAGAGGTTGTAATGAAAACCGTCATTTTGAGGTTATTGTAATTTATACCTTTTGTCTTCAAAATGCTACATTAATTAATTTACTGTAACTTTAAATGAAGTTGATAACTGAAATTATCTGAAATATGTGTTTAGTTGTTCTAAACAGACCTGCAAGCTTTTAGGATTTATACCTCCACCCTGCTTTTAAATTATACTGGTGAGTGCATCATTTATATAAGAATGAATACAAATACATAAGCATTTTAAGTAATTGCATGCTTTAAACACTGTTTATCACGAAAGTTATCTATTTATATTAAATTTAAACATAACCCTTGTTTTTAAAAAAAACCGTACATAAATTACCTTGCGTGTTTACACTTTTAAAAAAAGAAGCCATTTACCTCTTTGATTGTGATATTCGAACGCTTTTAAAGAAACCTTATGTTTAAAAAACGTTTAATGTAGTGAATATCTTTAGAATATCTTTTGAAAATGCTAGATTACAGTTTTTGTTTTATTGGTTAAATAACACATTACCTACGTGTATTTTATAATTTGGAGTACCTTTTTGTAGTTTATCAATGATATATTCCTTTATTAAATACTAACCTTGCCTCATATAATTTTAAACGTGTTTCTTTAGTGTTTTGGTTGCTTAACGTGATAAAATTTGAATATTATTCTGTACGAATGCTTTCATAGGAAGTTTTCACCGTTAAATATCTTTATCGTACTGACTTGAAGTAGCTGTAACCTTTTTACCTTCTGATTTAACTCAGTATTGTATACCTTATATATACAGGGTGAGTTTTTAGTGTGGCAACGGTCGATAACTCTGTTATTATAAAAGCTACGTAAACCAATATTGGAGGCATATTAAGCATGCCTAAAGTGCACATTTTTGAAAATATTTGGAAGCATACAGGGTGTTTCATAATTCCAGGGCATATTAAACTTATATTTTTTTAAATAGAATACCCTATATATTATTACATTTTTGAAAAGCCCATAAAAAGAGCTTTAATTTGATATTAAATTATATCTGTCTATTCCTTTTAGTTTTTGAGATATTCAACTGTTTTTAGAAAAAATGACCCCGATTAGATACATTGCCACTGCACTAATACACAACTTATGCTAATTTTCAAGATGCAGAAAATTTTACCATATACCATAGTATATTTGAAAATATCACTTTTTTGAAATTTCTTCCCAGTATACAGGGTGTGTCAGGTTTCGCAAAATGCAATTTTTAAAAAATTTTTTAAATGGCACCCTACCAATTTTATTGCTGCAATGGATAGTTCATTAAGTGTCCTTTCATTTTTGTTAAGCATTCCCTATACCTAAATCCATTACTTTCTGAGATATTTTTGATTTTCTTCAAATTTTATGAATGTTTTTAATTTACATAACTAAAAATAACTTACTGTTGGAGAATATTATAAAACAATTAATACATTTTGTTTAACAATCAACTACAGTTATCCAATAACAATTTTCACTAAAGATATAACAACCTACAATAATACGCTATCAACAGAATTTTGCCAGATCAACAATATGCATTTTATAGAAAATGTTCAAGCAGGAAATCAGGCAGGCTTTGGAAAAAATAACTATTACATGTAAAGTGTCATTTAGGTTTATTAATTGTAGTGTGTTGTTATTTAACAGGATATCTCTCTTGGTATATTCTTGATGCAAGTAGGAAATTTTTTAAACTTGCTCCCAATACCCAAATCATATTTATTTGTTCTTCCACTGTAAAATTCATTTTGTAAACTCCTTCAAAGATTACATTTAAAACAGAACTGATAATGTGTTAAATGATAACACGCTACAATTAATAAACCTAAATGACATTTTGATTGTAATTGTTAAAAGCCTGCCTGATTTCCTGCTTGAACATTTTCTATAAAATGCATATTGTTGATCTGGCAGAATTCTGTAGATAGCTTATTATTGTAGGTTGTTATATCTTTAGTGAAAATTGTTATTGGATAACTGTAGTTGATTGTTAATCAAAATGTCTTAATTGTTTTATAATATTCTCCAATAGTAAGTTATTTTTAGTTATGTAAATTAAAAACATTCTTAAAATTTGAAGAAAATTAAAAATATCTCAGAAATTAATGGATTTAGGTATAGAGAATGCATAACAAAAATGAAAGGACACTTAATGAACTATCCATTGCAGCAATAAAATTGGTAGGGTGCCATTTAAAAAAATTTTTAAAAATTGCATTTTGCGAAACCTGACACCCTGTATACTGTGAAGAAATTTCAAAAAAGTGATATTTACAAATACACTATGGTATATGATAAAATTTTCTGTATCTTGAAAATTAACATAAGTTGTGCATTAGTGCAGTGGCAATGTATCTAGTCAGGGTCATTTTTCCTAAAAACAGTTGAATATCTCAAAAACTAAAAGGAATAGACAGATACAATTTGATATCAAATTAAAGCTCTTTTTATGGGCTTTTTAAAAATGTAATAATATATAAGGTGTTTCATTAAAAAAAATATAAGTTTAATATGCCCTGAAATTATGAAACACCCTGTATGCTTCCAAATATTTTTAAAATGTGCACTTTAGGCATGCCAAATATGCCTCCAAATTTGGCTTACGTAGCTTTTATAATAACGGAGTTATCGACCGTTGCCACACTAAAAACTCACCCTGTATATATATATATATATATATATATATATATCGTGTCTTAAACATAAATTCAAAATGAATATTTTACATTTAAAATCTCTCGAGTTAATTTACGAGATTGAGTGCAGGAATATTACTTCCGCTCATAATCAAAATGATCGGAGATCACAACTTAGAGCAATTTTAGCCCAGGAAATGAAAGGCACTCCCATTTTAAAGAAACCCGTTTCCGATTGGCCTCACAACGTATGTGAAATTAAATTGTCTTTGGATGACGTAACTGGTATAATAAATAGAATAGATCCTTGTCCCAGTGATATTGAGCTAGGGCGTTTAGTTTCCAGAATAACGCATGTCAAACAGCGTATCGAATTATTATCCCTATATGACGACGAGCAAGCGACCCAAGCTAAACAAAATTTATTGTCGGAAATATTGTTACTTGAAGGAATTGTGCTTGAAAGACTTAACCCAAATGCAGACGTAGATATATCGTTACCCTTTTCAAATCTCGTACTTGCTTCACCTCAACCAGTAGGAAAATCCATACCTGTATATAAATGGGGTCTCACTTTTCAAGGGTTCGACGCGCAAGTCTCTTTATCGTCCTTCCTTGACCGTATTAATAATTTCAAAATCTCTCGCCAGTGTACCGATCAAGATTTATTTGTTTCAGCAGGCGACTTGTTTTCTGACTCCGCGTTAATCTGGTACAGGAACATCCGAGACCAAATTTCTACCTGGGAGGAGTTAGTTGCGTGCCTAAAACGAGACTTCCTACCTCATGGTTATATTACCGACCTTTGGAACGAGATACGAAATCGAACCCAAGGACCTGACGAAAATGTTGTTTCTTTCATTACCTCATTAGAAGCTTTATATAGTAGACTCGATAAAAACCTTCAGAATCTGAAATTATCGATCAGTTACTTAGAAATTTAAACCCGTATTTCTCTGAACGTCTGGCATTACAACACATCTCTCCTTAGCCCACTTTAAAGATCTATGTCGTTCTCTTCAGGAAGTGAAGTATCTACCCTTAATGTTCCTTCTACCGTAACTAATAACTCACTCACCTGTTGGAACTGTAAGAGAAGTGGACATAACTATAACGTCTGCACATACCCTAGGAATATTTTTTGTTATGGTTGTGGCCGCTCAAATATCTACAAATCTAACTGCACAAAATGTAATCCTAACGTATCGGGAAACTCCCGTCGAGATATTCCAAAGCAGGGCGAGAATATCTCAAGGAATCAAAATCGTCCTCAACACCAATCATTCAACGGACCCAGACGTCAATAAATTTAAATCATAAAACTACCTCCAATGCCGTACCGTCATTAAATTTATCTAACAATAATACCGTTACTATTAATGTACAAAATGCCTTACCTTCATTAGAAGAATTATGTTATACTACTCCATCCGAGTGTTCTAAGTGGTTACAAACCGTCAATTCCTTTTATCATAAAAAGTCTGCCGCATTACAACTTGTTAAGAAACCCTTTGATAACCGTCCACACTTGCCCATTTCGATTGGTTCCTTAAAGGTAATTGCTTTATTGACACAGGTTCCTCTTGCTCTCTTATAAACAACGAAGGTTTACATCAATTATCTAAACAAAATATTAAAATTCAAATTTAGCTGACGATAATCAAATATATGTAACGGGTTCCCTTAAGTTAAAAATTCGAATAGAATCACTTGAACGTGATGTTTCATTTTTGATTGTCCCTGCATTAGCTTATCCTTTTCTACTAGGTGTGGATTTCTGTAAACTTTTTAATCTGTCGCTTTATTTCCAGGATTTTTCATGGCAAACCTCTCTCAAAACAAATTCCTGTGCATCTACAGGAATATCTAACAAAATTTCTCTTACTGATTCCCAAAATGTGACCCTTAACGCTACAATTGACAAATTTCGTAAACTTAATACCTCCGAACTTGGTTGCGTTACTACTGCAACACACGTTATCTCTACAGGTGATGCCCTCCCTTTTAAGCAACGTCAATATCCGTTATCGTCTGCATTACAAAAACATTTACATGCTGAAATAGATAAAATGTTAGAATCTGGTGCTATCTCTCCCTCAAATTGACCCTGGACGTCTCCCGTATTACTAGTTCGGAAAAAGAATGATGATTGGCGTGTTTGTTTTGATGGCAGAAAGTTGAATTCCGTGACTGTTTCTGATGCTTATCCTTTACCTAGAACTGACTCTATTTTAAGCCGGCTTCGAAACGCAAAATTTATCTCATCTATCGATCTTAGACAAGCTTTTTATCAGATACCTCTCGACCTATCTTCTCGTCAAAAAACTGCTTTTTGTGTTCCAGGCCGAGGTCTTTTCGAGTATAATTTTTTGCCATTTGGTCTCTGTAACGCACCACAAACCCTACAACGTACTATGGATCATACGTGCCTTTGTATTTTTGGATGATATTTTAGTTATCTCAAGTTGCTTTGATGAACATATCGCTACATTAAATGAGGTTGCAGAACGCTTAAACGCAGCAGGTTTTAAGATAAACTGGGAAAAGTGCCAATTTTGTTGTTCGTTCCTTACATTTCTTGGTTTTATTATCGATGGAACTGGCCTACGAGCAGATCCTGCTAAAGTCGATGCTATTACTAAATTTAAAACACCTAAAACTGTTACCGAAATCAAACGTTTAATTGGAATGATTAGCTATTATCGCATCTTTCTACCTAATCTTTCGACTATATCTGCACCCATTACCGCTTTAATTAAAAATAAAAATAAATCCCAAACTATCGAGTGGAATTTAGAATTCCAACAGGCTTTCGAACAAATTAAAACATTAATCACTTTAGCACCTATCTTAATTTCACCCAATTTCGATGAAAAGTTTTATATACAAACCGATGCCCCGCTTACTGGTTTAGGTGCAATGTTGTTTCAGGTAAGCAATGGTTTAGAACATCCAATCGCTTATGCAAGTCGTGCCTTAACTTCTGCCGAACAAAAATACTATGCTACCGAACGAGAATTATTGGGCGTTATCTTTGGCATCGAGAAATTTAGAGGATATGTTGAAGGTACACATTTTACCGTAATCACTGATTGTGCAGCTCTCACTTGGCTTAGTAACTTAAAACAACTAGCAGGTCGTTTGGCAAGATGGAACTTGCGTATATCTCAATTTACTTTTGACGTTAGGCATAGGCCTGGCAAATTAAATATCGTACCTGATGCCTTATCTCGTGATGTTGTTTCTCTTAACCTTCCAAATTTAATTCCTGATACCTGGTACCTCAATATGATTAAAAAAGTTTCCGATAATTCCGATAAATTTCCTACCTTTCGTGTAACTAATAATAGACTATATAAATTTGTATCTTCTTCTCCGCATAAAATATCAAATATCCCTGAATGGAAACTGGTCGTGCCTACTGCTAACCGTAGTGAGGTGCTCAAATTATGTCACGATGATCCCATAGCTGCGCACCTTGGGGTTACAAAAACTCTCGCTAAAATATCTGAATTATATTACTGGCCCACACTAAAGCAATCTGTTTGTCGCTATATTAAGAACTGTAAAATTTGTGGTTCTCATAAGAGTTCGCAAGACGCTCGCCCTGGTTTAATGGGTAACTTTAAACGTGTATCTTATCCCTTTCAATTAATTTCGCTTGATTTATTAGGACCTCTCCCCCGATCGAAAAGAGGTAACCAATATCTTTTAGTTGTCACCGATTGGTTTTCTAAATTTGTTATGGTGCAACCCTTACGTAAAGCTACATCTGCAGCTATAATTAAATTCCTAGAACAAAATGTATTTCTTATCTTTGGTGTCCCACAGATTATCCTTTGCGACAATGGGGCACAATTTATCTCTAAAGATTTTCAGAATTTCGTTAAAAGTTACAAAGTACAAAAAATTTGGTTTAACGCAAAATACCATCCCCAAGTAAACCCTACCGAAAGAGTAAATAGAGTCTTAATTACCGCTATCTCTTCCTATATTGATTCAGACCATACTACATGGAATGAACATATTTTTAAAATTGCTCAAGCTTTGCGTACATCTAAACACGAAGCAACCCAATTCACTCCGTCATTTCTTGTTTTTGGAAGATATACCCCAATCGATGGGAGTTACTATGGTTTACTGCCTGACGATACTAACGTAATTGAATTTGACGATAAAGTACGCTGGGACAAAGACCAACAGTCATTACCTTCTATCTTTAACGACGTTAGCAAAAATTTGTTAAAAGCTTACGAAAAGAGTAAGGACCACTATAACTTACGTAAACGAAATATTTCTTTCGTTTTGGGCGAACAAGTTGTCACGGAAAATTTAAGTCAAGTTGACGGCCACTAGAAAAGTGCTTAGGTAGTGGCTTTTGGGTTGGGGGTGGTGACAACTTTTGCTCCGGCTTAGTCAGGGTGAGACTCTAATTCAGGGTAGATCAGAAAATGTACTGCACAGATTAAATTAATAAGGGTTAGTATTGAATCAGAGCCTGGACAGGGAATGCCAAGGCGCCAGGAACTGATAACAATTAAGGAGCGTATGAAACCTAAAGTCCTAGTTCCAACAGACTTCGAAGGAACCCCCTTCCAGATCATAAATATAAGACACGCAACTTCACAAAATAACTATCTTTAATATCGCATCGGAACACAAAAACAATTAATAACAAAAATTCAAAATACCAGTTGAATTTCAATATTACATCAATTATGATTAACACAAGAATAGAAAATACAAAATTAGTAAATATTACCGTAAGGAACCCCGCACGAGTGCATATCAGGGAAGAAGAACTTTTAATTTCTCACTCACTTTAAAGTTATTTATTACTCACGTACTTCATATACCCTTGGCCAAGAAACCATGTAGTAGTACGTACAATGCACCATAAATTAAGTGCTAGGTGTTCTAACCTCAATTTCAAATAAGCACCTCGTGGGAGCAATCTCTAACAATAGTGTAAATATTAGAAAAATTAAAATAATAAAATTTAATCTATTTTAATTCATACCAATTATGAACGGTGATGATGAATTTAAATCCACTACAAGTGAAAATCGAAGCTTGCAAAAGGTATTCTAAAACCATAAAACCAAAATTGCCAAACTCCAATAATTATTTGTCGGTACTACCTAAATCCGTAATTAATACGTTTATATCGGCAGAATCCAACTTTCACCAACAACGATCGAAATAAGAATGCCTCTTATCCACAAGGACAAAAGCAAAGTACAGCTTATTATCATATTTGTAATTTCCAATGCAGATAAGTAACGTAAATTTGAGTATACGGCAATAACTTGAAATTATGAAGGTTAACACGAATGAAGCGCACAGGTAACAACGATATAGATAGCAGGACAATGCTATCAGCAGACAATTGAATTTAGAAATATTATATAAATAGAATGCTGACACAGAAGTGTCGACCGGAAGGTTACAAAGTTTGGAAAAAGAATTATGTCTTATCGGATGCATCTAAGAAATTTTCTTCAAAATTAGCCCCTAAATTTATTCTTTGTAAGGTCACTCGTGTCATTAGTCCCCTCATCTACGAACTTCAGCATGCTGAAGGAAAACGCCAAGGCAGGTGGCATATTAAAGACCTTAAGCAATTCTCTGCTGACCCAAATGCTAGTTAAGTTTTTCACGTTCTATTCTCCTCACTATTTACCTAATATTTTTGTTCTCACCATCAATCAGTTAACTTTAATTGCTTATTCCCTCTCTCATACAGTATATAATCTCTTACACGTTTAACTTTACTTACCTTAAATTAGCTATCTTTTTCTTTTGGTTGACTTTTCCTTGACCATACCGTTACTTATATATCACTTCATTCTCTACACCCCCCAATATAACTCTGTCGTTTCATTTAATCAACCCTCGAACTTTTCCTACTGCATATTATTCGGTTTTTAGTATTTTTTCTTACGTCATTTAATTTTGTGTGGTAATTGTCGTAACTTTGGTTGTAATAACTCATTGAATTTTTATGATTGGTTTTAGCTGATGTTGAGTGGATGATTTTTTTCTTTGGGCCAACATAGGAGTCATGACCTATGCCATTGTAAGAAATAGTTCATATTCGCGGTTGCAAAAAACTAGGATTGTCTATTCCATGTGTTTTTCCTCTGAATTATTGCAGTCGCCCACATTATACTACATCATTATTTCTTTCTTTTTTTATTAAATCAACATAACTTATAAACATTTTTTTTTCATTGTTTTTTGTTGAACTTTGTGGTGAGACGCTATTGCTTTTTATTGTTATCTTATTAAATTCTTGGTTGTTTTAGCACATTGGGACAGTGTATCTGTATTTAACTGCTTATAATTGGGCATTTTTGTGTGTTTAGGGTGCTACCGTTTTGAAAAACTACCTTAAAACAGGTTGTTTTTGTGTGAATGTATCTGTAATGATACTTTTAAGTTGTTGTGTCAACTTTTGTCTGATTTTCTTATCGTAGTGGATGCACTCGTTAGGAAAATGATCGTACTAGTTCTCTTGAGAGTCTAGTGAGTTGTTAACATATGTCTATACTTATCTTGTCGGATTAATATCGCAGGTGGTCCTTCAGACTGCGCTGTGTTTAACAGGGACAACTCTCTACCTTCTCTCGGACGCTTGTCCAAAAACTATACTTTTTCTTATCCCGCTGTCTCCGCTATGCCTTATTCTTCTTTCGGTGGACCTGTTCTTGTCCCGGAACATCCGTCTGCCACATAAGAGTGATGTTCCCTCACTCCCAGCTACTGACCACATTGGCTGGTTGAGTAGCGCTTTGCTATCCACCTTTCTCTGTCTCTTTTGCTCAATGCGAGCCCTTCCTCTACTTTCTTCTACCTGGAAGTGCCTCTTATGCATTCCAAATAACCAACCTCCTTCTTCTTACCGTCCCTATTTCTACTGCCTTTTTCATTTCTGTTAGTCACCGTGTGGTTGCGCGGGAGGTTTTCACAGACACCTGGACCACGTCTCTGCGAATCTTTCGTGGGGTCATGCGGTGCCGCTGTCAGTGCATGGGCACTGGCAGTGAAGGTATGTATGAGTGTGTGAATGTGTGAGTGGATGAGTATATCGTTATATACCGTGTGGGTATCGGGTGATTGTATCACCGATATCAATTATCGCCGGGTGCAGGAATGCACCCAAATGTCTTTGCCGGTCTCTCGTGCCGTTTCTTGTAAACGGACCTGCTTCACAGGTCGCTCTTTTTAGAGGGCACGAGACAATCCCCATTTAACGGCTCCACGGAGCCACTCTAACTTTACTTTATCCATTGTCTTAGGTAATAACTAAGCCAATACCTTTATCTTGTTTATTATCTTTGATAATACCCTTAGTTTTAATATCGTTATCTTACCGATTACCTTTAATAATAACTTTAGTTGAATATCGTTATCTTACCGATTACCGTTAGTAATAACTTCGAGATAATTTCGCGTTATCTTACCTATTATCTTTAGTAATAACTTTTGTTTAATTTCGTGTTACCTTACCTACTATCTCTAATAATAACTTTAGCTTAATTTCGCGTTATCTTACCTAGTATCTCAAATAATATCTAAAGCTTAATACCGTTATCTTATTCATTACCTTTGAGGATAACAATTTTAGCTTAATATCATTATCTTATCTATTATCTTTAACAGCAATTTGAGATCTTGTCTTATCTTTTTATCTTCCTAACGTGTGGTATCTATGACCAAACGTGGGAATTATTTTTCTTGAAATTTAAGTGAAAAAGCAAACCCGATATATAAATGTAATTTGTTAGGTTAGCCATATAAGGATTTAGTAGGGTGGTACTTTTGGTAAATTTGTAGATTCACAACTATGTCATGGACAAGTTTTAAATGTGCATCGTTAGAAAACCAAAGTATCAGTAACAAAATTTGCTAGAGTGTAGACTTAATGTACTCTGATGAACATTTTTAAATTTGGGCACTTCTTGTCAACAAGGAACAGGTTTGATGCAACACTCATGTGTGTTTGCACGTAAGAACTTTTATGTTAGCTTTAGTTTAGATAGTTTAGGCGACTTGTCGCATTTGCTTTAATTTAAGTAGTGTTTCATGCTCCCCGACAAATTTGTGCTGTCGATGATTAGTGTAGTCAAAAACAATGGGGCTACCTATTCCGTTTCCTGGTAATTCGGTAGACGTGTTATCGGTCAAAAAACTAGGTGGCGCCTTATATAAACATTTTGTAGGTTTTAAGTTAGGTTTTATGTAGGGTAGTTAGGATTTAGATTTTAAGCTGTTACTGTGCTAACAGACTTTTTCTTTTTTTAAGTTTTTTTTGTGGTTTTGTCGCGATTGTTATGTGCCAAAGTGGCCCATAAACATGTCTTAGGTTAATTTTGATGTGCTGAAGTTTCGCGCCACAATTTCAAAAGACTAGGCACGTATTTCCGTGACGTCACAGTGCGTTGCGCCAGATCGCGCGGCGCGAGTGGAGTAGGGGAAAAAGTGGGGAAAAGTTTCCGTTAGACGCTTGAACGTGGCTTTTTCGCCCGAACCCTCGAGTAGAGTGGACGCTTTGAGGTATCGTATCGTGCTTATCTTTACCTATGTAGATATCCTGCCTAATTATCTTTGTTTGTCGCCCCTACCATGTTTCCTAATCCGATCCCTGCATAGGTAGGAGAAATTTGTAGCCACCTAGGGCGAACCGTACTGCACGACCCGAGAACGAGCCGGAAGACCATGCTCCGCAGACAGCACCGGAGCAAGCACCATCTTTAATCACCCCGGAGCGGAGCCCTGAGTGCTGGCCCAAACGCTTTGGAAGAGCGTCGGCGTATCATCTTTAACTACCTCAACAGGGCCTCCATAGCCTGATGGACTTTGGAGAAACCAACTCTAACCCAATTCCGTCGAACGCCGGATTTCTGAGTGAGTACTCTCTTTGTTAATTTGTTCGCTGCATTATTTATTATCTTAAATTTATGTAAATTTCCGATTATTGCGCAATATAAATTGTGCATTGGTGACGTCATTGGTAGATGAGCGCGCTCAAAATCTGTATAAGATTAGTGCTACCAACTACTGGTGGTGTCTAGTAAACCCCGTTTCCGGTTTTGTATTTATCGAACTTTTAATTGTAATTATCGATTATAAATGTAAGAATGGCTATAGCGACAATCTTAAAAAGAGAACGAAAAGAAATGATCTGCTGTAGCTTTCGCAGCTCTTTTATACATTTGGACGGTTCTACTCAAGGAATTCCTGTCGAGTCTGCAATGGTAGATGGAGCTGAAGTAACGATAACTTCTAATAGTTTCCGAGAAGGTCCTGTTGAAATTAATGAACCGGTATCGTTAATGCTACTGTTGTTGAGAAAGCCGTTCCTATTGGGGCTGAAGTTTTGCCTGTTCCTACTCCATTGTCTAACATGGAAGAGGTCTTACTTGATTCTACTCCTTTATCGGACTTTGATGAAACGTTACCTGCTCTTACTCATTTTTCTAATATTGACGAAATTCTTCCTGATTTGCTTCTTTATCTAATGCTGACAAAATTCTACTTATTTCTGTTCTTTTATTTAAGGTTGATGAACTTCTAGCTGATGTTTCTTTATTTATTGTTGATGAAGTTCTATCAAGCTCAGTTCCTCCATTTACTCTTGATGAAGATATACTTGCATTTACTTCTTTTTCCAATGTTGACGAAGTTCCTTTACTTAATGTTGAGAAAGTCCCACCTCATTCTAATCTTTTATCTAATGTTGATGAAGATTTACTTGATTCTGTTCCGTTGTCTAAAGTCGATGAAATTTTATCTGATTCCGTTCCTTTACACTAGCATTAATGATACCGGTTCATTAATTTCAACAGGACCTTCTCGGAAACTATTAGAAGTTATCGTTACTTCAGCTCCATCTGCCATTGCAGACTCGACGGGAATTCCTTGAGTAGAACCGTCCAAATGTATAAAAGAGCTGCGAAACCTACAGCAGATCATTTCTTTTAGTTCTCTTTTTAAGATTGTCGCTATAGCCATTGGGGAAACTTAAAGAACAGTACTAACCGGTGGCCATCATACCTCTCGAACACTAATGGCTTCTGTCGCTCATCAGGGAGTCTTTCACATACACGGCATTTGCACTAATTTAATTTCCTGCACGCCAGTTACCATACAACGGAATGGACTTACGTGACCAGTATGTGGATGACATACATATTTTGAAATTCAAAATTAATTTACAATCTTTATAATTAAGCAGACCTCTATTGGATCCTTTTTCGTTTTTGTAATTCTAAGACATGTAAATAAATTAAACAAATGTATGGTATGAATTCATACGATAAAAATTTAAATAAATTAAATAACAGGAATTCAGCATAGTCTCCTTCATGAAGGTTTTTTTGACACAAGCTCTAAAACCACGGATTCAGCAAACGACTCTCGAAATATGAAGTCTATGGATAAGAAGGGAAACCATATTGGATCGCATTTAAGTCACAGGTGGTAAATGCGTACACGGCATTGGGTTAATATAAAGTATTAATTTTTTCGAGTTATTGATACGACAAAAGTCAGGGCCTATACACTTTATACGAACGTTTAAAACGATGTTTGTGTCGCCCTTCAGCGACTTGGAGCACCATCAAACAGCACAGTTTATAGTATGGAGTACGGTGTGTTTTAGAGGCATTTATTTCTAATCGAAATTGAATGCAACGAATTCGTGTTTAGAATGTTTGTATGATCTGAGTGTTTAGAAATAGTTTAGATGTTTTTATTGGTGTATTAAATTCATTTAATCATTATATGAAATAATAGGTTATTATTGCCCTGTATTTCCGACATTCCGTTGAAATGTTTATGGTGATATTTCATTTAAATAGTTTCTTTATTGGTAAATCCCTCCATTACGGTTGGGATTACTTCTTTTAAGAAATAATAAGTTTTTTGGTTGCATGCATTCTGGATCTAAAGAAGGATTACTTTTGTATTTTACATTGATCATATTCAGAAATTGTCTAATCTATTATGGGGGTTTTTAAAGTTAAGAATAATAGTATGGTTACTTTGTACTCTAAATTATTACATTTTTATGATACGTTTGTTTTGATTAATAATGTATAACGTCGGCGCCTATAACCTCATTGTTTTGACACAAAGAAGTTTCACACGCACAATTAAGCTGAGTCGAAAATAAAGAGCTCTTTCCTCTGGTTCAAGTTAATGTGTCAGTAAGATCAGTTTGATATATGTTAGATTTGGAGTTTTAATTCGCTTGTATGAATTTTGCCAAAGATACCTCGAATCGTGTATGAAGGGAAGAATAATTTTTTATAAAGCACTTCGCCATTACCATCGAAACTGATAACATACAAAACTTGAGTAAGTGTAGTTAACCGTTGATAACAAGATATCAAACTGATTAATATGATTAATAAAGTTCACAATAATACCTTACTTTTAATTTTTGGAAAATTATTCTTTTGGTAAATAATTTTATGTTGGAATAAGGCATATCAAGTAATAGCATCCAACTCTTTAACGAAGTTCCACAGGACCTGGTTAGAACGAATTAAGACCAGTAGATCAATTCTCGAAATCGTTCGACTTTGATTCGTATACGGACAAATCGAACTGGAATTTACGTATACGGAATTGAAAGTGCATTCTTGAACGCACTCAGTAGAGCGGTCGAATTCTTGAATTAGCAACGCAGCAATTTTTGTTTATTTGGGCATCTTTCCATTCAACACTGAATAGAATAAGGTTATGTTTTTAACATAAACATTAACATGCAACAATGTGAAAAAGTAGTTCGCACATATCTTCATGCTCTTCTTTGAAATTGAGCATTAATTAATTAATTAAAAATATTTAGTGATTTATATTACTAAAATTTATAGGTTATATTAACAAATGTCATTTGTTTCCGTTCGAAAACATAACCCGAATGCTAAACCACCGCTTGATGTAAATCCGTATGCGAGTCGCATTATAAACTCGAGAATGCAATTCAGGTAAAACCGTTCGAAAAGTGGGCTTTCCGTATACGAATTATTTCAAGAATCGCTCCCCAGAATATCGTTGCTTATAGTTGTTTCCGAGGTATCTACGGCCAAAAATCGCTCTAGGTGTTTATGATCAAACTTCTAAAACTTTAATGTACATCAACTGTAAATGAATGAACATATGTTTTATTTTAACTGTATAAACTTTTAAACGTACCCTCATTACATTCTTGTTGTTAGTTTAAGAATTTAGAAAGTAGCGTTGTTCGCCGAAAACGTTTTCTATTAAGCAAGGTAATTTTTGATATATTGAGTTTTTTGGTTTGTTTAAGAATGTTTATATGTTCTTGTAATGGAAACATAATTTTGTAATAGTCCTATATTGGTGTTTTTCACAACTAATGTAAAGGTAATAGTTTTGGCCTTGTAATAAAATATATTGCAATTACCTAAAGGCACGATTAATATTCAGATAATTTAACATTTGATTTTGGGAACCTTTTCAGCTAGCATCTTTTAAATAGGTATATTAATGTCCTTAGTATGGCGTTTATTTTACGTTGGTTTTAGCATTATTGTACTCAATTATTTCTCGAGCAAATTTTAGGCCAGAATCGCTCTCCTGATTTCGGAGCTAGGAATTCTTTTATTTTTTCTGAGGTTCTCCCCTAGAAATCCCCGCATTTCAAAATTAAGTGGCGTCCAAGATACTTCCTGACTAAAAGTTATTTCACGCACGATAGCATTCTGAAATCCTCTCCAAACATTCACAGCACCCTTACCACAATGTTAGTTGGATACGATTCTTATTAGTACAGTGGAAGTTTTCGGTACTTTATCAAAACAGAATTTTTAGCGGGATACTTTATCGGGCGGCTCCGTCACTTAGTTGGTTCGCGTTTGACTACTAACCTCAAAAATCACGGGTTCGATTTCCAACACGAACCATTTGGAAAATGTTAGATGGGCATTTTTCACAAAAATACGCCCTCGTTCGGATGAGAAATAAAATGTTGGTTCCGTGTGTGAGTGTTGTCACGCACATTAACGATCCTTAACTTACTTGAAACAGCAAGGATTCGGCTAAATTCAAAATTTCCAGGTAAAAAAAACTTGCTTTGTAACCAAAGTAGCACCTTTGGGTGGAGCATTGGAAAATCAAATGTAGCGGTACTTCACCGAGTTTCTCTGTGGATTACCGACTAGATTTTTTGAGACCAAAACTGTATGTAACATATTTTATTACAGTGCCAAAAGTGTAAATTAAAAGCTGCACCGGGTGAGATTTGCTGCAGGTTTCCAGGTAAACTTCAGAACAAAATGGGCCAACAGTGGTACGAGGTTCCACGTAAACTTCAGAACAATATATATATATATATATATATATATATATATATTCGTGGAATTATAGGTTAAATAGGTCTAGATAATAAAATTTCAATAACTGTGTATATAGGAAATAGGAACAATTTATTTACGCGCCAAATTAATCATTTTAGATAGTAAAAACGGACAGTTATTAACATATTTTTGTATTACTAAATTAGAATGTTAAAATTTCATAAAGGGAAGGAGCTTTAGGTTGCATGAAAACTCAAGGATTCGCATAATTGGTTATAATAGTTTGAATCATACCCATGGAATCAGAAACGGAGCCTTCAAGTATAGAAAATCAATCATTTAAACGCATATTTCCATTTAAATAAACGAAAACGTTCGTTTTACAAATCGTAAGAAGAGGTTAAACTCGGAATTGTTATTTTAAATGACAAGTTGCTTCGAAGAAACACCTGTTAGTTAAATGTCAAGTTCATAAAACTTGAATGAACGTTGGCACAAAATACTAGAAAATTGTTTGCAACGGTCAGTCTGACAAACTGCTAAAAATAACAAGTGCTTTGAAAACTAAGTGAAATAAAAGATATATGATGTAAAATAGACAGAGAAAACGTATAAGAAAACGTTGGTTACAACTCACGTCTAAAATACACGGGAGAAGTGAAGGCCAACAACAATATCGATTTTCTGTAGCTTGAGAGGGGTTCTAAAGGAGACAATAAATATGGGTTGAACGATGAAAGGTAGCTAAGAGGTAGAACATTATGACGGGGGAAAGCTATATCATTGGTCTAAGGCTGGCGGTTGGAGAAGCTCGGTCTTGGGTTCAAATCCCGACACGGCCGACTGCTTGAAAAATGACAGGTGAGCATTTTTCACAAATATTACGCCCTCGTTCGGATGAGAGGTTAAATGGAGGTCCCGTGTGTGAGTGTTGTCACGCACGTTAAAAATCCCTACCTTGCCTGGAACGGCAAGGGTTCGGCAAAATTCTAAATTTTCAGACAACAAAAAACTCGCCTCCTGGCCAATGTAGTACCTTCGGGTGGAGCATTGGAAATGTAAATGAACGGTTTTGTGAAGCTCGCGTCCCTTGAGGTTATTAAACGAATTTCAGAATAACAGCACGGTAATCTCGGAATTTTTCAGACGTTGAAACGTTTTTCTTGAACCGGGCTCCAGTGAAACGAATATTGTTTTTTGAGGCACCTGCCCTACGTTTATTGGAAGCCAGTGAAACTAAATTTTCTTATATATAGCTGGCCTCACGTTATGAGCAAGTGTAACGAAGTCTTCCGACATAACTAGGGGTCTATTCCTTGGGTAGAGCTATGAGAAGTGGGGGGGTAAGTCGAATTCTGATTGTAAGTTGAACTTAATCCAAAAGAAAATAGGCGCCACCAAGTCCTGACTTATTTATGATAGTTGCGTGGTATATTTCTAGGGGCGGACGTGGAAACCCAAAGAAAAAAAAATCGCCTTCGATGACAAAAACCCGTCTTAACTGAATAAGACGCTGCTCCTGTAAGAAATTGCAATAATTAGCTTAATAGAAGGGTGGAACACTATTTGTGTCCCAAAAACATACCTAAAGAAATATTAAAAAAAATATTTTCTATATAAAGTTGACATCAAAATTCTACTCTTAAGGATATTAGTTTCCTGTTGTTAGGTTTGACCATATTTGATCAAAATAAAAAACTTTAATCTTGAACCAATAATTTACTCAAAAGATTCTCTTTTAAAACAAAATTCAATGCAACAAAATTTCATAAATAATTAAATGAGTTCATGGGTTTTAAATTAAGGTTTATCAAAATAGTTGATAATCAAACATTTTAAAACTTAGTGTGAACTTGTTACAAAAAAAAGGTCCGACCCGTGCAGATCTGTTCGAGCAGGTTACAAATTAAAACATAGTTACTCAAGTTTCCTTATCTAAATTATTTGTGTTAGTTTCAATTTCCAATATAAAAGGCAGATCACAAAAATATTCTTGTTTACTCAACATGGGCAAACGCTGTTCAAAGCATAAGTTTACTAAAACACATGTGTCAGCAATATATCGCAGACAAACAAGTGACGTCAATAACACCTGTTGCTGTTACCAACAGTACAAAATGAACGACGTGTATGGTTTTCTTAAACCATTAAAAATTGTGAATTATAATTTTAACACTGAAAAATTCAGCTCAACAAATAATCGAAATTTTATAACATTCGTGCTTTTATGCACCAAACAAAATAGCGTGTTTCTAATTTGAAACATGAAAAATTACTTAAAGTTATCTACGAACCAAAGCTGCGTTTTGTAGCTGTGAAGAGGTGTTGTAATATCAAACGTAATCACCATACATCCGTCAGCTGCTGCAATATGTTGAACCCCGCTGCCTTATCAAATAACATCCTAACATTGTGTACTAAAATGGTCTTCTATAAATTATTCAAATTTTCCATCATCAAAGTTGCTTTCTACAGACTGTAATACAAAGTGGTTTTAACATCAGTGGTTGGAATAGTTGTTTTCAAAGTTGCTTTTATTGTGGTTATTTGCGCGCTATTTAAAGATGGGTCTCGACTGCTTAAAATGTAACCGCAAATTGGCGGCCTGTTTCAATCGTACATTTTGACTCAACAATCTCGCATGGCCGACTGGTTATCACGCTCGCTCGGACGACAGCGTGTCCCAGGTGGGGGCTTTCAACCAAAACGCGCCTGCGAACAGTTATCGAAGGCACAGATATTTGACTATACATAGAATGCTACATATAGATACAGCTTTAGCGTATTACCAAACTTGTTAAATGTATTTTACTTATAATTTTAATAAAAGCGTTTTATAACTTTGCACTTTTATGGATGGATTTAATAACCAAGAAATAAAATTGTTACAACGTTACGATCAAAATTTGGAGAATTGGTTTTAAAAATAAGCCTTTCGATGAAGAGAGGTTCCGTGTGCGGTATTGAAAAGCATATAAATACTCTGGGAGATTTATTAAGCCCTCTTGCTCTTAGATCTTATATTGCGCTTAGATCTCTAACGTAATTGCTAGTATGTGTTCTTACGTTGTACTAATTATTGTTCATTCGTTGAAGTAGCATACATCATCCTATTTTAAAGTATGTAAAGCTGTTAATAACGTACCGGAAACGTATTAAAAGTGATTTGCACAAGTGGGTGCTAGAGTTCCATAAGGTGCTGTTACTACACGATACCATCGAATGATAGTATGGTACTTGGGTGAGCGAATCGTAAAGCTTAACTAGTTTACGTGAGGTATAGTAGTATGGAATGTTAAGTTTGGACCAGACAATTATCTGGGTAAAATATTAAAGGTGGTTGCAGAGATTCGGATAGTGAGTGGGGATCAGTTCCATCCAGGCACAATCACGAGGTATATGGATACAACGACGAGGGTTTTTGGTACACATCTTCAGAGGTAACAAGGGACGAAGCTTACTCCAGGTAAAGAAAATTAATGTCTTGCTTTTTGCTTAAACATTTGTGCTGATATTTTTGTGTTTGAGTGTTTTCACTTATTGGGGGTGTATTTTATTACCATAAAAACTCATTTAAAGGGGTATATGTACAAGACAAATAATACTGATTATTTAAAAACGTTTATTGATGATATAAAAAAATGTTGTTGTAAGGAGTAAACCTTTCTTTAGCTTTATTTTGAACAAAAATGCGAGGTATAAAAGCATTTAAAGTAACTGGATTATACTGAGCTTAAAATAGACTTGGATAAAAATCTAGTTAGGGTTGCATGACGGGCCCATCTACTCGTCTAAGACAAAATTGTTGAAATATATTAAATATATTAAAGAGATTTAAAGATTGAGATGGTAACAGTTTTTATCAAACTGGATGTACCAATGTGTAAATATTTTCTTAATAATGGAAACTTGTTAATATGTGTAAATAAAAAGGTTGTATGTCTTGTTGCATTATTTGAGTGGTAATTTCATTTGACTGTGTTTGTGAGTAAGGAATGTACTTAGGATGGTAGGTATTTAAGAAGAAGCCGATTGCTGAGCTAGCCAAGGTGTGCAGAAATAAGGAGGCGTTCCAAAAGGTAGTGTAAGAATTTTTTTTATTTTTATTTTTACTGCAATTTTATGTTGGTTCAAGCGTGGGGTGTGATTGGTTTTTAGGGAGATCTTGATGGTTAACGACTTCCACAGCAATATACATATTGATGTGATAATAAGGTCACGAGAAGTTATTATGCACTAAATTTTGGCAGAAACCAGATCCCAAAGAGAAGACAAATAAAATTTCCCTATATTTAATTTTACTCTGTATAAAAATAAAAGTGTATTCCCTTAGCACATAAATGTATTCCCATGTAAAATCTTAGGTACATATAGTGTTGTAAAATATCATTTGAGAAAAATCCCAACTTCAAAATTTGTGTATAAATATTCTCATGAAAATACAAATCTTGTTGCGTTTATAAATCATAAAATCAAAACCTAATTTTAAAAGTAGCATTCATTGATTGTGTTAATTCAAAATCCGTGTGCAGATATTCTTTAGAACACATTTCATTTACCATAAAATAAGTTTTAGTGCTTATACAGACTGAAAAATGGTCACATCCACTTTAAAAGCACTAAAAATAATTTTATGTAGAGCTATTTTTTCTAAGATAGGGAAAGCTAAAATCTGTATCTTGCTAGAATGCATAATCAATTTTTAGGAATGCCAAAATAAACATTATTTATTCAACACGTTATAATCAATTGCGAGTTTTAGTGCATCCTCGTTATGAACGAGGTACTTTTACAAATACGTTAATTTAAGAATAGTCCTAGAATAAATTACATCAATGTTAATAAAACGAAAATACTGCATTTTATTTGCTGAAACAAACTACGATTTGGAGAGTCTTCGAAAAGGTCAAAAATCATATACGTCAACAAGTTAAAAAATCATTAATAAATACGCCCATTTCGCAGAACAATACTACCGGAAAAGTTATAAAATAGATAAGATAACGAATTTTAATAGCTCTAAAATTATATTACAGAAGTCGCGGAAGAGAGATAACAGTGGTTAATTTCGTTAGCTAACAAAAATATAAGACATTTAACGACCGCAATTAGTTTTAAAACTGACAGCTCATTAAACAGATAAATGCGAAATCGGAGTAATTGTTGCATCACGCGACAGTGTCATACGTCTAGAAAGTAATTGAAATGTGATATGTTAAGATTATTTATAAACGAGACTTTAATGAGAGGTTCATTCAAGATTTGTCATTCATTTCTACGGAATGCAACATATAAGTTTTGAGTAATTTGTATTTCATTTTGTTGACGTTCCACAAGTAGCGCAGAACTTTGAATATAAGTGATAAGGCATAATTCATTGCTTCAAAATACATGATGTTAGTGCAAAGTTACACGCTAATTTTAATTTATTCAATAAATATACCTTGCAAACTAAAAAATACTTCTACATCTAAAAATGGAGATATAAAATGGAACTAGGTACTTTTCAATGCAGTTAATTT
Source organism: Platerodrilus igneus (assembly GCA_036346225.1). NCBI lineage: Eukaryota > Metazoa > Arthropoda > Insecta > Coleoptera > Lycidae > Platerodrilus > Platerodrilus igneus. The sequence goes on from JARFIW010001116.1 coordinate 1,573,790, forward strand.
CAATGAAAACATATTTTATATAGTAATTATAAACGAATACAGGTAGCCAAGAAAAGAATTTGAAATTTGTTTTGTAACCTAAAAGGGATATTTGAATATTATTAAGCTAGAGTGAGTGTTTATTTTTATTATTTGTCATTGGATAGATTATTTTTAGCAATTTTGAGATCAGAGCTCGAAGTGTTTTGACCATTACAAAATTTTCTACTTGAATCGTTGATCTACTACGCCGAGAGACGGGGTAATACAAATATGTTGAAAATATCCAGCAAAACTTAAAATAAATTTTGCGACTCATATATGAGATGTGTTGGTGTTCTGTAATTGTTAACAAGGATTAAGTGAAAGTTATTTTAGTACGTAAGTAGTCATAAGGTAAATTTTCTGTTTAAACTTAAGCTGTACATTGTATCTATAAACGTTATTTACACTTGTGTATGTAAGAGATTATGTAGATAATGTGTATAAAAAGAGATGTTTTTAAATGTATAAAAGATTGCTCATAGATATTTCTTGAAATTTCTGTTTATTTCATTTTAGCCACGCAGGAAAAAAGAGCACGGTAAGGTAACAATTCATATTTTCTATTGCATACTTATAGATATAGGGAGGTTGTACCCGATTCACAGAATCTATTAGTGGGTCCCACCGAGTAGGTTGTATCCGATTCAGAGCAATATGTATATATTTTAACAGTTAATTATTCTTGACCTTCTTTGATTATAATATGCAAATTGATTCTTGGGTTTGCAGCTTTATAACTAGACATAATTTTATTGATTCATTTAATTTTTCATTTCTTTTATCCAGACGTTTCGGCTGCAATTGCGTGCCTTTTTCAATGGTTTTAGATACATGTGTGCACATCACTGTAGGTTCAGCATTAATATAATTATTTATGGTTCCGGGTTGGGACCGTGTCATTTTATAAATTAAAGTCGACGTTTCGCCCACTTTTGTAAGGGGCTTCATCACGACAATAAAATAAAATAAAAATATAAAAATAAGAATGATATTATTAAATAGACAAGTTAATATGTAAAAAGAAGAGTTACTCCTGAACTAGCAGACTCACTAGCCCATTCATAGCCAAAAGATGTCTTGTGGCGAAGATTACTTCATAGGGTTCTTGGAAACTATTTCACTCTGATGAGGCTTAACAAGCCGAAACCGTCGGTCAGTGGATGTTTCCTCCCCTGTGAAGTAACAAAGATAATGTTTTGTTAATGGTTATATAACTACTAGCCCTATTTGTATTTGTCAATAGCTCTTATTATTTTCATAAGAGTTTGTTTACAGATAAATCTTACTTTATATATATATATATATATATATATATATATATATATATGCACCTGTCAACGTTTGCCAAAGATTAACAGATTTATATTTATAATAAAAACAGAACATGTCTTCTGTTAATTCTCAAAAGTATAATTGAACCAAAATATAGGTAATTTTAATTTCGTAAATTAAACTTAATTTTTGCGCTAAAATGCTTTAAAAATATAATTAATTAAAAATTAGAAAGTGTTCTAACATTTAGTTGTTAGGGGTTGTATATATTGGACAAAAAACGTTGACACTTTAGGACATAGGCAAAGGTTTGTGAACCAAAAATAATAGTATCCAAAATCACCGGTTGTCGGATTTTAAGGATATCTCGATGTAAATTTTATTGTTATTTCTTTTTTTATTTTATCATGTCAAGTACATTGTTATAACAAATCTTATTAGCTGTAACTGAGGGAAGCCAGGTATGTTTATAAGTAGTTAAGCCATTGTTAATATAAATCCGGATCAGTTTATAATTTACATGTGTACTTTGTATAAGTTTATATACGACGTGACAACCTTGTGTATTGCTAGAAGTGGGTTAAGCTACCTAACTATTATAGGATTAACATGATTCCTATATATCGCATATTCAGATGCTCGAAATAGACCGTTATGTCTCAATAACGACCTAGCACCGGCTCCAGTGATATCTATACCTTGGCGAAGAAAAGTCACCGGGTATTAGGAAAGAACTCGCGGAGATTGTATGGAATGTGTATAACTATATAAAGAAACTAAAATTACCAGGTGCGATTTATATATATATATATATATATATATATATATATATATAAATTGACATGTTAAGGAGTTACGAGAGGTCATTGAATCTCAAATTCTACAAATAAAGCCCACCAAAATATAAAATAATTCGGAAAAAATATAAATTTCCGTAAATTCATGGTTACACCCTGTATAATACAAGCGTACTTTTATTCATTAAAATGCCAAACAAAAAAACGCAATTGCGCGTGTATAAATAATCACCCTGTATGATATAAGCGTATTGTAAATAAATAGCAAATAACGAAAGCTGTATATGTAAAAATAATGAATTTTAAGATACCTTAAAACGCATTAAATGCGAATGCAAATTGATCATTTTAAGATAAATACAAAAGCTATTCTTTTGTAATAAAAAAAGCACTTTCTGTTTAAAAAATAAATAATTTCGTGTATTTAAAACCCCAATTATAATCTGAATTTTGTGTACTAAAAGAAGTTTTGCCGTGAAGGCAAATATTTTCTATAAAAATGCAACCCATCTTATTATGTATATTTTTTCTGTCAATCTAATCCACAACAAATAGTGGTAGACTAACATTACCTATCGATAATTCTTATGTACTTGTATTAAGCCCAGGGTAATTGGCTTATAGTAAAAGAACACTCTAAAGACATTGAGCTAACTGGGTTTTCTGGCCCACGGTCGCATGAGATTGGGTCAGTAGGTATATTTGAATTGAAAGAAACAGAATAAAGGACGCCACCTAAATTTTTTATAAAGCAAGTGACTAAATGAATTAGCTTAAAGGAAAATTTGGAAACCTATATTATCATAAACCACTTTGAATACAAAGTTTGATAATCACACATTTCATACTTACATCTGTTAGTCTTCTTCAAAGATCTAATGAAGAATGGGGTGACTCTGAAACATAGTATCTACCAACATAGACACCCTATATATATATATATATATATATATATATATATATATATATTACGGATCAATATGAATATAGTAACTTTAAATTAATTTCAATTGTCTCTACTATGTTGATACTTTTTCGGATAAGTTTACTTTGTAAACACCGTACCAATTTTTGGAGAATTTAGTATTATTGAAAAATGAACTGAAGTTCAATAAATTAATTCTGTATTCTCTTTAAAAAAAGGTAAATAACATCATGATAAATAACATTATTAAAGAATTCAATTCTTAGGAAAATGATTTGTAAGTCAGAAATTTAATTATTGACATTTAATATTTTTATAAGTTAGTCATTGTAGCGCTACGCGACCTCACAATGTGTAAATATTCTTTGTTAAATTTTTAGCAAAAATCAACAATTGTCAGATTACTTTAAATTCCAATTTACATGATATAGCTTTCAATTGTTATAATTTAACAGATAAATATTTCAATTCGTCAAAAACAAGATAACTGACGAGGTATATCCACACCTGTACAATCGGTGAGATATGATATTTTAAATTGAACACTGTATTAATAAGAAATAGGTAATGGTACTCATTGTACTTTGTACTTTACAAAGGGATTTTTAAATTCAATTGACAAAACATTTATACAAGTGATATTAAGTTGCATACAGCAACGTAATGTAAAACAAGTTTCATAAGCATATTATAGAATGCAAAATTTACGCAGTGGACTTTGTAACGTCCGCCTTATGTTATAAACTAATACTTTCTTACCGACCGCGGCAATGATCTGCAACCTTAAATCGACCCGTGCATCAGTAGAATACGCTGATTACAAGCGACGTCGGCCACGTGTGGAACACAGTAGTCTACAGCTTTGCCTGCTAAACGAGTTCCATCAATTGAACTTAATCATACCAGATAAAATATTTTCATTCATCTAAGACTGCATCGAAAATTTACGTGAAATCACTTCCAAAATTATTACAAGACCATCCATATTTCCAGAATTACAGAAAATTTAAAATTCAAAGTTTCATTATTTCGTGATTGTAAAGTTGTACGGTATCAAAGTTTCATAGTTGCATGGTATCAAAGTTGCACGTTGCATGACATCAAAGTTGCACTATAATAAAATAATTAATTTCACATTTTAATTTATTTATACAAACCGTTCGCCAAGAGATTTGTACACTACATTATTACAATAGTTGTTATGGACAACTTCAACAGTCTGCTCTTCTTTTACGACGTCGTCGCCAGGAAAACTTGAGTTTCCTGCACATGTTGAATGTTTTCAACACGGAGCGACCTTCCAGTTCAACTAAGAAACGAAAAGTGCCCAACGATCGCCAATCGTCGGAATAATTTAAAATCTTAGATACTTTAAGGTGTAAGAACACGTTAACAAGTTTGTATATATAAATGTTATCAAAAGGAATATGTAGTATGTATATTTTAATTGTAATTAGGATTAAAATGTGCTTTGTGAGTTTATTGGTTATTAAATATACGATGATGACTGAATGAATTATATAAATGTTGTTAGATAACAACTAAAATAACAGATACACCGCGCGAAGGTCAATAAATAAATTTACCGAAAATTTTTGTTACAATCTGCATTAAAAAACAATTAACGTTTCCATTAATTACTCTGTGGATTACATAAATTCATTTTACATAAAGAATTCTCTAGAATATTAGGAATAGAGAATAGGATTGAATCATTTGTACTTAAAAATACGTCAATTTCGTACGCGTTAATTAATAAAGAAACGTTTATTTCAAGAAGCGGCCGGAACATTGAAAAACCCAGAAAAAAATGTAACAAAAATTGATAAGAAATATTTATGATCTTTCGATTCACTGTAGAATAGAACACCGCGAGCATTAATTTTAGGTATTAGAAAAAGACGAAGCAGCGCGTGTCACTATTATAAATCAATCACGCGATCGACAAATTATTCTGAGAATCTTTCGTCATTACGGTGTAAAATATTCCATATGATACCGTTCTAGAAACGAGATAATTTTGTATATAAACGCGCAACTTTGATTAAAAGATTGATTCATGAATTCAATCACCAAATGTTATTTTAATTAAGTCGCGAGCATGTTGCTTTGCGAAGATGATATTTTGAGCATACAATATGCATAACCTCATTAATAATTAAAATATAACGTTGATGATAAGATGGAACATTGAATGAAGAAGTAAAGTTAAACGTAACCTGCATAAAATAGAAATTATTAAATGTAATTATATACAATAAAGATGGAAAATTTTTCAATGTAACGCTACTTTTATTAAATAATTGTAAAAAAGATTTAAGCAAATATGCACGATTTTGTAAAATGGGATTTGACGTTAAAGAAACAATATTAAGCCGAAGATATTTATACTGTTGATTACCAATTGGAAAAGCACTTTGTGGATTTTACAAAGTTAATCCTATTAAATATTGTTTGTAACTGATAGTTGAGTATTTGTCATTTAAATTTAAGGTCTTAATCATATAATATTTTTTTGTAAAGGTATTTACCAGGAAAGTTAGTGGTCAGCGTTCGAAACACTGGTATTTTTTATAAACAATCTGTCAAGGATTTTTTGGCCACACAAACCTGACAAGCGTGAAGATCATTACCAGGTAAGAGATTTAGTTCTGTAAATTTAAATCTAATGAAGGTAAGGAACATTTATATAGTTAAGTAAATAAGTACTTGTTAGAAACAATTTGATGTTTGAAAGAACCGATGTTGTAAGTGTTCTATGTGCTTTGGTATGAGAGAAAATATTTCATACTGTATAAATGCTTTGTGATATTGCTGTGTTTGATTTCGTTTTATAAATTCCAACATTTTAGTTAAGCTAGCCAAGTAAAGTAAAGTTAGAAAGGAAGGTAGCTCAATAATTTCAAATTTTACAATTTGCTGCATCTGTATCATAGCACCCTTTTAGCGGACTATCAAAGCGAGGCGTTGCCACAGCACTCATTTAGTGACGCCTCAACGTACGGCGCTGTCATAGCAATATATTTATATATACATATTAGTCTGAGTTTTCCTTTATGTTCCCTTGCTAAAACGCTAATTCGAGCTCTAATGTTTGGCGCCATAAATGCTGTGAAGTTTTCCTGTGCTCCTTTGCTGAAACGCTAATTCGAGCCCAATGTTAGGCCGAGATAAATGCTCTGGGTTTCCTAGGATGATTCGTGCCCCATCCTTCGGAAGTCATAAATGTTCTGGGTTTCTCTCTGGTAGAACTCTAAAATAATTCGAACCCCACAAATTGGGCGTTATAAATGCTGTGGGTTTAGGTGTATTGAAGCTCTTCGCCTGGGTTGCATCAATACTGCCAGCGTTTTGCTATTATAATAAAAGAAACTCAGCTTCTTCAATGGAGTTTGCCACAGCTGCTTAGCTGCTATCAGGAAACTGCTACCCTACTGTCTTATACAAGAAAACTCAACTGCAAAATGCACCTGGTTTTATTCAAACAGAAATTTTCTATAAAATCCTGTTTAATCATTGGTTCATATATCCTCAACATTACATACACCCTTCAGTTAAAATACTACATTGTATTTTGAATATTTCATGAATAGCTTTTACCAACAATAGACAGTATAAAGTAACCGGGCTTAACCCTACCCTTACGTTAAACTTTGGTTTAATACGAGCTCACATAAAACCTGTAAATATTAGTGCTAATTTTCGCACTGCAAATATCAAAAAGTCCCTTTACTTTTCACATTAACCAATATTATAAAAATTATTCTACAAATATATATCTCTATATCAACTTATTTTTTAAAAAATAATAAAGTGTTCATAAATTTACCCATAGGGCACCCAATCGTTATAACACATTAAATAACCACATACAAGTTTCACAAAATCATCAAATAAGCACAAAAAAACTAAAGTTTCTAAAATTAGTTACCTTGAAAGCATAACCGCTCCTGAATTTGCAATCCTTCACTTGATGACTACTGTCCCTTACAAAGACTGCTCGTTCCTGCACCTCTCCAAGTTGTAGATTACCGTCCGTGGAGGTAATCAGCCACTTAAATTTCTCCGGCTATCAGTAGATAATCAAATGTCCAATATACACGAGAAATCCCCACTCCATTAATACAATCACTGCCTATCTTCATAATTATGTGCGGAAAATCGGGAATAAATAATACCAAATAAACAATAACAAATAAATCAGAAACCCTCATTAAATTAAATCAATAAAGTAAATAAGGATAATAAAACAGAGCGCAACCGCGCATCCCCCCAGGACTTGAAAGTGAAGTGATAGTGATAGTGATTGTGATCCCCCCAAGAACATTTAGTGCATACCCACCAGGACTTTAGCAGTGCACCCCGTCCCACCTTTAGAAGTAAGTTACAGACGACCAGATCTTCGGATGCTGGAGAATTTTATTATCGAGGTAAGACTTAAATTGTAGCGGCTGTACTCGCACAAGCATTGATTTGCATTAATTAGTAGTTTTTGAAATAATTTAAGAAGCACGTTTGGTGTGTAAAGGCGCTAGCCGATATAATGCTTGTGCGAGTGCACCTGATAAATAGGGTGATGCTTTCGCTATTTTGTGCACTGCTATATGCTTAACGCTTATTAAACATTTATTTATATATTTATATAATTATATTTATTTATATTTTATATTTACACTTTATATTTATTAGCATGCATTGTAGCATTTTGTGGCATATTTATTTTGTTTGACGTTCTGTCGCCATTTTGGTTGCAGTATATATTTGGGAAGGAAGAGTAGATGTGTGAAGATTGTAATCATAATATAAATCAGTTAGGGAATGATAGGGAAAGCTAGGGATGAATTTAAATTAGTTAGCTAGATTTGGATAGTTTTAAGACGACCCTTCAGGTCGCACTGGTAAGCAGAACCGGCGTCTGCTATCCGGTATTACGGATCCCTCCCCCTCTTATTTTTGCTTGTGTCTTGTTGATCGGGTACACTCCAAAGTCGGATACCATTATTTACAACCCTGTTTTTAGTTTTTGTTTTTAGTTTTTTTTCAGTTGGTCAGATTTTTATGTTTGTTAGATTGTTAGAGCTTGTTAGGTTTGTTAGATTTTTAGGTTTGTTTGATTTTTATTTAGTTTTTTATTTAGGGTGGATTAACTATGAAGTCAGAATTAATCAGAAGCACGATTATTTTCGCGTTTAAACCCAATGTAGTACCTCCGGGTGGAGCATTGGGGACGTGGCCGCAAGTATAGCGGCCCTAATTCAAATTATAATATCAGTAGATAATACACCCAACCTTCCACGCTTTCCCTACTGCTTCATTTACCATATGTACAGCATCAATTCAATTCATCTACTCTCTACACCATGTATGTGCATCGCTGGCACCCACAACCAAAATATGGTACAGGCTGTACTTACATTTCTTAATCAACGTGTTGCATTTTCAAATTGTTTCATACAATTTTCAGACTTCCCGTGACGATTACACTAACTTGTGCAATTAACTTTACTTATTAAACCCATGTGTAATTTACTTTGTTCACTACTAGTTGAAGATGCTTCGATGAGCAGGAAATAAAAGAGAGACCTCTATCACTACTCCGAAGTGTATTTATAGACCAAATCGCCCCTCCCTCGTAGTCACTTTTTACAATACACCATCCCAAAACAACTTGCCTTACTAGTAAAACTTTTCAACGGTTAACACACTTCCAACAACTTTCACACAAACAAACTTGTAACCGCCACCGATTCCGAAAATATCACTGTTAACCTTCACTAATTCGAGGTATTTTAAGCCTCTGTACACAACCGTTGTTCAAATCTGAGAATTTCGAACGACATCCACAAACATTTCTCATGAAAACCCACTCCAACCTTCCAACCGATATTTTTGTTTCTTGAATTTTCTTTTCAACCGTCAATCATTTAGTATCTAAAGCATGCCTTCCCAATATGCGTATTCAAGCCATATCACTTTATCCTATATACAAAAATTCTCCATTTCTTACAATGTACCCTTTCTATCCTACCATGAGTTCTCCTCAGTTCAACTTGCATTCTTATCTTCTCTCCCTTTTTACCTCCAGTTTGCACGTTCTATTCTATTCTAACAATCTAACACTATCATCTGTCCCTATTTTATATACTACGTCTAACAATCTGGCCCTGTCTATCACCTGCAAACTACATTGGTCCTTGAAGATGTCAACCACTCTTAATTATTATAAACCCTATTTTCATCCTCTTCCCATAAATGCGCAATCTATTAATTTTTCTTGGTTTTAACCACTAGTTTGTAGCCTTTTACAATATTTTTCATTCCACTTTCAAACTGACGTTCTATGAAAACATGCTGCATCTCCCTCTTGCTTATACCCTCTAATTTGTCTTTGTCCCACAGATTGTTTCAAAGTCAAACGAACTCAACATATGATACCTTTCATCCCCTGCTAACGTCTGCAAAACACAGTCTTTCCCTATATTCTATCGATCCGTTTTAGTTCCACCATCTGCTGCATTCGTAGAATATATTTGTTTTCGAACGTTGTTTACCACGCTATTAAACTTTAGTTAAGCATCCTTTTCAACTATATATTTTTTCCCTGTAAATTAATACCTGGAATGCTTTCAACTTATACGTTAGAACTATTGCTTTCGCTATAACGAAACTTATGATAAATTATACACTAAGATTGTTTACACATTCTAAGATTTGATTAATATTTCAACTTAGTTGATTATGACCTTACCATTATCGATTTCTACGTTTAATAAACTAAAATGCTTTTTAACTAATGTACCTACATACTATCTAGTATTTACATTTTTTTGTCAATATTTATAGTTGATAAATGAAGCAACCTTAACCATATCATTTACTCTAAATTATTAATTCCTATACTAAAGTATTTGAAAAAGCGTCTTAAATATTTGAATCCCTTTATTTACACGCGGTAACCTGCCATAAATTACCAACTGACTTCCTTAATCATTTTAACCCCTAAAATACATAGAAATATATATATATATATATATATATATATATATATGTATGAATGTATGAATGTATATATTGCTGTGGACAAAAGATCCCCGACGTTGGCGTCAATAAAAGTGTTGTGGTTTGAAGATGACTTTAGTAAAAGTGTTGCCCTAATTATTTTGCTAGCTAAGTTTAAATGAAGCCAATAGAATAATGACACGAAATATTCTTAAACAAACAATCCTTCAAATAAATAACATTAACTACATCCACAACAACTTTTTTCTTCTAACAAACAATATGTTGCATTCAGGAAAAACAATTTTCTTTCAGCACAAACTTTAAAGATAGTATCCAACACCGCCACAACAGTTTTCGCCATACGAACAAAGTCTTAAATCTAACATAAAAAATTATTACTACTGGATAATCACATGCTTACACTAAAATTTCTCTTTCCTAATTAGGATTTTCATTCACAAATCACTCTCTATTTAAATTTTATTATGCACAAAATTTTTAAAATAAGTCCGATAATTTTAACAATCTTCCCTTAAAATCAAACTTAAACCCATCTGATCAGTTATGTTTAATAATTTTTATACAATGGCAAAACTTACCAAAGTCGGCCAACCTCAAATCAAATTATTCACTTTTACACAAAGATTTGCACACAAAATCTTACGTAACTTAACTAACAAATTAAAATGTTCCTTTTAAAATTTTAAAACAATATGATTTTTATTTTGCCGAATAAATTATGCTGGCCGTTTTCTCAATATAGTTGAAAATTTTTCATTAAATATTATTAAACATCAAAATTGCATTCCAAATTCATATACCAGGATTATCCAAACCGTTAAAAATTTTATCATCAATTTAACGTTAAATCTATTCTAGATTCATATAAGCTTTCGTTCAAACTAATACTTTATCTTACAGTAAATCATTGTTGTTTGTTTGTTTTTCAATTTTTGAAACGCATTTCAAAATTTTACATACATTTATATACTTTCCGTCACTATAAAATGTCACTATTAAAACTTTACTACGTCATATGTTAGTTGGACGGCATTGTGACGTTTAAAATTAGTGTCGAATAACTGGTCATTACCCGCCCCTTTTAGTTGGTGATATTGGATCAAGCCCTTCAATTTCATACGTCTAGAGGCTTCAAATCCACTCTCGTTGCTACTACAACGCTTTGATTGGTTTAAAATATAGGCTCATCTTTAAGTAATTATCTAGAATAGTCGTGTATGATGCAACCTTCATAGAGCGTGGCGTTCAAATAGCTTCGATCTACTGTTAATTAATACATTTACCGACGCTTTATCTTATTTTCGAGATTTATTGCTGTCATTACCCTTATTTTTACGACCGTTATCGCTTAATGTATGGCTTTCGTTAATTGCTTTATCTTATATTATACCTTTTGATTTGAACGTTCATTTACCTATATTATTAATGGAATTTCATCTAGGTTCAATAAGCACGTCCTTATATTTCAATTGAATGTTATATACGCGTTTTCGTAAAAATACGACCGTATGTTTTACATTATCATACACGCGACTTCCGCAATTTGAATACACTTGTGTACTATAACATCAAGTTTTTTATAAAATATTAAACAAAATCTTTCACAATAATTGCGTATTTAATTGTAATCAAGTATTTTGAAATAAATATTAACATAATTTGAGCTATTTTTTAATTTTGCTCAGGTTACGGATGTTGTATGTTCACGAAATGGTGCTATATGACCTCTTGATGACCCCTAATCACATGTATATATATATATATATATATATATATTTCTGCGATATACGAGCCCCACAACTTGGGCGTCCATAATTATGCTGTGTTAAGCCCTGTTACTCTCTCACAGCCCCTTATATCACTCAAACACTTGTGAAAATGTAAATTTATAATTATCTTGTGTTTCGACTATAGCTGATTCAATTAAATAAAGCACTTCTATAATACATGGTATAATGATTGAATATTTACAACACTTTTAACTATCTTTTCCCATTTTATATTATATACATCTGTCAAATTATTACAATTTCAAGCCAGCAAAACGAGCTTTTTATCACCTTTAAAGACTTATTGAAACGTTTCAAGCTGTCTGTAACTTTTCATAAAACTTTTGCAACAAATCCCCAATTTGTAGGCTTTTACACTAAAAATTATGATTGAGATAAAACAGTTTAAAAATAAATCATATAAAAAATATTTTAGATGAAACAGTTTCAAAAATAAATCATATCAAAATCTCTATCCTGAATAATTTTCATAGGTGCTCCCAAAAAGATCCAAATCGTTATTGGTACGTTTATTGCAATGAAAGGTTTTTCCATTTTCTCCATAGAATAATTACCATCAATTTGCTTGAACGGGCAGCATTCTTCAAAATTGTATTTTGATCGTAATGTCTCGTAATTTATGGTTCTACAGGAATCGTAACATTATTTTACTTGTAGTTTATGATTGTATTTTATATCGTAATTGAGATGGTAAATTCAGATTGATATTCCTAGAGTAATTTAGATCAACCTTCAGATCGACATTCAGATCGACATTCAGCGAGGAATTTAGATCGACATCCAGATCGACATTCAGATCGACATCCAGAGAGGAATTTAGATCGACATCCAGAGCCCTGTTTTATTTATTATTAGAAATGTTATAATTTCCTAAATCTTATTTACTTACGTCTCAGAAATACAGCATATATTTCACAATTCTACACTTTATAATTTCACTGTTAACAAATATTTATTATTCACGTGAATATTTGGCACTTTCAATTATAGTCATTGCCCAGTTTCAAAGTATACTAACTTGATATTTAATTCTCCAGATATTTATAAGATCGTCCCACTCTTGTTTGTGATTCGCTGGCTTCACGTGCTAGGCGAGGGCAAGTATATTATCACTTGTTATGTTTGGGAAAATTTACCAATTGTATGTATTTTAATTGAATGACGCGGTGCTTGAAGTCACGTAATTCAGTTGTATCTTATATTTACTTCAGTAATCCCAGGAATTTTGTACATATCGAGCACGTATCTTTTTTTGTTAGCTTTATTCTAATCTAAATTGAATAAATTTGGCATTTGTTTATTTCCTAATAAATTGGATTTTCGAACAACTGTGATTCTCTTAGATCACGTACGCTTTTAAATAAAGCATAATTTTTGCGTGCGTTTACGATAATATCTTTACACACTTTATGAATGTTTATCTAGCCACTTCATGCAAGTTTTTCACTGATTTAATTTTAATGCGTTTCATTACCTTTTTAAATTCTAATCTATGCTAGTAGCTACACTTGGATATGTGTTTTAATTGTTTGTACTGCTATATAAAGTGTGCTCGCAACTAATAATTTTTATAATAACCTATTTACTCTCCTAATATCTCTAATTTCGCGCTTCTGTTGCTTGGGAGTGTCCCTTGCTTATTCTACGACCCCAATGACTGAACCTACCCCTAAATTAACCCTATAATTACAACAATATATATATTATAATGTAAGAGAGCTACCAAGGGTTCTAAGGGTTGTTTAGTACGAGGTAGTGTATGCCAAGTAAAATAATCCACGTATTATGATCACATAATTTGAAAACGTATGTTTGCCGTATTTTACATATACTAAAGTACCATTCAAAATGGTAGTTGAAATATAAGTGCCAAAAGGTAAATTAAAATGACTAAATGACGTAGTAAGATGTACAGTGCTCAAGGGTTTATACCGCGTTTGAATTTAAAGGCTACTGAAAGTACATTTGCCGTCCAAAAACCGGATGCGTCTATGGATATTTACTATCAACCATGCATCCAGGTTCAAGTGTGATTTATTTGGCTTTTTAATTTATATAGAATCAACTTTTGGACAAAATTTGTAAGCTCAAAATTATTAGTTATAACAACGTCAAATGTGATTGAAGGACTGTAAATATTTAGGACCAATACTAGAATTTTATGTGAATTATGAAAGTGTAAAAAGACATGAATTATGGTATGTGCGACACAAACGAAATGTTTGGATATTATTGAACGATTTTAGTTATGTATTTTATGATTTAGTAGCCAAGAAATATTGTAATGGTCGCCTTGGAAAGAAAACAAAAGGAGAGGTTTTCGAAATTTTTTTGTATAAAGACGTGTTTTAATAGTACTGCGCTAATTTGTATAAAGATTTAAAAGTTAATAAATGTGCTTGATTTTGGAAATGGTTTTAATTGGTTAAAGAAGGGTAAAAGAGTAGCAGCGAGACATTAATAAGTGATAGCGACGTAAAAGAAGTGGAAAGATTTGTAATAGTGCGACGGCGAAGCGACGATAAATGAATTAGATTTGAAACGATATATGGTAACGGCAGTAGGCATCAGAGTGGAATAAAAAGCAGGACGAATATTGGGGATAGATTTGGATAGAGATTAATAGGTAGCAGGACATCGAGTGGTTAACAAAAGGGACGACGATTGATTTGGATTTATTGATAGCGGGCATTGAGTGATTTTGTACAAGACGGCGATTAGATTTGGATTGGATAATAAAAAGCGGACGGATTAATTGGGAACACAAGGAGCGGAACTAGGAGAGCGGCAGTTACAAGTAGAAGAATTAGCACAGGGGAAGTTACATAACCGGGTTTTCCAAATTCTAAATTAGGGTTAATTATTTCAGATATTGGGGAGCAGCTAAAAAATAAGAACGACACCTGGAGGCGACACGAAAATTCTATCAGACAGTACATCCGTGTAAAGACGCATACGGCTACTAGGATCTTGAGCCAGCAGTTAGTGAGGCCGAGGACGAAGTATAATCCAGGTGAGTGCTGAAATATCTTAAAACGTCAAAAAAAAGTCATAAATTTGTGGTAGTAATTTAATTTGGCACAAGGCAACGTTGATCGTAGTAAAAATTTGGCATATACAAAAGTAGATTAAAAATTTAGTACTAAAACAAAAAAGTGTGCAGTTTGGTTGGGCATCGCACATCTACTTATAACAGAACTCACTATAAGTAGGTGAACACCCTGAGATTTAAGAGCTCAAATAGTCGAGGCATTGTAATAAACAGTTTAATTAAAGAACCAACCAAACGTTGCAAGTACGGGGCGTGCATTAGGTGTGCACATTACATAAAAGGCGCAACAAAAAGGGGTAAATTAAATTAAAATAATTAAAGTAAAGTAAAGAAAGGGTGGGAGGGTAGAGAGATTATTAGACCAATATATATATATATATATATATATATATATATATATATATATATATCTGGTCAGTGTATTTCTATAAACCTGAAAAATATTTTCTTGTCCAAAAATAAAACAATTTTTGAAAAGAAACTTTAATTTAAACTTTACCCTTCGGCATCCATTTTGTGCCTTTTGCAAAAGCTGTAACAGGAATGAGATAAACAAAAAGATATACATCAACACGTAAATAATGTACTCTGATTTGTGTTACAATACACGGAGGTTAGAAATAATTAAACAAATTGTTAAGATTTAAAAGGATAACAAAATTTTTAGTAATATAAAATTCACCCAGGGCACATTTGAAGTCGTCGAAGAAAGTGGAATGAAAGTGACAACTGAGTTAACGTATTTTTTGATAATAATAGAAGTACGTTCAAAAAATGACTATGGCTACAGTACTTAGAGTAATACTGTACTATTCTCAATTGTACTCTAGGTATCGTAACCCTAGTAATATATGATAAAAAACATCTTATTTAAATATGTACACTCCAAAAGGGAGATTTCTGTAAATCATATTACTTTAAACTATAAATTTAATTTGAAGGTATTAACATAATAAACAAGTTCGTAGTAGTTCACTAACCTGCCCATAAATTACATAAGCCAAGCACAACAAGACCTTTCGACTGATGAAAGTAATATTCGAAATTTTATTTCCTATGCACAGAAAAAAATTTTAAAACATAATCTTGTCCAATTATAATGCATCGCATGAAACCATTTTTATATCATACAATCACAAAATTTGTAAATAGTTGTAGTGCAGACACAAAATTTAAAGGCAGTTACAATAAATTACAGCTTTGTGTAGTCACAAAATTTAAAAATCGTTAGTCACTTAAATATATGTCCTTATACTATATCTACTAAAAACGTTTGCAGACCTATTTATACATTTAGCTATGTGAGAGAAAAATCACACTCAGCGACAGATTACTATAAACATGTACTGTACTTCGGAAAAAAGTCATAGCTAACGCGTGCGGATTAATAACAAATAAGTAAATACATGTGCTCGTCACAAATGCTTTGGCCTAAATTAATTAGTGACTAGGAAATAAAATCTCTTTTCATGAGCACAAAGTTGTTGTTGCTTTAGATGACGGGGTCTTTTAAACACCCTCAATGGTTTGTTTTAGAAATTGTATTCTAATTCTTGACTTTGAAACCCCATGAGGAGATAGCTAACTACACCATGTATTCACATCGACTCGTTCGAAGCAAGTTTCAGTTATATTTAGACTTACGAGTACCAGTCATGACCCGATCAACACGCTAATGGTAGAAGTCTCTTAAACACCCTCAATGGTTTGTTTCTAGAACTTGTATTCTAACCCCATTTGTAAAGTTTTCCATGAGTAGATTGTTAACTACATCATGTATTCACATAGACTCATTCGAAGGAAGTCCCTATTATGAAAGACGTCTCTTATGTAGTGCAAACTGGGACATGCTGGGCGCCACTAATTATACGTCAGTACTAAAAATTAACTTCCATCTTTGGTTAACCTAAATCCAAAGTTTCAGTGCGATACGTTTAGTGTTGTTGCTATAACGAACTGTCTAAGTTAACAAATTAATCGGTAAATGGAATTAAACCGTAAAAATTTTCGCGCAATAACTTTTTATAGTTTTAGAAGACATTTAGTTCAACAAGAATGCCTGGTTTCTGTTTTCGTCAATGAAGCACCACATCGGTCAACAATTTATCGCTGGTATGGAGAATTCATACTTAAACTGATAGGTCTTAGCGACGATCCAAGAGCAGATGCACCAAAAACAGCAGTCACTCATAAAAACGGTGATGCTGTGCGCAAGCTCATCAACGGAAATCGACATGTATACATCGCGAAATTTAGGCATTATTGGGGATTTCAAAGACATCAATTAAAAATTTTTTGCCTGAAACGTAGCGTGCAAAATATATTTTTCTGTTGGATACTGCATCTGTCAACCAAAGAACAGAAAGCGGCTAGGGTGAATTGGTGTCAAATACTCTAGACCTCTTCAACGCAGGAAATTCTAAAAACGTGTACAACATTGTAAGTGGTGACGAATCTTCGATTAAAATAAACGTCAGCCATCTGTTTGTATGCTTCAAGTTGAAGAAATGCTGGCCGCAACATTTATCTCGAAAGCAGGTCATGTAGTAATAATTCCTCTACAAGTTGAAAGAACTGTTACTGTTGATGGGTATACAACCATTTGTCTACCGTAAGTTACCGCGGAGCTTTAAAAACCAACCCCAAACGACGAGTCATCATCCGTCACGACTTAAGTTTAACAGCAAGGGCTCTAAGTATCCCATCGCCAACGTCATCATCGAAGTGACCTCCACATTTGAAACGAGCATATTAGTTGAAGCTATAAACCTTAGGGAGCGAATAGTGTGGGCCCGGGACCACTTTTCGATGACGCAGTGTTATCAGTGCGGCGAGTACGGCCACGAGTCGATGGAATGCAGGGAGAAGGTACAATGGTGCGGTAACTGTGTTGAGATTTGACACCAATTCAAAAACTGCCGGAAGGCAGTCTCCTGCGCACGGGCAAACGAAGAAGAAGCGGTGGCGTAAAGGCCGACGCGCGCCACAGCGCTAACTCGAGCAGATGACCCACGATGCAATGACTGAAGAACGCAATTACACGCAACACCGACTATGGATTCTAAAGCCCAAACAATCCCTGTAAGAAGAAAGATTAAATGTGTCTATTTAAATTTAGGGAAATGTAAAAAGGCGATTAGCAGTTTCGTTAAACTATTCGCGGAAAACGAGATCAATGCAGGGTTCATACAGGAATCGCACCTGTATAGCCATAAGATAATGGGAGAGGGAAGTGGTCACCGTTTTACAAGCAATCAACGAGCGGCCGCGAGTTATGTAATCCCCCAATTGTTATATATATATATATATATATATATATATATATATGTAAATAAACTAATAATTAGGAATTATTAGAAATATTAGAATATGCGCTAAGTGATGTGCAACAATGTAAATGCAGGACAATTCATTTCAGTTTATTAACGTTCATGGGAACGGAAACGCTACTTTGTAACACAGAGATAAGAGACACTGCAGATGTTAAGTCACAGGCGGTCACAGACAGTCACGTACCGAGATTACCTGGAAAGGAAGCTCGCAACAAAGTAATTATGAATAGATTTAAGATAGCAACATTGTATTATGAATAGGAGTCAAGTGTAAGCAGACAATAGGTCTGCAAATTCCCACAGACATGTGAGGGGGTTGAGATATTATAAAAGACCCGGGAGTCCCAGTCGACGACAGTAAATCCATCGTTCAGTTTTAACATTGCAGTTCGTAGATAACTCACCTTGTACAATTAATTAATGTATTTTGACTTGGAATAATTCAGTTCAAGTTTGTCAAAATTCAATGTTAATTTCTGTATAAACAAATAAAGGTGTTAAGAAGTTGGAGAAGTCTTTTTAAAAAGGACCGCTCGCAGTTACGAACCTTAACTCGCGTAGCGGCATAATAATAATCAATGGGACATGAGCAGGGAAAACGTTAAATAATTTATTCAATGAATTTGTAACAGCGGCCGAAATAAAACTGGAGCTAACACTTTTTACGTTATAAGCACGCATCTTACACTAGTCGACTCGCGGCGCGAAAACCCACAAACCGAAGAATTAATAACTCAAATGGAGAATGTATTCCGGAAAATTGGGCAAAACCGAAAATAATTATCGGGGGGGTTTTAATGCCAAGTCTCCATTATGGAGCAATCCGATAGAGGACGATAAGGGTTCGCATATCGGTGATCTATTAACAGAATAGTATTTGTGCGTGTTAAACAACAATGATTCACCGACATTTGAAGGGCATAGGGGCAGTAGTTTCATCGATGTCAATCTGCAGTCTCGCACGAGATGTTGGTGGGTGTTTGTAATTAGGAATTAAGATCGGACGAGATCACTCTCTCCGATCATAAGCCATTAACATGGAATGTTGAAGTCGAAGCACGCGTAAACGAGCTAATAACTATTTTTCTGCGGTTCTCTAATAAAATAGCAAATTTGAGACGGTTTAAACAAAAATTCAGCGAAAGCACTCTCGCCCTCGAGAACAAACTAGTAAACTACCGAGAGGCCACCCAAATAGAAACACTCGCGCAAAAACTAAACGATGCTGCAGTAAACACGTCAGCGCACTCTATGCAGCAGAAGTAAACGTATAAAGACAGCGTACTGTAGTGGATTTGGGAACTAACCACTACGAGGGCGGAAATTCGTAACTTAAGGCACCGCTATCAACGCTCAGTGGGAGAATTAACAGAACAGAAAGATGGAGTATAATCAATGTAATCGAGAGTATAAAATGCTGATAGAAGGAACGCGAGCGGAAAAATTTAAAGAATCCTGCACGCGCAACTTTGAAAAAGAACATTGAGGAACGGCGTATCGCGCAGTAAGAGGTAAACAACAGAAGATTGTACTTGGTAACGTCAAAAAAAATAATGAGGAATATAGGGAGCGATTTGAAACAATGGCAGAATATTTGTTGGAGAAATTTTTCCGTTGTACGATCCCGAGGAGGATAGAACTACAGAGATGTAAGGGATAGGTGCCGATACCTCGATCACGAGGTCGTAAGTATTTTTAGGAGAATAAACTCTTAGAAGGCACCGGCACATGATAGAATCACCTCAGACGAAACCCTGAAGATGTGCCCATTGAAAAAGGGCGTATTTCCACGTTGCTGGAAAGTCCAAATCGTGAAGTTTATTCCTAAACAAAAAAAGGATGGATCAGACCCAAGCGGTTATCGTCCATTAGCTTGCTAGCGGTACTGGTGAAAGCTTTGGATCGTGTCAAGATCACGCGAATTGAGCACACGATGCGAAACAGCGGCGCTTTGAATAAACGACAATTTGCATTTTCGGAGGGTAAGTAGACTGTGGACGTGTTAGAATTCGTAGCTGGAAAAAGCAAGCAGGCGAGGAAAACAAGAAGTATTGCATCGTCATGGCTTTATTTCAGGAGCATTTGATGCTGCACGGTGGCCATCTATCGTTTG
The DNA here is from genome assembly GCA_036346225.1 of Platerodrilus igneus. Lineage (NCBI taxonomy): Eukaryota > Metazoa > Arthropoda > Insecta > Coleoptera > Lycidae > Platerodrilus > Platerodrilus igneus. Next base: position 1,594,118 of record JARFIW010001116.1, read on the forward strand.
AGAATTGGAACGTAGAGATGGTTCGCGAAACCTGATGTCATTAGTTAAAAGTTATTTGTCGGGGCGATTGGCACAGGTTGAAATTCCGGGGGAAATTGTATCACGAGTAGTGGAAAGGTATGCCTGCAAGGGTCATGCTCTGGTCCCACATTCTAGAAGTTGTTATATGAGAGCATTTTTAGGGTCAAATTGCATAAAGGATGCACTATTGTTGGATTCGCGAATGATATCCTTTTGATTATTGCACGGATGGTCACGGAAGGTTAAATTGAAATTTAATACGTTCAAGGCGGAGACGCTTTATTTTGGAATAAAACCGAGACAGCGTCTGCATAGGCTGGAGCTGGGAGGGGACAAGATCCCGTTCAAGGAGGCCATCACATACCTCGCCGTCAAGTTAGATAACAAATTAAATCGGAAGGCGAATGTGTAGTTTGTCAAACGCAAGGGCAGAATATTGAATAGAATGATGACGGCAGCAAAAATAAAGTGGGGATTCAAAGGACGGTCTACGCAGGAGCAATCGAATCGACGATGTTGTATGCGGCGCCTGCTTGGACGGAGGGTTACAAGGTCAGGGAAGTTCGACAATTGACGAGCGTTTAGCATATAACAACGGCAAAAGCGGGGAAGTTGTACAGGACCACATTCGCGGGGGGTGTCTTGGTGATTTATAAGCTTCTCCTAATCGAATTCGTCGTTAAGGAGATTAGAGATAGGTGATTTGTAAATATAGGGAAAGGGTGAGAAGTCTTTGAAAGTCTTGGCGTTGGAGCTTGGTAGTTTGGAAAAAAAATCGAATAAACAATAGGTAGGAAGGAGCGGCGCTTGTTGTGTATAAGAAGAAGAGGGAAGTGTTTCGATTCCAAACTAAACTTGCAGACTGGAGCACATTCTTTCAGTGCGAGTTGATTGTTACAAGAAAAGCTATAATGTATGTAATCAACCATTCGGACACAAGTAGGTACTCTATCATTAGTGATAGTAGATCGGTTCTGACTGCTCTGGTAAATATGAACACCTCAACAGATCTTCAAGGGAACGTCTGCAGGATAGCGCACAAAGCACTTGGATTTCAGGATTTAAAGTTTCATTGGGTTAGCTCGCATGTTGGCAATCAAGGAAATGACAGAGCTGATGAGCTTGTTAGAGGAGCCGCAACGAGGAGTTTCTTACATCGTATTTTTCAACACCGAGATCGCTAATAAAGAAAAAGCTGCGGGAAAGATAAATCTGACAATGCGAAGAGTGGTGGAACAACGCTGCCACGGGCAGGTTGACACACAAATTTATACCGAGCATAGAAGCTAGAGATAGGATTAGAGGTGAAATTCGCTACGAATACGGCGAAGACGCAGAAAGCGCCGAGCAGGAACTATTTGACTGCCCTCTAGAGATGGCTAACAGAGGGTTGGCGGAAAGCAAACTAACTTTCCTGGGGCTAAAATGTCCCAAGAAGAAGTCCAAGGAGTGGTTAACCAGAAGGCGTTCTGGGTAACCTTGGAGTTTACAGGAATGGTCGCGAGACTGGAAGCCGAGAACCGAGTGTAAACCGGGCGGGGGTAGGTGCTGGCACGATATAACTTAATTTACAAAAATTAACAATAACAAAAACCCAAAACAAAGCACCTCAATATGATGAAATTTACAGTAAATCACAACCAATTCAGGGTATTAAATCAAAACTTTAAATATCGACCTAATAATTGAAAATACTAAATCACGAAACTTAATTAACTTAAACCAATCAAATAAACCAACTAAACGATGAAGCGGAACTAGAGGGAAACCGCGCATCACCCCAAGTGCACCCGATAATTTTAATGTTGCTTTTTGCTATTTATGCACTGTTATATGTTTAATACTTTATTTTGATATTTATATTCTATGCCTGTATTGTACATTCATATATTTTATTATTTTGTTGCTGTATTTGTTTTATTTGGCGTTTGCGTGTTTTTTGGTTGTAGTATCTATAGGAAGGAATATTAAAGTTAAAGCATGTCAGATAGGCATCGATACGGAACGTTAAGGACGAATTTAGGCTGAAGTTAGAATAAAATACTTAGACTAGAGAGGACAATATTGTAAATTTATAGAACAGGAACGAATAGCTGGATTCGCTATTAATGAATTTGACGTATGATAAGAAATTCGAATCCATTGATAAATATTAGTTAACTGTATCGGGGTAACTTTAAGTCGCACCTTTAAGCAGAGCTTGCGGATGCTATCCAGTATTACAAATCTCTTCTTTTTTACTTTTCTGCTAGTGTCTTGTTAATCAGACATACTCCAAAGTTAATGATAAGGATACTATTATTTAAACCTCAACTTTAGTTTTAGTTTATACATTTAATTTATGATCAATTAATTTTGAAGTCAGATTTGTTAGAAACACCATTTTTTCGCGTTTAAACCCAATGTAGTACCTTCGGGTGGAGCATTGGGAACGTGGCCGCAAGTTTAGCGACCCTAACTTACATTATACTGTGTACTTGCGAGGTAATGTGGTGGTTTCTCGTTACCTTCCACATCGCAGTAGTGTGTCATACCGGCCCCTACAGTCTTTGTCACATTAAGTACCTCTTTCGGAGTCTTGTCTTAGTCTGATATCTCACTAAAGACCTCACTAATTTGGTTAACCCTATAGTTCAATTTTCTAGCTCACTGAAATACGCAAGCCACTCACCCGTTCTAAAATCTAGAACTTGCTCAAGGTGCAGTTTCATTCAGAACGGTGATTTAATGTATATTACTTAAGAAAATGTGATAGTATCGCAGATTATGTTCATGTAAATAAAATTGTATTTGTTTTTGTTTTTATTCCATTTATTGCAAGTAAATGCGGATATAGATTTTAAATTCTGTTACTTGAATGCAATTATTAAGTATTTTTGTGTGTAGTTTTGTTGTGGGGTACCTTAAGGCATTACATATTTGCTGTACAGAAATTGAACTTTTGGTAATAAAACAATGTTAGTATGCAACAAGTTTTATTACGGCTGTAAGGTAGGCTTGGCTGTCAAGCTGACAGAAATATAATGACTGGTTTTATTCAGTTATCTTAAAAATTACAAGTTTATCAGATTTTAAACTATGTTATATTCGTGTTTTTGTACTTTAATAATTATTTTGCAATTAATGTTTTGAGTTCTTAATGATAACAATCTTCTGACGCATTTCGTGGTAAATACATAATAATATTGTGGGTACTTGGTGACGAGATGCTGACATGAGCAATTGCCAACAACTTCAGTCATCACCCCAGAATGAATTATATTTTAGACGGCTGCTTATTTTTGCATTAATGTATGTAAATCATTTGGAGGATTTTACATAATTTTTTTGTTGATAAAATAATGCAAGGGAATTTATATTTAATAATTAGTTTTATACAAACACGTTCCTATTTAAAATATTGGGCATGTGCTTGTAGTTCGTGTTTTCAAACGTGTTACGTTTATTTTTCAACAAAAATTAAATACCTGTTCAGAAGAAGCCCACTTTAACATACTTTTAACTCAAATCCATTTTGATTTTAAAACAAAAATTTATTCGATAAATTAAATAGTCAATACCTTGTTTTAGGTATCCGTTAATTTGTTAAACATTCCGATAATGTATAATTGCTTTCTCTTGTGTTTCCCATCTAAAGCCTTGCCAAATAATGGATCCTACTATTATTTGATAGCGTGTTTTCCAGTTTGCTAATCGCGCTTTGATAACCCGGGGATTGCAGTTTGAACTCGTGTTATTTGAACCAATTTTTAATTTGATTCTGCAGCTTGTGCGTTGAAATATTTTCTACATTACTCGTCCCAGTACTTCAAGAGCGATACACGTTTTTTTGTTCAACAAGTAGGAAGTGTCTTGTGTGTATCGGTGAGTTTTTTGGCGCTTACCCATCGTAATCAGATTCTCATTTTAGCTCTTATCTGGAGGCCAAATTGGTTCTTTCTTATGTAGGCCCAACTGTTATTTTCCACAGATCAACTGCTGTTGCCTGTAGATCGATAGTGCCGTTATGGTAACAGGGTAAAAAGGTCCCGACGACCGTGGCGATGCGGTGCTGATTCACTCCCGAGGGCGTGCCGGCTAAGTATCCCGACACATACAGGTATACAATTTGTTTTCTTTTGTGTATATCAAGGGCATATTCCTTATCAGCGTTGGGTGTAGTTACGTGATAAGAAACGTGACACTGTAGGACTATTGTTTGTTGCTGCTCTACAGGTGTGATGTATCATTGTTAAAAATGTTTGACAAAAGTTTCCACAGGCTTATTCTTTTCTACTGATTAGTTTATTTTACAAAAGGTATTATGTATAATTTAAAAAAATGTTTGACAAAAGCTCTCAGACGTTAATTCTTTTCTACTGATTAGTTTATTTTACAAAAGGTAGTATGTGCAATTTTCAAAACGCTTAACAAAAGTTCTCACATGTTTATTTTCTACTGATTAGTTTATTTTGTGTAAAATACGAGATGCGCACTTCGTATCTAAAGTACTATATTGTTCGTATCACATAATTGTTTGCTGTGAAATAGTAATGCTTGATTTATTTTCTGTTTGCTTGTTTGTACAGAATCCTTTATTTATTCTTATTGTTAATAGATAATTGTGGACGATGTCTTCTTTTTTGGTATTTAGGTGAATTCCCCACTCTCCGCGTTTGGTAGTTAGCTTGGTATTTACGTTTCTTCCGGCTACGTCTAGGTATGTAGCAAACGATATTAGTGAATTGAATCTGTATGTAGGCAATACAACTTACCCGTGTCTGGTTTAGATGTCCTAATTTACCTGCGAATGTTTTCTTCGTTTTCTTTTAAGGCGCGTTTAAGTAGGAATATAAGTATTGTTTCAGAAATCACTTGAAATGCTAACGTCGTGTGGCATTTAAATTTTTCTCTAGCCATGGAACGAACACTAGTTTATTCCAGGTCTCTGAGGCTGGCACTGTATTTTATATAGTCGGGTAGTCTAGTGAACCTGATTAAATTAATTTCACTTCCACTCCTTGAGTGATTAGACAGTTGAACGCGATACGATGACTGTTTAAGTTTATTAAAGTCATTACATCATTAACGGTCTGTACTTATTTTTATATATTCACGGACTAATTCCTTTTTTTGTGACCAAGTAATTATTTGGAAGTAAGCTACCCATAATTCAGTTTCTAATATTATGTTAGTTATTGCAATTTATATTAATAGATAATAATCATTTTCACCGTCGTTTAGTTGCAGATGGTTTAAATAAACATCAGTCCCTACATACGTTTGTTTATGTTCGAGCATTTCTTCTGTAAAACGGGGCGAGTTTAGGAAAATATAAATTTATCAGGTAGTTGTGGTTCACGTAGTTTTATTACCGAAATAATGTGTAAAAAATACCGAAATTTATTTTGTCATTGTTTCTGCAATTAGTAGGTTAAAATTCATATTTTAACCCATATTTAGAAAAATTTTTTCTGCTGGTTACATGAAATCTACATTTCGTAAAGTACATCTTTTAGAATCGCTTATTGTTCCAATTAATTGGAGTACAAATTGCGTTGTACACCTGTTGTTAAATAAGTTCATGTGTTAAATTTATAATGCCCGTTATTCAAAGCAATCTTATTAAACATTTTTTTTTGTAATGTTACAAATAGCGAAAACAAATTATACCCAAGTCAAGGTAATTCCTGTATTTGTTCTTAAAATTATAAAACAATTTATGATAAAATTTGTAGTTTAAACTAATTGATACTGTAAACATAGGGTAGATCTACTAAATGTAGTATGATTCATTAGAGGTAGTTTTTAATTCTAAAAACTTTTTGATCGCGCTAGTAACGTGAATAATTAACAAAAATTAAAACCTTTGGCTTTCAATGTAACCTACTGTGAAACAAAAATATTATTTTGTGAGAAGCTGAACTAAAATATTATTTTAAAGAAACAATTAAAGTGTTATTTATTTAAAAGACGGGAATGTAAATGTTTTTGTTTTTTGTACTCATTTAGCTTTTAGCAAATTTTAGTTTATTATTGTTTTAATTAGTTGAGGTATAAATTCTGTTGTGCACATATTGTTAAATAAGTTTATGCGTTAAATTTATAATGCCTGTTGTTCAAAGCAACCTTGGTAAAACTTTTTTGTAATGTTATAAATAGTAAGGGCAAGCTATACTTCGGTCAAGGTAATTATTGCACAAGTTCTTAAAATTGTAAAAGTAAATTTTTTGATAAAATTTAAAGTTTAAACTAGTTAATACTGATTTATAAATACGACATAGATCTATTAAATGTGGTTTGTTTCCTTTGAGGTAGTTTGTTAATTCTGAAATTTTTTTATTACGCTAGTGATGTGCATAAGTATCAAATATTAAAATATTTATATAATCTTTGTTTTTAGCATAACCTAGTGTGATACAGAAATATTATTTTATGAGAAGCTGAACTAAAATGTTATTTTAGAAAAACAGAATTAAAGTGTTATTTATTTAAAAGACATGTGCATGTTTTTGTTTTTCACATTTGTTTGCTTTTAGAATATTTTTAGTTTATTTTTGTTCTAATCAATTAAGGTATAAATTGTGTTGTGCACTTATTGTTAAATAAGTTCCTGTGTTAAATTTATAATGCCTGTTGTTCAAAGCAATCTCGGTAAAAACTTTTTGTAATGTTATAAATAGTAAAGGCAAGCTATACTTTGGTCAAGGTAAATCTTGCACAAGTTCTTAAATTTGTAAAAGTAAATTTTTGATAAAATTTAAAGTTTAAACTAATTGATACTGATTTATAAATACGCCATAAATCTACCAAATTTTGTTTGTTTCTTTTGAACTGAACTAATTTGTTATTTTAGAGAGACTAATTGAAATGTTATTTATTTAAAGAAGGTATGTTAATGTTTTTATTTTGGGCACTCATTTAGTTTTTTAGTGATTATACATTTTGATTTCCATGTATATACACATAATTTAATTTTGAAATTTTTAAGACAATAAATAATTGTTATTTTGACGTGTGTGTTTAATTTAAGATTACCCAAGCCATTATGGAAGTGCTAAAGTAAATTTAATTCAGGTCATGGCATCCAATTGAGATTTTGATCTTCTGCAAACAACTTATACTATTTATGCTGATGAACAAAAAGTGTCAGGGTTCATTTATATCGACATGAAATCTTCACAAAATTTTAAAGGTTAGTCTTCTAGACGTCCGCTTATTTATTTTTTTTATTTGGACAAGGTATTATATTTAATCGCTAGTACTTTGACGAGATGACAATTTCTTTATTATCCTATCAACCCTTTGTTGAACTTTGCTTATTTTTCGCGCAAATCAAGAGGTTTAGTGTTCGATAAAACACTGATCTTTTTTAAAAAGGAAATATAGAAAAAAATGCAGTTTTAATTCAAGATGAACACTGGTTGATTTATCCAAATCATTAACCAAATACAATAGAATGTGCTGTAAGTACGATAGTATTATTTTCAATACAACAAATAGCGTAATGTTTAGGCGCTCTTCTATTTTGCAGCTGCAAATTAAGGAGATTTTGGCGATTTGTTAAAATTATACATACTGAAAAGGATACACAACTTTTGTAGCACCAGATCTAAATTTTGTGCTCTAAGTCAGAGGTGTCCAAACTTTTCGCGGCACGGGCCGGATTATAATTCGATCCATGTTATAAGGGCCACATGTATATGCAAATTGAAAAATATCATTTTGAGTAAGGTAGCATTTCATTATACCTTCATGAAATGAAAAGGTTTGGGCGAAAACATCATTATGTTTTAAAACCCTCCGCGGGCCGGATAAAATTACTTAGCGGGCCGGATTTGGCCCGCGGGCCGTAGTTTGGACACCTATGCTCTAAGTGACAGCTGAAAAATAATTTTTCTAGAACAGCAGTTTACTTCACAGAATAAAAAATAAACTATAGGTTAAAATGTTTTTAAATGACTACTGAAAGTTGATTATTTATACTCCAAAATCTGGCGGAAATTCGAAATCTGTTTACTTTAACTACTACAGTTTTCTTTTAATCAAAATACTTCCTCAACATCCCCTAACTTACCTTCTAACATTTGGCATATCACCACGTTCAACAGCCAATAAATATTTCTTTTCGTCCTGTGTAAGAGGTTTGGGCAAACTGAGTTGGGACATCGACTTCTTTAAAGCAGAGGATTCAATATCAATCTGCAACAATAAGTATACGCTTATAATTAATAACATTTATATAGTTTTTGTACTTACAACTTTATCCCCCATTTTGTTAACTACTTTAAATATTTATATATTAAAAAAGGTTTTACTAAACTCTCGTAATCGTTTCGCTCCGATGCACGCAATGTGGAATAGCAAAATCATATTGAAACCCTTTACTTATTCGATCGAAAACAATGTTTAAGCTCTTTATTGAATTACCCTTATATAATACAGGAGTTCATTTAATTTAATTAAGTGATTAGTTTACTTATTGCTGAAAATCGGTCGTTTTTCATAGTGCGCTAGCTAATGTATATATAGCGTATTGGTTTTTTAAGGTTCAATATATGCACCTTTTTAACAGTATGGACTTCGATTAAATTAGGGCGAATTTTCATGTCAGGAGAATTCTGATCTCACGCAAATAGATCGTACTCTTTCTCTTTGGTTTAATAGCACCTACAGATGGAACGAATAATGTAAAAAGTGATTTTTTAATCACATAATAAATAACTTGTAATTAATTAATAACAAAATTTTTTTAGATAGCTAAAATAAGCACATTTTGGTTAGTCACATAAAAAACAAAAACAACTGTTTTTCAAGCTTGTAACTTGGTTAAATTTGCGGGCTCCAACAAAACAAGCTGTATGGCTTCCGCTAACTTCGCTATTATGCCAAGGGAAAGTTAGGGGTAGGTCGCGGCTGAAATTACTTAGTTGAATGAAAGGAAATGTAAATTTTAAGTTGGACGCCACTGTATCTTAACAAATATTAATTAATCTTGAAGCGAAATACAGAAAACCCTTTCGTGTTTGTTAATTCTTATTCTTTATCTTAGTTTTTTTTTGAATATATATAATGTGACAAAATATAGGATAGATCTTGTCTAAACCAATTTGATGTCTTTTTCAACAAAAAATACTTTAATATATGCACTTTTAAATTACACGACACAAGAAAAAGCTAACGTAATGACACACTTATTCGGCTTTCGGGAAATAAATATTTTTCTCATAACATCACTATAAAATTCATATTCAATAACATTATCAAATAATAACAAAAGATTTTTAGCTTTAATTACTCGAACAGGATTTGTAAATAGTTCATGCATTTGCAAATTTGGTAATTAACTAGGGTTTGTCAGATCTGATATTTCATTTATACGTTCAGATTAGCTAAATTTTAATTTATAAAAGAGAAATACTAAGTGATTTTTCTACTTCTATACAAAAAAAATTTGTAGCAAATAATTACATAAAGAATCCTTTTAATATAATTTCTATAGGCTGGCATCTCGCAAATGAGAAAGCTCTTATTGTTACAAATTTTAAATAGGAATTTACTTAAGTTATTTCCTTTTAATAAAATATCTGAAACTAAATATACTGAAATTTTAATTATAATTTCTGTTTTACCAGAAGCATCTTATGGACTGAAATGATGTTAATATTATTTCTAGTTCGAATAGCGAAGGTATTGACGTCTCAACCTTTAAAGGAGATTGTTTAATTTAACCGATTTTTCATAAATCTCGTTGACGAATTCGGCAACAGAATAAATTACTCGCCCGTAGAAGCAAGTTGTGGATAATCACCCCAACGGAACTACTCTGCTGTGGTGCACTATTTAACTAAGTTCACACCATAAAAATTCATCAACGCCCATATTCCTGTAACCGAGCAAACCACTTAAGATCTATATCTCTGAAGTGGAAAGCGGTGCTATAGTCTTTAGGGTTTACGCATCAACGACTCCATTACGAACTTCTCGGAGGATGTAATGGAAGTGATAATATTATACTAACAGTTGATAAGGACGAATTGTCCCGAAAAACCTTATCAACACGGAATTTAAGTTAATGAAGACAGATGCATAACAAAACTAGGACCGGTCACGAGCCGTGCTTATAAAACAACTTGGACAACCTTGATATATTTGAGAATAATAACGTATTTACTTACAATTTCTAATGATAAAGTGCAATTTTAAACGATTGCGTTGAGGTTTTAATGACTTCACAACAATTTTTCAAATACTTGAAATATATAATTTGTTATAGCAACGAAATATCGAATTTAATCTTGTAACAGAAGTAATAGCGAATAACGGATTGTTGATCGTTTTCCACCTGGAACTAAACATTTAATATGATTATGAAAACTTATTTAGGATTGCAAATAATTTCCCTTTTTTTTATAAAGAAATTGTTACACTATGCCATCTAGTTTAGTACTAACATAAGTTTGTTTGGCGTTTGATGGCTTACATTTGTTTTTTTGATTTAATACTAACTTAATGCTATCGTAACTCGCTCTTAATATATCCTTTACCTCAATTTTACCCTTTAACCCTAGTATATATCCAGTTCTTCCTCCGTGTGTGTATTTTTGTATTCGTAATTTTCAATGTATTCTGAGATTCTTTAAGTATCTTTCTTTTTTTCTTTTGCTGTGGTCCTGTACAGGATATTTGGGTGCTCGTAGAAGTCTTTATTTCGTAGAATTTTTTATACTGCGGTGTTTTCCAGTTGTTTCCTCGCATTTTCATTTGCTTGTTCGGTTTTATTGCATTTCAGTACTTGATGCTTGGGAGTCCCGATTTCACCGCACGTGCCAAAGTTGTTTTCGATTAGTATTCTATTATGTCTGAATTGGTGATAGGGTCCATGTCCTATTAGGAAATGTACCATACCGTACGTCGACTGCAGATGTTCTATATAGAGTCTTTCTTGTACATAGGGCAGAAGATGGCATGCTCGTCCTCCAACTGTGGCGTTGTTCTATTGTATTTGTCAAATTATTATGATTTCTTTCCCTACCTCTTTTTTGCTTTGTGCGTTGATATTAATTATTTCTGTGGCCTTTGGCTGTTTCCCTTCTTAATCCAGTAAATTGCGGATTTTTGTCTGATTAGGAGGACTAGAGGTAGTACTCCTAATACTATCACCAGCGCGTCGTGGGACGTAGTGCTGTACGCACCAGCGAGTTGCATCTGGACAGTCTGTTGGAATCTGTTAATTTTGATTTTGACCTTATATGGCGCAGTTTATGTGCTCATGTGCTGGCTGCATGCGATACTATCCCCGCTTGTATCATATTCAGGTACAGTCTTATAGTGCTGGCATGTAAATTGTATTCGCGTTGCGCAAGGGTGATTATTTCCTGTATGATCTTTACGGATTAGTTTATTATGTGTTCTATGTAGTCCCAAAAGTTTTGGTATTTGTATTAGTCTTCTTTTTAGGATTGCGTAAGTTGCTTTTCTTTTCGAGATTGTTAACTTAGTTTCTCTATACCATATCACCATGTGTTGTTGTAGCTCCTTCTCTTAGTTGTGCTTTCAAGTTCCTGTGGACAGCGACGAAGATGTCATCAGCGTAAGCAGTTATCGCTCCCCCTCTCCCGCGGAACCCTAAAAAATTTTTTGTGACTATGTTCCATAAAATTGGCGCACACACTGATCTCTGTGGGCATCTTTTGCTTATTTGTTTGGTTACAATCTCATTATTGCATTCTAATGTTACTTCGAGTGCTTCGAAATAACTCTTGATTTTTTCGCAGAGTTCACTGCATAGTGTATTTCTTTTAACCGACTCATTATGACGAGCCGCCATAAGTTAATAAATGCCTTTAATATCAATAAATATTGCAATGTAATAATTGCTGGTGGTTTATGTATGGCTTATATTGCATGGTTTAATGCGTTTTCAACAGATCTGCCCTTTTTAAACCCATACTGCTCAGAATGGTTTCCAATATGTTTTCGGCGTTCTTTAAGTCTATCTATAAGCAGCTGTTACTGTACCTTATCCATGGTGTTTAATAGGTATATTGGACAGTATGAATCGGGTTGCATAGGATCTTTTTCTTCACACCTCTTTATCAATGTGACTTTTCCTGTTTTCCACTGCTTGAGTATTTTCCCTTATCTTAGACTTTCACTAACTAACGATGTGAGTGGAACTAGTTTGTCTTCTAAGGCCTGCAACACCTCTACTTGTATTTGGTCTGAACATGGGGTTATATTTCTCTTTCATGTCCTAATCGCGTTTCTAACTTCATTTTCTTCAAATTCTACTGTATCACACTTTAGGGCGGCTTTGTGGAGTAGTTGTTATGCGCGTGACTACTATGCCGATACTACGGTCCGCCTGAAAAATGTTAGGCGAACATTTTTACAAAAATACGCATTCGTTAGTATGAAAGGTAAAATGTAGGTTCCGTGTGTGTGTTGTCACGCACGTTAAAGATCCCTACCTTGCTTGAAACAATAAGGGTTTGGCAACATTCAAAATTAATTTTAAAGTAAAAAAAACTCGCTTCCTGGCCAGTGTAGTACCTTCGGGTGGATCATTGGAAAATCAAATGTAGGGTATTGCACTCTGATACATAGATGTTTTGCTCTATTCTCCTTCTAGTGTCTCTTTGTTCTTGGTTATTGTGTTGTTTGTCGTCATCTGGTAGTAGTGTATCTGCGGTATCTTTCCACGTCTGTTTGTAACTCATGGTAAGTTGGAGTAGGTTTAAATTTGTCTCGCTATCTTATATGGGATTCTTAAGGCATTCACTTGCAGATATTCTTCGACAAATTTGTTCCCACCAATAGGATTAGGGTCATTTCCTTTAAGAAACATATTCTTTAGGTTACATGCATCCTTGATTTAAGGAGGAATTACTTTTCTATCCTATATTGTTCATACCCATAGGTTATCAAATTCGTTACGGCGGTTGTAAGATTAAAATTGATTTCATGGCTATTTTGTACTCCAAATTATTACAGTTTCATGATTCGTTTTGATTAATAATTTATAACGCTGACTGTTTGACCCGATCGCCTCGACACGAAGACGTTTGCATCTTAAATTTATTCTGATTAAAAAATTAGAAAAATTACTTCCTCTGGGTATGGTTAAAAGTTTTAGTAAGATACATTTCACATAGGTTAGATAAAGAAAAACAGAAAAGTAATTTCAATTTGCAGATTTAATTCGCTTTTCTAGCTTCTGGCGAAGATATCTCGAATCCTGATGGTGCAAAGATAATTTGTTTTGTATTAAGCACTTCGTGATTACCATCAAAAGAGATAAGATGCAACTTGAGTAGGTTCGATAAACCATAAAAAAAACTGAATAATGAAGTTTGGAATTATACTTTACCAGGTTTGTTGCCTTTAATTTTAGGTGTGAACATGTTCATAAAAATTGACAACTTTGTGTTGGAAAAAAGTATGTTAATATAGAACATCTAATTTTCTCTTCGAAGTTTCAATAGGATCTGTTCAGGAGATAATGACTATTAGTTGTTTCTGAATTATCTATAGTCGCGTTTATCGACAAATTCCGAAACTGTAACCAACAGTCGATAAACCAACTGTCGATAAAGAAACAGTTTTCTCTATTTAACTGTATTGAATTTATAAACGTACCCACTGTACGTTATTGTTACTAGATTAAGAAATTACGAAGTAATATTGTTGGTCAAAAACAATTTCCATTACGCTAAGTAAATTGTTATATATTTAAGATTTTTGTCTTTATGTAAGAGTAATTATATGTACTTTTATTGAAAACATAATTGTGTAATAAGATGTAGGTTTATAGGTTCCTTTCATATCGCATTTATAGCAAACTATTCATAGGTGTTAAGTGTGACCATCTTGTTCACAATTTCAACCAAAACATTATTATTATTTTGAGGTTTATTAGTTTTTGGTGGACGTGTAATGTATTAGAAGAAGGTTGACACCGATGAGATAAATTTGAATGAACCTTCTTCTTTTAAATAGCTATGGAACGTTATTTTTTGGATTTGAATTTTACTTCTTGAAGTGAGCGACATGAATCTTTATGCTGAAGAAGAGTAAAATGATTTGCAAAGCTAAATGCTCAGCAATGCATGAATGTAGATTTCTTATAATTTGCTGTATATTTTCTTCTCAGGGAGGTTTTGTATCAAAGTGATTATATAGAGTGAGACATTCCCTTAAAATGTTTATGACTAAGTATTATTTTCATAGTTCCTGTATTGGTAAAACCAACCAATGGGTTACGGTTATTTCCTTTAAGAAATATAATTTTTAGGTTACATACATTCTTGATCTAAGAAAGGATTATTTCTGTATTTTACATTGTTCATACGTAAAGGTTGTCAAATTTATTATGGCCATATTTAAGGTTAAGAAATGATATCGTGGCTACTTTGTACTTTAAATTATTACAGTTTTATGATTCATTTGTTTTTCTTAATAATGTATAACTCTGACGCCAATGATCTCATCGTTTTGGTACGAAAAACTTCCACACGCTAAATTAATGCTGATTAAAAAAATGAAAAGCTCCTTACTCAGGGTCTAGTTGAGGGTTTCAAGTAAGATAATATCACATATGTTAAATAGAAATAAAATGACACGAGTAATTTCATTTTGTAGTCGTAATTCATCTGCTCAAATTCTGTCAAACATATTTCAAATCGTTTTATGGAGGGAAACTTTTCTGGTCAAGCTCTTTACCTTTACCATCCAAACAATCAACATGTAACTTGAGTAGGTTAGTGAACCTTAAAAAGGATATCGAATTGATTACAAATAGTCAACGAAGTATGTATAAAACCCTACCAAGTTGGATATTTTTAATTTTAGGGACACCTTGTAGCGGATCAACCGACTGCAAAGCTTTCTGACATGCAACCTATGTGCAAAATCATATGTATTTGCTTCACAATGCCTATATCTCCGTATAGGCCACAAGCCGATCTACCGAAATCTTGTTACGCACAGATCTATAGTCTTGGGAAAACAGAGGTGCATGAATGACCTTCGCGAACATGATCAACAAACGTTGGTTTTTCATGTCTGAGTTTTGCGAACCTGTAAACCTTAGCTTTTGACGGTGGTTATGACATTTATTTGAAATGTTAATAATTATATTTAATTTTAATAGTTTCTGTATTGGTAAGTCCGACCAATAGGGTTAAGGTTATTTCCTTTAAGAAATATATTCTTCAGATTACATGCATCCTTGATCTAAGGAAGGATTAATTTTCTATCTTATATTGTTCATATTCAAAGGTTATCAAATTCGTTACGGTGGCTGTTAGAATTAATTTTATGGCTACTTTGTACTCTAAATTATTACAGTTTTATTAATAGTTTGTTTTGATTAATAATGTATAAACGCTAACGTCTTTGACCTCATCGCCTTGGTACGAGGAAGCTTACATGCTAAATTTATGCTGATTAAAAAATTAGAAAATTACTTCCTCTGGTCTAGTTAAAGTTTTTAGTACATTTCACATAGGTCAAAGAGAGAAAAACAAAAGTAATTTTAATTTGCAGTTTGTATTCGCTTTTTTAACTTTTGCCGAAGATATCTGAAATCCTGATGAAACGAAGATAATTTGTTTTGTATTAAGCACTTCGTGATTACCATCAGAAAAGATAAGGTGCAACTTGAGTAGATGTTACTAACCATAAAAAGTATCAAACTGATTAATGAAGTTTGAAATCATACTTTACCAGGTCGGTTGCCTTTAATTTTAGGAGTGAACGGGTTCTTAAAAATTGACAACTTTGTTTTGGAAAAGGCATGTTAATACAGAACATCTAATTTTCTTTTCGAAGTTTCAGTAAGATCTGTTCAGGAGATAATGACTATTAGTTGTTTCTGAATTATTTACAGCCGCAAACCACTTATCAGGTGTTTATCGACAAATTTCCGAAACTATAACCTAGAGTAACTGTAGATAATTAAACAGTTTTTTTTATTTAACTGTATTAAATTTATAAACGTACCCACAGTAAGTTTCTTGTTCCTAGATTGAGAATTTACAAAGTAATTTTGTTGGCTTAAAAGGATTTCCATTACGCTAAGTAAATTCTGATATATTAAATTTATTGTCTTTATGTAAGGATATTTATATGTGCTTGTGTTGAAAACATAATTATGTAATAAGATTTAGGTTTATAGATTCCTTTCATATCGCCTTCATAGCAAGATATTCACAGGTGTTAAGAGTGACCGTCTTGTTGACAATTTAAACAAGAAACATTATTATTTAGGGATTTATTAGTTTTTGGTGGACGTGTAATGTATTAGAAGAAGATTGACACCGATTATTTAAAGTTGAGTCTATAGTAGAACCTCTTTTTTTTTTAAATAGGTATGAACGTTATTTTTCGAATCTGAATTTTACTTCTTGAAGTGAGAGACATGAATTTTAATGCTGAGGAAGAGTAAAAATGGTTTGCAAAGCTAAATGCTCAGCAAAGCATGAATGTAGATTTCTTATAATTTGCTGTATATTTTCTTCTCAGGGAGGTTTTGTATCAAAGTGATTATATAGAGTGAGACATTCCCCTTAAAATGTTTATGATTAAGTTTTATTTTAATAGTTCCTGTATTGGTAAATCCAACCAATGGGTCACGGTTATTTCCTAAAGAAATATAATTTTTAGGTTACATATATTCTTGAACTAAGAAAGGGTTATTTCTGTATTTTATATTGTTCATGCGCAAAGGTTGTCAAATTCATTATGGCCATGTTTAAGGTTAAGAAATGATATCATGGCTACTTTGTACTCTAAATTATTACAGATTTATAATTTATTTGTTTTTTTTAATAATGTATAACGCTGACGCCTATGATCTCATGGTTTTGGTACAAAGAACTTCCACACGCTAAATTAATGCTAATTTAAAAAATGAAAAGCCCCCTACTCTGGGCCTAGTTATAGTTCCAAGTAAGATAATATCACATACGTTAAATAAAGATAAAATAACATAAGTAATTTTAATTTGCAGTCGTAATTCATCTGCTCGTTTTATGGAGGAAATCTTTCTGTTCAAGCACTTTGTCTTTACCATCCAAACAGATAACATGTAACTTGAGTAGGTTAGTGAACCTTGAAAAAAGATATCGAACTGATTACAATTCGTCAATAGAGTATGTATAAAACCCTACCAGGTTGGATATTTTTAATTTTAAGACCACCTTGGATTAAATCAATTGCTTGATGTTGGACAAAAGCATGTTTATTTAGAACAGTTAGTTTCTAGAAGTCTCAGTAGGATCTGGTCAAAACAAATTAAGTTGTTTTTTTGACGACTACAAACCTTTTTCAAATTATTTATAAAATACACTGCATTGTCTTTTTAAATAAACAATTAAATTCTGCGATGTAAATAAATATTTAGATCAGGGTCGTGTTCCCCAATCACAAGCCGAATATTACTTTATAATATTGGTTTAGTTACTATTAGTAAACGTTGGTCGTTTGAATTGCATCTCCAATATCAGGAATTTTTAAAGTGAGTTCTGCGCATCGAACGGACGATTCAGTCTGGCACGACCACTTGTGGAGTCACAAGCACCATGCAGTTGAATAGGGTCCTCGCCAGCAAGCTGCGTGTAGCAATAGGCGTTGCCGCTTGACCAAGTGCAAGATGCACTTGATTTTCTGTGTATTTTAATAATGCGCTCTATGGATTTCTGATAATGAATTCCTTAAATTTGTTAATTTCGATTTCACTGAATTTATAAAATGTGCTCTGTGGATTTTCTAGTTATGGTCTTATAGAATTTCCAATAATAATTTTTTTAAAAATTTGCTAATATTACTTTCAATTAACTTATTAAAAAATTAACATAAATGTTTGGCGAAATTTGGTTTTTGTAATTATCAAGTCTATTCTCACTAACTTAAATGTAATAATGTTTATTCTGGACATTAAACAATGATAAGATTGCGAGTTCACAAGTTCAAATATCATATTAATTTTCTAATTACCGTTAAATAATTTTGTCTTTAACATAAGTTAAGGAAATGTGAAAAATGATGTACTTTGGATAACCTGTTTTATGGTTCGATTTTATTTCGATTTGCAAAGATAAAATGCACATCAAGTTTGGATAAATGGATCCAGTAAAGATCCAGATATTACGCAATAAAATATAGACAGTACGTTGACGTCATTTGTTTGTCAAGAGATCGCAGGCCAGCACATCTGGATTCGAAAACGTAATTGTTTCAATGTAGTTTAAACAACAGTTTGCAAGGTAAGCGTTTTTCTATCACTTTGACATGACTACAGCTGTTTGCTCATCTGAACAGCGAGGCAAATGATCGAAAACAACAATGTAGCAATTTATGATTCGTGTTTTACCATGTAATTACGAACACTTTTGCTATTTAAAATTTATCACAATTTGAATCAAGGGTTATATATGACATTATTGCAAATGAATATGAATACCTTTATTTAATTCTAACAAAGTATTCCATTCAAATTCAAGCACACTTTAAGTAATTATGAGAACTAATATTTTTAGTCTTTGAATATTTAATACACATTTGTAAACTAAGGTAACAGATCTGTGTATTTTGGGTAATTAATTTGGAAAGCTTTGTAAAAATGTTTAATACACTATTGATATTTTTATTCTTAGTTAAGACAGTCGTAATTTTCATATTCAATCATTGTGTTGAAGACTTTAGACCACATTTGTGATGTATATTTTGTACATAAAATTTTATTACTTAGAAAGCAAAATTTTAATTAAAGAACAACCATTAAATTCAATTGCATAATTGTTTTATTTTGGACAAGCGAGTTCAAAGATAGGGTAATTGAGTTAAAAAGGTAAAAAGGTATAAATACCCTCTCATAAAAGTAAAGTCTATAACAGTGACTTGATAAAGAAGCACTAAACAACACCTTCAAGGACTTAATGCCTAAATTGGTTCATATAATAATGTTTAAATCATTGATATAAATGGCTATTCTCTTTCTTTATAGTATAAGGTTGCAAGAGTACATCTCTCGTGTCCTTCATTGTTATATTAATAATGTTTTCTTTACAGCTCCTGCTTTGGAGGTAAATATGATATTTCTCTCTAAGGTCTTCCAAGTCCTCCCTTAGAGCAAACCCGTGATTAAAAAAATTTAAGGACTTGTTGGCGCCCCTTTTGCATCCCCTATTTTAGTATTATTAGAGTCAGTAAGTAAACAATGTTTTGTCGTAAAACCCACGATCACTCCTCATAAGCTCTACCCGAGGAATATATCCCTAGCTTAATCGGAAGAATGTCAAGATCCCTTTACCATAAGAAGATCTCTAATTTAGCTCTAGGCTAATAATCTACACCCCCTCACATATTTTATATTACAGTGGTGTCCGAGTTATGTAGAGTCAAAAGTCACTAATAAGGTATTTATGATAAAATTTCTGAAACTACAACCTGTAGTACCGGTATGAAATTCATAAACGTACCCACAGTATGTTCTTGTTATTAGGTTAAGAATATAGATAGTAATTTTGTTCGTCTTCCATTAAATTAAATAGTTTCAAATGTATTTGGTTTTCAATTTTTGTTTAAGAATGTTTATGTATACTTGCAACGAAAACATAATTTCACAACTAGTATGTAGATAATAGTTTCAGTTTGGTTCTAATAAAATCACTTTTCTGCTCTCGGGTTTTGACATCTTCTTGTTACTTCTTCTGGGGCTTTTCCCTAGAAATCTCCGTACTTTGAGATTAAGTGACGTCTAAGATAATTCTCGATTAATACGTATTTCGCATGCGATAACATTTTGGGACTTTCCTCAAAAACCACCCATTCTACTGAGTTAGTCAGAAACCATTCTTCTCAGTACAGACGAGTTTTTACTAATTTATCCAAACAAAATTTTTAGCAAGGTACTTCACCGAGTTTTCTCTGTGGATTATCGGCTAAATTTTCTGAGGTGAAAACTGTGCGGAACACGCTTAATCCTCAAATAAGAACGAAATGTTTCCACACTTTCCTATCGTGTTAAACCGTCATAGTGTATCCTCACTAGAAAATCACAAGTAGAAATTTCTATTTTTATACACAAATTGTGTTAAATTTTGTTAAAAACGAAACCACTAGGTTTGAAATTGAATTGTCAACTGGTCAATAGATTAGTAATGAAATGTTTTACGAATATGACAATTGCAGAACGCTGGTGATACAAGGTGTATTAGACTCTATGAATTTTAGCAGTGATCCTTATAATATAGTAAACTTATAATGGAATTACTTGTGTTTATCGTGCTTTCATCTATTTTCTACTATTAATAGCCATTCAGATTCAATCTACAACCGCTCTTTGTGTACAAGTCTCAATATCTTACTAATTACTTTGAAATTTTTTGATAGCGAATTGGTAGTATTTGAATTATCATACAGATTGAGTAACCAATATTTAATACACATACCTGAGAAATTTTATATTTAGAGTAGAAATGGTGCCGTTTAATTTCCTTTTACTTAAACTTTTATTTATAAACATTTTCAAAAGTTAACAACTTACTGAAATGCAAATGACTAGCACGATGCACGAAGTTTTAAAAACAGCACTGCAGGAGCAACCTACACAGAACTTTTTATATATGTGCTCTTAACGTCTAATGGTTTCCATAGGTTATATTTTATATAAACATTTTGTAGTTAATTGCCACTAAATATTAAATTTCTATTTTTAGTTTCTTCAAAGTGTTACAAGTAGTTAGCTCTGAAACCAGTAAGTGCATTGACAGCAAAAAGTTTTTGTTTGTATTCCTTGGAGAGCTGTATAACGTAAAACACAACAAATAGGTTTTCAATATATGTTTTAATATTTGCTTATTTTTATAATGCTTTTAGGAAGTGAAAAGAATTTCAGCTTAAATCAACAGGATTCTATGAAACAAGATTGTAGTTACTATTATAAACAACCACGCGCTTTTCGCTGTGAAATTATAAGAATTTTAAGCAATCTAAGAACTGCTTGTATAAACCAAACTAGTAACTGCTATTTTAAGATGAGAGATCGGTCGATAGGTTTGTTGTATAGTCGGTTAGTGTTATTTCACAAAATAAAAATCATAAAAATACTGTAGTTCGTGTAGTCTTGGGCTAGAACAAACAATTCAAGTGGAGTATCTGTCACTGTGTATTTTTACGGCACTTTTTATCAAAAGCTGCAATTTTATTTTTGCCTTAGAATACTCTTATTTTAATGTCAGAAAATGCAGTGATAGATGTATATTCTGTATGCCATAGGTTTCTGACACGTGACACGGATCCGTGTTATGCGGATCCTGTAAGACGTTCTTCGTGTGAAGTTTATCTTCTGGAAACGCGCCCCACACTTTTGGGCGTCATAAATATGCTCTGAGTCTTGCTGCTGAAATAGTACGGGTCGCAAATTCGAGCCCCACTGTTGGGTCGACATAAAAATGCTCTGAAACTATCTCAGTACCGAGTCGTGCTTCACTATTTGAACGACATTTCTACTCTGAAACCTACCTGAAAAACAAAAACTTCTCTTAACTTACTTTCAACTTCAATTCTTATTTTATACTCTGAAGATGCTTTTTTTGGAGGCCAAAACTTCTAGATTTTTACACTGCTTAAAATGCTACTTCCTCAGGAATATACACCACGGCTTCTCAGCGGTTCTCTGAATTTACTGCCCTAATATTTGAAGAATGAAAACTCGACTACACAAAATTATTACAATGTTATTCCAATTGAAAATTCAATATCAAAAAGTATTCCTCCTATTATTATTAATTCTTACATAGATTACATAATAACCATCCCCACTTTAGAATAATTCCTTTTAAAACACATTTTCAAGATTTAATAATTATTGAAAGTAACTGGGATTAACCATAACCTTACTTTAAAACCCTGGTCTAATAAGAGCTCATAGTAAACCTTGTGCTAAACTTTATTTTGCACAGAAAAACACCTAAAACCCATTTACCCTTTACTTATTTTATGATACAAATTTCGACCTCAACATACTTTGAAATAATTCATTATAACTATTACGTATTCAATTTCTTTGTCCATTGAATTCACCAAAATACACCCCCAAAAGCACAGAATCTCATAACACCAAATAATCACAAAAATAAATGTTTTGCAAAAATATCAGTTACCTGGAATGTAGCACAAATAGGCATCTGCCATTAAACCATCGCTGAGACTTCAACGACTGGACGTAGTAGAATTACCCCAAGTTGATCCATTCCATTTGGGACAGCAATCGTCTATCCAAAATTTTATTTCTCCAATCTACAATAACTCCAATCCTCCACACATCAGCTAAGTTCCATTTACTTACATCCACTATTCCATTTGAGTGCTCAACAAGCACCAGCCACCACATTAAGAAAGTAATTTTTTACTTACAATACATCATGCTTCAATTTTCAAAATCTATTTAAAAAAAATTTTAAAACTGTTATTTCTACAGTACACCAACTTGTGTACGTTGAAATGATTTCAATAAAGTATCAAAATTTACTATTCGCTTGACTCATATACTAAAGTAGTTCGAAGCTTGAATGAAATTTAACAGAGAGCGACTCACTGTTTCCTGGTGATTTATATAGACCAAAATCACACCCCCCCCCCCGAATAGGTTTACTTTCAACAACACACCACTACTCAAAACAAACTTTCTTGGTAAATTTGTACAACGGTTCACGATTCTTTAAGGGTGTACTTTATAGTAAAGGTCGTTTAAAAATGAGAAATTACCATAGGCAGCAGAAAACTGCACTTATTTAGTGAAGAATTGAGAAATAGAGATAGTTTGTAAATAGTAAGCAGTCAACACCTTGTATATAAAATATAAATAGTTTTAAGCGACGCAGATAAACATAGGAAGACGCATAGTTAGCGTAGAAACCAGGAAAACATGCATTAAGTAGATAATCAATATTTAATACCCTGTAAATAAAGTTTTAGTTAATTTAGGTAAAGCAAGTAATGATATTTTTCAGTGGAAGCACGCGTATATTTATAAGTAAACGATAAAGTGTAATTAGACACGCATTCAAAAGAGTTCCAAACAATTAGATTAATACGGAGATAGAAATAGAGCTTCAGGTAGCATAGGTAAATGCGTGCAAATAGCTAACCATTTTTGATAAGAAAAATGATTAAAAATTGCGTGAATAACATGTAAATAAGAAAATTAAAAGTCGAATTGCATCAGTTGTTTATGGAAAAGCAATTAGATCTATCAAAACACAGTATGTTGATAACGAAGACAGCTGCAAGCAGGTTACAATTATTGGGAATCGTGGAGAATTACATCAGAAACTACTTTGAATGTAATTATTTGATTGGTCATAATTAAGCGACGAGTTCTAGACCATACCCACTGACGGAGTGGGAATTCAATAATATATTAGCAGGTGCAGTGATAATGAGGTCAGTTTTGAACTCAACAAAGGCCGAAGTGCGCCGCTATGAAATAAAGTAATACATAATAACTTTAAAAGTGAAAGATAAAATAAGTGCCAAGATGAAAACTATAATTGCCGATTAAACGTAAGTACATTTTGGTGAATTTATTTTAAATTAAAACATAAAAATAATAGGGCTTCTATGTCCGGGGGAAACAAACGACAATTTCGAAGTACGGGGTAAACAAACCACAATTTCTAAGTCTGGGGGGAAATAGAGTAATACAATTTCTAAGTCCGGGAGAAAATAGACACGATTTCGAAGTACGAGGGAAACAAACTACAATTTCTAAGTTAAGGGAAGAAAATAAACCACGATTTCAAGTCAGAAGACAATGATAATAAGAATTCTATTCCAAGTTTAAGGAAATTTATTGATAAGAAGTAATAAGTCTAATATGAAACGACAATAAATTGGGGTGCATAAATTAATAATGGTAGTCCATAGGGTAATGGCAATAATTTAAATGTAATCCTGAATTGGGGAAGATAATTTTTATTCAAATGGAAGCGTCGATGTGAAAAAATAGACCAGGTCAGATTTTTTTAGTTATAAGACATTTTATTTTTCTATATATTTTTTTATTTTGAATATTGAATTTGCTTAATATAATATGAATGTGAAAAAGTCAACAAAAGAAGTTGCATACGTATAAAGTGAGTAATATGATAACAGGTTTAGAATGTTCTACACTTCGTTGATAAAGATAATAGGTTTTTTTTGGTGACTTTGGGTTTTGAGTAAATAGTATATGATGTTTAATAAATGAAATTTACAACATTAACTAATTGAAAAGTGTATTACAAATAATTTACAAAAGCTGTACATAATATATTGGTTTCATTATATAAAATTGAAATTAACTAAATTTTATAATTCCAAATAAATGCTAGCCGAGGTCATATATAAAAATAGTTCAAGTTGAATAAAAAATTGATAACAAGTAAGGCGGTAACGTACCGAGTTTTGTTATTGGTTGACAAGGTTGGTTCAAGATAAAATCCAGTTAAGTTTCTGGAGGGAATTGATAGCAATATTAATAAGACAGCCCAACGTCGGAGGAGATAATTACAATCTTGTTTATTCATACTAATAATAATATGGTCGCGCAAATGATGCCCAACATAGGGGCTCGATAATTCCAGCAGCATAGCAATATATATATATATATATATATATATATATATATATATATATTGCTGTGAATATTCAGGTACAACCGCTCTGGCCAATATAAGAATGCATTTTCTTGCTTAATAGAAAATGTGAATTCGTACTCTTTTGGCTAGTTCAGCGACAAATGTACTGTGGATTTTGCAAAAATGAAATTAAACTAAGAAATCTCAAGAATCATTTATGAACAATCCTCTATACATTCAAGAACATCTTTCTTATACACACATTATCTAAATACAGTAGAGCGTTGTTAATCAGCATTAATTGGGATGGAGGGTTGTGCGGATAACAATTTTTGCGGATTATCGAACATACGTTTATTTAATGTAGGAAAACACGTACAGTACAAAGTTCTTTTTATTTCTTCATCACTACAAAATTATATGATTATGTATATAATTATACATGTACCGATTAAACTTTTGGAATTACGTGTTGAAACAATTCATTGAAATGTGATATGCTTTGCTGAGTCAGGGCAAATTCCTACACAGCTAAAGTCATTCCAAGAATCAACGTGTAAACGTTGTAAGACGTATAAGTGTATAGCATTGATGTGAAAGCTGTGACCTAATTTCTTACTATGTATGTGAATAACTTTCAAGTTATAATGTACTAGATAAAAATAACCCAAAAATTAATTTTTAGTATGTATTCATTGGAAGTGCGGATAATTGACGTTGCGGATAATTGACGTGCGGATAAACGACGTTTTACTGTAATCTCTTTACACACACATAACGTTTATAATTACAATTTAGAGCTTAAGTTTAGAATGAAAAATTATCTTATTACCACTTGCTTATTAAAACAATCTTCACCTAATGCTTGTTTAATTAGAGAATCCCAAAATATTTTGTATGTAAGTCACAAAATTCTCATTAAAATTCTCTGGATAATTTATGTATTTTCTATTACCTTGTCTGTCAGTGTAGTTGATCAACGACGCCGGGCAATTTTGTAAGGGTCAAAACTCTTCGAACTCTGACTACCTCAAAATTGCTGGAATAAATTATCCATAAACAAATAATTTTATACGCAAAATAAACAAGTTGAAAATGCAAGGCATTGTCGCAACGAACTTCCAAATGTAGACTTACTTTAAAACAATTTAAAGAAATTAAAATTATTATGTTGTAATAATTATAAGTATTCAGATAAAATACAAAAATTTATAAACAACAAAAGAGACATTTTAATATATTTTATTTTATTGAATAAATATTTTAAAAGCTATATATTAGTTCTCATCAATAAGATAAGATTTTTTTTTTTATATGAATCTAATTATTTTCGGCAATCAAAATTTAAGTTTAAACAATGTCTATAATATTGGAATAATTGGCATAAAATGCCATAAATTGTTCAAATATGTGTCGCATATTGATTTTAAACTTATTAAAAATTTTAATTATCCCTGTAGATTTTCCCGCGGGCTCGGCGTCCCCGTGGCCCGATTTTAACTGACATCAAAACTTAAGCTCTGGACACCGAGCTGAATCGATTGATGTATCACACATTGATGTCCGACCATTAGAAAGGCCTCGGACGGACAGACGGACAGACAGACGGACGACAAATCGATTTCATAAACGAACGAAGTTCGTTGACTTATTCTGGTTTAATAATACTTAAATATCCTTCTAGGTTACAAGACAAAGTTATACCTGCAGTTTGAATCGTAAAATTCTTTTTATGACTACCTGCCTTCGTTTATAAAAAATATTTTCCATTGAAATTAATTGCATTATAAAATTCCTGTTTCCATTTCACATTTCCATCTAATTAATTTTTCATCCGTCGAAGCATACGTCTTTGAACGTACACTCATTTCTAATAGACTAAAATCAGCGTTTGACTGCCCACCAAGATTATTTATATTGAAGCGATAAATCTTTGTGGTACTCTTTAAAATATTTATACTTCATAACTTATGTTCAAACTTCTATGTTACATGTGGAATGTCGACAGAATTATTCTTGAATAAATTACTCAAAACTTCTAATAAAATAAAATATAATTCTAAATACGTCATTTTTTAAGTTTGATTATATTCCCGAAGTATTGGTCACCCGACTGATGCAAGAATTATCGAAAATTTTACGGTTTATCTCTTTAATGAGTTATCAGTTTTAAAATTTATGGCGATAGTGAAATTTTTGAATCTTCTCTTATTGCATAAAAATCAGTCGCTGCTATCTCTCTCCCCCCCCGCTCTCTCTTTTTCTCTCTCTCCTTCTCTCTCTCTTACAAATTTCTGTATTACGTAAGCTATTAAAATGCGCTATCTGATCAGTTTTATAGACCTTTTAGTAGTAATGCGTTCTTTGAATCGACGTATATTTATTGATAGAAAATAATTAGCTAGTTAACGTAGTTGATATATGACTTTTTTGAACACTATCAAAATCGTAGTCTGTTTAAGCAAATAAATATGGTATTTTCGTTTTGAATGAAATGATATTGTTACAAACTACTATTAGGCAACCTGTCAAACATACAAACTGCGTAACCGAAGTATATTCTACAGAAGTCTCGAACTTTCCGACATATACTAAAGTATGAATCATCTATTTAATTTAGGGTATATATAAGACCGCTGATGAAGTACAGAGTGAGTCTATATCTAAATGTTGAATATAAATCATATTGTGTAAAGTTAATTAGTTACGCTTTTGAAAGTTCAATAGTAAATATAAATTTGTGTTATGTGAATGTGTATATTGTACCGACAGCTTCTTCATAAATAGACAAAAGTGTAATAAATAAATTATAGTAGTGTTTAATGTTGTTAAGAAGACTTATAGTTAAGGATTTAGATTAAGAAGATATTAGTGCTTGTAAAGAACATTAATGTTATACTGCTTCATTGTCAATTGGACTGAAGACATCTATAAGTAAGGCATATACTGTTAATTAGACTTGTGAACAGTGAGTAATAAAGACTTTGTTATTACTTGTTTTAAATTGGTGAAACGCGTTAATAGTAGCCGCTACATTATCATTTATTCTAGAACCAGTCTGTAATGGCTTTTTTAAAAGGAAAAATACCTCGCTCATAAAAATAGCATTTTTAACGAGGATTAATACTTTTAAATGCTGGCTACCTACTTGTATTCTGGTTTTTGACTTATTTTTCTCTGCTTTACATACTAGTACTTTAGTTTTATTTTTGTTAATCTCTGTACTGTATTTTTCTGTTAGTACTGTTCCCATTTCATTAACAACAGCTTCTAATTCTTCTTTGCTAGATGCTAATACCTCTATATCGTCTGCCAATCTGAGCATATTAATTGTTTGTTCTTCTATAATAATTCCAAATGTCTTTCTGTATTTGACAGTGTTCATTGTCTCTTTGATATAGAAAAATAATGGCGATAGCGCACAACCCCGTCTCACCCATTTCCAATATTTACTTCTTTACGCTCCTGCTCAAATTCTACTACTGCCGTTTGGTCTTTATACTCGCTATACACTATCCGATTATCCCTAAACCTCATTCTTATCTTTTTGAGTATTTTAAACATTTTTTCTATTTTACATTGTCGAATGCTTTTTCCACATCTAAAAACCCTATATACACGCCTTCTCCTTTTTCTCTCTATTCTCACCCTTAAAGCTAAAATGGTAGCCGTGTTCCTTTGCTTCTTGTGAACCCAAATTGATCTTCTTCTGGTATGTCTTCTGCCCTTGTACAATGCTAGTTAACATTCTTGACAATGTGTGCTGTTAAACTTATAGTTCGAAAATTTTCACATCTATCCGTAGATCCTTTTTTTTGGTATAGTGACTACGGTGTTACGTTTGAAATTTTTGAGTATCTCGCCTGTCTCATACATACAGCTGGCAAGTTGAAAGATAAGTTCTGTTACTACTTTATTATTTTTAAGGCTTTTAATGCTAGCTCAAACTCGTTTCTAAGTATAGGATATCCCAAGCCATCCTCTTCCATGTCTGTTTCCTGTTTCAATTCTTCTAGTTCTGGTACTACATATAAATTCCTTATGAATTCTTGTCATCTATGCCCATTTTTACATTTTCTGTAATGATATCTCCTGTGCACCTTATATTTTTGCTATATGACTTTATATCCCTAAAACTCATTCTAATGAGTTTGTATGTGTCAGTTCTTTTCCAATTTTCATCTTAGTTTGTACCATTGCATTTTCTTTCAATCTATTTTTCTTTAGATTTTCTGTATTTGCGAATAATTTCCCATTTAATGGTTTTGTATATCTGTTTCCCTGATTCGTCTGGCAGCTTCTGTATTTTTGCGCTCTATTAAATTCAGAACATCCTTTGTTACCCATGGTTTCTCATTTTCGTTTTGTTTGTAACCTAGAATATTTCTGGCTTCAATGTCTAAGCTGAATTTAATGTTATTCCATTCTACTTTTACTTCCTAGTAACAGAAATTTTCCGATTTTTTCAACAATTCCTTTTATCTTTTCCTCAAATCTTTTGTGGGTATCTACAACTTTTAATTTCTCAAGGTCAAAGTGCTTTTCTCCATTTCTTTTTTAAATTTTTAAATTTAAGCGCGGTTTTCATAATTACTATGTTGTGGTCAGTGTCTATATCTGCTTCCAGGTAGCTTCTACAATTTTTAATATGGTTCTTATACTGTTGTGTACCAAGAATATAATCTATTTGACATCTTCCTGTGTCTTCTGGCATCTTCAACGTGTACCGGATTCTATTATGATATTGAAATGATGTATTTGTGACGGTTAACTTTTTTTTTGTCACAAAATTCTACCTTCCTAGTTCCCTGTCGTTTCTCGTTCCTATACCAAATATACCTACTACTGCTTCTTCTTCAGTAAAACCCGAGACACTACAAAAAGGATGAATCGACTAGGCACAGTTGAAGATTGGGGTAGAGGGTAATAGAAGCGCGATACGACAAACTAACTAGCTGAAATAGAAAAATGTTGGAGTTAGTGATGCACGCGGAATGTCTTGTCCCGCATGCCGTACCGCATATTGATGAGGGGCGGGACACTGAAACGGACAATAATTTTTGTTGCGTGACGGAAATGATCCTGTCTCGCTAAATGGGGATGCGAAACATTTTTTTTTATATGGAAATTTTAAATTTTGCCGAACTTTTGCTGTTCCGAGAATGACAACACCCCCACACGGGACTATATTTTACCTTTCATCCGAACGTGGGGGATTTTTGTGAAAAATACTCGCCTTAACATTTTTAAAGCGGATCGTATTGGGATTCGAACCCGGAACCTTGGGTATAGCAGTCGTACGCATACCAACTACACCACGAAGCCTCCGCGGAACAGTCCCGCAAGAAAATCCTGAAAACTCCAAAAGGATTTAATATTTTGTCTGTTTTTTAAACCCACACGGTATGAAGAGATGAGATCTATTTCAGAAATTAAGAATATATCTGTGCGAGGACAACCAAAATAAAATTCATATATCGCAACGCAACAATCCGGGGCTTTTGCTACCTGCTGTTGTTACCCTCAATGCCACCAACTTATCCACCATATCAGCAAGTTTATTTACTAATACATGAATAGAAATGATTTTCAGAAAAATAATTTATAAATGCATAAAATTACCGAGAACGAATGAATGACACATACAACCTGGCCATTAGTTAAGCGAAAGTTTTAGCACAAGCTAAACATTGAAAATTATTTTGTTCTATTCTGCAATCTCAATAAGTTTGTCACTGTTCAGACTCAGCCACGCCCAGGTATACCAGAAATGTAATGAAGCGTAAAATCGTTCGTTTTGTAGGTGAACTTTTCGCCAGGGTTCTTGCTGTAAGGCTCTGTAGTAGTCTGTAATATCCTTTATTTTTCTAGAAGAATTCACGATCCTTTATTGATACCTGTATTGTCACGTGTCTTCACACAGTTTGTTTAGTGTAAGTGTAATAAATAAACATGTGGCTTTATCTTGTCACCAATTTTAATATTCGTATGTTTTGGAACAAGCTGTTTCCCGGGAAAATTGTTATAAAACTGACCCGATACATATAATTTATACTTTCAAGGAGTACGTTTCCTTGGCAAACCAATACCGCGCCAATAAATATGTATGGCAAATCTTTAGAATTTTATCAGCAACCCTGTTTTGTAAAATGTTCACAGTATTAGTACAGTTTTTCGGACATTGCGTTGTTATTGCTTCTGGAAACGTCAAAATAAGCACCATCCAGCATCCACGGGGAACGTTTATGCCTAGCCTAAAATTCGGAGAAAGTGAAATCCTACATCTGGCTTTTGTTGATCTTGACGGTTCTCAGTTTTTCATAAAATTCAGATCCATTTCAGTTTTCGTCGATTTCGGCTTTGAAATAAATATAACAAATATAATTATTATAAATTTATATATTAGAATACTTGGTGTGCTTTTACAAGACCAATATACATTGGATAAGTGCATTTATATACAGGGTGAGTTTTTTTTTCATTTTTACTACGGGTGTCTTGGAAACTGTTAGAGACAGAGAGACGCTCAAATGGGAAAAGTAGTAGGATTTTGTCTGTTAATGTCGCAAGTTCTTTTCTGTTTTAGAAAAACCCACGGATATCTAGATATTTTGAAAACTAAATATTACAATTTTTTTTCAAATTAATGTGTAAACTTTATTATTGACATTAGAGAAATAATGTAAATAAAAAACTTCTAGATATTTTTATGTTAAATAAGAGCAAGTGGTTCAAAAATTTTTATTCTTTTTAGTTTCATAGATATGTACATAAAATCAACTTTTTTAAATGGAGAGCATTGCTGACTATTAGATAACAAGTTATGTTTTACCGATTTTACTGATATAGCACATGATAGAGTTTTTCTTGTAAATGACCGAAATATTAAGGTTTTTGTTTTTATTGTTCACAATTATGAGACCACCCTTCAAAAAAATAAAACAAACCTAGACCATTGCAATTTGTATTTTGAAGTAATTGTCATTGGTGTTATTGTTTACATTATTACTAATAATTAAATTCTTTTATGCTAAAATGAATTATAATAAGGAGGAAAGGCTCGGTATAATAATTTGTTATATTGAGTGCCATAAAAATTCTACTAGAGCAGCAGATTTATATTTTGAACGCTACTTTAACCGCTGCCAACCATTTTCTTCAACATTTTGCGACTTGTATATGAATTTAAGAGAGAATGAAAGCTTTATACAAGGAAAAAAATACAATGTAAAGCTAGTGTTTAGGTCAATCTTTCTATTTCTACAAGAGAAATTGTTTTGTCCAGAGGGATATCGCTACGGTCTGTTGATAGAGTGCTGAAAAAGTATAAGTTCCATCCATATAAAATATCAGTTGCTCAAACATTGGATTCAGTAGATGTAAACAAGCGCATACGATTTTGCAGGTGGTTTATGGATGTGTCAGCAGAATCCAAAATTCCCATTTACTATGTTGTGGTCAGATAAAACCAGGTTCACAATTGTAGTATTTTTAATAGGTTTAATGAGCATGACATAAGGAATGGAAAAGCACCTTAACCGTGAGAAATTAAAAGTTAATGATACCCACAAAAGATTTAAGAAAAAGGTACAAGAATTGTTGAAAGATACCAAAAAAATGTCTGATATTAAGGAAGTAAAAGCAGAATGAAATAACATTAAATCCAGCTTAGACATTGCGGCCAGAGATATTCTAGGGTACAAACAAAAAGATAATAAGAAACCATCGGTAACAAAGGGTATTCTAAATTTAATAGAAGGCAAAAATACAAAAGCAGACCAGGCGAATTATGAAAACAGAGATACAAAACTATTAAATGGGAAATTATTCGCAAATGCAGAAAAACTAAAGCACAATAGATTGAAAGAAAATGCAAAGAGGTACAAACTAAGATGGAAATTGGAAGAATAAATGATACATACAAATTCATTAGAATAAGTTTTAGGGATATAAAATCATATAGTAAAAATATAAGGATCACAGGAAGAGACATCATTACAGAAAATGTAAAAAAGGGCATAGATGACAAGAATTTAAAGGGAATTTATATGTAGAACCGGAGCCAGAAGATCTGGAACAGGAAACAGACATGGAAAAGGATGACTTGGGATATCCTATACTTAGAAACGAGTTTGAACTAGCATTAATGAACTTGAAATATAATAAAGCAGTAACAGAACGCCTCTTCCAATTTGTCAGCTATATGTATAAGACAGGCGAGATACCCAAAGATTTCAAACGTAACACCGTAGTCATTATATCAAAAAAGAGATGTGCGGATAGATGTGAAAATTTGCGAACAATAAGTTTAACAGCACACATTGTCAAGAATGTTAAATAGAATTGCACAAAGGCGGAAGAAATACCAGGAGAAAATCAATTTGGGTTCACGAGAAGCAAAGGAACACGGAGACCATTTTACCTTTAAGGGTGAGCATAGAGAGAAAAAGGAGAAGGCTTGTATATAGGGTTTGTAGATCTGGAAAAAGCATTCAACAATGTAAATGGGAAAATTGTTCGAAATACTCAAAAAGATAAGAATGAGGTTTAGGGCTAGGCGGATAGTGCATAGTTTATACAAAGAGCAAACGGCAGTAGTAGAATTTGAGCAGGAACGTAGAGAAGTAAATATCAGAAAGGGGTGAGACGGGGATATGCATTATCTCTATTCTTTTTCAACTTGTATATCGAAAAGGCAATGAACACTGTCAACTGCAGAAAGACATTTGGAATTGTTATAGAAGAACAAACGATTAATACGCTCAGATTCGTAGACGATATAGCGGTATTAGCATCTAGCAAAGAAGAATTAGAAGATGTTCTTAATGAAATTGGAACAGTACTAACAGAAAGATACGGTACGAAAATGAACAAAAATAAAACTAAAATACTAGTATGTAAAGCAGGGAAAAATAAGTAAAAAACCACAATACAAGTAGGAAACCAGAATTTACAAAAGGGAAAGGTAAATTGCATAAAGTATTCATCCTCGTTAGAAATACTATGTTTATAAGCGAATTACCTTTCCTTTCAAAAAAGCCATTACAGACTGATTCTAGAATAAATGATATCATTTAATCTATAACGAAAGTACCATATTTATTTGCTTAAACAAAGTAAGATTTTGATAGTGTTCGAAAAAGTCATAAATCATCTACGTCAATAACATAATTATTTTTAATCAATAAATGTAAGGGATCGGATTGATGAAGCTATCACCTTATGTACGAGAACACAACGGTGTTTAACAAACGAGATATTCTCTTGTATGTTATAAAGAATACACAGAGAACTAGGTTTGAACGGTGCTAATAAGGTAGGTTATATAAGAAGCTCTCGTTGGATTCGTTGCAAGTATTGCAAACAAACACATTTGAAAGTAAAAAAAAACAAAGAATGGCAGATATCTATGACTACAGAATTCTCAACGTCCGTATCATATAAGGCAGATATTTGATGAGTCTCTTCTATTCGGGGAAAACTTAAATTTTCTAGAGTTAAAAAATTTGACTTTCTGTTAATGACTTGAAACTATTTGACCAGAATCCATGGAATTTTGCATGAACCTTAAGCAGAACCAGAAATTGCCAAGAATCGTAGTGGCTTGACCCACTTGTTTCGATCAGAGAAAATCGCTTCCCTTCAAAATTTTGTTTGGTTGGTTCACGATCAGTGAAAAATTTTTCGATCGATTTGGATGAAACTTTTTTATGATATTAGAGCCACAAGGGATGATGAACGGTCTGAGAAGGAAGAAGGTGGTTCATCAAGAGGAAACGGGTAAAATTCTGTCCGAAAATTTTCTAATGTGAAAAAACAACTTTTTAATAGTTTCAACTATCGGAAAAAGAACAATCACCATATTTGCTCTTCCAGGCTTTCCATGAATATCCGAGGAGTTACTGTAAACATTTGAAAAATCGAATTAAAATTTTTAATGCCGAGTGATAAGTTGCTTATACGCCGAATTGAAATAAAATTATGTCTATATAAAAACTAGTAGTACAAATACAAGAGACTCAGGACCTCTTTTCATTTCCTCACTCATTCAAATAGTTTTCTTCGACTAGCTATTTCATCTGTCGAGATAAATTTTTCTTGTTTGGTGTCAATTAATATTAGATTTTTCTCAACTACCTGAACTTCTAAGAATTTTTTAGATAGCATCACTCCCTAGGGCGGCATCTCAATTTTAAGATTTTTACCAGCAGCGATTTCGGACCGTCGTTAAAAATTTTTTAACCATGCGATACATCAAATTAGTCTAGAATTTTACGCAGAATCCGAATCTACAAACAGATTTAAAATCCGACCACCGTTTAACGTTTTACACACATCCTCTCTAGCGAAAATATAAAAGACTATTTTTGTTTTTTTTTAAGATAAATATATCTTGTTTGGTATCAATTAATATTAGATTTTTCTCAGCTATCTGAATTTCTAGGTATTTTTTAGATAGCATCACTCTCTAATGTGGTATCCCAATTTTAAGACTTTTTGTTACCAGCAGCGGTTTCTGACCGTCTTTAAACAGAATTTTAAATACTTGTACGTCATATTTATGGAATTTATGATTTGCTTAGTTTTCAAATGAATTACCAAGCAAAAGTTGTATATCATTTGGAAGCGCAGTTAATTAGTGTTTAAAGTCTAATTTGTTTTAAATAGAGAAATCGAATACTTGACCAGATTCAATGATTCACTCATTGCCGACTCATTAGTTTGAACAATTTGTATTTCATTTGTTAAACGCAAACCATTTATATGCTTATCAACGCTGTTTAATCACCTAGATATACTTAGTAATACGAGATCAGTTTTGTAAATATTTTGGAAGTGAAATTTCGTTTCCCTAATACTAATAATGTTTACAAATTAATATAAAAGTTCAAAAAATAGTATTCTTTAAAATACAAACGTTCTGCTTTGCGCAGTTCAGAAAATTTTTCGAATGCAATAAACAATGGTTAGATTGACTATCTTTTCGTAACTGCCTCAAATTTGCAATACCAAACTGTTCAAGATTCACAACTTCGTTAGCTGGAAGGTAGCGGGTGATGATATTTTTCTTTAACAACCTTTTTACATAAACGGTTCCATGTACAGGTACTATTTCTTGCAAAAATAAACTTAAACGTTGAGCTGATAATTAATTGGTCGCAGGGATGTCCCTGTTTATCCCGTGTAGGTGATTTTTACAAAAATCGTTGTCTTCGGAAATCCTCATCCAAGTTTTCACTTCTTAACGGCATATGTAGCATTCCGTGCTATAATTCCTCCATTCCAACATTCAGTACAGCTATTTCTTTCACAAAAATTTGCTTGACTTGTACTGAAACCCCTGGATATCCAAAACATACATGTTTCCCTGGTGAAAATTTGATGTAAATTCACCTACTAGTTTGTCGATACCTAATGACACTCCTACATCACTTGTATCGTCAACACTAGAAAAAAATCGATTTTTAACTTTGTAATTTTTTATTAACTCGACGATACTTTGACAACTAATGCTCTGGAACATGGCTTCCTTGTTTTTTATGCTGACGGCCAAGCGCGCGCAGTTCCTAATTATGATAATTGGTGTTATACAGGGTGTTTCACGACGAGAGGGAATAACTTCGTGTAATGATTCCCTGAGTAATTCTAAGACGAAATGATTCTCTACACTTTTGCTCAATTCTCAACCGTATGTGAGATATCGACCCTTAAAGTTGCCAACCCTACTGGGTAATACTAACATTACAATGAATGGACTAGTAGGTCACTTATCATTCTTAACTTTTAAAAATTTAATAACTAACAAATTTCAACAAGTAAAACCATTTAAAATGACAATTACAACAAGCTAAGAACTGATAAAGCAACAAAATTACGGCTACAAATGTTCGACATGGCCTCCTTCCTGCTCCACACATAACCGAAGTCTTCTTCTCATTTGTCTGGGCCAGTTGTAGTTCTCCATATTTTCTTTCACAAGATTGAACGCATCGTTTATTCTAGCAATAAGTTCCTCCTTCGTTCTTGGCTTGTCGTGTTCATAAACCAGTGTCTTCATGTGTCCCCAAACAAAGAAATCCATTGGATTTAGATCGGGGACCTGGGTGGCCATCGGACGGGTCCGTTCCTTCCAATCCACCGATTATCATAACAAACATTTAAATAGTCCGTCACAATTCCTCCGTAATGAGCTGGTGCCCCGTCCTGCATGTACCACATTCGTCTTCGTGTTTGTAAGGGTATATCTTCAAGTAAAATGGGCAGCTCCTCCTCCAAAACTGACGATACATGACACTATTTAAATTTCCTGGGAAAATAAATGGTCCGATCAACTTGCTTGCCATTACTCCAGCCCAAACGTTAACTGAGAAACGGTGTTGAAAATGATTCTCGATTATTGCGTGGGGATTTTCATCAGCCCAGACGTGTTGATTATGAGTGTTATTGATTCCGTCTCTAGTGAAAGTGGCCTCGTCGCAAAACAGAGTTAGGTCTATGAGTTCCAAATTATCTTCCATCCACTCACAGAACGTTACTCTAGTTGGAAAGTCGGTTGGGAGGAGATTTTGAACTTTAAGAAGATGATAAGGGTGCAATCCATTTTCACGTAATGTCCTCCACGCGCTTGTTACGCTTTGTCCTGTTCTTGCTTTTATTTTTCTTAAACTCGTGCGAGGATCTTCATTGACTTCCCGTAAAACAACTTCTGCTGCGTTCCTGCGAGGCGTTTCTCTCTCGTAAGCGAGTTTAGGAAAGGCTCCTGTTTCCCTCAAGGATCCAAATAGTCTCGTGAAGGTTTTCCGATTGGGCTTTCTTCGATTTGGAAATTTGGCTTGATATGTCTCGGCTGCTAAAACAGAGTTTCCATTACAAAACCATACATAAACACCATATCGGCGTATTCCGTGTTACTGAATAAAGGGGCATTTTGAAACTTTAAATAAAATCTTTCAAAACGTTAAATTTCCAGCGTTTGGGCATTTTTGAAGTTTGTTTGACAGAAGTTTCCACAACTGCTAATTCAACTGAATTTGTAGTTATGGAAACTATCTGGAAGTCAAAGGAAACGAGACATTTTCATACTGCAAGTGCATTTTACCGAGAGGCTTCCCATGACACGACCCATGCGAATATGAACTTTAACTGCTCATAACTTTTTATGGTTGTGAATTGAGCAAAAGTGTAGAGAGTCATTTCGTCTTAGAATTACTCAGAGAATCATTATCCGAAGTTATTCCTCTCGTCGTGAAACAACTGCTAATTCAACTGAATTTGTAGTTATGGAAACTATCTGAAGTCAAAGGAAACGAGACATTTTCATACTGCAAGTGCATTTTACCGAGAGGCTTCCCATGACACGACCCATGCGAATATGAACTTTAACTGCTCATAACTTTTTTATGGTTGTGAATTGAGCAAAAGTGTAGAGAGTCATTTCGTCTTAGAATTACTCAGAGAATCATTATCCGAAGTTATTCCCTCTCGTCGTGAAACACCCTGTATACAAGTCCTGACTGGAAAAGTAACGCTTATAATTGTTTAGAAATAGATTAAACATGAACACCGTATGGTTTGTAAAAGGTTGATTTGTAAAACAGTAAGGGGTCGTTCGATTTGAAAAAAAATTCTGAAAGATTTGAGAAGCTGAGGAAAACACAATAATAATTGATATCTTACACGACGGAGTTATATTAAAAATATCGCTAAGAGGAATTTTTATAAAAATTCTAAAATGGAGTTGGTGGTTAAATACAAACAGGTAAAATCCGCTATAAAACAATTATAAGCATCACTTTTCCGTTAAGAAGTGAAAACTTGGATAAGGATTTCCGAAGACAACGATTTTTGTAAAAATCACCTACACGGGTTAGACTGGGACATCCCTGAGACTAATTAAATATCAGCTCTACGTTTAAGTTTATTTTTGCAAGAAATAGTACCTGTACATGGTACCGTTTACGTAAAAAGGTTGTAAAGAAAAACATCATCACCCGCTACCTTCCAGCTAACGAAGTTGTGAATCTTGAACAGTTTGGTATTGCAAATTTGAGGCAGTTACAAAAAGGTAGTCAACCTAACCATTGTTTATTGCATTCGAAAAATTTTCTGAACTGCGCAAAGCAGAACGTTTGTATTTTAAAGAATACTATTTTTTGAACTTTTATATTAATTTGTAAACATTATTAGTATTAGGGAAACGAAATTTCATTTCCAAAATATTTACAAAACTGATCTCGTATTACTAATTATATCTAGGTGATTAAACAGCGTTGATAAGCATATAAATG
The DNA here is from genome assembly GCA_036346225.1 of Platerodrilus igneus. Taxonomy (NCBI): domain Eukaryota; kingdom Metazoa; phylum Arthropoda; class Insecta; order Coleoptera; family Lycidae; genus Platerodrilus; species Platerodrilus igneus. The sequence goes on from JARFIW010001116.1 coordinate 1,633,032, forward strand.
GTTTGCGTTTAACAAATAAAATACAAATTGTTCAAACTAATGAGTCGGCAATGAGTGAATCATTGAATCTGGTCAAGTATTCGATTTCTCTATTTAAAACAAATTAGACTTTAAACACTAATTAACTGCGCTTGCAAATGATATACAACTTTCGCTTGGTAATTTATTTGAAAACTAAGCAAATCATAAATTCCATAAATATGACGTAGAAGTATTTAAAATATATGCTGCCAGGTCGAGGATTTCTACTAACGTCGAATTGTAATGGATACGATATGCAGCAAAGAAGGTTAGTGAATTCATTAGACCCGAAAAAAGATTATGATCTAGTTAATCAGAGAAGCACTATAGTATTCAAGTCTGGAGAAGAAACAATCAGTTTTTGTAAAAGAAGGCTAGTTGATGTAATTGATCCTAAAGGCGATAGTGATTGTGTTCCTAAAAAGTTTGCTGTTAATCTTATAAATCAAACCCTTTCATACTGTCTAAAAAATATGGAAGATGTTCAGCGTAAAGATAAAGCCTTCAATGCAAGAAACCACCGTATCATAGAGCTTAGTTTTCCGATTGAAAAGTCAGATGCAGCAACTAGACAATATGCAGACGAAAAATACGTTAAAACTGCATCCGATGTAAAAGCATTTATTCGGTTTTTTTATGAATTTGATTACGGCTTCTTACACAAACAAAAAGGAGCTCGGCTTTGCATTATCATCGATTTACGAGGTGGCACCAGAAGTTATAAAAGAAACAAATACTACAAACCAAATCTCCAGTTTATGTCGAAGGTGTAACTAGATAATGATGAGTCTAATAGTTTAACATCAGTGTTAAACAAAAATGAGTAAAACAACTGCAAAAGAAGAATGATAGTTTAGGTCATTGCCTACTGCACGAGGATAACAATTTAACATACGCTCGACAGAATGTTGTTTTTATTCGAAATGAATTTTGTTGTTAGATTAAATGTCTGTATTGTTTTAATAAAATTGTATATAAATTATGTTGCATCATTGAAAAAAGATTAAGGGAATTAGCCGTAGTGTTGTGAGGGGGATTCGTGTTGATAGTTTTGGGGATATTGTAAATAATTATTCTGGGGTCCGTATGCATAGCATGGTAACTATTCGGAGTCATTAACACCAGCTTTATACACAGTTAATCATTAAAATTAGTTTGTCGGGCGAGGATAACAAAAAGTATGTCATCGCTTAATAGTACAGCACCCTACGCATGGAGACACAAGGATATGGCTAAGCATTTTTTTTAGCAAAAAAGGGTTTTAAAGATGGAATGGATGGGCAAAAATTAGAAGTTTGGGATATTTTCGACAAGAAACTAGTTCAGATACGAACTGTATTTTTCCAAAGTACCTATTTAGTACCGAGTTATCTAAATGTAAAGCCAGAAAATTGATAAAATTTTGTGTACAGGTTTACCATGTTTAAAATTTTAAAAGTCGTGTTTTTTAATATTCTAATTAAAGAGTGTGGTTCTTGTTGCTAAACTCGACCTTCCCATTTATATATTAAAAAAACATTACATTGGAATATTTTACATTATTCTAGAACAAAACATTACTGTTTGAAAATGATTTTAAATATCAAACACTTACGGCTTTTAAAGGGTTCATTTCTAAAATTCCAGCGGTTTTAGATTTTCAGGGAAATGGTTCGTTAAAGCACATGTCTTGAGTAGCGATGTATCGCATGGCTAAAAATTTATAATAACGGTCAGAAATTGCTGCTGGTAAAAAATCTTAAAATTGAGATACCGCCTTAGGGAGTGATGCTATATAAAAAATTCCCAGAAATTTAGGTAGCTGAGAAAAATCTAATATTAACTGACACTAAACAAGATAGATTTATCGCGAAAGATGAAATGGCTGGTCGAAGAAAACTATTTGGTCTAGAATGAGTGAGGAAATGAGGAAGCTGGAAGAAAAGAGGTGCTGGGTCCTCTGTATTTGTACTACTGAAGCTACAAGTAAAATGTGGATTGTAATTTAGTCTCATCAACTCATGAAAAACAATGAGGTGTCGATTTCGTGTTCTACACATCTTTCATATAGAATCTTTCTATTACAATTATATAATACTTACGATTCTTTTTATACCATTTAACGAAAATGCTGTTCATACTCCACAAATTTTCAAAACATACTGAGACATTGCACTACTTCCTTTTTAGTTGCACTAATGCTTGAGCTGGAATATAACGAAAATAGCACTAGTAAATAAAATCTGAATGAGAAACCACTCACCTACTACATTTACTGCAATCTATATTAAGTAGGATGATATATACGAAAATATTTTACTGATACTTAAAATTAAATTTAATTAATTTAAGATTGATAATTGCCGTGCACAAAACCATTTCTACGCTAAAATTCAGCAGTTACAACTAAACGTTTGGTACGTCTTAGCACACTCCCTTATAGTTATTTATAGGTTATTTTATTGAGAGAGATATATTATCATTTACGACTTTTGAAGCAGCAGCAGGACTGAAAAACATAAATCATAGGTTAAAGCTAAATTAAATAAGAGGCTATTACTGCAGAATCTTTTAAAAAAATTGACGTAGAGGAGAGTACTCTCTATTGCTGTTAACGCTGACAGTTTTTAAATAGACCTGCAGAATGTGTGAAAGAGTATTATGGTTATGTTGTGTATATAGGAGTGCCAATATCTCGCAGATTTGATTTAGTTTGTCTAAGATGTTGATTTATTGCAATGTCTTTCTTTAAACAGACAAGTAATAAGTAAATGTCAGAACTTCAGAAGCCGAAAAGCAGCGGAACCTTTAGGTTGGCGAAAGACGTTAACGTTGTATAAAAACAATTAGGTATTATAATTAGAAATCACGTTAAGAGATGCAATAACCAATAAGTAGTATTAATTGCCCAACAGAAACGGATCGGTTCTTATTATCATCCAGATGTAGATCGATATTATTTATAGGCGTTTTATAAAGGCGAAAAAGCAACTGTAGGTCAAAAAGGTTGGATAAAAATATTAGATATATTTTGCAAGAATGGTAGTTATGACCGCAGTACATGCTTTCGACACCTCTCCAACTAACATAAATTTTTCAATTTTACGTTAACTTTTTTTATTACACACTTTGAATTGCTATTCTTCCATTATGCACTGGTTCCCACTATCGCCTTTTTCCTTTGGCTATACAATGTTGTTTTACCTCATCAAGTCATTTTGTGTATCTTTCTTTCCTGCTTTGTTGTCTTATTGTTATTGCTATTTCTTTTTCCCTTGGCTATTCTGTTTCTTTGTAGAACGTAGGTCCACCTGATTCTATTTTTCTTTAGGTTCTCCTTCATTTTCATTCATCTTTTTTCAGTGGCCAACCGGGGGGGTCCCGCACCGGGCGCCACATATTTTAAGGCGGCGTTATTTATATTTAGTTATTGTTGTAAAAAACAACAGTAGGGGAATATGGGGATCCTAATGCAGCGTGCCGCCGCAGTATTGCCGCCACCGCCATCTAACCTAGATTTACATGTATATTCCCATAAGGAGAATCTGCTGGGGGATTTCCTCCTTGCTCCCTCCTTGCTCCCTCCTTGCTCCCTCTTTGCTCTCTTCTTGCTCGGACACCCCCACAACAGCCATTTTGATTACGTCACAACCGCCTTCTTTGATTACGTTACAGCGCCACCAACTCAAATTGCTTCACGTTTGTGGGGAGTCTGTCATAGATCCACCTTATGGGATCCCCTTGGATCTACCCGATCCACCTGAACCTTACATGTGATTTTTCCAATGCTCCACCCGAAGGTACTACATTGGCCAGGAAGCTAGTTTTTACCTGGAAAATTTTGAATTTTGCCGAACTTCGGGTTTCATACTGTAAGAAAAAACGCTCCGAGTGGTGGATCCGGTAGATCAGGTGGATCTGGTGGATCCAATGGATGGATCCCATAAGGTGGATCTGTGCCAGACTCCCCACAAATGTGAAGCAATATGAGTCGGTGGCACTGTAACGTAATCAAAGAAGACGGGTGTTACGTAATCAAAATGGCTGATGTGGGGTGTCCGAACAAGGAGGGAGCAAGGAGGAAATCCCTCATAAATTTGATGACGGTGGCGGCGGCGCTGCGGCGGCGGTGCTGCACCAGAATCCCCCTATTCACTTACCACCAACTTGTTCACTTCATAAGTTTACTATTTGATTTACACGAATTATGAATTACTATATGACTTCGAATACTTTTCCTCGTCGTCAAGTCAACGTAAGGATAGAAAATACTAGTTCTAAAAATTTTGCTCGGATACAGACATCAATGGTGCCGATATCGAGTAGAAGTTCTATGTACTACTCCTTGCTGGATGTTTATCGAATGCTTAGTACCACCATTATCATGGAGATGACGTGGCTAAGTCACACTCACAAGGCTACGCTCCGCCTCAACTTCGTCTCTCAAGGGCCAACTCTCGCTGCGCGAACAGTATTTTCTTCTATGTTGGTATTTGGAATGTACGCAGGCACCGATACTAGACGAAACACTGGCGACCGCGTATGAATAATCTTGAAGGTTCGCGGTATCCGATATATTTTCATAAGTTAAGCGGTCGACCTGTACGCATCCTTTACTGCATGATGGTTCAAATATTGTTTAACTTGTAAGTAGTAATTTATATTACTGTTTCAGTTTTCGAAAAATTGATCTAAGGTAAGTTATTAAAAATTAAATTTCTTTTGTTTTCTATTGCATTAAAATAGCACAAATTATTTGCAATTTATTGAAATTTCATAAAATTTATTATTTATTTAAAAAAATATTACACCTATTTCCCAAAAATACAGTTATTTATTAAAAATATTACGCTTATCCAATTGAAGAAATGTTTAAATAAATTAAATTCGTCTATTATACTGAAAATGATTAAGATTTAACAAGAATATGAAAAAATTCAAATTTCTCCATTAATAAACATTACAAAAAGCATAAATAATTTTGGAAAGGACATATTTTTGAAAAACGAAATAGACGTTTAGTTCTGTAATTTATTTTTTGAATATATCCGTAGGATGAAACGAATAAAAGAAAGTGTCATTTAGAAAGAAAAAGAAAGCAAAGAAGGAAATACATAATATAAGTACAGGAGCACTTCTCAAATACATCTCCAGTGAATCAACCTCTAGTTCTTTTAATATTGTTGCCTCGACAATACAAGAGTATTCCTGGTTAGTCAAAGTCCGTTTGCAATTCAAAATTTACCATTTAAAACTATGTTTTACAAATGGTTCGCAGACAAGCATTCAAGGCTAACCTTTCTTGACAGTGTTTGCGATGGTTGCTCATACACTTTTGTTCTCCACATAATTTTAGAAAATCGTCATGGAATAGAGAAATATACTTATCCTTAAGCATTGCGGTCAAACAAATATATACGATTTTGTACGACTAGCTGCATGGCAAGAAGTTTTGTAATCGATGGATCTCTTACAATTTGAAAGACCACCAAAAACAGCATGTGTCATGTGGTGCAAAAAATGATAAAAAATTCAACGCTGGTGATTCAAACTTTGCATATAGCGGGTGAGGGAAACATATGAATCTGAAACAGAAATCACCTGAATGGATGTTACAAAGTGAACCTAAACCAACAAACGTGGTGCGTTTACAAAGTGTTTCGAAAAAAACGACTGTTTGTTTCTTATGAAAAGCGGTCCATGTAGCAACTGTTGCATCAAAAGATCGAATGACAGATAATATGGAGTGGTATTCTATAATTTGTTTGCTGGAAGTTATCGCTGAAATAAGAAAGAAAAAAAACGTATACCGGAAAATTATTGTTCATTATTACAGTGCAAACGCGCCCATCACGACGAACTGTCGAGTTTTTGGCAAGTAAGAGCATCGTAAACAACATCATTGCTCTTATAAGTTGGACCTATAACTCACTGACCTCTTCCGACTTTAATAACTAACGTTTCTAGTAAATGCGTTATAAAAATAGAAATTGGCCAATATTATTTGTTGGTGCCATATATAAACGTAATTAGAGAAAGATAGAGATATCACACCCTACTGGTTGCTCACCTTTTCCAACTTGCCTTAAAAGTGGATACTAATTCCAATTTGTATATTGTTTATTCCCTTTAAGGATCTTCAAGATTTAGGTAATTTGTTTCAATTGCAAATAACGATTCCTAAATTTAGCGAGGAAACTTAATTCAAACCCAAACTTAGAGGGTATGTATTCAGATCTTATTTGTAAGTATATTTATATGTGATATGCGCCCGATCTTCCTTGTTTGTGTGAATTGTTAAAGGGCAAGTCCTTTGCATTTTATCTTCATCATCATTGTCTTCGAAAGTTTTTCAAATCTTCAGGCATCTCATTAAATTACGGGCATTAAATTACTAATTAAAATTTTGTAGACTAAGGTAATATGTTCTAATATGCATAGAACTCAAAATAGGAACTTCAGTGAAATTAATAAAAATGTATCAAATGGTATAGATTAATATTGTCTAATCCAACAAATCTGCTGCTTTTAGATAATTTCAGATAGAAAATACGAATACAACATAGCAACTAGGTAGTAGAGGGAAAAATAAAGGTTCGCATTGAGTAAAAGCGATAGAACAAAAGAGGATAGTATAGCACTGCTCAACCAACCAAAATGTAGTCAGCATCCCGGAGTGGGGGAAACCACTCTTGTGTGATGGACGGTTGTTTTGGTACTAAGACAGGTCCAACGGAAAAAAATTAGTCTGAAATGGAGATAGAGGGATACTAAAAAATAAAATTTTAGGACAAGTATCTTAGAGAAAGTATGGAGAGTAGAGAATGTTCCTAATAAAACAGATCAGTCTGAGAGACCACCTGTAACATTAGCGATAAAATAATCGTCGATAATTAAAAATAACAAGGCTTCAGATGAGACCTAGACCGATCATCCTCATACCTAACACATCCTCTGCAATAAAAAAATCAGAAGGTTAAAACAACTAACCTAAATGCACCTTCACGGTAATTTCAAAAATAGCAACTACCACAACAACACAGAAATAATTATCCGTTGAAGAGTTATTCGAGGTTAGAAGTATAAACATTTTTTAATGTACCAAAAACTATAAATGATTAACATTGAAAATGATAATAGACGATAGTCCTTCACAAACGCGCTTACGAAAAACAAAAGAACATGTACAAACGTTCTTATGAAATAGAAAACATTTGACAGCGGAAATTGTAAGAAAAAAGATTGAGATATCTACGAAAGAAAACACATCGGATAGAAAATATTTGTAGCCGCAACTGTGGAAATCTACTTTTTACTACAGAGGCATAGGTCGCAATCCTATATATATATATATATATATATATATATATATATATATATATATATATATATATATAGCCCGCCATTAACTAGTATACGTTTTAAAGATTTGCCGAGTTGTACTTATCGGTGCGAGCAGTAATTTTTACTTATGAAACTGAATAAGTCTCCTGTCAGATTCAGAATTAACAATGCTCACCTTGATTCAGTTATAATACAAAAGTATATCGCGTTATTGTATAGAGGACGTAATCAGTTTCACACGAATTTTTAATCAATATTATTTTTTTTACAATTTAACCGTGCAAAATTGTTACACTAGGTTTACTTTCTCTCCTTATAAATAATTAAGTTGATTCAAATTAATCAATCCGTGTATTACGACATTTGACACGCTAGATTACCTATATTGTAGTTGGTCTACATAAACAGGGCTGGGGATTTAAATCCCTCTATATACAAATTAGGCGGCGGAGTTCATTTGTTACCTACAGCATAAAGAGACATGGTAAATATAGGGGTAAATATAGAAGGTAGAAAATGTATAAGGAATCGGCGGGTAGATTCCATCATACAGTACTGCTAGATAAGGTAGTTACATTCGGAATGATCATGGCGGTTAGTTTTTTTATTTATCAAAGCTACCAACCTTCCTCAATACGCGTTCTGATTGGTCTAAGTACGACGACATCTTATTTAGCATTATTTAAAGTTCCATTCCCACGTAGTATAAAATAATAAAACTATTTTTAAAAGCTCTAAGTAATATCGGGGAACTTAAAATTGCATTTGTATGCGTAAATACCATAACTTAATTATACAGAAAAGTTCTCTATGATTAATTGTTAAACTAGAAGCTTTTAAAATCAATTAAAGTGTAACATAGTTTTGAAGGTAATTACTGCAAGTAATGTTTCCTTCATTATAGGAAAAATTATTGTAGAGAGGAGATACCTAGTGACAGAAGGAAAACATCAAATTGTTCTTGTTTCTCGCTTGTGCACTTTTCAAATTAAACCTACTTTTCTATGAATATTGCAAAAAGCTTTATTGTGGAGTTCATCTAAACTTAAACCTTTTTATTTTGATTCGTGTTAGCCTTTGAGTATGGCATGTATGCTTGAGAGTATTGTGAACTGTGAATGCAGAATAATATACATCCCATCTGTTTACCGCAAATGGCTTCTGAACTTAAAAACAAATAGGAAACATCGCGCCAATCCGCATCAAGACAATGCAAGCTTTTCACACGGTACAGCAAACAACGAATTATTTAATTGGTCAATTGCCGTCTTAATTTATCTGTACAAATTCTGCCCAAGATATTCCAAATTATTTTATGGAGGAAGATTTTTTTTATAGAGCACTTCGTCTTTGCCATCCAATTAACATGTAACTTGAGCAGGTTAGTTAACCTAGAGAATAGGTTTCAAACTGACTGCAATTAGTCAATAGAGTTCGAATAATACCCCACCATGATGGTTGCTTTTAATTTTAGGGTCACATTGGTTTTCATTAAATTCACTTCATGTTGGACAAAAACATGTTGATTCAGAATATCTAGTTATTCTTTCGAGTCACAGGCTGATCTGGTAGAAATGAACTATGTCCAGAAGATAAAGGCTCTTAGTGGTGTCCAAGTTATTTACAGTCAAAAATTACTCATCAGGTATTTATGATTAAAATTTCTGAAACTATAACCTACAGTTAGAGTAAATGAATAAACATTTTTAATAAGTTAAGAATTAAGATAGTAACTTTGTGTGCCGAAAACGTTTTACATTAGGTTAAGTAATTTTTGATATATTTAATTTTTGCTTAAGAATGTCTATTATCTACCTGTAATGAAAACATAATGGTGTTATAAAAATTTCTTTGAATTGTTTTTTTCTCTACTAATATGAAGATAATAGTTTCAGTTTTGCTGTAGTAAATTATTTAGCAATTACCTACAGGCGTGATTAAAATTCAGGTAATTTAGCATTTGATTTTAGAAACCTTCCCTTCAGCTACCAGCTTTAAATAGGTATATTAGTGCTTTTATGGTTTACGTTTGATTTATGTTTATTTTAACAATAGTAGCCGGGGATGGGGCCGGTTCTGGAACAGATCCACATTTCTCCCTATCCACCCGATCCTCCCGACTCATACCTAACCTAGGTTTTTGACATGTAAATTTTCATAAAGAGGATCTGCGGGGGAAGAATTTCCTCCTTGTGGGGGGGATTTTCTCTTTGCTCCTCTTTGTGGGGGTAAAATTTCCTCCTTGTGGAGGGAGATTTCCTTCTTGATTAATTTTTACCCCCACCATCCCTACCCTAAAAATCGGTAACCTAACTCCTAAAATTTAGGACAACCCTTACAACTACCATATAGGTAAAATCACCACATCGCTATACTCTCGGTTATCTAGTTTCGTCTACTTTTCCAAGGTCGTGCTGACGTCATGACCTTTTATAAATAAAGAGCAATGTAATACTATTCTAAAACTTTTATTCTGACATTATACATAATAAAATTTAAAAATATTTAATGCCAAGCATGGAGCCATTTGAACTTAATTTTAATACAAAATTATAAACAGTAAACAATCCTTTATGTTTGTTTGGAGTGGTTTTAATTTTATCTAATTTTATTCGCAGATTAAAATTTAAATCGACACTCAAGTCCTCTATCTCCTTTTCTAGCCAATAGTTGGATACATAGAGACCGTCTAGGTTTTCGAATTGTAAAATGTACCGAAGTTTGTCTCTATATATAAAGTCATTGATTCCACCGACAACCAGATCCATTTCTTCGTGTAATTCTTGCAGCTTGTAAAAATCTTTTAATCGCAGCTCTCCCACTATATTCTGCATACGTTATTACAGTTTAAAAATACGATACAACGGAAAAACTTTTAAAACTATATCCAAACAAGATAATATCTAAGAGAAAAAAATATATCAGGGATAGGTCAAAATAATGCTTTAAAAGACACTAAAAACTTAGGTAAATAGGAAATCTATATTTAGGAAAACAATTTTGTTATTAAATAGGTAAATCACTAAAGCATTTTTTAAAATGTAACATACAAGACAGTGTATTCAAGTTTCAAAACGGTCTTCTAAAGTTGAAGAAAACAAACAAAGGTTATATTTTTAATTTAATATACATAGATAATTTTTTAATAAATGGTGTTTTAAGGCATAAAATAAGGTAAATGCTTATTTATTTATACTTACATGCATAAAAAAATAGGGTTAGATAATTTCCTAAATGTCATATTTGAATCCGAAAATAAACCACTCACAACAACATAATTGAAGTTAAACAGATTGCACATTCTAAATTTAGAAAAATATATTAAAAACACATTTTTTAGATAATTTCAGTTATATTTAATCAAAATGGCGGTATCACCTTTTAATTGCCATAGCAACTAATTTTTTGACATCTAAAAAGAATGAGGCATGTTCCAAAATGCGGGTATAAAATTCAAGGTTATAGATATTTGGTAATTGGTTTTAAGTGAAAAAACTATTTTTAAATAACATTGATAATACATTGAATGTTTATAAAAAAACAAAGGAAAATTCACAGGTTCCTAACCTCCACGTTAATAAGGGCGCCATTTTATTACAGTTTAAAAATACGATACGATAATTCTTACAATTTAAATGGTGATAGTTCTTTACCAAAAAAGTCGATAAAACAGTTAAAAGTCGATAATACAGTTACCAAAGTTAATAAAATACATCGCGCAAGCGCAATGAATACGAAAGCAATGTAACGCCCCTGGCGGCCGGAAGCGCGAAACTTATTACAGATTCCGCGTTGCCAACTACCATGACGTCACCGATACACAAAATTATATTGAGCCATAACCGGAAAATTTACATAATTTAACAATGAAAGATAAAAGCGAATTATTTTAACGGAAGAAATACTCACATGATAGGTCCAGATTCCCGCGAAGCACGCCGATCATCCTTCCGGATAGATAAAGATGGTATTTGCTCCGGGCTCCGGTGGAACATGGACATCCACTCATCTCGGGTCGCGGGATGCTCCAGGGTCGTATCAGATTCCTAAATGTAGTGGAACGACAGGAAAGGTTTAATCAGGCAAAGACAAACAAAGATAAGCAAGACAAGGGAATCTACATAATAAGATAAGATACGATACCAGGCACGACCACTCTTCTTGAAGATCAAAGGCAAACAGCCACGTTATAGAGAGAACAGGAAACTTCCCCACTCTTTTGTCTTTTTTCCATCGGCACGAACATATTCGTCCAACCCTCTAGGGTCACGCCATCTGCGCAAACTCACTATGACGTATCGGAAGTACGCGCCTAATCTATTAAAATTCCACGCACCGCGTCTTTTGAAATTATGGCGCGAAAATCCCGTACTTCAAAATTAAACTAATACATATGTTTAAGGGCCACTTTGGCACGTAACAACGTATTTTGTTAGCTTGATCGTCTTCCTCTTGTCGGTATTGGAGGGTATCCCTATTCTGTCACTAACTTTGCGTAGTTGCATGTCCCCCACTTTTGGGAATATGATCGTTATAGGTTGTAGAGCCTTCGGTTTTGAAAGATCCGAGACGTTCTTTACTAGGCAAATATACAATGTTTAGCGGAACCCGTTTGCGTGTGGTGTACGCTTAGGTTACGAAACCCGCATTCCTTAGTTCGTCTATTTATCTGCCATTTTAATAAATACGTTTTTAGAATAAGTTTTTAAAAAGTATACGGATTTAGTACCATCCTTTTCCGCAAGAACGCCTACATAACTAAAAGAGTCTTTCTTACTAACCACAAATGCATACAGCTTGTAGAACCCGGATGTACCTAAGTCAGTCAATCGGCACATAAAATAATCTTTTAATTCTTCCTCATTTTCTCTAATAAGATGTTCTTTTTTTAACACATCCTTGTATTGTTCGCGTATTGTTGCAGTGTTTTCCATGTAGTCTAACTTTCGCCTTTTTGCATCTATTTTCTCTAATTCCAGCTGTCTTTTCTTCCACTTACAGCGTATGGCGTGCATAATGGGGCAAATTTCTGTAGCGTAAACGAATAGAGTTTACTGCCAATATTTACGCGTTGTCTTACAACCTCTGGGCGAATGTTAGGCGTATTTATCAACTCCAATTCCGAAATGATTATTTCTTTTGCAATTATAGAATATGGTGCTGCAGATTGTGTAAAATATGTACTACCTGCTTTATTGTAGCACTTGTGTAAGATTTTTATTTTTTCTTAGCTGTTTTTCTCCTCTATTATCTCCAAATAATTTACAGGTAAATAGTCAAAACTAAAAGCCGAAAGCATTTTTATCAATTTTTCTCTTTCCTCTGGTTTTTTCGGATAACTTAATTTTCAAGCCAGTCAATTTCTTTGTATTGCTATTCCCCCAATACACGTACTGTAGTAGGTTATTATACACTAAACAGCAGCTGTTTTGAAGCTTGTCCGATAACTCACTCTACATTTTGGCAAGCGGTACCGAGTACCTTGACGCCTTTAGGAAGTATAACTTATTATCCTCCAATAAGATTAAACAGTCTTTTAAGGGATTATACACCTGTTTCGCACTGACGTAGTTTCCAATCGTACAGTTGTATATTGTCGCTTCCAATCGCGTAATACCATGTTCTTTGGCCAAAGTAGACGCGAATGCCACTCTTAAACGTGCATCACGACAACGTAAAAATCTAGCATATGATTTCCAAATTGTTTATTAACACCAGGACTTGTTATATGATACACAAATTTGTTGTATATTTTAATTCTTGCATTGGTTGTTAGCTATGTTAAACAATCGATTCCCACAGTTTAACTATAATATTGCACTTTTCTTCGTATTCGCCCTTGTAGCAAAAGTTATGGTTTGTAGTTAAATAATTACACATCTCCATCTTGCAAAATATGCCAGCAATATCTTGGGTTATATCCGTGTCAAAAAGATAGTAATAATCTTTTTTGAATCCGTCTAATATATCTGGTAGTTCTTCCAATAAAGTTTCCAACTTAACATCTGCTAGTTCCGCTTTGTACGGAACACATATAGGATTTTGAAATTTTTGATTAATGCTTTCGAGGTCTTGTTTTCCGATAATTTCTTTTACTGCCTGGCCCATCTTGTTAGTGATTTCCAGAGAAAACGGAAGCATAGCTTTAACACCGTGCCTAGCGGAAACAAGTCGGTCGAACTTTTTTCGTAGATAGCTGTTAATTGCACCACAAATTTCTTTTTTAAGATAAACATCCTTTTGTTTGTAGATGTTTGTTCGGCGTCCGAAACGTTGCAAATTTTAACCAACATTATATTGTCACAAAATGGTTCTGTAATTGGTGTGTGTAGTCCACCAGCCAACATCTGTTCGCCTTCGAAATGACAAATATTACCAATATCTGTCACCATGTATTGTTGCACATATTTTCTGCCAGCAGCCACAATTTAAACCGCTCATTTGTTGGTTTCACTTTATTCCTAAGAAGTTGAGGAACGTTAATCACCTTGGAGACTCTCATGTTTACCGTTCTAGCTATTGTCGAATACGAAAGATTGCCCTTATGCACCCTACAGAGTGGGGGCGTATATTGCCGAAGATACCCGAATATGTCGGACACCGCCATATCGCTTACACTTTCTTATTTAGGAACAGTTTTTGCTATCCGACCTAGGTCGGATTTAATCCGACCAAAGTCGGATTGGGCAGGGGTGCGCATCGACATATGTCCGGATATATGTAGGATGTATACTGGATATATGTCGGATATAGTTTGGATGTGTCGGATGCATGCTGTACGGATGCGAGAGGAGAGAGATGGACAAAGTAGGGTGGAGTGAGGAGGATTCAGGTTAGTTTACGTTGTTTGGAGTTAGGTTAGTCGGTGTTGTCTGGAGTTAGATTAGGTTAGTTGGACTTGTGCGGACTTAGGTTAGATAGCAGAAAAAATAGATAGGTTAAGTCAGCGCCGCGACGATAACCTAACCTATCAATTTTTCCTGCATTATGCACACCATACGCTGTAAGTGGAAGAAAAAGACATTACATGTGATTTTCCAATGCTCCACCCGAAGGTACTACATTGGCCAGGAAGCGAGTTTTTTTTACCTGGAAAATTTGGAATTTTGCCGAACCCTTGCTGTTCCAAGCAAGGTAGGGATCTTTAACGTGCGTGACAACACTCACACACGGGACCTCCATTTTACTTCTCATCCGAACGAGGGTGTATTTTTGTGAAAAATGCTCGCCTAACATTTTTCAAGCGGGCCGTGTCGGGATGGAAGAAAAAGACAGCTGTAATTAGAGGAAATGGATGCAAAAAGGAAAAAGTTGGACTTCATGGAAAATACTGCGACAATAAGCGAACAATACAAGGATGTGTTAGAAAAAGAACATTTTATTAGAGAAAATGAGGAAGAATTAAAAGATTATTTTATGTGCCGATGGACTGACTTAAATACATCCGGGTTCTACAAGCTGTATGCATTTGTGGTTAGTAAGAAAGGCTCTTTTAGTTATGTAGGCGTCCTTGTGGAAAAGGATGGTACCGAATCCGTATATTTTTTAAATGCTTACTCTAAAAACGTATTTATCAAAATGGCAGATGACATAGACGAACTAAGGAATGCGGGTTTCGTAATCTTGGCGTACACCACACGCAAAGAAGTTCCGCTAAACATTGTATATTTGCCTAGTAACGAACCTTTCTGATCATTTAAAACCGATGGTTCTACAACCTATAACGATCATATATTCCCAAAAGTGGTGGGCATGCAACTACGCCACAGTGAGTGGGAGAATAAGGATTTTCTCTAATACCCACAAGAAGAAGTTGATCAAGCTAACAAGATACGTATGCAGGATATAGTGGGAGAGCCGCGATTAAAAGATTGTCACTAGCTGCAAGAATTACACGAAGAAATGGATCTGGTTGTCGGTGGAATCAAAGACTTTATATACAGAGACAAACTTTGGTACATTTTACAATTCGGAAACCTAGACGGTCTCTATGTATCAAACTATTGGCAAGAAAAGGAGATAGAGGACTTGGGTGTCGATTTAAATTTTAATCTGCGAATAAAATTAGATAAAATTAAAACCACTCCAAACAAACATAAAGGATTGTTTACTGTTTATAATTTTGTATTAAAATTAAGTTTAAATGGTTCCATGCTTGGCATTAAATATTTTTAAATGTTGTTATGTAGTGTCAGAATAAAAATTTTAGAATAGTATTACATTGCTGTTTATTTATAAAAGGTTATGATGTCACCACGACCTTGGAAAAGTAGCCGAAATAGATAACCGAGAGCATAGCGAAGTGGTGATTTTACCTATATGGTGGTTGTAAGGGTTCGTTCTAAATTTTAGGCGTTAGGTTACCGATTTTTAGGGTATAGATGGTGGGGGCAAAAATGAATCAAGAAGAAATCCCCCTCCCACAAGGAGGAAATTTCACCCCCACAAGGAGGAGCAAAGAATAAATCCCTCCCCACAAGGAGGAAATCCTTCCCCCGCAGATCCTCCTTATGGGAATTTACATGTAAAAACCTAGGTTAGGTATGAATCGGGAGAATCGGGTGGATAGGTAGGAATGTGGATCTGTCCCAGAATCGGCCTCATCTCCTACTAATAGTGTACTTATAATTTCTCATATGACTTTTAAACCAAAATCACGTTCCTGATCTCAGGTTTTGGCATCCTCTTGTTATCCTTTCGGAGGGGTTTTCCCTAGAAATTCTTGTACTTCGAGATTAGGTAGAGTCCACCATTCTTCCCGATTAAGACCTAGTTCACACACGACATCATTCTGGAACCCTTTTCAACTACTACTTGTCCGCTGAGTTAATCGACAACCATGTTGTTAGTATAGTGAAGTTTTTGGTACTTTCTCGAAACAGAATTTTTAGCGGGGTACTTTAACCAGTTTCTCTGTAGATTACCGGCTATATTTTCTGGGGCCAAAACTGTACGTAATAAACTGGTAATAATTTATTTACATTTTTAGAAATCAAATATCAATCTGTAGGTGAGGATTTTCAACACTAGAAGATGCAATAGAAGCATTTAGTAATCGTTTTTTCGCGTAGCGTTTTCCGAATTTAGTTCTAAAGATTTTTCTTCTTCTATCTGGAGATGTAAACAGTAGCATTCGTATTTTGACTGCCACCTTCTTCGAGTTATTTATTGTACCGAGTGTAACAGCTTATATCAGTATATCTAGATTGTGTTATATTACAAAAAATCAAAAATCAAAAATCAAAAATACACTTATGAAAGCTTCTGCAACATGTCGGTCTGCCACCAATGTCTTTATTCATTCATAAATTACTAATAATACAATAATAAAATTCATTATACAACTCTTAAAATACTTTACACATAAATTATTGAAAATTATAAGTGATAGCTCTATACTTAATCAAAATATTTACTTGAGTGATAATACAATTTTTGCAACTTATATCTAAACCACAAACTTTTTTGATAATTGCATATACTACTTATGTACCTATATACAAAACAAAAAAAATGCGATAATATATACTGTACACATGTACAAATTGAATTAAATATGGCTAACATCAGTATTGTGTAGATATAATAATTAACGATAATATCTTATGTATTCAGTCCCAGTCACCTATAAACATCGTCCGGTTTTGACTAGGAACGTAGTTTCGTGTTGGAAGAGCATGTTGTCCATTAATTTTGTTGTATGGCGATTCTGCAGCATGTCCAACTGGAACTGAAAAAATATGATTACATAAGTCAGAGAATTGTTATAATTATTTTATAATTTTTAAAAGCATTTAAAAAGATCTTAATTGGTAAATAATCTTCAGTTGATAACTTGCTTCTCTGAGATACTTTGTAACATCTCTGCTCGATTTTGAGTTCACGTTAAACAAAATTATGATAACCTTTAAGTCAACACATTTTGAGATAACAATTTGTCACCAAATCAAAATTTCCGGAGGTTTTGAAAACGGTGAAAGAATCAATATCATTGGTCTAGACGCGTACCTTGATTGTTTCCTATTCTGAGTTAGCATACACAGTACCCTAAAATTCAAGAGCTTAAATATAGCTTGGTTCCTTTTCAATTGTTTTCTAAATATATACCCCAATTCACCGATGTTCAGTGCGGTATGTTAAGGGGGTTCGGCAACCTACGGCTACCAAGATCCCCAACACTTAGCCATTTGCCGAATTCCAATAAATCCTTTCGCACAATCAACACTACTTGAGAAAAATAACCAATAATGCATTTTTAATAATTGCATGCTTTAAGTTTAATGGCTAATCAATATTTATTAGTATTATTGTATAAAAGAGAATGCCGTGACCCGTGAGTATAAGACAAAAGAGCTAAATTAGCAGTTACAAAATCTTAATGGTAAAAACGCGTTTTCTTTTTATGACAAAGCGATGTTTTTTTAATAGAAATTTTAATATTTTCAGCCCAGATTGCAACACATATTCTTCGGATACTTAACCCCATATTCTTAGCCCAGATGGTAATACACATTTTTAGGTTCTTTGTACGAATGCTTACTTGGTCTTAATACAGAAGCCTCGCTTTGTCATTACAACATACTTCGTCATTTCGTCATCATGCTCGACAGAGAACCATAGCCCTACTCGTTTCTGGTATGAGAATTTTTGCTTGCGCTGTATAAATATTAAGATGAGTAAATCAATTTTGCTTATTTAATACTCATATCTGTTGGACTAAGGATATTAGTGTAGGTTTTGTGTGATATTGTTTTCATATTGATGAATAATTGAGTTAATTGGTTTCGCAAGTATATATAGACTTGAAATATTAATTTGATCAGTTATTGGTGCTGGTTTGTTGATTGTACCTAAATATACAATTTTAAATACGTATTTTGTGTTTTACATTTTAGTAGATTCTATTTCGGGAGAGCTCGTTATGGTCAACAAAGAAAATAAGTAGGTAAAATTCCACTCCAATTTATATTTACAGTCAATGTAATATTTTTTCATTTCTATGTGTTACTGAGTATTAAAATGTATAAGAATGCTGTAGTAAACTCAATAATTATTCGCTTTATTTTCTGTGATATTAATTAAATGTTGTATTTTATTGTATTGGACAGAGTAGTGTTCTGCCCGCAATGTTGTATATTTATTAATCATTTCTTTTGCAGAACAAATTGGGTTGTGTGTTCTTTTGTTTCGTTCTTTAGACCCCCTCTCCAATCTCCGACTGTTTTAGCGCGGTAGGTTTTTCTTTCTTTCTCTTCTTTTGCTACCGGGCGAGCATTCTGCTACTGATTTCGTACTTTTCTTGCTAACCTGCTTGACTTACGGGTAATACTAGCATGCACCAAAATTGAAAATAACGAATACAAAAAACACATTTGGAATTCAGAAACGTTTTAGCATATTTAACTGACGGCTTTATGGTGTCCCTGGCCCAATATCAAATTTTGTATTCATGATGCTTCTAACCGACGAAGATAATTGATTTAACATCATTTGGTTCTGAAGAGGAACCGCAAACTATAAATCGTTTGAGCGGTGTTTTCAAAATTTCTCTTAGATTTTCCAAATTATCTCATACATGTCTAGGATAATTGTATTTGGATTAACAAGTGACCACTTTTTTTAGGAACTTCGACCTAATCTGGCGTTACTAAATAAAATTATTAACAGGATGGCATTTATTGTAGTACATGAAATTAGATTTGTTCTTATAAATAGTGCGCATGGGCAACCTGATCTGTTAAGCAGTTGCCAAAGTCATTTTCAACTGCCACGCTCCTTCGTCAATAACTAAGAATGTGCAAGCTTCTAGAATTACTTCATATATCATAACATCTTACTCTCCAAAGAGTCATCTGTTGAAAGATAACACTATATACAATATTAATCAAGTCTTCTTCTGGCAAGTTCGTGTCCATTTGGTGAACACGAAATTTGTGTACCAATAAATATGCTCATGAGTCACATACTCTGTAAATAACATAAAAAATGCATTTCAGGATTTTAACATAGGAGCCTCAAGCCAGCCGTAAACAAATTTTAATTTTGCAAACACTTTGCAGCCGCTTTGATGCAATCATGTCCCTCGATTGTGTAGATCTTTTCATAGAATCTTAGTTCTTCTAAAGAAATCAGTTCTCAATCCACTTAATTGTGTTATAAATTACACTTTTTTTATTAATTTATGTCTATTGTAATACTCACATTACAATGGTGACTATAAAGAACAAGTACTTTCGGAAGACTGACATTTCCTTGAAATGTTTATAATCATATTTCATTTTAATAGTTTTTATATCGGCAAATCCACCAGGGTCAAGGTTATTTCCTTAAAAAATACAATTTTTAGGTTAAATACATTCCTGATCTAAGGAAAGATTGTATTTGTATCTTATATTATTCATACACATTATGACGGTTTTTAAGGTTAGAAATGGTAGTATGGTTACTTTGTATTCTAAATTAGTACCAATTTATGATTCATTTGTTTCAATTAATAATGAATAACGCGGGCGTCTATGACCTTATCGTCTTAGAACGAAGAAAGTTTAAACTCAAGCCGAATGCTAATTCAAAAATAAAAACCCCTTTCTGGGTCCAGTCAAAGGTTTTAAGTAAGATATTATTATAAATGTTCGATAGAGAAAAAACGACATACAATATTTCAATCTGTAGTCTTAATTTATTTCTCCGAATTTTGCCGATGATAACATCAAATCGTTTTATGGAGGGAAAGCTTTTTGGTTAAGCATGGCTCCAAAGAGATAATGTAACTTGAGTAGGTTAGTTAATATTGAAGAAAAGGTATCGAACTGATTAAAAAGTTTGAAATTGCCTACCAGGTTGGTTGCTTTTAAATTTAGGGACACATTGGTTCCCATTAAATCGAGAACTACATCTTGAGCAAACGCATGTTGATTCAGAATATAATTTTCCTTTCGAAGTCCCAGTAGAATCTGGTCAAAACAAATTAAGTTTAAGAGATAATGGATTTTAGTTGATTCCGAATTATCTACAGCAAAAGATCATTCCAGGTTTTATGTTATTAGATTAAGAACGTGGAAAGTAATTTTGTTCGCCGAAAACGTTTTCCATTAAGTTAAGCAGTTTTTGATATATTACATGTGTAATTTTTGTTTAAGAATGATTATTGTGTAATAGAGTTGAAAATATAATTGTGCAATATAGTAATGACTGTTTTATATTGGTATTTTTTACAACTAATGTAAGAGTAATAGTTCCAGTCTTGTTGTAATTAAATATATTATAACTACCTAGAGGCGCGATTAATATTCAGGTAATTTAAGATTTGATTTTGGTAACCTTCTTTACATATACCAGTTTTAAATAGGTATATTAGTATTCTTATTGTCAACGTTTGTTTTAGGTTGATTTTAACATTAGTATATTCGATTATCTCTCGTGAAAATTGTAGGCCAGGATTCGTTTCCTGAATTTGGGTTTTGGCATCCTCATGTTATGTCTTCTGGAATTTTCACCGAGTTTCTACGTGGATTACTGGCTAGATGATCTGGGGACCAAAACTGTACATAATAAGACGTGTAAAGTATTGTTGCGTCAATTTTTGTGATAAATATACAAAAAAAATATCGCAAAATACAAAGGTATTCTCGGGTTTCAAATCTAGTCGTGCGTAAACAATGAGAAAATTGACCCAGGTTGCTTTGTTATTGGGGTAGGTGTCAGATAAAAGAACAGGAAAACGATAGGAACTTTAAAAATGTTACTATTAATTGTGGTTCGGTAGTGGAATCTTTTCGCAACACCGGTTGGATTCAGAGAATTACCGACGAATTCATTTTTGGTCTTACACGACAAGGTCGCTTGAGCCTTGTGTAGATAAACTGTAAGTCATTGAATTTTTCCACTTACCCATATTTTAAACGGTTATTTTATAATTGAATCCATACAACTAATTTTTAAGCGGATTTTTACGTTGGAGCACGCTTGATTAAAGACAACTTATAACCAGGAAAAACACCATAGTTGTAATTACATAAACTTGTAGATATCCATTTAGTTTGGTTAGATATCTATAATTAATAAATTGACTCTTTTACAAGTAGCTTTGGCCAAGTAGGGATGTTAATTCAATCCGTTTTCTCTGCTACCAAGATGTTCATGTTTTAATACAGAGTGAGTTACTTGGAGTTTTGCTATTATGTATGTTTCAAGTTAGTAGGTAAAGAAAAACAAGTACACACAAGGTTCTACCGACCTGTAAGGCATAAATTTAAGAATTTAAAATCATCTTTTACACCAGTCATTGTCTAGCGAGACTAAAAAATCCGGGTGGGTTGGCGCTCAACAAAATTGCATTAGATAGCTCAAAGATCCTTCCAAGTAGGTGAAAGTGTTAACGTTAGTATACCTCTTA
Source organism: Platerodrilus igneus (assembly GCA_036346225.1). Lineage (NCBI taxonomy): Eukaryota > Metazoa > Arthropoda > Insecta > Coleoptera > Lycidae > Platerodrilus > Platerodrilus igneus. The sequence goes on from JARFIW010001116.1 coordinate 1,654,771, forward strand.
TAAATTTGCATTTGTTTTCATCGAAGCCACCCCTTGACACTGCAAGCTAACTGGTGCATTATTACTGTTACGTCTCCGTGGTAGAGTTAATTTCATTCAAGTTATAGCGCCAATTTAACACGAAACAACTTCAACGTCTATTAAGGATAAAACTTGTTGCAAGCAATAATTAATTGGACTATCTGTTGTCGAATATTCAATCCCTTGTGTTTTTAACTTTGAATTTATTGAAACAACAATGAAGTTAAGGTTCTATTCAAGGTTTTTTAAAATTGTTTTTAAATACAGTTTAGGCAATTGACTACGTTCTACGTTCTTTTGATTTGTTACACAAAAGGATTGTTTCAACATTATTTTACTGCGGGAAAATAATGCGAGGATCACCACTAAAATTCTTAGAATTTAGTACATCTTGTATTGTCAACGTTCAGCAATTACCATGGTCTCAAAATTTGACATCCTTAAGCTATTAATCGATTGACAACTTGAATCTAAACCTAGCAGTTGCGTTTCAAGAAAATTTAACAAAGTTTAACAAATTTGGGTGTAAAAATGAAAATTTCGATTCATGATTTTTCAAGTAAACATTATAATTCTCGACACGACACAGTGTGTGCGAAAACTTGGTACCATTTAAAACTATGGTTTAAAAATGGTTCGCAGAATTCAAGCATTCAAGGCCAACCTTTGTCGATTGTGTTTGCGATGGTTGCTCATATATTTCTGTTCTCGCGAAGAATATCGATGTTATGCTCCTTACATGTGATTTTCCAATGCTCCACTCGAAGGTACTACATTGGTCAGGAAGCGAGTTTTTTCTTACCTGGAAAAGTTGGAATTTTGCCGAACCCTTGCTGTTTCAAGCAAGGTGCGTGACAACACTCATACACGGGACATCCATTTTACCTCTCATCCAAACGAGGGTGTATTTTTGTGAAAATGCTCGTCTAACATTTTTCAAGCGGACCGTGTCGGGATTCGAACCCGGAACCTTGAGCGTAGTAGTCACACACATACCACTACGCCACGAAGTCGCCTGATATTGTGCTCCACATAATTTTAAAAAATCGTCATGGAATAGAGAAATATAGGCATCCTTAAGCATTGCGGCCAAACAAATATATACAATTTTGTACGACTAGCTGCATGGCAAAAAGTTTTGCAGTCGATGGATCCCTTAAAATTTGAAAGACCGCCAAAAACAACATGTGCCGTGTGGTGCAAAAAAATTATAAAAAATTTAACGCTGGTGGTTCAAACCTTGCATATAGTATCGTAGCAGGTGAGGAAACATGAACCTGAAACAAAAATCACCTGTATGGATGTTTCAAAGTGAACCTAAACCAATAAAGGTGGTGCCTATACAAAGTGTTTCGAAAAAGCTGCTGTTTGTTTCTTACGAAAAGCAGCCCATGTTGCATTAAAAGATCGAATGACAAATAATGTAGAGTCGTATTCTATAATTTGTTTGCTGGAAGTTATCGCTGAAATAAGAAAGAAAAAAAGCGTATACCGGAAAATGATTGTTCATTATGTCAGTGCAAGCGCGCCCACATCACAATGAACTGTCGAGTTTTTGGCCAGTAACAGCATTGTCAACAACGTCATTGCCCTTATTAGCTGGGCCTATAACCCACTGACCTCTTCCGATTCCGATGTAACAAAAATACGATGCGTTAGGAGCGTCTTTCGTCATTTGAATAGGCCACTAAAGCATTTAATTTGTAGATATTATACCTTAACATACTTAGTTGTTTTTTCAGTTTAATTACTAACGTTTCTAGAAAATGCGTCAGAAAAATAGAAATTGGCTAATATTATTTGTTGGTGCCATATACAAACATAATCAGAGAAAGATAGAGATACCACATGTTACTGGTTGCCTACCTTTCCCAACTTGCCCTATATGCTACAAAGGTGGATGCCATTCCAATTTGTATATTATTTATTCCCTTTAAGAATAATCTTCAAGATTTAGGTGATTTGTTTTCAGTTGTAAATAACGATTCCTAAATTTAACGAGGAAACTTAATTCAAACTCAAACTTAGAGGGTATGTATTCAGATCTTATTTGTAAGTATATTTATATGTGACATGCGCCCGATCTTCCTTGTTTGTGTGAATTGTTAAAGGGAAAGTCGTTTGCATTTTACCTTCATCATTATCGTCTTCGAAAGTTTTTCAAATCTTCGGGCATCTCATTAAATGATGTATAGAAAATACGTTCCGTTGTGTAGAATAATCTTATTTCAATTTTGCCTTTCTTTAGGTAGCTCCCGGGGTGCCACAGACCCTCAAATTATAATGCAAAAACTTACCCCGTAGGGATCATAATCGCGGTTCGTCTTGCAATTTCAGGATGAGTCTAGGTGTTGGTTGTCTGGTTTTCGGTAGCTCTTTTGTCGACGAAGAGCCGGTATTTTTTATATCGGTAACGGGATAGATAACAAAAGGAAAGTGAAACACTTCGCTGACACTTGTAACTCTACACTAACACGTCCGCGCTCGATGAAGGTCGGTAGTAAAGTGTCGCTCGTTTCGACTCTTGGCTCTCACAAACCACCGTGCCCTTTAATATACATTATGTTCTCATGCTAAACTGTTAGACGCAGCTGCACTTTTAAAGCATGGGGAATGCAGTCGTTGTGGTTTCTTTACACCACAAATCATAGTTCAATGTCCTAAAACTACGTGTGGTTTACACGTGAAGCTTAAATAGACATAATAATAATGGAAGATTTTCTCTTGCAGGGTTTAAAAATCCCCTAAAGTTAAATAATAGAATGAAAAGATGAAGCCTTATAAAAAGGGCACAACAATGTATAGCCAAGTTAAAAACGTAATATTTTTAAAGACCAAGTAATTAGAACCTCTAGAAATGTATGAATTAATACAATAACTTATAGTACTCTAACATCATCGTTTTTGGTTACCAAATACCTTATTTAATTGTCCAAGGAGTTTTTTAGCATATATCCCGAGCCTGTATGCATAACCGTCAGATTTGAGGTTACGTTGAGCAGGGATTAACAAAATACTCCCTCCTACCTGCTTTCTACTTAGAAAGTAAGTCAGCAGCAATTCTAGTATTTTTAGTAGTTTGAGCTTGTCCTATCAAGATTTCAATATTTTTCAAATTGGTAAAAGGTTCTAAAACCTAGACTTTGTGTGGAATCATAAGGTAGATTTTCTTACATTCAGTATAAATTTTTTTCTTCCACAAACTTGTAGCAAAGAGTACTGCTACGGCAGAGGTTTAAACAAATTTTTAATGCTTTAGGACTTTTATCTGCCTGTTACGAAAAGTTAAAATACTTATTAAAAATACGATGTCTTCAAATTGGTTGGAATCAATCCTTAAACTGTTATCATTTCTAAGTGGATCTCATTCAGAGATCAGTTATGTGTTTTAAGTGATTTGAAAGTTCCTAGGAACTTTAAGTGGTCAAACCTACAAAAATTGAGTTATATAGGCATTCCGATGCTCTCGAGTTCTCATATGGAGCTTGTGTACGAGAAGTTTTGTTGAAACTGAACAGGTTTGTGTGGGACTTATCTATGCAGAGTGAGGTCGCTCCACTAAGAATTGTTTCTTTACCAAGATTAGAACTTCGTTGTGCTCTTACTCTCATTTGCTTTTTCATAAGATTTCTGACTCATTAACTATTTTGTTAAATAACTGCTTTCCATAAAGTTTTGTGACAAGTTGTGTTATTGAAATAATTTCTTTAAAAAACATAAATAATTGGCATCATAGTTGGTCACAACAAAATCGTACTAACTTGCAGTCAATATCGAATGCGGTGGATAGGTCCTGAATTTTTTCACTTTGTCTTTCTTAATGCCGGCGCAGTCAAATAACTGCAGTGTTGGAAAGCCCTTATTTATTTACTTGTAACCAAGTGCTGTCATTTACTTTTGAATTCGTTCACTTTCTTTGAAAGAGCCTGAATAAATCAATGATGTGTTTTAAAAATCATACAGAGTATTCTGTTTCAGTCAGAAATATCTAGGTTCAAGTAAGGTTTTATTTCTTCTAAAGGCAGAATAGTAACACTGCAGCCGTTTCTTAATAGGCAGGAATACTTCGTGTATGTAGGAGGTAAAAGTGCTGTCATTTACTTTCGAATTGGTTCACTTTCCTTGAAAGAGCCTTAATAAATCAAAGTTTTGTTTTAAAAATCATACAGGGTACTTTGCTTCAGTCAGAAATATCTAGCCTCAAATAAGGTAAACTTATTTCTTCTAAAAGCAGAATAGTAACACTGCAGCCGTTGTTTGATAGGCAGGAATACTTCGTGTAGGAGGTAAAAGTTTAAAATCAAATTTTACAGAGTACGAAAACCATTTAATTCTGCCTTTGCTAAGTTATGTAGTATCCAAATTAACAGCTATTCATATTAAAAAAAAATTTTTCATTGTGAATCTCAGCAAATGTTATTTCTAACAAGAGAAAAATACCGGCGAATATATGATACATATTTGGTGAAAGGTATCTTTAGAAATTGTTTTTCGCTTCTGTGATAGCCTATGGTCCATTAATCCGTTGATAGCAGATTTGCATAAGCATTTGTTAACATATCTTTTCCTTTTGTCAAAACTAAAGTAGATTACACTCGTTCATTTATATTGAATCATGGCTGGGATCATAGAAGTAAACCTTTTAGTTTCTATGCGCGATTCCTGTCTAGTCAATAAGAATATTTATTTACAGCTCTTTCGTGATTGATGAACTCTATCATTCATATGTGGTTGTTACACCCCGGTCACTTGCTGTACTATTGCGGGAAATTGTTATACTATTGCGCAACTGTTATAGCCTTACGCGGCAAATTTCCGCGTTATATTGTAACTTGTACCGACCACGTTTTCGAGTAAAGCAAGCGCTTTTTAAGTCAATTTACAAGCCCGATTTAAATAAAACTAACTACTTACATGGATTCGTCTCAGGGTCCCTCAGCTTGTGAGGTTGGGTTGCGTCAGGCCATGTTCAATTCAACTTCCATCCGTCTTAAAACACTTTTCCCCTTGTAGAGGTTTAATAGGAACATTAGGTAAAGGAACGACAAGGCAAGATACAGTAACCTATATATTTCTGAAAAGAAAAGACACACCACTAACAAAGATGGTTGTTACTTTGTCCAGAGCTCATAACTTAATGGCGTCTTTTAGCACCACGCGCGCACACCGCAACCTTTTGCGCAGACGTGATTGTCAGGGACAACGGAAGTCGACATTTTCATTAAAAAATATACGCGGGAATTTATTCACAAATTAAATCTAAATCTAAAAATGTACATTGCCAATTTTGGCATGTAACATGGTTTGTGTCGTTTCGTAGCTCGTACAGCCAAACCACTTGACATTTATTAAGACAATGGTAGCGACTTTCGAGGGGATCCAAATAAATTGATTACTATAGGAGAATATTTAAACACTAATTCAGATAATTTTATAAATGAATGTTCTGAGAAAAACATTATATGGAAATTTATCCCTTCGTATACTCCATATTTTAATGGATTGTATGAATTGGGGATTAACTCTTTGAAACCTCGTATAAAACGCGTTTTACATAATTCATGATTAACTTATGAAGATTCTAATACAGTTTTGATACACTGGTCCACTGACTTCTTAATCAAACCAACCTGATAACTTAAATCCAATTACATTCTTTCACTTTGTCATCACCCCCATAGCAGATAAAATCGAATTAAAAAGTGCATAGCCACAAAATGGAAATATTTTGACAAGCAATAAACCGATTTACATTTTAAATATTGAGAATCTTAGCAGTGATCTCGTAATAGACATCATTTCGAAAAATATGCTCATCAGATACCTGCTATCTACACATTTAAAAAACGAGACCAGGTAACATCATTGCATGTGGGTGAAAATCAATAATGAAGTCGTATGTGAATTCAAGAACACCCTTGTAGAGAGCGAATCAAATGGAATAACCAAACTATACAATTTTGATATACCGAATAAAAGATCATCCACATTAGAACCAATAAATACAAACAAATAAGCAAGAAATAATAGTAATTAAACAACAGTTTTAAAATAGTTTGATGAGCGTCATTAAACTTTAAATACACTTAATAAACTAGTTTTTCAAGAAAGTGAACGTCTCAATAAACTAAAAATAGCAAAATTAATTCATTATATAAATGTGATGATAAAACCATGCCCGATAATAAACCTACAGATTTATTTCATTAATATCTAGACATTAAAATTTAATGTATATTGTTACGAAGGCGTAGAAAGGCTACAAAAAATAGCTCTACTTATTTTAGTTAAATTTCGACTTCGATGTTGAAATTTAGTTAAATTTCGATTACGATCTCAAAATTTATTAAATTTCGACTTTGATGTCGAAACATAGTTAAATTTCGACTTCGATCTCGAAATTTAATTAAATTTCGACTTAGATCTCGAAATTTAGTTAAATTTTGAATTCCATCTCGAAATTTAGTTAAATTTCGAATTCCATCTCGAAATTTAGTTAAATTTCGACTTCGATGTCAAAATTCAGTTAAATTTCGACTTCGATCTCAAAATATCAACAAGAATAAACTTTTGACTGTAAGTTAAAATCCAGCAAAATTTCGAGATAGAAGTCGAAATTTAAGTAAATTTTGACCTCGAAGTCGAACTTTAATAAATTTCGAGATCGAAGTCGAAATTTAACTAAATTTCGACATCGAAGTCGAAATTTAACTAAATTTCGACATCAAAATTCGAAATTTAACTAACTTTCGACATCGAGGTCAAAATTTAAAAAATTTTGAGATCGAAGTTGAAATTGAACTAAATTTAAAAATCGAAGTCGAAATTTAACTAAATTTCGAGATGGAAGTCGAAATGTAACTAAATTTCGAGACCGAAGTCGAAATTTAACTAAATTTTGAGATCGAAGTCGAAATTTAACTAAATTTTGAGATCGAAGTCGAAATTTAACTAAAATAAGTGAGCCTTTTTTGTGGCTTTTCTACGCTTTCGTACTTTGTAGATTACAAACCCATTTACATAAATTTAGAACATTAAAAATAAACAAATTTCTAGAAAACGTATACAAATAGAATTTTTCTATAATAACAATATTTCACGAACTGTCAAAACATTTATATGGTCCATTCTGCTAAGATTAGGTAAATTAGTAAATTTTGAAGCTAGCTAGGGACAGTACAAAAAGCATAGAGTTAGTTTTGTGAATTTTGTCAGAAAGGAAGGAGTAAGGACGAGCCGTTTATTTTACAATTTGAGTGGTGAATGTAATTACAAAGATTTTCACAACTAACTCCTAATTATATTCAGAATAGTTGATGTAGCAATGATAATAGGTAAAGGTACTATAACTATTGGTAAGAATTGTCATGTAGGCTTTACTCTAACTACCAACAACGTAGTAGTCAGAGAAGAAAGAAAATTCTCAACATTTGGTGACCCCGACGAGATTGCTTCAGTTTATTAGGAAGAAGATAATAATGACAAATTTCTCATTGTTGTACCATGTCACAGCATTCTTTTAGAGACTTTTCTACTCACAGAGTTGTCACAGCACTCTATATATAATGATGTAATAAGAAGCTTATATAGAAGTCAATGAAGCACCATACTCTGTGAGTAACATCGATTCAAAACCGAAAAATAAATTTTTAAATATTTAATTTTATCCTGTATAATATTTTTAGTATGATAAGATTATTATAGTCTTTAATAGTACATAAGTGAAACCCGTATCTTTAAAACAAGTTCAGAATAATTACACAATCGGCGAAAATACAAACTTATTTTTTAAGTGAAACATCTGTGCTTTTCAACACCAAGTATCATTTAGAAACAAGTTTTTTAATGCATTTTATGCAGACTGTAAAACGGTTTTAAAATACGTCCTCTTAAATAAGTATCAAATATCCTTTTAAATGCGATACGTATACGTATCCTGCAAATAATATTTTGGAACCAGCTGTAAAAGTGCTTTCGTAAAAAGTATTTTGATGTCAAATGTGAACTTAAACAAACTACTCAAATCTTTCTAAACTTACCATTTTAGGTGTATTCTTTGAAAGAAGCGAATCTAATTAATTAAAATTTTTCTAGATGCTTCCAGGTCAGTCTGGTAGCATTAAACTCAGATTGTAAATGTGTGCGTGTGTGTGTGTGTGCGTGTGTGTGCGCGTGTGTGTAAATATAATTAGATAAAACATTTAGTTACTTACAGATTTTATGGTTGTATGAATGCCACATAGGTTGCTGTTGATGATCTCGTAGATGATATTGGTGCTGTACTGGCAATACCATACCCGGCAAAGGCTGTGGCTGAACTATTGATAATCGTTTTGTAGAAATTGGTTCTTTTCCTTTAGTTTCCTTAGTTTTAGATACAAAATTTGGAACACGAGCACGCATTCCACAATAATATGGATCGTCTAAAATTAATAAGGAGTATACGTTTAGCATTTTCTGTTATAACTTACCATATTTTTTATTCTTGTCTTTAGTTTTGTCTTTACTTCTAGATGACAGTTTTGAGGCAGTCTCATCCGGGTCGTCGTAATCAGGCTAAAATGATTTAAATTCAGAAACAATATTTATTAGAATAATACAACTTGATTGTGACGTGAGACAATCTATCGTATTTTGCTAGTGATTACGGTACTGTGTTTCTAAAGATACGGAAAAGGTAAGTTCTGCTTTGTGACGTTTTAGATCAAACGTACTTTTAATACGGTCTTGGTAGTTAAATTACTAATTAATAAAAGGCAGTTTAACACTATTTTGTATAGTAAACAACTGTTATCTAATAACATAAATACAGAGCAAAACAAAATCTCTCCACAGTGACAATATGTTATTCAACAATACGGTAACCTTTATCTTTTTCGCAAATTGAAATTCATAGCCATGCAGTGCTATGGCAAGTACATCCAATTTAGAGTCTTTGTAAATGCTCTCATGCAAGGAAATCGTTCCAGGAGGCAATTATAATCAAGATACGACGGGAACTCTTATTTGACTTAAATCGCATGTGTTGTATACAGAGATGAAATGGGTCATGGGTCAAGTGGGTCAGTGGGTCCGAGTGGTCACTTTTTTGTTTGGGTCACCAGGACCTAATGGGTCATGTGTATCGACCCAAACTGACCCGGTGACCCAAATTGACCCGGCGACTCAAATTGACCCGGTGACCGAAATTGATCCAGTGATCCAAATTAATAAAGTGACAGATTGGCTTTCTCTAGGTAAAGCCATAGTTTAGTGAACTTTCAGGTCAGTTTATTAAGTACGTTCACAAAATTATAAATAAATATAAAAAAATAACACGCAAAGATAAGGTACGACTCAAGGCCAATGCAGTAGAAAGTCAACTTATTGTTTCAGAATCTTTAAAAAACGGAATTTTAATAATATAGCCCAGTCATCATAAATTCATAAGTGATGTAACCTTCTTTTATTACGTAGGTTTATAAGATAATTTGTATTTATATATCGTATTATAATTCATTCTTAGTGCTTTTGTTTACATTTTATGTGATTATTTAAAATAAAGTATTTAGTTGATGACAATATTTGATAAGCGTAGACGTAAATTATCTTGGGTTCATGAGTCAATTTGGGCCACCAGGTCAATTTGGGTCACCCGGTCAATTTGGGTCACCGGGTCAATTTGGTTCCGTGGGCCAATGAGTCGTGGGTCACATACCAATTTGGGTCACTGGGTCATAAGTCACTCTTTCGGCGATCCATTTCATCTCTGGTGTATATACCTTGACCTCATCCAAATGCACGTATGTCTTACTCGTGTCCTTTTTGTCCAAACAATGCAAAGGGTTTAATGCCATTTTTTAAGATCTTGTTATATAGAGATTTTTTGAAATTTAAGTAATTTCTATCTTCTACAACTTGTGATAAAAATTACTAAAGACCCGCTGTCTAAAAAGTGATTATCGTTGGTATAACAAATGTATGCTGAAACACTGCCTCTTATTTGTCGTCAATATTTCCCTATATGCCATCCTCTAAGTCAAATAAAGATACAAATAAAATATGGAGATAAAGAAGTCTGAAGAGACATCGCTCACGTAAGCAACAGTGCGCGTAAAGTGGAAAGTGATTGGGATTCGAATTCAATCTAGAAAAGAAAATAAAGCGGTCTGTTGGTTCCAAATATGACATTTTCGCCGTTATTAATTATAAAATCGTCAGTGTAGATTTTATACAAGACAAAGACATGTTCCCACATTGCTAGTTGACGTTGAAGTTCGTCAATGATGACGCTATCATAACCCAACATTTGATTTTTCAATGCTACATCCAAAAGTACTACATTGGCCAGAAAGCGAGCTATCTAACCTGGAAATTTTGAATTTTGCTGAACTCTTGCTATTCCAAACAAGGTAAGGATCTTTAAGGTGCGTGACAACATTCACACACAGGACTTACATTTTACCTTTCATCTGAACGAGGGCATATTTTAAAGAAAATTTTCGTCTAACATTATTCAAGCGGTCCGTGTCGGAAATCAAAGCCGGAACCTTCAGAATTGTAGTCACACGCAAACCAATTAAACGACGAAGCCGCCGACGTTATCATACTGCAGTAAGGAACCGCTTACAAATGATAACAAGAGGACTGTAATCTCTCTGTGTCCTCCAAAACCGAAGCGATAGAAGATCTTTGATGCTTGATAGTAGCTGGAATGGTCACCACATGAGACTTATAAAGAAGGCACTCGGTATACCTGCAATGGCTTTGGTTTGCTTTTGGGTCGTAGCTGACATTGTAGTTAGGTACAACTAACTCACCACAACTCACGGTAGGGACGACAACCTTTTAGCAAACATAAGATGAGACATTGCAGTCCGACGACAAAGACTGACGACGCTGCTAGATTTCTGAAGATAGACGTCCATAACCATAGTCGACAGCGTAGAAGTTTAAGTCCATCGGTTTCCACCGTTTGGGACTGTGAGAAATGGCAATTTACAATTAAGAAGATTTGCAGCAATTGTGCGCTATGGACGGCTATGGAATGCAAATGGTTGTCGCATAGTTATGCTAGCTTCTAAAACAAAAGGATAGATATCACCCGAGGAATGACGACGATCTTTTGATACGCATCTGATAAGACTTTACTATTGGACGACAAAAACTAATGACGCCGCATACAAGTAACACTGTAGAGATTTAGAGTTTTAGTGTCTTCCGCCTCTAACAAATCAAATACCTGGTTGTTCACCTTTTTCCACCAAAAAAATTATTAGACCATTATTTTGGTATTGCAAATATCGTGTGTGGGCGTTGCCACGAACGTTAAAGATCCCTACCTTGCTTAAAATAGCAAGGGTTCGACAAAATAAAAAAATGTCAGGTAAAAAAATTTGCCTGCTGGCCAATGTAGTACATTTGGGTGAGCATTGGAAAGTCAAATGTAGAGCTAAGAGGGACGTTTAAAATTCAATATAAACCGAATAAATTTGCTTGTGAAAATATCTGATATTCACAGCAGTAGCAGCTTTAAGAGATTCGAAAACTTGCTCACAAACTGTTCGTCCCTGGCATTAAGTGGAAGTTCATGTCTCCAGTCACAACAAAAGAAATACGAACCTTAGGAATGGCATGAGGGTAAAAGTTTTCTCTTGGCGGCAATTTTGGAGGTTTGTCACTTCGGCGTGTTGCTTGCAAAAGATGTTCTTTCGTTGCTGAAAATCCAAAACTACTCAACGACTCAGTACCATTTCCTGCAACACTGTATGGATCTTCATCCGGTACAGGAATTCGCGGTCTGTTTTTAATATCAACGATTCTTTGAACTAAAAGACAATTAATTAATAAAAATTATTGTTATGGTAATATATTGTATTTACCAGGAGGCAATTTTGATTTTAGCATATCCATTGCTACAACGTTTATGATTAATACCCATATTGGACAGTCTAGCGGTTCGGGATGTGATTTTACAAAAGCAATAGCGCTAAGACATTGGCATTCCAATCGACGTCTATATGGATATGCACGTCTAAGTTCACGATTGACATTTGATTGGAACTTTTTCATATCAAACAGCTGAAAGAAAACGATTAGTATCTTACGAAAATTGAACAGTTAGAACCTTAAAAGGCTTTTCGGGTTCCAAGGCACCTCCGGGTAGCCTAAGAATTTCATTGCCAATAGCATTCTCCTCATCTTGTCCCATACTTTTTACATACACGTTACATTTTGAAATGCGTTTAATAAGAACATTTCCAGCTTCGTCCATTTTTACTTTTACTCCCTAAAATGCAACTAAGTCTTAAAATCACAAGAAAATATTTTACACTTACATGTCCGATATGCTTCTTAAGATCTTCTGTTTCTTGGTCTCTCATTGGGTTCTCAAATCCACATAACCCAATTCTGAAACAAAAACATTTTAGAACTGTTCCTATAACAATGGAAAATTGAACTTGATAAATAGAAAACCTTAAGTAACCTATTTTTTGTGGTTTCAATTTTTCGCCAAATTTTTATTACGTTACTTACATTATTTTCTTTTATATATTACATGTTAGAACTATTTGAATCATTAAAATTTGAGCAAAAGATATACAAATACGATCACATATATACGGTATAGGGTATTTTTTTAAAAATCAATGCCATCACAATTTTGCAGAAGTAAATACAAATATTTTTGCGCTAAGCCAGATTGTTTTGCATTACATGTATATTTACAAACAAGACGCAATATTCTTTTTGGATAACCTCCAAACAGGCACATTCTTAAAAAAATTTTTATATACAGGGTGTTACTTAAATATGTGTTCAAACTTTAAAGAGTGATTATTTGAACAATTCCAAGACAAAATGTTCCTATAAGCATAGGTCCAAAACGGTTTCATTCGAAAGAAACGGAGTATTAAAGTTCCGATTTTTTAAAATTTTTTCAAAAATCTCAAAAATGAATAAAAATTTTTTCTAAACAGGTGTAGGTTCATAGTTCCCAAAAAAGTATTATTTAATTCAGAAACACACCGTATGTTGTAACGCGTTGGCGTTACGTTAAATAGAAACAGGATGGAAAAGGAGTAAATCTTAAGTCGACAAAATTAATAACGATGCATCCCGTATATTCCGATTTCTAATAGCGTCTATTAAGCATAGCGTTTTAATAAATTTTTAGTTCTATTAAAGAAAATTCAGTTCATAAACTTAAAACCACAAAAGCATAGTTTTTTTTACTGTAGAATAAATATTTAAACGTAACTCAGTTCTATAAATTATTTAAAAACAACAAAAAGAATAAACAGAACATTTATAACAGCAAAATTATTAATGTGAGTGTTCCATACCATAATTATTCCAAACTTTGAGAGCCTTTTACAAATTGTAGTAAAATGTAAAATTAATGGAAATACGAGTAGTTACAATAAAAAGTAAACACTCAACAATATCATAAGCATATTCGTACATTGTAGTAATTAAGTAAAAACACAGCGCGTATTTAATGAAACTTACAAATATTAAAATAAAGATAATTTAATCATATCATTTAAAACAAAGTAAAAATGTTTAAACGTATTTAGTCAGACTGCTGAGAAAATGAAATGGCCGTGGGTGCGTGACCTTTACATGATGGATTCGCGCTTGATTCATGTTGTTCTACACAAGCAATAGGGATGTTATACAATGACATAGCCTACACCAAACGTAGAAAGAGTAGAAAGAAAGTGACAAATGCTAGACGGTGGACAAAAAACTATCAATGAATTATTTGTGAACCATACACGAGAGCACCTGTGCAGGTAATCGTTGAGGCGTTATGAATCAATAAACGTGGTGAAATCCGCGGATTCTGACAGAACCCACAACTCTAATAGATTGGAACTGATTAGTTCCACAACAGTAAAAATTGAAAATAAAAACCCGATGGCACATTAACTTAATTTTGGTTTATGAAATTGTTTATTCACATTAAGCCGTTACTGTAAGTTGTAGCTAATTAGAAATTGCTTTTATTGAATATTGGCAAATTTATGCATGACGCTTGTTCAGTAACATTCAACAAAAATATACAACAACCACCATTACTTAAAGTACAGTGTTAAGTTATTATAGATATAAAACATGGACATTTCTAGTTTTAATTGAAAATTTGAAAAGTGTTGTAAATTATTATAGTTGAATCATCTAGTTTATGGACAATTGGATATGAACTAATTTATGCAATTCATAATCCTGTGTATATAGTTATTTATACGTATATACTTTGTCGCTGATATTTAAATTAACATAAGTAACTTTAAAATTTTGTATGTATACCTATTTACAAAAATAATGAAATGATGCTGTATTAAAAAAATTTAAGATGACGCGGCGAGTTGAAATTTGTTGTACTTTTGTGTGTATAATTATAGGGTAACATTTTGTAAAAAAGACTCCAATCCACCAGGTGGTCGATGTACTTAAAATCTCCAGGAATACTCGTTCTCTAGAAAATTCTCATTAGGTTAGTAGTTTAGGCGAGTTGGCGCCATAATTTAAGACATGTTGAAAGTGTAAGTGAAAGATAAGTGTTATTTGTTACGTAGTTTGAAATTGCATCTAGTTAATTTTACATTTTTTGATTCTTGTTCCATTTCTTTCATTGTTTCTATAGGGACCCATTCCCGCACCACTATAGTTAGCAGGTAAAATCTTATTTTGTTACAAGATTTTCACCCCTTCTGGGCAGGTCCAAATTTAGTAATTTAACGATTCATTCATTCGTTACGTGCATTCACCATTAGTGTGCATAGCAGTCATCTTCGCAGTTTTTTTAAAAGGAATGGCACTTCACTGACTAGTAGTTAAAATAACAAATTATTTTGTTTCTTGGCCACTTCCGCATAAAAGTGGCCTCTGCAATGTCTCAAAAAAGTGGTTATCGAGTGAATTTTAAAAATCAATAATTCTGTTTCCAAATAAACAAATAAAATTATTAAATAAATTAAACGCATATTATTGGATCAATGTAAAAAATGAATATGATATGAGGTATTTAGATCGAGAATGAATAAAGAAACTATTTTTTAAAAAAGTTACTCAAAGTGCCTTGCGCCGACCTAGGTGTGTTTAATTTAATAATTTTATTTGTTTTATTTGGCCATTTCGAATGAACCTGCACCTTGCCGAAGTTTTAGGTTACTAGAACAGGTGAAATGTCTAACCAAAGTAGTAGGGTCGTTAGTGAGGGACCAGATTAAGACAGGTTCCCGAAAGAGGGCAGCGGCTCTTTCGATACTTAGATTGGCAGAGACCATGGGGGTCGGTATGGCAGTTTAAGACACGCTACCGCGATGTGGAAGGCAACGGGAAACCACCACATTACTTCCCAAGTACACAGCGTACTTAAATTCTAATAAGCATGATGGCATTCTCTGAGGTAAAAGATCCCGGAGTTAAAATAGTACCGTTTATTTACATTTCCAATGCTCCACCCGTAGGTACTACATTGGCCAGGAGGCGAGCTTTTTGTTGCCTGGAAATTTAGAATTTTGCCGAACCCTTGCCGTTCCAGGCAAGGTAGGGATCTTTAACGTGCGTGACAACACTCACACACGGGAACTCCATTTAACCTCTCATCCGAACGAGGGCGTAATTTTTGTGAAAAATGCTCACCTGCCATTTTTCAAGCAGTCGGCCGTGTCGGGATTTGAACCCGGGACCTTGGGATCCGTAGTCTTACGCTTACTACATTGATCCACGGCGACGCCTGTTAAAATAGTACCCCATTCGGATTTCCGGGAGGGGACTACTTTGGAAAATGCGATCAGAAAGTTCAGAATAAGAGTCGGGAACATTTTGCGAGTCGGAGCATGGAATGTTAGAAGTCTGGAGTAAGTAGGTAAGCTAGAGAACCTGAAAGATGAAATGAATAGGTTATCACTAGACATAGTAGGAATCAGTGAAGTTCTGTAGCCAGAGGCGGGGGGCGTCGCCGTGGATCAATGTAGTAAGCGTAAGACTACGGATCCTAAGGTCCCGGGTTCAAATCCCGACACGGCCGACTGCTTGAAAAATGGCAGGTGAGCATTTTTCACAAATATTACGCCCTCGTTCGGATGAGAGGTTAAATGGAGGTCCCGTGTGTGAGTGTTGTCACGCACGTTAAAGATCCCTACCTTGCCTGGAACGGCAAGGGTTCGGCAAAATTCTAAATTTCCAGGCAACAAAAAACTCGCCTCCTGGCCAATGTAGTACCTTCGGGGTGGAGCATTGGAAATGTAAATGAACGGCCAGAGGCGGGGGATTTTTGGAGTGGAGACTTCAGGGTAATTCATACAGGAGAAGAGGAAGAAAATATTCGGGTGTGGGGTTAGTTATGCGAAAAAAGATAGGACACTGTAAAAAATTACTTACAAAAAAAAACGAACGAGTACTCATGGTTAGATTAGAATCTAAACCGGTAAACACAGTAATAATATAAGTATACATGCCCACTTCTAGCTACAGTGATGAAGAGGTAGAAGCGATCTACAAAGATATCGAAGACATACTAAGATACGTAAAAGGACATGAAAATTTAATAATTACTAAAGATTTTAATGCAGTGGTAGATGGGGGTAGGGAAAGAGTAGTAATAGGTTTGTTTCGTTTAGGAACGAGAAACGACAGGAGAATAGGCTGGTAGAATTTTGCGACAAGAACAATTTAATCATCACAAACACATTATTTTAACATCATGCTAGAAGACGATATACGTGGAAGATGCCAGGAGAGATAGAAAAATATCAAATAGATTACATTTTTGTTAGACAACGGTTTAGGAATCAAGTAAAAAACTGTAGAAGCTACCCAGAAGCAGATATAAACACTGACCACAACATCGTAGTTATGAAGGCCGCACTTAAATTTAAAAATTTGAAAAAAAGAAACGGAAAAAGGAACATTGTATTTGAGAAACTAAAAGATAAAGATATTCAAGAAAGATTCGACAAACAGTCAAATGAATTGCTGAAAGATATCGGAAACATATCTGATACTAAGGAAGTAGAAACAGAATGGAATAACATTGAATCCAGCTTACACATGGCGGCCAGAGATATTCTGGGGTATACACAAAAAGAAAAGTAGAATCCATGGATAACAAAGGATATCCTGAATTTAATAATAGGAGAAAGACAAAAATACAAAAATAAATCAGACGAAACAGGAAAACAGCGATACAAAGACATAAAATGGGAAATTATTCGTAAATGCATGAAAGCTAAAGAACAATGGATTGATGAAAAGTGCGAAGAGGTACAAACTAAGATGGAAATAGGAAAGACAGATGAAGCATACAAACTAATTAGAATCAATTTTAGGGATATAAGATATATAAAGGACGCGGGAGGAAACGTCATTATAAAAAATGTAGAGAAGGTGGGTAGATGGCAAGAATATATAGGAAATTTATATTCAGGAGAGGAACTAACAGCAATAGAACAAGAATCAGACAATGAAAATGATGACTTGGGATATGCTATACTTAAAGATGAGTTTGAATTAGCATTAAAGGGTCTGAAAAATGGTATGGCGCCGGGTACAGATGAGGAGCAAGCAGAAACTTTGAAAGCCGCTGGATAAGCAGTAACAGAACGTCTCTTTCAACTTGTAAGCTCTATGTATGAGACATGTATGATATACCCAAAAATTTCAAACGTAATAAAATAGAATTGTACAAAGACGAATGGAAAAACGAGTTGAAGAAATACTAGGAGAAGATTAATTTGAGTTTAGGCGAAACAGAGGAACACGGCATGCTATTTTAGCTCTGAGAGTGATAATGAAGAAAACAATAGGAAAAGGGGAAAGCGTGTATATAGGATTTTTAGATTTGGAAAAAGCATTCGACAATGTAAACTAGAAAAAAATGTTCGAAATACTCAAAAAGATTGGAATGAGTTATAGGGATAGACGAATAGTACATAGCTTATACAAAGAGCAAACAGCAGTAATAGAATTACAGCAGGAACGTATAAGTAAACATTAGGAAAGGAGTAAGACAGGCATGTGCCCTATCCCCATTAATTTTTAACTTGTAAATTGAAGAGGCAATGAATACTGTCAAATGCAGGAAGACATTTGGAAATGCAGGGACAAAAGATTGATATGCTTAGATTTGCAGATGATTTAGCGGTATTGGCATGTAGCAAGGAAGAGTTAGAAATTGCTCGTAATGAAATGGAAACGATTCTAACAGAGAGATACGGTATGAAAATTAACAAAAATAAAACTAGAGGATAGGCCACATACTACGGCATGAGGGAATAGTATGGTATACATTAGAAGCAGAGATAGGAAAAAAGAAAAGTAAAGGTAGACCTAGGTTAGATTATTGCAGACAGATAGTGAAAGATGTAGGCTGTAGGAATTTCAGGGAAATGTGTAGGCTAGCTCAGAATAGAGATCAATGGAGGCACGCACCCAACCAGATGGATAAACTAATGACGAAAAAAATAACTGTACTTAAACATGATGACTATTATAAGAAACTACAGGTATTGGTTGTGCAATATTCTCGAATAATGTTAATTGTGTGAAAGGATTCACTGGAAAACTATTAATTCGGCAAATGTCTAAGTGTTGGGATATCTTGGCAGCCAGAGGCTACTTAACCCCCTTCACATACCACTGAATCTCGGTGAAATAGGGCATATAACTAGAAAACAATAGAAGGGGATCCGAGCTCTATATAGATTGTGTAGGGTAGCTTAGAATATAAATAAGTGGAGGTACATGTCCAACCAGTTTTGAGACGGAAAACTTAATGACGAAAAAATAACCGCAGATAAATCTGATGGTTATTATAAACAACTACAAGGGTTGGTGGTGAAATATCTGCAACTGATGTTGACTGTGCGAAAAGATATATTGGAAAAACTATTTAATCGCCAAATGTTCAAGTGCTGGGGGAATTTGGCAGCAACAGGCTGCTTACCCCCCTTTACAGCCACTGAATATCGGAGAAATCGGGTATATAATTGTAAAACAATAGAAGGGAACCGAACTGCATGTAACATGAAAGAGCAGCGCCTATGATCAAAGACATCAAACATAGAAACAAGAAGAAAATTCTTGAAAGCATATGTGTGCAGCACGGCACAGTATGCCTATGAAATAGGGGCAATAGGAAAAGCAGACAGAAAAAGGTAGCAGCCTTTTGGAATGTTGTGCTTCAGATGTATGAGGATGATAGCATAGACAGACAAAGTTAATAACAAATAGGTTATAGAAATAGTAGGGGAATAATGATATCTGTGAAAAAAATTGGAGAAATAGAAAGGGCAGACTACGTTCTAAGGCATTTTTGGGGAATAGTATAGCAGAGATAGGAAGAAGGAGGTTGATGTAGACCTAGATCAGATAGTGATAGATGCAGACTGTGCAAATTTCAGGGAAATGTGTAGGCTAATTCAGAATAGGAAGCAATGAGGGTACGCGTCTAACCAGTCCCAGGACTGAAGACCTAATGATGATGATGATTTTTATTTAGAAAGTTATCAATTTTTGAAGTTCACACGAAAACTACTTGTTTTTGAGAAATCGCAAACGGGCAACTTTTTTGCGGAAATAGCCAATAAAGCAAAATAACTTGTTATTTTAACTACTAGTCAGTGCCTTACTATTTTTTTTCAAAAAAAAAATCGTGAAGACGACTGCTATACACGCCCTCTGGTGAATACAGACTGTTTTAGAATTAAATAATAATTTTTGGGATGTATTAACCTACACAAATTTAAAAAAATCTTTTTTGGTTTTGAGATTTTTCAAAAAATATTAAAAATTTTTAATTGTTAACATCCCGTTTCGTTTTAAGGAAACCTTTTTGGACCTGTACTAATAAGAATATTTTTTCTTAGAATTAAAATAATCATACCTTAAAGTTTGAATACATATTTAATTAACCCCCTTGAATCTAAAAGAATGATTAGCTTAAAATTGAGAAATGATGGAAGGTTGTCACCAATTATGGAAAGATGGTCAACGAACGTTGTTTCAAGTAGGAATATAAGTTAAAATTATTCAACTTTAAAATCATATGATTGAAAAAATTAATATGTTTTGGATATTAAAATTATATTACGACCAAACAAATCTGTTTTGTTCATATAAATGAAAATTGCAGGGAATGGTCTACCTGGTTTATTACAAAATATCTATAAAAACTCAGAGCATATTTAGAACGTAGATTTCTGTAAAATTATTGAAACTAAGCTGATAAACTGATAAAATATTTAGCAGTACTTAATCACGTCTATTTCATATCGTCTGATTGACTTTTACTTATGACTTAGGAATTAAATTTTACCCATAAGTTTGCTAGGTCATGAAAATGTTGTTTAATATTATTTCTTAATACTATACTATGATATTCAAAAAGTACTACCGAGATAACTCTATCGTCTAACAATGTAGTACTAAAAATAAATCAACAAGTTATACAAAAGTCTACTTTTAATACTTAAGATATGCGGAAGCAGATCAAAAATGTTTATTAACCCACACCTTTATTTCGTTCCAGTTTACGAAATCAACCTTGTATTGTTACTCAATCTAATATATAAACCTTTTCGTTTATGCAAATCATTTAATTTCAAGAAATAGTTTAAGAGTGAGTGAATGCTTCAAATTATAGTTGTGATTACAAATATTATGTCTAGTATAAACAAACCTCAAATTTAAATAAAATCTCTATATAATCGTTATTTTTAATTGAGTTCAACAGTTGAAAATAAAACACTAAATTGTAAGTACGATATACAAATTGCGGCCAAGTGAAAAACAATTAAAAAATAGGGTAGAACAAATAATTTTATGTATAAATATTATTGCTACTATGCAGTAACGTTTAACGCATAAAGAATACAAGAATAATATTAAAATTAAGAAATAATTTTCCCATTTAGGTTAAAAAAGACGTGTGAAATAACCACCACAACATAAAACAAAATGTATATTTTGTTGCGCCCTATTGTATGCTAAAGTTATATGGAGAATGTTCATCGTCACTATGATCTCAGTCCTGGAACTGCGTGCAATAGTCTAATCTAGGTCTACTTTTACCTCCCCGTTTTCCTTACTCTGCTTCTAGTATATTCTGCACTATTCCCTTATGCCCTAGAAAGTGTCCTATCGTCATATCTCTCCTATTTTTTACTCTTTTCCACATATTTCTTTCTTCCATTACCATTTCTAGTTCCTTTTCTTCTAACTTTGTCTGTCCATGATATCTTTATCATACGTCTGTAGCACCACATTTCAAAGGATTATACCTTTTCCCTGTCTTTACTTTGTCTCCATGTTTGTTGTCTTCGAACAAAGTAGTTGCTTTTTCTTGTTAAATGCATCATTGCTTTGTGCTAATCTTTGTTTTATATTTTTTCCTGTCTTACGTCATTTGTCTTCCTAGGTAGCAGAAATCCTTAACCTTTAATAAATTTTGGTTTCATATTTGTATTTTGGTTTTTGACCTATTTTTCCTCCTTTACATACTAGTACCATAGTTTTATTTTTGTTAACTTCCATACCGTATCTCGCTGTTAGAACTGTTTCTATTTCATTAAGAGCAGCTTCTAACTCTTCCTTGCTAGATGCTAATACTGCTATATTATCTGCGAATTTCAGCATATCAATCGTTTGCCCTGCGTAATAATTCCAAATACCTTCTGTATTTGGCAGTAATCATTGCCTCTTATATATACAAGTTAAAAATTAATGGGGATAGCGCACATCTCTGTCTCATCCCGTTACCAATATTTACTTCTCTACGTTCCTGTTCTAATTCTATCACCACTGTTTGCTCTCTGTATAAGATATTTCCACTATCCGTCTATACCTATAACTCATTCCTATCTTTTTTTAGTATTTCAAACATTTTCTCCCATTCTACATTATCAAATGCTTTTTCCATACCTACAAACCCTATATATAGGCCTTCTTTTTTTTATTGTTTTCTCCATTATCACCCTTAAATCTAAAATGGCATCCCGAGTTCCCCTGTTTCTCCAAAACCTAAATTGATCTTATCCTAGTATTTCTTCAACCCGCTTTTCCATTCGTCTTGGTACAATTCTAGTTAATATTTTTGACACGTGTGCTGTTAAACTTATTACTCGAAAATTTTCACATCTATCCGCAGCTCTCATTTTTGGTATAGTAACTATGATGTTACATTTGAAATCTTTGGGCATCTCACCTGTCCAATACATATAGCTGACAGGTCGGAAGCAGCTTTTAGAGTTTCTGCCTGCACTTTATTTGTACCTGGCGCATTATTATTTTTCAGGTTTTTTAATGCTAGTTCAAACTTGCCTCTAAGTATAAGATATTTCAAGTCATCCTTATTCGATGTCTGTTTCGTGTTTCAGATCTTTTAGTTCCGCTCCTGCATACAAATTATCTATATAGTCTTGAAATTTAGCCACTTCTCTACATTTTCTATAATTGTGTTTCTTTTTGTGCTCCTTATATTTTTGCTTTAAAGATTTATATCCCTAAAATTATAATGAGTCTGTTTTTCAAATTTGCATCTTAGTTAGTATCTATTTGCATTTTGCCATAATCCATTGTTTTTTAGTTTTACAGCAGTTGCCAATAATTTCCCATTTTATGTCTTTGTATCTCAGTTTACCTGCTTCGTCGGGTCTGTTTTGTACTTTCGCTTTTCTTCTATTCAAAATATCCTTAGTCAATCATGGTTTCTTATTTCCTTTTTTTTATACACCAAAATATCTCTGGCCGAATTTTTTAAGCTGGATTTACTGTTATTCCATTCTGCTTCTACTTCCTCAGTTTCAGAAATTTTACCGATAATTTTCAGCAATTCGTTTAATTTTTTCTCAGATCTTTTGTGGGTATCTTTATCTTTTAGTTTCTCAAGATCAAAATGGCAGTTTTCTTGATTTTTAAAAAATGTTTAAGTTTAAGTGCAGTTTTCATAATTACTATGTTGCGATCAGTGTCTATGTTTGTTTCTGGGTAGCTTCTACAATCTTTTACTTGATTGCTAAATCTTTGTCTAACAAGAGTGTAATCCATTTGATACTTCCCTATATCTCCTGGAATCTTCCACGTGTTTTGCCTTCTAGCATGATGTTGAGATAATGTGCTTGTGATAGTTACATTGTTTCTGTCGCTAAATTCTACTAGACTATTTTCCATGTCGTTTCTCTTTCCTAAACGAAACAAACCTACTACTGCTTCTTACATACCCCCATCTACCACTGCATTAAAATCTTTAGTATTATTGAAATTTTTATGCGCTTTTACGAATCTTAATATTCTTCGATATTTTTGTAGATCGGTTCAAATTCTCCATCACTGTAGCTAGAGGTGGGTATGTAAACTTATATTATTGCCGTATTTACCGGTTTAGATTCTAATCTAACCATGAGTACTCTTTCGTTTCTTTGTAAGTAGTTTTCTACACAATGTGCTACCTTTTCCCGCATAACTATCTTTGCACCGCATTTCCTTCTTACGATCTTGTATGAATTACCTTAAAGTCCCGTTCCAAAAATCCCCGGCCTCTTGTCATCGAACTTCGATAATCCCTACTACGTCTAATGCTAACCTATCCCTTTCAATTTTGAAATTTTCTAACTTATCTGCTTGCTTCATGCTTTTAACATTCCACGTTCCGACTCGCAAAATGTTCCTGGTTCTTTTTTTAAATTTATTGATCACATCCTCCGAAGTAGTTCCCTCCCGTGAATACGAATACTATTTTAACTTATTTTACCTCAGAGGATGCCATCATGTAAAGAACGTTTTTGGTACCCTGTGTAATTGGTAGGTAATGTGGTTGTTTCCCGTTGCCTTTGATATTGCCGTGGTGTGTCCTAGAATGCCATACTTTGCCACTCTTAAGTACCGAAAGAGCTGCTACTCTTCTCGGAACCTGTGTTAATCTCTTTCCTCGCTAAAAACCCTACTAATTTGAAATAATGTTAGTAATGAAAAAAAAACCATAACCAAAATAAGTTTTTGGTACCCATACCACATTTAGCATCAAGCAAAGTATCTTTTGCCTCTGTTGTGCCCAAAATGCGCTCTAATGCGTCCAAAAATTTAAATCTCCAACCCCAGCAGCTAAATTTCATGCTTAGAACATTTCTTGATCTTTCAGAGAGTTGACAAATAATTTAGCGCTATAAATAAGTATTGGATGACAAATTAATTTCTATTTGAAGAAATGTGTCGTTTACATAAACTACAAATAGAGGAGTCCCGAGATCCGATTGCTGAGGAACATTAATGGTAGTTTACTTGCAGAAAAGGAACTACCAACTTTATAAGAAAAGTTTTAAGGGACATGCGCAGTCATCCATAAATTTGGTTTACCTCGCATCTCAAGTATGTTGTGTTCGTTCGTTCGGTAAATGTTCCAATTGGTACTTTATTAAATGCCTTCGCAAAATCGAAGTAAATTATCTTGGCTGGGATGTTTTGCTTTACGTTTTTATCCAACCATTTAAACAAAGTACCAAATTACAGGTAATGAATGTGACTTTTATGAAACCATATTGTGATGGCGATGTTGTATAATTATTATTAATCAAAAATTCCACCACTTTCTCTTCTCAGATCGCCACCATATCTTTTAGTGACGCCGAAAGAAGATTTATTGCCTGTAACTACTGGGTTCTAATTGCAGTTACTGATACTTGCTTCCTTGCCTTGGCCTACATTCTACCAAAAGATGCGCCCATGGCTTACGATACTACGGTATAGAGTTCGTTTTAAACAAAAAGAACTTCAACTATTCAATTTGTTATATGGTATTGCTATAAATTAAAGTAACGTACGCCTAACTATACCTTATAACTAAAGTATATACATTAGCCAACTAAATTATGAGCAGATTTTTCATGAAATCGCTTTTTTCGGCTATATTGTAGATAATGTCGTGGATTTTTTAAATTTTATAGGATGTTCTTCTCACAGGCCATAGGATAAACGTCTGTAGATTTTCTTGAGAAATTCTATTACTTAAGCGATTTTTTATAAATTATAAAGTTGAAAAATTGCTTTCGCATGAAACTTGTGCAAAAAAAAGAACAAGAAGGTACCGATAGACTAGATGAAGAAATTTGTAAGTTGTTGCATACAAATGCTGTCCATCCAAAACAATGAAGCAACAGTTATACAATTTTTAAACGATATGCATGAATGAAATAAATTACGATGTATTTCTTCGTATTCATAACTACTGTCAATTTCCTCAATTTGTCGGTTATCTCATCGGAAAGGACTCTTTTTCCAAGACATTGACATCTACAGTAGAATGTTTATCCCAATTGGAAATAGAATGTTCAATACTCTCGTAGATTTCATCTGTGACATTTTCATCAAATTTTAGAAGTTCTTTTTAACTCTTCCTACATAGGTACCTTAAGTTTTTTATTTCTTACTTTCAAAAAAATTTTTGGCTCTTAAAGTAACGAATCAGCACAAAGCTATTCAACTATTGGTGATAGTGTCTAGAATAACGTTGTGAACTTTTATTTCATAAGGCACTGTGGTATATGCAATAGTGTTATCATCTGCTCTTCATCATGCATTATTTTCTTTTTATGACTTCTTTTACTAGCAAACTGTTACTAAGGATTTCTGCATATGCTTTTGCTAACAAATTATCTCTCGTTATGATATTCCTGGAGGTGTGAGTAGGGGTTTCTCTGGGCATTATAATACTTTCTATTATATTGAACGTCAGACGAGGAAATGGACACATCTACCCAGAAGAAGACATCGCCATTACCATACAGTCAGATACCTCCACCACCAATATCTGCTGATGCAATAATGCTTTTCCAACAATCTGGAGCTACTACGAGGACGCCACCAGAGCCTAGATCCAGGACCTCTTCTACAAGTTCAAATTCTACAAAACGCCAGCTTGGTGACATAGATGATGTAGAAATTCCATACCTCACGATCGCCAAAATTAGCCAGATTAAAGAAAAAGTGGGAGATTTAGTGTATAAAGACTCAAATAAAATCTCCCGGAACTGCGGACACTTCTTACTCCAAAAGGTGGAGCAACTAGCCTTAATAGCTCACGAAGCTAATAACCTACACTCTATAGTTGAGGCAAAGATACCGACATTTGAGAAATGCCTGAAGAAATTAGATAAACAGCAACAGGGAGTAAGTAAAATCTCAGAAATACAACCCTCTACATCTACTACAGGCTACACACCTCAAACAACTCAAGCACCACAACTTCTTACATACGCCAATATAACCTCTTTCCCATCATTACCTATGTCCCAACACGCTCCGCTTACAAGACCCCTAGCCAAAACCATTACACTTAAACCCATTGCCTCCAAAACTACACCCACTGAACTTTTAATAATAATTAAAAACAACCTTCAAACATTCATCTCTAAAATGAACATCCAGTTAATCCGACCCACAAAAACATCCGTCGCCATCCGCACCACTAAAACAACTGACATCAACCTGATCCAATCCCTTAAACAAACCCCCTGCAATACACACATCCCCAAACCTAAAATGCCCCAACTAATCATCTTCGACGTCGTTAGAGCCATCCCTTCCGCAGACTTTATTACACTCATTTACTCACAAAACTCCTTAGAACTCTTAGTCCCAGAATCAGCATATACCCCAAACATATCCATTGCCATCCGCCGATCAAACACCGACCAACCTGATAACGTAATCCTCAACGTCTTCCCTAAAATTCGAACAATCCTGACCTCTAATCCCCACGTCTTCATTGGTTTTAAGTCATGTCGTATCCGTGGTCTGGTATCTGTAACCCGCTGCTACAATTGCCAACGCTTTGGTAATTCGATCAAAGCGTGCAAATCCCCTTCCTTGCGCGACCGCTGTTGCGGCCCGCACATTACAAGATCCTGTCCTAACCCAGCACCCACAATCCCCAAATGTCCTAACTGCATACGTATCAACAAGCCAAATGACCATGAAGTCACCAGCCCGGACTGCCCGATCTATACACAAACTCTACACCTAACAAAACTCCGAACCGATTATGGCTACTAGACGCCACACATGATACCACCCACAAGACTTACACAATCCTAAATCCTCGATCCGCTGCATACAATTGAACCTGCAACACTTCCGTTCCGCCATTAGAACTTATCCTAATTACACATCCGCTATCATAGTCACTGATGCAAACCTAGATGCCTCTTACCACCTCTTCTTGTCCATACAATTCACCACAGTTATAGAACTTCATTAGGTATTTGGTACCACATACCTCATATCCTCCTACGACCAGTACGAAACAAACATTGACGTCCACTTAAACCACCTTGACACAACACTAAACTCACAGCATAACAAAACGATCATACTAGCTACAGACACCAATTCTAAATCAACATAATGCATTCACAGACACGAACGGAAACAAACTAGAAGATTTTATTACACTCAGAAACCTTCACATACACAACACACCTTCACATATCCCACCTGCTAAACAGCCACAGGCACGTCCTACATTGACCTCACCATCATTACTGCCTCAGCATCACACCTAATCTACTCCTGGAAAACCTCACGCATGCATACCACTAGTGACAATAACCCTATAACTTTCACAATTATTTTGAATCTACCCGCTAGATCTTTTGCAAATCCGACACTTTTAATACCTCCAAAGCAGACTGGAAAAAATTTCAAGAAACCCTAACTACCCTACTACCAGATTTTGCACACACACCATATAACGATCTTAATGTAAACGAACTCACGCAACTAATCACAACAAACATTCTAACTGCCGCACAAACTACCATACAAAGACAACACGCACACAACGATCGAAACCCTGGTGGACCTCCACACTAACAGCCAAACGACGTTCTCTGGCACAACAACGACACCAACTACAACAAGCACGCCGCGATAACAACAACCCTGATAACATACAACTACTTTTCAACACATTCCGTACCACACGACGAGAATACAAATCACTCATCATAGACGCCAAAAAACAGCAACTACACAAAATCATAACTGACCACGACGGAAACCCTTCGACCACCTACCGCAAATTAATCAAACTGTCTCGTATCCACATCTTAACAGCGCTAATATATAACTCCCCCATAGATTACGAGACGTCTCTGCACACCTTACTAAACGCTGCAATACCTTCAGCCTCCCCTCCTCCCGACGTAAACACCTACCTTTAACAACAACTAGAGAACGATTCCTGCACCCCATCAGATGCTAAACCAGACGTTGACATAACCCTACTAGATACTTTAGTCAAGAACCTCAATTTAAAAAGTGCTTCTGGACCAGACCTTATCACAAATATAATCCTACAACAATCATGGCCAATAATCAGAAATCCCATCCACATCCTCTTCAAAAAATGCCTATCCACGGGAACCTTTCCTGAACCCTTCAAATCCGCATCAATAACCCTCATTATAAAACCAGACAAGTCACCAGAAGACCCAAAATCCTATCGCCCAATTGCACTTCTCTCTACATTAGGCAAACTCCTTGAGAAAACAATCCTTCACAAAATCAATTCCCATATCATGGACCACAACATCCTATCCCCATCTCAACACGGCTTTAGACCCAATCACAGTGCTGAGAAAACCATCAACCTCCTAGTTACCTCTGTCACAAATTCCACATCTGAGTACACCATCTTCCTTGACCTCAAATCCGTTTTTGACCTCCTCTGGTGGCCTAACCTGTTAAACCAACTAAGACTATCCCACTTTCCTTCGAACCTGTGCAAAATAATTAACTCATTCCTAACCTCAAAAACAGCATCCCTTACCTCAAATTACTACTGCACATCCAAATCGCTTTCCCAAGGATGCCCTCAAGGCTCCTGTTTATCCCCCACCCTCCGGAACATAGCCATTAATCCCTTAGTCCTACACAACATACCCAATGGCACCACCCTCGTATACACAGATGATGTCACATTCTTTATCCAGGGTAGCTCTAGATCCTCCATTGAAGAAACAGCCTTAACACTGACGTCCTAATAGAATCCTGGTCCGTCTTAAATAAACAACCACTATCCCCATCAAAATCAAAACTCCTCCTACTGAAAGGTTTCCTAAATCCACAACGTCCTCCCAAAATCAAGATCCTAAACACCCCACTTAAATTCTCCCCTTACGTACGATACTTAGGACTATTTATAGACACCCGAACCTACACACACACACGCGCGCGCACTTAACC
Source organism: Platerodrilus igneus (assembly GCA_036346225.1). Classification (NCBI taxonomy): domain Eukaryota; kingdom Metazoa; phylum Arthropoda; class Insecta; order Coleoptera; family Lycidae; genus Platerodrilus; species Platerodrilus igneus. Next base: position 1,684,021 of record JARFIW010001116.1, read on the forward strand.
AAACTAAGAACAAAAACACAGATCATACTCAAGAACCTCCACCAATCACTCCTAACTTCAATACATCTATCAACATACACTCGACGCCTGATTTTTTCCCAAATTATAATCCCTATCATACAGTATGCATCCGATACCTGGTTAACATTAACCCCACTCTCTTCTAGAGCGAAACTAAATACAATAATCCACCCCTACCTATTATATACATCCCGCGCATAAACAACCACATCCACACTAGCCCTATATACCATTCTTCAAATCCCTCCCATAGAATTACAACTCAACGCAGCCTTACAAATCCGTAACCTAAAACGCAACCTTCCAATCCAACTCCATTAGACCATCCTAACTCCTAACGAATACAAAACACTGCCCATATCTAACATTAAAATCCGCATTCGTTCGTCGTTAAACCATTCCTGGCAACACCTCTGGTCCACATTCCCATCTGGCAGATACACATACGACCTTTTCCCCGAACTACTAATAATCCCACAACACGTATCCCACTCCAGCCCTCAGACGATACAATTCCTAACCTCTCACGTCAAATTTCGATCCAAACTTCACTCCTTCAACATCACACCATCCCCATATTGTCCTTGCAAGAACCCCACACCTGAAACTCCTTACCACCTCATCTACACATGTTCACTACTATCCACCTCTCGCTCAAACTTTAAATCCGCACTAAACATAGATCCTTACACCCCATTACCTAGCATAACACACCTCACCACGCACAATTCTCAGCTACTAAGTAAATTCCTCACTGCCATCCTAAACACAAAACCCCCAATAAAAACTTAAACACTCTAATACATAACCTACCACACATCCCATACTCCACAAAATGCACAACACCATTGCTTGCTCCCCTGCATCAAACATCCAGGCACTAGGAAGAGAAGAGAACTTACCTCACCAGAAAACAAGTCACAGCAACAGACCTCCACACACAATAATCAAAAATCATCTTTAAAGAAGAAATCTATTTTTTAAAATTATCACCATTATTATGTTCTTACACTTACACTGTACAACCTAGGATGGGCCAATGGCCTAGGTATAGCTTATAAATAAAGAATATTCAAAAATTCAATTCATTATATTGAACCCTACAAGTTTTATGACTTATGTTGTGAGTAAAGCAAAGAGGATATCAACCAAACTTACGAAGTAAGTTAGGTTAATATAATCGCTACGTCGTCGTCGTCGCCGCCGTCGCCGTCGTCGTCCGTTGCCATATTCCCATAATGATACAATAAATGATATATACGTACCTTGTTTAGTTTTATACGCTGATTACAAATATACTATACGTTATTCGATATCTCATTTAGTTTTTGAGATAATTGAATTTATTTGAGAAATGTTAACAGTACAAACTAATACAAACTTTAATAGAAAATTTTTCAAGCATTTAATTTAAAATATATAATTTCCTTTTATAAAATTTCCGTAAGTTTGGTTGTAAGGCGTACATGCGTCTTAGATTTTTTTTATATTATCTTTATCTCATTATTATTTTGAAAATACAGCAAAAACCATTAGAAAATTCAAAATATATGCACGATTAGTTTTAAGTATTTATTTTTGAAAGTGAAAGTAATCTTTCGTCAAATATTATTGTAGCAATGCCGAATCTTCCATAATCTCAATCTGAACATTTTCTATTCGTGTCTTTCGTTCACTTTAAAGTCATAGGCACGGTAACTTGTCATTGATTTAATTATTATTGTTTAAATATTGAGGTGCTGATTATGAAACAGGCCCTTTGGAAGACCGACCCACCGGAAATTCTTCCGGTAGCCCTTATGGCACGAGTAAAGGTGTCAGCTAGTACTTAGACACTTTCATAATCCAAACAACATAGATCATTTCCACTCTTCTTGTTCTTAACAATGGGTTACGAAGCATGTGTGTCAGTTAGTACTATTGTTGTTTCATCACCTAATGAATAGATCACGTTCATTATTATTGTTCTTAATAATGAATCAGTAGGTGCGCCTATAATATACCTTATTCTGGCAGAGATTCAAAAGAAAAAAGTAAACTTTATATATAACAATCACAAAATAGTCTATATAGAGGCACATTAATTGAATATTATTTACAATCTTTTATTGGATATATTTATTTAAACGCCAGAATTTTTTTTTCAAAATTCGTGTAACAACAAGAAACGGTTAGTATTAACAATCACGTTCTAATAGATATAACTTGTCAGTTATAAATGAAAGAAGATATTTAATATAAAAATGAATACCACCTCAATCAATATTTATTTATTTTTAATTATTTTTTTAAAAACCCACACATTCAATTCAAGGTAATTACTAAACCACTTGTGCAGTAACTTGTTTCTGGACTAAGGTAGCTGTTTTATGTTCCAAACAACCAACGGAGGTTTTTCTATTAGTAATCGAATGGTGTCACTGAACTGAAAATGACCATGGCTCAATTTATTATAAACCACTTTTTCATATTTAAAGTTTACATTAATAAAATGAAAATAATCGCCCTTAAAGAATGTTGCTAACATTTAATTTGTTTTGAAAAGTCCATTAATTTTTTAGAAATCAAATTAATTAAAAACTATTTAAAAGGGCGGATAATGTATTCAATATGGTTCGTGACGTAATATTCCTAAGAAATTAATTCTTTTTAATTACTTATCAAGAAACATTCTGCACGTAAGATAATAAAGCATGTGATTTTGAGTAACTTTAATAATATCGTTCGATCAAGAAAATTAGAAGAAAATTTTATCAAGTTGTAGAAGTCCTAAAAACACCGTAAAAGTAGAGTAACATTCTGGACAAATATCATAAATGTCGTTTAACTAAAAATTTAAACTCCTATCTACAATTACAACAACGAGCCAACTAGAAAAAGTCGATTTGAACCGTGCAGTTAAGTAAATAAAAGAAAGCCATTCTAGAATTGCAGTACCTCTAAGAAACAAGGGAAAGCCGATCGTATTGTGCATCCAGAAAATGTTGAAATATCCTATTAGATATGTAATTTGTAAAGAATAATTGGATTTCTGTAGTAAAGATTGAATTTGAATCCCAAAAAGTTCAACTTTTTGATCATCACCAACATCATTAGGTCATCAGTCCTAGAACTGGTTGGACAAGTACCTTCACGTTTTCTATTCTGAGCTAACTTACACATTTCCATGAAATTCCCACAGCCGTCATCTTTTACTATTTTTGCAATAGTCTAATCTAGGCTTACCTTTACCAATCTTTTCCCTTTCTCTACTTATAATATATGCCGCGCTATTCCCTCAAGGCTTAGTATGTGTCCTATCATCCTATTTCTCATATTCTTTTTTACTGTTTGTCACATATTTCCTCTACTCCTACCTTTTCTAGACCCTCTTTGTTTTTAACTTGGTCTGTCCATGAAATCTTCATCATACGTCTGCAGCACCACAGTTCAAAGATTTAAAGGTCTACCAAATGTGGCTAAAATATTTGAACAAAGCTGCAGCTTTTACAATTTTATTACAACTCTAGATGTGTTCAATATTTCACGTTTGCAAACCGACTGTGGGATTTGTATGTGATACAAAAAACGCGCAATGGATTTTAATTACAAAGCAAATCCCTATACCTTTCTTATTTGAGAAGTACAAAAAGCAAATTATAATTTTCAAGTTTGCCGTGTGTCTTGTATACCGCTAAAGTGAGTTTTAAGACTGCAAACCAGCAAATTTTATGTTAGAGGATTTGTTTGTAATTAAACGCTTGGTTTAATTACGGCAAAATCGCTTAATTTAATGTAAAGAAAGTATATAGCTAATATTTTACACATTTTAACCCGCTAAATATGGGGTTTAAAACACAAATTTAAAAACTAAAATAAATAATTAAAACAACGCTCGCTGAAATGCAAAAATAATATTCAGTATAGGACATGCGTATAAACATAGGACAGGTGAATCCGGCTCGAAAGACCAATGTGGTTGATAAGGTTGATAAGATTAATCGAGAAATGATAGGGAAGGACCAATTGCTATTATGTAGCACTACCGATGGCAGTGTAGCGGTTATGTAATAAACAGCAAATACGATAAACTACTTAATCAAGAATATAAATACATTAAGCCTGTGCCGCACTGGGCAAGAGAAGTCACACACAAAAGGTAGCGGACACCCAAGAACACGCGCGCTCGGTGTGGTGTCGCTTTCAGGACTCTCGTTCAACTATCTTCTGTTACCGTCCAAGTACGACTCATGTTACTTCACGCACTCGCACTGCGGCATAAGGTTTCACTAAAACTGTAGGGTACCAGCACTAATGGTATTTATTGTCACCACTGCTAAATTGTTCAATGATAACGTAACACTAGGATTCGGTGTATTGTAGTACAAAGTGTTAGAAACGGTTAAGAATTTCGTAAGAAAATAAATTTATAGGCTTTCGATTTTTGAGAAATTATACGTTACAAGTTCTGAAGGTTTCGGGTAGTCTGAATTTTACGCTGACCTTCCAGAGATGAAATTTGCTGCGTTTATAACAACGAGCCAACAACGGAAAAGTTAATTTGAATCTTGCAGCTATAAAAATAAATAAAACACACCTATTCTAGAATTGCTGTACCATTAAGAAGCAGGGCAAATCCAATGCTATTGCGTATTCAGAAAATGTTGAAATATCCTGTTGGAATTGTATTTTGTAGAGAAAGTTTAAATTCTGAGGTAAAGATTGAATTTTAGTCCGAATAAGTTTAACTTTTTGATATTTGAAACAAAAGATATTTACAAATTTTTTCATTATTATTTTTGAGATATAATCAAATGTTTGTTATTTATTTATTTATGATATGGAACACCATTTAGTATTTTTACAAATAAGTAAGTGGGAAAATAAAATGAAAGGTGAGAAAGTTTAAATCAAATTTGCGGCGTTAAAAGTTTTAGAATGTTGTTAAGTTAAACGTACTGCAGGATTCGGTATATTGGGACACAATGTCTTAGAGAAGGTTAAGAATCTTGTAAGAAAAAAAATCTAGATCTTAGATTTTTTGGGAAAAGATGCGATACATGTTACGAAGGTTTCGAGTAGTCTAAATCTTAGTATAGTCTTCCAGAAATAAAGTCTGCTACGTTTACAACAATGAACCACCCACTGGAGAAAGCTGATTCGAACCTTGCAGTTTTAAGAAGTAAATAAGAAGAAAACACTCTAGAATTCCTGTTTCAATAAGAAATGAGAAAACCGATCCTCTTGAGCATTCAGAAAATGTTGAAGTAGCTGCTAAATATATAATCTGTAAAGAAGGTTTGAATTGTGCACTAAAGATTGAATTTGAATCCCAATAAGTCTAACCTTTTAATATTTGGTACAAAAGAATCGGTACATATTTCTTTACTATTATTTTGAGAAATAATCAAATGTCTTTTGTTTATTTATTTATGGTATACAAAACCATTTAGTATTTTTACAAATCTATAAGCGAAACAATAAAAGAGAATTGAAAAATCTTAAACCAGATCACCAGCATTCATGTTCAAAGATTTGGAATTGCTATTAAGTTAAAAGTATTGTAGGATTCGGTATCTTGGGAAACAGACTATTAAGAAGGATTCAGAAGTTTCCAAAAAAGAAAATCTAGACTTTCGACTTTTGAGAAATGAGACGTTACAAGTTCCAAAGGTTGGGTAGTCTGTATCTTAGGATAGTCTTCTAGAAATGAATTCTGTTACATTTACAACAACGAGGCAACAATAAAAGAAAGCTGATTTTAATCTTGCAGTACTAGGAAGGAAATAAAAAAGAATGTTCTAGAATCGCTGTAGCAGTAAGAGACGGGATAACCGATTCTATCGCGCATCCAGAAATTGTTGAAATATATAATCTGTAACCGTGTAAACTCTGGATTAAAGGTATGTTACGTTTTTTTTTCGTATTATAAAATTTACTGCCTTCTTACTTTAAAAATCATTTCAGTTCTATTCATTTCAATTTACGGGGTGCTACACGTTTATGATTTCAAGTTTGCTTAGTTAGGCAGCCAACTGTGTGCGCGTCCTTTAAAATAAGACATTTGGCTTGGGTTATTCTTAATGTTCTAAAGACAAACGACAATACTAAAAGTTATGCAGTGATTAGTAAAACTAAGTGCAAAGATTATATAGTATCTACTATTATTTTCATAAAGTGTCTTTAGTTATTTAATCTTCGACAATTTAGAAAAATTTCAGGTAGACCTACATTTTTAAAATAGTTTAAGTAATGTTGGATTATTTTTAAGTTTTCAGTTTTAGTGCTAGTAAAAGTCTAGTATTATTCTATTCAAGCTAAACAATCACGTCTCAACGCAAGTTTTATTATTATTTAATTATTTATGGATAATTAATATTTGAATTTTGAATTTTGTATTGTTTAGAGTTTAAAATACTGGAGAGTAAAGGTTAGGATAGCAGTTAAGCTTTGTGCCCTTATATACCAGATTTTGTTATAAGAGAGTTTAAAAAGATAAACTTTGGGTATTTAAATAATTTTTAAAATAATCAGAACTTTGGTTGTTATTGTATAGATATTTGTTATTTAATAATTATTATAAGATTCTCGTTGTGAGTGATAGTAATTTTTATGACTAATCAATTTAGACGTGAATCTCATACTTTTTATTTATTTAGTGCAACGAAGGGCAATTTACACGTGTTGAGGAGGAAAGGGATACTTTTAAATAGCAAAAACGGTTGTATGAGTATACTTAGGTACTGTGAAAGTAATGTAAAATTATTTTTACTGAAATTGAAACTTTGACATTTTTATTTAATCTTACACTGAATAAATTTTTATTGTTTTTATTTTTATTATTTGTGAATATTTGTGCTTTAAAAATCTTAGAAAAAGTTTAATACAATAATCTATCAGACCTAGAGAGTCTGTTTAATATTCTACTAACTGAGCTAGTTAATAAAGTGGATTCTTGAATTTAGGTTTGCGATTCATCCCAAAGAGAAGAAAAACGGAGAAAAGTAAAATTTTTTCATATTTAAGTTTTTTATCCTGTATGTTAAGTATAAGCGTATTTCATTAGATTCCCATGTAAAATAATACTCTTTAAGGACACATATCATTTAAAAAATGAAGCCCAATTTAAAGAATACTTTAGTATTCCTTCATTAATTCGTGCGAATATTTTTCTTCTGAACAATGAAGGTTGTATTGCATTTATTGCAGAATGGAAAGATTGTGAAACGAATATAAAATGTAAATACAAAAGCCATTCATTTCAGCCGTGTCTAAATAATTATTCTACACCTTTTAAAAAAAGTTTTATTACATTTGCCGTAGAACGCGTTTAAAAGCTATCAATTTTATGCATTTATAAAGCAAAGCATATTTTTCGTGTGTATATATTCTTTAAAAAACACTCACTTCAACAGTAATAAATAACCTTGATGTCTCTCATTAATAGACGGAATACGTTAATTTACTTCTATCAGCTTTAAGGACATTAAATAAATTAGTTTTCAAACTAACTACTTAAAGATATCAATTAAAACAAGTTTTTATTGTAAACGAGTCTCATGCACTTTTAAAGTACTAGATAAATTTCAATATTAAAATATATCACTTAAAACAAAAGTAATGCATACATTCTCGTTAAAAATACCACTTTATGCATTTTAATAAAGCGTACTTTTATTTGAAGGAAAATATTTTCAGAAAGTTTTAGCATTTACTTTATTTAATAAAAGAATACGTCATTTTTAGAAGAAATGTTCGAAAACCTATTAAATAAGTAAATTAATGTATAAACGCCCCAATTCGAGGAAGCACTATTATTAGAAAAACCATAAACAAATTAGATAACACGTACAATAGTTCTAAGAGAGATATAACAAAGACTAGGCTTTAATGCATCAGAAAAGGAATGGAAGGCGTTTTACGATAGCCATAAATTATACCGACCGTATTTAATTAGTTCATTAAAACGCGAAATCAGCGAGACTAATCTTCGAAAAAATTATGTAGAATGGAATAGAAAAATGACGCATTTAGAATTTTAGTATGTAAGACGGAAATGAATTAGAACGGGGTTATTCAGTCATTCATTTCATCACATCGAACGTGTAAGTTTCGAGTAACTTATAATTCATATTTTGACATGTCATATGTAACATGAAACTTTGAATAATTATGAAGCACAATTATTTTTAAGAATAATACGAAAATTAAACGATTTTTGATATAAATAATCTTGATACAAAAGCAACTGCTAGTTTTAATCTATTAAAAATAAATGTACTTTGCATACTGATATTTCAACGTCAAGATTGATTGGAAATGGAAATCTGAAGTGGAATCAGGAAGTATTTAATGCCGTTAATTACAACGGAAGTGAGATTTTTATATACGCTGTTTGACAATACAAACTGCAGGTATAACTTTGTTTTTTTGGTAACTTAATAGGATATTTGCGTAAATTAAGCTAGAACAGGATTTTAATTTTATGAAAATTATATGTCAAGGGAATAATTTCCAGCAAATTTGAGTCAGAGTTCGAAACATATTGATCTTTACTAAATTATCTGTCCAGCGTTGTTGGCAAATTATACTGATACCCGAGGTAATAAAAGTCTGGATAAATTATGCCTAGAATTTTAAAGAAAAATTTTGTAACTCACATAAAAGATGTTTGGGTTCTGTAATTGTTAACAAGGATTAGGTGAGGATTATTGTAATAAGTAAATAGTTATTAGGTAAAATTTTCTGTCTAAGCTTAAGCTGTAAACTGTTTTTATAAACGTTATTTATATCTGTTGAACGTAAGAGATTCTTTAGATAATGTGTATAAAAGAAAGATGCTTTGAATGCATAGAAGACTGTTCATATATGTTTCTTGAAATTCCTGTTTCATTTTTTAGATAATGTGTATAAAAGAAAGATGCTTTGAATGCATAGAAGACTGTTCATATATGTTTCTTGAAATTCCTGTTTCATTTTTTTTGTTTTGATAAAAGCCTCATTAATACAATTCGAGTGTACCCAAGCCACAGCATTGTTTGTGGCTTCCAACGTATAAGACGGTGATCTCATCAATATATATATATTATATATATATATATATATATATATATATTCATGTGATTAAAGGTCGTAGCAAGGTCTTATTACATCATATGATAAACATCTGACTTTGTAAATTTGGGAAAATTCGAGAAAAACCAAACTGTTTAGAAATTTATTTGTATAGAAAATATTTGGGAAATGCCCAGTATAAATATATCAATTACGTTTAACGCATAAAATAGCGATTCTTGATAGTTTAGCAAAAAGGATCGCGTTTTAGATAAAGATGAAAGCATTCATTACGATCGACCCGTAAACGGGTGTTTGTTGGAAGATTCCATTCATTAAATTATCGTATTTGTGTGAATGCTATTAAAGGATTTCATTTTTGATTAAAAGATCATGTTTTCGAAATTCGCATGAATAAATATTCTCGAAGGATTTCATTTGTAATTTAATAACAAAAAGATGTGTTTCTAATTAAAAAGCGTATTTATTGGTCCTATATTCTAGAACAATGGAATGTTGAGATAGGTAAACGACGCGTCCAGTTGTTAAATGGCCCGAAATGGTAGTGAAACAATGGACTTAAAATTATCGAATAAACGAAAATGTTGATAAGCCTATGTAAATAACACATCTACATTCTCGAATAAACTCGAACATGGAAATAATACGGATTGAAGCGACTAGTGCAATGGCGAAAAATTTCGAAGTACTGGAAACGCTTGGAAATAAATTACGTTAGAGAAATTTGGTTATTTAAACCCAATATCGTACAGTCAAGGGGCAGGGTTGATTGAAACTTCGACGTCGGCATGTTGTAGATGTAATTATATAATACGTTACGTAGTTAAATAGGTTCATAAAGTGTACAATATGTAGTAGTAATAATTATTTAAATATATTAAAATGGAAGATTTACGATTTGAAAACAATTAAAAACTATTAAAGAGAGAATTTACTTAAAGATATGAAAATTAAATGGAAGTATAAGTGGAATGGATTAATTTGCATGAAAATGTTTACTTTTTAAAACGGCGACGCATGAACTGGTAACTATGTTTTGGAAAAAGTTAAAACTGGTAAATTGAAATCAAACAACAAAAAGACAAAAAAACGATAAAAGTTAAATCAATTTGTTTAAGTATTTTGAGTGACCCACTTATTAGTTTAAATTTCAGCGTAAGGGTTGTAAGGGTTTCTCACAAACCTACGCACAAGTTTTGTTATTACACAAGGTAAAAATTGAACATAACTTATTTCAAATACGTTTAATACGGTTTTTAAGGGAAAGGATATTCAATTATATGACTTCTATAGGTAATTGTTGTACTTATTAAGAAAGGTTTAATTAAGATGTTGTTGATGAGTAATAATCCTAGATTTAACGAGATCTTCCAGGCTATATATTTTAGTATATAGGATCGCAAGGAAGTTATTGTTCATCAATTTTGCATTTAAGATATTGTATGTAAGAAACAGTTGTGTATATATATATATATATATATATATATTGCTGTGATAAGGGGTTGTTTAGGGGTGTATTGAGTCGTAAGGTCGCGTAGTAACTGTAAATAGCGATAGGAATTAGAAAACTGCATTTATTTAGCAGGAAAATAAATAATTCACACATTATGTAAATCGCAAACATTTAACACCCTGTATAAGGACCGATATTAACTTTAATCAATGCCAGTAAGCGTATCTTCCAATAATAGAACGCGTATTCAGCGGAGAAATAATTATACATGTGATTAAAATACGTCAAGAAGCGTTCAATAAGTTTATAAAATAGATACGCATGAGATAAGATGAAACCTGGTAAATCTTCAAGCAATTACGCTTGTAATAAAAAAGGAATAATAAAGCGCTTTAATAAGAAACGCACTTTTAAAGATAAGTTTTAAATAGATACATAAACGAAAACATCACTCATGTTACATCAGTTATTTTGTTCAATTCTCCAAAAGCTTTATCTACACAAAACAACAGACATAAGCTAAAGTAAAATCCAACAACAATAACAAAACAGGCGGTCAAAGATCGTAAAACAATAGCAAATAACAGCATGATATGTAACTTCAGAATAGTTTTGTCAGAAATCAGCTTGAAAACTACTAGGAATATCCAAAACAAACATGGTTGGTTACAACACTTTGTAAGGCTGTTTGGACAAACCAATCCAAATGTAGATAGCAAAAGCTATATAACGCCCAGAGTTGATAAGAATGGGCAGTCTCAATTTGAAGCACGTCGAACTTGCAACACTCATAATCGAATATTTACGCGTCAAATAAATAAGTTTTAAATTATATTATTGAGAAAAGTAGTGTTGTGTAATAATAGTTGATGACGAATTACGTTGAAGATATATGAAAAAGCTTTTGCCGTTTTGCAGAAAACGTGAGTAGAAATTTGTTAATTAATTTAAATTAAATGTTTATAATAATGTAGGGCTTCTAAGTCTGGTATTCAGAAATTCGAAGGTGTATCTAAGAAACCTACGACTTCTAAGTCTGGTATTTAGAAATTCGAAGGTGTATCTAAGAAACCTACGACTTCTAAGTCTGGTATGTAGAAATTCGAAGGTGTATCTAAGAAACCTACGAATTCTAAGTGGGATATTTTTAAGGTGTATATAAGAAATCTAAGAAACCTACGATATTAAGAAGAATCTAAGTTTGGTAATCAGAACTTCTGAGTGGTATTCAGAAGTCCAATTTGTAATTAAGTGGAGAGGGCTAAGGCGTATCCAGAAAAATATAAGGTAAAGCACGAGGTGAATTTTGGAAATAAGGAGTAACAAAACTATTGGTTCAAATCACGTGAAGGAGTACAAAGCAGAGCATTGGTTTTCGATTAAAGATAATAAGGGGGTGTTGATCCACAACACGCAACAACTCATCAGAATATCACAGGTCAGGAGTAACTAGTATTAGGAATCTTTTCAAATTTAAATTTAAACACTGAATATATTATTTTTTCTCAAATTTGTAAGGTCTTCTATTTCTACTTCCTGTATCTATAACCAAAACACCATTAAGAACAATTACTATAATATTCTCAAAAATATTTACAATGTCTGAAATGTTTAAGAATTTTTTTAATAGAATTTTCTTTTAACAATTGAATAAAAATTCTTTTAATAATTATCATTCCCAAAGTTAATCAAAAAACCAGTAAAAATCACCCTCATTATTATTATCTAAAGCCACATAAAAGTTCATTAAACTTCCTTCAAAATTTACGTAATTTATAACGTGTATTAAAAAAAAACATCCTTGTTGACCCTCACATAAAGTTTTTATGAAAGTAATTTTTAAATTATTCAAATTAGAAATATACAACGAAATATTCACAAATAAAAATAACAAAACATTCAGATTGGCTAACCTGTTGTTTCAAACTCGAATCAGTGTTTGTACCAACTGCTCCCGTATTCAGCTTAGTGATTTAATAGTCCCAACGTTGAATCCAGATCTGCTTTAGAGATGGTCTGCATTTTTCGTAGCATAGCTTTAAATTATTTTAACATCCTTTGAAATTTCTTGGTCATATCCAGTAATTAATAATTGAATTAAATGCTTGTTAAATTTTCTCATTTGATCCAGTAATTATTCAGAGTCCTTTTTATTAATGTTAATATTAGAATTTAAATTAAAACAACATTTAGTTACTTACGTTTTTAAAGGGTTAAAACGACGAACCTCATTCAATTTTTCACAATTACCATTGTACTATTTATTACCTCACAATAAATCACTTCTAATTCCTTCATGTAAATATTTTCTTTTAAGTGATGTGGACTAAGCCTTAATTCATGTTGAACTGATTTGCCGTATTTAAAAGGATCGCCTATCTATTGATAAGCGCAGAGTTCAATGATTACGCTATTGTACGCGATTCTTACATACTAGGTTTTGGGTATTTCTATGGATTATTCCCGTCTACACAAAACTGATGAGCTACTTTCAGCACATAGTACTTCAAGTTAATGCATTGGTTCTATTGGATTTTCTCATTTCAAGCCCACGTAAATTATACTGAATATATTTTTTTTTTTCTAATGAGTCAACCAAACTATTTCATACGTTGAAATTTACGTAACAAGCATAAAAGGTCTTGTAGGTTCCAGATTTTTTTAGTAAAAGTGTCGTTTTTTGGTGACTTTAAATTAAATTAAAGAGATATGAACATCGGTTTTGGACGAATTTACAAACAAATGACTTCCTCCTCTGTCTGTTTATTTAAAAATTTGTAAATTTCCTAATGCTATCTTTGATTCTATCTTTCATTTTCTCCTTTTCTTTTCAGAGCTTTGATCTTAAAATTGTATTTTTGCATTGCGTTTTTATTGCTATCACTATGTTGCAATTTTTCATAAATGTACGAAAAAAGGGTTTGTGAATGTATTTGATTCTTCGTACTACGATACAACATAGTATATATTTATATTGAGCTGATAATATTTTATTAAATTAAAGATCAAGCTGACATAAGACAAAAATATTAAAGTGCATAAATTGGAAAAGGATGAAAACTATTTACATATAAGAACACACGTTTAGCTAAAACAACATCACGTGCTTATATAAATAAAAATACATCAGCATAGCGTTTAAGATATACACCAGGGAATTAATCCTTATTAGTCTAACATAAAATAAAATTACAAGGTGATAGGTCACGATTATATGATAGATGTTGTATAATACCACACTTGAAGACTTCAAAAATGTCACTGTTTTCTCAGTATCTTATGATGAAGTATTGTCACGATGTAAAACAATTTCTCACATTTCGTGTTTGAAAATATTTCTGTGCATTGTTGTTGGATAAGCAAACTTTTAAAAGTATTATATTGTTATCTAACAATTTCAGAATTATTTCAACAACACAAAAGTATACGTACTCTCAATATACGTATAATAAGCAGACTCGTGGTTGAGCTGTAATCAGCTTTTGTTACTACGACTTGTCTATATACAGCCAATAATCTTTTCTAGAATTTTCTGGCTCTTGCTCGATAATATCGTATCTATTCTACACATTCCAGAATGCTTTTCCAGTGTGTGCGATGCAAGCGACGCCGATGTAATATGCTGGGTTGCCTAAGAATTTGTTGCATATTAATATAGCAATATAAGCTGTACTTTATGGTACACTTCGGCTCGTGACTTTATTCTCTCTCTGTCTTTTTACAGACTGTTTGGCTGATGTTCTCATTAACATTCGTAAGGCAATCAAATTAAATTTTACATATAAGGACTCAAACTTTACGCGGATGAATTAGACACAGAATAAACCATTTCAGTTATGCTATCATCGATTAGCTCATAAGTTTGTAGTATGGTCATGTACACAATTTAAACGGCAAAACAGGACCCATTAAATTATTAATCTGACATAATTATAGTCATTTCATTCGATCAAATTTTGGCAAAATCAACTCGCCAGAAGCAAAACCTCAGTCGCGTCGCAATAAATCTTGTTGTGATGAAAAAGAACAAGAAACACGAATTCGACTTTTAACTTGTATATGCAACATGTGGACAGATGCATAATATCATAATTCGACTTTATCTCGGATTTTGGGATGGAAGAAAAATCACTAGACAAGCAAAAGAAAAAAAGAACCTTGAAGGAAAAAGAATCTTCTACGAATTAGAGCGTACAATGTTCGTAGTTCAGCAAGTTTAGAGAAGTTAAAGTTAAAGTTAGAAAAGCCCAGATTTAAATTGCGTGTGGTAGCGTTTAGTAAAGCTACGTAGTCAATCGAATAGCACACATGATCGGAAGAATTTACCATCGTCCACTCAAGTTGAGGTAATGGCCATATAGGTGCGGGTTTTATTATAAATCAGAAAAACGCAAAAAGTTCAACAGGTTAGTAATAGGATAACAGTAGGAGGTTCGGTGGATCAGACAGGTTTGCGTATGACTGCTGATCCCCAAGCCCGGGTTCGATTCCCAACACGGACTGCATGAGCAAGGTTAGCTGAGCATTTTTTTTACAAAAATACGACCTTGTTCGGATGAGAGGTAAAATGAGGGTCTTGTGTACGTGTTGTCACGTACGTTAAAGATCTCTATCTTACTTAAGATAACAAGGGTTCGACGAAATTCAAAATCTCCAGGTAAAAAAAACTCGCTTTCTGGCCAATGTAGTACCTTCGGGTAGAGTATTGGAAAGTCAAATGTAGGAGTAAGATAATAGCCAACAGTCTGAGTACTAAATCAACAGAAACAATATTAGTTTAAGCAAAAATGTTTATATCATGTTTTTAGACGTTAGAAAGAGAGAGGAATTTCAGGTTGCAGGAAATCCTGCCCTGTAGGTGCAGGCAGGGAAAGAATAGTAGTAGGTAAGTATGAGTTACCCGCTACAACTGTCCCAACTGTCATCCTACTACTAATAGATCTTCAAATAATACTTCAATTTCTGTTCTCAGCTCTAGGGGCCAAACTTCTTTTGCTTCTAATTCTACGTCCTCTTCTGTACTTCATCCAGATCATTCTGCTATTACTATCAAAACCTACTCTTCTTCGGCAAATATAACTTCGAACAAAATTTCTTCTGTCCTTAGTTTTACACCCTTTTCTGCATCTACTTCTGCTTGCTCTACTACCATCACCTCGTACCCTTTTCAGCCATATGAGCCTTTGAACTGTAATATTGATCTTTACGGCTATCACGCTCCTACTTACCGACCATCTACTAACAAGAAACAAATTTTTTCTGTCCTTTGCGAGTCCAAAGATGAGCAAATAGATCCTACGTTTTCACTTCCACCCCAGACTGTGCCTCCACCACCATTACAATCCATGCTTCGAATTAGTGACTTGCAGATAGCTTCTCAAGCATTTGTTCCCGCTTCCTCAAACGATTCTACCCAAGAAATTTCTGTCGTGTCTGCAAGCACACATGTCGCTGAGGTGACGATAATTTCTAATTCAGTCAGAGAGGGTCCTGTTCAAATCCATGGACCTGTATCGTTAATGGCTGTTGCCGTTTTTGTCAACATTTTACATGTTCCTACTTTCTTAAATTGTTATACTCAAGAAATTCCTGTCGTACCTACAATAACAGCTGTAGCTAAATGGACAATAACTTCTAATTTAGTCAACGAAGGTCCTGTTGAAATTCATGAACCTGTATATTTAATGCTTGTTGTCATTGCTTTCAAAATTTTACATGTTCCTGCTTTCTTAAATGCTTCGATTCAAGAAACTTCTGTCGTGCCGGCAATAACAGCCGTAGCTGAAGTGAAGGTAATTTCTAATATGACAAGAGAAGGTCCTGTTGAAGTTAGGGAACCCAAGCTATAATGCCTGTTGCTGTTGTCATCAAAGTTTTATCTGATCCTGTTTCGTTATCTACTACTGTTAAGGAATCAGTTCCTATTTTGGCTGAGGATTTGTCTGTTCCTACTCCGTTGTCTAACAGTGATTCAGTCTTACTTGATTCTACTCTTTTATTGGATG
Source organism: Platerodrilus igneus (assembly GCA_036346225.1). Lineage (NCBI taxonomy): Eukaryota > Metazoa > Arthropoda > Insecta > Coleoptera > Lycidae > Platerodrilus > Platerodrilus igneus. The sequence goes on from JARFIW010001116.1 coordinate 1,700,554, forward strand.
TTGATGAAAAGTAACCTGCTCTTACTCATTTTTCTGATGTTGACAAAATTCTTTCTGACTGTGTTTCTTTAACTCATGCTGACAAACTTCTACTTGCTTCTGTTCTTTTAGCTAAGGTTAATGAACTTCTAGCTGATGTCCCTTTATCTACTGTTATTGAAGTTCTTCCTGATGCTGTTTGTTTTTGAAAGGTTGATAAAGTTCTATTTGATTCTGTTCCTTTATGTAATGTTACTGAAGTGTTAGCGGATTCTACTCCTTTTCCTAAGGTCGCTATTCCTACAGCCTATGCTGTTTTCTGTCCTAACTGTGGCACTTCTAGTCAATTATCTAACGTTGATGAAATTTTATGTTTCTGTCCCTTTAACTAACCTAACTGTCGCGTGCTCTGCTTGTGTTTCTCTTCGTAAGGTTAATTCTCGCACAGTCAGTACTTTTTTCTTTCTATCGTGGATGTTCGGACAAACCATGATGTTTACTTTTTAACTATTGACGTTCTTACCACCAATTCTAAAAACAAACAACCTTCTTCTATAACGTGTTCTGAGTTCCATAAATTACGACAACCACTACTATCTCTACCTTCGCCACCTCTTTCTCAACCTCGTGTTACAACTCCTACACCCCCTGCTGTTCCTGGTTGGCAGAAAGCTGTCCACAAAAAGCAGACATTATTCTATGCTCTTTCCGAACCTGAGGACATATGCCGGCGAAACCCTAATGTCCTTGATCTCGTTTCGTTCTCCTTCTGGCGGCGTAAGCGCATTAAGACCAATACCTAGTCCTCGCTCCCTTTCTTATGACGACTTTGCTCTCTATAGGTTTTGATTTCTGGACTTTACGATTCTTTTATTTACTTCCCTGTTTGGCTAGGTTTTCTTTGGTTTTTTTCACCCCGTGTGGATCCGGGAGTAGAATAGTCCCATGGTACGACCTACAGGTCGTAAGAGGCGACTACGGCGGTCAAACACATTCACACACGCACATTCTATACACGCACAACACATACACACACGCACACACTTTATACACACACAGTCCTACTTGGTTCTTCTTTCTTCCGTTTTCTACTTGATCTCCTTTCTTTCGTTTCCTCCTTGTACTACTTGAACCTGTGTGGATCCGGGAATAGAATAGCCTCATGGTAGGACCTGCCTGTCGTAAGAGGCGATTACAGCGGTCTAACAAAACACATACACACACGCACATTTATACATGCACAACACATACACAAACACCTCCTACACACCCACACACACACACACACGCACGCACACGCTCACACCTACTCATACATAACTACACTGGGATTCTGTTTTATTTTTTTGTACGATTTTAGTTTTTTTGAGTGTTGTACTTGGTGTTGGTGTTAATCTTTTTGGATTTTTTCTTTTTTTCTCGTTTATTTCGTTCCATTTTCCTTTCCCTATCCTTTTGCTGGTCTTTTTTGCTGTCGGTCCCTGGTCCGATTGTGTTTCGTTCATCCGCTCCTGTGGTAAGTGCTTTCTAGTCCGTTTTTCTTTCTTTGGAAGCCACGACTTAGTCGACTTTAGTATTAGTTATCCTTTCTTTTCTTTGGTTCTTCGGTTTTGGTTACCACAGTTAGTAGTACATCGTTTCCTTTTACCAGCGTTCCTCATCTCTTTCTCTCGTTCTCCCTTGTTGTTCCTTTACATCTTTGCGGCTTGACCTTTGAGTCCTGTTTTGGCGTACACTGTTGGTTTTCTTCCTTGTTCCTTTTCTTCTGTTGAGGTTGATAACCTTCCGGTTTCTTTACTAGAAATATCCGTCCTCTAACAACTTTTCTTCAGTGTCGATGGCGTTCCATCTTAGTCCTCGTTGCTTGTTTCCCTTCTTTCCTCCCTGTTTTTTCCTCTTCTATAATTGGTCCTTCGTGCCGGACGAGAGTTCTTCTTTTTTATTTTGAAGTGTTTCTTTTTTTCCCTTTTTCTGTTTTCTTTTTGTTTCGTTTTCATGACAAATCTTCTTTTAGTTTTAAAGCGAATTTTTTTTCGTTTTGTTTGGGTTTTTCCCTTGTTTTTTTTGTCCTGCCTACTCCAATTACTTTTGTTTTCCTACCCCGATCTGTTAATTTTGCTGGGGGAGATTGTTACGTTCCAATTTTGCTTTAAAAATTCGCTTTATTAATTCAGAAGTCCGCTTTACGATAATTTTGTTAAATCAACTACGTTGATATTCTCACATCCGTCAACTTAATTAATAATAAATACGCTGTCTAATACTTTTCAACTCAAATTCCTTTTGCTTTAAAAACGACAAGTTTATGCTACAATTAAATAGTTTACATCCTGTATATTTTATTTTTCTGCAATAAATACGCTTTCGAATGATTTCTCAACTTAAATCTATTTGCTTGGAAACGACAAGTTTAAGATAAAATTTAAATAAGTCAATATCCTGTTTAAGTATCCGTGAGCGCGTTATACCTTCCGATAACGTATAATTGCGTTCTGGTGGGCTTTCCTTTTAAAGATTTGTCAAAATAATATATCCTACTATTCTCCGAAAACCGTGTTTTCCAGTTTCAATCGCGTTTCGATAACGTGGATGTTTGCTTCTCAAGTTCGTGTTATTTTGATTCTTTTAAACTTTGATTCTGCAGCTTGTGCGTCGATGCACTTGTAAAAACTACTTGTTCTGTTACTCCAAGAGCGACGAACGTTTCTCCTCTATCAAATGTATAGATTTGGTGTAAATTGGTAAGCACTCCTGAGTTGTTAATATTAGTAAGATTTCCTTTTTTTAGCTCTGAGCTGGAGATTAACTTGCTTGTTGCGTAGCCCGATTATTATTTGATGTAGATCAACTGCTCTTGCATGTAGACCGCCGTTACAATTACGGTAGTTACTGACTACCCCGGCGATGCTGTGTCATTTCGCTTCCGAAGCCTGACCAGATAAGTATCCCGACACATGTATGCGACTTGTTTCCTTTTCTATCATACCCTGGGATAAACCCAAGTTGAAATTAGATACGGTAATGTTTGTTATGGTAAAATCCGTACTTGAAAAGTTTCTAACTTTAATACTTTTGCTTTTTGTACTTAACCCATCTGCTTATACAAGAGTACCTGCAGTGTTCTTTATTTTATTGATTAGAGTTATAACAAATGCTTTGTATGGTAAAATCCTTACTAGAAAGGTTTCTAAATTTAATGTGTTTTAATTAACCCATCCGCTGATTAGATTTATTGCATGTTAGCTACGAATTGCGCACTTCGTGGAACAATTAGTGAATTTGTCCATAGAGTAAAATTGTTTTTTTTAAATAGTAACCTTAGTTAATTTTGTTTTGCTGTTCCGATAGAAATTTCTATATTTGTGTTTTGTATTGTAAATAGAAAATTGTTCGCGATGTATTATTTTTGTGTTGCTAGGAACCCCTCCCCTCACGGCATTGGTAGTTAGCCTGGTATATTTACGTTTTCTTCCGGCTACGTCATGGTAAGTAGCACATGCATCATTAGAATGTGTGTTGTCACTGAATTTCTCTTTTGGTATTGTACTGTAGTACCAATTCTAATAGGCAGTTATTTAAAACTCTACCTTACCGATATAAACATACATAAAAGTGAAATTTAAAATCTTTTTATTGAGAAGAATAATATTATTATCAATATAAAGGCATCGTTATTCTTGGGACTTTAAAGCCCTTGAATGAATAAATGTATTATCTTGGATCCTTGTGCAATCCTTTTCAAGGTAATATGTTCCTGCTTGGAGACACTCGTCTGAGGAGATTGATTACGATCAGCAGCTTGATAGATAAAGTTAACAACAATAGAGTTATTAATTTGGTTCAGAAAAGTGAGGTCAGGCGTAATTAGATGGTTAGATTCTACTTTGAAGTGCAAAGAAGTGGTTAGAAGAGTAATAAGAGGTAGAACACAAAGTTAAGTATATAGAGAAAAGTAAAGAGACCAGGTTAAGAAAGACACAGGAAAGATATTTATAGAGTGAGTTTAAGATAGTAAACAGTGAAAACTGTGACTATGAGAAAACAAGGAGAAATGAAAGTTAGAGCAAAACTTTCAGGAACCACTTTTATTTATAGAGTTTTGGAAATTATTTAATTACAGAAAATCGGCAGAAGAATTAATTAACTTTGCCGACATTACTAAGTTTTATTTTTTGGCTTCTCTGAAAAAATTGTAGGTGTTTATCGGAGATGGGTAGATGTAAGGAAGTTGGTGCCCACCTTACTTGCGTACGAGTTAGAATGACACCGGTTGCCCTTGTTGCCTTAAACATGCGCCCGTTCCTTCCTTGGAACTATCGGTTTGCAGCGTGATTGGCAACTTAGTATATATTATTCGCTAAGTTGAAGTGCTAATTAATTCTAAATTTTTGAATGCACGTGAATGTACGCTATTCCACTCCCATGGCACTTCCTTTTGCAGCAGTTTTCTTAGGTAAGCTGTGTTTGTACTATAATAAGGTATAAACTTACTTAAATAATTACACATACCTAGAAACGTCAGTAAAGTCTTTATATTTATAGGTTCCTCGACGTTTAAAACTGACTCCACTAGTAAAGGATCACACATTATACTTGATTTAGTAATAATTAGACCTACATACTTAACTTTATTAGTCCAATATTGAATTATGTTACGATTAAACTTGATATTATATTCGCGTGCCCTTATTACTGATTCCAAAATTGAGTAGTGTTCGCTAGCACTCTCATCTGCTATGATAAGATCGTCAAAATATATCTCGACACTCTGTATATCTCCAAATATTTTCGAATTAAGTGTCTGCAGCGTCTCTGGTGCGGAGGATATACCAAACTTAAGAAAAATAAATTAATTAAAAAAATTCAAAGTTCAAAAATGTTTCAGAAATCTGAAAAAAATTAATATGAATCATAGAAATTTATGCAACAATTAGAAAATCCATACGTAGTTGACGAATTGCGATGAGGAAAGCTTCAAAAGGATCGCGCTTTATTTTAGCGTTGTAACAATGTCATAAATATTCACAGAGATGAATTATAAATTCATGCTCCAGAACACGTTTAAATAAACTAATTATTAGAACAGAACTAAACAAAGACACTTAGTTAAACAGAGATTGCAAAATACGCCTGTTCAAATTGGAAGTTAAAAGCAAAACGATACCAAAACAGACCCAAATCCTTATTGGCAGCTTCGCATGCGTGAAAATGTCCATCTAGCTGCTACGTCAGTAATTAAAAAGCTCATAGACAACATTGGAATTTCAAAAGTCAACTTTTTAAGGAGTAGTTTCCTAACAAAAAGGCGAAGCACCATCCCCTATTGAGATATATATATATATATATATTGTGTGTGTGTGTGTGTGTGTGTGTGTGTGTGTATGGGTGTGCGTGTGTGTGTGTGCGTGCGTTCGCGAACGCGTGTGCGAACACGTGCGCGTGCACGTGCGTGTTTGTGCGTACGTGCGTGTATACGTACGTGCGGGCGTACGTACGTGCGTGCGTGCATGCGCGCGTGCGTGCGTAAATGCGTGCGTGCGTGCGTGCGTGGGTATGTGTGTATGTATACGATCCTAAATTAATTTAAGTTTACGCTAAATATCAATTAGATAAAAGAGCAACAATATTTAATCTTAAATATACTAATTTGTTAGTGATGCATTCTACAGAATCTTAATTTCATGTAAAATAGTGTTTAAAAACCAAGACTTGCTAATAAATCCGCATTTTCATTCCAATTATACTGAAAACCCACAAATATCATCGTTTTATTCTTGCAAATACAAAGGGAAACTTGAAAAACGGGTTGTAAATTATTTTAAAACCACATGTTTGTAAAAAGCCAATTAATACTACAGAATTACATAGTGAAAGAATGTCATTTTTTAGTAAGCTTTAGATTTATTAAATAACAGGGATTTGTTGATGTATGCATCCCAAATATGAGTTTTGGAGTTTTAGTAGAATAATTTGTATGCAATATGACAGTTTGAATAGACATTGTTGTAATTATCATAAAAGAAAACCATACACTTTATTACAATGTATTAACTAGACATTGACAAAAGCAAGATACAGATATATATGTATAGAATTACATAGATGAGGTTATCGTCTCATTATAATAGACTGAAAGCGTGTACATTGTAGTTACATAGGCGTTAACTGTAATAAAATATGTTTTATGGTGGGAACAAAATAAGTTTTGTGGAACGCAACTAAAGTATAATCAGACAGTCTTATAGAAATCGGTCACCTAAAACATCTAAAATGTAGCGAGGCGTTGAAGGGAAGTGATGGTATCCAGTTTTTGTATGGGGGTTTACAGAGCTCTAAGAAAAATTGTATGATGATTCCCGAATGGGCGATGATCAACATGCAATATGAAACACCTCTGCAAAGAGTAGTGTATATTCAACGCGTAAGTGCTGATTTAATACCAGAAAACCGTTTTGAAACAAAGAGATAGGAATGTCTCCCTTAAATTGGAACTTTGTGCGACATATTTTGAAGTCAGAGAGCCCTGTATTTGGTCTTTTACTAAATGACTAGGAAAAATCTTGATGGTGGCACATTTTGAAATTGAAAAGTGAGCACTTTTATGTAACATTCTAAAAACAATATTATGAATTTTTAAATGTCATTTGTGTTTTGGTAATGAGGTGAAAATAATTAATTTACAGAATATCTTGTAAGCAAAAAGAAACCACAATACTTAAAAAAACATTGCAACTGACCACATTGTACTTACCGAAATCCATCAAAACCATCGTCCGACCCATTTACGGTTAAAACAGGTGTGCGGGCATAAGCCTTGGCGACTCTGCGATTTTTTTCAAGAACAATTACTTTAGCCCATATTTCGTCATCTATTTGTGTCCATTTATCCAGTACCTCTTGAATATGTTCCTGGAAAAAAACAAAATCATAAATTAGTAAGTTGAAAATGCAAAACTATATTAATATATTTTATTTAATTATGTTTCATAGCGGTTTCGGCCTTCGAAAATCGCCTATCATCAGTGGGTTACAATTTAAGATAGTTAAAAATTTTGAAACGTTGTAAAAATATAAAATTGCGTAGTGACTAATATATAAAACTCATTTAACCTATAACGACACAGCAAAGGGGTATAATGGTAATGTTAATAAATCAATTATATATATTCAATATAGCAAATTATAACAACTACAGAATTCGTTCGTAAAATAGTAAGTATGCCTGTGCCTCTAAAACCTTTGTTTCGGGCACTTCTGAGACATGTTAATAATGAAAAAATCATAAAAGGTTAAAACCGTATATAAATTAGTTCTACATATATATATATATATATATATATATATATATATATATATATATATATATATTAAACGGAAAAAGCAATATTTCAAAACAATTAAAATTGAAGCTTATTTAATATTTAAGCAATACAATTACTTTATTGTACCTGAATTTTAATGCAATAATTACACAATACAGTGCTCCCACGGTCATTAAAAATACATTATGTAGCACGTATATATACTTGGAGTCGTAGGCATTAGATATTGGCATTGCGCAATACTAAATTTGCCCATAAATGATGACATCTCTGTGATGAGTCTCAGAAAAAAACAGTATTACAAATATATGAATAACACGTACTTTAAAATTCAATAGGTGTATTCATCCATTATGTTGATTACACAAGATTTGAAATTCTTAGTTTGACATTTAAGCGAAGCATTTCAATTGCAGAGCAGGTTTAACTCAAGTACATCAAATTATTTGTTAAATAATATTTAAATCTTGCTTGAGGCAAAAGTTATTATTCATTGAAACCTTAAAAATATTTAAAACTGGAATAAGTTAAGAATCTTACGAGTAGCGAAAGTGGCATAAATGGTTAGCTCTAGCTTTCAGCTAAGATTAGTTGAGGCACCTGCCACACGATTTTTGTCTAGAATTCGTTTAGGATTTAAAAAGTGTATATTACTAATACTTCACGGCAAATATATACAGGGTATCCCAAGCGTTGTAGTCCAAACAAAAAGTAAGACAAAAAATCAATTCTAACAAAAAATATCTCCATTTTAGTTAACCGAATATGTCCTTCTAAATATAATTTTAGGCTTTGTTTAACTTCTGCTCAAAGGATAATAAAAATTCATATACAGTACTTGTTAGGATTTGTTGCTTAGTTTACAGGAACTATTAATTGGAAAATTTCACTTGCTAAGAGAGTTATACAGACACTTAAAAGTTCCCAGTACAGTTTTGTGACAAGGGATAACAGCAGATTTTATTTTTTATAAATTCCAGGAATTAATTACTTTAAGAACACACGTGTTCAAAACTGAAAACGAATTCACAGAGAAGGTTAATATTTAATTGTCAACAAGCCACAGCTAGATTAAAATTCTTAGGTTTTTACAATATCGGTGACTGATTATAATTATGAATTCTATATAACGTTTTGAAAGACAATGATTGTTTGTGACTTCATTTCTTTACAGATATAAGTTTGTTTGAGCTTGATAGTTTTTGCTACAAGCCTCACTACGTTAAGTTTTTAATAGCGTACGATGTAGAAATAGTAAATTTTTAAGCTGTATGTCAAACGAAATAAATAATAACACTTCATACAATATGCAATACAGCTTATTTGCGTAAATAAAGTGAAAACAAATAAAATAACAATTTGTATGAATTTTATTTTATACGAAGAACATGTTTTAATGGTTAAAAAAATTAAATAAAAATTTAACTAAAAATAACTAATTTAGATTACTGGATGTATCGCAAACAGATAACTCAATGACGGAAAAACGCTTAACGTTATCTAATTTTTATACTTGGGGCATTCATTCCTCAATTTTTGTATAGCAGATAAGGTGATTCATAAATTTAGAAAACTATAGTTGTTTTATAATTTATGTAAGCCTTCTTTTGACAATTGCTCAAACACTTAATGATATATACTTTTAGGGTTCCGGGCAACTCCAGGTTATGTGTTCTATAGTTTCATAAATGTTGAAGCATTTTTGCATTTATCTACATCTGATATTAATACTGATCGTTGGTAATTTTTGGATTATATATTCTTGTCGTGTATTACCAACATAAATCCCTTAGTTGTGCTATGGAAGTATCTTTTACTGAGAAAATTATTATTATTATTAATATTATTATTATTATTATTATTATTTGTTTTTTCTTCTCATATAGTTTTATCTGGTATTAGTAGATAAGCCTGTGGACTGTTGTCAAACGTGCTTTTTCTTTATCTATAAATTATGTGTGAATATGTTTGGATGTAGTTGTAGTTTTGAATATTTTGATGTAGGTTGTATAGTATGACTCGTGTACTTGATAACATGATCGGTATTATTTGCACTTTATTTATTTTGGTGCCAGTATTTTTCTAGTTTTCTGCCTTCTTCTGTATATTGGGTATGCTTGGAATAGATATTTCTATTAGTTGTGATTTTCTTTTGCTTGTGAATGAGTGTAATGTCTGGTTTGTTGTGTGGTGTTGTTATTATGCTTTTGTTCCAGTATAGCTTGTGTTCTATGTTTTCAATTACGTTTTGCGGTGTGTATTTGTATATTGATGTATGTTCTTTTGAAAGTTTGTGTTGTAGGGCTAGTTGTTGATGTATTATTTTTGCGGCGTTGTCATGTCGTTTTAGCTATTCTGTATTTGCTAGTATTTGACAACCTCTTGTAATGTGTTCGGTTGTTTCTATTTGTTGTTTACATAATCTACATTTGTCTGTTGTTGTGTTGAGATCTTTGATAGTGTGTTTACTATAATAGTGTGTGTTTGTTCTTGTATCGCTATCATAAATCCCTCTGTTTCACTTGAGTCATGTGTTTGATGCTTCTTGTTCGATGTGTGGTTGTGTAAGATAGTGAGGATATTCCGCATGCAGTATCTTTTTTCTTCCAGTTTTCTTGTTTTGTGTGTGTTGTTGTGATTATTTTTATGGGGTTAAAATACTGTTGTTAAATTGTAGTAGTGTGGCTGATGTGTTTGCGTATATGTTCGCTTTATGTATGTTACTTGTTTATGCACGTTTTATGACGTAGTTTTTAAAATTATTTATTGGTTTGATGCATATGTTTTTTAAATCGATGAATCCTCTTCCTCTACTTTTTCTATTGAGCGTGAATCCTTCTATAGCTGAGCGAATATCGTGTATTTTATATTTGTGACATTGTCATCGTGCGAGTTCGTTGAGTGCATCTAGGTCAGTATTACTCCATCTTACTATGCCGAAAGAGAGGTTAGTATGGATATTGCATATGTGTTTATTGTTATTGTTTTGTTTCTTTCTGTAAGTTCTGTTTTGAGTATTTTAGCTAGTCTTTGTTAGTATTTCTCTTTCAATTCATCTTTTATTTGTAAGTGTTCTATCACTAGTTTTTATTTGTATCTTAGATATTTGTATATGTCTGTGGCGTCAATTGCTTGTATGTGATCTTTGTTATTATTTAGTGTGTAGTTTCCTTGTTTTGTTAGTTTACGTTTTATTATAATGTGTTTCTTAAGTTTGTCTGTTCCAAAGGCCATGTTTATGTCGTTGATGTATGTTTCTGTTATTTTAAGCAGATGCTTGTATGTGATCTTTGTTGTTGTTTAGGGTGTAGTTTCCTTGTTTTGTTAGTTTAATCTTTATTATACTGTATTTCTTACGTTTATCTGTTATGAAGGTCATGTTTATACCGTTGATGTATGTTTCTGTTATTTTAAGCAGATGCTTGTATGTGATCTTTGTTGTTGTTAAGGGTGTAGTTTCCTTGTTTTGTTAGTTTACCTTTTATTATACTGTATTTCTTACGTTTGTCTGTTCCGAAGGTCATGTTTATGTCGTTGCTGTATGTTTCTGTTATTTTAAGCAGATTATTAAGTTGTGAGTTTATTGATGCTATAAGTTTGAAGTCGTTCATATATCCGTATTTTGTGTTGTTTAATGTGCACGATAGTGGGTTTAATGCTAGGTAGAACCAGAAAGTACTCACGAAGTCCCCTAGTATATGCCTCTTCTAATCTCTATTGCTTTTGGTCTTACGTTACCTGTGCTTGTTATTATGATTAGTGTTGTGTTCCAGTTTTTCATTTTTGTATTTAAAAATTTTATCAATGTTGTGTTTGCTTTGTATATTTGTACTTTGTGTATTAGCCATGAGTATGGTATGCTGTCAGGTTATGTATGCGTAGTGTAATGCTTTTTTAAATTTTAGCTTGGTGTGTTATTTCTGTGTCTATTACCAATTGCTCTTTACATCCATGTGTTTCTTTGTTGCATCTTTTTTGAGCTTCGTGTATTATGTTGTTTTGTGTTGCATGTATGACTGACTAGTTTTTGTGTTATTATGGATGTTAGTATTTTGTATATTGTTGGTAGACGTTATTGGGCGATATTCTGTTAGATTCTCTGTGTCTTTAACATTCTTTGGTTTAAGATACGTTATTCCTTTTGTTAACGTGTATTATGTTGTGTGTGGTTGTATGATATATGTGTTGAATATTTTTACTAAGTGTGCATATGTCGTTGTAAATCTTTTCAGCGAAAAGATTGCTATTTTGTCGTTGGCAGGTGCTTTCCAGTTTTATGATTAATAATAGATTGGCTAATTACTTCGTGTGTAATGGTTATTTCTTGCATTTCTTTTATTGTGTTGTATTTGTCTGTTAATATTTGGATCCACTGTGCGTGCTGGCTGTGTTGCGTTGAGTTGGACCATAGATTGGCCCAAAAGTGTTCGATGTCTGTTATGTTTGGTGGAATGTTGATTGTAATTTCGTTTTGTCTATAGTTTGATAAATTTTTTTTTGGATAAATGTTTTGTTTTGTTGTTTTCTGTTTTTACTTTTTTGGTGTCTTCTGAGTATTTTGGTCAGTGCTATTTTGTTTTCTATTATGCAATTGTTGTATTTAAATTAGAATTAGCTAGTATTGCACGTATGAACGGTTTGATTTCATTCTCTGTGTCCTTGAATTCTATGTATGTTATTTCAAATTTGTCTTCTATTTCTGTGATTTTTTTGTTTGTATCTTGTGTTCTTTCGTGTGGCTGTCGTGTGTTTTTTGTTTTTCTTTCAGGTTATTGTGTGTCTCTGTGTGTTCTTGTGCTTCCTTTCCTATTTTGTTTTTGGTATACGTTTCTGTTTGATAGTTGTTTTGTAGTTCTTGTTGTACTTTAACTTGTTCTTTTATGTGATCTAGTTCTGGTTGTGGTATTCTATTGCTTCTGGTTATTGGTCGTACTTGCTCTGAGAGGCTTTGTTCTGGGTATCTGTTTGTGAATGCTTTGTGTAGTAGAGATCTGTAATTTGTAAAGTTTGTTTTGCAGTGGGTTGCTTGGTAATAACATAAAATGAGGGATGACTTCGTCTGACCATCTCATTCGTTGTCTTCGTGGTCCTTTTAGTGTGGTTGCAAGCAACATGTCCCGCAAAACACCTCTATTCGGGTTTTCGACTATTTCTGCAGCTGTTGTATTTTTTGATCAGGTGTGTTTCCCATATACCATCCCTGACCTTGCTGTCGTGTTGCTTTTGTTTCTTTTCTTTTATTCAATTTCATCGCGTTCCCATGAGCATCAAGGTAGTGACAGTCTGCCTGAGCAGAGTCGCATTGCCCAGGTAGGACAAATTACTGTAGTGTGTCGCCTGGTGCCCTACAGGCATCCGTTTATGACATCGTTCTGCCCTCCGGTGCTATGCAGCCTTCGCCACGGATTGTTTTACAACTTGGCTTGAGGTTTGGGTTTTTGTTTTTAATGTGGTCTTTGAGGAAAAGAGCAGAGTGCAGAGAGATGAAAGCGTTAGATCAATAGGCTAGGTGTTGACGGGACAGCGGACAGCTGAGTTTGGATACCTCGGGTTTGTCGTGTCCGTAACTGTTTGAGAGGTAACAGGTTCAGGGATTATTATTGTAGTTATTATTATTTTTATTATTATTATTGTTATTATTATTATTATTATTATTATTATTATTATTATTATTATTATTAATATAATTATTATTATTATTGTTATTATTACTATTACTATTAATATTATTATTATTATTATTGAGGGGTACATCAGTGTTTGTGGACAACTTATAAAACTTATTATGTTATACAGACCACGAAATAACAGGGTGAAAGATTTCATTAAAGAGTTAAACCAACAAATAAATAACAGTAAAAAAGATCAAAATGTGGTTCTTGCAGGAGACGTTACCCTAGACTTAGAAAATAAAACTTCAGCTAATGAAAAAAACGAGTATGAAATATTATTAAGTTGTAATGGCCTTTATAAATGCATTAAAGGAATTGATCGTCAACGACAGAGGAAGAAGATGACAATGGCGATGACGATGACGATGACGATGACGATGACGATGACGATGACGATGACGATGACGATGACGATGACGATGACGTTGACGATGACGATGACGATGACGATGACGATGACGATGACGATGACGATGACGATGACGATGACGAAGACGACGATGACGATGACGATGAAGATGACGATGACGATGACGATGACGATGACGATGACGATGACGATGACGATGACGATGACGATGACGATGACGATGACGATGACGATGACGATGACGATGGCGATGACGATGACGATGACGATGACGATGACGATGGCGATGACGGTGACGATGACGGTGACGGTGATGATGACGATGACGGTAACGGTGACAAAAATGGCGACGACGACGACCACGACGACAACGACAACGACAACGACAACGATTACCACAACGATAACGATAGCAACATCAGCAATAATAACAATAACTGTAACAATAAACAACAATACAGTATCAATACAACCCAAAAACAAATATGCACGTTTACCATAATGTAATATTAATTAAAGCATTAAGAGAGTTGGACCAAATCGTCCAAAACTAACTATAATAATGTAATATAACAATGTAGATTCTATTATATATCTTGAAATTTTTAATAAGTTAGAACGTTAGATGTTCACTAGTGAAATGTAATCGCCTTAATAATTTCAAAAACGAAATGTTATAGATGTCAATAGTGTTTCAATTCTATAGTTCACCAAACTGGATAAGTTTTGTATATTGTTAACATAAGGTGAACGTATCATTTTTGTATATTTTTAACATTTTTGTGTATCTGTTACTTTTAAGAAGTCTAAGCAACTATAAAACGTATAGGAATGTCAGTTAAAAGTTGGTTGGCGCAATTAGAAATTGCATTACTAGATAGGAAGAAAAAGGGAGAAAATTTAATTATTATTGGAATATCAATGTGAGTAAAGGCAAAAAAAACAATTAGGGAAACAAGATAACACAGGTTAATACTGATCTGAGTTAGTTATTATACATGCATGGTTAACAAATCATATACCTTTGCGATAAACTTGTAAATGCCAGGGTACATGGATAGATACCATGTAGATTTTATCCAGCAAAAGAAAACCAGTGTTTCTTGTTACACTGATTAATGATCTCCTTTGCAGAGCGGTAATTATATACATAATACATTATAATTTTTAACAACTAAGAAATCGTAAAATTTACTGTATTTTAACAAAATCAAGCTGTGGTACATTCATAGCTTACTTATCTATAAGTACAATGTTTATAAAAAACGCTAGTCTATTTGTAACGTACGACAATGTATTACTTTTAGTAATAGTATACACAATATGGCGAAATAAAAGAATTTAAAATCTATATGCTAGTAATCTATGTTAGTGGTGCTTATGATATAGTTACTTGTTGTCAGTAATTTAAGGAGTCGCACACTCTATATCAACTTATAGAATCGATGCTCATAAAATGATCGATGCTAAATAATCCTATACAACATTGTATTGGGTTTTATTTTCAGGAATATTCAAGCATTAAATGACGAATGATATTGTTGGTAAAAAATCATAAACATTTAAGCAAAATCTCATGTTACTTGACAGATGCACATTTACATTATATAAAAAATTATTATATAATTTTATATAAGATTGTCAAAATTTTATACTGAGTGGTTCATTAAGAACGGGCAATGTTTAAAGAAGCGGTACTATACACCAAAATATTATGATTTAGCCTAACATGCATTATATCAATGTCGCTTGTTTAAGAGATACGGGTTTCAAAGTTGAAAATTTAAATTGAAGTTTCTAAATAATATTGAAAGTTTAATCAGATCAATTCTAAAATTTGTCCTTTTATATGTTTTTGGTGTGAGAATTACGAAGTTGGAACTTATTTGGAATTGTTCATAGAGGGCGCTAATTACAGCCTGTTTCTATACTAACTCAAAATTTAACTTTTTTGTCTGTTGAACTATGATTGAAATAAGTGAAAAATATGAAAAGTGGTTCTATTTTAGATAAAAATGCTACTCTCGTTTAATTTATGTAACGCGGCTGTTTTTCTAGAGTAGTATAACTATGGAGAAGCTGCGACAGCCCTTTTAAAAGGGCCATAAATATCTTGTAAAGGGTGTGTATTATGGAAAAGAGAAGTATGTATGTGTGAAGGTCACGTATGTGTAGGTGTGTGTGTGTTGGTATTAGTTAGGTTTGAGGATAACGATGGTATGGCTATGGAGAAGCTGGCCGGCCCTTTTAGAAGGATCATAAATATCTTGTAAAGGGTGTGCGTATTATGTAAAAGAGAGGTATGTATGTGCAGGTGTGTGCGTGTAGGGTGTGGGTATGTGTGGTTCGTCGGTGATGTTAACGTGGAAGTCGTGCCCGCCCTTATGATAAAAGTGCGTGTGCGTGTGTAGATATCGATCGGTGGTGGCGCGTCGGTGTCGTGGTTGTTTTTATTTTCGAAAAGAAAGGTACGTATCGTTATGCGTGTAGGTGTGTAGGGGGGGCGGTGCGTGTTTTAGTCTAAGACGCAATATCGTAAGGGGCGCGCAAGTGGTGCGAACGTGTTTTTGTCTTAAGAGCGCGTTTTCGGAGGGTGGTGGTGGTCGCGTTCGAGAATGAGTCTGGGTAAATAACCGCGAGGGTTTTTGTTTTATTACAGGTGTCGATAAGAAAAAAAATTGCGATGGCCCTTTTAAAAGTGCTGTCTCAGCTTCTCCATAATTATACTACTGACGTAATCGTATTTTTGCTCAAGATGGTTCGATCGATGACGTGTGCGCGTATTTTTCGCCCTCCGAGAGAAGATGATGAAAGTGCGCTATTTAATTCGTATACAAATACGGGGTCAACGATTATCTCATCGGACACACGTGCAAGACGTTTCAAGTAAACTTTTAATAATTTGGAAATGTTACGCTCGATATGTCGTGAGCAATTATGATGAAGTATTTAAAATAACGCAGAGATTTCAGATCGTCGGGCGAAAAAAAACGGGGCCGCGATTATCTCATCGGACACACGTGCAAGACGTTTCAAGTAATCTTTTAATAGTAATGTAATTGTTTCGGTATAAATGGTTCGATGACGTGCGTATCGTTTGCTGAAAATAAAAAAGTTCTTCCTTAATTTTGTGTACATTATTGAACCAAAGCATATACGATGACGAAATCGTATTTTGCAGAGAAATAAAAAGTGTTCGTAAATTTTGTATAGTATAAATTGCATGAAAGCGGAAGTTAAATATAAATGATCCAGTATGTTTGTACAATTATTTTTTATTATCGAAGTCGGGGAATAGCTTTTGGTTAAAACATTGTATGCATAAAAAGATATAGCTTCTTGGAACGCGTGAAGAAAATACTGTAGTTAATGATTACATCATCGTTTTGAATCATTAATTATACAGGAACCCATTATTTTAACAAATATGGTGTTTATAGATCTTAGAAATATAGATGATTGAGATTTTTATATTCTTTATCGAGGCCAAGTCGGGGAAAATGTATTAGTTACTTACATCTTTGAATAAAAATATGCATCATTAATTTTATGCGATTTCAATATCAGCATAATAAAAGTTAACGTTTTAATTTGAATGAGCTTTTTTGTCGAGACAAGGGTAATGCTATTTAATTCTAATGAATTGCTATCGTTAATGACCTAATCGTGTATGTGCTTGGGAGGCGGTATTCAGATGCGTAATAAAAGTACGTCATTTGGATCGATATAAATAGAGGATCCATTGTAAGGCTTTTTATCTTGTAAAATATAAGTTTGAAAGAGTCGCCAAAGTGTTTGTTATCGTGCAGCCTGCATTAAACAGGTAATAATTGTAAATATATTTTTAACTTTATATAATTATATTGGTAATTAGAAAATAAAATATGGAGCTAATTAAAAAATCAATTCAGTAAGCCGCATCGATAGGAAGAAGACCGTAAAAGTCAAAGATCTCGAGCTACAGCGCCCTTATCCGGTTTTAAGCATCAAATCTCTTCAGTCAAAGAAGAATTCTCGCATCATTTTAGTCGAATTAGAAGAATGCGTTGTGTTCCTTCCGCAGAGAATCGCGGACGTAATTAGCGACAAAGATATCGAAGAGCTGAATAAACAGGAATGCCTTTGTTTGCACTACCTAGGATCGTTCGAAGTTGGTTAGTATTTAATATTTTAATTTTTTTATTTAAAAAACTAATACGAAATTCGTTTATTTTAAAGGTAAACCTAATCCTGCAGCGAGTATTTCCTTCTGCTGCATGGGCGAAAAACAAAAGGATCCATCACCATCAGCCCTCACGGATCCTCCCAAGGAAAATCAAGAACGGCAAGAGCAAAAAAAGCCATCCGTATCGTCATCACACTAGAATACCTACCTATACATGGTAATTAATTTTTATAATTTTAGTATTTTTTACATCTTGATTTTTTAAAGTTATGAGTATTGAATATAGAATTAGATCAGCAACCCATTACAATCGTGATATGCTAATTGCGGATTATCCACATAACTTTTATAGAATCGCATGCAAGGAATTGCCTGCTTATTTAAAAGACTTTAAATATCGGGACGGGTTTTTGATTGGGTATCGAGCCATTTTTCTATTTTGCATGCAATTTAATTTGTTCGACAATTTAACGTGCTTAGAATATTCGGATTCTAACACAATAGCGTTTTGCTCACCGACGTGTCTCGTATGAAAGAAAAGCTTTTAATTTATGTAATTACGACCGAAGGGCATTTTATAATATTAGCGAAAGCATCTCGGCCGGTATTAGGTTGTTTAGATTTGTAGATCAATCTGCCGTATCGCCATTAAAACAGTGTTTAATTTTCAGTTTAAATGTGAAAGTGACATTTTCTTTTATGCAATTCTAAGAACCGATTGCCTATACGTGGACTTAAAAATAGAGAATTCGTGTTTTCAACTCAATTTATTAATTCTTTGTTGATTTGCAGAAAACCCTCCGCATGCGCTTGCATGAAATCGGCGATTTATTTGTCTATAGTAAATGTGTTAGAACGACAGATGTATTTTCTATAAAATCAACTAAAATTACAGATTCAGAAAAATATGCTATAGACTTATTCTTTTGTATAAGATTTTAAACTCGTACAAATTGTTAGAATAAAACGGGAACTGCATGCCGAATTAGAAGCCATTTTATGGTCCTGCGATTTATCGCCCAAAGACGATACGCCGAACGTATTAGTAAAATTGCACGGTTCAAAATACAGAAAGTTGGCATTGAAATACGAAAAAAATGTTAACTAACAGAAAAATCGAAGCGGACGCGGGCGTTTCGATGTGTTGTGATCAGATGCTACAGTTGTATCGAAAAGTGCACGCAATTTTAACGAAATGTCGTAAAACTAAAGTATTTCGCAATTGGGTTCGAATATTAAAATCACACATTCACAACACCGAATCGATTTTAAGAACGGTGAAACAAACTTCTTCTTCGCTCTCGGCTAGTTATCTGAATCTATTCGAAAATCTTCTATGCCATATGAAAAGATATAAAATGCTATTTAAAAATCTATTAAAAAACTACTGCGGCAGAATGTTCCTAAACAATGGATGTATTCTCGGAGCACGCCTCGACATTCTGAATTGGTTTGAAGCCGATCGTGTCTGCGTTTAAATCGAGAATTCAAACAGCTCAAATTATTAATGTTGCACATCAAGATCTTAATTTATTTATCGAAGATTGTAAAAACTAATTTTATCCAAATTGTATACGATTTTAAAATCACTCGGTAAACCTTAAAATTAATGTCGTGTTAGCGTGCGATTTTTCAAATTTTCCGTCGCGCTCAACGAAAATGAGTTTCAAACTAGGTATTTTCGACGCCCAACTTTTAATTTGTTTCGCAATTTAGAGAAGTTTAACGAGTGGTTTGCGTGCAATATCGCAACACGCTTGTTGGATAAAATAGAGAACGACGCAATGCACGGGTCGGGATTCACGCTATCCGAAATATTATTTCTAAATGTTAATATTAATAAATGCTATGATATGTTTCACGCGAGTTGTTTCATGCCTCTTCCTATCGCAATTCAAAACAAAAGGCCTGTTTAAACATTAAAACAATGATTTTTCATGCTTTTATTGGAGCGTTTTAGCCGGAATAATTAAGCCTACGGCAGGTAAGCATGCTAATCGCACAACTTCGTATCCGCATTTTGCAGAAATTTTAATATGAAAATTTGGTCAGCCCCATGCCTATATCGGATATATCGAAATTCGAAAAGCAGAATGATATTTCTGTAAATGTTTTTGCTCTTATTTTAAAACGCGCTCGATACATCGTAACACCGGTACAATTAACTAGCCAAAAACGAGATAAACACGTTAATCTGTTAATTGTTGAAGATGCGTATGTCGACGAGTCATCAAAATTTAATTCTGACGACAGCGAAGACGTCAACGGCGACGACGACGACGACGGCGGCGACGAGGCCGATAAAGTTGGAAAAAGTTTGGAAGAATTAAAAAAAAATATTAAAGATTATAAACGGGGCGTTAGATATCATTATTGTCTTATAAAAAATTTAGCCTCACTTGTGAGAGGTCAATTAACTAAACATACGGGTCACTTTTACGTATGCGATAGATGTCTCTCCTATTTTTACGATCGCAAACGTCTCGATGCCCACGAGCAAGTATGCGAAAAACTTAACGAGTGTCGTGTTATTTTACCCTCCGAAAAAAACAAATATTTACAATTTAAAGATTTTAAGTATAAAATACCTGTGCCGATGGTGGTTTATTCCGACATAGAATGCCTTATTAAAAAAACCGATCGAACTTCCGAATCAGAACGCACTTTCAAATACCAGGAACATATTCCGTTTTCAATAGGATATTATTTTTATTGTGGATATGACGAATCTCTTTCATATTACAGTTCATACACGGGCACAGACTGCATTTCTTGGTTTGTGCGACAATTAAAACATATTGCCATATGTTATGGGGAGCGCATTTTTTTAAAAACGAGCCTGCTACGTCCTCTATACATGCCTCGACGGCAAAAACGTGCTTTATTTGCGAAGTCGATTTCTTGCCGGACGACGAAAAGGTTATCGATCACGATCACATGAATGGTTCTGTAAGAGGTGTTGCGCATAGCAGCTGTAATTTAAATTTTAGGTTATTTCCAATTATTCCCGTAGTCTATCATAATTTGAGCAATTATGATGCTCATTTTATTATTAAAGAGCTTGCTAACGCTTTCGAAGGCCCCATGAATATAATACCCTTGAATAATGAAAATACATAACATTTTCTAAAAAATACAACGACGCAAATGTGACGTTCAGATTCATAGATTCCTTTCGCTTTATGGCAATGTCATTGGAAAAATTAGCATGCGAGTTGTCTTTCGATGACTTTAAAGTTTTAAAAAAGGAATTTAGCTCGCTAAACCCGGATCGCATTAAATTGCTAATGCGCAAGGGTATTTTCCTACGAGTATTTGGATGACATTTTGAAATTAAGCGAAGAAAATCTTCCTCCTATAAAATGTTTTTATAGCAATCTTAATGAATCACATATTGAAGAATCGGAATATATTCATGCGCAAATCGTATGGAGCACTTTTAAATGCAAAATTTAGGCGACTACGCGGACCTATATTTAAAATGCGACATTCTTTTACTTTGCGATATATTCCAAGACTTTAGAAAAATTGTCTTGAAACATACAAATTGGATCCCTTAAATTTTGTGACTTTGGCGAGCTACTCGTGGTCTAGCATGTTATTATATACTAAAATCAGGCTAGAACTAATTTGTGACGTCGACATGTTTTTAATGATCGAAAGAGGCATTCGGGGGGGCCTTACTCAAGTCGTAAAACGATATGTAGAATCCAATAATAAATATTATCCCCAAACGTATGATCCATCCAAGCCGAATAAATTTTTATTTTACGGAGATATTAATAATCTCTATGGTCATGCCGAATCTTGCTATTTGCCTTACGGGATTTCAAATGGCTAACGCCTGAAGAAATATTAAAATTTAATGTTACAACGGTGAGCATCACGAGCGATAAAGGTTATATTATCGAATGCGACTTGGAATTTCCTACGGACATTCACGACGCTCAGAAAGAGTTGCCGATGTGCCCAGAACAGGACACGCCTCCGGGCTCGAAATTTTCAAAATTAATGTGCACTCTCACGAAAAGTGCAACTACGTTGTGCATTACAGAAATCTCCAGGTTTATTTATCTGCGGGCGTAGTTATGACGCGCGTTCATAAGGTTTTAGAATTCGGTCAGTCTCCTTGGTTGAGACCGTTTGTCGAATTAAATACAAGAATGCGCACGGAGGCTAAAACGGAATTTGCACAAAATCTATATAAATTTGCAAACAATTCCATTTTTGGTAAAACAATGGAGAATGTTAGAAAAGACGTGTCATAAAATTAGTGACTCATTGGAGCGGTCGGTATGGTGCTCTATCTTTAATTTCCAAACCAAATTTCCATTCGGCGACGATTTTGACAAAAATCTGGTCGCGATCGAATTGAGCAAAACAGAGATAGAGTTCAACAAACCTATCTACATAGGTATGGCCATCTTAGAATTATCAAAATTGAATTATATAATTTTCACTACGATTTCATGAAGGCAAAATTTGCAAATAATTGCGAATTATGCTACATGGACACCGACAGCCTTTTGTATAGTGTGACGTGCAATGATTTCTATGAAGAGTGCATAAAGACGAATCTAGAAAAATTTGATACGAGCGCTTATGATCCCGATAACATCTATAAAATTCCTTTAATTAATAAAAAAGTCATTGGTCTTATGAAAGACGAAACTAGAGGTCGTATTTTAACGCACTTTGTAGGCCTTCGATCGAAAATGTACTCTTTAAAAATAGAAGGCCGTGAGATAATAAAGAAGGCTAAGGGTGTTAAAAGTACATTATCGATCGGCAAATCTGTTTCGATCACTATCTCGATACGTTACGAAATAAAGTAGTCATAGAACGAGACCAAAATAGCATACGATCATATTTGCATAAGGTATATTCCATACGTCAGACGAAAATTGCTTTAAGTTATCAAGATGATAAAAGATACATTTTATCTAACGGAATAGATACTTTGCCTCATGGGCACTATCTAATAAAGGACCTTTGAATAAAACCATATTTTATTTTGTGAATTGCATGTTTATTATAAAAAAATAATTAAAATCTTGTAACGATAAAGAAATTGCATTGTCTTTTTGTATTTTTATATTATAAAAAAACCACATTGTATTTTTTTTTAATTTTTTATATTATGTATAAAATTAATTTAAAAATATATTTTAAGCGCCGTTGTAGAGGCTCTCTTTGTTATATTGTAATCAAGAAAAAGCACTGTATTTTGTTATTTTTATATTTATTATAAAAATTAATTAAAATATTGTAACAAGCCAAGATAAAAAACTGCATTGTATTTTTTATTTTTTATATTATGTATAAAATAAACTAAAATAATACATTTTAAGTGCTGCTGCATGTCAAAGTATCGCAGTTGTAGCGTCTCTATCTTTCTTATTTTTACAAGATCAAAAAAATGTATAATAAAAATCAACAAAAAAGAAACAAATTTTTATTTTTGAAACGTAACATATTTATATAATAAAAATATAAAAACAAATGTTTTATTTTTAAATGTAACAATCTATATAAGATCAGCTTTTGAATCCAGGAAGGCTCTTGGAAGCCCAACCATTTGACGAGAATTTTGGTTCCTTTTCGCCTTAGTATTTTCTCGATAAGGTAAATATTTGGAACTCTCGTTTTCTGCAGCTCAGCTTCATAAAACTGTCCCAATACTGGATCGCCATGCATGTCGACGAGTAAATAAGTAGTCGGATTTGCTCGAAACACTTTACATATTTTAAACGTCTCCTCGCTCCAGTTTGCATTGTAGCCCTTAGAAAAATACTTCTGTATTTTGAAATGCGTACAAAGTCGTCCACGGCATAACGAGGTTTTCTAGTCGCCAGTTTTAATTTATCGTAAACTTTCAGACGCGTTTTCGCGGTCACATTTTGGGTTTTCTTTAGTGGCCGAATGCACCGTATCGTTGTATTTCGATACAATCGAATCGATTATATCGATCCACTTCCATTTGCCTCTCAGACTAAAAGCTTTATACAGTTTGTTTTTTATCGTTCTGATTGCACGTTCTACGATGGCGGCTTTGATTGAGCTATATGTGGAGTAATGATTAATATCGCCATATTCCTTCATCAGCCGTGCAAATTGGCCGTTATAAAATTCTGTACCATTATCTGTTTGCAGATTTTTCGGTAAAGGAGGCCGCGATCTTTTAATTTCATTTAGAGTCTCGCGCATCGCAGATGTGACTTCATGACCATTCTTGGATTTAAGCGGTCTCGTCCATAAATATTTCGAATAGCAATCGATCACGAGTAGAATATACTTATGCCCTTTATTATATTTCGAATATGGAATAAATTCAGCAATATCGGCTTGGAATAAGTCGTGATAAGATTTGATGATCGTTCTTCGACGTGGAAAATTTATTCTAACCCCTCTGTGCAGTTCATCCACTAGTATTTCCTTATCGTTATATTTCTTAGACATTTTAAGGTTTGACACGAGTATGAGAGTTAGACGACGAGGCTTTATCTTGCTCCAATAACACGTGCAGGTGTCTTATAACGTCGGTATTAATTTTGTGAAATTGTAAATCGTCTCCAGCAGACGTCTTGACTCCGTCTAATTTCAAGTGGTTGAAAATCAGGAAGTTCGTGTTTAAAACAACTTCGTTCAACACTTGAACGACCGATTGCAATACATCTCGAATGATCACGTTATCGCGGTGAATGGCGACACCTTCGATAAGATTTTGTATTCTCGCGTTCACATAGAACTTAGAAACGGCATCGTGCTCATCTTCGGCCTCGCCTATGTTGACAATTCTCAAGCCTCGAGAGTCGAAGTTCTTGGCCTTACCGTCGTCGATCGTGGTTAGTTTCATAAAATTTTGCGCTTTTTCTGACAACGTCGAGTCCACGTATCTCTTGTTAACGGCATCGCCGAGCTCTGCGGGTCGTGCAAATTTACAATGGATCGCGACTTGGCGTCAAATTTAAGTTTCTTATTAGCATGCGTTTTTCCCGAAGATGAAGCGGTCAAACATATTTCCAATGCTTTGCCTATACGCAGATTGAGTTCTTCGCTGCAAAATTTTAAGTTTACGCCGTCGTTTGACTTTTTAGGATCGGCCAAATTCACTATTCTAAAATCCTTCAAGTTAACTATTTTCTCGTCCTCGTCCAATACCAAGGCGCTTCGTTTATTTACCGCATCCGTTCCGGTCACGGGATTGCCTACGTTGCAAAGTTTTCTATTTTCTATGTTGAAATCGCCTTCCGGAGTTAGTTTAAAGCCTACACCAGGAGGCCCGCGCGCAGCGGTATTACCAAACCCTCCGCCTCCAGAGTCTCTGGCAACATACGCTCTTCCAAATTTATCGACGACCATTTTATTTCTGAGACTATTCTATAGGACGTGTATATTTTATTAGGCGATTAATTTCGCCTCCTTTAATTCGGATATAATAGAAAGAAATTCGTTTTGATTCTGAGAGCTATTGTTGCCCGCCGAACGTTCGGCCATCAACAAACGAAGCCGGCTCACCAGCTCGGCCGGCGAGTCCCAATGAACGTATTCTATCTCATGATTAGAATTATCGAATTTTTTGTATCGCCAAATTCTGCTTATATTACTCGATGGCTGTCTTTTTTTCGATAAATCATCCATACCGAGACCTTTCTTTTTCTTCGTTATTTTGGATCGTAATTGCATGGGAATCGTAGGAGTCGCCGATGCTGTATTCATCTCTCTTGACGACAACGACGACGGTGACGGCGACGAAGCATGCTGCGGCGAGGGAGGAGGCGTAGATATTGTAGTCGCCACGGGCGACGGTGTTAAATTCGGAACGATATAATTTTTATATTTGGGCGTTTTAGGCAGATCCTTGCGAAACAGTTTATTATATGCATTGGTTTTCTTCAAAATATCGATGTAATTTTTTACATCTAGCTCGGAAGGATTGCCAGCAGGCGTTTTCTTATTCGAAGGATTTTCTTATAAGTTAACAATCGAAGTAAACCCTCCGTAATAGGATATTTTTTATTTCTAATATTAATCGTAGATCCGTCGTCTGCAATAGCTAACTCTGAATTGCCCATAGACCATTTATTCGAAAGGTCGTCGTATTGAATGCCGATTCCGGTATCGTCTATATTGGGATCCTCGCTTTTGGACAGGATGTCGGCATACTTTTAAGTAAGACATCTGAACCGTCGCCGACATTATCAGATTCGTGCTCCGCATTCTGACGTCGAATATAATTAGGATTTTTACTTGCAGAGAATTTTGATAGCGATTTTAACGGTTCTAGTAATTGAGCATGCTTCATTCCGTATTTTAATTGAGCTCGATTTTGATCTCGTTTAAAATCTAAAAACTTTTTTCTTATCGTTTTAGTGGCCTGCACTACGGCTCGATTTAAATTCGTAGAGTGACGTCGTCGTCGTCCTCGTCTCATCGCAGCCGCAGACATTGCGTTGATGAAAGTTCGCTCGAACGTCGTGATTTTAAATACATATGTAATGATCGAATCCTTTACGGTAGCGGCCTCGTTTATGGCTTTTTCTTTGTCTACCACTAAGAATCCGTATCCGGCTTTATTGCCATCGCCGTCTTTTTTCCCACGCTAGACGGCACATCTTTTGAAATCTTCGAAGCTCATGTCGGTATTAATGTGCTCCGAATAGATATGTCTTAAGTTCATTTCGTCTTGCGAAAAACTATAATTAAATTTGTATTGTCGCGAATAAGATGCTTCGGTATTCTTGCATACGATTGGCTGAGGTAGAACGCGTCTATATTCTTATGACGGCTCATTGAAAAATATTGACGAATCGCGTTTTGTTCGTGACATTGAATGTCGTCGAAAATGAAAATCGAATTACTCTTAGCATCTTGCGGTGAAATTATTTCGGAATTTTCGCTAAATTCGTAATAGCCTAGTCCCTTGATCGGTCTCAAAACTCGACTCAAAAAATCGTATTTGGGCTGAAATAGCGACTTGGAGTAAATGTAAACGTTTTCAAATTCCAATCCGTTGGGTGCCAGTAACAAACTCAAAATCAGGTTTGTTTTACCGCACGCAGAAGGTCCGCATACGATGCATCTTATGCTGGCCGGTAAGAGATCTCCGTGCTTTTGCGCGTTCCAAAATAGGAATAAGGATCATCCTGTTCGACCGTTAGATCCATATTTGCAACCGGTAGAGATTGTTTCTGTTTAATAACCTTCATGTCTATTATTCGCTAATATGACGCGTAACGATTTCCGTAAACGGATCGTATTCGAATATAGAGTCGTGCAAAATTAAGCAGTATGCTTTAGTGGTTTGATCGAAAATGTTGCTGGATTCGATTTCGAGACGTATATCGACGGCCGAATTTTAATAGATTCTTCTTGACGACTGCAATCGATCACGAACACGGGACAATTGCCAAATTGCTGATAGTCGTTCAAACAACACAGAGCGTAGCTCAAATTGCTCGCGCCTGCATAATAGTTTTCCGGAAATTTCGAATAGTGCATGAACGGGGTCGAATAATCGTTATTGGCAAAGTCCGAATTCATATCTTGAAGTGGAAATTCTTGGGAATTAAGGTATAGTTTTAAATTTGTCAGATTGCAGTGATCGAACTGGGCTGCCGATTGCTTCGCATTATCATACTTGCCATGCTGAAGAGTAAATAGAATCCATCGAGGTTTTTCTAATTCGTTCGAATTCTTAATACGCCAAACGTGAATTTTCGAAGACGGAAAGGACGGCAACTCGTGAAGCTCCCAGCGACGAAAGTAAACCACAATTCTGGGATTTTATGCAAAATGATGGAATAAATTTAATTTCGATTCATCGCTAAGCTTTAAATGCGGAACCTCCCACGATATTTTAGTAATTTTAAATGTTAGCTCGTTTTCGTCGCTCTTGTAACAATTGACGTCGCTCTTGGATCTAATTAAAACAAGCTCTTGCGGCATGTTTACGACGGCTCGCTTATAATCCTCGCAAAATCCAAAAATATGCTTTAGAGGCACATTGCACGAGAAGCGTCCGTTCTTAAAAATGTCGGCGTTTGTATCTCCTCGAGGGTCCCAGGTGCTATTGCTCAAACCGTTGAATTTTTTGTGATACGAAGCGAGACCCTTCATCGTGCACGTTATACCAGGCTGCTTACAAACGTCAACCACATGCGTGCTCCCCATTTTGTACTGTATTTCATCGAACAAGAATAATATTGCGTTGTTCGTTATCGTATACGGTTTACCTTCGGTTTTCACCGAAAACGTTCCCTTAATATTAATGTAACTGTCGTAGGTTGCGGTTATAGCATCGGAATTTTGGATTTCTATAATCACTCTATCGCTGTGGTCTGTGTTTCGCGTGAAGGGTAAATACGAATAATAATCTTCTTTCGAAATTGTCTCTTCGTAGCGAGGCCTTTTGAATACGTCTAATTTGGCCACCTCGTCGAAACGTAATTTCTTCAAAGGAGAACTAATCACCGACGAGATGTGATCTGCGACCATTTTCGTGCTACTACCAAAATCACCACGTATTTTACCGCCACGTTTAGCCATTTCTAGTACTTTTTTTCTATCTCGTATTCAAAAGCTTGTAGCCGAGCGCTTTTAAGAAACTTGCGTCTGCGCGACTAAGAGCGAGGTTCTTCTTCCTCTTCTTTTAATACGATGTCGCTTTTCACACCTCTTCCGCTTTTTATTTCGTTATGGCCTAACGATGATTTGCGTGCGACTGCAGATTTCGAGAACGTTTTTGCGTTTTATATAGGTTTGTTTTGAGGAAGAAGAAGAAGAAGACTTCGGCAGCAACGACGATAACAATGCCCAACGCGCGGATTTTTCTTAGGTATATTGACGACTGCGGCTAACGTCTGTTGCTGCTGCTGCTGATGCTGACGCTCGTCATCGTAAACGACGCCCATTTTTAACTTAATAATAATTTTATTATTCGCGTCTTAGCTCTAGGCGAACGCAAAGGTACGTATCCTTCGAAAAATTAACCGCTTCACCCGTATGATCCACCAGTCTCAACGTAATGTTATCGAATTCGTCCACGCACAGAGGGAAACGAATTATATTGCTGGGTTGTTGTTCTATGCTGTAGCCTGGGGGCACGGTTAGGCCAAATTCGTAAATGCTATGACAAAGTTGGTTATTGCGGTACGCTCCCGTCGTAATGTTAGTATCTACGAAAATATTAGATACCGAAATTATTTCCACATCGCGATCGGACGTATGCCAACGACCTTCCTCTAAAATTCGATCATGAAATCCCAGCATTCGACCGATGTTGCCGCGCTTCGTGAAGTCTACGGAGTATTTCGATTTTATTTCGCACTTTAGGGTATTATTATTAGCTCTTAAAGAAAACAAGCCGTCGACCAATCCGTCGTCGTCCAAAGTTACGGACGAATTAATTTCTTTGTTGGCTTTAGCCGACTCCAATATCTTTTTTCTCAGGAACGTGTTTAGCTCGTCTATTTCGTAGCATCCCTCGTCGATGGTGATTTCTTTATCTTTATCGTAATAGAACTTATTATTTCCCTCGTAAATATTTCGAACGGTGTTGCACGTGTAAAGACCCACCAAGCCGCAGGTGTACGTGCCGCCATCGTTCAGTCTCACAGGTGGGTATAGCGTACCGCTGCTGATGGTATTTCCATACCCGAATATCGTGAATGTCCTAGACATGACTGTAGCGCTCGAGGGCATTATGGTTCTTTTATGTAAAAATTTCAACACTAAATGACCACACACGATCGTGTTAAAGTCTTGCTCCTTTCCACGTTATAATATATATCGCTACCGTGAAAATATCTTAAGACTTCCTCGGGAGGCCTCAGGTCTCCGAAACTATCGAAGTATATCACCGTATTGGCCCTTTTTTTATAACCGACCCAATGCGTGCCCGGACCGGATCCATCGTCTAAATTTATAATACCACTTTCGTTTCGCCACGGCGGTGCTAAGCTTCCGTCGCGTCTTTTAGCGGCAACTCGTCTCGCATGTACACGCCTCTAAAATACGGAACACCTTTAGCATATTTGTGCAGATCGAGATCGGTCAATGCGCGCATGGGAGGTGTAAGGGTGGTGGTGGTGGTGGTGGTGGTGGCGAGCTTAGCATTCCTCGACACCGTCGAAGTCATCCGTTTTTTGAATCCCCCGGATAAGGTTTCAAGTACAAGGCGCTACCTTTCTTGTGAGGCTTTAAATACAATCCGCTGCCGACTTTTTTCTCTTCCATGGCTCTGTTGTGACGCGCGTTCTCGTCGAAATACCTCTTTGCATTTTTGGCCGAATTGATGGCGTTTGCGACGCTCGACGCTCCGCCCGCCAGTGCTCCGAGCGCCGAAAGACCCGCAAATATCGGAATCAAGGCAATAAGCCTCCTCGCTTGGGCACCGGTATTATGCGCGGTACTTTAATTTTCGAACGACCTCCCATCCTGTTGACTATAATTTTGCGGCATTCATCGCGCTCGAAATGA
Organism: Platerodrilus igneus; assembly: GCA_036346225.1. NCBI lineage: Eukaryota > Metazoa > Arthropoda > Insecta > Coleoptera > Lycidae > Platerodrilus > Platerodrilus igneus. Next base: position 1,730,542 of record JARFIW010001116.1, read on the forward strand.
GACGATTATGCGAAGCATCTCCGTGTCCTTTACTCTTGATGCTTTGTTTTCTGATTTCTTTAGATATTTTACTTATAAGACCGCCTCTGAAGGAGCATTTTCTGCCGACGTTGCCGTTATTGTCTTTGAATTTACCCGAGCATCGACGTCGTCGTTTTTGTCGTCGTCGTCGTCGTCGTCGTCGTCCTCGCTGTCGACGATCCAGTTTCACGCCATTTTCTTGTCTATTCCCATTCCTAGTTTGCGTTTCGCTTTCATTGCAGCCGTTACGCCCAACGCTGCGAGCTTCTCGGACCACTTAGAATCTTTGGCCTTGACTCGCCGCCAAGCCGCTTCTTGCAAGACCTTGTCGGCCTCGTGCCTGCGCTCCACGTCTTTGTGATGCGAATACGCGATGTCGTGCTGCTTGCACGCTTCGTCTAGAGGATTGATACCTTTGTCTCCGCGGTTTAAACGCTCTTGTAGCCTGGTTCCGGGACCGCAGAAGTTATGACCAGGAAGGTGCAGTTCGAAGGGCAATTTATTTAAGAGGTTGTTGAACAACCCTTCACCCCGTGTACCAACATTGACTAACATCTCTCCTGCAATAACGTAACAATTTAAATATATATATATAAAAATAACTGCATACAGAATAAATTTTATTTACAAAAAGGATCATACACTATCTTTAAAATACAAAGGTTTCATTTCGACATTTAAATTCTTTTGATATAAACATAATACGTCATCGACAATTTGGTGAGGGAAATGGCGCGTGATTTCTAATAAGCCGAGTCTGTTGATGTCGTAAAGAACGTTTAGGGTACTTAGGGATGGATTTCCAAATACGTATTCGCTTATCATCTCGACTCGACATAAGACTTTGATCCTGCACGTTCGAATAAAGTCCAGCATCCTCGAGGAGGGGCCCGCCTTCACCTCCATCGTCGTCGCCGTCGCCGCTACTGCGATTGCACCTGTTATACGCGTAAGCTCCGAACTCTTCGGGAAGGCAAGTGGCGACGCACTCTATATTTCTATCGTAGAACTCTTGAAAATCTTGTCCTTTCAATATTTCTAATTTGAGCATTATAAGAGGCGCTAGAGTAAACACTTTTGCAAATTCTTCGCGGAGAGAGAAATTCGCGCAACATTGTATCCGGATCCTGTTGTTGTTGATTCTAATGCGGCGAGAGCCGCAGCAGTTTTTGCACCTCGACTCTATGAATGGACTCGTATTCGTCTTTAAATTCCACTTCCAAGTATCCGTCGATCGTCTGATGCATTTCACGCCTCCAGTGCCATACGTCTGCGACTACGGAGGCGGCGGTAGCGCCTGCAGATGCAACCGTGGCAGTATCCGAGCGGTTGGAAACAAATTTTCTAAATTTATGTTCGATATTGATAGACGACAAATCTTTCCACTCGTTTTCGTCCATTTGCAATTCGCCTTCTTTACAAAATCTGTTGGGGCATATAAGTCTGATAACAGGGCTAAAATCCATATTGCTCTTTCGTTTGGTTAAGCCCACTTCGATCGTATGACCGTGAGCGCACCATTGCGCATTCTCCTTGGAGGAATTCAATCGGTATTCGGTGCTACATATCAGGGGATCCATCGCCTGATCGTTATCGTAGACATGAATACCTGAGAAAACTTGCGGCGATCCAGATACTGCACACGTAGATGATGATGATGATGATGACGAAATTACGTCATCATCATCGTTATTTAAAAATACTTGACTGTCGTCACCACTTGTATGATTATTTTCGTCTTGAATATACTTCACCATAATTGCTATTTAATTAAGTGCAAAATTTCACGCGCACATACACACCCTGAACGAAGATACCTCCCGGTTAGAACTGAAAATTATTTTGCATGCGTAGGTTTTCGTTCGAGTGCAAACGATGTTGCTCATGCGCGCATAGTTTATTTTATATTTGTAATAGATGTAGTATGCCCACGCTCCTATTAATTGCATAAGTACGATGTGTTCTAAATACGTCCATACACCATCTGAACTATCAAATTCTCGATCTTTTTTTTCTCGCTCTCTTTCTCTTTCGAAGGCGATTCGTTTATGATTCCATGGCATGACGTACCATTCGGTCTCCGTAAAACTGCTATTATATTTAAATCTTATTTTAAACATCAGAAAAGGATCGATGCCAACTCCGTCTCCGACACAATCGCCCGCGCATCCATTGTTCAACCATTCGGCACCGTCGTCGTCGTTGCCGTCCTCGCCGTCGCCGGATCCATCTACGTTTTCTATTTCTCGTCGTCGTTGAAGGCGTCCTCCTCCTAGATAACTTTTATAAATTAAAAGGTCTCTCGATACCGCGGACGATGACGACGACGACGTCTCTGATGATGGCGATAAGGGAACCTCTTCCGAATGGTTCTGTTGCTGCTGCTGCTGCCATTGCTGTTGCAGCTGCATGGTAATTAATTCCATACGTTTCCAATCTTTAGAGCGAGAGCATCTTATTTGTTGTTGTTGTTGTGACGACTCGGACTTCGACAATGCCAAAACGTCTTTATTTTCAACAACCTCGAAACATACGAATGCATTCGGAGGATCTACGGGAACCGGATTTCTTTGCCAGGAGGGCACGCTCGGTTTAAATATGTATAGGTAATTATTACATATTAAAGAGTAGGCGAGATATGCTGCGACGGCTGCGGGCGGTCCTTTAGGAGTCATTTCGAATAATGAGCATTTTAATTGCATTCATAGGTTTTTATTGCAGGGCTGCGATGTGTTGTTGTTGTTGTGCGCGCGTACATATGGGGTAGAACATGCGCATTCAGGACACGATTTTATTTGCAGAGGAGGTCCATCTATCTGATCTGCATGCGACGACGATTGTAAGCCATGCGCTAAACAATAGCGATGCGTCCATAATTGTTTTGCAAATACTCCGGTAATTTATCGAAATTTCTGGCGACGTCTTTACTTGCATGCCTCTCGATATACTCGAGTAATTTCGTAAGATCCTCGACCGTCAACATTCTTCTATATTACAAACATATATGATTAAAAATAAACATATCATCTCGTAGACAATTTTCTTATTCCCCTTCCTTAAGAATGCATACTATATGTTCCTGCATGATTTATATTGACGCCTAAATTTAATATTCTCGAAAGAGCTAACCCGCTCTGCTTTTCGGTATATTCGCCCAGTTTATTGTTCAATTCCTGAATGGCTTCGGGTTTAACTTGAGTTTGAAAGTCTTCAATTTTTAAAATTTTATAATTTTTAGTAGTAAAATGTCTGAGCGATGACGACGATGATGATGACGATGTATCCACGGCTTCTGAAGACGATGATGATGTTGATGCGTTGGGCTTTACGTATTCACCGTTAAACACGAAATTAATTTTAAGAGAGCCGAATTTTCTCAAACATTTTCTCAAACGTCGCTCTATTAGGGCGAATGCATCTTCTAAAAATTGCATGGGATCTATGTGATATAAATTGACCACAGCACTCGAACGTATCCTGCGGGCGAAAGCCGATTTCAAATCGACCCACACGATATTGTTCGACGTTCTACGTCTTTTGACATTCTTCTTTGATGTTAATCTATCGAAAATTTTCAGCAGGATCGTCGACTTCGACGTCGTTCGCATAACCCTCGTCGTCGTCGTCCTTCGCACTAGTATTATCGCCGGATCCATTCTTTTACTAATACCTGCCCTCTGATCGCCCTATCACGCTTGCTTTTTGCATTAGAAACGATCTGATTACATTTCAGATTTAGCAGCATCGATTCGTAGTGACGTTTTCGACCTACGTTGCAAGCACTTTTCAATTGTTTTAAAATTGCACGCGTTGAGGTAGGCGCGTCTGGAATTTTTAATTCGTCCGAAGCTTGAGGCATTTTTTACACTTTCGACACACGATGTTTACCGTTCGAATAATTACACAATAATAAATAGAAAAATATTTTGGATATTCTTTTTACCAAGACGACGAAACTATTATTCGTAGTAGGGGAGAAATTTTTTTTTCAAATACAAACGCAGCACGCAATTTTTTCTTATTGACACCTGTAATAAAAAAACCTTGTGGTTATTTTCCTCCCCAGTCTTATTCTCCTTATACTTCATCATAATTGCCTACGACACATCGAGCGTAACATTTTTCAAATTATTAATAGATTACTTGAAACGTCTTGCACGTGTCCGATGAGATAATCGTGACCCCGTTTATTTTTTTGCCTACGATCTGAAATCTCTGCGTTATTTTAAATCATTACAAACTCGCATACAAAGAAGTCGCCGCCTACACACATACTTGACCTCTACATCGACCTCTCATAAATAAACGATTCTTATTACCCCGACACGTCCGGGCGGCGGCCCCAACAAGACAGACAGATTTCCGTTATCGCCTCTATTATGCATTCGTTCATACAATGTATACGAATTAAATAGCGCACTTTCATCATCTTCTCTCTCGGAGGGCAAAAAATACGCGCACACGTCATCAAACCATTTTTAGCAAAATACGATTCCGTCATCGTATATATGCTTCGATTCATAATATAACGTATACGAATTAAGGAAAGGGCTTTTTTATTTTCAACAACACCCAGACTTATTCTCGAACGCGACCACCACCACCGCTCCGAAAACGCGCTCTTAAGACAAAAACACGTTCGCACCACTTGCGCGCCCCTTACGATATTGCGTCTTAGACTAAAACACGCACCGCCCCCCCTACACACCTACACGCATAACGATACGTACCTTTCTTTTCGAAAATAAAACAACCACGACACCGAGCGCGCCACCACCGATCGATATCTACACGCACACGCACACGCACTTTTATCATAAGGGCGGGCACGACTTCCACGTTAACATCACCGACGAACCAACACACCCCACACCCTACACGCACACACCTGCACATACGTACCTCTTTTTACATAATACGCACACCCTTTACAAGATATTTATGATCCTTCTAAAAGGGCCGGCCAGCTTCTCCATAGCCATACCATCGTTATCCTCAAACCTAACTAATACCAACACACACACACACCTACACATACGTGACCTTCACACATACATACTTCTCTTTTCCATAATACACACACCCTTTACAAGATATTTATGGCCCTTTTAAAAGGGCTGTCGCAGCTTCTCCATAGTTATACTACTTTCTAGTTTTAGATTTTTAATGTATTTTGCTATTGAAATTGTTATTCTTTTGAATTATCTAGTAGGTCTTGGTCAGTACTTAAGGGTGAATAAATACTAGGTTATCTTACGTGTTCTAATAGTAGTATTCTGTAAGAAATTTCTATTTTTCTGATTTAGTAATTATTTGTCGTGAAATTCTAGCTAGTAGTTAAAAAATACCACGGCAATCAATCAAATTTTTGCGGACTAGAAGCGGTTCGAAGTTGCTACAATTATATTCAAATCGAAGGCAACCAATCAGAAACTGTTTAGAAATCGTTACACCAGCCTAGGAGAGACGGAGTCTTTTCATCCTAAAAGTGACAATTGTGCTACAAAAACAATCACCATCGACGTATAGAAAGAGAGGTTTCAGTTCGTGTTTCAGAAGATCCAGATCTGAGCACTTGTCGATTAAATGCGACAACAGGAATAAGTCAATCGTCTATCTGTAGAATTTTGAAGAAAAGAACTCCAACCATACAATTATACTCCTCTTCAGAATTTATTACCTCGAGATTTACCAGCATATTCACGACTTATCCAGTTTATACATGATATATACTAAATGCAGCCCAACTGTTTTTAACAAGATTCTTTTTATCAACAAGGCAACGTCTATTAGGCGAGTAGTTTTCTTTGAAAAATACAATCATTTGTGGGATTCTGAGAAACCATTTGCTATGAGAGAAAAACACTTACAGAATGAGCTTAAAGCAAATATTTGATGTGGTGTGATATCTAGTTTTTCATCGTTCCTTTTGAACTCATTTACTCTAAATGAAGTTCTTTTATTTAAACTTCTTTGAAGGCCATTTAAATGAGTTTCTAAAATTGTTTTTAAAATTGTCTTTATTTACGTTTCGATCCATGACCTAGGATCATCGAAACGTAAATAAAGACAATTTTAAAAACTCTGAGTGGTTTAATACCCACGATAAATTAAAAAAAAAATCCCCACCAAACCACAATAAACATACAGGTAGTTTCTAAAAGATATACCGCTTGACGTATGACAGAACTTGTGGTTTATGTATGATAGGGATCCATCACAATTTCCTATATGTTGCGCCAATACCTAAACAAATATTTTTCACATCTTGGATTTGCCATGATAGTGAATTTGTTTGGCCACCACGGAGTTCAAATTTAAATCACTTGGACTTTTCAATATACAAATGAAAGGAATAGTATACAGCGAGGATTTTAATTTTGTCGAGAAGTTGCGACAGGACACACAGGAAACAGAATACAATTAAGAATAATACACAATTTTTAATGAATAATCAAAAATCTTTAAGAAAGCGCATTCTAAAATGTATTGAGGCGGATGGTAGACATTTCAAACAGTTACCTCGATTTTTTTTCTTGTTATCGTTTCTGATTGTTAAGCTAGGTTCTCTTCTCTTGGTTTGTACGTTACCGTTGGTCCGCTAACGGATAAATGCCAAACAAGCGGGAATATATACATCTGTCGAATGAATCAGAAATAATAAATACCAATTTCTTGTTTTTCCAAATTCAACACAAATTCTTGGTTTGAATTGAAACACTGATGATTTTTTAGGTAATGACATATTTACAGTTGCCGACGAAAAAGCAGGTATGGTTGAAGACAAGGTCTCCAACGCTGAACATCGTTATGTTAAAAATATTTTAAACCTTTACTTAGCTAGAACAGTTAGGTTCTCTTAAAGAAAATCAATGACACCAAGTTTTTAGGGTCTTATGAGTTTAAAGGTTGCCAATAGACGTGGGCTTCTAAACCACTCACGTAGGGCCGTATATACAAGAAAATTTAACCCTATATAGTTATAGATTAAACAATTTGCAATGCTTCCCCACTGAAACGGTCAAAAAGGTAATTTAATTTCTCGATATTAGTCCATGAGGTGTTATTGTAGGCGATATTGTCAAATATATCAGTAAACTTTGAAAATTTGGCCGCCTTTCCTTTAAAATGGGGCAGAATCAAAGGCAATAGCTTTGCCCCAGTACTGATTGGACTATTTTCAGCGGCACCGAAGGATCTTAAAGTCCCGGTATATGCAACAAAACACCATAAGCCGTAGCTACTTGCGTTCTAATGGCGGCAAATGCTAACAAATTTTTGTCATTAGACGCAATTAATATTTTAATCAAAACGCGATCAAAATGGTCTAAGTCTGCGAAATATTATTATATGATACCATTAAAAATGTTCTAGGGTGATGGAACAGACGGTATTGGATGCGTTACTTGGTAACAGCGGGCGATTTGTATAGAATTTGCATTTACTCGTAAGTTCGTTAGTCGCAATAAATATTTCTTAAAATAAATTCCTCTGCTCAATGCTAATCAATCTATAGTACCCTTATAGTTCAGTTTCAGATTTCTATAGCTAAATTTATTTATTTCGAAGGAGCTAGGCAACATTATTAATACATTTGGTAAATGCACAATTGCACCACTTTGAAGAACCTTAACATTAGTTTCCTAAAGAAGTGAAATAACAGTTTTGAAAGACATGGGAATTTGTACCGTATTGTGACACTAAACCCTGATTATAATATTAAAAGATTCGTTCTCAGCTTTCTTGCGAATTGTAGTAATAAACCTCAGTGTGAAGGCTGTGTGACTCAAATCACATTGCAAATATAAAATACTTGCGAGATGAATACGGCTTATAAATAACGTTAATCTTATACTATCCAACATATCCCATCATAAATTTTGTAATTATAGATTTATAAAATTTTTATTTTATATTTTTTGCTTATATGGAATTGCATACGCACATAAATTTCTTAACGAGGTGACATTCAATTGCCGATTACTCATTATTATATTTTCATTTAAAAAAAGTGCTATAATATTTACACAACTTCCCACACTACGTAAAATAACTATACAATGGTTCATAAACGCGGTTACCGTATTTATTTGTTCTATATAGATAATCGCTTATATCAAAGGGCAAGAATTTCAACACCTACATTTATTAAACTCGTTTTATTTTAGCTCTTATTCACTTCTTATAGCGATTGCGCTACAGATTGCATAGCTGAAATATGAACAGATTGAAGCTGCCTACGATTACTTCAGGCTGTATTGATTGCTTAGGCGGTTCCGTGGCGTAGTTGGTATGCCTGTGACTAATAGGCTTAAGGAACCGGGTTCGAATCACGACTAGTTAGGTAATTTTTACACAAATACAAATTAGGCACATTATTACAGGTAAAATGAGCAATACGTTAATAAATTTTGATTTGCCCTTAAGGTGCGGAGACCCCATAACAGTATAAGGGTTCGTTGACTAACTGCAGTGGTACAGGAGTGGGTTTCTATGCAAAAATTATAAAAAAATAAAAAAATTTGAAATAAAAACAATAATAAATAAATAATAAATAGAATGGTTGAAATGCAAAATCTACTTTACACTAGCACTTACCCTAAAGCCTATTTCTAGTTGTCATAATTGAGGAGCGTCAAACGGTCTATCACAGCAATTACTTTTGATATTATCCCTACACGGAAGACTGTTATTCCGCATAGGTCTCTCTTGCTTTGGTTTTCTAAATTTTATCACCCTATATTTACCTTTCGCTAAAATAGCTTAAAACACTTCTTTAATTTTGCACATAAATAAAATTATAAAATAAAATACTTTCCAAATACGATTTAATCTCTAGAATAGCTGGATGTCCTTTTCTATGCAAATAAAATTCAATTTCAATGTATACACAATCATACTAAATAAATTTAATTTCTTAACCTCCTCTGGCCAGGGATTGCTAATAGAGAAATTTCCTAAAGAAAATTAAATGTAATTATCAACAAAGCTATTATCACTCCAAATTTTACTGTTTCCAATATTAAATTACATGGCATTTATAAATTCCAATCGTAGGAAATGTTTTTAATGACCAACATAGAAAACAGTTAAATATCAGTTTCCTCGTTCTATTATTTTATTGTCCATTCCAAATAATTTAAAATAAATACGTACATTTAGTTCTTTAAAACTTACATTTTTGCGATACTGGCTTCTATCGCACGGTGTAACCGCTATATTACGCGGTCGAATGATTACATTGTGAATAATTATTTTCAATTCTTGTATGTCAGATGTAGTTATAGTCGTTTTATTCCCCCTTCTACTTATGTTCAGTCCAAAACTTTTGTCATAGTACGGCCTTCCTATCGGGTTTATGGAATAAATCTCGGGAAAAGTACTTGTAGTATAATGTGATTTACTTAGAGCAACGTTTGTGTTTTCTTCTTTGTACTGTAAAATGAATACATTGCAACATATTCTATGAAATGATTAAATCATCTGCAGTCTGACATGCGTCTTGGTTCGTACATTGTATTAAAGTATGTCTGGGTTTTTATCTATGTAAAACATTAATTTTAATTTATTCAACTGAAATTTTTAAAAAAGTTCTATATTTGAGATGCATATTAATAAATTCACTGTTATTTACTTAATAGTTCTAACGCTTTCTTAAAAAATTACATGATTCCAATGTGAAACTTTACTGAAACAATTTTGGGTTACCCTACTTGTAGTTTAAAATAATTTATGACTTTAAGTTCCGTCTTAATTTATATTTAACAGAGATGAAACGATATTTTTGTGGTCTTTAAGTTTATGATTTGAATAGAACTACCAATTTAATGCATCGTCAAGCGCACTGAACACTACTATACATGAAATCAGACTTATACAGTGTGCTTCACTATCAATATGTCCATTTAAGATACATTTTTGTCTTTTTGCTTCCGGTTCTTTTATTTTCCGTAAGGTCAAAGTAATACAACATCAAGCAACAGTTTTGTTGTTTTGAAGTACCTATTAAATGATCTTAAGTATTACTTTATAGCGTAATGTCTTGAACGCTTCCTGCTTTTTAACTTTTTTTGCCTATTGTTCGCATTTAGAAACTTTGTATTACGTTCCGAACATAAGCTTTTCTAACATCTGAAATTTTACTACTCACAGCATTCTCATCTTTATATTCGGAAACTTTCTTACTTATGCCGTTCTACTTTTTAAATCCACTGTATTTCTATTCTTTTTAGTGATTAACTATTCAAGTAACAAAGTACTTCTAATCTCTTTGGTTTTACATTTGTCATTTCCATTTCTCTCTTGTTTATTGCATTGCATTGGGTGTTATTGTATTTTTTACTTTCACGTCTAATTTTATCTATCATCTCTTTTATTTTACTTTTCGTATTTCTAACTTTTTATTCGTTGTGGCTAATACTGCTATATCATTTGGATATTTCAGCATTTGAAACATATGTCTCTTATAATCCTTATAATTTATTTACTACTTCTTCTGTACATAAATGATAAAAAATTGTCGATAAGGCAGATTCATGTCTTACAACGTTACTGATTTTCAGTCATTACCGCTGGTTTCTTTTATGCTCTCTCGGAATGTCGACCTTATAGTTGTTAGTGGTTTCCAAGCACCACTGCCCTTTCCAAAAATTTTAACCAGAGCTGTGCTTTCCTTTTTTCAACCTATAGTATATTACTTGAGTTAGAAGCTTTAGTTAGAAAGCTAGTGATCAAGAAATATTTGCTTAGTTGTGATCCTGCTTTTTTTGAACGCATTGCTAATTTTCTCTGACGGTATCTTTCCTTCTTCAGTTTGCTACTGCTTTTTAAATCCACAGTTGTTGTTTTTGAGTTTCATGGCATTCTAATGTTAGTATTTGACATTACAATTCCTTTCGATCTATGTCTTCCATATAACTTAAATTATATGTAAGGAGTTACTATATGCCTCTTCTACTTGTCTACTACATCTTCTAATTCTGCTACGTTATATCTTCTTTTTTATAATGTTCTATGTCTACTATTAGTTAATGTAAAGCAAGTTCAAAGTCTTCGATAAGCTATGGTTAGTTTACTGTAATCCACTAGCGATTTTATTCCCTTATAGTACTTCTGTATCTTCTATTAGCATATTTACCCAAAGAACTTATTTTATTTCAAAATTTCCTGTTTTTAGACTTTTCTTAGTTAACGTATTTTTTATAATTTCCTATTTATAAAACCAATTAAGGAGCACCTCGAATATTAACCCCAGCATTAATAGAATACCTTTGAACTGGATAAAAACTATGCTTTTTCCACAACATATGAATTTTTTTGATCAAGTTTATGATTCTATAACTTATTGGCTTTTTAAATAGAGGAATTCACTAATCTGTTGAGTTGCACATATAGCAAAACTTGCCAAGAAAATTTTTAAATACAGGACTTGCCAGAATAAACAGCATCGAAATTGTGTGCTCAATATGCGTTTGATTGTAGAGAACCCACTCTGCAGTACCCAAGAAACCTTCTGGTATGCTTTAACTGGGTCTTATTTTTCCGAAGATGAGGATAAGCATCCAGGTTTTGTTAATCAAAAGCAGTATGGATCATTTTTAAAACATTTATAAGAGATTTAATGCACCTATGCAGCGCGCGAAATCTGTAGGTGTTGATGCAATGATTTTAATAGATAGAGCAACGATCCATACAGTCTTACCTGATAACCAGTTTCAAAATAGTGCTATTTCTCGTGGAACAGATTTCGAATACCCCACTCACTCACCTTATCTGACCTTACCTGCTGAAGGAATCAGTGTTTTGCTATGTATATCCGCTTACAAACATTGGAAAAGTAGAACAAGGTACAGAAATGTACTGCAAGCACTGTTTGCAAATTACTAAGTGTAAAAAAGTATTACCAAGATTAATTGCGCCACAATGATATCGATTTTGTACTTATAATTACAAAAATTGAGCAAAAAATACAATCTTTATATTATGTATATTGATTGTTTTCGGTTTAAAACAGACGGCAGAGCCATCATCATGGTTGGTAAGAGCACCTTTAGTAAAATCGCCTAAAACATTCACTGTTAACTTTGGTAGAGATAGTTTTGAATATTTTCACATCTACAAAACTGGTACAAATATTAATGTTCGTTTGTGATGGTATTCTAAATGTGTGCTTTTGAACAACTCAAACGTTAAGTGCGATTACATTTTATGGCATTGCTTTGAAATGTTTACAATCATAGTTCATTTTAATAGTTTCAGTATTGGTCAATCACACCAATGGAGTTACGTTATTTCTTTGAAGAAATTTAATTTGTAGGTTACATGCATTTTTAATTTAAGGAAGGATTATTTTTGTATTTTATATTGTTCATACTCAAAGGTTATAAAATTCATTATAGCGGATTTTAAGGATAAGAATAATAGCATGCTTGCTTATTCTATAGTAGTGTAGTTTTATGATTCACTTGTTTTGATTCATTTGGTACAACGTTGACGACTATGACCTTATCGTCTTGGCACGAAAGGCTTTCACACGCTAAATTATTGCCGACTAAAAAAATTGAAAGTCTCTTTGTTTGGGCCTGGTTATAGCTTTCATATAAGATTATATCACGCATGTTAGATAAAGAAAACAAATACGGTAATTTTAATTTGCAATTCTAAATCATTTCTCCAAATTTTGCCGAAGATAACCACGAATCCTGTATTGAGGGAAAACAATTTTTATAGAGCATTTCGTCTTTACCACCCAAAAAGTTAACATGTGACTTGAGTAGTTTAATTAACCTTGACAATAACGTATTGAACTGTTAAAGGCAGTTAGTCCTTGAAGTTCGCAAATACTCTACCGCGTTGCTAGTTTTTAATTTTAGGAACACCTTGGTTCCCATTAAATCGACAACTTCAAGCTGGACGAAAGCATGTTGATTCAGAACAGCTAGTTCTTTTAAAGTTCCAGTAGGTTCTAGTCAAAACAAAGTAAGTCCTGGAGATAATGGCTATTAGTTGTTTCGAGATATCTACAGTCAAAAATCATTCGTCACGTGTTTATGATTAAATTTCTTAACTAGAACCTACAGTAATTGTAAAACAAACGAACATTTTTTCTACTAACTGTTTGAAATTTATAATGTACTCACAACACGTTCTTGTTAGGTTAAGAATTCAAATAGTTAATTTGTTCACCGAAAACGTTTTCCACTAAGTTAAATAAATTGTGATATATTTGATTTCTAATTTTTGCTTAAGACAATTTATATTTACTTGTACTGAAAGGATAATTGTGTAACAGAGTAAACACCTTTTTATATTGGCGTCCTTTACAGCTAATGTAGGGGTAATAATTTCAGTCTTGTAATAAATTATATTGTAAGTCGAAGATTTTGGTACCTTATCAAAACAAAATTTTTAACGAGGTATTTCACACAGGCGGTTCCGTGGCTCAGTTGGTATGCGTGTGACTACTAAGTCCGAGATACCGGGTTAGAATCCCGACACGGTCCGAATGAAAAATGTTACGCGAGCATTTTTCACAAAAATACGCCCTCGTTTGGATGAGAGTTAAATGTAGGTCCCGTGTGTGAGCGTTGCAATGCACGTTAAAGATACTTACCTTGATTGGAACAGCAAAGGTTCAACAAAATTCAAAATTTCCAGGTAAAAAAAATCGCTTCCTGGCCAATGTAGTACCTTCGGGTGAAACATTGGAAAATCAAATGTAGGGGGTATTTCATAGTTGGTTTCGTGGATCAGGGATTTGCATATCACTGCTATCCCTAGGTCTCTGGTTCATTTCCCGACATGCATCGCTTGGAAATGTTAGGCTAGCATTTTTCTCAAAAATATGCCGTCATCCGAATGAAAGGTAAATTCTATGTTCCGTATGTGTGTGTGCGTGCGTGCGTACGTGTGTGCGTGTGTGTCTTGTCACGTACGTTAAAGATCCTTATCTTGCTTGAAACATCAAGGATCCAGCAAAATTCAAAATTTTTATGTAAATAGAGCTCGCTTCACAGCCAATGCAGCAGCTTCGTGTGGAGCATGAAAAAATCAAATATAGGGGTACTTGTTCATACGGGTTCGATTTCCGACACAGACCGCATGAAAAATGTTGGCGAGCATTTTTCTCAAAAATACGCCTTCGTTCAAAAAAGAGGTAAAATGTAGGTGCCGTGTATGAGTGGTGTCATGCACGATAAAAATCCATATTTTGTTTGGAACAACAATATATTACCTTTGGGTCGAGCATTAGAAAGTTAAAGGTGGGCATTACTTTACAGAGTATAAATCTGTGAATATCCGACAAGATTTTCTGGGGTGAATTCTGTACGCAACAATTTTTTTACCTGTTCTACTTGCCAAATTCACACTTTAAAACCTACAAATGTCAAAAGCTATAGCATTTATTTTTAAAGATAGTAAGTTTTATATCGCATATATATATATATATATATATATATATATATATATATATATATGTGAAATCGTCAGATGTTATATGAGTTCGGAACAGCAATTTTGTAAATAAAATTTGGCTTTCCACTGGCAACTATTGTGGTTATACGCATCAGAAAAATGAATAAACCTAAATATACTGTTAAAGGGTCATTTTATTAACGCGCGCTTAATTTTTTAATAGTTTACTTTCTAGCTTTGTAACACATGGGTGTTACGGTAAATAAAAATCGTAAGCAAAAAGAGAAATATTAATCTTAAATGGGTAAATTAATATTGAAGCACTCTGTATAATTCTGATTTTATGTATAATCGTGTTCAGTAAGCATAGCGTTGCAATAAATAGTTAGTTATATTAAAATTATAAACTTAAAACCACAAAATAATCGTTGTATTTTTGTTAAATACATATTAAAAAGAAACGTACAAGTCCTAAAAAATTTAAACCACAGAAGGGTAAACCTAATATTTATTTCAGTAAACTTATATAGTGAAATTATGTCATATTAAGAAAGCTTTAGAATTATGAAGTAGAAAACAATGAATTTATTAAGATACAACTCAAATGTAGAAGAATTTTTTTACATATTCTAGTTAAATAAATTAAATTGAATATTACATATAAAGAAAATTCCAAACATACTACAATTCAATGCAAAAAGCCAGACACTGATTAGTAAAATTTACGGATATCAGATTGCAAATATAATTTAATCGTTTTAATAAAATACACTGTCCTTTTATTTTGATGAACAGAAGTAAACGCAAACGTTAACCTAAGTAAATTACATAATACCACAAGTACATTCCCCGGGATTTATTCCATCGTTAGGAAAATTTTATTATAACAAACAAACCCTGAATGAACACAAGGAAGAGGAAGAATTAAATGACAATATTTACATGCGACAAAAAAACGAATTAATAATTCGCTAGCCGGTAACAAAGAGACATCAATATGTAGTTAGATGAGGAAGTAACACCGCGAATGGACGTGCGGTTGCGGTAGATGAGAACAAGTTGAAAGTTAAGATCAAAAACTTTAAATTCGGGAGTAGCTCAGAAAATGAATTTGAAAACGCAAACAAATGTCGGCATACGAGTAAAAGCGAAAAGTTTAATGAAACCAGCTTCAGAAGTCGACTAGGCTTTCTATGAAGTGGCATATTTAAATGGTGCGCAAGATTTTGTAGAATTTTTCTTGCAAATTTGGCAAGGAGGTTAACATTGTGCGGGATTTTGCAAACACGTGTATGTGCCACAATGAAAGGTTATCTTTGGGGATTCCTAATATAGGAATGGTGTTGTGATATGGGGAGCTGTGTTACAAGGGAGTTGTGTTAGCTGAAATTGAAACAGTAAATGTCTCTAGACATTTTCAAATTTAACGAGTTGGAATAAAACTGTAAGTAATTATGAATTTTTATGTTCAGATTTAATTTATATGTATCTGTGGATTGAAAACGTCAATGTTGTATATATACGTAATAGGAAATTAAAGTGAAAGTAATTATTCTATTGGCCTAATTAGCGACGGAATTAGTGTGTATTGATATTAAAGTATTTTGGAATATCAATGAATGGATTACGAAGAAACTGGTATTTAACTGTTTGCTATGTTTGTTATTAACGAAATTTCCAAATAAATTGGAATTCATAAATGTCATGTAATTTAATATGGGAAACAGTAAAATTTAGAGTAATGATGTTTTTATGAATTAATTAGATCTAAGAATACCTGACCAGCGTGATATAAGAAAAAAATCAGTTTTTTAAGGCAAATATATTTACAATATTTTTATTGAAATTATTTTATGTTAGTAAAGCTTAAATTTAAGTTGCATTTTTATTTGAATTTATTTAAAAAGTAGGTAAATAGATATTGAGCTACCCCGTATTTGGAAGAGGCATTGTATTTCTCAATATTATTTAATTTGACCACAATTTAATAAGTGTTTTAAAATATTTTAATGAAAGGTTAATATAAGGTGATAAAATTTAAAAAATCGAAGCAAGGGAGGCCTATGCGGAATAACCGTCTTCCGTGTAGGGAAGGAGCTGTTACAGACGGTTTAGCGTCCTTTAATTATTACAAATAAAAAAGTCTTTCAGGGTAACTGGTTAGTGTAACGTAGTTTTTGTATTTCAGTTATATTTATGAATTTCTATGTAGAAATTTTTTATTTTCTTTTATAATTTTTCCATAGGAACCCACTCCCGCATAACTGCAGTTAGCTGACGCACCCTAATATTGCTACGGTGTCCCCCTCGCTTCAGGATAAATCAAAATTTATTATCTTGCCTCTCGTTTTACCCGCAACAGCTTAGAACACCCCAATTCTTTAAATTTTGCTAGCATGTAGTGTACTATATGCTTGAAGTTGGAGTTCTTAAGGTTCTCAAGAAATTTACCTAAGATTTCTTTAAACACTCTATGCTTCTTTTCTTCTACTACCTACGATTTGTTTTAAAATACTTCATCTGTCAAAATTTTTCGAATATCTAGATTTAGGAAATCATCTACTTTGAGTGTGGCATATTAACGTAAAGCATTCCCGTTCTTTGAACAGAGCTTCTACAAATTGCTTTATCAATCACTGCACACTGTCCGTTCATGGACACTCTATTTCACTTTAGTCGAAACTATTTTTAAATTTTTGTAACATTCTCTTTTTGGTACTTAAAAGGCACAACTGGATTTTGTGAGTCTTTGTTGTAGAGCGAAACTGCTTTGACACTTCTTTGAAATGAAGAGCCTCCACTTATTTATGTAATAATCTATGTTAAACTGCTTTATCGTACTAGGGACTTTATTGCAATAAATTCGCGGACCAGCTTAAGAAAAGTAGGTTTTAGTGTAGAGCCTAATAAGTCTATTAAATTTTTAGCAAGAGCCAAAATTCTGCGCAGATAACAAAATACATTAATTTCTAGAATATTAAATCTTAAATTGAAGTTTGTGAGAAAATAGTAGGTGGACTTTTTTTTATTAAAATCAGCACCCAACAATCTATATAAATCATGTTTTCGAACAACTTTTTCATTGTTCACCTACGTTATTTTTATGATAAAACAAATTAAGGTAAAATAGAAAAATTTCATTAATATTTCACAAATAGTTATTTACGAATCTAGTCCGGAAAGTGGTTTTTAATGGTTAAGAGACTAGTAGGTAAATTCAGGGTAAGTCGAAGGCAGTCTTAGAAACATACATGTCTAGCAGAAACACATTATAAATGTGTTGCGTCTCCTGTATAACCACCAATTATAAAATATGCTATATTAGATCTACATATACTTATACAATAACAAAGCAAGCATTTTTAAAGTATAGATATGAATTAGTAGGTATTGCACATCTTGTAATTCTACTAGACTCAACTGTTATTTTATAGGACTTAGTCCTAGTCCCAGATATTAGATTTAATAGAGAATCAAAAAAAGCTTAAACCTTTCAGAGAATTGGATAGTGAAAGTAAGAAAATATATAATAGAGTTAGAAATAAGACACTACATGAGTGTAGAAAAACTAGAAATAAATGGATGGAGGAGAATTGTAAGGGAATACAAGATGATTTGAGAGTATCTAAGACAGACAGGGCTTACAGGGCAGTTAAAAAGTTTTTCAAGATAGGAAAAATATAATGGTATTAAAGATGAGAATAATGAGCTTCTAATAAATAAAGTTGAGGTAGCAGATAGATGGAAAGAATGTTTAGAAGATTTATATAGAGGAAACGATATGGATGAGTTAAAAAACGACCAAGAAGAGGATGTAGAAATAGAGTTTTCAATATTAAGAGAGGAATTTGATAGAGCTGTTAGGGATCTTAAACTAAATAAAGTGCCGAGATAGACGATATACCCGCAGAAATAATAAAATATGCAAGTCAGAAAATTTTGGACAGATTATATAAACTAGTAAAAGTAATATATGACACAGGTGCGGTACCAATAAGATTTCGAAAAAAATATTATGATTCCAATCCCAAAAAAAGTCGGGAGCTGATAGGTGTGAGAATTCTAGAACGGTTGGTTTAACTTCCCACGCTTCCGAAATACTAACAATAATAATTAAAAATAGAGTAGAAGCTTTGACTAAGAATTATTTAGGCGAAGACCAATATGATTTTCGTAAAGACAGAAGAACTAGAGAATTGATACTAATGATTAGGGTAATTATGGAAAAAGGCTACAAAAAAAGACTCGTTTTGCGTTTGTAGATTTAGAAAAACATTTGATAGGGTTAATTGGATTGTTATGTTCAGGGTTTTGCGAAAAATGGGAATTTCTCATAGGGCTAGAAAAATTATTTACAGTCTATATAAAAACCAAAGCGTAATAATTAGATACGATGAAATAGAAAAGAAAGGGAAGATTAGAAATGGTGTTATACAGGGCTGTGTACTATCTTCCTTAATTTTTAATGTTTATATTGAGGAAGCTTTAAACTTAGCTAGAGAGAGAGAGAGAGAGAGAAAAGATAGGTATTAGTGTACAGAGACAAAAAATAGACATGCTACGTTTTGCAGATGATAGAGCCATTATTGCAGAGTCTAGAAAAGAGTTAGGAGAGTTTTTAAATATTTTAGATGAGATACTACAAAGTAACTATAGTATGAGAATTAACTCAGAAAAGACAAAGATAATGACAAGTGAGTTACAGTCTAGTTCTAAACCAAAATTAAAAATAGGTAATACCGAGTTAGAGGAGGTAGTTGAAATTTGCTATCTAGGTAGTATAATTACAAAGGATGGACGTAGCAGAAGGGATATAGTAGCTAGAACAGTTCAAGCTAGAAAAATGTTTTTAAAAAGAAAGACTTACTAATAGCTAATAGTATCAGTTTAGATAGTAGAAAAAGTTTCTTAAAGCCGTACGTATGGAGCGTTCTATTATACGGTAGTGAGACTTGGGCAATTAAAGAGGCAGATAAGAAAAAAATAGCAGCTTTCGAAACTTGGTGTTATAGGAGAATGTTAAAGAGTAGTTGAACAGATAGAGTAACAAATGAGGATGTTTACAGAAGGATAGGTGAGGAACCCTGTATGGTCTAGCATGCTAGCAACGATTCGTTGCTTAAGCCTTACCATAACATATAATTCAACATTTTTCCTTTTTTTGGAGAGGATAACCAGGTAATATTTCATTTCCTTATAAATGGGAATCACGTAAACATGTTGGAGTTCTTTAACAACCATCAGGTTGCTCATATCTATGTAGAGCCAGGTAGATAAGAAAACGATAGAAGAGTATAGGAAGACCTAGACCAAGCTATATTAGTCAAATTATTAGAATTTTAGGTTGTGAAGGGTATGTAGAACTTTTTAGATTAGCAAAGAATAGAAAAGAAGTTAGAGCTGCGCCAAATCGACCTTAAAGTAAGGTCGAAAACTAAATGATGATGAGTCCCATTAATAACGGCGTTTGGAACTAGCTCAATAAAAGCTTACTACCGGAATAAAAAATTGTTCCGAAAATATCTAATTGCAGGGCGGTTGCACAAGTGTTTTTTTTTATTATACTACCTTGAGTAAATGGTAGGTAAATTTAGTTGGGAATCATTTAAGTGATTTTAATAGAATGCTATTTGGTGATTACTTCTGATACGAAGCTCTGATCCATTGGTAATAATATTTTATAACAAATAACTTAGTTCAAGTTTCGTTGTTCTTCGTAAAATATTACGAAAAACCCTACATTCGTGTTGTTTATACAGGTATTGAGTGCAGAAAGTACACGACTTCTGTTATTGACTATCAAAAGTAACCTATAGTAATACTGGTAATATTGGTAATGTGGAATCCTTTTTAGAGTGAATAATTAAATAAAAATAAAATTTGACGTTGTGTTAAAGTGTTATTTAATAGCTAAATTTAATCAATACATATTAATATACACGTATGATTTCACACTCCTGTATTAAAAGTTGTAGAATCTATAAGTCATTGCTTTACTATTTGTGTACGAAACGACCTTTTTATAGAGGTATTTGCCAATGTCAAATTTAAATATCACTGAACCGGAATTAATTTCATTAACTTTTATGGTTCTTAACAAACTATACTACAGGAAGTTACATGATATTTCTAATTTCACTTTCTTGTTTATATTGTGTTTATTGCACTGGTTGTTTTTCATCAAATTTATAAAAATTAAATCTCAAAACCAACACTTGTTTCAAAAAATTTGTATATATCTGTTACAGTTGTTTTAAAAATAGAATTCTTATGTATAATAATGGAAGATGTTAGCAATAAATAAATGGCACCTGCTGCATGATTAACTTTCTAACTAATTTTAGCAATGTGTACAGTTATGTGAGTAAATACCAAAAAATTTAAATGAAGTGTTTGTCACCTTGCAATAAAATAAGCATAATCTTTTAATTGTTCAAGGATAGCGGATGATGACTAAAATATAGCATTTTTAATAAATTTGCGTGTACATTTTGTAATGAAACTTGGTTGGATACTATGAAAATTTATTATAACTAAAATCGAATAACTTATTGCTTTAACTGTATATATAAATAATGAATAGCAACTATGGCACGATTCAAATTAAATATAATAAAAACCTGTTTACCACAAATTGCTTTAAGAAACTATAGGTGTATTTCGTCTGGTGGGTGGTTATCATCTCTAGAAAAATTCTAAAAAATAATTAAAAGGTTGTTCAGAAATTCTTCTGAAAATATTTTCATCGACACGTAGACTAAAATGAACCTTTTCAACAAACTGTTTTGAATACTTAAAGATATTATTCTCTCCACATAGGCTCGTGATATCTACCGCACGAAGAACTGCGTGCTGTACTTGTTTTGCAAAAGCGCTGAATTTTGAACGTCGTAGTCGGGGTTTGGGTAAAAGTCGTTAAAATTGATTTTACTACATACGTTAGATGCAACATTTACGACGTAGTAAATTTAACCTGTCGTAAAATAAGGTGTAGTAATTTGGCTTATTGGTTTAGGATAATAAATACCATGACACTTAGTCTTTTACCCTTTGTCACTGCACATGAGCTAGGGAAATGAAATACTTCCTGTCGATTTCTCCCTTCAGAATTGAAAAAATAGGTAACCCATTTTTTGTGGTTATATTGGGTATACTAATATGCGTTTCTATTGTTGCTTGTTCATTCCTTATATATGGGAAGAATAATTATAAAAAGAAATTAGTATGCATTCAAGTCGAGGGCGAAAGCTCACAACTTTTATGAACAGCTGCTATATATTAATAGAAGACATCAAAATGGCAGGATAGCAGCTGAATGTACAATTTGCACTGCCTTATTAAAAAGCACTAGTATTTTTCGCCTTCGCGCGTATTGGTGAGTAATTTGTACAGTTTTGAAGGCATGGTTGGTTTCAGCCTTGTACTTTATCAAAAATATGTTTACCTATTTACTAATTTGAGAAATCAATTTTAGAAAACAATGTGCTATTGATTCATCCTCATCAACCCTGAAGGCAGCAGGGGTGCACAACGTTATAAGGCAGGTACTAATGATATTACACAGCCAACACACAACTATGGAATAACATACTTAATATTAGGATAGAAACAGCACAACAGATGGTATGGTTTGAATTTGAAATTGGTGAAGATGATTTAATTCCAGAAAATACCCTTAAATAATAAGTACTATGAAGATGGAGAATTTAGTTGTACTGCCGATTGTGGTACGTATGTAAGTAATGAAATTTTAAATTTCCGAACAAAAATGAGACAATTACGTTCATAGGGAGTAGCGAAGAATGCATTGCCTTGTAGTTCAACTTTCTATGAATCTGAACATTCTTACTTTATTGCAAACTCAATACTAGTAAAACAAAAAAAATTCTGATGTTTTTGTATCTCCTTGTCCACATTCTCATCTCATTTAGCATCTTCATTTACTAAATTATCGTATACATCGTATTATGTTCTACAACAGAATCCAATCGACATATACCCAAACTTTAACAAAAGATTTAGAAAAAATCATATAAACTCAATACATTTTTTGTTTCAATGAACACAAAATTCAAGGAGGAAAGTAATATTTCTCTTGAAAAGTTTGTATTTGGCAGAAATATTCCATTTTTAGTAGTAGAAACTGAACATTTAAAAAATGTCATTAAAATTTTATGACCTTTTTTCTTGTTGCCATGTAGAAAGACATTCGCAAATGTACTTTTAGACAAAATTACGGACGAAATGCAAATCAAAAATAAAAACTATGTTGATGGAAAATCTTCTTTGCTAATCAGTGGCTGGAGAAATTCCTTAAGTAATACAAAAAGCGTAGTTACAATGGTGCACACTGCTGGTGTAGAAGGTGCCTTTGTGGAATGGTACGATTTTTCTGCTACAAAGGACACTGGAGTAGCACTTGATGTATGTGAAAAATCTATTGCACATGCTCAGTCCGGATATGATATTCATGTGTACGCTGTCGTAAGAGACAATGCTGCAAATGTGTGCAAAGTGGGTTAGCTTGCTTATCTATGACATAGCACATGCAACAGTTATATTGGAAATCTTTTTGCAAAGGATATTGTCAACACACAAGTCATAAGTAGGATCAATACTGTTTTGAAAGAATTCAAGCATACTCTGGAAAATTTGTTGCTTCAGAATAGGGGTTCAAAAATAATTGTACCGGTTGAAAGCATTGGTGTATTAATCGAGATTCATCTCTTTTGTTAAAAATCTACCATTAATGAAAAAAGGAGTTGCTGAAGGTGCAGTCTAAGTTGAGCCTAAGTAACGCATAGTCTTTATGATGCGCTGTGCAAAGACATTAGTGAAACAATTGAATTGCTAAACTTTGCGTGTGTATTGATTAACAAATGTCAAAGCAAAACATTTTCCAATGCCGATTCTGTACAAGAATGACTTAATCTAAAAACAAGCATTATAATGACGATATTCAAAGAACTATTTATGAACGTATAGAAATGGCAATGAACATCTATAGTTGTACTGCAAACGTTCTACATCCTGTTTACAGAGAAGGTGATTGAAATAATAAGCAGAAAATGTGTTCAAGATTTTTCGTGGAAAATTTAGACAACGAAGGTGCCCTAACATTATTTAACAAAATTTCAGATTTTTGGAAAAACTGAACAAAAAAAACGTTTCTCTATCTTTCTCCTTTTGGGGATTAATGTAAAGCAGATTCCCAAGTTTAGTGGCTTTGGCAGATAAACTGCTAAAAATGGCTGCTTCTACCGATCAATTGAAGCGAATATTTTCAAATTGGTCATTTGTTCGTGAAGATTTGGGAAATAAGTTGACCAAAAATAAGTCTAGTAAGCTAGTATTGGCATATTATTCACTTAAATTAAAATATTCAAAACAATCAGACCAATATTAATATTTCATATTTGTAGCTTGTAACGTTAATAAAAATATATAAATAGTTCATAGTTTTGTGTTCCCTTGTTCCCTAAATATATATCCTGTTAGTTAAAATTTACACCCTTTTATGTTATTGGTATGAATCCGTTAGGTTTTTGATCGCCTATTCTGAAGGATTCCTTCACACCATCTTTTGATATTATCATTCACTATATTTGTGCTGACTGTTGAGCGTACTGATGGCAGTGTTTGAAATGTGAATGGTACGAACCAGAACGGAAAAGGGAATAATGAACAATAGCGTTCTGAATGTTTGAGAAAGCAAATTTGGCCCGTCAAACAAAAATAGTTGCAGTTTATATATTTCCATCAAAGTCATGTAACTAGAACGCCATCTTAAAAAAACTCCTGAAACAGAACTGTATTCAGAAAATATTTACAAATCATAAAACCGCTGGCTCCTGTCTAACTGAGATAAGCCCGATTAAAGGCACAGAATCTTAGATATTATTTTCGGCTAACTTGGAAATTATTTTAAAGAAGTCCATGAGAGTGGTCGTAAGTGACGATGTTAGTCATACTACAAACAAAAGGGTTGGCGTCACTATATTAGTAGATGCATTTTACTTTATGAAAAACTTAAATTCAGTTGATAGATTGCACAGAAATGTAATACCCTAAGCGTAGTTGATATATTACGGGGATGATTAAGAGAGAGCATTTCATAAATACGTTCTCATACAAAGGTTCGTTTTTTTATTAGTTCTAGATTAGAGCATAGTAAATGATAGAATTTCATGACATGATATAGAGTTATCGTATGCTAATAGTAAGAATGAACGATAATGACGTTATAGTAAAAAACTATTATAACACGGGTCTAGACGTATACAAGGTAATTTCTGATTGGTTGATCTCATAAGTCGACGCCAATGATTTCTGAATACGGCAACACCTAATTATCTATAATGCATTCTTCCAAACCAATTATTGTTTTGTGTGCGTAATTACGTTGGGTTTTTATTAAGTGAAATATCTCTATCTCAAATAGGTTTCCTTAGAAAATATTTGTATTCATATTGCAATAATGCGATGTAAATAGAGTCTTAATTTAGGTTGAATTGGACTTATTTATGAACTAAGTCAAATTATACGGAACTTGCAAAAAGATTTACAGTCATCCCAGTGATGAAATCGTACTTGAGAGAGGCACTTTATGTTAAAAATTTCTTTAATATGACAAAACTTTAGTACTTTTGAGGTGTTATTCAACAAGATAACGTATAATGTGATAAATTTAGGAAACCAAAAGCAAAGGAGACCTATTCTGAATAACCGTCTTTCGTGTAGGGAAAATTTTGAAGGGATTACCGCTCACGCACCACTGGAGTTAGCCGGTGCACCCTTAAAATTGTTACGGGGTTCCCGGTCCTGTAGAGCAAATCTAAATTTATAACGTACCGCTCATTTTACTTGTCACAAAGCTATAAGTGTACGTCGAAAAAGATTTTTTAGCAAATATTTCAACAAACCTATTTGTATTTAAAAAAAATTAATCGAATAGATTGTCCAGTATCTAATTCACTTTATATAAAAATAGAAAACTGAATTTTAATATTTGAAAATGTTTAATTTAGTGGTTATTAAACTAATTTATAATTAATACAGTCATATTGATCCGTTTATAGTGTATATAATTTACCGCTTCAGGTTATGTTCCGTTTATATTGTACATAATTTACCGCTAAATTTATTTTCCCTTGAATTTGTTGCTTATTTGCGTCCGCCCGGTATATTAATTGTTATTGAAAAATATCGTGTACTACTTCAAGCATCTTGCATGTACAAAGTGCTGCGATATTGATAAACTCTGCTCTTCGCCTGTGCAAGAACATTCCTATCATCTTGGAAAACACACGAAGCATTGCAGTATCGATTTCTCATCGTAGAAGGCCAAAAACTTCCATGTTCTACGTAGAATCAGATAGAAGTGTCGACTTTTGTTACCTGCATTAGAACAACCGCATTTTCGTTCAGAACGACCGCAATAAAATAAATATGCTTCGCTTCGTTATAACTACAAAGATAAGTGTTTGAAATAATTGTTTGTCTTGTTTAAATTCCTTAATTAATTGTTTTGTCTATTATGAGTTATTTTAATTTTCCTATACATATCCACTTTTCTCCACCATCAGTAGCTATCGAAATTACCGTAATATTAACACATATGCTTTAAACCTTTTAGTTCAACAAAAGTTGCTTGACAGAGGAATTATTAAATGATAAATATGTATATTCAGTCACACGCGCATACATGCATGCAAGTATCTAAACATGCACGCGCATTCATATGTTTTGCATGCGCACGCACGCGCATAACACGCATATAGATACACACGCATAGATTATGTGATCTGTGCGCATAGACATATTCATGTACACCCTCACACAAGTTTACGTTTACAAGTGAATAGCAAACCAATCTATAGGCAGTATATGACTAATAAAAAAACAATGACTAAGATTTCCTGATTTCATTTTTTGTGCGAATATTTTAACCGCAAAATTTTTTGATAGTGATTTTTAAACTAAAAAATCTGATATGCTCACGGCTTAACATCGACAGCTATCCAACATTTTTATCTTTCGATTTGGTAGTTTCATACGTCTAGGTTTAGCAAAATTGTGTTCATGAGCTTTTAAATGAAATGTCGAACATTGTTTGTAGTTAAGGTGTTTTTTTACAGATTTGTGTTTACTGTTTTATGTTTAAACTAATCTTTATATTATTATTTTTTGTTTTAATTGATGGCAAATATTTATTAGATATAAAATATAAATAGGATAGTTTATAAGCAATACGCGTTTTATAATTAAAATGATAACCTTTTCTAATTTTCACTAAAATTTTCACAGAACCGTTTATAAAATATGAACACGGACATGGTTAATTACACATAATTGAAAAACAAAGAAAATACTGCTTAATATTGTAGGAGAGTATTAAGGTTGTTACGTACAGTTTTGGTCCCGGAAAAATCTAGCTTGTAATTCACATAGAAACTCGGTGAAGTACCTCACTAAAAATTCTGTTTCGGCAAAATACCAGAAACCTCGACTGCATCAACAATAATGGTTGCCGATTAACTTAGCGGAGAAGGTGGTGTAAGTGCTCAAAGTAGATCTCAACGTACTACCGTGTGCAACATACAAATCTTAATCCCGACATCACCAAAATACAGGAGTTTTTAAGGAAAATTCCAGAAAAAATAACAAGAGGATACCAAAACCCGATATCAGGGAAGACTATCTTCCACAGAATTCGAAAAAACGAATTAAGATTGCAAATTCAAATTGCTTTTGTTATTTCTCTCCACCATTCATATGTAAAATTATCTTACTGAACATTAACTTTAAGAAAGAAAGGGAATTTACCATTTCTTGCACCAACATAATTTAGCGTATAAACCTTATACGTTCCAAGCCGATGATGTCATAGGCACCAACGCTATAGATTATTAAGCAAAACTAATAAATCATAAAATTGCACTAGTTTAGAATATAAAGTAGCGATGATATCATTCGTAACATAAAAACTGCTTTATTGAATCTGATAATCTTTCAGTATGAACAATATAAGATTACAAAAATCACCGTCTTACATCAAAAATGCATATAATTAGAGAATTATGTTTTTTAAAGGAAATAACCGTGATCCTATTAGTGGGATTTACCAATACAGAAGCTATTAAATTGAAATATGATTAAAAACACTTCAAAAAAATATTACAACGCATCCATAGACAAAATAAAGCTAACTATCAAAAAACAATAACAAGTTCAATCTGCTAAGTTCAAATCAATGATACAAAGTTGCCAAATTTTATTATTTCCTATTAATCTAGTTGGAGTTAATAAGTAATATCATAAACTACATGTTCGTTTTTTATTGGATCACAGTAATTATCGCGAATAAACACCAAGTTACTGCGTGGAATTATTAGGACGCATAAGAGACCCTATTAGGATTCCAATATCCTTATGATTATTTTGGTCAATGAGACGGCCAGAAGTTCTTGCACATAAATGCAATGCCCGTAATTAAAAATATTGACTAATTAACGTCAATACAAACGGTACCAAATTCTGATATAATTTAATATTTGCTGAACTTGTTAGTTCTTCTTTGTTTATAAATCTTGGGTCGAGAATCCGCACGATTTGTAGAGCTCTTTCTGAATCTCTTTAATGGTAGTCGTCCATATACTGCTCCAGTAAAAGAGTTTATTTCTTGGTTTGGAAATGTATTTAAAGGGTATGGTTTAAGTATTCCTTACGAATCTGAGAAAAAATTTCTATAGTTGTTGGAGCTATTATTTTACTGCTTCTGTTTACTTTGAAGCACGTGTAAACGTTTTCACATATTGCAGCAGTAACTTTGTTTTAGAATATTGAAACTAAAATTAATATTTTGCGCAAAATTTGCATAAATTTCGAAATTGAGTTTAAAATGGCTCAAATAGGGGGAGGGGGTGACGTAGTCTTTGCCTAACTTGATGGAAATTATTTTAATACATATATACTTCTAAAATAAAACGCTATCGTGCTGTGCAAGTTGAACAGCAGCTCTCTCTCTAATTTGATTGCCAATAATTTGATAAAAAGAAAGAGATTATGGTTTTTTTTGTAACTGACACAACAATTTAAACGAAATAGATGTTAAAAATTGACTTCAGGACTAAAATACAAAAGCTATTCGTATTTTGTTAGCTTATTGCAGATTCAATCTTAATTTCTGTATTTTGGAATAAAAATATCTTTCAAATCAAGTATTTTTGGACAAACTGGATGGCGCTCAGTGGCGCAACTAGAAGGAGGGGGACTAAGAGGCTAGAGTCTTCCCTAAAAATAGATGTTTTTTAAAACGCATCACTTAAAAAATGGTGAAACCGCATTTTAAAACAACGTCACTGACGAGCAACGTTGAACTAATAGCGAATTGGCGCCCTATTCCAATACCGATTAAATTTAATTTAAACTTTAGCAACAACTCGTGTAGATAAATTTGCTTTTAGCACTAAATATAATAGTTCTATTAATTTAAAGCCATTAGTTTTCAAGAATTTCAGAATCGTGGACCTAGTCGACTTGATTTTATATATATATATATATATATATATATATATATGTATTATGTATTTATAAATATATATATATATATATATATATATATATATCAAGTCGACTAGGTCCACGATTCTGAAATTAATATGAAATAATACTATTTAGTGCTAAAAGCAAATTATCTACACGAGTTGTTGCTAAAGTTTAAATTAAATTTAATCGGTATTGGAATAGGGCGCCAATTCGCTATTAGTTCAACGTTGCTGTGAAACTCGGGTAAGCTCCTGAATCAACCATAAAATATATTCGAAAATATTTATAAAATTTTCAAAATCGAAGAAAGAAAATTTTCCCAAAATTAATTTATACAAAAAATAGTCTTACCCGTTTTCGACTCTTCTCGGTTGAATGGCCTTCTTCAACTGCTTCCGGCTAGCTCATTAGGACCTCCTTTTGGATATCTATTCGCACTCTATCATTCACGCACTCTCCCAATAAAACCACAAAATACACAAACATACAATCTTTTATTAATTCTTATTTACAAATGCAATTTATTATTGTCCATATTTGAATATTCACGTTACACTTCCGTAACTCTTATTTTGTAATGTCCTTTATTTAATTTTAAACATCAAACACATAAAATGTACGCGGAGTAAATGGACCTTGAATAATACCTTCTCTAAAATTCCTTTATTATAATCTATTTATTTATTTTAATAATCTACGTAAACTGTGGGGTATGGTGAGCTCATAATAACCCAATTAATGTATGCCCTTCTATTTTGCATACTCTAAAACAAAAAAAAACAAAGCCATATACTCTTCACAAAATTTCACGTTCTGAGGGAACGTTTAAAAGCTTTCTAGACACCTTCAATTTCTAGTAGAATACCGTAATAAAGTTATTTATACAAATTCTGTTCAATACTCAAATAATTCACACTATCTTGAAAAACACTCTCATACTCTACCCCAATATTTACAGTTTATGGAAATCACAGTTTTAAATCGTTACCTGGAATTTCTAGAAGATCTTCGTACTGTAGATGATGCCATGAAAATTTCTATCCCGCAGCAGGTCGTTTCTCGCAATTACTAGACGACTTCCATTTCAGTTGATCCGCCAACGCCTTCTTCTCGGTGTAACCAAATTCCAAATTTTATTTCACAGTAATCTACGTTACTTAATGTACCCGACACGAGTTGATTAAAAATTATAGGTGGTACCTCAATTAAAATAATAATAATCTCGGCACATTAACCGCGTTTTAATTTAATTTAGAGGCTACCACTAAGCAATACTATTAAAATTTATTTGTCAATACTTACAACTCATGTTAACTTTTCTACGTGCTTTTAGGACGATCGAAATAATAATGCACGAAGTTAAAAGACAAGAGAAGACAAGAGAGCGAGTCCTAGTTCTCTAGAGTATTTATGTCTTTCGACTGTAACCTCTCCAGGCCCCCAGTTATCCGAAATCCTGCTCACAACACACATTCTCACAATTTTGCACTCAACTCCAATTTCAAATCTGCGAATTTTTGTACCTCGTTATAAAATTTCAAGAAAATCACGCTACACTATCCTCGTGTCTATGTCAAGTCAAACTAACCTATCGACCAATCGTAGATCCAATGACGTTTCTTAAATCCCTCCTCTACTATTGTGGTTTCATGCTTATACGTTTTCTACGTCTCAGTCTAACCTTGCTTGAGTGGTTGAAAAATCAATATTCTTGTTTGTTCACTGTTTACACACGTGGACTGTCTATGTGAGTTAAATAACCCCCTCATTAGCATTTCCCGTGAATATAAGCAACGGTTTATCCGACATTCTCTGTAACCATTTGTTATCTACACAATTTAAGCAGAACTTGACCTTTATAAAATTACGCAGGTGTTCAATCGTAACATTTCAAATAATACTTCTACGAGTTGGATATTCCACGTATTTTAACCTTTTTGATATATTTGTAAGTTTAGCAACGCGTCTCATCTTGGTATTATTGGGTTTTTAAACGCTTTTATGCATATTATACATTAATAATCGTTCAATTAAATTCAAATTAATTACTAAATTAATGACCTTCGCTTCTACTATTTAATTTCTTTGCAAACATACTTAAATTTCATTAATTATTTATAAAATTTCGTTACTACTTGATACTTAAAAATGAATTAACCAATATAACTGTTGCACGTAATTTCTGGTTGTTCCTTTATACAGGGTGTTTTGAAATTATTTTTTTCGTATTTATTTTTGATAATATAAAAACCACTATAATATATAAGGTTATCGTAAAGTAAGGGATATATTTTAAATTATGATAACTTTTTACCAAATGAAGTTAATAACAAGAAATAAATGAAATCTAATTGCTTATGAAATGGGATTTAGAAACAGGTTACGGCAATTGCTCAATATGACCTCCATTTTGTTGTTGTAAGATCACCATCCTTACCTCCAAATTGTACACAGCATTTCGTAACATTTCTGGTTGAACTGTACCAATTTGCTCCGTAATACTGTCTTTTAATTCTTGTAGCGTAGTTGGTCGTCTTCTAAACACTAAACTTTTTAAATAACCCCACAGCCAGTAATCCGCTGGGTTTAGATCAGGTGATCTTGGTGGCCATGAATTTACGAAATGTCTGCTTAACACGCGATCTTGAAAAACGTTGGTTAACAATTCTTTGACTGGTCGAAAAATGCGCGGGGGTGCTCCATCCTGCATAAAAATGATGTTTTCAATTCCGTAGTGCTCGTTTTGCAGCTGTGGAATAACATAATTTAGTAACATTTGCAAGTATCGTTCACCATTTACAGTTACAGATACGGCTTGTCCATTCTGCATTTCCTCGTAGAAATACGGACCAATAATAAAATCAGCTATAAAACCGCACCAAACGGTGACTTTCTTGTCATGAAGACCTTTTTGTACGATTTGTTGCGGATTTTCTGCAGACCAGATTCTACAGTTTTGAGTATTGACTCCACCATTCAGAGTAAAATGTGCCTCATCTGTCCATAAAATACGGGATAACCATTCGGGTTCAATTTAAAATATATCCCTTACTTTATGATAACCTAGTATATATATATATATATATATATATATATATATATATATATATATTGCTACGACGTCCGTTGCTGGACGTCACTCAACAATACAAAAGGTCCCGCTTTCTGGGTGCCATTAAATTGCTACGTAATCTGAGTTCCAACAACAGCTTATAAACTTAAAAAAAGCCACGACTTGGGCGTCATTAATTGCTACAAGCTCAGGATCTTAAAACAAAACTTTGTCACGGTTGCTCAACTGCTTCCTGAAAATAAAACTAACTACTCAAAAACAAAAACGCTGCAACGATACAACGCCTACCTTTATTAACATACCAGACATAAAGTACACGCCAAAATAAAAATTAGAGTCCTTGTTTACACATTATTTACATATTATATACACATTTCAAATTCGACAGTTAGAGCAGATAATATATCAAATTACTTATATAATAGAAACAAGCCGTAGTTAATGCACTCTTTCAAATCTCCGATAAAGCTACATACATCCCCCCAAATTATTCCCTTAACGGTACATGTCGATATCCATAATTACCTCAAACAAATATTTCCGATTAATAAAATAAAAGAAAAAGCACTAGGGCTTTACCACGTTTCTGAATTTAACTCTGATTTAATACGAGCTCATAGTAAAACCTTACCTTTCGTGCAAATTTATGCACATCGATAATCCAAAAGACCCTCCTACCTTGTACATAAATTAAATATTACAGATGCCACGCATCACTTATAAATTCCACATAAAATACAATAAACCTAATTCAACTTAAATTGTTCAATTAGAAACTTTTTCTTGTTTGTCCCTTTTATACATAAAATTTATACACGTCAATGCACTAAGTTGTTAAGCACCAGTTTATACACAGATACAATGGAAAAGTATCAGTTACCTGGATTCTATAACTGCACACGGGTCTGTTATCCTACCATCAAAAACTGCGGCATTCAGGAACACCCCAATATGGACTGCAATAACCTCGTCTGCAAGCTGTAACCATATTACCACAAATTCACCTCGTCTACCAAATTGATAGTGCAACCAAACTCTCCAGACTCTTCTACTGATACCATTAACTGTTGGTAATTATCACATCGACTAAACACTGACATCTACTCCATTTTCCAATCGCATACTTTGCATACTCATTGCAACTTAAAAGTAATACTATTTCTACTTACTTAATTTAAACTTTCATGCAAAACGTAAAAGCATTTTGTAGGGAGCCGTCAACTTATTGAAGATTATTAGCAACGTACGCTAGTTAAAAATTTAACTGTCAGTTGGTTGCAAAATCAAAGAACTTTACGCTGTTTAAAGACTAAGAGCTTTCAGCTGGACGAAGACTAAGAGCTTTCAGCTTGTCCAAGACTAAGAGCTTTCAGCTTGTCGAAGACTAAGAGCTTTAAGCTTGTCGAAGACTAAGAGAGAGAGAGAGAGAGAGTCAACCCATGCACAGCAGCTTATATAATGCTTCTCACCCCCTTAAAGCCTGTCAATTCCAAAAAATTTTAACCATACAAACACTTTTGCACAACAATTCTTTGTAAAACTTTAACGACCACTCTTTTCCACAAAACCTTAACTAACGTACACAGTAATTCCTCGTATTTTAACCAAAACTCGTTTCTCTGAAAATCACTTGACGTTAACCATCACACGCGCCTTACTAAAATGCTTTCCTGGTATTTCAACATTTTGCTCCAATCACGTTGTGTATATTCACCCCAGCTGACGATAGCTAACGTTTAAAATACGCCCCTAATGCAACACATGTTATCCCCATTTCGCTCTAACATCACGCTAATTCCACTATTTCTCTTATACTGTGTTTGCCGTCCCCGTTATATAACTAACAAATGGTTCTCACTCCACTATCTTGTATTCATAACACGTGTGATTTCTATTCTGTTTCTACCCATGCTATCTAATAATCTCTTCTTGTTTCCCTGTTGGCAAGTTTCTTTCTTAACCGACAAAATACCCACTCCAACTTAAGTTTAATATCGTTTTAATGAGGCTATAACTTCATTTTAATTGACTGCGGTAACCAACACTAACTGTAATTTCTGTTATTTGTTCAACATTGTAATCTACCCTTCTTGATAAAATCCAAAAAAATTGCGACGGTTACATTCGTTTAGAATTTAATGATACTAGGAAAAATTTCTTCAAAACAACACGTTTAAAACTTCTCGTAAATAACATAACGGCCAACCTTGCTTGTAAACTAAACAATTTGAAATTTTAGAAAAACTTTTAGAAAATATACCTACACTTATTAAATACGTTTGTTTTTAACTATAAAACTTAAATGCTTTATTCTACACGGCTGCCTCTAATATAACACCAGCTAAACTTTATGAGTATTTAAAGGATTATGAAATTTTAGCTTCTTAAAATGCGTTATAAAAATTTATTAATTTTAAAACTACTGACAATAAAGGCGCTTTCCAAAGTTGCTAATATCACATTCTGTAAGTTATAGATTTTCATTTATTTTTGTAGCCCCCCCCCGCGGTGAAATCCTGCTTGCGAATATGATGGCACTAATCATCATTTATATAAAACCAAATTTTAATATTTTGATATCTTGTGGACTTGACATCTTGTTACCCAGAAATTTTGGGAACAAAACCGATGTTTCAATGGAATTCATTGATCTTGAACACTCAAATATAGAGTTTTGTTTCTTCGGAACAAGATTCCACCAGTACTAGCTGAGCAAACGAATCCAAACGTACAATTATCTGTATGACACACCCCAAGTCTATCATCATGCATTATTTGATCCACCTCTGTTAACTGGAAGCGACGTTCAATCAAAAATTCGAAAACCCAAAAACGTCGGTGACTCTGAACCAACACGACTTTAGAATCACCAATTATGTCAAATTATTCGAAACATCTCTCGTTAATACTGTCAAGGATAAAGTCGTTTCCAAGGTGTAACGTATACTTCAGGCACTCGCTAATAAGTATACGAAATAAAATTAAAGTTTGGTATATTCGTTAGTTCGCTCCGATCAATTTAGGAGTCTCAAAGGATATCATCCCTGAACGGTTAGCGTAGAATATGGTGCAATTTCCGAACTAGCAACAGTAGTGGGCCGTGGGTAGTTGATGGTTACCGCTGAAAATAAGAGGGGCGCCAATTGCAGTAAAAGGCCACTAAACACCATACCTTAAGAGAGAACAACTTGGTCTCTGCAATCAAACTTAATTGTCCCTGATACTATAAATGTTCAAGTAGATCCGATTCAATCAAAACACAATTATATACCAAATTATTATACCTATATTCATGAATCAATATATATATGCTCACAAAAAAAATATTTACACTCCCAATCAACTTGGCTTGAGCCCAAAATCACATTTAATTAACACTAAAAATATATTTACAGAGAGCAGAGAAATTATTCAGGGAGTACTTGTACCACACTATGAATATATTAATCAAGATTAATGCAGATATGATTATTATTATTCAGGGGTAGTGCACTTTCCTTGTATGTTAGGCAATCTGTCAATCCGGTTTGCAACCCCGGTATCAGGTTATAATATTGTTATACAAAAAAAAGAGAGTGGTCCAAGCATCTGCTGAAAGCTAGACCTTACTGCATACAAGTAAATATGTAATTTAATATTGTAAGTGACTATCATATAAAATATAAATTCTCTAAACCCTGTTTTACTCAATTAATCATTAAAGTATATATATTTTGGTACTATAGTACATTCCCCCAAAAACAAATTAATTAAACATGCACAATATGCACAAAAAACATTTAAATAGACAAACAATAAAAACCTGTGATAAAAGTGCCAGATGTCCAAGTCTGCTGGATTGCGTCCTCAACGACCAAACCAGTTTGCTGCAAGATGAATCTGATCTTGTATCACCAGATACAACGTTGGACAGGAAGCTCCATATGATTCCGAACAGAAATAAAGAATTTCCACGCATAAAGAATACTCCGTACCAAAAAAAATACTCCGTACCAACGAACCCTGTACACACAAATTAAAATTTGAAGGTTATTGCTGCAATTACTTACACTTTTCTAAGTGGTTCCACTTTATAACAATCAACAAAATTATTTGTAACCACGACAAGTCACACGACCAATAATCGATAATGCTAAAAAGTTTTATATTTTAGATTTCAATCCTTACTGGTAACTAAGTACTCACCAAGTGCTAAATGTCTTTCACAAAATAAATTTCTTAAGCCAGGAAATTTCTCAAATACTCTTTATAAAATTCTCCTGGATGAGAAAAGGGTGCCCCAAACTAATTTGTATAATTAACTTTATTTTCAGGACCACTCCATGAAAATTACAATAGGGCGTGCCTCTTCTAAGACTTGCACAAAGTATATGCTGCACCAAACAAGATCGATGTAATGTGTATAATACATTTTATATCTTGTTGATAAGAACAACTAGTATCGGGTTATAATATATGGTTGAACCTAACAACTAAATTCCTCGTTGAAGGTCGGCACTAACAAAGTTCAATATTCAGATAATCAATACAGTCAAGGTGTATTTGATTATCGTTGTCTGAATCAATGTTATTTAATAACATTGTTTTAGTCCACTTAAATAAAATAAAGCAATAATTAATTTAAACCAAGCTTTTTAAGAACGACTTGACATTCGACAAAACAACTAAACTAAATAACAACATGGTAGTATCTTGCAACCCGTCGCCAAATTATAACATTTAACCTTAGGCAACATGAACAAATTACGTTTCTAAAAGTAAATTGTAACGAGGCATAAATGACACGTTACAACACCCCCCTTCCAAAAAAAAAGAAAATTTTCTAAAAGAAAAATTTAAAAACAAAGTCACTCAGAATTGGGGTGGTCGACTTTGATATCTTGAATATGCCAATAACCTAAGTTTCGACCTGTGTCATAATCCTTTAAGTTATACACATTTGGAGATATTTTCCGTACAACTATACACTTAATAAATTTCGGCGTTAACTTCGCTGCTATATAGTCAGCTTTCTTTGAAAGAGAATAATTTTTCTTCCACACGGTCTGTCCTACCGTGAGAACCAATGGGCGCCGCCGCAAATTATATCTATGTGCCCTACTTTCCTGTGCTTTTTCAGAACGTAGTTTTACTTTTTCAAATAATTCTTTTATTGCTTTCAAATGTTCAGCCCTACGCGTTCGAGATTCACAATCAATGGGTGCTTCGGTATCCACGCCATCACCCCTGAAATGCTTTCCTGATAACTGAATTTCCTACCAAAATTCAAAAACGCTGGACTATACCCAGTCACTTCACTTACACTAGTGCGTAATGCATAACTAAACTCTGGTAACCATTGATCCCATGTTCTATGGTTATCTTTTGCATACGAGCGTATCATTGTTTTAATAACACGGTTTGTCCGTTCACAAGGATTAGCTTGAGGATGGTAGTTTGCCGTATACACAATTTTAGAATCGTAGCTTTTCGCTACCTTTTTAAAATTAGCGCTAATATACTGTCGCCCGTTATCACAAATAATGCGCTCTGGAGCACCAAACACAAGAAAGACATCATTTTCTAAATGTTTAACTATTGCTGTACTCGTGGCTGACTTCAAAGGAAACAAGAGTGTATACTTAGTGAAAATGTCCGTTACTACTAAAACAAATCGATTTCGTTTGCTGGATAAAGGCAACGGTCCAATAAGATCAGTAGAAATAACTTCCCACGGTAAAGAAATAGTTCTTTTAGACATCACCCCATGAGGCGATTTTTGCTCTGGTTTCTGCGCTTGACAAACATTACAAGATCTAACATATTTCGCAAGATCGGAATTCATTCCTTGCCAATAATAGTAATGACCAATTCGTTTCCTAGTTTTATAATAACCCATATGCCCTGCTGTAGGCGCATCATGATTTTCAATAAAAACTGCCTTTTTAAGACGATTGGGTACAACTAATTTCCATTCTTCACCCTCGTCATAAATAAGTTTATTACTAGATATACGTTTATATATAACATTACCCACAACTCGAAATTGTGAATACTTCCCAGGATTATCCCCAATTTTATTTCTTAGTTGAAAATAATAATTATCAATATCTTCCTCTTTAACATCAATGAGACATATCGCTCTAGATAAGGCATCCGGAACTTGATGAGCTGTTCCTTTTCGGTGCACAATTGTAAAATCATATCCCTGTAATCTAAGTGACCATCTAGCTAGCCTACCTGACGGATTTTGTAAGCGATTTAACCATAAAAGACTGTAATGGTCTGTAATTACAGTAAATTTTGCTCCCTCAATATAAGGACGGAATTTCTCAATACTCCATACAACTGCTAAACACTCAAGTTCAGTTGTAGAGTGCTTTCGTTCCTGATGAGTCAGACTGCGACTTGCATAAGCTATAACATGTTCCCCATCTGGAAAATTTTGACTTAACACACAACCTAATCCTACCTGCGACGCATCAGTTTGTAATACAAATTCTTTGGAAAAATCAGGACAGGACAAAATTGGTGGACTAATAAGACACTGTTTAATATCCAAAAACGCGCGATTACACTCATCATCCCATATAAATTTTATTTTTCCTTGTCAAGCGATTAAGCGGTGCCACACGACTAGCAAAATTCTCGACAAATCTCCGATACCAAGATATGAGACCTATAAATCTTCTAACATCTTTAGCACATTTTGGAACTGGATAATTAATCATACACTCAATTTTCTCAGGATCTGCCCTCAACCCTAGTTCATCAACGATGTAACCTAGATATTTCAATCGCTTCTTCAAAAATTCACATTTATCTAAATTCACTGTAAGACCAGCAGCCAAGAGACGATTAAAAACTGTTTTAAGAACTTGGATATGGGTGTCAAAATCTGATGTAGCAATAATGACATCATCAAGATACACCGACACATAATCTTGCAACTCGGGGCCAAATATACTGTCAACTAAACGTTGAAATGTTGCAGGAGCATTACTCAAACCATAAGGAGTCGTAAAAATGAAATAAACCTTTACCCGGTACAGTAAATGCAGTTTTTTCCTTACTAGACTCATCTAATTCGACCTGCCAATAAGCGGATTGTAAATCAACAGACGATAAGAACTTTGCATCTCTTAGACGATCTAATATATTAGAAATATACGGCAAAGGATATGCGTCACGTTTAGTAACATTATTAATTTTCTAAAATCGATACAAAATCGATAGTCTCCAGATTGTTTCTTTACCATAACGACTGGTGAACTCCACGGCGAGTTTGACTTTTCAATTATTCCTAACTCAAGCATTTTATCAACTTCAGCATCCATAATTTTTTAATATAGGGTGAAACTGGATTATACCGCTGTTTAATTGGTTGACTACTACCTGTATTAATTGTATGCTTAACGCCTTTCGCACAGCCTAAGCTCTTAGACATTTGTTTAAGAAAAGAATTCACAACCCCTTCTAAAATATTAAGTTGGTCTGCAGCTAAACTATCTTTTGTACAAATAGACTTTACTTCTGCCATTTCATTAAATTCCCACGTCATATCTTTAAATGACGGAACAATATCCATTAGAAGCCAAAAATCCATACCTAATATTATTTCGTCCACGACATCTGGTATCACTAAAGCTTCTATTAAAATAACCTTTGTATTCAATTTAATCGGTAAATTTACTACCCTTAATATATTACACGTTCGTCCATCTGCAACTTTTGCTAGTGAATTTTGAGGTTGCAGAAAAATGTTAAGTTTTTCTAATTTACGAAGACCTCTACCTCCTACAATACTTTGAGTAGCACCACTATCTAATAAGCAAATAAATTGAATGTCATAAATACTAACTTGTAAATATGGTCGAGGATCATTTCCTTTACATAAAAATTTATTACTGATCCGCTCTCGTTTAAACTCAGTTCGCACAACATTTAACCAGGAGGACCATGAATTATCCGCCTTAAAACTTAAAATCGCCGACCGGCTACACGACGACTTCTTACCCGTTTCCCGAACATTGAGAACAATTATATTTTGTAACATCCGCGGCACCGCAGCTAAAACAAAATTTTCTAATTCGGGTTTGAGGACACGATTTAAAAGGATGACCCAGTTCATGACAATTCCAACATTGAGTAGGTTTGGTTTTTACCCTTGGAAAACTTTTAGAAGTATTCTCCTGATCCTTAGTTAAAAGTTTGACCTCCGAACTCTCTAAAGGGCAAGCTAAATCAGGTTCTAATTTATTCACCACATTTCTTGTAGTAGGACGACTACTAATTGCTAACTGTTTATTAGTCTCTAATTGTTTACAAGAGTTCAATAAATTATCAACAGAGTCAATTTGTGTTAGACCGAGACCGTGTATGT
Organism: Platerodrilus igneus; assembly: GCA_036346225.1. Taxonomy (NCBI): domain Eukaryota; kingdom Metazoa; phylum Arthropoda; class Insecta; order Coleoptera; family Lycidae; genus Platerodrilus; species Platerodrilus igneus. The sequence continues at coordinate 1,770,960 of JARFIW010001116.1, forward strand.
AGTAAGGAGATATGTTTCTTCTCAGAATAGCTAGTTTTTCTGTCTCTGATAAAGGTATAGAAAGACGAGCAAATAAATTAATCATGCAAGCAAAAAAATCTCCTACCCGCTCATTAGTACCTTGAATCCTCGACCTAATTTCCGTTAATAATTCATGATTGTAATCGAATGGTAAATATTCGGATTTTAATTTGGTTACAAAATCAGTCCAGGAGGTAATTTGTGATTTAATAGATCGATACCATATCAAAGCCCTACCATCAAGTAAATCGATTATTGATTGAGTTAATGTTGCATCCGAAACCCCACGAGCAAGTTTGTATTCTTCAACCCGTTCGATAAAGGCATTTACACTAAGGCCCTGAGGACTGCCGTTAAACGAAATTCCCCATTTACAAGGCGGTACACTTCTAAAATTTATTGCAGGTATTTGGGAAGCAGTAAGATTTTGATTGACTACTTCTCGACCAGTTGCTTGCGCCATTTCAGCACAATTAGGTACAACCCCTGACAAAGGTTCCCTAGTAGGTATTCGTAAATTGTCTACCCACAAATCAATTTTATTCAATCTATCAAGCTGTGCTTCAATTGCACTTTCTAAATCAATTTCCTCTTCTGCCAACTGTAAACGAGATAAACGTCCTAATAGATGTTTTAATTTTGTAACAATTCTCTTAGGATTTGTACCAGAAAATTTATTAACTTCTTCCTCTAAATCTGTAAGTTTTCCTTCACAAGTTTTAATTTCTAACTTAATATCGGGATCAAAAGATTTTGCGGTCACCAACTCTCCGAAAGGTTCTTCGTCTAAAATTAATTTTAATTGAGAACGTAACTCAGCACTAGTAGTGGCTAGCGAAACTTTAATTCCTCGAGCTTGAAATTCATAAAGCAATTCATCTTTTAACAACCTGTATGGATCCATTTTTAAATAATTACGGAATAACAATATATCAATTATAATTTTATACTAAAAATTAATGAACTAAACCGTAGTAAATTTTAATCAAAGTCCTGTTCGATATATACAAACATAAGTATATATGGCAAAATTGAGCGTCAAAAATTTTGTGTAAACCACATCAAAAATTTTGTAACGTCATCAAGCCCCTAGGTTGGGCGTCAAAAATTTTGTAACGTATACTTCAGGCACTCGCTAATAAGTATACGAAATAAAATTAAAGTTTGGTATATTCGTTAGTTCGCTCCGATCAATTTAGGAGTCTCAAAGGATATCATCCCTGAACGGTTAGCGTAGAATATGGTGCAATTTCCGAACTAGCAACAGTAGTGGGCCGTGGGTAGTTGATGGTTACCGCTGAAAATAAGAGGGGCGCCAATTGCAGTAAAAGGCCACTAAACACCATACCTTAAGAGAGAACAACTTGGTCTCTGCAATCAAACTTAATTGTCCCTGATACTATAAATGTTCAAGTAGATCCGATTCAATCAAAACACAATTATATACCAAATTATTATACCTATATTCATGAATCAATATATATATGCTCACAAAAAAATATTTACACTCCCAATCAACTTGGCTTGAGCCCAAAATCACATTTAATTAACACTAAAAATATATTTACAGAGAGCAGAGAAATTATTCAGGGAGTACTTGTACCACACTATGAATATATTAATCAAGATTAATGCAGATATGATTATTATTATTCAGGGGTAGTGCACTTTCCCTTGTATGTTAGGCAATCTGTCAATCCGGTTTGCAACCCCGGTATCAGGTTATAATATTGTTACACAAAAAAAAGAGAGTGGTCCAAGCATCTGCTGAAAGCTAGACCTTACTGCATACAAGTAAATATGTAATTTAATATTGTAAGTGACTATCATATAAAATATAAATTCTCTAAACCCTGTTTTACTCAATTAATCATTAAAGTACATATATTTTGGTACTATAGTACATTCCCCCAAAAACAAATTAATTAAACATGCACAATATGCACAAAAAAACATTTAAATAGACAAACAATAAAAACCTGTGATAAAAGTGCCAGATGTCCAAGTCTGCTGGATTGCGTCCTCAACGACCAAACCAGTTTGCTGCAAGATGAATCTGATCTTGTATCACCAGATACAACGTTGGACAGGAAGCTCCATATGATTCCGAACAGAAATAAAGAATTTCCCACGCATAAAGAATACTCCGTACCAAAAAAATACTCCGTACCAACGAACCCTGTACACACAAATTAAAATTTGAAGGTTATTGCTGCAATTACTTACACTTTTCTAAGTGGTTCCACTTTATAATAATCAACAAAATTATTTGTAACCACGACAAGTCACACGACCAATAATCGATAATGCTAAAAAGTTTTATATTTTAGATTTCAATCCTTACTGGTAACTAAGTACTCACCAAGTGCTAAATGTCTTTCACAAAATAAATTTCTTAAGCCAGGAAATTTCTCAAATACTCTTTATAAAATTCTCCTGGATGAGAAAAGGGTGCCCCAAACTAATTTGTATAATTAACTTTATTTTCAGGACCACTCCATGAAAATTACAATAGGGCGTGCCTCTTCTAAGACTTGCACAAAGTATATGCTGCACCAAACAAGATCGATGTAATGTGTATAATACATTTTATAACTTGTTGATAAGAACAACTAGTATCGGGTTATAATATATGGTTGAACCTAACAACTAAATTCCTCGTTGAAGGTCGGCACTAACAAAGTTCAATATTCAGATAATCAATACAGTCAAGGTGTATTTGATTATCGTTGTCTGAATCAATGTTATTTAATAACATTGTTTTAGTCCACTTAAATAAAATAAAGCAATAATTAATTTAAACCAAGCTTTTTAAGAACGACTTGACATTCGACAAAACAACTAAACTAAATAACGACATGGTAGTATCTTGCAACCCGTCGCCAAATTATAACATTTAACCTTAGGCAACATGAACAAATTACGTTTCTAAAAGTAAATTGTAACGAGGCATAAATGACACGTTACAAAGGTATTTTAACTTAACGGATTGTTCAATTTCGGAAAAAGAATACAAGATCTCTCTGAACAAAAGCTAACTTTTTAAAATTTTTGCGGACAAAAGATCAACAAGTCCACTGACTCGGACTTATAGAAAGCAATATAAGCTTGCGTTTTTGAGAGAGCGAGTTAAAAATTAATACCATTATTTGTATTTTTAAAATATTGCAAAGTTGTCGTTCTTTACAACCATAATATAATTATCAAAATACTAATGTAGTAGGAACATTTATTATTGTGCTGTAAACAGTCATTTTTATTAAAATATTTACTAGGGAAGTTTTTCATTTATGTATGAAGAAATTAAACATACCATAAGTTACACTATTATCCTCTTACTTGACGTTACACAATGAAATTCCAAACTTAAAATATAAAAGTTGCAGGCAGATAAAAACATGTAGTTTAGAAATAAAGAATTGCATAAATTCTAATGAAGTTCAATAACTTTAAAATTAATTTTGCTAAAAATATTATTTTATTAAAGAACCCGTTCCTCGTGTATTTGAATGAAAATTAAAGATAGCGGATTATAAAACCTTTCCGTTATATTTTTGATTGACATTAAAGCAAAAATTACCAAAATGATATTTTGCATATACTATTTTGTTGCAAATTGTTCTGTCAATCAAATGTTTTAGCCTCCAAAGAACATTTGCAATTAAAATCTATATGCCATGATATAATAGGTTAATTTTAGATATGAACATGAATGTGAGAATTTGAAGCATCTAGATTAGAAATTGTGAAATTGTTCACCTTAGTTAAATTTAATCATCTTTATGAATATAGGAATATTATAGGTTTCTGATGTAGTCTTGTAGGAATTTACTAATAAATTTTCAATAAAAGTTGCGTGATATTCTAGTTGGTATTACACTGGTGTTCAACTGGAATTACAAAATACCTCAATGTCATTGGTTGAATCACTGTTGTCCATGTTTATTAATTTAGAATCGGTAAATTTGTATATTGCAAAACAAACCGCAAAAGGTTGCATTGAAGTATTTCAACGTAAAGGTAATTTTTAAAAATAAGAAATACTCCAATAGAAATTTCTTATAATACAAATAAATCCATGATTGTAATAAGAATTGGCACCATATTAACTTATTAATCTTTCATTTCACACCAGAAACTAAAAATTCAAACAATTAGAACATTTATATTGTTAAAATCCAACACTTTCCAACTACATATCTTCAAAATTGAATAAAATTGCCTTGAAAACTTGTTTTTTAATTTTGAAATTTACATAGAATTTTTTAAATTATAGATTAAACAAGTTGAAAATGCAAGGCATTGTCGCAACGAACTTCCAAATGTAGACTTACTTTAAAACAATTTAAAGAAATTAAAATTATTATGTTGTAATAATTATAAGTATTCAGATAAAATAAAAATTAATTCCGGGGAGGGGTCGGGTATCCGTGGTCAGATTTTGTGGGGGGTACCATATTTCGACTCAGCTATGTTAGGGGAGTCCAAATATGTATCGCACATTAATTTTGGACCTATTTGAAATTTTAATTTTCCCGACGGAATATCGCTGGGGCACGGCGTCCCCGTGGCCCGATTTCAACTGACATCAAAACTTAAGCTCAGGACACCGAGCTGAATCGATTGATGTATCACACATTGATGTCCGACCATTAGAAAGGCCTCGGACGGACAGACGGACAGACAGACGGACGACAAATCGATTTCATAAACGAACGAAGTTCGTTGAAAAATAAGGGGGTGTATTCTGTACCTAACATGTTAAAATTAACATAAAATATTTAATTTCAGCAGCTTGTTAAAAAGTATCTATTGTATTTGTAGTTCAAGACAGAAGCCGACAAACGGTAGTTCAAATTTACCACACGCTTGCGCATTCATGAGTACTTTCAGTTTTTAACATCCAAATCCATTCAATATAACGTGTCTTGTATGCTGTTTTCTTGCTGTATAGGTAAACACACTAAACATAAAAGAAACTAACAAAAAACGCGATCGTGCTACAAAAATGTAAATGCATATGTTAGTGAAATTAGTACAGACTGATCCAGAACTAACGTATGTTGGCAGTGCTTCTAAGGAGTAACGTCGAAAGTTGAAAGCAAATGGAGCTAAACAACCAATATATGATACTCTTCCCAAACGTAGTGTGAAACAGTGGCAATGTGTATGCCAACTAGTTGTTGATAATATCTCACATTTAAAAATAATTTTTAGAAGTGATTTAAAAACAAATGCAAAGAGAAAGGCGAGTAATCTACGTGGGAATCGACACGCTACTTGAGACAGACCATCAAAGTCTAAACTACTAACAGAACTAAAAGATATACGGTTAGAGTAAATCATCCAGATTGTCATAGGCTCCATGTTGCCGAAACCAGGTATTAGCATCATATCCTTCTAATCCTTGAAATTTTGGTTGGGGAAAATCTTTTAACATACCAACATTCGACCGAATGTTCACTGTTAGATTTTGGTTCTGGTCATTCTCAAAAAAAGGAGCCAATTATTTCGCGCGCAAACGTTGCCCATCACAGCGTGACTTTGGAACTATGTAACTGATGTTGATGCATCTCGTTAGGATTTGCTTCGTCCCAATAATAGCAGTTTTGTTTATATGCAGTCCTATTTGAATGAAAATGGGCTTCGTCGCTTAACAAGACATTATCGATCAAGTCATTATTGTTAAAAATGACGCCAAATTTTGTAGTCTTCCGGTTTTAAAGCGTGCACTATTTGAATCGTGTAAGAATGCAGCTTAAGTTCTTTTGACAACATTTGATGCACAGATGGTATCGAGAAACTCAGCGCTTGTGCCTGTTTCCTTACGGACATACGTGGTTGTAACCCACACAGCAGCAATGTTCACAGGTGTACTTGCAGACCGACGACGCGACGGCCTGATTACTTCTTGCTCACACTCAAACCGGTTGTTCTGAAATTAAGTAACCATGACTGAATTAAACTGCGGCTCGCGGCATTGTCCATTCGGTAAATATTCAAACGATTGCAAAAAAAGCGGCGCGCCGTAATGTACGATTTTCGGTTTTTTGGATAGAGCTCAAAGAAGAACGCGCGAATTTTGCCCGTCCACCATCTCATTTTTACTAACAACTAATTCACAACCTTCCCCTCACTGGAGCAGAACGAGTCGTACGCTACTATACACCATTGTCAAACCAGCCCACTAGAAAAACAGCAAAACGTTCTGGGACACGAATTGGTGTACAAAAAAGTTGTGAGCTTTTTTTTTGCAAAATTCAATATTTATTTAAAAACAAACAAAAAGATATTAATCAACGAAATATTCCCCGTTTGCATCGATGACCTTTTGCCATCTTTCGGTCAGCTTGCGAATTCCCTGATGATGGAAGCTCACTGGATTCGAGGCGATAAAGTCATCAATGCATTTTCGTACCTCTTCAAGTGTCACAAAGTGTGTATCAGGCAAGTGATGCTGCAGCGGCCGGAATAGGTAATAATCGGAAGGTGCCATGTCTGGGCAATACGCCGCATGCGGGAGAAGTTCCTAACCTAACGCAAAGATATGGCCTTGAGTCACTTTCGCAATATGTGGCAGGGCATCGCTCAAATTGGCCAATTGTTGCTGATAGCAGTCTGTCGTATTTGTTTCACCCGGCTGTAACAACTCGTAATACAATACACCTTTCCAATCCCACCATAAGCAGAGCAAAACTTTCTTACCGTGGATATTGGGCTTTGAGTCGATGTCAAGGGTTAACCAGGGTCAACCCATGAATTTTTACGCTTCAGGTTAATATAAAGTATTCGCTTTTCATCGCCTGTAATGATTTGGTGCAGAGAATCCATTTTCCGGAACCTTGAAAGCAAAGTGAGCGCGGTGTCACGCCGTCGATTTTTGTTGTCTTCGGACCGTAAATTCAAAATTCAAATAAGAATAGAGAATTATTTAATGTAGGCTTAGACACGTAACCATGGCTTCTTTCATTTGGATGACAATCACTTACGTCCCAAAGGAAGTAAGTAAAAATTTACGTCTCGCTTCACAGCCATCCTAGTAAATGCAACTTACGGAAGGTCGTCTCAGTGACGTAAGTGTCACTTACGGCTAAGGTAAGGAAAAATATTTTATTCTGAAAGTCTTTTGTATAAATAAAGCACATGACAAGCTACTGTTGCGGTTTTTAATAAGATTTATTATTGAAAACGTGTGCTAACTAATCTCTATCATTTGGTAAACAAAAAAACTTAAAATAATTTTTATAAAAATGCAGACTCATGCACGAAAATCTTTTAGCAGCGCCTTTTCCTAAATAGTTACCAAATGCAATATCATTGTCTTTATAAATATCATTCTCTACTTCGCCAAATTCAACATCTTCGGGAAACAGAACATTAAAATGAATGGCAATATTATGGAGCGTCGCCCATGCGTAGATTATTCCTGCAGCTTTATTGGGGATTTAGCCGAATGTTTTGTGTTTTAATAGGCATCTAAACCGCCCCTTTAATAGAACATTGACTCGCTATACTGTTGCTTCATCACCTCATCAGCATTAGGTCTTCAGTCCTGGAACTGGTTAGACGCGTACCATCATTGTTTCCTATTCTGAACTAACCTACACGTTTCCTTGAAATTTGCACAGTCTACATCTATCACTATCTGATCTATGCCTACATCTACCTCCTATTTTCTAATCTCTGCTTGTAAGATATCCCATACCATTCCCAAAAAATGCCTTAGAACGTATTCTGCCCTTCTATTTTTTCTATTTTTATTCCACACATATCCTTGTTTCCCTACATTTCTATAGCCTATTTGTTATTAACTTTGTCTGTCCATGCTATCATCCTCATACATCTGAAGCACAGCATTCAAAAAGGCTGCTACCGTTTTTCTGTCTGCTTTTCCTACTCTTCATCTCCTATCAAAAGATAATTCAAATTATCTTTTAAATATTCCCTTTCTAGGTGTGTGTCTTTCTTTATATCCATGCATCATAAGTAGATCCTAGAAATTGTGCACTCAAATTAGTAATCTCTAGTTTCGCAGTGCATATAACTTGCACGTTAATGTTATAATAACCCTTGTAGTTGTAATATGGGTCTGCTGGATAGAAGCGGTGCTACACTGGCGGAGATGTTATGGCAACGAAACTGCAGTCTATGGCACCCACAGTTCCAGGAAAATTGTAGCGGTTTTGACACATATTTACATTCGAATTGATTGCTTCAGGTTGCCGTCGAAACACAATCTATTTATCAAGTAGATATTCTTAATTAATTCTATTATCAGTAATATTGGCTGTTTCACTGTGCGTTAACTCATGTTTAGCACATTATTTGCACCAGTATTGAGTCGATAACTTCCATGTGCGAAAAAAGTGTGCTGCACATAATATATTTAAATGATTAGAGATTGAACGATGGCTGTACTTCTTCCTTTATTTTCTATATGGAGAGAGAGTACTTATAATACACCGTGCAGTAAGTTTATTCATACAAAATAATTTTAAAAATCGTTTTCCGACCATTCAAAGGGGTTTCTTTCATCTTTCAGCTTACTGTTAAACAGCAGGGTACGATTTCTATAAATCATACATTGCAAAATTTGTTTTAATCAACAATATTTACCTTCGTATACGCTTTTCTTCTTCATGATTTAATAACAAGAGCGCATGTGCACCTACCACCAATTAACGTGTCTTTTCATCCATCTCACACAGCTTTAAAAATGTTTTTCTTAACAGGAGTCCGTTAAAAATAAAAACACGCTGTAACTACTACCATATTCGTTAAATTAGCCTGTTAAATTTTAGCATGTCTGTTAAAATTAACAGATTGCTTACTGAATACACCCAATGACGTTGACTTTTATCTAGCACATGATTTCTATCTCAATATACTTAAATCCTCGCTTCTTTCACAACGAAATTAACATTTTTATTGATGGGGTAAAGAAATTTCCAACACTTCATTTTAAAAAAAAAGTAAAATATGCACATTTTGTTTGTATGAAATCCAAAATAATACACCTGGACAGTGACTAGTTTATCAAAAAGTGCATTATAGTTTGTTCCCTTTCGAAATGAAAACTGAACATATTTCCTTTACTATACTGAAAATTAAGTTGTGGGTTATTGAATGGACGAATTAAATGCCATTTGGCATTTTTGTAACACTCCAAATTTTGAAACATCAGTTCTTGCTTCTAATGTATATAAAAGTTAGTAAAACTGCTACTTCAAATCCTCAAAGACGCGAAATAAGTGTAACTAAATAGCGATTAACTAAAATATTCTGCCATTTATAAAAAATTACTGTAAAGAAGAGCTTTGGCATTTGCAAAACCTTTCTCAGGAGTGATGCCACTAATTCCAAATGCAAGCTGGAGGTGAGCGTGCATTTGTTTGACACCCTCTACAACCTTTAATATTATTTTCTACTTCAGCATCAAATCCTAGTCACCAAACGTAACTTCTTGCTATTGCTTTCATCTTGACGATGCCGGGATGACACGCATGCAGTACTTCAAGAATTCTTACGGTAGCTACCTTTGGAATATCCACGCGACATCCGCGGAGAATACAACCTTTATGTGACGAAAATTCGTTCTTACAGGCATAAAACCATCAGACCATCCTTTCAAAACCCAGTTTAACACACGTGCCAGAATGGGATCCTTAGCCGTTAGCGAAGAAATTTGCTTAGCATCCAGAGGCGGATTTTCCACCGATTCCGATAATAGAACTTCTTTTGGGTCTTCAATATTTTGTTCTATGATAGGCAAAGGAAATCTACTTAATCCACCTGCATTAGAAATTTGCTTACCATGTTTGTAGTTAATTTCGTAATCATAAGTACTTAGCGTAATTATCCAACGTAGCATTCTAGGAGAAATTATATTTGAAGTTGGTTTTTCCGAAGCAAAAAGTTCCAAAAGTGGTTTATGGTCCGTAACAATTGTGAATTTCCTGCCATACAAGTAATTATGGAATTTTTTTATTCCTGCAATAATGCTTGAAGCTTCCCTTTCCGTAGAATTCATTGTTCTAGAGCAAAATGCAATTGGAGCTTCCACTCCGTTTGGTAGAACGTGGCTAAGAACAGTACCAACGCCATATTGAGAAGCATCGCAAGTGAATGTTATTGGTTTCATTGGATCGTAGTGTACAACCACCGCATTTGAAGTAATTAGTTTTTTACATTCTAAAAACTTTGTCATGGATAGCAGTCCAAACCTAATCACTTGAGTAATCCAGGGGCCTATGTAAAGATTCAGCGATTGTGGTTTTGTCCTTTAAAAGAATGTGGTAAAAATTTAAACATGCTCAAAAATGCTTGCAATTCCGCTTTATTTTTTGGAACTGGTGCATCATGTATAGACTTGTACTTTTTTTCGGTTGGGTGGATGCCTACAGAATCAACACGAAACCCAAGGTATGTAACAGACGATGACCCAAGAATACATTCTCTTTATTCAGTTTTAGGCCGTTATCTTTGAAAATTGTAAAAATTTGTGTAATGCAATTTGCAAATTCCTTTTCCGTCTGAGCAGAGATGAGAACATCGTCAAAAAATGGCACAGCGCATTCGACATTCCGCAAAAGCTTTTCCATAAATTCTTGGAATATTCCAGGAGCCACCGAAATGCCCAATTGTAGACGCCTAACAGCGAACGCTCTCTTATGAGTAATAATCGTCTGGGCAATTACAGACTCTTCATCAACCACTTCCCAAACACCTTACCAACGACCAAATTAGATAATAATTCGTTCACAAAAGGAATAGGATATGGATGCTTGGACAATGCTTTTTTAAGCGTACTTTTATAATCTCCACATATTCTTATTTTTTTTAATTTTTTCTCATACACTACCACAATTGGGCATACAATTAATCGACCAATAAATTTAGTAAATGCTGCCAATTAATTTAATTATTTCCACCATTAGAACATATCCCAAAAAAAAGTTGTTTTTTGCCAATAAATATAGTAATAACTCCAATATAATTAGTAATTGATAAAAAAATTTTAATTGTGTTAATTTACTACAAAATTGAAGTTATAGGTTAAGAAAAAATCACAAAAGAATAATCACAACAACAAAAACCAAGCAAGCATCCCAAGATTCACTGTAAAGACAGGGCATTGCCTACTTTTGCAGGCCTTCCGGAACCTCTTTTCGCGTTTAGTGAGATAGCCTTAGCCTCCATTGGAGTTGAGTAATTAGAGTTGATTATAGCAATGCAAACTAAATGTTTGCACACGTAGGAATTGTAAAACTCAGGGTAACTACAGTGCGATAATTTGAGCAATTCTCCACCACTGTTATATGTGACAATCCATATGCGGTCCAGGTGACCTTTGACGAATGTGTCAAAGGAACGATAGCGCAGCTGCTTGGTGTTTGCAAGAAACTTGTTCAGTTCGGTATCTGTAATGGCTTTTCGACTGGTGGTAGTAGAGAGGTTAGATGGAAAAAAGTAAATAGTTTGCTGATGTTGTTTTTGCTGAACATGTTTCATGTAAAGTTGTGAATATTGCCATGCGTTTGTTGATAGCTTTATATTGATTGGAGGAACCTCTGCAAAGGCCACCGAATGACCGTACACCAAATTCGTTTGGTTGGACCAACTTTTGAGCAATTTGCCAACCATGCCAACAAATTTGGCGAGCGGAAGCTTGCGTCGGTTCTTGCCTCTAGGCCCCTGCAAGTGTCGGTTTGTCGCTTCTAAGTGGTTATTTGTTTTTGGGTAGCCGACAGCATAACCTTCATACCAGGTATTTCGCTCCTCCACGTAGTTTGCGTAAAAGTAGTCCAAAAATTGATTTGATTTTCGGTTTCATTTTTCCATCTATCAACAAACAATTTTGAACCAAATGAAAATTCTTTTTCTGATCGGCACCGTTGCAAATCTTGAATATCCTTTATCACCTAATTTGTCTTGGGATAGGTAAGAGATTTTGAGTGTTCTTTTACATTTTTCATAACGTGAAAAAAGCACATAATACGTTTGAAATCATGTCCAAACACAGCAGCAAAACCATTTGTGATTGCAGGGGCACAGTCGCCAAGTAGAGCGGTTGGATTAAATTGGGGGTTTGCTTCCTTTAAAGTAGAAAAAGCAAATTTGTAGTCTGCTGAGGCCTCATTGGTAACTAAGGCCATCCCAAATGGGTGGAAAATCTTTTGCTTATCAACACTTCCAACCACAATTGCAGGCCACTCTTCCAAGTTCAACTTGTATGTAGCGTCGATGGCTACCAGGTCGGTAAATTGCCTTAACGAAAGTAGCCGTTTGGTAGACCACAAGATGCCCACCTTCCGAGTAGTCAATGTTATAAGCCACCACATACGGTTCGTCATCATCCTCTGGGATAGGTAACATTGGCTGAATGTAGGCTTCAAGCTCACCAAGTGTAGTGATTTGCTTGTCCAGTGCTGCGCGATAAAGTTTCAGATGATTAGTAAGTTGGAAATAGTCAGGTGGATTAATATTCTAAAATGATTAAAAAATTATCACTAGCACAAATATTCTTAATGATAATAAATACCTTATCAATTAAAGCGTCGATTATTTGTTGTGGTTTGTCGACACCCATATCGTGCAGAGTGTGAATTACCTCTTTTACCTCTTCAGATATGCCACGTGAATCTTTTGCTTTATGGCTATGAGGTAGATCAGTTTTGAACACCAATCAAACATCATCATTATCAGGACAGGAGATGTAGGCACGAAAATCGCATTGTTTGTCAGTATTACATAAGAAGTAATACTTCTCGCCGCGAGACATCTTGGCACGTTTATGACCGTTGCTGCCATGGTAGCCAATTCCACCAAAAGTCTTGATAAACTCAATAGCACTATCATAATTTTCAAAAGACTTGATAAACTTGTACGAAAAGTTTTTTGCCCTCCTTTTCTTCGGTAGCTTCTCTGGAGATCTATTTTCGATGTTTTCGTCATCATTGTATGTTACAGGTTGGGATGGAACAGTTGCCAAATGAGATAAATCCATGCTGTAGGTGATAATGATGGTAAAAACACAAAAGAGGAGAACGAAGAAAATATGAATGACAAAAGTGCAGACAGAATGACAGCAAATGTAGACAGCAGACAATTTGTATGACAGTGTGGCAGTAAATAAAGCGGCTATATTAACACAATCAGCCTAAATTGAGATATTTTAGCAGATTTTGGATAATTCAGATTAAAAAACAAATTTTTACTGGAATAAGTACTAGATTATTTGCATAAATTCAATTTTGATAACATTACTAATTATTTGGGGAAAAATTTCAATTTACTTGGGAAAAGTACTAATGGGAAAATAATTAAATTTATCGGTATGATTTACTAAATTTATTGAGCCCAAAACCTTATTGTCCCACAATTGGAGTAGTCCACTTTGAGTACGTAATTGGAACAAGAACACCTTGGTTAACTAGTCGATCAAGTTCCTCTTCAACAAGTGACTTTAGAGCAAATGGTATTGGCCTTGCCTTCATGTAGACAGGATTAAAATTTGGATTTATCCCGAGTGATACAGGGACACCGCTGAAAGTACCTATAGCTTCCGAAAAAAGTTCGAAAATTTGTGGAATAGCGTCGCAAATTTTAGATTTGTACTTGGGTTATTTGTAATGCTAGCAGTATTAGTCTCAGTGCTATTCCACGCAACTTCCTTTTTGTCACTTATTATTAGCTTGATACTCAATTCATTAAACCATTTCCATCCTAGCAAATTTTTTCGATCGTCAGCAACCATTACAATTGGTAATGTTGCACTCTTATTTAGGGATGGACTCGGGCCGGGCCGGGCCGGGCTTTTAATGAGCCCGGCCCGGCCCGACGCAGAAAGGTAACCGGCCCGGCCCGAGGCCCGGCCCGAAATGAAAATTGAAGGCCCGGCCCGGCGGGCCGGGCCGGGCCGGCCCGAATTTTCGGGCTGGCCCGACTTTTATTCAGCAAATGAGAAGATATTTTTTCTGTTGTGTTCAATAAGTAACTATCACTCTTTTGTTTAATTTAAGAGTATAATGATTTTGAATTACAATCAAGATACTGGTGGAACATATCGTAGTATATCATTTGATTTTTGATTCTGTTACGTACCTAGACGTAGCTGGAAGAAAAGTAAGTACCAGGCTAACTATTAAACGCGGAGAGTGGGGGGATTCGCCTACATACCATCATCATTAGGTCTTCAGTCCTGGAACTGGTTAGACGCGTACCATCATTGTTTCCTATTCTGAACTAACCTACAGATTTCCCTGAAATTTGCACAGTCTGCATCTATCACTATCTGATCTAGGTCAACATCTACCTCTTTTTTCATATCTCTGCTTGTAATATATCCCATACTATTACCCAAAAATCCCTTAGAACGTATTCTGCCCTTCTATTTCTCTTATCTTTTCCCCCAGATATCCTTGTTTCCCTACTATTTCTATAACCTATTTGTTATTATCTTTGTCTGTCCATGCTATCGTCCTCATACATCTGAAGCACAGCATTTCAAAAGACTGTGTATACAGCTCGTTCCCCTTCTATTGTTTTCTAATTTTATGCCCTATTTCACCGAGATTCAGTGAAGGGGGTTAAGCAACCTGTGGCTACCAAGATCCCCCAACACTTAGATATTTGCCGAAATAATGGTTTTCCAGTAAATCCTTTCAAACACTTAACATTATCTGAGAATGTTGTCCAACCAATTCTTGTAGTTACTTAGAGTAATCATTGTATTTAAGCACAGTTATTTTCTCGTCATTAGTTTATCCATCTTGGGATTGGTTGGATGCGTACCTCCATTGATTTCTATTCTGGGCTAGCCTACACATCTCCCTGAAATTCCTGCAGCCTACATCTTTTACTATCTGTGTGCAGTAGTCTAGCCTAGGTCTGCCTCTTCTTCTCTTTTTTCCTATCTCTGCTTCTAATATATTCCGCACTATTCCCTCATGCCGTAGTATGTGGCCTATCATCCTATCTCTCCTATTTTTTACCGTTTTCCACATATTTCTTTCTTCCCCTACCATTTTTAGTACCTCTTCGTTCTTAACTTTGTCTGTCCATGATATCTTCATCATACGTCTGTAGCACCACATTTCAAAGGCTTCTAGCTTTTTCTTGTCCGCTTCTCCTACTGTCCAGGCTTCACAGCCGTACAGTGCTGTGCTCCACACATATGTTTTAAGCAATCTTTTCCTTGTTTCTATGTTTGTGGTCTTTGAGCACAGTAGTTGCTTTTCTAGTTAAATGTAGCACGACCTTGTGCTAATCTTTGTTTTATATCTTTTGTGCTTTTCCCATCATGCGTTATTTGGCTTCCTAGGTAGCAGAAATCCTTAACCTCTTGTAAGTTCGTGTTACATACTTGTATTCTTGTTTTTGATTTATTTTCCCCACCTTTGCATAGTAGAACTTTAGTTTTAGTTTTGTTAATTTTCATACCGTATCTCTCTGTTAGAACCATTTCCATTTCATTAAGAGCAGCTTCTAACTCTTCCTGCTAGACGCTAATACCGCTATATCATCTGCAAATCTAAGCATATCAATTTTTGTCCCTGCATAGTAATTCCAAATGTCTTCCTGCATCTGACAGTATTCATTGCCTCTTCTATGTACAAGTTAAAATCAATGGGGATAGGGCACATCCCTGTCTCACCCCTTTCCTAATGTTTACTTCTCTACGTTCCTGCTCTAATTCTATTACTGCCGTTTGCTCTTTGTATAAGCTATGTACTATTCGTCTATCCCTATAACTCATTCCAATCTTTTGAGTATTTCAAACATTTTTTCCATTTTACATTGTCGAATGCTTTTTCCAGATCTACAAACCCTATATACACGCTTTCCCTTTTCTATTGTTTTCTCCATTATCACTCTCAGAGCTAGAATAGCCTCCCGTGTTCCCCTGTTTCGTCTAAACCCAAATTGGTCTTCTCCTAGTATTTCTTCCGCCCGTTTTCCATTCGTCTTTGCACAATTCTAGTTAATATTTTTGACACGTGTGCTGTCAAACTTATTGTTCGAAAATTTTCAAATCTATCCGCGCCTTTCTTTTTTGGTATAGTTACTATGATGCTACGTATGAAATCTTTGGGTATCTCGCCTGTCTCATACATATAGCTTACAAGTTGGAAGAGACGTTCTGTTACTGCTTGTCCAGCGGCTTTTAGAGTTTCTGCTTGCACCTTATCTGTACCCGGCGCCTTACCATTTTTCAGACTCTTTAATGCTAATTCAAACTCATCTCTAAGTATAGGATATCCCAAGTCATCATTTTCAATGTCTGATTCCTGTTCTAATGCAGTTAGTTCCTCTCCTGCATATAAATTCCCTATATATTCTTGCCATCTACCCACTTTCTCTACGTTTTCTATGATGACGTTTCCTTGTGCGTCCCTTATATTTTTGCTATACGGTTTTATATCCCTAAAATTCATTCTAATTAATTTGTATGCTTCGTCTGTCTTTCCTATTTCCATCTTCGTTTGTATCTCTTTGCACTTTTCATCAATCCATTGTTCTTTAGCTTTCCTGCATTTTCGAATAATTTCCCATTTTATGGCTTTGTATCTCTGTTTTCCTGTTTTGTCTGATTTATTTTTGTATTTTAGTCTTTCTTCTATTAAATTTAGGATATCCTTTGTTATCCATGGTTTCTTATTTTCTTTTTGTGTATACCCCAGAATATCTCTGGCCGCCATGTCTAGGCTGGATTTAATGTTATTCCATTCTGTTTCTACTTCCTTAGTATCAGATATTTTCTCGATATCTTTGAGCAATTCATTTGACTTTTTTTCGAATCTTTCTTGAATATCTTTATCTTTTAGTTTCTCTAAGTCCAAGTGCCTTTTTCCGTTTCTTTTTTTTCACATTCTTAAATTTAAGTGCGGCCTTCATAATTACAATGTTGTGGTCAGTATCTATATCTGCTTCTGGGTAGCTTCTACAGTCTTTTACTTGATTCCTAAACCGTTGTCTAACAAGAATGTAATCTATTTGATATCTTCCTATATCTCCTGGCATCTTCCACGTATATCGTCTTCTAGCATGATGTTGAAATAATGTGTTTGTGATGATTAAATTGTTCTTGTCACAAAATTCTACCAGCCTATTTCCTCTGTCGTTTCTAGTGCCTAAACCAAATAAACCTACTACTGCTCCTTCCCTACCCTCACCTACCACGGCATTAAAATCCCCCGTAATTATTAAATTTTCATGTCCTTTTACGTATCTTAATATGTCTTCGATATCTTTGTAGATGGCTTCTACCTCTTCGTCACTGTAGCTAGAGGTGGGCATGTATACTTGTATTATTACTGTGTTTACCGGTTTAGATTTTAATCTAACCATAAGTACTCTTTCGTTCTTTTGTAAGTAATTTTCTACACAGTATCCTATCTTTTTCCGCATAACTATCCCCACGCCCACATTTCCTTCTTCTGCTCCTGTATGAATTACCCTGAAGTCTCCACTCCAAAAATCCCCCGCCTCTGGCCACCGAACTTCGCTGATTCCTACTATGTCTAGTGATAACCTATTCATTTCGATTTTTAGGTTCTCTAGCTTACCTACTTGCTTCATACTTCTAACATTCCACGCTCCGACTCGCAGAATGTTCTCGACTCTTATTTTTAACTTTCCGATCGCATCCTCCGAAGTAGTCCCCTCCCGGAGATCCGACTGGGGGACTATTTTAACTCCGGAATATTTTACCCCAGAGAATGCCATCATTTTATTATAATTTAGGTACGCTGTGTACTTGGGAGATAATGTGGTGGTTTCCCGTTGCCTTCCACATCGCGGTAGTGTGTCTTAGACTGCCATACCGACCCCTATGGTCTCTGCCAATCTAAGTACCGAAAGAGCCGCTGCCCTACATACCAAAAAGAAACAAAAAACACATCGCCCACGTTGATCTATTAACAAATACAAATAAATAACGGATTCTGTACAAGCAAGCAAGAGCAATAAATTAAGCGTTACTATTTGAAAGCAAACAGTTAGGTGATATGAACAATTTAGTACATTAGATACGAAGTGCGCATCTCGTATTTACACAAAATACAATTAATCAGTAGTAAATAAACCTGTGAGAGCTTTTGTCAAGCATTTTTAAAGTTTCACCTAATACTTTTTGTAAAATAACTAACTAGTAGGAAAGAATTAACGTGTGGAAGCTTTTCTCAGATATCTTTTAAATCGTACATAGTACCGTTTGTAAAATAAACTAATCAGTACAAAGGAATAAGCGTGTGTCTGTCTAATACTTTTAACACAGGTACATCACACATGTAGAGCGATAATATCGATTACCAGCAACGAACAATAGTTTTACAATGTGACGTTTCTTGTCACATAACTACACCAAATGTTGATACGGAATATCCCATTGACATACACAAAAGGAAACGAGCTGCATACCTGTAGGTGTCCGGATACTTAGCTTGAAAACCGTCAGGGGTGAGTCAACACAGAAACGCCGCGGTATTTAGGATCCATTCACCCTGGAATCGTAACTACAGCAACGACCTACGCACAAAAGCAGTTGGTCTACAGAAAGGAAGAACCCATTTGGCCTCCAGTTAAAAAAAAGCAATCCACGCAAGACACCTCCTAGTTGTCGAACAGAAAATAAACAGACGTGCATTGCTTTTGAAATACGGTGACGAATAATGTAGAAAATATGTCGACGCACAAGCTGTAGAAGCTGCAAATCCCCGCTTATCGAAGCGCGATTAAAACTGGAAAACCCGGGTTTTATCAGATAGTGTGCGACCTTATTTCAACAAGTTTTTACATTGAAACAATAGAGAAAATTATTATAGGCGGTTGTAATGTATACCAAGATAACGGGTACCTGAAACAGGATATAACTGTTTAGTTGTTGCATAAACTTGTCGTTTCAGAGCAACTAGATTTAAGTTAAGAAATTTATTCAAGAGCGTGTTTATTATTAATTATGCTGAAGGATTTAACAGTATTGAATTAATAAGGGAGCAAAATAGGGTAAATAATTTATGCTGAAAATAAACGTAACAATTCTTTAAAAAATCCTAGAAATAGGTAACAAAAGTACAAAATGTTTAGCAATTTTCAATGTTTATGAAATTGTACGCTTAACGCACCTTATAACCTTTATAATAAATTTGCGTCCGCTTTATTTTGTTGTTCCTACTTCAAAGAATTTTACTAAAATTACCTACTTGAAACTAGAGAGTTGTTGCAAACAAATTCGACGCAGACTTTATTAAAAGAATCTTCAAATAAAGTATCCTATTTTAAAAGTTTGCATCCAATCTAGAGGAGTATTAGTGCAAGTGTTTTTTCCTTTACTTTTTATTCTGACATATAGGTTTAGTACTCTATATCTATAGGTTATGTTTTAAAAATGAATAAAGAATTAATCTCTTTTGTGATAAAGTGACCTATAATACATGTTTAACTATATTGGAAAAATCAAAGAAATTGTATTCACACAAAGATAAACCTTTTTTTATTATTTGAGTCATTTATTTCCCACTGATTCGATAACATTTGTATGTGTTGTCAAAGTGTTTTCACGGAATATTTTTTGAGTTTACTTCAAGACACTGTTTTTACTCCTTTCCAAGCATATATCATATCTGTTTTCAAAAGAATTTTTACACTTTACTTCTAGGAAAAGCATTACAAAACAGCATCCTCGTATTTAAAATTGGTAAAATGAACGTTGCAATAACTCTCTAGTGTTTTAGGCGGTAGACATAAATTATACACGCGATTGATAATATCGACGTTCGCCGCATGATTGAGATTTGGAGTATATACATATACATAATATAAATCGTGCAAACTTTTGAATTATGAATAAATCACCTAGTTTGATGTTCCTGGGCATCTTTAACTTGCCTAAAGTACAACATGAGGAACATTAAATAGGACTAGAAAAATATTCGGTATAAGAAGTGAGTTATAATATCACGTCTCCTTTACACTAAACAAGACGAAAAACTTATTATTAATGGGTTCATGAAGACACTACGTGAAAATATAATTAAGAACCTTTACTTACTCAATGTGAGATAGAAGTAAAGGGACGATGGAGTATCTACTCGTGCGTTTTTCGGTCCGAAAAGTTCGGGCCGGCCCGAGTCGTTTGGCCCGGCCCGGCCCGAAAAAAGATAGGCCCGGCCCGGGCCCGGCCCGAATAAAGTAGTCAACGGCCCGGCCCGGATTCGAGCCCGAAATCGGGCCGGGCTCGGGCCGGGCCGGCCCGAAAGCCCGAGCCCGAGTCCATCCCTACTCTTATTTCCATGATTATCTTTAACATTACACCCCCAAGTAATGCAAGATGTCTTTTGTTGTAATCTATAAGATTAAGCTTCGAACGATCCAGTTTAGGAGACATTTTAGGATAAAGTTTCCTAAAACATTTTTCCAACAGTAATGTTTTCCGGTAGTGTCAACTTCAAACAAACACGGTTGACCATCAATTAAAACTTCCATTGTATAAGGAGCAATACAAGAACATGAATGATTATTAATTTCTTGTTTAAATTCTTCCTCCCGACTATTTTCAGTATCAGATATTACATTTGTTGTAGGTGAATGGTTCTTCTTTGAAAAACAAACTTTTTTATAACAGGCAACACACCTAGAATATCTATGTTTGCATTTTGAACGCGAATGGTTACACCGCAGCTGTAACACTGCTGCTTTGCATCGTCCTTATTCCTATTTTTTACAGAAAAACACGAATCTGTAGTACTACTGCAAACATCCTATATTTAAACTATATTCTTCGAGGAGGTTTCGGTAGCAATTGCAACGTCGTGAGCAACTTTTAAAGTCAGATTTGTTTCAGCAAGTAAACGACGCTGTAAAAATTCACTTCCTACCCCACAAACTATGCGATCTCGTATGGTTTCGTCTAAGAAATTACTTTGAAATTCTCAACTAACGTCCATCGATCCCAATTCTTCAACAAAAGTAGCAATTGATTCGTTCTGTTTTTGAACCCTTTTAACTTATACCGCTGAACTATTGTAGAAGGTTTCGCAGAAAAATGTTCAGTCAGTTTTGGAATTATTTCTTGATAAGAATGTTCCGCTACTCTTTTGGGAGCACAAATCGACTTATTCGTAGAGTAGCATTTTAAACCACAAACTGTTAATAAAGTTGCACGTTTAAGTTTGTCCTCTTTGATATTATCAGTCTCCAAGAAGAACTCTAATCTTTCGGCATAGGATTTTCATGCTTCAAGTTGAGTAGTATTAAATTCCTCAGTTTTTCCAATAATAGCCATAACTTTATCCTTGTCAAGTGTGTAGGGTATGCCTTAATAATATATTAAACAATTCTGGAGTATTTATTCTGAGAACTCTTTAAAAGTTGTATAAAATATGAATTGACATAACATAACAAGCTTGTTTTCAGGATACCTAGCACCATAAAAATTTTGGCTAACTATTTCATAAACACAAACATAACAGATCTTCAATGTTCTTTTAAATTCCTTGGACACAGTATTCTTAGTAGTTGAGCTTAAGCCCCTTCTGTCTCCCTGGAACTTAATAAACCCTTCAAATAGGAGATGCTTTTAAGTTTTGACCTTTATTTTCACAGAACTTAATGCCAAACCATGTTCATCGTTATATCACGGTATGCTGCAGTATCTCATCAGCTGAATCATCCGTTCCACAGGTTAACAATTTTTCTTCGAGTAAAAATCTCTTGAAATATAAAAGATGTTCTCTGCTATCGTTTCTAGAACGAGTGTTTTTTGAACTTGCAACTCAAAACGCTTTGAATTGATTAAGATATAATGTTCTCTAAATTTATCTTAGTTGCGTCCCGTATAACAATTCATTCGAATTATTAATTTATGACACGATATCTTTCTTTCAATCAAATGACGTTTAAAACCAGTACTTGAATAGTTGAGCCGAAAGAACCTTTTTCAGCTTATACACACTTGTTTATTTAGATTTTGATTGCTATTGTCATGTTATTAAAATATTGTTTTAAATATATACAGATATTTATTCTAGGGAAAATTAGTCTGCCAATCAAAATCTACAATTTTTAACCTATATTTATTTTAATTAAATTTTGAATGCAGTGCTGTATGACATCTAATCAAGATAAAAAAGGTAGAGGTGAGGAGCAAAATAATTTGGAGAAGAAATAATAACTGGTTAATTATTTAAAATACATATTCTTGGTAAATTTATGAAAATGGATGGTTTGATATTGATGAGGCGTTAGAGAATTTATAACTAAATTAATAATACATTGAGTGGGATTTACTTTCTATGGTGTTTATTTAAATAGCATTCAACCGAAGTTACAAAACCACGTGTTTTTGCATGCGTCAAGATCTACTCATCTTTATTAATTTAGCATGAATAAATTTAGTGGCATTGGAGTCCCGCTAGACAAACCGCAGTGACATGATTTATCAGAAATATGAAGACGATTTTTAGAAACTAATAATATTTTAACACATTTTGTTTAGCAGCAGTAAATTTATCATGCTTATTTATTAAAACAGGTAAATTACCTAATTTATAAAAACTTTAGTACTAACTCTAAATTTAAAATTCAATAACTTTTCCCAATTTTGCAAAGTCTTATAATAACCTCCAAAATCATGTGGGAAGTTTTTTCCACAATACAAAAATGCCATTTCATTACGTAGCAATGATGTCACTCTTATTAAAACAATTTAGCAGAAAATTATTTGTTTAAATGCAAAAAAAATTGCTACGGATACTGATTATACAGTTATCCCTTGAAAAATGTCAAACGTGCAATTTAATTATTTTAGTTTGTTCTTCTTGAGAACCATTATGATTTGTCATCATTTCTGAACAATCTTCCTCGAGTCATAATTCTTCTTGTAAAGTACCACCAAATTCTTAAGGGGTTTTTTCGTTGCTAACAGCTATTTTTTTAAGGTTGTGAGCTATAAACAGTCATAAAGAAAATACGGCTTTGTGGGTTAAATATTTCCAACCTATCTTGTTAAATGTTTTGTTTCAGAGGTTTGTCGAGTTGACCAACTTCGTCTCGCAGTATAAATCATGCGATTTTGACTGTTTTATCGGTATCTACGGGAATCTTGTTATTGTTTTGTCCATTAGTTTTGTAGGGGACAGGTGTCATGGGCCTTCTAATTCTCCACTATATTGCGGAGTCGTTTTCTTTTTGGTGGTATTTGATTCTCCTGTGGTGTTATTTTATGTATGATGGCTTCAGGTGTTGTACTTCTTGACAGCGTTGTTCGTTGAAAGTGTCCATGTTTCAGTCCTGCTTAATTATTTCGTTTCTTACGAACAATTGTGCACCTGTGATGATGCAAAAGGTTACATTTTGGAAGGCTTTTATTTTACGTGCGTTTGTGTCGTTGAGGTATGTTATTCATGACGGAAAAGCGTAGCTAGCGATAGGTCGTAAGCACATCTTGTAAATATGCAGTCTCGTGGCTAGTAGTAGTTGGTTCCAACACGTTAGTGTTGGATAGAGGTAGTGTCGGACATGTAAGGATTTCGTGGTGAAGGCTAGGTTGCGGTCGATTGTAATTCCTAGGTATCTAACTTGTTGTTTCCATTCAATGTTTCTTCTCACTAGCGGCTGTTGTTGTTGTAGTGATATACAGTGTAGAAAAAACATTACGGTTTCTGAGTTTTTAAGATTAAGGGCGGTCTTCTATTGTTGAAACCACTCAGGTATAGCTGCCCATGCAGTCGTGTTGCGGCTGGAAAGTAGTCTATTCGTCATACATGGTATCATCCGAGTACATTGTGCAAATGTTGTCTTTAGTGCTTGACATGTCATCTAGGTAGGCGTCAGTGATAAACATTTTTCTTAGAAAATTCCAGCAGTTATTTGCACCAGTCAGGATATTTTGTCTTCGACCTTAACCTGCAGGGGTCAATCTTGAAATAGCCTGCTATGAGTTGGATGTAATCTTAGGGATGGTCACAAATGACTGCCAATTTGAAAAAAAGTCCACATTGCCAGACTTAGTCAAAGGCATTTTTCACGTCGTGGAAATCGCCACTTTGACCCTCCCGCTGTTAGCATTCGTCGATTTGATCAATCACCAGGGTGATTTAAAAGGTCGTCAAAAAGTTTTCCTTGAAGTCAAACAATTTCGGTTTGTATGGTAGAAGCAGCATTATCCTGGCGAACAAAAGTCATTCAAAGTTTTTGGATACTGAATTTAAAAAATAGATTGATCCGTAGTTTTCAGTTTCACCTCTTGATTTTCCAGGTTTCGGTATCATTATCCTTGTGGTAGGTTTACATGTTTCAGGATAGTGCCCGTAAATGACTATGGGGTTGAAGATTCTCGTGATGTAGGCGATCGGGCAGGTTGACGGCTGTTTTGGTGCTGCGTAGTAGTTAACACCGTTCAGAAATCCTGAGGTTATGCTGTTCGTCAATCACTCTCTTAACTTTTGCTGGCGTTATTAGCGAGAGTTCTTGTGTTGGTTGTGCCGCAAGGAGCTGCTCCACTGTACTGTTGACCATTTCTTCATTTTGTGGGTCCAATCTGCAAAGGTGTTTGCAGCGTTTCGGCAAATTTGTTAACCCTTTCTTTGGCGAAGGGGTGGTGCGCGCGCACTTGGGTTCCTCTTGGACTTGATGGTATTGTTTATTCGAAAAAGGTTGCCTTCCGTCCCTAACGTTGTGTTGATACATTCGTTCCATGTCCAGACACTGCACTTGTTCAGCATGTTCTTGATGCCTTTTTGAAGGTTGTTTGGTTGCGTTTTGATTGCCAGGTCTCTGGTATACCTCTATCTTCTCATAAATTTACATTTGTTTCGAATGACGTCTGCTATGTATTGTTGTATCCGTTTCATGTTGTCGAGGATGGCGTTTCTGGCATTCCTGTTGATGGCGTCCTTTATGGCATCATTTGTGTCTGCTACCGATACGATGAGTGGGTACCCTTTGTTATTATCCGCTACGTTTCTTCATTGAACCTGTCCCAGTTGGTGATTTCTTTGTATGGTATTTTTGATCTGTCGGTGTGGTTGTGTTTCCATCGTGTTTACGATGCGCAGGTGATAACCTCAGATTTTCTAAGACCAGTGTGCAAGGAAAAACGAACGACTTGTGGTTCTTATTTGGTGGTTTTCTGATTGGTGCATCTGATTTGGCGATCTTGTTGTTGTTACTCAGTGTGTGGTAGCATAGGATGCGTACCTCGATATTCTGCACATTCATCCCCATTCTGCTTTCATTGCGTTCAAATAACTTGTTATTAAGGTGACTGTATCTCTGCTTAGTAAATCGTTTATGCCTTCAGGTTTAAAAGTGTTCGATTATGGGCTGCGATAAGCAGAAATAAGCCATAGGTAAATTCTATTTGCTTTGGTACATATTCCAATGGCATCCATTTGTGTCGATTGCAGTGCCACTGTGACGTGTAGAACTTTTTTGTGAACCAGGATGGCTGTTCCTTCGTATGCTTGTTGTTATGGAGATAGGCATCTGTCTTGTCGGTAGATGTTATAGTAGGTCATTTTAAGATGTATTGCCTGCGTAAGTTTAGCTTCACCTAGAAGCGCTACTTCGATATCATTTTCGTTCAGAAGGTGTTTGAGTTAAGAGGTTTTGCTACGGACGCCGTTGGCGTTCCAGGAGAGTAGCTTGAGGTTTCTTGAGGTGTATTGTCCATTTATGATGTTAGAAATGTACACGAATGCCTGGCATAGCATGTTGAAAAATTCAGGTTCTCGATATGTATATGCTTATTAGCCGCTGAATCAACTGGGGAATTCTGTGAAGAATTTCCATTAATACGATGCTTGTGCTTTCAATATTATTTGCCATGTAGTCGGTGCGATTCGAGTTAGTGGTGTCAATGTTGCGGTTGGTGATGGTGTGCGTGTTGCGGTTGGTGGTGGCGGTCGTGTTGTGGTTGGTAGAATTGTTACTGTTGGCGGTTGGTCCGCTGTTCAGTCTTGTGGCTGCAGTTGGTTTCCGCACTGTTTCGGTTTGCTGCTTTGTTGTAGAGTATTAATTTTGCAGCCTCTCTCTTTGGATCGAGTCTGTCATTTGCGAGTACGTGTGGGTTTCTCGTCGCTGGATGATTCCTTTACCAAGGACTTTTGTGTTGTTTTCCTGTTTAGAATAGTAGAAGCTGCATTGTAGTCTTGGGTGTGGTATTCTGCGGCGCTGGTCTCCGTCGTTTTGGAATTATGTCGTAGATTGCCGGTGATAGTGAATTTCTCCTCGTTTTTTTCGTTTGTCCTCATGGTATGGTTGGAAATGTCGTGTGCTCACCTGTTCTTCTTCTGCTTCAGCAGGTCTTAATATACTAAACAGTTTGTATAGTTCGCTGAATGAAGACGTCTACAATTGACGCAGGTAGGTGTTCTTTTCGGTGTGTTATCGCACTTGGACGCATGATACTCTTTGACGCATATTATACATTTCGCTTTGAAGCAGCAATTTAAGTCAGAGTGGCGGAACCTTTGACAATCGAAGCATTGCGGTAGCTTTATTTTAGATTTGAAGGTTTGGATTGTGAGTCGATAGCAGTACAACAGGCTTATGATGTAAATTGCTCGCGACGTAAAATAATTTCCTAGGTACACGAGGAAGGTGTTGCTGTGACTACTGTTTCTTCTCTGTAGTTTCGTCGCGTAGGTGGCTTTCATTTCCATATTGTTTAGTTCGGTTTGTATATCTTTTACTGCTAGCCGTTTTATGACCACCTTAAGCTCTCTCTGCCTTCACCTCATAAGTGTAGAATTCAACGTTACTTTTCTTCAGATAATCTTCAAAAAATCGTAATTTTTCGGGGTCCGCAACATATATTCTGGCGCATTACCCCTAGGATATGATGTCCACTTCTTTCTTAAGGAGTTTATTCATCTGTTCTGTAAGTTGTAGAAAATCCGGGAATATGTGGTATGCGATTATTGTTTGAAGGCCGTGTTATACGTCATTAAGCGTCTGACGTTTCCGTAGTGGAGATAGTAGTGGTCACGTTGATTTACTTTAGTGCACTGCTGGAGTATCTCTGGTGGTGTCGGGAGGAATGGTGGCGGTGGTGTCGCTGTATAGTTTTTACTGCAGTTGGTGTTCTGTGTTGGATCTTCTTCTTCTTTTTCCGTTTCAGATGTTGCTTGGTAGTTTCGTCGTCTGCGGTTAGAGGGGCTCTTTTATTCCATGTCGGTGTTCTCGTCCGTTAAGAAGACTTAAGCTCTTTTCTTCAAGAATCCTTGGCTGTTGGGTCCAGTATCGTAATAGTGTTAATTTCGCTCTGAAAATGGAAGTGAAATACATAGATGCACACCAAGTGCCGGGGTTAGTAGTGTACACCTCAGCAGCTAAAATTTGGAGGTTATTCAAGTGCCTCTGTGGAACGCGTTGTGATAATCCAACAAACTTCTCTTTGGTGACATTGTTTTTAGTCTTCTTGCCCAAAGAAGAAGCATAAAAAACGTACTCGCCTACATTGTCTCCATATTTGAAACAATCTTTAGTTAAACAATACGCTGGTGTATAAAGTTTAACACTAAATTAGTTTTACCATCGTTTTTTGGTTTCACGTTAAAAATCCTTTATTGGTGCCATTGATTTAGATTACCCTTTCTAAGTCTCTTGCCTGAGATAAAAAATGCGAATTAAATTCTTTTACTCATGACTATCCAGTAATGAACTTGTTATGCATTTAAAAATGGGTCAATAATAGTACTCGTTATTCTGTAGGTGTATATGAACCCATAATCCAACACCTTTAACCAATCAGGAACATCTAAGTCGTTGGTTATGATCATAATGCAACACCTCTGACCAATCAGCACAAACCCCATTTTTCATAATCCGCGAGGTAGAATTTTCGTATCGTGCGAAGTAGGCTGTTATACTTTGACAAATAAATTTTTGCTTGTCAGTGTTTGTGATATTAGTTTTGACGTTTGGAAAATATCTGATAATGAAGATCTATGTAATTGTGGAAAACGTATGGTATTCCACTCGCGAGCTATGGCCATTACTCATTCGGATTACTTGTCGTCCTAGCGGGCTCGCGGCGCAAACTTTTTGAATAAGTAATGGCTAACATACCTCGCTCGTTGAATATTATACATTACTTAATTCCTTAAGTTCACCAATTTTTCCACTCTTTAAACGCTTCCCATATTGACGATGAAAACAATCAACAGGTTCAAGAAAAAGATAAAGAAAAGTACAAACATAACTATGATACAAAAAATAGCTGAAAAAGGGAGTTGTAAGAAATGATTGACATATTTTAGAAAGAAAACACCTCGAATAGAAATTTTTCGTTGTCCAACTGTGCAAATCGACTTTTTACTACAGAGGCATAATTCACGAGCACTATGAGTGTCTAAAAAGTAAAGAATCAACCCAACATCAGCTAGTGCAAGTCTTAAAAGTACGTTGAGTTGTTCAAATGGAAAATATGTCAACTACAACAAAAGAATGCGATCCTTTGTGGAAAATAAGGAAAATAAGAGATCAAAATTTAAGAAAAAAAATGAAATTATTTAAGTGTAGTGACAAATAAATTTTTATAATTTAAGGACGAGACAAGTATGAAATTTTGAGATAACTAAGGTATTGGGGAAGCAAGAAAGTTTTAAGTAATTCACAGCACAAGGGTAAGATGTACTTATACACGACAGGGTAAAGTCAAAAGATAGACATTAAATTTGTAAATAAAAAAAAGGATTTGCCATCGGCATCTTGTAATTCATAAATTAATGAAAAAATATAAAATAAATTTAAGAGCTAAGTTTGCGGGGTACGTTTTAGTTAAATTAGATAAAAGGTGGTTTGGTTTCATCTTTAATTTCAATAATCCGAAGGTAGTTTTATCTGACCTTACATATAAGTAATTCATGATAATTAATATAATATGTA
Source organism: Platerodrilus igneus (assembly GCA_036346225.1). NCBI lineage: Eukaryota > Metazoa > Arthropoda > Insecta > Coleoptera > Lycidae > Platerodrilus > Platerodrilus igneus. Next base: position 1,799,871 of record JARFIW010001116.1, read on the forward strand.
AGATGACATTTAACACAAGAAAAGTACAAGCGAAACTTAATGTAAGTGCTATAAATCTGATTTATTAATAATCTATAGGAACACTGTGGCACGATTCAAACAAAATCAAATAAAAACCCTTAACCACAAAAAATATTTAAATTACTAAATACGTATTTCGACCACTATGTGGTCATCATCAATGAAAACCTGTAATTAAAAAAAAAAAAAACTGTTGTTCTGGAACACTTCAGAGGATATTCTCCTCACCACTTAGGCTGAAGTGAACCTTCCCAACCTATAATTTACTATATTGTTGCTTTAAACACTATCGAGGATATTCTCCTCACCCGCAGGCTGGTGTTCTCAACAACAAACAAGTGGTGTGACATTATAACAAATCTACTTAATTTATACTAATTCTAAACCTACTGAAGCGGAACCAGCTTAATCTTGCTTTCTCATTGGTTGTTGACCAATAGGGAAAGCAAAGCAGATGACTCTATTGGCCCTTTATCGGTGTTTAAGAGGGGTCCTTTATGTTTAACAATTTTAATTGATTCATAGGCATTTAAGCCACCCCGTTAAACTAGAAAATCTTAAATTTTTAAAAGCGGTACCAACGTTTTCCTCCTTAAATGCCTATGAATCAACTAAAATTGTTAAACATAAAGGACCCCTCTTAAACACCGATAAAGGGCCAATAGAGTCATCTGCTTTGCTTTCCCTATTGGTCAACAACCAATGAGAAAGCAAGATTAAGCTGGTTCCGCTTTAGTAGGTTTAGAATTAGTATAAATTAAGTAGATTTAAGTTATAATGTCACAATTCACTTGTTTGTTGTTGAGAACACCAACCTGCGGGTGAGGAGAATATCCTCGATAGTGTTTAAAGCAACAATATAGTAAATTATAGGTTGGGAAGGTTCACTTCAGCTTAAGTGGTGAGGAGAATATCCTCTGAAGTGTTCCAGAACAACAGTTTTTTTTTTTTTTTAATTACAGGTTTTCTACTGATGATGGCCACATAGTGGTCGAAATACGTATTTAGTAATTTAAATATTTTTTGTGGTTAAGGGTTTTTATTTTATTTTATCTGATTTATTGTTTTAAAATGAAGGCTGAAAACGTTCTTTTTATAAAAAGCAATATTAGACCCTATTTAACAGTAAGTTATTGGACTAATTTACAAAAGCAATTACATTGCTGAAATTTAATTAGATAAAAGCTTTTTCAAAAGATTTAAGAAATGTCGATGGAGGTTAGGTTATATATATATATATATATATATATATATATATATTGCTGTGAAACCTCCTTTGAATGCGGGAACTGGTCCTAAAAAAAAACATTTGAGCCCCACAGATTGGGCGTCAAATTATGCTGTGAAACCTCCAAATCCGTGAACTACGCTTTTCGCCTCGGCTGCTCACCTAATGTTATAAACCTCCTCATTCATAAAAATTAAACAACACATTCCTACCACAAACATCAACGTTAACTCTATTTACATCAATATTCAGAATACATTAAATTTTCAAATTAAATTTCAGCATAAAATTCAGTTTTCAAAAAAATTTCAAGATTAATTTTATTATCATTTTAATGTGCATCCAGAATTAAAATCCTTGTTGGATGCCTTGTAATTAATATAACAATATAAGCAGACCGGAGTCTGAGTATAAAGGGAGCATCTACCACCCCTTTACGTTAATTAACCAGGATCGTCTAATTGAGCTCAAAGACATACCCACATTTTCATCATATTCCCGAACATCAAAACAAAATACCCCTTTTTACTTAAACAAGCAAATTTCATCTTAAAATTAAACTTTTATGGTTAGAACAATTTCACTAATGTCCATTTAAAGTAAATCAATTATAAAGTCATTCAATACACACAAAAATGTCAAACAAAATAGTATAATTTACCTGAAGGTTACTGTCCTCGTAGCTTCAAAGTATCGTTTCTTTAGTTAATCACACCATTCAACAGGATTATATTTACAGCTTCTGATTCTCTACGCTTTTAAAGTTTTCTCCATCACCATCCATTCAAAGTCGTTTCTGGGCCTTTCCGGAACTCATCTGTGTTTATCTGACCCTTGTTTCATGGATCCAGACACGTATTTGAACCATTTAATTATTAACACCCCGAAAAATAGCAAAGAAATTCATGCTTCTGTCACCTATATATACGCCAAAACTGCCTACTTTTGTGTATACATTCGTCGTTGTAAATTTTGCTGATTGGTACAGTGAAACTAAATTTTATTACCTTGTATCTAAGTGCACTGAAGTACATTCATGTTAGCACGTAAATAACAAGCTATTTTGAATCACTAAAATATACTAGCAAACTTTAAATTATTTAATCAAACTAAAATGCACGGTTTAATATCTTCAATCAAGTCGCGTATGTACGAGCTTTTAACGCATCGAACCGTCAAAAGTCTAAGAGAGCTTGTTTATCTTCATCTCGGTATATATAGCAAAAAGCCTGTCTGTCGGTCGAGTCTCTAAAACGGCCAGTTTCTAGAATTTCTCATTCTATGTTCCCAGTCTGTTGCTCGCACGTCGATATTTACGAATTTTCACTCGCCCCATTCAAATCTCAGAAAATTTCCACACGGCACGCAAGCATGTCCGAGAAAAACTAATTGATTTTGTACAGAAATTGTTGTTCTACCTCTGATATTTGCATCCTATTTTTAACCAATTGTGACCCCGTGACGTTGCTTAAATCCCGCCTTTTACAATATGTGTCTTTGCTTGACGCATTTTCTCTTTTCTTCTCTAACCTGTTCGTATTGGTGCAAATTGATATTCTTTATTATCGATTATTTTAGTCCACATGGAGTGTGAAATACCCAGCTTTAGCAATTCTCGTAACTATTATGCGACGTTTTCCCAAGATTCTTTGAAACATTAATTATCTGCAAAATTTACGCCGAATGAGCTTTTAAATAAACCCAGGTGTTTAAACATACTATTAATTCTCAGAGCCTTATTCCGTGGTATTTTAATCTTGGGTTTTACAAGTTTCTATAGGTATTATATGTTATTAACGGTTTAATTAACTCCAATTAAAATTGATTTCTATCCTTTTCATTTTAGCGAATACAACTTAAATATTAATTATTATATGTACACTTTGTTTTACTACCGGTTACTTAAAATAGGGTTAATTAATATAAACTTTGCACGTAATTTCTCTTTGTTTAGAATAATTACATTACACGCAGAGCTTTTCAATACTGCTTCTTTTGATATAAAGCGTCTTATAAATAATTTAAATTTCTTATTTTTACTGAAACAACCGAGTTTATTTATGCTTCATGGTTTTAATAACGCGTATTATTTAATGAAATTCCTTATACACGGTGATTAAAATTATTTGATGTGATTATTTAATTTTCTACCCTGGTCTAAATATGAGTATTTTCCCCCTATTTGAATACAAATAATCCCACTTATTTGAATGCAAATATAAAGCATTTAGACAAAAAAATTACAAAAAAAATTGCCTATCTCTCTCTACCCTTATCTATCTAACTTACCTACTTTGTCTCCAATCAAAAAATATTTACACCTATCCTATATCCCTATCCTATTCCTAACTCTCACTTAATTTTATAAACTGAAATTATTCCTAACTTCATCCTACTTATCCATCTAATCCTATATACATCCTATATACCTATCCTATTCCTAACTTTTAACTAATCTTTACTATACTTTACTTCCCCCTACCTAATCCTATATGCCTATCCTACTCTTACTCTATTCCTAACTCTCCACTAATCTTATATGAAATATCTATACTTAACCTATCTTATTTTCTTCCTACATTTAATCTTTATTCTCATCCTAAACCTATTTCTAATTATCTCCCATATTTATCCTATACCTAGTTTTATTTTCTATCAACACTTACTTCTACTATACACCTATTCTATCCCTATCCTATTTAAATCTAACTCTCTTCTTGACTCTCCAAGTCTTTCTTCTCACCAACCTAATACTCTTCATCCCTATTTCTCCCCCTTCTATATCTATATTTATCATCCCTATTATCTCACATACAATAAACTTATCATCCCTATTATCCTGATTCTTTAATATTGCTCCTTCTTCAGTCCCTACACTTGTCTGTTTCTCATTTATTATTGTTTCCCTTTCTGCCGACAAACCAAACGATACTACCTTACAATTATCGATTTTTCCCTCTATGGAAAATCCTATGCACCTTCTAGAATTTTTGTGTAATGGAATCCGCCAGAATGAATTCCTTAAATCTACTTTATTAAAACAAACTTGCCACTTAACCTCATCAAAAATAATTCTGCCTTCACCTGCTCCCGATATGCTGCTGTTGCTTCTACCCCACTAATTCTGCATGTTTTTGTACTAAAGCTTGAACCTCTACTCTCCTATCCTCTGGACATCTTATTGTGTTGATCTGTTTAACCTCATCATCCTCTACCTCTACTACATTGATACTAAACCCCGTGTCATCCTCTGTGACTTCATAACTGCCCTTCCATGGCACTACCCTATCCTTAATCCTTATTACCTTCCTTTCCATATCTATCAAAACCCTAACTTCATCATACAGTCAACACCTAAAATGCTCTGAAACTTCAGTCCAGGTACAATTACAAACTCCTGTTCACAGCTTAAATCTCCTATATCTATCCTAAGCACCACAACACTATTTACTACAGCAAACTTCTTTTTATTTGGAGCTACTAAATGGCTACGTTTTATAGGCATAATTCTATCACAAACCTTATCCCTAATTTTGCTGACGAATTCCTCCGATATTAAACTCGCCTCTGCCCCTGTATCAAGTAATACTTCTACATTATTTTCAAAATTTCTAAATTAATAATTGGCAAACATAATTTTCTACAGTTTCTGGCTCTACTTCCTCCTCAATTTTGAAAAATTCACGTGGATGTTCGTATACATTTACAAAGAAATCTAGTGGTCTGTCACGTTCTAAAAATCCTGTCTCATCCTGTTTTCCGTGCTTGGTCCTGGTTGTCCTTCTACAACCTGTGCGTACGTCCTCCTCGTGTTAATATCCGTGTCCCTGTCTCTATTCGTCGTGCTGGTCACAGTCCTGTTTACTTCCGGTAAACCGTTCTGTCTCGTGTAACTAGGTCTTGGCGTCGGTCCCCTAGTCGCACTATTGCTCCTGTATTCCTGTCCTCGTCGTTCCCAATTCGGTCGAAAATTTCTGTTGTAGTCAGGCCGTCTCGGATAATTTGGTGTCCTGTTGTCAAACCTAACTGTGTTAACGTTTCGTTCTCGTATCTCTCTTGTCCGTCCTACACATACATCGTCATATCTCTGCAAATACTCTAAAAATGTCTCCCGTTCTGTGATGTTTTGTAAGGCCACATGTTGTCTAATTTCCAGTTCAAAATGTCGTGATAGGTACTTGATAATCTGTCTGTCCGTCAATGGTGGATTCAGTTGTTTGGCCACACTGTACTTGCGGATGGCATATTGCTCCCTAGAACCTGCAAACTCTCCCTTAAATTTTCCTGTAATCAAGTCGTCCCTAATCTGATCCTGTTTGTGATCACTCCAGTAATGTTGTAAAATTTGTCTTCAAAGTCCTGATACGTGTCTATGTCCTGTCCTACTAAATTGTACCATGCTTCCGCGTTGTCCTTTAATAAAGCCTTTATCGTATTTAGTTTAGTCTGTTCGTCAAATAAATTTCCCACTAGATTTCTTACACTATTAATAAAAATTTGTGGATTTACCCTGTTATCGCCATAAAACTTCATGTGTTGGTCCAATGATACTCCACCTGTAGAAAATCTGGGACCATCCCCCGTTAAATTTGATATGTTGTATTTAATACTACTAACTTCGCGTTCTACCCGGCCTAACTGATCCCTACATGAGTCCGTTACTTCAGTCATTTTTACATTAATCTCTTCTTCACAAAAAATGCGTACTTCGGACCTTAAATGTCCCATTTCCTGTCGAAGACCTGTAATATCACGCTCATTTTTATCAACCCTATTTTCAACTTCCCCCATCTTTACGGTAAGACTATTTTTAAATTCTGAAACTTCTTGATTCGTCTTATCTATTTTCTGACTAATCTCCTCTAACTTCCTGTTCGATTCTTCACTCATTTGCTCAAATTTTCGATTTGAGTCCTCTCTCGCTCTATTCGATTCATCCCTAGCTCTATTAGCTTCTTCGCTTAGCTGTTCTAATTTTCTATTGGATTCTTCGTTCATCCTCTCCAGCATTCTCATTATCATCTCGTTTCCTTGATCCCCTGATTCCGTCCTCGACTGATCTCTACTGCCTCCAGCTTCTTCCATTTTAGAATTTTTCTCGCACAATGCACTATCGTCACTTCCAATTTCCACTCCTTGACTCCTTAACCACTCTTTTCTCTGCATACGTTCTAATCACTCACACACACTCTAAAATACTCTTAAATTTATACACACAGAAACTCTCTCTCAGATCGCCAGTTTCCTGGAATAAAATAACAAAATTTTATTTGGAACTCGAGCCTCACTTTTGGGTCGCCATATTTTGCTGTTAAACCTCCTGTGAATGCGGGACCTGGTACTAAAAAAAAAACATTTGAGCCCCACAGATTGGGCGTCAAATTATGCTGTGAAACCTCCAAATCCGTGAACTACGCTTTTCGCCTCGGCTGCTCACCTAATGTTATAAACCTCCTCATTCATAAAAATTAAACAACACATTCCTACCACAAACATCAACGTTAACTCTATTTACATCAATATTCAGAATACATTAAATTTTCAAATTAAATTTCAGCATAAAATTCAGTTTTCAAAAAATTTCAAGATTAATTTTATTATCATTTTAATGTGCATCCAGAATTAAAGTCCTTGTTGGATGCCTAGTAATTAATATAACAATATAAGCAGACCGAGTCTGAGTATAAAGGGAGCATCTACCACCCTTTACGTTAATTAACCAGGATCGTCTAATTGAGCTCAAAGACATACCCACATTTTCATCATATTCCCGAACATCAAAACAAAATACCCCTTTTACTTAAACAAGCAAATTTCATCTTAAAATTAAACTTTTATGGTTAGAACAATTTCACTAATGTCCATTTAAAGTAAATCAATTATAAAGTCATTCAATACACACAAAATGTCAAACAAAATAGTATAATTTACCTGAAGGTTACTGTCCTCGTAGCTTCAAAGTATCGTTTCTTTAGTTAATCACACCATTCAACAGGATTATATTTACAGCTTCTGATTCTCTACGCTTTTAAAGTTTTCTCCATCACCATCCATTCAAAGTCGTTTCTGGGCCTTTCCGGAACTCATCTGTGTTTATCTGACCCTTGTTTCATGGATCCAGACACGTATTTGAACCATTTAATTATTAACACCCCGAAAAATAGCAAAGAAATTCATGCTTCTGTCACCTATATATACGCCAAAACTGCCTACTTTTGTGTATACATTCGTCGTTGTAAATTTTGCTGATTGGTACAGTGAAACTAAATTTTATTACCTTGTATCTAAGTGCACTGAAGTACATTCATGTTAGCACGTAAATAACAAGCTATTTTGAATCACTAAAATATACTAGCAAACTTTAAATTATTTAATCAAACTAAAATGCACGGTTTAATATCTTCAATCAAGTCGCGTATGTACGAGCTTTTAACGCATCGAACCGTCAAAAGTCTAAGAGAGCTTGTTTATCTTCATCTCGGTATATATAGCAAAAGCCTGTCTGTCGGTCGAGTCTCTAAAACGGCCAGTTTCTAGAATTTCTCATTCTATGTTCCCAGTCTGTTGCTCGCACGTCGATTTTACGAATTTTCACTCGCCCCATTCAAATCTCAGAAAATTTCCACACGGCACGCAAGCATGTCCGAGAAAAACTAATTGATTTTGTACAGAAATTGTTGTTCTACCTCTGATATTTGCATCCTATTTTTAACCAATTGTGACCCCGTGACGTTGCTTAAATCCGCCTTTTACAATATGTGTCTTTGCTTGACGCATTTTCTCTTTCCTTCTCTAACCTGTTCGTATTGGTGCAAATTGATATTCTTTATTACCGATTATTTCAGTCCACATGGAGTGTGAAATACCCAGCTTTAGCAATTCTCGTAACTATTATGCGACGTTTTCTCCAAGATTCTTTGAAACATTAATTATCTGCAAAATTTACGCCGAATGAGCTTTTAAATAAACCCAGGTGTTTAAACATACTATTAATTCTCAGAGCCTTATTCCGTGGTATTTTAATCTTGGGTTTTACAAGTTTCTATAGGTATTATATGTTATTAACGGTTTAATTAACTCCAATTAAAATTGATTTCTATCCTTTTCATTTTTAGCGAATACAACTTAAATATTAATTATTATATGTACACTTTGTTTTACTACCGGTTACTTAAAATAGGGTTAATTAATATAAACTTTGCACGTAATTTCTCTTTGTTTAGAATAATTACATTACACGCAGAGCTTTTCAATACTGCTTCTTTTGATATAAAGCGTCTTATAAATAATTTAAATTTCTTATTTTTACTGAAACAACCGAGTTTATTTATGCTTCATGGTTTTAATAACGCGTATTATTTAATGAAATTCCTTATACACGGTGATTAAAATTATTTGATGTGATTATTTAATTTTCTACCCTGGTCTAAATATGAGTAATATATATATATATATATATATATATATATATATATTTATAATTATTTTTTAGATATTTTTAGATATATAATGCAAATTTTTAGGCAATTATACAAAGAAAGCAAAAATTAAATACACTAAATGATGAATTTTCTTTTAGATGAGGTAAATGGGTTAATACACAATACACGTTGGTAGGTAGAAAATCATACATTAATACTGTTTAATCAAAACAACAGCCAACTCCATTTTGTAGATAGTGTAGATTGGAACCACGTAATGAATCATATATTATGTAATGTTAAAATTTAGTTTTTAAACCAAAGTAATCTTTAAAACAAATTTGAGAAGAGGAACAACTTAGACAATAAAAACTTAATTAAATGCATAATTAGCAGATTATAAATGCTAAAATCACAAAATTAACCTCATTTGTTCCTTGGCGGTAAAAACTAAAGGTATTGGCTTAGTTACGCGCTTGTCTGCGCAGAGGGCGCAATATATTATACAGAATTTACAAAAAGAAACTATAATCTACGTTTCAAATTAACAATGTAAATCAATTATAACTCAATTTACCCTTTAAATTAATATATGTTGGCAAGCTGAGTATTGAATGCGATGTGTCTCAAAGTTTGACGTGGATGCTGTTACCGCTTTAGTCTATGTTCGTATAGTGGAACGCACGCGTTATCTACAACAAAAACGGAAACACTCCAATACATAATCTATAATGCACTACTTCACACCATTTGTTAAAGATAAGGTAATGACGACAGGAATAAATATCGCAGCTGACTTCTTAAATTATTGATTGGTCGTGAAGGTGACATACCTATTATAAACTGTGAGAACCGCTTTTACCACAAAATCACACGATAATAAGGTAATCCCCTAAAATAATCATTTACTGAAAATAAATTACAAAGCGCTTTTTTAACGAGTAGCAAAATACGCTTTAAGTCAAAAAACTATTCGACACTGTATATAATAAAGAATGATAATTTTATTTACACTAAATAATAAAGCACAAGATTTCTTTTAAATGTACAAAACATAACATTCGGAACATCTAATTTTTTAAGTCTACTTAAATGGTAATTGTAAACGAAATTATCGATGACATGCGTTAAAATAAAAAAAGCAAGAACCAGTTATTAAATTTGACAAGTTTAAGATCCAGGAAACATCTTTAATTTCGCTGCTGATTATCAATATGCCGTACTACTACAAAACTATTTTACATTGAAACTAAAAAGATAATTTAAAATATTTGAAGCAGTTTTTGTAGAGCATTGCTAATGAATATTCAAACTGACCTCCATAAAACGAAGTATTTAGGAGCGTTAATTAATGCTCTCATTATTTAATGCGATATAAATTCTAAACCAAAGCAATCATAATTAAAATCTGCTTTAAAAATTCTATAAAATTTTATAGATTACAGTAAAGTAAGTAATTACTGAATCAATGCTTTATAGTATACACTAAACTTATCACTTAAATGTCTCATAATTTTGAGGCGTAAAAATTGCATTACAGGAATTTTCAAACTGCATTTTTATGTGTAAAAATTACAATAATTTTGTTAATTATGTCCTGGAGTGTATATTACAGCATAACAACATTCAAATGTTCACATTAAGTTGTTCCAGTTTCGACCTGGTATTTCAAGTCAATTTAGGCAGAATATGTGCCACGTAGCAGAAAATATAACGCAATGTATACAGAAACTTCAAATGCTGTGAAAGATTTTGCAAGTTTTAATCACAATATATTAAAACAGAGAGCGTTGATATTGCACACAAATGTATGGTCCCCACAGCGGTGCACTATATTTAAAGATGCGAAAAAACTTCGTAGCTTTGAATCAGTCGTTCATATAACCGTGTGTATTGTTATTTACGATTATTGTCATTACTTATTGTTCAATATTACATATAACAATACTTAAATTCATTATATATATTTCTAAGCGCCAATTTGGTCAATTAATGTATAATTTTTATTTATAACAATTTATAATAAACGTTTGAATGTTCTAGAAAACACTCTGTATATAGAACTAAGTTTTATATTAGTTGAATGGATGGATATTATACCCGTAGCATTCATTTATTATCAAATGAAACTTTTAACAGAAAAAATAGTTAATTTCACCGAAAGTTGCATTAATTATTGTTACTCTAAATTGCTACTTGAATGTAGACACGTAATTTTATTTAGTAGGTCTTTATCCCGTTAACATTTGCAGTAACAAGCCGAAATATCAAATTACATATTCTATTTATGAAGAAACATTTGGATAGGTAGTAGTTTGGAAAGGTCGGATTTTACTTTTGGTCAATAAAGTTGATTTTCGAATTATTGAGCACGCTAAACCAATCAGACACTTTCTTGTGAATTGAAACCACTTTTATTGGAGTGGGATACGTATTTTTAGCAAGTCGCATACTCGTTGAGAATAGAAAATTTCCTGAACCAGGTTAGTGTTAGTGCTAAGGGTTAGTGTTATTGAAATTTTTGTATAATTTAATTGAAGTTAGTCAAAGCAAATTTGGTACTGACTTAAATGAGGAAAACGGGCCTTATTTATGAAACATTAATATTGGTAGTGATTTCAGTGTAGTAGAAGGCTGGTGAAGCAGAAATTATTTTAAGGCATCAGAGAATAAAGGTTAGAATAGCCTTAAGGCTTTGTGATATTTCGTAAAAGACTTTACTAAGGTATTTAAATTTGCAATTTGTATAGTATTTTGGAATTTGATAATTTTATTGCAAGAAGTTGTAACTTTTATGTTTGATCAATTTAAACGTTTATCTCACGATTTACATTTAAGAAATTTATTGTTTGTACTACAAAGGACAATTTACACATATTGTGCAGAAAAGGTATATTTTAAAAGAATAAAAACGGTTGTGTGAGTATACTCAGACGCTGTAAGTGCAACACAAAAATTATTTCTGGTGCGAGTTGAAAGTGTGGGCTTTCTGTTTCTTTACTTGATCTAATGCTGTAAAATTTTTATCCTTCTATATTTTATTACATTGTTTGTTAATTTTGTACTTTAGTATCTTAATAAAGGTTTAATACACCAACCTGTTAGAGCTAGAGAGTTTTTTTTAATGTTCTACTAACAGGGATAGTCGAGCAAGAGGATTCTTGAATTTAATTTTGAAAATTTGCGTCTGTTGTGTTGAGAAAAGGCATTTTCTTAAATTTAGCGACCTGTATATTTTCACAGAGGTTGGCGTTCAACGATCGGGGCTTTAATATCACCACGAAATTAGCATAGGATAAAAATTTCATTTTATATAATCAAGAAAATGCGAAAAAGAATCAATTTATTTAGCCATTTATTTATTTGCATATAGGTTCGAAGACATGTGTATTAGTTACGTATAATGCATAAAATCGTGGTTTTGAACAAAGGTTTCATTCGTATTTAATAACTGAAGGATCGTAATTTTCGAAGGGTTACGTTTAATGCATATTTTTTTAAAGGGTTTACATTTTTTATTTAATAATCAATGAATGTATTAACGCTTTAATTTTAAGATTTATAGTTTTTGAGAAGTTTAAACCATTAGGTCAAACTATATCGTATAGTAAAATGCATAAGAAACATATATTCCATATAAGATGCATAGGAAAAAGGGCCAGCATTTTCTTGAAAATACGCCAAGACAACTAGTGCGTTTAGAAAATTGCTAAAAGATAACGTCAGAGATGGGTTGATCTATTTAAAACCAATACGCGTTGCAATAAGGAATCAATACTGGTTAAAACACATGCTATTGGTGTAGTTATAATGCGTTATATGATTAATTCCGTACGTAAAACGGACAATATTTGGCATCAAGTTATTACTTAAAATGCAAGATTTATAATTTAATACATATTAGAAACAACTTGGAAAAGAATTTAATCCAAGATGTGAAGATTAATTCAAAAATGAAATTCGGATTACTTGAAACCATTTAAAAAACTGGAACATTGTTATTATTTATAACAATTGAAAAATCACATTATTTGAATTTTTGAAAAGTGGACTCTGGTAACGTAAAAACTAATCATATAAAAGACACTTGGCTGTAAAGAGGTCAGATATATAATATATTTTATTTCAATGAGCAATTTTATAAAATACTAATTTTAGCATAGGCATTTAATTTTGTGTACAGATCATTTAAATAATTTGTTGTAGGGGTTGCAAATTCATGCACAGAATTTGTGACAACAAAACATACTGAAATCATCAAGTTTAATACGGTATTAAAGAAAAGGATATTAAATTAGATGACTTTTTGAACATAATTGGTGTAAGTAGTAATTCTTATGAAAAGTTAATTAAAGATTTATTGGCGAATAATTCTTGTATTTAAAATTTGCTTATTAAGGCAACAGTGTCGAGAATCATTGTGAACTATGTATTTAAAGTATTGTTTGTGATAAGGATATCGTGAACTCACTATATTTGTATTTGTTTCATTGGTGGTATTCTAAATTACAAGAGAGGAGAATCACAGCAATATACACACACATATATATATAATATATATATATATATATATATAAATATATATATATATATATATATATATATATATATATATATATATATATATAAATATATGTATATATATGAGCCCCCAATACTGTAAATAAAACAACCCAAAACCAGAGAAAATCCAAATTTTAAAACCTAATTTTCTCTAAAGAAAGCCCTGTATAATGTTCCATAGCACAATAAGTTTAGTATAATTTGCAACGTGCATTGACGAAGCCTAACAAAAAAAAAGAAAGAAAATACAGAAATTGACCGGGCTCATTTGGTGAGTGGGCGGGGTATAATACATATAAAAATTGAAGGCCTGAAATAAAAATACACGCACACACTCATTAAAACCACACGCAACATAAAAAATTATAATTAAACAAAGAAACATGTTATATCAGTACAGTAGTTCCAAAAACAAAAATAAGTAGTAATCACAATATGAATGTCAGGAAGAACCAAGAAAAAAATCAATTCTTAACTTATCGAGCTGCCGTTTTAGGTATCTACCCCCATATTAATTAACAAAGAAAGAAAAAGAAATCCCAACTGTAAAAACCGCAGCTCTAAATCGTCATCTTAAATATAAAATTAAGTATATACGATCGTTACAATATCAATCATACGTGTGCCTCCCTCCCCCGCCGTAATGATGATAATCATTTTAGAACCGCAAGGTGTAATCATCCGACGAAACGTAAATATATTGGTTCAACCAGTTCATGGAAACCATACAAAAAAATAGTGGATAAACACTCACCCACGTGTTGAATATGTTGGACCTATCACGTCCTTCTTAGGGCCGCAGCGGGCGGAGCAGCAGGATCTAGGACCACGCAATTCGTGCCATATAAAAAGGGGCGGCCATCGCCTCCTGAATTAGGTCCAAGGTAACAGATAGGCCTATCCATCGGAAGAATGGTTATAGGTGAAATTAATTTATCGTCGTCGAAAAGTATAGGTGTGTAAAAACAGCATTACCTACCACGCTGTATTGCGTGCGCAAAATCCCCCCGAAGAAAACGGAAACAGCAAAAATATAACAACTGTTTTCGTCGTGTACAAGAAAAAGCAAGTGAATATTAATTGGTTTAACTAAATAACGGGAGTTCAAAAAGTAATATTGGTATCATCAAACGATTAGAAACTGGAAAACACGGTTTTATCGGATAGTGCGCCGAGTCTGTAAACTGAAACAATAGAGAAAACCATTATACGTTATCGGAATGTTTAACAAATTAAAAGGTACTAAAACAAGGTATTGACTATTTAATTATACCATAACCTTTACGTTTCAAAGCAACTAGATTTGAGTTAAAAATTATTGTAAAGCGGGCTTATGATGAACAGGTGAAATAGATAGGATGTTGATGAAGGATTTAAGAATAGCAACGGAATCGATTTAACAAAATTATTATAAAGCGGCTTATGAATTAACAAGGGAAAGAAGGGCATTTAATGTATCCCAAAAATAAACGTAACAAATTTTAGTACGTAAGTAAAGAATACAAATTATTCCTTGATGATAAAACCCGTGTTTCTAATTACAAAATGAAGTATCATTTAGGAAGTAACAATAACAACGCGGTGCGTAACTTAAACATCAGAATTTTTTTACTGAAAACATTATTAAAAGTACTCGCAATGCATTTCTTTCCATTAAAAACAAGCACTTTTTATGCGAAGCATGAAATCTAGATTTAAAAGAAAACACTCCAATTTTCCAAAGGAAGAACAACTTAAATCAATTCGTAACAGATAATTATCTTTACTATAAAACAACATGACTGAACGTACCAATTAGAGTGTTAAAGCTTTTACGACAGTAATTTTTACGACCTATTAAATGATAATAAAGCGATAGCGAGCAAGCGTTTCCGTTGATTCCTGGAACTACACCGATTGAGAAACTATTTTTACGGCCTCATAAATTAAAATTACTGCTATAAATGTGTAAAATGAACGTAATTTCGACGAAGTTTTATTATGCTTGATAAGTGAGACCAACTGAAAAATTAGAGAAATCTTTTTAAGCTTGTGACGTATTGAAGATTTTATTATATAAAGCCGTGAAAGAATGCAAACAGAGTCATTCACGGTCAGTGGGTCATTCACGAATAGTCGTTCTGTTTACAAAGTACTTGCCGACGATCCTTTTTGTTAGTAAACTACGAACTGCAATAAAAATAATATTGCGTGCAAGGTCACAATACTTGTATAAAGCAATGTGTTTTTAACTTTAATGAAAATGAATATAACGCTCGACGTACAAAAGTAAATATTGTTGTAACGCAAAGGGACAGAATGAAATTTATTATTAAAGTAGAAATCCAAGCACTTAAAGTAAACAAAATAGTGCAGTAATTAGCAATTTTATGAATAACTATATGTATAATAACGTCAAATGCACTGTAAAATTACTCTTTAAAATTGCATACGAACGTAAGTAACAAACACGTATCTCCATCACAAAACAGTACGCAGTACCACAATGTTTACACATTATTTACGTCATTTGAAGTCAACCAAACAGCAATGCGTTTTCAATCAAGTGGTTATTTTAAATTAATTTCGCATTTTTAATATTTAATAACCCCTCTAATTAATTTCTTTTGCATACATTCCATAAATTCCATTTCAAATGGACTTGCACCTTGCCCATGTTCTAGATTACTAGAGCAGGTGAAATGGCTTGCGTGTTCTAATGAGCTGAAGAGCCAAACTACAGGTCCAGCCCAAAGTAGTAGGGTCGTTAGTGAGGAACCAGACTAAGACAGGTTCCCGAAAGAGGGCAGCGGCTCTTTCGGTACTTAGATTGGCAGAGACCATAGGGGTCGATTTGGCAGTCTAAGACACTACCGCGATGTGGAAGGCGATGGGAAACCACAACATTACCTCCCAAGTACACTGCGTACTTAAATTGAAATAAACATGCAATCGGATCTACGGGAGGGGACTACTTTGGAGGATGCGGTCGAAAAGTACAGAATAAGAGTCGGGAACATTTTGCGAGTCGAAGCGTGGAATGTTAGAAGTATGAAGTAAGTAGGTAAGCTAGAGAACCTAAAAATGGAAATAAAATTGGTTACACTAGACATAGTAGGAATCAGCGAAGTTCGGCGGCCAGAGGCGGGTGATTTTTGGAGTGGAGACTTCAGGGTAATTCATCCAGGAGCAGAGGAAGGACATTTGGGTGTGGAGATAGTTATGCGAAAAAAGATAGGATACTATGTAGAAAATTACTTACAAAAGAACGAAAGAGTACTCATGGTTAGATTAGAATCTAAATCGACAAACACAGTAATAATACAAGTATACATGCCCACCTTTAGCTACAGTGACGAAGAGGTAGAAGCAATCTACAAAGATATCGAAGACATACTAAAACACATAAAAGGACTTGAAAATTTAATAATTACGGGAGATTTTAATGCAGAGGTAGATGAGGGTATGGAAGGAGTAATAGTGGGTATATTTGATTTAGGCACAAGAAGCAACAGGGAAAATAGGCTGGTAGAATTTTGCGACAAGAACATATTAATCATCACAAACACGTTATTTCAACATCATGCTAGAAAACGATATACGTGGAAGATGCCAGGAGATATAGGAAGATATGAAATAGATTACATTCTTTTCAGACAACGGTTTAGGAATCAAGTAAAAGACTGTGGAATCTACCTAGGAGTAGTTATAGACACTGACCACAACATCGTAATTATGAAGGACGCACTTAAATTTAAAAATTTGAAAAAAAGAAACAGAAAAAGGCACTTTGACTTTGAGAAGCTAAAAGTTAGAGATATTCAAGAAAGATTCGAAAAAAAGTCAAATGAATTGCTAAAAGATATCGGGAAAATATCTGATACTAAGGAAGTAGAAACAGAATGCAATAATATTAAATCCAGTCTAGACAGGGCGACCAGAGATATTCTGGGGTATACACAAAAAAAAAGAAACCATGGATAACAAAGGATATCCTAAATTTAATAGAAGAAAGACGAAAATACAGAAATAAATCAGATGAAATAGGAAAACAGAGATACAAAGCCATAAAATGAGAAATTATTCGCAAATGCAGGAAAGCGAAAGAACAAGGGATTGATGAAAAGTGCAAAGAGGTACAAACTAAGATGGAAGTAGGAAAGGCAGATAAAGCATACAAACTAATTAGAATCAATTTTAGGGATATAAAACCGTATAGCAAAAAGGAAACGTCATTATAGAAAACGTAGAGAAAGTGGGTAGATGGCAAGAATATATAGGGAATGTATATGCAGGAGAGCAACTAGCAGCATTAGAACAGGAATCAGACATTGAAAAAGATGACTTGTAATATCCTATACTTAGAGATGAGTTTGAATTAGCATTAAAGGGTCTGAAAAATAGTAAGGCGCCGGCTACAGATAAGTTGCAAGCAGAAACTCTAAAAGCCGATGGACAAGCAATAACAGAACGTCTTTTCCAACTTGTAAGCTATATGTATGAGACAGGTGAGATACCCAAAAATTTCAAACGTAACATCATAGTAACTATACCAAAAAAGAAAGACGCGGATAGATGTGAAAATTTTTGAACAATAAGTGTGACAGCACACGTGTCAAAAATATTAACTATAATTGTACAAAGACGAATGGAAAAACGAACTGAAGAAATACTAGAAGAAGATCAATTTGGGTTTAGGCGAAACAGGGGAACACGGGAGGCTATTTTAGCTCTGAGGATGATAATGGAGAAAACAATAGAAAAAGGGGAAAGCATGTGCATAGGATCTGGAAAAAGCATTCGACAATATAAAATGGAAAACATTTTTCGAAATACTCAAAAAGATTGGAATGGGTTATAGGGATAGACGAATAGTACATAGCTTATACAAAAAGCAAACAGCAGTAATAGAATTAGAACAGGAACGTTTAGAAGTAAATATTAGAAAAGAAGTGAGACATGGATGCGTCCTATCCCAATTAATTTTTAACTTGTATATTGAAGAGGCAATGAATACTGTTAAAATGCAGGAAAACATTTGGAATTACGATGCATTGACTAAAATGGATATGCTTAGATTTGCAGATGATATAGCGGTATTAACATCTAGCAAGGAAGAGTTAGAAGCTGCTCTAAATGAAATGGAAACGGTTCTAACAGAGGGATATGGTATGAAAATTAACAGAACTAAAACTAAAGTACTAGTATGCAAAGGAGAGAAAAATAAATCAAAAACAAGAATACAAATATGTAACACGAACTTACAAGAGGTTAAGGATTTCTGCTACCTTGGAAGCCAAATAACGCAAGATGAGAAAAGCACAACAGATATAGAACAAAGATTAGCACAAGGTTGTGCTTTATTAAACAACAAAAAGCAACTACTGTGTTCAAAGACAACAAGCATAGAAACAAGGAGAAGATTGCTTAAAACATATGTGTGAAGCACGGCACTGTACGGCTGTGAAGCCTGGACAGTAGGAGAAGCGGACAGGAAAAAGATAGAGGCCTTTGAAATGTGGTGCTACAGACGTATGATAAAGATATAATGGACAGACAAAGTTAAGAACGAAGAGGTACTAAAAATGGTAGGGGAAGAAAGAAATATGTGGAAAACGGTAAAAATAGCTGTGATAAGATGATAGGCCACATACTACGGTATGAAGGAATAATGCAGAATGTATTAAAAGCAGAGATAGGAAAACGAGAAGTTAGGTTAGACTACTGCACACAGATAGTGAAAGATGTAGGCTGTAGGAATTTCGGGGAAATGTGTAGGCTAGCTAAGAATAGAAATCAATGGAGGTACGCATCCAACCAGTTCCAAGATGGATAAACTAATGACGAAAAAAATAACTGTACTTAAACATGATGATTATTATAAGCAACTACAAGTATTGGTTGGGCAATATTCTCGAATAATGTTAATTGTGTAAAAGGATTTACTGGAAAACTATTAATTCAGCAAATGTCTAAGTGTTGGGGGATCTTGGAAGCCACAAGCTGCTTAACCCCCTTCACTGAATCTCTGTGAAGTAGGGCATAAAATTAGACCACAACAGAAGGGGAACCGAGCTGTATATAGGCTGTGTAAGAATTTCAGGGAACTGTGTAAACTAGCTCAGAATATAAATAAGTGCAGTTACGTGTGCAATCAGTTTTGAGACAAAACACCTAATGACGAAAAAATAAGCTCAGATAAATCTGATGATTATTATAAACAACTACAGGTGTTGGTTGTGAAATATCTGCAACTAATGTTGACTCTGCAATAAGATATATATTGAAAAACATATTAAATCGGCAAATGTTCAAGTGCTGGGGAACTTGGCAGCCACAGGCTGCTTACCCCCCTTCACAACCCTACATGTGATTTTCCAATGCTCAACCCGAAGGTACTACAATGGCCAGAAAGCGAGTTTTTTTACCTGGAAAATTTGGAATTTTGCCGAACCCTTGCCGTTCCAAGCAAGGTAGGGATCTTTAACGTGCGTGACAACACACACACAGGACCTTTATTTTACCTCTCATCCAAACGGGGGTGTATTTTTGTGAAAAAAGCTCGCCTAACATTTTTCAAGCGGACCGTGTCGGGATTCGAACCCGGGGTTTTGGTCGTAGTAGTCACACACATACCAACTACGCCATGGAGCCCCCGCTTGCCTTCTTCACAACTACTGAATGTCGGAGAAATAGGGTATATAATTGTAAAACAATAGAAGAGGACCGAACTGCATCTAACAAGGAAAAACAGCGCCTATGATGAAAAACGACAAATATAGAAACAAGAAAAAATTGTTAAAAGCATATGTGTGGAGCACAGCACAGTATGCCTATGAAATACGGACAGTAGGAAAAGCAGACAGAAAAACGGTAGCAGCTTTTTGGAATGATGTGCTTCAGATGTATGAGGATGAACAGACAAAGTTAGTAACAAATAAGTTATAGAAATAGTAGGGGAACAAGAATATCTGTGGAAAAAAATAGGAGAAATAGAAGGGCAGAATACGTTCTAAAGCATTTTTGGGGTATAGTATGGGATATATTACAAGCAGAGATAGGAAAAAGGAGGTAGATGTAGACCTAGATCAGATAGTGATTGATGAAGACTGTGCAAATTTCAGGGAAATGTGTAGGTTAGCTCAGAATAGGAAACAATGAGGGTACGCGTCTAACCAGTTCCAGGACTGAAGACCTAATGATGATGATGATGTATAAATTTATAAATACACGTAAAGTAGCAAGTAAATATTTATAAAAGAATTAAAGCTATAGTCTCCATTATGTGCTGCAAGTAGCCTATAAATGGTTACCTTTAAATAGGACACCCTATACATTTTAAAGCAGTAAAATATAGAACTAAACTCTCTTTTACAATATTAGGTTCTCTATATTCTTATCGACCGTCTTTCAGCTTTTAGCAAATAAATTAAAAATGGTGGTACATAATTCTATAGTTGGGTAGTATTTTGGTCATAGCGCCGCATCGCCCATCGCCTAATATTAACTATTTGACTTCATTGTCCTAGCAACCATGTCTAACTTTTGTTTTTGTTGTATATCAGTTTTGTATCTGTGTTGTTGTGAGATGAACATTTGTAAAATGAAAACCTATAGTCTTAACGTAGGCATTGATATGATATTGTAATTGGCAAAGCTGAAGAAAATTGTCTATTAGCTTCAAGAATTTTCCTAATCGAATGCATCCTAAAAGAGGTGTGTTTAAAAGGTCATTGCAACGATTTAGAAGTACTGTAAATGTTGAATGTGAGAAAATTCAGTAACTGAAGCATATTACTAATAGTGATGAAAATCAATTATTCGTATTGGATCAGTAGTAGAAAATCCTTTTTAGAATGACGTCACAACTGAATAACATACCACATTGCCAATGTTAGCTTAAATCATAATATATTTAATGAAAGATACAAATATTCCCATTGGAAAGAAGACTCGGTGGCAACACCGTACAGAACTGCCACCTTGATTTTATTAAATGACAGTATTCTTCAAGTGCAAATCTAGGTATTTATTTGCATACGGTTGCCAACACTTAAATACTGCATTTGACGTCATCCTAAAGTTAATTTGAATGGACTATAGTTTGTGTAAAATCAGTCCAACAACTACAATAATTTTGTACAAAGATTTTGCTCTTGTTTTTTTTCAGTGCATTGTATGAATAAACAAAACTCTGCTAATTGAAATTATATTTCTTGTAGTGAGAAGCGTCTAGTGAAGTGGTCAAAGAAACGCATGATTGAGCTCAGCAGTTCCAAAATTAGCTTAATTGTGCAACCTGTTGCGGGCAGATTTCCTTGCAATAATTTGAAATCTACAAATTTTTTGCTGGTATAATCTCGATTACTCAGTATACCGGTATGTTAACTCAAAAAATTAATATTGCATGCGGACTGAAACTGTCTTGAAGAAAATAGGAACGTACCGACCTTGGGGTTTTTAGTACCTGTAGCATCAACATTGAGTACAGTGTACCACAATGTTAATCACAGACTCATTCAATTCAAACACACATTAATAAATCAATGGGCGCCTACAGCCATTCAGTTTTTTGTTTCCCCCCTAAATAGAACATAATGGAGGAGTTTATTAATAGGTCAGTAAACGTCCTCCGTGTGGTACAAAATAAGCTTGAAGGGTACTTAACGCGTTTAGGTTCGAAGACCTATAAATGATGAGATGTCAACGTTTTTATTTCGGAATGTTTATGGAGCATCTTTAATTTCAACTACATTTTGTTTAATAAGTTTGGAATGAAATTCATCAATTTATAGAAACCCACGTAAATATTGGTTTCGTAACAGGCTTTCACCAATGTTATTTAACACAAGAAATTTTATGATCGCATTCTCACTTTTATAGAACTTGAAAATTGCTCTAATATACCCATTACATCCAATAATATGGTGCAATAATTTCCAATGATTTCGATACCTGATTTTATTAAACAACTACTTGCAAGGTGCAATTACCGAGATTGAAAGTTTTAACCAACGGTAAGGGAGATTGGCCACTGGCAGTTTCAGTTACGCCTTGTCATCCAACTAAATTAGATTTTGTTTCAGCTTCACTAACTTTTACTTTCTTGAATATCAAGGTCACAAGACAAGACACTTCTATCCTAAATCTACAAAAAGAGTACGAAAACACAATGTACTTCCAAAAAGTAATTCTTACAGGTCAATAGCGCAGAGTTCCCGTGCTTGATGTATAATAAATTTGTGTACTTACTATAATTTAATGTAATTAGAGTCTCGTTACACGCTTATGTGAAACCTTTCAAATTCGTCGTGCAATTGTAGTGATTCAGAAATATGTAGTGAGGGTCTCATGCTATTTGAATACAGGATACTACACATTAGCAAGGAAAATAAAATATAGGGTATTAATAGAGGATGTGGCCATATTTAGCAGAGCCATTATTAAATAATTAGAGGGTGGCTAGCACACAAAGCAAAAAGTAACAGGTACAATACTATTATATGCATGTACAGTGTGATAAGTGCATTGACACAACAAAATAGAAAGTAATTAATGCTCAATTTCACAACATCCATTGTTGGCTGCTGTCATCTGATAATGTAGATAAGAACACACTGTATAAAATCATTGAAAAGTACGTAACGAAGAAAACGGCAAGAAAAACTGATATATTATTTGGTTCTTATTTGCAACTAAGAAACTACTTAACGACAAAAGACAAGTTGCACAATAGCTATCAAAAATATAGAACTAAACTTAACTGTTGAGTTTGTTTCGTGTCATTTTGACGTGTGTCAAATTCGTTTTAGTATTTAACTTTTGTATTTAGCTTCATTATTAGTTTAAATTTAAATTAAGCGCCTTTTCCTGAACTTACGTGACTTCCTGTTGAGAATTATGCGGTAGGCTGTCAGTGTCACTTGCTGATTATCAGTCAGTGATAGTTAACTGTTTGGCGCGATTGTGGATGTAATATCGGTCCAGGGAGGTTCGCGGAGTGAACTGTACACTTATTATCATCGGTACCTTGAAGTGTGAGGTGTGCATATGTCGATGCCTTGCTGTCCTCCTTATTCCTGTCTATCTTGTACCTAGGCCTCCCCTGCAGTCGATTTCTATAAACACGACGTCCCCCGTCCGCCCCAATTTTTGTAAAGCCGTTGCAAGCTGCAAATTGTAACAAAAAGACGTAAGCAAGTACTCGGAGTCCAGATAAGAGTCCACTTTGTACGTAAAAGTAGTGTTCAGGAGTTTGTAGTGTCCTATTTATTATATACAAGTAGTAACAGAAGATTTCCCAACATACTGGAAAGCGGCAATTGTGATACCAACTTTTAAATATATAGAATGTGCCAATTTCTGACTGCTGATTTCTTTCGCAATTCTTACACAACCAGCATTTTATCGTTACACCGACGTTTGTATTTCACACCTGACGTCTGAATACAGCGGTGGCACTGCCTCCAAGCCGCCCTCTTCTATACCTTCGTGGTAAATCAATTTTTAGTCGATTCGAAGTCAGTACTCGACCGAAGTAGTTACTAAAGGTAGACAAATATGGATCTTTTTTTAAAGTAATCGTATAACCCATTCCGAATGGACCTGCACATTGCAGAAGTTCTAGATTACAATAACGGGTGGAATGGTTTTCGCGTTTCAGTGACCTAAAGAGTCAAGCTATACAGGTTCAACCAAAGTAGTAGGGTCTTTAGTGAAGAACCAGACTAAAACAGCTCCCCAAAAGAGGGCAGCGATTCTTTCGGTACTTAGATTGGCAGAAACCATAGTGGTCGGTATGGCATTCTAAAACATACTGCTGCGATGAGAAAGTCAACGACAAACCACCCATTTCCTCCCAAGTACACATCGTACTTTAATTGTATTTAAGATGATGGTACCTCTGAGGTAAAAGATTTCGGAGGTAAAATAGTCCCCCATTTGGATCTCTAGAAGGGGAGTACTTTGGAGGGTGGGATAGGAAAATTTAGAAAAAGAATCGGGAACATTCTGCGAGTCGGAGTGTGGAATGTCATGTCAGAAGTTTGAAGCACGTGGGTAAGCTAGAGAACTTATAAATTGAAGTGGATAGATTAGCATTAGACATAGTAGCGATCAGCGAAGTTCGGTGGCCAGAAGCGGAAGATTTCTGGAGTGTAGACTCTAGGGTAATTTATACAGGATCAGAGGGGGAAGATTCTGGGGTGGGAATAGTTCTGCGAAAAAAATAGAACACTGTGTAGAAAACTACTTACAAAAGAACGAAATAGTTCTCATGGTTAGATTAGAATCGAAACCGGTAAATACAGTAATAATACAAGTATACATGCCCACCTCTAGCCACAGTGAGGAAGTGGTAGAAACGATCTACAAAGATATCGAAGACATCCTAAGATACGTAAAACGACATGAAGATTTAATAATTAATGCAGTGGTAGGTGAAGGTAGGGAAGGGGCGTTAGTAGCTTTATTTGGTTTAAGCACGAAAAACGACAGGGGAAATACGTTGGTAGAATTGGTTGGTAGAGTGGAAAAAAGCATGTTGACTTTGAGAAACTAAAAGATAAAGACATCCACAAAAAATTTGAAAAAAGATCAAGATATCGGAAAAATTTCTGATACTAAGGAAGTAGAAACAGAATGGAATAATATTAAATTCAGTTTAGGCATGATGGCCAGACATATTCTGAGGTATACACTTAAAGAAAATAAGAAACTATGGATAACAAAGGATATCCTGAATTTAATAGAAGAAAAATTAAAATACAAAAATAGATCAGACGAAACAGGAAAACAGAGATACAAAGCCATAAAATGGAAAATTATTTGCAAATACAAAAAAGTTAAAGAACATTGGATTGATAAAAAGTGTAAAGTGGTACAAACTAAGATGGAAACAAGAAAGACAGACAATGCATACAAACTTATTAGAATGAATTTTAGGGGTATAAAATCTATAGCAAAAATATAAGGGACGCGAGAGGAAACGTCATTTACAAAATGTAGATAAAGTGGTTAGATGGCAGGAATATATAGGGAGAGGAACTAACAGCATTAGAACAGGAATGAGGCATTGAAAATGATGACTTGGGAGATATTCTATACTTAGAAATGATTTTGAATTAGCATTAAAGGGTCTGAGAAATAGTAAGGCGTCGAATACAGATAAGGTACAAGCAGAAACTCTAAAAGCCGCTGGACAAGCAGTAACAGAACTTCTCTTCCAACTTGTAAGCTGTATGTATGAGACAGGCAAGATACCCAGATTTCAAACGTAAAATCATACCCTCTGTACCAAAAAAAGAGGCGCGGATAGATGTGAAAATTTTCGAACAATTTTGACAGCACACGTGTTAAAAATACTAACTAGAATTGTACAAAGACGAATAGATAAACGAGCTGAAGAAATATTAGAAGATCAATTTGGGTCTAGACGAAACAGAGGAACACCGAAAGCTATTTTAGCTCTGAGGGTGATAATGCAGAAAACAATAGAAAAAGGGGAAAGCGTGTATATAGGGTTTGTAGATCTGAAAAAGGCATTCGACAATGTAAAATGGAAAAAATGTTTGGAATACTCAAAAAGATTGGAATGAATTTTAAAGATAGACGGATAGTACCTAGCTTATACAAAAAGCAAACAGCGGTAATAAAATTTGAGCATGAACGTAGAGAAATAAAGATTAGGAAAGGTGTGAGACAGGAATGTGTCCTATTATCATTAATTTTTAACTTGTACATCGAAGAGGCAATAAATACTGTATAATGCAGGAAGACATTTGGAATTATTATGCAGGAACAAAATATTGATATGCTTAGATTTGCAGATGATATAGCGGTATTAGCATCTAGCAAGGAAGAGTTAGAAGTTGCTCTCAATGAAATGCAAACAGTGTTAACAGAGAAATACGATACGAAAATTTACAAAAATACAACTAAAGTACTAGCATGCAAAGGAGGGGTAAATAAAAAAAAACAAGAAACAAATAGGTAACGAGAACTTACAAGAGATTAAGGAGTTCTGCTACCTAGGAAGCAAAATAACACGAGATGGGAAGAGGGCAAAAGATATAAAAGCACAAGGTCATGCTACATTTAACAAGAAAAACAACTACTGTATTCAAAAACAACAAACCTAGAAAAAAGGAAAAGATTGCTTAAGACATGTGTGTGGAGCACAGCACTGTACGGCTGTGAAACTTGGACAGTAGGAGAAGCGGACAGGAAAAAGGAGGAAGTCTTTGAAATGTGGTGTTACCGACATGTGATGAAGATAGAGCATGAACAGACAAAGTTAAGAATAAAGAGGTGCTAGAAATGATAGGGGAAGAAAGAGATATGTGGAAACCAGTAAAAAATAGAAGAGATAGGATGATAAGCCACATACTAAGGCACGAGGGAATAGTGCGGAATATATTAGAAGCAGAGATAGGAAACAGGGGGATAGATGTAGACCTAGGTTGGACTATTGTACACAGAAGGTTGTGGGTATTTCAGGGCAGTGTGTAGACTGGCTCAGAATTGTGCGAAAGCATCTACTAGAAAACTATTAATTCGGCAAATGTCTAATTGTTGGGAAATCTTGGCAGCCACAGGCTGCTTAACCCCCTTCAATGAATCTTGGTAAAATAGGACATATAATTAACAACAGAAGGGAACCGAACCGTATCTAGAATGTGAAAATGTCAGGGAACTGCGAGGGCTAGCTCAGAATAGAAATAAGTGTAGGTATGCCTCCAACCAGTTTCAAGACGATAAACCTTGTTCGAAAGAATATATTGGAAAACTACTAATTCGGCAAATGTTTTAGTGTTGAGGATCTTGGTAGCCGCAGGCTGTTTAACCACCTGCATTTCGGGGAAATAGAGTATATATTTGTAAAACAATAGAAAGGGAACCGAACTGCATCTAACAAGAAATAGCAACCGCTATGTTCAAAGACAACAAATATAGAAACAAAGAGAAAATTGTTGAAAGCATATGTGGAAAACAAAAAAAATAAATAGGAGAAGTAGAAGGGCAGGATATGTTCTGAAGCATTTTTGGGGAATAGTGCGGTATATATTACAAGCAGAGATAGGAAAAAAGAGGTAGAGGTAGGCGTAGATCAGTCTAATGCACGCAGATTTCAGGGAAATTAGTAGGTTAGCTCAGTAAAGGAAACAATGAGGGTACGCGTCTAACCAGTTCCAGAACTGAAGACCTAATGATGATGAATCGTATAACTTCAAACTTTCACACAATATGACATTTACGTCGGCATCAGAACACATTTCAGAACTAGTTATATAATATTAGTATATAATAGGAAATAAATCTGCACGTATTCTAACAAGTTGGTTTTACCAAAATGTGAACTTTTCGATGCCTTTATATATGAGGTGAATATGCGTGACTGGACAAATATGAAAATGTTAACGAAGGGCATTTTGCCAATAAAACCAGGCCAGCTATGTTGAAAAATTAAAACGCCTTCAAATAATCACATATTTCTCAAGACTATTATAATAACAGGATGTGCATGAATTTTAATATTTATTCTTAGGCATAAATAAAGTATTACAAACCTTTTTACAACCCATATCAGTAAAAAATAATATCATTTTAAATAGTGATTTTTTGTAATAATGGAAAATCTACATTTTTAAAACTTATCATACAATGACCGTACACACTTGTGTTGAAAACCATGGCAACATCTTTTTTAAACCTAACATAAACAAATACCAAATAAGTATACTAAGTCCGACTATTAACAACAAAGTTTACGCAACGGTTTTTCTATTACGGCATGTAGTCCAAATACGTACCGCAAACGGTACTGTACAAGACTTCTAATACAAACTTTTACACCAAAACCGACTTGTAGGAGTAGGTATTTGATTAGTTAAATACACCTTCTGCCTATTTAGTTAGTTGACGACTACCAACCAACGTTTTCTGATCTCACTAAAACCGACGTAACTTACAAGTATGATTCAATCGTCAAATGGAGGTTCTTGTATAAGTTGCAAGTATATTAGTGGAGTTACGATGTTATATTAACATCGTATGGAGGTTGCGTTCATACTAGAGTATATAGGGTATAGAATGACCATAATTTGTAGGATTAACGACGATAGATTTAGTAAAACAGTAATCGGTAGTCAGTAAAATGTTACTTGGGTATTCTACAGCTAGCGCTTAATAAGGCCGAGATAATTTAAATATACTCTAATGTCGGGCTTTTATTAATTTTGTTTTTTATGTCAGTAATTGATATTGCTAGAATAAATGTAGCAATATACAGAATATTTTCGAACGAATAACTTTTACTTATGCTGTCTCTAATTACTCTCGTATTTCTGGCCTGGGCTATTAGACTCCTTTTGGACTCGCCGTCTATTATTTCAAAATTGCAGCTTTTTATGTAACCTAATTTATTTGCAGGATTGTATTATTTCTGTTTTCATATAATTCATCGAAATTATAAACCATTCCATTTACCTAATTTGGTAGCAGGATCGCTATCCAATAGACCTCTATTTAAGTGTTGAACTACGGTTACCTTGCAGCTTAATTTTATAAATTTAATATGTCTAATTTAAACGTTTTACTCATACAACGATAGTATCAAAAATCCAACTAAGAATTGCTTTACCTAAAATAATAACTACGCCAAATTGTCATTTCGACTTCTTCAGAAACAGGATTGAAGCATTTATGACGGTGTGTCTTATTCTTAACTTTGTTTCTAATTCTAATATTCTTCCATCACAGTGGTAAATCGATAAATTGATCTTACTAGAGTGACCCAGTGGAGAAGAAGCGCTGCTAAAGGCGAAGGCATATTGGTGTCCACGTACATTTTCAATGTAGCGTCAAACCGTAACTGTCGAAAAATGAAACTGTTGAAGAAATAGATGATTGTTCATTCTCGGTGTCATAGGCAAAATTTTTGAATGCATTATAAGAAATTGTATTCTAATTTACATAGACAACAAGCGTATTTATTTTAACAACCCCAACAACAATTTATTTTATATCAATTGTGGATTAATACGTAGGCTGAACTAACAGTCGGGTGGTACGACTTGAATATCAAACTATATGGATTCCATATTATACAAGAAACCGTCAGAACTTTTTCGAATATTCGCATAATATTTAGCCCTTGTACTTCTTATCATCATTGTTTACTTAATAGCTTTATCACTTCCAATTCTAGACTGTTCAACGTCAATGTTGCAATATCATCATTAAAGCAAGCGAAGTTGATCACACATTATTATTTTATAGAAGCCAAGCGAATAGATTCTATATACAAATTCTTTGCACGAATATTCATGCTATTAAATCAGTGCAATATGAGTTGTGGATTATATATTGCGCTCCATTAGCAATTATTAAAGATAAATGAAAGCAAATATTTGCTATAGACAAGATATCATTACTAATAAATATGTAATGACTAAATTCTAGGGCAGCCTGTAATTTGCAGATTATTACTTAAATGGAATCATTTTCTATAGTGATTTGTTCTCAGACGGGTTCTGTCATGGGTATTATTTATGCTTGGTTCTCCAGTCCAACTTTAATCTTGTTACAGTGTTTATTGTCCCTAGTATGCCACATGAAATAATTTCGTAGCTTTATGCTTGAAGATACCTATTTTACAATGTTTTAGTATTTTTGTTAAAGTTTCAAAAGTTACCCTTGGAAAATGTATCTGCTTTAATAACACATACTCGATGTTGAAAACAAATAAAACTTCTAGGAGACAATTCAGAACGTTCCCTAAAAACTTTAACAGTTCCATGACGGCCTTAAAAATTGTGTTTGAAGACGCCAGGTTCTTTACACTAGACCATCGTTGGGAACACGAGGACTTCATGTGAAAATCGTTGTTATAATATTGCGCAATCCAAACCCTAAAATTGTGGACCATACAAATATCCACAACAGCAGCCAACGTTCTACCAATCAGTTTGCGTGCGGAAAGCTTAGATATAAGGGATGAGGAAATCTTTAATAACAATACGCTATTGTAAGTTTTTAAATTTTAATTAAAGTTCAAAATACTGAGTTGCGTTTTATTATCTCGAACAGCAATACAAGGATACTTTGGGTTACGATGTAGTAAACATAGTTCGGTTCGCTCACCTCACAAGCCATACCTTACATCATTTGGAACCTTTTACCACCGCCCCCCTCTCCCAATCTTTCTTCCCGTGCATCAACGTTTCATTATTTAAACGCCCATGTCAGGAATCGATTTTGGAACTCAGGAATTAGTTTAAAATTCTTAACATGCTTGATGTTGCCAGGGTTTGCCTAAATTTTAAATTTCCAGCTAAAGAATTTGTGTTTTTGAACCACCACAATAATTGTGAGTGGAGAATTGAGAAACTTACTGACACTATAAAATTCCAGATGGTTGTCCGATATGATTTTCATTTACTTTAAAATATCTGTTTCTTCTGCTGTTAAGCAACATTTATTCTGATGTAAAAAACGTGATCAATATTTTTTCGATTTAAAATATCTAATTATAGTGTATAACATACCGAGAACGAAAGTGGATCATTATAACCAAATGGGTGCTAGTTAGATGCGCTATGCGCGCATGGTGGAGGACACTGCATTTGATTTTCCAATGCTTCACCCGAAAACACTACATTAGCCACGAAGCAAGTTTTGTTTTTACCTGAAAATTTTGAATATTGCCAAACCCTTGCTGTTTCAAGCAGTGTAGGGATCTTCAACGTGCACGTCAACACTCACACACATTTTACCTCTGATCTGAACGTGGGTGTATTTTTGTGAAAAATGCTCACCAAACATTTTTCAAGCGGACCTCGGGCTTAATAGTCACACGCATACCAACTAAGCCACAGAGCCCTACATTTCATTTTCCAATGCTCCACCCAAAGATACGTTGGCCAGAAAGCGAGTTTTCTACATGAGAATTCGGAATTTTGCCGAACCCTTGCTGTTCCAAGCAAGGTAGACATCATTAACGTGCGTGACCACAACACACGGGACCTGAATTTTGCCTCCCATCTGAATAAGGGTGTATTTTTGTGAAAAATACTCGCCTAACACTTTTGAAGCGGATCGTGTCGAGATTCAAACCCGCGACCTTGGGCATAGTAGTCACACGCAACCAACTACGGCACGGAGCCGCCATTGAAGCAGTACAACGCTTTTGCTCACTGGACGCGCCCTATTAAGTTATTTAAACTTAAAGACACTTTGACAATTCGTCTGAAAAACTGTATTTTTAAACCTCATTTGTAAAAAAGTTAATACCTTAGTATTTATATAATTTATTTTACACTAATTACCTGCTTTTTTCTCCAATAAGTAATTTTCAAGTGCATCGTAGTGGCGCAAAAACAGTAATTTTACAAAGCATTATGTTATTTTTTGCCCAACATTCCTTAATGCCCTAATCACATCTCCTGCTTTCTTTAAAATTTGGAAAATTTTATAGATATTTTTGCTGAAAATTCTTCATATCAACCCCCTCTTTCACCACTCTACATTCAGAAGGTAAAATAATTCGTTTTAAAATTAATTTGTGCACATACCCACCTTACGCACTGATACTATGTAAAAAGTGTGACAAATTTTTAATTCGCTATTTGAAGTCTTAAACTTTCTAAACTCATCATGGAGCAATTTGTTCGTTTTTGTAGTACAACTGACAGACTTGGGGAACTGAGCATATCGTTACAGTTTCTCAATCACTGAATGGAATGATATTAAAGTACGTTAATGTTGTATTACAATAAAGAAAGCCACATAACTTTTGAGGTTAAAAGTCAAACGAACAATATGTATTACCAAATTCAATTAGACATGCCGTTTAAATTTGACATATTATTATATAAATTAGAAATTTATTCTTCAAATATTAATAGTGCTAAGTTTCACTGGTACAACTAGAAATTAAATTACCATGACTTTCATATTAAATTAAATTTAACTCTTCGATTGGGTTATTTTTTGAAGGTCGTACTGTAGTTGTGGTCCCTTCTTTACTGGTTAATTCCATTATAGTTTTTAGATTTCAGCGCTTTGTCAGCTAATTATTACAGCAAAACATGTTTACCTTTTAAATGTACCAATAGAATTTGGAAGATGTTGTAGAACTCAATTCTTATGTAACCAAAGTTTCTTTAAACGAAGACTTCAAAAGTTAATTGCGTATAACAAGATGAAAATAATAACTTAGATTTTTATGCAAAGCCCAAATGATCATTTCATATCCAGCTCCTAATTGAAAGAAGTATATGTAAGGTCCCAGACAGGATTCGAACCTGCATTTTCAGCTTTCCGGGTTAACGTATTTACCAATTACACTACCGGGACTG
This sequence comes from Platerodrilus igneus, assembly GCA_036346225.1. Classification (NCBI taxonomy): domain Eukaryota; kingdom Metazoa; phylum Arthropoda; class Insecta; order Coleoptera; family Lycidae; genus Platerodrilus; species Platerodrilus igneus. Next base: position 1,832,441 of record JARFIW010001116.1, read on the forward strand.
GTACTGAAATTAGAAAATTTTTACAAATCTAAATTATGTATGTCACCATACATCAACCTAATTTTCAATTACGTTTGGTACTCTTGTCAATCATATCTAACAGTGTCAAGTTTTTGACTTATATCCGATATAGACAGGAAGCGACCCCAAGTAATTTACGGCAGTAAGTCAACTATTTAATATACATATTAGGTAATTAATTGCACAAGGCAAGTTGATAAATACTAAGGTATTATAGTTAATAAGATGAAATAATAACTTAGACTTTTATGCAAAGCCCAAAAGATCATTTCAAATCGAGCTAGTGATTGAAGGAAGGAAAATATAAGGTCCCAGACAAGATTTGAACATGCATTTTCAGCTTTCCGTGCTGACGTGTTTACCAATTACACTACCGGGACTGGTACTAAAATTGGAAAAATTTTACAAATCTAAATCGTGCATGTCCCTGTCTAAGTTGTTATTTCATTTTATTAACTATAATACCTTAGTATTAATCAACTTGCCTTGTGCAATTAATTACATAATCAATTGCTGTGATATTTCCTTGTTGGTTTTCAAGCCCCTACGAAAGGGTTTCATTTTTATTGCTGTATAGCCTTTTGATATGAAATTGCCCCACGATGGGTACGCGATTTTTATTGCTATGAAATGCTCTTTTTGATGACTCTTACGAATACACAATGTATAGCAAATATTAAATTTGAAACAGTCTTTCAATAATAAAATGTTTAAAAATCGCTAACCTGGAATGGTCATTGGAGTTCCCTCGTAGTGTCTGTGGTCTACATTCCTTGTTGTGTCCACTTTACTTATTGACCAGAATTATTCACTTTTGATTTCTGGTATTTTCAGATTTGCGTTAAGACTTAGATCTCGACATGAACATAAACTCAACAAAAATCATCTCAACAGCATGCCATCAACAAAATGCCGTCCCAATAAAATGGCTTCAGCAAGAAGCCTCTAACAGAAGCCGTCCCAATACAAGAAGCCTCCAATAAAAACCGTCCCAATAAAAAATGCCCGTTTGGTTAAATATTAGAAATAAATTTAATTAATTGTTTAACTTACGTCTATTTGTAGATCGGCTTATTTTTCGTCGCACAAATTTTTGCACTTTCAGATTTCATTTATGCTGAATTTTATTTCACTAATTAATTACGTAACTTTTGACGGCATTCGAGCATATTTGGTGCTCGGTTGAATATGAACTAAATGTTATTCATTTTCTATTGTATTTATAAGCCTTTACCACCAATAGTTTTCATTGGCGTGTTTATAATCAATGCTTGTACTTTGCTACGATATAGCCTTTTGATTTTCAAGCCCCTAGGATGAGTGTCATTTTTTGCTATGAAACGCCCTACGATTGAACGTACCAGTAATTGATATGTAATATTTATTTTGCTATGATATTTACTTTAGGATTTTACCCTGACTAGCTCACTGAATAAATCTTATTTTAACATTTAAATGGATTCAAATAAAGCAGTTCTAAAACACACAATATAATAATTGATAATATGTACAATGCTGAGTAAACTCAAAATTTTCCCTTGTATAAAATATTTACATTTACCAAATTTATGCTTTCCTGAAAGCCAGCAAAAATATCTTTTAATTACCCTTAAGTACCTTGGAACGTTCCAAGATGCTTTTCCCTGTTTTCATATTTTTCAAATGACCTTTTTGATGACTCTTACAAATACACAATGTATAGGTAACGTATTAGGTAATTAATTGCACAAGGCAAATTGATTAATACTAAGGTATTGTAGTTAATAAGATGAAATAACGACTTAGATAGGAATACTTCATGAAAATATAATAAAAACCACGAAAACCAAACGTTTAAATTATAAAATGTACATAATTCGTTCATTATGCAAAAACAAATTCAACTCACCCTGTATAAAATCAAAAACAAGTTACAGTGAATTAAAAGAAGCTCACTCAGTAATAACTTAATCACATTCATCGATATAAATAATTGGGAACGCAATTTAATCAATTTTAGAACATTTAAAACATTTTAAGCTTAAAAATAAATACAAATTTGGCATATTCGAAGAAAGATAACTGTAAAACAAAATTTCTTTCAAAACGCATTTGCGTAAGAAAATAATCAATGTGTGTTTATAAAACCATGTATTTCATAACGCGAGAAGTCAATAAGAGCATATAAATAAAAAAGGGTATAGATACTGAAGTGAAAGCGACGAGCGGTTTGAAATTATATAAGTTGCCATATTTAATAAAACTCAAGATAGGTAAACAGAATATGGATATTAAAATTACGATTACGTGCAATTTCAAGCATACATGATATACCAGTTGTGAACAAATTCCAATACAAAGCTTTGATGTATGTGTAAATTTAAACCTATAAAGTAGGTATGCAATACCGAATAAAACCTAACAGATTGCAGATAGCACATAATTGCAACGCCTTTGTCATGGTCTAACAACAGATAGCGGGCTGTTAACCAATTAGAGCACGTAGAACGTTAAGAAAAGAATTTGTTTATAAAACCAGCCGGAGGAGATATAGAGGAGGCATTCCATGATCGGCACGCTGACTGTAATAGTTGAAACCAAATTATTACGTAAATTTCAATTTAGTGAACGTGAAAAGTAGTAGAAACAAATATAATAGAAATTAAAAAGCAAGGAAAGTACATAGTAAAAGTGCGCGTTGAAATTCGAGTGTAGAAAACTCTGTGGTTGATATAAAAACGTAAGTCTAGATTTAATTAATATAAACAAAATTTTTACAATTTATTTAGAGCTCTAAGTATGGACGCAAAAATAGGAAACTAAATCAAGACTAACTAAACCAGGACGTTAAAACTAAATTAATGGATTAAAACTCTACATAATAAATGGTCTAATACACAAAGTACAGGGTTAGTACTTCAAGAACGACTCCAAGTTGCTGGTAAACATTTCGAAGTACTAAGGAACACGCCAAGTTGAGGGATAGCGACTCGAAACCACTGAACAAATAATCGATTTTGGTCAGGAAGCTGTACTGAGAAACTACAAGAAGAGCATAAGATCAAAATTATCTTTTCAATTTATAGTGTGTTACATTTATTATTTTAAATATTTGCCGAGCTTAAAATTTGCATGTAATATAAATATTTGTGTAAAAGGTAAACAAAATTTTGGTTGGTACGCGGAAGTACGTTTTAAAAGAGAATAGTTCTTTGAATGTTCAACGAAACCTTCATGGCAAGATACAATTCTTTTTGCTGGCTTTAATGGATATAAAAAGGTGTAAAAAGGGTTATAATCTTCGTAATGAACAAATTTGATAGGAATATTTACTTTAATTCTGATTCAAAAGTTATGTAAATGGTACATTGTAAATTTTCTTTGCTTATTATACAAATTTTGGTGAATTTCGCTTGTTTTATTCAGGCATATGGAGTGATAGAAGGAAATGAGTAAAAATTCTCTGTTATCATATCGTCGTTTACTTTGTGCGGGGTATCATTGAGCTAGTCGGGGCATAAAAATAATTGCGTTAATTTTAAATTATTTTAGAGACACAGAAAGGTGCTGATCAGCAGGCAATTGGTTGTTATACATCTGACGAGGGGCGATATCGTACAATATATATATATATATATATATATATATATATAAAAAGACCAGTAATTTCGAATCAACTTTTGTACTTCCACGCTTAGTAGTGTTGGTGTTTTACCACCTGATTGCGATATTATTTACTTTTGCCATAGTACAAGGGTTCCTCAAACTTATATCAGTGTAATAGCTTCGATTACTTCATAGGGTTGTTGGAAACTAATTCGCTCTGATGAGGCTTAAGAAAGCCGAAACCGGTCAGTTGATGTTTTTTGCTTTATGAAATAACAAAGCTATTGTTTTGTTAATGGCTATACAAGTATTTTGGTTTGTATAGGTGAATAAGCAATATTTCCTAAAATTCCAAAAATTTTATACAACACTACAAATAGTTCTTCATTATAAACTCAAAATTGTAACAACAAATATACGAATCTTAGAAATCAAAATTTACACCTTTCCCAAGCTGTTAAAAAATAACTTGCAATACCTTTGCATCCAGGACAAATCTCTCAAAGTACCCCTTTCTTAAACCAAGTACCTTTTTTATAGTTGATCAATTACCAAGATAACTCCTGCATAATAAACTATAAAATTTGTGACATTTTAATTAACCTTCACTAAAAGTCAAACCCTCACAATTAAATGTACCCTCGTCACAACAAATATTAATATTTTGTCTTACTTAAAAATATTTTCTAATATAAATAAATTATTACATCGAATTATACACAAAGAGCAAATAAGTATACGAATTCAAACTTTAGTAACAAAATTTACACAAGACTTTTACCAATTCTGGCATGTAGTTTAAATATTTCACAAATTACACTGTACAAGACTTCTAATAGAAACTTTTACACTAAAAGTGACTTGTGGTAGTAGTAAATCCTATCACCTTGCTAGCGCCGACATATCCTGCGTATTTTAATGGTTTATATTACATAAAAGTTACAGAAATATTTATAATTCAAACTAACTTAGAATCGGGCGCCTACTGACAGATGCGCATGTTTTCTAAATCTATTTGTATATGCATAAAACACATCACCAAAACAAAATTGATTTGGAGCTTAATATTTTAGTAATTAAAATTGTACTACAAACAACGTTGAACCGACGTCGTTCAAAAACTTAACAATTTCGATACGTTCAATCGTTTTGCAAATGCCGATATACCGTGCGTTTTAATGGTTTATGCATCACAGCAATGTTAACTGAGTCGTAAAATAGGGCGTCTACTGATAGTAAGCAACTTTTAAAATGTATTTTTATATGTATAAAACACATTACCAAATCAAAGTTGGTTTAGAGGTTAAGAATGTGGTATATAGAATTATACTGCTGTCAAAGTTGATGCGAAGTCGGTCGAAAACTTAACAATTACGGTTAGTCATCCAACATCTAGTGGACGTTATTTGATTAGTTAAATACGCTTTCGATCTATTTAGTTGGTTGACGACGGCCAATCGAGGTTTTCTAATTGCACTAAAACCGATGTAGCTTATAAGTCGGATTTAATCGTTAAATGGAGGTTCTTGTATAACCTGCAAGTACATTAGTGGAGTTCCGACGTTATATAACGTCGTAAGGAGTTTGTGTTTATATTTGAGTATATAAGGTATAGACCAACCGCAATTTGTACCATTAACAACGTCAGAGTAGGTAAAACAGTAGTCTGTAGTCGGTAAAATGTTAGTTGGAAAGTATGATAGATTTACGTAGTGTAGTATTTATTCATCAGTCTTTGAGTGACATGAAATTGTTGTTTATTTTAAAAATCAAACCATAGAGCAAAGGGCGATTTAGTTCTATTCGTTTCAGATATGATGTAATACTTAAATACCGCCGTTTAGAGTAGTTATACAATATGGATCAAGTCATTATGAATAGTCAATCAAAATTTTACCAAATGGAATCAATTCAACAAAAAGGCTACAGTTTAAATTAACAAAAACAATGTATTTTAATTAAACATTTATGCGACAATGAAAAGACAATTGAATAGGCTTCACTAGGTAAAGGTACTCCAGTACTATGGTTGAGGGATTCAAATTTTTATTAAATTTAGGGTTTGGTATCTCTTATTTACCATATTCCCTAAGACAAAAAATCACGTTTTAGACATTATTTAAGAACCAGGAACCACAAACAAGACTTTGTAACTTGTTTTTATTTAAATCAGTTCAAAATTACTGATAGAAAACGATTTAAATATGTCCTCCATTAGAACTAGTTTCTAGAATTCTGACAAAACTACTCTGAATTTAATTAAATATTTAGATTAAAAACATCCATATAACAATAACTCGAAATTTTAAAAATAAACAACAACTTAATGTTTTTATAAATATAACAATTGGTAATTACACGATTCTTTCCTGAACGTGTGTTACGCTTTTGCTATACATTAAACTCAGTAATTTAATTACTAAAATATCCGGTTCCTATTTGTAACGTGTTTAAAAAAGTTGGTCTCGGCTACCTTTAATATATCGAACAATCTATTTGGAGTGCGGCCTTGTCAAGTCATATTTAATTTATGAACAACGATCTATATAACACGAGACCCACTCCTAAAATTTCAAATTTGGTAAAACACCTTTAGTGTTGCAAAATTTTTTTAAATGGACTTGATAATAACTGATGTCCAGCAAAAATTATTACAACTAGCATTTCTATAATAACATTAATTAAGTACATATTCACTTTGACAACATTTTTGATAGTATGGTAGGTTTGGAATTTGGTAATAACTGTTTAAAGTAGTATTGGTAAACAGAATACTACCTTCTCTATGCTGAAAAACTTATTCAGTTTAATTGTATTATTGCTTTTCAAAGATGAACTTTGCTGAAGTTTTAATAGCCTTCAGTGTCTTCAACGTGATACCGGGACGGATGGTGGTATCTTGCAGGACACACTACTGCAACATATAACTAAATATGTACACAATAAAAAAAAATCTATTTACAAAACTGGCAATTCATATACTACATTATAACTAGTTATTTACAAGATTAACACGTGCGTGTGTGTGTGTTAATAAGCACAATCAGGAACAATTACATGTATATATATATATATATATATATATATATATATATATATATACTGGTGTGTAGCTATGCTCGAAAGGAAGCCCTAAAAATTCGTGCCCCACACTTTGGGCGACATAATGATATGTAGCTTCCCTGGAACGGCTCAAAAAAAAATTTATGTCATCACAAAATTTCTGCATCTACCTGTAATTGAAGCCCTACCACCTAGACTTGCAATTCATATGACCCTATAACAATATCCTCTGAAGATTCTTTCCAATTCGGACGCCAAAACCTCAAGTTTCCTCAGGGATATACGCCACGGCTGCTCATTTGTCTACTGAAAATCATATCCTACTATTTCACAAAAAGTTGACTGCCAAAAGTACATCACAATTTATTTACACATCCAATTACTATTCAAAAACTTCGTTTACATTCGTCTTATATTTTGAATATTAAAAAAATTATTATCCGATTTAGAAAGAAATTTTAAATAAATTAATTTTGAAATTTTTTAATTACATAAATAATAAACCAAAAGTAACTGGGCTTATCCCCAAACTTTACTTTAAACCCCAGGTCTAATACGAGCTCATAGTAAAAACCTTCCTTTACCTATGTGCTGACTACGGCACTGAAATTATCAAAAACCCTTTTACTTTGTACAGAAATCAAATTTACACCTTCATTTTATACCACCAAAATATTACATAAATAAGTTTGCACATATTCCTTTTTCAAGGTAAATCATCAAATACAATGTCCTTACAATATAATAAAATACACCAAAAATCACCAGATTGTCAAAATCACCCACAAAATCACAAAACGCAAAAGTTTTACAAAGATAGAGTTATCCTGATTGTAGCACCACCAGCTCTACGTGGAAACCATCTCCAACGTAGTCGTCCCTCCAGACTGGACGTTCAAAATCTTTCTCCAGGTGGTCTTTTACCATCCGGAACAGCACGCTTCCACCCAGATTCCCCCATACAAATGCACGGTACTTCCATGCTCTACTACTGGTCCATCCATATACACGACATGTACCCTGAGTACACAAAGCGTCTCCAACCACAAGTAGTAAAATTGTACTTACTTAGTATTCAGCTTCATTTATTTACAGCATTTTATTTACTTCAGAATTGCCATATACTTTAGCACCCACTTGTGCTTATTAAATTCTAATGCAATCAAAACTTACTTAATTATATTTGCACTTGTAAGTAACTTGATTGGCGATCGAAAGTACAAGAGAAAAGAGAGCGTTTACCACCTCCTTACGGTTTATATAGCCTCTAAAACTACCTCCTTAAAGCTATTCTCACCACCCCTATAACATACTTTCTAGATAACTTTTTCAACTGTCCACCGTTTACAGAAACCAATACACAGTTCAAACAACAAACAATCGCTCACTTCCATAAACACACGATTATCCTTGAGTTATTCTACGTAACCGTTGCAGAAATCCTAGAATTTTCAATAACAAACAAGAGCTTTACGAAGAAATACTCATTAAATTGTTAACGGCTGCCGCTTTCCATAAAATAGTCCGATAACTGTTGTCTATTCTAGCCTCCAAAATACGCCCCTAATGCACGCGCATATTTGTAATTTCCCTCTAACCTGCATTTAAAATCTTCCTTCTTTGGTCATTTTCCTTTACTTAAATCTCAACAGCAGTTGTGTCTTTCTCATATCTTTGTCTAGCCTGTATGTTATATCTAGTTGTTCTTATCTCCCCTATTCATAAGCTCTGTTCTACCTAACCGATCGATACTAACGTCTATCTTGCTTTTGTTCACCTAATCTAACAATCGTACTCTGTTTGTACTCCTCTACTAATTTCTCATTCCTATTCCAATTATAATCTTCGGAAAACATATCGCATCTTTGTTTTGCTCGTTGGCCTCTAAATTTCCTTGTCTTAACAGACGTTTCAAAGTCAATGATCACTAAACCTATGCTATTTTCTTTCCTTTGCTACCTCGTGTAAAATATTGTATTTCCCTTTATATTTTCGATCTGTTTTTCGCACGTGCCTGTGTTTGTTGATCAACCGTCTTCTTCCAACAACTATAATACTTGTTGACAAGCTTTATACTCGATACCTAGAAATGTTATACGCGCTCAAGCTTTGTATTTTATGTTACACAAATAAATAATTGACGCTTTAAATATACGCGTATTAAATAATTAAAACCCTCTTCACTTATCGATTTTTATGCTACAAACATAAAAGCTTTCGTATTAACAGATTTATACGCTATTTTCTAATAAATCTTAACTATGCTTTACGGACTTACGTTTCCCATATATTTATGCAACTATGCTCTACGAAATTAAATTAGAAACCTAATTGTAATTAATATTTACAGTGAATTTTTACAAATACGTACAATTAACCCTAATATTTAATGAAAATTTGTCAAATATTATCCGATCTTTCTGAAAATTGTCTCAAACTTTGCTTGACCCTTATATACACGCTTTACCTTGCAATAACTAATAATTTGACCTTGCTAATACCTCTTATAACCTATAAAACCACAAGTTCTTGCCTTTCATGTAAGTTTTCTTTTACATCAGAACTGTCAGTCATATAAGATCACGCAGAGAATAACTCTTCTTTCAACTGTGTAAGCGCAATTGTAGTTAGAGATAAAAGGTGTATGTGGATTCTAAAATTACTTAGGCCGTCCAGCTTAGCCGTACAAAAGCTACTGGAATAGTGAAAAATGTCATTCAAAGGTGCGAAAATACTACCTGAACCTAGAGACCAAAAAAATTAGTATAGTAATAGACGAATCTACTGACATAGGTTCTATCAGAAACTTGAGTGTTTGTGTTAGGTTTGCTGACGAAGGCTGAATTGTAACGAAATTTTGAAGACGTTCAAATCTTTACTTTTGATGACGTCGAAGCTGCTAATGAGGGCGCAACAGCAAATCGTATCTACGACGAGCTGATTAATGCTTTTGATGTTGCTAGAGTTCCAAGACAGAATGTAACCGGTTTTGCTAGTGATGGTTGTAACATCATGTTTAGCGAAAAAGACTGTTACATAATGTTTAAGTGACAACTACCCTGGTTTAACCCTTTCTAAGTGTATATGCCACACCATTCACTTGTGTTCCAGTGAAGCTTGCAACGAGTTACCTCGTGCACCTGAGAACTGGCCCGAGAAATTTGTAATTTTTCTAAGAGCAGCAGCAGACGGTGGGCAGATTAATCGAGTTCCAAAGGTTTTTAGAGTTAGATGTTCAGAAAATTCTCAGACCCTCTCAAATACGATGACATTCTTTGCAGGCAGTTGCGGAAAGAATGTTAGAACGATGTATTTCATCGAGTAGCTTTCTTTTATTAGAACAATCCACAGTGTTGATAATATAGTAAAAACGATGAATGACCCTACAATAAAAACGTATTTTGTATTTTTGCAGTGGGTGCTCCCTAAACGTGTTTACCTCAACAAACTCTCTCAAAGTGATGGAGGTTTCATCACTACAGTGCATGAGGCATTGTGCACTTTATACAAAAACATACTGTCAAGCTATATCCATTAAAAGTACATTAATGACACAGCCCTCCATAAAATTGATCTAGCGAATGCTCACAAGTTTGTCCCACTAAATCAAATGTATCTAGGAGTTTTAGTGGCGAATCTAGAACATAAACCAGCAGTCAAAAACCGAAGTGACTCAAAAGATCTGTTAATTCATTTTATAACACGTGCCTAAAGATTCTTGTTAAGTTAAGCCAAGAAATGAGAAAGCGGTTTGATTTTAACAGTGATTCACTGTATGCAAAAATGCAACGTCTACATCGTCAAATTGCAAAGACCCAAAATGGTTTATTTCCTCTGTAAACCTTGCTAGCTCAGTGCCAAAATTTTAGACTTTGAAAACATTTAGCTCCTTCAAAAAATTGATGGTCAATGACGGATAATGCTACAAAAAAAATTTCCAACAGATCACAAAGACATGGGCAACGATGAGTTTTGAGGAAAGTTAAGTAATTTAACAAATCCTCAGGACGAACATGAGTTCAAAAAATTTGGAGACTTCGCGTTCTCAAATGTCTTTTGTGAGCGTATATTTTCCAAAGTGAATCTTATAAAAACAAAGTTGAAGAACAAGCTGAAGACCGAAACTACCAATGAACTTATTCTCACATCACAACATGTTAAAGCAGATATGTACACTCATATTTCCTTTATAGGAGTAGCTTGAGCTGGCGTTATAAAACACTACACAACATCATTTCCATAAGGCACGATTAATTTGTTAGTAATCTATTATGTAAACTTTCCTGGTGTGGCTCTATGTAAAATTATTTATCATTGTGATTTGCCATTGCTTGGGTATCCTTTATAATAGTTTGATTGCTTAAGATAGTGCTAGAAATGTATTGTTTTATTACAGGTGTTGGTTCTAATAAATGTATCGTAACCTCAAACATGTTATTGCACCCTTCCTTTTTACAGGTAGGAATGGGTATACAACAGAGTCTAAACAAAACTCTGGCAAGACTAGCATCGACCGTTTGTGGCTGCGGTAGATTACAAAAGACTATATGTCAGGGGTTTAGAAAAAAGGGTTAAATTTTACCCAGACAAGTTATAGGGATGCAATTTAGAACATATCGTTTAGTTAATAACATTAATAAAAACAACTAAATATATATCCTTATTTTCTTATAACCAAATTTTCATGTGATAAAATCACTAAGTGTAGTATATTTATCTACACTTTCTTAATTTAAAATTTTGTCTTAAACTCTACCAGATAAGATATTAGAAAATCTAAAATTATTATTGTGCTTAGACACAATTTCAAATGAACGCTCTAAGTAAAAGGAAATCATAAACACTCTTTGTTGTATTTAACATTAGTTAAGAGAATTTGAATTAAACATTTAAATGGAACATAACCTCAAAATCCACAGAAAAGGTTTCATGAAAGTTTTTATGTTTACAACTTATAAGGTTATACCAGAAAAGCAAAGGTAATATTAAATTAGTTAAGGTGATAGGTAAGTAAATGTATGACTATATTTTACATGCATTATTTTTCTAGATATTTAAGATTTAAAATGTAACACATGCACATGGTTCCGTTACAAAAGTAAATAAGATAAACTCAAGATATATGAAAGAAACGTATACTTAAGTTTTGAGCTCCGGCTTGTACAGAACTATAGAGGTTTCTTCTTACTGCTTGTTAAGATGAATCATCCATATTTAGTTTGGTGTTAACCTCAAACTTCAAATTTGTAAGAGCCAAACCTTTTTTTGTTCCACAGTCATATGTTTCAAGGACAATTAATTTATTTTATAAGGTACATAAAACGGCAACTTGAAATTCTTGTACGATAATAGATAATATTTGTAAGGTAGTAAAATTAATGTATTAGGCTTAGATAGCCTAGCATGCATAAGTAAATACACCATCAGAGAATATTTTACCAGAGAATAAACCAGCAGAGAATATATCAGCAGAGGATATGCCACCGGAGGATATGCTACCAGAGGACCCTAGAAAATATACGTGTTACAAAAACGAAATATTGTAATACGCCACGAGGAACAAACTGAACGTTTATCTGTTATCAGCTTACCATTCATGTTCATTTTGAACGGGTAATTCAGGTAGACTTTTTCCATACGCATTTTGCTAGTATTCTGAAACAATATTTATGTATGTTAAGAAGAATAAAAGCAAAAATACCTTTTACATACCAAGTCCTTACATACCATGGCCTTAGAAAGGATGCATGTGCACAAAAAAAGTCAGATTTCAAGAGCACGAAAATTTATTCTTGTTTTGAAGATAACCACACATTTTGAGAGAGTGACAAACAAGAAAACCATCCTAAATAACAGATTCATGTATACACCAGTTGTGTATTTATGGACATTATTCAAAGGTTTACCAAATAGAAAATTACATCTGATTATAATTATTTATATTATTCATACAAAAAAGAATATTAAATTAAAACTAAACATCGACGTATATAGTGTATTATTTTATAATATTAAAGGGAAATGTTACACAAATCAAAACTAACTTGTGATTGTAAACGGTATTAATATAAAATTAAGATGAAGAAATACTTGTATAAGAAAGGAAGGGGATCCCAATGTAACATGGTGAGGCAATGGCAAATTGACATGTTACACTATCACTTGTGACCAAAGCCGATATTTACCAGAAATATGAATTATCCACTTCTAAGCACAAGGCTGGCCCGTGAGTTCGACCGAAAATTAACAGAATATTATAACAACCACTTATTCAGGAAGTCACACATGACTTGAATAAACAAGTAAGATGTAGGAAATATTCAGTTTATAATTTTTTTAAATAAAATAATTTTCTCTAAGTTTTAATAACATTATTATGTATGTATTTTGTTGAAATTTTCTGAACAAAAAATTTCAAAAACATTTCGTTGTTCATCAAAACGTTTTTATTTGTATTTTTTTTCCAACAATATGCTTGATTTTTTGTGTCTCGATTACATTTCTGTTACAAAAAGTGTTCAATACTCCCAATAAAATTAATTTGCGTAATATACAATGATATTGTTTTTCATTTCGGATTTTTATTCGTTGTAATAGCGGTAAATTAATCACTGGGTATCTATAAACCAACCTCTCCAGTTATTTTACACAAACACCACCTCACCAGTTACCGATTAAAAGGGTTGTAACTCGACAAAGATTAGTCCGATTTTAAAAATTCAAGAAACTCTAATTTCCCAGAGAATTCTGGATTTAACACAAACCTTATATCCCCGGAAAATCCATTAGGATCCGGGATAAACACCATTGAGCAAACATTTCGCCAGTTCCGCTATTCTACTTCTGATCTCATTTTTACCATTTCGTGCAATACTCGTTCATATACAGTGGTGCTTTTTGGATATCTAATTGTTAAGAATATATTTTTTAAAAACAAAATTCAGAGACAACATTGTCACCGAAAGAGAACAGTAGCTCAGGCACAATAGTATATCACAAGTTTTATTCTTAAAATAACTTCAGTAAGCACTCATCAAATTACTATGTGTAGGACGCTTCTTTTCTGCTTGTAATCATGGTGTTTGTCTAATTTGCCACTGATGGTTTTTCAGTTTGCGCTCTTGAAAACTAATTGCTAATTACAGTTAGATGTATTGTACTGATTTAAAATACGCATTATCGTAGTAATTCAAAATACTCGAAATAAGAGCTCTCCCAAATTACTACCGTCCATGAATAATGGCTAATTAGCTGCTCGGTTCAAACCAACAAATTGCAAATGCTTTTAAGCACAAACTTAAAGAGCTAACAACCTTTTAACAACAACGTTTAAGTACTCTACAATTTTTTTACCATTGATTTACCTTACTTTATCAAGATTATACACAGTAACCAAAACATCTAAAGAATGATGGATCAAATTTGCAAGGTATTTGAAGAGCGAGTTTAGATTATTTAATTAGTACACAACCTAGAGGTGTGTCTAGTACAAATATGCAAGAATGACTTGACAAAACTGAATTTAAATATTACCTTTGGTCAAAATCCGAATCATTATAATGCTATTGACTCTAAAAAAAACCCACAAGGTGCACTGAAAATCCGTTTTGCTGTAAATAACGCAGTCTTTAATCCACTATAAAATTCTTGGGAATAAATCAAACCGAAGTAGAAAAAATTACGACAAAGAAACATTGCAATTTATCATATAAATTATTCGTGGAAGCTATAACCTGTAATCAAAATCAAATCTAAGAGTTCATGCTGTTTTAACTATCCATAAAAGTTTAAAACCGCAGATATGGTTTAGGCAATTATTTTAAATCGAGCTTCATTTGGTATCTTTTACTGGTGCAGAACAATTTTTTCAACTTAACAAATTACTCATTGTATTTTGGGTTTTTTTTCTATTTCCTGTCTAAAGCGTCAAAATCTATTAACCTTAGTGATCCTACAAATTTAGAAGAAGTTAAGAAGTTTGTGGATTGTGCAAAGTCATTTCTTTAATGGCGCCTCGGGGATGCTTTCACTTTTATTTAAAGATGTACTTGAATTGATTTATGTGAAAATTATTAAATTAACAAAGTATGTTGTAGGAGTACCTTATATGTTAATGTCTTGGTTCTTAGTAAATGAGACCGTAAAATTTTATGAAATCTTTTTTAAAATACCTTGTTGCACTTTACGACGAGAGACAAGGTTGCAATTTAATTTTTGCGTTGATGTCCTGTTGTATTGTCTTAAGCTATAAGTACAACCTTTGTAGATCCTTGAAGAATGGCAGACGTCACATAGGAATTTAGGTCCTTTATAAATATTTACTTTTGCAAATTAATACCAACATAGAAATATGCCACTCTAATATTTTAACATTTGCCTCAATAGATTTATAAAACTTGTTTTAATTGGAATTCCTTTAAATAAATTTATTATATAACCATAACCTTTATAATAAAAATTTTAGTATATCATAAGACGATGGAACACATTTATAAAATATTTTCGAATACATTTTTTATTTTTTAACCAATACAGTTTATTATATGGCATAAAAAGTAGCTCTGAAAATAGATTTTGAAAACAGTCAAGACTAAATTTTTATATAACGTACTGTAAGTCCCGGATATAGCTATTCGCTGGTTATGGGCAACACTATTTTAATGTAAAGAAAATGGATTCACTGTATTACAAAACAAGTATTTTCAAACAGGTAATAAAAATAAAAAATATTGTGTGTAACATAAGGAAATAAACGCAACATTTAGTAAAAAAGAATTAGATAATTACAGTAATTAAAGTTATTAAGAGGGAGACTGTGTTTTACTCACAAAAATAAGTACTTTTAAGGAATTATTTAAGGAATCAAAAATCTAACGTCTAACCTTATTCTGAGTAAATGTTTTAATAACAGTTGCAAACCAGAGCTTGTTCAGTAGTTTACTTCCAATATGTAAAGTACATAAAGCATTTAAGCGTTTTTGGGTCCAGGACGCTTGTTGGGTAGTTTCTTTTAACTTTAATTTAGGAAACAATCTTTTTGCAGTGCAATTAGTAATCGCCTTGCACAGAAATAAACGTAACAGGATGTCAATATTGGGATATAAATCTACAAAATTGTTTTGTCGAATCCATCGACACCATCGAATTGCGTTTTCCGACGCAACTCTTCATCCTCACTCTGCAAATGAGCACGCAGCTATAGGTACTCTCTTGGAAAACTCTTTAAATTCATTTTGGTACGCTTTTAATATAACTGCAATAAGGCGTTCAAATACAATAATGGACACATCTTCATTTACATCCAAGGTAAGCCGCACGTCTTTCTTCAACATTGGCTTTCAAACTGTCCAGAAGTACATAAAATACATTGATCCTAAAATTATTAGAACCAGTAAAATAAATAGTTTCGTATGTTTCACGCTCATAAAATTGTCTTTTCTTTTTCGAATTCTTCTCAGATCTTTCGCTTTCATATCTGCAATCTATCTTTTGTTTGGTTTTTCTTTTAAAATGTTTAAAATTTTCTTCCGCTCTAGTGGCTTTTACAAAATCAATCAGGAAGTTATATAAGTTGATAGCTATACGTAGATCCACTTCTACAGCTTGTAACCTCTTGCTGGTTTTATTTATCCTTTTCAAGAGAAAATCCCAGATAACTAATATTAACGCCATCTCGAGTCTCTGTAACATTTTCCTCAGATATTTGGCATTCAGCTTAGTATCAGGAATCTCAGTCCCAGAGTTTTCTCTAAATGTGTAGGCTATTGTAATACTAGCAGATCTTTTATTTACGACGTTGGTTGCATATCTTCGACATGATAATCTGGTTTTACTTACAATTTTTAGATCGGCTTTATTTCTACTCCTATCTTGATCTTCCAATTAAAATATCAAAATCTTCCAACAGTGCGTACTAATAGAAAAAATTGTATAGTTCTAGTAATTAACTGAAAAATCTAGTCGCTTCTAAACAAACTCTGCAGATTTTTCAGCTATAAGGTTCAATGAATGAGCAGCACAAGAAACAAAAGGTGCCTCGGAAATAGAATTTTTAATACGGCTTTGAAAAGTTTAGCGTATTTCCCCGATATATTCAAGGCATTATCGTAACTTTGCCGTTTGCAGTTTCTGATAACGATATTCAAAACAGCAAGAAACGCGAGAATGTTATCGTTCGGATGGGCGGCGTCTGAAAGCATGTAGGCTTGGCTTGATTAATGGTTTAATAAAAATAAGCAAAATAATTATAAGTTCCAAAATTATATAAAATAAAAGTGAAATTGAATGATTTAGCAGTTCGGAAGTCTTCGGATGGCTTCATGGTTGCTTATGGAACCAGAAATAAACTTAAACACTGATTAAATGAATGTATGTACAATTTAACGGGGTGTATAAGTCTTCGGTAGTCTTCGGCTTTCTTCGGAATGCTTTGGAAGTTGCTTACGAGGCCTAGAGTGAACTTGAGTAATGATGTTTAGGAAATATGTACAGGTTGAAAAGGTCCAGACATCTTCGGTGGTCTTCGGATCTCTTCGGAAGGCTTCGTGTTTTAATTGTGGGTCAACGTTGCGTTAAAAAGAATTATGAATTGAAATTATATGAACTTAAAAACTACTAATTTACAATATATACACGTACAGAGGATTCAGGTCTTCGGTCGTCTTCTGAACTCTTCGGCAGGCTTCGTGGTAGTGATGCCTCTACGGGGATGTCGTCGCCGTGGTAGAGCTTGACAGATGCAATCACAATAACGACTTGTCGGTGAAGTATGGAACGGAGCTTAACGTTCGTACGTTGTTTGTTAACTATGGATTGATGAATTGTAATGAAGTGCCTTGGGTACGGTGTTGGACACCATCACCGTCAGAGAATACGCAGGCTATGGGGAGCACTGCGTGTTTGTAGTATAGCAGGCTATGGTGAGCACTACGAATGTCTTCTGAAGAATTTGAAATTTTATTTATACACTTCCATTTCCTATGCTTCGTGTGTTGAAAAACGTTAATGATGTCTTTAACCAATGGAATTGTGTATTTCGAGTTTTGAATGTAAAATAATCTCCAAATTTAGTTTGTCCAATGAGAGTACAGATTTTTGGTAGCACAAAAATGACTTGGATTTTCTCGCGATTCTTAGTTTGTTCTATTTCCAGCTCGTGTACTTTGATATAGTTAACTGCAATTCTGTCAGTCTATTCTGTGCTCAGCTCGCGTGCGGTGATATAGTCAACAAAAACTGCGTCTATGAGTTCTTCCTCTTAATGGCCTACGTTTGGAGTAACCTACAAGAAATGCTCTTTAGAACATCAGTCACATTGAACAAAACGGACGAATTTTAAAAGTCCAGCATATGTCCCCGATATATTCCGGGCATTATCGTAACTTTGCCCTTTGCAGTTTCTGATAACGATATTCAAAACAGCAAGAAACGCGAGAACTGCGTCTACAAGTTCTTCCCCTTTTATGACCTACGTTTGGAGTAACCTGCAAGAAATGCTCTTTAGAACATCGGTCACATTGAACAAAACAGAGTATAACCTATAATTAATCCACGTGAAAAATTTCAAAAGTTCCGTCAACCACAATTGAAAAATACTTATTTTTCTTGACATCATTTACTATGTTTTCCTGAATATGTTCAGCTAATAGCGTTATCAACCGTTCGTAAATTATAGATGATGAATAGCAACCAACATTAGAAAATTTTGATAGTATAAATTATGTGTTCAAATTGAGGATAACTTTAACTTTATATAATCACATGAGTATTTGTAATTTGTCAAAATGTTAAGTATGCTGAACGTTTTATTTATTTGACCTATCTCGCGTTTGTGTAAGAATTAATATTGTATTTTAAACGTGTTATTTTATTTATTTGTATTTTAGTGTCCTGAAGAAGAAATTGAAGCAAATTTCGAAAGCTAGAGATCACAAATAAAGGAATTTGCAACTAAAATACATATCAACATCATTACTAATAAATTGATTAACATAGATATATATATATATATATATATATATATATATATATATATATATATATATAGTTAATAAGTTGAAATAATAACTTAGACTTTTATGCAAAATCCAAATGATCATTTCAAATCGAGCTAGTAACTGAAAATGGAAAATATAAGGTCTTGGACAGGACTTGAAACTGTATTTTTAGTCTTTCTAGGCCCAAGCGTTTTCTAATTACGGTACTGAGGATGATGACGACAATTAGAAAATTTACAAATCTAAATCGTGTACACAACCATACATGGACCTAGGACTTTTAACTGTATGTTTACATTCTTGTCAATCAGGCATCTGACATTATCAAGTTTTCTGACTTATGGTACTGAGGATGATGACGACAATTAGAAGCAATGCTCACAAATCTAAATCGTGCTAGACAAGCCATAGTATCAACCTAACTTTTAATTATGTTTAGGTTTTGTCAATTACATCTGACATTAGGTCAAGTTTTTGACTTATGTACAGTTATATACAGGAATGCAATGCTCAATAACTTATGGCTTTGAATGCCAAGTATTAAATGATTACTTCAATATTTTAGGTAGCTTGCATTATACGAAAGGTAAGTTGAATAATATACAGGTTAATGGAGATGAAATAATAACTTAGTACGGTAGTGTTGCAAAGCAAATGATTACTTCAAATGGATCTTGCATATTAGATAGAGAAGCCGTAAATTATAAGGTATTGGACAGAACGAGATAACAAGTACGGTGTGCATTGACTTTGAAACTACTAAGGGGATCAGAACTAATATAATGAAGATAGAAGAGACGAAGATAGTTGGTAGGAATACACATATAGGAAAGAGATGGACGATACTCGAGAGAGAGTGGATGTGTTAGAATAATATTATACTTGTAAACTTAGGAATAGAGATAGAAAATACGGGTTAGACAAGGACACGATAAACGGGTAATTGGTATGGAAAATAGGAAGGGTACAAAATATAAGATAGAATATTTTTTGGATATAAGAAAGAGCGAGGTGACTATATATACGTGCATGCAAGAGGCGCGTTTTAAATGCTTGTATTTGTATCAGCGATGAAGAAACTCAACGAAGTCGACGTCCGTTGAAAATTTTAATTTGATTTTCGAGGTAAAATGTTTATTTTGTATGCAAAATTCTTAGACTTTCGAGATGGTTGGCATACGGCTGCCAGTTTTTCTAGGAATTGTGGATAGTTAACGATACGATTTTTAGAATCAACGACGGTTGAGTGTTGTTTGATGAAGAGTGTTTTGAGAATCGTAAACCGTTGTAGAAATTTTTACCAAGAAGGTTTGTTGTTGTAGTGGTGTATTTCTGGAAGTGAGCTTAGTCGGAGGTAACTTTGGTCTATATAAGCCCCCGTGAGAAGGTGAGTTGCTCTCTGCAAAATTTTATCTAAGGCTTCGAACATTTTTAGTACTTGAGTCAAGCGACTAGTGAGTTTTGATATTTTATAAAAATTATTTCAGCGTACAAAAGTTGGTGTACTGTAGAAATAAATGTTAAATGTGTTAAATATATTTTAAAAATCGAAGCATGCGGAATAGTAAGTAGAAATTACTTTTTGTTTTGGTGGCTGGTGCTTGTTGAGCACTCAAATGCAATTGTAGATGTAATTGGAACGTTAGCTGATGTATGAAGCATTTGGACTTACAGTAGATTGGAGGAATAAAATTTTGGATAGATGATTGCTGTCCCAAATGGTGTGAGTCAACTTGGGGCGATTCCGGTACGTGCAGTCGTGGGGAGGAGCTACGTCTGTGATGGTTTAATGGTAGTTACTTGTTTGGGCTACATTCCAAGTAACTGATTTTTTCTGCAAAAACTTTTTTTTTGTGATTGTTTGGTGTTATGACATTTTGTGCTTTTGGAGGTATATTTTGGTGAATTCCCTGGACAAAAAAATTGAGTATTTAATATTTTTAATGAATTATGTAGAATATGTTGAGGTTAGAATTTTGTATTATACAATAATTGTGTATCAACTGCTTATGTAAAAGGTAAATGGGTTTCAGATGATATTTCTGTGTAAAATAAAATTTAGCACAAGTACAAAAAGGTTTACTATGAGCTCTTATTAGACCAGGGATTTAAAGTAAGGTGTGGGGTTAAGCCCAGTTACTACCAATAATTTATTTAGTCAGAGGAGTAAAATTGTATATAGAAATATTTGATAAAAATGAATGTAATCAATGAATGTATGCTGCAATAATTGAAAAGTTTGCTGTGAGATTTTTTTGTGTAAATAAATTGCGATGGATTTTTTTTTTAGTCAAATTTTTTTATAGAAAAGTAAGGCAGGATTTAATAGGTAACCGTAGAGCAGCCGTGGCGAACTTCACCGATGAAGTTACGTTTCTTTTATTATAGGAAAATTCTGGGAGTATTTTGGCGTCCAAAAGGAGGAGCTTCGTCAGAGGATAAAATAAGTATTAAAGAGAAGTAAGTTAAGAGGAGTTTTTGTATTCTAGCTATACTACATAAAATTTATGGCTTCCAAAGGTGAGGCTTTTAGAGTTAAATTTCGCAACATTATAACGGCCCAACAGTGGGGCTTTTCCAGGTAAGCTTCAGAGGAATATGTCGATCCAACAGTGGGGCTCAAATTAGTGATCCAGCGCTTGTTTTTCCAGGTAAACTTCAGAGCAATATGGCGCACAACGGTGGTGCTCGAGCTTCGTAGCAATATATATATATATATTACTCATATTTAGACCAGGGTAAAAAATTAAATAATCACATCAAATAATTTTAATCACCGTGTATAAGGAATTTCATTAAATAATACGCGTTATTAAAACCATGAAGCATAAATAAACTCGGTTGTTTCAGTAAAAATAAGAAATTTAAATTATTTATAAGACGCTTTATATCAAAAGAAGCAGTATTGAAAAGCTCTGCGTGTAATGTAATTATTTCTAAACAAAGAGAAATTACGTGCAAAATTTATCTTAATTAACTCTATTTAAGTAACCGGTAGTAAAACAAAGTGTACCTATAATAATTAATATTTAAGTTGTATTCGCTAAAATGAAAAGGATAGAAATCAATTTTAATTGGAGTTAATTAAACCGTTAATAACATATAATACCTATAGAAACTTGTAAAACCCAAGATTAAAATACCACGGAATAAAGCTCTGAGAATTAATATTATTTTGAACACCTGCGTAGTTTAAATATCACATTCGGCGTAAATTTTGCAGATAATTAATGTTTCAAAGAATCTTGGAGAAACCGGGGCTTAGTATTCACGAGAATGTGCGATACGGGTTTATTAAACCCAGATAACAGTCCGCGTGGACTGAAATAATCGATAATGAAGAGTGTCAATTTGCACCAATAAGAACACGGTAGAGAAGGAAAGAGAAATGCGTCAAGCAAAGACACATATTGTAAAAGGCGGATTTAAGCAACGTCACGGGGGTCACAATTGGTTAAAAATAGAATGCAAATATCAGAGGTAGAACAACAATTTCTGTACAAAATCAATTAGTTTTTCTCGGACATGCTTGCGTGCCGTGTGGAAATTTTCTGAGATTTGAATGGGGCGACTGAAAATTCGTAAAATCGACGCGTGAGCGGCAGACTGGGAACATGGCATGAGAAATTCTTTAGAATTACCCGTTTTGGGGAACAGACCGACAGACAGGCTTTTGCTATATATACCGAGATGAATATAAACAAGCTCTCTGAGACTTTTGACGATTCGATGCGTTAAAAGCTCGTACATACGCGACTTGATTGAAAATGTTAAACCGTGCATTTTAGTTTGATTAAATAATTTAAAGTTTGCTAGTATATTTTAGTGATTCAAAATAGCTTGTTATTTACGTGTTAACATGAATGTACTTCAGTGCACTTAGATACAAGGTAATAAAATTTAGTTTCACTGTACCAATTAGCAAAATTTACAACGACGAATGTATACACAAAAAGTAGGCAGTTTTGGCGTATATTGGTGACAGAAGCATGAAGTTATTTGCTATTTTTCGGGGGTGTTAATAATTAAATGGTTCAAATACGTGTCTGGATCCACGAAACAAGAGTCAGATATACATAGATGAGTTTCGGAAAAGCCCAGAAACAACTGGTGATGGAGAAAATTTTAAAAGCGTAGAGAATCAGAAGCCGTAATTATAATCCTGTTGAATGGTGTGATTAACTAAAGAAACGATACCTTGAAACGACGAGGACAGTAACCTTCAGGTAAATTATACTATTTTGTTTGACATTTTTGTATGTATTGAATGACTTTATAATTGATTTACTTTAAATGGACATTAGTGAAATTGTTCTAACCATAAAAGTTTAATTTTAAGATGAAATTTGCTTGTTTAAGTAAAAGGGGTATTTTGTTTTGATGTTCGGGAATATGATGAAACTTTGGGTATGTCTTTGAGCTCAATTAGACAAACCTGGTTAATTAACGTAAAGGGGTGGTAGATGCTCCTTTGTACTCAGACTCCGGTCTGTTTATATTGTTATATTAATTAGTAGGCATCCAACAAGGACTTGAATTCTGGATGCACGTTAAAGTGATAATAAAATTAATTTTGAAATTCCTTTTAAAACTGAATTTTATGCTGAAATTTAATTTGAAAATTTAATGTATTCTGAATATTGATGTAAATAGAGTTAACGTTGATGTTTGTGGTAGGAATGTGTTTAATTTTATGAATGAGGAGATTTATAAAATTAGGTGAGCAGCCGAGGCGAAAAGCGTAGTTCACGGATTTGGAGGTTTCACAGCATAATTTGGCGACCCAAAAGTGTGGCTCGAGTTCCAAATAAAATGTTTGTTATTTTATTCCAGGAAACTGGCGATCTGAGAGAGAGAGTTTTTGTGTGTGTATAAATTTAAGAGTATTTTAGAGTGTGTGTGAGTGATTAGAACGTATGCAGAGAAAAGAGTGGTTAAGGAGTCAAGGAGTGGAAATTGGAAGTGACGATAGTGCATTGTGTGAGAAAATTTCTAAAATGGAAGATGCTGGAGGCAGTAGAGATCAGTCGAGGACGGAATCAGGGGATCAAGGAAACGAGATGATATTGAGAATGTTAGAGAGGATGAGTGAAGAATCTAATAGAGCTAGGGAAGAATCGAATAGAGCGATGGAGGAGTCAATAGAAAATTAGAACAGCTAAGCGATGAATCTAATAGAGCTAGGGAAGAATCGAGCAGGAAGTTAGAAGAGATTAGAGAAATGAGTGAGGAATCGAATCGTAAGTTTGAGCAAATTAGTCAGAAAATAGATAAGACGAATCAAGAAGTTTCAGAATTTAAAAATAGTCTTACCGTAAAGATGGGGGAAGTTGAAAATAGGGTTGAAAAAATGAGCGTGATATTACAGGTCTTCGACAGGAAATGGGACATTTAAGGTCCGAAGTACGCATTTTCTGTGAAGAAGAAATAAACGTAAAAATGACTGAAGTAACGGACTCATGTAGGGATCAGTTAGGCAGGGTAGAACGCGAAGTTAGTGGTATCAAATACAACATGTCAAATTTAACGGGGGATGGTCCCAGATTTTCTATAGGTGGAGTATCATTGGACCAACACATGAAGTTTTATGGCGATAACAGGGTAAATCCACAAATTTTTATTAATAGTGTAAGAAATCTAGTGGGAAATTTATTTGACGAACAGACTAAACTAAATACGATAAAG
This sequence comes from Platerodrilus igneus, assembly GCA_036346225.1. Taxonomy (NCBI): domain Eukaryota; kingdom Metazoa; phylum Arthropoda; class Insecta; order Coleoptera; family Lycidae; genus Platerodrilus; species Platerodrilus igneus. Next base: position 1,856,791 of record JARFIW010001116.1, read on the forward strand.
GCTTTATTAAAGGACAATGCGGAGGCATGGTACAATTTAGTAGGACAGGACATAGACACGTATCACGACTTTGAAGACAAATTTTTACAACATTACTGGAGTGATCACAAACAGGATCAGATTAGGGACGACTTGATTACAGGAAAATTTAAGGAGAGTTTGCAGGTTCTAGGGAGCAATATGCCATCCGCAAGTACAGTGTGGCCAAACAACTGAATCCACCATTGACGGACAGACAGATTATTAAGTACCTATCACGACATTTTGAACTGGAAATTAGACAACACGTGGCCTTACAAAACATCACAGAACGGGAGACATTTTAGAGTATTTGCAGAGATATGACGATGTATGTGTGGACGGACAAGAGAGATACGAGAACGAAACGTTAACACAGTTAGGTTTGACAACAGGACACCGAATTATCCGAGACTGCCTGACTACAGCAGAAATTTTCGACCGAATTGGGAACGACGAGGACAGGAATACAGAAGTAATAGTGCGACTAGGGACCGACGCCAAGACCTAGTTACACGCGACAGAACAGTTTACCGGAAGTAAACAGGACTGTGACCAGCACGCCGAATAGAGACAGGGACACGGATATTAACACGAGGAGGACGTACGCACAGGTTGTAGAAGGACAACCAGGACCAAGCACGGAAAACAGGATGAGACAGGATTTTTAGAACGTGACAGACCACTAGATTTCTGTGTAAATGTAAGAACATCCACGTGAATTTTTCAAAATTGAGGAGGAAGTAGAGCCAGAAACTGTAGAAAAATTATATTTGCCAATTATTAATTTAGAAATTTTGAAAATAATGTAGAAGTATTACTTGATACAGGGGCAGAGGCGAGTTTAATATCGGAGGAATTCGTCAGCAAAATTAGGGATAAGGTTTGTGATAGAATTATGCCTATAAAACGTAGCCATTTAGTAGCTCCAAATAAAAAGAAGTTTGCTGTAGTAAATAGTGTTGTGGTGCTTAGGATAGATATAGGAGATTTAAGCTGTGAACAGGAGTTTGTAATTGTACCTGGACGGAAGTTTCAGAGCATTTTAGGTGTTGACTGTATGATGAAGTTAGGGGTTTTGATAGATATGGAAAGGAAGGTAGTAAGGATTAAGGATAGGGTAGTGCCATGGAAGGGCAGTTATGAAGTCACAGAGGATGACACGGGGTTTAGTATTAATGTAGTAGAGGTAGAGGATGATGAAGTAAAACAGATCAACACAATAAGATGTCCAGAGGATAGGATAGTAGAGGTTCAAGCTTTAATACAAAAACATGCAGAAGTAGTGGGGGTAGAAGCAGCAAATCGGGAGCAGGTGAAGGCAGAATTATTTTTTGATGAGATTAAGTGGCAAGTTTGTTTTTAATAAAGTAGATTTAAGGGATTCATTCTGGCGGATTCCATTACATAAGAATTCTAGAAGGTACATAGGATTTTCCATAGAGGGAAAAATCGATAATTGTAAAGTAGTATCGTTTGGTTTGTCGGCAGAAAAGGAAATAAGAATAAATGAGAAACAGACAAGTGTAGGGACTGAAGAAGAAGTAATATTTAAGAGTAAGGATAATAGGGATGATAAGTTTATTGTATGTGAGATAATAGGGATGATAAGTATAGATATAAAAGGAGGAGGAATAGGGATGAAGAGTATTAGGATGGTGAGAAGAAAGACTTGGAGGGTCAAGAAGAGAGTTAGATTTAAATAGGATAAGAATAGAGATAGGTGTATATAGAAAAGTAGAAGTAAGTGTTTATAGAAAATAAAGCTAGGTATAGGATAAATATGGGAGATAATTAGGAATAGGTTTAGGATGAGAATAAAGAGTAAATGTAGGAAGAAAATAAGATAGGTTAAGTGTAGATAATTCATATAAGATTAGTGGAGAGTTAGGAATAGAGTAAAAGTAGGATAGGCATATAGGATTAGGTAGGGGGAAGTAAAGTATAGTAAAGATTAGTTAAAAGTTAGGAATAGGATAGGTATATAGGATGTATATAGGATTAGATGGATGAGTAGGATGAAGTTAGGGATAATTTCAGTTTATAGAATTAGGTGAAAGTTAGGAATAGGATAGGGATATAGGATAGCTGTAAATATTTTTTTTTGGATTGGAGACAAAGTAGGTAAGTTAGATAGATAAGGGTAGAGAGAGATAGGCAATTTTTTTTTTGTACTGTTTTGTCTAAATGCTTTATATTTGCATTTAAATAAGTGGGATTATTTGTATTCAAATAGGGGAAAAATACTCATATTTAGACCAGGGTAGAAAATTAAATAATCACATCAAATAATTTTAATCACCGTGTATAAGGAATTTCATTAAATAATACGCGTTATTAAAACCATGAAGCATAAATAAACTCGGTTGTTTCAGTAAAAATAAGAAATTTAAATTATTTATAAGACGCTTTATATCAAAAGAAGCAGTATTGAAAAGCTCTGCGTGTAATGTAATTATTTCTAAACAAAAAGAAATTACGTGCAAAATTTATCTTAATTAACTCTATTTAAGTAACCGGTAGTAAAACAAAGTGTACCTATAATAATTAATATTTAAGTTGTATTCGCTAAAAATGAAAAGGATAGAAATCAATTTTAATTGGAGTTAATTAAACCGTTAATAACATATAATACCTATAGAAACTTGTAAAACCCAAGATTAAAATACCATGGAATAAAGCTCTGAGAATTAATATTATTTTGAACACCTGCGTAGTTTAAATATCACATTCGGCGTAAATTTTGCAGATAATTAATGTTTCAAAGAATCTTGGAGAAACCGGGGCTTAGTATTCACGAGAATGTGCGATACGGGTTTATTAAACCCAGATAACAGTCCGCGTGGACTGAAATAATCGATAATGAAAGTGTCAATTTGCACCAATAAGAACACGGTAGAGAAGGAAAGAGAAAATGCGTCAAGCAAAGACACATATTGTAAAAGGCGGGATTTAAGCAACGTCACGGGGGTCACAATTGGTTAAAAATAGGATGCAAATATCAGAGGTAGAACAACAATTTCTGTACAAAATCAATTAGTTTTTCTCGGACATGCTTGCGTGCCGTGTGGAAATTTTCTGAGATTTAAATGGGGCAAGTGAAAATTCGAAAAAATCGACGTGCGAGCAACAGACTGGGAACATGGCATGAGAAATTCTTTAGAATTACCCGTTTTGGGGAACAGACCGACAGACAGGCTTTTTGCTATATATACCGAGATGAATATAAACAAGCTCTCTGAGACTTTTGACGATTCGATGCGTTAAAAGCTCGTACATACGCGACTTGATTGAAAATGTTAAACCGTGCATTTTAGTTTGATTAAATAATTTAAAGTTTGCTAGTATATTTTAGTGATTCAAAATAGCTTGTTATTTACGTGTTAACATGAATGTACTTCAGTGCACTTAGATACAAGGTAATAAAATTTAGTTTCACTGTACCAATTAGCAAAATTTACAACGACGAATGTATACACAAAAGTAGGCAGTTTTGGCGTATATTGGTGACAGAAGCATGAAGTTATTTGCTATTTTTCGGGGGGTGTTAATAATTAAATGGTTCAAATACGTGTCTGGATCCACGAAACAAGGGTCAGATATACATAGATGAGTTCCGGAAAAGCCCAGAAACAACTGGTGATGGAGAAAATTTTAAAAGCGTAGAGAATCAGAAGCCGTAATTATAATCCTGTTGAATGGTGTGATTAACTAAAGAAACGATACCTTGAAACGACGAGGACAGTAACCTTCAGGTAAATTATACTATTTTGTTTGACATTTTTGTGTGTATTGAATGACTTTATAATTGATTTACTTTAAATGGACATTAGTGAAATTGTTCTAACCATAAAAGTTTAATTTTAAGATGAAATTTGCTTGTTTAAGTAAAAGGGTATTTTGTTTTGATGTTCGGGAATATGATGAAACTTTGGGTATGTCTTTGAGCTCAATTAGACAAACCTGGTTAATTAACGTAAAGAGTGGTAGATGCTCCCTTTGTACTCAGACTCCGGTCTGTTTATATTGTTATATTAATTAGTAGGCATCCAACAAGGACTTGAATTCTGGATGCACGTTAAAGTGATAATAAAATTAATTTTGAAATTCCTTTTAAAACTGAATTTTATGCTGAAATTTAATTTGAAAATTTAATGTATTCTGAATATTGATGTAAATAGAGTTAACGTTGATGTTTGTGGTAGGAATGTGTTTAATTTTTATGAATGAGGAGATTTATAAAATTAGGTGAGCAGCCGAGGCGAAAAGCGTAGTTCACGGATTTGGAGGTTTCACAGCAATATATATATATATATATATATATATATATATATATTACTCATATTTAGACCAGGGTAGAAAATTAAATAATCACATCAAATAATTTTAATCACCGTGTATAAGGAATTTCATTAAATAATACGCGTTATTAAAACCATGAAGCATAAATAAACTCGGTTGTTTCAGTAAAAATAAGAAATTTAAATTATTTATAAGACGCTTTATATCAAAAGAAGCAGTATTGAAAAGCTCTGCGTGTAATGTAATTATTCCTAAACAAAGAGAAATTACGTGCAAAGTTTATATTAATTAACCCTATTTTAAGTAACCGGTAGTAAAACAAAGTGTACATATAATAATTAATATTTAAGTTGTATTCGCTAAAAATGAAAAGGATAGAAATCAATTTTAATTGGAGTTAATTAAACCGTTAATAACATATAATACCTATAGAAACTTGTAAAAACCCAAGATTAAAATACCACGGAATAAGGCTCTGAGAATTAATAGTATGTTTAAACACCTGGGTTTATTTAAAAAGCTCATTCGGCGTAAATTTTGCAGATAATTAATGTTTCAAAGAATCTTGGGGAAAACGTCGCATAATAGTTACGAGAATTGCTAAAGCTGGGTATTTCACACTCCATGTGGACTAAAATAATCGATAATAAAGAATATCAATTTGCACCAATACGAACAGGTTAGAGAAGGAAAGAGAAAATGCGTCAAGCAAAGACACATATTGTAAAAGGCGGGATTTAAGCAACGTCACGGGGGTCACAATTGGTTAAAAATAGGATGCAAATATCAGAGGTAGAACATCAATTTCTGTACAAAATCAATTAGTTTTTCTCGGACATGCTTGCGTGCCGTGTGGAAATTTTCTGAGATTTAAATGGGGCAAGTGAAAATTCGAAAAAATCGACGTGCGAGCAACAGACTGGGAACAGAGCATGAGAAATTCTAGAAACTGGCCGTTTTAGAGACTCGACCGACAGACAGGCTTTTTGCTATATATACCGAGATGAATATAAACAAGCTCTCTGAGACTTTTGACGATTCGATGCGTTAAAAGCTCGTACATACGCGACTTGATTGAAGATGTTAAACCGTGCATTTTAGTTTGATTTAAAGTTTGCTAGTATATTTTAGTGATTCAAAATAGCTTGTTATTTACGTGCTAACATGAATGTACTTCAGTGCACTTAGATACAAGGTAATAAAATTTAGTTTCACTGTACCAATCAGCAAAATTTACAACGACGAATGTATACACAAAAGTAGGCAGTTTTGGCGTATATATAGGTGACAGAAGCATGAATTTCTTTGCTATTTTTCGGGGGTGTTAATAATTAAATGGTTCAAATACGTGTCTGGATCCATGAAACAAGGGTCAGATAAACACAGATGAGTTCCGGAAAGGCCCAGAAACGACTTTGAATGGATGGTGATGGAGAAAATTTTAAAAGCGTAGAGAATCAGAAGCCGTAAATATAATCCTGTTGAATGGTGTGATTAACTAAAGAAACGATACTTTGAAGTTACGAGGACAGTAACCTTCAGGTAAATTATACTATTTTGTTTGACATTTTGTGTGTATTGAATGACTTTATAATTGATTTACTTTAAATGGACATTAGTGAAATTGTTCTAACCATAAAAGTTTAATTTTAAGATGAAATTTGCTTGTTTAAGTAAAAGGGTATTTTGTTTTGATGTTCGGGAATATGATGAAAATGTGGGTATGTCTTTGAGCTCAATTAGACGATCCTGGTTAATTAACGTAAAGGGGTGGTAGATGCCCTTTATACTCAGACTCGGTCTGCTTATATTGTTATATTAATTACTAGGCATCCAACAAGGACTTTAATTCTGGATGCACATTAAAATGATAATAAAATTAATCTTGAAATTTTTTTGAAAACTGAATTTTATGCTGAAATTTAATTTGAAAATTTTATGTATTCTGAATATTGATGTAAATAGAGTTAACGTTGATGTTTGTGGTAGGAATGTGTTTGTTTTTTTTATGTATGAGGATGAAAGCTATCTAGAGGAGCAGCCGAGGCGATTAACAGAAGAAAATCAACGGACCAGGTGATCCAAGAGGTTTCACAGCAGTCTTGACGCCCAATTCGTGAGGCTCGATTGGAAAACCTTAGTTTATGATTAATGGAGAAAATAATTTTATAGCAGACGCGTTTAGTAGAAACAGGGACATGGATAACAAAAGACCGTGTGACATCATGATTGCCATGAACAGTCTACTACAAAATGATTCAGTATATGGAGAAGAGGAGATCTTGAGGAACCAGAGGCAGAGTGAGGAGCTACAGATTGTTAGAACGAAGTTAGAAAGCGAACCGGGATTTAAAAACTTCCATATGATAAACGGCTTTTGTGTAAAAAATTCAAGAATTGGAAGTGTATGTGGTGGATAGGGAAATAATTATCAAAGATCTGCACTTAAGATATTAAAGGAATCCGAAAGACATGGTTAATTTTAGGAAAACGTTTTTTCAACTAAAGACTTAGGGTTAGTAAAGTTTGTCATCAACACTTGTCACTTATGTACTTTAGGAAAGTACAAAATAGTACGAGTCAGGATGTGGTACAAAGTATACACGTACAAAATCCCTGGACTTAGTTGCTATTGATTATTTGAGCAATCTAGTCCGAAGTACAAAAGGACACAAACATGTGCTGATTGTGACGGATGTGTTTTGAAATTTACCAAATTATATCCCACTGGGATTGTAACACAGTCGGAACAAACAAGAAATTGGAACAATTTTGTAGGGAAGTAGGAACTTTTAAACGAGTATTAGCAGACAATGCTACTTATTTTAATAATCAAAGATTTAGAGATTATTGGGAGAGGCAAAACGTTAAAGTGGTGTTTTGTAGCATAAGGCATCCTCAAGCGAATCCAGCTGAGCGATATATTCAAGAGACGTTAAGTTTTGCGTTTAGCTTCACATAGGAATCATCGTTTATGGGAGGACAATTTGTCTAAGGTTGAATCTTTCATCAATGAAACCCTAGTACCGTGACAGAAACCAGTCCCATCATGCTGATCAAGCAACAGTATCCCGAAAGACCATGGCAAATTGTGCCTAGGGACGATGAATTCAACAACTTTTGGTAGATGTGGAGAGAGGTTAAGGAAGAGAGCTGAAAATATACAAGGAAGATGAACGCAAGAATTAGAAAGAGGGTAAAATTTAAAGTGGGAGACCAGGTAGTAGTAAAAGCTTGAGAGTAGGGAAGAGAGATAGGATGACATGTGCTAAACTACACTTGCCATATGAGGGACCTTTGAGATAGGGGAAGTAGTAGGGTGCACATATTTATTAAGGGAAGTAGGTACGGGAAATGGAGGACGGTTTCACGTCAACCTACTATTCCCTTATACCGGAGAACCAGCACCACAGGAGAAATAGGTGTAGAAAGAGTTAGATTTAAATAGAATAGGGATAGAATAGGTGTATATAGAAGAGTAGAAAGGGGTATAGAAAATAGAGCTAGATATAGGATAAATATGGGAGATAATTAGGAATAGGTTTAGGATGAGAATACAGATTAAATGTAGGAAGAAAATAGGATAGGTTAAGTATAGATATTCATAGAAGATTAGTGGAGAGTTAGGAATAGAGTAAAAGTAGGGTAGGCATATAGGATTAGGTAGGGGGAAGTAAAGTATAGTAAAGATTAGTTAAAAGTTAGGAATAGGATAGGTATATAGGATGTATATAGGATTAGTTGGATAAGTAGGATGAAGTTAGGGATAATTTCAGTTTATAGAATGAGGTGAGAGTTAGGAATAGGATAGGGATATAGGATAGGTGTAAATATTTTCTTTTTGATTGGAGACAAAGTAGGTAAGTTAGATAGATAAGGGTAGAGAGAGATAGGCAATTTTTTGTGATTTTTTGTGTAAATGCTTTATATTTGCATTCAAATAAGTGGGATTATTTGTATTCAAATAGGGAAAATACTCATATTTAGACCAGGGTAGAAAATTAAATAATCACATCAAATAATTTTAATCACCGTGTATAAGGAATTTCATTAAATAATACGCGTTATTAAAACCATGAAGCATAAATAAACTCGGTTGTTTCAGTAAAATAAGAAATTTAAATTATTTATAAGACGCTTTATATCAAAAGAAGCAGTATTGAAAAGCTCTGCGTGTAATGTAATTATTTCTAAACAAAAGAAATTACGTGCAAAATTTATCTTAATTAACCTCTATTTTAAGTAACCGGTAGTAAAACAAAGTGTACCTATAATAATTAATATTTAAGTTGTATTCGCTAAAATGAAAAGGATAGAAATCAATTTTAATTGGAGTTAATTAAACCGTTAATAACATATAATACCTATAGAAACTTGTAAAACCCAAGATTAAAATACCACGGAATAAAGGCTCTGAGAATTAATATTATGTTTGAACACCTGCGTAGTTTAAATATCTCATTCGGCGTAAATTTTGCAGATAATTAATGTTTCAAAGAATCTTGGAGAAAACGTCGGGCTTAATAGTTCACGAGAATGTGCTAATAGCTGGGTTTATTCACACTCCATGTGGACTAACAGTCCGTGGACTAAATAATCGATAATGAAAGAATATCAATTTGCACCAATAAGAACACGGTTAGAGAAGGAAAGAGAAAATGCGTCAAGCAAAGACACATATTGTAAAAGGCGGGATTTAAGCAACGTCACGGGGTCACAATTGGTTAAAAATAGGATGCAAATATCAGAGGTAGAACATCAATTTCTGTACAAAATCAATTAGTTTTTCTCGGACATGCTTGCGTGCCGTGTGGAAATTTTCTGAGATTTAAATGGGGCAAGTGAAAATTCGAAAAAATCGACGTGCGAGCAACAGACTGGGAACAGAGCATGAGAAATTCTAGAAACTGGCCGTTTTAGAGACTCGACCGACAGACAGGCTTTTTGCTATATATACCCAGATGAATATAAACAAGCTCTCTGAGACTTTTGACGATTCGATGCGTTAAAAGCTCGTACATACGCGACTTGATTGAAGATGTTAAACCGTGCATTTTAGTTTGATTTAAAGTTTGCTAGTATATTTTAGTGATTCAAAATAGCGTGTTATTTACGTGCTAACATGAATGTACTTCAGTGCACTTAGATACAAGGTAATAAAATTTAGTTTCACTATACCAATCAGCAAAATTTACAACGACGAATGTATACACAAAAGTAGGCAGTTTTGGCGTATATATAGGTGACAGAAGCATGAATTTCTTTGCTATTTTTCGGGGGTGTTAATAATTAAATGGTTCAAATACGTGTCTGGATCCATGAAACAAGGGTCAGATAAACACAGATGAGTTCCGGAAAGGCCCAGAAACGACTTTGAATGGATGGTGATGGAGAAAATTTTAAAAGCGTAGAGAATCAGAAGCCGTAAATATAATCCTGTTGAATGGTGTGATTAACTAAAGAAACGATACTTTGAAAGTTACGAGGACAGTAACCTTCAGGTAAATTATACTATTTTGTTTGACATTTTGTGTGTATTGAATGACTTTATAATTGATTTACTTTAAATGGACATTAGTGAAATTGTTCTAACCATAAAAGTTTAATTTTAAGATGAAATTTGCTTGTTTAAGTAAAAGGGTATTTTGTTTTGATGTTCGGGAATATGATGAAAATGTGGGTATGTCTTTGAGCTCAATTAGACGATCCTGGTTAATTAACGTAAAGGGGTGGTAGATGCTCCTTTATACTCAGACTCGGTCTGCTTATATTGTTATATTAATTACTAGGCATCCAACAAGGACTTTAATTCTGGATGCACATTAAAATGATAATAAAATTAATCTTGAAATTCTTTTGAAAACTGAATTTTATGCTGAAATTTAATTTGAAAATTTTATGTATTCTGAATATTGATGTAAATAGAGTTAACGTTGATGTTTGTGGTAGGAATGTGTTTATTTTTATGTATGAGGATGATTAAGCTATCTAGAGGAGCAGCCGAGGCGATTAACAGAAGAAAATCAACGGACCAGGTGATCCAAGAGGTTTCACAGCAATATATATATATATATAATACTCATATTTAGACCAGGGTAGAAAATTAAATAATCACATCAAATAATTTTAATCACCGTGTAAGAAGCTTTGGGAAATAAGGTACGCGTTATTAAAACCGTGGAGAATAAAAAATTCATTCGTTTCATTAAAAATAAGAGATTTAAATCATTTACAAGACGCTATAAAAAAAAGAAGCAGTATTAAAATGCTCTACGTGTAATTTAATTATTCCGAGTAAAGAAACAAAGAGAAATTACGTGCAAAATTTATATTAATTAACTCAATTTTAAGTAACCGGTATTAAACAAAATGTACAGATAATAATTAATATTTGATTAGGAGTCACTAAAATTAAAGGGTATTATTTTAATTGGAGTTAATTGAACCATTAGTAACATATAATATTTATAAAAGCTTGTAAAAACCCAATAATATTCAAATCGTAGAAGTATTATGTTTGAACACCTGCGTATTTTTAAATGTTTTATGTTCCGCGTAAAATTTGCAGATAACAAATAGTTACAGAGAATGCTGGAGAAACCGTAGCTTAATAGTTACGGGAAATGCTAATAAGGTGGGTTATTTCACAGTCCACATGGACTGAAATAATCGATAATAAAGAATATCAATTTGTACCACTTGGAACAGGGTAGATAGAGACAGATAATATGCGCAAGACAGAGACATATATAGTAAAAGGCGTGAGTGGAGCAACGTCACTGGGTTGCGATTGGTTGAAAATAAAAGGCAAACTTGAGAAGGAAAAATAACATTTCTGTATAAAAATTAATTAGTTATTTCCAGACGTTGCGAGCCGTGTCGAAATTTTCTGAGATTTAACTGGTGCGAGTGCAAAATTTAATAAGAACCGACGCAACAGGCGGGCGAGATAGGAACATAGTACACGAAATTCTAGAAACTGGCCGTTTTGGGGACAAGACCGACAGACAGGCTAACCTTCTATATATACCCGGGATTAATAATGAGTTTGCTTCGCTCTTAGATTTTCGAATTGATTCAATGCGTTAAACAGTGCTTTTAGTTTTCCGATTTAATTGATAGAATATTTATTTAAACAGTTTGTTCTTTACGTGCTACAATGAATGTAATTTTGTGCACTTAGAAAAGAAGATACAAGGTAATAAAGTTTAGTATCACTGTACCAATTAGTCAAAATCTGCAACGACAAATGAATACACAAAAGTAGGCAGTTTTGGCGTATATTTGGTGAAAGAAGTATGAATTTCTTTGCTATTTTTCGGGGTGTTAATAATTAAATGGTTCGTAAACGTGTCTGGATCCACAAACAAGGTTCAGATATACACAGATGAGTTCCGGAAAAGCACTGAAACAACTTTAGATGAATGGATGGTGATGGAGAAAATTTTAAAAGCGTTGAGAATCAGAAGCCGTAAATATAACCCAGTTGGAATGGTGTGATTAACAAAGGGACGATGTACATTGAAGCTACGAGTGCAGTAACCTTCAGGTAAATTATACTATTTTGTTTCGAACTTTGATTTTGGTGTGTTTGAATAACTTTATAATTTGTTTATTTAAATGGACAGTAGTGAAATTGTATCTAACAACAAATTTTAATTTTAAGGTGAAATTTTCTTGTTTAAGTAGAAAGGGTATTTAGTATTTATGTTCTGGATTATGATGAAAATTTGGGTATGTCTTTGAGCTCAATTAGACGAACCTGGTTAATTAACGTAAAGGGTGGTAGATGCTCCTTTGTACTCAGACTCAGGTCTGCATTATATTGTTATATTAATTAGTAGGCATCCTACAAGGACTTTAATTCTGGATGCACATTAAAATGATAACAAAATTTAATCTTGAAATTTTCTGAATACTGAAATTTATGCTGAAATTTAATTTGAAAATTTTAATGTATTGTGAATATTGATGTAAATAGAGTTAACGTTGATGTTTGTGGTAGGAATGTGTTTGTTTTTTATGAATGAGGATGAAAGTTTTAACTAGGTGAGCAGCCGAGGCGGAAAAGAGTAAAGAGGCGATTAACAGTAGAAAGTCAACGGACCAGGTAATTTAATAGCTTTTGTACATTTCACAGCATACATGGCGACCCAAAAGTGAGGCTCGAGTTCCAAATAAAATTTTGTGATTTTATTCCAGGAAACTGGCGATCTGAGAGAGAGTTTCTGTGTGTGTATAAATTTAAGAGTATTTTAGAGTGTGTGTGAGTGAGTAGAACGTATGCAGAGAAAGGAGTGGTTAAGGAGTCAAGGAGTGGAAATTGGAAGTGACGATAGTGCATTGTGTGGGAAAAATTCGAAAATGGAAGAAGCTGGAGGCAGTAGAGATCAGTCGAGGACGGAATCAGGGGATCAAGGAAACGAGATGATAATGAGAATGCTAGAGAGGATGAACGAAGAATCCAATAGAAAATTAGAACAGCTAAGCGATGAATCGAATAGAGCGAGGGAAGAGTCCAACCGAAAATTAGAGCAGATAAGCGGGAAAATTGAGCAATCGACTCAAGAATTTACAGAGTTTAAAAATAGTCTTACCATGAAAATGGGGGAAGTAGAAAATAGGGTTGAAAAAAATGAGCGTGATATTACAGGTCTTCGACAGGAAATGGGACATTTAAGGTCCGAAGTACGCAGTTTTTGTGAAGAAGAGATTAATATAAAAATGACTGAAGTAACGGACTCATGTAGGGATCAGTTAGGCAGGGTAGAACGCGAAGTTAGTAGTATTAAATACAACATGTCAAGTTTAACGGGGGATGGTCCCAGATTTTATACAGGTGGAGGATCATTGGACCAACACATGAAGTTTTATGGCGATAACAGGGTAAATCCACAAATTTTTATTAATAGTGTAAGAAATCTAGTGGGAAATTTATTTGACGAACAGACTAAACTGAATACGATAAAGGCTTTATTGAAAGACAACGCGGAAGCATGGTACAATTTAGTAGGACAGGACATAGACACCTACACGGACTTTGAAGACAGATTTTTAAAACACTACTGGAGTGACCACAGACAAAACCAGGTACGAGACGACTTAATCACAGGAAACTTAAGGGAGAATTTTCAGGAAGTAGGGAGCAATATGCTATACGCAAGTATAGCATAGCAAAGCAACTGAACCCACCACTGACGGACCGACAAATTATCAAGTATTTATCACGACACTTCGAGGTAGAAGTAAGACAACACGTAACACTACAGAACATAGTGGACAGAGAAATGTTTTAGAATACCTGCAGAGGTACGACGACGTAAGTAGTGGACGACCTCGGGATAATAGGGAAAGACAGATCAACACAGTTAGGTTTGACAATAGACGGGACAACTATGCTAGAAGGGGAATAGTTACGGATACCAGCGACAGAATTGGGAACAGCGACGACCATACTTTAGAAGTAATAGTTTAGGAAGGGACCTGCACCGAGACCGGAACCTACCAGAAGGAATAGTTCACCGGACATGAGGGGACTGCTAATACAGACACGGAACGAGTGGAAACGCCTAGGACATACGCTGAGGTGACGGCTAGACCAGGACCAAGTAGGGAAAACAGACCTGGACAGGATTTTTAGAACGCGACAGACCACTAGATTTCTGTGTAAATGTATATGAACATCCACGTGAATTTTTCAAAATTGAGGAGGAAGTAGAGCCAGAAACTGAGGAAAATTATGTTTGCCAATTATTAATATAGAAATTTTTGAGAATAATGTAGAAGTATTACTTGATACAGGGGCAGAGGCGAGTTTAATTAATATCGGAGGAATTCGTTAGCAAAATTAGGGATAAGGTTTGTGATAGAATTATGCCTATAAAGCGTAGCCATTTAGTAGCTCCAAATAAAAAGAAATTTGCTGTAGTAAATAGTGTTGTGGTGCTTAGGATAGATATAGGAGATTTAAGCTGTGAACAGGAGTTTGTAATTGTACCTGGACTGAAGTTTCACAGCATTTTAGGTGTTGACTGTATGATGAAGTTAGGGGTTTTGATAGATATGGAACGGAAGGTAATAAGGATTAAGGATAGGGTAGTGCCATGGAAGGGCAGTTATGAAGTCACAGAGGATGACACGGGGTTGAGTATTAATGTAGTAGAAGTAGAGGATGATGAAGGTAAACAGATCAACACAATAAGGTGTCCAGAGGATAGGAGAATAGAGGTTCAAGCTTTATTACAAAAACATGCAAAATTAGTGGGGGTAGAAGCAAGCACAGCGTTAGGCTATGAGCACATATTGGAAGTGGATAATTCAGAACCGTTCAACGCAAAGGTTTATCCTATTCCAGCAGCATATCGGGAGCAGGTGAAGGCAGAATTAAATAAAATGTTGGAAGATGGCATAATAGTGATATCAAACACTCATTTCATAAATCCGTTGGTGGTAGTTAAGAAAAAGGATGATAGCATTCGTTTATGTTTAGATGCACGAAAAATTAATCAACGGACCAAACCGCAATTCCATTGTCCACCATCCATGGACACACTTTTGACGAGGTTAAGTGGCAAGTTTGTTTTTAATAAAGTAGATTTAAGGAATTCATTCTGGCTGATTCCATTACACAAGAATTCTAGAAGGTACATAGGATTTTCCGTAGAGAGAAAAATCGAGAATTTTAAGGTAGTATCGTTTGGTTTGTCGGCAGAAAAGAAAATAAGAATAAATAAGAAACAGACAAGTGTAGGGACTAAAGAAGAAGTAATATTTAAGAGTCAGGATAATAGGGATGATAAGTTCATTGTATGTGAGAAAATAGGGATGATAAATATAGATATAGAAGGGGGAGAAATAGGGATGAAGAGTATTAGGATGGTAAGAAGAAAGACGTGGAGGGTCAAGAAGAGAGTTAGATTTAAATAACTTAATGAACAAAAGAAAGAGATAGGTGAATTTTAGTATAGATATAGAATAGAAATTAGAAATAGGTGTATATAGAAGAGTAGAAGTAGGTGTTTATAGAAAATAAAGCTAGGTATAGGATAAATATGGGAGATAGTTAAAAATAGGTGTTTAGGATGAGAATAAAGATTAAATGTAGGAAGAAAATAAGATAGGTTAAGTATAGATATTTCTTATAAGATTAGTGGAGAGTTAGGAATAGAATAAGAGTAGGATAGGTATATAGGATTAGGTAGGGGGAAGTAAAGTATAGTGAAGATTAGTTAAAAGTTAGGAATAGGATAGGTATATAGGATGTATATAGGATTAGATGGATAAGTAGGATGAAGTTAGGGATAATTTCAGTTTATAAAATTAGGTGAGAATTAGGAATATGATAGGGATATAGGATAGGTGTAAATTTTTTTTGGATTGAATATAAGTTAGGTAAGTTAGATAGATAAGGGTAGAGAGAGATAGGCAATTTTTTTTTGTAAAGTTTTTTGTGGCAGTCTAAATGCTTTATATTTGCATTCAAATAAGTGGGATTATTTGTATTCAAATAGGGGGAAAATACTCATATTTAGACCAGGGTAGAAAATTAAATAATCACATCAAATAATTTTAATCACCGTGTAGAAGCTTTGGGAAAAGGTACGCGTTATTAAAAAACCGTGGAGAATAAAAATTCATTCGTTTCATTAAAAATAAGAGATTTAAATCATTTACAAGACGCTTGCTATAAAAAAAAAGAAGCAGTATTAAAATGCTCTACGTGTAATTTAATTATTCCGAGTAAAGAAACAAAGAGAAATTACGTGCAAAATTTATATTAATTAACTCAATTTTAAGTAACCGGTATTAAACAAAATGTACAGATAATAATTAATATTTGATTAGGAGTCACTAAAAAGTTAAAGGGTATTATTTTTATTGAAGTTAATTGAACCATTAGTAACATATAATATTTATAAAAGCTTGTAAAAACCCAATAATATTCAAATCGTAGAAGTATTATGTTTGAACACCTGCGTATTTTTAAATGTTTTATGTTCCGCGTAAAATTTGCAGATAACAAATGGTTACAGAGAATGCTGGAGAAACCGTAGCTTAATAGTTACGGGAAATGCTAATAAGGTGGGTTATTTCACAGTCCACATGGACTGAAATAATCGATAATAAAGAATATCAATTTGTACCACTTGGAACAGGGTAGATAGAGACAGATAATATGCGCAAGACAGAGACATATATAGTAAAAGGCGTGAGTGGAGCAACGTCACTGGGTTGCGATTGGTTGAAAATAAAAGGCAAACTTGAGAAGGAAAAATAACATTTCTGTATAAAAATTAATTAGTTATTTCCAGACGTTGCGAGCCGTGTCGAAATTTCTGAGATTTAACTGGTGCGAGTGCAAAATTTAATAAGAACCGACGCACAGGCGGGCGAGATAGGAACATAGTACACGAAATTCTAGAAACTGGCCGTTTTGGGGACAAGACCGACAGACGGGCTAACCTCTATATATACCCGGGTTAATATGAGTTGCTCGCTCTTAGATTTTCGAATTGATTCAATGCGTTAAACAGTGCTTTTTAGTTTTCCGATTTTGATAGAATAATTTAAACAGTTTGTTCTTTACGTGCTACAATGAATGTAATTTTGTGCACTTAGAAAAGAAGATACAAGGTAATAAAGTTTAGTATCACTGTACCAATTAGTCAAATCTGCAACGACAAATGAATACACAAAAGTAGGCAGTTTTGGCGTATATTTGTGAAAGAAGTATGAATTTCTTTGCTATTTTTCGGGGGTGTTAATAATTAAATGGTTCGTAAACGTGTATGGATCCACAAAACAAGCTTCTGATATACACAGATGAGTTCCGGAAAAGCACTGAAACAACTTTAGATAAATGATGGTGTAGAGAAAATGTTTAAAAGCGTTGAGAATCAGAAGCCGTAAATATAACCCAGTTGGAATGGTGTGATTAACAAAGGGACGATGTGCATTGAAGCTACGAGGCAGTAACCTTCAGGTAAATTATACTATTTTGTAGGTATACGAGGATATAAATAGTATAGTGAGAAATGTAAAAGGAGATGAGAATTTAATAGTTATGGGCGATTTTAATGCGTCAGTGAGGGAAAAATGGTAGGAAAATTTGGGTATGGCAGACGAAATGATAGAGGAGAAAGATTAGTTGAGTTTTGCCAGGAACATAGATTAGTAACTGTAAACACCCTATTCGAACAACATGTTAGGAGAAGATATACCTGGAAAGCGCCAGGTGATAGGGTTAGATACCAAATAGATTATATTTTAGTTAAACAAAGATTTAGGAACCAAATTAAAAACTGTCGTAGTTATCCAGGGGCTGATATAGATAGCGATCATAACTTAGTTAAAATGAAGTGTAAAATAAAATTCAAAAAATTGAGAAAGGTTAAAAGAGAGGGATGGGATCTAGGTAAGCTTAATGATAGTAGGGTAAAAGAGGAATATAAACAAGTATTAGATAATAAGGGCAAAGAGATAGCTGTAGGAGGGAACGTAGAAAATAGATGGAAAGAAATAAAACTGACTGTACATGATACAGTAACACAGACTATAGGTAAGAAAAAAATAGAAGCGAGAAAACCGTGAGTATCAAAGAAGATATTAGATTTAATAGAGAATAGAAGAAAGTTTAAACCTTTCAGAGAAGTGGATAGTGAAAGTAAGCAAAAATATAATACAGTTAGAAATAAGATAGTACATGAGTGTAGAAAAGCTAGAAATAAATGGATGGAGGAGAATTGTAAGGGAATACAAGATGATTTGAGAGTAGGTAAGACAGACAGGGATTACAGGGCAGTTAAAAAGTTTTTCGGGGAAGATAGGAAAAAATATAATGGTATTAGAGACGAAAATAATGAGCTTCTAATAAATACAATTGAGGTAGCAGATAGATGGAAAAGATATTTAGAAGATTTATATAAGGGAGCCGATATGGATGAGTTAGAGAACGACCAAGAAGAGGATGTAGAAATAGGGTTCTCAATATTAATAGAGGAATTTGATAGAGCTGTTCGGAATCTTAAACTAAATAAAGCGCCAGGGATAGACGATATTCCCGCAGAATTAATAAAATATGCAAGTCAGAAAACTTTAGACAGATTATATAAACTAGTAAAAGTAATATATGACACAGGTGAGGTTCCAATAGATTTCGAAAAAAATATTATTATCCCAATCCTAAAAAAGTCAGGAGCTGATAGGTGTGAGAATCATGCTTCCAAAATACTAACAATAATAATTAAAAATAGAGTAGAAGCTTTGACTGAGAATTATTTAGGCGAAGACCAATATGGTTTTTGTAAAGACAGAGGGACTAGAGAACCGATACTAATGATTAGGGTAATTATCCAAAAAAGGTTACAAAAAAATAAAAAGACTCATTTTGCGTTTGTAGATTTAGAAAAAGCATTTGATAGGGTTAATTGGATTATTATGTTCAGGGTGTTGCAAAAAATAGAAATCTCTCATTGGGATAAAAAAATTATTTACAGTCTATATAAAAACCAAAGCGTAGTAATTAGATTTGATGAAATAGAAAAGGAAGCTAAGATTAGAAATGGTGTTACACAGGGTTGTATACTGTGTCCCTTGATTTTTAATGTTTATATTGAGGAAGCTTTAAACTTAGCTAGAGAGAGAAAAGAGATAGGTATTAGTGTACATGGACAGAAAATAGACATGTTACGTTTTGCAGATGATATAGCCATTATAGCAGAGTCTAGAAAAGAGTTAGGAGAGTTTTTTAATATTTTAGATGAGATACTACGGAGTAACTATAGTATGAGAATTAACTCAGTAAAGACAAAGATAATGACAAGTAAGTTACAGCCTAGTTCTAAACCAAAATTAAAAATAAGTAATACCGAGTTAGAGGAGGTAGATGAATTTTGCTATTTTGGTAGTATAATTACAAAGGATGGACGTAGCAGAAGGGATATAGTAGCTAGAATAGCTCAAGCTAGAAAAATGTTTTAAAAGAAAACTTACTAATACCTAATAGTATTAGTTTAGATAATAGAGAAAGTTTTTTAAAGTCGTACGTATGGAGCGTTCTACTATACGGTAGTGAGACTTGGACAATTAAAGAAGTAGATAAGAAAAAGATAGAAGCTTTTGAAACTTGGTGTTATAGGAGAATGTTAAAGATTAGTTGGACAGATAGGGTAACAAACGAGGAAGTTTATAGAAGGATAGGTGAGGATCCCTGTATGTGGAAACAATTGAAGGTCAGGAGAGATAGAATGATAGGGCACCAGTTAAGACATGAGTGACTATTTAGTAAAGTCTTAGATTATAGACTACCAAATAAAAATAGAGTAGGAAGGCCTAGACAAAGCTTATATTAGTCAAATTATTAGAGATTTAGGTTGTGAAGGGTATGTAGACCTTTTTAGACTAGCTCGGAAGAGAAAAGAATTTAGAGCTGCGTCAAACCGACTTTAAGTAAGTTCGAAAACAAAACAAAAAAAAAATAAAAATCAGTTAACTAAATGTCACCAGGACATAACACACAATTAGTTAGCGGTCTGGCACGTTGGTAGCGTTTCGTTGCTTAAGCCTTACCATAACATATAATTTAATAAACGTCACCATGACATAACTCACAATTAGGTAGCGGTCTGGCATGTTGGCAGCGATTGGTTGCTTAAGCCTTACCATAACATATAATTTAACACTTTTCCTTTTTGAAGCGGATAACAAGGTTAAATTTCATTTCCTTATAAAAGGTAATCATGTAAACATGTTAGAGTTCTTTAACAACCATCAGGTTGATAATATCTATGTAGAGCTAGCTGGATAGGAAAAAGATAGAAGGATATAGGAAGACCTAGACCAAACTATATTAGTCAAATTATTAGAAATTTTGGTTGTGAAGGGTATGTAGAGCTTTTTAGATTAGCACAGAATAGAAAAGAAGTTAGAGCTGCGTCAAACCGACCTTAAGTAAGGTCGAAAACAAAATGATGAACAAAATGATGATGCCCTTACGATTCAATCCCCTACGTTGGGTGTCATTTTTATTGCCGTGATATGCCCTTTTATGATTGGTATTGCTATTTTTAATTGCTGTGAATGTCAACCCCTTTTAATATTCTATGATTTGTTGAGTTTGTTTTTCCACGGCTAGCTCTATCTATCAAACACAGAATGTCCTACTGCACAACAATAAAGATTGTTTCACCCCTTTTCTTTCTATCTGCTGAAATAATTTAAATGATGCAATCCAAAAATTACAAAATATAGTGATGGATAATATGTACAGTTTTATATCATTCAAAAATTAGACCCTGAATAATAATTAACATTTATTTTTCGCACCAAACTTATATTTCCTGAAAGCCAGTAAAAATATCTCTGTAATTACTATCAAGTACCTTTGAACGTTCAAACGATGTTTTCTCTATTTTTCAAAATCTCAAATGACCTTTTTGTTGACCCTTACAGATATTTGATATATAGAAAATATTACAATTGAAAACAGTCTTTTACAAAACATAATAAATAAGCTCTCTAACCTGTGTTTTCCTTGCTTGGAACTTCCTCTGAATATTGGTGGTCCGCACCTTTTGTTTGTTACAGCTTGTTTTGCTTCACTTGTTGGCCAGAATGATTTATTAATGGTTGCTTGAATTTTCCCCTCGGATTTCTGCATTCACTTTCAGTATCTTGTAGTCCAATTTGAGGATCTTTACGTTTTATAATATTTTCGAAGTAAATTTGAATATTTAATTCCATGGTTAAGTAAACGTATAATTGAAGGTATTATTGGATATTTATTAGAGGTGTTATTAGAGGTGTTTTTGGATGTGTTATTATATGTGTTAGAGCCCTAAATTATAAAATATTAGAATAAATTTCAATTACCTTACGTTTTAAGTGAAAACCGGCTATTTTCGTTGCATAAATTGACACTTTTACTTTCAACAATTTTTAACAATTTATTCACTTTCACTATTCATTTGTACGTAATCTTTCACTTTAAATTGACGTAATTCGTGCCTTGTTGAAGAGATACTGAATGTTTACAAGTTTCCTATGGTATTTATAAGCTCCATCTATTAACGTTTTTAATTGGTGTATTTGTTGATCAAGGCTTGTACTTTGCGCCTATCTCTGTAAAACTCGGTATTACTCAAAATTCCCTGGTTTTAATTATTGTTCCTTCATTCAATCTCGCACGTAGATGTTCAATATTTCGCCGCATATGCTTAGAATTTCCAAATATTTATTGCATTTCCGTCACGTCCTTTATGTTTGTCGATTATAGTCCAAACTTTTATCATATCGCGGACCGCCTGTTATTTACTGTTTGTTACTTCAAATATGTTGGATTTTTATGCAAATATGATATTCTAGTCACGTACTCACTTTTTAATAATGACGTATTTGACTGCGTTTGCTTATTTATACGTTGATATTGTTAAATAGCTAATATGCCAGTTTTTTATCTTTACCGATCACGTGTTTATTTTGACGAAACTTGATATATTTAAAACATTATCTTTGTTCGTTTCTTTAACTTAGAGCGTATTATTAGACGTACACATTATTATTTTAGCTAAATATTACCTAACTATTGCAAAATGAGCTTCTTTCTTAAGCATTAAATTAAATATAATTTATATATAGTGTGCTCACTATTGACTTTTTGTAAAATATTCGATTTACTCCTATTTAATGGTGGAATTATTTGGTTTTCTTAACGTTAGTTATATTTATATTCATTTTACGACCCCTGTGACTTAATCTTAAACTACCCTCTTATCATAGCAATATATATATATATATATATATATATATATGCTGTGATAAGGGGTTATTTAGGTGTGTATTGAATAGCAAGGGTCGTGCAGTAACCATAAATTGCGATAGGAAGCAAAAAACTGCATTTATTTAGCAGAAAATTAAGTAATTTGGGTATTATGTAAATAGTAAGTAATTAACACCCTGTATATAGAGCATAATTAGTTTTATGCGACGAAAATAAACACATCTTACAACAATAGGACGCATATTTAGGATAGAAATAAGTAATTCATACATTAGGTAAATAACAAGTATTTAACACTCTTTATATAGAGCTTTATTAATTTTAAGTAATGTAAGTGAGAATATCTTTCAGTAAAAGTACGCGTATTCAGAGGAAAGTATAGTACATGTAACAAAACACGCATTGAAAAGGGTTCTAATCAGTTATAAAACAAATACGAAGATGAGGGATAAAACTTAACAAAGCTTTGATGTAAGTACGCGGAAACAATCAACATTTTGATAAGAAAACGCAGTTTAAACACGCGTAAAATAAACGAAAGTAAAATTGAAATTACATCGTGTATTTTTGTATAATATGGAAAACGCGATATCTAAACAAAACAACGTATGGTCTAGATAACAAGGTATCTGTGGCAGATAACCAATATCCGGAAAACCGAATATATTACATCAGAAAATGCAGGAAATACAAAGACCTTATTGGTTAAGATATCTACAGACTTGTTGAAAACCCAGCTCACATGCAAGTGGGATGAGCCTATATTAACACCCAGCAATGATAAGACAGTTCAGTTTTAAACTGAAGCAGGGCCAAGCTGTGTCACTGTGAATTAAAAGTCACACGTAATTTAATATTTAATAATATAATAGTGGAAGTTATAGTGACAAATAAGTGCTAAAAGTATGAAAACTTCTTTTGCCGTTTAACGTGAGTAGAATTTGGGGTAATGTATTTAAACTAAATATTAATAATAATAGGGCTTCTAATGTGGGGATACTTCTAGTTGGTGTATGATAATTTAAAGGTGTGGATAGTTTAAATGTGTGGATATAATACTTCGAATGTTGAGGATAAGAATTCTAATAAATGGTACATTTTTTTTATAATTCAAATTCGAGTGGATAGAAATTATAGTTGATGATAATTCGAATGTGGGGATATTTTAAATGGATTAATATATTCAGCGTCGACGATTTTGGTACAATTTTGAGTTACGAGTTTCAATGCAAATAAAAGAAAGAAGCACAAAGTAATCTATGGAAAACGAGGGGTTCAATTAAGCAGAGCAACGATAGACGAATGTAGCAGGTTAGATCGAATTAGTTTTAAGATATTTTTTTTATTTAAATTTCAATACTTAATTTATATAAAAGTGTAATAAAGTCAGCAACAAACATTGCATACGTTAAAAGTACGTAATATATTATAAAGGGGTCCAGAACGTTCAGGTCTCTTTGGTAAAAAGAGGTAGTTTTTGGTGACTTTAGATTGATTTCAAAGCATATAAATTTTGGGATAAATAATACTTATGATATTGATTGATTGAAGGGTGTATTTTAATATTTTTCAAAACTTGTAAATAATATTTTTTTCATTATATGAAATTAAGTGACTTCGTTTTATAATTCAAACAGATAGGTAATCAGAAAGGGGTGGAGAAGAAAAAAATTGATCATCGTAACGTTGTGCACTCTGTGTAGACTAATAAAAGCTTGCCGTGGCATAATAGTAAAACTGGTGAGATTTAAATTTGATTAGAAAACACGGAGAGGTGGAGTTATAGGAAAAACGTCCATTGACTCCGAGTACGGCATAATCATATCAATATATATATATATATATATATATATATATATATATTGCAATTACCTAGAAGCATGGTTGTATTCAAATAACTTAACATTTGATTTTAGAAACTTTTTTTTCAGCTAGCAGTTTTTAAATATGTATATTTATGTCCTTATAATAACGTATATTTTAGGTTGCTTTTAGCATTAATGTACTCAATTATTTCTCCTGTGAATTTTAAACCAAAATCACTTTCCAGATCTCAGGTTTTGTTAATCTATAGGAACACTGTGGCACGATTTAAATAAAATTAAATAAAAACCCTTAACCACAAAAAATATTTAAATTACTAGATACGTATTTCGACCACTATGTGGTCATCATCAGTAGGAAAAAAAAAAAAAAAATAATTAGCTGTATAATTTACTATATTGTTGCTTTAAACACTATCGAGGATATTCTCCTCACCCGCAGGCTGGTGTTCTCAACAACAAACAAGTGAATTGTGACATTATAACTTAAATCTACCTAATTTATACTAATTCTAAATTTACTGAAGCGGAACCAGTTTAATCTTGCTTCCTCATTGGTTGTTGACCAATAGGGAAAGCAAAGCAGATGACTCTATTGGCCCTTTATCGGTGTTTAAGAGGGGTCCTTTATGTTTAACAATTTTAATTGATTCATAGGCATTTAAGGAGGAAAACGTTGGTACCGCTTTTAACAATTTAACATTTTCTAGTTTAACGGGGTGGCTGGTTTCAAATATATGTTTGGCGACCTGAGACCTTTCATATTTACCATATTTGAAGTGAGCAATGTGTTCTTTAAATCTTGTTGTTATATTCCTCTTGGTCTGACCAATATATTTTTGAAAACACCCTGGCCCTGCACAACTAATTTCATAAATCCCCGACTTTTGCAATTTTTCCACCTTGTCTTTTGGATTACCTAGCAAATCTTTAATTTTATAAGTATTAGTGAAAGCAATTTTGAAATTACACTGTTTGAATATTTTATCAAGACCCTTTGTGGTTTTGTGAAACGGAAGTTTAACATATTTAACATTATCGTTAGAGGTGGTTGATTGCATAGTGGTCGAAATACGTATCTAGTAATTTAAATATTTTTTGTGGTTAAGGGTTTTTATTTAATTTTATTTAAATCGTGCCACAGTGTTCCTATAGATTAATAACTATGACTTCCCGGTCTTCGAAACTTAACAGGTATCGGAGCTTAGCTCTTAAAATTAGTTTTGTAAAAGCAGATATTCGATTTCTAAAAAGTTGTAAAGCCCACAAAGTTTTTCCAAATTTCATTAACGTAAAAATCAGCAGTAATTGTAAACGTAGTAACGCAATAATCAATTTTGCAAAAGATAAATGGCTTAATTTGGAAATCAAATATCTGTACAGTAAACTTAGTAGATTGGAACTAGAAACGTATAAATCGCACCTAGCACTAACGTGCAATTTATCCGAGTCCGGTTTTCAGGAATGGAATAATTTCCAGAGATTTGTTTTTGAAGTCAACAATCATAAATTGTTAGACAAAATTAATAGGCAAAACACTAAGTTGAAGTTTCTTTTAAAGAAACACAATGTCAATGTACCTCCTAAAAACTGGAAATTACTTCACCTCAATTAGAGTCAATAGTTGTTAACGAATCGTCGAAAATCTTTAATAATGAAGAGTTGACTTTCCTTGATCGAGGCCTAAAATTTGGAGTAGATCATTTGAAAACTCCTTTGGAAGACATTATTGCTGGCATTGAAAATCCATTTCAAAATTAGATGACAATTCAAAAACTTTATTAGAAACGCGTGCAAAATTCAACTTTCGAACAACTTACGCACTTGCGCATGGAATGCCTCAGAACAAACAAGGAAAGATCATCTGATTATTAAAGATTTACGACAAAAGAATTGTTATTATTTAAAGGCTGATAAGGGAATAGGTTGGTTATTCTGGATAAACAAGACTATGTTGATAGAGTAGAGACTTTGCTGTCTGAGGGTCCTTACAGACCAATAGTCAAAAACGTAAAAATGAAGTTCCTTTAAATAAAATGATTAAATCAACAGAGTCTGTTTTGAAAGAATGTCCAAACCTAATTTCGCCCACACTAAAATTAAAATTAAAATTTCGAATCCTGAAATGCCAAAGCTTTACTGTTTACCAAAGATTCACAAAATAATAAATCGATGAGACCAATAGTTTCAGGTATCAACTCACCGACTTACTATTTATCACGATGGCTGTCAAATGAATTTAAGAATTTAAAGTTTAATAGTTTGTCTGTACAAAACTCTTTAGAGTTCATTAATAAAATTAAAATATCACATTAGAAGAGAACGAAATCTTAATTTCATTTGATGTCAGTTCATTATTCCCTAGTGTTCCAATACCACGTACTTTAACATATTTAAAGGATGTTCTTATAGATAGTGATATTGATGATGATAAAGTTGAGGACTATATCAAGCTTGTATCGCATTGCATGTCCCAGAACTGTTTTCAATTCAACAACAAGTTGTACGAACAACATGAAGGCACAGCAATGGGAAATAGCTTATCACCTTTCATAGCAAATTTATTTATGTCTCGTTTTGAAACCGAGTTAAAAGAAAACTCCAAATACTTCCCAAGAATATGGTTAAGGTACGTGGATGATATTTTTGCAGTTTTTGACACTTCTAAATCAAACGTTGATGATTTTCTTAAAGAAATGAATTCAAAATTTCAAAGCATAAAATTTACGTATGAACTAGAGAATAATGGACAATTACCCTTTTAGATACATTAGTAATTAGAAATGGTAATAAATTAGAATTTGACATTTATAGAAAAGAAACCAATGTAAATCGCTTTATTTTGTCTTCCTCTAATCATAGCATACAACATAAGTTGGCTTCATTTAACTTTTAATTAATAGATTATTGAATTTCCTTTAAATAAAAACAGATTTAATAAGGAATTTGCTCTTATTAAACAAATAGCGAATTACAATGGTTTCTCTTCTGATATTATAGATAATATTTTTAGAAAGTGTAAAATAGGATCAACATCCGTAAATCAACGACTTTGCAATCAACCACCTCTAACGATAATGTTAAATATGTTAAACTTCCGTTTCACAAAACCACAAAGGGTCTTGATAAAATATTCAAACAGTGTAATTTCAAAATTGCTTTCACTAATACTAATAAAATTAAAGATTTGCTAGGTAATCCAAAAGACAAGGTGGAAAAATTGCAAAAGTCGGGGATTTATGAAATTAGTTGTGCAGGGCCAGGGTGTTTTCAAAAATATATTGGTCAGACCAAGAGGAATATAACAACAAGATTTAAAGAACACATTGCTCACTTCAAATATGGTAAATATGAAAGGTCTCAGGTCGCCAAACATATATTTGAAACCAGCCACCCCGTTAAACTAGAAAATGTTAAATTGTTAAAAGCGGTACCAACGTTTTCCTCCTTAAATGCCTATGAATCAATTAAAATTGTTAAACATAAAGGACCCCTCTTAAACACCGATAAAGGGCCAATAGAGTCATCTGCTTTGCTTTACCTATTGGTCAACAACCAATGAGGAAGCAAGATTAAACTGGTTCCGCTTCAGTAAATTTAGAATTAGTATAAATTAGGTAGATTTAAGTTATAATGTCACAATTCACTTGTTTGTTGTTGAGAACACCAGCCTGCGGGTGAGGAGAATATCCTCGATAGTGTTTAAAGCAACAATATAGTAAATTATACAGCTAATTATTATTATTTTTTTTTTTTCCTACTGATGATGACCACATAGTGGTCGAAATACGTATCTAGTAATTTAAATATTTTTTGTGGTTAAGGGTTTTTATTTAATTTTATTCAGGTTTTGGTATCCTTTTGTTATCCCTTCTGAGGATTTTCCTTAGAAATCCGCGTATTCGGAAATTAGGTGGCGTCCAAGATAATTCCCGATTAAGACATATGTCACACACGATAACATTCCGGAGCCCTCTTTAAACACTTACACCATCCGTCCCACTGAGATAGTCGGCAACTATTCTTGTTAGTACAGTCGAGATTTCCCATACTTTACTGAAACAAAATTTTTAGTAGGGTACTCCACCTAAATCTCTGTGAATTACCGGCTAGAGCTTTTAGGGCCAAAACTGTACGCAAAAGCTGGTATTACTTGAATTCACAAAAACCTTTAGCCTGAAATATTGAATTGATTCAGCAATTTTGTACTTCATCTTCGATAATATCAGAAACCAATTCCGCTTTTCTGCGTTTTTATTTGACTAGGCTATAAGTGTTTGTCCCATTCAACATACTGCATACCATCGATTTTCAGAGTATCATCAAAAACTGCGATTTCTTCGTCATTATTTGTATCTTCTCCACGGTGTGGAGTATTTAGTGCGTGAGCCTGACGTTTCCATATTTATTTACATTATTTTGCATACGGTTCTTCAGAAAAGAGTTTGAATACTTGAATCAAATTTAGTGTACATTTTTTTACTATAATTCTCGTCTTAAATAAATTGCTTTGTTCTAAAATAGTATAGAGCTGAAACTGCTCTAAAACGGGTTGCGATAAAAGGAAAACCCTTTAGTACTTGTACTTGGTTACTTTTAATGTCAAACAAGCAATTTATTTTGACTGAATAATTTTGGATTTTCACCTATTGCGATACCTTTCATATCAGTAAGTTAGTTACAAGTATATAACACTTGGTATTTATGTAATATGCATTCAACAAACAGAAGTAGGTAGATACTAAAATATTAAATATATTTATGATAATTCTAAAGTGGTATTTATTGATATTATTAAAACGCAAATTGTAAAGTGAAATATGCAAAATAATACTAAAATCCTTAAACAGCTCCATAATTGTTTTGGCATAAAAATTTGCAATTTATAAGAACTCAGGTTCATAAATTTAATTAATCGCTTCTCATACTTTATTAGTCCTGAAATAAGTATAAACGTAATTGAACACCTTTCCAAAAATGGATATCTGCAAAAGGATGGGTAGGTGGATAGGTGGATCGTGGGCATTTACGTAATTTTGAGCATTCCAAAAAGCTTTAAACCAGTTGTAATTAATTTAAAAACAAGTATATAAAAGCAAACGATAGAAATACAAAAGTAGAAAACTAAAATGTCAAGCAGATTAGATATCATCGCTTTTGTATTGTACTGGGATTTATGTACTAAAGTGGATGAAAGATCATGATGTAAATCTATTTTCAGTTATTTAAATTTAATAGTATTGAAAAAGAGTTTAGGAATTCTTAAATTTTTTGTCATAAACGAAATTCAACTTAATATGTCTTAAATTGTACGCTGCGTGTTACTGGTCAATTAGACAGAATCAGCCAATGCATTTGATTTTTCAATCCTCCACCCATAGGTACTATATTGGCCAAGAAGCGAGTTTTATTTTTTTACCTGAAATTTTTGAACTTTGCAGAACTCTTGCTGTTCCAAGCAAGGAAGACATCTTCAATGGGCATGACATCACCTATACACGGGACCTACATTTTTACTTTTCATCCGAACGAGGGCGTATTTTTGCGAAAAACGCTCGCCTAATATTTTTCAAACGCACCGTGTCTGGAACCACACGTGTGACCTAGGAATCAGTAGTCATACGCAAACCTGTCTACGCCACGGAGTCGCCTCGACAGGATCAACCTCTACATTTGATTCTCCAATGCTCCACCTGTAGGTACTACATTGGACAGGAGGCGAGGTTTTCTTTTATCTGGAAATTTTTAATTCTGCCGAACCCAAGTAAGATAAGGATCTTTAACGCGCATGACAACACGTACATACGGACCTACATGTTACCTCTCATTTTTGTGAAGATTACTCGCTTAACATTTATCAAGTGGCCCGTGTCGGGAATTGGACCTGCAACCTTGGGATCAGAAATGATACGCAAACCTGAAATTTTTGAACTTTGCAGAACTCTTGCTGTTCCAAGCAAGGAAGACATCTTCAATGGGCATGACATCACTCATACACGGGACCTACATTTTTACTTTTCATCCGAACGAGGGCGTATTTTTGCGAAAAACGCTCGCCTAATATTTTTCAAACGCACCGTGTCGGGAACCACACGTGTGACCTAGGAATCAGTAGTCATACGTAAACCTGTCTGAGCCACGGAGTCGCCTCGACAGGATCAACCTCTACATTTGATTCTCCAATGCGCCACCTGTAGGTACTACATTGGACAGGAGGCGAGGTTTTCTTTTATCTGGAAATTTTTAATTCTGCCGAACCCAAGTAAGATAAGGATCTTTAACGCGCATGACAACACGTACATACGGACCTACATGTTACCTCTCATTTTTGTGAAGATTACTCGCTTAACATTTATCAAGTGGCCCGTGTCGGGAATTGGACCTGCAACCTTGGGATCAGAAATGATACGCAAACCTGTCTGAGACATGGCGTGACCTGGACGGGAGCAGCCCCTACATTTGATTTTTAAATTCTCCACCCAAAGGTACTACATTAGCCAGGAATCGAGTTTTTTATTTGCAACTTTTGAATTTTTTCGAACACTTGCTATCTGATTAAGGTAGGGACGTTTAACATGCGTGACAAAACACACGCGCGACCTACATTTTACCTCTCATCCGAACAAGGGTGTATTTTTGTGAAATATGCTCGCTTAACATTTTTTAAGCGGTCCGTGTCGGAAATCGAACCCAAGACCTTGGGCTTAGTAGTTACACGCAAAGCAACTAAGTCACGGAGCCGCTTGATGGGATCAACTTGCACACCGAGTCATAAGAAATTGCACTGTCGGCGGCTTTAACGCAATGCCCAGCGGATGGCGGTTGCGATACCAAACCAGATGGAGGTGCCCACCTCCACGGCACAAAGCCGTGAGCTATGAACCTTCTAAACTATTCAGCGACTTAAAAAGTAATGGAAAAAATAGGAAATATAAGAAAGGGAGGTAAAATGTCTGGAACTTCGTAGCAACCAGGTGGAAAAGTGATGAAGAAGGGCTCGTATTGAGCTAAAGCGATAAAAAAAGGTCGATAGCAAAACACATTCAATCAGCCGAAACGTAGTCAGCAGCCCGGAGTGAGGGAGAATTACACATATGTGCTAAACCGTTGTCTCTGGGCAAAAACAGGTCTGACGGAGGAGAAAAGTAAGGCTAAAATAGAAACAGGGTAGAGTATAGAGAATATCCCTCTTAAAACAGATCTGTCTGAGGGACCACCTGCATAATTAGCGATATAATAAACCTCCTGTACTAACAAGTCGATAATTAAACATAATTAGCCAGGTGCGACGTAGACAAATCATCTTCCTACTGAGAGCATCCACTGCAATAAGAAAATCAGGCAAAAAAATAAAACGACCATCTTTAATGTATCCGCATAGTAATTTCAAAAACAGTAGCTACTATAGACAAACAGAAATAATTATACAGTAGCTAGTTGCTCAAGGATAGAAATAGAAAAGTTTGCAGTATATTGAAAAACAACAAGAGATGATCGCTGAGAACAACAAAAGGCCACGGCCCTTCACCTACACGTTCAGGAGAAACACAAAAATATCTAAATGTCTCTATTATATAAAAAGCGATTGCGATATTTGCGAAACAAAACATATCGAATAGAACTTCTTCGTAGTCGCAACTGTGGAAATTGACATTTTACTACAGAGGCATAGGTCACGGTCGTATGGGTATCCAAAGAGTAAAGCAATAATCCGACGTTAACTTGTACAAGTCCTATAAATTCGTTGAGTTGTTCAAACGGTGGGTTGCGTGATAATAACAATAATAGAAAATAAAAGAAGAAGATTTAAGAAGAACTGAAATTTTTTAAGTGAAGTGACAAAAAAATCTTTTTAAAAAGTAGGGACCAGAAAACTATAAGATTTTGGGAGAAATAAGGTATTTAGAAAATGTTTAGGTTTAAAATGATTCAGGGTTTAAAGGTAAAGATAATGATATAAAAGACGGTGTATATGATGAAATAAAAGTAGGAACACAGGTACCATTGCTTGTTAATCCTCAGCAATAAAAACAAATATTTTAGATTTTTAATAGGCGTGGTTCCTGAAATTTACTAACAAAATTTTGTAATTTATAAATTAATGTAAGAACTATATATTTTACATAAGGTATATTTACTTACCAAAAAAGGGAAGCTCGGATAGATGTGAAAATTTTCGAACAATAAGCACACGTGTCAAAAATATTAACTAGAATTATACAAAGACGAATGGATAAATCAGCTGAAGAAAACTAAAAGAAGATCAGTTTGGGTTTAAGCAAAAAATGGGAACACGGGAGGCTATTTTAGCTCCGAGGATGATAATGGAGAAAACAATAGAAAAAGGGGAAAGCGTGTATATAGGGTTTGTAGATCTGGAAAAAACCATCGACAATGTAAAGTGAAAAAAATGTTCGAAATAGTCAAAAAGATTGGAATGAGTTTTAGAGATAAACGGATAGTACATAGCTTATACTAAGATCAAACAGCGGTAATAGAGTTAGAGCAGGAACGTAGAGAAGTAAATATTAAAAAATAGGTGAGACACGGATGTGCCCTATCCTTATTAATTTTTAACTTGTACGTATGAAAAACAATGAATACGGTCAAATGCAGGAAGACGTTTGAAATTATTATGTAGGGACCATAGATTTGCTTAGATTTGGAGATGACTTAGCAGTATTAGCATCTAGCAAGAAAGAGTTAGAAGCTGCTCTTAAGAAATGGAAACAGTTCTAACAGAGAGATACGGTGTGAAAATTAACAAAAATAAAACAAAATTACTAGTATGCAAAGGAGGGGAAAATAAATTATAAACCAGAATGCAAATACGTAACGAGAACTTACAAGAGATTATGGATTTCTGCTACCTAGGAAGCCAAATAATGCAAGACGAGAAGAGCGCAAAAGATATAAAAGAAAGATTAGCACAAGGTCGTGCTGTGTTCAAAGACAACAAACATAGAAACAAGGAAAAGATTGCCTAAAACATATATGTGGACCACAGCACTGTATGGCTGTGAAACCTGGACAGTAGGAGAAGTGGATAAAAAAAAGACAGAAGCCTTTAAAATGTGGTGCTACATACGTAAGATGAAGATGTCATGGACAGACAAAGTAAAGAACAAAGAGGTGCTAGAAATGGTAGGGGAAGAAAGAAGTATGTGTTAAACAGTAAAAAAATATGTGAGATAGGATGATAAGCCATATACTAAGGCATGTGGGAATAGTGCGGAATATATTAGAAGCAGAAATAGGAAAAAAGAGAGGTAGAGATATACCTAGGGTAGAATATTGCACACAGATAGTGAAAGATGTAGGCTTTGGGAATTTCATGGAAATGTGTAAGCTAGTTCAGAATACAAATCAATGGAGGTACACGTGCAACCAAGTGCAAGATAAAAACCTAGTGACAAAATTAAACTTGATGATTATTATAAGCAACTGCAGGTATTGGTTTTGCAATACTCTCAACTAATGTTAATTGTGCGAAAGAATTTACTAGAAACTATTAATTTGGCAAAGGTCTAAGTGTTGGGAGATTCTTGGCAGCTACAAGTGAAGTGACAAAAAATCTTTTTAAAAAGTAGGGACCAGAAAACTATAAAATTTTGAAAGAAATAAGGTATTTAGAAAATGTATAGGTTTGAAATGATTCAGGGTTCCAAGGTAAAGATAATGATATAAAAGACGGTGTATATGATGAAATAAAAGTAGGAACACAGGTACCATTGCTTGTTAATTCTCAGCGATAAAAACAAATATTTTAGATTTTTAATATGGCATGGTTCCTGAAATTTACTATCAAAATTTTGTAATCTATAATTTAATGCAGGAACTATATATTTTATATAAGGTGTATTTGCTATTCCAAAAAGAGAAACTCGGATAGATGTGAAAATTTCGAACAATAAGCACACGTGTCAAAAATATGAACTAGAATTATACATAAACGAATGGAAAAACGAGCTGAAGAAATACTAGGAGAAGATCAATGTGGGTTTAGGCAAAAAATGGGAACACATAATTAGTGCATTGTAAATACAAGTGAAAATTATAGGCGCCAAATTGTACCACATACGCGTCATTGATTGGGTCATTACATCTTAAATTTTATATAATTTTATGGGTTTCTGTCGGTTTAAGCGATTTACAAAGATTTCGGTGTTTTTGCACTGCGTGAGAATGTTTACGATCACACGTTTGTAGGATGATCATTCGTGGAAAAATATGTCGATGTTTTTCTAAATTGATATTCAATATTTGAAGTCTCTTTTATTGGTGGCTGTAAAGAATTAACTGGGTACTTTTCCTACTTATTTTGGTACTTCACTTTAATGTTATAATTAAATTTCTAGTTTATAACTTGTAAACTACCCAACTTGTACAAGATATTTCGTAATTGCAAACAGCAAACTCAGATCTTAACTTACCTTCACACGACATAACATCAAACCACTCATTCACCGTAAACCGTCTTGAATCGCACACAGACGTTACATGCGAATGTTTCATCGCCGATCTTGAAACCTAAGAATCAGAATAGCGTATCACGTTCATTAACGATCGATTACCTACACGCAACTTCAACATGTTTTAGAATACACACTACACAGAATCTTAGTCACATAAACTCAACCAGAATTGCGAATCATGTCAGCCGAAATTCATATTTGACCGAAACCGATCAGCGAATCCTTTGCAGTCGTACATCATTCATACTGATTCAAACATTTATTGTAACCGTCCATAATACGAATTTGACAATTAACAGATACGTATCTCCAAGCACTTATGGCATTACACTCACGCGATCACACATTATATTGATCACACATTTAAACCGTAAATGACAGACACGTCTCAACATACAATCAATCGAAATTAATAGCGCAGCGATATGCAACATTCGCATCTTTCGCCTAAGCAAGTTGGATAAGACAAAATTCATTTTCAAATAGCTGCTCAACCAACTTCAGCCGTCAGCTGCATTTAACTTTACGACTTGACAAACGTCATTACCAGCCTTCCTAATGAACGGACCATTGAATGCATTTATTCCCTGCAATTCACAATAGAAACTTTCAGATCCACACAAACAACGCAATCATCTGATGCAGGTAACACACCTATAACGTCAACAACCAATTGATTTGAGAAATCATCATTATCGATACAGCAGTTGTTGAATTGCAGCACATCACTGTAAGCACAAAAATCCGTTATTAAATCCCGTTAACTATACACATTTGAGTTCAATCACGACATACCAGCCTTCATCACTTGAAACGATTCCGCCATCAACATAATTTGTTTAATAAATTTGATTATCTGAAAAACATTTAAATTGGTCAACCAAAACTCTTTAGGCAAAAAACTTATTAATTATTTAATTTAACAAATTAAATTTATTTAAACCGTAAATTTACGATCAAATTTAGAAACCAAAATTTTGACAAATTTATCATATTTCACCAACAAACCATTAAAAAACCGCTCTTTAAGGAATACAACCTAAATTTAAAACAAACCCTACACCAAACTTTTTCTCCACCATTTAAAGCTTCGCCTTTACACAATCCCTTTAACTAACCCTTTAAAAATACCAACATCAACAAAGATCAAACTGACTTTAAAACTCAATCACGCCCGAAATAAAAAAACCACGCGAACAATGGCCCTTAAAAGCATCACAGTAACCCACCTTAACCCACCATCAAAATTTCCCGACCAGTTACTGCATGAAACCCCAAACCCAGCTTAGACACCAAATGAAAACAAAAACCCCAACTTCCGTAAAATAAACATAAACCCTAAAATTTTAGAAATTTCCCAAATGGCCCCATTCCAATACCTTTTAAACCCATTAACTTCCGTAAAACCAAACCCACCCTTTCCCTTCTCAATTTCCCGTCCACCACCCTTTAATTAACTTAACATTGAAATAACGACAAACCCATTTCATAAAAATTTAAAAAATATAAGACAGTGGATAACTGTAACAAATCAACAACATAATGGGTTTACGCAATTAAAGGCAACCAAAAACAACCATAAACACCCCGCACCAATTAGAAACAACCCGTTAACCACCACCCAAAATTTAACCACTTTTACAGACCATCAACCATTTAAAAACCCAAAAGACGAAATATTCCACGCACCAAATTTCAAATGCCGCCCGCATTTGACCTTGCAGACAGACAATATTACAAGAAATTAAAACCCAACATTTTGAATTAAACCAGCCCACCTTTTCCAACCAACACCTTAAAACCGCAACAAATTTTAGAACATACAATAAACACCCAACTATATTTAAAATCAAACTTTGAATCACAACCATTGAATCATGGTTCCACAAAAGTATTCAAAACTTAACATAAACACCTGACCTGAACAGGGGGAAAAACCCATTTTCCTTTAAAACCCTTAAATTTTAAAACCCCACCATTTTGGAATTTCCCCAAAACAATTTTCCACAACAACCATTAAACCCCCGGTAAAATTTCATTTTTAACCTTTGGGTTTAATTTTCCCATCAAACGAAAATGGTTTGAATAGAACAAGATCGAGAAGACACACGGTCACAAACCACCCACAACGTCTCAACGACTTTCCCAAGAACTTTCCCCACCGTCCCGCACGTCCACCTGAGACACACCCGTTTAACCCACTTTGAGAATCTCATCCCCCGCACGACTTCCACCTCCACCACGTTCACTTTAACCGTCGCACAACGTTTGTTTAACATTTAACCCACAGGATAACGTTACACAACCAATAAAAAAACTTTATCAAGAACATGTTTACCGAACATCGTGATAACACGCAACCGTGTGGAACAGACAACTTCAAACATTTGCGCGCGCGTTCCGCATCTTGCCGAATGGGAAACATTTCTTCCAACCGTCGTTTAGCCGCACCACAGACAGAGAACATCGGCACAGCCTCCTCTGAACTCCCGTCGTATTCATCCACGCATACTTTATCAGCAACACTGAAAGCACCCAATCAACCATTTTAAAACAGATCACCGCAACAGCTTGATGCACCGCACTAGACATTCATCTTCATAATCATTCATACAAATTTTCATTCACCACCATACAGCGTGTCAGCCGCACTTGAGCCCGATCCGTCACGTCAACATCGCCCAGTCGCATCATTTAATCCACCAGTTGAGCAAACTGAATTGAATCACTGAAAGCACCTTCCAATCGAAGCAAGAAATCGTCAGAACACACACACAGCAAATCATGACAGCCGAAGACCATCAACAAACCAACTTCATATGGTGGTGAATGAAGCGAAATGCAACCAGCATTGACTCACCAGCCGGCCGATCACGGTACCGCACATCAGTAACGTCAACAAGAAAACCATCTTAATTTATCATCAACCGACGATGACGACTGGCGCACTGAACACGCCCATGCGAGTGCGCAGCCCATTAGCCGGAGCGCACCGACAAAGCGACGCATAATTTAAGTGGTTTTACCGCATAACCATCAACGCATTTTTAATTATTACAACTTTAGCAGCATTTTAACCATCGGTAAGACCATTATTGTGCCTCAGGTATCACCGAAACCGAACGACCTCACGATTTGCAGACCCAGTTACCGCACCATTATCATTCTATTTCAAACAGCTCGCCTTGAGAAACCCCGCGTAACCCATAATAGATTTCCCTGGCACCGAAATATCAGGTCTTAACAGTTCAACAGACCGATAATTGACTATTCAAAAACACTCGCATTTTATTTAGATTTAGCGATAACAGAGTTAAACAAAAAATATTGCGGTTGAATTGTTCACATGAACCACAAATGACAAACCGTCATATACACACGAGGTGACCAGCGGTTGATTATTTAATGTTCAACGATAAGACGGCCCCAACAATCTGCGAATGCATGATCATTGCCCGCAGCAGATGACGCCCACATCAATTCAGCACCACACCCCAGTAACACATTCATTCATAATTCTGATTTAACCGTTACGCGACAAATTCATACTATTTCATGCACAACGGGATGATGCCGTTCATTTTGTTTGCAAAGCGTATAGCGTCAGTAATCACCGACCAGTCTTGTGAGGATTCGACAAGCAGTTCAGTCGAATTTTGCAAACGCAGAAGAAATTACAGTCACCGTTAATCAACCTTTTTCAGAACGAACATTCATAGCGCAGTGCGCAAAACGTTGATGTGATGCCATAAAAACAAACATCGAGGTTTATTTCCAGGAGAACTGACAGCGAGCGAACAATTGCGATTTGAATCATCGACCGCAGCGCAAGAACGAGAACACCGCACCAGTTGAACGAACCGTTTATTTGAAACCACCAAACAGCCCAAAATTCGCACCACGATTCATACTTGATTTCAGAGCGAGCCCTTATCAATACGCATTATGATATACCACAGCGCACGGCGATTTAACAAATGTTTAGATGACAGTTTTGAGAATTATGATTTACCGCGATGCATAATTTTGCAGCCAACCATGCCAACAAAGAATGACGGAAAGGGCACCCCACAGATCTGCAAGCCCACGGAAAGAATAACAGAATGATCCACCGCACACGACGTCAACACACATCGACACAACGCACAGAACCCGCCCAGGTGAAACCAGTTTGAAACGTGCATTCACCACGGCGAGCGTGCCGCGAAGACCGAAAATTTGCAACACCACACCCTTTGTTTTTTTTTAACCGTATAACCCAGAAAATCGCAAGAAAAGAAAAAAAACATTAATTAAAAAAATTTACACCAACCAAATTTAAACACCCACCGAAACAACAAGAAAAACTAAACGCCCAAACCACTATTTCATGAAACATTGTTGGTTAAATTATTTTAAAACCCACATATAAAACCCAACGTTTAAATCTCCTCAATTTAAAACCCCCAGACCCGGAATAACGGCCCGCACACGAACATTTTTCACGACCGACATTCCGGAAACCCCCCCAAGTTTAACCAATCAAAATCACGGAACATCCGCCATCCGACATCCCGATCCCCACCAACCCAGAACAAAATTTAACACCCACTTTTACCAAACGTTAGACCCATCTCAGCATTTTTTGGTCACTTTTCCCCACCTTTTCCCAACCATTTGAACGAAACACCAAAAGCTCCCTTTTGAAATTTAAACCGAACAGTTTTTTTTAAACCCCAGCTGATTTCCTGTTGCCCGGTTCCGCACGTGATCTCACCAACTTGCCGTTTCCCCGCCGCCGATAAAAACGGGCTTTGAAACTAAACTTCACAGAAATTTGTCCCCTTTAAATCAACATTTGAAAACACGGGGCCCCTCAAACATTTAAACCATGTCAATTTGATCCGGAATCCGGCACCCATCGGCAGGTCTTGACCACGCAAAAAACGAATTAGCGATCGAAAAAACCGAGTTTGCCTCATATCCAACCCTTTCAGACAACCATTAACCACTCTCGGAAAACGTTTCCCTGCGACAACCGAAAAAACATTTCACAACACAGGCCCAACCCGGGTCCCACAAATAGCAGCGGAACAGGACCAGCACATGCCAGCCGCATTTATAAGGCAACATTGACGGCCCACCCCCCCGCAAAACGCACCCCACCGCCGGCCAGGACCGCCGACCCATTTCCCACAGTCGCCCCAAAAAATTTTACCAACCCATCCACAACCACACCCAACCAAACACCATCCCGACCTCACATGACCAGACCAGACACACACGATTACGACCGAACGACCCAGACCATGACGCAAAGACGAGTTTTTCCAGCGGAAGGTTAGAAAAGGAAAGTTAGCCAGGCGCGGCGCTGGCCCAACCTATTATTTTTCCTTTATC
Organism: Platerodrilus igneus; assembly: GCA_036346225.1. Classification (NCBI taxonomy): domain Eukaryota; kingdom Metazoa; phylum Arthropoda; class Insecta; order Coleoptera; family Lycidae; genus Platerodrilus; species Platerodrilus igneus. The sequence goes on from JARFIW010001116.1 coordinate 1,896,564, forward strand.
TAACCTAGGTCCACACTTGGTTTTTAATGGAAAACCATTAAAAAGCAATTAGGTCATATGGTCTGGTCATGTGGTCGGGTCATGGTCATATGGTCATGTGGTCATGTGGTCATATGGTCAATGGTCATTGGTCATATGGTCATATGGTCAATTATTGGTCATGTGGTCATATGGTCATGTGGTCATGTGGTCAATGGTCATATGGTCAGTGGTTATTGAGCAGGGAGATTAAATTTGGTATATAAAAGTAGTTTTGGGAGAGCTTTAGTTATAGTAAGACATTTTTTCGAAAGATGTCGCATTCAAGCAATCAGTGGTGCTCCAAACAATCTATTACAAAAGCAGCAGAGGATATCCTGGATGGCTCGAGTTTCTACGCTGCTAGTAAAAATATAATATACCTAGAACAACGTTATGCAGATATGTTAAAAGGTTGCAGAACGGAAGAAATTACATAATTCCAACGATGCATCCAGAGATGTTATACCAGAAGTTAAAATACCTATACAGAATTATGATAACTTTGCTATTGCTAATGCAAAAGAGGATGGTAAAATGGTCCTTGTTCCCGTCTAACATACGAGCTATATTCGTGGGACCATCGAGTTGTGGGAAGACCAACGCTTTAATATCTCTGATCTTGCACGAGAACGGTCTTAGATTTCAAAATGTCTATGTATTTCGAAGAGTTTGTATCAACCGAAATACGAATTGTTAAGAAACGTTTTTACACCATTAAAAGAAGAAATTGGTTACCATGAGTTTGAAAATTGCGATGATTTGATCGAACCCGGAGATACCAAAGAAGATTCAATTATGGTTTTCGATGATATACCTGCAAACGAGCAAAGTAAAATCACTCAGTTTTTCTCGTTCGGTCGACATAAAGCAATAGATTCGTTCTATCTATGTCAAACTTACGCTAGTGCCTTAAAACATAGACTCAGAGATAACGCCAATGTAATCGCATTATGGAAACAGGATGAAACCAATTCGGACATATCTTTTCGGATCATATAATGGTGACATGATATATCCGAAATTTAAAGAAATGTGTTTACAGTGTTGGGGCGACTCAAAACATAATTTTATAACTGTTGTTAAAGATTTTGATTTGGATAATGGTCGATATAGGAAGAATTTCGACGAGTATATAAATATTTGATATTATTCAAAAAAGTTAGTTCCATCCAAAGTTTCATGATGACGGACGTTAACAATTTTATTGCAAATAAACGCAGTCTTCATCTTATGCAGGATGCTGTACGAAAAAGTTTGTAAGGTACAAAAAGGGAGATGCTACATCTCAGCAAAAATTCAAAGAGGTGCACAAACAATTGATCGATCCACTGCAAACAACCGCTTCCCAGTTGCAATCGATCACCGAAAAATCCCATACCTACAACAAAGGTTAAAGTCGAAAACATGGACGTACCTATAAAGAAAATTAAGCAACTCGTTCCAGAAGAACCGTTCCATCTTTACTATGCGGATGTGTTAGCTAGAGACGAAGACGAAAATATATACAAGTCGGTTATGGAGTAAAGTATAACCGTCAATTGATACGCATAGTTTAGGAAAAGTATGTAGGAAATTGATTTAGAAAACAGTGACACAACCTAAAATAATAACGTTTATCTAGAGACTAGAGGTCTAACAAGAGTTATAATTATTTTTAAAGTCCTTAGCATTTTTCTTAAGAAATGTAATGATTTTGTTCATAGAATACATTCCATACCGGTTGCTTCGTGCGTGCACACAATCGGGTGCAATCGGTACATATCCGAATAGGAGTAGCTCATATAAAAGGACTGTTCGCGTAGAAGTTATTATTTGTTGATTGTACGGTTTAAAGAGACAATATAATAAATATGTATAAAACTTTGGAGAGGTTATTCGAAGATTTCGCAATGCTTCTACGAGTAAAAAAGCAGAATGTGGGCAACGCTTTTCGATAGATGGAGAAAATGTCTTATGTGTCAGTCATACGAGGAAGCAATACAGCACTGTACTGCAGTGTTATCATTGCCCGAGGATCTGATGATTTTATGGAAATAATCGAGGAGATGGGGTTTATAAAACTGTTGGCAGATATTCAAATGGAATATATACTAAATTGTAAGTTTTAAAATAAAAATTTAACCACCACAACTGTTATCATAAGAAATGAATGATGTGATTTTAGAAATTATTTTTGTATATATTAGCTTGTTTATGTTTTAAAATATAAAGCATACATTGGTATTGTTTAATTTTTCAAATGTCCACGTAACTGAAATGGATATCTAAGTAATTATGAAAAGAATTATAACAAAGATGTGTATTATTTATTAAAAGGGTGTTATAAACGTTTTACAAAATTATTAATCAGAATCGTTTTATTTAAAACTATAACATAATTTCATTGACATCTATTAATATCTGTAGTTGAAATACAACAGTTTAGAAACTTATAAGAAAACAAAAGTGTAATTAATAGTGTTACAAAATTTTCAGTCTTCGGCTTAAAATTTAAACATCGCTCGTAAATGCGTGGAATGGAAACCTGTTGTATTCTCCCATATACTCAACTTGTTTACAAATACTGTTTTCAAACAATCTTGGGTAGGTTCTTATAAATTCGCAATATGGCCCCAATATCACTATTACTGTATTTGTTTTTAATTACATCATGTGCGAGATTCTGTGAACATCATTCCTATTATATCTTTCCATTGCGACATCTAACAGAAACAGATCTATATTAGAGTACTTTCCGTTAGTTCTTTAAAGTATTAGCATGGTTGAGAACGATCTGAGATACCCCTAAAAGTGCTCTAAAGTTCCTTTGGTAAATATCATATAATTCCCATCAAATGTCATCATCTTCACTAAACAATTTTATTTAAATAAAACGCAAGTTGTCGAATTTGCATATCTGATTTTGCATGCCAACTTCCATAGTGCGTATAATGTGTGGAAGATTTGATATAAACTTCCTAAATACGTTGAGGATACATCAAGTACGCTCTGAAATGGTGTCAACAAATCTAAAAATTATTTTGTAATCGTCGAATGGGTTCAGACCTACAATTATGATTTTGGAAGAAGATTTTGTTATGGTGTATGGTTTTTCAAATAGTAACTTGGTTCGTTCTAACTGAATTGCGGTGTTTATACGTTCTTTATGCGCTGCGGTCGATTGGTTTTCCAAATCCTTAATTTGTTCCCACTCATTGGCTGTAATTTTTAGTTCCTCCTGAAATAAACCATCTCGATGTGCCTTTCGTTGTGTTTTTATGGCATCACATCCAGTAAAACATTTTCGCACACACTGCACGCAATACTTAAGATGTTCATTCTAGAAAAATTGTTGATTAACAGTTTTGAATTATACATGTAAATATTAATTTCTTCTACGTTTGCAAAATTCAAACTAAGACTTACTCTTCTTTGTCGATAGTCCTCACACGAAATTTTAAACCAAAGACTGAAAATTCAGTATTACTATTAATTACACTATAAACGACTTTACGCTTTACAAAATAAACTTAAAATGAACTTTTGGCATCATTTCCGTATTTATGTACATAGAGAAAGTATAAGTATAATTTGTCCTTACATTAACCCAATTTAAATCAAATTATAGAATGTGTATTCCGTATATTAACTAGAATTGTGGAAAGTGCTTTTATTAAATTATTAGTCAGACGTCATCGACAAACAATGCAAGGCTAATGATCATACATTTCACCAAATTTATTTAGAATTTACGTCTTATGTTGAACTACATTTAAAATAAATTATCCAACCACTTTCTAGGTCACCGTGCAGAATTAATGTATGTATTATACCTTTTGGTTTAATCATTTGTATGTGGATTCACTAATTGAAAATTTTAACAATTCTAACCACTAATAAATATTTTTGAAGTTTAACTCTATTATCGAGCTAAATCTAAATAAAATGCAAAGGTGTTTTGCTGATAGGTTTTGAATATTAATACAATATATACAGGTCTTTGTTGGAACTATTTTAAAAGACCTGATAATTAATTTCAATTACCCAGGAAAATTCTATACTAATTTTATGGGTTACACCAGGGGTTTATCTCAAAAGACAGAGCGATACGGTTTAGAAATAGATTAAAGATGAATTATATACGGTGCTTGCAAAAGGTTAATCTGCAAATCAGTAAGGGGTCATTCGATTTTGAAAAAAATTCCGAGGGATTTGAGAACCTGAGGAAAACACAATAATAATTGAAATCTTACACGATGGTATATTAAAATACTGCTAAGAGTAATTTTGTTTAATAATTCTAAAATGGCGTTGGTGGTTAAATACATACAGGTAAAACCCACTATAAACAATTATACACGTCACTTTTCCAGTCAAGACTTGCATATAACGCCAACTAATATAATAAGAGCTGCGCACGCTCGACCATCGGCATAAAAGGCGAGAGCTATGTTCCAGTGCATTAGTCGTCAAAGTATCATCGAGTTTGATTAAAATTATAAATTAAAGATGGATTTTTCTTGTGTTGACGTTACAAGTGATGTGCGAGTACCACAATTAAATATCAACCAACTGGTTGGTAAGTCAACCTATAGGTTAGGCGAATTTCCTTCAAATTATCACCACCATATATTAGAAGTTGGTTTTGATTTATATGGTGGTCTTCAACCTGTCATCCAAGTGATTTGCTGTAGTGGTATGTGTGCTGATTCTACGATAACATTCTCTTACTTCGATTGGAAGAAATTGTGTACTTTTCAAGTAGAATTTCAAATTCGCCAATTTGCTCAAGACTCAAAACAAGTACGATTAAATGGTCTGACTACTGGAAACGATGTTGTTGACATACAATTGGATCAAGATTTCAAATTGCAGCTGAGCACAGCCTTTAATAGAAGTATATGGTTGTTGAACAATTTTGAAAAGAGAATTTATATAATATGAAGATTATGAAAGATGGGAATGTTATTGTCCTACCTGCGTACGAGTGCATCAAGCTATTAAATTTGCGAGAATTGATCTGTTTTAAAATGGTTGAGTTAAGGTGTAGAAACTTTCCAGAATTTTACGAAAATTTGTTGCTGATATAAAAAGTATGTGGAAATACGACGGAGGAAGAAAGGGTTCAAACGTTATTAGAGGAGAGAGCAGTGCCATTATTTCTCTGTCTAATGATTGCAGCAATTTAAATTACTTGACAGTGTTGGAAATTATTAAATGTTTCCATTCAGTACTTAAAAGATGCAACTGCAAGGCAATCGCTTGCGCAAATGTTTAGAGATTTGGCTATCCCAGATTCGCCAGACTCTGGTTACCACAGCGGTTTATAGATGTTATCAATACGTGTATGTATTCTATTAAAACATATTTCTTGATAAAGTTTGTTTTTACATATTTGTATCGCCAACATTACCATAAATTATTAATAGACGTATTAAACTATCCTGTTTTTATTTTTAGGTTTAAAGTGGTGTACGCGGAAATAATAAACACAATATACCGCATGTTAACAAAAAGTTGTGGGGGAAATTTAAAGACGAGTTTAACGGTGACTTGGTGTTAGAATTTGTAGGTAGTAAGGCTAAGTCCTACTGTATTGTACGCGAGAAGGACACGATTAAAAAGATTAAAGGGATCTCAAAGTGTAGTTAAGTAAAACCTGCGGTGCTACAACCTATAACGAGCATATACCTCCAAAAGGAATGGACATGCAACTACGTAGCAGTGTGTGGAGAATAAGGATTCTCCAATAAGAAATTAAAGTCATTGGTAATGGTAAAATGTTAAACCTATAAAGGCGATTATTAATTGTGGTTTAGTGACCGCGTTTGTGCACTCTTCGAGTGTCTTCGGCAATCTTCGATTGTTTCCAAAGAAAATATTCAAGCACACCATTTAATGTCGTGGTGTAACATCGTCCACTGTTAAGCTCCGTTAATTATACTACTAAATGAGGTTTGTATTTTCCGTAAATACGCACTTTTCAGCGCCTCGTGGTATTGGTAATCTACAAACAATTATATCTCGATTTGAAATGCGCGTCATTGAAACATATTCTCAACATAATTAATAGAAAGTCCAAGAAAAGAAATTATAAAACAGCATATACACAAAATTTCTAATTAACATACATGGCTGGTATCTAGCGAAAGTTGTAGCACGCATTTTCAATTACGAATGCATTCTTCTTTCATTACAGGAGAAATTCCATAGATTTCATACCAGCAAAATGCGCTTTCTTAGATATTTAAAACACATTACATTGGACATCAAAAGTCGACCTTGCCATTTCTACATTATTGTTAAGCATGCATTGGAATTTTTGGATGCGGTAATTTCTTGTTTAAAGTAACTTAGTTAAATAAAGTGTAATTTAAAATTCATAAATGATTGTATAGTCAGTTATTGCAATTGAAAACACATTCAGGGAATAATTTATTTGCTCTATATATTTTACAGTAGCGTTTCCGGATTAAAACTTTCTGCTTTTAATTAATTAAAAGCATACAAGTTTCTGGTGTATATTCCTAAAGAGAAAATAAGTAGTTGATGTACCGTTGAATGGAGTTCATCCTTGTTTACACAAATTTCAGATCCTGCGAACTAGCGTTTTTGTTAATATTATTTAAAAAAATCAATACGTTAGATGGATAAGGTGTTCAGTGGCGGTTATTTTATCAATAAATTTTATTTAATATGTTTAGTTTTTATTTTCAACACCAAAATTCTAAGGTTCACAAAACAATTTCTACGGTTTTAAGACGTTGAAAAGAGCTAGCCGCGGAGATCTGAAAATTAGAAATAAAAAGATTCGGGTAGCTGAGAAAATCTAATATTAATTGATACCAAACAAGGTAGGTTTATCTCGAAAGATGCATTGGCTAGACGAGGAAAACTATTTGTTAGTTTTGCTTATAAAGCAAAGGCGAAATTTAGAGGTTTGAGAGCTTAAAGTGTAATTTTGCAGGGCGTTGTCCGATTTCAAATCTGTTTGCAGATTCAAATTCTGCGTAAAATTTTAGACTAACAAGATGTATCGCATGACTAAGAAAATTTATAAGAACGCTCAAAAGTCGCTATAGGTAAAAATCTTAAAATGGGTAGCTCCCTTGGGGGTGATGCAATCTAAAAAATTCCTAAACATTCGGGTAGCTGAGAAAAATCTAATATTAATTGATACCAAACAAGATAGGTTTATCTCGAAAGATGCATTGGCTAGACAAAGAAAACTATTTGGTTTAGATGTGGGAGCAAATGAGGATGCTCATTTATCTCGAAAGATGAAAATGGTTAGTCGAAGAAAACTTTTGGTCCAGAATGTTAGCGGTAAAAAAAATCTTAAAAATAGGTTTATCTCGTGTGTGGAAATGTGGATGCTCATTTATCTCGAAAGATGAAAAATGGTTAGTCGAAGAAAACTATTTGGTCCAGAATGTTAGCGGTAAAAAATCTTAAAAATAGGTTTATCTCGTGTGTGAAATGTGGATGCTCATTTATCTCGAAAGATGAAAAATGGTTAGTCGAAGAAAACTTTTTGGTCCAGATGTGTGGGGAAATGAGGGATTCTGGGGGAAATGAGGCGGTGGGTTTCTTGATTTTACCTTACTTACATATCTATGCTTAATTAACGCATTAGTGTAACAACTTCTTTAAAAGTATTTTCTACTGATCGTGACTCCTTAATGGTTGATACACGTATCAAATTCTCCAAAATAATTTGTGGTCCAGGAGTCTTTAATATATTTAGTTTGAATCGTGCTACGAAGCGGTTATTTATTATTTTCACTGAAGCATGTACTAAGAAGAGCATTGGGTTTTTTGCATCATACAGTTTATAAATTTTAGCTGCAGCAACAATCACGAAGTGGAGGTTCAATAGTTTTTTATATAATAATTGTACCAAACACATTTTAAAATTACAATTAAAATTGAAATTACAATATTCCTTTCTGCCGTTTCCTACCTATTTCAATTTTGACACATAAATACAGTAACTTTGAATTTTACAACGCTGGCCAAGAGGAAAATTTTCCTCTACGTGGAAATTTAGAATTTATTCAAACTTTGGTATATCAAGCTAAGCAGGGATCTTCAACATGTGTGACAGCACTCACCCACTGGATTCATACTTAACCTCTCATTTGAATAAGGACGTATTTTTGTGAAAAGTTCTCCCCTAGCTTTTTTTCGGTAGTTCGTTCGAAAATCGAATCCGAGACTTTGAGATTAGTGGTTTCCCGCAAATCTAACTAATCCACGGAAGCGCATAACACCAAAATACCACAGATTTAAATTTTCCTATGTACCACCCCAAGATACTATATTTAGAATCTAGAATTTTGCTGAACGCTTGCTATATTAAACAACGTGCTTAACAAAACCCACTCATGTAATCTACATTTAACCTCATCCGAATGAGGGCATATTTTTGTAAAAAAAGCTCGCCTAGATTTTCAAGTGGTCCGTATCGGGAATCGAACTCGGGACCATAGGATCGGTAGTTACACGTAAACATCACTAATCGAAGGGGTCCCTTGACAACTAAATACTACTGAACTGCGGTAATGCCTTCAATAAGAATAGGGTTTACCTTAAGTCATTAAAGTAAAAATACGTTCAAATCAAGGTCATGTCGAAGTTATCAAGAACCTCCCTTTATCACACGAGTTGAATGTTGTGGTTAATAAAATCTAATTAAAAAATAGTGTTAACCAAAATTGAAATGGGCAATGTCTCCAAAGAGGATGCTTGGATTTGAACGTTAAGACAAATTTTCTATAAATGTTGTGAGCAACACCTTGGTCTGTTCTGAGAGACAACACCTTTGAAGGTCGAATTTAAACTTCACAAAAATGTAAATTGTCATTGTCGGCCACTTATAAAGATCCCTGAATTAAATGTATTTAATAAAATGCTTTTATTGAAATGTTTCTCTTACTGGTAAAATTATTTGTTCCGTGAGATTAAGATCCAATGGGAAGCTACAATTGTTTCTTAAAATAAGAAAGGCATCTGTTTCTAATTAAAAGTAACCGTAGAAATAACTTACACGTTACCTAATCAAAAATTTTAATCATTTTTTATAGTCAAAAAGTGAATAGGACAAGATTTGATTCGCAATTATTAATTACTGTCACGACTCGAGCAAGGTAAGTGAAAGTTATACCACACCACGTGTAAAACAATGCAAAGGTAAATTTACAACCATTTGCCATTTTTACACTGATTCACATATAAATTTTTTATCTCAAAGAAACTTAATGTTTCATACAAGGTTTCTTAATAAAAAATACACAATACGAACAAGAAACGTAATACAGTTCTTTTGTGTTAAAGGACTTCTAGTTTATTACCTTTAAGCGAAACAAGTATAAGTTACCTATGACATTTAAAAAACATAACGATTTAAATTTACATCGTCTTTTGTTACATTAGTCTTTGAGTTATATACATATTTATTATATAATTACTGGTAAATGATGGATAATCGCAAAATGGAATCAAGACTATAATTATTGTTCTGTTAACCAAATCGTTCATCGCAGAACAGTTTTATTGCTATGGTATGGTATTTTATAAGAACACGGAGATATTTAATTTAAAGCCAGGTCCACAATTGTAACATTCGGGTGAAACATAACATCGTATTATAGCTTCGTTGCGTTCAAAACAACCGATATAAACAACTTAAGCAATTTTTGAAATTTCCCTTGTATAATAAATAACTATTATTTTACATATATTTTCCCATAAGGAAAATATAGGGTTCAAAAAGACCATTTTTGCAGATGCAAAGATCCCCCCACTTGACTTTTACATTTAGGAATCACATAACATGACACCGACACTTTGCCTCACATGTCGGGGTTGGGCGTTATGCCGGGTGACATTTAGGTGTCGGGGAAGTAGGATGAACGGCATGGTACGACTTTAGATTTTTAGGGGAAAATACATATAAAATGAACGATTTTTATCAAGTTTGAAGGTAACTTATCAACTAATACAAAACAAAATATTCGTCAGATCATTCATGCTAAAAACTGTTATTTAGAAACGTGCCCATACACAGTACTATACCTTTATGATGAATGCGTTCACTATCAGTTGTTTATTATTTATTTATTTTCGAATTTGAGCAATAAATAGATAATCACAATTGTATAGCTTTAACGCAACGACACTGGATATCTAAGGACTTTTTAACCTTCAGTAGGTTAAGAAAACATTACTCTGAAGCTATGGTGACACGATGTTTGCACATCAATAATTAGTAAACGGTTTTCTGGCATTCAATCGCGTTGGACATTACATTGTGTATTCACATAGATATTTGAATATGCTTCTATTTTCAAAGCATCCCCAAAATGTGAGATTTACTCCATAATTCGTTTTTCTAAGCTATAGAAGCCACAGTGCGGCAAAAGGTTAATTATGCATGCAGAACACTTCATAAGTGACAGTTCTGTGCAGTGATGGTGTTGCAGTGAAAAGAACTAAACAACACAAAATTATGCAAAAGACTATCAGCCACTATTCAAATGACTAAAACCACACACACCCTCAACTCAAAATATCTATGATACCCATGACTTTGACAAACTTCATCAATTTTCATTAATCACAATTAGTGGTAGTAGTGGTGGTAGAAGGTATATTAAAACTTTCATTCTATTTTTTTAATTTTATTATATTGTTAATTTACACTGAAGATGATTTATACTTAAATAAATCGAAAGCATTCTGCATAAATATACTTAAAATAAACTACACGAATATACACCTTAATACAACTCATACACTTCAACGTACACGTGACAATACTTCTCCAATTTAACATTCCTACGAATAAAAAGATATGGTTACGTTCTCAAGCTACAAAAAGATGATCATAAAATAGGCGTGTGGTTAATCCATCAATGCATCAAGAACAACCTTCCTCTAAAATTCTCCAAACCAAAACTTCGAATTAACTAAAAGAGCAACTAACTAGAAGAAAAATCATGCAACAGAAATTATGGAAATTACACGTAAGTCTAGCAAAATTAAACGTATAACTTAAAATGATCTATAGTCAATCACTCTTATCCAACATTTCCTTAATTTTAAACACTTACTTACATTATGCCAACGAAACCATGAACAAACGTGCAAAAAATTAAACACCAAACGACAAATTTACAAACGACGAAAAAAACGTTTTACAACTAGGACGCAAACGCAACTCCAAACAACCTCTGACACTTAACAACCTGAAAGTTTACTCAATCGAAATAGAAGTTTCCTTCGATGAACTAAAAATCAACTACAAAACAAACAACGCCTTGCGCAACGATATAGGTTGCATGTTATTCCAAAAAAAGCCAAAACACACGCAAAATAATAAATTTAACAAAAATCTAAATGCAATAAAAGAAATTTGCCAAAAAACTTCAAGTAACAACGTAATCATATCAAAAACTGACAAAAATAACTGCTTAGTAATCATAAACAAAGATTACCTACACAATGTTGAAACATTTCAAAAAATTAAACAAAAACCCTAAAACGACGTTTCACAACAATGTTAAAACCATAATTAGTTCCAAAAAACTTTTCTGGCACAAGATGGTGCCCCAAAGTCACTAATCCCAAGCAATACACAAACACCAAGAATATATGGACTACCAAAAATCCATATTAACAACATTCTAATTAAACTAGTAGTTTCATTTATTAGGTCACCTACATCAATTCTATCAAAATTCTTCCTTAAACTATTTAACAACCTGATAAACTACACACCGCAACAAACCTTCAAACTTCAAAACCAACTAATAAACAAATTACAAGAATCCAAAACTCCTTCAAATAACAACGTGTTTTCGCTAGACATCATAACTTTATATCAACATTGACCTCTACGAACAATTCTCCTGGTACCAGAAATCCTAAACCAAAATAACATAAACAACACCAACAGCTATAACTACAAAGGTTGTTCAATAAGTCCTTAGAAAGAAAGTAGAAAAATCTTTTTTTTGGGTAGATTTTTTTTATTTTTCAACATAATCTCCCTTGAGCTCTATACATTTTTCTAAGCGTTTTTCCAAATTTTTTGAGTCGTTCAAAAAATAGAATTTTGGAAGCTCCTCAAAATAGGCATTTGTTTGGGCGATGACCTCCTCGTTGATTGATCTTTTGTCTCTGGAGTGTAGAGATGTATCCATGTTTCGTCGACAATTATGTATCGATGCAGGAAATCCTCAGGATGGCGACGAAAAAGCGCGAAAACAGCCTCTGAATCAACCACACGATTGCGTTTATTCTGCACTGTGCGCAAACGCGGCACCCATTTTGCCGAAATTTCTTCGCAGCCAATTTTTCGTGCAAAATTGAAGCGACTGTGCCATCATACTACACTAACTTATGTGCAATTATACATAAATTCACTAAATACTTTCACTAAAAGTAAACTCGATGATGCGCGAAGGAATGAAGAAAATTAAGAGAGCGTCACCCCCTTTGAAGGTGGTTTATATTAGGTATCCAACACCTTCTTTTATTTTCAAGTTCGCACGTAAATTTTTCAACCGACAATAATATTCTATGTAAAAGCACCAACCGTTCACTCATTTCTTAAAATTGCTCGACTAACTGCCTCTATTTTCTTGTAAAAAGCTCCAACGGCTTTTAGTTTCCCATGAATTACCAACAACAAACATATTAAATTACTTGGTAAACTTTTAAAAATAGCCAACCGTCCCTGCTATTCAGCGAAAACTAGCCTCAACCGAAATTGATTCCAATTATGTTTACGCCTTTAAACTAAAACAAACATCTTTCATCTCCCTTGTTCATTTAGTCTCTTTTCACACATATGCTTTCACCAGGTAAATGTTTGCCCTACCTAATACAAAATTGTTGCGCGTGTACCTGTATCGTCCAATTATCTCGCTCAATTTTTCTCCCTTGCTTTTAATCGATGCGTGTTTGCTTATAATATTCTTAGAAATTATTGATTTTCTTGACCTCTTCAAAATAAGTTTGTTTGTCGTCTCACTCCTATACTACCTCTATAATTAAATCCCAAAATATACTGTTTCTCACTTGTATTCATGCGTTCTGCTCCGTCCTTGTTCCTTCATGACAGCTTGTTTTTAGCTTCCCTCCTATACTACCTCTATAATTAAATCGATATCTTATTCAAACATACTGCTTCTTTGTTATACTTATATGTTCTCTATTTTGTCCTTGTTGTATATTGATTATACTAACTTCCAACGGTCCTTCTCCTTCTTGGAACATATTAATTTTTATAGGCTTGTTTATATTAACTTGAAATCTTTCTTTCTTTTAATTTGTACTCTATGTTTTGAAACGTTTCTGGTTTTACCCTTCAAAATAATAATCATACACTAACGAACATGGAAAACTTTTATATTTTCGTATACTAGCTTAAATGAAATTAAAAGTGGTTTCTTCTAACCCTTATTGTACTATTATACACTAAATATTATGCTACGTCCTTTCTGAATAAATACAACTAAATTAAAATAACCCTAAATTATCATAAGTTGACAAGCTCTATTTTAATTATTTAAAATACTTGAATTATCTAAAATACCTAATTGAGTTTCTTGTTAGTCATTACAATACATCCGAGCTTGACTTATGACCTACAATTAGCTACAAATTACACGACAATGTATATATATATATATATATATTGTAGTGGTTTTAATGGGTTAAATCTACGTATAAACAAAGTAGTTTCAAAACACCCTGTATAAAAGAACAACCAGAAATTACGTGCGAAAGTTGTATTAGTTAGTTCATTTTTAAGTATCAGGTATTAACAAAATTTTACAAATAATGAATAAAATTTAGTTAGGTTCGTAAAGAAAAAATGTTAGAAGCCAATGCAATTAATTTATTAATTTAATTGAGTTTAATTGAACGGTTATGTACGTATAATATGCATAAAAGCGTGTAAAAATCAATAATACCAAGATGAAACGCGTTGCTAACAAACAAATATATCGGTGGGGTTGAAATACGCTGAAAATCCAACTCGTAGAAATGTTATTTAAAACGCTCGTTAAAATTAAACACCTGCAGATTTCTAAATGTCAAGTTCCATGTATTTTTGTAGATAATAAACAAGTTTCAAAGAATATCGGGTAAACGGTCAGATTCCCATTAAATGCTAATGAGCGGTTATTTAAAGCACGTAATTTTGGGGTCCACATGGAGGTGTAGAACGCGGTCAGGAATATCGATTCTACCACTCAAACAAGGTGAGAAAGAGACGTAAAATATGCATAAGCAAGGGAGAGCGTTAGTATAGGCGGGATTTGTAAAACGTCAATGCATAGACTATTGGTCGATATCGTTAGTCGCACATCAGACAAGACACGGGAATATTGAATATTAATTTTCAAAAAAGATCGTAACGACGCGTTGAATTCGAGGATTTACAAATCGGTTAAACCAAAATTTTAAGAACATGTTGTTGTAAATGAAAAACTTCGCGTGAAATGCGGCCAGAGGTGGCATCGGAAATTGTATAAATACCTTTTCAAAATATAATAAAAGGCCTTAGTATTTTGAACGCTTCAGACTACGTACCAAAGCTACCACGAGCTTGTAAGTATAGAAATTATTTTTAATTATATAGCACGGTGTTAGCCTCATAATTTGTACGCGGTGTGTGCCGAGTTTACATTATTTTATTGAGGTATCACATACATTTTTTTTAACAAGCTCGTGTAGTGACGTTAAGTAACGTGAATCAAATTAAATAATTATGAAAGATAAATAATTAATTTGGATTTGGAAATTGGATACACCGTGGAGGCAGCGCAAGCAGCTCAACTTGGAAGGGCTTCTTCTACTAATCGCTAGAAGCAGCCTGTAGAGCAGAAAGAAGCAAATACACGGCATCGTCAACGGAGCAGAGATCTTCTAGAAATTCCAGGTAACGCTTTGAAATTGTGTTGTTATAAACTATGAAACTATGACTATTGGGTGACGTATGAGAGTGAATTTTAAAGGTAGTGTGCATTATTTTGCGTATTGAATATAATACGTATAACTAACTTTATTATGGTATTTAAATAGAAATTTGAAGGTGTATATAAAGCTTATTAACGTTCCATCAGGAAGTTAAATTTTGTAAAGAGTACATGGGTTTGTTTCTTTTGTTTGTTGTAAGGGTATGCAAAGTATAAGGGCATACATTATTTATAATTAACTGGGTTATCATGAGCTCAACATACTCCAGAGTTTACGTAGATTTAAAATAAATTATAAGGAAAGAATGAGAAATAAAATATTATTCAGGGCCCATTTACTCCGGGAATATTCTATGTGTTTGATAATTTAAATTGAAATACAGAACATTACAAAATAGAATTTATGGAGGTGTAACTTGATCACTGAACGGTGGATAATATTGAATTTTATTTGTAATTAGTGATAAAAAAAAGATTGTATGATTGGTGTATTTTGTGGTTTTATTGAGAGTGTCCGTGGACGATGCAAGGCATAATAGTGAATCTAGGTACCCAAGAGGAGGTCCAACTGAGCTAGGCGGAAGCAGTTCAACCGAGGAAGAGAGGAACCTGGGTAAGAAATTAATTTTTGAAAAATATTCTATTATGTGCAATTTTCGAGTTTTGAAAATTTAATAAAATTTTCGAATATATTTTTGTTGGTGAGGCTTTACCCAAGAGAACCACGGCAATATATATATATATATATATATATATATATATATATATATATACTATCGTATTATAGGGAATAAGATGAAATAATAACTTAGTCTATTATGCAAAGCCCAAATGATCATTTCAAATCGAGCTAGTAATTGAAAGATGGTAAATATAAAGTCTTGAACAGGACTTGAACCTGTATCCTGGTTTTGCCGGAACCATGCGTTTACCAATAACGCCACCGAGACCGATGACGACAATTGGGAAATTTATGTATAGTTGTGTACACAATTGAAATTTGTCGTCATCGGTCTCGGTGGCGTAATTAGTAAACGCATGGTTTCGGCTAAACCAGAATACAGGTTCAAGTCCTGTCCAAGACATTATATTTTTCATCTTTCAATTACTAGCTCGATTTGAAATGTTCATTTGGGCTTTGCATAAAAGTCTAAGTTATTATTTCATTTTATTCCCTATATATATATATATATATATATATATATATATATATATATATATGCGTGTGTGTGTGTGTGTGTGTGTGTGTGAATTTCATCAAAAATATTTTGTAACTATTACAGTGACAACTTTACTTTGAAAAGCATAACAAAGCTTTTTAATATTTGAAATGGTGTGGGCTGTATTACTTGTTTCACCTAAAATAACAATCAGACAGAAATAATCCGAACCGTAGCATTAGAAAACTCAGAATTTTTATAACGGAGAGCAATTCTATTTCGCTCTAGTAAGGAAACCCGGTGCAATAATAATAATTTTAGTTAAATCGTAACATCCATGTCTAGATAATAAAATCACATAAAGCGTATTTCTCACAAAATATCTATCTGTTGATAATAAAACAAGAAGATTTTTTGAAATGCATTTGTGTTGGAAAGTGCTTCGGTAATCTCGTACATCAAAACTTATATTATTTTAACAAGCGAAACTACGACCAATAATGACAACCGGTTGTGGGGTTCTAAACTATACAATTATACGCCATGAGATAAGAAATATATACAACCAACTTTTTGGAAATTATAAAGACGCGTAGAATGAGCTGCCTAATTTCCCGCATTGAAATAATCGAAACTTAGCATAAACCAGTTAACTTGTTATATTAGGAAAGGCGTAGAGATTAGCGAACCAGACACTTTAATGGACCGAAATTCGTGATTGAAAGCAACCTTGAAACAACTCGTACATAAACAAAATGTAATATATGGGAAAGCGAACGTTGTTGATAGCAGAATACCACGTCCTTAACGTTATATAAAAATAAAATAATTTGAAGTAATTTGAAGTAATTAAATAACAACCGTTTAAACTGAAAAGAAAATCGAAATCGTTAATAAATATTCAAATGCAGAAATTGCACATAACAGCATCACCTCATAAACCTCACAAGACTAGACCTAACAGGGGAAATGGAAATCAATAACCACGAACTAGCAACATAAGGTTATATAACACTCAAAATCTCAATTTCAAAAACTGCCACTCACTATTCAAAAACTATAACTACACACACACGCACGCACGCACGCACACATGAGCAACTCAAAATATCTATGAGACCCATGATTTCGACAAATCTCATTAATTTTCATTAATGAAATGTCACTATCGCTTCACCTGTCGTTAGTGTAAGGTATATCTTTTAATTTAATAATATTGTAGCTTTACACAGAAGATGATTTATATAAATAAATCGAAAGCACTCTCCAAAAATATATTTAATATAAACTACACGTATACGCATCTTTATACTATTCATATATATATATATATATATATATATATATATATATATATATATATATATATCAACGTGCACGTGGTAATACTCCTCCAATTTAATTTATTTCTAACACAAAACTCAATTTCCTTACCATTTCTCAGTTCTAAACCATGTAAGTAGTAATCCATTCAATAACTTATATGTTACTTAAAAGATGATAGCTGTGCCATCGATTGGTATGCTTTAAATACAATCAGTTGAATTAAATTATTATTGCTTTTTGGTATAATATTTTTTATATATTAATAACAAAATTTCTGAAAAATCTTTTATCTTGTTTTACCTTGTTAAAATGCAATGCCATCAAATATGCTTACTCATAGCCTTTGTATGTTTGACATAAGCATGATAGCCTAAAGTATAACGCTTTATACCAAAATGTCATTTTGTAACCTTTTACTTCTAAAGAACAAAGAAGATGAATAACGATGTTCTTACAGATATTAATCATAAACTAATAGCCGATGGAGCATTGCATTGATTGATCAAGGCACTACGATTATGAAGTACAATAAGATAATAATTTATTTCTTACTATTTCTCTGAAGGTACGAATCTAGAATATTGTTAAACTTACAATCAATACAAGTTTCATAATTATGCTTAATAGTTAACAATTTGTGCAGGTGTTCACTTTAATTAGAAAGTGAATATTAAATATGTAAACTAAACAGTACGTTTACCAACATTTATTTCATATCTCGCAATTAATTTCTTTTAGCTTAATTATTTTTGTGTGGTATATTTATTATGTAAGAATGAACAATACAACTTGAATATTTTGCCTTACCTTAATCTACATTCCCATTTATGAGAACGAACTGCTGAGAAAGTTAAAATAATGTTGCGAGTGTCAATGATGTGTACAGTTTAAAATTACTACATGAAGAAATAGTGCGAGAACATTCGTTAACCCTTAATAACGAATAGGTTGATATTTGTTGGCTTACGAAATTTACGATATTTTATTACAGACACCTTTAAGTTTATTTTTTTAACAATTTTAAAGTAAATTTGATATTGCGGGTATCTAGGACAAGTACGTTTATCCAAAACAACATTTCAATTTGATTATTTCACTTTCTACAATCATTACATTGCGTTAATAACAAACAGAATAGGCTACAAACCTTAACAAATACTTCAACTAATGCGTATAACCCTATCTGTAATAAAAATTGTGCCTGTTCTAAAAGCTTATGCTGTCGTCAGACGTTTTTAACATTGTTTGATAAGAGTCCGAAAACATAAAACACGCAATTCCGTTCTGATAATCAAGAAGAAAGAACAAGATTAAATAAATAAATCAGGTGCTCTAGCAACTTTCTCCATCCCGGTATGTTGATAGCAATCAATTTACAAAACAAAAACTGCCAATTTTACTATTGAGGGTAGCTGTTGGCCGTCCGAACTAGAGCTTGATGTACTTGACTATTAGTACCTACCATCATATCAATTATAATTACATTTTTCCAGCAGTTTCGGTTTGAGTTGACAACTGTCACAACAACGTTTTGCTTTCTTACAGGTTCTGTTAGCTTGTACCACTTAGGCTGCGTTGTACGAAAAACTTTAATCTAACGTTCAACTTAACCTACGTTCAAACTTGAACTTGGTTCAACAGCAATATAATTTTACGAACAAATTTTTATGAGCGTTTAAGTGAACTCAGTTCAGTTGGGGTTGGCAGTTCTGTAGCCCATAAAAATTCAAGAATATAGTACATTTTTGACACTTGATATTAATTGATTGTCAGTTTTTCTGTATTGGTTATTTTGAGTCGGTTCCTGTAGTGCGGATTAAAATTGTTCATATTCGTTGTAATTGTTTTGTAATTTATTGTTAATTCTGGTTGTTATTTGTATGTTACTTAATTGTTATTTTGTGTTATTCGTTGTTATTCTTGTTGCTTTGTTAGTGATTATTAGTTCTGGAGCTTTCTCAGTTTTTGCACAAAGAAGGTAGGTACATACCGGATTAAATATTAAAACATAATGTTTTGCATATTGTAGATGCAACAATGAATAATAAGAGAAATATAAAAATGGAGACAGCTCCAAATTTTACACCATTAGAGCAAGTAACTTTGATGCAATTGGTGAAGAGGTATGCTAAAGACATTGAATGCAAGCAGACTGATGCTAGTACTATCACAATAAAACAAGCAGCGTGGTCTAAAGTGCGTGCATTATCGAGATGTACAAGTGTTAAAAAATAAGTAGGCTAACCTAAAAAAACGATCCAAAAAGAAGTTTGCAGACGAAAAGCGTTTTTCTTATGGAACCGGTGGGGTGGGGGGGAAAAAAGTGGTAGATGACAATAGCACGGACATGCAAATCTTAAAGATTATTGGTAGCCAGATGACAGGGAATGCAGCATTATATGATGATGATTGTTTAGATGAAAGTCCTGACGACCAACTTGTCGATAATCAACCTTCGGTTTCACATAACATAAATGTTATAAACTACAGTATGTTATATGAATAAATTGTAGATTACTTGAACTTTGAAATTGAATATGAGTTGGACAGGAGTTGCCAGGTGAGCGATCCAACAATTGAAAACGAGGTTGAAATCCTTAAGACAGTACCATATTGTTAGTATAGTAATTCAATTTAAATTTCCAATTAACTTGAACAGAATAATAGAACAGAATAATACGCGTTAGGGAACACATTCTACAAAGGTGCTGAAAACTCTAATAAATGAATCACTTAAACAAAAACGTAAGAACGTTGATGTATTGAAAATTTGGGTATCAAAACTTTGTGCGTTAACTGTTGCTGTTATGTTGCTTACATAGATAATGGTAGTTACTATATTTAATATTAATACCATATACAAGTAACTTTTAACACCATTAACTTATTTAAATTTTGTACATCAGCAATAGGAATGGTTCTATCACATTTAGATAAACAAGTTTGTAATGTGATACTATTTTCAAATACTATTTATCTTGCTGCATGTAAAATTTTTCATTACAGAAATGACCATAGAAACTCCAAAACGATACAACCCACTAAGATCTAATTTGGGTAAATGGGTCACATTGAAAGGTGAATTAGCGTAACTGCAAAAGAAGTGTTTCTTAGATGAGCACAGCTTGAAGTTGAAGCATCTTCAAGAAAAACACGAACAATTTATTAAACACAATGCAGAGGAGCATAAGTTGAAAATGGAAATTTTCTCCTTACAAAAAATGCAATTGTTGAAATAATTAATATAAACAATGCAATAGATAATAAATACCATATCAAAATTTATTTATTTATTATAAATCTATTCAAACAATATCTGCTAGTTTTCAAAGCAAACTGCAAATGTCTACCATGCAGGGGGTAAAACATTACAAAAAATCTTATTAATCTATTACGGTAGGTTTCCAAAGTAATTATTTATTAAAATATCCCTAGTTACAGTATTCACATTTGGATTATTTCTTCTTTCTGCTAGCTTCAATGTTCTCATTAGTAGGAGGTACATCTTTCTTCATTTGACAAGCAATATTGCTACAACTAATGACTGAACTTTGTCAATGTGTAATCGAATACCAAGGGCTAAAATTGGAAAACGCCGCTTCCACACTCCAAAACATCTTTCAATGGGGTTCCTTGTACGCATTTGTGACTCGTTGAACAAATTTTCAGCATCAGTCTGTGGATAACCAAGTAGGGTGATTAAATAACTCCCAACGCCATAACCACTACACCAACAACCACTCGTCGCCAAATTCTTTATCTTCTAATTGTGATCTCAATCGCGAGTTATTGAATATCGTAGAATCGTGTGCAGATCCCTGTCAGCGGTATACAATATTCCGAATCACTAGCTCAGAATCACACAAAGCCTGCACATTGAAAGAGAAAACCCCCTTTCTATTCCTATAGATTTCTGCATTAATGCCACCTGGGGAACATATTCTCACATATGTGCAGTCTAGTGCCCTAATACAACAAGCAAGTTTGCTAACATTGTAAAATCCTTGTTTGATTTCATCAATTTCGTTGTTGTTCGTGGGCATTTCGATATATTGAGGCCGCAATCTAACAACGCAGTGAAGAACTTTAGTGATTGCTCTGCTTACTGTTACCTTGTCTATACCTCCTAAATCTCTAATAACGCGTAACATATAACCAGTTGCTAAAAATCGCAGAGTAGCATAAACCATATCATCTGCTGATAATGCCGAGATTCTATAATGTGATAGCATAGATCAGTGTGATTGACACAGTAATAATAACATACCTAGCAGTAGTAGGACTGATCTCATCTAATAGTTTATTAATCAGTAATCGGACAACAGGTTTTGAAAGCCGAAATCGGTAAAAAAACTCATTGTCTCGCCATTTCTCAAAATTGTTAGGCCTTTCACGTCTTGGCACTCTAGTATTTAATTCATGTTGGACCAATTCCAAAAATCCTTGTCATCTGTTAATTCGTGAAAGTCATCGTGCATCATTTCGAAGTGAAAATTTTTCTTAATAGTATGTTGCTACAACTGTAAAATAAATACACTATAATTTACTAGAACGCTTACAATTAAGTTTTTCAGTACACCCAATTGAATACTTTAACGGTGCAAATTAATTGTTATTCTTTTAATTTTACAGAAATACATAATTTTTACTTTTTAAACACTCAGAAATTTGAGGTTAGGTTATCCTTGAACCAGATGTGAACGCACGTGAACGTCCGTTCTTCGTGATCGAGGTTTGATCGGTATTTCAAACATCGTACAACGAAATTTTCTCATTGAACCGAGTTCTATTTTGAACCATCGTTCAACTTGCTTCGTACAACGCAGCCTTAGTGCGTCGAGTCAAATCTGTGCAATATTCTCGTAGTCAGCGAATCCAAAAGGAGTGTGATAATTATTGTGCTACTTTTCAGTTTTTTCTTAATAATGAACACTTGTCAATAAATTTTTCAAGCGTTGTAAAACCATTTGTCGACCCTAGGCGGAAATGGTTTGGAGTAATGCTTCATTGGTACCTGATTCTAATGGTACGTACTCAAGGGGCCGCTAATTTATAACATTTTCCACTTCCATTAACCACGCACGTAGTACTTCATCCGATGGAGTTCTTCTCAACATCATGCATTTTAAAATTTTCTTTATCAAACGAACAAGACGCTTCCATTATTCTCCCACGTGGAGTACTAAGGGTGGACTAAATTTTCATATCAAGTTTAAGCTCGGAAACGCTTGCTCTTGAACTACACTCGGTTTGCAATTTAGCATTACGAATTTTGGTAGCCACTTCACGTAAATTGGTACCATTATCGTTTTAGATTTCTTTTAACATTTTGTGCCTTACCGCAAAATTTCAAAGTACCATTATGCAAGCACTATTAAGCAAGTAAATAATGTAATCCATCTTTATTCAGGACGTCTTCTAGCTATTACATACATCAGACCAAGGTAATCTACGCCAGTGTAGGTAAATGGCTTATTAAAGGACTGCAATCAGCCGTCTCAGATAGAATTGGAGTAGCTTTTTCATTTTTGCACCGTTAGCAATTGTTTTTAATTTTTTTTAGTTCTCTTTTAGATGAGGAGTTTTCTATTTTTGTCTTAATTCGTTTACTAACGTTTAGTTGTTATGGTGGTGATAACGACAATAATAACTAAATATAGTAAGAAAAGTTCTATGATTGTTTCTGGGAAAAAGTATGGGGCGTTTTAAATCTACTGTTATACCTGGAGTGGCGTCAATACCACCCTTCATTCGTAAAACCCGAAACTCGTCTAAATACGGAGAGCAATTGTAAATTAAGCTAGATTGATATACTTACTTCTAGTATTATCATTATTTTCAATTGTTAATATTACGTTGGAGTATGCCGCACATTGGACTTGCCTGTATAAAACATTCTTTGTTTTCTATATTTCTCCCACTGAAAATGGGCTTTGGAGCATGACACTAGCCAACATTCTAACACAAAATACGTTCACATTTCGGAATACGAAAGTTATCGTACGAATTAAGCGCAGCCAATTAGAGAAACGTTCTACGATAATGAGCTTTGTCTGATCTTAAAACTTATGTAGGTACACTCTCCGCATTTTCTTATCAGTTTCATCGGCATTGCGACTGACTACTCTATTTGGTTAGAGACTTCGGGGTTATTTAGGGATTTAAGGACCATTCATCAAAAAGATTGTCATAATGAAAACTGAACTCTTTTTTGTACTTCTTTACTTCATCGGCAACACTAAAAGCGGTAAGGATCCAATACCAACCCTGCAGATTAGTTGCTACGAGTATTTCTCCCACCCGAAATGCAACGAATTGACAACATTTTCTCGGATTTGTGAGCAGCCAGCTTATTACTGTTTTAAAGTTATGCCATTGAAACGTTCGTTAATTTTATAATTATAACTTCTGCTTATGCTGTTTGCCAACCTAGCTTCCGGTAATGTTGCTTGAAGCTCAAGTCGAGGTACATACATTATTTTATACAGCATAATTTTCGTTTATGCGCCAATTAACTAACATTTCGCACGATGCACACTTGCTATTCTAAAATATGCTACAACAGCAAACCCATGTTCATTAGTAATTACGCAAATATAAAGTTGGGTGAACACAAACCGAGATGATTTATACTGAAAATAACACCTGGGAATACAGACTTGTTCATTGCCCGATATCGCATTTAATCACTTTAGCCAATTCTCAAAAAAGGGTGTCTGTTAATTGGTCGTCCCAATTTATATTGGTCCTCCACATCACTTGCAAAAGTATATTCATATGCACAAAAAATGAGGCCAATAAACCTAATTGCATCGGATCTAGACATTAAGGTTTGTAATACTTCGCGTTTGATAGGTCGGCGTCTTTTGGATAATACTTCCTTATTGACGACGTATACAACAAACGGTACGTAAATGTGTCATCAGTGGCACACCACCACATTCCTAAAGCTTTCATTGGAGTGCCTGCGGGAAATGAGCCCAAATATTTCAAATTCCATTAATGCGATTCAAATAGGACATACAACCAATCATGAGTTCGATTCCAATTGCAAATTGTAAAACCTTTTTGTTTTTAAAAAAGCTCACTGTTTTACAACCCAATCGCTTCCTTTGCAGTATTAGTACTGTCCAACATACAATACGCGTAATGGTCCTTCAGTATGGTTTCAATTGCTCTTGGATATTGATCAGCAAATCGGTGTGCATTTAAGTTTTTTACAAACTGAATCCTTCTAGGAGAGCATGTTACGCCAAACGTCATAACTTGAATGACGTAAACATCGGAGTCTAGGTTTAAATCCTCTCACCACTAAAACCATTGGGCATGTTGAATCTCTTCTTTAATCAACCTGGCGAAACATTTCTGCAATATCTCTTGTTACTACAATAGGATATTCGAGAAACTTGTGCAGTACCTCTAACAAAGGAACTAGCAAATCGGGTCTCATTAATAAGGCAGAATTTAAGGATATGCTATCAACTGTAATGGCGGCATCCCACACAGTTTATTTGGATTAGTTACCAAAAATATTGGTAAGTACCAGATGCGAGTGTGGTGAGTGTCATTTCTCAATAGTTAATAAACGAATGTAACCCTTCCTTGTATGTTTTTCTATAGTTTTATTAATGTTTTCATCTAATAGTAATTTTGCACCACCAGAGAAATTCAGATTCATAACGGTCGCTTTTCGACCAGGTATCAGTTTCCAATATTTCCTGCACTCTCTTATCCTTGCTAGATTCCTGAGGGTAGGTACTGCAACGCTAAGCCTATCGAATAAAAACAATTTTTTTTTGTTCTTGGCTTAAAGTATCGATTTATGTGCATCCGCATAGTTTGCAAGTGCGGTGTTAAATGACTTTGTTTTTGCATGAACTTCATTACTTCTATACGATCCATGTGATGTCTAACCCAATCGCGTTTTCGTTGCAACTGGTTGTTTCCACTTCTTTTCTCAGATTTCACGAGATTTCAGTTATCAATCCCAATAAGAACGTTTGGCACAGCTTTATAATAAGATTTAAGAGGGATGCCGTTCAAATGGGGATGGTGTTGTTTTATCCGCGCAGCTTATTAGTAATTGAACATCACGAATTGTTCTTACTTTTGATATTTTATAAATGGGAGCAGATTGGTAATCACCCGAAATCTCTAGATATGCCATCCTTGAATCGGTTTTATCTCGCACGGCGTTTCCCGTTCACTTTATGCACAGACTTTCAAAAATACCTTGTATTTGAAGCTCATCTACAAGAGTTTGCTCATTCAAGAAGGCAAATGTTGATATTATGATATTCTTGCTTTATACAACTACAAGTACATTAGGAAACAAATTCGTTCTTTGAGTTTGCTCAATTGCGGCTGAATTGTTGCTCGCTATGCACGAACTTCTCCATTTGAACTAACTTTACGGTTATCTTTATCATTATGCAGCACATTGTAGTAGTTTAATGTACAACCGTTTATTCCACATGCTACGTCCAACAAACAACAAATTTGATTGTGAAAGTTTAAACATTTCCTACGTAATTTGTTTTGATGCCAACGTTCAGTATGGTATGGATTTTGGAATTTCTAACAATCGACTATTTTGTGGTCTAGATCTTTACAGAATATAACATTTTCAACGACACCAGATTTATTTATGCATTTGTTGTGCAGATTCTTGTTTAATTTTTGCTTGTGAGCATTGAAGTAGAAATGTTCCTTGTGACATTTGTTCGGTTTGATGTTTAAAGAACAGGAATCTGTTATTGATTAAACAACTTCATTAACAGCCTTTGCAATATGAAATAACTACGTACTAAACGTTTAAATCGTCATAACGGACAAATTCTGTTTGTATAAGGCCCAATCTAACTTGATAGTTGATGGAAGATTATCCACTAATTCTTGTAGAAGTATCGGAATAGTTCCATGTATTTGGGAGTAGCAATCGGCTCCTTATCGTTCCGAGTGCCATATCCTTTAAATGCTTTTGTAACCTTACGAAGTTTTTCGCATTTGAAAAACTACAAGCTTTGGCGGAACTTTCAAAGCAACTAATAAATAATGGCCAGTCTTATAAATAACCGTTAAAATGTGGCTATTCCTTTGGTACTGCATGTCACTAGTTCAACTGCTCCGGAGTTGGCGGTGCGTTATCGAAATTCATGATGGTTCGTAAAAGTTGATGTGATGATGCTACGCAAGTGGGCACTATTGAATGAAATTGTGGCAGCTGTGAGATTTTAAAGTGAGTGGTATAAAGTAACAAAGCTAAAGAACGCATATATATATATATATATATATATATATATATATATATATATATATATATATATATATATATGTTAAATGTTTTAAATAGGTTCATTAGAGGGACTCTAAATCTTCTAGTATCTGACACATGTTCGCAATTAAAAATAATAGACACGGAAATCTCTGAAATGATAAAATTAATTAAAAATACTGTTACTGCTGAGGAGTTTGATCATATAATAAAAGAACACCGTTTAAAATATGAAGACATGTTTGTAAAAATTAAAAATAGAAATATAAGAAAAATTAATAAATTACAGAGTAAATACATAAACAATACTAATATAAATACGATTACAGCTAAGTCTAACTGGATTGAAAATTTGTCTGATTACCTGATTATGTTCAAGACACTCTATGTTTAGGACCTCAATTTGCTGTACCGCTTGAAAAACATAATGAACTGCCTCACAATGAAATAATAGTAAATGTGGAAAATGCATTAACAAATTTACCCACTAGTAAAAAAGATGAACTAAGATCGCAGGTTTGTAATATAATAACTAATCATGCTCATAGATTTGCAAACAATAGGCATATGAGCAAAATCAACAAGGATATGTGCAGAAAAGTTAAAAGAACAAAAATGTTTTTAAAACGTAATCCTGAACTTATGGTGATAAAACCAGACAAATCTAATAAAACTGTAATAATGAAGGAGAAGGTTTATGATATAAAAATTAAGGAGCTGTTACAGGACCAAAATACATATAGATTAATAATGCAAAATCCCACAATAAATTATCAAAAAACAAATAATGAAATAGTTAAACACTGGGAAAATAAAACATATATATCACCAACAATATGTAAGCAATTAACGATTAATAATTCGTTACCGCCAAAGCTATATGGATTGCCAAAGCTTCATAAGGAAGGCATACCAATGAGACCTATTATTTCGTCCATTCAATCACCATTTAATAAATTGGCAGTGTTTTTAAAAATATCATAAAAATATTCTATATAAAATGCACACTATATAAAAGATTCGTGGCAGTTCAAAAATAACATCAGTAATATCAAGATTCCTGAAAATTATTTATTAATTTCTTTAGATGTAATATCGCTATACACCAACATTCCTATCGATTTGGCATTAAATATAATTGAAAATAAATGGCAAGAGATTAAAGAATTTACCGGCCTACCATTACAAGAAATAATAAAAACTACTCAACTAATTTTAGAATCAACATATTTCACTTATAGAAACAAGGTGTTTAAACAAATAAATGGTTGTGCAATGGGTATGGCTTTGTCTAGCGTGATCGCACAATTAGTGCAAGAAGAACTTGAGACAACCATTTTAAGAAAGATTGAATTTGACATACCTTTTTTCTATAGATATGTTGATGATTGTATTTGTGCTGTTCCAATGGATAAAATAGAATATATTCTTAAATTATTTAATAGTTTTCATGAAAAACTACAATTTACCATAGAAATTGAAAAAAACAACAAACTAAATTTTCTAGATATGACTATACACACCAAAAAAGAACAGGTACTAAAAACTGAATGGTATAATAAGAAAACGTGGTCGGGAAGGTATATTAACTACAACTCGCAACATCATATTGCCCACAAAAAGGCCGTGGTAATAGGTTTGGCAGACAGAGCCATAAAATTGTCAAATCCTGAATACAGACATAAAGCAATTATAAAAGCTAAACATGCTCTTATGGAAAACAATTACCCTAAACACTTTATAGATGCAATCTTTAAAAACCAAATAAATAAATACTACAACATAACAAAATATATAGGCGATAATAAAAAAAATGACAAAAAGTATATAACTTTACTATATATTAATGGGTTATCTGAGAATATCCAAAAACTAGTTAAAAAATACGATATAGATACAACTCATAAAAGTATTAACCTAAATAAAAATTTATTTACTAAAATAAAAGATAAAATACCTAAAAATAAAAAAACCCACACCGTATATAAGATCCCATGCCAAGAAGGATGTGACAGTGTATACATTGGCCAGAGCATGCAGCATCTTGAGAAACGTTTGAATGGACACAAATATGATAAAAACAATGCGACCGCCCTAACTAAACATGAAACACAAAATAAACACAAATTTAATTACGAGAAAACGACAATACTTAAAATGGAATCAAACCAAAGAAAAAGAGAATTATATGAAATGATTTTCATAACATTAAATCCTACAGCAATTAATGACAAAACAGATATAAAAAATTTGAGTAAAATCTATCATAATTTAATTAAATAAATGAACAAAAAAAAATAATAATAAAATAAAACTAATGGACATAAAATTGAGAAATATCGGATATAAATATATAATTTAAAATAGAGGATCAGGTTTACTGTAGTGATAGCAATGTATTAATAGATAATAGATAGTTTAGGATAATATTTTGTATTAATACAACACATGTGGTTATATACACACATTCATCAATAAGGTAGGTTAAGAATTTTATAACGTACTTGTAAATGACATACAAATAGGCTTAGTGTATTTAGTTGTTAAATGTATAAGGAATAGAATAGTTTAGGGTAAGTGACAAAATTATATAAGGGTAACTTAGTATATTAGTAAATTAATTTATAGGAATGACTGAACCATTGAAAAAGGCTCCAGCAGTCGAAACGTACGTATGGTCGAGTGAGGTTATGGCACAATAAAATGTAAAAGTATATATTAATGTTTTGACCTATATCCCAAGAAAATTATCCTCAAACAAATATATATATATATATATATATATATATATTGCTGTGATATTCTCCTGTGAATGCGGGAACTGGGTCCTTTCAACAAAAAAATTCTAGTCCCACCGATTGATGCATCATAAACTGCTGTGATCCTGTTTTCGCCTCGGCTGCTCACCTAATTTTATAAACCTCCTCATTCATAAAAAAAACAACACATTCCTACCACAAACATCAACGTTAACTCTATTTACATCAATATTCAGAATACATTAAATTTTCAAATTAAATTTCAGCATAAAATTCAGTTTTAAAAAGAATTTCAAGATTAATTTTATTATCATTTTAATGTGCATCCAGAATTAAGTCCTTGTTGGATGCCTACTAATTAATATAACAATATAAGCAGACCGGAGTCTGAGTATAAAGGAGCATCTACCACCCTTTACGTTAATTAACCAGGTTCGTCTAATTGAGCTCAAAGACATACCCAAAGTTTCATCATATTCCCGAACATCAATACTAAATACCCTTTCTACTTAAACAAGCAAATTTCATCTTAAAATTAAAATTTTATGGTTAGTACAATTTCACTAATGTCCATTTAAATTAAATCAATTATAAAGTTATTCAACACACACAAAATGTCAAACAAAATAGTATAATTTACCTGAAGGTTACTGTCCTCGTAGCTTCAATGTACATCGTCCCTTTAGTTAATCACACCATTACAACAGGATTATATTTACGGCTTCTAATTCTCAACGCTTTTAAAATTTTCTCCATCACCATTTATTTAAAGTTGTTTCTGGGCTTTTCCGGAACTCATCTGTGTATATCTGACCCTTGTTTCGTGGATCCAGACACGTATTTGAACCATTTAATTATTAACACCCCCGAAAAATAGCAAAGAAATTCATGCGTCTTTCACCAATATACGCCAAAACTGCCTACTTTTGTGTATACATTTGTCGTTGTAAATTTTGCTAATTGGTACAGTGATACTAAATTTTATTACCCTGTATCTAAGTGCACTGAAGTACATTCATGTTAGCACCTAAATAACAAACTATTTTGAATCACTAAAATATACGAGCAAAATTTTAAATTATTTTATCAAACTAAAATGCACTGTTTAACATCTTGAATCAAGTCGCGGATGTAAGAGCTTTTAACGCATTGAATAGTCAAAAGTCTAAGAGCGCCGAAATTCATATTACCACCGGTATATATAGCAAAAAGCCTGTCTGTCGGTCTGTTCCCCAAAACAGACAATTCTTAAGAATTTTTCATTCTATGTTCCCAGTCCGTCGCTCGCGCGTCGGTTTTACGAATTTTCACTCGCCCCATTTAAATCTCAGAAATTCTCACACGGCACGCAAACATGTCCGAGAAAAACTAATTAATTTTGTACAGAAATTGTTGTTTCTACCTCTGATATTTGCATCCTATTTTCAACCAATTGTGACCCTCGTGACGTTGCTTAAATTACGCCTTTTACTATATGTGTCTTTGCTTGACGCATTTTCTCTTTCCTTTTCTAACCTGTTCTTATTGGTGCAAATTGATATTCTTTATTATCGATTATATTTTAGTCTATGTGGACTATCTGGGTTAAATAACCCCGTATCGCACCTTCTCGTGAATATTAAGCCACGGTTTCTCCAAGATTCTTTGAAACCATTTGTTATCTACACAATTTTCGCCGTACGTGATATTTAAACTACGCAGGTGTTCAAAATAATATTAATTCTCAGAGCTTTATGTTCTGGTATTATAATCTTGGATTTTCACAGACTTTTATGCTTATTATTAATAATGGTTTAATTAATTCCAATTAAAATTGACTTCTATCCTTTCATTTTAGTGAATCCTAACTAAATATTAGTTATTATCCGTACGTTTTGTTCAATACCGGTTACTTGAAATAGAGTTAATTAAGATAAATTTTGCATGTAATTTCTCTTTGTTTCTTTATTAGGAATAAATAAATTACACGCAGAGCTTTTTTAATACTGTTTCTTTTGATATAAAGCGTCTTGTACATGATTTAAATTTCTTATTTTTACTGAAACGACCGAATTTATTTATGCTTCATGGTTTTAATAAAGCGTATTATTTAATAAAATTCTTTATACACGGTGATTAAAATTATTTGATGTGATTATTTAATTTTCTACCCTGGTCTAAATATGAGTAATATATATATATATATATATATATATATATATATATATTGCTATGATAATATAATTATTTAGTGGTATATAAGGTAACAGTGGAGGTACACTTCATGTGAACATAATAAAAATAAAGAAAACCAAACATTTAAATCATAAAAAGTACATAATTCGTAAATTATGCAAAAAGTAAATTCCAATCACCTTGTATAAAATCAACAACTAACCACAATTAATAAAAGCGGCTCATTCCGTAGTAACTTAAAAACAATCAAAATAAATAATTTTAAAAGTCATTCAATACATTTCTAAACATTTAAAACATTCTTAAGCGCCAAAGCAAATACAAATTACTGTGCATAAAATAAACGGATGCTCATTCTGTAATAACTGAATAACATTTAATATAATAAATCACTCTGGGCGCAACTCAATTCATTTTAGAAACATTTAAAGCATTTATAAACTCCAAATAAATACAAATTAGGCATATTTAAACGTGAAAGAAATCTCTATCGAACTCGATGTATTGCGTAATGAATAGAAGGCAATAAAACGCATAAAACAAACTTTAGAAAAACGAGCATTTTTCATAATGCCATAAGGTATATATATTAGGGCAAAACGCGTACGTGACATGAGAAATGTAGAAATCGACACATTTTTGTAAAGCCCGGCATGGGTAAACAAAATATGGAATCATATGTTTTGGTATACGTGCAGAATTAAATGGAAAATTTAATAAATTCCTTTAGAAAATTTATGTCTACGTGATGTTTCAAACTTAAACAACAACACTTGTTAGCAAATTCCAATACAAAACGTTGAAATATGTGCAAAGTTAAATGCATCGAATAAGCAATTTTGAATAAAACCCAACAGGTTAAAAGATAGGAGGGAATGAACTTGTTCTATATAAGGAATCAAAACTGATAACATGCATTCATTTCATTAAAGACGCACAGCTGTGCCAGTCTAGAAGAATTTATTACGCGAATCTGAAATTAAGTGAAGTCAAAAGTGACATAAAATTAAATAACGTAAAGAATTCAAGTAAAAATTAGTAGAAGTGCGTGAAGTACGTGTTAGTGAAAATCTACCGTTAGTATTAATAACCTAAGTCTAAATTTAATTAATGTGAACATAATCTTTAACATTTGTTAATTTAGGGCTCTAAGTAATCATCTAAGTAATGTTCTACGAAATGATCTAAAAAATTATCTAAGAAACTATTTGAGTAAGGATCTAAATTAATTTTTTAAGTGATATCTAAGTAATGATGTTAGACTAAATAAGCGACTAAAGAATTCACCAAAGAACGACGCTAAACTAAACTTCAGAGCATTGAACAAACTGGAAATTACTGGGTTAAAAACCAAGCTAAAGGGTTAACGACTGGAACTAGCAATCGATCTGTTCAACAAGCTTTCCTAGGAGTCAACAGAAAGATACAAGGTCAGAATTTAATTTTATAGTTTCTTGAATGTTGCATGTCTTATATTTCATAAGCATAAAACTCACATGTAATATAGGTAACTTTTTGTGTAAAAGGTCTACCAAAAAAAAACTTTAGTTGGTACGTAAAAGTTACGTTTAAAAAGGAATAGTTTTTTGAACGTTCAACAAAGCTTTCAATATAAAACATAATTATTTTTGCTGGTTTAATTGCTTAAAATTTGGTAGTGAACAAATTTAATAACAATATTTATTTTCATTTAAAAGTTTTTTTTATAGCTAATGATACTACAAGGACGTAGAGTTTCAAATTGTATATTTTCTTAGCCGATTATCCAAATTTGGTAAATTTGGTTTGTCTTATTCAAGTATGTGAAGTGTTAGAAAAGAGTGGGTAAATATTCTCTGTTATAATATCGTCGTTAACTCTGTGCAGGGTATAACTGAGCTAGTCGAGGCATAAATTTAATTGAGTTGATTTTAAAATTAATTTAGATATTTTAGAGACACAGAGAGGTGGCGGTCAGCAAAGCAACTGAGTGTTTAAACACACTTATTGAGTTGTTATATGTTGAATACGGTATAAAATTTCATTGTGATGTTTTGCCAAATAATTGGGAGGCGAGGACATATTTAAATATATTTTTGGCATTTTTCCCTACATTATTTTGAAAGGTGGGGGTAGTTTTGGTTTTTTAAACGGAATGATATTTTTTTTATAAAATTCGAATCTAGGTAGAAAAAAATTAAGTTGATGTGCAAAAAATACAGAAATAATTTCAATTTACTTATTAAGAATGTTATGCTGCACGATGATGTTGTTTATTATTTGTTTTTATGAAAACGCATTATTTTTACTTAAATCAGTTTTGGTCCGGTCAACTTGCCTGCTTGGCCCCTGGATTTGACCCTTGATTATTTCCTTTAGGGTATTATGAACGACAAAGTGATGGCGATTGCACATACGACTTTAAATGATATAAAAAACAGAATCCGCTTTGTCTGCTCATTATTGAGACCTGAAATATTGCAGAATGTATGGATTTTATTTAGCAAAAAATGAGAAAGTGTTTGGAAGTTGAAGGGAGACATTTCGAACAATTTCTCGAGCATGATAGACGATAAATAAATTTAAATTTAATTGTTCTTTTTTTTTTATTTGAACCTAATAAATCATAATTCTGTAACCGAAAGAGCAAATCAATATTTTTTGCACATATACTTAGTTTTAGCTATTTTATAAAAATTCTATCATTTCATTTAAAAATCCAAAGTTACACCCGCCCCTTCAAAATAGGGTACTGGGATTATTCAAGCAACTGTTAAAATCAACTTGGGAACCTTACATATTAATTTAATCAAATTAGTGACAGTGTTTTGGTGACTCCGCTTTTGCGGCACTATGTGTATAATTTACAATGCAATCCTGCATGTGCACGCTGAAATTTAAAATGATTCCTATTAAATTGAGCACCGGTTCCCTTAAAAAACAAAATTCGTTCCATTTATAACCCAGATAGAACATTTTCGGTAGCGCAAAGCCTATTTTACAAACTAACATGTCAATAATTGTTATTAAAAACCAAGTACAAACGTCAAATAACAGAACAAAACTCTTCGATAAAAATAACAAGTTAACACACATAATTCTACCACATAAATTTTCGAGTTTTATTGGACCGCATCGGCAATCTTTAAGGTGATCCTGTATCTTTAATTTATGCGGAATAAACATTTGTGCACATTTAAAACGTTGTCTAAGGTTTCAAAACCACCTTGTGAAAAATTTATAAATGATGATAAACTTTACAGAATTCTGTTATTAACCTACTTGTTACCGAACCCCATGTAGCAGCGGAGCTTTGGATAAATAATCAGAAATTATAGCAAACCTTCTTTCTGTCAATTACGTTCACCAATCTATCAAAACCGTTAGTTACTCTCACGGTCGGTTCATAGATAAAAATTAATTTTTGAAAATGTCTGTAATTTTTTGGGATTTAGAACGTTTATTCATTTCGAACATTACTGTCTTGCCGTCAATAAAACCTTCAATTTATGCAACAAACTGAGAAATAAATGATGGCAAGTTACAAATAAACGAGTTACTTTTTGCATCTCCTGTAAAATTTGTTCAATAGTAAGATGTGGAGTTACCTAATATTGCTTCCTCATACAAGGATATTGAGAATCAAAAATAAAAGGTTAATAATTTTAATAGTTGATAGTTTTTCTATAAATATGTATAGTAAAAATATATTACTCATAGATCACACAAAGAATATTTAACACAACTAGCACATTTATCAATTTATCTGACAGTGCTCACTCGATAGAATTTATCTCTATTACTTATA
Organism: Platerodrilus igneus; assembly: GCA_036346225.1. Taxonomy (NCBI): domain Eukaryota; kingdom Metazoa; phylum Arthropoda; class Insecta; order Coleoptera; family Lycidae; genus Platerodrilus; species Platerodrilus igneus. The sequence goes on from JARFIW010001116.1 coordinate 1,932,038, forward strand.
TTATCATATTTCTGGCAGGATTTGTCATCGGAGTGATAGTAATAAACTACTTGATGTATTACGAATAAAATATTTTTGTAATGCTGATCCGGTTGGGTTTAATTACTTTTGAAATATTAAAATTTTAATACTAACTGATTGACATTTATGTACAGTAGGATTATACTTCTGAATAACTGTAAATTGTAGGTTTGCCGACTGAGTACTAACATAACTACTATTTTAAAAACAAGGTCAAGATCTAGCTCGAAATATTCTTTCTACCCGAAAATGACCCAAAATTGCCTAATAATCATTTTTTCGGTCTAATTTTGAGTTTTGGATAACAATATAAAGAGATTATTCTTATAGAGTACAGTTTGCAAAAGCAAATTATAGCTAAAACTAACAAAAAGTAACTAATCTGTCCTAACCACAGCTACCATTCAAACTCATTATGTTACTTATTTGATCAGGACTGTCATATTCTGCTCTCCTCTTACTTCGAGTGCAGAACAAACTTAACACTTCTTTATTACTATAGACAACTCCCTAAACTCTTTCCGATAACGATCCCAACACCGACCTCGATACAGCAACCTCAAGATACACTAGCTGCGAACCTCAACCTTAACAATGCCCCAGACTCACACAAAATCACCAACCTTATCTTACAAAAATTTCGGCACTCAATATGAGAACCCTATTGTTTTCAGAAATGTTTAATAACAGACAACCCCGCTTCCTACAGACTCACAGTTCTATTCTCAACCCTTAGAAAACTAATAGACAACATAATCCTCCCTAAATTAAATTTCCACGTTAAAGTACACTCTCTGTTATCTCCTAATCATTATGGATTCCACAGAGCAAACTATCTCCTCCTTTATTTTCACAGTTAGATCCTATCTTTATGAATACGTCATTGCTTGCCTAATAGATTTCCGTTCTTCTTCCAACCTGCTCTGGTGGTCTAACTTCTTTTTCGGCGGCTCCATGGCGTAGTTGGTATGTGTGTGACTACTATGCCTAAGGTCCCGGGTTCAAATCCCGACACGGTCCGCTTGAAAAATGTTAGGTAAGCATTTTTCAGAAAAATACACCCTCGTTCGGATGAGAGGTAAAATGGAGGTCACGTGTGTGAGTGTTGTCATGCACGTTAAAGATCCCTACCTTGCTTGGAACAGCAAGGGTTCGGCAAAAATTCAAAATTTTCCAGATAAAAAAAAACTCGCTTTCTGACCAATGTAGTACCTTCAGGTGGAGCATTGGAAAGTCAAATGTAAGGTCTAACTTCTTCAATTAACAAAAACTTGCTAACTTCCCGTACAACCTACTCTTGATTATAAAATCATATATACCGTCTCGCACAGTCACCCTCGTCATGAATTACCATACCTCCGCCAAGACTCTAATCCAAGGCTGTCTTCAAGACTCCTCTGACATCCCTAATGCGTCCACTTTTGTTTATGTCAATGACAGCTTTCCTTATCCATGGCAACTTCTTCATCTCCTTAGCACATACCGCAACCACCATTATGAATGCAATAAGATCCTGGTTCTCGCTTAATAAGCAATCGTTTGCTTCTACGAAGACCAAAATGATTCTCTTCGGAGGATTCCTTGACCTCCGTGGAAGCAAAAAATTCACTTCTTAGAAACTCCACTTTTTTGCTCCCCAACCGCTACGCAACTAGAGCTTCGCCTCGAAACCCGTTTAAAAACACGTACCCAATAACTTAAGACTTTTATGCAAAGCCCAAATAATCATTTCAAATCGAGCTAGTAATTGAAAGAAGGAAAATATAATGTCTTGAACAGGACTTGAACCCGTATCTTAGTCTTTCTAGGACCATGCGTTTACCAATTACGCCACCGAGACCGATAACGAAAATTGGAAAATTTACAAATCTAAATCGTGCACACAACCATACACCAACCTAATTTTCAATTACGTTTGGCATTTTTGTCAATCATATTTGACATTGTCAAGTTATATCAGTTATAGACAGGAAGAAACGCTCAAAATTACTGCTATAAGCCAAGTATTAAATATATAAATATTTTCGGATGTTATTTACACAAGGTAAGTTGATAAATATTATCGCATTACAGTTAATAAGAAGAAATAATAACTTAGGACTTTTATACAAAGCTCAAATAATCATTTCAAATCGAGCTAGTAATTGTCGTCATCGGTCTCGGTGGCGTAATTGGTAAACGCATTGTCCTAGAAAGACTAAGATACAGGTTCGAGTCTTGTCCAACACATTATATTTTCCATCTTTCAATTACTAGCTCGATTTGAAATGATCAGTTGGGCTTTGCATAAAGGCCTCAGTTATTATTTTATCTTACTAACTGTAATAAGTTAGTATCTATCAACTTACCTTGTGTAAATAACTACCTAAAATAATATATATATATATATATATATATATATATATATATTCTAGAATTTTCGTTTCCCGCATCAAATTCAAGCTGCTGTTACTTCAACCAGTTTGACACTTTTAATCTAAATTTACATAACAAAAACTGTTAACTTATTTCCGTAGGGTATCTATCCTTAAAAAACGAGGGGGAAAAGAGGTGGTGAGAAAGAGAAGGAAAGAGAGTGTGTCCCTCAAAACTTGCTTATTGTATATTTTTACCACCCCCGACGTTTTGTAAACAATAGACGCTTTTATTTACTTTGAATTAAAAGCAATCTACCACTACAAATACCACTCTAAACTATGCTTCTAGCCAATTAGGATTAGTTTATGATGACATTTTCGGCGAAATAATCTACTTTACCTTTATCAAATTGTTCTCACACTTTCATGTCAAGTGTTCACCAAAATTCTATAACAATAAAGTTGTTTACAATATTTCCAAACACAGATGCATCTCAAAAATACCCCAGTGTTCTACAGTCTCTATTTTTACATTCGTGTCTCTTTTAACTCTAGGAAAAACCAATAAATTTGTACACAATTAAGTCTATCATTACATCTTATACTACATCTGCATTACAAATATGTTGTTATCTAATTAAAATAATATTTTTCTGGAACTCTCATCTTTTATTTATAGCTTAGAAATTTTATCAAGTTTATTACAATACAAAAATACAATATCTATCCTAAGATGTTTATGTTTTAAATAGCCTTTTATGATGTTATTTTTGAAAAGTATTAAATTCCCGTCTTCAAACTTATACAAAAATATAATAATTAATACGATTGTATTCTACTTCGAATTTTTAAGAAATTTTATTTTATAAAAGAGTAAAAATCTCTTCATTGATTATTTTAAATGAATCACTTTATGAATTCATACAGTTTATAAATCATCAACGTATAGACACACACACACACACACACACACACACACACACACACACACACACACACACACACACACACACACACACACATATATATATATATATATATATATATATATATATATATATATATTGCAATATATCAAACCCAAACAAACTTTGATGTAGTCCCACTTTGGAATGGTAATTTATTAATGTAGCAATTTCTATTTATTTTAACAACTTTTGATCAACGATTTTATAAAAGTACATTACATTAGTAATCACTCAGTATTGCACTAAGTCAAACCATTATTAATGTATATAAATTTTTTAATTTAGCAAAATGCAGTGTTTTATTAGAAAAGTTTAAACAAGAAATTTTTCGTTCATGTCTCTTATTAACTGCACAAAGTTGCTCTAAAATTTTCTAGTCTATGTTTTTTTCGAGAAAAACATAAATAATTTTTTGAAGATAAACATAAAGAGCTTTGCTGGATGCCTATAGAATCCACCCACCTGGATATGATGCAAATATTGCTGGTAATTTGTTCTGTCTTCCGCTAATAAATTTATATGTAATAAATTTCACAGACTGCAGGCACTAAAATTCAATAAAATAAATTCTGGTTATTCGTCATCCCTCATTCTCTTACGTTAATACAAACTAGAGGTGATATATCCAGATTGCAAAACGGTTTTTATTACCCACGATAATTACCTATAACATGTACAAAGATCTAAAAAATGTTATTAATTGACTCAACTCTGAAATTTATTTGAGGCTACTCTGAGAAAAATTATCTACGTTTTATGAAAACCGAGTATTTTAACCTTGCTTGACCTTTCCACTACTAAAATACCTGCATTCCTCTATAGTGTCACACAAGATTCTTTGTTTCAACTTGTAAATTGATCTCTAAAGAATAAAAGTATGCAACATAACTTTTCTGGCCAATAAAAATGAACAGGTAGAGCTACGGTCGGTACTAAAAGATGCCCAATCCATTTTGATTATAATAACAACCGCCAAATTTGTTTGGTGACAAACAAGTCTAAATCAATCAAAGCAAAACCTCCTTCTAATTGTCAGAAAATGTGTCAAATCTTAATTGTCCTAATATATATTCCTTGAACATATAACAAAACTTGCTGAGTTAACTGAAGAAATACGATAAAAGTCACATGATTTACTTACACCCTTAAAATATAAGCTTTTAATTGTTTATAATTCTATATATCGTACATCTACATTCAAATGCAATAATTGCACAAAATGAAGATTTAATTTATAGACTAAGTAAATCGATCTTTATTTCTTGATATTATATAATAAAATCTTATTTCCAGCTCTCTCTCTCTCTCTCTCTCTATATATATATATATATATATATATATATATTCGTTGTTTATACATTTTTAAAGTGTTACGATCAGATTTTGGGGCGCAGAAACAGTTTGGCTCGGAAATAAATTGTACTATTTACTTAAAATGTTATACATGTTTACTGGCATTTTCGATTTTATTCCTCGCCTTTATGCCCATTTGTTGTGTCAGCGAGTTATTGCCGAAAAATATACACCTGGTGTAAAATCCATGAGCGTCTCACGGCAGTAATACCGTGGCTGCAAGGATAGGTTAGGTTACTGTTAGAAATAGATATTATTATTAAAAACCACAAATCACAACACGCATATCAAAACAGTTGTTGCTAAAACTATTGCAGACTGTTAAGTGATTTGTGTTTTTTAATAATAATATCTAATTTGTATTTTTTAATAATAATATGTGTTTCTAACAGTAACCTAACCTGTCATTGCAGCCACGGCATTACTGCCGCGAGACACTCGTTAAAATCCAACTTGCCTGTCTATTATAAAATTACCATAGAAACGATAAATTAGATAGTTTCCACGAATGTGACGTCATATAAAGCTTGGCAATTCAATATTGTAAACCAACTTAGAACTTTTGGAAATTTTAATAAATGCAAATGAATTAACATAATAAAAAATCATTATTTAATAACAAATTAATTGAATAGAGATAGCTTTCTATTCGACGCAGTGTTTTAAATAATTTGAACTCGGTCAATTATAAAAAGTTTCTGTTTATATGCGTTGTAAATTGCTTAAAGTAAGATATTATCTGGAAATTGATTATTTATTGTTTACTAAAAAATTTTAACGAATTTTAGTTATTAAATTTAGCACATTGTATCAAAATCTTATTGATTATGGCATATTTTTGAAAATGAAAAGAATGTATAAAATTAATTTCTAAGGTGTATCTGTACTTTTTAGTTAATTTGGTTTAATCAAAGTTATTGATTAATATTTAATTTCAAATAATTATAAAACCAGTGATGTTTAAAAGTGATTTAAGTTATATTATGATTGGTTTTTCGCTAAAACTTTACAATTAAAAGAAAACGTTTAACAAATAACCCAAAAACATTTTTGATGCAAGTTGTTGAATTATAAAAATTCGATAACTTATGTTTATAGGTTATTTGTTAACCGTTTTTTTTTTGTACACTAATGTTGTTTAGTAGAATATTAATTTCTATTACACAATATAATTTTTTTTATCAGTTAACACTCTCATACGCCCCTCCGCCTGCCATAGCATTGTATTGCATACGGTATGTAGTACTTGGAGATATTTGAAACTACAATAAAATTAACATTACATTACTTTGTTAAACGTGAAGCTTGTAACAAATCGTTCTTTGTCACAAAGTGAAACTTAAAGAATAAACGTACTTAAATGTATGTTATGGGCTCATAAATGATTGGTAGTTGTCAAACTACCTAATCATTAGTATAATGAATACGGGTAAATAAGTCCTTCATCGGAATGAAATTGATTACTGCATTTTAAATAATTCCTCGAGCAAACAAAGCATTATAAGGATGTTTTAACGAACATGCTCGAAAACCTGAAGTACTTCAGAAAGTAAAATCATTTTCTGACAATTAATTAACCGTTTACATATTTAAATAAAACAGTATTTTTACTGCCACGCTATTAAATTAAATGTACACATATGTTGTAACAGGATTTTAAAATATGGAAATGTTTAAAACGTAACGAGACTTCGCAATAATAAATGATGCGCTATGCTCATTTAATAAGATGGTGAATATTTATTTGTTTATTTATATTTTTATTTCACGTTGGGCAATTTTGGCTGATCTGGCTAACGATCGAGAGGCAAGAACTATTACACTGAGATTTAGAATTTTATAGTCATTACAGTTTCAACTGGGTATAGATCATTTTTAACGTTTATGACATTTTTCCAAAGTTCCTCTCATCCAAAAAAGGGCAAATTTCCTTCAACAACATTCGTTTTGAGAACAGATATATGGTCAAGGAGCCAAGCATCTTTCATCCTGTCGGCAGCCAAATTAATAATATGAGTTAACTCAGACGTTGACAATTTTTTTTGGCTGGCTGCTGATCAGAATCAACTAAAATGTGACTACAGAGACGACGTTTCAGCTGTGCTATTTTCAATTTAGAACAATAATTGTTTGTGAATAATAAGCTAATATTCACAATAAGGTTTTAAACTTTACACATAAAAATTCAGAAATTATACTCTAATTATTATAAAAACAAACATAATTGAATACATTTTTATAAATGTTCACTTCGATATCAATGGCTGCTCTGGAACTAAAATTGTGGCGTCAGTTTAGATAAATTTGGCTTATACAGTGTCCAGAAACGCTCTTCACAAAAGAAAGCTGCAAATTCTAGAGTTCATTTCATGTCGATTTGATCAAACATCCTTGCTAAGGGAATTAGAGCTCTTAAAAAATGGCGTTATAATATCGATTTAATTCAAATATTTTCAAAACGGATTCCTTTTAAAGTGATAATATTTTGTACATTTATTTTGTGGAATATTCCCATCCATATAGCGTGGAAACGATTTTTTAATTGTCGTCATAAACAACTCATTTGGGAGGGGTATTGAAGATTTTTATTCATAATTTTTGTCTTTCGAATTTAGCCATTTGAACATAAGATTTAACAAATTTTGTTTTTCTTACAAAAAATAATTCTCTTATATAAAACCGTTACGCAGTTTTCAAAAAAAAAATTAGATTTAAACTTTCCAGTGTCAATGTCTCCATTGATTAACATTCACTTCTAAATTATAAAAGATGGTTATGGAAAATAAACATAATAGCAGTTGTATGAATGTCGAACTGTTCTTATGTCATAAACTAATGATTTGACTTTCTAAAGTAAAAAATAAACAGGAGTAAAGAATAAACTTTTTATTATGCAAACTTGTAATGATAAAATTTGTAATGAAAAAGAATAAAACAAACTTACAATTGGAACCACAAAACCAAAAGTAAATCTACAATAGATGCTTACGCAAAGATTGTCAAATTCTTGCAAAAATTCCAATATTGTTTCTAAACTCGTCGCAGGCATCCTAAGTTAATCCCCCAAACCTCATTGCGTGTTTCTATTGGTTGCGAATAAACAGCTGATTTTAGGTATTCCCACACACAAAAATCGCAAGGATGTAAATCTGGAGACTTAGCCAGCCAGCAACTGGACTTCCTTTTCCGATGCTGTCAATAGTTATTGTCTAAACAATCACGAACATTTCCGCTGAAGTGTGCTCGACAACCATCATGTAGAAACCACAAGATCTGCCGAATATGCCAATTACTACCATCCAAAAATCGAGTAAGTATTTTGTAAAAGTCTAGATGATTCTCACCATTTAAACGATTGGACAATTCTACAGGCCCAAGCTGATTATCTTCAAGGACGCCTATCCATATATCTCTTTAAAATGTATTACTTTTACTGGCTTATATTTAGCCATATTTTTAAATTATAGTACATGTAGAGAAGGAAGCAGTATAGAATTAAATACATATACTATATTAATCAAGTGCTTTATTAATTATAAAACCAAATTACATAAATTCAAACTTATAAGTTAATTAATATTAAATCTACATATTTATACGCCGCACAAAATTATTTACACCTAAAAATTTGATACAGTAAAAAAACCTATGAGCTAGCAGACATTCCAAATCAAATTCAAAATTTTGTTTTTCTTGCATGTTTTGCTGCAAACGCGTTTATTGTATCCTCTATATTCATATTTTGGCAGTGTCATGTTCTACTGCTAAGAGGGATAAATCGTCTAATCTATCTTGTGAAGTGCGGTTCCTAAGATAATTTTAATAATTTTAATTTTGAGAAAGATCTCTCCGCACTTGCAACGCTAACGGGTAAAGTTAGGTATAACATTAAGGCTGTTATGGTGTTTGGAAAACTGCTAGAACCTGTAGATTTGGAAAGTACTAGATATTCTAAAAATTGTAAGATACCGTTAACATTTTTAATTCATCACAAATAAGTCTATTATTTTTGAGTGTAGTAAGTTCTATACCTATAGCATCATTTAAATCTTTGTAGTAAAATTTTGCAATTGTTTTGCCTTAGATAAAATATCGTCTGCAGTTAAATTCAAAAATACATTAGGTTCTAAGAAATTAAACTTTTCGTTTACATGAAAAGCGATTTAAAACGATTCGACAGCTGTGAAATTATAATATCCATTACGCGATAAAATACATTTATTTTAAATTTAAATTCTTCATCATTAATTCGATAATCATTGGATAATTCATCGTAATGCTTTTTATTTTTGGTTGCCTTTTTTATAAATTCCGGTTTAATATTCCATTGCCCTGCAACTTTCGCTGCTTCCTCCTTGATGTTGGAATAGTTATTTCTTGTTTCCTTGAAAAATTTTAAAGTTTTTGAAATAAGAGAGTTATCTGATTAATATTCGCCTTTTCACTCTGAGCAGTTTGTGAGAGCTTGTTAAGCTCTTCTAGAATTTGACTTAAAAAACACTTAAAAAATAAAATTAAAATTATCCATGCTAGTTAATATTTGCTTTGCGTCATTTCGTTCATCTGTTTTTTGATATCATAATAATTTTATTAAGAGACATTACTATATCTTTATACCGAATTCTTATGGCAGCTAAAGATTTTACTCGATCCGCCCAACGTGTCGGATTTAAGCGTTTCAATTGTGTGAAATTTTCTTTAAAACAGAAAGCCAATTCCATCTTACTATACTATTAGCAAAAATGTATATATGTTTTCTAAAAGTAGAAAAACGATTCTATTTCTTTTATACCTTTAACGGCATCATTTATGACTAGATTTAAGTTATGGGCACTACAGTGCATATATAAGGCTGCAGGCTCTATGTTTAAAATTCTCTTTGCACGCCAGAATACGTACCGCTCATAACGTTAGCTCCATCGTAGCCCTGCCCTCTACATTTATTTATATCTAATTGCATGTTGGTTAAATTGCTTAATATAGTATTACATAGTCCTTCAGCAGATTGGGACTCTACTTTTGTAAAACCCACAAAAGTTTCACAAATATCTATTTTGGTTACCTCTCCCAAGCTGTCTTTTTAAAATCAATATATCTTACAATTTTACTTAATTGATCAATCTTAGTTATATCCTGTGTAGTGTCTATTATGATTGAGAAAAAGGAGCGGATCTAATTTTATTTAATAAAATATTTTTAAGTGTGCGCTTAAAGTATTAATAATATCGTTTTGAATTTTTGGGAAAGATATTTAATTGAACCTTTGGGTCGTTCAAGCACTTTTTGTAATATAGGATCATAGTTACTAATTAAATGAACTAAACTTAAGAAATTACCGTTGTAACTGTCTTTTGAATCAGAAAAACTTTCTCTATGTCCTCGAAATGACAGCATGCGCTGGGATAGTGTTAAAGTAACATTGAAAAGTCTGTGTAAAATATTTTTCCAAAATTCAGTTTCTTGTTTTAATAGTAGAGTATCTTTCTTATCTATGGTATAATTTTTTTCCACATATCGTAAATAAAACAACAAGTTAAATGAGATTGAGCAAGCAAATGCTCTTTAATTTTTTTTGATAAACCCTGCCAATCATTAATTCCGGTCGTCCAACTTGACCTTACTGAAGCAAACAGCCAACATGGTTGACAATAAACACAATTTTTAATTTAGAATAACACAACCACCCATTTGAATTGTGTGGTAAGTTTAACGTATTGCTTTTATTTTCGCTTGCAGTTATTAAGTAATAATAGTGAACTGAAAAACTTCTATTTTATTATCTTTAGGAAACGCACCATCTGGTCTACACAATCCGTAATTAATTATTTCTTTTCTTAAATTGTCATGTTGTAAAACATTGATTTTTAAAAATGTGCAAAATCGGTTGGATATTCTTTCGTCAGATCCATAGATAGTTCATTAAGTGAAAAGTACTACTCACATTTACCTCTGTAATTGTAGTGGTATCTAGTTCCAAATTTCTATCGCGGCCGTCATTATGTGATGTACTTGCGCCCTGGGTGAGAGTTTTAAAATTGTTGACGACTGCTGTTCGTCTGTAGCGGAACTAGTAGATGCTACTGTCGAAAGCCCAATTTCTTTCATAGATTGTTCTTGTTTTTCGGACTCTTTAGAAGTAAAAAAGGAACTTATTTTTGGAATCTTGCTCTTTGATTCTTCCAATAGTTTCCTTTTTCGTTTTTTGCAGCGCCGCTTGTAGTGCTCATTGTATATTATTTCCTGCAATTTTGAATGAAATTAATTATAATGTAATTAGATAAGTAATAATTATTTAAAAGCCTTTTGAAATTACAAATAACACATACATACTTTGCTTTAAATGCTTTAATTAACAAAATATAAATGATTTTTATTGAATGCTTAAAGATTTATTTATATGTATTTCTCAGCGCGACTTCAACTATGATCAAATCAATAGTAGTTTAATAAAAATAGATATAAATACTTACGTTTAAATATGAAAGACCTCCTGTAATACGAACACAACACTATTGAGTAAAACGTACTGGAATGCTTTTTACTTCCTTTCCGTTATATATAATGCAGCTAATGCAAATACGTTGCAACCAGCTGACTAGAAACCACAAAATGAATTTCTTTCTAGTATTATATTTCTAGAAAGCGAAGGTTACTAAGCTACCTGCCATCCTGTGAATCTGTACTGTACAGACAATAGCACTTTTATTCCTATTTAAAATCCCACAAACCAAACTAACCCTACTATACGTCGTTTAATAATGCTTTACCACTTTATACAACTTATCACTTAAGAATAATATAGACATCTTTGTTATTAAAGTTTACAGTCTCTTTCATCTGTTTATTAACCCTTACAAAATAGGACAGAACGGATAGAAAGAAGAAAGGATGCAGGCTGCAGGTGGTGTTCAGTATTTATCTTAATTATTATTTCTTGTATTTCAGCAGTTCCTAGTAGTAACATCAAGAAAACGTTCGTTAACCTGCGGTTTCTGAATTATCTGCAATATTTTCTTGACCGTTTCTTACCTGCCAAATACGTTGAAGATGAATAAGTTGAGTTTATTATCGTTTGGGCCTTCTTGCACTTGGGGCCCCCCGCATAGCGGGGGCTGGCAGGGGTGTAGTTACGCCACTGCAGTTTCCCTAATTCTTTGATGAAGAGCTGTGAATGTTTTGGGAACAGGATTTCATCTATTTGGAAATTTCCCCGCATACTTTCTGCCGCTGCTCGAGCGTAGCATTGCATTTCACCATACACTAAATGTATATCGGCATATTCTTCGTTAATAAACCAAACCATTATAATAATTTTAAACTTTTGGTATTTGAAAATTAAAATTAATGTAGCACTAAATAATAAATAACTCTTACTTAAAACTAGTTTACAATTAACAATGTTGAAGTATCAGCGGTCATTTGACATTAATATAATTCTTATTTCCTATTTAGTTTTTCTTTTTGAAAAGTCAAATCATTAGTTGGAAACAGTTTATGACATAACAACGGTTTGACATTCATACAATTGCTATTATGTTTATTTTCCATAGCCATTTTTCATAATTTAGGAATAAATGTGATAGCAATGGAAACGTATGCAAACACACGAAAAGTTCGATTTTTTTAAAACGATGCGTCTAGCAACTTGAGTTAAAAGAATTATTTTTTAAGAAAAACAAATTTTGTTAAATGCTATATTAAAATGGCAAAATTTGAAAGACAGAAAAGTTGTGAATAAAAATGTCCAATACTCCTCCCAAACCAGCCGCTTATGACTACAATTAAAAAATCGTTTCCACGCCATACAATTGGGCATGTTCCACAAAATAAATGTACAAAATGATATCACTTGAAGGGAAACTGTTTTGAATATATTTGAATTAAACCGATATTACGGCGCAATTTCTATAGGGCTGTAGCTCCCTTAGCAAGCATGTGTGAATAAAAAGATTGACGTCAAATCGACATGAAATGAGCTATAGAATTTGCAGTTTTCTTTTGTGAAGAGCATTTCTGAACACCATGTAGTTAGTCGTCTTAGACCAAATTATTTTCAAATGTTTATAATTTTTTTTTCAGTGCCGGGAAAAAAATTTGACATTTAATGTTTCTTGACAGGTAACAAAATGTCACTTTTTATGAATTTACTTTTTTCCCCGGGAAAAAATGCGTGTTTTTTTCCCGAGTATGTGCAAATAAGTAATCACTCGCAGAATTATATTGACAGCTATTTGATTACTTTAAAGGTTTCCTTAGCAACGCAACTCTAACTGTCCCTATAAGTACAACAGCCTACTTGTTTGAAACTTCAAATTTGACATCGATTGATTTTTTGACTTTAATATATTGCGATATTTTTTCAATATTGAATCATCGTTTTGCCTGTCACAGAAAAAAATAGTGTATTATACACGAGTTAAAATGTAAGATTTTAGCTCTCAGTGTTTTGTCTCCCTCCGCTTCGCGTCGGGAGACAAACACACCTCGAGCTAAAATCTAGTACTTATTTCCTAGTATAATAAATAACTATTTATATACTATAGTATATTTTTGCAATTCAAATGGGGTCGCTTGAAATTATCAAATCGGTCCTTCAGCGTCCCGAAAGTCGTAATTTGCCGACGCCTAATTTAACTCACGGGCACAAATTTAAATATAGTTTGTTACATCTAGAACATAGGAAAATGACGTAATCATTTTAAACTTAAAGTACATGGAAATTTCGTATTCAAGTAACTGTTTTAGCTGGATTGGCTTACGGAATCCCCTTAATTTTAGTTGTAACTTACTGTTTGACATTTTGGCTTACCCTTGTATATGGTATCGTCTAAATGAACTCCCAACATACCTGAAAAATAATAAACAATAATTAATAAAAGGTTCTTTCTAAGTTGCTAGAATGTGTGACAAAGTAATATTTAACAACTGATTACATTAACATTTAACAAATATTATTAAAATAGGCCAATCCCTAGACGCAGTTAAAAATTAATAGCTACAGGATGTAGAGGCTATAACTAGCTCTATAATCAAACATAATAAGCATATGACTCCCAAACAGTACCCTTGACAAACATGAAGTGAACATTTTTACAAAAAGAAAATGGTATTTTGGATGAAAGGTAAAGCCGAAAGCTTCGTGTACAACTATTGTAATACACGATAACTTACATCATTTCAAATTGCAAGAGCGCAGAAAAATTTTAAACTTCAAGTTGTAGTTTTTGTCCAAAAATAACATGCACTTGAGAAGAAACACAATTGCAAAACAGTTTCTGCGCAATAAGTTTTACTAAAATTGTAAACGATATTTTCAAATGATCCTTGAAAAATAGTAAAATGGTACTGACGACAAAAGTTCTTGGCAGAAACCGAACGCTAAGATGTTTTACTTTATAAAAGTCTGGAAGATTGTAACGCTTTTGCGTTACGTTAAATAAAAATTGAATGCAAAAGAAAAAAATTAATCTTAAACAGAAAACTTAATATTAGAACATCCTGTATAATTCTAATTTCATATACAGTAGTGTTCAGTAAGCCAGACATTTCAATAAATTATTAGTTCTATTAAAATTATAAACTAAACACGGCAAAAGCATCGTTCTATCTCTGTTAAATAATATTGGAACAGAACATAGCTCCATAATTACTTTAAACTACAAAAGAGTAAACAAAATATTTATATTTGTAAATTTTTATAACGAAGTCATGTCATTTGAAATAAGTTTTTAAAATAAAAAAGTTAGGAATTGTGAAAAAAACGAGTTTAAGAATACTAAAGGACATCAATATCATTTAGAACAAGTTGCAGACGGAGAAAATACAAACATTCGTACTTTTCTAAAATGCAAGTTCCATAATGCATTCATCCTCTTTAGAAATATCGGTCAATAAACGTTAATTATTGAAAACCTTATAAAACAGTTGGAAATTTTTAATGCAAAGAAGTCATATTTCAAAAAAGCTAATTTTGGGACGGTTCTTTAATAAATTATATTTATTTTCACAAACTGAAGAATGCCGACTTATTTGCTTAAAGATGCCACTATTCGAGAGTCTTTTTAAAGCTATAAATCATAAGCAAATTACAGCTAATTAACTTGTATGAATGAACGGCTCAATTCGCGGAACATTATAATACCTAGAAGACTATAAAGTAGACAAGATAACGAGTTTTAATGGCTATATAGAAGCTCGTAGGAAAGGGATAGCGACTAATTTACTCATAAAGTACGGAGATTTTTATGGCCGCTATAAATTTTAAAACTTACCGCTCATTAAAGAGATAAGAACGTAAAATTGTTGCAGCATGCGGATGTGTCATACTTCAAAAATGTAATCGAACGATGACCTATTAAGATTATTATATATAGACGGAAGGGAATAAGAGCGATTTATTCAAGATTTGTCTTTTATTTTTCGATATTCAAGGTTAACATTGAAGTTTTGAACATAAGTACTTTAACATTCGATAGTTACTGATTGGAACGCAAATACGAGTAACATATTACTCCAATATAAATTATTTTGATGCAAGATTACCCTCTAATTTTAATATAGTAAAAATAAATGAACTTTGTAAACTGATACTTCTGCGTATGAAAATTGATTAAAAATGGAAATATGAAATGGAACCACGAATTTCTCGATGCTGTTAATCACATTGGAAACGATTTTTTATGGCGATCGAAATAAAAATACCAACAAGAAATTGATAATTCAAAGCGCAAGTATAACTTTGTTTTGAAACCTAAAAAGACATTTGTGTATTATTTAGTAGATTAAGCTAGGATAAGTTTTTATTTTGCACATAAAAATTGTTTGTAAATGGATAGTTTCATTTTAGCAATTTTGAGGTAAGAGCTCGAGGCGTTTTGACTCTTACAAAAATTTCTGTTGAACGTCGTTGATCAACTATATTGGCACGGGGTAACACAAGAATATTTAAATTATTCAGAAATATTTTAAATAACAGCTGGTTGTTCTGTTGACAGTCAACATAACTTCATTTTCTATCATTAAGAGCATGTGCTCAGTGCAATATCAAGTCTGTTGTAAAAAACTTGCTAACAGGTTCTGTTATATTTGTGGCAAGTTTGTGATAAAGAAACATTAAGAAAACGTAACCGAATTCGTAAAGAAAGCATATTTCGCATATTTTGGTATTCGCCTCGATGATCATTAGCGCCGCATAAGGTATATTATGGGTGCATTGAGCATTTTAGAAAATGGTCAAAAAAAAGTAGTAAGCCTTCAAATTTGCTGTTCAAATGATATAGAGAGCCAAGGAACCATTCTGATGATTGTTACTTTTGTACTGTTGATGTTATTGGGTACAACTCAAAAATAAAAAAGTAATATCGTACCCTATATTTCCGTCTGCCATTCGGTGAGAGACCTTACATATGATTTTCCAATGCTTTACCCGAAGGTACTACATTGGCCAGGAAGCGAGTTTTTTTTTACCTGGAAAATTTGAAATTTTGCCCAACTCTTGCTGTTCTAAGCAAGGTAGGGATCTTTAACGTGCGTGATAACACTCACACACAGGACCTCCATTTTATCTCTCATCCGAACAAGGGTGTATTTTTGTGAAAAATGCTCGCCTAACATTTTTCAAGCGGACCGTGTCAGGATTCGAACCCGGGACCTTGGACGTAGTAGTCACACATACCACTACGCCACGGAGCCGCCTCAGTAAGGGACCATGGTCCAGATCTACCAGTTTTTAAACCACCAGAGAATTTTGATGATGTAACCTTAGATGTACTTACTGATGCAGAAATTCTGATGACGAGTTTCTATCTAAAGCGAAAATGAAGAACTTAAGTTGTTCACTAAACGGAGCTAAACGATTTGGTTAGAAATTTAGGTTTAACAAAAGAAAAAGTTGAATTGCTTGAATCTACGTTAAAAGAAATAAACTTTTTGGCAGTAGGAACCAATACTTATATATACAGAAAAAGAAAGAAGCAGTTTTCTCAGTTTTTTGACAAGGAAAATGATTTAGTGTGCTGCTCAGATATTCCCGGTTTGATGAACAAGTTTGGCATCGAATATAACAAGAAAGAATGGATGCTGTTTATAAATTTGCCTAAATTAGCATAAAGGCTGTTCTGTTACATAATGGTATCACCTATGCATCTTTACATGTGGGTCATTCTGTGCATATGAAGGAAAACTATGAAATCCCCGAAATAGTTTTAAATAAAATAGACTATTCTACTTATGATTTAATGATATGTGGCGACTTAAAAGTCATATGTATGCTTCTTAAACGGCAAAGTGGCGATGCCAAATTTACTTGTTTTATGTGTGAATGGGACAGTAGATAGTAGTAGATAGTAGATAGATAGTAGATAGATAGTAGATAGATAGTAGATATATAGTAGATATATAGTAGATATATAGTAGATAGATAGTAGATAGATAGTAAATAGTAGTAGGATAGTAGAGCGATGGATCAACATTGATGCAAAAAAGACTGACTTCCAAGAAAAGCTCTAGTGCTTCATGAGGAGAACTTCCTGCGCAGAAACCTTGTAAATTAAAAAAAAATTCTGCTGCCACCTCTACACATAAAACTAGGTATCATGAAACAGTTTGTGAAAGCCTTACTTAAAAATGGTTAATGCATCAAGCATATCTGTGAAAAATTTTAACATCTTTCAGAAGCAAAACTAAAAGGTGTGTTTGTTGGGCCAGATATTTGCAAAATGATGTTCGATTTGAACTTTGATTCCCAAAAGAGAAAGAAGTTTGAGTATTATTCAAGCAAGTTATAACAAAGTTCCTGAGAAACTAAAAAGACCTGCAATATGTGTCAATTGTAGCCAACATGCTAGAAAATTACAAAAAGCTAGGTTGCTTTTTGAACAGTCACCTTGACTACTTTTCGGAAAATTTGGATGATGTAAGTGGGGGACTAAGACGAGCGCTTCTATCAAGACATCAAAATAATGGAAAAACGCTACCAAGGCCGCTGGAACACTCATATGATGAGGGATTGCTGCTGGTCATTTCATCGAGAAATTCAACACGCGACACACAGGAGAAAAAGCAGAATCAGAAGCTTTAAGGAGAAAAGGAAAAGAAAGTATAATCTAATTCCAACTAACAACCGTATAAATTTATAGCTCAAGACAGTCAAATTACAAAAACTATGGATGGTAGAAAAAACTGAGGCCAGATATGGATTCAGCACCTAAAAATACACGAGAATCAGCTATCAAAGTTTAAAAAGTTTGTGGAAACTTTCTTTTATGTTGGCCTGTGTTATCTAACGTTTTTAGTTTTGCCTACAAAGAATAATTAACATTTTAAGAAATAATTATTCTTGATGATCTCAAAGTATTTCTATTGTACACAAATATCTGTAAACCTGCTTCTTATAACCGCATGTACTTGTTTAAAATTAGGTGTCGAGCCATTTAGATTCCCATAGTTACATAAGTTATTAAAAACTGCCCCACCCAGTATATTACTTTTTTGGACGCCCGAAGCATCCTTGCTTTGTTAACTACATTTAAAAATTGATCATCACCCTATGACATTTTGGATCAGATAAAACTGGAACAAGTTTTTTTACCTCGGACCAAGTGGTCGTACGAAAAGAGTCGTGGTCAGCGTTAGTATATTCCTAAAGGACAAAGATAATTTATTATTGTTTTTATATTTAGCTTAAGTTTTATATTATTGTTTTATATAACTGAAATGCAGATCTGTGATTGAATGCGAATATTTTTAGGTGCGTAAAACCTGCAATTCTTCAAATGCCAGAAGATTACTAATTTTTATGTAGGAATTCGAGACTCCACAAGTTTGTCTTTATGTAACTAGCTCAAAGCACTAATTAAGTATGTGATAATTCAATTTCATTCTTGAAGGACTTGTATAATGGTTTCTATTATAATTAATTATTGGTTACTGTGGCGACTACCACTCTTTGCACTACTGCCAACAGACTATGTCAAATACCGAGCTACACCTTTCAATTTTATTTTGATATTCTTGAGTTCGGTTACGCTAGCAAACATAGAGGAAGGTTACAATTTCCGCGTATGAAAATTTAAGGGGTGTCTCTTAAAACTGCTAAAAATAACTATACTTTCTCAGGCAAAGATATTTTTATTTTTTCAGCTTTACCGTTGTTTACTTTAAAACTATTTAGAGTAATACTAAGTTTGCTTGTGATTTTCATTATAATCAATCAAAATCATTCATACTGCATGTATGTTTTACATTGACTATAGCCAAAAAACGTTTTCATAGCAATATGAAAATCAATGAACAGAAAGCGAATAACAAGAAATATATTAGTTTTAAAAATACCATAATATTTTGATTTTTAATAGTTGCTTAGTAGATCCTTTTAATTAAATCTTCTCCAGAAAAAGCAGCAGGCGACTTTTTAATGTATAAGAACAAGGAACTAGCGTTAAACGACATTTTCAATGTCATTTTCTCTATACAAACTGTATGTGAGTGGATGAGTGATACACAGACACTAACTTAATGCAAATTCTTCTAAATAGTATATGATAATAACAAAATTCGAGAAAAATATGAGTAGCATTAACGTAAATAATCGTAAGCCCAATCAAGTGACAACAAATTTCTAAATAAAGATAAGTGCAAAAACGAAATTTTATCGGTTAAAACTGATACTTTAGAAGAGGCTAAATTAGACGCGCTAACATAAAAATGCTTTTATGTGCTAAAAGAGGAAGGCTTTTCCCTTTTTATTTCTTACTGCATATGCGATATTTTGGAATAAGATGATGAAAAAATTCTAAAACAAAACATCCTTATGAAAATAGTTAGGTTTGTAATTTAGATTTGACTTGATTCAATTTTTTTTATTTACGTCTTACAAACGAAAAAAGTCTTTAGCCTGTGATCTATAGCGTAAGTTCGTATTGGGCATTGGCCAAAATTAACAATTAAAAAAACATGAATTTTGAAAATGCGTCAAAACTATGAGATTAACTAGAATGATCACCAAAGAATGGCGTTGCCTCCGTAGTTGCAAAATGAACATGGCGCTCGAGATTGGACAGAAAAGATGGCGCTGTTCGTATAGTCAAAAAAGAATGCACTGCAACATGGTTGTCAAGATTTTAGGATAGAAGTACTGGTACAAAGAAGTAGGGTACACAAATTTTTCATCGAACCGGAATCGGTTTTATTTACAGATCGAAAAAGTACTCTTTAATTCGCAATAAAGCGAATAAGTTGTTAAATCAAAACCAACACCGATCTTATCTATTTACACGAAGATTAATGAATTGCTTTTATAATATACAACTCATAACCCGTTGGGAAGTAGTTGAAAGTCCATAAATGGCAAATTAGAAAAAGAAATTATTAATTTTGTTAGGATTTGATGAAGAGTTTGATTTTAATAATACATTAGTGTCTAATTATAGTAACTATTGTTTATTATAGTTTGTAAGAAATATATTTAATTTAAAAAATATATTTAATGTCTTTATTACTATATTGCTACTTTTTCAATAAACACATTATAAATAAAATGAAAACAAATAGGACTTGCTAGTACGAAAGTTAAAGAAACAGTATAGAAATAGAACTGTTAATATATACTTTGTACATTTGATACCGCGACGGATGGTGATATCCTCTAGGACACGCTATTGCAACGTGGAGTCAATATAAACACAAGAATAAATATATATAATAACAATACCTGCAATTGATGTACGATATTATAACTAATTTCTTTCAAGATTAACACGTGTGCCTGTTCATGAGCACAAACGAGTACAAATTTTCAAATATTCGTTATATCTATAAATTAAATTAATTCGATTAATAAAATACGGATATCTACAAGATTAACACGAATGTGTGTTAATGAGCACAAACAAGAACAAATCTTCAAATATTCCTTATATCTTTAAAGTAAACTAATGCAATTAATAAGATATGGATACTTACAAGATTAACGAGCACAAACAAGATCAGACGGTTGTCTATAAACATATATATATATATATATATATATATATATATATATTGCTATGATAAGAGAGTAATTTAAGGTTAGATGAAGTCATAGGGGTCGTAAGATAACTGTAAATATACTTAACGTTAAGAAAACAAAATAATTATACCATTATATAGGAGTAAATCGAATATTTTACAAAAGATCAATAGCGAGCACACTGTATATAAATTATATTTAATTTAATGCATAAGAAAGAAGCTCATTTTGCAATAATTAGATAATATTTAGCTACAGTAATAATGTATACGTCTTATAATACGCTTTAAGTTAAAGAAACGAACAAAGATAATGTTTTAAATACATCAAGTTTTATCAAAATAAACACGTAATCGGGAAATATAAACAACCTGGCATTCTAGATATTTAAGAATCTCATTAAAAATGTCAACACATAAATAAGAAAACGCATTCAAATACGTCATTATTAGAAAGATGCGTACGTGACTGGAATATCATATTTACATGAAAATCCAACATATTTGAAATAACAAACAATAAATAACAGGGGATCCGCGATATGATAAAAGTTGGACTATAATCGACAAACATGAAAAATGTGACAAAATTGCAATAGGTATTTGGAAATTCTGAGAATGTACTACGAAATTTTGAACGTCTACGTGCGAGATTGAATAAAGTAACAACAATTAGAGCCAGGGAATTTTGAAAAATACCGGATTCTACAGAGATAGGCGAAAAGTACAAGCCTTGATCAACAAACACGCCAATTAAAACGTTGAAAAGTAGGGCTTAGAAATACCATAAGGAACTCGAAAATAAACAGTATATCTTCAACAAGGCACGAACCACGTCGATTTAAAGTGGAAAATTAATAACAGTAACAATTAGTGAAAAGTCAATAATTTATTAAATGTGAGAAATTAAAGGTGCCAATATGTGGAACGAAGAATAGTCGTTCTACGCGTAAACGGCTCCGAATAAAAATTCCAATAAAGCTTCGAATAGAGATCAGAATAAAGGTCCTAATAAAGCTCCAAATAAGGATCCGAATAAAGATCTAAATGTAAATCAAAAAGTATATCTAAAGATGTAAATGTATCCCTAGATGTACCTACAAATGAAAAATCCAAAGATACTTTAAAAATACTTACAAGGAAGTAAACGTAAAGATGCTAAAAGTTACTCCAGAAATCCGAAGGGAAAAATACAAGCAACCATTAATCCATCATTCTGGCCAACAAGTAAAGCAAGTAGAACTGTAACAATTAAGGGGTGCTGACCACAAATACTCTGAGACAATTCCAGTGACAAACAAGGAAAACGCAGGTTAGAGATCTTAAATTTTTCATTAGTTAAAGACTGTTTCAATTTTAATATTTGCTATATACTATATATCTGTAAGGGTTAACTAAAAGGTCAATTAAGAATTTAAAAAACAGAGAAAACAATTTTGAACGTTCGAAAGGTACTTAAGAGTAATTACAAAGATATTTTTGCTGGCTTTTAGGAAAATTAAATTTGGTGAATGTGAATAATTTATTCAGAGGCTAATTTTTGAATTGAGATAAAACTGTACATATTATCAATCATTATACTGTGTAATTTTGGATAGCTTCATTTAAATTATTTCAACAGATAGAAAGAAAAGGGGTTAAACAATATTTATTGTTGTGAAGTAGGGCATTCTGTGTTTAATAGCTTGAGCTAACCGTGGAAGAACAAATTCAAGAAATCATAAGATATTAGAAGGGGTTGATATTCACACCAATAAAAATAGCAACACCAATGATAAAAGGGCATATCACAACAAATACAAATAACACCCAATCGTGGGGCAAAAGGAATTATAGGAATTAAAGAGGTATATCACAGCAATAAAAATGGCGCCCAATCGTGGTCCAAAAAGGAATTAAAGGAATATCACAGCAATAGATAAATAAAAAAAACACAACATACAGGTATTAACCCCATTAAATTAGTTTAGGACAAATGCAGTATGAACAGGATTAATACGGGTGCATGTTAATAAGTACATACAAGAACAAATTCTAAGTTAATTAACGCAAGTACAATATAAATACAAAATTAACACAAGTAGTGCGGGGCTCGATTATGCCGTCTGGGAGCATTTTCTCGACCTCTTTTTCCTAAAGAGACCATCGGTTGGTCGGTAGTCGGGGCGGCACGTGTGACGTTGTAGTAATGGCAGTTCTAGTGCTGGTTGTGATTGTAGACTTGGGGACCCGTTGGTGCCATTGTTGGATTCGGTCACCAGGTCCTCGTGTGTGTATGTGTGTGTGTGTGCACTAGTTGGTTTGGTAACTGGTGCTTAATTTGGACCAGGCGGACGTGAACCGCAGGTGCTTGTTGACGTGGCCGGTTCCAGTGCAACATACGGTGTTGATCGGTTCCAAAGTGGAGGAAGCCTCTGCCGTAGTCCATAATTGCCTTGTAAGGTATCAGCCAAGGCTGCCTAAGTATGATGTCATCTGTTAGGCTCGGGACGACCATAAAGGTTTCTCGATCTTTGACGTGTCCAATGTTGAAGTTAATCTCAGCTTCGTCTTCGACATTGACCCAATTTTTGCCAGCCATTTAAAAGAGAGTGTTCTTTTGTCAGATTGTGACCCTGACGTGAAGCAATTTTTGTTTGAGTGGACAACAAGAAGCTCATGTGTCCAGCAGAGTTGTATGTGCTCTTCCATCAAGGTCTGCCGTGATACGAGGTAAATTTAGATCTCCATAGATGGTGTTTAGTTGTGGTGCCACCAGTTTTCTACTGACGGGACTAGATTCTAGCGTTGTTCAGCCAGTTGCTTGTTTTTTTGGTTGCGGACAACGAAGCAATCGTGATGATAATGCTCTTCGAGACAAAAGTGGCACTTTGGCAGGTGTGGCCCTTTTTTGTACTTTCTGGAGGTTTTGAAGTTTCACTTTTCTCCATAGCAGCCTCTCGTAAGTCTTGTTTGACTTTGAGTGCTTTCGCCTTGAGGTTCATCACGCTGCTGGTTGCATAAGTGCTTGTGTGTGGTCTTGCTATACGTGACAGCAAGCTGAGGATTAAGGGAAGGTCAGTTTCCATGGGTACTTCTAACAGGGTCGCCTGCTGTATTTTCCTTTGTAGAAAATTACTAACTGTTTCTCCTAGCAATTGTTTCTTGCCCAGGTATTGCGGTTGTTCTTGTGCTATCATCACCGAGTTATTGTATCGCTCCAGGAGTTGGGTCTTGAAGACGATCTTATTTAATTTAAGGCGGTGAAGAAGTGCCATCAGGTTGCTGCTTCCGCGAAGTTGCTTCTCGGTTTGATGCAAGGTTAGCGTGGACATAGCGGTGAGAAATTCCTCTGGACCCTCTATTGGTTTTCCTGCAAATGTAGGCAGCTCAGGTTCCTTGTAGTGGATGAGGTTCCACAAGTCCTCTGTGGTCATGGTCATTATTTTGATAGAATGTTTGGCGTCATCTGGTTCAAACTTCAATCCAGAAACTTCAGTATTTGGAAGCTGTTATTCGACCAGCTCAGGAAATGACGATTGTGTCTTTCTCTTCAGCTTGGCGTGATCGGTCCAAAACAACTATTGCTCGTAAAATTCTTTCACAGGCCCTACGTTCTGCGCCAATTGATACCGGGGAGGATGGTGATATCTTGCAGGACACACTACAGCAACATAGAAGTCAATATATAGACAAGAAAAATATATATAATTATAATACTGGCAATTAATATGACACTATAACTAATTACTTACAAGATTTCCACGTAGGCGAGTTAATGAGCACAAACAAGAACAAATCTTCAAATATTCCTTATATCTATAAAGTAAACTAATACAACTAATAAAATATGAATATTTACAAGATTAACATGAAGACGTGTTAATGAGCACAAACAAGAACAGACGGTTGTCTATCTTTATATGTAGTAAAAGTACAACATCCAGGTATTAACCGCATTAAATCGTTAAGGACAAATGCAGTAAGAACGGGATTAGCTCGGGTGCGTATTAAGAAATATAAACAAGAACAAATGCTAAGTTAATTAATGTAAGTATAATATAAATGCAAGATAAACACGAGTATGTGTTAATAAGCACAACGTGAACAAACAACAAATGGACGCAGAATCTCGTTTGTAATAGATATATACAAGCTTAATTTAAGGAAATGTTATTATGGACTAATAAAGGATTATTATTAGCCCAAAAGAAGATGCAGCCACTCAGGAAGTTACTGTTGACGACGATGGCAGAGCTAGTGCTGCCATGGCGTAGTTCTGCTGGTAAGACTAGTTGACTGACGGCATTGTCTAGGCGATGCTCTAGATTACCAGAATGTAATTTCTGACCGCGTAAAAGAATAGGATGATTTTTTGGCACCAGGATACAAAATTGCGCTGGAAAAAAATTGACTACAGCTAGTGAATTTACGGTTTATTAACGCTGAATGTGTCCGCTAATACAGGTGAGATATGTCTATGAGTTGTAGAGTGGAAGATGCCCGAAGACAATAGGACAAATTTGTTCCGCTGCTGCATTTCTTAACCGATTCTCTTTACCTCCATACTAAGATCAATTTACCCGCTATTAAATCAAATGTTTACAGCAATTGAAATTTCTTATGTATTTATGGAACAATATTATAATTTAGATACATCTTTATTAAATGATAATATAAGCGCATGGGAGCTGTAAAAAACCTTCAAGGATCTACTTAAAATTGACATTGATTTATTTTTAAAATTATAGGGCGTTTGTTAAACAATTCTTGATTTAAAAATTAAGTTAATTTATATACAATTAGAAAAGTTCTACTATAAACGTTAATTTTTTCGTACAATTAAAGAATCGAAATTTATAGGTTAAATCGGCGCCCGATGCGCCTACTCAAGCTCAGTATTGTACTTCGAACAATATCGGGCTAATCTAACCTAACCTAACCGGGGGAAGCACCGACCGAACGTAAAAATTGTTATTCTCTTTCTGTACGATAAATAAGCGCTTGTATCAGAACTTGTCTAATTGTATTTAAAATTAATTGAATTTGTGAATAAGGAATTCTTTAACAAAAGCCTTATAATTTAAAAAATGAATCAATATAATTTTAAGTCAATCTTTAAAAGGATTTTTTCTTTTATTAAAGTTGTATCTAAATTGTGTATTGTTCTATAAATACATGACATTTTTTTTGCGTAGACACTTGATTTAATATAAGGTAAATTGGTTTTGGTATAGTGAGGGTAAAAAGAATCGGTTAAAAACACAGTAGTGGGACAAATTGGTCCTATTGTCTTCGGGTATCTTCGGCAATCTAGGACTTTCAGGCATATCTCACCGTATTAGAGAACACATTCATCGTTTATAAACTGTGAATGTAGGAACCTTATATTCATAAACTGTGGTCAATTTTTTTCATCAGGAGATTTGAATACCTATGCTTTAATTGCACCATCTTGTTCTTATTAAATCAAACCAAATTTGTTTTATCTGAGTATTTAGATTAAGTAGGTAACTGTTTTAAATTGGTCTGTTTTCAGGTTTTTATTGTCAATGTGTACATATCTGCTTCTGTACTGTTTCACTAACTTTTGTGATATCAATTTGATTGCTGGCCATTTTATACATAACATTAAATTTAAAAATTACAAATTAATGTATTGTTAGAATCGAGCTCTTCATTTAATCCTAACAGAAGCAATTATTTCATTTTTTATCTTACCATTTTTGGACCTTCAACTACGTCTCCAAAGGATTAGAAGTTGTACATTATAAAAGAAATTTATCAATCTTCAAAATAGACTAAAATCGGCGTTGGTTTAGATTTATCAATTTTGTCTTATTTTTTTGCAAACTAAAGAGTACTTTTTTGATCTGTAAATATAACAGACTATGATTCGATCAAAAATTTGTTTACACTAGTCTTTTGTACCGGTACTCCTATCCTAATATTTTATTGAGCATCTGGTATACCGCATTTTTTAAACTACACGACGAGCGCATTTTTTCTGTCAAGTTTCAAGCACCATGTTTATTTTCAAACTACGTAGCCAAGGCCATTCTTTGGAGGTTATTTTCTTTAACCTTAAAGTTTCGACGCATTTTCTATATTTGTATTTATGTTAAATTTTAAATTTGGTTATTACCCGAAATGGCCTTAGGTTATAGTCCAAAGCCTATTCTTTTCCCATTTGGAAGGCATAAATCAAAAGCTGTAATTAAGCCAAAAATACATTACAGGTCTAAAGATTTTCATGAAGATGTTTTGCCTTGCTACTTTTTTCGTCCTATTCTATAATACCGCATATGCAATAAGTAATAAAAAAGAAAAGCACTCCTCTTTTACCATATAGAAGCATTTTTGTGTTAGCAAACCCAAATTAGCCTCTTTTAAAGTACAAGCTTTAACTAATAAAATGTCGTTTTGCACTTATCTTTTATTTGGACATTTGTCGTAACTTGATTGAGCTTTCAATTTTTTTACGTTAACACTACTCATGTTTTTCTCGAATTTTATTATTACAATATTGATTGCTCACACACACCATTTACAGGCATTTACATTAGGTTAATGCATGTCTATCTTTCATCCACTCACATACAGTCCATATAGAGCACATTGAAAATATCATTTACCGGTAGTTCCTTGTCTTACATTAAATAGCCACCTGCCACTATTTTTGGAGTAGTTTGTTTAAAAGGATTTACTAAGTGACTAAAAAAAGACATCCAAATATTAAGATATTTTTTTAAATTATTATATTTCCTGATATTCTCTCTGTTCATTGAATTTCATGTTGCTATGAAAACTTTGTTTTGCCTATAGTGAATGTGAAACATATATATAGTATGTATAATTTTGATCGGTTATAATGAAAATCACAAGAAAATTTAGGATTGCTGTAAGTAGCTTGACAATAAACAACTGTAAAGTTGGAAAGACAAAAACATCTTTGCCTGAGAAGGTATGTATTTTTTAGCAGTTCTGAAAGAACATTTAATTTTCATATACGAAAATTGCAACCTTCTTTTGGATGAATATATACTTGTAATCCTACCAGAAAAAAGTTATCAAAATCAAATTGAAAGGTGTAGCACGGTATTTGACAGTCTGTTGATAATAGTGCAAAAATTGGCAATCGCCCAGTAATCACTAATTA
The DNA here is from genome assembly GCA_036346225.1 of Platerodrilus igneus. Taxonomy (NCBI): domain Eukaryota; kingdom Metazoa; phylum Arthropoda; class Insecta; order Coleoptera; family Lycidae; genus Platerodrilus; species Platerodrilus igneus. The sequence goes on from JARFIW010001116.1 coordinate 1,959,880, forward strand.
ATTGGAAACGATTATACAAGTCCTTCAAGAACGAAATTGAATATCACTTACTTAATTAGTGGTTTAAGCTAGTTACATAAAGTAAAGCTCGTGAAGTCTCGAATTCCTACATAAACTATAAGTAATCGTCTGGCATTTGAAGAATCGCAGTCTCCACGCACCTAAAAATATTCGCATTTATTTACAAATCTCAATTTCAGTTATTTAATCAGTAATATAAAACTTAAGCTAAATATAAAAACAATATTAAATTATCTTTGTCTTTTATGGATATAATAACACTGGTCGCCATTTTTTTCGTACGACCACTTAGTCCAAAGTAAAAAATGATTTTCTAGATTCATCTGATCCAAAATGTCATAAGATGATAATCAATTTTGAAATTGTAATTAACAAAGCAAAGATACTTCGGGTGTTAAAAAAATAATATACTGTGTGAGACAGTTTTTAGCAATTCTGTATGTATGGCTAAACAGATCGTCACCTATTTTAACAAGTAGATGTGGTTTCAAAAACAATATCTAAACAAACTTGTATACAGTAGGAGTATCTTTAAACGGGAAACGAAAAAGTTTTGATAATTACTAATAAGGGTAACTATCAATCACACTCATTGTTATACTTCTGGTAGTTTTATTGACCAATACTTTTAAATTTGGACCAAAACTAATTCTAGTAAAAGATATTCGTATTTTGTAAGTGTACTTAACCAACGCCATCCTTTGGCGGGTATTTTCTTTAATCTTAAAGTTTCTATGCATCTTATATATTCGTATATTTTGTTAAATTTTGAATATTGGTTAGTATGCAAAACGGCCTAAAGCCATAGGCCACAGATTATAGGTTTTTTTCTAGTTTGGAACGCATAAATTAAAAGAATCAAGCCAAATCTAAATTACAGGTTCAATTATTTTCACGTAGATGTTTTTTTCTCAACTTTTTCGTCCTATTCCAAAATACCGCATATGCAGTTAGAGATAAAAATTAAAAGTCCTCTTTTACCAGGTAGAAAAATATTTATCTTTGCGAACGCAATATAGTAGTAGCTTTAACTAATAAAATGTCGTTTTTGTACTTACCATTTATATATACATTTGCGGTCGGTTGATGGGACCTAACAATTTCTATTACATTAATGCAACTCATGTTTTTTGAATTTTATTATTACCATATTGATTGTTTACACACATTATTTGGAGGTACGTGCACTAGTTAATATTTTTCTATCTCTCATCCGCTCACATATAGCCCATAAAGAGAAAATTACATAACAGGTCCCATTCACCACTAATTCTTCATTATATACATTGAAAAGACACCTTTCGCTGGTTTTGGGGTAGTTTTTGCTTAAAAAAATATACTTTACTTCCGTAGTTAATTACATAACAATGAAAATGGTATCCTCACAACCTAATTTTTTTGACACTCAATTTTAGTGACTCTCTATACGAAGCATGTAGGCATTCGAAATCTTTTCTAAAGGAAAAGTATATTTTAAGCGAAATGGAATACATTTAAGCACTATAGCATGTGTTACAATATAGCCACATTCTGTATGATAGGGTTCATAAACATAGGTAACTATTTAACATGAAAAGGGCACAATCTATATCCATGTAATATTAAAGTAATGTAATAAAAATTATTTTGCAATAACAACAGTTCTTTATTATCAATTGACTACACAAGCTTTTTCAACTACAGTGAAATTGTAAAGCACTCATGACAATTTATTTCCAGCTAATTGCTAATAGTACAAATACTAACTTCTTAAAGCTACAATTCTATCTTCTTAATTACTACCGAGCACTATATTTAGTTATCAAATTACTAAGCGTTAGTTTATATCGATCACTACAATAATCTATATCACATAGCATTATTTATTTTACGTTGTATTAACGCTAATTTATTTCATATCATGACTCGAATAAAAACAAGTATTATAATCAAAGCTTGAATTAGAACTAACCTCAAATTGCCATGAACGGCAATTTGTATTCTTAATCAGTTAGTTTTGACTATTCTAAAAACGTACTAGAATTATGCAAATAACATGAAGTAGCTTCTTATCGTAAGTTTCATAAAGTTTTTAAATAAAACCTCTTGTAAACTGTCAATCAAGTTCATCTGAAGATGTCACGTCGCGGAGTAGCTATCAGTTATCCTTTGTCGTACAGATGCCTCGTTTACCTTCAGCTGAATTATTGTGGTCTAAGATAGACTAAATGCTAAGTGCTGTCTCGTTGCAGTAAATTACTCGCATAAAATGCGAGTAGGCGCTGCTTTAGTTCCTCGTACCATCTATTCTGTTAAAGTTAGGTTTGGAAATTCTTTAATTAAGTTGTCACATCTTATACTCGTTGTAAATTCGACTTAAAGGGTAATGCATTTACTTTCTACCTCTTAATGAAATATCTGAATTTGTCAGGTAAATTATATGCAAAGACTAGCCTTTATCTGCAAAAGGTAAATTAGCAATAACACAAATGCTTCACGCAGTAGTTCGATATTGAGAAAACACCAGTATTAGATGCGCTGGTGGATGATTAATAGAAATGTATATATACGATTTGATGAATTAATGAAAGGCACACTACACTTCATTTTTGTCGAAACAGGCAAATGTGCATCTGCTTTTAGTCTGTAACAAATATAAATTCTTTGGTATCGAATTTTAAAGTCGTTTCTATTTGTTACAACTCGGTGATATCTGATCCTTTTGTTTTGCATAATAACCTCAGAATTAACAATTTTGTAATAGCAGTGAATGTTGTTACCATTTGCTTTGCTTTGAATTTATCGTAAAAATTTATTCAATTATAACAAATATTTTAAAATTGTCTCAAGAACAGGACGTCTTAAAATTATTTTATAAGTCAGTCACTTGTGTTGCCTAATTCGTAGGCGGACTGCATCCACTTTTAAGGACCACTAAGTTAATATAGCGCTTGCTCAGAGTGTCACAAAGTGACGCTTCTGACAGATCAGCTGTTCTTTTAGATTGACAGTATCAAAAAGGGAACTCGGCCATTTTGCTCGAATACAGCAGTTCTGAAAAGCAGAAGAAAATGGTGGCGCTTTTACGTGCCATCTGGTGTATCAGAATAGTCATCTAGACCGGTGGTGGGTTCACGGTCGTTCTAGAGGGAACGCGGGATTGAAAGTTTCCTCGGATTTCCTCCAGACGACCGGAACAGAGAGTGAAGCGACAACGTGGTTACCAGCCATAGAAATACATTAACGGTGAAATAATAATTTTTAGGAAATTCTAATGCTAAAAAAATGTTTAATTTTTAAAGCGCATGGGTAGATTACAAATAAACTTTAGTAATAAGAAGAATTGGAGGTTGCCCATATAGTGTTTATTTAGTAGTAATACATGAGGTAAGCTTTTGGTTGGGAAATCCATTCCCGGTGAGTGTTTCAACACGTTTGTGTTAGTTATGGTTGAAGCTTTAATATCAAGAGTATAAACTTTTAGAAATGCTCGTACAGTTGCTTGAAATATGGCATTTAGTGAAAGTATAAATTTTGCATTTAAGATCCAGTATAAAAGATCGTAACAATAAGCATGTTCCAATAGCTGTATATCAAATTCATTTTCTTGTTTGGTGTCGAAATTAAAGTTTAATAAAAAAGAAAAGGAAACCTTGTTCCGTAGATGTAAATCGAAATATTTAAGCATACTTGTGAGACCATGTGGCCTTTATAAAAAAGTTAATAAAGTCCAAGTTTATGTATCGCAAGGTATATTAGTTTTTTGTTCCCCGGTTGGTTGCAACTCATGAGTGTTAAACTACAGTTTTTTGATTTTCACCGATTATGTCCTTTTACCAATTGTCTAGCTTATTTTAATTCCTAATGGATGTGGGGTACGCAGAGTTACCTATCCACTCATTTAGTTGCTCCCAAATTTATTTATGATTCGAAAGGTCACTTATAAATTTTGTTTGTTTGAAGATCAAAGTTCGGTTTACCTTGTTTCTTGTTTAGATTTGTTATGATGTAGTTTTTTGCATGTCTTTTGTGGTAAGGGTAGTAGTTTTCGTCTCTAAAAAAAAATAAATAAAAAACCTTCTCGGTTATGTATATATTAAAATATAACTAACCTCAAACTTTTTTTTGTTTTCGGTCGCAGGCAGTGTAACAAATATAAATTCTATGATATCGAATTTTAAAGTCGTTTCTATTTGTTACAACTCTGTAGTATCTGCTCCTTTTGTTTTGCATAATAACCTCAGAATAAACAATTTCATAATAGAAGTAAATGCTATTACCATTTAATTTGCTTTAGATTTACCGTAAGAATATATTCAATTATAACAAATATGTTTAAATTGTCTCAAAAACTAGACGTCTTAAAATTATTTTATAAGCCGGTCACGTGTGTTGCCTAATTCGTAGGCGGTCTGAATCCACTTTGAAGTATTACTGAGTTAATTGAGCGGTTGCGTAGAGTGTCACGAAGTGACGCTTCTGACAGATCAGCTGTTCTTTTAGATTGACAGTATCAAAAAGGGAACTCGGCCATTTTGCTCGAGTACAGCAGTTCTGAAGAGCAGAAGAAAATGATGGCGTTTTTTACGTACTATCTGGTGTATCAGAATAGCCATCTAAACCGGCGGTGGGTTCACAGTCGTTCTAGAGGGAGCGCGGGATTGAAAGTTTTCTCGGATTTCCTCCAGGCGACCGGAACAGAGAGTACAGCGACAACGTGGTTACCGGCTATCGAAATACATTAACGGTGAGATAATAATTTTTAGGAAATTCTAATGATAAAAGAATCTTTAATTTTCAAAGCGCATGGGTAGATTACGAATAAACTTTAGTAATAAGAAGAATTGGAGGTTGCCCATATAGTGTTTATTTAGTAGTAAAACTTGAGGTAAGCTTTTGGTTGGAAAATCCATTCCCGGTGAGTGTGATTTTTTTTTAAACCCATTTTTAGGTATAACACTTTTAGAGTTTGACTTATGGGTATTGTAATATTTCTTTTGTAAGACGTAAATTGTGTCTTTAGATTAAATTTTATTGTGTTCCATTTTCTTTCAGGATCATTGCAACTGGAGTTGAAGTAGTTACTTTCGAGCGGTTTTCAGAAATGTTGTTTTGTCTAACTTGTATATTTTTTAGATAGTCATTATAGCCTGTGGGTTTCTGCATCTTCTCATAGGATACTTTAGATATTTATCGTCCATATAGATGTAGTGGCGCTCAATCTTCCCCCTTTTCGTTTCCTGTTTATAGTTGAGATTACTTTACATCCACGCCCATTCTCATTGCTCACCCTTGGGGTAATTTTCAGACTAAGCAGTGAATATTGCGAAGCTCTGAGTCTATCGGAAGTGATAACTTTAAGAACAAAGTCTTATCAAATAAAAATCGCTTCACTGACCCCCAACGTCAAAATAATAGTATTGGTGTGTCCGACTCACACAAAAAAATAGAAAGTTCACTTCCAGCCATAACTAATCAATGTGTTTGAATATCTCCCATTGACCGAAACGTGGTCCACTGTATTTATCTGCATGCATTACAAGTCCGTTCCTTAGATTAAGATAAAGTTAATCTCGAAATCCCATAATAATTAACAAGGTTAGAAGTCCAGTTTGCGTCCGTTAGAACGTCAAGATTTGCTTTCTTCTGTTTTAAATTTAGTCGGTTCTATTATTCAACTTTCTGTTGCCTTGCACTTATCAAAACTAATGAATCGATAACCTTTGTTTAGCTGCAGTTCCGCTTAAACTAAACTGAAGGTTAACAATAAATAAACAGTTACCTACATATAGCAGGCTTTGAAAATCTCTAAAGCACGCAATATTTTAAAAGATATAGCCAAAAAATTTATGATAAGATAAATGTATATAATGGGTGTCTTTATTTACAACATCAATTACGTGTTATTGACCCACTCAAATTTTTACAAGGTATGCAATAAATGTTGTTAAGATTCTTTGTAAAAACGCTTTTAATTCGATTGTGAATTTAAAGAAAAGGAACGAGAAAGCATATTATACAGATGCTTAAAATATTTATAAAGAGCATTCAACCTGAACAGGTTGATGTTGTTTATAATTCCACTGACATTTTGAATGATGATTTTTCGGTGAAAATTGCGTTTGGTATGCAAATGGTACAGCAATTTCGAGTATTCTCCAGGTCCTGATACAAATTTTAGCCAGTTAGGCGTGACAAAAATTTAGGATTTTCCAAACGACTGATCGGGTCTCATCTTGTAACTGTTTAAGTGACACACCACTCAAGAATGCTGCGTCTCGGGTGATCACCTAATATATGACATTAGCACCTCCAAACGCCTCCTAATAAATTCTAGGAGGTTCTGTACATTGTGTTTAATTGTTCATTGTATCTCAAATAAAAAAATATAACGGCAATTTTTTGTTTCATTTGATATTAAACTTTAACCAAATCCCATAATTCACAATGGCATAATAATGAATAAATTTTTATATGCCAAATTTCAATGAGGTAATAAGAATACATTATGATGTCATACATCTTTTGAGTAGGTGTGAAATGTTAAGTTAGCTCGGGTTGTATTAATTTATGACCAAACCAATTTAATCTCGCATCAAACATGGTATGCACATATAGATATTGCTTTCAAACTCACAATTATTGGTACTTCGCAAATCACAGTCCAACCTACTAGAAGTAGTACCATAACTACATCAACGTCCTACGAGCTTCTTTCCATACTAGTATTGTAACTTTATATAGCTTTGCAAAATAGCCACAGGGAGCAAGAAGGCGAGTCTGAGGTACCTTAGAGACGCCTTATGAAATACGAATATTATAATTGATAATCAATAAGCAATGCCTATGGTACTTGATACCAATCGCGCCACGCCGCATTTTCTCTTTCTGATGGTCATTTCTAATCAACTGCTACCCTATTTGTCTCAGAATAAAAACGTATTTTGAACTCAGTCTTAGTTAAGCAACATCGAAGCGTAAACAACAAATTTCGTGTTTGTTTTCGACTCAATTTCATTTAATTGCACTTTTTTCGAAGAGGGATCCAGAAAATGCCTTTCAAAGCTGTACCTCAGGCTAAGTCCATTAATTTTTAAGCGCTGTTCAATTTCGTTAGCGAATTTATGGTTCTAAATGGAGATAAATAAACCGCGAGTAATAAAATTTCAAGAGCAAAATAAATCTTTAGACTTTGCTTCCTTAACATTTTCTACTTATTCGCACTTTTTGAAAATGTCCGAATAAACCGCTAGCTTCCTACGTTATCAGACTTTACAGAGGTTGCATCATGTGTGCCTTGGACTAATGTTTATATAATTAGCATTTAGGAATTGCGCTACTTTGTTAAAGTAGCGCCAAGTTGGAAAGGGAATTTAAGTTCCATAGATGTTGCATAAAAAATTAGAAATAAAGGCAAATTTTCTGGAAGCACGCGCTTGGATCTACGAACATAAATGTTGTAAAATTTAAGTTTCTTTTACTTTTACGTGCGTATTTACCTAGTTTACAATTACACAACATTTTCCATAAATCCCAAAGCCAAACAGAAAATGTACAATATGTAATATGCAAGAAATAACGACTCAGGATAAATCTACTGAAATCATATCTATCCATTTATTTAAAGAAAAGCTTATGACGTTTTAATAAGTCTCTAATCTACCATAGAAAAAATTGGCAAAACATTTTTTTATTGAAGCTGTAAAGCTGTAGGGATAATTATGCTAAAAAAGATAAGACGGCGTGTAGATAACTACCTACAAAAGAACGAAAGAGTACTCATGGTTAGATTTGAATCTAAATCAGTAAATACAGTAATAATACAAGTATACATGCCCACCTCTAGCTACAGTGACGAAGAGGTAGAGGCGATCTACAAAGATATCGAAGACATATAAGATACGTAAAAGGACATTAAAATTTAATAATTACGGGGGATGTTAATGCAGTGGTAGGTGAGGGTAGGGAATGAGTAATAGTAGGTTAATTTGGTTTAGGTACGAGAAATGACAGGGGAAATAGGCTGGTAGAATTTTGCTACAAGAACAACTTAACCATCACAAATACATTATTTCAACATCATGCTAGAAGACGATACACGTGGAAGATGCCAGGAGATATAGGAAGATATCAAATAGATTACATTCTTGTTAGACAACGGTATAGAAATCAAGTAAGAGACTGTAGAAGATACCCGGAAGCAGATATAGACACTGACCACAACATCGTAGTTATGAAGGCCGCACTTAAATTTAAAAATCTGAAAATGAGGAACGGAAAAAGGCACTTTGACTTAGAGAGGCTAAAAGATAAAGATATCCACGAAAGATTTGAAAAAAAGTCAAATAAATTGCTGAAAGATATCGGGAAAATATCTGATACTAAGGAAGTAGAAACAGAATGGAATAACATTAAATCCAGCCTAGACATGGCGGGCAGAGATATTCTGAGGTATTCATAAAAGAAAATAAGAAACCATGGACAACAAAGGATATCTTGAATTTAATAGTAGAAAGACGAAAATACAAAAATAAATCAGACGAAACAGGAAAACAGAGATACAAAGCCATAAAATGGAAAGTTATTCGCAAATACAAAAAAGCTAAAAACCAATGGATTGATGAAAAGTGCAAAGAAGTACAAACTAAGTTGGAAATAGGAAAGGCAGACGAAGCATACAAATTAATTAGAATGAATTTTAGGGATATAAAACCATACAGCAAAATATAAGGGATTCGGGAGGAAACGTTATTACAGAAATGTAGAGAAAGTTGTTACATGGCAGGAATATATAGGGAATTTATATTCAGAAGAGGAATTAACAGCATTAGAACAGGAATAAGACATTGAAAAGGATGACCTGGGATATCCTATACTTAGAGATGAGTTTGAATTAGCATTAAAGAGTCTGAAAAATGGTAAGGCACTATAGATAAGGTGCAAGCTGAAACTCTAAAAGCCGCTGGACAAGCAGTAACAGAACGTCTCATCCGACTTGTAAGACAGGCGAAATACCCAAACGAAACATCATTGTAACTATACCAGAAAAAAGGGCGCGGAGAGATGTGAAAATTTTCGAGCAATAAGCTTGACAGCACACAAAGACGATTGGAAAACGAGCTGAAGAAATACTGGGAGAAGATCAATTTGGGTTTAGGCGAAACAGAGGAACACGGGAGGCTACTTTAGCTCTGAGGGTAATAATGGAGAAAACAATCGAGAAGGGGGAAAGCGTATATATAGGGTTTGTAGATCTGGAAAAAGTATTCGACAATATAAAATGGAAAAAAATGTTCGAAATACTCAAAAAGATTGAAATGAGTTATAGGGATAGGCGAGTAGTGCGTAGCTTATACAAAGAACAAACAGCAGTAATAGAATTAGAGCAAGAAAGTAGAGAAGTAAACATTAGGAAAGGGGTGAGACAGGAATGTGCCTTATCCCCATTAATTTTAAACTTGTGCATTGAAGAGGCAATGAGTACTGTCAAATGCAGGAAGACATTTGGAATTACTATGCAGGGACAAAAAATTGATATGCTTAGATTTGCAGATGATATAGCGGTATTGTATCTAGCAAGGAAGAGTTAGAAGCTGCTCTTAATGAAATGAAAACAGTTCTAACGGAGAGATATGATATGAAAATTAACAAAAATAAAACTAAAATTGTAGTATGCAAAAGAGGGGATAATAAATCAAAAATAAGGGTACAAATAGGTAACGAGAACTTACAAGAGGTTAAGGATTTCTGCTAACTAGGAAACCAAAATACGCAAAAGATATAAAACAAAGATTAGCACAAGGTCGTGCTAAATTTAACAAGAAAAAGCAACTACTGTGCTTAAAGACCACAAACATAGAAACAAGGAAAAGATTGCTTAAAACATATGTGTGGAGCACAGCACTGTATGGCCGTGAAGCCTGGACAGTAAGAGAAGCAGGCAATAAAAAGGTAGAAGTCTTTGAAATGTGGTGCTACAGACGTATGATGAAGATACCATGGACAGACAAAGTTAAGAACAAAGAGGTACTAGAAATGATAGGGGAAGAAAGAACTATGTGGAAAACAGTAAAAACTAGGAGAGATAGGATGATAGGCCAAATACTAAGACATGAGGAAATAGTACGGGATATATTAGAAGCAGAGATAGGAAAAAGAGAAGTAGAGGTAGACCTAGGTTAGACTACTGCACACAGATAGTGAAAGATGTAGGTTGTGAGAATTTCAGGAAAAAGTGTAGGCTAGCTCAGAATAGAAATCAATGGAGGTGCGCTTCCAACCAGCCGCAAGATGGAAAAACTAATGACAAAAATAATAACTGTACTTAAACATGGTGATTATTATAAACAACTAGAGATATTGGTTTTACAATACTATCAACTAATGTTAATTGTGCGAAAGGATTTATTTGAAAACTATTAATACGGCAAATGTCTAAATGGTGGTGGAACCTTGGCAGCCACAGGTTGCTTAACCCATTTCACATACCGTGCATTTATATTTCCAATGCTCTACCCAAAGGTACTACATTGGCCAGGAAACGAGTTTCTTGTTGCCTGAAAATTTAGAATGTTGCCATACCCTTGCCGTTCCAGGCAAGGTAGGGATCTTTAACGTGCGTGACAACACTCACACATGGGACCTCTATTTAACCTCTCATCCGAACCAGGGCGTAATTTTTGTGAAAAATGCTCACTTGCCATTTTTCAAGCAGTCGGCCGTGTCGGGATTCGAACCCAGGACCTTGGGATCCGTAGTCTTACGCTTACAACATTGATCCACGGGGACGCCTACCCCGTTACATACCTTACATGTGATTTTCCAATGGTCCACCCGAAAGTACTACATTGGCCAGGAAGCGAGTTTTTTTTACCTGGAAAATTTGGAATTTTGCCGAACCCTTGCTGTTTCAAGCAAGGTAGGGATCTTTAACGTGCGTGACAACACTCACACACGGGACCTCCATTTTACCTCTCATCTCCGAACGAGGGTGTATTTTTGTGAAAAATGCTCGTCTAACATTTTTCAAGCGGACCGTGTCGGGATTCGAACTCAGGACCTACCCCCCCCTTCACAAACCACTGAATCCCGGTGAAATAGGGCAGATAATTAGAAAACAATAAAAGGGAATCGAGCTGTATATCGACTGTTATGAGAATTGCAGGGAGCGGTGTAGGCTAGCTTAGAACATAAATAAACTGATGTACAAGTCCAACCAATTTTAAAATGTAAAACCCAATGACGAAAAAATAAGTGCTCTTAAATCTGATGATTATTATAAACAACTACAGTTGTTGGTTGTGAAATATTTTCGACTAATGTTGATTGTGCGAAAGGATAAATTGGAAAACTATTAATTCGACAAAGGTTCAGGTGCTGGGGGAACTTGGCAGCCAAAGGCTGCTTACCCACCTTTATATACCGTTCATTTACATTTCCAATGCTCCACCCAAAGGTACTACATTGGCCAGGAAGCGAGCTTTTGTTGCCTGGAAATTTAGAATTTTGCCGAACCCTTGCCGTTCTAGGCAAGGTAGGGATCTTTAACGTGCGTGACAACACTCACACACAGGACCTCCATTTTATCTCTCATCCGAACGAGGGCGTAATCTTTGTGAAAAATGCTCACCTGCCATTTTTCAAGCAGTCGACCGTGTCGGAATTTGAACCCAGTACCTTGGGATCCGTAGTCTTACGCTTACCACCTTTATATATCACTGAATATCGGGGAAATAGGGTATATAACTGTAAAACAATAGAAGGTGACCGAACTGCATCAAACAAGAAAGAACAGCAGTTATGTTCAAAGACAACAAACCATAGATACAAGAATAAAACTGTTCAAAGCATAGTGTGGAGCACAGCACAATACATCTATGAAGTAGGAGCAGCAGGAAAAGCAGACAGAAAGAGATAGAAGCCTTCTGGAGTGTTGTGCTTTAGATGTATGAAGATGGTAGCATGGACAGACAAAGTTAATAACAAATAGGTTGTAGAAATAGTAGAGTAATAAAGATATCTGTGAAAAACGAAAAAAACAGCAGAAATAGAAGGACAGGATGCGTTCTAAGGCATTTCTGGGGAATAGTACGGGATATACTACAAGCACAGATAGGAAAAGAGAGGTAAAGGTAGACCGAGATAAGACTTTAGCACCCAGATAGTGATAGATGCAGACTGTGCATATTTCAGGGAAATGTGTAGGTTGGTTCAGACTAGGAAACAATGAGGGTACGCGTCCAACCAGTTCTAAGACTGAAGACCTAATGATGATGATCAAGATGTAAACCTAAAACGATGCTTACAGTAACTATTGGTTTTTACGAAAATATCTTAGTTTTAGTTTCAATTCAGTCTTCTACAAAACTTATTGCCTTTTCTCTAGAACAAAATTTATTTTCAAATTCTTTTACAGTTTTAAAATAATAGAAAAAGGGGTGGTAATATGGATCTTCGCTTTTATTTTAATAAAATATTGAACGCTATGGCAAAAGGATTACTTTATTGGGCGCAGTTACATTCTTTTGAAGGTTACATGAGGCATCATAGTGGTTAAATGCTTTTAATTACAAAAGCATATTTATTAAATTTATTTATTCTGAATACAAACAAGATGCGTAGGTAATATGACTCCCATGGTGTTTGTAATATGAACCCCGTATTATTTTAAGATGCTTCTGTATGAAAAAAATAGGGTCGATTTTTGTATTAAAATATATGTTTATTATTCAATAAAAAAAACAATTTGCAGCTGATAATAGTATAGTACTTGCGACATAAGTCAGAAACTGTTCTCCCCCCCCCCCCCCTCGCATATTCGTTATGGCCCCATAGAGAGCATATTAAGCACTGCAGCCACAACTCGCAATAAACATCACTAGAAAACTTCTCTTCGCAGACAAGACACAAAGCATCGTCTTCGTGCGGCTGGAACTCACCAACCAGAGTTCAGAAGGAGATTCACAAAGCAACTTGAGGGCTCCAAGTCGTCGTCAACATCTTCTGAATTGGCACTGTTGTCAATTTTATCTCGTTCCATCGAAGGCTTTTTACCACTCCATTTACTACGAGTTTGAGTAGATATCCCAGAACAAGAAGGTATGGAAATATTAAAGGGCAGGATTCCCTTTAAATTTGATGTTGCTTTTCCTTGTCCACGTCTACGACCCCGAAAAGTCTCAGCAGCTTTTTATGCTATTGATGCCTCAAAGTTGTTTTTAAAAGGAGATCCCGTCACTAGACTAGTCACATAAGGTTTCCGCTAACGTGACGATTTTTCTTCTTTTCAGGTACCACATGGATAACCCTTGGATACACAGTAGATCTAAATATTTTTCTGCTGTTTCAGCGGGCGGGTGATTGATCATCAATCAATTTGAAAGCAGGATGAATAGTGACATCAAGATAACGTTGAGTAGGCTAAGAGTCGCCAAGTTCAGTTGCTTCAAGAGCTGCCGAAGGTTAAACAATCTCTTCGGTTTCTGTTGGTGACCTTGTACAGCAATCAGATCGTCCTTTCCAATAATAAATTCATACTCAGCAAGTACATTTATTTTGGATGCGTTAAGTTCCATTTAGTATTTGCAAATTTACTGCCTCCTTAATTTAAAAACCAATTCAATTTCTAAATTTCTACTTATTTGAATATACAAGTTCAGCACACTTTTATTATTTTAAGGTATCCCAGTTAGGCAACCGACGTTGCTAGTACTTTATTTAATTCACAATTCCACATGTTTATATAATACGTTCAGGTTTCTTATCTAGGCAGGTGATTTAAGAATTTCCTGAATGTTGCTACTTTAATTTCAATTAGGCAAAGCGGCTGTATTATCTTTGAAAGATAGAAATATGCTCAAACTAATTTTCTACCATATAGAATTTCCGCGATTATTTTTCAGAAAACAATTTTATAAATACATTGGTCAAACGAGTTCACTATATCTCTAGCACTAGTTTGCGTTGTTTCTTCTGTGAAAATAATATAAACCCAATCGGTCAGTTACAAAATATTTATGATGAAAAGTGCTTTCTCATTTTACGTAATTGGTAGGTAATTGAAGGGTGATGTTTCTTTAATAGAAATTTTAACATTTTTGCCTCGGCTTGTAAACAATATTCTTCGGATTTTACGGTCCATTTCTTAGGTTCCTTGAACCAATGATTGCTTGGGCTGAACACGGAAAGTCTCGCTTTTTCGTTACAGCGTATGTTGTCTGATTGCCGTTTTTGTATGGAGATCAAGTTAAGAAGAGATGTACATATTGCAATTATTCATTACCCTTAGCAGCGCACGAGAGGAAACAATAAGTCCGTATAGGCTGAATACCATCTCAGAATTATTAACTATAAAAAAGCCAGCTCTAATTAAACACTTTAGGTACATTTATGCATATCTTTTTATTTATTTAGCATTGAAAGTTATTAAAAAGTATAGAGGAGCAAAATTTTTATAAAAGTGCATTTTATTTTAAATAAATTGAGTAACATTTTATGCATATTTTCATTCATTTAGCATCGCAGGTTATTAATAGGATAAACACATTAGCAATTGCGTTAATGTAGAAAAATCCACGCAAAAGTAAAATTTGGAATTTGAGATTCTTATTATAAACGTATTACTTTTAATTGGTCACGTAGGCTAGCAAATCTTTTGTCGTATGAATTGACGTTTGCAATTGATAAAAGCGTTATAAAAACAAATTTATTATTTACACTTAGTGATTATGCAATTAATTAAACATAAACATTTGTGTAATTTACATAGAATAAGGATGTTTAACTAGCGACAATTAAAACATTCAATAAAAAGGATCAAGTATTTTTAGAACATAACCCGATGACGGAATACACGGTGTGCGTGCCTTTTTGTGGAATGAAAATTCTCAAAACAAAATTTATATAACCAGAATTAAAAATTATCAATAGCAGTAGATTTACTTAAAAAGGATGATTCTTGATTTTTTAGTCAAATAGTAAAGAATAAAATAAATAAAGTACCGCGTTAAGTAAGAATTAAAAGTATTTAACATTTGAAAATGAAAATTAAAGTGTTGTACGACCAAACCGATTTGAAATTGTAAGTAGAAGTAGCATGTTTGAATTGCTTTGCTAATGGAATTGTTCTAGGGTTTTCTGAGAGCCACCCTCAGTTTTAAAGCACCTCCCTTAGTAATTTCTAGAAACCTTCCTAATTTTTAGGCACCAACCTAATTTTAGAGCACCAATCTTAGTATTTTAGGCACCGCCATGAGTAGCGTTCGGAGGATCATTTAAATAGTACTGCAAACACTTCTTCAAGAATTAATACTTTCACTGAAAATATCTCTTTGGTGTTGCTGAAATAAAATTTGTTACAGTTTGGGTTTTGCATATACACTGGGTGTTCGATATGTGAAAATTTGTTTGGAGCAATCTTTGGGATAGACGTCCGTAAGCTGTTTAATTGTACCTAATTCATGACCACTGCAATCAAGGTCAGATTAGCTTTCAAGTTTTATGTTTTCTATAAAAAACAAATTGAAATGTGTAGTATTCAATAATTCTTGGGGTATAATTTTATAGTTGAAAGATCTCATTAGTTCAATATTTATTTAGAAAATAATTTATAACGAAGAACAATTTACACGAATTTTTGGTTTAAGGTATTTTTTTAAGCAATACTTGGAGGTAGAGTACTCTTACCCTGAGAGGTCGTTATCGGCATATGTCTAGTGTAACTTGATGCTTAGGTGAACTTTTTGAAGATTTTAAATGATTTGCTTTGCTCTGCTTACTAAATTTTGTTTATTACTGATATTAGGTGTAAATATTTGTATTTAGAAAATTTTTGTAATGTTTAATATAACAATCGCGCTTGACAGAGATTATGTTCAACCGACTTAATAGCCGTGGAGGTGGTTTCTTTTATTTAGGTAGGAAATTGTCCGACTGTTGGATAGAAGAAGTAATTACGAGTTTAGAAGCAAAATACAATTGGCGCTCAACGTTAGGGTATATCATCCTAGATTCCAACATTACGTTAGACTATTACGTCAGACCATTAACATCTGTTCTAATCGAATCCAATGCTGAAGCAATTTAAAGTTTGATGTTCTCGTCTTTGGAAAATAAAAAACCCGGTAGTCATTAACTGTATATTGCATTATTGTGCATGTAATAAAGTGAATTAGATAAGGTCATGGACAAATATTTGAATCTCATGATTGATAACGAAAGTTGTTAAAAATATAGTTTTCTTTTAGTCCTTGTGGGTGTAAATTTTTGTATAGGAAGGAAATGAATTTTTCGTGAAGGTTAACACATTTTTGAATCATGCTAAATAATTTAATTATACCAGTATTTTGCAACAATGATCAGTTGGTAGGATAATGAGCTTGCTAACAAAATATTTAATGAGAATAGGTGTGGAAAAGACCACAAGAATGAAAATCAAGAAAAGTTTGATAGACAAGATGGAACAAGAAAAACTAATTCCACGAGAAAAATCATCAAGGAGCCCAAAACTGTATGAACTTCCCGAAACTCACAAGGAAGGAGTGCCGCTACGATCAATCGTGAGTTCTATAGGATCGGCCGTACAATAAATACATTCGAAGTCGCTTTACTACGACCTCAAAATACCAGAAATTAGAGCAAGAACGTTAATAGTAAATAGCAAATTTCAGCAGTTATCTGAATTGCAAATCATATACAAGGTGTTCCAGTTAAAAATCTGAACATTTAATAATTTTTTAATTAACTAAGGAACAATTAGGCCTGGATCACCCTGTATGTTTACTGGACGATTTAGTTACAGGAGGTGGTGCCTTTGGGCCTTAACTAACCTCAACCTAAGCTAGAGTTTCTTAGAATTTAGAAACATAGGTATAGCAACATTTAATTCAAGTCACCCTTCCTTAATAGAAAAACAAAGAATAATGAAAATCTCGAAAACTATGACAGAGAAGTATACGACGATATTAAGAGAAATTAATCAAAAATAAACAAGGAATCAAAAACTGGCATTAGGTATAGTGTATTTTGTTTAAAATAACAAAGTTACTACTACGTTTTATTAGATTTGGCAACATTGCGTAATTGAAAATATTTTAAATCAAGAGAGCATGTTCGCTTACATAAGTGTCCAAAATTTCAAAGGGCTGTGTTAAGTAATTCTCCGTAAATATCCATCCACCGTGAATCACCCGTATACATTGACGTGATAAGGGGTCATGAGAGGTCATGGAAACCCAAATTCTAAAAATAAATCAAACCAAAATATAAAAGAATCCTGAAAAATAAAAATCTTCATAAATTTATGTTTACACCCTGTATAGTACAAGCGTACTTTTATTCATTGATGTACAAGCGAAAAATTCAATTGCGCATGTATAAATAATCACCCTGTATGATATAAGTGTATTGTAAATATATAGCAAATAACGTAAGCTGTATATGTAAAAATAATTAATTTTAGATACCCTAAAACGCATTGATTGTGAACGCAAATCGATCATTTTAAGATAAATACAAAGCCATTTGTTCTTGCTTTCTTGCTTTCATTTGCTGTAAATAGCATAGAATATTACTAGCTTAACGCATTTAGCATAAAAATAAATAATTTCGTGTATTTATAAATTCGATTCTAGTCTTACTTTTAGGTATTAAAACACGTTTTCCCATAGAAACAAATATTTCTATGAAAATGCATCCTCTTTGCATTAAAAAGCAATTAAAGTTTAAATTAATTACCCTGTGGATTACAGAAATTTACTTTAAATAAAGAATTTTCTAGAATATTACGAATATAGAAGGATGAGTCATCCGTATTTAGAATTACGTAAATATCTAATTAATTAATAAAACATTTAGTCCAAGAAGCGGCCGGAGCACGAAAAAACCGGTAAAATCTCTGGAATAACTGATAAAAATTATTTATTACCTTTTACATTCACTGTAGGAGAAAAGCGGTGCAACACAATAAACTTGGGTGATAAACAAAGACGAGTCAGCGCGCGTCACGAATAAGTGCGACGAGATTACGAGGTAATAAATGCAGCAATTTTAGACGCTAATGAATTTTTCTGGGAAACCTTGCATCATACTAATCTACTACCGTCTGGAAATAGATAATTTGTATATATATATATATATATATATAGTTATTAAGATGAAATGAAAACCCAACCTTGTATTTAAAGTTGAATTACCATTTCAAATCGAACTAGTAATTGAAAACCACTAAAAGAACGGCTACAGCAGGATTTGAACCCGCAACCTCTGATTCACCGGATCAGTGCTCTAACCAATTGAGCTATCTAGCCTAATTGATTAGATGATGTTATACTTAATACTACTGAAGCTTGGTCCTTGTTAACGATTTTCAATTACGTCCTGCATTTAAGGAAATTGAATCTAGTTATATACATAATTCATGTACTAATAACTTGATCCTCCATTTTGCAACGTTCGGAATAATACAAACATGTAATTATATTATTATTAATAAAATAATCATTTGAATAAATGAATGTAATAAATAATTATTAAATAAATAAAACCCAACTTGATTTAAATTGAATACCATTTAAACGACTAGAATTGAAAACCACAAAACGGCTCACGGATTTGAACCCGCAACCTCTGATCACCGACTTTAACAATTGAGTATTACTATGAATTGCTTGTTAACATTTTCAATTAGTCTGCTTTAAGAAATTAATTAGTTCATTTAAGGAAATTAATATTATTCATATTATTATAATAACCACTTGTTTTTAATTCATTAATCAACATTAATTAATTTATTAATAGAGATAACACATTTGAAAATGACCTATTTTAATGATAAAAAATGAAACCACTTTTTTAAAGGAATTCATTTAAACGAATGTAATTTAACATATAAAGGTACGAATTTAACCCGAACCTTGTTATGAATCATTAAAAAGCTATTGCAATATAAGAGTAATAATTAATACTGTTTTTACGATTTTCAATTCGACCAATTAAGAAATTATTAATATTAATATAAAACCAGCTTTCATTTTAAATTCGATTAACAACATTAATTAAATTATATAATAGAAAATCACATGTGAAAATGACCTATTTTAATGATAAAAAATGAAACCACTTTTTTAAAGGAATTCATTTAAACAAATAATTACCATTAAAATTAAGAGATTTAACCCAATGATTAACGATTCTTAACAATTAGTATGCTAATATTAAAAGTTAATAGTTAAAGCTGTCTATTAACGTTTTCAATCTATTTAAGAATTGAACTATTATAATATTTATGATAAAATGTCTCCATTTTAACTTGAATACAACATTAATAATTATATTATAAATAATCCAATTTGATCAATAATTAATTCATTTTAGTTAATAAAAATGAAAACCAACTTTATTAAAGTGAATTACCATTTAATGAATGAATTAAAACATAAAGTAAGAGATTGAACCCAACCTTGATTACGGATCATTCACAATAGTATTACCTAATGATAGAGATTTAACTAATCTATACTGGTCTGTTAACATTTATATCTGCTTAAGAATTAATAGTTATACTAATCTACTAACTTCTCCTTTTATGAATATAAATTAATAATTATTATTATAAAATATCTTTGGAATAAAAATTAATATATTTAATAATAAAACCAACTATTAATTATTCTTTAAACAAGAATTAAACACAAAGAAGTAAGTTTGAACCAACTATCGATTTAACATGTATTACAATTATAGAGTAACTAATACACAACTTGGTCTTTTAAATTTTAATTCGTCTATTTAAGAAATTAACTATTATTACATATAAATCTTTATGAAAAAATATTTTTAAAATACTTGAAAAGTATATAGTTTAAGAAACCACTAATGATCATTAAGAATAACATAAAAGTAAGATTACCACGATCGTCACATATCATATTATTATGCTTATTTATTCTTAGAATATAAATATATATACTCTCTTTATGAAAAATTTTAAACTTGAAAATATATTAAAAAACCACTTTAATATCTTAAAATAAACAAAGGTTACCACTCGACATCATTTTAATGCTTATTTATTTAGAATATTTAATATAATCCTTTATGAAAAAATATTTTTAAAATACTTGAAAAGTATATAGTTTGAAGAAACCACTAATGATCATTAAGAATAACATAAAAGTAAGATTACCGACGATACGTGCACATTACTATATTATCTATGCTTATTTATTCTTAGAATATTAAATATATATACTCTCTTTATGAATAAATATATATTAGATACAATTGATCAAATAATGTATATATATAAGTTATTAAATGAATGAAACCACTTTTAATATCTTAAAATGAAACAAAAGTGTTACCACTCGACATCATTTTAATGCTTATTTATCTTAGAATATATAATCCTTTATGAAAAATTTTAAACTTGAAAATATATTAAAAAACCACTTTAATATCTTAAAATGAAACAAAAGGTTACCACTCGTACATCATTTTAATGCTTATTTATCTTAGAATGATATTATATATCCTTTATGATATAAATTTTAAATCAATTGATAAACTATTTATATTAAAGAAACCACTTTAATATCATTAAAATAAACAAAAGGTTACCACTCGACATCATTTTAATGCTTAATTATTAAAATTTAAAATTAAAAAAATATTTAAAATATTAAAATAAATTTTAAAAACCACTAATGAATTAAAAACTAACGGCTTTTACACAGTGATTTGAATCCCCAACTTGATTCACCGGATCAGTGCTCTAACCAATTGAGCTATCTAGCCTAATTGATTAGATGATGTTATACTTAATACTACTGAAGCTTGGTCCTTGTTAACGATTTTCAATTACGTCCTGCATTTAAGGAAATTGAATCTAGTTATATACATAATTCATGTACTAATAACTTGATCCTCCATTTTGCAACGTTCGGAATAATACAAACATGTAATTATATTATTATTAATAGAGAATAATCCACATTTGGAATGCAAATGAATGCTTAATATATATTAATAGTTATTAAGATGAAATGAAAACCCAACCTTGTATTTAAAGTTGAATTACCATTTCAAATCGAACTAGTAATTGAAAACCACTAAAGAACGGCTACAGCAGGATTTGAACCCGCAACCTCTGATTCACCGGATCAGTGCTCTAACCAATTGAGCTATCTAGCCTAATTGATTAGATGATGTTATACTTAATACTACTGAAGCTTGGTCCTTGTTATATATATATATATATATATATATATATATATATATATAAATATTTTAGTAGTTAATTACACAAGGTAAGTTGATAAATACTATCGTATTATAGTGAATAAGATGAAATAATAACTTAGACTTTTATGCAAAGCCCAAATGATCATTTCAAATCGAGCTAGTAATTGAAAGATGAAAAATATAAGGTCTTGAACAGGACTTGAACCTGTATCCTGGTTTTGACGGAACCATGCGTTTACCAATTACGCCACCGAGACCGATGACACAATTGGGAAATTTACAAATTTAAATCGTGTACACGACGATACATCAACCTAACTTTCAATTACGTTCGGCATTTTTGTCAATCATATCTGACGTTGTCAATTTGTAAATTTCCCAATTGTGTCATCGGTCTCGGTGGGGTAATTGGTAAACGCATGGTTCCGGCAAAACCAAGATACAGGTTCAAGTCCTGTCCAAGACCTTATATTTTCCATCTTTCAATTACTAGCTCGATTTGAAATGATCATTTGGGCTTTGCATAAAAGTCTAAGTTATTATTTCATCTTATTCACTATATATATATATATATATATATATATATTAAAAACGGAATTCATTCAATTTATGAATTCAATCGCCAAATGTTATTTTTATTTAAGTCGCGAGCTGTTGCTTTGCGAAGATGATATTTGAAGTGTGCAGTAAGCATACCTTAATTTAATAATTATTATGATACAATCTATACAGAAGTAATGTTTTAAACGTAACTTATAAAAAAACGGAAATTATTAAATGCAAATCACTGGGAAAATTTTTCAAAGTAACGCTATTTTAAAAATTTTATTAAATAATTGAAAGGAAGATTTAAGCAAAATGTACTTTGAAAACTGCTGTTTGAAATGAGGATTTTAAATATGGAAGATCTTGTAAGCTTATTTTACGTCAATTTGAAATAAGAAGATATTTAATTACAAGAAGCGTTACTGCGGATTCTGCAAGTATTACTTTTGGATTTATTTTTAACTAATATTGGAATATTTGTATTTAATTTAAAGTAGAATAATAAGTGTTAATCATATAATATATTTTTGTGAGGATTTTTACCAGGAAAGTTTGTGTTCAGAGTTCGAACCAATCTAACTTTTTAATAGATTATCTGTCAAGGACTTTTTGGCCAAACAAACCTTACAAGCGTGGGAATAAACAAAGTCAGGTAAAATATCCATAAAAAAGAAATTTAGTTCTGTAAATTTAAAATAAAGTAAGGAATTTTTTTTTATAATAAGTGCTTTTCAGAAGTTATTTTATATTTAAAAGAAACGATGTTGTAAATGTTCTCTATGCTTTTGTATGAAAGAAAATATTTCATACTGTATAAATGCTTTATGATATTGCTGTGTTTGATTTTATTTTGAAAACTGTGACAAATTCGTTGAGTAGCTGGGCAAAGTTAGAAAGAAAGGTAAGTGAACAACTTCAAGTTTTACAAATTGCTGTATCGGTATCACAGCACTCTTTTAGTAAGACGCTCTCCACGCGGCATTTTCATAGCACTCTTCTAGTGACGCCTCAACGTGCGGCCCTCTTCACATCACTCCTTTATATATAATACTGTAAAATAGCTTAAATTTTGCGTAATAGTTTCGAAACAATTAGGTTACAAACGTGTAAGATTGCTTGCTTTGTATTTATTAGGTATGAAAGGACCAAGCAATGATAGTTCAGATTTAGATTTTGAAGTATAATTACAGTTGCGACTATTAACAATCAATATGATTCGCTCTTTAAATCACAAATGCAGATGTATGGCATTGATAAGATACAGGAAATCCTGTTAAAGCAAGGTGGAGTTGCTTAGTGCATCTATTGGAATATAGAGCTGAAAATTACATTTATTTTTCGTCCAATCCGTTTACGAAAAAACTTAATTTAATATTTAAAAGGGTTACTAATGTTAGCAATGAAATGTTCTTAAAAAAGATTGCAAGTAGTTGAAAAGAATCGAAACTTAAAAAACTGAGAAAACAACAATAAATACAAGACTGTAGGTGTGCCCAATTTTGAGAAAAGGAATGGTTAAACGCTCTGAAGATGTGCACATTAGTCATCGCACTAAATATGGTTACTACTCATTTGTTATACAAATATAAACTATCTTAATACATATTCAAGATAAACAATAGCTAATGTTAGATTAGGATGATGTTTGACTTTTGTAGCAAGTACTAATTAACTCTTAAGCTATATGCTTTTTACAAGAGACACCGCTAATGTAGAATACTTGTTTTTGAAAATATATAGGTGGAGTAGCAAAAGTCAAGGATATGTACCCTTTATCCTTCCACATTGTGATCAACATTCTTGAACTTGCTCCATAATTCAGAATTTGGGTAGGTTAATAACAATCTTTTGACTTTAAAATTCTGCAGCATAAAGCAGATTTGATTGTACTGTAAAAATTTTGTTCATTTCCTTTTCTCAAATAAATAACATTTTATATATAAAATTGTCAAATTATTACCTATAATAGAAATGAAAGTAGTCGCTTTTATTTCGATTATTCCCGTTAGAAAATATAACCTCAATGTTTACAGGTTTAAATACATTAAATTTGTGAAAATCGAAAGTGGTATGAGAGTAATTTATTTTATGTTTGTGCAAGCGTGTCTATACCAATTTATCAATAGCCTCAAACTGTAGGTTAAATGTTTAAAGAAACGCGAAAGAATAATTTATTCTGGCTGTGGCTTTAATGTGCATCTTGGTAAAATAGTTGGAAATGTCACTTTAAAACAGCTTGTTCAATGTACAAAAATTTAAATATAAATTTTTGTTATTATCACAATTTATTTTGTCGTGAAGATTTTTTACAGGCTTCTATAAAATAATAAGTGGGTGCAGTAATAAGAAGTAGTAAGTTGTTGCAATGCACCATAGTTGGGGCTATTACTCAACATAACATTAATATACAACTGAATTTAATTGAACCTAATAGTGTACAAACCAACGCATTTCTGCTGGAACACGCCCTCTCAGAAATAACGGCTTAGCAGGTCCATAATACATTATTACGTAAGGATTTTTTTTTAACTATTTAGATCAGTATATTGACCGAGACGAAATATACAACAATGTTTCATGTAATAGACAATAATATTGCAAACAAGTAAGGAAGTCACGAGCCTGGAGGTGTTATTTAGCTTACGTCTAAATTTACTTAATGGTTTTGTAATAGCGCATGATAAAACTATATGTACAATGTCGGTTATACAGTTGCTTTTAAAACATAAAGCAATTTATACATATACATATATATATATATATATATATATATATATATATATATATATTGCAGTGGATTCCTCTAAAAAATCGGGATCGCTTTCGAGTCCCAGCGTTGTTGGGCCGTCATAAAAATTTTCAAAAAACAATAAAAAAAAACAAATACCTCTGAATACCTTTGGAACACCTCCTTATTTCTGCACACCCTAGCTAGCTGTAAAATCTGCTTCTTCTTGGATACCTACCATCCTACGTTCATTCTTTCTCACAAATACAGTCAATAAAATTACCGCACAAATAATGCAACGAGACATACAACCTTTTTATTTACACATATTAAAAAGTTTCCATTAGCAAGAAAATATTTACACATTTGTATATACAGTTTCATAAAATTTTACCATTTCAATCCTTAAACCTTTTAAAATTTCATAATTTTTATTGATTTCAACAATTTTATTTAGACGAGTAGATGGGCCCGTCGTGCAACCTTAAATTGATCTTTATTCTGGTCTTATGGTGAGCTCAGTACAACCCAGTTACTCTAAATGCTTTTAAACATTGCATCTTTGTTTAAAACAAAATTAAAGACCCGTTTACTCTTTACAAGAAAATTTTTATGTCATTTACTAACATTTGAAATAATAAATATCAATTGTCCTTTACATATACCCCTTCAAATGAGTTTTTATAATAATAAAATACACCCCCAATAAGTCAAATCACTCAAACACAAAATACTAGCACACATGTTCAAGCAAAAGGAAGAAATTAATTTCTTTACCTGGAGTAAGCTTCTTCCATCGTTATCTCTGAAGAAGTGTTTCAAAACCTTCGTCGTTGTGTCCATATGCTTCGTTGTTATACATCGATCTAACTCATTTTCACTTCGCTATCCAAATCTCTGCAACCGCCTTTAGTGTTTGTACCCCGATGATTGTCTCGACCAAGTTCGCTTACTCCAGTACCATCCTTTTATAAGATCGTTGCGTGTAGTAACAGCACCGTCTATCAGACTGCACTCATTTGTGCAAATCACACTTTTAATAAATTATCGATGTACGTTACTAACAGCGTTCTACACACTTTTAAATTGAATGTCATATTATAAGTCACACAAATAAGCGACGTACGAGGATCAATAAAAAGTAAGAGCAAGTAAGAGTAAGTAAGAGTTAAGTAAGAGAGCTTATCTACCTCTCCTAGTGTATTTATATGATTTTGTGCACCCCTCGCGGACCAATTATATTGCTTTCCCCGTTTTTAACGTCCAACCCCTAGCTACCTTCTTTCGTTTAACCCATATTTACTGTCCCTTTTAGAATCCCACTCATGCAACAGAAAATCGATATTGTGGTTGACCCTCAAATCTACCGCGTACTTTAGACGAGTATTTTAACCAACGTTTTATTATACGTGTTCTCTATCTGTTTTACATTATGGATATTCCATATCACTTTGCCTTCATCTGTTATTTTAGTAGCTTGTCGCATAGACCGTTACATACAATTCTACAGAATTCTGTGCCAACGTTCATTTCAGTTCTTTGAACTTGACATTTTAACTATCAGGTGTTTCTATGAAGCAAACTGTCCGTTTGAAATTATAATTCCGAGTTTTAGAGTTTCTTAGGATTTGTGTAACAAACGTTTAGTTCAGTTAAATGGAAATATGCGTTTAAATTATTGGTTTTCTATACCCAAAAGCTCCGTTTCTTATTCGATGCGCTTGATTTAAACATTAAAACTAATTATGCGTATCCTTGAGTTTCATGTACTCTAAAGATTCTACACGTTATGCAAATTTTAACATTCCAATTTAGAAATACCAAAATCTCTTATTATCCGTCCGTTTTCAATGTTACAACTAATTAATTTGGCGCGTAAATAAATTATTCCTATGTCCTATATACACAGTCGTTAAAAATTTATTATCTAGACCTATCTATCCTTCTTAACCTATAATTTCGACGACTATATATATATATATATATATATATATATATATATTTGTTTGAGGATGCTTTTCTTGGGTTATAGGTAGAAACATTAATATAAAGTTTTACATTTTATTGTTCCATAACCTCACTCGACCATTTGTACGTTTCGACTATTTGAGCCTTTTTCAATGGTTCAATCATTCCTATAAATTAATTTACTAATATACCAACCTACCCTTATATAATTTTGTCACTTACCTTAAACTATTCTATTCGTTATACACTTAACAACTAAATAAACTAAGCCTATTTGTATGCCATTTAAAAGTACGTTACAAAATTCTTAACCCACCTTATTGTTGAATGTGTATATATGACCGCATGTGTTGCATTAATACAAAATGTTATACTAAAATTTCTATTATCTATTAATATATTGCTATCACTTCAGTAAACCTGATCATCTATTATAAATATATATATATATATATATATATATATATATATCCGATATTTTCAATTTTATGTCCTTTAGTTTTATTTTATTATTATTTTTTTGTTTATGTATTTAATTAAATTATGGTAGATTTTACTCAAATTTTTTATATCTATTTTGTCATTAATTGCTGTGGGATTTAATATTATAAAAACAATCTCATATAACTCTCTTTTTCTTTGGTTTGATTCAATTTTGAGTATTGTCGTTTTCTCGTAATTAAATTTGTGTTTATTTTGTGTTTCATGTTTAGTTAAGGCGGTCGCATTGTTTTTATCATATTTGTGTTCATTCAAACGTTTCTCAAGATGATGCATGCTCTGGCCAATGTATACACTGTCACATCCATCTTGGCATGGGATCTTATGTACGGTATGGTTTTTTTTATTTTTAGGTATTTTATCTTTTATTTTGGTAAATAAATTTTTATTTAGGTTAATACTTATATGAGTTGTATCTATATCGTAATTTTTAAGTAGTTTTTGGATATTCTCAGATAACCCATTAATATATGGTAAAGTTATATACGTTTTGTCATGTTTTTTATTTTCGCCTTTATTTTCTGTTCTGTTGTAGTATTTATTTATTTGTTTTTTAAAGATTACATCTATAAAGTGTTTAGGGTAATTGTCTTCCATAAGAGCATGTTTAGCTTTTATAATTGCATTATGTCTGTATTCAGGATTTGACAATTTTATGGCTCTGTCTGCCAAATCTATTACCACAGTCTTTTTGTGGGCAATATGATGTAGCGAGTGGTAGTTGATATACCTTCCCGACCACGTTTTCTTATTATACCATTCAGTTTTTAGTACCTGTTTCCTTTTAGTGTATACAGTCATATCTAGAAAATTTAGTTTGTTGTTTTTTCAATTTCTATGGTAAATTGTAGTTTTACGGAGACATCAAGGTGAATCTAAAAATATTTTTGAATAATATAAGAAAATTAATACAAGGATCAACCTATGAAAGGTACAATTTAAATTTCGTTAAGTCACTGTTGAAAGGAGGCGCGGAAATATGGTTTGACTTGATAGAAAATGAGATAGGAAGATTTTAGGAATTTGAGAGTAGATTTCTAAGAAAATTTTGGGGGGACAATCAACAATACAAGTCGAGAGATAATTTAATTACGGGGAAAATATAATCAGAACTTAGGGATGACACGAGAGTTATACGCCATGCAAAAATTTAGTATAGCAAAGCAATCAGATTCTTAGCAGGACATTTTGGGGAAGAGATAAGACATTATGCTACGATTCAAAATATAGTGAATAGGGAGATCTTCCTGGAATATTTACAACGTTGTGATGAGTTAGGACAAAGTCGTGTGGCGAAATGCGGGATGCAAAGGCAACAAGAAAACGTAGTTAGAATGCAAAGGAGCACTGAAAATAAGAGACCAAATTATAGGGGAAATTATAGAGGAAATTTTTATAAAAATAATTATAATAACTGCAACGATAATAATTTTAGACGGAAATGGAATACAAGAAACACGTCAAGAAGAGAAACAGAGCAAACGAACCACGACAGGAACATAAATCAGTATACACAACAACAACAACAACAACATAGGGAACAATCAGCACAACCAATAAGAACGAACCGCACCTATGCAGAAGTTACGAGTCAGGCAAGACCATCTACGTCGAATCAGAATTTTTGAATGACGACAAACCAAGTAAATCCTTAAGAATTAATGCATATGAACACCAGTGCAAATATATAAAATGGGAAATGGAAAATAATTATACAAATCATTTTCCATTTCACATTTTATATATTCGCGCTGGTGTTTAAAAAACTTATTACCGATAATTAAATTGAAAGTTGGAAATAGTAGAGGTGGAACGCTCGTTGATACGGGAGCAGAAGCATCGTTAGTCTAAAGATTTTGTTCAACGGAAAAGGTTAATGGGGAGAATGATGCCTATCAGGAAGTTTAATTTAATAGCACCGAATAGCAAGAGATTTGCAAGTGTGAATAAGATAATAATTCTGGAATGTGAAGTGGGTAAGTCGAAGTTTGAGAATGAATTTATAATAGTATCGAGGTTAAGAGTAGATGTAATATTTGGTATGGATATAATTGATAAGTTGGGATTAAAAATAAATGCCAAAGGAAAGGTAATAGACGTAAAGGGAGAATGTATAAAATGGGACGATGAGGAAAGTGTTGAAGTTGAAGGAGACTGTTTAAATATTAATCAATTTAAGGGTGAAGTTGTTGTAGAAGGGGGATATAGATGATGAAATGAGATGTCCAGAAGAGATGAAAGAAAATGTGAAGGCATTATTAATGAAGAATTCCGAATTAATAGGATCCAGAATCCAGAATAGCAACGGGGTATATGCATAAATTGTAAACACGGAGCCGTTTAACACGAAGTTATATGCTATTCCAGCAGCATACAGGGATAGAGTGAGGGTGGAAATAGATCAGATGTTAAGTGAGGGCAGCATTCAGAAGGTAGACACACATTTTGTTAATCCACTAGTTGTTGTTAAAAAAAATGATGATAGCATCAGACTATGTCTGGACGCGAGGAAAATCAATAAAAGAACCAAACCTCAATATAACAGTCCACCAACTGTAGATACAATTTTAGCAATAATAGGTAATAAGAGATTATTTTCAAAAATTGACTTAAAAAATTCATTTTGGCTTATTCCATTAGAACGTGAATCAAGAAAATATACGGGTTTTTCGATAGAAGAGCAAATTTATCAATTTAAAGTGGTTCCTTTGGTTTGTCTTCAAGTACGGCTGCATTAGTGAAGGCTATGTAGGATATATTGGGACCGTATGAAGAATTCTGCATACATTATGTAGATGATGTTTTAATTTCAGTAACGATATGGAGCAACATTTCATACACCTTGAACGAATTTTGTTATAGTTAAATTTAGCGGGACTAAAGTTGAACATGAAAAAGTGTGAATTCTTCCGGGAGAAGATCAAATTTTTGGGATATCAAATTAGTAATGAAGGCATAATTATGAATAAAAATAGATTAAATCATAGGGGAAAACACAACTAAAATGTAGGTTTCTATCCCCTTTCGCATTAGTTGGCTAATATATTCCAAAATGCTAGTCGTGTTTTGCATTGTCTCAAATGCGATTTCTAAATTTATCAACATTTTGAATGGGAATCGAATATGGTTATTTAAAATGGCCCCAGAGAAAATAATTTAAATCGGAAGAACAACGATGACATGGTTGTAGATCTTTTTGACCTATTTACTGTTTTGGATAGCACCTTCAGAGAAACTTACGAAAATGTGCTGTACCGCACCATCGCCTATAGTATACAGTTGAAAGTGTAATTGATACAAGATTTTTTTCACAGTAATGTCTGCTATTGTTCAAGAAAATAGCGATACATTGCTCTATTATATCTGATCGGCAAAGAAATGTGGATCAATCTCCATTACGTCCCAAAAAGTAACAGAGAATTGCTGTTGATGAAGGGCATCCAGTGCCTTGTGCGAGTTTTCTTCTTCTCATATGTAATTATTATGGTAATTAATAATAATATTTTTGGAGAAAGTAACCGCATCGGTACGAATTTGGGATTGTACCTTGCATCT
Organism: Platerodrilus igneus; assembly: GCA_036346225.1. Taxonomy (NCBI): domain Eukaryota; kingdom Metazoa; phylum Arthropoda; class Insecta; order Coleoptera; family Lycidae; genus Platerodrilus; species Platerodrilus igneus. The sequence continues at coordinate 1,990,418 of JARFIW010001116.1, forward strand.
ATTGATACGAACCAATCTTACACGAAGTCGCCTGGTAAAGATGCTTATACTAGTTGAAGGTGATAAGCATATGGATAAAAATATATTCATTCAACAGCCTGGTATGGTCTTTGAATCGAATGCATAATACACAAAAACTATAAATCCAATAATTTATGTTCTTCGTATTTTGGTAGTACATTTTCCGTGACACGAAAAATACAAAATTGAAGGTTTTTACTCTTTTAGAAAGTATGTATAAGCATGCCATTGCATATTATAAAAATTTGTACGTTCTGTATTACTACAGTCTAGAAATTCGAATTAAAAATTCATTTTAGACAATACATTAAATATTTTCCTGTTCTTATGATTGTTTTTATTTTTAGTTGTATAGTGTTCTAATATACAGGGAGTTTATAAAAGAACTTCTTGATTTAAAGTTTTACTTGTACACAGTAAAGTTAAAATAATAGTTATTAAATCTATATAGCATTAAAGAGAATCTTCTCAAGTTTTTTTTGATACCTAATAAAGTTAGATATGTGCTCCCTTTGTTACCTTGGCCACGTATGAACGATAATCAGTTTCTTCCCAGGTATTCAACAACATATCAGACGTGACGGATGCTACAGCCGCAACAATCCTCTCCCTCAAATGAGCAATGGATTTTCTCGGAATAAACAATGTTTTTTACATGTCCCCAAAAAATAAATCTAGTGGAATCAGATCTGTGCTCCTTGGTGGTCATGCAATCGACCCACGTCTACCAATCCACCTGTCAGGGAAACGCAAGTTCAACGCATCACGGACACGGTTGCTATAGTGAGGTGGCGCACCGTCTTATTGGAAGACAATCGGTCCCTTTTCTAGTTAGATATTATTTATCTGTGGGAAAACGTATAGTTCAAGCATTTCACAATAAATATCCCCATTAATTGTCTTCTCCGCGAGGATGAAAGGTCCTACGATACGATCATGCATCAATCCACATCAAACATTGACTTTGGGAGAGTCTCGCTAATGTGATATTGTCGGTGGCTGGTGTTGTATGTATTCATGCGGTAACTCAGACCCCCAAATCCTATAGTTGTGTCGGTTGACAAACCCACTTACGTGAAAAGTCGCGTCATTTGAAAACATAAAATTTTCTAGGAAGTTCTCATTTTCTTCAATCCTCTTCAAAATCTAGACTGCTAAATCGAATCTTTTCACTTTGTCATTGGGCTTGATTTCATGCAGAAGTTGAATCTTATACCTACGTAATTCAAGCCTCCTTTGCATCACTTTGTACACGGTAGATTTAGGTATTCCCAACTCCAAACTTTGCCTTACCAATGACTTTTTAGGGCTACAAATAAAAGATGTACGAATCCGTTCCACATTCTGTTCAGCGACTCAAGACCTACTTGGTGGCTTCATTTTTAAGATGATACCTGTTTCCCGAAAGTGATTATACCACTGCAGAATAGTTTTGTTAGTAAGTGCATCACCGCCATATTCACGTCAATAATTACGTTGAACTGTGATCACTGAACTCGATTGAATAAACCAAATCACACGCTGAGTTTTCTGCTGTGGCGTAGCCATGACTGGTAAGTGGCGACAATCGGTCGGCGGAAGCAATAACAATCTTCATCCACCATGCTCTCTCCAAGTCCACGCACTGCGATCAAATATTAGCAAAACAATTTTGACAATATACTGAACTCAAGTTTAAAACCCGAAAGTTTATTACTGATTTCGTTTTTTAATTATGATTTTTTTTAATCAAGGAGTTCTTTTATAAACTCCCTGTATTATTAATTCTATTATCCTAAAAGTAATGAATCACAGATAGTACAAAGAGAACTTTCAGAACAAGCAACCCAACATCCGATTCTCTTCACTGTGAAAAATATTAAATCAAATCCTAGAATTTATTCTGAACTTGAATTTGGATACAGTTCGATTATTCAAAAAAGCATACTTAAACTTTATTAAAATTATCCCTAAACTTTTAGAATATAGAAAAAGAATACCAGTTCTGCATTATAAATTTATATAAAAGCTTCTTTGATAAATGATCTGAAGTAAATATACGATTAAATTTTTCATTGTTTTTCGTATATGACAAATGCATGTGTCTCCAGAATTTTAGAGAACATTTATAAGACAACAGATCCCAATCGTGTTTTACTAGGTGAATAAAATATATTGAAATAACTAAAATTCTTACAGTAAGAGTGCAAAATTGGAAACATGAAAACCAGTAGTTTATCGGATCATTCTGAACGAAATCGCGGAAGTAAATTTAAATTGGAGTGCATTACACGAGAAATTGTGCAATAATCTTGGGGTATGTAGAGTGGAAAAAGGTAAAATCTATTAGTATAATTCATGTGCAACTTAATTTTAAACTTTACAAAATTCATTTTCGTAATAAGAAAAAGAAAAGACAATTATATCAAACCTTTAGGCACTACTGAAAGAGACGGGCTAGGATGAATATTGTAATCACAAGTTACATTAATGGTGTGGAAAGTGACACATTTCAAACGAGTGGGAAGGTTCCCACGAGTGTGAAATTGCACTTTACACGCGGGTACTGTACACTATTTTTCCGACGACCACGTTTTTTTTTGTATTTATAAAATATGCAACTCATTTGCTTGAAGCGTATGCCTGAAAAAATGAGATGCAGGGTTTGAAATACAATACATTCTCAATGTTTTATTTTGAAATTCACTCGAATTATCCACAAAAATGAGTATACATCTTTCAGCAAAACAAAAACGGTTAGTATCAATTTAACTCGGAGTGTTTTAAACTGTTTTTAGCCAAAACGAAACGAATGAATGCAAAAAGCAGGAAAACCATTAATCGTACTGGGCATGTTGGATCGTCTAGGATTAACGTACTAACATCAGTTATATCAACCTAGAGTCCAAAATTATTTCAATACCTCTCATTTAAACGAGGGTGTATTTTTGTGATAAATGCTCGCCTAACATTTTTCAAGCGGACAGTGTCAGGATTGGAACCCGGACCTTGGGCTCAGAAGTTACACGCATATCAGCTGAGCCACGGAGCCACCTTTAGTTGAAAATAATACATTTGATTTTTTTCAGTGCTTCACCCGAAGGTACTATATTGGCCAGGAAGCAAGTTTTTTTAACTGGAAAATTTTTTATTTTATCGAACCCTTACTGTTCCGAGCAAGGTACAGATTTTTACTGTACATGACAACACTCACACACGGGACCTACATTTTACTTCTCATCCGAACGAGGGCGTATTTTTGTGAAAAATGCTCGCCTAGTATTTTGCAAGCGGACCGTGTCGAGATTCGAACCCGAGACCTTAGGCATCATTTAATTAAAACAGCTGTTCTTCAACTAAACGCCTTTTATTTTCTATAACGTGCGTGACAACATACACACACGGGACATCCATTTTACCTCTTATCCGAACAAGGGCATATATTTGTGAAAAATGTTTACCTAAAATTTTTCAAGCGGACCATGTCGGGAATCGAACCCGGGACCTTGGGCATATTAATTGCACGCAAGTTACGTTTCGGGCCTTGGGAGCGGTGTTTTTAAAAACTTCTTCCAAAACTTGTCATCATCATTAGGTCTTCAGTCCTGAAACTGGTTAGACGCGTACCATCATTGTTTCCTATTCTGAACTAACCTACAGATTTCTCTGAAATTTGCACAGTCTGCATCTATCACTATCTGATCTCGGTCTACATCCGCCTCTTTTTTCCTACCTCTGCTTGTCATATATCCCATACTATTCCCCAAAAATGCCTTAGAACGTATTCTGCCCTTCTCTTTCTCCGGTTTTTTTACAAAGATATCCTTGTTCCCCTACTGTTTCTATAATCTATTTGTTTGTTAATCCTCATACATCTTAAGCACGGCATTTTAAAAGCTGCTACCGTTTTTCTGTCTGCTTTTCAGACTGCTCGCATTTCATAGGCATACTGTCTGTACTGTGCTCCACACATTTGCTCTCAACAACTTCTTGTTCTATGTTTATTGTCTTTCATCATAGGAACTGTTCTTTCGTGTTAAATGCAGTTCGGTCTCTTTCTATTGTTTTATAATTATATACCCTATTTCTCCGACATTCAGTGGTTGTGAAGGGGGGTAAGCAGCCTGTGGCTGCCAAGTTCCCCAGCACTTGAGCATTTACCGATTTAATATTATTTCCAATATATCTTTTCGCACAGTCAACATTAGTTGCAGATATTTCACAATCAACAACTAGTTGTTTATAATAATCATCAGATTTATCTGCGGTTATTTTTTCGTCATTAGGTTTTCTGTCTCAAAACTGGTTGGACACGTACCTGCACTTGTCTATTTTCTGAACTAACCTGCATAGTTCCCTGAAATTCTCACACAGCATGTATACAGCTCGGTTACCTTTTCTATTGTTTTCTAATTTTATGCCCTATTTCATCGAGATTCGGTGAAAGGGGTTAAGCAACCTGTGGCTGCCAAGATTTCCCAACACTTGGACATTTGCGGAAATAGTAATTTTCCCGTAAATCCTTTCACACAATTACCATTATTCGAGAATATTGCCCACCTAATACTTGTAGTTGCTTATAATAATAATTATGTTTAAGTACAGTTATTTTCTTTGTCATTAATTTATCTATCTTGGGGCTGGTTGGATGCGTACCTCCATTGATTTCTATTCTGAGCTAGCCTACACATTTCCCTGAAACTCCTACAGCCTACATCTTTCACTATCTGTGTGCAGTAGTCTAACCTAGGTCTACCTTTTTTTCTCTTTTTCCTATATCTGCTTCTAATATATTCCGCACTCTTCCCTCATGCCGTAGTATGTGGCCTATCATCCTATCTCTCCTATTTTTTACCGTTTTCCACAAATTTCTTTCTTCCCCTAACATTTTTAGTACCTTTTCCTTCTTAACTTTGTCTGTCCATGATATTTTCATCATTCGTCTGTAGCACCACATTTCAAAGGCTTCTACCTTTTTCTTGTCCGCTTCTCTTACTGTCCAGGCTTCACAGCCGTACAGTGCTGTGCTCCTACATATGTTTTAAGCAATCTTTTCCTTGTTTCTATGTTTGTTGTCTTTGAACATAGTAGTTGCTTTTTCTTGTTAAATTAGTGCGACCTTGTGCTAATCTTTGTTTTATATCTTTTGTGCTTTTCCCATATTGCGTTATTTGGCTTCCTAGGTAGCAGAAATTCTTAACCACTTGTAAGTTCGTGTTACTTATTTGTATTCTTGTTTTTGATTTATTTTCTCCTCCTTTGCATACTAGTACTTTGGTTTTAGTTTTATTAATTTTCATACCGTATCTCTCTGTTAGAACCGTTTCCATTTCATTAAGAGCAGCTTTCAACTTTTTCTAGTTAGATGCTAATACTGCTATATCATCTGCAAACCTAAGCATATCAATTTTTGTCCCTGCATAGTAATTCCAAATGTCTTCCTGCATTTGACAGTATTCATTGCCTCTTCAATGTACAAGTTAAAAATTATTGAGGATAGGGCACATCCCTGTCTTACCCCTTTCCTAATGTTTACTTCTCTACGTTCCTGCTCTAATTCTATTACTGCTGTTTGCTCTTTGTATAAGCTATGTACTATTCGTCTATCCCTATAACTCATTCCAATCTTTTTGAGTATTTTGAACATTTTTTTCCATTTTACATTGTCGAATGCTTTTTCCAGATCTACAAACCCTACATATACGCTTTCCCCTTTTTCTATTGTTCTCTCCATTATCACCCTCAGAGCTAAAATGGCCTCCCGTGTTCCCCTGTTTCGCCTAAACCCAAGTTGGTCTTCTCCGAGTATTTCTTCAGCTCGTTTTTCCATTCGTTTTTGTACAATTCTAATTAATATTTTTGACACGTGTGCTGTCAAACTTATTGTTCGAAAATTTTCACATCTATCCGCGCCTGTATGTTACGTTTGAAATCTTTGGGTATCTCATCTGTCTCATACATATAGCTTACAAGTCGGAATATACGGTCTGTTACTGCTTGGCCAGCAGCTTTTAGAGTTTTTGCTTGCACCTTATCTGTACCCGGCGCCTTACCATTTTTCAGACTCTTTAATGCTAATTCAAACTAATCCCTAAGTATAGGATATCCCAGGTCATCATTTTCAATGTCTGATTCCTGTTCTAATGCTGTCAGTTCCTATCCTGAATATAAATTTCCTATATATTCCTGCCATCTAGCAACTTTCTCTACATTTTCTATAATGACGTTTCCTTCCGCGTCCTTTATATTTTTGCTATATGGTTTTATATCCCTAAAATTCATTTTAATTAATTTGTATGCTTCGTCTGTCTTTCCTATTTCCATCTTAGTTTGTACCTCTTTGCACTTTTCATCAATCCATTGTTCTTTAGCTTTCCTGCATTTGCGAATAATTTCCTATTTTATGGCTTTGTATCTCTGTTTTCTGTTTCGTCTGATTTATTTTTGTATTTTCGTCTTTCTTCTATTAAATTCAGGATATCATTTGTTATCCATGGTTTCTTATTTTCTTTTTGTGTATTTCTCAGAATATCTCTGGCCGCCATGTCTAGGCTGGTTTTAATGTTATTCCATTCTGTTTCTACTTCCCTAGTATCAGATATTTTTCCGATATCTTTGAGCAATTCATTTGACTTTTTTTCGAACCTTTCTTGAATATCTTTATCTTTTAGTTTCTTTAAGTCCAAGTGCCTTTTTCCGTTTCTTTTTTTCAAATTTTTAAATTTGAGTGCGGCCTTCATAATGACGATGTTGTGATCAGTATCTATATCTGTTTCTGGGTAGCTTCTAGAGTCTTTTACTTGATTTCTAAACCGTTGTCTAACAAGAATGTAATCTATTTGTTCTTCAATTAAACACTTTTCCTTTAAAGCAACTTTGGAGGACCCCATATTTGAGTTATTAATAAGGGGATCCTATTTTGTGATGTCTGTCGTAGTGTTTAAATTTTTACGATACATGCTTATTATTGTAATCAAAGTGTAAGGGTTGGCAAATCTTTTCAAACCGTTGAGTCATATTTTTTAACTTCAATATCTGATGAGCGGTACAACAGAATATTAGGTAAAAGCACAATTGTCATATAAATTATAATACCAAGATACATTTTCTGTACTTGTATTGTAAGCATTACTAATTTATTGACATCGTGTTGAATTAATACAAATTTGATGTAATAGTAATGTTTTTGAGAAGATCTGTGATTAAGAACTTCCAAAAACTGATATAATGGCTCCAACCTTAAATAATCTTGTTAAAAATAGCCGTATCTTTGAAGAATAGTTTGCTCTTCGTTAGAGGAGAATTCTTTTCTTTCATGTTATATGGCAGCTTCTCCTTTTGCCGTATCTTGTTTCTTTCTATTTTATGTAGAATTATGGTTGCCTACTTTCTGTTCGTTTCTGAACCGTTTCCACTATTTGTTCGTATTGCAAATGTTTCTCTTGTAAGTGTTCTTTGTCATTTTCTCTCATTCCTTCGTCAAGTTCATAATTGGGCAAATAATTTAGATCTCCTGTACAATCAGTATCTGAAGACCGTATATCGCTGATTTACTGTGTTTTATTCAATATACGGATCTTTTTCTTTTATATTCATTTTATGAATAAGAAATCAAAAATAGCTGACCTTCTAGCTAAACCTACTAATACATACTGTTGCAGATTTGCTACAATTGTTTTTTTTGTACGGCAATACTATTCCTTATTACAAAAAATATAAGATAATTGTATTTAGTATGTTGTAAGTACCTTGTATTACTGAAATATATTCTTTTTTTATGAAATAAAGTCATCAACTATTTTTTTGCACATTTGTCTGATAACCTATAGATATATACCAAGCGTGTTGTCCAATAAGTCCATGCGCAATCGCTGTAACTTCAATTGCGATACTCTAAAAGGCCTCTCTGTAATTGCATTACTATATTATCCATTAAGTGATTGTTGATAATTATAATTATTAGGAGAACATAGAAATTGTATGTTGCAGATCTGCAGCCGTATGCATTCAAGAGTCGACTAAATAATCAAATAACAGAAGAGTAATGATATTAGATTTATATTTTGAACTCTGCCGTAGAAGGGCGGTTAACTAGAGGAGGGTTTTTTTTAGAGAAAAGAGCACTTATGGACAATCTAGCGAATACTGGTGAGTGTTCTCTAAGTTAAAAAACATATAAAGGTCAACCACGTAAGTCGTCTACGTGTGCTTGGTATCATAGGACTGTCTAGTTTAGATGCATAGTAAACAAGGAAGTATTGACTACTAGTGGTTCCCACAATTCGTGTGAAAAAGTTACAAAGTAATAATGTACAGTAAGATATCCTCTGTATGCTCATTAATATTTACAGGATACCTCAAGCATTCTCAACTAAACATTATGTTTGAATGGCGTTTATGTTTCCAAGACTTTGATAGGCTTTTGTGAAGCAAAAGGTTCGCGAATTTGAAGAGTGCCAAACACAAACGATCATTGGTTGTTTTCTATTTACAAATTTCCAACAACGCAGTTAATAGTTTGACACTCGTATAGTAAGTTGGCAGTTGAAATTGATCTTCAGGAAGGCAATTAGGTTAGCGACTACATGAAATAATTTATAATTTAATTGTGATCCCCCCCCACGAACTTTATACTTTGTTATTATGGACTGTTAAACTGTATACAAAAATAAATAAATCACAATTGCTAATTTAATCATCTCCATAATCAAAAATCATAAGCACAAGTTGTTCGGAGTGTACAAGAAACTCCACACTAACAGAGGTTACGGGCACTTGTAGGGGTTCTAAGCTTACAAGAATTCCACAGACCCCATTAAACTGTTTTACCTTTTTATAAATTTTCATACAGCAAATTGGATAGTTCAAGCAATTTACAAAATTAAACCGTGTTTATATTTACCTTGAACATATTTGGCACTTCAAATAAAAGATACTTCAAACATGGTTCTGCAACATGGAAAAATGAAGAACCAGTTTCAGTATACCGGAAGGTAATTATTTCTACACCTGTGTCAATATCGTGTATGAATGTTTAGTGAATTTTCAACAGTTTATTAAGACTGCAAAAGTATAGCATCAAACGCACTGATTCTTGTTTGGCTTCCGTTTAATTTGCATAAGTATAAAGTCTACTATGCAATAATATTATAATTTTATAGGTGATACTAATAAATAGTAGTCAATGATGATACTGCCAGCGTGCCAGCAACAACTGAAGTTTTAATATTTCCTTAAACAGCGTGAGTGGAATTCTGTATAGAAACGAACAAAAGTGTCACATCGTTTCTTTACCAAAGATGTAAACATTAGGCACACCAACTGTTCTTGAGTCAAAAATTTAGGACGTTCGCTTTTTATGCAAGGTGCATCATTCCCATACAATTTTATACTCATTGGCATGCGTGCCTGGCCTGTTAAATATTTCACTTGGTACTAATATATTCGATGGGTCAACAACACTTGTCTATTCAAAAATTATATTTCATTTCAAAGAACTAACTCGGATAAAAAATATTGATGTATTGCTACTGTCTCTTGCACGTCACTAAGCGAAGATTGAAGCACTCAGATTTTATCTAGTAAGCAGATTTTCTGTAGAAGTCTCTTGGATAATCCAGCGCTAAAATTCTGAAGCATAATATACATTGTCAGAGTATGGAAGTGCGTGGACAATATGTTTATGTACCTACATTGAATCTTTAACAAGGTTCTACAAGATATAATAAAACAACCAGGAACATTTTAAAGCAGTAGGGTGCGTTCAGTAAATGTAAATTCCGACATTGCAATATAGTATGAGTAAACGTCATTTTGTTTTTTGGTAGTGTTCATAACGGTTTGTAGCTTGTAGGACAATCACCCTTTTGGTTTCTTTGCAGTAACTGTAATAAACATTTTATTTTCATTTTGTTAGTCTGTACAGAAAAGATTATTTTTCCGGAATCCTACCACTTTTGATACGTCTTTAACTCACTGCAAGTAATTGCTTACGCATTGTGCTGTATTGATGTAAGTGCTGTTAAAAATTAAAATCAATATTTGTTGGTGTGTTTGTCATACACAAATGTTGAAACACTAAGAAAATGATTTCATTTTAGAACTCCAGCAATTACTCATACCAACAGTTGTTTTGACGCCAGGGTATTTGGAGCAGAATTCATTTGAATGTGATGCCCTGAATTCAAATATGGCATTAGTTTTGTCCAGGAGCTAAAATTTTAAGATAACATTTTAGTGAAATATACGTTTCACTATTTTAAGCTAAATCCATGGATCAAATAAAAGCTAAACACACAATTTTTATTATTATATTATACAAATACTATTATGTACAAGGGTAGAGGAAACGCCATCGATGAAACCAACTAGTCACCGAACACGTTGACGCTTCTTTTCCGTGCATTTTTGAATGTATTTGGAACAGCCCCTTTTAAACTCCAGTAGTAATATACTATCATGTGTGTCTCCGATCTTCCTTGGAAGCGTCCTCCATAATTTTAATATCCTGGTGAAATCTTTTGCCATGTTCTTCACTTGTATCTTCTAAATTTTCAGGAAAACGGTCGCTGTGTAAATAGTACCGGCGGCTCCGTGGCTTAGTTGGTATTCATGTAACTACTAAGCTCAAGCTCCCAGATTTGAATTCCCACACGGTCCGCTTGAAAAATGATAGGCGAACATTTTTCACAAAAATGCTCTCTCGTTCGGATGGGAAGTAAAATGTAAGTCCCGTGTGTGAGTGTTTTCGCGCACGTTAAAGATCTCTACCTTGCTTGGAACAGCAAGGGTTCGACAAAATTCAAAATTTCAAAGTAAAAGAACTTGCTTCCTGGCCAATGTAGTATCTTAGGGTGAAACACTGGAAAATCAAGTGTAGTGTGTAAATATTATACCTTAATACTCATGTTACGCCCAAGGGATTTCAAACTTGCGTTTACCAAGAAAATTTTCAACAACTGCAACAAATAAAGTTCAAATTTTATCTTAGCGTCTTTTATCTAATATATGAATGCAGAATCCTTAATGAGTGTTTTTTTTTGTGGGCTGTCAAATATTTCTACTTTAATTTTTTTGTATTCAACTGAGGCAATTTTTTCCCTATACTGAGAGTCTCATATACGAAGAAATAATATTGCTATATCAGAAACGGTAAGAGAACATAGCCACATAAATGTGAAAAAGTTGTCTACTTTGGAGTATATTAAAATGGTTTCAAAAAATTGCCACCATAAAATTTTGAATAACTTACTGTTATCAAATCTTCACTGGAACGTTTCGTTACTTCATGAGTCCCTTCAAATTCATTTTTTTAAATACGAATCTTTTTTTTTAATTATAATAATCGATAATACTACCTGTATAACTTGGGAACGGCATGGGATAATGTCAATTTCTTAAAAACTATTTTAATATACTCCAAAGTATGCAACTTTTTCCCCCATTTAACCGACTCAGTATCTCTTGCCGTTTCTATTATAGTAATGTTATCCCTTCGTATATGAGACATTCTGCATATGCATAGCATAGTCTGTTCTCATCAAGAGCCTTTACAAACTGCTTGATATGTTGTGAAGGAGAGATAATTTTTCTCTCGTAAATCTAAAAAGAAGTTTTCCCCGACGTCAATGTTCTCTTTCTTAGACCACATTTTCTAATCCAATGGCGTGTTTTGTCCTTATCATTTCCGAAGCACAAAAAGCAAGGATATTTGGTGTGTCCACTTTGAAGTCCAAGGAAAAGTACGCCATTTAAAGTTCACAAAAATCACAGTTTCATATTTGTGATACTTTATTCTTTCCGAAACGAAAGCTATGGTGTTATATTCTTCTTTCACTTTTGTTGAGTGTGCAATTGATATTGAACTATTTGTATCCATTGTGCGGAGGAACACAATTCAACCTTTGTTCTGAGCGATCAATAAACAAGTGTTAATCGTATGGAAAATAGTTAGGAAAACTTATCTTTTCCAGGAGTTCTTTAATTTCGTGACAAAATACAAGATTGTCTATTTGAGATGAATGGTAATAGACCAACCTGAAAGCCAGTAATTTTGAAGCTTCTTTTGGTAAGTTGCTATCTCTGGTCAGGTCATTTAACTGATCCTGGTTGAAATGTTGAGGAACTGATGGTATTTACTCACAGTCTCTGTCACTTTCTTCAATATCAGAAAGGTGATGCGAGGGACAACACTCGTCCTCGCAGAGCCCTAGTAGCAGATGATACGTTAGGAACGATACTTTTTCTGAGTGAGGAGCCGGGAGGTCTTGCAGAGGCTAAATCGGGATAAGTCCACAACGCTACGGTTATTTCGATTGATTCCGGTAATATTTACTAGGCATAAATTACAGTCAAAGTGGTTTTTGGGTTCTTTCAAAATCTTCGATGTGCCAAATTTCAGACTTTTTCTTTTCGCGGTAGTTCACTGTCGTAAATGTTCTGCACAACTTTTACAGACCTAATGCGGTACCAAGATTTTATTTTTATCACCAAGTCTAACACTGAAGTATCCAATATAAGCGTACTAAATCAAAATCTTAAGATTTTGCAGAAACAAAATAAAATAACGAAAAATCATAATAGCTTTAACCAAATTGTTTCATTTAAAAAAATTTGTTTTTCTCAGGAATTCTTGTTTTGATAGTCCAGGTTGAGTGAATTAGGATTTAATTAAATTTTAGAAAATTCTAGGAAGCGGTAGTGGTATAAATGACATGTAACCCTATTATGCAGGAGCGAAGAAAGGCCAATCATAAGCAACCCCATACAATTGTATTCAAAACAATCTGAAAGGCATTTTCCGTACGTTAAAAAAGTATAATGCTAGCAAAATAAAGGAAAATCTTTTAAACGACTATTTTGGCATATTTTTAATTTATTCTGGATGTCCGGGAAGCTACAAAAGTGGCTGCAAATTTGAATTTTAATAATTATTCTAAATTATAGGTTCTGGGATTTAATAATCCTCAAGGATTTTATTTGTAGTATGCTTTACGATTGAATAACTGCCAGAGAGGTATAATCAACGAAATCAATGGCATGTGGAATTTTGTATTGAATCGTAAGATATAAGTAAACCAAACCCATGATCTCCCTCACATACTGAAACGAACTTTAACTTACAGTTCTTCAGTCGCTCCAATACAAGCTTAATTATTCACAATTACTTGCAGGGAAGCCCTAATGCGCTGTGATGCCACTACAGAGATGACTTTTACTAGGTTTACAAGGTTTACTAACACCCAGTACCTTTTAACACCCATGATCTCCCTCACATACTGAAACGAACTTTAACTTACAGTTCTTCAGTCGCTCCAATACAAGCTTAATTATTCACAATTATTTGCAGGGAAGCCCTAATGTGCTGTGATGCCACTACAGAGATGACTTTTACTAGGTTTACAAGGTTTACTAACACCCAGTACCTTTTAACACGATTACATTACATTTATTACTAAATTCGACTGCGTAATTTATCTACACAAACACTAACTGCTCTAACTTAACTTACGTACATATTAAGCGTATTTATTTGAACAGTCGATCCAATAATTTGTTTATGTCACTTTGTGCTTTAACCGTCGGATCATATGGTTTATATATCTAACTAACGTAACTTCCAAAAGTGGTTAAAGCTTTCTAGAAATTACTTACTTTATCTCTTTTGTTCGCTATATATCGGTTCTTTGAATACATTCTTGTAGCTATCAATCATTCCATTATTCATTTAATGGTTTCAGCTGAAAGCATACCGGAAATATTGGTGACTTCTGCTGTAGACACCAAAGCTGAATATTTGAATTCATTTTTAAAAAGCAACTCAAGACTATCTGGAATTATATCTTTCATATCACTTTCGACAGCTGTTTTTACACAATTATCTAAAGCTAATTCGCGAGGACACAGTCGGCAGCAACTATATTCCATTTCACAAATCAGTATAGTGACATCACAAACAGTAATTTTTGTTACCAAATGTAATCCAATACTATGTAAGTTTAGTATTTAGGAGAAAATAAATGCTACGGATTGGCAACACTTTGCGCTGCTGTTATTAACAGTTTACTAAAATTTATTCCATTTAGCACCTATCGGCTGTCATTTGCAATTTGTTGTGTTTAGCAATTTTGTGAATTTTTCTTCTTTATTTGTATTAAAACTGTTCTTTTCAGAACAAATTTCGTTTTTTTGGTTGTTATTCCGGATTAACGGTTAACAGTACGCCTAAGATAAACGTTCTAGAAGAATGATATTATACGCAATGCATGGCAACCAACAGCTGCTGGGTCATGTGACCACACTACACTGTTTCGTAAAATAGACTATAATGGTTCTTGATGAGCAAGAGGTCGTGCGCAGTTCAAATCAACATATTTCTTCATTTGTATCCACAGGTATAATTAATAAATATCTAAAAATGAGAATGGTTTTGTAAAGCTACAGCTATAATGTTAACCTGCTATACTTTCCAAAAATCTCAGTCACATGCAAATGCACAGTTCTAGAGCAGAGTATTCTTAAAAGTCCAGTTCAAAACCTTTTCTGTCGTAAATCTGTTGATTAATCAAATTTGTTATTTTTACTTTCCTGCACTTGCTATATATTGATCCTAACGGGTGCAATCAAAAAAGCGCTGCAACGTAATAGTAGTTGTAGCGCGAGTGCGTTACCTTAAGCACACATTATGTAATAGAAAAAACTTAAAGAATTTAGTTAATTAAATAAACATTTAGCAAAGAAGTTCCCTGAAAAAAGTAGTTTATATATATTAGCATAGCCATTTGGATGTAATATTAAATCAGGATAGAGAAATAAACAGAATAGCATTACAAACGTTAATGACTATTGAATTTTACCCTCTTTGTATTAAATTCATAGAACTACAAATCGACACTCAGGAAATAACCGGCATACTAAAGTTTATTTGTACACATTCACATGAGTTCAAAACAAACCAATGAATCACGGAATTGGACCGACACAGCCAACAACCACAATAATTATAAAACTAGCCATAAAAATTAATGTGCTACATGAAAACCGCGTGAGGAATTAAAATTTACACGATGATAAAGACATTAATCTTAACATTAGAATAGTTTAAATGCACCACTCCGTGAGAATGAGGAAATTAGGTAATGACCATGAGACGTTGTAACTTATAAATCCGCCTGATATTAGAAAGTGGGGAACAGTTTGGACCAGCGAACAACCTCTTAAAACTCGATCACGGTACAAGACGTTGTTTGAAATATTGGTACGTTAAGTGACGGGACGAAAGCCATAAATCGACTGTCTGGAATTAGACAGGCCCTGGGACGCGACTAACCGTAAACATTACACACCGATCTCGTAAGAAAGTGACAAGTGTTTTTGAAGCTTTTAATCAACGATAACAGGTTGGAATTTTACCTGCGAGGAGTCCTGTCCGTTGATGTCGATGGAGCTTTGAAGAAATACAATTAAACAAACACCTGTATTGTATTATAACCATTACACGTTGTTCATTGTATCTAAGAATTGTAATTAATCGTGAACATGTATACACGTTTGGAGCAAATTCTTAACAGTAACTATTAATATTGTTGCACGTTTCTGAAAATTTAAAGCGTAGTGCATCAAGTTTTCATACATCGTTGTAGAGGCAAAATAGTACGTAGAAATTAAATTGGTTGAATATTTATGATTATAAATTTAAGTTTTTCTTTTTCCAGCTACACGCATATTTGACCAACGCAAGGGTAGATCTTAGTATTTTTCTCTGTTGTTATTTACTGTGAGAATCATGTTTGACGTAGGTTTTTTTATTTGTGTTTATAAAAGACTAGTAGAAGGAGGTAGAAATGTGTATATCGAGGTTCCATCAACCTCGAACAACAGTGGAAACCGCTAACTGTTTCTCGGAACAACCATTTTCCGGGAAGGCATTATTTGGGAATATTCAGGTGGGTTGGCGTTTAAAGGCTTTTTCAAACAAAGAGAGTTTAAAGACATTTCTATGTAGGTGTGAACGAATTTAGTAAAAGTGTTGAAATTTGAATACCCCCCAAAAGTTATTTGCTTTTATATAACCAACCCCGCACCATTGTAAGCTAGCCGGTGCACTAATTTGTTACGTCACCTCGTCCCTGGTAAAGTAAAATTAATCCAGGTAGTAACGTAAATTTAGCACGTAACATAGCAATTAAAATCTAAAATCACCTGAACAATTTTAACACAAAAATTGCTTTCGAATTGCACTACAAAGCTGTGAGTTAAAAAAAATTTTTAAATCAACCAAATGTGCTTCTATATGCATAAATGTGTACTTCTATGGCATACACTCAAGTTTAGAAAAGCCAACTATCCAATATGAGTATTCAAATGGGTATAATATAAACTGGTACTTTAAAGTACTGTCGGGACAAAGGTTTAAATAATCTGGTTTTTCTTCTTTTCGAAGGTTTGGATAATAGTAATATATAGCACTAAAATTCTGCAGTTTTGCAAACGAAGTAACATATCGACTGCCAAAATTTATAGTACTAATCTTTTCAGCAATTTAAAAATTCCTAAATATATTTTCTCATTCCCATACAGCTCATTCTTAGCTCATCTCTTAAATATTTCACCAGAAACACAGTGTCACAGAAGGTCAACATACTAAACTACTTGAAATTTTACCATCGCGGTAACCCAACTTTGCCGACGGATAAAGACTGTGATTTATTACAACTGTCACAGAGACGACCTTCTCGGACTGAGATTGTGCGATTTTATCTTACTTACATAGCAGATATTTTGTTAATGTTCCCAAATTACTTTTTGTTAAAGCTCTTTGTAAATAAGTTAATAACGTATAAATAATATGTTTATTTGTCTGGATTAAATCTTACACCTTGTAAAACAAACGTTAATTATCACTTGGAAAAATCAGCATGTTTAATAACTTATAAGGTGCAGAAGATTCTTGTGCACAATTTAAATCATTATTTATTAAAACGTAACCTGATCTTTGAACGAAAGACACTCGAAAGTGAAGAATCTTATTTTATTTGAAAAAGTGTAAGGTTCGTCAGAGAGTTAAAGCTTTTGATTCTTCATCAGTTCGCGCAGAACTCCTTGCTCAGCATTTTTTATTTTTGTTTACCTGTCAACGAGTTAATTCCACCTCTTTATTAGCCGCTACTTTATCGTTTTCGAAAACAATGACTAAGAGATGAGCTTAATGTATTTGGTTAGTGCAAGCAATATAACACTTCAAAGACTTTCAATTTTCAATCTCAAATAAAAATTGTTCAAAACGGTATTTAAAATATTCTCAGAGAGACAGAAAGAGGCATATCAATATTTTCTCCCTTAGGTTACAGTTGAGAAACTAAGAAGATACCGGCAACGTAGAAATCGCACACAAAAGAGAAGTGGTCGAGTTTGCAAAAAGCTACTAAACTGCCAACTTGAACTATTAAATAGTAGTTCAGAATTTCGTGTTGATGGAAGACAGATAGAAAATAAAAGGATCGAGGTCAGAATAACAGCCTTTTGAAATGTTGTGCTTCAGATGTATCAAAATGATAACATGGACAGACAAAGTTAATAACAAATAGGTTATAGAAATAGTAGGGGAATAAAGATATCTCTGGAAAGAAAATAGGAGAAATAGAAAAGCAGAATACGTTCTAAGGCATTTTGGGGAATAGTATGGGATATATTACAAGCAGAGACAGGAAAAAGGAGGTAGATGTAGACCTAGATAAGATAGTGATAGATGCAGACTGTGCAAATTTCAGGGAAATGTGTC
The DNA here is from genome assembly GCA_036346225.1 of Platerodrilus igneus. Classification (NCBI taxonomy): domain Eukaryota; kingdom Metazoa; phylum Arthropoda; class Insecta; order Coleoptera; family Lycidae; genus Platerodrilus; species Platerodrilus igneus. The sequence continues at coordinate 2,008,197 of JARFIW010001116.1, forward strand.
GGTTAGTTCAGAATAGGAAACAATGAGGGTACACGTCTAACCAGTTTCAAGAGTGAAGACCTAATGATGGTGATGATGATGCCGAAAAGCAACCACAAAACCCTTGAACAGTGCTAGTTTTGCGAAATTTTTTTAAGGAAAAGTTTGTAACATATATATCGCTTAGGTTTGTACATCGAAGCAAATGATTCAGTACCTTTTATTAACGTAAATGTGCTTTTATTAGCATACATTATCATTACCGAAAACAAGAAATAAAAAATATAACAAAGGTTGTGTATTTAAACCTATAGGATCAAAGTCACTCTGTAATGTTTCATACGATAACAATTTTGAAAAACCTTTAAATAAAAATATATTGCGTTTTAAATAGGTGTACAAAAAAATTCTGTGGAAAAATTCAAAATAAATTTGTGTATTTATAACTCACCAAAACATTTTGCTAGTACAGATACATGCTGTAAATCTGTATATCTAAGCTCATTTAATTTAAACAAAAGCTCATAAAAATATTAGATAAGTGTGAAATCTTTGTGCTTACATACTAGCTTACAGAAATTTTAGGCCTAAAATATTTGAATTCAATAAAACAGATGATGTACCTGGAAAGCAAGCTAATGAACAAAATCGTGCTCAGTCTCGAAGTGAAAAAAAAACTAAACTAAAAATATGTTACAAAATTTGACATCAATCTTTTTAAGACCACTACAACTGCTTATTTTAAAAGTCTCCTGGATCAAATAAAATAAAACTTTTTGGCTTATTTCAAATGCACTTCAACGCCCTTCCTATTTGAAATAAGGCCCCGATCCTTTACACACTACCAGTATCTAAAGGAGGGGTGAATAAGTCAAAAAGCAGAATACAAATAGGAAACAAGAACTTATAAGAGGTTACGGATTTCTGCTGCCTAGGAGGTCAAATAACGCCAGATGGGAAAGTGCAAAAGATATAAAGCAAAGATTAACACAAGGCCGTACTGCTTTTAAACAGAAAAAGCAACTACTATCTTCAGAGACAGCAAACATAGAAACAAGAAGAAGACTGGACTAATTCTAGGACTGAAAACCTAATGATTGTAATGATATCAAAGTGGCAATGAACATTGTCAAATGCTGAAAGACATTTGGAATTATTAGGCAAGAACAAACGATGAGTATACTCATATTTTCAGACGATGTAGCGGGAATAACAAACAGGAAAAAATATGTCAAAACCAAAATAAATACAGAAAATCAGAATTTACAAGAGCTTTAGGATTTATGCTACCTAGGAAGTCAAATAACGCATGATGGGAAAAGCGCAAAAGATACAAAGCCAAGATTAGCGCAAGGCCTTGTTACATTTAACAAGAAAGAGCAACTACTATGTTCGAAGACAACAACCATGGAAGCTAGGAAAAGACAGCTGAAAACATATTGTGAGGCACAGCATTTTATGACTGTAAAACGTGGACAGTAGAAGAATTGACTTCTTTGAAATGTGGTGCAACAGATCTATGCTGAAGACATCATAGACAGACAAAGTTAAAGACAAAGAGGTACTAGAAATGATATAAGAAAATAAAATTATGTGGAAAAAGATAAAAAAGAGATAGGATAATAGGATTCGTTCTAAAGCATGAAGGGATAGTACGGAAGATACTAGAAGCAGAGAAAGGAAAAGGAAAGGTAGAGGTACTCCTAGATTAAACTTTTGAACACAGATTGTGAAATATGTAAGCTGTGGAAATTTCTGTGAAATGTGTAGGTTAGCTCAGAATAAGGAACAATGGAGGTTCGCGTTCAACCAGTTTCAGGACTGATACCTAAGAATGAATAATGATGACTTAACATTAAAAAATGACTGAATTAAATTATTAGTGCCAACTAGATATCACGATAATCCTATGAAATGACAAGGTGCCTTAAATGTTGTTGTTTAGTGGTGTAAAAATTTAAGAAAGTCATTTCAGTCTTGTTTCATCTATTATAAATCCCTTACGCGCTACGTAATAAAGCAATTTTACTGCAATCGGCTTTATTTCATTCCCAAAAGTTAAACCGTGATATTTCACGGTTCTTAAGACAGGAAACTAAAAGTTATCTCCTTAAAATGCACAAAATGTATTTTAGTTCTTACTATGTAGAATGTTACGCCACAATTAGCCGATTTTTGGCATTTGTTGAAGAAAACCTTTACTTTTCTAGGTTTAAAGTATAGAATTTGCAAGTGCATTTCTGAGAAAGAGAAGGATGCGCTCTTGGATAGTACACTGCTTTCTAAGTTCAAATAAAATGGTAGTACCGGCCTTAAAACCATAAAGCGTATTTTGCTTTTGAGATGAATTAGCAGGTCTTATCTTCAAGTTTAAACAAATATTGCAGCTAGGAATTCAAAGTTTCGGACAAAATTCAAATACCAGATATGCATATTATTAGTTAAGCAGTTTTTTAACATTTGTCGAAAACTCGAAATCGATTTTTACCACTAAAAATATTTTCTTTGTACTACATGTGAGACACTAAAACAGGAATTGTAAATAATGTATACGCAATTGAAAGTTTTGCTAACTTTGTTTTACATATTTTTTAAATGACATTATTAAATGACAAACTTTGCATAGCATTAATTGAAATGAACCTGTAATTGGATTAAAATAAGTATGCAATTTCGGAAGTTAATTATATAATACACATGTAATTTAGTGCAACTTAATGTTTATTCATGATGTAGTTATCAATATATAATTCCACAATTATAATATGAAATTGCATCTCAAAACGCGAATCCAAATGTATTCGTTATATCTTTCATAAAGTCCCACAATTTTACATACATTTAAAGATTGTACAAGTTAGATTATACAGAGTTGCCAAGGTGATACAACAACTTCGATAAACAGAAAGCATACGGGTAAAAAATTATCAGGAACTACAAGAATACAAGAACTTTCAACTATGAATGACAAGAAATGTGTCTGCAGGAAGATACCTTGAGTTGGATGACTTTGTAAGTTTATAACTTTCTTTACTTTATGAATAAAAGATACAAACAAAATTAAAAAACATTTAAATTTATACAATCAATGGCAGAACTGTACTAAAACGTGATATCTAATTCACAAACGGAATGTTTATTAATGGAGTTTTCGTGATAGAAGTGAGAAACAACAATTTCAATTAATACGAGGACCTTCGGAAGATATTGTAATGCGGAGATTTGTATAAGCTAAAAAGACAAAACATTTTCGTTGTTCAAAGTAGTCTCTTCCAGCATTGATTCACTTTTAAAAACAAATTTTTTGTAGACGTAAAGCGTACTACCACACGTTTTCTAAAATCGACTCCAAATTCTCTATACTGATTTCAGGGAACAGATGCTTTTTGGGTTCAAAATAGTTACTTGCTTCAAATTGCAGGACAAGGTGAGTTTAATGAATCTTCAGTAATTATTCAGTTATTATTCGTTAAAAACCTTCTTCAGCATTCACGCATTTATGAATAGGAATTTCTTTATAGGCGCTTTTCAAATCCGAGTCAAACTGTTCTTTTACCACAACATTGCTTTCTTTTCTCAAGAATAGCAGAACATTTGTAAATGATTCGTAAGTTATAAAATAATCTGAACCTGCGCATTGCAATACCTAAGATGTTCAATAACTTGGACATTATTTTACCCCTAAAAATGCACGGCCAAATAGAAAACTTGTAATTGTTCAATCCCACCTTTTCCTGCACCAACGTATTTTTAAAATTTGAAATGGAGTCAAAATGTTCTTTTCTAACGGCATTAATCTCGTTTTGTGAAGTTACATGACGCCCATATAAGATCTCTTAGAGGTATATAAACAATCAGAACCCTTACGTGTTAGGATCAGATGAGCATGGCAATTGATGAATTACTTAAATATTATTCTTTTCTAATCAGTGTATATATCCTTCAGAGGCGTGACGAGAGGCGTTATCAAGGCGAACCGTAATTTTTTTTTAATAAATTCCTGAGATAAATTTTGTGTAGCAAATTTTTATTAATCTTGACTTTCGATGTATTTCCAACCATTGTGCATGAGTAACATTATACCAAAAAAGCTATAAGTAGGTATAAGTCCTTTGTCAGAAGTATATATCTAGTATGAAATACATCTCAATATCTCTTATAAAATGAAAACATAAGCATAGCATAGCAAAGTCTGCGGCTTACATGATACATCCCGACACGGTCCGCTTGAAAAATGTTAGACGAGCATTTTTCACAAAAATACACCCTTGTTTGGATGAGAGGTAAAATGGAGGTCCCGTGTGTGAATGTTGTCACGTGCGTTAAAGATTCCTACCTTGCTTGGAACAGCAAGGGTTCGGCAAAATTCCAAATTTTCCAGGTAAAAAAAACTCGCTTCCTGACCAATGTAGTACCTTCGGGCGGAGCATTGGAAAATCACATGTAAGGGTTACATGATACGTGCTATATTTAAATGTAGTATTATTAGTGCAATATCAAGTTGGCAACGCATCTAACTTGATACGTGATTACAATGCAAGTAATTTTTTATCTCTATAAATCCAAAAGGGTAAAGATGTAGCGCCTTAAGACATTAGAGTGCAGGTGAGGTCGTTAATGCAGATAATATGGCAGCTTAAAATTTTCCTGATACTTTAAAAAAAATAATGGAAACTGGAAGATATTCACCAAAACAAATTTTCAACGTGGATGAAACCGCTTTATTTTGAAAGAAAATGCTCATTCATACTTTTATCACGAGATGAAATCTGTCTGACTTTAAAATAGTTAAAGATCGAATGTTAAAGACTAGATTTAAAATTAAACCACTTTTACTTTATGGGTTTGAAAACCCACGCGGACTTAAAAACTACACCAAGGGTACTTTCCCAGTCGTTTGGAAGGTTAACTCAAAACCACTGGCGACAGTAGCACATCTTGAGGTTCGGTTTACATAGCATTTTATAGCCGAAGTAAAGCAGTATTGTTTGAAAAACTATTTGACTTCTTCTAGACAATGCTCAGAGTCATTTCTCGTATATTGCTGATATTGATCTTTAATCAAGGTTGTATTTTTGCCTTCTAACATTACTTTTTTGCTGCAAGCGACGGATCAAGGAGTTATCGCGTCATTTAAAGGGTATTATTACAGGAGAGCCTTTTTACAGGTAGTGAAAGCTAATGAAGAGTAGGGCATGAAACAGAATTCTAAAAAAGTTTCAACATCCTCAAAGATGTAAAAAATATTGCTCCATCCAGGGCAGAGGTAAAATTCAACAATTTGAAAGGAGTATAGATTAGTTATGTCCGCATTTCTTCCAGTCACCGGAATGCCTTCAACCATAAAATAGCGCAATATGGGTGGCATTACAACTGACATTGTAAATGTAACCAAAAAATTGTTTTAAACATTGAAGTCACTACTAATTGATAGAAACTTTGTTGAACTGGAAACACAGGAAGAAACAACAGTTTCGGTAGTCGCCGTCCGTTACTAGCACTGGAAAAAGTTTACACCAAAAAACTTTTAAAAGCGTTTGTAAATTTACAGAATCAAGTAAATATTTTTAAGGAACGTGATCCACATTTTTCTTTATCCCCGTTAATTTTTAACTAATATATCGAAGAGGCAATAAATACTGTCAAATACAGAAAGACGTTTAAAATTATTATGCAGGGACAAGCGATTGGTATGCTTAGGTTTTTATATGATATGGCGGTATTGGTTGCCACAGGCTGATTAACCCCTTCACATACCCTACATGTGATTTTCCAATCCTCCATCCGAAGGTATTACAATTATATGGCCAGGAAGCGAGATTTTTACCTGGAAAATTTTGAATTGCTGTTCCATGCAAGGTAGGGATCTTTAACGTGCATGACAACACTCACACACGGGACCTCTATTTTACCTCTCATCCGAACGAGGGCATATTTGTATGAAAAATGCTCGCCTAACATTTTTCAAGCGGACCGTGTCAGAATTCGAACCCGGGACCTTGGGCGTAGTAGTCGCACGCATACCAACTACGCCATGGATCCACTTTCCCCTTCACAACCTTACATGCTCCACCCGACGGTACTACATTGGCCAGGAAACGAGTTTTTTTTACCTGGAAAATTTGGTATTTTACCGAACACTTGCTGTTCCAAGCAAGGTAGGGATCTTTAACTCACATACGGGACCTTCATTTTACCTCTCATCCGAACGAGGGCGTAATTTAAAAAAAAATGCTCCCCTAACATTTTTCAAGTGGAGCCTGTCGGGATTGGAACCCGGGACCTTGGGCGTAGTAGTTACACCCCTTCAATACCACTCAATCTCGGTGAAATGGAGCATCCAATTAGGAAACAACAAAAGGGGAACTGAGCTGTGTCGAGGTTGTGGGAATTTCAGGGACCAGTGTAGGCTAGCTCAGAATAAAAATAAGTGAAGGTACGCGTACAACCAGTTTCAAGACGAAAAACCAAATAACGAAAAAATAATAGCACTTAAATCTGATGATTATTATAAACAACTACAGGTGTTGGTTTTGAAATATTTTCAACTAATGTTGATTGTGCGAAAGAATCTATTGGAAAACTATTAATTCGGCAAATGTTCAAGTGTTTTGGGATTTTGGTAGCCGCAGGCTGCTTAAGTCCTTCACATACCTTACATGTGATTTTTTTCCAATGCTCCACCCGAAGGTACTACATTGGCCAGGAAGCGAATTTTTTTTACCTGAAAAATTTGGAATTTTGCCGATCCCTTGCTGTTCCAAGCAAGGTAGGGATCTTTAACGTGCGTGACAACACTCACACACGGGACCTCCGTTTTACCTGACATCTGCACAAAGGTGCATTTTTGTGAAAAATGCTCGCCTAACATTTTTCAAGCGGACCCTGTCGGGATTCGAACCCGGGACCTTGGGTGTAGTAGTCACACACATACAACTACGCCACGGAGCCGCTTGTCCCCCTTTCACATACCACTGAATATCGGTGGAAATAGGGTATAAATTTGTAAACAATAGAAAGCAAACCGAACTGCATCCAACAAGTACGAGCAGCGGCTATGTTCAAAGCCAACAAACATAGAAACAAGGAGAAAATTGTTGAGAGCATATGTGTGGAGCACAGCACATTACGTTTTTGAAATAGATGCAGTAGGAAAAGCAGACGGAAAAACGGTAGAAGCCTTTTGGAATGTTGTGCTTCAGATGAATAAGAATCATATTAATGACAGACAAGGTTAATAACAAAGAGGTTATAGCAAGAGTATAGGAATAAAGATATTTGTTGAAAACAAAAAGAAATAGGAGAAATAGAAGGGCAGGATAAGTTCTATGGCATATGGATAAATTTCTTATATTTTCAAATTTTTTATTCATAAGCTCTGGTAACAGATTTGATAGTTGATGAAACAATTTAAAAGTTTCGTTTAGTATTTTATGAACTAAAAATTTTTTGTTGTGGCATAGTTATGAAACAGCTCTGCTTGCCAATGAATCTTTCGTAGTGTCAATAGTTTATATCAGGTTGGTAGTGTTTTCATTTTCTGATCAACATTGTCTAAAATTTCTTGTGATGTCCTTCTGATTTTTTGGGATTTTAATTTGTATCTATAAATTTTATAGTACTATAATCATTTTTGAATTAATCTATGAGTTTATCATCTTATCATTATTCAAGTGTATGGGACAAAACGATTAGTTAAAAACAGAAATAAACCAAAAAGAGAAATCTCGAAATTATATATATATATATATATATATATATATATATATATATATAGAAGCTCCATTTTGTCAATTAAGGCACAATTCTAGTTCATAATAATTGGTAATAAAAGATTAAACTTTTATTGAAATCACTTGCTATATAATACTACGCTTTATATTATTCAAAAGAATGGATAATTTATTAGTCTTATTTGTTTTGTTTATTTCACTAAAAGTTGTATAAGTTTACTATAAATTGCTTTGTATAAAAAAGTAAAGTAATTGTTTATTATTACATTCAGTAAAGGTCAACATTTGCAGTGATAAACCGGGATATCCAAACAAATTTTTTATTTATGGAGTAACATTTGAATACATTAGAAATTTGAAAGGTCAGATTTTACGATTAGTAAATAAAGTGTAGTTTCGCATTTGTAAAAGTGTTATACGAATAAGATACTATGTTGTAAAGTGAAACGATTATTATTGGCCTGGTGCTACGTGATTTTTAGCAAGTTTAATACTTTTGTAAAATAGCAGATTTCTTAAACGATGTCGTTGTTTACAAGCTAAATGACAGACTATAAATACGAAAGTAATTGTAAAATAGATGATTCCTGATGTTCTGTTGACAAATGAAACTATTTTAGAAAAAAGAGTAACTACAAAAATAGAAATTAGTGCAAGTTCAAAGTACTATTAATTTTTGTAAAGTGTCTCCAGTTGATTTTCGCCAATTTTAAAAAGTTGTAAGTAGACCTGTATCTTTTAAATTCTTTCTTTAAATTCTTTCAATTCTAGTTCGACTAATTTAATTTTATTTCACTTCAAATTCGATTGAATTCAATTTGATTCCCTGGTTAGCTTTCTCGTCTATCTATGATACTACAGGGTAGATTTAAATCATCTTCTGTACCTAATAGGGGTTTAATTATTTTTTTGTCAGAATACAGAATTTCCTTCAAGCTTAAATTTGATTGCTATGACGGGTTTGTTAGGGATTAAAACTACTCTATTTTGACAAAGCTCAAAATGCAGAATTCGGGCTAATAAAAGTTTTACTTTTGTGAAACGACGAACTAATTATTTTGTAGTATCTCTGCAAATATTTTTCGATTTGTATAGGTAAATTCGCGTTTATGATTTTCATAAGACAAAATTTTTAAATATATTTTATGTTACTTTAAGTTAATTTAAACTACAGACTTCAGAAATATCTGGTTTATATATATATAAACGTATATAATTTGTTGCTTACCTTCAATAATGATTTTAATTTTTCTTGATTCCTGAGAATTTCAGGTTTACATAATACCACTACATTATTAAGCCATTAATTGCCTAAGTTGTTGACGTTCCGGCTACTTCTCCTGCACTGCTTTTTCAAAAATGGCAAAGCAGGAAAAGTGGCCGAAGCGTTAATAGTTTCGCAATTAATCGGCTTAGTCTTTTATATATATATATATATATATATATATATATATATATAAAAGTTGCTAAGAGAAATGAGCGCCATTTTCGTTATTTGGGGATAACTTTAATTTATAATGATTCGTAATAAAAGCACTTACTAGAAAACACTCAATATATAGAACTACGTTTCACATTATTTGAATAGATTAATACTTTACTGGTATCATTCGTTTATTATCAAGTGAAACTTTTAATAAAAAATAATCGTTAATTCTACTGAAATTTGTATTCATAGTTACTCTAAATCCCTATATGCATAAAGGCACATAATTTCATTTAGCAGTTTATTATTCCATTCAATAAAATTAACATTTGCAGTGTTTAGCCGAGATATCGAAGTAAATATTCTGTTTATGAAGAAACATTTGTACCGATGGTTTGAATGGTCGGATTTTACGTTTGGTCATTAAAGTAAATTTTCGCATTGTTGAGTGCGCTGAACTAATCAGATACTTTGTTGCGAAAAGAAACAGCTATTTTTGGAGCAGAGTTACCTGACGTTTAGCAGGACTAGCACTCTTTAAAGATATAAAGTTTCCTGATACCATGTCATGGATTTTGATTGAGGTTTAAGTTATAAATAAGACGAATGTAGTTGTAAAGAACATTTTTTTCCAGATGTTCTACTGACAAACGGAGTTATATAAAAACAATGTAGCGATTAATAAAAATTAGTGCAAACTTAAAGTATTCAAAGTATTCAAACTGTCTGCAATTAGTTGATTTTGTCGATTTTAGAGAAATTAGCTTCAATTCGAATCAATTCAATTCTATTTTATTTCATTCCTTGATTTGCCTTCTAGGTTAGTGTTAGTAAAGGTCTTGTATAATTTAAGTCAAGTTAAACGATGACGTGGCAAAGTAAGTTTGATAGTATGTCATATAAGCAAGAGATCCTTATTTATGCCTTAATTTTGGTAGTGTTTAAAGTTTAAAGTATTGGAGGGCTGGTAAATCTAGAATTATTTCAAAGTACCAAGGAATAAATGTTAGAATAGCTCTTAGGCTTTGTGATTTATTTATAAGAGACTTTATAAGGATATATAAATCTGCAATTTGTTTAATGTTTTGAAGTTTAATAATTTTTATAGTGAGAGGTAGTAACTTTTAGGTTTAATCAATTTAAAATCTCGCGTTTTTTATTTACTAAATCTATCATTTGTACGACAAAGGGCAATTTACACGTATTGTGGAGAAAAGGTTAATTTTTTAAAAAGAGTAAAAACGGCTGTGTCAGTATACTCAAATGCTGTAAGTGAAACGTAAAATTATTCTTGGTGTAAATTGAAGCTTTGACCTTTTTATTTTAACTAATACTATAAAAATTTGAATTTTTTTTATTTGTATTATATGACTTGTGAATATTTGTACTTTGGAATCTTAGCAATGTTGAATAACCTAATCTATCAGAAATAGAGGGTCTTTATAATGATCTGCTAACTGAGATAGTCTAGACCCTAGACTCTTGAATTTAGGTTTGAAATTCCGCGTCTGGTGTGTCGATTAGCCGTATTTTCTGAAGTTCAGTCAGGAATTACAGTTGGTAAGCGGAGTGAGCTATATAACTTCACAGCATTTGATTTCCAATGAACGGGGTTTCAATATCACATATATATATATATATATATATATATATATATATATATTGATGAAATAGAGTCATGCAGGGGTCAGTAAGCACCATATCCTATTCATGCAACAATTCAAAACTCGAGAAAAGCAAACACATTTTTATATTACTTAATAATTCTTTTCAGTGTAGGATCACTTTACTTACGTTACATAATAGCATCTTTAAATAGTATAATACGTAAGTTAAAAAGACCGTTAAAATGCAAATCATCCCTTGATACTAAATGCCATTCAAAACGCTTAAAACCCCATATTTTTAAAACGCATTGCGTGCTCCTCCTGATACTAAATGCCATTCAAAACGCTTAAAACCCCATATTTTTAAAACGCATTGCGTGCTCCTCCTGAAAACGTAATTAAAAACCAGTTCGAGTTCATTTTATGACAGGATTGAAAATATTTAATGAAGAGCGTTTATTTTAGCTATAGAAACTGCACTTTATTTCTAGATTTTTTAGTGAAACATAAATTAAATTCTAAATATAAACAGGTGACAAATAATATGAATGAACAACTTATTTAACGTGAATAAGCCCATAAATCACATTCCTAAAAATAAGCAAATTACAAATAATTATTTGTATAACACATAAAATGAATGCAAACGTTCCAATTAGCGAGCCTGCAAAGGCGCGATAAAACATTTAACGAACTAATACATTACATAACATAGTCCACGATAAAAAGCTCATAGATAACCATTTCACGCTCATTCAGTAAAAATGCCAATTGAGAAACTATAAAGAGATTTCTACGACCTAATAAATCTGAAATAATAAAAGAAATGTTTAAAATGAACTGATTGTCAACGAAATTTCAACGAAATTGCATCAGCATGGATGAATCATTTCAAGCAGTAGCTTATATATTTTTTCAGAAAGTATGACATAAATACCATTATACTATAAAAGTTGTAAATAATCAAGAACCATAATCAATGATCGATTGTCCATTTGTCGGTAAACCACAAGTAGAGATGAACTTAAAATTACGTTAGATTTTTGAAATATTTGTCAGGAACGATGTGTTTAAAAGTTATAACGTTCAACATACAAACAAATTAAAATTTATTAAAGTATGAACAACTCAGATTGAAAGTAAAATTGGTTTAATGGAATTAATAAAATAAATTCAAGTAAGATATTGAAAATTTAAATATAAATGGAATACGATTTGAATTTTCCAGAGCATTTATTGATGAATGATTTCTAAAGATAGAACGAAATGGAAATAGAAATTTAATCATACATAATCATACATAAGAAATTTGGGAATACTAATTACAAACCAAGACTGTGTGAATTCGTCATGAATATTTAATGTTGTTTTTAGACTTAAGTTTTAAAATGCATTTGTAGGTTTTAATGCTCGTGTGTAAGTAATCTTTTGGAAAATGAATGAAGAAGAAAGATGTTTGTAGATGTAGCAATTATTATTATTGGAAGAATTGTTTATTAATGAATATTTGATGATATTTAATTTTAATATTGGGGTTTTGTTATTTCATTTAGTCGTAGCTAATAAGACAAAACGGGCGTCTTCAGACAATAATTCACAGCGGATCATTTTTTATATATAGCAACTTTTGTAGTCTCCTAACGTCTTGGCAGCATATAGCTACACAATTCACAGCAATATATATATATATATATATATATATATATATATATTACTCTAATTTAGACCAGGGTAGAAAATTAATTAACGACATCAAATAATTTTAATCACCGTGTATAAGGACGCCTTGGGTAATAATACGCTTCATTTAAAGGCATGTTGGATAAATTCGTCATTTACTTCTAAACATAGGGTTTATATTGTTTAGATAATGTTAAACACCGTGTATATTAAAGCAGTGGAAAATAGTACGCTTAATTAAAGGCCTACTGTGTAGATTTAAATCATTCAATTAGAATGTAGGGTTTGTATATAATCATAATCAACGTGTAGAAGGAAGTAATGTAGAATTTTATTAGATAATACGCATTATTAAAACCATGGAGCATAAAAATTTATTCGTTTCGTTAAAAATAAGGGGTTTAAATGATTCACTGGGCGCTTTCTATAAAAAGAAGCCGAGTTAAAATGTTCAACTTGTATTTAATTTAATCTTTCTAAGTACTAAAGCTATCGAGAAATTATAACGACGTGGGGAAGTCACGTAAAAGCCTTCAGCGTATTAGAACGCAGAACACCTGCAAAAATAACGATGTATATGATAGTCGATAAGCTTTAAGCTATATGAGTGCAAGTAAGAAAGCAAGTTTGTGGTATAAAGACAAGCGAGAGGGAATGCATTGGTAGTTAAATGAGGGGAAATATGTAAAACAAGAGCACAGGTTGTAGATAGAACGAACAGACTAGATTGGCGATTAAGGTTGAAATAAGATGCAAACATGAAAGGTGGAAGCATAACAATTTATATGTAAAATTAATTAGTTGTTCGCGGACGCGTGAAAATTTCTTAGATTTTCAACTTGGACGAGTGCAAATTTCAGTAGAATCATTGTGCCGAGCCATCGGAAGGGAAAATAGAATGCGAATTTCCGAAAATCGTCCGTCGCGGGACAAATTCGACTTGCAAGCGAGCCATTATATAAACCCGTGCTGATAGGAGTTTAGCTCTCTTTTATTTTTGATTATATTCGATACTGCAAGCGGTCTTTCTTTATTTTTGATTTTATTCGATACTTCAAGCAGAATACATGGTGATTACGTGCTACGATACAAGTTATTATGTATTAGTGCACTTAGAGAAGATAGATAAAGGTAATAAAGTCTAGTTATATTTGCGGGTATTACTGTACCAATTATCCAAGTTAGTAACGATAAATAAATAAATAGAAGTATGCAGTTTTGGTATAGCGTGAAAGTATTATGAATTTCATTGCTACTTTTCGGGAGTGTTAGTAATCAAGTGTTATTCGTAAACGTGATTGGATCCACAAAACAAGATTTAGATATACATAGATGAGTTCCTGAGAAGCCCTGAAACCTTTTAGACGAATGGTGGTGTAGAAAAATTTTTAAAGGCGCCCAGAAATCCGACATAACCCAGCTGGAATGGTGGGATTAGCAAGGACGATGTACATTGGAGCCACGAGTGCATTAACCTTCAGGTAACTTATGCATTGTTGTTCGATCTTAGATGTTTTGTTATTTGCTGAATATCTTTATAATTTGTTCGATAAAGATGGACAGTAGTAAATTTGTATCAACAACAAATTTGGAATTTTAAGGTAAAATTTTCTTGTATAAGTAGAAAGGAGTATTTATCAAGTTTATGTTTTTGATTATGATGAAAATTAACGTAAAGGGGTGAGAGATGCTCCCTTTTATACAGACATAGGTCTGCAAATATTGTTTACTTAATTAGTATACATCCTATAAGGACTCTAATTCTGGATGCAAATTAAAATAATGACAAATTTGAACTTGAAATTTTATGATGCTGAAATTTATGCTGAAATTTAATTTTGAAATTTTAATGTATTATGAATATTGATGTCAATAGAGTTAACGTTCATGTTTGTGGTAGGAATGTGTTTTTTTTTTATGAATGAGGATGAAAGTTATCTAGGTGAGCAGCCGAGGCGGAAAGAGTAAAGAAGCGATTATCAGAAGAGATTCAACGGACAAGAGAATCACAGCAATTCTTGGCACAGAATGTGGGCAATTCAAAAACAGAGCGAGAATCACAGCAATATATATATATATATATATATATACGATTGTGTTGAAATTAGCAGGTTTTAGGTCGGCTGGTAATAAAGAAAACTCTTTTTTATGGCCTAAATTTTCGCATATATTTTTATGCTTGATCACAGGCAATAACTAAAACGTACAAACTATTAACAAACTACTAAAGTGAATAAAATAACTACTTACAGTGAGGGTATTTACGTTAGCTTATTCTGAAGAATTTTTAGAACAATTTTCTTTAATAATTAAAAAGAAATAATGTGTATATATAAAAAATTTGATGAAATGAAATATTGGTTTGATAGAAGTAAAAGTCAATTTTGATTAAATGATTTTTATATATATCTTGATCTTTTGTTTAACTTGCATGTGTGTATGTATGTTATGTATATATTAATTTTTTTGTTTTAATTTTTAATATGATACATATAATAGCGTCCTCATGTGTATGTTTATATTAGGAGGAGGGTGAATATTGAATGTATCATATTGTTTGGTGTTTTGTGTATTGTGAGTATTTATTTTGTGTGTGTGTCTGTGTGTGTGTGTGTGTATGTGTATGTGTGTGTGTGTGTGTGTGTGTGTGTGAGAGAGAGAAAGGGAGAGAGAGAAGGAGTGGGTTTGTAGGTGGGTGTGTGTGTGTGTGTGTATGTGAGTGTGCTTTTTATTATAGTTAGATGTACTTAAGAATGCACTTGTATTTATTTTGTGTGTGTGTGTGATGTGTGTGTGTGTGAGAGAGAAGGGAGAGAGAGAAGGAGTGGGTTTGTAGGTGGGTGTGTGTGTGTGTGTGTGTGTATGTGAGTGTGCTTTTTATTATAGTTAGATGTACTTAAGAATGCACTTGTATTTATTTTGTGTGTGTGTGTGTGATGTGTGTGTGTGTGAGAGAGAGAAAGGGAGAGAGAGAAGGAGTGGGTTTGTAGGTGGGTGTGTGTGTGTGTGTGTATGTGAGTGTGCTTTTTATTATAGTTAGATGTACTTAAGAATGCACTTGTAAAATCAATTCTTAGACTTATTGTTCTTTATATTTTTCTTTAAAATTTAAAAGGTATGAGTATATACTGCTCAGATTATCAATATCACTTTTTGTATTTAATGAATTTGAATTTCTATAAATATGGCACATTTCTAAAAATGTTCTTTTAAATTTGTTAATTTCTATTTGTAAAATTTGTGGATTTTCGAAATTTATTTTATGTTCATCATTAAGTGTGTGTATTGCAAGTGCACATGCTTTAGGTTTAACTTTTATATCGCTTTTATGTTGTATGATTCTTTGTTTTAAATTTTGAGATGTTTGGCCAATATATGAACGATCACAATATATATATATATATATATATATATATATATATTACTCATATTTAGACCAGGGTAGAAAATTAAATAATCACATCAAATAATTTTAATCACCGTGTATAATGAATATTATTAGATAATACGCGTTATTAAAACCGTGAAGCATAAAAATTTATTAGGTTCATTAAACATAAGAGATTTAAATCATGTACAAGACGCTTTATATCAAAAGAAGCAGTATTAAAAAGCTCTGCGTGTAATGTAATTATTCCTAAACAAATGGAAATTACGTGCAAAATTTATCTTAATTAACTCTATTTCAAGTAACCGGTATTGAACAAAACGTACAGATAATATCTACAGAAACTTGTAAAACCCAATAAAATGCAAATCCTAGAAGTGTTAGTTAGAAGTAGGATGTTTGAACACACCTGCGTATTTTAAAAGGCAATTTCAGTTTAATTTGTTTAGATAAACATGTCGATTCTAAGGATATTGGAAACGGTCAGATGCTTTAGCACGAAATACAAAACAGGGTTTATTTAAAAGCTCATTCGGCGAAAATTTTGCAGATAATTAATGTTTACAAAGAATCTTGGAGAAACCGGGGCTTAATATTCACGAGAATGTGCGATACGGGGTTATTAAACCCAGATAGTCCACATGGACTAAAATATAATCGATAATAAAGAATATCAATTTGCACCAATACGAACAGGTTAGAAAAGGAAAGAGAAAATGCGTCAAGCAAAGACACATATAGTAAAAGGCGTGATTTAAGCAACGTCACGAGGGTCACAATTGGTTGAAAATAGGATGCAAATATCAGAGGTAGAAACAACAATTTCTGTACAAAATTAATTAGTTTTTCTCGGACATGTTTGCGTGCCGTGTGAGAATTTCTGAGATTTTCAACTGGGGCGAGTGAAAAATTCGTAAAAACCGACGCGCGAGCGACGGACTGGGAACATAGCATGAGAAATTCTTAAGAATTGTCTGTTTTGAGGACAAAAGCGACGTGCCGGCTATTCGCTATATATACCGGTGGTAATATGAATTTCGGCCTCTTAGACTTTTGACTATTCGATGCGTTAAAAGCTCTTACATCCGCGACTTGATTGAAGATGTTAAACAGTGCATTTTAGTTTGATAAAATAATTTAAAGTTTGCTCGTATATTTTAGTGATTCAAAATAGTTTGTTATTTACGTGCTAACATGAATGTACTTCAGTGCACTTAGATACAAGGTAATAAAATTTAGTATCACTGTACCAATTAGCAAAATTTACAACGACAAATGTATACACAAAAGTAGGCAGTTTTGGCGTATATTGGTGAAAGACGCATGAATTTCTCTGCTATTTTTCGGGGGTATTAATAATTAAATGGTTTAAATACGTGTCTGGATCCACGAAACAAGGGTCAGATATACACAGATGAGTTCCGGAAAAGCCCAGAAACAACTTTAAATAAATGGTGATGGAGAAAATTTTAAAAGCGTTGAGAATTAGAAGCCGTAAATATAATCCTGTTGGAATGGTGTGATTAACTAAAGGGACGATGTACATTGAAGCTACGAGGACAGTAACCTTCAGGTAAATTATACTATTTTGTTTGACATTTTTGTGTGTGTTGAATTACTTTATAATTGATTTACTTTAAATGGACATTAGTGAAATTGTACTAACCATAAAATTTTAATGTTAAGATGAAATTTGCTTGTTTAAGTAGAAAGGGTATTTAGTATTGATGTTCTGAATTATGATGAAACTTTGGGTATGTCTTTGAGCTCAATTAGACGAACCTGGTTAATTAACGTAAAGGGGTGGTAGATGCTCCCTTTTTACTCTGCATATATTGTTATAGTAATTAGTAGGCATCCTACAAGGACTTTAATTCTGGATGCACGTTAAAATGATAATAAAATTAATCTTGAAATTCTTTTTAAAACCGAAATTTATGCTGAATTTTAATCTTGAAATTTTAATGTATTGTGAATATTGATGTAAATAAAGTTGACGTTGATGTTTGTGGTAGGAATGTGTTTGTTTTTTTTTATGTATGAGGAGGTTTATAAAATTAGGTGAGCAGCTGAAGCGAAACCAGGATCACAGCAGTTTATGACGCCCAATCGGTGGGACTAGAATTTTTTTGTTGAAAGGACCCAGTTCCCGCATTCACAGGAGTATATCACAGCAATATATATATATATATATATATATATATATATATATATATAGTATATAACTTTATGGGTTTTAGGTCAGCAGAATTGAAGAATTCTCTTTTTTATAAACTCAAGCTTTCGGAAATTTATTTTTCCATTATCAAGAGTACTACAAATAAATACATTATCTCACTTTAGTAAGTATTAAGTACTATTTTTAGTTATTAGTCAAATCTTGTTCACATAACCAACTCAATGTATTTATTTGTAGTACTCTTGATAATGGAAAATAAATTTCCGAAAGCTTGAGTTTATAAAAACAGAATTCTTCAATTCTGCTGACCTAAAACCCATAAAGTTATATACTATTAAAGAAGCAAGGTCGTTACCAATTCTACTATATATATATATATATATATATATATATATATATATATATATAATGATAATCATAATTTTTTTAAAATAGAATATAATGTAAGCTACACAACACACAGCTGTAAAAACATAAAACTAATTAAAACTGAATAAATTAAAATTATGATTCTTGGATTTTTGGGGTCGGTCATTCAAATATTTTAAAGTAGCAATATTGATCTTGAAAAGATAAACACTGTTTATATAAGGTGTTGCAGCTACAACATTTAGTATTGATTTTGTAAATATTAGCTTCAAGAGTAAACTAGCAAACAGAAGTTATTATTTATCTTACTTTCCTAGGTTTGATTAAATCACTGTGTTTAAGCAAGTATAAGAATATGTGGTTAATTGTAAAAGTTGGTAACATTAAGCAACAGGTACTTAAAACTGGTCTTTTAGATTGCACTGAATTTTTAAAAAGGTTTTTGGGCTTGGAGTGAGCTTGGATAATATTTCCTTATAAATACCCTTTTACAAGTGTATGCTACTGGGTTTTATTGATTGTTATTTTACCACAAATTGGTTAAAATTAGCTATTTTTAAATTTATTAACTTAACCGTCACCATTTTTTTTTATTGCCACTCTGACAAAATTAGTTTATACCAGCAAATTAGGACTTTTATCTCCTTCCAAATGTCTAAGTGTAATTATTTAGCACTAAAGCAGTAAAACCTTTTTCAAAATGCGATAATAAAACATCTATTTCTACTTAAAACAATAAAATAACGGAGACACTTAGTAATAGGGCTTGGTTTGCAAATTTAAATTCCAATGTCGTTTGTAGTATCTGCAAATATTGAGTTGTTTTCGGCTAAATCATTATAACGGTTCACAGGGCAATCACCCCTTTTGCTTTCTGCTCGTGCACCATTGCCGATCGGGTTATTTGCAATTCATATTTGTTCAACATATTTTATTTCCTTGTAAGCTAAAATATATTACAAAACGTAAATTTTTGCTAAAAATCTCATTACTTGAGAAGGAATGTACACTGCAGACATTTTAATGGGGCAAGTTTTCTACTACAGATGGCTTTTTAGATTATTTTTACGGTGGACGGCTTTACAGGTCGATCGCATAATCGTATAAATTTAAGTGGTATTTAATCTTAATTACCTGCAATTAGTAATTACCAGTAGCACCTAATGTCACGTCCTAAAATTCTACAAGAGTTTGCTGTAATTTTTTGAACACTTATTTAATAATTGTTCACGAAGGTATTTGTTATTATTATAAGGAAGTAAAAGTGAATTTATATACAAGCAACTTTCACAAATGAACGTGCTTGTACTAACCTCGACTTGATATTTAGTTCGTTTTGCTTCAGCTGCTTCTTGTTTTTGAATTATACAATATGTTTCCATATTTTTAGACGTTTCTACTGTTAACATAAATACCAGAGCATTTGTTTAGCATAAAATTTGTAAGTAGCCGTGCTACTCCAATAAAATTAGTCGATCACACTTGCGCAATTAAATCTTAATTATATAATGATTTAATTTATTGGCCTGGTTTCTATAGGAATTCAAACTGTAATTACTTACCTACATATCAAACAAAAAAAAAATTAAATAGAGTGTATTTATTAACGTTCTGCTGTTTTAAATAGCTGTCGTGTATAACAGACACTCCTTTGTAAGCCTGTATTAATATTAATTAGGTATTGGTATGTGCACATACCTAACTTGAGGTTTATATTTATTGTGCTACAGTATCTATAACGGCTTACCGTTAAGCGTAAGTAAACGAGGGCTGATTTTTTAATTAAAGAGGAAGAATCCTGTTAAAACTTGAATTACCAAAAACGCAAATCAACAACAATAGGTTTTTGAAAAGGACAACTAAACCCACTATTAACAAATAGCAAATAACATTTTGCAGACACCTACAAACAATCGTTTTAAGGTGCGCCACTTTGTTAAACAGCAGCGAAGGACAAATTTCTTACAATCGGAATTTTGAATAGAACAGTCTCAATATAGAGCAATTTTTACTAATAAACCTAGCGTAAAATTATATATTAGTATAACATATGAAACTTTCTACACAATCTGCAAGAAATATACGGTTTTAAGCTTCGATCCACAATAGAAGAGAATATGTAGAAATTTAGAAAGTAGAGGTTCTCCAATGCAAGATTGTTAATTACACGACCTTCGATTATAACAGAAACTAGTACTGTTTATGCCAAACAAGTATTCGATTTTCAAAATTTAACCTTTTCAAAATTGTTTTGGATCTTAATTTTTGCAATAAAAATTACAAAATCACATACCTTGCACAATTTCTCTTTCTGATACCATACGTCTTCTTCTTCCTCAGGTGGGTGAAAAGTCGTATCAGCTGTTAAATCGTCCCTAGATCGCGATAAGATTTTTCTTCGTGACACCATTTTAAATTAAAAATCCGGGATTTAGCATTACCACATGTACTCGAAAGTGTTACAAGTGATAGTTACGTACAAACCTTGACTTAATTACGGTTGTAGACTGTTACTCGCAAAGTAATTTAAACAAAGCCGTTTTGTATTTAATTTTTAATTTAAGGGTGGTACCACCAGCAACTTATAGAAATTTTGCACTAAACAGCACTTCACAACAATCAAACCGGTACGCGTACAAGAGAAGTGTTTGATTATGCGGTTAACATACTAATGAAGAAGAAGAAATGTTTGCTACCACGGTAACCACACGGAGCCGGACACTCGTAGCATGGCAATGCACGTATTATTGCGATACCGTGGGTGAGGTAGTGAAGCACGTCTGCGGGACAGGATTTCTTATAGAGCTAAATAAAGAACTAGTAACTTTGTTTCTGCGCATACCAGATTATGCATTTCCAAATATAGATTTTGCGGGTCCGGATAATTTATTTCCCATTTTTAACCGCAATAAAAATCATCCTTTACTAATAAAAAAATTCAACGAAAAATATGCTAATACATTGCAAGAAAGGGGAGATAAATGTTTGTTAACAAATGGATTTAAAATTCATTGCTAACTTTAATTGGCTGTTTTGAGTCGTTTGGAATGATAATCTCAATTTTGATTATTAAATATACTGGGACTTTTAGATTACCACTATCGCCACTTCTAATATTCCCAGAGCCGTTCACGCTAAAGAAAAACTGCCTGCGGAATTTGTTAAACCAGAACTCTTTACGGTGAACGATTGCGAAAGACTTTTAGTTCAGTATGTTAATTAAAGAAAGGACGAGATTTTTTAACTTTAACTTCTTTCTCTAATTCTCTATTTGTAACTATTCTGCTCTACTAATGACTCATAAATAAGTAACTACAAAATGAGCAAAACGCTGATATTTAAATACTTCTTCCATAAGTTGTCTTCATCAATTCTGCCTATAAAATTTAAAAAAGTTAGCTAAGAGCGAGCCGAGCTCGCACTATTAGGGTTCCGTACCAATATTACAGTGAGCAATCAATAAACCAAATTAAGGTGATTTTATTTTTTATGTATATTTAAATCTTATCCAAATTTGATTGTGATAACTGAAAAATGAATATATTGTCCCACATTGTACTTGTACATTAATAAATGCGTTGTCTATTACTGTGTTTAAAAATTTTTTCCCAGCAACTATTACACTGTCAAAAAAACCTGCAGTTTTCCGATAATCTATGACTCAATAGCTACTATCCCTATCAAAATCAAAATTTTATCTTTGGAAATGTAGGAGAACAGGGGGGGGTACGGTTATTTCTGGCAAATTTTGACCTATATCATAAAGACTGTGGACCGAAAATTATAAAAAAAATGTTTAGAAGCCGTTTAGAATCAATCCTCTTTCAAATGATACCTCACACGATATATTTATTAAAACTTTTTTTTCTTTTGACCGAATTAACCGCCGCCAGTTTAATCTAAAAATATATTTTTCTATTTTCTGACTGTCGATGTATGTGCGCGCCATAAAGACCTAGCATTGTGCCAAATTTCAAATTGCTACGTTGCATAGTATTCGAGAAACACCTCTGTGACAGACGGACGGACGGACACGAGAGTGATCTTATACAGGTTCCGTTATACCTTATAAGGTACGGAACTAGTGACCCCCTGAACTATTTTGTAAGATTGAATATGCATCTACGAAGCTAGTGATGGATTAAGGGAAACCAACCAAACAATTGTGGAAATGCAAGAGAAAATCGTGAGAACCACGGAGAAAATAGACTGTGTATGGGATCATGTTGGAATGGTAAAATCAAAGCAGGAGAAATATAAAAGCGGACAAATGATAAAATCACGAATTTAAATATCAAATTACGTAACGTTGAAGAAAACTGTGAAACCGAATTCAGGACAATAAATAGGGAAATAAGTAATTTAAAAACTAATTCGGGAAATTTTAATAGTAGGGAACCAATTAAGCTAACTGAATCAAATCTTTCAATTGACCAATATACTAAATTTTACAGGGACGGTAAATTGAATCCAAAATCTTTTTGAAAAATATTAAAATGTTAGTACAGGGCTCAACAAACAAGCATTATAAATTAAACTGAATAAAATCGGTGCTAAAAGCGGGAGCTGAAATGTGGTATAATTTAGTTGAAAGCAAGGTCAAAACATTTCAATAGTTTGAACAAAAATTTCTACGACACTTTTGGGGGGATAATCAACAAGATAAAGTTAGGAATAACCTGAGCATGAAAAAGTACAATTCAGATAAAGGAATGACGGGGGAATTATATGCTATCGAAAAGTTTACCGTAGCAAAACAATTAGATCCTCTTTTACACGATAAACAAATTATAAAATATTTGGCAGGGCATTTTAACGCAGAAGTAAAAAGATATATAACGACACAGAATATAGTGGACCGGGACACATTTATAGAATATTTAGAAAGGTATGATGAGTTGGAACCAAATTATAAAACGGAAAATAATGCTAGGGATCGACGCACAAATTTTATGAGGACGCAGAGAAATATTGAGACTCGAAGTAATCATCAAAGAAACAATTATAATTATAATTTTAATAGGGGGAATTATAACAATTTTAATAATGATTTCAGGCGAAGTAGAAATACGGCTCAGATACCAAGGCAACAAATAGAACGGACTAATCATGAGGGAAATAATAATAATCGAGAAATAAATAGGCAGGAACATGAGGACCGACGGACGCAAATGAGGAATATTGATCGCACGCAAATAAGGAATACGAATCGCACATACGCAGAGATAACGAGTCAGGCTGGACCTTCAACGCGAAACCAAAATTTTTAGGTACGGACGAACCAAGTAAACTTCTACGGATAAACGGATACGAAGATTAGCGCGAATTAATTAAACGTGTGACGGAAAATGAATTAGGAAGATTTAAAAGGAACTTATTACCAATAGTTAATTTAAGGGTGGAAAATAAAATAGTTAGAGTATTGATTGATACTGGGGCAGAAGCATCACTTGTTGCGGAAGAATTTGTTAAACGAGAGAAATTGAGGGATAAAGCGATACCTATAACGAGGTGTAATTTGGTGGCACCGAATAATAAGAAATTTTCTATAATGAATGAAATGGTAATTCCGAGATGTGAAATGGGAGATGTGAAATGGGAAAATGATTTTATGGTTGTACCTGGACTAAAGATAGATATTATATTTGGGATGCATATTATAGATAAGTTGAAGCTGAAGATAAATGCAGAGTGCAAAGAGATAGAGTGCAAGGAAATATATTAAATGGTATGAAGAGGGTAATATTGAAACAGAGGGTGACTGCGTGAATATTAATCAGTTTGATGATGAAATAGATAATGAGGGGAATATAAATGAAGAGATAAAATGGCCAGAAAATTTAAGAAGCAGGGTAAGTTTGATATTAAGAAAGCATTCAGAATTAATAGGGTCGAAATCAAGAATTGCCACAGGTTATGTGCACAAGTTGAAAGTAGTAAACACTGAACCGTTTATCACTAAATTATATCCTATACCAGTAGCATACAGGGATAGAGTAAAGGAAGAAATAGAAGAAATGTTACGTGAAGGTATCATAGAAAGCTCCAGTACACATTTTGTGAATCCATTGGTCGTCGTGAAGAAGAGTGATGATAGCATCATATTATGTTTAGATGCAAGAAAGATTAATAAGCGAACGAAACCGCAATACAATTGTCCACCAACGATGGATAGCATATTAGCGAGAATAGGTAATAAGAAAATCTTTAGCAAATTAGACTTAAAGAATTCATTTTGGTTGATTCAATTAGCGCGAGAATCAAGGAAATATACGGGTTTTTCAGTAGAAGGAAGAATATACCAATTTAGGGTGGTCCCGTTTGGTTTGTCCTTGAGTACGGCTGCATTAGTAAAGGCTATGCAGAATATTTTGGGACCGTATGAGAAATTTTGTATCCACTACGTGGATGATGTGTTGATATTTAGTGATAGTGAAGAGCAACATTTTGTATATTTAGAAAGAATTTTATTAGAGTTAAATATAGCAGATTTAAGGATAAATATAAAGAAGTGCGAATTTTTCAAGATAAAGTTAAATTTTTAGGATATAGAATAGATAACAAGGGTTTATGTATAAAGCATGGAACGAACAATTATGAGTTAAAAGGACATAGATTCAAAAACAATAAAGGGGGAAGTTTAATACCCATACAAAGGGACATGAAGAAGTAAATAAAATGTAAAATAAGAATAGGTATAGGTATAAATAGAGTAGTAAAATAGGATATAGGTATAAGAATAGGAATAGATATGAATAGGGCAGTAAAATAAGACATATGTATAAGATTACGTAGATGTAAATAAGGAATTAACAAAGGGGGAGTTAGATTTCTAAAATAAAATAAAAATATAAGAATTTATAGACGAATGTGAGTTTAACTTCACGTTGGTCGCCAAAAATGTCATTGTTCTAAAATTTTATATTTTAATTTGGGGGAATAATGCTGTGATAATGGGTTGTTTAGGGGTGTATTGAGTAGCAAGGGTCGTGTAGTAACAATGAATAGCAAGAGAAATCAGAAAACTGCGTTTATTTAGCAAAGAAACAAGTAAATCGTACATTATGTAAATAGCAAGCATTTAACACTCTGTATATAGACCGTAATTAACTTTAAACGATGCAAGTAAGCATATCTTACAACAATAGAACGCGTATTCAACAGAAAAATAGGTAATTCATACATTATGTAAATAGCAAGCATTTAGCATCTTGTATATAGACCGTTATTAATTTTAAGTAATGCCAGTGAGCATATTTTTCAAAAATAGAACGCGTATTCAGTAGAGAAATAATAGTACATGTAATTAAACACGCGTTGAGAAGTGTTCGACAATTTATAAAATAAATACGCAGAAGAGCAGATAAAAATCTAACAAAGCTTTATGCAATTACGCTGGAACAATAACCGATTTGATAAGAAAACGCAGTTTCAAAGATGCATAAATACACGAATGAAAACAGCATTAGAGTTACATCATTTATTTTGAACAATTATCTAGAAGGCGATATCTACACAAAACAACAGACTTAAAGTTAAACGTCTGGCAAAGATAACAATAGCAAATAAACACCATTACACGGAAATCCGACTTAATTTCATCAGAAACAGCTTCAAAATACAGAGAATATTAAAGACAAAACCTGGTTGGTTGAAATAATCTGCAGAACTGCTTGAAAACCCAGCCCGCATGTAGTAGGAAAAGGCTATTTAACATCAATTTGGTGATAACACGACTCAGTCCACAACTGATGCACGTCGAAGCTACGACACCATTAACCAAAAATCCACGAGTAAAATAAATAAATTATAATAGATCAAATTTAAGTTACAGTGACAATAGTGCAACAACTACGTTAAGCATATATGAAGAGTTTTTGCCGTTTTTTATAGAAAACGGCTTCAAATCTGCGTTGACAATAATACTTCTGGTATATTTCTGGACATCAAATCATCGTCGACAATAATACTGGACATTTCAAATCTGTGGTATATTTCTGGACATTTCAAATCTGCGTCGACAATAATACTTATGGTGTATACAAGTTCTAATTCTAAGGGGGCAATTTTAATCGAATTTTGGTACAATTCTATTTAAGGGAAACGATTCAAAGCATTTGCAGACAAATATAAAATAAAGAAGCACGAAGTGATTTTTGGAAAACAAGGGGCAACTTTACTCAAATACTGGTACAACTAAGCAAAGCATTAATAGACGATTGAAGACAACAAAGGGTGTGTTGATCCACAACACACACAACATATTACAGGTCAGATCTATTTAATTTTAAGATATTTTTCAATTTAAATTTTAATATTGAATTTATTCAATTTATACAAAACTTGTAAGGAAGTCAACAAGAAACATTGCATACGTTAAACTTACGTAATAAATCATAAAGAGGTTTAGAACGTTCCAGATTCCTTTGTAAAGAATTAGTTTTGGGTGACTTTATATTGAATTCAAAGTATATAAGTTTTGGGATAAATGATACATATGATATTAATTGATTGAAGGGTGTATTTAAAGAACTTCAAAAATTGTAAATAATATTTCTTTTCATTATATGAAATTGACTTCGTTTTATCAATTCAAATAGGTAATCATAAAAGGGTGAAAAGAGAAAATTGATCACCGTAACGTTGTGCACTCTGTGTAGATTAAAAAGGGCTAGCCGTGGCATAATAATAAAATTAGAAAATTTGAAGTGAGAACACAGAGCGGTGGCGTCAAGTAAAACGTCATAACACCGAGTACGGCGTCATCATATCAATATATATATATATATATATATATATATATATATATATTGCTGTGAATCCTCTCATATCTGCAGGTACTGGCCCTTTAAAAAAAAACATTCGAGCCCCACAGTTTGGGCGTCAAGAATGCTGTGAAACCTTTTAAATCACCTGGTCCGTTGATTCCTTCTGTTAATCGCCTCGGCTGCTCTTCTAGATAACTTCCATTCTCAATCATAAAAATTAAACAACACATTCCTACCACAAACATCAACGTTAACTCTATTTACATCAATATTCAGAATACATTAAATTTTCAAATTAAATTTGAACATAAAATTCAGTTTTAAAAAGAATTTCCGGATTAATTTTATTATCATTTTACTGTGCATCCAAAATTAAAGTCCTTGTTGGATGCCTACTAATTAATATAACAATATAAGCAGACCGGAGTCTGAGTATAAAGGAGCATCTACCACCCTTTACGTTAATTAACCAGGTTTGTCTAATTGAGCTCAAAGACCTACCCAAAGTTTCATCCTATTCCCGAACATCAAAACAAAATACCCCTTTTTACTTAAACAAGCAAATTTCATCTTAAAATTAAATTTTTATGGTTAGAAAAATTCCACTAATGTCCATTTAAAGTAAATCAATTATAAAGTCATTCAATACACACAAAAAATGTCAAACAAAATAGTACAATTTACCTGAAGGTTATTGTCCTCGTAGCTTCAGTGTAATCGTCCCTTTTGTAAATCACACCATTCCAACCGGATTCTATTTACAGCTTCAAGTTGTCAACGCTTTAAAAATGTTCTCCATCACCATTAATTTAAAGTTGTTTCTAGGCTTTTCCGGAACTCATCTGTGTATATCTGCCTCTGGTTCAGTGGATGCAGACACATTTACGAACCATTTAGTCATTAACACCCCGCAAAATAGCAAAGAAATTCATACTTCCTTTTACCAATATTACCAATATACGCCAAAACTGCCTACTTTTGGGTATACATTTGTCGTTGTAAATTTTACTAATTGGTACCGTGATAATAAACTTTTATTACCTTGTATCTAAGTGCACTGAAGTACATTCATGTTAGCACGTAAAATAACCAATTATTTTGAGTCACTAAAATATACTAGCACACTTTAAATTATTTAATCAAACTAAAATGCACTGTTTAATATCAAGTCGCGGATGCACGAGCTTTTAACGCATCGAATCGTCGAAAGTCTAAGAGTCTAAGAGACT
This sequence comes from Platerodrilus igneus, assembly GCA_036346225.1. Taxonomy (NCBI): domain Eukaryota; kingdom Metazoa; phylum Arthropoda; class Insecta; order Coleoptera; family Lycidae; genus Platerodrilus; species Platerodrilus igneus. The sequence goes on from JARFIW010001116.1 coordinate 2,036,555, forward strand.
AAGAGAGAAACACATATTCCGCCTGTATATATAGCGAATAGCCGACACGTCGCTTTGTTCCCTAAAACGGGTAATTCCAACGAATTCCTCATTCTACGTTCCCAGTCTGTAGCCTGCACGTCGATTTTATGAATTTTGTACTCACCCCATTGAGATCTCAGAAAATTTCAACACGGCCCGCAAAGTTGTCCGAGAAAAACTAATTACTTTTATACAGAAATTGTTGTTCTACCTCTGATATATGCATCCTATTTTTAACCAATCGCAGCCCCTTGACGTTGCTTAAATCCCGCCCTTTTACAATATGTGTCTTTGCTTGACGCATTTTCTTTTTCCTTTTCTAACCTGTTCGTATTGGTGCAAATTTATATTCTTTATTATCGATTATATTTTAGTCCACGCGGACTGTTATCTGGGTTTAATAAACCCGTATCGCACATTCTCGTAAATACTAAGTCCCGGTTTCTCCAAGATTCTTTGAAACATTAATTATTTGCCAAATTTACGCAGAATGAGCTTTTTAAAAATACGCAGGTGTTCTGTATTTCCTGCTAAAGCATCTGATCGTTTCCAATATCCTTAGAATCAACATGTTTATCCAAACAAATTAACTTGAAATTGCCTTTTAAAAACACGCAGGGGTGTTCAAACGTAACATTTTAAATAACCTTCCTACGATTTGACTATTATTGGGTTTTCACAAGCCTTTTATGCTTATTATATGTTATTAACGGTTTAATTAACTCCAATTAAAATTGATTTCCATCCTTTTCATTTTTTTAGCGAATACACCTTAAATATTAATTATTATATGTACACTTTGTTTTACTACCGGTTACTTAAAATAGGGTTAATTAATATAAACTTTGCACGTAATTTCCATTTGTTTAGGAATAATTAAATTATCCACTGCGCTTTTCAATACTGCTTCTTTTGATGTAAAGCGTCTTATAGATAATTTAAATTTCTTATTTTTACTGAAACGACCGTGTTTATTTATGCTTCAAGGTTTTAATAAAGCGTATTATTTAATGAAATTCCTTACACATGGTAATTAAAATTATTTGATTTGATTATTTAATTTTCTACCCTGGTCTAAATATGAGTATTTTCCCCCTATTTGAATACAAATAATCCCACTTATTTGAATGCAAATATCAAATATTTAGACTGCCAAAAATCTTTACAAAATTTTGCCTATCTCTCTCTATCCTTATCTATCTAACTTACCTACTTTGTCTCCAATCCAAAAAAATATTTACACCTATCCTATATCCCTATCCTATTCCTAACTCTCACCTACTTCTATAAACTGAAATTATCCCTAACTTCATCCTACTTATCCATCTAATCCTATATACATCCTATATACCTATCCTATTCCTAACTTTTAACTACTCTTCACTATACTTTACTTCCCCCTACCTAATCCTATATGCCTATCCTACTCTTACTCTATTCCTAACTCTCCACTAATCTTATATAAAATATCTATACTTAACCTATCTTATTATCTTCCTACATTTACTCTTTATCCTCATCCTAAACCTATTCCTAATTATCTCCCATATGTGTCCTATATCTAGCTTTATTTTCTATAACCACTTACTTCTACTCTTTTATATACACCTATGCTATCCCTATCCTATTTAAATCTAACTCTCCTCTTGACCCTCCAAGTCTTTCGTCTAACTATCCTATTCCTAATTCTCCTGTGGTGCTGGTTCTCCGGTATAAGGGAATAGTAGGTTGACGTGAAACCGTCCCCTCTCATTTCCCGTACCTACTTCCCTTAATAAATATGTGCACTCCCCTACTACTTCACCTATCTCAAAAGGTCCCTCATATGGCAAGTGTAGTTTAGCACATGTCATCTTATCTCTCTTCCCTACTCTCAAGCTTTTTACTACTACCTGGTCTCCCACTTTAAATTTTACCCTCTTTCTAATTCTTGCGTTCATCTGCTCCCGATATGCTGCTTCTACCCCCACTAATTCTGCATTTTCTTGTACTAAAGCTTGAACCTCTACTTTCCTTTCCTCTGGACATCTTATTGTGTTGATCTGTTTAACCTCATCATCCTCTACCTCTACTACATTAATACTAAACCCCGTGTCATCCTCTGTGACTTCATAACTGCCTTTCCATGGCACTACCCTATCCTTAATCCTTATTACCTTCCTTTCCATATCTATCAAAACCCCTAACTTCATCATACAGTCAACACCTAAAATGCTCTGAAACTTCAGTCCAGGTACAATTACAAACTCCTGTTCACAGCTAAAACCTCCTATATCTATCCTAAGCACCACAACACTATTTACTACAGCAAACTTCTTTTTATTTGGAGCTACTAAATGGCTACGTTTTATAGGCATAATTCTATTACAAACCTTATCCATAATTTTGCTGACGAATTCCTCCGATATTAAACTCGCCTCTGCCCCTGTATCAAGTAATACTTCTACATTATTCTCAAAATTTCTAAATTAATAATTGGCAAACATAATTTTCCTCAGTTTCTGGCTCTACTTCCTCCTCAATTTTGAAAAATTCACGTGGATGTTCGTATACATTTACACAGAAATCTAGTGGTCTGTCGCGTTCTAAAAATCCTGTCTCATCCTGTTTTCCGTGCTTGGTCCTGGTTGTCCTTCTACAACCTGTGCGTACGTCCTCCTCGTGTTAATATCCGTGTCCCTATCTCTATTCGGCGTGCTGGTCACAGTCCTGTTTACTTCCGGTAAACTGTTCTGTCTCGTGTAACTAGGTCTTGGCGTCGGTCCCCTAGTCGCACTATTGCTCCTGTATTCCTGTCCTCGTCGTTCCCAATTCGGTCGAAAATTTCTGTTGTAGTCAGGCCGTCTCGGATAATTCGGTGTCCTGTTGTCAAACCTAACTGTGTTAACGTTTCGTTCTCGTATCTCTCTTGTCCGTCCAACACATACATCGTCATATCTCTGTAAATACTCTAAAATGTCTCCCGTTCTGTGATGTTTTGTAAGGCCACGTGTTGTCTAATTTCCAGTTCAAAATGTCGTGATAGGTACTTGATTATCTGTCTGTCCGTCAATGGTGGATTCAGTTGTTTGGCCACACTGTATTTGCGGATGGCATATTGCTCCCTAGAACCTGCAAACTCTCCTTAAATTTTCCTGTAATCAAGTCGTCCCTAATCTGATCCTGTTTGTGATCACTCCAGTAATGTTGTAAAATTTGTCTTCAAAGTCCTGATACGTGTCTATGTCCTGTCCTACTAAATTGTACCATGCTTCCGCGTTGTCCTTTAATAAAGCCTTTATCGTATTTAGTTTAGTCTGTTCGTCAAATAAATTTCCCACTAGATTTCTTACACTATTAATAAAAATTTGTGGATTTACCCTGTTATCACCATAAAACTTCATGTGTTGGTCCAATGATACTCCACCTGTATAAAATCTGGGACCTTCCCCGTTAAATTTGATATGTTGTATTTAATACTACTAACTTCGCGTTCTACCCTGCCTAACTGATCCCTACATGAGTCCGTTACTTCAGTCATTTTACGTTTATTTCTTCTTCACAGAAAATGCGTACTTCGGACCTTAAATGTCCCATTTCCTGTCGAAGACCTGTAATGTCACGCTCATTTTATCTACCCTATTTTCAACTTCCCCATCTTTACAGTAAGACTATTTTTAAACTCTGTAAATTCTCTCGTCGATTTTTCTATTTTATCCCTAATTCCTGATTTAATTGGTCAAATTTCTTATTCAATTCTTCACTCATCTGCTCAAATTTTCGATTTGAGTCTTCTCTAACCCCACTTAACGTCTCATTCATTCTTTCAAGCATCCTCATTATCATCTCGTTTCCTTGATCCCTGATTCCGTCCTCGACTGATCTCTACTGCCTCCTGCTTCTTCCATTTTCGAATTTTTCCCACACAATGCACTATCGTCACTTCCAATTTCCACTCCTTGACTCCTTAACCACTCCTTTCTCTGCATACGTTCTAATCACTCTCACACACTCTAAAATACTTTTAAATTTATCCACAAACAGAAACTCTCTCTCAGATCGCCAGTTTCCTGGAATAAAATAACAAAATTTTATTTGGAACTCGAGCCTCACTTTTGGGTCGCCAAGAATGCTGTGAATCCTCTCATATCTGCAGGTACTGGCCCTTTAAAAAAAAAACATTCGAGCCCCACAGTTTGGGCGTCAAGAATGCTGTGAAACCTTTTAAATCACCTGGTCCGTTGATTCCTTCTGTTAATCGCCTCGGCTGCTCTTCTAGATAACTTCCATTCTCAATCATAAAATTAAACAACACATTCCTACCACAAACATCAACGTTAACTCTATTTACATCAATATTCAGAATACATTAAATTTTCAAATTAAATTTGAACATAAAATTCAGTTTTAAAAGAATTTCCGGATTAATTTTATTATCATTTTACTGTGCATCCAAAATTAAAGTCCTTGTTGGATGCCTACTAATTAATATAACAATATAAGCAGACCGGAGTCTGAGTATAAAGGAGCATCTACCACCCTTTACGTTAATTAACCAGGTTTGTCTAATTGAGCTCAAAGACCTACCCAAAGTTTCATCCTATTCCCGAACATCAAAACAAAATACCCTTTTACTTAAACAAGCAAATTTCATCTTAAAATTAAATTTTTATGGTTAGAAAAATTCCACTAATGTCCATTTAAAGTAAATCAATTATAAAGTCATTCAATACACACAAAAATGTCAAACAAAATAGTACAATTTACCTGAAGGTTATTGTCCTCGTAGCTTCAGTGTAATCGTCCCTTTTGTAAATCACACCATTCCAACCGGATTCTATTTACAGCTTCAAGTTGTCAACGCTTTAAAATGTTCTCCATCACCATTAATTTAAAGTTGTTTCTAGGCTTTTCCGGAACTCATCTGTGTATATCTGCCTCTGGTTCAGTGGATGCAGACACATTTACGAACCATTTAGTCATTAACACCCCGCAAAATAGCAAAGAAATTCATACTTCCTTTTACCAATATTACCAATATACGCCAAAACTGCCTACTTTTGGGTATACATTTGTCGTTGTAAATTTTACTAATTGGTACCGTGATAATAAACTTTTATTACCTTGTATCTAAGTGCACTGAAGTACATTCATGTTAGCACGTAAAATAACCAATTATTTTGAGTCACTAAAATATACTAGCACACTTTAAATTATTTAATCAAACTAAAATGCACTGTTTAATATCAAGTCGCGGATGCACGAGCTTTTAACGCATCGAATCGTCGAAAGTCTAAGAGTCTAAGAGACTAAGAGAGAGAAACACATATTCCCGCCTGTATATATATCGAATAGCCGACACGTCGCTTTGTTCCCTAAAACGGGTAATTCCAACGAATTCCTCATTCTACGTTCCCAGTCTGTAGCCTGCACGTCGATTTTATGAATTTTGTACTCACCCCATTGAGATCTCAGAAAATTTCAACACGGCCCGCAAAGTTGTCCGAGAAAAACTAATTACTTTTATACAGAAATTGTTGTTCTACCTCTGATATATGCATCCTATTTTTAACCAATCGCAGCCCCTTGACGTTGCTTAAATCCCGCCCTTTTACAATATGTGTCTTTGCTTGACGCATTTTCTTTTTCCTTTTCTAACCTGTTCGTATTGGTGCAAATTTATATTCTTTATTATCGATTATATTTTAGTCCACGCGGACTGTTATCTGGGTTTAATAAACCCGTATCGCACATTCTCGTAAATACTAAGTCCCGGTTTCTCCAAGATTCTTTGAAACATTAATTATTTGCCAAATTTACGCAGAATGAGCTTTTTAAAAATACGCAGGTGTTCTGTATTTCCTGCTAAAGCATCTGATCGTTTCCAATATCCTTAGAATCAACATGTTTATCCAAACAAATTAACTTGAAATTGCCTTTTAAAAACACGCAGGGTGTTCAAACGTAACATTTTAAATAACCTTCCTACGATTTGACTATTATTGGGTTTTCACAAGCCTTTTATGCTTATTATATGTTATTAACGGTTTAATTAACTCCAATTAAAATTGATTTCCATCCTTTTCATTTTTTTAGCGAATACACCTTAAATATTAATTATTATATGTACACTTTGTTTTACTACCGGTTACTTAAAATAGGGTTAATTAATATAAACTTTGCACGTAATTTCCATTTGTTTAGGAATAATTAAATTATCCACTGCGCTTTTCAATACTGCTTCTTTTGATGTAAAGCGTCTTATAGATAATTTAAATTTCTTATTTTTACTGAAACGACCGTGTTTATTTATGCTTCAAGGTTTTAATAAAGCGTATTATTTAATGAAATTCCTTATACATGGTAATTAAAATTATTTGATTTGATTATTTAATTTTCTACCCTGGTCTAAATATGAGTAATATATATGTATGTATGTATATATATATAATTATTTTAAGTAGTTTTTTACACAAGGTAAGTTGATAAATACTAACGTATTGCAGTTAATAGGATGAAATAACAACTTAGACTTTTATGTAAAGCCCAAATAATTATCTCAAATCGAGTTAGTAATTGAAAGAAGGATAATATAAGGTCTTGGACAGAACTTGAACCTGTATCTTGGTATTTTCGGTAACATACGTTTACCAAGTACGCCACCGAGACCGATGACGACAATTGGGAAATTAAAAAATTTAAATCGTGTACACAACTATACATAAACCTAACTTTCAATTAGGTTTGGCATTTGAAATGATCATTTGGGCTATACATAAAAGTCTAAGTTATTATTTCATCTTATTAACTGTAATGCGTTAGTATTAATCAAGCGTTGCTTCCTATCTATAACTATATATATATATATATATATATATATATATATATATTGTAGTGGTTTTAAAGGGCTAAATCTACGTATAAACAAAGTAATTTCAAAGCACCCTGTATAAAGGAAACAACCAGAATTTACGTGCGAAATTTAATCCAGTTAGTTCATTTTTAAGTAACAAGTATTAACAAAATTTTACAAATAATGAATAAAATTTAGTTAGGTTCGTAAAGAAAAAAATGTTAGAAGCCCATGCAATTAATTTATTAATTTAATTGAGTTTAATTGAACGGTTATTTACGTGTAATATGCATAAAAGCGTGTAAAAATCAATAATACCAAGGTGAAACGCGTTGCTAACAAACAAATATATCGGTGGGGTTAAAATACGCTGAAAATCTAACTCGTAGAAATGTTATTTAAAACGCTCGTTATAATTAAACACCTGCAGGTTTTTAAATGTCAAGTTCCATTTATTTTTGTAGATAACAAACAAGGTTCAAAGAATAACGGATAAACAGTCGAATGTTTTCCCTTTAAACTCTAATGAGCGGTTATTTAAAGCACGTAATTTTGGGATCCACATGGAGTGGTAGAACGCGGTCTAGAATATCGATTTCTACCACTCAAACAAGGTGAGAAAGAGACGTAAAATATGCATAAGCAAGGGACAGCGTTAGTATAGGCAGGATTTGTTAAACGTCAATGCATAGACTATTGGTCGATATCGTTAGTCGCACATCAGATAAGACACGGGAATATTGAATATTAATTTTCAGAAAAGATCGTAATGACGCGCTGAATTCGAGGATTTACAAATCGGTTAAACCAAAATTTTAAGAACGTGTAATTGTAAATGAAGGACTTCGGGTGAAATGCGGCCAGAGGTGGCATCGGAAATTGTATAAATACCTTTTCAAAATATGATAAAAGCCCGTAGTAATTTGAACGCTTCAGACTACGTACCAAAGCTACCACGAGCTTGTAAGTATAGAAATTATTTTAAAATTATATAGCATGGTGTTAGCCTCATAATTTGTACGCGAATTGTGCCGAGTCTACATTTTTTATTGAGGTATCACATACATTTTTTTAACAAGCTCGTGTAGTGACGTTAAGTAACGTGGATCAAATTAAATAATTATGAAAGAAGTATAATTAATTTGGATTTGGAAATTGGATACACCGAGGAGGCAGTGCAAGCAGCTCAACGTAATTGGGGTTCTTCTACTAATAGCTAGAAACGGCCTGCAGAGCAGAGAGAAGCAAACACACGGCATCGGCAATGGAGCAAAGATCTTCTAGAAATTCCAGGTAACGCTTTGAAATTGTGTTGTTATAAACTATGAAACTATGAATATTGGGTGACGTAGGAGAGTGAATTTTAAAAGTATTGTGTATTATTTTGCGTATTGAATATAATACGTATAACTAACTTTATTATGGTATTTAAATTGAAATTTGAAGGTGTATTTAAAGCTTATTAACGTTCCATCAGGAAGTTAAATTTTGTAAAGAGTACATGGGTTTGTTTTTTTTTGCTTATTGTAAGAGTATGCGAAGTATAAGGGCATACATTATTCATAATTAACTGGGTTATCATGAGCTCACCATACTCCAGAGTTTACGTAGATTTAAAATAAATTATAAAGGAAGAATGAGAAATAAGATATTATTCAGGGCCCATTTACTCCAGGTACATTCTATGTGTTGGATAATTTAAATTAAAATACAGCACATTACAAAATAAGATTTATTGAGGTGTAACTTGACCACTGAAATGTGGATAATATTGAATTTTATTTGTAAATAGTGATAAATAAAAGATTGTATGATTGTTGTATTTTGTGGTTTTATTGAGAGTGTGTGTGAACGATGCAAAGCATAATAGTGAATCTAGGTACCCAAGAGGAGGTTTAACTGAGCTAGCCGGAAGCAGTTGAAGAAAGCAATTCAACCGAGGAAGAGAGGAATCTGGGTAAGAAATTAATTTTTGAAAATTTTCCTACGATGTGCAATTTTCGAGTTTTGAAAATTTAATAAAATTTTCGAATATATTTTTGTTAGTGAGGCTTTTACCAGAGAACCACGGCAATATATATATATATATATATATATATATATATATATATATATATATACGTTGCTTCCCAAAAGTAACGGATAAATTCGATTAAATGATTATTGACAATTTCTGAGTAAAAAGCTCTGACACGTCGATTTTTATTTTTAAATTGTCATTTAATTATATAATTTTTAATCCCCCACCCTTCAACCCCTAAGCGCTAGCATCCCCTACTTAAAAATTTTAAATAGCAATGCACCCCTTGTGATACCTCAATTAATAGCATTTTTCATTCAGAAATAAAATTTTACAAAAAATTCTAAATCGGTTGATAAATAACTGTTTTATTCAATAAAAACTTATTCGCTTAAAGTGCCAATTATCGGGTATGCCTTTACAAACAAAATGTTTGTAAAGTGTCAAATAGGTTTAGTGAAAGTACGTTAGTTAAGTACGTGTTGCTTGTTTAATAATAAGTCAGAAAAACGAGACTTAACGAAGCCGAAAGGATTGAAATTTTAATGATGATTGGCTTTGGAGATAGAATTCGAACGCACAAAGAAGTTCGAATTTTATTCAATGTAATTCATTCAGACCTCTCCCCAATCTCCCAATCAACGATAATCCGAATTGAAAATAAATTTCGGAATATTGGACACGTACGAGATAAATCTAAAGATGGACGTCCATCAGCTTTAGATGAAGATTCAGAATTGGATGACTTGCTATTTGTGCAGGAAAATTCACATTCAAGCATTGCGAGAGTCGCTTCACAGTTAAATTCATCATAAAGTGCAGTTCATAGAATTCTCCGTAAGCAAAGGTTTTACCCTTACAAAGTGCAAGAGTTATCAGATGATGATTTTGATAGGCGAGCGCAATTTGGTGAGACAATGATGGAATTTTGCAATGAAAATCCTGATTGGAAGGAAATATTATGTTTTTGGATGAGGCAACATTTTATTTCAATGGTACCGTTAATAAGCAGAATTGCCGTTATTAGGCTGATGAAAATCCGCATTGGATGATGGAAGCAAATACACAATTTCCACAAAAGATGAATGTTTGGGTGGGGATAGTGGATAATACAGTTATTGAACCGTACTTTTTTGAGAGAACATTCAATGAGAACAGTATCTAAATTTTCTCCAATTTGAATTAATTCGGGCTTTAGCGGTACTACATCTGAATGCAGAAGATCCTGATTCACCTCATCCCAGTATTTGGGTACAGCAAGATGGTGCGCCTCTCCACTATGCACGTCCAGTACGGGAATATTTCGACCAAGTATTTCTTATGAGGTGGATTGGTAGACGAGGACAAATTGAATGGACCGCTAGGTCTCCCGACTTAACCCCTTTGGATTATTTCCTCTGGGGTTATTTAAAATCTAAAGTGTATCTGAATAGGCCTCAAAACGTAAACGAGATAAAGCAGAGAATTCGGAATGAAATTCGCTTAATTTTCCCTCAGATAGTAAACAAAGTTCAACAAGAGTTTGTCTCTAGATTAGGATACTGCCTAGCGAATAACGGACAGCAGTTTGAACATTTAATTTAAATTGGGTTTGTTTTTTGTTTTTTATTCAAGTTTTGTTTATTGAATAAAACTGACTTATTATTAAACAAGCAACACGCACTTAAATAACGTACTTTCACTAAACTTATTTGACACTTTACAAACATTTTGTTGTCAAGGCATCCACGATAATTGGCACTTTAAGCGAATAAGTTTTTATTGAATAAAACAGTTATTTATCAACCGATTTAGCATTTTCTGTAAAATTTTATTTCTGCATAAAAAATGCTATTAATTGAGGTATCACAAGGGGTACATTGCCATTTAAAATTTTTAAGTAGGGGATGCTAGCGCTTAGGGGTTGAAGGGTGGGGGGTTAAAAATTATATAATTAAATGACAATTTAAAAATAAAAATCGACGTGTCAGAGCTTTTTACTCAGAAATTGTCAATAATCATTTAATCGAATTTATCCGTTACTTTTGGGAAGCACTGTATATATATATATATATATATATATATATATATATAAAATTGCCGTGTAACTTTGATAAGGACTCGCCATCGTAAAAAAAAACATTCGAGTCCCAACTTTGGGCCGTCATAAAATTGCCATGTAACTTCACTCTGGCTCAGTTTATTCAAAAATTATTTAATTTACAAAAGTCGTAAATTTCACAAGGAAAAATTTTCAAAAAATTTCTTACCCGGATTCCTGCTTCATCACTTTAATTGCTTTAACAGCTCCCTGGCTAGCTCAGTTGGGCCTCCTCTTGGATACCTAGATTTACTATCATACTCTTTATCGTTCACGCGCACTCTCAATAACACCACAAAATAATACAACAATCATACAATATTTATTTACCACTATTCACAAATAATAATTCAAGATTATTTACATTTCGGTGCCCAAGTTACACCTCAATCAATTCTATCTTTGTAAAGTCCAGGCTTATAAATTGAAATATTAAACACATTTAATATATACAGGAGTAAATGGGCCCCAAATAATACCTCATTTATATATTTTTTTAATTTATAATTATAATTATTTTTAATTAGTACACTCTGGAGTATGGTGAGCTCATGATAACCCAGTTTATTTTATTAATGTATGCTTTTTACTTTGCATACTCTTACTATAAACACAAAAAAACCCATGTACTCTTAACAATAAAATTTTAAATTCATGAGGAATGTTAATAAGCTTTATATACACCTTTAGATTTATATTCAAATACCATAATAAAAGTTAGTTATACGTATTCTTTTCAATACGCAAAATAAAGCAAAATACCATCAAAGTTCACACGCACACATCACAATAATTTTCATAGTTTATAAACAAACAGCAAATTCTAATGCGTTACCTGGAATTTCTTGAAGATCCCTACTCCGTTGACGATGAAGTTAGATTCCTGCACCCTCGGTCTCGTGGTTCTACTCTGCTTGCCGCCTCCAGCTATTTATAGATGAACACCATCTAAGATGTGCTGCATGGTATTCATTCACGATCCATCCAAATCCAAATCCAAATCCAAATATATTACACTTTTTTAATATTGCATAATTTAATTTACGTTACTTTACTTTACTTCACGAGCTTGTTAAAATATCTGTTGCACCTCAGTTAAATTTACACTCGACACTTTCCGCGTTTCAAACTATGAGGCCAACAATTTAACACAGTACTATTTAATTTATAAATTTTAAATACTTACAAGCTCGTTAGTAGATTTCTGTACGTAGTAAGCGTTGCAAATTAACGAAGTCAAAGAGTGAAGTCAAAGAGAAACTTAATAACTCTTCTCTCATATTTATACTATTCTGAGTGTAACCTCTCCAGACCCTCCTAACGCGAAACACTTAATTAAACTAATTCATTCTTCATATTTTGGTATAACCGTTTTCAAAATCTTTGAAATTTAGCTCGTTAATACGATATTTTTCGAAAAACCCGCATTCAATTTTCCCGTGCTTGTCTGTTTTACAACTAACTATTTAGACCAATGATCCTTTTAGTGACGTCTTAAAACCCCGCCTATATTAACTCTATTCTTCTCTTATGCATATTATATGTTTCCTTCTAACCTTGTTTGAGTGGTAGAAAATCGATATTACTGTCTGCGTGCTATCTCACCCACGTGGACCGAGTACTTTCGTTTTAAAGTGAAATGCTATTATGCCTGTCTCATTCCGAAGCATATCATTGATTGTCCATCCCTTCTGCGCTTTAAGGAAACTTTTGGTTAGCATTTATGCGAACCGTCCGACCGTTTGCACAATATACCTCGAACCTTGTCTTTTATCTACACAAATAACGGGAAGTTGACCTTTCAAAAACATGCAGGTGTTTAATTAACGATCGTTTTAAAATAACATTTCTAGGAGTTTGCGTTTAAAGGTATTTCCTATATTTGACGTGTTTGTTTGTTAGTAAAGCGTTTTACCTTGGTATTATCGATTTTTCATGCTCCTATGCGTATTAGACGTTACATCCCTTTGAATTAAACACAATTAAATTAATTAATAATTTGCATTGGCTTATAAAAATTTATTTTCTTTACAAACCTAACTAAATTTTGATCACTAATTGTAAAATTATGGTAATACTTATTACTTTAAATTAACTAAATGAAGTAAATTTCGCACGTAAAATTGGGTTGTTTCCTCTATACAGGGTGTTTGAAGTTGTCTTGTTTATACCTAAATGTAACCCTTTAAAACCACTACAATATATATATATATATATATATATATATATATATATAAATAGAACCCCTTAACATTTTTAATCATAGGTCAAAATCTGAAGATTATATATATATATATATATATATATATATATATATTATATATATATATATATATATATTTCCGTTCCGAATGGATCTGCACCTTAAAGAAGTTCTAGATTACTAGAACGGGTGGAATGGTTTCCGCGCTTCAGTGATCTAAAGAGCCAAACTACAAGTCCAAGCAAAGTAGTAAAGTCTTTAGTGAGGAACCAGACTAAGACAGGTCTCTCGAAAGAGAACAGCAACTTTTCAGTACTTAGAGTGTCAGAGACCATAGGGATCGATTATGGCGATGTGGAAAGCAACGGAAACCACCACATTAACTCCCAATTACACAACGTACTGAAATTGTAAGTAACATGATGGCATCCTATGGTGTAAAAGATTCCGGAGTTAAAATAGTGCCACATTCGGATCTCCGGTATGGGACTACTTTGGAAGATGTGATCGGAAAGTTTAAAGGAAGAGCAGAAAACATTTTGCGAGTCGGAGCGTGGAATGTCAGGAGTATGAAGGAAGTGGGTAAGCTAGAGAATTTGAAAATTGAAATGGATAGGTTAGCACTAGACATAATAGGGATTAGCGAAGTTCGGTGGCCAGATGCGGGGGATTTTTGGAGTGGAGACTTTAGGGTAATTCATACAGGATCAGAGGAAGGAAATTCGGGTGTGGGGATAGTTATGCGAAAAAAGATAAAACAATGTGCAGAAAACTACTTACAAAAGAACGAAAAAGTACTCATGGTTAGATTAGAATCTAAACCGGTAAATATAGTAATAATACAAGTATACATGCCCAGCTCTAGCTACAGTGAGGAAGAGGCAGAGGCGATCTACAAAAATATCGAAGACATGCTAAGATGCGTGAAAGGACATGAAAATTTATTAATACGGCGGCTTTTAATGCAGAGGTAGGTAAGCGTATGGAGGGAGCGGTAGTTGGTTTATTTGATTTAAGCATGAAAAATGACAGGAAAAACAGGCTGGTAGAATTTTGCGACAAGAATAGTTTAATCATCACACACAGATTATTTTAACATAATGCTAGAAAAAGATACACGTGGAAGATTCCAAGAGATATAGGAAGATATCAAATAGATTATTTTCTTGTTAGGCGAAGATTTAGGAATAAAGTAAAAGACTGTAGAAGCTACCCAGAAGCAGATATGGATACTGACAACTTCATAATTATGCAGGCTGCTCTTAAATTTAAAAATTTGGAAAGAAGGAACGGAACATGACACGGACTTTGAGAAGCTAAAAGATAAAAATATACCATGAAAGATTTGAAAAAGGTCAAATGAATTGCTAAAAGATATCGGGAAAATTTTGTTGTACTAAGGAAGTAGCAACAGAATGGAATAACATTAAATCGAACTTAGACATGGCGGCTAGAGATATTCACAAAAAAGAAAATAAGAAACCATGGATAACAAAAGATATCCTGAATCTAATAGAAGAATGGCGAAAATACTAAAATAGACCAGACGAAACAGGAAAACAGAGATACACAGATATAAAATGAAAAATTATTCGCAAATGCCGGAAAGCTAAACAACAATAGATTGATGAAAAGTGCAAAGAGGTACAAACTCAGATGGAAATAAGAAAGACAGACAAAGCATACAATTTAATTAGAATGAATTTTAGGGATATAAGAGACGCGGGAAGAAATGTCGTTACAGAACATGTAAATAAAGTGGATAGACGGCAAGAATAAATAGGGAATTTATATGTAGAAGAGGAACTAACAGCGTTAGAACAGGAATCAGACATTGAAAAGAATGACTTGGGGATATCCTATACTTAGAAATGAGTTTGAATTAGCATTAAAGGGTCTGAAAAATGGTAAGGCACCGGGTAGATATAAGGTGCAAGCAGAAACTCTAAAAGCCGCTGGGCAAGTAGTAACAGAGCGTGTCTTCCACCTTAGCTATATGTATGAGACAGGCGAGATACCCAAATATTTCAAACGTAACATCATAGCCACTATATTGAAAAAGAGAGGTTCGGATAGATGTGAAAATTTTTGAACAACAACACGCGTGTCAAAAATTTTTAAATAGAATTGTACCAAGACGGATGGAAAAACGGAAAGCATGTGTATAAGGTTTGTAGATCTGAAAAAAGCATTCGACGATGTAAAATAGAAAAAAATGTTCGAAATACTCAAAAAGATTGGAATAAGTTTTAGGGATAGACGAATAGTACATAGCTTGTACAAAGAGCAAGCAGCGGTAATAGAAACGTAAAAAAGTAAATATTAGGAAATGGATGTGCCTTATATCCATTCATTTTTAACTTGTACATAGAAGAGACAATTAATACTGTCAAATATAGGAAGACATTTGGAATTACTATGTCTGGACAAAAGATTGATATGCTTAGATTTGCGTATGATATAGCGGTATTAGCATCCAGTAAGGAAGAGTTAGAAGCTACTCTTAATGAAATGGAAATATTTCTAACAGAGAGATACGGTATTGTAACGGGCTACTACTACCGCGTTTCTTTAATTTAAAACAAGTAATAACAAACGTCTTTATTACTTACTGTTCACAAGTCTAATTAACAGTATATGCCTTATTTATAGATGTTTTCAGTCCGCTTAACAATGAAGCACTACTACACTAATGAATTTACAAGCACTAATATCTTCTTAAACTATCTTCTTTACCATAGGTTCATTAACAACACTAACACAACTATTTGTTTATACACTTCTATTTATTTATGTATACTACAAGCTGCATGTACATTAGACACAGCATATCACATTTATGTACACCTTTAAAAGCTCAAAACTACTACTACTTTACAACGTTATAATTTATATACGACATTCTAGTATAGACTGACTCTTGCATTCATTAGCGGTCTTATATATACTCTGGATTACAAGGATGACTCATGCTCCCGTAATTTCTAGAAGAATTCTGGAATCCTTGAGAAGGCGCTGTGCCCCGAGCGTTTGTATGTTTGTCGGGTTGCCTAATAGTGGATCGCAACAGTATGAATAGGAACAAAAATAAAACTAAAGTACTAGTATGCAAAGCAGGGGAAAATAAATTAAAAACTAGAATTACAAATAGGTAATGAGAACTTACAAGAGGTTAAAAATTTCTGCTACGTAGGAAGCCAAATAACGCAAGATGGGAAAAATACAAAAGATATAAAACAAAGATTAGCACAAGGCCGTGGTACATATGTGTGGAACACAGCACTTTACGGATGTGAAACCTGAACAGTATGAGAAGCGGACAGGAAAAAGCTATATGCCTTGGAAATGTGGTGCTACATACGTATGATGAAGATATCATCGACAAACAAAGTTAAGAGCAAAGATGTACTAGAAATGGTAGGTTAGGAAAGAAATATGTGGAAAACGGTAAAAAATAGGAGGGATAGGATGATAGGCCACATACTACGTCATGATGGAATAGTGCGGAATATATTAGAAGCAGAGGTAGGAAAAAGAGAAGCAGTGGTAGACCTAGGTTAGACTATTGCGCACAGATAGTGAAAGATGTAGGCTGTGGGAATTTCAGAACATGTGCGGGCTAGTTCAGAATAGAAATCCATGGAGGTACGCGTTCAACCAGTCCCAAGAATGAATAAACTGATAAAAAAAATAACTGTACTTAAACATGATGATTATTATAAGCAACTACAGGTATTGATTGTGTAATATTCTCGAATAATGTTAATTGTGTGAAAGGATTTACTGGAAAACTATTAATTCGGCAAATGTCTAAGTGTTGGGGGATCTTGGCAGCCACAGGCTGCTCAACCCCCTTCACATACTACTGAATTTCGATGAAATAGGGCATATAATTAGAAAACAATAGAAGGGGAATCGAGCTGTATATAGGCTGTGTGGAAATTTCATGAAACTGTGTAGGCTTTGTAGGCTAGCTCAGAATATAAATAAGTGGGGGTACGTGTTTAACCAGTTTTGAGACGAAAAATATAATGACGAAAAAAATAAGCGCAGATAAATCTGATGACTATTATAAACAACTACATGTGTTGGTTGTGAAATATCTACAAGTAATGTTGACTGTGCGAAAAGATATATTGGAAAAAATATTAAATCGGCAAATGTTCGTGCTGGGGAACTTGGCAGCCACAGGCTGCTTACCCCCTTCACAACCACTGAACGTCGGAGAAATAAGATATATAACTGTAAAACAATAGAAGGGGACGGAACGGCATTTAACAAGGAAGAATAGCGCCTATGATCAAAGACAACAAACATAGAAACAATAAGCAAATTGTTGAACGCATATGTGTAGAGCACAACACAGTATGCCTATGAAATACGAACAGTAGGAAAAGCAGACAGAAAAATGGTAGCAGCCTTTTGGAATGTTGTAATTCAGATGTATGACGATGACAGCATGGTCAGGCAAAGTTAATAACAAATAGGTGATAGAAATAGTAGGGGGAAAAAGATATCTGTGGAAAAAATAGGAAAAATAGAAGGGCAGAATGCGTTTTAAGACATTTTTGGGTAATAGTACGGGATATATTACAAGCAGAGATAGGTAAAAGGTGGTAGATGTAGACCTAGATCAGATAGTGATAGATGCAGAACGTGTAAACTTCAGGGAAATGTGTAGGTTAGTTCTAGGACTGAAGACCTAATGATAATGATGAGAGGAAATATATTTTAAAATTTTACATGGAAACCTTATTTGATTGATGCTATATGAATACATATAAAATATTTTATTCAATTCTTTTTAATGTGAATGGTTTTAAATTAGTTTTATTGTTCTCCTAAAAAATTACGTCAAGTGGAGTAACACACTTTGTAAGTTACAATGATTAAAGACAAGATAGTGCATTATACATGGTAGCATTCTTTGACTATAAAGGTACCTAATTTCAATTTCTGCATTTCTTAACGATATAAGAAGTACAAAGGTAAATGTGATCATGAAAAACTGACAAGTGGGAGACTATTAACGCAATGAATGACTGCCAAACTTAATAAACAAATTACATCTGCTGTTTCTTAAGCATTTTTAAAAGTATAGTTTCACAGTCTGAAGTACCTATTACAATAAATAGGAGAATGAAATAAACGATTTTCTTTTAGTCTGGGTTTTGTGTTTCATCGTGGACGTTGTTAAAAATTTTATAATTTTTGCTAAACATTTTTTTACAACTTTTAAGTGCATGTAATCTTGTGTTTTATTTAAACCTCTGCAGTTATTTTCAATTTTAAGGTTAAAGCTACTTTAATTTTAATTGTGTATGAACACCATATTTTATCGAAATTCGTAGTATATTTGCAAAGTCTTGCTACGAAGTGAATAGAAAATTGGTTTTTCCTTTTTGTAGAAAATTATGAATGCCTTGAAAGTTGTGCTTTTTGCAATTGAAAATATAAGCCAAATTAGGATCTTTCTATAAATCGACAGATGAATATATATATTTTTTCTATAGATAATGTCACAATTAAAGATTAAAGGCCTAAATTTACTACGTAGTTGAATAATTAATTTTGATGAGCAGCTAAATAACCAACTGCATATTGATGAACTTACTTGTATATATTGCTATAGGCAACATTATATACAAACTCGCGTATTGTAGGTTAGCATGCAAAAGTACTTAATCTAAAACCATTACTTTTTTCTTTACAGCAATGAAATTTAAAGAATAAGGAGTCCTATAGACAACCATCTTTAATTCATTGAACCGTAAGACTATTAATCGGTAACAAATAATTAACTAGGTACCAGTAATATATCTGCAGCTGCTTACAATATTAATAGGAAATTAAGTGTTACCCCAAAACAGTTTTACAGTATAATTTTAATAATTCAGTAAATTTAAAAAAAACCTATTCTTTAATGTTCAAATTTTTTGCGAACACAGTATGTACATCTACATATAATATATTTATAACGAGGCTCTCTAAAATACATAACACTGTTAGTTGTGATGATGGAACTGGGATGGCGCATGTAATAGCCAATGGTAAAGGTTGTTAGTTGGTACACTGTATAGCTCCTAGTGTTATCGTTCGGGTGGGCGGCGTCTGAAAGCATGTAGTCTTGGCTTGATTATTTGTTTAATAACATAAGCAAAATATAATTATAAGTTTCATAAATACATAAAAATAAAAGTGAAATCGTTAAATTTGAATGAGTTTAATAGTTTGAAGCAGTTCGGAAGTCTTCGGTAATCTTCGGAAGTCTTCATGGTTGCTTGTGAAACCAAAACAAACTTAAACACTTATTGAATGAATGTATATACAGTTAAAGGCGGTGTGAAAGTCTTTGGTAGTTTTTGGAGCTCTTCGGAAGACTTCGGAATTTGCTTAGGAAGCCCAATGAGAACTTGAACAACGAGAGTTAGAGGATATTTACAGTTTGAAGAGGTTCAGACGTCTTCGGCGGGTTTCAAAACTTTTCGGAAGGCTTCATGTTTTAATTGTGGGACAACTTTAAGTTACAAAGCATTATGATATGAAATTACAAACTACTAATTTACAATATGTACAAGTATAGAGGGTTCAGAAGTCTTTGGTTGTTTTCGGTACTCTTCGGAAGGCCTCGGAATTTATTTGTGCGGCCCACTAAGAACTTGAACAGTGAGGGTTACAAATTATTTACATAGACGTCTCTGGTGATCTTCGGTACACTTTGGAAGGCGTCGTGGTAGTGGTGGCTTAGACTTCGTCGAGTGTGTCGTCGTTAAACTCTACGGGGTTGTCGTCCCAGTGGTAGAATTGACACGCGCAATCACAATAACGATCTGTCGGTGAAGTATGGAACGGAGCTTAACGTCCATACGTAGTTTGTTAACTATTGATTGATGAGTTATAATCACGTGCCCTAGGTACGGCAGCGGACAGCGTCACCGTCGGAGAATACGCAGGCTATGGGGAGCACTGCGTGTCGAATTATATCAGACTATGGAGAGCGCTGCTCGCTGAAGGTTTTTCAGACTATGGGGAGCACTGCAAGGTGATTCCTTAGGCTATGGTGAGCACTAGCGAATGTCTTTCGGAAAATTTGAAATTATATTTATACACTTTCATTTCTTATTCTTCGTGTGTTGAAAAACGTTAATAATGTCTTTAACCAATGGAATTGTGTATTTCGATTTTGAAATGTAAAAGGGTATCCAAATTTAGTTTGACCAATGAGCGTGCTGATTTTGAGCTCGTGTACTTTGATATAGTCAACTGCATGTCACAAACCTTGTCTCGTGACAATCTACATCTTATAAGAAAGGCGGGCGACCACCACACCCGTATATATAGCTTAACGCGGCTCGCCCCTTTTACGATGACCACAACCCCCAACATAAAAATCGCGCACGCTGATTGGCTGCGCGTCACCCCACCAGCAACAAGAAGGAGTATAAAACCATCTGCATCACGACCAAACCGTAACTGGACTCAGTTTTCGTCTCAAAACTATTTTACTTCATCACAATTTTCGCACATGAGCCCATTAGATTATTTTGTTTTTGTAGTAAAATTCTTCGGCTACTAACTTAAATGGAAACCGCAGCACCATTTGCTTCTCAACGATATTTTTATCTCAACATTATTTTCGTACATTTTGATTACTAACTTAAATTGAAATCTCAACACTATTTTCTCCTCAACCATACTATTACCTCAACACTATTTTCGCATATGTGCCCATTTGATTATTTTGTTTGGTAGTAAAGCAGTGCGACTACTAACCTAAGTTGAAATTTCAGCACTATTTTCGACTCAACACTATTTTACTTCATCACTATTTTCGCACATGAGCCCATTAGATTATTTTGTTTTGTAGTAAAACACTTCGGCTTCTAATCTAAATTGAAATCTCAACACCATTTTCTTCTCGACGATATTTTTACCTCAACATTATATACGAACATGTGTCCGTTCGATTAATGCGTTATAGCAGTAAAATATTCCAACTCCTAACCTAAGTTGAAATCTCAACATTATTTTCGTCTCAACGCTATTTTACTTCATCAAAATTTTCGCACATGAGCCCATTCGATTATTTTGTTTTTGTAGCAAATTTATTCGGCTACTAGCCTATATTGAAACCGCAACACCATTTTCTTCTCAACGATATTTTTATCTCAACATTATTTTCGAACATTTCGATTACTAACATAAATTGAAATCTCAACAGAATTTTCTCCTCAACCATACTATTATTTCAACGTTATTTTCGCACATGTGCCCGTTCGATTATTTTGTTTTTGTAGTAAAATATTCCGACTACTAACCTTTAGTTGACATTTTAGCACTATTTTCAACTCAACGCTGTTTTACCTCATCACAATTTTCGCGCATGAGCCCATTCGATTATTTTGTTTTTGTAGTAAAACACTTCGGCTACTATTCTAAATTGAAACCTCAATGCCATTTTCTTCTCAACGATATTTTTAACTCGACATTATTTTCGTACTTGTATCCGTTCGATTATTTTGTTATAGCAGTAAAACATTCCGACTACGAACCTAAGTTGAAACCTCAACATTATTTTCGTCTCAACACTATTTTTACCTCAACACAGTTTTCGCACATGTCACGGTTTGATTATTTTGTTTTGGTAGTAAAACATTCCGACTACTAACCTAAGTTGAAATCTCAGCTCTATTTTCGATTCAACACTATTTTACTTCATCACAATTTTCGCACATGAGCCCATTCGATTATTTTGTTTTTGTAGTAAAACACTTCGGCTACTAACCTAAATTGAAACCTTGACACCATTTTCTTCTCAACGATATTTTTACCTCAACATCATTTTCGTTCATGTGTCCGTTTGATATTTTGTTATAGCAGTAAAACGTTCCGACTACTAACCAAAGTTGAAACCTCAACACTATTTTTGCCTCAACACACTTTTCTTTCGTGTGGCCGTTCGATTATTTGGTTTCAGTAGAAATACATTTCGATTACTAATTAAAATCTCAACACCATTTTCTTCTCAACCATATTATTACCTCAACACTATTTTCGCACATGTACCTGTTCGATTATTTTGTTTTGGTAGTAAACATTCCGACTACTAACCTAAGTTCAAATCTCAGCACTATTTTCAACTCAACACTATTTTACTTCATCACAATTTTCGCACATGTGCCTATTCGATTATTTTGTTTTTGTAGTAAAACACTTCGGCTACTAACCTAAATTGAAACCTTGACACCATTTTCTTCTCAACGATATTTTTACCTCAACATTATTTTCGTACATGTGTCCGTTCGATTATTTTGTTATAGCAGTAAAACATTCCGACTACTAACCTAAGTGGAAACCTCAACACTATTTTCGTCTCAACACTATTTTTATCTCAACGCAGTTTTCGCACATGTGGCCGTTTGATTATTTTGTTTTTGTAGTAAAATACTTCAACTACTAAGCTAAGTTGAAACCTCAACACTATTTTCGCCTCAACACTATTTTTAATTCAATGCAATTTTTGCACATGTGCCCGTTCGATTATTTTGTTTTATTAGTAAAACATTTTGGCTAATTAATCCAAGTTGATACCTAAACACTCTTTTCGCCTAGGATGGGCCAATTGCCTGAGTATAGCCAAAAATAAATTATATTCACACACACACCATAATGGGTAGATAATGGGCATTAAGATCCACCCCCACTAATTAGTTTTGGTTTCTTCTGATTTTCCGTAGCACATCTTCCAATTGAGTGATTAAATTTTCGATCTGTGGGTTTTCCTTCGCGAGTTGACGGGTGGGGGATACGCGTTTATCGGCCGCCTTTACAAAGTCGCTTTATAGGTTATTTAAAATTATTCGCGCGCATGGCACATTGTTTATTATTATGCCGCTACGCGGACGCTCGTTGTTTGTTTGTAACTCCCCGCCCAAGATCCGCTATTTTATGGTTGTTCAAGTGCGGTTTCTGTATGAACCCGACATCGATTTTATTATCCACAAATAATTTAACAAAAGTGCGAGTTTCGCCTTTACCCTTTTCTAAATTTAATTAGGTGATTTAATCTTTCTTCTTACAAGGATTATTTGGGTTTTACAATCCACAGTCGATGTTGCGTGTGATTACGTTGTTCAAATGTTTCATCGTTGGGCATCTGCTCGACTTAGCACTGTTGCACGTACCGACCTTCGCGCCATCACTTGTTCTGTCGTTTTCTCTGGCACAAACCGCACAGCAAGAATCTACCATCCTGCAATTCTTAAATTCGTGCCCGACCTCGGCATACCTATCGCACCACTGTGCCCTCTCCCTGCACACCATCGACCTGTGGCCATACTCGTTGCACCGGTAACATTCCGTCATCGAGAAATGGTCCCGGGCCCATACTCTTCGCCACCTGAGATTTATAGCTTCTGCTAATAAGTGCATTCGAAGCTTGCGGCATCACTTCGAAAACGAGGTAGGCGAAGAGATCCCTAGGGACCTTCCCGACAAACTTAAACTTGTTTCTGGGTGGTCTCTAGCTTTAAAACGCCGAAACTGGAATACTGGCTCGCAATCATCCGAACAAGCTCTTCTGCCTTAATCACCATTTCGACCACGAGAGAACGGTCCGTGGACGTCTCTTCTCAATGGTATTCGCTACGAATTTCTTGCAATCTCCACCGACCTTAGACTGCAGCTTCCTCGTATCTTCCCGACCAATACATTAAATGACAACACCATACCTGCGAGTCTTTCGAGCTCCCACCACCACAAACTCATAACGAGCGCGATCGACCTTCTCCTTTATAGTCGACATGACGTCCTCCTTCTTTCCTGGCTTGGCATCGTCCCGTACAGCAAATGTCGACGTAGCTCCGGCAGCTACTGCAGCGTACGCCCCTTTGATCGGCACCGACGCTCCCTGACTCCTGGGAGCCTGCTGACCTGAAACAGTCCTTATCTCTACTGAACCTCCTGTTGCAACGCTTGCCTTCTCAACATCCCCTACGCAAAGTCGCATCACCCTAACCATACCAATAAGTTGATTTGCAACGTCCCGGAACGCTCCCGCAACGTTTCGAATGTAGTCGACGACAATCGTTACGGAGGTCTTCGGCACCCTCTTGTGGAGGACGGTATTCATCTTTCTCGCCATAGAT
This sequence comes from Platerodrilus igneus, assembly GCA_036346225.1. NCBI lineage: Eukaryota > Metazoa > Arthropoda > Insecta > Coleoptera > Lycidae > Platerodrilus > Platerodrilus igneus. The sequence continues at coordinate 2,060,858 of JARFIW010001116.1, forward strand.
ATCAAAATGTCTAGCTCATCGAGATCGCTAGCAGCAACACTTGCGTTACTGCTATTCAACGTCTTTCGCTGTCTTCTCGATGTAAAAGCAAGCTCCTTCTCCGAAATCTGGACCTCTTCCTGAGCCTCCAACATCACGTCTTTCAGCATCACCATACACTTTTTCGCAACAGCGCCCTCCGCCACCGACCTAACAGACTTCGTCTTTTCACCCCTTTTCCTCCTCGGAAACGACTCCTCGGCAACGACTCCTCGTTTTGGTGAACCATCATAATGACAAAGAAAGTACAAAAGAACAACAAAAATTAACAAGAAACCCAGCTCCAAAAACGACGTGACCGTCGCGACTCATAATCTACGCAAAGATCAAATAAATCACTAAACGTCACAAGTAAAAGCGACAACAAAATATAAAATCGCCGGCCAAATAAAAATACCCCGATTACTTATAAAATGAACCGTAAGCAACCCTGTATTTATTTATTTATTCTAATTTCAAACCTCCAATTCAAATTTTAAATTTAAATAAACGAATTCAATTCAAGAAATCAAATTTATAATTTCCCCGACTGTGGTTGGTCCGTTCAAATTTAACCTTTCAAACGAACTTGTAGAACACGCGTTAATGGTATGCAATGGAATGCGGTACCGGAAACCCACTAATTACATGTTTACTCGGTGACTGGTAGGAGATTGAATTATTACACTCCTAACTACACCAAAGTTCAATTTTATGAATGTTTAAGTACACCTGTATTTAAAATATATAATATTTTTATTTAAATTAATGCAAAATTTGCAGATTTTACGCTATTTATTTCATTCAAAAAGGACCTAAGTTTTAGCTTTATGGTTGTTATTTTATAATAAGCAAACTACAAAAAATTTTGGGTCAACTTACGCGAGTTTTGCTATAAAATCTGCAAATTTATTACAAACGCCCTTTAAGTTGTATTTGAAATTGTTCTTTGGGTGTTATTTATGGGGATTTTGATTTATTAAATCAAAATTTAGTTTTGTTTAGTTTTAAACAAAGATATTTAGTTAAAATTCAAAGTAGAACTCACTTTTTTATTATTTAATCGATTAAATTTTTGTTTTTTGAGCTTATTTTACTACCGCACGTTATAAAATTAGTGCCGCGCAATATTATTATAACACACAATAAAAATCAAAACTAAAAGATATACAAAACCAATTCTCAAAACTTACTTGTAGCTGCTAATCCAAGAACCATACAGCTAAAGAAACGGCATCGTGGCATTTACTATTTGGAGACTAAGCAGCAGTCTTCTGGTAAACCGAATTAAAAGGATCTGTGAAAAGCGTTAGTAGACCTCAAAGACCAGATGATCAAATTTTAAGAAAAGAAGTTGGTCATATCCAAGATCGGTTGTGGGTTTGATGGGTTGGACTGTACGGTAGTACAAAATATACTATAGGTACTGAGGTCGGGATTTTTGTGTGTTCACAATACAAATGGTACGGGGCTTGCAATCAACATTGAAACTGTAGAAATGGTTCCGACTATCCTTACGGTTACAGGGATTTGCAACTTCCGTGTCACAGTAAAGCACGTTTATTTTCCAGAGCCCCTTTTAACTGAATACTTTTGATTTAGAATCATTTTTAGTTCCATAAATATTTGTTTTGGTAAAATATTTAATCCTATATAATTATAAAATACCCGGTATATTTTTTGTCCCTCATAAACAAAGTTTCACTTTCATAAAACTTCTAATTTACCATTAAATTCTGTCGAAGTTCAAATAAGGTTACTCCAAATATCGTGCAGTTTCGATACAAGGCTACGCCTGATGTTGTTTGTTCGGTACGCGACACCCAATCTACAACGTTCAAAAACTAGTCAGTCGCTTTTATCTGTCGTAAAAGAAGGACGTCTTTCCCGACTTCTAGGACAAGCAATTGGAGAATCGCATTAAGTTTGCGACCTCCGTAATTGTATTTACGTAGTAAACTGGGATGATGTTAATCAATGGTTTGTATAATTTTAATTAAATGTCCTGTCTAAGCTTCCCGTTTTATTGCAGCGCAGTTAAATGAGGTAATATGAAATTAAACAGAAGTATACAACGTTATACGAAAATATATGAAATCATTTTAATTTATGTCAATTTATAGCAATGAATCTAAGCTATAAAATTAATAATCGTTACAGCTAATAATGTAATAAACTTTTACAACTAGAAGGCACTTTTAAAATATACTTCAATTGAAGAATATGGTTTATCGTATCAAATTCCTACGATGGCAATTATATGTAGGCGTATCTAGGTGGTGATTTGGATAAAACAAAAATTCTTACCTCACATCTTTTGAAGTGGATTTCGATGACCTTGGTTGGTGGTACTGGTCTGAAGAACCGTAATACCCTTCTCGTTAAAACCCGAGATTGATGCTAAGGGGCCTTAATGGGATACAGTTGTCACCTGATTTGTCCGTCTTTTAAAGGTTTGCCAAAGTTCATAACGTACAAACAGATGGTGAGTGTTGAACTAAAAATCTCTTTTGCTTTCCAACCCAGGCGATTTTACTTTTGAAAGCTAGTTGAACATAAAAAGTCCTTTTAAATAAGAATAGTTTAATTAAAGATTCAATGCATTAAATATTAGGGTTGAATAAATTCTCACTAAGGATTAGATAAATATTTAATTTGATTAACTATTGATTACGTAAACTTTAAGTTCCTTATTAATAAAAAAAATTTTCAAGTATCAGTGTAAATCGAAAATACCAGATCTGCTCCCTACAATATTATAGAAAATTGTCGGTGAAATTTTATAAAGACCCAACTGTTAATTAGGGGCGATTCAGGAACTCAAATGTCGATTAAAAACTGTACTAACAATATTTCAGTTATAATAGATGTATAAATCTTGGTATTAACACTTTTCTGGTTGTCCTAAACGACACGAGGTATTCACAAGTGAAGAATTATCAGTTATAAAATTTTACCTAAAAAAAGTGTTGAACACATTATGAAAATGCATTCTACATTTAACAGTATTTACAGAACTAGAAGGTATATAAAATTTAGGTCCGACACAGCTACGTACAGAGGTATATTTTCTTATTTTTTTGATGTGTTACGCAGGGACGCAAATAGCGGCCCCTTTGCTTTAAATGTTTAACCTTTTCTTACAGGCACAAGGTTAGGTGTGCGTCAACGGAATTTTTGTGCTCAGATGCGTTTGTACACTAAGTGGTTTCTACTTTTTCCTATTAGTGCTTTCCCGTTAGAAATAAAATTTAACAAAGTAGTGGCGCCTTGATATTATCCGTTAATATATACCCCTCTAATAGTCTATTGAAATAACCGCGGAAAATAAAGTTCCAAGTTAGTCCGGAAGATTCCAACGGTCGTTATTTTAAACGGATAAATATTACACCTTTTCCGTGGCCTATGTGAATATAGAGGTAAGTTGTATTTTCCTTGGCAACCACCCCAGGGTCAGTGTTTCGACTTGTAATTTTTTAGTTCATCTTAATTCAAAATTATTATAATTACAACCGAATAGCTAAGACCCACGAATCTAACGTATATAAAATACGACTAAAAAAGTTAATGCTATAACAGAGTGTTCTGGAACAGAATAGCTTTAAGAGGGGGTAATGAAACGTCATGCCGTTTGGTCTACCTTTGAATGGAATGATGCGTCGAAAAGTGAACGAGTCATTTTACACAAAGGGTAATTAATGGACCCCCTGAGACGCGACATGTTTCAAATGGACTTGATTGACAAGTTAGAAGAGTTTTAATAACCATACAACGGGAAATCTCTAGAATGTGATATAAATAATTTCTGGTTTGGTCTCAAAATAATTTAAACAGTTGAATAAACTATAAATAGCAGTTAAAGGGTTTTGAAATTCGGTTCTAGTAGAAGCTCTGATTACAACATTAATACTAATTTAAAGCTTTGAAAGACGTGCTATAGAATAAATTAGTGTGTAACTAAAATATTTACCTACCGCGTGAGGGTATCCAATTAACAATAAATAATAAACGGCAGGACCTCTAGCACTATCGTACCCTCACGTTTTGGGACATTGCCTCGCAAGCTGCAGCAGTCGGTGAAAGGAGGGGTTCATTAAACAAACACACTAAGACGAAATTCCGATTGTTTTATTAAATGAGCTACTAACTAAAACTTCACCTAATTACATATGCTTACAAAAATATACAGTAATTAACATTATTTACAATAGGGCGCCACCATGAGAAATAAACGGCCCATGGACCAATCGCGGTAATAGCTCTCGTCGCACTTTGTTCGTGGGCGATGAACCAAGATTGCAGGACAAAAAATAAATCACTTCACAGGGGCTAATCTTTTAAAGTCTCCGGCTAGCACAAACACAACTTAACTAAACAAAACTAATATCCTTATTTTATGAATATTAATAACAGTTCTGGGTGAAACCACCCCAATACAATAATTAATTAATTCTACCGTAGTCTACTTAACTTGCATACGGCGACGACCCTTTTTTAACCACGGGGTCATCAACACCAGGAAAAATACGACCTTCTCAAGGGTCAAATAGTACAGTAACGTGACTCCTGACCTGAGCTTTGCCTACTCAGGTAGTCTCGTGGCTTAGTGATTAACGGCCTGTGACACCGTCGAAACACAATATAATAGGAGACCCTTCTAAAGCGATGCGGTCTCTAAAACAATAATCTAACGGTTCAATTTACTTGAACTGAGCTTTAACCCGGAGTTGTATTTTATGGAAGTCGACAAGTACTGTATTTAAACAAATAACTGACTTATGCTGCATAACACAGCCTTGAGTTCATGATAATACCACATATACTAATTACTTACTCAGAGAAATAACTAACTTAGAACATAACGGCACGCACTTGAATTCAGAGAAATAAAACACTTCACTCAATCGTGCAAATAACCGCCAGCTTTAAACTCTAACGCGTCTGGAAATAAACAACCCCGATTACCCCCGGCTGGCATCCTTATATACATTTAAGTTAATTGAAAAATAACCCCTTGCTTAGCTCTCATACTCGACTTAGGATACGCCGGTCGTAAATCTTTAAGATTAATTAAACTGCCAATTGCACTAAGATAGCCACACAAGTAGATCTCGGGACTACTTTTTAGTTGAGTACTCCGCTAATTGAAAAATTCCTTCCGACCACCCAGACATAAATAGGATCCTAGAACATGATTGACATCTAATCATAGATAGCAACTAATCTGACATGTTTAGTGCCTTTCAAGTAAAGTGCCTTTAGAAAAATTAATTAACTCTTGGATTATATCTTCCTGGAACTTCGCTAGGACGCTACTTGGGTAATCTTGCAGCCGTTTACAATTGCAGACATACTTATGCTACAAGACCTTCATTCTAATAATTAGAATGCTAAAATTATACTAGAAAATAACTGTTTTTAGAAATTATAGAACTATTAGAGCGTCTTAAAACAGTATGTTACAAGTGGTACATACTGTTTATATAAATTACCCTAAGTGAGATAAATTATTGTAGTGATCGATATAAATATACTATAGCGATCGATTTAAATTAATTATAGTGCTTCCATATTAAGTAATCCAGAGGATAGCGTCGTAAGTTTTAGAAGTTAATATTACTAGCCCACCGATTAGCTGGAAAGCAAATATTGTCGGAGCTTTTAGAAAACTTCACTGTAGCTACGAATTGTTGAAAAGACTTGTGTAATCAGTTGATATTAAGGAACTCTTTTTGTGCATACCAAATTTTCGTTACAATATGTTAATAAATAAAGTAAAGCGAAAGTAAAGTAGCGAGTAAGTATTAGATTTGTAGTTAATTTGTGCATTCCTTACGAACTGTACATCAAATTCGACTACTGCGTGCGTAATTATATAAAACACAATTATAAGTCTTGTAACTGTTATAATGTATTTTAATTATACTTTAAGGGTTAACTTTTTAACCCTTAATAAAGAATTTGCACCTTGAGTCGCTTATGCCCTTAGTTTTGTAACAATTATATTTGCAAGATTACTAGGGACGTTACCAACTATAATTTTTGAACGTCCAGTTAATGTTGATGGATTAAGTGGCGAAAAAAATTATATCAGCGGTTATGATACTTTTTTTCGGTGGAGTTGTTATTGCGTTTTTATTTGTTGTGGTTTTTAACTACTTACCGTGCATCTACTGAAGTGGTGGAATCGTTATTTGTGTTTCTTTTTTCCACAACTTCTAGAAACCTCTAACTGCCCTTTTTGTATTGCCTTAAATTTTTATATTGTTAATAAAACTGGTCAAACAATATAGAAATTGGTAAATTGTTAAATCAGTTTAGTGGTCAGCTGACTTTGCAATTCAGATTGGACATTAAAAATTACCTAAGCTACGTGTAAAAAGAAATACTTTAAATTTATATTTATATCTATAAGGTATTTTTAATTATAACATAACAAAATGAGAAGCATGTTTAATTCATATAATTTGTCCAGCCACATAGTCTACGGTTAATACTTAATGACAATTATCAAAGTAATTGTATTGTATTAATATAACGTTAATAAACACTTAGTAACTGCAGTCTTGGTTAGTTCTTCTCTTTTAGCTCATCTAACTTTTTGAGAATAATTAATAATGGAACATTTAGGTAATACTTTTCTGGTAGATTATATGAGGAGCCTGCAAGCTGTCGATAAATATCTCCCTTTGGTTTAGTTGGTGCATCCAATTCAGAGTTCATTCCATTAACGGCAAAGTTTCTTCCATATCGTACAAAACTGTCATCTCCACCTCTACCAAATCGAAGAAAATCATCTTGGTTGCGACGCTTTGGTTTTGATTCCACTGGGGCACTTCGTTTGCTACGTTTTTTAGATTCCAGTTCTGCAAGATTGCGACCAAAGCGTACAAAATTTTGGTCTGCTCGGAATTGATGACTTTGATAAGGATTTCTGCCGAATCTAACAAAGTCTGAATTGCCGCGTCCAAATCGAACAAAATTGTCAGTTTTGGTTTGAGAGCGGGTAGGTCTAACAAACTCAGAATTGAAATCTTCATATTCAAGTTCATAATCATCCCTGAAAGGTATTGCGTGCATTTCATCGTGGCCGGTGTAAAGTAACTTGTTGTCTAGTTCGTTAACACTTTGTAAAGCTTTGGAGTATCGGTGATTGTATGGTATGTTATCAATATACATGGAAGAATCTTCATCGTAATAGTTTTCAGGCAGTAGAAACACCGAAGGAACATGCAAGATTGTAATTAGCGCCAGAAGTAGACGCATTGTAGCAATCCCTCCTATCTGAAAAGAAAAGAAAAGAAAATAAATTTCAAAGTTTGAGTTTTACAAAGTAACAATTAAATTTAAATAGAAAAATGGACATTTAAATGGTTTCATTTGCAGTTTACTTCAAAGACCAATTTTGAAAAAATATAAAAGGTTTATGTAAACAACATTACTGTAATTTTGTTACACTTTATTTTAATAATTAATTATAAGGGAATTCTAATTATTAAATTAACGTATATTACACATAATTGCGTAAAATCGTTTTAGCATGTAGGGGTATTACACATTGTAGTTCAGCTAGAAAATAGGTCGTATAGTTATCCTCGAGGTTCTTAGATTTAACTTTTATTATTAAATAAATGCGGTTTTGAGTTCTCGGCACTGCTTGGGGGAATTAATTACAATTATTAATACATATTTTGCGGGGTACACGTATTCTCACGCTTCAAAATAAATTTACATCATTGGTTCGACTAATGAGAACGCGATTCGTGCAAGGAGTGATGGACAGTTAAGGAAGACAACGGTAGCGGTCATGATGGCAATTTACCCGTTACTATCTATTGGAAAGACATACAATAGTGCCTTTGTGTGTGGAGTTCACCCGTCCATTCCTACCTTATCTTTGTCAAAGTCTTTTAATGTTGTAGGTACAATAGAATTCAACTAAAATTGCATATAGAAAAAGATTTGGACCTGCAGACCGATTTATGTGTTACGCGTGGCCAACGCCTTAATCAAGGATTTATTATTCACCTAACTTAATTAATTAGAGGATAGAAGGTAAGCCTGGCCTAGTAATTTTGCATAGTTAACTTCTAAAGCAAAATAATATTGATCGTAAATTCTTGTGAAACCAATTACGCCCTCTGTAGGACGCGCGATAAATTATAGTAGCATTATACCTTCCTAATTAACTAGTAACAATATACATAAAAAACGTTAACCGCAAGATCTGGCATTAGATATTATCCGTACCAGACAATTTTGTACAATAACAATATTTATTATAATTTACACCCATTTGATATCAATTGTAAGATGGCAGGTATCTTTTGTAGCATATAGCAATAAATAAACCAAAGAAAAGACACGTATATAATATGTATGAAATAATAAAAGATCCAAATATTAGGGAAACAAATGAATTTAGAAAAAACAATATTCTGATTTTTCAAAAGTTAGGTAGAGGTTGATCCTTCTCCTATTTACGTTTTGTGTAAATATAACGACTATTATTAGTGCAATTAATATTCGTCACTGAATCAACTTTTATATGCTGAGAGCATCTAAATAGTGCTTTTGATTGAGCTCAGAATTTGTAAGTGCGTTCCAGGATACTGTTGCTCATATTTTTGGCATGCTATGTAACGTTGGTACGTTACTTAATGAAACATTATGTAGTAGAAATGAGTTTATAAAAATTAGTTAGTTAAATAAAGCATTTTTAGCACAAAAGAAGCCTATAGAGTTTACATGTAATAACTTTGCTATTCCAATATAATATTAAATTGGTGTGGAAGAATTAAAATAGTAAAGCAACTAGTATATTATATACAAACAGCAATAAAGATAGTCACTTTACACTCTTTCATAATAAATTTAAAAAATTACAGATAAATATTCAAGAAATAACCGGTATATTAAAGTTATTTGCGCAAATTCACACGTGTTGAAAAACCATAACCATGGAATTGGCCCGCTTACACCCCAGTAACCACATACTCATTAAATGTACATCCATAAAAAATTGTAACGTAAAATGACCGTTTACATAGACATAACGACATTGACCTAAAAAATCAAACAGTTTCGATGCACTACCCCAACCCTGAAGTGTTGAAACGTATAACACCCACGGATAATAAAAAAAAGGATCATCTTCAGTTATTCGAAAACAGGAATCAGAGCAGAGTTTTGCGTTCGATAGAAAAACAATCATTGTCGTATGGGACAAGGTTGATTATAGGGTAATTAAAATGACGGTATTAAAGCACGGATATAAAAATACCAATTGCACTGGAAAGTGACCTGTGTTAGGAGCTTTTATTCAACAACAAGTCAAAGAAATTAATTTACATGCAAGTATTTTCTGCATTAGAATTTCGCGGAAACTTTGTAAAGAACCAACAGAAAACTGTAAGTCTATTGAATTTTGCTTTCCACCTTTTAAATCTTGCATGCAGTTTTGTATTTAATAATTCTGATTGGTGGTAATGATAAAAATGTAAAAACACTTATTAAGAAGGACTTTTTACGTTGGTGCACGTTTATTTAAAGCGCATTGTAAACATAGAAATTATCATATGGAAAGGTTCACAATTGTACCAGTATAGCTGGTATGTAAAAATTAAAACAGTTGAATGTCTAAAATTGATAAATTTAAGCTGTTTTTTAACTAAACGCATATTTGGCTAATTAGTGGTAGATCTTAGTTTTTCTGTTGTTATTTACTGTGATAATAAAGTTTAATAATGTAGGTTAGACGAACAAAACGTGGAGTCTTATCATTTGGTTCATTTTAAAATAGTCAGATGTGAGAAAGTATAAACAAGACACCATTAACCTCCACTGCAGTAATATCGGATAAACCGTCTCCCTGAATACCCACCTTTAGAGTAGACTCTAATTGGGATTTCTTCAGATGGGTTGACGAAAAAACGTTTTATTAGACGAAGAGAGATTAAAGTCCTTTCAAGGTAGGTATATAAATATTCAGTAAAAAAGTCATCATCTGTATACCAATAACAATTTTGCATTTGCGTTTATAGAACAGATTCCGCACTACTGAAGGCTAGCCGGCGCACCAAGTAACTGTAGTATCACTTCGCCCCCGGTAGAATAAAATTAATTCAGGTACTTAACGCCAATTCAGCTTTGATCAAAAGCGAGATAAACTTTTAACTTTCAAAACCAAACATGTCATTCATCTCTTTATTCTGAGAATACGTCTATTTTTTTACTAATTTATCTCTTAATCAAACCCAAAAAAAAAAGTTATATATAAATTAAATGCATCGGTAGATGGGAATAGTAGGTAAAGCACTAGTAAGTAAACGAATATTCGATAATATATAATTTAAGATTTATTACTAAATTAAAAATATCGTTTCAAATGAATCGGCGATTGAAAACTGAACAAAACACTAAGCTGTGAATAGAATTCAGCCAGTTTAATACACCTCCAGTTGCGCCATTGCATTGATGACATAACTGACAGCTTACTTACAATATCAATTACACTTAATTCGTGTATTTGTATAAATATTTCCAAATACTTTGATACGTCTATACAAATTTCAAATTCTCATTAGTTGACCTAAATTAAGTGGTGTCGTTTGTTTTATTGAATCATCATCATCATTATTATTACGTCATCAGTCCTAGAACTGGTTCGACACGTACCTCCATTGTTTCTTATTCTGAGCTAACCTATACATTTCCCCGAAATTCTCAGAGCCTGCATCTTTTACTATCTGTGTGCAATGATCTAATCTAGGTCTACCTCTATCTCTCTTTTTCTCCTTTCTCTGCTTCTAATACATCCCACTATTCCCTCATGCCTTAGAATGTGTATTATCATCCTATCTCCCCTATTGTTTACTGTCTTCTACAGATATCCTTCTTCCCATACTATTTCTAAAACCTCTTTGTTCTTAACTTTGTCTGTCCATGATATTTTCATCATACATATGTAGCTCTTCATTGCTCTCGTTTTACAGTCGTACAGTATAGTGCTTCACACATATGCTTTCAACAAATTTTTCCTTGTTTCTATCTTTGTGGTCTTGGAAATTAGCAGCTGCTTTCTCTTGTTGAATACATGATGGCCTTGTGCTATTTCTTTTTGTACCTTTGCACTTTTCCCTTCTATTATTTTTTTAAATTATACTTTATATCACCGATATTCGGTGGTATAAAAAGGGAGTTAAGTAACCTGACAGCTACCAAGGTCTCCCACCACATAGAAATTTGCCGAATCAATAGTTTTCCAGTCACCCCTTTCGCACAATCAATATTTGTTGAGAATATTGCACAACTAGCACCTGTAGTTGTTTACGATAATCATCAGGTGTAAATACAATTGTTTTTTAATCATCAAGTTTCTCGTCCTGGAACTATTTGAACGTGTACCTTGATTGATTTATATTCATTACTAGCCTACACATTTTCCTGAAATTCCCACAGCCTACATATTTCAGTATATGTGTGCAATAGTCTAATCTAGATCTACCTCTACCTCTCTTTTTACTATTTTTGATCCTAATATTTCGCGCAATTCCGTCATCTTAGTATATGTCCTATCGTCTTATCTCTCCTATCTTTTACTGTATTCCACATACTTCTTTATTCTCCTACCATTTCTAGTTCTTCTTTGTTCTTAACTTTATCTGTCCATGATATCTTCATCATACGTACGTGGCACCACATTTTAAAGGCTTCTATATTTTTCCTGTCCGCTTCTCTTATTGTCAACGTTTCAAGTCGTATAGTGCTGTACTCTACACATATGCTTTTAGCAATCTTTTTCTTGTTTCTATGTTTGTTGCTTTTTCTTATTAATTGCAGTACGACAATTTGCACTTTCTATAAACCAGTTACCATTAATTTATTTTCCAACAAAAATTTAAATATAAATTAACTTCATCAGTTATACAAATATGTTATTCAAGATTAGTTACTAAATCAGAAATTATGGTTTAAGACAAACAAGCTATGAATGGAGGTAAAATGCGCTTCCGCGCATTAGATAGCAATTTCTTATGGGTACTGTTGACCTTACGTTATAAATTTGCATTTATCCTGAAGGGAAGGGAACGCGTAACAGTTTAAATGGTGCACCGACTAACTACAGTGGTGGGCGAGTAGGTTTCTTATGGAAAAAGTAATAATAAAACTAAACATTGGAATAGTTGAATTACAAAAGCTACCGCTGCAATGGACACTTATATTAAAAAACCTTGTTTGTAGTCACAATCTGTGGAAGCGAAACCCTCTTCTTGTCTTAACAAATCTTTTGAATTTATCTCCTACACGGAAGACGGTTATTCCAAATAGGTCTCTTTTGTTCTTGGTTTTCGAAACGTGACATGTTGTACTTTACCTTTAACACATATCATTTGAGCAGCCCCGCAGGTACAGACCTCTCTATTCCGGTTTATGACCTTCAAAACCCCTGCACACGGGTTAACATCCTTGCAGGCGACGTTGAACAAATGCTAATGCACCGGTCCCCTTCTGAGAAGTTCACATCTACATCTTGTAGCTGTGCTACTTTCAACTTAACTTTATTTATCCACCCTAGTCATTATGTAACATTTTTCCTTTTTCTGGTAATACATATTAATCGCTGTTAAAATCCGTTCACACAACGTAACATATTTTATCTGTGTTATTTATCATAAGTCATGTACTTCTTTTTTTATCGGTATTGCTGTTGCAGTGATGGTATTTTACACGCATTTGATTGTCCTGGACGAGCGACAACTGTCTATTGTAATTATCTTTCGCATAAGTTGCGGTACGTAATGCAAAACATTTAGATGTTTTCATTTTCTTAAGTGTAATTTTCCTTGGTTAGGTTTAACAATGTACTATAAGGGAAATAATTTTATAGCTTTTGGAGTTATAGTTTATTATCTGCGTTACCTTTATAAGAACCAAAAAATTGAAATGGCATGCTTAATGAACATTCACTATTCTTGAAATCTTAATAAAGAGGGTATGTCTACATTTATCCTATCCATCCAAAATTAATTTTTACTTTCCTATGTAATTTATATCTAAAGTAACGCGTGTGCGTTACAAACTGATGTATAAGTCAGTTATATCATAATTTTATATGATTGATAATTGATTCTGAGCATTCCAAAGCATACTTTGAGCGTAGACGATATAAGACTGAGTTGAATAACATAAAAATTTATACAGGCATTAGTTAAAGATAGAATGGTGGAAGTAGTGATAATTTTTGTCATTGAATTATGAGTTGCTTACTCGATTGCTACTCCACCCACTCCATAACGGTTCAGTCCCAGAACAATTCCTACAGTTTGTTATGAAAACGCTTCTGAAAGCGAATGCACTGTCAGATAATGTTATGTAAATGTTTACAGTAAATATTTACCGATAACATTGCTGAAGAAATTGACAAACCGTTAGAAGTGCAAATAATCTTAAAGTGAAACTGCGGATGATATAAAGTTTTTAGAAGCTGCAAATGAGGACTATGGATTTATGAAGATTGTTGCGACAATAGGTATATATAGATTGTGTCAGTCTAATCAATAACATAAGCACGAAACAGCTGATGTTGATGATCGAAAATCGATTGTCGCCTAAACTAAAGATCAGTCACTTTACATTACCAACAAAGGAAATGGTGTATGATTTGAATAACGCTCTAAAAACAGACATCACTGAGAATTTTTAGGTTAATTAGCATCCTGTGGCAATAAATATTTTTAAATGTTCTGAAGAAAATCTGATTTTTAATGTTACCGAAAGCTAAAGTAATGAAGATCATCATTTCGGACATCCTAACGTTTGAAAATTCTTGAACCATTCTAATCACACTCAAGGCGGTTGGAAGACATCTCCAACGGTAGAATCTTATATCAAAGACTCAGTATCGAAAAAATTGAAATATCATAGATAATATTCTATGGAATAGAAAATTTTTTAAGGTGTCATACGGAAAAAATTATGTTCCGAAAATTGGGCATTAGTGATCAAAATGAATACTGGAATTGTAATTAAAAAAAATAGCTTATTCTACCTCGGCTGTTAAATCATTACTTTATCTACCCTTGGGGTTAAAATCCTGTATAACCTTTTGATGTGATCAGAGTAAAACACACTAAGATTTGCTATAGAGAAATAGTTCTCTTTTTATTTTTGACATAGCTTCTAAAAGCTTTTAGCAAGCAGTTCATTTTGCGATCTGAACATGTTGGTTTGTAAAATAATTCCTTTAAATAATAGCTAGTGAAGCAATGCTATAGCAAATCTCATATACTTTCGTTATCATAAAACAAAGAGAAACTTTGGCCTTAAGAATTTTTCGGTATTTATTAAAATATCTTGGGTTATTAAATCAAACTTACAATGCCGACATTACTCTTAATAAAGAGAGAGCCAGGAGCAGCACCCGACAATAAGTATCGTATTTCTTTTATAAATTACAAACTTCTACACGTACATGCAGTATTTCATTAAAGCCTGTGGATAACGTAGATTTCACGTACTTTCCTTCAACGCTTCACGAACAATTGTTCGTAGCCACTACCCTGACGTAATAGTCATGTCAATTCTATAAAAAATACTTATGGCAACTTCAAGACAATGCAGGAAATAGAACTTCAAACAGTTTTAAAGTTCCGTAACAATGTTGTGGCGCAATATTATAAACATAGAACATGTGGATGTACCTAAATTACATAAAACTGGTGGATATCATATTGTAACGAGGCGTTATGGAATAGCCTTACATTTATAAACCCGCAATTAACACCAAGTGGATGTTCGTTGTTCTTGCTGTAACACAACACGGCTAAATCAGTTTATATGGGGTCAACTATGCCATGTTGTCGTTTACTGTTTGTCAAGATCTCATTACGGAATATCTAGCGGGAAATTCGTTTTATAAACTTGAACGCGCAGTCTTTTTCGTCGATTTTAAATCGTGTGGGTTTGAATAAACGGAAAGAATTACTAATTTGTCGGCTGGTTATAATAGGTAGTTGAATATTGTGTTCTATTAATCCTTTACATTTAACTTCGTTAGTAACTGAAACAAAAACAATAAATCCTATAACTTGAGATTCAGAAAATATTTTTCTTCCGTGGTCAGGACCGCCGTCTTTTAAGTGTCTCTTCCTATGCTTAAGGAACGCTCAAATGCGTAGTTAAATTTAAATACGTATCATCCATAGCAAAAAGTTATAAATAGCTTAATTTACATCGTGCCAATTTTCAGTAGGCCTGAAACATACTCCGTAGCTTTCCACGTAGTAGTTTATATTTAACTTCCGGTAATGTAATCCTGGGATTATACCAAAAATCTAACGCTCCACTTCGAAATTGTTCCAGATACGTTGTATCGTCTCCTTAAGGTGGCTTCGTGGCGTAGTTGATATGCGTGTGACTACTATGCCCAAGGACCCAGGTTCGAATCCCAAGTATTTTTTACAAAAATACGCCCTCGTTGGGATGAGAGTTAAAATGGAGGTCCCGTCTGTGAGTGCTATCACGCACGTTAAAAATCTACCTTGCTTGGAAAAGCAAGGGTCGGCAAAATTCAAAATTTCCAGGTGAAACAAGCTCGCTTCCTGGCTAATGTAGTATCTTCGGGTGGAGCGTTGGAAAATTAAATGTAATGTATATCATTTTCTGAAGGTCAACTGCTAAGATATCATTTTAGATTTTAAACAAAAGTTAACCATACATCTTCAAAATCATAAATTACAGCTCCAGAATCGTTTTAAAGAGGTAGCGCTTGCACGCTACTTAAGTACACATTAAGGTATAAAAATTAATTTATATAATTTCAGTTAGTTTAATGAGCGTTTAGCAACAAAAACACCCTTGGGTGGTTTACATTTAGTAACACATAATATTGAATTAGAACACTTACATACACCAAAAAGCACCTAGTACATTTTTATACAATCAGTAATAAAAACCGGAGACATCTCCATCCACCATAATATATGTATAAATCCACATGGGGTTCAAAATACCACAGAATCATAAAACGCCATAAAATTAACACATTTACACAGACTCATCACATTAAACCCAACCATAAAACCAGCTTTAGACGCACAAAATGCGAAAACAAAATTTTTTAAAAAAAGAAAAAGTGGGATATAATGATTAAGTTCGGAATTGGTAAATTAAAAACCAAATAATGTGTTAGGGACAATGGACGTGTAGGGGTGGGCCTTCTCGATAGGTGGCCGATGTCGAATGTTTTTGAGCTTTGCGGAATAATTAAGTTAGGAAGCTCAAGCACGCGTGTTAAGCGTGGAATTTAAATCACGTAGTGGTGCATTAAAAAGGGGATAAGTTGGTTTTTACATTACAACTAAACTGAAAATAAGAGGAATCGAGAAGCTATCGTGCCGAGAAAGTAAACAGGTAAATCAGTGGAGTTAATTGCGAAATCCTACGCTTTTAACACTGTGAGTACTGTTTGAGCATTTCTTGTAACTTTTTGGTTTACGCTTGATAAATATGTACCGTTCATTTACATTTCCAATGCTCCACCCGAAGGTACTACATTGGCCAGGAGGCGAGTTTTTTGTTGCCTGGAAATTTAGAATTTTGCCGAACCTTTGCCGTTCCAGGCAAGGTAGGATCTTTAACGTGCGTGACAACACTCACACACGGGACCTCCATTTAACCTCTCATCCGAACGAGGGCGTAATTTTTGTGAAAAATGCTCACCTGCCATTTTTCAAGCAGTCGACCGTGTCGGGATTTGAACCCGGGACCTTGGAATCCGTAGTCTTACGCTTACTACATTGATCCACGGCGACGCCTGGATAAATATGTACCAGCTAACTTGTAAATATACATTATATTTGGTTTGTGGAGCGATAAAATTAGTTTATTTACATATAAGCATAATGCCTTTGGAAATGAGGTTCAAAACTATTGAAACGCCAAAAAAGATGTAGTGCTCGTTAATTTCTTTGTGAAAATTTATATTTATTTATATTTTAAATGAACACTGGGAAGGTGAAATCGGAAGCCGTTAATGAGCTATAATCTTCTAGGTATTGTTGTTAAGATCATTTCCAAATAACTGAGATTTAAAATGTCTTGTAGAACAATCTAGGAAACTAAGACAATGGAATGGTAGTATAATTTACGGATTAAGGGTTTTTTAAGGAATTCTGTTAATAGTATCTGGCCAGAGGGGGTAGATTTTTTAAGTCAATGTACCTGCAATTATATTTTTGAAATTTGCTTTTAATAGAGTTTAAACTTAGATGGAAATTTATTTGGAATTATTAGATAGCTAAAGGTGGCTATTGTGAAAGGATATCCAGCTACCACGGTGATGAAGTTATATTTGGGAGAGATGGTTATTTCGAAAAATTGTTTCAATATAACAGAAAGTTAAAGGGTGTTTTTTAAGGTATGACTTCGAAAGTTAAAAAAGAAGGTGACGAGACTTTAAGAAAACCAAAAGCATGTACACCTATCTCGATTAGTCGTCTTCCAGGTAGCGACGCCCTTATTTTTGACAACTAACTGGTAAAGCTTTTTAAAGTAAGTGATATTTGTAAACTAGTTTTAAATTTTGGCCAATTTTGCATGTTTAGATTTTATTATTTTTATCATTCTTTCATTGGAAATCACTCCCGCACCACTGTGGTTAGCTGGTAAAATCTTAAAATTGTAACGGGGTTCCCCCCTTCTGACCAAATTGAAATTCGTTACGTAATTTCATTTTTACCCGTAACAAAAATTTGGAGCCCAACTTCGGAGCGTTGTTATTTTTTTTGAGGCAGTTTTTTCGTTATTTTACCGTAACTTGCCCAAAATTCAGGGTCGTTGTTTTTTTAATCGTTTTGCTATTTTTGTTGTTATTCATTTTTCTAAATTCAGTTGATAAAACAGTAAATTTTTTTTAATTTTTTTAAAAGGGAAAATTATGTTGAGAGATTTTGTGACAAGAAAAAATTTAATATCGAAATAACATTTATATCTTTTTAGTGGTAAATTAAATTTAGGTATGAATTACAAGCTAGGTAGTGAAAAAAAATAGCAATTTGACAGTCACCAAATGGAAAAAAGGTTGGAGAGAAACATAATTATGATTTACGACGACATGAAGTGAGTTATTGGGTCGGAAATAAAATTTGGAAAGAATTTTGCTCTCACCATTAGCAATTAGCGCATGTCCATCCGCATTTTCAAAGAAATGGGATCCAATAGCTCCGCCAGCGCAAAATGCACACCAAACATTTACTCGGGGTGGATGCATACTCGAGGATTTTCAGCACACCAAATTCGGCAGTTCTGCTTATTTACAAACCCGTTGAGTTGAAAATGTGTCTCATCAGGAAATTTCACGTCGCTGCGCAAGGTCGCTTGGCTTAAATTCTTGCGCCAATTGAATCTTGTACGTGTGCAAACGCGTCTTTTTCAAAATTTGGCTATGTTTCCGAGGGGCCGAGAAACTGTCACCATTTTTGTAGTGAATTTTCACAGTAATTAAATGTTGCTTGTTTGAATATTACTCCAGAACTTCTAATCGCTTGGTCTATAGATGACAGCGGTTAAAGAATAAACAACGCATTACTCGCACAAATACAATGGCGGCAAATTCAAATCCGATGCTCTTGTTGAGACATCTTTTTTAACCATTGGCTTCTAACATAACCTAATATGAAACAATATTATTATTTTGTGAGAAACTGAACTAAAATGTTATTTGAGATAAACAGAATCGAAATGCTTTTATTTAGAAGAAGGGTATGTTAATGTTTTTAATTTTCCAACTCACACGTCATATAATTTAATTTAGAAATCTTTAAGATAAGGAGTTATTATTTTGATTTGTCTGTTTAATTTAAGGTAACTGAAGCCATGTTAATCTTTATTTTGGAAGTGCTAAAGCAAGTTTAATTGAGGTCATTGTACAAGTAAGAGTAAGCAAAGGTTGTTTATGTTGGTTATTATCAGGATTCTAATTCTCTGTGATTGACATATTTCTTATGCTGAGGCACAAAGAGTGTTCTTAATTTATGCAGGGTTATGTTGTAAATCCCAGAATATAGATACTGACCACAACATCGTAATTATGAAGGCCGCACTTAAATTTAAGAATGTGAAAAAGAAACGGAAAAAGGCACTTGGACTTAAAGAAACTAAAAGATAAAGATATTCAAGAAAGGTTCGAAAAAAAGTCAAATGAATTGCTCAAAGATATCGGAAAAATATCTTATACTAAGGAAATAGAAACAGAATGGAATAACATTAAATCCAGCCTAGACATGGCGGCCAGAGATATTCTGGGGTATACACAAAAAGAAAATAAGAAACCATGGATAACAAAGGATATTCTGAATTTAATAGAAGAAAGACGAAAATACAAAAATAAATCAAACGAAACAGGAAAACAGAGATACAAAGCCATAAAATGGGAAATTATTCGAAAATGCAGGAAAGCTGAAGAACAATGGATTGATGAAAAGTGCAAAGAGGTACAAACGAAGATGGAAATAGGAAAGACAGACGAAGCATACAAATTAATTAGATTGAATTTTAGGGATATAAAACCGTATAGCAAAAATATAAGGGACGCACAAGGAAACGTCATTATAGAAAACGTACAGAAAGTGAGTAGATGGCAAGAATATATAGGGAATTTATATGCAGGAGAGGAACTAACTGCATTAGAACAGGAATCAGACATTGAAAATGATGACTTGGGATATCCTATACTTAGAGATGAGTTTGAATTAGCATTAAAGAGTCTAAAAAATGGTAAGGCGCCGGGTACAGATAAGGTGCAAGCAGAAACTCTAAAAGCTGCTGGACAAGCAGTAACAGAACGTCTCTTCCAACTTGTAAGCTATATGTATGAGACAGGCGAGATACTCAAAGATTTCAAACGTAGCATCATAGTAACTATACCAAAAAAGAAAGGCGCGGATAGATGTGAAAATTTTCGAACAATAAGTTTGACAGCACACGTGTCAAAAATATTAACTAGAATTGTGCAAAGACGAATAGAAAAACGGGCGGAAGAAATACTAGGAGAAGACCAATTTGGGTTTAGGCGAAACAGGGGAACACGAGAGGCTATTTTAGCTCTGAGAGTGATTATGGAAAAAACAATAGAAAAAAGGGAAAGCATGTATATAGGGTTTGTAGATCTGGAAAAAGCATTCGACAAGGTAAAATGGAAAAAAATGTTTGAAATACTCAAAAGATTGGAATGAGCTATAGGGATAGACGAATAGTACATAGCTTATACAAAGAGCAAACAGCAGTAATAGAATTAGAGCAGGAACGTAGAGAAGTAAACATTAGGAAAGGGGTGAGACAGGGATGTGCCCTATCCCCATTGATTTTTAACTTGTACATAGAAGAGGCAATGAATAAGGTCAAATGCAGAAAGACATTTGGAATTACTATGCAGGGACAAAAAATTGATATGCTTAGATTTGCAGATGATATAGCGGTATTAGCATCTAGCAAGGAAGAGTTAGAAGCTGCTCATAATGAAATGGAAACGGTTCTAACAGAGGAATACGGCATGAAAATTAACAAAACTAAAACTAAATTTCTAGTATGCAAAGGTGGGGAAAATAAATCAAAAACAAGAGTACAAGTATGTAACACGAACTTACAAGAGGTTAAGGATTTCTGCTACCTAGGAAGCCAAATAACGCAAGATGGGAAAAGCACAAAAGATATAAAACAAAAATTAGCACAAGGTCGTGCTACATTTAACAAGAAAAAGCAACTACTGTGCTCAAAGACCACAAACATAGAAACAAGGAAAAGATTGCTTAAAACATATGTGTGGAGCACAGCACTGTACGGCTGTGAAGCCTGGACAATAGGAGAAGTGGACAAGAAAAAGGTAGAAGCCTTTGAAATGTGGTGCTACAGACGTATGATGAAGATATCATGGACAGACAAAGTTAAGAACGAAGAGGTACTAAAAATGGTAGGGGAAGAAAGAAATATGTGGAAAACGGTAAAAAATAGGAGAAATAGGATGATAGGCCACATACTACGGCATGAGGGAATAGTGCGGAATATATTAGAAGCAGAGATAGAAACAAGGAAAAGATTGCTTAAAACATATGTGTGGAGCACAGCACTGTACGGCTGTGAAGCCTGGACAATAGGAGAAGCGGACAAGAAAAAGGTAGAAGCCTTTGAAATGTGGTGCTACAGACGTATGATGAAGATATCATGGACAGACAAAGTTAAGAACGAAGAGGTACTAAAAATGGTAGGGGAAGAAAGAAATATGTAAAAAACGTTAAAAAATAGGAGAAATAGGATGATAGGCCACATACTACGGTATGAGGGAATAGTGCGGAATATATTAGAAGCAGAGATAGGAAAAAAGAGTAGAAGAGGCAGACCTAGGTTAGACTACTGCACACAGATAGTAAAAGATGTTGGCTGTAGGGGTTTCAGGGAGATGTGTAGGCTAGCCCAGAATAGAAATCAATGGAGGTACGCATCCAACCAATCCCAAGATGGATAAACTAATGACGAAAAAATAACTGTTTAAACATGATGATTATTATAAGTAACTACAAGAATTGGTTGGGCAATATTCTCGAATAATGTTAAGTGTGTGAAAGGATTTACTGGAAAACCATTACTTCGGAAAATGTCTAAGTGTTGAGGGATCTTGGTATCCACGGGTTGCTTAACCCCCTTCACTGAATCTCGGTGAAATAGAGCATAAAATTAGAAAACAATAAAAGGGGAACGAGCTGTATACACATGTTGTGTGAGAATTTCAGGGAACTAGGTAGGCTAGCTCAGAATATAAATAAGTGCAGGTACGTGTTCAACCAGTTTTGAGACGGAAAACCTAAGGACGAAAAAATAAGCGCAGATAAATCTGATGATTAGTATAAACAACTAGTTGGTGGTTGCGAAATATCTGCAACTAATGATGACTGTGCGAAAAGATATATTGGAAATATATTAAATCGGTATATAGTTAAGTGTTGGGGGAACCTGATAGCCACAGGCTGCTTACCTCCCTTCACAACCGTGCATTTATATTTCCAATGCTCCACCAGAAGATACTACATTGGCCAGGAGGCGGGTTTTTTGTTGCCTGGAAATTTAGAATTTTGCCGAACCCTTGTCGTTCCAGGCAAGGTAGGGATCTTTAACGTGCGTGACAACACTCACACACGGGACCTACATTTAACCTCTCATCCGAAAAAGGGAGTAATTTTTGTTAAAAATGCTCACCTGTCATTTTTCAAGCAGTCGGCCGTGTCGGGATTTGAACCCAGGACCTTGGGATCCGTAGTCTTACGCTTACTACATTAATCCACGGCGACGCCTCCCTTCACAACCACTGAAGGTCGGAGAAATAGGGTATATAATTGTAAAACAATAGAAGGTGATTGAACTGCATCTAACAAGAAGGAACAGCGCCTGTAAGGAAAGACAACAAACATAGAACAAGAAGAAAATTGTTGAAAGCATATGTGTGGAGCACAGCACAGTATGCCAATGAAATACGGGCAGTCTGAAACGCAGACAGAAAAACGGTAGCAGCCTTTTGAAATGCTGTGCTTCAGATGTATGAGGACGATAGCATGGACAGACAAAGATAATAACAAATAGGTTATAGAAATAGTAGGGGAACAAGGATATCTGGGGAAAAAGATAAGAGAAATAGAAGGGCAGAATACGTTCTAAGGCATTTTTGGGGAATAGTATGGGATATATTACAAGCGGAGATAGGAAAAAAGAGGTAGATGTAGACCTAGATCAGATAGTTATAGATGCAGACTGTGCAAATTTCAGGGAAATCTGTAGGTTAGTTCAGAATAGGAAACAATGATAGTACGCGTCTAACCAGTTCTAGGACTGAAGACCTAATGATGATGATGATGTAAATTTATGTTTCTGTAGTCCGTTTGTTTTAACTTTAGGATGACATCACAACTGAATAAAATGCTTCATTGCAAATATTAGTTTAATTCTAATGTATTTAATGAAAGCTATACGAATATTCCCTTTAGTAAGAGGAATTGGTGGCAACAACTACGGAACTACCAATCTTTATTGTGATAAATGACAATATCGTTTAAGCGTAATTCTAAATATTAATTTGTATACAGTTGTCAACACTTCATTATTATATTTGACGCCATCCTAAAGTTAAAGCGAATGGACTATAGATATAGTCCCAAAAGGAAGTTCATCGAGAGGTTCCATGGATCTCAAGTAATTAAAGTATGATAAATTAACTTTATGTTTTGTATATCTCATCGACTTTGTTGCGTTCCTGGTTTTTTTGTGTCTTCCCTTAAGATAATTTCTTATGCTCGGATATTTAATTAGATGCGGTGACGATAGCCTTTTTGCTTTTTCAGACTCACGACTGCCTAATGTTCCAGCGGAGTTTAGTCACTCGAATGGTTATCGTATCTCGGAGATTTTCTTTTTTCTAGAACATTTTGCATCATTCTTTTACCCTGGATTCATTTATATCCACAGGAAATCCTCATAAAATGTTAGAATTTAATTTAATCGTCGTTTCTCCTTGTTTATTTTTTTTATTTGGACAAGTTTTTATATTTGATGAGACGGCGATTTACTTATTATGCTGTCAACTCTTAGTTGAACTTTGCCTACTTTTTCGCAAAAGTCATGAGTGTTTGTGTTAAATAAATCTTATTCAGAACAGTCTCGCCTTTTGTGCCTATTGATTGGTTTTTGTTTATATATTTTTTGCGTCTTCCTAATAGATAACATAATTTGTTAATCATAATAAAGTCACTGTACGTGCACCAACTTTTGAAAGCAATTTCTCTTGGAGCAAAAATATTTTAATGAAATTTCATATTGTAACCCGCAATGAAGAAGAATGCGTTTATTTTGGGTTGTGACAAACTTCAGAACTTGTTACCACGTACACGGTAAATGTAACTTTTATAAATCTATTACTCAATTCTAATCTACTTACTTCTCAGTAACAAATGAAACTGTGTTTAGTAGTAATGGAGTATCGCGTATTTTAGCGCCGGAGGGAGGTTAGCACAGAAGCCTTTTAAGTCTAATTGCCTGATATTTAATGAACGAGACACATTTAAATTAATTATGCGTGTGCACACAACTTATTACTTAGATAACTTGATTGTGCTAGAGTGAATTTTTGTTTGGAATTTAACTTTCACTTCTAGTGGGATAAATCTTGTTTACTTTTAGAGGCTTTGTTTATAGTATTTGGTACAGAATTTTCGTAATTAAAATAGGTATAAAATAAATAGCCATTAAAACAATCTTGTACATAAAACATTCGGAATTATACGGCAATTAATTCTAATGAAGTTCAATTTACCCTTAGTAAACAAAATAAAGATTATATGCTGTTTTGATTCAATAGATTACGTTAAAATCTGTAATTCTTCATGGCGAGAAAGTTTTAAGACTAACGATGCAAAGTGAGGGGATTATAATTAAGCTTTTGATTAAAGTTTTCATTAGTATTCACTTTACATCAACATGTGTACGATTGCAGTCTCATAAATATGTCATATCTTGCGCTTGGTCATAACCTCAAAGTTAATGCTAAACTAACTCAACCATTGCTCTCTAGCAATATTTACGTAGGTCCTTCTTAATTTGAGCCTTTTCCTTTAACCACATAGTTTATTTTCTGCTAAGCGCCCTACTACTGTGCTAACCATTTCTTCGTACCTCAAAATATAACCTCATCTTGCCGCGGTTTCTTTTATTTACACTTGTAACCCTTCTATTTTCCTGAATCATTCCCAAGAGACGATCGTTACTAACTTCTGTACAGTCGATGTTAAGAGTTCTTGTACAGCATCATATCTTAAAATGTTGTAACTTCCTATCAACTTCTGTGTGTAGTGTCCATGTTTCGCAAACGAATAGTGCCACGCTTGAAAGATAGCATTTCTCAACAACTATAGCTATCCTAGACTTTAGTACCGAACCTTGAAATTCAAAGACTTCTTTTAACTATATTTGTACTTTCATGTTCATGAGTCACCTCTAATACCCGCTTTTTACTAACTATACCTGCTGAGCTGCTCCTCGAAGTTCCCCTAAAGCCAGATCTCAAAAGTTTCTAACCTTCTAACTTCTTTTTGCCTATTGCCAATGCTACGCAGGGGTATAGGTCTACACTTCAAATATAGCTTTTCTTAACAGCTATAACTATACCCTAGACTTAAGTACCGAACAATAAAACTCAAAGACTTCTTTTAATTACATATGTATTTTCATGTTTCTGAATCATCTATAGTAAACGATCGTTACTAACTTCACATGTCCAACTACTCTTCGACATTTCTCTGTAGCGCCACATCTTGAAAGTTGCTAACCTTCTAGCTTTCTTTCGCCTAATGTCAATGCTACGCAGGCGTATAAGTTTACGCTTAAAACAATAGCTAGAATTATTTTAAACATTAATAATTTATCATACACTTCAAAAGCTTTTCATGCTTGAGATATTCTACTTTATACATATCTTTGCTTCTACTGTAGTTTGTAATCCAACCTCCTAAGTAGCAACTCCTTTACTTCTTTTAATCATCCTGACCCTACCTTTACAATCACTTGTTTACCGGTATTCTATTTACTGCATTGAATTATCTTTGTTTTGCTATTGTTGATGCTTATAACTAAATCTCTTCTAAACCTTTTATTTTTATTTAGTGCCATTCTTAAATACTTATTTGTTTCTGCTATATATATATATATATATATATATATATATATATATATATATATTCTGTGGATGTATAGATTTTAATTCACTGTAAATATTAATTATAATTAGGTAGGACACGTAATTTCGTAAAGCATAGTTTCATAAATATGCAAGAAACGTAGTTTCGTAAAACGTAGTTAAGGTTTTAAAATGAAATAGCGTGTAAATTTGTTAAAATGAAAGCTTTTATGCTTGTAGCGTAAAAATCGATAATGGAAGAGGGTGAATTTATTTAGTAATGCATATTTAAAGCGCCATTTATTTATTTGTGTAACTTAGGGTAATATAAAGCGAGAACATGTATAATATTTCTAGGAAGGTTCAGCATTGCAAGCACGTTCTTTGTATCGAGTTTAAAGCTTGTCAACAAGTATTAGGAATTCCTGGTAAAAGACCGTGGAGAAACAAACACAGGTCTATGTTAGATAAAATGTTGAACAGTACGTACGAAAACATATCAATAATATAGATAGAAAAACGGTATTTTACATGAGGTAGCAACAAAGGGGTGATAACATGGTTAGCTATCGTTGACTTTGAAACGTCTGTTAGACAAGGAAATTTAAGAGCAAATAAGCAAGACAGAGACGCGATGTGTTTTCCGAAGATATTAATTGGAAAGGGAATCAGAAATCCAGTAGAGAGTTGCAAACAGAGTACGATTTTAGATTAGGTGAATAAGAGCAAGATAGATGATGGTATCGATCGTTTATGTTGAACAGAGCTTATTAATATGGGAGATAGAAACAACAAGATATAACATATGGGTTAGACGAAAACAAGAGAAAGACAACGAATATTGAAAATTAAAAAAGGGAAAAGACAAAAGATGGAAGATTATAAATGCAGGTTAGAGGAAAATGACAGATATGCGCGTGCATTAGAGG
The DNA here is from genome assembly GCA_036346225.1 of Platerodrilus igneus. Lineage (NCBI taxonomy): Eukaryota > Metazoa > Arthropoda > Insecta > Coleoptera > Lycidae > Platerodrilus > Platerodrilus igneus. The sequence continues at coordinate 2,087,516 of JARFIW010001116.1, forward strand.
CGTGTTTTGGAGGCTAGAGTGGATGGCAGCTATCCTGAGATTTTACAAAAAGTGACAGCCGTTACAAATTTTAATGAAGGTTTTTTCGTAAAACGATTGTTTGTAACTGAAAATTCCAAGATTTTGCGACGGTTTGAAAATGGTTGAGAATTTTACCTAGAATAACTCAAGAGTAATGATTAGTTTGTGGAATTGAGCGACCGTTTGTTGTTGTGTTGTGCATGGGTTTCTGGAACCGGTGGACGGTTTGAAAACGTTACTAAGAAAGTGTGTTATAGGGGTGGTGAGAATAGATTCAGGAAAGCAGTTTTAAAGGGTATATAAACCCAGAGGAGGTGGTAATAGCTCTCTTTTCTTTTTGATCTTCAACCGAGCTGCATTCAAGTGTAAATGTAAATAAGTGAGTTTAGATTTTATTAAAATTTAATATGCACAAGTTGGTGAAAAGTTAAATCGCTATTGTGAAATATATAAAATCCTGTTAATAATCGAAACTGAAAGCAAAGCAAGTAGAATTTTTACTATTTGTGGTTGGAGACGTTTGGTGTACTCTAGGTACAAGTTAAGTATATGAATGGACCAGTAGCAGATGTACGGTAGCAAGGAAGCACCATGCATTAGCAGCGGAGAAATCTGGGTAAAAGCGTGCTGTCCGGATGGTAAAAGGCCATCTGAAGAAATTTTTGAACGTGCAGTCGAGTGGAAGGACTACGTTGGAGATGGTTTTCACGTAGGGAGCTGGTAGTGCTACAATCCAGGTAACTTAACCTTTGTAAAACTTTTGCTTATTATGATTTTGTAGATGATTATGACAATTTGGTGATTATTGGTGTATTTTATTGTATTGTACGGACATTTTATTTGACGATTTACCTTGAGAAAAGAGTATATAAAAATTTATTTATGTACTATTTATTGGTATTAAATGAAGGCGTAATATTGGTTTTTTGTACAAGGTAAAAGGGTTTTGGTAATTTCAGTGCAGTAGTTAGCACATAGGTAAAGAAAGGTTTTTACTATGAGTTCGTATTAGACCTGGGGGTTTAAAGTAAAGTTTGGGGATAAGCCCAGTTACTTTTGGTTAATTACTGATGTAAATAGATAAATTTCCAAATTATTTTACTTAAAATGGCTTCTTTTAAAATTGATAATATGTGTTAAATATTCAAGATGTATGAGAAATGTAAAACTGAAAATTTTGAATAGCAACTTAATGTTCAAATAAATCGTGATGTACTTTTGGAGGTCAACTTTTATTTATTTAAATAGTAGGGTAGGATTTTCAGAGGACAAGTGAGCAGCCGTAGCAAATATACCTGAGGAAGCTGGAGGTTTTGGCGTCCGAATTAGAAAGCATCATCAAAGGGTATTATTATAGGGTGGTATGAATTGCAAGTCTAGGTGGTAAGGGTTTTATTTTCAGGTAGGTGCAGGTATTTGTGACAACACAAATTTTTAGAGGGGCCTTTTCAGAGGGAAACTACGCAGCAATATATAATATATATATATATATATATATATATATATATATATATATGTTATGGCTCCTAACAGTGGGACTCGAATTTGCGTTTCAGCAGAGCAGCACAGGGTAACTTCAGAATATTTATGGCACCCAAATCATTGAGTCTTTTTCCAAGGGTAACTTCGCAGTATTTATGACGCCCAATGGTGGTGCTCGAGTTAACAAACCTTTAACTTCGCTGTAATTTATGGCGACCCAAACCTGAGGGGCTCGAATTCAAATAAATTAAATTTTATTTGAGGAAACTGGCGACCTAGAGATTAAGGTTAATTGTGTTGTAAGATTTTCGTAAAAATTATTAATTTTTGTGTGTGTAAGTGTAGTGTTGTGAACGTATGTTGAGGAAAGGGTGGTTGAGGAGTCATGAAGTAGAAATTGGAAGCAGTGATAGTGCTGTGTTTGATAAACCGGGACAAGAAATGGAGGAAGCATGAGGTAGTAGGGATCAGTTGAAGACGGAGTCGGAAAAACAATGGAACGAATTGATCATGAGCATGTTAGAGAAAATGCGACTAGATAGGGAAGAATCGAACAGGAAATTGGAACAGATGATAGAAGCTTTAAGTGAAAAGACAGATAAATTGACTAAAGAATTCACTGATTTTAAAAATAGTTTGACGGTAAAAATGGGAGAGGTTGAAACAAGAGTAGAAAGGAATGAAAAGAATATAGCAAGAATTAGACAGGAATTTGGTCAATTAAAAACCGAAGTTATAATTTTCTGTGAGAAGGAAATTAACGGTAAAATGACTGAAGTGAGCGATTCATGTAGGAATTAATTAGGAAAGTTTGAGAGAAAGGCAAGCGGGATAAAACAGAATATGACAGCTTTAACGGGGGATGGACCCAGATTGTTCACAAATAATGTATCTCTAGACCAACAGATGAAATTTTATGGAGATAATCGTGTGAACCCGCAAATATTCATTAATAGTATTAGGACTTAACTTTGTAATATATATGATGAGCAGACCAAGTTAAACGTTGTAAAAGCTTTATTAAAGGATAATGCAGAGGCCTGGTACAATTTAGTAGGTCAGGACATAGAATCATACATAGACTTTGAGAAAAAATTCTTAAAACATAATTGGAGTGATCATAAACAAGACCAAGTCAGAGACGACTTGATCACTGGAAAATATAAAGGGGAATTTACAGGATCTAGGGAGCAGTATGCTATTAGAAAATATAGTGTAGCGAAGCAGTTAAGTCCGCCTTTAGGAGACCGACAAATAATGAAGTATCTATCTGGGTATTTGGAAGTAGAGGTTAGGCAACATGTGGCGTTGCAGAATATAGTTGAAAGAGAGACATTTTTGAAATACCTAAAGAGGTATGATGATGTGAGTACGGGGAGGCCTAGAGAAAATAGGGACCGAAACGTGAATCAGGTTAGATTTGAGAATAGAGGTGAGACCTTCAATAATAGACGAGGTATGAATTTCAACAGAAACTTTAGGAACAATTAGGAGCAAGGGAATAACTTTTACAGAAGTAATAACGGTACAAGAAGTACAAGTCAGAGATCGGGAGTACAACGCCAAAATAGCTCACCGAAAATGACGAAAACACAAACAGGTGCAAATGGTAGTGACAGTGGAGTAAGAGATAGGCCGGACGTTACGAGGAGAACGTATGTAGAGGTAATAGAGGGACAACCAGGAACAAGTAGTAAAACTAGAAGGCAGGATTATTAAGGGAAGACAAACCACTAGAAGTTAGAATATGTAAATATGAACATCTGCGGGAATTCATGACTATTGGGGAAGAGGTGGAACCAGAAGTAGTAGAGAAAATTTGTTTGCCGATTATAGAAATAAAAATTTTAAACTCTAGTGTAGGATCGTTGCTCGATTCAGGAGCAGATACGGGTTTACTATTGAAGGAATACGTTAAGGAAATTAAAGAAGAAATTTGTGATAGGACTATGCCGATTAAAAGGAGTCATTTGGTAGCTCCAAATAAAAAAAGGTTTGCTATAGTGAATAGCGTTGTGGTATTAAAGGTAGACATAAGTTCGTTAAGCTGTGAACAGGAATTTGTTATCGTTCCTGGACTTAAATTTAAAAGTATCATAGGTGTGGATTGCATGATGTAGTTAGGTTTAATAATTGATATGAAGACGAGATTAGTAAGGATTAGGGATATGGTATTGCCCTGGAAGGATAGTTATGATGTCACAGAAGATGACGTGGGTTTAAGTGTTAATTTAATGGAGGTAGATGATGGAGAAGTTAGAGAATTTGATACTGTTAAATGTCCAGAGGAAAAGGTAGAAGAAGTTCAAGCATTGTTAAACAAACATTCTGAGTTAGTAGGTGTAGAGGCGAGCACAGCGTTAGTGTACGAGCATGTTTTGGAAGTAGATAATTCCGAATCTTTTAATTCTAAGATATATCCAATACCTGCAGCATATAGGGAGCAAGTAAATCAGGAATTAGCAAAAATGTTAAGAGATGGCATACTTTTAACGAGGTTAAGTGGCAAAATAATGTTGATTCCGTTACATAAAAATTCTAGAATGTACACAGGATTATGTGTAAAGGGAAAAGTTGATAATTTTAAAGTGGTACTGTATGGTTTGTCTGAACCAAAGATAGTGGAAAGTAAAATTAATGATAATTTAATGTTCCGTGAAGTAGTTGTACAGATGGAGATAGAAATAAGGGAGAAGTTAAGAGTTAAGGTCGTTAAATATGTACAAAGAATGACTTTCAGGATAAAGAGAGTTAGGTTCAAGTAGTTAGTAGGGAATCGGTGTAAATAAAACATAGTTAAGAGTAGGTCTAAATAATAATTGGTAGATATAAATAATAGTTGATAGGTATAAATAGTAGTGCTAGGTATCAATAATAGTTTATAAATATAAATAATAGTTCAGATAGGTATGAATAATAGTTGGTAATAATAAATGCACATACAAATAATTGATAGTTATGTAAGGATGTTTGAATTCAAATAAAACACAAAAATTTAGTTGCTATTTGTATTCAAATAGGGGGATTATATTGTGAAATTTATAGGTTAAAAGGGATTAGATAAGTCAGGTAATAAGTTATTGCAGGTTTACTCATGTAAATACAACTCATTAAAAATTGGAGACGATTTCCAATACTCTAGTGTAGCAATTAACAATTTTAAAGTAAGTTTCAGAGTTAATTTTGTTTTATTTTTAGCGTGTGTAAATATCCTCAAAAAATTTTCACAATGTTTAAATGATAGGGAGCAGAACCATTTAATTTTAAGTATTAATCGAAAATAACAGGGGTTATAAATGTAAATATTCTAAACGTGCAGTGGACAAACAAGCATCTTAAATTATAGCAGATTGGAAGTATGTTAGTCAAAATCTCTTCAGTTTCTGTTAGCGTAAAAATAAATAATTCTAAGGTCTTAATCAAAAAAGGGTGAAATATTAATGTTCATAAATTAACAGGAGTTATAGATGTAAATATTCTTTGCGTACATCTTTTATCATATTTTAGTAGGAAGCTTTAACATTTGTGTAACCTTTCAAAGTTAAAACAAATATTGTTAAAAACAAGTTCCTAGTAGTAGTTTATGTCAAAGTTTTCTCGATAGCGTGGTGGTATTGAAAGTTCTCTTAATAGTGTTGTAAACAAGATAGCCGTTACTAAATTTCTCGGTAAGCAGAAAGAGAACGTGCTCAAATAACATGTCTATTTTTCGAATGGTAGTTACCAAATAAACAGGCAGGGATCGACACAAGATAAGGCCAGATTATTTTTAGCTTGCATTAGAGTGAGATAAAAGATATCATATGTTAAGGGTTTGTTTGACTTTAAAAGAAACTGTGGGATAAGGAAAAAGTAAAATTTATGTGAGATGCCGCATCTTTGTATAGACATCGTTTGAAATGTGTTGAGTAGGGAAGTTATAGACAATCTTGCATATGAGGAACGTAGATAAATTATTGGATTTCGTATATAGAAGGGAGACAGTTGATAGCTTTAAAATTGCTTAAAGGGGATAAATGTTATTATAGGGATAAACGAACTAGTGTAAAACATGGTGTAAAAGACGTGGTAGACTGGGATAGAGATAACTCGTGGTCCAGATATGAAATAGGGTGTGAGTACACAGTAAGGGAGGAGAAATGTTCATATGTAGGCTAGAGTGAGACGATATTAATACGCGTATTATGGAGGCGTGCTTTAGACGCTAAAATTATTTTAATGGAGGCTAGAATTCTGCAAACGTAAGATCCGTTGCAAAGCAAAACGAGTATTTTTGTAGTAATTGTTTGTTTGTATCGTTCAAGTTCCAAGATTTTAAAGACGGTTGGTGCCCGGATAGAAAAATTACAGGACCGGTAAAAAAATTGGAGGAGTTGGATGTACCGTAAATTGGTTTGAGAGAATTGAGTAGCAGATTGCCGTCACGGATGGTGTGATTCAACTTGGGGGGTGGTTCCTGAACATGCAGTCATTGATGAGGGCAACGTCATCGATGGTTTGATTGCTGATCCATGTAAGGTGGTGCATTCCAGGTAACAGATTTTAGTGAACCATTGTTTTTATGGTTTGTTTGGTGTGTTATGACATTTTTGTGCATTATGGGTATATTTTTATAAACTCTGTGGACTAAAGAGTTACCTATTGAATGTTGATGATTTATTATTTGACAAATACTTGTAGGAATTTATATTCATAAAAAATTTTCATAATATTTGGTTATGTACAAGGTAAGAGGGACTTTTGGGTAATTTGCAGTGCAAAATTCAGCACGAGTGTTTAAAAGGTTTTACTATTAGCTCGTATTAAATCAGCATAACGTAAGGTTTATGGTTAAACCTTATTACTTTAAATTGTTTTTTTATGGACAAAATGTTAATTTAAAATTATTTGAAAGAAACTGAGCTATTTCAAAACTGAGGATAGATGTAATTTACTGATGTGTAATATAACAATTGATAAAGATTTTTGGTGTTGAATTTTTGGTCTGAATAAATCGAGGTGAATTTCTGTAGTCGAGTTTTCTTTGGTAGAATAGTAGGGTAGTATTTTTTAGATATAAGCAGCAGAGCAGCCGTGGCAAACTACATCGTTGGAGTTATTACACAGGTAACTTCCCAGCATTTATGGCACTCAAATCGTGGAGCCTTATTACAAGGGTAGAGTATGCAACAATATAGAGCCCTAGCGTGGGGCTTCGATCCAGGTAAACTTCAGAACAAAATGACGCCCAATGGTGGTGCTCAAGTTAACAGACCTTTAACTAAGAAACAATATATATGTGTGTATATATATATATATATATATATATATAAAGATGTATATGTAAACAAACTCTTGTGAAAATAATAAAAGCTATTGACAAATACAAATCGGGCTAGTAGTTATATAGCCATTAACAAAACATTAGCTTTATTACTTCACAGGATAGGAAACATCCACTGACCGACGGTTTCGGCTTGTTAAACCTCATCAGAGCAGATTAGTTTCTAACCCTATGAAGTAATCGAAGCTATTATACTGATATAATTTCGAAACAATCTCTGTACTATGGCAAAAGTAAATAAAACCGGCATCAGGTGATAAAACACCAACCTAACCATACATACCAATGTAAGAAAAAGAAATCATACAGGGTTGTCATTAGAAACCTACTTCATTCGACACCAGTTGAAGACTATTGAAGAGGTACCTTCAAGATCTGAATTCGATATAATAAATGCAACATACCTATGACTGAGCTTCAAAACTATTATTTTCAATGATATATAGACCTAAAGTTCTAACACAATATAAAAAGTTTATATCCTGTGAGCTGTACCAATTTACAAAGTGGAACCTCCACAAACAACCATATTAATAATACAGTATTTATGTTGTCAACACTTATGATACAATAACATACTGCAATCTATCTTATAAATGTGTCAAATGTGCTAGGTCGCTTGACACAAAATCATTTAGAAAGTGCATTCCGAATAACTGAGATTACTCAAATAATTATCGCTGTTTAGTTCACAACAAATTACAGAACAATGGGTGTACAAGAACCTAGAAAAGAAAGCCAAATATACCAAACACAACAGCAAGTAGCGCAAACGAATATATTCACAGGTAAATATTAGAACTTATAGCAAAATGACAAAATAGGAAAACCTAAGTTTATTGAATAAGTTCGAAAGAATTGAGTCGACAACATTAAATAGTACTACAAATGTAATCAACAGTTATAAACAAATTAATAAATAAAGACCAAGATTTTGTACAGAATTTCGCGAAATGCTGATGACGTTCAATAAAAAGAAAACACCGAAAATAGAATTATTTTTAAAATTGAGTAATATGGACATTCTTCTAAATAAATAGGTAATTAATAAAGAAATAAATAAAAAAATAAATGTACAAATAAAAGAATATATTTATAAATAAATACTAAATTAATTAAATAATTACTGGGTACAAAGATTAATAAGTAAAAATTAAATGTTTTTTAATCCGAGTGATTTAAATAAAAGTATTTTGAATTTGCTTTAAATTTGTCTTCAATATTAGGCAACCATCGAGTTTTTGTCACTTACGCGAATTACATTTTTTAATAAGTTTGATGATCATAAGCGAACTTCTTCAAGGCTCAGGACATGCGCCAAAATAAGACGAGATTCCTATTTATCATTTGAAGTGCAAAGATACCGTAGTGAAATGACTATCATAAAGATATTCTGAAATCCATCAAAACTTGAAACTTGAAACTTAGACACTCAAGTCATACTCTGTAATCCTGTGAAAGCAATAACAGGGAATTAATTATTATCGTCTGAGATTTTCCCAAGTGTAAAAGGCGAAATAAGCGGGAATAAAAATAGACTGATATAAAGAAGCTTTCGTATATACAATAAAAGCTTTTAGAATCTGAAAATCTGTAGCACCCTCATAAAGCGAGATGCTCCCACAATTATAACCTCACTTATATGAATGTACGCCTGGATAATGAATACATTTACTCCATTACTGATTTTTCTATGTTTGAAACTTTAGAATTAATTTTAAAAATATTTTCAATTCAAAAATGCACACTATATGAGATTTAAAAATAATTTATGAGACAGTTGTTGCTGTTGAGCATATTATTAGGATTTGATCTGCGATATTTAATATTAACTGGTCAAATATGCCCATGGATTTTAGAACATCCATCCTGAATTTACCAAGCTCAAATAACTCAATTTCTGTATTCAAACCATCGCAACTTAATTACTTTAAATATGAAGATGCTCAAATTTTAAAAATACATTTTTTTATAGTTTCTTGACCACTACTGATCAAATATCCCGGTATAATCGTAAATAAAAACTTTAACATAAGTGAAAAGGTGTCGAAGTTCATGCAAAGATAACACACCTCAGTAATGTGAAGCTTCGGTTTAATTCTGTACTACATGATCACCCTCCAATACGTTCTTTTAAATTAAACATTACTTAAAAATTATAATTATGCTATAAATTTAACTGAAATCTACATTCATGCTTTCTAATAAAGTTATAATGAAATTAACTGTTTGGGAAATTGCTACCGGTGCTTTGATAATTTAATTCGCCTAAAAGTTAGCCGTTAAAGTTTTATGCACTTACCCAAGAGGATTAGTTGAATCGCTTCGGAAGTTAAGCTCTAAAATTTCTAAATTCAACACTTAGGGCGATTTACATTACTATTAAAAAATAATATTGTCATATTTATAATAGTAGGTATTTGAAGACTACAGTAAGAGAGAATCAGCTTCTTATACCAAAAATGAGTTATTATTGGTAATATACAAGAGTTTCATATCAAAACTAGCCACTTTTAACACTTTTTAAGCGGGTAGCCTAAAAAACACGACTATATTGCGTAGCGGGCGTACTTTAGGAGGCAAGAAAAAAACTTTGCGTTTGAAAAAGAAGTAATAGATTCAAATGTAATTTTTAGGTTTTAATAAAAGTTGGTAATATACTACTTACCACTCCACTTAACTTTATTTTATCAAAAGCTTGGTAATTGAACATATCTCTATATTTTATTCAAAAAGTGAACTATATCAATATATTTACATTTATAAATCAATGGATATTGATTTTTGGAGCGGAAAATTTAGTGTAATTGATACAGAATCAGAGGAAGGACATTTGGGTGTGGGGACTATTATGCGGAAAAATATAGAAGTCATGTTAAGATTCGTAAAAGGACAAAAATTTAATACGAAAGACACTATTTATGTATTGGGAACTGGCAACACTGGTATGGCCAGGTGAAATCTGAAATTGCCATCTTAAAGTTTGACTTGAGGTTATAGGTACTCAGAACGTTTTGACGTGCGAGCACTATTTGGGTTTTTTGGACTGTTTAAAATTTCATTTCAGCCAAAATATGGAATTAACTCGCGGGAATTTTTGAGCTATGATTTATTATGGCTTTCGACATGGTTTAACTCAAGAACAATGCATCAATCATGATTTCAAAATACAACTATGGTGCATCCAAAGCTGTATACAACATCGCCAAAGGTGATGAGTCGTGGATTTATGCGTATAAGCCAGAAAGAAAGAGCCAGTCGCCAGTTTGGGTGTTTCAATGTGTAGCAAAGCCAGCAAAAGTTGTTCGTTCTCAAAGCGTTAAGAAGCAAATGGTGGCGTTTTTCTTCACGAAAAGCGGTCCTGTGACAACTGTGGCTTTCGAAAATCAAAAGACCGTTAATTCAGAGTGGTATGCGACCATTTGTTTGCCTGAAGTTTTCGGTAAATTGAGAGAAACCAACCCAAAACGACGAAATCATTTTGCATCATGACAATACGAACTCACACACATCACATTCAACAAACGAGTATTTGGACACACAAAAGATCGAAATGATGGGTCATCTGCCTTATAGCCCCGACTTGGCACCTAATAACTTCTTCTTGTTTTCAGTAATTAAAGATAAACTGCGTGGACAACAATTTTCATCGCCCGAAGAAGCGGTTGAGGCCTTTAAAACGCATGTTTTAGAGCTACTATCTTCTGACTGGACAAAGTGCTTTGAAGGGTGGTTTAATCGCATGCAAAAGTATATAGATCTTAAAGGCGACTATTTTGAAAAGCAATAAAAGTATTTCTCATCAAATTCATTTGTTTATTCTTTCTATTCTCAATACATGTATAGTGCCCCTCGTAATTACACCAGATTTTAATGCAGTGGTGGGTGAGGGTAGAAAAGGAGCGGTAGTAGGAAGCACAAGAATCGACAAGAAAAATAAGCTGGAAAAATTGTGCGACAAAAACAATTTAATCACTACAAACACATTATTTCAACACCATTGCAGAAGACAATACACGTGCAAGATGTCAGGAGACATAGGAGGATATCAAATAGATTACATTCTTGTTAGACAACGGTTTAGGAATCAAGTAAAAGACTGTAGAAGCTATCCAGAATCAGATGTAGACACTGACCACAACCTAATAATTTTAAAAACTGCGCTTAAATTTAAAAATTTAAAAAGAAAGGAACGGAAAAAGGCACTTTGACTTTAATAGACTAAGAGATAAAAATAACTACAAAAGATTTGAGAAACGGTCAAATGAATTTTTGAAAGACATCGGAAAATTTCTAATACCAAGGTAGTGGAAACAGAATGGAATAGCATTAAATCCAGCTTAGACATGGTGGCCAGAGATATTCTGGGATATAAACAAAAAGAAAATAAGAAACCATGGGTAACAAAGGATATTTTGCATTTAATAGAAGAAAAGCGAAAATACAAAAACAGATCAGACAAAGCAGGAAAATAAAAATACAAAGTCATTAAATGAGAAATTATTCACAAATGCAGGAAAGCTAAAGAGCAATGAATTATGAAAAGTGCAAAGATGTACAAACTAAGATGGAAATAGAAACAAATTAATTAGAATGAATTTTAGAAATATAAAGCCGAATAGCAGAAATATGAGGGCTACTGGAGGAAACGTCATTATAGAAAATGTAGAGAAAGTGGTTAGATAGCAAGGATATATAAGGACTTTATATGCAGGGCCGGAAGTAGAAGCACCAGAACATGACTCAAACACTGAAAAGGATGACTTGTAATATCGTATACTTAGAGATGAGTTTGAATTAGCATTAAACTAATAAGGCAACGGATATAGATAAGGTACAAGCAGAAACTCTAAAAACCGCTGGACAAGCAGTAACAGAACGCCTGTTGCAACTTCTAACTTATATGCATGAAACAGGCAAGACATCCAAAGATTTAAAACATAACACCATGGTCACTGTACCAAAAAGAGAGGTGCGGATAAATGTAAAAAGTTTCACACAATAAGTTTGACGGTACACGTGTCAATAATATTAACTAGAATTGTACAAAGAAGAATGGTAAAAAGCGCTGACAAAATACTAGGAGAAGATCAAATTGGATTTAGGCAAAACAGGGGAACACGGGAAACCATTGGTTTCCAAATTCTTTCATTTATCACCCAATCAATATTATGATTTTATACAATATTGGCTTGATATATTGACGAAGTCATGCGAACGAGTTGACTCTTACAAATACAAAAATGATAAATATTGAATTAAAAACATTTTTCAATAATAAAGTGTATTAAGATTGCTAACCTGGAATGGGTTCTGTAGTTCCTTCCTAGTCAGTGATTTGCATCCCCGTGAATTGTTTCGTAATAAGTCCGAATATGTCCAAATTAGAATACTTTGATTTTAAAATTGTCTTCAATTGAAAGTCGAAATTAAAATTCTATATCAAAACCAAAATTAAAGTCCAGATTGATATTAAACTCCAAATTTCATGTGGGTATTAATCCAATTTCAATGTAGGTATGAAAATCCAAATTGACATTAAAATCCAAATTACATGTAGGTGTTAGAACAATTTCAATGTAGGTATTAGAAGTCTTGTTTTATTAATATTAGAAATCGATTTTTAATTAAGTCGTTTTACTAACGTCTATTAATAGATCGACTTATTTTCGTTGCATAAATTCGCACACTTTTCAAATCTAATTTCACTTTAATTTTGCTTCACTGGTTACGTAAATTCTTAGTACTTTTGAACATAGTCGTAGCCCAGTTTGAATGTATACTAACTCTGTTGCTTTGTCATTATCGTATAAAGCGCCGTACCTCCACCTGCTTTTCATTGGTCTATTTACGTTCTGGGACGACACTTCGGCTTTATTTCGCATACCTTGGAATTTTCACCAGTTATTTAGTTCAAATATTCGAATGCATGCCTTAACAGTCACGTATGTTCCCCGCATATCGTGGTATTATTTGAGGATTTGCAACTTATGCCTTTTATTAACTCACGTATTCGAATGTTTGTTAATTATTATTATCTTTATTGCATCGCCTGGTGCTTGTTTATTTCTACATAATATTGGATTTTTGAACAAATGTAATTTCTTCCTGTCACGTACGATTTTCTAATAATGAATAATTTAGATTGCGTGTACGATTATATTTATAACGCAATTGTTAAATAGTTGTAATGCCAATTCATATAGGTTTCTCGGTGATTTAATTTTAATGCAATTTGTTGCGTTTTCAAATTTTATCTTTACTTGTAAACTATTTTTAGATATTTCCACGTTCTTATGCATGTAATCCCGTGTATTTTATATACAGTGTGCTTTCAATTAACAATATGTAGAGTAACCGATTTACTCTTATAATTTCTGAAATTATGTGCTTTTCTTGAACTGTAAATTGTTTTTATTTATTCTACAACCCCTATGACTTAACCTACCCCTAAACTACCCTATTTTTATAGCATTATATATATATATATATATTGCTATGATATTGTTGCAATAACCCGGTGTCCCCTTTTTCTTTTTTCTCAAACATTATTTTTATCAATTTTAATTATAATGCCTCGGCTAGCTCAGTCTTAACCACGCACGGAGCTTGCGACGATACAACAAAGAATTCTTATTCCCCCTTTTATCTCTATTTGCTATGTATTTAAGCTAAACACATTTAACTACACTTTATATATTGTTCTCAATATATACAATGTACAAAGCGTTTATAATGTTGTTGAATAGAATCCCTTTTATAAAATTGAATTAATTTCTCTCAAAAATTATAACTTCCTTTAATTGATCAAAAAGTCAACAAAAACCACCCTTTTTATTATTGCTTGTAGCCCTATGAACGTCCATCAGTCTTCCTTAAATTTTTACGTAAATTATAACGTATGCCAAAACGATTTTTGTTGACCCTCACATAAATTTTCGCGAATACAATATTTTTAAATATTCAAAAATAAAATTATCAATGCAACAAAATATTTATAATGGCTAACCTGTTTTCCCTTTTGGCGTCTCTCGTTCCCCCAATTCAGACCAGTTTCTGCTCTAGTTATTTTCAGGTATATCTTTTCTTCCTTCACGTATATTCCTTATTCGATGGTTCAGCTTCAGTTTATAGTTACTCCTTGAGTTACCCAAATAGGATTTGGAAAATTTGCGCCAGGTGGATTCTTCAGGTATTTATTTAAATAATCCAGGTCGGATCCTAAAATTATTTTTATATGCTTGTTCAACGTCTCTAGGTCGGATCCAGAAATTGCTTGGAGCCTTTGCTCAACTTCTCCAGAAATTGTTTGGAGTCGTTTTTGAGGATCAAACAACGAACCTTGTTTAATTATTCACTTATTTGACCATCACCACATTTAAATTATTAATTATAATATCACTTGCAATTAGTTCACGTAAATATTTTTTATTAGGTGATGTGGAGCATGCCTTCATTAGAGTCAAATTGATTTGTTTATTAAATCCTGTGGTATTTAAAGAAAACGCCTATCTGTTTGTAATTGGTCGGTCAAGCGCATCATTCCTTGATTACCATCTTGTACCTTGCTTTTCACATGCCGGCTTGGGCATTCCTATGAAATTTCCATGTATAACGATGTCGAGACGCTCTTCATTGCACGTAGGATTTCAGGTTATTTGTATAAATTTGTTGGAATTTAACTTCCTTCATGGTTTTTTAAATCACGTACGCTTTGTTTGTACAACAAATTTGTTGAACTTTGCTTTATGCTCATGCTGTTATTATTTCTAAATTATCGAGGCGTTGGATTTTCATATTTTTTGGTCACGTAGCTTTGTATTTATTGATGTACGAAATTATATGCGTTTATTTGTTTTACGCATTGACAAACCTGCTCGTTTAAATGGAATTCCTTGTATAATAATGATGCACTACTCACGTGTATTGTTTTATAGCTTCTGTCTACGTGGTTTTTTGACTTGCAAGTTTGTTTATTTGGTTGAATCTTTACGAATACTCTTTCTTTCTTTGAATTATAATTATAGTTTATATACAGGGCGTTGGTATTTGCCTTTTTGCCTAATCGTCAAATGTCGCATTTTTCTTTGGTATAATGTCTCGTTTTCTGGACTCTCATGATGTTCACATAAAGTGTATTATTTTAGTGATCCTATATACCCCTAAATAACCCTATTATCATAGCAATATAAATATATATATTTATATATATATGTGTGTGTGTGTGTGTGTGTGTGTGTGACGCTATAAGTTTAAATACGACTGTAGAAATTTGAAATTGTTTGTCGTAATCGACTTCCTTCTGTACAGTATATACGAAAATTACAAATGTGGTCAGCTTTAGCTTTACGAATCATTCTTATAAGTATTCCGCACTTTGTAGTTTTTGAGGCATTTAAAACTTTGAAGGATAGACGACCTCTCCTAGGCATGACACTTTCATCCAGGGACAATTCCCTCTGTGGCTTGTGAACTTCTTTAAATTTAGGTAAAAGCTAAGGCGGATTTTTTATTTCTTCATGTGGGACTCTTATAAGAAAAGACGGATTGAGAGAGTGGTTGCTGGGGTCGAACTTCGATTGGACTTCCTGGTCAAATTGTCCGATCAAAAAGTATGCCTTGAAGGTTGGGATACTACTTGACTGAGCAATGTAGCTTGCTCCATTTCTCAGGTGGTATTATTCTAACACCACAGCACCAGGTGTTAAAGAGTTTGACCCCTTCCCCCGCAGGTGTTCTATTCCTTATAGAGTAAAGAAGGATGCTTCACGACTTTTCACCTTTAGTGGCAATCGCAGTGTTGTATAGTTTAGGGTTAAAGGGTTTTACTTTTGACTTTTAATTTTTTACTTTTATTTTTGACTTTTAATTTTAGACTTTTACTTATTACGTTTATTGTATTATTTTTTAATTTTTTTGGACTCGACAAAGGACTTTTACCGTAAGATCGATACTAGACTAAGGTTTAGATTTTTGGATAAAATTTCGTTTGTAACAGAGGTATTACGCGATACGTTGCGCTAACAATAAATTAGATGTAGAAGAAGTAAAATTTAATTTTAAAGGGACAAAATGTATGAGCGCGCTTTGTATAAAAGATTTTGTAAATAATTATTCTAATTAATTAAGGTATTTCAATTTTTGTTGCTATAGAAAAATTCAGATAGGAAAGTACAAATTTATTTTTTTAAATACACTGTATGGTAAGAGTAAATGGCGACGGCATTTATAAAACCTTAAAGCAGATCTCGAAGTGTGACAAGTACTGGTGTATACATTTTGCAAGGATAATTGTAATAAACTGTAAGTATGAGAATTGTTAAATAAACATTGAGTAAACTCGAAACATTGTATTAAGCAGACGCTGACCATAATAAAATATGATTTACAGTGGAAGCACAATAGATTTGTTGGATGCAACGAAATAAGAAATAAAGAAATACATTAAACATTGACCTAAAAACATCAATTATGTAGGGATAAGAAAATGTAAGATTGCGGACGTAGGAGGGAGGGGCTGTTTGATATGAGGTAGTGAACACGTTAAATTTGAAAAATAAAATTTAAGTGAAGTTGATTTAGAATTTAAACATGTAGTGGAGCAAAAGAATTTTAGAAAGTTGAATGGAACACAGCTAACGGGATAAAAACGCGGAATACGATAAATCTGTAAACTTACACTTGCGCTCGGTAAGGTAAGTTTAATACACCTGCGGATGGAATTGTGTCGTATGACCGTTGATGGGGAGTGAAACTGAACTAGTTCATCTGGCCATTAAGTTGGAATTTTGAGGTTGTGTTGTAGCTGTTGTCCAAAAATTGGAAAAGCCAGGAAGTATATTATTAACAAAATGAAAGCTGGTGTGATTTGGACAATATGAACCGTTATAATAAGTGAATCAAACTGTAATTGAAAGGTGGCTTGTTTATTATTCTGTATAATTTATATATGAGTGTGAACGTGCATGTGCTTAACATTTATCGACTTACGACATTGATTGAACACTACAGTGGTTATTTTTTAATGTATTAAGGATTTATCGATGGAACGAATGGTTATTAAATTTAAGGATAAGGTAACTAGGTTAAAATGTAAAAAGATATTTTAAGTATTTTAGAATGGACAATCGCGTAAAAAAAAGGTTGGTAATTAACTGTTTTTTTTGTTTTTATAAACGACATTGCTAATAATTTGAGATTTGTTACTGTCCTATAATTAAATAGGAAAGCAGAAAAATTTGGAGTAGCAAATACTTTTATTGATGGTTTAGATTTAAGTTTTTTCAAGATTTTCTTTAAGATTTTTTTTAGCAACAACTGGACAAACTTGACGCTAGGAATTTATTCCTAGAAAAGTATATTCGTATATGTATCAAAATTATTTTTGTGTTAATAGAGGTTAAGTTTAGATTGATTTTTATTTTAACGAATATAGGAAATAGGCAGTCAGTAATTTGCAAATGATATTCAACTACCCTAATGATAGTCTAATTTGGATGGAACATTTTATTTGGAGATATTTTTAAATTATGACCAACCTTAGAAGTTTTATACGGAACAACAGCCTTCCCCATAGAAATGGCACCAAAAGAATTGCTGTTAGAGACTGCTTGGCGCCCCTCGATTCTTACTTACAGTAGGAAGAATTTTTAGGGTAAACGTTCACATAATGTAGAATTTCTGAATTTAAGCGTTGTTATTTATTATTTTACATTTCTTTATTTTTCTTTATATTCTTTTCCCATTTACCCATAGGCACCCACTTCCGCAAAACTGCAGCTAGTCAACGCGCCCTTATATCGTTACGGGGTCCCCGCCCCTTCGGCATAAATCAAAATTTAATTATTTTCATGCTGGTTTTACTCGTAGCAACGTCTTAATCTGCAAATGTTATGAAATAAATTGTTTATTTGAGTTGTTAAAATAAATGCGTTCTTTATTTATATAAATTATGGTGTATGTTGATCAGTATTTGTGTAAATAAGTTAATAGTACGTAGTTGGATTAGTCTGTAGAAAATATTGTTAGTAATTATGGAGAGTCATAAACACCTGGGGCGGCATTTCAGTAGATTATGAATTTTAACACATCAAATTTGAATAATTCTGTATTCCAGTTTTTGTTCTTGCTATAAAAATTGTGTAATGCCATTTAACTTCAAACAAATGAAAATTTATTTACCAACTCTGTGTACTTTTTTACGAAACTTTGAAATGGGGTAATACGTAAGAATATAGAAAATACTTTACTAATAACAATAAAAAGTAATCTATTCTTGTCTAAAAAATGCGTGCAAATATTTCTTACCTAAAACGTTTAAATGCAAATAGTGCTCTATCTATATATAAATTAGTTTAACTTTGTGTTAGATTTTATTTATACTTTATTTAGTAATAACTTACTATGCACTAGCGTCCCTACAAAAGCTTTTAAATTGTAATAATCTTATTACCTAAACATGAAAACGTGCTTACTACTTTTAGTTAACTTGCTTCAAAAAGTTTGCATTCAGAACTGTCTTTAACTCAAATTGATTTTAATGGCATTAATTAGTAAAAGTTGCTAAATCGACTCGTTTTGAGTTTAAAATTTTTCTGTGAAAATGGAATTGCAGTTTTCTGTTTTAAAATTGCATATTACTAGTCAGTAATGAATTCAATTTATGTAATCAATTTCTTCTCAGTCCTATGTGTGAAATAATATAGTAGGTAGAAAGTAAAATTATAGTAATATAACAATATATAAAAAATATAATAAAGATACATGAATCAACACCGATTATACTTATATTGTTGGTCTTATATAGTCAGCATTAATATTAATAAAACCTTACTATAAAGTAGCTGGATGCTGTAACGTTTGCGCGTTACTTTAGTTAAACATGATGTACTAGGAATGTATTTACTAGTGCATGGTCGATAGTTTAAAATTATAGTGAGGATACAGCCTGTTTTACAATAATTAAGGGTTAGAAATTAGTGTGATTGCCAATATTTTTTTAATACAAAGGTACTTTACATAATTAGAAGCTGAAACGGATATAACTTTGATAACCAGTTGAGAATATTTTTATAAATTCTTAAAAACAATTGGTTCTAAAATACATTGAAGCAATATAAGTCAAATCATGATAGTTTAATTAACACCCAGAAGTAATAAGACTATTATATTTCACCTCGTTGTAATTTAGTCATAACAGCTAGGATACGAGATATGTAAATATATCCATAACAACCGGGACGTAATGGAGAGCGTAATGGTTTCGTAACGCCCGCTTATTATAACCTCAGAAACAAATCAATTTTTTAGCTATTTGTACACCGAGTGTGTTTTTAAGCTTTCTCATAGCTCTGTTTAGATTTAATAGGTAGCAAACTTTTAGTTGCTTTTAGAGCTTGCTTGCTTTGCAATTATTGCTGGCAACTCTTGATCAGCCATTTTACACTATTAATATTAAACAAATGTGACAAATGTCCAAAATATAGAAACGTCAAACTGTTTATTGTCATCATGAAAAACACGATGTAAGTGTGTTTAATAGTTATATAGTAAAATCCGAGGTAAATTCTAAAATAGAAAACTTACATATCACCTACCTTTTATTTTATGTATGAAGTAAAATATAAAATCTTGTATGCATCACTTGTGTTACTAGATGATAAAGCCCATCGGGCGACTCAATCCATCCCTCAAACCATAGGCCCTTGGGCTGGACGAGTTGCCCTCTGGGCGTTATTATCTTAATAACACACTTGGTGCATAAATAGCTAATTCTCTACGTAACAAATTAAAGCGCACAATAAAACAAACAAATGACTACGCGACAGGTCTAGACACTCAAATTAACAGTTGGGCAAAACACACTGCAAGTATGGTTGAAATAAGCACGTACGTGATATACTTATAAACATAAATATGATAGAAACGCAGGGAAATAATAATATGCCATAACAAGACGATGTATTCGCATTAATCAAGATATCAAAACTTTGAGTCAACAACATGAAAACGTATGTAAAATATTGAATAAGACAGGATACACGCGCCTATATTATAATGGAACAAGGAGTTTACATGTTCGAAATATGATTTCAAGTAGATGGACTGTCGATTTACTTCGAAAATAGAATCGACCGGACGTATACAATCGTGAAAATGACACAATATCGGATGAACACTTGCTACGCATTGAATGGGGGCTATAATACAAAATTATTTGACAGTCGACCAAAGGAGAATTATCAGACATCAGTTACAGATAAAGTATGTCTAGTTAGCCAGCGAAGCAGAGCGATACTCAATAAAGAAATTCGGCTGGAGTTTGCTACGTTCACCATCCGATGGTGTATTAAATAGTACGCCCTTTTTATTTCATTCCTAATTCACAAAGATTCTGCTTCTACTCCGCATACACCTCTCTGTATATTAAACCTTCCTACAATAAGTACGCTTTACAATAATTTTTATTTAAACCTATTTACTGCGAAACGAAAAGCTCTTCTATAATCTCAATCGTCAGTACCTTGTTTGAGGTATCCGTTGGCTTGATACACATTCCGATAGAACATAATTACTTCTTGTACTACTCCAACTTAAGGACTCGTCGAAATGATAGATCGCACTTCTCCGATAAAGGTTGTTTCCAATTTTCTATTGAACACCTGTGTTTGATAACGCCGGATTGATGTTAATTCGTGCTATCAAACGAGTTTATTTTTATTCTTTTCTACATACGATCAAAAATAATTGTCGTAAAATTTCGTGCACACCGGTGGACATGACCGTCCCCTGCATTGACTCCTGAGTTATTTACATCGGTAATGTAGTATTGCGAATATGAAGCAACTAAGAAACCTTTAAACCGAAAAATTACTGTTACTATTGTATCAGCAGACGCAAACTGTCAACTCCCGTTGTGAAACTCATTACCGCGGTCGATGACTTCACCGGCAAGAGATTTATGATGGATCTTTTTCTTTCCTTTTCCCAGTTTTTGGTATTGGAAAGCGGTTCCACTTTGCTCCAGCCCGCCGGAAGATAATAAGGTGACAGCTGGCGTCATTTTGAGTATAACGCTTACATTTAATCCTCCCGATCTATAACCTTTCCTTGTCTTATATGATTTGTTTTAGTGATAACATACGGTTGCGGCATAATATTGTTATTTAATCCCGCTGTGACGAAGCACGTCAATGTAGTACCTCCGGGTGGAGCATTGGGGACGTGGCCGCAAGTATAGGGACCCTAATTCAAATTATAATGTGACGAAGCACGAGGCGGCTCCGTGGCGTAGTTGGTATGCGAGTGACTACTATGCCTAAGGTCTCGGGTTCAAATCCCGACACGGTCCGCTTGAAAAATGTTAGATGAGCATTTTTCACAAAAATAGCCCTCGTTCGTATGAGAGGTAAAATGGAGGTCCCGTGTGTGAGTGTTGTCACGCACGTTAAAAATCCCTACCTTGCTTGGAACAGCAACGTTTCGGCAAAATTCAAAATTTTCCAGGGAAAAAACCCGCTTCCTGGCCAATGTAGTACCTTCGGGTGGAGCATTAGAAAATCAAATGTAGTGTGACGATGCATGCTAACGGCAGAGAATTACAGGAACTTGCGATACATATGTAATTAAACCATCACTTACCTACTAACAGTTAAACTAGTGTAACATCCTCAAAGTTAAAATTTGTAAATGTAGCAGAACTGAAAGCAGTCCATTATAGTTAGTTTTTGTGTAAATTTTTCTTGCGTAATATCTCTGGGAGACGTTAACATCCAAATTATTTGTAGGGAATTTAAAAGGGTATTAAGTATTTTTGCTTTCATGCTTTTTTTGTACCATAAAAATTCTTTTGAAGAAATTGAATAAGGAAGTGTGTAATTTTGTTTTATAGGTAGATTTTCTTTTTCTAATTAGAGGTTTTTTTTTGTTTTGTTTTTTTTGTGAGTTATAAATGAGTGTGTATATTTTTATTTCAAGTTTTTCCTTTATTTTGTACTGGTAAAACTCCGCCTGCTTACCGATTGAGCCCTGTCCTTTCGTTGTCTTTCCGGTTACGTCGATGTACGTAGCAGGTTATAGTCCGAAGTGGAAAAACAACGCAATAAAACTGCGAACCTAAATTAATGGATACCGACTTTGTAGAAAGGTGACTAAAGCAGATAGTTAACCCACCCAACAACTCGTTGGAATTTTTGGTTCACCTGCAACAAGGAAAACCCCATTTGGCTTAATCAATTTTTTTTTTTTTTCTTCTTGACGATCGAAGATGAAAATAGAACTGTAAATTTTATTGCATATCGCTCTTAAGATGGCACTGGAAATATAAGCCCATGTAGAAACAAAAAAGATGTACTAAATTTCTTGCATGTTTATTTAAGTTGCGATTTACCAGGACACTTGAAATCACACTGGAAATTTCAGTAGCGCATTAAATTAAATGTAGTTTGGTAACATTAAAGAAAGCCTACACATATAATTTTAGAAAGCGCCCACCTGGCAAGTTAAAATAGGGTATATGCTTAGGTTGTGTTCTTCTACAACTTTTTCTACATGTCTAAATTGACTATGTGTCTATATATTTCTGTATAATAGAAACTAAGTGATGTAGGAGCAAGTGCTGGCTTTCATTTCCTACACAAGTGAGAGATATCTTTTTTTTTTTTTTTGTAAAAGGTGCTCCATCGAACCAGGCTGAAGTACCGGAAGAATCCACTAAAAACACTCTCTTTCCAGCGGATTAGAGCATAGAAGACGGCGAGTAGGCGGTCACAGAAAAAAAAAAATTAGGCGTCGCCGTGGATCAATGTAGTAAGCGTAAGACTACGGATCCCAAGGTCCTAGGTTCGAATCCCGACACGGCCGACTGCTTGAAAAATGGCAGGTGAGCATTTTTCACAAAAATTACGCCCTCGTTCGGATAAGAGGTTAAATGGAGGTCCCGTGTGTGAGTGTTGTCACGCACGTTAAAGATCCCTACCTTGCCTGGAACGGCAAGGGTTCGGCAAAATTCTAAATTTCCAGGCAACAAAAAACTCGCCTCCTGGCCAATGTAGTACCTTCGGGTGGAGCATTGGAAATGTAAATGAACGGTCACAGAAAATCATTAGGCGTCGCCGTGGATCAATGTAGTAAGCGTAAGACTACGGATCCCAAGGTCCTGGGTTCAAATCCCGACACGGCCGACTGCTTGAAAAATGGCAGGTGAGCATTTTTCACAAAAACTACGCCCTCGTTCGGATGAGAGGTTAAATGGAGGTCCCGTGTGTGAGTGTTGTCACGCACGTTAAAGATCCCTACTTTGCGTGGAACGGCAAGGGTTCAGCAAAATTCTAAATTTCCAGGCAACAAAAATCTCGTCTCCTGGCCAATGTAGTACCTTCGGGTGGAGCATTGGAAAAGTAAATGAACGGCCACAGAAAAACCCGACACGGTCGACTGCTTGAAAAATGGCAGGTGAGCATTTTTCACAAAAATTACGCCCTCGTTCGGATGAGAGGTTAAATGGAGGTCCCGTGTGTGTGTTGTCACGCACGTTAAAGATCCCTACCTTGCCTGGAACGGCAAGGGTTCGGCAAAATTCTAAATTTCTAGACAACAAAAAACTCGCCTCCTGGCCAATGTATTACCTACTGGTGGAGCATTGGAAAAGTAAATGAACGGCCACAGAAAATCGGCTTCGCCGTGGATCAATGTAGTAAGCATAAGACTACGGATCCCAAGGTCCTGGGTTCGAATCTCGATACGGCCGACTGCTTGAAAAATGGCAGGTGAGCATTTTTCACAAAAATTACGCCCTCGTTCGGATGAGAGGTTAAATGGAGGTCCCGTGTGTGAGTATTATCACGCACGTTAAAGATCCCTACCTTGCCTGGAACGGCAAGGGTTCGGCAAAATTCTAAATTTCCAGGCAACAAAAAACTCGCCTCCTGGCCAATGTAGTACCTTTGGGTGAAGCATTGGAAATATAAATGAACGGCCACAGAAAATTGGGCATCGCCGTGGATCAATGTAGTAAGCGTAAGACTACGGATCCCAAGGTCCAGGGTTCAAATCCCGACACGGCCGACTGCTTAAAAAATGGCAGGTGAGCATTTTTCACAAAAATTACGCCCTCGTTCGGATGAGAGGTTAAATGGAGGTCCCGCGTGTGAGTGTTGTCACGCACATTAAAGATCCCTACCTTGCCTGAAACGGCAAGGGTTCGGCAACATTGTAAATTTCCAGGCAACAAAAAACTCGCCTCCTGGCCAATATGGTACCTTTGGGTGGAGCATTGGAAATGTAAATGAACGGCCACATAAAATCTTCAAAAGTAAACTATGAAAAACCTTTGAATGTAGGTGAATCCCAGAGTTAGATCAACTGTTCAAGAAGTTTAGTAAGACCCATGCCGCGCTGGTATAGTTATCCGATGCACTGTCCAACTGTTACATCCGCCCGTCCCTTCAGCGTAAATTCAACTAGTAACGTAACGTCAATTTAACAAGTAACGATGCTAAACGTTATAGCTCAATCAGCTGTGAACGTTGTAGAATATGCTACTTTTATTAAAAATGCATCGACATTGGTCAGTAGCATGTAATAAATGTAGACACTACCTGCAATTCTGAATGTGCAAAATTAATCAGCAGAGTGAGCTACCGGTTCCTCAGTCCTTCAGATTCTTTGTTCTCTTTTAGGAGTAGTCCCTTTTCCTATATGATTTTGTTTGTAGTTTACCGTAATTCAAGTCATTTTACAATATAATACAGACATTAAATTTTGTTAAGCACTACCGCAAAGAAAATGTTTAATTTAATTAAGTTACCAGGGTTGACTTTGATAATAAAATAAGTATGTTTGTACAAATCTTAAGACCATATAAAAGAAATATGATGCTCGTGGTATTTGCTTACTACAAAATCTCAAAGAAATCGTTTAATAATTCATTTAATCTAATGAATGTTTGTTTTATCAATCAGACACTAGCTTAAGCTCATATGTTATCTGGTATATTAACCTATGACTTAGATGAAAGCAGGTTTTACATATGGCAAGCTTGAATTTTTTAGTTGGCATTCGATGAGTCGCCGTCATTGTTGCTGGTGAGAATATTAACAAGCATGTAATTACGTGTTCCGCATAACAGTTTGAGTTGAAGATAGTTATTTTAAAACAAAAGTTGCAAAAAAGTTCATATAGCTCAAGAGTTTATACGGCAACGAGAATTTTTTTAGATTTAAAAATAAATTCGTCACCATTTATTCATCTAGTTAATTTTATGAATAAAAATTAACTTAACATGGCACTTACAGTAGTTATAACGCTAGCGCGTTACGTAAATTCACATTAAATAGTAAAAATAAACTTATAAAATTTCAGTTAGTTAAATGAGCCTTTAGTCCAAAAGCACTATGAAAAATATACCACTTTTGGTAGTATGCATTTAATAACGTGGTTGTTCCAATATGATATCACACTATGATAAAAAATTAAAATAGTAAATCATCCAATATATTAAATACAAACGTTTACGACTATAGGTATTTTACCTTCCTCGTATTAGATCAAAAAAATTACACGATTCACACATTGGGAATAACCAGCATATGAAGGTTATTTATACACATTCACACGGGTTTATAAAAACCGCAACCATCCTACTCCCTATAGTCATATACTCGTAAATTACAGCCATAAAAAATGTGTTGCAACCGTAAACAAATAATGCTGCTTTCTGTATTCAATGTAGAAGTGCGAAAATAAGATGGCCGTTGACATAAACAGAACGACAATGATTTGAAGATTGAGCAGTTTAGACACACAAATTGTGAGAACGTAATTCTGAAGAAGGAAGAATGTTATATAACAATCAAGTTGGAAAAAGTTGGGACGTCAAGAAATGAAGGGCAGCAAATGTGTAGTCTGTAGCCTTCCTACCTTGTTTCTCATCCCCATTTAAATTGATGCCTTACAAACATTCTACATCTCACTCTTACCTATAGGCTCTAATCTATCCTTGTTTCATAGTTCGTTTCCAAGTTAAACCAACACCTGACAATTTCATCTCACTCTTTTGTATGCTACAGACAATCTGTCCTTGTTTCATATCGATCCCTGCTTGTTTTAACGGCCACCTCCATTCGTAGAAAATATAGGTATTATTTTGAGCTTGTTTACAACGCTACCCTATAATCCTTGAAATACATTATTACTCGGAACGTGTTGTAAAACTGCTCATGTAACCGTCGCTTGTTTATCAAAAACACTTTCATTTACTTAATACTCAGAAAATATCTCCTTCTACCAACCTTACGCTTTTAAACTAAGATTAAAGTTTCTATTATATTATACTAAATTATCCACTAGGAATATTTATACACGCTAAATGATACTAACTTAATATTTCAACTTCATTAGAATTATGCACGTAAAATTTTTTATTTTACGTAAAGTAAAATGAAAAGCTTTTTAACTAATCTACATTGCATCTGATATAATTGAAGTTGCATCCTTACACTGGGCACAAATGATTTTACCTTTATAATAAGTATGTAAAATTAACTATTTCTGATCCCTAGCATACAAACATTATGAAAGTCTTTGGTAAATATTTGCAAAGCTGAACATCAAGAAAAATTAACTCTAAAACCTTTACTCTAAACTTGTTAACTGTTACCCTAGAGTCTTAAAACACATCTTAACTGTTTAATAAGTAGTATTTACACACGGCAGCCTACACTAAATTGTCCAATGACTTATTTAATCAATTTTAACCTACAAATTACACAGAAATATATATATATATATATATATATATATATATATATATATATATATATATATATATATATAACGTTAGCAAAATATTTGATTGGTGCTAGTTCGAAAAAGTAGTACCTAAAAGTTTGTTTTAGGCGCTAGAGATAGATACGAAACTAATGCGAGGGTAGGGGTGTATAGGGGAAACCACCCCAACCAAAATTTATTAGTTAGCAAATATACATTTTGTTGAAAATTTAAAATCAATGTTCTGAAACTGTAAACCAGCTAATTTTTATATTCCGATTTATGATTTTTTCGTCTTGCTTGTATTCTTTCTTACGAAAAAGTAATAAATAAGTTACAATCAATTCGCCCAATCTAAAAATTTTAAAGTAAATTACTCACTCGCATGATGTCCATAACAAAACAAGCATAATCCTTACTTAGAATATCTCTAAAATAAAATATAAAAGTGACAAAAGCTTTCTTCTATCTGTTGATTTCCAAATAAAAGCTGCTTCAGAGCAAAGATATTATAATAAAAGTTATACTAAAAAGGAGGATGCGTGGTCATAACTGAATAGATTCGTCATGTCTAATACTGGATATAATGACATTTTTTAGTAAATAAACAAAGAAAGCATTTTTATCGAATCAAGTAACACATTTAATAGGCTCTATGAATAACTCTATTCAAATTGAATCTCTTTATCAGAGACGTAATAGCTGTTATAATTTTTGAAAGAGTACTAACAGTGTAACATATGCACAATATTATACATAAACGTAGATTACAATTCTCAGTTACGCACTAAAGTTAGATGTTTGCAGAGGTATAGTGGCGGCTGGCGACAATTTTTGCTAGGATTGTAATTGCAACGAACTAATATAGTTGTTAACCGAAAAGAATAAACAATAAAAGAATCGTGAAGTTTAAAGAATGAGGCTGAAACTGGAAAATTGTTTAACGATTCTTAGAATACTCCAATGGGTTCCATTGTTGTAGTTTACTCTGCAACAGCTTAATAATTTTGACACAAAAGCGGAGTGAAATAGAATAGAAATACCTGAATGATCTTAAGCTTGTATAAAACCTAGAGATGAATTACTTGCGAAAGGGAATTAGAACGTATTTAGCATTCTTTGAACCCTTCAAGTGGTTAAGTCATAAGTTTATTTAGATTATTTCACTATTATTAGATTTGTAGATTTGGGTTATAAATTAAAGTTTAGTTACGGTTGTTGTGGTATTAAAGATAGGCATTAATTTCATAGTTCCAATGCTAAGTACTTTGAAAGATTATAAATCAACGTAAATAAACCCAGGCATTATAAAGTAAGGTGTTGTAGGGGTTATTTCGCCTGTGAGGCGGACTCCATCAGTAGCCGGACAAACCGTTTCAAATTCAAATAACTTAAAGTAGAACATATTTATTTTTAATAGGAATTTAAGCTAGGTATTGGTCGATCTTGTAAGATAGTAATACATCTGTACCTCCTATTCGTAGTTCTTATCTTACTATTTGTAGTGCAACGATAGATGTCGTCCATGTACATTTTTCAACCGGTACAATTTGCTTGCATTACATTTAGAAGTAAGTATCGAATGCAGTGACGTTGTGATATACTTTGTTAAGCATGTTAAGTCACTTGTAAATACTACAAATTACTCTAAAAACAATTATTAGAGCTTTTTGATATATTTTGTATCAAAAAATAGGTGGTCGGTCAATAACTATATCTTCGCAAATAACGTACTAATGATCGGACTGCTGTCCGACCGCTGCACACTGTAACGATTGTTATAATTCTCTCTTGCTCGCTCAATAAAGACAAGCTAACACTGTCTAGTTTATCATCCTATTCTTTTACATGTTTTAAAATGCAGCCAGTGGACAGACAGAATGTGCTTTACTTGTGCGCGTAATATAAAAAGAAAGTTTTGAGTTCGGCAGGTAGGTTTTACAAAATTTTGTACTGTACCTACCAATAATCAATCGGACACCGTAATTTTAGTTACTTTTACGTCACTTTGCCATTCATGTTTAAATTTTTGAAATATTGTTTATTTTACAATGAATTCTAGAAAAAAAGTTTCACCTATATAGTGAAGATAATTTAGAAATGGCACTGGAAGAAGTCAAAAATGTGGGAAATTAAGAGAAATATGTCGGCCATACGGTGTACCGAAGTCAACCGTGCTGGACCGCATCAAGGGACGAATTCTTAAAAATGTAAAAAGAATGGGTCCAGAACCAATTTTAAGTCATGATCACGAAAATACATTAGTAAATTGGATTACGAAAGTGGCGAAATGTTGTCCAATAAAAAAGCAAGAGTTGCTAGCTTCTATTCAGTAAATTGTACAGAAAAGGCATATAAAGACTCCGTTTAAAGGCAGTCAACCAGATCAAAAGTGATATGCTAAGTTTTTAAAAAGGCACCCCGAATTAACCTTAAAATATTCCGAATCTTTTAAAAAGTACAGAAGACAAGTGACTGACGAATATATACGTGTATGGTTCAAAGACATGGAAACTTTTTTAAAAGTAACTGATTCTTTTTCCGTATTAGAAATGTGGAATTTTAAATGCGGACGAATTTGGTTTTAGTCTCTGCCTAAGAACTGGAAAGGTGCTAGGTCGAAGGAGGAAAAATTTAGATGGTGTTCAACATGGTAAGAAGAAAAAGCCTATTTTTTTAATCACTTTTACAGCAGATGAAAGACTTACTCCTCCGCTTGTAGTGTTTCCATATGTTAGGCCACCAAGAGTCATTGTTGGGAGCATGCCTTGAGATTGAGTTTTGGTAAATCTGAAACGAGCTGGATGAGGAGCGATTTTTTTTTAATACGCTGCCAGTAACTTGAATAATGGAATAATGGCTTAGAAATAGAAAATATTCAATAGCCGGTGTTGTTCTTGGTAGATGGGTATAGATTATATATGTAATTCAAGCTAAGTGAACTTTGCTCCTGTAACAGTATTATGTTGAATGCTTTATCTCCCAACGCTACTCTTCTTTTGCAGCCAGCAGATGTGGTAGTTTTTAAAGCATTGAAAGGGTATTGGCGTCAGGAAGTAAGAAATTGGCAGGTAATACATATCGGCGGCTCCGTGGCGTAGTTGGTATGTGTGTGACTACTACGCCCAAGGTCTGGGGTTCGAATCCCGACACGGTCCGCTTGAAAAATGTTAGGCGAGCAATTTTCACAAAAATACACCCTCGTTCGGATGAGAGATAAAATGGAGGTGCGGTGTGTAAGTATTGTCACGCACGTTAAAAATCCCTACCTTGCTTGGAACAGCAAGGGTTCCGCAAAATTCCAAATTTTCCAGGTAAAAAAAGCTCGCTTCCTGGCCAATGCAGTACCTTCGGGTGGAACATTGAAAAATCACATGTAAGGTAAAACATATCAACCGAGTAGTTGTAAATGAAATCCGATTTTTGTCCAATTTTTCAAGAAGTCTTTCAGCATCCAAATATGAACCAGAATTTTATCATCGGATTTAAAGCTGCAGGATTATATTCTTTTGAACCGAACAACGTGAACTATTCCAAATGTATACAAAATCGGTTAAAAAACATAAATACTAAACGTACAGAATGGACAGAACACAGAAACTTCTTGACTGAAGAAGATATCAAAAGTACAGAGAAGATTATAACAAAACTCAAACCGAAAATATTAAAGAAAAGAATTGATGCTGATGTAATATTAACCCTAGTACGGCCATCGCTGAGCTCACAAGAGAACGAAATCAATTTCTTTACTGATTCACAGTTTAATAATATGGAAGTGATTTTTCTTGATAATATGTCAAACATGACGCTGCAACTGGCATTGAATCAACCAATGTCCTTTCAAAACCGATTGCAAATGTTCCTCAAATTGAACAAACTAAAGGAAATACAAATGAAACTGAAAAACGGTGAAACTAACTACAAATATTGATCACGGAAACTTTATGGGTAACAATACTGGAAAGACCGATGGTGTACGCGAAAACACTAAAACCAAAATTGAAAAATTAGAAAAACAATGTGAAGCTGAAATGGTATTAGCACAGAGTGAGCAAAACACTGAAAGTAAAGAGATTACAAACTTAGATATTCATCAAAGTACCGTATCAAGGTTTAGTATAAATAATACTTATCAAGATCCTTTTCAAAGGCATTTAGTTTTTCCAAAGCCTATAAATAAAACGTTAATGAAGCGCAGATAAAAAAAAATGCTAAGTGCGATTCATCGGACGGCTGGAGAGAATACTACTTACAAAAATCAAAAGAGAAACAAAAAGGGAAAACGCTAAAAATAAGAAAAAAGAATCCAAATAATGGTGTTAAAGAAATGAATTGTAAAAAATAAAGGAAAGCTAATAACCATTAATGTAAGCGTGGGTAATTATCCGAGTTAGTTGTGTGAGTCGAATCATAATAACAGTAGATTTTCATACGCGTGACCATGCGAATTTAAGAAAAGTTTTTGGTAATTAAAGAGGTAAATAACTGTGAAATTATTAATATACATGTTTCATACCATAATTATTTCAAATTGGAAGAGCTTTTTACAATTTGTAGTAAAATTGAGAAAAATTAACATTATATAGAAACATGTGTAGTTATAATACAAAGTAACCCAAAACAATATAATAATAATAATAACCATACAATATAATTAATTATCTAAACACAAACGTATATTTAGTAACATTCACAAATGTCAGGTCACGCATAATCTTATCCGAAACATATAAATACAATGTACAAATGTTTTCAATGTATTTATTCAAACTACTGTGGATATGAAATAGCAATGAGCACGGAATCTTAACATGATGAAACTATATGAACGTGACCTTATACAAACTCAATAGGAATACTATGCAATGGCATAGCCCTCCTCAAATATATGAAGAGAGAGAAAATGACGAACGCTAGACAGAAGACGGAAAAATAATGAATTAATTATTCGCTAGCAAGTAATTAGAAAAGTTGAAATGTAGTGATACAAGCATGTAATAAGGTGCGAGGTCCGCACTCTTAAACTCGGTAGGAGAACAGGTTAATGTTAGTGGACAAAACGTAGTTTCAAGATGCAAATAGACTTTTCCTAAGAATAAATTAAACGGTGAGCGAGCTTTTATATAACTGTGCTTGCAGATTTGGCAATAAATGTTAATCCGTTCGCGGAATGATGAAAACTCGTGCGTACCGCATAAAAAAAATACCTGCAGGTATAGCTCAGATAAGTGGATTGGTTGTGTTAAGATAGCTGTTGTTTGCAGGAGGAAAAATTGAAAAGCTAATATTTTCTGGACATTCTTAACTTTCTAACAGATGAATTAAACCGTGAGTAAACTATCAGCTTCTATGTTCAGACTTATTAATTATGTACATGTGGGTTGTAGATATAAATGATTGGTATTTATGTAATTAATTAATTAATTATGACAATAAAAAAAACCTTTTAGAGCAAGTGAATATTGTAACTTAGTTTTGTATTTCAGCTATTTTATTAATTTTTATAATTTTTTTATTATTATTTTTAATATGTTTTTCATAGGAACCCATTTTCGTACCACTGTAGTTAGCCGGTGTACCCTTGAATTGTTACGGGAATCCTGCACTGTCAGGGCACATCTAAAGTTATTACGGATCGTTTATTTTACCCATAATAACATGGCACTATTTGCTTTTTCTGTTATCTTTTTCCGTCTGGATCTGGAAGACAGAAAGCTAAGACAGCCTGGATACGCGATAGTATATACACCTGGGGCAAAACGAAGGGTCTAGGAAAGCATATTAAAGTTAGATGGTCATTTCTCATCAACAGCACATAAAAGTAACATTATCGGACTATTTGATGTTTTAATGAAAGTAAAACATATCAATGTTTTTGAATTCAGAAAAAGAAACATTCTGATAGATGAGGAGAGAATTTTTTCATTTAATGAACAAGTAATCTAAGTTCTTCCAGGTATCTCATGTACTTTGGCAAAGCAACGTGTAGCCTTTGAAGGGCCTGGAAATTTTAAATAAATTGCGTACTTAGTGGTTAGTCATATCCCAATATTGAATTACTAGAATAATAATAAAAATTATCGTCCTTACTCTGAGTTTTATTTAAGCAGTAATCCGCAAAATGAATTTATTACTTTAATAGCCAATGATATTCGAAAAACCATAGAGCAAAAAATTCATGGTAGTTCTTTTTGTACTTGTATGGCTGACACCACTCCAAATAATTCACATATAGATATATTGTCGTTGGTTGTAATGCGTTGCGTTCCGTTAGTTATAATTTAGATGAGGAAAAAAATTTTTTTTGTTTGACAGAATAATTAATCGTAAAAAGCATCCTATTTTAATTCTTTTGATTTTCGAAAATATACTATTAATTAGGGCAGTTAGTGTAATTAAAACAATAGGGAATGCATTTTCTTAAAATAAACTGGTGCAATTTACTATAATACTAAGATAACGCAATAGTCATTCAATAGCATTACGTCACAACAATAAAAACAGCTGAAATAAAAGATTTCATAAATCTAGGAATGTAATAGACATATAACAAATGTGGGGCGTCATGCAATAAACGAGAGCCGCAAAGTGTACATGTGCGATATATCGAATCATATCTGAAGCATGGCTACACGTCAAGGGCAATTGCAAATGTACATGACTGTTATGTAATTGACGTGATAGCGACCTCGTTGTTGAGGGTATATTAGCTTGATACATTGTAGTACCAAATATATTGTAAACAATAAGAATAATTAGACCCGACGGAAAAAATTAGAATTAATTATCCGCGAGCAGCCCATTAGAAAACGTAAAAATGTAGTTATACGAGCGAATACCGAGGGGAGGAAGTAACAGGTTGTACAAAACCAGCACCAAGATGTAATCTAATTTTTTCCAAGGGGGATATTTAAACAATGCGCAAGCCTTTGTAGTATTTCGCTTGCAAATTTGGCCAGGAGATTAACTATGCGTGTGATTTTACAAGCTCGTGTATATGCCGTAATGCAGAGCTACCTGCGGGTATTGCTAAAATAAGTGAATTGTGTTGAATTAAGGAAGTTGTGTTAGGTAGATAATTCCCGTAATTGTTGTTGGAAGGACGAAAAATTAGAAAGCTGGTAATGTTTGAACATTCTTTACTTTTTAGTAGGTTAATTAAATTGTAAGGAAACTAACAGATTTGAAATGAAAGTTGTTATTTAAAACATTTCCAGAGAATGGAATTTACAACATCAGGATTTCATATGGGAGACGGGAAGAATTTAAAATGATAATACTATGGATAGATTTAATTTAATAATGTTTTTAGGAGTTTTGTTAATAATACCTGGACAGATAGAGGGTAAGAACCTATGATATTTTGTATATTTCTAATTACATGGTAGCTATTTAATGTCAAAAGAGCTATAGTTTAAGTCAAATTTTATTGGAATTTATTTAGCAAATAAGTAAATAGATTAATTTAAAAGATATCCACCTACCCCAGTGATAAAATCGTATTTGGAAGGCATTTTATTTTTCAATTTCATTTAATTTGACCAAAAATTTAGTAAGTGTTTTAAAGCGTTTTAGGGAAGGGTAACGTATAATGTGAAAAATTTACGATACCTAAGCAAAGGAGACCTATATGGAATAACCCTCTTCCATGTACGGATAATATCGGGGAAATTGCTGTGAGAGACGGTTTGATGCCCTTAATTATGACAAGCGAAAAACCTTTCAAGGTAAGTGAGTAGCATAATGCAGTTTCTTGTATTTCAGTCACCCTGTTTATCAATTTTAATTAGCTTAATTTCAAATTTTTTCTATCTTGTTCTATAATTCTTCTCTAGGAACCCTTTCTCGTTCTACTGCAGTTAATTGACTTACCCTTATATTATCACGGGATTCCCACTTCTTCAGGATAAATCAAAATCCAATAAAGTAATGCTCATTTTATCTGTAACACGATTATTCGTATCGTTGAAAGTTATTTGCGCCCTAAAAAACGTTTGGTTGATATTAAAGTGGTATTGGATAAAACCGGATCTAGAATGACTACATCGATTGTAAATATTATAAATTATATGTATATGCAATAATTCTAATAAAATAACACTTCAGTCTTATGACTGTGTCGTTTCGATATCTGATGCTTTCAGTGGCTTACAGAAATTGAATTTGTTGATCATCGTACCATGCCACGCACATCGTCTCAATACTGATGTAAAGCATGTATTGTTTACAACAAAGACAAAATATATAAGCTCCAAAAAAGTGGTATATATAAGCGGTCAGGTCTGCTTTCGTCTCATATAAATACATCTTAATTAACACTTCGCGGATAATTGACTAAACATTCTCAGTCGGATGTCTAACTACGGTATATTTCCCCACTCTAAAATTCTATCACGTGAAAAAAAAACATAATTTATACGACGTGCTTGATTTAATTTATGTAACTAAGTTAATACATTGTAACTTATTGTATGAACTGATTAACTCATCTGCAATTTAATATCCGTGCATCTGCCTATTCAGCGTCTGGATTTGTTCCTGGTATTTTAGCTATATAAATTAAAACTATGTAACACTACATTTAAAAAGTTTAACTAAAAATTTTTAAAGCTCTTATATTTGGGATGAATATTATTTGTCGTCGTTATTTCCTTAATTCTAAAGTTTTCTTGCAAACAAGAAGATGATTATGTTATAAAAGTTTAAAGCTATACATGTTTTGTTTACATTTTTGTCGTTTAAAATAATTTACGATTCTAAATTCGGTTTTAATATGTATTTAACTGAGATAATATGATTTTGTGGTTTTTAAAATTATGATAGAAAAGCACTACCAATTTATGGCATGCCACGCTTTTGAACACCATTATTCATAAATTCAAAATTATGTGCTTCAATAATAAGTTTGCCTATTTTAGATTACTTTTCCTTACCCATTTAATTTTTATATCTAGCGTAACGTGCTCACGTTACAAACCCTCTTTGTCTAAATACCAAAACTAATTTGAATAAATCCTACATACCATTATATAAAAGATTTAACTAGTTTCTTCTAGCCTTCACGTTTTGTTGTCCTAATCTCATCTTATCTTTAACTAGGTTTATATATTTCTTGTTATCTTTTAGTAATTTTTCTAATAAGCCTTATTTCTATTACATTTTTAAACTGTAGCTTATATTTTAGTTCTGTACATCTTGTGATGTGTGAAGTCTATTTTTTAAAATTATAAATTATTAATTTATGATATTTTAATTGTTAATGAAAAATGTCCTACAAGTAAAGTTTAGAATTTGTGTACAATAATATTCTATGTTACTTATGTAACATTCTTGTAAGAAGAATAACACTTAAATGACTAGTCATTTGTCGAATGCTCTTTGCCTGTATTAGATACTTGCACTTTATCCATTTCCTTATTCTACAACTTTTCCATATTTACACCTACACACAGCCAAATCTCCAGTTGTTCTCAAAAAAAAAACACAGACGAAAATTTCCTCCGCGAAGAATTGATAAAATCCTGAAATCTCGATAAACTTGAATTTTTAAAAATTCATTAAGGATTTGGACAGTGTAATCACTCTCTTATTAGATAATTTGTTACAAATCCCTAAACCGTTACCCAGTAAATTTTATAATTCAAGCATGCAAATTTCTATATCAGGATTTAACAGATTATCACTTACTTCTTGCAACAAAATCAATTCTCAGGTTCTTGTGGTCTAGTTCTTAGCAGATTTTTGACGTGATCCTTGCCGGTAGTAGCTATTGTGCCCTATGGGAAAGATAAGAAGGGAGGAACGTTTAACTATGGGCACATCGACACTCGCGGTAACACATCAAGAAAACACAGCTTCTCTGAACTCCAGTACTGAAATGATTAATTTAAGTTCATGTAAATTACCTCCATCTTTTCAATACCCATTCGTTAGTCTCCTGGGTTGACTCATTCAAATTGGCTAATGTCCTACCACCAATTGTAATAGAAAACTTTGATACTTCAATAATGCATGTTCATGCTACATTCCCCGAGAGCCATAAAAATCCCCGAAAGTATTTTAACGTATTTAGACATATTAAATCATTCTTATTCTACAATTAACTAATAATTTATAAAATAACCAGGTACGGATTTAGGAAACAAAGGGAATTACTTTACTTTTGTATAAAAGTAATAGATTTACTAAATATAAGAAATGGAAACCTGAAATCTAGTAATTAAAAAAGCATGCTATGGTTAATTCACTTAACATGCAACAAATGTCAACACTTGCATTAAGAACTTGAAAGCAATTTTTCAGCTTTTCAAATTACCATTAAAGAGGCTAACTGGTGTTTAAAAAACTAAAAGAAATATTGAAAATGTTTCCCAAACGTAATAATAAGCAAAGTGTTAATGTATGACAATCCGAAATTGAAATTTTATATGATACTTGCCGTATATATCTACCATGAGCTACATTATAAATAAATGTAGAAACGTAAACTTTCTCAAGTCGGCAAAAGAGAGTACAATTTACAATCACTACTCGAAACACCACTGCATCTAATGAAAAAAAATTAGTCTACTAAAATGTATAAAACATGAAATTAGGTAGAAAGTATGTAAAGGTCGTTTGTGCGACTTAATGATTGTGAAGTCCGAAAAAGATACCGCCGAAAACATCTTATTAAATTTAATAGCCAAATCTTGGTCCGGCTGAAAACCAAACGAATTTTACGACGTATGACATTTTTTAAATAAAATTTTAAAAAACAAAATGTTGAGTAAGTTTTGTTGCTTTTTAATAAAAAGTACGCCTAAAGCAGTTGGAAATCTGACCACGGGGTTGGCCAATCAAAATTAATTTTCCCGCCAAGAAAGTTTTCTGGTTCGTTTCTGGCTGGAGATTATGTTTATCAAAGATATAACAAATGCTTCAAGTTGTAGTGAAAATTAGGTAGCATTACCTTCAAAACCTAGTTCACTTTAATAACCACTGAAAACATGCTTAAAACTGCATTTTATTTAAAGCAGCTACAATATAGTGCTTATTTAGTCGCCTAAATGGTATAATATCAATTAATGGTGAAAATTGTAATTAAAGTTGCACCGAGACTAGCAATTACTTCTTATAAATCCATGTTAAACTTTCTAAGTTAGGAGATGCCATCATTAATAATTAAATTGTAAACTTTCCGTGCTGTGTCTCAGAAACTGGAACATGTACTTGTTTAATGGATAATGAATAACTGCACCTTTGAGTGTACATTACTAAAACTGAAGGTGAAGGCAAGCTTATATGTAACTTTATTGAGTAATAAAAGGACAAATAATTTTCTAATTGCAAGATGTTTTGTGAATTTCAGGAATGAGTAAAGAAAAATGAGGTAAGCATCTTCGTGGGTGTTAACAGTACCTTAAACTGTAATTAAATCAATTACACAAAGCACGAGATAGTCATATTGTGTAAAGTACAGAAAGATCAAGAGCTTAACTGCCGCCCCTATTTACAGCCGTTGTGGGAATATTCTAAAGCAAATACCCAAACAGCAGAAATTGTTTGTTTTGATAATCATTTGAAATATCTTGTTTGTTGTAGAAACCACCCAACGAGCTACAGTTTCGCAATTTAAGATGAGATTAACACAAAAAGGTGTGTAAATATGACGAGAGTGCAGAAGGGCGTTCTTTATTTATTACATTGCTGATGTAAAAAAAAATTAAGCTCTTTCCTGAAATAGAATACTTCGTACTGTATTAAATTAATATTATATATGACTAATGTAAAGGTATGCAAAGCACATTTTTATTAGGACAAAAAAAAGGTGTCAGAAATCGAGGCCAAACGTTAAGTAAAAGAAGAGTTTCCAACAATCGGGGAAACATTAAGTCAAACGAACGGTTTCAAAAATCGAGTGTCAGGTTCTATGTTGTCCGCACAGATTACCGTAACATAAAATTTGGCGACCAACGTGACTCGACTTTTAAAACCGTTCTTTTTACTTAACGTTTCCCCGATTGTTGGAAACGCTTCTTCTACTTAACGTTTGACCTCGATTTCTAACACCTTTTTTTTACTTAGCGTTTCGTCCTGATAAAATGTCCGTTGCGCCAGTTTTAGTATTTCTATAGATTTTACTTAAGGTCGAATTATCAGAATTGTTTTCACTGACAATTCGAGTTTGTGAAAATACTGGCGCTATATTTTATAATTATTCCTAGATTCTATTATGTTGCTTCTACCAATTTTTCTTTGAGACTTTATTTTCCTCTTTGAATATATTTTAATATATTTAATTGGTTTCGATATTCTTTTTAGTTAAAATTCAAGGGGACGATCCAGGATAGTGGAGATACAAGGAAGATGATAGGCGTGTTTTGGAATGACTTGGTTGTCTTTGCGGAAATCAATTCAGAACGTAGAGGAATCGTCTTTTTTTACTAGGACAATGGAACTGGACCAGGGACTAGTGGAAGGTTCGACAACTCCGAGACAAAGCATCTCGCCGAGTTCGGAATGAACTATCTTTGGAAGAGGAGGAAAAAGAAAATAATATCGTTATTAGATAGGTTTTGCGGATGTACGGATATGGTGTTGGACTAAGGAGGTGCAACCAAGAACCGTGGGCTGTTTGAAAAAGGCAGTAAAAATAAGGGAATTTAACTGATCTCTTTGGGCGGGAGCAAGGTAGGCTCCAATGTGAACAGGATTGAAAGTAATGATAACCAACTAGGAAGGAGAAGTAAAGGTCCATTGGCCATCGCGAGACTTTGGAACACATTGTACCGACTTCCAAAATTCGATACCCAGAATCAGTTGATAGGAAACTTCAAGAATGACAAGGACATCTAAAGTAGTGACGAAATTTAGAAGAATAATGGGAAAGAAAACGGAACTTAGGATGGTGCATTTCAAATTGTCAGCCAGGCTACAGAAAGAAGAAGAGAAAGTATGTAGGGGAAGATGTAGAGAACGTAAATAGTTCCAACCGGAACCACCAAGAATGGTACGCGTTAAAAGGAGCGTGTCGACGATTCAGAGACTGCATTTAGTGATGAGGTTCCATCAAACGCAACTACGTTTCGGTGAAACCGAAAATTTAAATTTGTGATGAATTTTGTCAAGATAAACCAACAACATTAAAACAGCGTAAAACATTGATGTTGTTCGACAAATGATAATGGTAAATCATCATGTAATGTATAGAGAAATTGAGCCCCACTTAAGCATTGGGATAAAACAAATTAATCGAATTTTACATAATAGCTTAAGTATGAAAATTTGTGTTGATGTTGAATTTTCCACGATTTTCGTTACCGCAGTGTTTTCAAGAGACTGGTCGAATCGACGACTATAAAATCGCTATTAGTGATGAACTACAATTAGGAGCAACTATGTTACGGTGGAACCAAGAATTTAAACTTGGCCGTAGTAAACTTTGCAATAAATTTTGTCAAGACCAAACAACAACATCGAAATCAGCGGAAAACATCGATGCTGCTCGACAATTGATTATAAGAAATCGGTATGTAACATATAAATAAATTAATCTTCACATTAGACCCTCCCCCTCCCCCGGATTTAACTCTATAAAGCAGAGTTTCTAAGATAAAAGTCACTTATTCTGTCTCAAAAACTGGACTTTAGAAGTTCGAAAAACTATGATTGCAGAATGGCATGCATTCACTTGGTTAATACGAGAGTTCTTTCTGTATTCAAATTCACACATCGCAGAAAACAACGAATTACTGAACGAGTCAAATGGTGGAATTACCATCTCATCTCGTACAAAAACCCCTTATATTTATAAAAATCAAATATTAAAACTTCGCACTACTGTGTAATTTTCAGCAGCAGAAAATACAAAAGAAGTTTTTACAAATGAAATTTTGAACGTATCGTCTGCGAAACGGACAGGATGCTTTGACGATTGGTCGATTCCCACGAAAAACACATATCGATTGTAAAGGTGGATATTTTGAAAAGTAATAGACATTCTTAATTCTAAACATTTTTGTCTTTTTCTGTTCCGTAATGTTAGCAGTAACCCTCGTACAAACACGATCGTGTTATAAAGCTTCAGTTACAGTTACATAATAAACGTACTCAGGTTTAAACGGGTCTTAAGTGCATACCAAAGTAAGTTTGGTCTTAAAGTACTTATTTTGAACTAAAGTGCTTAACCTCCTTTATTCTCTGACCTATAATAGGATAGAATCAATTGTTGGAAGGAAAATGCAGCCATAAGCAAAGACGTTGACAAGTAAGCTTCGCTATAAACTTTTCTATATTTATGTTTGTTGCAAATCCCACATTGAGCATTACTAAAGAACAATATTCCGAATAAAGAATAAAGCTAAATGTTTAATGTACCCAATAACAAATTCTGTAATTACATAGCAATTTGAAAACTGACCGGCAACTCTTATTACAATTGTAAATTTTATTTTTGCCGAAACTGATTTTGTTGAGCTTCTACAACTTTATAATTTCAAGACAAGAGAATTGCTTAATTGCTCACGCTCTTTGAACAATTAGCAAACACGAAGTTTTGTTGCCTGAGAATTACTACGGTATGATGTGCCTGTAGGCACGGTCTTAATATAAAATTCTCATCTCAGCCTTTTGTATGAATTTCCTGAACATACAAGAAACGCGTGTAAACAAAAATATTTCTTTTTAATTTCTTCTTGCTACGTAGGCTCTACATCGGAATTATAATATATACATAATTTCCGTTTTATTGCAGATTTTGTTTAAAGATTTTTAGTACCTATGGAGGTAAGTGCAAAATATTTTACAAATCTGAAAAATATCTGTTTTCCTACTTTATCAGTGTTTGATAGATGTGTGTTTTTAAAATTACTTGATCTAATCCGTATTCATTCCTGGGATTTAATCTACACAAGCTGATGTTAGCTGGCTTATATATTTTATTTCTCACACTTGTGTAAGCCTGAACTCGGAGCAGCTATTCTGTAAATAGCAATTTCAAACACAAACCGAACCATAAATACGTAAAGAATTTTATAAATTAATAAATTCATTCTATTACTATAAGCACGATATGTACTTTCTATTAAATTTTACAACATTGTTAAGTTCATTTTCGGAAATAATTGGTTAATTTATGTACAATAATTTTTAACTCAAATCCCTTTGGCGTTAAACACGAAAATTAATTCCGTAAATTAAAATAACCCTTTCACGTGTTTAAAATTGTATTGTATTTAATAATAAATATCCTATATATTTTACTTGATAAATCTTTCTGCTCATTAAAAATAAATATTTTCTAAGAATTCCTTAACGTGGAATTTACGCCATAATTAGATAGGCGAAAACGTCTTTCCAAGTATCCGATAATTAATGCTTATGTGTTTTCCCTTTGAAAGAATTCGTCGAATAAAAGCTGCATATTATTTCAATAAACTCCTGTTTTCCTGTTTTATTTCCTTAACAACACGATTACTTTGAGCTCTGTGCTTTAGCTAAACAAATTTAATATTCACTTTCTGTTCCAATAGCAACACGAAAACATCCGTCCTGTTTTGCTTCGTTTCGTTTTTCGTTATGCGAAATTTGTGCACGCAATGAGGTGTGGTTAGTATTTAGAGTTTTTATAAAACGGTACTTTTCGGCTTCAATAAATTAATTTATTGTTCGTAATTATTCTAGCTTCCTGCGGGGGACACGCTAATCCCTTGAGTTGCCGCATCCTCTTGTAAACGGAGGCCAAACGCGTTCATCCCCACCTACTCGCTGACGTGGACCAGCTGCTGACTCAACCCCGACGTCAGCAACTCGAGGGTGAGTTTTTTTGTTTACTCTCGCTACTTACTTTGGAACCAGATCGCCTGGGATTTTACCGTTCAAGTATCATGCATTTTCAAATTTAATTGATTTACACAAAAATTATTGCCCTGTTTTGGTATTTATTGGCATTATATTAATGTAGTACTATTTGTTTTTAAATAACTAAAAACACACTACTTGTTAACGTAAAAAGTACTCCTTGTTATGCTTGCGGATATAAGGGAGTTTCTCGCCGCAACTGTCCGAACTGTCATCCTACTACAAATCGTTTTTCAAATAATCCTTTAAATTCTGCCCTCACCTCTAGCCGCCTAATTTCTTCTGTTTCTCACTCTACATTCTTTTCTGTCCCTCATCCAGGTCACCCTGCTCCTACTAACAAAAACATACCCTTCTTCGGCAAATATAACTTCGAACAAAATTTCCTCCGTTTCTAGTTCTACATCTTTTTCTTCCCCTCCTTCTGCTCGCCCTACTTATTCACTCTCACGCCAAACTGTGCCTCCACCACCCTTGCAACCCATGCTTCGGATTGATGACTTGCAGCTAGCTTCTCAAGAGTTTGTTCTCGCTTTCCTAAACGATTCCACCAAAGAATTTTCTGTCGTGTTTGCAAGCACAAAGGTCGCTGAAATGACCATAACTTCTAATTCAGGTTGCGAAAGTCCTGCTGAAGTCCACGAACCTGTATCTTTATTGCCTCTTCCGGTTTTTGTCAAAACTTTACTTGTTCCTGCTTTCTTAAATGCTTCGACTCAAGAAATTCCTGTTGTGCCGGCAATCACAGCCGTAGCTGAAGTGAAGATAATTTCTAATACGGATATAGAATGTCCTGTTGAAGTTAAGAAACGTCCTTCTATGACGCGTTTTGAGTTTTCTAAATTACCCTTGCCACCTCCTAAACCTAGTGCTATAACTACTACACCCCCTACTATTCCTATTTGGCAGAAAACTGCCCAAAAGAGACGGACTTTATTCTATACTCCCTCCGAACCTGAGAATATAGGTCGGCGAAACCCTAATGTCCTTGATCTGGTTTCATTTTCCTTCAGGCGACGTAAACGCCTTAAGCCCAATATCTAGTCCTCGTGCCCCAAATTATGACGACTTTGCTCTGCTTCGTACATGATTTTTGTATATTGCGATTTCGGTTTACTTCCAGATTTTTCTGGGTTTTCTTTCGTTTGCTTTCCTTTTTTCTTCTTCACCCGTGGGTCCGGGAATATTTTAGTCCCACGATACGACTTGCCTGTCGTAAAAGGCAAC
Organism: Platerodrilus igneus; assembly: GCA_036346225.1. Classification (NCBI taxonomy): domain Eukaryota; kingdom Metazoa; phylum Arthropoda; class Insecta; order Coleoptera; family Lycidae; genus Platerodrilus; species Platerodrilus igneus. The sequence continues at coordinate 2,131,176 of JARFIW010001116.1, forward strand.
TACAGCGGTCCAACACATACACATACAGACTTCATACACACATACACACACTCTATAAACGCACACACTTCATGCATCCACTCATTTCTGTTTGGTTCTCCTTCTTTTGTTTCTTCTTAGGTTTTTCCTTCTTCACCCGTGTGGGTCCGGGAATAGAATAGTCCCATGGTACGACTTGCCTGTCGTAAGAGGTAACTACAGCGGTCAAACACATACACACGCGCACACTTTATACACGCACAACATCTACCCACACACTTCTTACACACCCACACACACAATACACTTACACACATACAAACACACATACATACGCACGCGCACGCACACGCACACACCTACTCATACCTAGCTACACTAGAATTCTGTTTTATTTTCTTTGGAACGATTTTTAGTTTTTTTTGGGTTTTGTACTTGGTGTTGGTATTATTCTTTTTGATTTTTTTTTTCTTTATTTTTTCCGTTCCTTTCGTTCCACTTTCCTTTCCCTATCCTTTTGCTGGTCTTCTTTGCTGTTGGTTCTTAGCCCGTTTGTGTTTTTTCCATCCGCTCCTGTGGTAGGTGCTTTCTAGTCCGTTTTTCTTTCTTAGGAAGCCGCGACTTAGTCGACTGTAGGACTAGTCAGCATTCCTTTTCGTCCGTTTTTCGTTTGTTGCGTTTTTTCGCTACCACAGTTGAAAGTGCATCGTTCCTGTTACCAGCGTTTCTCCTCTTTTCCTCTCGTTCTCCCTTGTTGTCCTTTTTGTTTACTTGAGGCTTGACTTTTGGGTCCTCTTCTGGCTGCACTGTTGGTTTTCTTCCTCGTTCCTTTTTCTTACTTTGGTTTTTCGCGAGAAACTAATTTCTTCGTTGAGGTCGAAGACTTCACTGTTCTTTTTCTGAGATGCATCCGTCCTCTGACGACTTTGCAGTGTCAATGCCATTTCATCTTCGTCCTCGATGATTGTTGCTTTTTCCTTTTATTATGTCTTTTTTACTTTTGGTTTTGTTTAGTTCCTTGGTCCGTCGAGCCGGATGAGAATTCTCTTTAGTTTTTTTTGGGAGTTTTTTTGGAGTGTTTTCTTTAACTTTTTTTTCGTAACAAGTTTTCTTTTAGTTTCTAAGCAATTTTTTTTTGTTGGTTTTACCTACCTCCATTATTTTGCTTCCCGACCCCGACCTTTTAATTTTGCTGAGGGGGATTTGTTACGTTCATTTTCGGAAATAATTGGTTAGTTTATGTATAATAATTTTTAACTTAAATCCCTTTGGCGTTAAACACGAAAATTAAAATAACCCTTTCACGTGTTTAAAATTGTATTGTAATTAATAATAAATATTATATATATTTTACTTGATAAATCTTTCTGCTCATTGAAAATAAATATTCTTTTCTAAGAATTTTTTAACGTGGAATTTACGCCATAATTAGTTAGACGAGAACGTCTTTTCAAGTATCCGATAATTAATGCTTATGTGTTTTCCTTTTGAAAGAATTCGTCGAATAAAAGCTGCATATTATTTCAATAAACTCGGGTTTTCCTGTTTTATTTCCTTAACAACAAGACCACTTTGAGCTCTGTGCTTTAGCTAAACAAATTTAATATTCACTTTCTGTTCGAATAGCAACAAGCAAACATCCGTCCTGTTTTGCTTAGTTTCGTTTTTCATTATGCAAATTTTGTGCACGCGATGCGGCGTGGTAAGTATTTAAGGTTTTTATAAAACGGTACTTTTTGTCTTCAAAATTAATTTATTGTTCGAAATTATTCTAGCTTACTGCGGGGGCACGCTAATCCCTTGAGTTGCCGCTTCTTGTTGTAATGGGAGGCCAAACGCGTTCTTACTGGGCGTAGGCTTACCTACTCGCTGACGTGAACCAGCTACTGACTCAACTCCGACGTCAGCAACTCGAGGGCGAGTTTTTTTGTTTACTCTCGCTACTTACTTTGGAACCAGATCGCCTGGAATTTTACCGTTCAAGTATCATGCATTTTCAAATTTAATTGATTTACACGAAAATTATTGCCCTATTTTGATATTTATTGGCATTATGTTAATGCAGTATTATTTGTTTTTAAATAACTAAAAATACACTACTTGTTAACGTACAAATGGTTTAAAGACTTGCTGGCATGTGTGAAAACGTTATTGCCATTATATTTGTAACTATAGGTTAAGTTTATTTTTACGATGATCTTGAGCTGTGGTTTTTAAGGTTGCGTTTGGTTTTTTTTTACTAAATAATGTCAGGGGGTAATTACCTAAAAACTACAGCTCGCCATTTTCATAAGTAATTTTTGTTTACTGTTTGGGGGTTTCTCATGATGTTTATGTAAATTGGGGACATTGATTTTTTTGTTGGGTTTGGGAATACTGTGTTCTGTAAATATTTTGTTTAATTATAAGTTCTCTTTTTTTCCTTTGTATATTTTGTTCTGAGTGTGAATGAGTGAGTGTATATAAATTTCTCTTTATTTATTTCATTATTTATTTCATCATAGATGGCAAAAATATATGGGAAATTTATATTCAGTACAAGAAGTAGGAGCACTAAAACAGGAATTAAACATTGAAAAGATGACTTGGGATACCATATACTTAAAAATGAGAATCATCTAGCACTAGAGTCTGAAAAATAATTAAACACGGGGTATAGACAAAGTGCAAGCAGAAACGCTAAAAACCGCTGGACAAGCAGTAACAAAATGTCTCTTCTAACTTCTAAGCTTCTTGTGCGAGACAGGTGTGATACTCAAAGCTTTCAAACCTAACACCATAGTCAGTATACCAAAAAAGAGAGATGCGAATAAATAAAGAAAATTTTCTAGGAATAAGTTTGATAGCACGTTTTGTCAAAGATATTAACTAGAATTGTACAAATACGGATAAGAAAACGGCCTGAAAAAATATTAGACGGAGATCAATTTGGGCGAAGCAGAAGAACATGGGAGGGTATTTTAGCTTTAAGGATGATAATAGAGAAAACAATAGAAAAAGCGTGTATATATGATTTGTAGATCTGGAAAAAGCGTTCCACAATATAAATTGCGAAAGAATATTCAAAATACTCAAAAAAATAGAAATGAGTTATAAGGATAGACTGATGGTACGTAGCTTATACAAAGAGCAACAACTGTAATATAATTGAAGCAAGAACGTAAAGAACTAAATATTAGGGAAGGTGTAGACAGGCATGTTTGCTATCCCCATTAATTTTTAATAAGTGTATCGATGAGGCAATGAATACTGTCGAATGCAGAAAGACATTTAAACCTACTATGCAGAGACAAACGATTTATATGCTTAGATTTACAGTTGATATAGAGGTATTAGCATCTAACAAGGAAGAGTTAGAAGCAGCTCTTAATGAAATTGAAACAGTACTAACATAGAAATATGATATGAAAATTAACAAAAATAAAACTAAAGTACTGGTATATATAGGAGAAGAAAATATATCAAAAACCAGAATACAAATAGAAAACGAAAACTTACTAAAGGTTGAGGATATCTGCTACCAAGGAATCTAAATAATGCAGGATGGGAAAGTGCTAAGGATATAAAACAAAAATAGCACAAGGTCGTACTACGTTTAACAAGAAAAAGAACTACATGTTCGAAGACAGCAAACATAGAAACAAGGAAAATATTGCCAAAAGCATAATGTTGAGCACATCACTATAAGGCTGTGAAACGTGGACAGTAGGAGAAGCGGACAGGAAAAATTTAGAGAGCTTTGAAATGTGGTGCTACAGGATATGATAAAGATATCATGGACAGACAAAGTTAAGAACAGCGAGAGGAACAACGGTAGAAAAAAGAAAAATATGTGAAAACAATAAAAAATAGAAAAGATGACGGACACACTAAAGCATGAGGGAAAGTGCGAAGTATATTAGAAATAGAAAAAGAGTAGATTAAACTATTGCACACAGATAGTGAAAGACGTATGCTGTGGGAATTTCAGAGAAATGTGTAGGTTAGCTCAAACTAGAAAACGATGGAGGTACGCGTCTAACTAGTTATAAGACTGTAGTCCTATTGACGACGAAAATTTGTATGTGTACCTATATACGGAAATAATGTTATGATTCTTGTTTTCAGATAGATTTATGTGACACAGTCGAAGGTATTTTTTCTTTGCTACGAATATAGATTGATTGTTAAAGAACTCCATTTCTTCAGGTCAATCTAATTAGGATCTACTTAGAAAATTCGTCTTCTAGAGGGTCGTCTCTTACATCAGTTATCCCCCATAAATTAGGATAGTACCAAAAAACCTTTCAGGTAACGTAGATTGCTAATTTTAACTTCCTCATTATTACTTTTTGCAATTTATCAATTTGTTTATATATCGATCAACTACTGCACTACTGTAGTTTGCCGGTACACCCTTAATTTGTGACAGGGTTTCCATTTCTTCTGGGTAATTCAAAATTTAACGGTATAACGATTGTTTCGCCCATAATGTATACCTTAACATGTAAAGAATGGTGTTTATAAATAGGGTGCCAAACCATTTTATTTATAATTAAATTTGTACTGCAAATGACCTTAGTTTTAGATATAGTAAGGAATTTGATTATTTTGGACAAGGTCATGATAGGAAAACCAGTTTGTAAATTATTTGATTTTTTGTGTAATGGTATTTTAAGGCAATTTGTGTAATTCTTTAAAGAATGATTGATTAATCAAAGAAGTTAATCTTATTCAATGCTACACCACGAGTTGGTATTTATTTCAGTAATTGTATCTAATAGGTCATGAATGTCAAAAGCAGAAAAAATGCTTGTTGCTATTCTGTGGCAACTTGAAGGGTGTTTCTTGTCTTCTTTTACGGTCGAACGCTAGTTATGTATCCCCCAATATGTCCATATATGTACAAATAAATAGAAATTATTAGAAAATCACTAAGAAACATAAGTTACACTCAACATTGTAAATTCAAAGATAAATCAGAAAGGTTACTAAAAGTTCACAAGCAAGTTGTGAGAACGGATATAATACATTGTATTCCAGACGTAAGTGATACTAAAGGTGCAGATCATAGACGGTTAAGAAACCGCAATTACTTAGAAATTAAGATTGCTACATTGTATAATGAATAGAATAAAAAAATAAGCACACATGAGCTCTGCAAGTTCCCACAGACATGTGAGGTGTAGGGACAACATAAATATCCCGGAAGCCCCAGATCAGTCAGTCAGTCTTGAGTATTTCAGCTTTTACATTGTTGTTTGCTTAGGCTACTCGCCCTAGTATTAATTCAATTATTATTTTATTTCAACTTAGAATAATTATTTCAGTGTGTCAAAATTCCATATTTAATATCTGTTTAAGAAATAAAATTTGTTACAAGAAGTTTTGGAAGAAGTTTTTAAAAAGACCGCTCCCAAGGCCCGAAATATAACTCGCTTTTATCTACATGTACAAAACATTGTCTGCACTAGGATTTATTTTAGTGCAACCATTACCTTTTTCCCCGAAGTCGTTATTAATATATTACGATGACGTTAAATATTTTTTGCCTTTAGTATTTTATTCCAAAAGTCTCTGGTTTAAGTAGCTCAATCGCTTTTTCATAAAATTTTCTATATTGTAAGGAGAAATGTTTATCTGTATTTTTTTTAAATAAATTGACGAAGGCATATATGTCATTTCTAGCCCCAAGTCCTAGTCCTAGAATTTTTTCGTTGTCATAATTTCAAGTGAAAACGCTACTTTAAAAGATTTGATTTTAATCAAAATCATATTTTACATACTTCAATTCATCAGTATACAATAGCTTGAGATGGAATTTTTTTCTGAATGCACTAAATTTGCCGGTTTCTAATAGAAGTTTTTGACAATACTACCGGATGTGCACAAAAGTCGTTTATGATAATACAGGACTGAAGTATATCTGGTAAAACATTAAAAATCATATATTTAATAGTTTTGCAAGTTTTTGGTGTTTCTGGTTGGCGAGTTTAGGGGCATTGATAACACAAAAGTTTTATAAATTTATTTGAAGATTTTTATTTAATACCATTTATATCAAAATTAATCCTGTTAAAGCCACGACATCAAAATTTTTGCAAACAGCAGGGGCTGATATAGCTCACTTTCATTTGAATTTAAGACAAGGAATTTACTTTAATTTGAACATGCACATGCACTTAATTTCACAGTAAAAACAATGTGCCTTTTCACCTGCTGTAAAATTAATATGGACTATTACGACCTCTTTAGACAAAATTTTAAAACATTGTTTCAGTATTAGACATTAAAGAATATAACCTAAGGGTTTTAGTTAAAGTAAAGCTTTTGATCATTGTCCATAGCAGAATATTTAACGTCGGTACTTAAAATTAAGTTATATCGTTTGCTTAAATCAGATTTTCCCCTTTCCTGCAACGAAGGCATGTTAAAAGAGCAGATTTTAGACCCCATTATAAACTGATCCTTTCATTACGATTTCTCTGGGAAACCGTTTAACTTTAACGGTACTGCTATAAAATACTTTTGGACCGTGCCAAATTTTTCCTTTAATTTACTGAAAGTTAGATATATCAAAAATTAAAGGCGTGGGCCTGTATTCTTTTATATAAAAGATATTTTACAACTTGATTTTTAGAAAGCTAAGATAGGCATAACCTATTTCCGCAGTCATGGTAATATATTGGGTAATTGCACAATGTAAGTTCATTATGTAAGCTCGCTTCTTAACACAACAGACGCAGAATACGTTTAAGAAACCACTTCCTCGAACATCTCAGTTAGAAGAATACTAAAAAGGCTCTCCAGCTCTAATAGATTGAGGTATGGAACCTTTACTAATATTCTAAAGTACAAATATTCACAAATAATACAAAAAATATAGAAAACAAACAAATTTTTACTGTATTAAATCAAATGAAAAATATAAAAATCAAAATTTCAACTTACACCAAGAATAATTTTTACATTATCCTTACAGCGTTTTGAGTATACTCGCACCGTCGTTTTTCGCTTTTTAAAATATATTTTTCCCAATAATACCTGTAAACTGTCCTTTGTTGTACAAATAATAGATTTCCTAAGTGGAAATCTTGAACTATTCGATTGATTAAACCTAATAGATACCACCTTTCACAATAGATTTATCAAATTACAAAACACTATACAAATTGCTTATTTAAATATCGTAATACTCTTTTAGAAAAAAGCACAAATTCTAAAAGCTATTCTAACGTTTCATTACAGGTGCCTTGAAATAGCTTCAGATTTATTTACCTTCCCAAAATTCCATACAAACAATTATTAATGCTCTATCAATAAGGGTCTCTTCCACATATGAATTACCATCAAACTTGCTTTGCGTCGATATTATTTTAACTTGAATTTAAATAAACAGGACTTAAAAAAATGAAAAAAAACAACACTAAACTTTTTACCGAAGAAATTGCAAGACGTCTACGGAAACGAATATGACAAATTATTAAATTGGATGGCAGAAAACAGTGTAGAACTCATTAATAAAACTGTGCTGCTTGGTTACTTCGGTGGTCTTGCTGAAACATTTTCGCCAAGCGCCTTATAGTCCAAATATTCAATGCTAAAAAAAACTTTAAAGGGAAATAAGAATATTAAGATTTCCAATTATCAAGTTACGTGAATATGTAAAGCAAGAATCAAAAGTTAAAAAGTAAATTTTTTTCCAGAGAAAAAATGTTAAATTTTATTTATGTGGCACCGAATGAACGTTTTTATCAAAGTCGCATTACTATTGGGTATATTTGGTAAAAGTAGACAAGAACTTGTAAATTTACTAGTTATTCATATAGAAGACCAAAAGTCAGTTTTCGTGATAAATTAGCTGAAGACAAAAGCTGATAAAATTCTCGTTTTTACCATTATTGACGAAGACGAAGTGAACAGTTTAAAGCTCATTCGAAATTACATTTCTTTACGGCCATATGGTAGATTAGCAAAAAGATTGTTCTAAACTACAGAATGGATTGCTGTACTGTACAGTCAATGGGAAAAACACATTTAGAATAAACCGTCCATCATTGCAAAATATCTGGATTTGATGAATTCAGAAAAGTACACAAGTTACTGTCTGCGGCGAACATTGGTAACTCTTTTGGCAGATAGAGGAGCTAGTATAACTACGTTGAAACGCGATGGTGGATGGAAGAGTACATAGGTTGTTGAAGGATATTTAGAGGACAATATATCTTCAAGAAATGACGTTTTGAGGATGTTGGCAGGCGCACTTTTTAAAGATGGCCCTTCCCTACAGAATTTTGAAAACCAGGTAATATACGATGAATCGTTTTTACATTAGCAAATTCATTTACTAGATTTGTCAAATATAGCTCTGCTGTCCTCTTTGCTTCAACGGACAGTACAGCCAGATTTGACAGTCTGTCTTAATTGATTGTCGAACTCAAATAGTTTTTTTATAAATTTCAATTTGTTGAACGATCGTTCCACGTTACTACTGTAACTGGCAGGGTAAAGAATAGCACAAATGCCTCATATATATTTGAGAAAGCAGTTTCTAAAAATCCATATTTTCTATAATTAGGAAAGAATTTTCTCTGATACTCATTTCTTGTTGAAGATGGGGTCAAGCCAGGGTTACCAAGTGAATATTTTAAGGTACTAACGAATCATCTACAACTTCGGCATATTTCCGGTAAAAATTCTCGCACTTTCCTAAAAAAAAAATTTTTTCAATGTATTGAGTATAGTTTTTGGTTCCAAAATTCAAAATATTCTTTGATGGTCCCCATACCTTGAAAACGCCCTTTTACCTCATCAATTATTTTGTAGTAGATATTAACCAGGAATCTGATTTTACTGGTTTCAAACCTTTGGTCGCTAGCTACTTTTTAACAAAAAATTTTTGTTTTGTTTTTTTTTTTCGGTAAATTCTAGTTTTAATTTATATCTTTTAGCCAGTTTGTATGTTTCTCTTTTAATTACTTTGAAGAAATGTCTCAATTTTAAAATTTTAGCTACAACCTCTTTTATAACATTTGTTGCTTCTTGAAAATCAATGCTATTTCTTTGTAAAAAAATTTAAAACGTGGTTAATCTCTGTCAAAATCTTTTACATTAGAACCGAAGTAAAAGGAAATTCGAAAGATTCCATTTTATTCTTGATTTATGGAGCTTTTTTTTTCGTTTTTCTTTGATTTGAGAATGATTTCAGTTAAATATTTTATGATATCGAATTAACGAAGATTTATAGTCAATAAATTCAACACATTGGTCTGGAACGTGTTGCATTTGGTTTTTTAAACAAATTTCTAATTTTCAGCAAATTTAAATACAAGATCCCTTCGATTGATGCTATTTCCAAAAAATGTGTAAAATTCTGCAAGATTGTAAAAGCAGAAGAGGCTTTAGCGCACATTGAAACTGCATCGTTAATAACTACATTAAGATTATGACTTGTATAATGAATGTATTTAGCATTTTTGTTGTATATTTTCTTTATTGCACGCCATTATAAGGTCCACTCATGAGACTAGCGCCATCATATCCTTGTCCAGAACAGTTTTAGATGGGTATGTTCAATCTTTATAAAATATTTAGTACTGAGTTCTTCATGCCTTCAGCAGAATGATCTTTCATTTCAAAAAATTCTAAAAACTTTCTTTATCGAATCGACTGATCATCTAATTTTTATTTTTTAATAACAGCACTGTTCTGATTATTATACAAAATTAGTCAGCCTTTGATATATATATATATATATATATATATATACTTGGTAATAATAAAAATCGAGGAATGGAGTTAATTTCTTCTGTTATCTTAAGCAATAAGTAATGTGATATTGAACTTATAATCTTGTTTTGAATGGTTGAACTTAAGTACTTTACCGACCCAGATGGCATTTATATCTTGTATGATTATGCCGTCATAATCTGCAAGGAGATGAACCAATGCCAAAATATGCCATTATATGTTTCGGAACCTTTTCGATGTCCTCTAAAGAGTAAACCATTCTTTGCTAAAACTAATGTGATTTTACATTGTCGCTGGAGAACTATTTTCCAGAAGGCGGATTAGAATCGTCCTTCATCTTCAGTATTTTTTTCAATAGTTGAGTTTTGCTCCCATAACTTATATACTGAACATATCTGAATATGATAGGTTAAATTACTGTGATCACCAATTTTGTTTGATAAATTTGACCAAGTCCTTCCAATTTTCTATGAGTATCGACAGGAGAAAGCAGCCAACAAGGTAATTTACTACATATTATGTTGAAGTTGAAAATAATTCAAAAAATGTTTAGAAAATATTATCGGATTTAGTTATCGTGCAAATTCGTGTTTGTATGAAAAGATTCAAAACTGTAGGGCACAATAAGTAATATATAAAAAAAAATCTACCCTTTCGAAGCCCCAAATAATCGGGGCTCCTATGCATCGTATTGGTTGCCGTTGCCATAGTTACTCCACTTAGTACGATGCTTACAGACTACCAATTTAGGCACTTCAGAAAAGTACTTGTAGTTGTTTTGTTAATACTTGTAACATAACCTATATACTCATACACAATAAACTGACAGATTTACAAGGTCAATGAAGCAAAAGATAAAAATTGTTCAACTCAACCAACCTTTCCGTTGAAAAATAGAATGTGACTATTCAAACTATTCCTGTATTTTGATTGGTCATTGGTCTAATGGACACGTACAGAAAGATTCCAAAAATCTCTTCAAAAATCAAAAGCTTATTGGGTGCGGACAGCAATCATTTGCACACGAGCGATAAAAACTCTGGCTCGGTCCTGCTCCGATTAATTTACAAAATTAGATTGACAAATGAACACATTTCAAATTCAGATTATGTTTTATAGTTCAATTAAACGTACTGATTATGTTAACAACAATTACATAATTTTTTTGAAATTTATTGTTTAACTTTTATAAAATATTGATTAATTCGATGTATTTTGAAGGCGATTGCATACATAAACAGCATCAGTACGATAGTGTTGAAAACTGTTTAATTGTTCGTACTGAAACGTTGAAACGTAGGCAAGACTTGAGATACAGAAATATTATTTCAGGTATTGCTGTAAACGAATATATAACGCATCAACTATCATTACATTTATTTTTAAAATCTTTAATGCTTCCCAGCAGTCGATAGGAAAACACTTCAAAGTTGTTCATGTTAGAGAAAAGTTATCGTTACGTAATATACCTTTTTATGAGTCACGAAGTTAATGCTGCCTTATCTGCCTTCTGAATTATTTAATCCAAAATCAGGAAAACGCAAACATAATTGAAACTTACGGTCCATTTTCTGTAAAACTGGATAAAAAGATTATACATTTACGTGGGCAACAGTAAGAAACTGAAAACTTTTAATTTAAAAGTCTACAAATCCTACAATTCAAGTTGTTTACCTGTACAAGCTAAGATTGTTTATGTCCTAAATCCAAAATCAATTCACAAAACATTTTAGGAACAAAGAATTTCATTTTAGATCGGACGGTAGAGATAAACCATAGGGCATGGAAACGTTCAAACCCAACACAGTTCGGTTGCCCAGAATAAATAATTTGGATCTTGCTATTGGGGTTGCCGTACTTGTAATAAAATATAGAATTGTACAGATAGACATGCTAATATAATCATATGGAATATAGTCAGAGGGTCACTACTAAAATTCTCGGAAAATATAAAAACACGCATGACGTTATCTAAATCGTTGATTGCTTCTCAAAGTTTTTCTTAGCATTCGGTGAAATCAATTTTCGATGCGGTTCATCCTCAAACGAGGTACCTCTGCAACAAACGAATTAAATGCTGTAAGTGTCTTTACAGGAGGTGACAACGCTTGTCATGCACTTTGTGATTCCTATAACGTTTGTATTAAAATATGTTTTAAAGGTTGCTTTGCTATTCTTCCAAACATCAATCAACCAATGAATCTTTGCCGTCTGTTTTTAACCTGTCGCTAGGTAATTTAAAATACTGCTCATGCTTGAAGTGTCAGGAAACAATTGCAATAAGTATGGTATTTATCCAAGACATTCGAAATGGAATTGAAAAAGCAAGTATTGCCTAAATTTGTTAAGCAACGTGTCCTTGAAAAATTAACATTTCGCTAATCTTATCTTTTTGCTATTTCCATTTTTTTATTCTTACTACTTTCTTCTTTCATTCCAAGATCGGTTTATTACATTTGTTTATTGTGGTAGATCTAGGATTATTACTTTGGCTTCCAACCAAATCTGAACAATATAAATCAAATATCAGGGTGTTAATTGGACGGATCCAATTTTTTAATCAGTTATATAATCTTTAACGTATTTGCTATCAACTGGAGATTTTGAGAGCAAAAACAAATATTCATTTAAATTTTTAAATGGTGGAATTGTTCCGAAAACAGAAATAGCATTTCCTCTTTGGATGGCTAAGGCGATTCTGTGTAGTAGAAAATGAGTGGCCCTGTCGTCAAATGTGTTGCTTATAATTAGTTTATCAATTTTCTTTAAGGATACGGGTTATTGATGTAGATTACTTTCTCTAAATAACATACCACAAACCTCTCAAATTAACCATTTTTTATTTGGATCCTATAAAGAATGCAGATTTCTATATATCACCTTGTCTATTTTATGAAATGCCTTGACTTATGTAAAATATTTTCATATTTTCTACCAAAACCTTATGTCCACCACATGTGTGTTCAAAGATTAATGGTTCATAAAACGTTGGAAATCTGACGGATCTTCCAAATCGCGTCTTCTTACGTTACTGGACCCATCTCTAACGCTATTTTGTAGAGTTTAACAGGGGGTCCTTTTTCACTCGACAGGTTTAAGTTGATCAATATCAACCCTTACTTCGTTGTCACAAACTATCATAGTGAAATATTTGTCTTGTTTTTCACAAATTGAAATGGTCCAGCATACCGTGGTTTTAAAGATTTTCTTATTACATCTTGTCGCAAAAAAAATATGAATTACGTTTCTGAGGTCTTTGTGTACAAATGACTTCTTTTCTCCACGTCGAGTAACTGGCGAAGGGTGTGTGTTATTTATATGACGATGTAAGGGTACCAGGAAGTCTGTATAATCAATAACCGTAAAGGAAAATGGCATTACTTCTAAAAAAGTCACTCGGAAGACGTAACGTTTGTTCAAACACAAGTTGGGCTGTGGAAGCGAATTATTCTTCTTCCATGCGTTTCTTATTCCCATCAATACTAACAAAAGTGTTTCCGTCTATTCCTCCTTCGTATGACACATTATTGCGCTCTTTAGCTGTCTATGAAGGCGTTCAACTAACCCGTGGTTCTGTGATGTATGCTACCCGTTAGTTGTGATAACTCTGTCAACAGGTGTGGCTCAAACTGTGATTACTCGTTCAGGGCATCCGAATCGTACAATCCAACCATATAGAAACGCACGTATAGCCATCTCTGCGGTAATGTTTTCTAATGACACTATCTCTGGCCAACGCGTAAAAGGTGGCGTTACGTTAAATAGAAACCGGATGGAAAAAAATAAAATTAATCTTAAACAGACAAATTCAATTTTCATGTACCCTGTATATTCTGATTTCAGGAATAATCGTGTTCATTAAGCAAAACCTTAATAAATTTTTAATTCTCTTAAAGAAAATTCAGGTCATAAATTTAAAACCACAAAAGCACATCTTTTCTGTGAAATACATATTTGAATGTAACTCAGATCAATAAATACTCAATAAATTATTTCCAAAACCACAAAAAACAGAATGTTTATAACATTAAATTTTTATAGTACGGTCATACCATTTTAAAAGAGCCTTTAGAATAAAGCGTATCATAATTATTCTAAATACAGTAGAACTTTTTTACAAATTGTGGTAGGATTTAGAAAAATTAATGTTGCATGGAAACACGGGTCGTTATAATACAAAGTAAACCCTAGACAAGATCATAGGCAAATTCGTACAATGTAGTAATTACTTAAGAATACAAACGCATAGTTAGTGAACTTGCAAATATCAGATTGCAGATAATTTAATCATATCATAAAATACATTGTATTTATTTATATTGTTAAGAACGTGAGCACGTGAGTTTTACATAAGTAATAAAATCCAAAAGAGAGTGTTCTCGTGTAAAATAATATAATATTTAAAATATCTTTATAAAAATTACAGCAAAGTGCTTTCGGAGTTAGTCATCTTTGCTGCCATGTCAACTTAAAAATATATAATCCATCAAACTATTACATTAAATATAGGACATTTTACTTATAAAACTAATATCACATCAATAAAGACTAGTTAAATATTTGATTGTTCAAATAAATATGGATTACATCTTTTCTGCGTCTTTGATGAAGTCGACTTCATCAATTTTATTGAAAATTTCGTGACCACAGTCAGGAATTATTTCTTCATTTTACATAAGTAAACCATATGACATCACGCATGTTTCACGTGTTTCATTCCATACGCTCAATAGGAAGATTGTATCATGACATACCTCCACTTAGCACGCACGCACACACAACACACGCACAACACACACACACACAACACACACACACACACACACACACACACACACACACACACACACACACACACACTGGAAGTGAAAGAAATGAACAAAAGCTAGACAACCACCGGAAAGCAATGAATGAATTGTTCGCGCACCAATAACAAAAAAAAGGTCTGAAAGGTTGTTATAGAAAAGGAAAGTCGAAGAACCCCATGAACTATAGATTAGCAACCGGGAGTTCAAGTTGGTAATCCGCGGATAAATCGACAAAGATCCCATACTTGATTGAACAGTTTAGCTCCACATCACCTTTGTGGGAAATTAAATAATTCTTTTTTAATGTGGATTCTAGCTGATGAGATGGATGGCCTTAATTAAATTGGCACCCAGTTGAAAGTTTGGTAGGTATTTATAAATCGCTCTGTTGTTTTGTGGTGGCATGTATTTATGAAAGCGGTTTAGCTGGACGTTAAGAGTATAATATGTCCACCCATATTGTAAGTTATACTGTTTATTTTATTAGGTTGATGAAGTCTGGATATTGGAATTAAAGTTGACAAAGTAGAGGATGTCGTTAAATGGTTATAAGTAAATAAAATTATATAAATTATATAAATTATATAATTTCAAATACTATGTGCGTTCCAGTTCACATGAAGATTGTTATGCTACATGTATTTAACTGGATTTTGGTAATTTTTAAATTGTATATGTACGTGCTTTTAGGAATATTGTTATCCAACCTTTGATAAAATTTATTTAGATAACTATTAAATTTTATATATACCTATTTTCAGAAGTATTGTTATGCGACCTATATTGAAATTTATTTAACCTTAAACATTTTGTATGTACATGATTACAGGAATAATTGTATAATGCTGAATTCAAAATAGATTTAAGTTGCGCAGTAAGATTGTGTTTTTCTTGATTGAATATATCAATTGATTGTAAGGGAAGTTCCATTCTACCTGTAGGATCCCAAGCATTACTCGTCGTTCAGAGGATCATCACTAGAATCAGGATCCCAATGATTACTCGTTATCCAGAGGATTATCATTAGACCAGTTGGCGCCCATAAATTTGACCGCGTTGGAAGCCTTTCAAGGTAGCTTGAAATTGCATCTAATTAACTGTTACATATTCAATTTTTTGTTCATTTTGTTCCTTGTTTCTATAGAAACCCACCCCGGCACTTCTGTAATTAGCCGGGGCATCCTTAATTTGTTACGGGATTCTAGCCCCTTCTGGGCAATTCTAAATTTAATAATTTAACGTTTCATTCACCAGCAACACGATCTACAGCCGTCAAGCAATATGGATATGCCTTAGAAACTGGTGATGGTCCAATTAGATCAATATATACGTGAGAGAACTTTTCTGAAGGTAAGGGAAAGTTGTGTACTGGTGCAATCGTGTGTCTCGAGGTTTTACTCTTCTGACATGGTACATGTCACACCTATTTAGGACAATCTTCGCGTCATTCCACACGTACCTTTGAGTAACTAATTTGGTAGTTGCTTTTACTCTTGGATGACGTAACCGTGTAAAAAATACAAATTTCTTTTTGAAATCTTTGTGTAGGAATAGAAAATCACAAAAAGTTTCTGTTTTCGCTTCAGGTAGGTGAACTTTGCGTAATTGTAACGACGAACTGTTTGTAATTAAATTCTGTAAACTAACATCTGGATTTCTGGACAAAGCACTGGCTGCTATATTCTCTTCGCAAAAAGGGTATTGAATATAAGTCGCAAATTGCGATATGAAATTTAAATAGCGAAATTGTCGTGGTGAGTCTTTATCACAGGCTATTGTAAATGCGTCAATAATCGTTTTGTGATCTGTAAATAACGTGAACGGTCTTACTTCAACCAAACAGCATGTGCTACAATGTTACAGCCATTTAGGTTGTATAATCAAATTGTAAGGGTCTTTTATACACAAGGTGTTACTATATTTCATTCACCTGGTGATCTTTTTAGGATTATTTTGAAGACAATATCTTAATAAAAAAATGTTCTATCTAGCTCCATTTGGCTATGCGGGCCAATGAAAAATCAAATTATCTGCAAATAAATGATGGTGTTTTGTCAAGGAAGTAAGTTGACATTTGACTTTTGGCTACACTTATTGGATTTCTGTATGTGGTGTTTTATAAAAGATGTTGTATACCAGACTCTTGTTGAAAATCGGGCAGATTTGATTAACGAAATTATTCTAGCTGTTAATCAAATTACTACGCAAATGTTGAACAATGTTATAAGAGGAATCACAGCAAGAGCAACTAAGTGCTATGCTGCTAATGGAGGCCATTTTCAACAATTCAATTGTTAGGTTGCAGATTTTTCATGTTGCCAGTTTTGCATTTCTTTTAACTAGTTCGTTGGCACAGGAGGACTCACTCAAAATGTTTGTGTTAAGTCTTTTGTTTTAAAATGACCCAAGGAGGATCGCCACGTGTACAAAATCCGACAATAAATTAACACCCTGTATCGGCAGCATATTTTAACTGTTTGCCTACCGAAGGCTATGCCTAATGCAATCGGCGTAATTACACCATTTTTCTTCTCCGTTTAAAATTAAATAAATGTCGTTTATGAAATTTTCGGCTAGCATGAAATTGCATAACAGTGTTATTGGTTTAAAAGGATTTTGTGCATGAATGCCTATTGAAAAACTCAAAAGTGTAAAGAGTGGAGTGAGTCTATACCGCCAATAGAGTTGATTTTAAAAGAATTTACAGCAAAAGTATATCTTTATTAGAAGTAATTAAACTGTTACTTGTGTCATTTGTAGTGAGTATTTTCATGTTTTGGTTTCAAATTTTCAAGATCAACGTAATTAATATCGGAAAAAGTTTCATTTGAAAACAAAATTTTGATAGAGGAAGAGGTCGCCGTTTGAAACTATTAAAATAAGTTTCTTTGAAATCAATCCATCGTTAGGTAAACTTTTTTTAATTCTCTGAAATTATCTGACACTTTGTTTGTAAGATATTTAATTTATTTTCTTATCGTAAATTTGGAATTGCCAATACTATATACGGGAACAGGAAAAGGTCTGTCCAAGTTTGTATTGAATTTAATTTTATGCAGTCATATATGATAATTACTGTTAATTTGGTAGCAACTGGTAGTCTAATACTTTTAGAAATATCACCATTTCTTTTTGGCGATGAGAAATGATTATTGAAGTTCCATATATCATCATTATTTCTCGAAGGATTGTTAACTTCTCTGCTATTGTAAGGTTTATTAATTACATCGAAATTCTCTTTCCTTGTGATTATTATCCCTGTGAGCTGGTCCTCTAAGAATTTTGACTCCTTTTATTTTTAAATACATTGTTACAAGTCTTATATATTGTTACGTTGATTTTCAATATAATTAATAATAAACACGCTTTCGAATAAATTCCTTAACTCAAATCCTTTTTTCTTTTACAACAAAAATTTATGCTATAAATTAAATAATCTATACCCTGTTTTAGGTATCCCGTAATCTCTTAAATTCTTCAATAACATCCTGCTTACAATAATAAATACGTTTTCTAAAAGTTTTCATTTTGAACTTAATTATTTTGAAACGACAAGTTTATGCTAAAATTAAATAGTTATATCCTGTTTTTAGGTACCCGCTATCTTGGTATACCTTGCGACCGCCGTATAATAGATTTCTCTATTGTTCCAATGTAACAAGTTGTTGAAATAAGGTCGCTCACTATCCGATATAAGCCGGGTTTCCAGTTTTACCGATCTTCGATAAGCTAGGATTTGCAGTTCGAATTCGTGTTATTTGAACCATTGTTGAATTTGATGCTACAGCTTGTACGTGGAAATGTTTTCTACATTTTATTTGTCTCCGTATTTCAAAAAGCGATGCACGTTTTTGTGTTCAACAACTAGGAGGTGACATGCGTGTATTCGATGAGTTTCTCCGCGCGTACCCATTCTAATCAGATTCTCTTTTTAGCTTTTTTTAGCTGGAGGCCAAATGGGCTTTTTCTTTATGTAGAACAGCTGCTTTTGTGTGTAAACCAACTGGTTTTGTCTATAGATCCCTGCTGTAGTTATGATAGCAAGGTAAATGGATTCTGAATACCGCGGCGTTTCTATGCTGACTCACCCCCGACGGATTGCGAGCTAAGTATCAGAACACCTACAGGTATGCAACTTGTTTTCTTATGTGTGCGTCAATGCCATATTCCGTATCAATGTTTGGTGTAGTTACGTGACAAGAAACGTCACATTGTAGAACTATTGTTTGTTGCTGCGATTCGATATTATCGCTCTACAGGTACGATGTACTATTTTTAAACATGCTTATCAAAAGAACGCACACTTTTATTCGCTTTACGCACTAGTTTATTTTATAAAAAGTATTAGGTAAAATTTTAAAAACACCTGACAAAAGCTCTCACTATTTTTATTTGTTACTGATTGATTTTATTTTGTGTAAATACGAGATGCGCACTTCGTATCTAGATTCCTAAATCGTGCGTATAATATAATTGTTGGCTTTACATGTGATTTTCCAATGCTCCACCCGAAGGAACTATATTGGCCAGGAAGCGATTTTTTTACGTGGAAAATTTGGAATTTTGCCGAACCCTTGCTGTTCCCAAGCAAGGTAGGGATCTTTAACGTGCGTGACAACACTCATACACGGGACCTCCATTTTACCTCTCATCCGAACAAGGGTGTATTTTTGTGAAAAATGCTCGCCTAACATTTTTCAAGCGGACCGTGTCGGGATTCGAACCCGGGACCTTGGGCGTATAATTGTTGGCTGTAAAATAATAACGCTTAATTTATATTCCTTTTGCTTGTTTGTACAGAATCCTTTATTTATTTTTATGTGTTAATAGATAATCGCGGGCGATGAAATTTATTTTTTTTTATTTTCTTGGTATGTAGGCGAATCCCCCCCCCCTCACCGCGTCTGGTAGTTAGCCTTGTATTTACGTCTAGGTACGTAGCAATATACTACCATTTTCTAATTTTGTGCTGTCAAATTTGAATATTCCACTAGCTTGAATTATTCCAATCTTTTTTATTTTTATCAAAAGAGAAAATCCACCATTTTGGGTATAAAGTTGTGATCACTCACACTTACAAACCATCTATCAACATTTATAAACCGGTACTTCACTTTAAAAATAAATTATTATGTAATAAATCAACTGATCTGTACCATGAACTTGACCTTTGTTTGTTCTTAATAGTGCCTCACTAGCAAAAGTAGTTTTTAAATCGTCGACACCCTTCCATCTGTCTTTTTTAATTGGAAATTGAACAAAATTGGTCCAAAATGCTCAAAATTTAATTTACGTTTTTTCAATTGCGCTAACATCATCATTAGGTCTTCAGACGCGTAGGTTAGATGTGTATCTTTATTGTTTCCTAGCCTGGACTAACCTTCACATTTTTCTGAAATTCCCACAGCCTACATCTTTCACTATCTGTGTGCAGTAGTCTAATCTAGGTCTACCTCTACCTCCCTTTCTTTTTTCTCTGCTTCTAATAAATACCGCACTATTCCCTCGTGCCTTAGTATGTGTCTTATTATCCTATGCCTGCTATTTTTTACGGTTTTTCATATATTTCTTTCTACCCCTACCATTTCTAAAACCCCTTTGTTCTTAACTTTGTCTGTTTATGATATCTTTATCATAAGTCTGTATCACCACACTTCAAAGGCTTTTATCTTTTTCTTTTCCTTTTCTCCTACAGTCCACGTTCCATGGCCGTACTGTTTTGTGCTCCACGTATATGCTTTCAGTAGTCTTTTCCTTGTTTTTATATTTGTTGTCTTTGAACATAGTAGTTTCTCTTTCTTTTTAAATCTCGTTCTTTTCCCATCTTGCATTATTCGACTTCCTATGTAGCAGAAATCGTTAACCTCTTGTAAGTTCTCGTTTCCTATTTGTATTCTTATTTACCTTTCCTTTACATGTTAGTATTTTAGTTATATTTTTGTTAGTTTTCATACCGTATCTCTCTGTTAGAACTGTTTCCATTTCATTAAGTGCTGCTTCTAACTCTTCCTTGCTAGATGCTAATACCGCTATATTTTCTGTAAATCTAAGCATATTACTGTTTGACCATGCATAATAATTCCAAATGTCTTTCTGCATTTGACACTATTAATTGCCTCTTCGATATACAAGTTAAAAATTAACAGGGATAGGACACATTCCTGTCTTACCCCTTCCCTTATATCTACTTCTCTACCTTCCTGTTCTAATTCTATTAAAACTGTTTGCTTTTTATATAAGCTATGCACTATCCGTCAATCCTTATAACTCATTTCGATCTTTTCGATAATTTTGAACCTTTTTCCCATTTTACATTGTCGAATGCTTTTTTCAGATCTACAAACCCTATATACACGCTTTCTCCTTTCTCTATTGTTCCCTTCATTATCACACTTACAGCGAGTATAGCCTCTTGTGTTCCTGTTTCGCCTAAACCCAAATTGATCTTCTCCTAGTACTTCTTCGGCCCGTCTTTGTACAATTATAGTTAATATTATTGACACGTGTGGTGTCAAATTTATTGTTTGAAAATTTTTACATCTATCCGCATCTATCTTTTTTGGTATAGTGACTATGGTGCTATGTTTAAAATCTTTGGGTGTCTCGCCTGTATCATACATAGTGATGGATTCGAGCCGAACCGAACCGAACCTTGTTCGGTTCGGTTCAAAAACTTTTTAGTCCGGTTCGGTTCGAGGTTCAGTTCGAAAAAATATATTCCGGTTCGGTTCGGTTCGGTTCGAAAAAAACAAACCGAACCTCGAACCGATCCGAACCGGTTCGACATTTTGATATTTTAAACAACTAGTACGTTCAACTACAACAATTTAAATGTTTAATGTAGTTTTTATATTTAGTAGCTGCTATTTTCAAATAAACCCAACATTAATATGTTTTAGATTTTAGTAGCATAAATCATATTAATACTATTTGTCCAGGCTTGATTTTTCAATACGTACTTTCTTTAACAAAGCGTAATTACAATTAGGTTAATAGTGAAAACCACCTCTAAAATTTAGCATGTGTTAATAATTGATGAATTTTACTAATGTCATTTTACCGTGAAAGAACGATATCACACGATCTTTGCGATTACTTTTATTTTAGTTTTAGTTAGTATAAAAAAAGTATCAAGACAATAAAGAAGGTGTTGCTGATTTCTTATACAGTACAAACAAAAAGCTGTTTGTCAGTTTATCTTTATTATTATTTATTTTAAAAGACAATATCAGATGGTTCTCGGGAAGAATCGTAAATCTACCTCAAACAGTCTTTACGTTTTTCCTAATAAAATATAACAGTATTTATGGCACGGACGTTATGTCTGCTTATTATTTGCATTATAGTGTGTTATTTTATGTCGGCATTGATTTGAAATGTTTATGCCCCATTGAGTCATAAACTTCAACCCTTGGTCGTGAGAGAAAGTTTGGGGTCGGTCTTTTGGAGTATCGGCTACTTCTAAGGACGTTGGTAATGGCCACAATAAATAAACCGTAAATATTATCGTACAATGCGTTTTGTAACACCATTTGTTGAGCGATTATGTACAAAAAAAAATTAGATTAGTTTTTGCTACAAGGTCACATTTTTTAATATTAATAGAGAGCTAATTTTCATATAAAAGTAAAAAATTCAAAATGATGGATTAGTAATATATACTTAATTAAAAATTAAATTGTTTCGGTTATTCTGAAAACTTCTGTAGTCTCTAGACCGTGACCTCGGCTTGTATATGTTTAAGATGGTTTTCAACACGACTTCTGTTCATTAAATAAAATAAACTTGTTTTTAAAACCAAATTTTCAAAATCATTTCGAGTTTCTCCAATATCTAATACTAGTTATAAACAAACAACAATTTGAAATAAGGAGCATTAAACAAATCGAACTAATCTAGAATTTTTTGATCTACAAACGTGGCTCGATGACAAAATTTATTAGATATGTATCACTAATACCTTTTACATTATTTACATATTGCCTTAAAACTCAATGACCATGTACATTAGAAAATCGTTCTAATTCTTATATGCTTGCTACTAGAGATTTTTAAAATGTGCGTTTGGGAGAAATTAAGATTGACATGTTTTTAGTGAAAATTAAATTTTTAAACTAGATTTTTATTTAAAAAATCGAACCTTTCGAACCGAACCGGACCGAACCTTGAGCTAGGTTCGGTTCGGTTCGAAAAATTTGCCGGTTCGGTTCGAGGGTCGGTTCGAAAATAAAATGTCCGGTTCGGTTCGGTTCGGTTCGAAAAATCGAACCGAACCTCGAACCTGTTCGGTTCGTGTCCATCCTTAATCATACATACAGCTTACAAATTGGAAAGGACGTTCTGCTACTGCTTGTTCAGTGACTTTTAGAGTTTCTGCTTGCACCTTATCTATACCTGGTGCCTTATTATTTTTCAGAGTATTTAATGTTAATTCAAACTTATCGCTAAGTATAGGATATCCCAAGTCATCCTCTTCGATGTCTGATTCCTATTCTAGTGCTTGTAGTTCCGGTCCTGCATATAAATTCCCTATGTATTCTTGCCGTCTATACACTTCCTCTATATTTTCTATAATGATGTCTCGTCCTGTGTCCCTTATATTTTTGCTATACGGTTTTATATCCCTAAAAGTCGTTCTAATTAGTTTATATAGTTCGTCTGCCTTACCAATTTCCGTCGTAGTTTACATCTTTGCACTTCTAATCAATCTAGTGTTCATTAGCTTTCTTGTATTTGCAAATAGTTTTTTATTCTATGAACTTGTATATTTGATTTTCATGGTTTCTTATTTTCTTTGTGTTTATTCCCCAGAATATCTCTGGCTACCGTGTCTAAGCTGAATTTAATGTTATTCCAATCGGTTTCTAGTTCCTTAATATCAGAAATGTTTCTGATGTCTTTCAGTAATTTGTTTAAATTGTGCTATAATCAAACTTAACATTTAACTTTTTTGTTAGTTTTGCTTGACAACACAAATGTCAAACGTATGAATTTTTATATCAAGCATCTGATGACGTCAATGTTACCACATCCCAAGTTCTCTCGTATTACTAGTTTAGAGTCATTTAAAGTTAGACAGTCCTAGGGTATTTAACACATTATATTTATTTTGATTTAATGTCCATTGAATGTATGATTATAATATTATTATTATTATTATTATTATTAGGTCTTCAGTCTTGAAACTGGTTAGACGCGTACCCTCATTGTTTCCTATTCTACACATTTCCCTAAAATTTGCATAGTCTTCATCTATCGCTATCTGATCTAGGTCTACATCTACCTTCCTTTTTATCATCTCTGCTTGTAATATATCCCGTACTATTCCCCAAAAATGCCTTAGAACATATCCTGCCCTTTTATTTCTCCTATATTTTTTTTGTTTTCCACAGATATCTTTTTCCTCTACTATTTCTATAACCTATTTATTATTAACTTTGTCTGTCCATGCTATTATCCTCATAAATCTGAAGACAACATTCCAGAAGGCTCCTATCTTTTTCTGTCTGCTTTTACTACTGCTCCTATTTCATAGACGTACTGTGCTGTGCTCCATGCATATGCTTTGAACAATTTTCTTTTTGTTTCTATGTTTGTTGTCTTTGATCATAGGCGCTGTTCTTTCTTGTTAGATGCAGTTTGGTCACCTTCTATTGTTTTACAACTATATACCCTATTTCTCCGACATTCAGTGGTTGTGAAGGGGTAAGCAACCTGTGGCTGCCAAGTTCCCTCAGCACTAGAAGATTTGCCGATTTAATATTTTTTCCAATATATCTTTCCGCACAGTCAACATTACTTGAAAATATTTCACAACTAACACTTGTAGTTGTTTATAATAATTATCAGATTTATCTGCGCTTATTTTTCGTCATTAGGTTTTCCGTATCAAAACTGGTTGGACACGTACCTCCACTTATTTATATTCTGAGCTAGCCTACACAGTTTTCTGAAATTCCCACACGGCCTATATACAGCTCCGTTCCCCTTCTATTGTTTTCTAATTATATGCTCTATTTCACCGAGATTCAGTGGTATGTGAAGGGAGGGGGCGGCTTCGTGGCGTAGTTGGTATGCGTGTGACTACTACGCCTAAGGTCCCGGGTTCGAATCCCGACACGGTCCGCTTAAAAAATATTTGGCGAGCATTTTTCACAAAAATACGCCCTCGTTCGGATGAGAGGTAAAATGGAGGTCCCGTGTGTGAGTGTTGTCAAGCACGTGAAAGATCCCTACCTTGTTTGGAACAGCAAGGGTTCGGCAAAATTCAAAATCGTTCAGGTAACAAAAACTTGCTTCCTCGCCAATATAGTACCTTCTGGTGGAGTACTGGAAAATTACACGTAAAGTTGTGAAGGGGAGGTAAACAACCTGTGGCTCCCAAGTTCCCTCAGCACTTGAACATTTGCTGATTTAATATATTTTCCAATATATCTTTTCGCACAGTCAACATTAGTTGCAGATATTTCACAACACCTGTAGTTGTTTATAATAATCATCAGATTTATCTGCGCTTATTTTTCGTCATTATTATTTTCGTCTCAAAACCGGTTGGACACGTACCTCCACTTTATCTGAGCTAGCCTATACAGTTTCCTGAAATTTCCACACGGCCTATATACAGCTCGGTTCCTCTTCTATTGTTTTCTAATTATATGTCCTATTTCACCGCGATTCAGTGGTATGTGGGAGGGGAGGGGGGCTCCGTGGCGTAGTTGGAATGCGTGTGACTACTACGCCCAAGGTCCCAGGTCCGATCCCGACACTGTCTGCTTGAAAAATGTTAGACGAGCATTTTTCACAAAAATACGCCCTTGTTCGGATGAGAGGTAAAATGGAGGTCCCGTGTGTGAGTGTTGTCACGCACGTTAAAGATCCCTACCTTGGTTGGAACAGCAAGGGTTCGGCAAAATTCAAAATTTTTCAGGTAAGAAAAACTTGCTTCCTCGCCAATGTAGTACCTTCGGGTGAAGGATTGGAAAAAATCAAATGTAAGGTACGTGAAGGGGGTTAAACAGTTTGTGAATGCCGAGATCCCCCAACACTTACACATTTGCCGAATTAATAGTTTTCCTGTAAATTCTTTCACACAATTAACATTATTCGAGATGTTGTACAACCAATACCTGTAGTTTCTTATAATAATCATCATGTATTAATATTAATGCACAAATTAATGTACAATAAATGCTTTTAAATTTATCAAGAAAAGGCTGTTGCAAATTGTACAATATATAAACCACCGTAGTTTACACAAAAATAGTAGACGTTCTAACAGTAAACGATGTTTTATGACTACAAGCATTTGTCGGCTTTATTTTCACTTATTTCCGCTTTTTCAGATCCGCACTTTACTACTTTTATTGAAAAATATTGGTGTTTTCAATCTCTTAGCGAAATTTTGTGTTGGCTTTGGTAAGACATTCGCATTTAGTAAATTCAGTCTTTACGTATTTATTGTATAGTTTGCCACTCAAAATATTTAGGGCTATCTCGTATTAACCGCGTACTCGGAATTGACGTACTTTCTCTCAACTTTCTATGAAGCTACTAATACTTCCATTTTCTGAACTAATGATTAAGTTTCTGAAGTCAAAACTGATTAAGAGATTATATAAAATTCAGTTAAATCCAATGCTTTGTACGATTTGCATAAATATCTACTTAATATTATACTTGTGAAGGTTCTATTGAGTTCATGTCCTTCAAAGATGACAGTAAAATTTTTAGTTAAGCCTTCCACAACTTTTTTATAAGAAAGGGAAACTAAATATTGAGTTTGTATTTAAGCAAGTTATCGTTCCTAAGTTATTGAAATTTTAACCTTTTAGAGAATATGTATGATGTTTAAGGGATACTTCGTACTTTACGAACTTTAAAAAATTATCAGATAAAGAATGATTGCAATTTGATACGAACAAATTTTGGTACACCTTTGCCAAATTAGGTAAAAAGTAACTTTTGGGTAAGTAAGTTTAAGATAAAACGCTAGCGCGTTACTTAAGCAAACATTAGCTAGTAGAAAATAATTTATTGGAATAAGTTATTTAAGGATCTTTTAGTTTGAAAACGCCCTGTGAAATTTAAAAGCTTTTGTAGTTTACGTTTTATAACGTTGCTATTTCAATATAATAAATTAGGAAGAAAAACTAAATTAGGAAGGCACCCAGTTTATTCTTATACAAACGGTAATAAATATCGGGACTTTACATTCCTTCGTATTAAATTCAAAAAGATTACAGATCAGAAATGGAAAAATAACCATCCATATTAAAGTTATTTTGTGCAAACTCACACGAGTTTTAAAAAAACTATTAACTATGGGACATATACCCTTAAAAACCAGATACTCATAAATACAGCTATAAAACTAATGTTTTGAGACGGACGAACGACTCAACTTTAGGTAATAAATGTATAAAGGAAGTCAGTATAAACTTCATAGTTTATTTCGGGTTCTTCTTAATAAATTAAACGCAAATACGTATTATTAAAAATCTACTTAATCGATCGTTAAAAATTTAGAACCGATTTCAAAAACCTAATTTTTGTATTATAAAGGGTGGCACAAAAAACGGAAAATTTCGAATGCAGTAGTGGCAGCCCTGAGAAATTGGTTGACAGGTGGGAATGACAACCTTTAGTGTACAAATACTTGCCATTTAGTAACCATGGACCAGTGGGTCGGTTTACAGCATGCATTTACTGTGAAGTCATTTTACAAGAATGGTGACATTGTTACTGCTGCTCAACTGGAATTCCAACGTCATTAAAATGAAGGACGTCATGCCCGCGTTCCAACCTGCTACGCCACCAACACAGGGGTTAAGAATTTCGAAGAGACGGGTTCAGTTCTAAAAAAGAAATCACCAGGGGCTCTACGTACTAAACGAACCCTAGAAAACATTGAAGCAGTTTAGGTCTCAATTGGAAAGAGCCCACAACGATCAGCATGGAAACGCAGCAGAATTGAACCTAAACCAAACAACCATCCGCCGAATACTCCGCGGTGATTTCAAGTTTCACCCTTAAAAACTTAAGTTGTAGAGAAATTGAAGCACAACGGGTGTGTGAATCATCAAAATGATTAATGTCGACTCCGATTTTGTTAACAATTTTCATATCGGATGAGACTCATTTCCACATCAGTGAGTATTTAAACAAACACAATTGCAAATATTAGGCACCTGAAAGTCTTCCTCAATCGCACGAATGACCATTGCACCGCCAAAAGTTACAGTTTGGTGTGCCGTTTTTCAAGCAAATTGTGATTGAGAGATGGCAACGACAGTAGCGACTGAACGAAATGCTGTTATGCTCGACACTTTCGTAGTAGAATAACTTCAAAGCTTTATTGATCTTCATAATAGTTGGTTTCAGCAAGATAGACCAACAACCCATACGGCTAGAGCGTCAATGGCCGTTTGACAGCTTTTTGGTAACCACGTAATTTAACGGCTTGGTTATATGGATTAACCCCTAATATCACCAGATTTGCCTGTGTGCAATTTTTCTTATGTGGTGACCTCAAAAACAAAGTCTACGCCACACCACCAACGACAATCCTACATTTGAAAACAGAGATTCGTGAAGAAATTGCTGCAATTCTCATGGAAGCGTTTCAAATTGCTGTGTAAAATATCGACATACGTTTCCAGGAATAATCATCATCTTCTAGACCTTGTTTTTAGAAATTTAATTTTTTTCAACAATAAAACATGCAAATTCATTGTTCACACTTTTGTATGAGTTACTTCAAAATTTCCCGTTTTTTTGTGCCACCTTGAATAAGTGTGCTTCTTTCTGCAGCCTTTCTTATGCACGTATGTTTGCGCTTAGCAAATTAAATAAGCAAATTAAAAACCATTGATCATAACTTACGCTTCATTGTCTTCGCAAACATTTTAAAAATTAATCATAGAGGATCTCAAATTCTTAGCTGGAAGTATATTTCCCATCGTAATTTAGCTAGTTAGTAAGTCGAGGTGCATTATAAATATAGTTTTTGAGCACCCAGCATGGCTAAGGAAATAACTTATAATTTATTATTGTATTTTACGGAATGAACGCTTCTTACGCGTTATTGCTTTGACCAATGAGGACGTGCGATATATAGGCGAGGAGTTTACGAGTCTATATGAACGAGGACGATTAGGTCAAATTACTTTGGGCTACCTTAAGATGCAGTGACCAGTAAGTGCGTTTAATGCAGTGAAGTTACCTGTGTCATCCTTTGCCTCTCCTTATTTCTAAATATGTTTGTTCTGGTATGTTATAGATTATCAACAAAATTTCTGATACTTGATAATGGATGACCGTGGAAACTCATACGATTCTAGCGTACGTAATGCAATGATTCATTAATTGGCTCTACCTTAACTTAACTATCTAAATTAATAAAAACAAGTTTAATTTATTCATTGTGCTAATTATTTATTCTGTATTGAAAAATCTGTGTAATATTATTACGCCCTCTAAGCAACCAATGTTGAACTAAAGTTCCTTATTCCTATCTAATTGACGAGTAATAATATGAATTTGCAACATTTACAAAATCTCAATTTCAAGACTTTCTTCGGTCTTTCAGCACTTCGCTGTTAATATTCTATATATACTTCATTTATTAACCACAATACAGTTTTTGCAATGAACCAACACTCGCATAAACCAGGCCTAGAAGAAATTGATTTTACTAAGCAAAAAATTCCTTCAAGTGTCGAAACAATATGTAAATCCCAGCACTATAGACTCGTTCAATTATTAAATATTGTATCCCAATCCTATTTCTAAATGCGCTGAACACAAATGGCATATCTTAAAACGAGAGCTTTTCTGTGGCATTTTGTTCTGCTTTTCAAAGGAAACCATTGTATAGCACTTCTAGAAACGGAATGTAGCAAATTTAACATCTTATTACGCTTAAAAGTAGTTACTCATACAATTTTTGATTGCCATAGAAAGATAAACCTTATAATTGTAGTGTTACAATGTATTCTGAGCACAAGTGTTTTTATAAACACCAAAGTTGCAAATTTTTTATAAAAGATAAAAGCCACTCTACGCTTTTAATATTATATTAATGAAACAAATCTTCAAACTTAAATAAAGTAAGCCCACTTTGTAGCCGTAAGAATAACTATAAATCTTGGTGAAATCTTGTCGCTCTGAAAATTGAGACGTCTGAGAAAACTTACATTTAGCGTAAGTAAGTTTAGGAAAAAACAACCAAACGCTCATTTTTAAAACGGCATCATAACCGAATTATCAAGGGTTTCTACACTAGTGATATTTCAACGCCGAAAACACAAAAAAATCGTCAAACAAGTATAGAGGGCGATACATAATTGAATGTCAGCATTGAAGGGGGTTAATCTTTATACGATTTTAAGACAAAAAGTTCCTATAAGTATAGATCCGTTGTTGCTTTATATTTTATGTACTGGATGGTAAAAAGGGTTTTTTATGGGAAACGTTTTTTCGTAGTAATTTCAAAAATACATTAAATATTTTTATAAAACTTAGTAGGTGTAGGCTTGATGTAGAGTGTCCCAATTAATATGACCCTGAGAAAAATAATACGCCACTGCTTTCTTCGTGTTTGACCTTTTCAACTTAAGCCGAGTAGTAATGGCACAGCCGTCCTCGGTACCCTGTAGGAAAGATTAGCTAGACTACACTAGCATTTCTTCAGTTTCATATGCAAAATATCCAAGTAACAGTTGACATTCCGTAATATTAAAAGTGCACTGGATGCTTGTTCGCTGCTCCATCCTTGGAGAGGTGTATTTATGCAGTTAAAAGCGCAGGGTTGTTGAGGTTTTATCTACTGATACTCTTTCCTGAGCGTTAACACAAAGAATCTGAGACTTTTTGCTCTTGTAATTCATGTTTAATTGATGGTAACCTATTTTAAAGGTGATCATAAAATAATTAAAATAGGATCGATAACTACTGTAGTTTTATTTCAAACCTTCCCGCTTTAACACCATCTTAGTGTGTATATTTCGGTTATGTTTTGGTCACACAACGTAGGTGTCACTAGCCACAGCTACTAGACGCCTCGATGACAGCCAGGTATTGTCACGAATGGGCGTTCTTTCGTCGGTAAGTAGGTTGTAGTACAGATTTGATACCACGACCAAGAGGTTACATTACACACTGCTGCAAATTTACAATGTTCTTTGATCAAAAGATGTTGTGTATTTCAGCATCTTTCATAGGAAGTGTTGATAATATTACACTACTTCCAAAATTAGTAACTCTCTTTCACAATATAAAATAATTACATCTTTTAATAATAAAAGAGAAATGTCAAGAAATGAAACTGTATGCGTTTCAACTTAAATAATTTTATAATTTCCGCCTCCCCGCAGTATTTAAATAATTTTAAATTTCCCACGCCGCCGCCGGCTGAAACGAGAACGCACATCTCACTAGATGGCGCTTTCGTAAAAACAAAATCTAACTAGAAATGGCTTCTAAAATATATTTACTCAACCTATGGCATTTACCACAGAGCAGCTACAAATAGGATGTTTCTCCATTGCTGGAGATCGTGAAGCATACGCTGCAGATCACTAAGGATTGTTTGCATTATTTGAAGAAATTAGAAATAAACTTAAAGCAGCTAATAAATATAATCTCCGTCGAAGACCAATTTCGTTTAATGTTAGCGATAAGCTATGGAGATCGAATAAAGTTTTATCTAATGCTGGAGAAGCTTTTTCTTCAAAACTTGCACCCAAATACATATTATGAACTGTGCATAAAAAATTGTTTAATGTTGTCTACAATCTCCTTAACTCAGACGGTTCCAAAACCAATAATTGACATGTATAAGTCTTAAAGCCTTACATGAGTTCTGATTTAAACTAATTTATTTATGTTTCTATATCTAAAATAAAAATATTCAATATTGAGAACCATTTTGTTCAAGACAATGCATAAGAATTTTTTTCTGTTTACCATCTGACAATTATTCCACAGCCTTTAGTAAGAAGTAGAGTGGTTTGTCTTTCTCAAATTTTGGCCTCCCTGAATGTTGTGCTCCCTGATTTAAGACTAAGCCGATTTGTTTTCCTATTGGACGTTCGATGCACGTTAGATGTCCCACCACTCTCTACTTTCCATGCATTTTCTATTACTCTCCCTAGTTATTTACCTCTTCCCTTAGTTTTATAAAAAAAAAACAAATTTCCATTTTCTTCAGAGGCAGTGTAACACGCTATTTAGCTGACGCCTAGCCATGTTACAACGCGTCCACTTTTCACTTATTTAATTCGATCATAGTGCGCTTAGATTTCTTATTCTGTCTATCTACAATACCTTATACTAATCTTATATTACGTTTAACGGTTAAACATTAATAATTTCCCTCGATTTATATTTAAAAACAGTTTATTCGTAACGAGCCTTTGTTTACGTTTTTTAGATAATTATCTTATGAGTCGATTTAAATGAAGCGCTCAGTTTGACATAACTGTTGTAGTTTTGAAAGATCGAGAAATTGTCGGTTAAGCAGCTGATTGGTCGTTCCCTCTCTTAACCTGTTAATATTTTTACTTGTGCTTTGATATCGTTCTTTTTCGTTCTGTCTGCCAAAAAGACAACTCAATTTTAAAAAAAGTAAAATGGTGTCTTAAACCATGCGATCCAAAATGGTATGTAATTTCTTCTAATTAAAATGAAGTCTTCTTACAAAAGATTATTGTAGGATATTTGCCTGAAGCAGTTTTGTTTCAATTGTGTTTATAAACTCGCCCTTTAACATAGGGACGTAAGATGTTTAAGATGAGTTTTCGCTGTTGTCTAGACAACAGGTGGTTTTACCTAATCACTAAAATGTATCACATTTTAGGGCTTTATTTTAGGGATGGACTTCATTTTTGGGACGGACTTCTATTTTTAGGACGGATTTCTAATAATGTAAACGTCGTTTGAATGTTGCATTTAATGTTGTAATTTCTCTATTTTCTTGGACATGTGTTCATATCGTCGTGTCGCCTAATGAAGATATCTATTGTTAGATATTCCTGAATTTTACTCTAGTTTGATGTTATGGTCTGGATACCATCTGGTTTGTGTCCACTCCAAGACGCTTCAGCTTATGTTAAACTTTACGTTGTGATAAAAGATCCTGATAGACTATCGAGCACCTTATGCAATACTGAGTAAAATCGAGGGTGGATAAGGGTAACGATTTATACTTAGTAGTTATTCTACATCCAGGTATGAGATTTCACTTTACAATTGAATTATCCATTAAATAGTGTCTGTAATAAGTAGTCCCAGTAATAATTTTGTTTTATTTTTGCGTCAGAACAAACTATTAATTACCTGTTTATTATGTTTACCTGATCAGATTTACTAAATATTCAACCTGGTCCTAAAATGTGAACGGAAGGTTTCATGAAACTTTTTGGGTATTAAAGGTATAATTTATATTAACTCAATGTAAATAGCTCAATGTATTTTTGTTTAATGAACTTAGAACAATTCATTTTATTTTGTCAAAACTTATCATAAAATTTAACTTCAATATACACTTGCGTTATTAGACATGTACCTTACTGTTTTGTCATTATAGTTTTTAGAAAGCATTGGTATAAAGTAATTTAGTGAGTCTTCTCACAACTAAATCATTTCTCTTAACCCTGATGATCTTGGTCTCTTGCGATCACCGCAACCCTGAAGTTCGAACTAGCTTTACCAAACTATGTCTCCATACTTTGTTGTGTATGTTGTATGTCCTCTGCCCATGTAGAAGATTGACATACAGAACACCATATACAATCTTCGTTGAACAGCATTGGTATCTAACAAGTGTAGATTCGCCATAAAATCGCCTCAGATCCATATACAATCCTCGTTGAACAGCATTGTTCTCTGACAAGTGTAAACCCACCTTAGGGTCGCCTCAGAACCATATAAAATATTCGTTGAACAACGTTGGTATCTGACAAGTGTAAACGCGCCATAGGGTCGCCTCAGAACTATGTTAAAATCTATCAAAGCGTAAGCCTAAATCATAATGCGTTTCCAACTCAAGATAAATATAAAAAACGGCTGCTTTAGCCTTACGATAAAGAATTCGCACACTTGTTTAATAACCATGCTCTCAACCATATAAATAGAAACATGTTAAAAAATGTTTTTCAATCCTCAACTTATTGAATTTATATGAAAATTAATT
Source organism: Platerodrilus igneus (assembly GCA_036346225.1). Classification (NCBI taxonomy): domain Eukaryota; kingdom Metazoa; phylum Arthropoda; class Insecta; order Coleoptera; family Lycidae; genus Platerodrilus; species Platerodrilus igneus. The sequence continues at coordinate 2,164,884 of JARFIW010001116.1, forward strand.
ATATAAAAATTAACCAACCGATTTCACGTTAAGCATATTTGCTGCCTCAAAGTCGCTCCCAGGGCGCAACACAAATTGAAGGCACTCATTCTTCTAAACTTTAAAATTTTCATCTAATGTATTCAAACCAAATATTAAACATTAATTAATCAAAGTCACTTTTAATTTATGTCATAAATGTCAAATTTGAAATTTTTATTATTTCTTTAACGTTCCTACGTCATGGATCGAAACGTAAATAAAGACGAGTTTAACAACTATGAATGGTTTAATTCCAAAAAAAACAAGAAAAATACAAAACAAACCACAACAAACATACTTATATACTTTATACCTTAATTAATTTGTGGTTTTGATATAGTTGGAACTTTACTATAAAGTATAAACTCGCCATTGGGTTTTGAGACGTTACATGTGATTTTCCAATGCTCCACCCGAAAGTACTACATTGGCCAGGAAGCGAGTTTTTTTTACCTGGAAAATTCAGAATTTTGCCGAACCCTTGCTGTTCCAAGCAAGGTAGGAATTTTTAACGTGCGTTACAACACTCACACACGGGATCTCCATTTTAACCCCTCATCCGAACGAGGGTGTATTTTTGTGAAAAATAATCGACTAACTTTTTTCAAGCGGACCGTGTCGGGTTCGAACCCGGGGGTTTTGAGACCACAAGTTTTAACTATTTCGTTATACACGAGATAGATACAACAATTCGACAAGTTTTGTCAGTACTTACTACCTACTGGCACTCTGTCACAATAACTAAAGTAATAAATAACCCTCGATTCTGTTGCGTTACATTTTTATAAAGTAAAGGACGCATTTTGCTCTTTGAAATATAGGGACTAATAAACATTTTTTTAGTAATTTAGTAACAATAGTTGCAGTAGAATATTTTACTTAAATACCCAGAACTTGTATATGAAACTTTAACAACACACCATAAATTATAAGCGACACAATGTTAAAGGGAAACGACTACTAAACTAAAACTAATTGTACATAGTCCTCTTCGAATCGAATAATAGGTTGTTACGTTTATTTTCGCAATGGATTCAAATACCTCCTGTTTTGTGGTAATTCGTTTTTTATTCAACTAGCTTCTGTTTCTATTCAAAACCTCATTTTGTATTTTAACCTCGTTACAATAATACGCGCAATCATAACATTTCTTTAAAATCTATTCATTCTAAAACGAAAATTTAGTCGATAAATTAAATAGCCAGTACCTTGTTTTAGGTATCCGTTCATTTGTTAAAATTCCGATAACGGATAATTGCTCTCTCTTGTGTTTCCCATTTAAAGACTTGTCGAAATAATAGATCCTACTATTATTTGATAGCGTGTTTCCAGTTTGCTAATCGCGCTTTGATAACACGAGGCTTACAGTTCAAACTCGTGTTATTTGAACGAATTTTTAATTTGATTCTTCAGCTTGTGCGTTGAAATATTTTCTACAGCGATGCATGTTTTTTTGTTCGACAAGTAGGAGGTATCTTACGTGTATTGGTGAGTTTTCCCGCGCTTACCCATTTTAATCAGATTCTCTTTTTAGCTCTTACCTGGAGTCCAAATGGGTTCTTTCTTTATGTAGGCCCAACTGTTCCTTGACGTAGACCAACTGCTTTTGTCTGTAGACCACTGCTGCAGTTACGATGGCACGGTGAATGAACCCTGACTACCGTGGCGTTGCTGTGCTGACTGGCCCCCGACAGCTTGCAAGATAGGCATCCCGACGCATAGAGGTATGTGACTAGTTTTCTTTTATGCACATCGAGGATTATTATTTATCAGCGGTTGATGTTTAAAAGCTAGCTTCGCTAGTGCTTCGGTTATATTTCTTTAATTCTTACTACAACTTGGTCTACATTTAATACTTTAATTTAACACCCGTGCTATTGGGAAAATCTACATTGAATACTTTAATTTCACACACTTGCTATGGAGAAAATCTAATCATTACTTTTTTTCCAACGAGTTTTATTATATGTTAGCTACGAAATGCGCACTTCGTGGATCCATTATAAAATTTGTCCTTTACAATATAACTTAATTTTAATACTTTTCTTTGTCCATGTGAATCAAGAAATTTTAATTTATTTTTATTGTTAATAGATAATCGTGGGCGATGTGTTTTTTTGTTTATTTTTTTTTGTATGTAGGCAAATCCCCCCACTCTCCGCGGTTAGTAGTTAGCCTGGTATTTACTTTTCTTCCGGCTACGTCTAGGTACGTAGCAAGTTTTTGAATGTAACTAGTTGACAATTCTATTCAGAAAATGTTATTTTAAAGCCTTTTAAGGTTTAAGTCAAAGCATTAAAAATAAATTACACTATTTTAAAATGTTTCTAGAGAAAAATATTTTATACTTGAAGTACATATCATTCACCAACTGACCAGTTCACATGGCTTTCATGACTTTTTGATAATAATATTTTAATATTTATTATGTTTGACTGACGCCACGTTTGTTGTGTAAATGTCTACATGAATTAGCATATCCACATGAAACCGCGTATTTTAGACCATTTTGAAATAGTTAGCGCGCAAAGCTTTTGTAAAATAGTTAAATGTATGATCCGAAAAATATTAAACACCATTAATTTTATTTTCTTGCACACATTCTATTTTAAATTTTGAAGGGCCTCTAGAATATTAGTTTTCCTAGGCCTCGCATTTTTTCTGAAAGATTCTGCAAACAAATCATACTTAATTACTACGTTTTTACGTATACTTTATTAACTTTAAAATTTTAGTAATTCTGAAATGAGAACCTGTATACTTGTTGAATATTTTAGCAGTAAGTTATAATTTATTTAAAAAACGGTGTTATTAGTTTATTGACGTTCGGAAAGGGTCTGGATCCCCAGGAACCCTATCCCCTACTGAATACGGCCTTGACTCGGGTTTTCCTAGATTTTAGTATCGGAACTTTGTAACAATTTTTTTTGACGATTATTAAAGCTTATAAATTTAATTATAAAATACACTGCACACTTTATTCAAATAAACCATTAATTTTATTATGTTAATTAAAGTTCAGATCAGTACCGTATAGCCCAATCACGAAGCATATATTAATTAATATTAATAGTATATGCTCTATTCGGAAACATTGGTCATTTGAATAGCATGTTCAATGTCAAACGATTTTTGTGCCTTGTGCGCATCCCATCGACAGAAAGGTCAGTCTGGTTCGACCACTCTCTGCAGTTAGAACCATCATGGAGATCAATAAGGTCCGAGAAGCAATCTACGCATGGCCATAAACGGGGCAGCGGAATCAAGTGCAGAATGTTCTTGAATTTTGTTTGTTCCTGATAACGCCCTCACCTATACCGATAACTCACACGTTTACCAATTTTTAATTTCATTAATTCACAATTTATAGGGATACGAACTTACGATTTCAGACATTATGTTAAATTGCTCAGTTTACCGTTAATTAATTTCGCCTTGGGATAGGTTAATGAAAAGTTACAAATGTTGCACATTGACTAGCTCGTTTTATGGATTGACATTATGTTTCGATTTACTTTGATGGATTGCACAACAAATTGATGAAAATGGTTCCCTATAATGGTCTAGTATAATACACTGTAATGCATTTAATTCGCCGTTAGTTTAAAAAAAAAGCTCAAGCTTACGCTTTGTAAGGTGCAGATCTGGAAAGTTCGCTGACGTCGCTTGTTTGTGCAACAACCGCATGCTAACACATGTGGTCTCGACAAGGTACTTGTTACATAGAAGTTCAAAATACAACTTGTTGCTAAGGTAAGCGTTAGCATAAGAACTCGACCTGACAACAGCTGTTCTGAATAACTTGACAGCTAGGAGAATATTTGAAACTAAAATGGTAGCGTTTTTTAATTTATTTTACAAGGAAGTCGATTTGACTTTTATCATTTGGATTGCATTATAGTATAAATTTTGCTTACATTTGATACCACTGCAAATAATTAAAATTATGAATTTTCTTTATTTAATCCGGAAAAGTATTGCACTCAAGTTCAATAACACATAAAGTAATAACGAGAACTAGTTTATTTAGCATTAAATATAAAACAGATGTTTGTAAACCAAGGTAAACAGATCTGTGCATTTTGGGTATTTAAAAACTTTACGGTCATATTTAATTTATTGTTGACATTTTGATTTGTAGTAAAATTACAATAATTCTCATATTTAAATATCTGAGTCTAAAACAATTGTTTTATTTTGGACAAGCGCGTCCAAAAGGTAGAGATACATGAGTTAAAAGGTAAAAAGAATATATACCCTTTTATAAAAAAATAGGTTATTAGCTGTGACAATAAAGAAGTACTAAACAGCGCTTTTAAGAAGTTTAATATCTATATTTCCTTTTACTATGTATACTTAAATTTTTGGTATTAATAACTACTCTTTTTCTTTATTGTATAATGTAGTAAGAGTGTATCTCTTGCGTCCTTCGTTATTATAATAACATTATTTTTTTCAGATCCTGCGTTTTGCAGTAAAAGCGATGTTTCCCTCTGATGATTTCCAAGTTCTCCCTTAGGGTAACCCGTGCTTTAATAATTCTAGGACTTGATGGCGCTCCTTTTGCATCCCCTATTTGTATTTTAGAGTCAGTATAGAAAACAATGATTTTGTTGTCAAACCTACGACCACTCCTTATAAGCTCCACCCGAGGAATAGACCCCTAGCTTAGTCGGAAAACTGTCGGTTTTCCTTCATTGTAAGGGGATCGAACAACTGAGCTATATAATATATTAATACATATAGTTAGTTTGTTATAACTTTTATCTCAAACACTTTCGTTCATTAGCCTATTCTACCTTTACATCCCCTCACTTCTATTGTTATTTGTAATCCAACCCCCTAAGTAGCAAAACTGCCTTTCGTATAATCCTTCTAACCCTAGCTTTACATTCGCTTTCTACAACATCTCATTGTCTTAGTTTTTCCATTGGTGATTTTCATGCCTAAATCTTAATCTAAAATATTGTTTATTCTATTTTTTTTATTTTTGCTAGTCTATGCTTTATAGTATATCAAATATTTGAGTTCTATTAATTTATGTTCCATCCTGATAACAGGACTAATAAGTTTTAGTAAAATTGTGTGGGTTTATTTGTTTCCAAAGCTTTTGAAGTTGCTTCCGAGTATTTTAAATCTGATTATCCGTGTAAACATCCAGTACTGTGTTTCATTTACTACCCAACAGGCATACATAACCAGCTTTATGCATTGTTTTGAAAACCTAAACCATGTTTACAATATGCTCTAGTTATGTTATAGTTAACTTCCTCGAAGGGTCATGAATACTTTTGAGTATAACGCTGAGTTCATATTTGACCAAATAATACTACATTTAATACGTGAACAAATTTAAATGTTTTAGGGCGTTTATTATTAAAAGCCCTGTGTTAAAAATGTGAATTAGAAGTACGTACCAACCTGCCAATGCTTACCAAACGAATTACACAAACTGCATGCCTGTTAAATTATATAAAATTGTATTCCATTCGATTTATTTCCCAATTGCAAGAAATTTGCAATTCCTCTCGAGTAGAATCCAGTGACTAAATTTATTTACCAACAGCATTTTGATAGTTTTGCATTAGGAACTTGTAACGGAATTATGAATCAATATAAAGACCACATATTAAAAGCCTATACGCGTTATGGGGAATGCAGTATATTAGTTTCGAATATGATACCATCCAACCCGGAATACGCATTAGCAATGAAACCTCCGGCACGAAAGCCTCCAGCAACCTCAATGAACCAATGTTTAACACTGATGATATTGGACACTGAAAACCCCTAATATTAATATTTCGAAAACAACAAAAATTAATATTTGTGCATAAATTTTTATAATAATGTAATTTGTCCATTTATTTAAAACAGAAGAAGTCAAATTTAGCAAGAATTTCAATCCTTTAGTAACGATGATAGAACCTACGCTGAAAGAAGTTGCAAGAGATAGTCAGATCTAGTTAGTAACGCTCGCGCGTTACTTAAGCACACATTAGGGTGTAGAAATAAATTTATACAATTTCTAGGTTAAATGAGCTTTTATCAACTAGAACGCCCTGAAAAATTTATAGTTGCTTGCGTAATTTACATTTGGTAATTTGGCTATTTTAATAGAATATTCAATTAGGACAATTAAATAAACCGAAGAGCACCTCGTTCGTTTTTATAAACAGCAATAACTCTCGGGATTTTACACTCGTCGTATTCAATTAGAAAAATTACCAATAGAAATCGGGGGCATGACCGTCCTCAACAATATTTGCATAAATTCAAATAAGGTTCAAAAAAACACAAAATCGCAAAACGTCCTAAAATTAATGCGTTCACATAGACTGATGATATTGAACACCCATAAAAACAGATTTAGACCCACAAAGTATGAGAATCGAATTTTTAAAAGAAGGAAAAATGGGATATAACGATTAAGTTCGGAATTAGTACGTTAAAAACAAAATGATGGTTTAGTGACAGTGAACGTGTAAGCCGCGGACCCTCTGAATAGGTGACCAATATCAAAGTGTTTTGAGTTTTGTAGGATAATTAGGCCAGAGAGTTCAAGCACGCGTTTTAAGTGTGAAATTAAATCGCGTCGGTAAAACATTCAAAGTGGGTTAACTCTCTAAAATAAATTTTGGAAATTAAATAGCTGAAACGGGGGACCTGCTTTTCAGGGAATAAAAGGTGAATCAGTCGAGTTAAAATGGAAATCCTTATATTTTTAACACTGTGAACCCTGTTTGAGCTTTTTCTGTTTTTTGGTTTACGTTTGATAAATCCGTGCATGCGATGTTTTAAATATAAATTGTAATTGGTTCGTAGAGCGACGAATTAGTTTGTTTTTATTTAAGCATAATATTTTTGGAACGAAGGTTGGAAACATTTGCAACACTACGAAGAATGTGCGTATTAATTTAAACCCAAGCTTTATTTGTAGAATGTAGCATTAGTTAATTTCTTTGTAAAAATTTAGCATTTTTAATGTATATTGGAATGGAGAAAGGAGAGTGTTGTACTGTACTACGCTTTTCTAGGTATTGTGGTTAAAAGCATTTCCAAACAAATGGGATTTAATATGTACCATAAAGCAATCTAGGAAACTAGGAACATGAAATGGTAGTACTAATTTACGAATTAGGGTTTTTAAAGAAGTTCTGTTAATAATGCATGGTCAGTGTAAGTGGATTAAATTTGTTTTTTAAGATCAATATATGTGCAATTATATTTTCGAAACTTACTGTTAATAGAATTTAAACCTGGATGGAATTTTATTTGGAGTTATTTATAAGATAGGTATAGGTGATCATTGTGAAAGAATATCGAGCTACCCCAGTAATAAAGTCATATTTCGGAGAGGTTGTTATTTTAAAAAATTGTTTTAATTAACAAAAAAAATTAGTATTTTGAGGTTGTGGTTAAAAAAAGTAGAGGAGGTAAGGAGAATTTAGGAAAACCGAAAGCACGGCCACCTATTCAGAATAACCATCTTCCGGGTAACAACAATATCGAAAAAAGTGAAAAGACTAGATGGTGTGGCTCCCTTATTTTTGACAATTATTAAAATCTTTCAAGTTAAGTGGTACTTTTAAAGTAACTTTGTATTTCGGCCATTTTGCATGTTTATATGTTTATTATTTTTATTATTTGTTCCATATCGGTTCCTGCATCCCAGTGCACCCGTAGAATTGTTACGAGCTGCTCGCCCATTCATGGCAAATTATAATTCGTAACGTAGCATGATTTTCACCCGTAAGAAGTTCCAAGAAGACGACAGATTCACACATTTTGGTTAAATGTTTAAAAGTTTCGAAATCATTTATTTCCAAGTCATAGGATTGGTAATCGTGATGATGTAAATTGGCTCACATGATATTTTGATTTAATACCTTGCAGTTTCTTTTTGTGGGTATACCTTAAAAACAAAATCAACAGAAGACGCTGTTTAAATATTATTTGCTCCCTCCCCCCCCCCTCCCATCTTCAGCTGTGTTAGCGTAGCATTCCCTTCCTATGTATGATGTAGTGATTCGTACGTGAAATCCATTACTGATTTCGTTCTTTTATTCCTGGCCCGTTCGTGTTACTGTAACAAATCTAAAACACATAACAAAAACATTATAATTCATATTAGAAGAATATCAAATATTAAAGTCACCTACCAGTTACGTAAAGAAAGCAGGTTTTAAAAATGAAAATTCTTGTAACTACCCGGTTGAGTTTAGTACATCCCCAACAAAATTATACAAGCGGGACCAACAGTCGTAGTAAAAGTAAAGTCGTTTAACGAACGAATCATAAATTGCTTGGCAAAATCGTCACGGAAAAACCTTTTCCGATAGCCCCATAGCATAACACCTGTACCTGATACAGGACCGAACTTCCTTAGCCTAGTACAGAATCGTTAATAGAGTAGAAAATGAAGACGTGCAGAAATCCCATTATAAAATTTAGATATAAATTCGAACATACTTTTAGCACGCAAGTGTAACATGTCAACCATAATTACGAGGTTTAGCTGGTTAAAAATAAACTAGATCTTTGAATTATAACAAATATCAAATACTAAAGAACGATACACGGTTCGTATATTTGAACAAGTTTCCCAAGAGTGAAATCAAACATTAACTAACACGGGATATTTAAATTCAAATAACGGGAAGAGTAGTATATAAGTGTATATAAATATTAGGTTGTCATGAAAGTTCTCAGCGTTTTAGTTGATAAACTTTAAAAGGTCATAACTTTCGTAATATTGACCGGATTTAGTCGAAATAAGTACCATTCAATCAGTGCATTTTTGCCGACGCGATACTAGTCAATTTATACCGTCAGCAAAAAAGTTGGTGCTCGGGATTCGATGAAGTCCACGAAGGCCGTTTTTTGCCTGGTTCTGATTGACGAAGGTTCTACCGGTGAGAAAGTTATAAAAGTGCTTGAAAAGTGATAGTCGGTTGGCGTAAAGTCTGGACAGTATAGTGGGTGAGGAGGAACTTCGACCCTCAACTCGTTCAATTTTTGGACAGTGATTTGTGATACATGTGGGCGGACGTTGTCATGCAGCAGGTTTGGACCTCTTCTGTTGACCAGGTTCGGCTGCTGCTGACGCAATTTTTGATATATTTTGTCAATTTCCTCACAGTACGACATTGCTGTGATGGTTTGGCCTGGTTCCAAAAAGTTATAGTGGATGACACCGGCCGCCGACTACCGTACTGTAACCATAGTTTTTTTTGGTGGGCTTTCGCCTTTGGGGAGTGCCGGGGTGGCTTGTTGGCGTCCAACCACTGTCCCGAACTTCTCCGGTTATCATACTGAATCCACTTTTTGTCACACGTGGCAATTCGATCCAAAAACGGATCGTTTTCGTTGCGCAAAACCAAAGATGAACAAACCTCAATACGTGACCATTTCTGCCGATCGTTAAAATCATGGCACACTCACTTTTCGAGCTTTTTAATCTTTCTGATGCGTTTTAAACCATTGTGACTGATGATACCTAGTTCTTCCACAATCCCACGAACCATTTGTGATGTATCAGCTTCCATCAGGGGCTTCAAATCGTTGTCCTGGATTACTGTAGGTCGACCGTTTCGGAATGCATTTTCAAGAGTGAAATCTTCCAAACGAAATTTCTGGAACCGTTGTCGCACGGTGCTTTTATCCAACACCATTACGCCCCACACTTGGTTAATTTGTCGAGCTGTCTCGCCTGCGGATTGCCCCAATTTAAAGTTATAATAAAATATCGTTCAAAATTGCTCCATCGACATGCTTAACTAGGTCTACAAAAACATACAACCACTAAACACAGGTAAAGAACAACTCATACCATCAGATACAGCAAAAAGTTTTCTACAAGATGCGATATTGACAAGCAAAGTACGTTGCATATTTATTGAGTAATAGCCTAACGATAGATAGTATCGGAAAACGATGAGAACTTTCATGACAACCTAATAAACCTAATAAATAAGTTATGAAACGGAATATGTAATGCTAAAAATGCAGGAAATATTCAAAATACAAAGTGGAACGTAACAAATCAATAAATGCTCAATACCTGTTAATTACTGGCAATCAGTCAGCTAAAGTAAAACAAGTTTTCTGAAACAGACCGAAGTATTGCTGACCTTAAAACAAAGAATATTTGTTATAATTTATTTTTCTTACTACTGTCGAGCTTTCAAAATTGTTCCGTTTTCTTTGTCAGGACACTACATTATATTAAAAATTATGTTGAGATTTGTTTTGAGCAACTCACTACACGAGTCTGAGATTTTAAAATATTTTTGCTTTCTGCTTGGTCATTATATAAGAAAAGAAGTAAAATCAAATACATACACAGTTAAAATTGCACAGTTATAAATAACAAATAGTGACATATTCTTGTAGATCTATTAACCTACTTTAATTTTCAGTAACCGATAGGATATAATAAACGATCTTTCATTAATGACTCCGCGAAAGTTTTCATATGCGAAAATGTTAACAAATATATGTATATTATACTTAACTTGTCAGTGTCCTATCATTTGTTCATAGGATGTTGTTCTTGGTTTATGAAGAACATTTCTAAGAATTTTCTTTTGGAAAGGTCGGATTCTTTAGCCAAAACTTCACCTTTATCGAATGTACTCTTGTGCCCTAGTTCGTGTGCATGTGAAGCACGTGCACATCTGTACGGGTTTAACTTGCTATCAGTTTTATGTAGTAGAATTCTTGATTTCATGACCTGCAAGGTGTCGCTTATAAATACCTTAACACAGTTTTTAGAGAAAAGCCCGTATACTAGATGTTATTGTAAATCGGCTGGTGTATCTAACTTTGTCTTGCTGTTTTCACATATTTTTTGCTGATTGTTCTATTTTTCTTTTTAAATATGTTAATTGATTTATCTGTTAAAAATCCAATATTTGGCAATCTTCCATATTTTGCTGTTGGTGTTTTCTGTGGTTTCTTTTTAGTTCACTGTTCGTATTACCTTGTTTGCTAGTTCTTACCATACTTGTCTCATATAAATTAATTTGTAAAAGAATTTTGTTTATTTTTGATCAATAAAGCTTATAGTTTCTTTAAATTTGTTTATTTTAAGGATGGGTGGAATATTTTACTAATTCTGAAGATCATTTGTTTTGTAAAATCTATTTTCATTGATATAGCGTTGTCTAGTTTGTAATTTATGTATCTGCCCTATGCCATTCGTTTTTGATAATCCAGTATAAACTGTGTCTTTTCGGATGACCTTTGTTGACGAGAAATGGTACAGAGTTGTTATGATTTTCCTTCTCTATTGTAAATATAATATTTTTGTCATAACTATTAAACAATTCTACAATTTCATTGATAGTATTGAATGGTAGCGTTAGCTCTAAGTCATCTACATGTATCTTAATAAATCCTAATTTAAATGACAGTTTAAGTATACATTCGTCTAGTAATAAGTTCATGGCACGCTGAGCTGATATAAGACTAAGTTTCGATACCTTTACACATCCAAGTTTTATATATATATATATATATATATATATATATATATATATATACTTTCATTGTAGGTAAAGCAGTTGTCCTCTAATACAAACATCAGTAATTCTAGAAATAAACTGTTAACCATTCCTTACGCATGTTTCTCAATCTGAGTGCATTTTTGTTTAGTGTTTTTAAAATAATATTAAACTAGAAAATAAATTCTTTGCGTCCAAAGAAATTAAAATATAGTCTTCAAGAACGCAGGGAATTCAAAACTACAGGATATGTAATGGGCATTATTTCGATCGTATTTCAAAATATCTGCTAGCAATTTTTCAACGTTCCTGGTGGGTTTTTTATGTCGGCTACAATTCTACGGGAGATATCATCTATCTGCATTTTTGAATTTCTGTATATTTTAGAACATTCCGAATCGCATCTAGCAAAAGATGTGTTAAGACTAAAGGGCGTGTTTTTAGCAAGACTGAGTCCGATACGCCAACCCATTTACAATCACATATAGTATACAAGCTTTGCTCTAAGAACTGTGTTAAAGTATGTATATAGGCCACACCTCACAGATTATGAGATCAAAAATTCTACTTACATAACAGTGATAGCAAGTTAAACCCGAACAGATATGCACTTTTCTATTTTTTCTTAATCTTCTTTGGATTGAAACGTAAATAAGAACGATTTTAACAACTAGGAGTGGTTTAATTTCCAAAGAAAGTTAAAAAAATACAAAGCATGCCACACGAAATATACAGGGAGTAAATGTGCACTTGTTTCACATGCCCACGAACTAAGACACAAAATTACATTCGATAAAGTTGAACTTTTGGCTAAGGAATCGACTCTTTTCGAAATAAAATTCTTAAAAATGTTCTATCTTAGCTACGTTTAGTCTATTTTAAACTGATGTGTCACTATTTATTATTTATATTTGTGCAATTTCAACTGGGTACGTATTTGATTTTTCTTTTTTTTATATAATGACCATGCAGAAAGCGAAATTATTTTAAAATCTCATATTTGTGTAAATAATTGGCTCAAGGCAAATATAAATGTAGAGCAAGCTAAATATCAAACGAGCTGCAATAGTCAACAGAATAATATTTTCATTCGAATATAAGAAACGAGGCTTGCACCAAAACACATTTTACAGATTACTAAGAACATAATTAAATCAAGGAATCAAGGAATCGATAGAATTAATTCTATCCTTACAGTCAAATTTTCTTCAACATCTTCTGAAAATGTTATTGTACGTTGATTGATTTTTTTGAAAGTTGTTTATTAGACACATAGGTAATATAATCTGAGTTGTGTTCTTATTATTTCCATGTCTTTTTCTATTATACTTAATTTTTGATATGCTTGACTTAATAAAATACATGGAAATAATAAGAACACAACTCAGATTATATTACCTATATGTCTAATAAACAACTTTCAGAAAAATCAATCAAGAACGTACAAAACATTTTCAGAAGATGTTGACGGAAACTTGAAAAATCATAAGCTTAACTATTGTACATCAAGATGGCTAAACGATATAAAATAGTTCAAAAATATTTTAGATGCAATGGTACCTAATAATTTAAAAGGCTTGGTCCGAAATTCAACCCCTAAGCAATAACGAGGGGCAGATACAAATACTTTTGCTCGAGTTGGTCTATTCTAAACGTAAGTAATGAAAAATTCGACAATCTGTACTGAGCGCGTGCAAAAAGTATAATTCTCGATTATTTTACCTATAATAATATACATAACATTTAAATGAATAAATCATTTGGGAAATGTAAATATTTTCGAAACAACACCCGGAATTATTAATCCTAAAAAGCGACAAAGAAGGTACGACGGCAGTCTTTACAATTAAATGCAATAAAAACTGTAAAAGTGCCTTAATCACAATTATTTAAATATGAATATCATTTTAATACCATTAAAATAAAATATTTACATACGCTACTGCGGTCAGCTGAGTATGTCCACTGTTGCCACATCAAATTTTTACCGAAAAAGAAACTGTGAACCTACAATTATTTATCACTGGAAACAAGTAAAATCTCTTATAGTATATGATGGTCTGGATTTATTTTGTGAATTTATGCGTTTCTAGATACTGTCAGCGTAGGTGGGAACTTCTAAACAATATTTTATTTTAAGCATTAAATGGGGTATTCGTGACGACGTATTAAAATTATAGTACTTGTTTACCATAGTTTAAATCCTTCTTCAAAATTTTTACAAATATTTGTCGGTATATTCAAATGTAGCTTAATAGCTACGTCTTATTAATATGTATATAACTGAAAAATTCACTAAAATACATTTGAAGATATTATTTTATCACTTTTGACACGTGGCTTTAGGTAAAAATGGAAACAAAACACGCTGAGGCTAAGATAAATATATAATAACAAGTATTATAGTAATATTGTTTCCAGAAAGAGGATGACTTTGAAAAAACCTGCCTGAGGCGGAGCCATATTAATAATCAAAATAAAGAAGTGAAACTGGAAATTATCGACTGTTTGCATAGCCAGTGTTGCCAGAGCAAGTGACGAGCAACCAAGGGATATTTTTGTTAATAGCTTTTTGTTGCATTTTCGCTCTTCTATAAATAAATATAAGCTTACCGCTACATGTAATACCTTCTGAAAAAACATATCTTGATATGAATACTGTTTTCCCTTTTAGAAAAAGTTTTATTTGAATATCTTAGTAATAAACGATAATGTACAAATCGAAATGCAATAAGTACGTGATTTCTCTTTGCCTTGGGCTTTCCCGTTTTTAATAAACTTCCAATCTATATAAAACATAATAAATGCATTTGTTCGGCCTATTTTCTACGATTCCAAGGAAAGCAGTAACGCAAGGAAGACAATGATATTTACATACGCTACTGCGATTAACTGAGTATTTCCACTGTTGCCACATCAAATTTTTACCGAACAAAAAACTGTGAACCTACAATTAATTATCACTGGAAACAAGTAAAAGCTCTCATAGTATATGGTGGTCTGGATTTATTTCGTGAATTTATGCGTTTCTAGATACTGTCACCGTAAACGGGAACTTTCTAAACAATATTCTATTCTACGCAATAAATGGGGGTTTGTCTGCAGAACATCAGTAATAATCCCAGTAGAATAGACATCCGTTCAAATAATAAAAACCATAGTTCTATATTCTTGAGTGTTTTTAGAAAATCTAGCTTTCATTATGAATTGCTATGAATTAAAATTACGCCCTAATTTACCAAAATGGCGTTTATTTGCCTTAGTCCCCCCCCCCATTAAAATATGAAATTTTGAATATAAAGAAAAAATGTTGCTATTTTGATTTTCTTCTCTTGATCATCACATACATTAACGGAATACGTCGAAAATTCCGCTATAATACCATGCTCTAACGTGTTTTCTATTTCACCATTAATCTGTTCCCTAACTTCAACTGAGCAGCAATTGGAACCTACTTTAGTTATCACTCGCCGTACATTTTCAATGTCATTGATGCGCAATTCATCATCCTAACGACAATTCCCTATAATAGCAGTTTTGCTCTCGACATTTAACTTAACCTTTAAATTATTTATAAGATATATCCCTATTATACATTCAAACTTTAGTCCTGATACAATTAAAAATCTATGTTACTCTACTGTACTCTCTATTTTTAAATGCAAAATCGCCATTCGGTTAATTTTTGCAAACATTTTACTGTTCGGCGCTATTAAATTATTTTTGTTAAAGGTATCATATATTCCTCTAATAAATTCTTATGTTGCTTTATAAAATTTTTTGCAATCAAACAGGCTTCCGTCCAGTATCCATTGACGTTTTAACCACTTTATTTTTAGTAACTAAATTTGTAAGCGGTAATACCGTCATCGGTCTCGGTGGCGTAATTGGTAAACGCATGGTGCCGGCAAAACCAAGATACAGGTTCAAGTCCTGTCCAAGACCTTATATTTTCCATCTTTCAATTACTAGCTCGATTTGAAATGATCATTTGGGCTTTGCATAAAAGTCTAAGTTATTATTTCATCTTATTCACTTTAATACGATAGTATATATATATATATATATATATATATATATATATATATATTATATATATATATATATATATATATATATAAGTTTTTACACAAGGTAAGTAGATAAATACTAACGTATTACAATTAATAAGATGAAATAATAACTTAAACTTTTATGCAAAGCCCAAATGATCATTTTAAATCGAGCTAGTAATTGAAAGAAGGAAAGTATAAGGTCTTGGACAGGATTTGAACCAGCATCTTAGTCTTTCCGGGACGATTCGTTTACCATATGTAGTTAATTGTTTATGTTCGACTTTGGTATACGCAAAATGAAATACATATGACTTCAGTTCTCTTCCAATTTCTTGAAATATAAATCTCACCACCAATTATTCTTAATTATTAAAGCCCGTAAGAACTCTATTTTCAAGCGACCGAGCATAAATGGCATATGTGAACATAAAATGCCTTTTGATACCATCTCGTTCAACTTCTTACGAAACTTCTATTGTATAAATAATATTTGTCATATCTTATAAAGGTAACTTAAACGTTCAATTTTTCTGTATCGAAAGCTCGCGTCCAGTTACAGTTTTTGATCAATCCAACGCAAAATTTTTAGATAAGCGATGTTAACGCGTTTTAATCACGATTTAGTTTACTAACTGCAAAAGTTGCTAATGGTACCAAAAGGTTGAGTAACTGCATCAAAGCTTTTAGCGTTATCCTAATTAAGACGGTTTTTAAAAGCCAAAATAAACTAAGCCGCCTTCGAGTACTTATCCATATTTTTATATAACAAGTTATAAGTCTGTTAAGAGCTACTTTTCTAAAAAAAAAATTAGAAATTTCTACTAACAGCTGTTATTAATATGAATAACCTTACCTTTAAAACGTTGTCTTCTAAGCAGCTTTTTACACCACACGTATTGACTGTTGGGTTGCGGATGCACAGGAGCTAGCACGAAAGATAACACATCAAGATGACTTTCTATCCCAAGCTTTATCCTTATGAAGCGCCTACGTTCCTGGCAAAAGGTGGGGAGATAGCAGTCCTATTGGTTGCAAATTTCTTGCGCATTTCAACAGTGATAATTATGATATCGAGTTTGTAGACATTATTCATGTATCAAACCTACATTTTGCCTAATAATTAGCGATAGAAAACAAGCATTAATTGTCGAACGAAAGATAATCCTCTTTGTAAGAAGAACCATAATATTTTATCTTGTTTATGTATTCTTCTAGCCCATGTATATAAATTTCGCCCACTCAGATCTAATGCAATGTAGGTATGGATAATTTTACATTATACTTTTTTCTTTTAATCCCTTTAAAAGTAAGCAATAAGTAGTAATGTGAACGCTACTGCATCTAACTTAATTTTGACTGTAATTTATCAACTGATGATTTCTGTTAAATAAATTGAAATTGAAGGAAATATTCAAACTTGAAAAGCTCTGTATACCATAATTTTATTATGTTTCCGACGATTTCTTATAATATTTTGTTAACGAATGGCTCAAATTTGCCTTTAAAGGTTGCAAAAAACAGAACGCAGTTTTGTGTTATACGCTCTTTTCCCTTAAATTACGGTAGTAAATAAAGTTCAATGTATTTATAGGCCGGTGTGTTTTACACGAACGAACTTTAAAATTTCGTTATTAGACAATCGGTAAATCGGTGTGTGTGTGTGTGTGTGTGTGGTGCGTGCGTGCGTGCGTGCGTGCGTGCGTGCGTGCGTGCGTGCGTGCGTGAGTGCGTGCGTGCGTGCGTGCGTGTGTACACATGCGCGTGCGTGCGTTTGCTTAGGTGCACGCTTGTGTGTGTATGTGTATTTTGAGTTTAAGGTTTTTCTTTCAAGATTACCAGGAATAGCTGACACCATAACAATACTCCAGGTGGTACACACATATTACAGCAAGCTTTTAGAAATGGCATTTAACCATTCGCGGCCAAATTTATTGAAACAAAACACAGTTTTATTTATTTTCTAAGTTTATGTACTATATTGAAGCATAACGTAATGGTTTTCAGAATAAAAATAAGTTTAATTATTCTGCAGAATGCGGTATCGCCAAGTAACCGCTAGGAATATAGATGTTTGTCAACAAACTTCATTTTGTATGATAGTGTAGCGGGCTACCGCTAACGCGTTTCACCAATTTAAAACAATTAATAACAAAAGTCTTTATAACTCACTATTCACAAGTCTAATTAACAGTATATGTCTTATTTATAGACGTTTTCAGCCCAATTAACAATGAAGCACTATCACACTAATGTTATTTACAAGCATTAATATCTTCTTAAACTAAATCTTTAACCATAAGTTTTCTTAACAACACTAAACACTACTATAATTTATTTATTACCCTTTTGTCTATTTATGTACAAGCTGGCAGTACAGTATGCACCTTCACATAACACAAATTTATATTTACTATATGACTTTCAAAACGAGTTACGTTTCTGGCCTTGGGAGCGGTGTTTTTAAAAACTACTTCCAAAATTTGTAACAAATTTTTATTAGTTTAAACAGACATTAATTATGGAATTTTGATAAACTGTTGTAAATACTCTAAGTCGAAATAAAATAATTCATTAAACTAATATTAGGGTGAATAGCCTAAGCAAACTGCAATGTTAAAGCTGAAATACTTTGACTGACTGACTGGTCTTGGGGCTCCCGGGGTATTTATGTTGTCCCTGTCCCTCACAATTCTGTGGGAACTTGCAGAGCTCATGTCTGCTTATTTCTTAATACTATTCATAATGCATTGTAGGAATCTTACTTTCTAGGTAATAGCGGTATCTTAATCGTCTGTGACCTGCCACCTGCAATATCACTATCGTCTGGAATACATTGTATTGCATCCGTTCTCATAAACTGTTAATAAACTTTTTATATTTATCCTTGAATTACATTGTTGTACTTGACTTAATGATTTTTAATAATTTCCTATTAGATTCTATTTTATAATACATATATAGATTGGGGGATACATAACTCCTCCCGACGTAAATGAAAAATTAAGGTTTTCTTTGATTAATTTTTAAATTCATAAAATTCATTATTTAAAATTCATTGTCCCTAAGGGTACATTTGTTACTTCTTTATTTACCTTTATTTCCTTAAATCTAAAACTGTTTTCTTTGTTCTTATATCTAAGATACATTTTGTAAAATACATATATAATTAGAAAAATTAGTAAAATGATTAATACAATTGTCCAAACGCTTATGCTGTTATAGTGTAACTTGGGTACTTTTAATTCACTTAAGTGTTCTTTATAGTTTTCCATTAGTTTCATGGCGTGGTTGAGGTCGTCTAAGTCTAGATGTTCTAGCTGCATGGGTTTCTTGAATATTTCTTCATCTTCTGGCTTTTGCATCTTGAATTGTAATTCCGATAAATTTGCGAATTTCTTGGTTGCTACGGGATCTTGATAAACTCTTTCTTTTCTGTTTTTCAATTTTAACTAACAATCTTCTTTATGAGTGAATAGTTTGTTTCCAGTTAATGCTAGATTGTTTTCGTCTTAATTGCAGTGGACGGTTGCTATTACTTCTGTTGGGAAAATGGCAATCCGTTTGTTTTCTGTAACTTTTTGAATCTTCATGTTGGTGATTTGTACGGGTTTGGCTTCACAGTTTTCGTAATGATTTAAAAATTTTAATAATTGCACTTCGCAAGGGCTGTCTTCTTGGATGGTTGTTGTTGTTGTCAATGATTGGCATAACTATTGATTTGGTGTTATTTCGGTACATTTTTCGTTCGTATAACCATATCTTAGTTCATTTAAAGATAGGAACTTGGTTTTGGGTATAACTTGATACATGCTAGCAATTTTCATTGGAAAGGCAAATAAATGATAATAATTATAATTGTTACTTTCTTCTATTGGGATTTATATTAAAAATATTATTTAGTTGTTCTTTATATAGTCTTTAGTTATAGCTATTTTTTCAAATATCAGAATGTTTGATTCTACTACATTAAAAGGTAATTTACTATTAGTTATAAATGATCTAATTCTTAATAATTCCTTTAATAAATCACTTGATTCAATGATACTAGAGTGTAATGTATTCAATTTTGCAAATGTTACTGAGTTTTCTAATGTAGCTAAAATTTGTTGGATTAAAGTGAGTGTTGATATTATTTGAGTGAATATTGTATTGAATTTTATAAAATCTCGCATACCTAACATGGTAGTTTGCATGTTAGTTTCAAAGGTTTGTATTCTATTGGCTATACTATCTTGGTTTCTTACTAGTTTTCTTAATGTGTCGTTGAATTTTATTATTGTTGATTGGGTTAGAGATATTTGGTTGCTAATTATGGTTTTTATATCGTTTTGATTTTTAATTAGCTGTTGTATTGCGTTGCCATAACGTCCTGCGTCTTGGTTATCTAAATTGCCTGTGAAAGCTTTTATTGTGTTAGCTAATCCGTTAATTAATCCTTTTTTTCGTCTTGCAGTTTGTTCTGTGGGTATTAATCTGTTAAATTTATCTTCTGTTTCTTAAAATGCTTTATATTATGCTGTTATAATTCATCATATATATGGCTGGCGTATTTCTTTCCGAATTTGGATGTGTCCATTGAAAGTTTTAATCGGTAATAATTATTTTTGATTATTTGAAATTCTTGTTTTAGTTCCGTTAAATCGAATTTTTGTGCGAATGTCCAATAGTCTATTGTATTTTGCATACTTCCCAATTTTATTGTTAGTATACCGGGGTTGTTTTTTATATCTTCAATTAATATTTCGTTGTCCGTTCTACATGGGCGGAGGTTGACGGTAAAAGGGTGATGATTGACCATCTGAAATTACAGGGTGGCTTAAATTTTTCAAGTGAATGTATTTGGTTATCTTGCCGTTGTCTACTACGGTTATATTTTTGTCCGATATTCTGTAAATTTTAAATGGGTCTCAATTTCTGGGTGCCGTTTTGTGTCGTTTACTTTGGAATTTTTTCTCGTATATGGTTTGTTCTATTGAAAATTTATTTGCGTCGGTATTCTTATTGCGAGTTGTGGTGATACGTTCTTTGTCGTTATCTAATTTATCTCTTACTCTATCATAATTTATTTTTAGTTTCTCTTTGTGATCTTTGGCATATTGTTGATATATTTTCTTGCTATAATGTATGTCATAAGGGTTGCGGGAATCTGAATGTCCTAACGTTTATTCTAGTGGTGCAAAATTTGTCGATGAGTGGATTGTATTATTGTAGGCTATTAGTGCGTATGACATTAAGTTCGTGATATGTTTCTTCTTGTACGTTAATCTTAATAATCTGATTTGCTGTAACAGGGTCGAATGTAATTTTTCAATTAATCCGTTCGATTCAGGGTGATTTGCAGTTATAAAATGAATTTTTATTTTGTGGAGTTCTAAAGTTCTGTACCGTCTCATTTTTAAATTCACTGCCGTTATTTAAAGTTATTGTTTTGGGAGTGCCATAAAATGTAAAGTATTATAAAAATCCTTGTTACGTCAATGCTATTTTTAGAAGTGATGGGTATTGCTTGACCTATTTTGGTAAATGCATCTACAATGGCTAAAAAGTTTTGTGCTTCTACTACTAGAGTATCGGCATGTAATTTTTGAAAAGGTTTGTCAGGTGTTTTGGTTAACATTAAGGGTATTCTCGGAGGTGTTCTGTCGTATTTTTGCCTTGTCGCATAGTTCACATTGATTAATAAAGTCTGTGGTTAATTCTTTCATATCCTTAAAATAACATCGTTTTATAAGTTGCTTTATTATTTCATTAATTTTACGATGGTTGGTTTTGCCTTCGTGTTGGTTTCTTATTACGTCGTTAGTAGGGAGGTAAGGCCGGTCTGACTTCAAAACGGTGTACGTGTATGTTTTTCCAGGTAACATACGCGTGTACCGTTTTGAAGCCAGACCGGCCTTATATACTTTCAATGTAAAATATGTATGGACAAGTTTTGAAGTCAGACCGGCTTTATATTACTTTCAATGGAACATACGTGTGTGACTTCAAAACACACGTATGCTACGTTAAAAAATGTAAGTACAGAGAAAATGTGGAGCTGTTTTGAATTCGGTTTTTTAGCAAGAATTTATAAAGTAGGTCAGATGCAAAATATCGCATTCAAGTCAATTGTGTTTATTTAAACTGGATTCTGATTTATGTTTTTTACTTTTGTTTAGAGGCTACAAATACACAAACGTGTCCACACGTATGCTACGCTGTAATACGATAGTATTTATCAACTTACCTTGTGTAATTAACTACCTAAAATATCTATATATTTAATACTTGGCTTATAGCCGTAATTTTGAGCGTAGCTTCCCGTCTATAACTGACAAAAGTCAAAAACTTGACAACGTCAGATATGATTGACAAAAATGCCAAACGTAATTGAAAGTTAGGTTTATATATAGTTCTGTACACGATTTAGATTTGTAAATTTCCCAATTATAGTCAACGGTCTCGGTGGCGTAATTGGTAAACGCGTGGTTCCGGCAAAACCAAGATACAGGTTCAAGTCCTGTCCAAGACCTTATATTTTCCATCTTTCAATTACTAGCTCGATTTGTAATGATCATTTGGGCTTTGCATAAAAGTCTAAATTATTATTTCATCTTATTCACTGTAATACGATAGTATTTATCAACTTACCTTGTGTAATTAACTATCTAATATATATATATATATATATATATATATATATATATATATATCTCAAACAATAGAATCTAATAGGAAACTATTAGAAATTGTTAAATAAATCATAAGTCTAGTACAACAATGTAACTCAAAGATAGATATAAAAAGGTTATTAACAGTTCATGAAAACGGATGCAATACAAAGTATTCCAGACGAGAGTGACCCTGCAGGTGGCAGGTCACAGACGGTTAAGATATGCAATTACCTAGAAATTAAGATTGAAACAATGTAGCAATGAATAAAATGAAGAATAAGCAAACATGAGCTCTGCAAGTTCCCACAGCCATGTGAGGGGGTAGGGACATTATAAATAGCCCGGAAGCTCCAGTTCACAGCAGTCACTCTGAGCATTACAGCTTTTGCATTGTTGTTTACTTAGGCTACTCGCCCTAATACTAGTTCAAATAATTAAATTATTTCGATTTAAAATTATTTTAACCAGTTTGTCAAAATTCCATTATAATTTCTGTTTAAGTTAAAACCAATAGATTGTTACGAAGACTTGGAAACAGTTTTTAAAAACACCGCTCCCAAGGCCCGAAACGTATCTGGCGAACGTATTCAAATTGATATTATATTATGCAATGAAAATAAATAGCTTGTGTATTCACATTCTAAAATAAAGTTCGTTTTTATGGTATCTCAATCATTATTTTGCACAAGGTATCTCGCGCGGCTGAAAAGAATTGATTTAAGAATGCGGCCTTTAAGTATATATTCGTTTTTGAATATCTGCAATTAATGCAATACACGGAATTTTAATTACATTATTAATCAGGCTTCTTTAAACTTTATTAAATAATCACGCTTGATATTTATACAGGATAGAGAAATTAAATATTGGGAAATTTTAACTTTTCTCGTTTTCTTCTCTTTGAGTAGTAATTTTTCATTCAATTTGGCGTTTAAACGCCTCTTGTGACTTCTCTATCACATCAATATATATATATATATATATATATATATATATATTGATATGATAACGTTGCCCGCCGATGTATTAAGCGTCGAGTTTCCTGCTGTCCGTCACCGCTCTGTGTCTCTATCTAATGTTCTAATTTTAATTATGCCACGGCTAGCTCAGTTTAACTCACAGAGTGGACAACGTTACGATAATCAAATAAATTAACCACTTTTTCCTAAAACTGTTTCTGTTTAGAATGATAAAACGAAGTCGATCAATATTTGTATAATGAGAAGAAAATAATATCTACACTTCACAGTTCTACAATATGAAAAATAAACCATTGAATCAATTTATAATATTTAGAATATTTATCCCCAAAATTATATCTCCCTTTCTTTAATTTAAAGTCACCAAAAATGATATTATTACTGAAAAATCTAGAACGTTCAAGACCTTTCCTCTTTTTACGTAAACTTTTACGTATCAAATATTTTTGTTGACTATTACAAAATATAGAAAATAAAAAATGAAATAATGCCTTATTTTAGGTAGCCCTGACCTGTAGTTTTTCCGGTGTGACCTTCTTTGTTTGCCCTTTGATCTGCTGCTGCGTGTTGTGGATCAACACTCCTTGATTACCTTCAATCGAGTAGCTTCTTGCTCTGCCTTGTGCTTCCTCCCGTGAATTTGAACCAATAATTTTCATTAATTTGTTTCCAAGATTTACTGCGTGCTTTATTTTAATTTGCTTGTCGTAAGTTAGAGTTGTAGTAACTTAGACGTAACTTAGAATTTTTCTTGTCTTGACTTAGAAGTAACTTAGAAGTAACTTAGATTTGGAGTAACTTAGAGCCCTACATTGTAAATATTGGAGTTATTTATAGTTATTAACGCAAGATACGTGTACAGGAGAATTATTGGGGTTATTTAAATTATTGAAAAAGGGTGTATTGAAAACTTATTGAATTTTGTTATGAATATAAATTGGATTGTTAGGGGTACATGGGTTTATTAGTTTTGTAGTCATTTTATGCAAGGTAAAAGGCATACATTAATAAACTGGATTATTATGAGCTCACCATACTCCAGTGTGCAATAAATATAGGGTATTATTTGGGGCCCATCTACTCATATTGTATTAAATGTGTTTGCAAATAATGATTTAAAACAAGGACTTTAAAACATATCACTTATTGAGTTGTAATTAGTATACCAAACTGTGAATAATTGGGCTGTAAATGGCGGCAAATAAAAGATTGTATGATTGTTGTATTATTTGGTGATTTTATTAAATGGTGTGCGAGTGGAAAGGAAGAATGATCGTAAATTTAGGTATCCGAGACGAGGCACAGCTGAGCTAGCCAGGGAAGCTGCTGAAAATATTTTGAAGCAGAAATTAGGGTAAGAAATTTTTTTTTGTTGAAATTTTTAAATTTTGAAAATCAGTGTTGACACACTGGTGATGTCAAACTAATGTCCCCAAACCACAGCAATATATATATATATATATATATATATATATATATATATATATATATATATATATATATATGTATATATATATATATATATACTGGGTGCTTCAAAAAATGTATACACACTTTAAACTATTGTAGTTTTCCCGCACTACAAGGCTAATGTTATATTTCTTCGCCAGGTGCCAGCATAATCGTCCCTCTATGTTATATTATCAGTTGGAATTTGTAATATCAACATGGCGGACGTACGTTTGAGTTTTGAAGAACGAAAGCAGGTTATTAAGTGGTACTGGAAGTTTGAGAATGTAAATGAAGTTCAAAGACAGTGGAGAAGGGAGTATGATACAGAACCACCTTCAAGATTAACAATTACACGCATACGAGACAAATTCGAAGTTCATGGAACAGTGTGTGATGTGCATAAAGGTCATTCAGGTCGGCCTCGAACAGCTACAAGTGATGAGTCATCAACGACAGTCTTGGAACTGTTTCAACGCTCTCCTAACAAATCTTCAAGGCAAGGGGCACGTGAAAGTGATGTAAGTGCTAGCAGCGTGCTACGCATTCTGAAGAGAAGCAAGTATCGTGTTTACATTCCAAGGCTGGTGCAACAGCTAAATGACGACGATCCAGATCGAAGGTTGCAATTTTGTGAATGGATTCAGGTGATACGTGAACCGGGATTTATGGGTAGCATCATTTGGTCGGATGAAGCCCAATTCAAACTTAATGGAACTGTCAGTAGGCACAATTGTGTTTACTGGTGTGAAGAAAATCCTCACATTACAATTGAAAAAGCTGTAAATTTGCCTGGTGTAAATGTGTGGTGCGGTTTGTCTTCAAGGGGACTCATTGGACCTTTTCGATTTGAAGGCACTGTAACTGGTATTAATTACCTAACAATGCTTGCTGATTCCATATTTTCTGCCATTCGTGCATTATACGGTAATGATGATTTTTATTTTCAACAAGATGGTGCTCCGCCGCACTATCACAGGGACGTACGAGCTTACCTGGATCAAAATTTGTCGGGCCAGTGGATAGGACGCAGGGGGCCAATCGAGTTTCCAGCACGATCTCCAGACCTTACACCACTGGATTTCTTCTTGTGGGGCACAGTAAAAGATGAGGTGTACAAACGTAAACCACGTAACCTAGACATTCTTTGGAATGAGATTCAAGCAGTGTGTAGAGAAATCTCATTGGACGTTTTGATACGATGTACAGAATCTGTGGTGACTCGTACTCAGAATTGTATTGATGCTGCAGGTCACCAATTTGAACAGTATTAACATTTGTTATTTATGTTTCATTTACATTGGACTTTCAGCTTTCTATTTTCCTGAAATTTAACTTTGTAGAACGGTAAATAAATTTTCTATGGAAGTTCAAAGTGTGTATACATTTTTTTGAAGCACCCAGTATATATATATTATAGTGGTTTTGAAAGATTAAAAATAAATATAAAAAAAACAATTTCAAAACACCCTGTATAAAGGAACAACCAGAAATTACGTGCAAAAGTTATATTAGTTAGTTCATTTTTAAGCATCAGGTATTAACGAAATTTTACTAATAATGAATGAAATTTAAGTAGGTTTGCAAAGAAATAAATGGTAGAAGCCAATGCCATTAATTTATTAATTAAATTGAATTTAATTGAACGATTATTGATGTATAATATGCATAAAAGCGTGTAAAAACCCAATAATACCAAGGTGAAAAGCGTTGCTAACAAACAAATATATCGGTGGGGTAGAAATACGCCGAACTCCAAGCTCGTGGAAGTGTTGTGGTAAAACGTCAGTTAATTAAACACCTGCAGAATTTTAAATGTCAAGTTCTACTTAATTTTTATAGATAGCAAACGGTTACAGAGAATATTGGGTAAACCGTCGCATGCGTTCTCTGGAAATACTAATGAGCGGTTAGTTAAATCACGTAGTAAGTCCACGTGGGTTTAAATAGCAGAGGGTCTGGAATATCGATTTTGTACCACTCAAACCAGGTTAGAAAGAGACGTAGAAAACGCATAAGCAAGAGACAACGATAGTATAGGAGGGACTTGTAGGACGGCAGGAAATATACGATTGGTCGAGATAGTTAGTTGAACGCGAGACAAATACAAGCATAGTGTATATTAATTTTCAGAAAATAGCATAACGACGCACTGAAATTCGCGGATTTGAAAATCGGGTTGAGTGCAAAATTGTGGGAATGTGTTGTTGTGAGCAGGAGATTTCGAATAAACGTGGCCAAGAAGTGGCAGCCTAAGTGTATAAATGTTTCTGGACAACGTGGTGAAAGCCCTTAATATTTCGATCGTCCCAAACGACGTATGAAAGTCAACACGAGTTGTAAGTATTATAAAATCATTTAAATTATATTGCATAGTGGTAGCTTCTTAATTAGTACGCGGTTAGTGTGCCGAGATTACATTTGTTAAGTGAGGTATGACCTATAATTTTTAACCAACTCGTGTCGGGACATTAAGTAACGTAGATTACAGTAAATATTTGTGAAAGGCGTATAATTGAAATGGAATTTGGAATTTGGTTGCACCGTGAAAGCAGCGTTAGCAGTTCAACTTAGATGGAGTTCGTCTAGTAACAGCTAGAAACGGCTTGCAGACCAGATAGAAGAAATACCTACCATCATCTACAGAGCGGAGATCTTCTAGAAATTTCCCGGTAACGATTTGAAATTGTGATTCCTATTAACTGTAAATATTGGGTGACGTATGAGAGTGTTTTTCAAGGCAGTGTGGATTATTTACCTATCGAACATAATACGTGTAAATAACTTTATTATGGTATTTAACTAGAAATTTGAAGGTGTCTATAAAGCTTTTTAACGTTCCATCAGAACGTGAAATTTTTGTGAAGAGTGCATGGCTTTGTTTTTTAGTGCAAAGTAGAAGGGCATACATTATGCATAATTAGCTGGGTTATCATGAGCTCACCCTACCCCAGAGTTTACTTAGATTAAAAAACAAAATAAATTATAAAGAAGGAATTTTAGAAAAGGTATTATTCAAGGCCCATTTACTCCGGGTACATTTTATGTGTTTGATGATTTTAAAATAAAATACAGGACATTACAAAATAAGATTTACCGAAGTTTAACGTGAACAATGAAATATGAACGATATTGAATTTCTTTTGTAAATAGTAATAAATAAAAGATTGTATGTTTGTTGTATTTTGTGGTTTTATTGAGAGTGTGCGTGAATGATAGAATATGAGAGTGAATATAGATATCCAAAAGGAGGTCCAACTGAGCTAGCCGGAAGCAGCTGAAGAAGGCCATTCAACCGAGGAAGAGTGAAAAACGGGTAAGAAATTTTTTTTGTATTATTTAATTTTAAATTTTCGAGTTTTTAAAATTTTAAAAATATTTTCGAAAATATTTTTGTTGGTGAGGATTTTACCCGAGATCCACGGCAATATATATATATATATATATATATATATATATATTACTCATATTTAGACCAGGGTAGAAAATTAAATAATCACATCAAATAATTTTAATCACCGTGTAGAAGCTTTGGGAAAAGGTACGCGTTATAAAAAAAACCGTGAAGCATAAAAATTCATTCGTTTCATTAAAAATAAGAGATTTAAATTATTTATAAGACGCTTTATATAAAAGGAAGCAGTATTAGAAAACTTTACGTGTAATTTAATTATCCCTAGTAAAGAAACAAATAAAAATTACGTGCAAAATTTATATTAATTAACTCTATTTTAAGTTACCGGTATTAAACAAAACGTACAGATAATAATTGAATATTTAATTAGGATTCACTAAAAATTAAAGGGTATTAATTTTAATTGAAGTTAATTGAACCATTAGTAACAGATAATATCTATAAAAACTCGTAAAAACCCAATAAGATACCATGAAATAAAGCTCTGAGAATTAATAGTATGTTTAAACACCTGCGTATTTTTAAAAAGCTCATTCTGCGTAAATGTTGCAGATAATTAATGGTTACAAAGAATCTTGGAGAAACCGTAGCTTAGTATTCACGGGAAGGCGCGATACGGGGTTATTTAACCCAGATAGTCCACATGGACTGAAATAATCGATAATAAAGAATATCAATTTGCACTAATAAGAACAGGGTAGATAGAGACAGATAATATGCGCAAGACCAAGACACATATAGTAAAAAGGCGTGAGTAGAGCAACGTCATGGGGTTGCGATTGGTTGAAAGTAAAAGGCAAAATTTGAGAGGTAAAAATAACATTTCTGTATAAAAGTCAATTAGTTATTTCCAGACGTTGCAAACCGTGTCGAAATTTCTGAGATTTAACTGGTGCGAGTGCAAATTTCGTAAAAATCGCATGCCGGGCTGCGGAATGGGAACATAGCAGGCGAAATTCTTTAGAATTGTCCGTTTTGAGGACTCGACCGACAGACAGGCTAACCTCTAGATATATACCCAGGGGAATATGAACAAGCTCTCTTAGATCTTCGACTTGATTCAACGCGTTAAACAGTGCTTTTTAGTTTTCCGGTTTTGATTAAATAATTTTAAACAG
This sequence comes from Platerodrilus igneus, assembly GCA_036346225.1. Classification (NCBI taxonomy): domain Eukaryota; kingdom Metazoa; phylum Arthropoda; class Insecta; order Coleoptera; family Lycidae; genus Platerodrilus; species Platerodrilus igneus. The sequence goes on from JARFIW010001116.1 coordinate 2,194,082, forward strand.
TTTGCTCGAATATTTTTGTGATGTAAAACAGCTTGTTCTTTACGTGCTACAATAAATGTACTTTAGTGCACTTAGAAAAGAAGATACAAGGTAATAAAGTTAGTATCACTGTACCAATTAGTAAAATTTACAACGACAAATGAATACACAAAAGTAAGGCAGTTTTGGCGTATATTGGTGAAAGAAGTATGAATTTCTTTGTTATTTTTCGGGGGTATTAATAATTAAATGGTGCATAAACGTGTCTGGATCCACAAAACAAGGTTCAGATATACACAGATGAGTTCCGGAAAAGCCCTGAAACAACTTTAAATAAATGGTGATGGAGAAAATTTTAAAAGCGTTGAGAATCAGAAGCCGTAAATATAACCCAGTTGGAATGGTGTAATTAACAAAGAGACGATGTACATTGAAGCTACGAGTGCAGTAACCTTCAGGTAAATTATACTGTTTTGTTCGAACTTTGATATTTTGGTGTGTGTTGAATAGCTTTATAATTTGTTTATTTAAAATGGACAGTAGTGAAATTGTACTAACAATAATATTTTAATTTTAAGGTGAAATTTGCTTGTTTAAGTAGAAAGGGGTATTTAGTATTGATGTTCTGGATTATGATGAAAATATGGGTATGTCTTTGAGCTCAATTAGACGAACCTGGTTAATTAACGTAAAGGGGTGGTAGATGCTCCCTTTGTACTCAGACTCCGGTCTGCATATATTGTTATAGTAATTAGTAGGCATCCTATAAGGACTTTAATTCTGGATGCACATTAGAATGATAATAAATTTAATCTTGAAATTTTCTGATACTGAAATTTATGCTGAATTTTAATTTTGAAATTTTAATGTATTGTGAATATTGATGTAAATAGAATTAACGTTGGTGTTTGTGATAGGAATGTGTTTGTTTTTTTTATGATTGAGGATGTAAGTTATCTAGAGGAGCAGCCGAGGCGATGAACAGAAGAAAGTCAACGGACCAGTTAATTTAGGAGGTTTCACAGCATACATGACGCCCAATTCGTGAGGCTTGATTCGAAAAGCGGAGTACCCGGATTTTGGTGGTTTCACAGCAATATATATATATATATATATATATATATATATATATATATATATATATTTGTCAGATCATATTTTGTATATATATATATATATATATATATATATATATACTAAGTATGGAAATTGGCATATAAAGGTTTAAATGCAACTATCTTGAATCAATTAGTATACAATTTCCTCAACTATATTACTTTTAAAAACGCCAGAAACGCTTTTAGTACTCTCATCGTAATGCCACTAATGCCAAACAAAATATTATTTTTTAATATATGTATAATGCTACAGTTTGTACTTTATACGTAGGTGTTGAAAACGCTGAGAGTTTCTGATTTCGCAATTTTCACACGCACATAAAGTGATCTTTGATGTTTTCAACAAATTATATTTCCTACATTTAAAAAGCGTTAGTAAAACGACTTGATTATTTTATTTAAGGTTTTATAATTCGTACATTTTCTTATTTAGGTGCCTTTGTTTGTGTAAATTTGATAGTCAGTTATACCAAAAAATTTTGCTACCAACTACAGAAAATTTCTAATTTAAAGTGATAGTTTTTATATCAATATTTTCTGTTATAAATTGTCTTGTTCAAACGGTTATACATGTAAAAATATTACAGTCAGTTATAAAGCAATGTTTTTCCAAACGTAACACATAATTATTGATCCTACGGTGTTACAAGTTAATAATACGAACTAATTATGCACTAAAAGCATGACGCATAAAGAAAATATTTTCAAAGGTTTTGGTGTGCGTGGTTATTGCAAATGTTCTTTAACACTTTAGTTTGTATAGTTGCAGAATGAGTTTCTATGTTGAAGATTTGAAAGTTGTGGCTTCACGACGAAGTCCTGGATCTTGTGTTAAGTATAGGATGATGTCCATCGTTAAGTTGAGTGCAATATGACACCTAGCGGCGGTGATTGGGGTAGGATTTCCATGCTTCGCTACCCTATGGCTAGTAGGCAGAGATGCTGGCACACGGGCGACAACCTTGGTTGGTAGAAATTGAAACGAACTGATGGCCGCATGCTCTTAATATTGGCGTGCTTGTTGGAGTCACGAGCCGTGCTGTAGGAGGCGGTCCTTCAGAAGTGGAGCGGATTCTAGATGTGTTATAGCGGGCTTCTGCGTCCGGTGTGTTGCTATAAGGGTTTACTTCATTTAATCCCGTTAATTTTGGTGGTCACAACAAAATAATCTAAAGGAAAACCTTTAGTGCACGAGGAAATTGGTGATTTCCATCTTGTACTATTTTTGAGTTCCCTTTATATAGTTTGGTGACTATCTTAAAGAGAGAACAATTAAAAAAGTAATTTGCTCTAACGTTTGGAGCTCCTTTTATTGTATGGTATTGTATTGTACTTTGGTGTTCGACAGGTCCATTATTGTTTGAGGGATGTTTTAAGCGCGCATGCTATTTATTTGCATACTGCGTTCTTATTGGTCAGTTAGTTACGAGTATAGTCGTGTGCATATTATTACATGCCCTCTTTCTAGTGACTACGTTAGTCACGATAAAAAGTGATATATTTCTTTGAAAAATATACTTTTCTATCGCTTCTTGTAACTGTCGTTGGAGGAGTACACGTTTATTCTCTAGACTCGAGTTGACTGTTTCTAGTGGTTTGTTCTCCATGTATGCTGGTTTGATCCTGTCGATTGAAACAGTTGTTTTCTTGCCCTGTTTGTCGATGGTGATCGTTTTGTCGTCCATGTGGATTACTTTGTATAGTACATCGCATGTACATAGTGAAGTATTTTTGTTGCCTCCGCAGAGTAGAGAAATGTGGCTTGAATTTTTCAACTCTTTCAATAAAAACGTTTGTCTGCTGCTGTGATTGGTGCCCTCGATTGTATGTAGTCATTAAAAGCAATAATATAGTTGGTTTGCAAATGCTTCAGGATGTGTTTGTTCCATTGGCTTGCTCGAACTTGTGAGAAATTTTTCTGGTAGATGTAGCGTTTCGCCCAATGCAAGTTTTGAAGCTTTAGTGTTTTGTTATTATTTGCAAGCATTTCAAACTTCAAATAGGACTAAAGGTATTGCTTCTGTCCATTTTTCTGTCTTGTGACAGATCAATGCAGTTTTCAGCTGTCGATGAAACTATGCTATTTGACTGCGTGTGATAGGCTGTTGTACGGATTCTTGTGAATCCTATTAAGGTTTCTAATTGTTTGAATAGGTACGATTGAAACTGACTATCTTGATCTATCGTGACTCTGAGTGGTATGCCAAAGCGTGCGATGCATTGTTCTACAAATGTTTTGGCCACTATTCTAGCTTCAATGTTTTGCAAAAGTATCGCCCATGGCTATTTTATAAAGCGGTGGATGCATGTGAATATGTATCGGTGCCCTCTGGCACGGGTAGTGGTCCGACAATATCTATGTGGACATGTTTGAACCTTGAGGATGGTAGTTTGAAATTTTGTGTTTGTGTGATAATGTGTCTTGCGACTTTGACTCTTTCGCATTGGATACAACTTCGTGTCTAGGTGCGGCAATCTGACTTGATGCCAGGCCAAAGAATTTTTGGGCTATCAGCTTCGTGTTTTCCTTTATTCCTGAGTCTGCTAAGTTGTGAATGCTTGAGAAAGCTTCTTTTCGTAATTCTTTTATTACGAATGGGCGAGATATCGTTGTTGAAATGACCCAGAACAATTTTTGCTCAAAATTTGGAATTTGAATCAGTCTGTAAGTCGTACTTGACTTGTTTTCCCAAAGACTTTTAAACTCTTCATCATTTTGAAGTGGATTGGACAACTGTTTGAAGTGGATGCCATCTATTCTCGAGAGTGTGTCTGCGACACTGTTTTCTTTCCCCTAAGTGTGTTTGATGTGTGTCGAATATTGGCTTATGTAATCCATATATATAAATTGTCAGGAAATACATTTCTCCAATTTCTATTGAAAAACGAAGATTAGAGGTTTGTGCTCTGTATTGTTGCGCTTTTTTCACAAAGACTTCATTCTTTATTGTATTATTTAGGTTAGGGGAGATTTTAAACCCGCACGAGGAATTCTCCAGTGTTATTGTGTTTAATACAAGAGTTGCGTGAAAATCAGACAAAGCTTTTGTTCTCACAAAAGTCCGAACATTGATGTATGATTTGTGGCTTGGGAAACCGCAAGGGTTGCGTTTCCCATGCTTAACGTGCAGCTGTGTCCACAAATTTGCGTCAGAACATTAACCTATTTTGAAGTGAAGGCGATGGCTTATGGGATCCGATACGACAAAACAAGCAAATTTTACTACCCGCCTTCCTCGTGTTTTGACAATTGGCAAAGTGGTTCCTTCCTTTTTGTTCCTTATTCCTCTACCGTTCTACAAAATATCGTTTTTTGTCAATAGGAGAGCTAGCGTCAACCAAACAACGGTACATCTGGACCCCACCCCGAGATTAAAAACGGACCGGGATTAAGATAACCACGAAGTAAGTGGTAGCTTTAAAATTTGAAAGGCATGTGACACACCGGGGAATTTAATCCCGTATAAATTTGAATATATTTTATATTATTTATTGCAGCATATTATGTAGAAAAAATTAACGTTACAGTATATATGGTGGAATATTTACCTTCAAACATATGCTTAAACTGTTTAACGGTTAGGTAAATTGCGAGAAGTTCTCGATCGTGTTCAGAATATTTTGTTTAGGCATTAGTTAGTTTTTCGGAATAAAAAGCGTGGGAAATCTCCGTCTAGTTGTATATTGCCACTGTTTTCCACTGATGTTTGTTTTGGCACTCGACAGCAAATTTGTTATTAATCAGCCTGTGTACCGATCCTCTCTTAATCTACGCCGAGATGTAGAGCTTTTATTTTACTTTTTATTTGGTTTTTCATGTTGTTCGTATGAACGAGTGCCGCTTCACGGGACTTCTCTTTTTGAAGGGCATGAGTAAAACTCCATTTCAAGTTCCTACGTGATCACTCTACCCCCTCGGACGACCCCTTTTTTGTTATTACATTTATAGGAGGGGCCTTGATAAGTACAATGCCTCCGAACCAAAATTAGGTGTTACGTTATCTTTTTTTTAATGTTTTTCCTTGAAGCATAATCTTACCTTATTTATTACGTTAAATTATTAATGTTTGGAGTTTATCTTTTTCTTCAAAGTTTTCTTAGGAATTATATTTTATCTAATTAATATATAACCAAAACTGGTTAATTATCTTTGTCTAAAATATCTTAGGGATCTTATCGCACCTAAAATACTATTCTAACCCATAGATGGTTAGGTATTTATCTTTCTCTCTGCAACTATCTCTGAGATGTTATCTTTATCTTGCGTTGACCTTAGAGTAAATAACTTATCTATATCTTTCTCGTTGTGAGATGCCTTTAAGAAACTAGTTTATCTATTTATTGTTCCAAACATTGGTATTGATATGAAAATAATTTTTGTATGTAGATTTATAAAAAAGTTAAGTGTTAGTAATTAATAAGTATGTGAGTCTCATGATCCTGACAAAATTTGTGCAGTCGGTGTGGCGACAAACAAGACCTTAGTTGTTTAAGCTTTACAATCAGGTGGATACTCTTTTCCGTTTCCTGGTTTCGCAAATATTGAACGGTTTAAAAAACCAGGTGCAGTCTATAAACAAATTTAATTTAAGTTTTCCGTGAATGTAAGCCTCCTACAAAGAGACTTTTTTTACTTGTTTGTTTTTCTGTTTGAAGTTGTAAAGCAATTGTTGCCCTTTTTTTCAAAAATGCTTGATCTTTTATTGTATTAGTTAGGTTCAGGGGAATTTTAAACCCTACACAAGGAATTCTCCAGTATGATTTTGTTTGATATGTGAAAACCACACAAAGCTTTGGTTCTCACATAAGTCCGGACATTGATTTATGATTTGTGGTTTGGTAAACCGCAAAGATTGCATTACCCATGCTAAACCTCTAACTGTGCGCACAAATTTGCGTCTGAACATTAAACTATATTGGAGGAATACTGGTTCGTGGAAGCCGATACGTCAAAACAAGCAGACTTTACTACCGGTCTTCGTCAAGTGTAGGTAGACGTGTTTTGGTAGAGTTGCGACAGTCGACAAAAAGTAGTCCGTTTCTTTTCGTTCCTTATTCCTCGATCGATCTAAAAAATATCGGCGATAGGTCGATAGGAGAACTAGCGCCAACAAACAAGGGGACGTCTGAATTAAAAATGCATCGGGATTAGAATAACCACGAGGTAAGTGCTAGTTTTAAAATTTGAAAGGCATTTGACAGCCGAGGAATACCGTGTAAATTTGCATATATATTATATTATTCATTGCAGCACATTATGTAGTAAAAAGGTATCGCTGCAGTGTATATAGTGAAATATCTACACTCTAACATATGTTTAAACTGTTTGACAATTAGGTAAGTTACGAGAAATTTTCGGTAGTATACGGAATATTTTATTTAAGCATTAGTTAGGTTTTCGGAATAAAAAGCTAAAGGTTGCCATTGTTGGATTACTCCACCGACAGCAAGGTCTGAAGAATCTGTTGCTATGAATAGTTTTGAGTCAGTGAGCAAATGTGTGAGTAGCACGGCTTGTGTTAGCTATTCTTTACACTTCTCGAAAGCTATGTTTGCTTCGCTTGTCCAATTGATGGGCGCGCTGCCTTTTATTTTGCCTTTTAGAAGGTCGTTGAACTTAGCTTGTGAGTCGGCTGGTCGTGATATGAAACGTCAGTAATAATTAAACATGCCTAAGAATTGTCTGAGATTTTTTGCTGTCTCAGGTTTTCTGATAGTGGTTTGGTGCCATCTTTGGTGATGAGGTAACCAAGAAATTTGACTTCACTTTGCCCACAGATGCATTTAACATCTGTTGAATGGGATTTTCAAATGTTTATTGTGTTCCTTTTCAGATTCAAATGCTACCAAAATGTCGTCGATGTAGCCGTAACAGAATTCTAATCCGCTTAAAACTTCGTTTATGAATCGTTGAGAAGTTTATGCGACGTTTAGTAATCCAAAGGTTGTGTGTAGGAATTCGAAGAAATCAAAAGACGTTGTTATAGCTGTCTTTTCTATGTCTTTTTCAGCCTCGGGAATTTGGTGATAGGCTTTGGTAAGATTGATTGTAGAAAAAAATACCTGCCTTGCAGCTTCTGTGCAAAATCTACCACAAATGGGATGGGACACGTATCAGGAATTGTACAAGCGTTTACAGCGCTGTAGTCGCCACAGGGTTACCGCTTCTCGATGTGTTTGGTCAAAATGTAGGGGCGATGTCCATGGCGATTTAGATGACCTAGCTATTCTTAACAGAACCATTGTAGTGAATTCATCTTGGACGACTGTATACTGGAGGTCCCTGGGTAGTTAGAATGTGGTGTTCGGTACTGTTTTTTTATCGGAAAAAAGCCTCTTGGATATGTTATATTCGGGTATTTGGTAGAAATTTTGTGGTATTTTAAATTGAATACCGTAGTTGATATCACACTATGTTTATTACTGACGGGTGGTTGAAAAGTCAAAAAGTTTTTTGTTTTTGCGCCAACCAGCAATTCATGATGTGCGAAAAAATTCATGCCAATAATGAGTTTGTTGACGTCGGTGATGACGAATTGCCAAACTAATGGTCGCCTTAGTCCTGAATCTAATGTTATTGCGATAGTATCATATGTGTTTATTGTAGTCTGATTTGCTGCGAACAATTGATAGTTCGTCGGTTTGAGTAGTCATGAAGCTTGCTTCTTAAGTAGATACAAGGGTATTCACAAGTGTCGATTAAAAATTCCATAGACGTGTTGCGATCTTTTATGTACAAGACGCGTGAAATGGAATGCACGAAATTATTCGCCTCTAATTCCTGCGTTCATCGCTTCTTTGGGCCATGAATTTGCAAGGCTGTGCACATTTGCGTGCTGTGGCTCCGAATTTGTAGTGGAACAAGCATAAATCTTTGGGTTGTTGCTGCCGTCGTGGTCTTTGACTACGTTGCAATGTTTGGAACAATGGTTTAAAACAGTTTGGCTGCGCCGTTTAGTGGTAGCGCTTTGTGTTTGCTACTACTTCTTTTGAAAGTTTTTCTAGGAGTGTAGAGCTTGTATCTGCAATGGTATTAGCGTAATGTGCAGATTGCACTTCGTATACGGCATCGATTAAACGTGCTGTGTCCTCCAGGGATGCATTGGTTCCACTCAGTTGTACGGCTTTCAAGAAATGCGAAGGTTTCTTGTCGCCTAAAGTTTCGTGGTCCAACAGTTTCTAATTCGTTATTCTAGTGATGAGCTAGCTGTTTAATTAGTTCGACTTTGATTTTTGAGTATTTGTCGGTCTCAAGCGATTTAATTATGATATCACGGATCTCTTCTGCGAATTCAACTTCGGGGTTGGATATTATGTACGCATATTTTGTAGTGTCTTGTGTAATACCGCTAATTTTAAAGCTGTCTTCTATTTGGGAAAACCATAATCTTGGATCCGCTGACCATAAAGGTGAAATTCACATAGCAGCCATGTTCACTTACTCGGTCATGTTAAACGGTTTAAATGGTCATTGAGCACTTCAATTAATCGGTGTTAACTCTGTCGTATTAACCTTTTGGAAGATCACGTTGGGGTCACCAACGTGGCGTTCTGATTCCTGCGAGGTCATCTTGTTAATGCTTCGTAGCAACATTTATTTACAAGTTTAAAATACGAACTAATTATACATTAAAGGTATGACTACAAAGAAAATATTTACAAAAGTTTTTGTGTGCGTAGTTATTGAAAATGTCTTTTAACACTGAAAGCACTTTAGTTTGTAAAGTTGCAGAATGAGCTTCTATGTTGAAGATTTGAATGTTATGCTTCACCACTACCTGGATCTGGTGTTGTGTAGAGGATTATGTCAATCGTTAAGCTGAATGCAATACAACACCTAGCGGCGGTGACTGAGATAGGATTTCTATGTTTCGATACCCTGCGGCTGGTAGGCGGAGATACTGGCATACGGACAACATCGTTGGTTGGTAGAAATTGAAACGAGCTGATGGGAACATGCTCCCAATCTTGGCACGCTTGTTAGCATCACGTACTGTGGGAGGAGGGTCTAATGGATTCAGAGGGGGAGAAAATTCAAGATGTTTTGACATGGTTCTGCGTCCGTAGTGTGGTTCATTTTATCCCGTTAGATTTGGTGGTCACAACGAAATAATCTAAAGAAAAACGCTTAGTGCACGAGAAGGATGGCGACTTCCGTTTTGCGTTATTCATAAGTTTCCTTCAAGAAGTTTGGTGACTACCTTAAAGAGAGAGCAATTAAGTTCTAGCGTATGGAGCTACTTTTCTATATCCTGGTTTTGTTTGTATGGTACGTTCGGACGATTCTATTATATATTTCGAGGGCTGTCTGACGAGTCCATTATTGTTTGAGGGGTGTTTTAAGCGTGCATGCTGCGTTCTTATTGGTCAGTTAGTCAGAGTATGGTTGTATAGTATATTTATAGATGTTTTCAGTTCAATTTACAATGAAGCACTATCACACTGATGCTATTTACAAGCACTAATATCTTCCTAAACTAATTACTTAACCATAAGTCTCCTTAACAACAATAACACAACTATAATTTATTTATTACCCTTTTGTGTATTTAAGTACGAGCTGGCGGTACAATATGCACGGTCACATAGCACAAATTTATATTTACTGTAAGATCTTCAAAGTATAATGACCAACTAACTATACCCGAAATGAGTTATATACCATATTTGAATATAGACTAACCGATGTACACTCATCACCGATCTTATATATACCCTAAAATTAACCAGATGCAAACATCAGACTATGGTCTGATGTTTGCTCGAACGTTCTACATTTCTGTAGAATACATTTCGGTTATGCAACTTGCGTGTTTGACGGGTTGCCTAATAGTTCGTAACGATATGTTTATATGCTTAATATATGGTTTTGTGTACCCATTTATTAAAGTGCCGATAATATAATCTTACTTGACTAGCATCGTTGAAATTAAAACTGTAATAACAAATATAATAAACCAAACAATATCTCTCAGACGCTTTTTATACAAAATGATTTATTACAAACAAGAATGCGTGTGTTTTAAACATGCAAAACCCAAACTGAAAGGCAGGTAAACGCTTAGCTTGTAACAATTACGATTTTCTGTTATTCAAATATACAATTTTATTCAATACACCTAGTCAATAAATATTAAATTTCTATTGAAACCTTTTATTCTGAATTCATACATATACGCCATCTACATTAGAATAGCAAAAGTAAACTTTAAGTGAACTTCTAGTTGTTTGTATCTTGATTCAATATCTCCCTTCCCGGCGCATGCTTGTACAGCTAAGATTGCCTCGTGGAATAAACCATTTTTGATATCAGATGTAATCCGAATACCAGTATTATCCAGGGCCTGCAGGTTTTTAATTAAACATGACGTCCCAACAATTAGTTAAGTGGAGTCAACGTGTACCATAAGTTTAGTTTTGATGGCAGCATCGACCTAAAAAGGATTGTAAATATATTTTTACGCGCAAGTTCTTCTTTAGTTTAGAGTTTTAAAGACTAAACTACCAATTATTGTATATGAAGATAATTTTAATTCCGAGTTTTAAAAATATTAAATTCAAGTTACATCTAATGAAGCAATGGAAATTAAGTATTATAAAAAAACAATCGTTAACCATAAGGCAAGCACGAGACTGAGAGGCAGCTTCAATTGTTGCTAGGCAGGAAAGTGAAAACCCCCACATGTGATTGGTTTGTATGAAGGTCAAATCCGGACCCCTGCGTCAGCCACGCTCAACTATAAGAGTAAGGACGCTGATGTTTAAAAAAAAATTTAAAGAAGGAAAACCGGCCGCCAAACAGATAGCCAGCGGTGAGTCATCCTCCATTTTTATACTTATATTCTTTTCAAGCAACTTTCATTTAAAATGCTCAAATAATTTTCGAAGAAGCTATACATAAGTTTGTTTAAAATTAATTCTCGAAATTTTGCTAAGGTTCATAGATCAGATCATTTAATTTGTTTCACGTAAAATTTAGTTTGAAAATTTAGTATTTGGATAAGGCATATTTGACCTTAATATTTTCAAAGTATTTGTGTAAGATTATGTTTGAAGTTACAAAGTTGTATTAAAAGGTTTGCTTTACTAAACATGTGATATGATAAGAATTGTTTGCCGACTTATTGTGTATAACACATTGTGATAATTCACCTGAAGCATAGTTCAATATCGACAATAAGTATTTTTCTTTGACCTTTGATTTTATTAAAGATAGCTATTAAAATACAGAGCCATAACCAGCGAAATTTTTTTGAATATGTAATTTGTTTCTTGTACACTGAACAGGATCCTATTCAAGTAGCATGAAGTCACTGTAACATAAATTGAAAGTCATATATTTCTTAAAGAGATTTGAAGTGATTTATGCAATAAAGAAAAAATATTCCAACAATGCTTAGAGATTAATATTAAATAGCAATAACGGAACTGTTTCTAAAGTCTCCCTATAGATAAGTTTGTATAAACGATGTATATATACATATTTTTTTTTAAAAAATCAATAGAAAAAATATTAAGTGTCTCAAAATTTTCTTTCTTTGAAGTCAACAGTAATTGTCCTACAGAAGCAAAGAGTTTACAAATATGAAATCTTAGTATTAAAGAAAGATATCATTGGTGTTAAAGTTAAAAGTTTTTTTGAAAGTATAATTTTGACTTGTGGATTTACTTACAATTTTTTTTGTGATAAAGTAACTAGGCTCTAACGAAGCCCTAGTTTGAACATGTTTAGGTGTGGTTAAATTTTCAGATAGCACGAGATCGTCGTTCCCATTCCAGATTGCAGAGAACATAGTAAGTATTTTTGTTTATGTTGCTCGTCTTAAATTTTTTTCTTTCGAAGATTTCCATATCTGATCTTCGGATAGTTTCTTATCAAACACCCGTTAAGATACGGTGGCGTCCAATAAAATTTCTTTTGTTTTATCGTATACCATCCTACGACCCTAGCTCATAGCTCTGCCCTAAGTTGAAGAAGCTTAGCTGGCTGGAAGATCTCTTTAGAGGGACCCTTTTTTTTCTCAAAGCCATTCAACATCCGTTTTACCCTGGGCTTGACCGTCATACAGGAACCCTTCGTAATCTATCGAGGCTCTACCGCATGTATGGTAGAGCAGACATATTATTTTCCTTTTGAGGAATTTAATATGTTACAAGCTGTTAACTTTTCAATGTATTATGTTCAATTTGAAATTGTTACGTGCCATTGCCACTTAAACATTGTTTTAGGTTAGTTTTTGGTGTACGGAAGTTTCCCGCCATATTTTCAAATACGCGAGACGCGGGAATTTTTAAATAGACTAGGCGGTGCTTCTATACGTCAGAGTAGTGAGCTTGCGCAATGTGCTTATCCCTAGAGGGGTAGAGCAATACTAGACAAAGGGTGGGGACAAAGTGGTGAGAGGTTTGGGTGACGCCCGGAATCGTCGCTGTTTTGCCCGAATTTTCAAGGTGTGTGGTCGTTTGGGAGGTATCGTATCGTAGCTTTTACCTATGTAGATTTTCCGTCTTTAATTATCTTTTGTTTGTCGACCTCTACCTTGTTCCTCATTCCGATCCCTACATAGGTAGGCAATCAGCAACCTTCGGCAATGGGCCCTAGACGACCCTGATGCCAACAACCTCGGAGCAGAGGCCTAGCATAGAGCAACTTCATGCCGGATGCCGGATGTCGGATTTCCGGGGTGAGTAATACCGTGTTTAATTTGTTCACGAAGATGAACTTTTGTTAAGTGTTTATTTAATTTTTATATTTCTGATTATTGCGTAATATACCTTTTTATCGGTGACGTCATGGTGGATTGCCGCGCCAAAATCTGTAAAAGGTTTGCGCTTTCCTCCACTAGAGGCGTCACTCGCTTTATTTATTGCGCTTGCGCGATGTGTCTTATGAACTTTGGTAACTGTATTACAGGCTTTTAAGGACCATCTATCGCCATATAAATGTACCACCATCTAAGTGTAATACTTTGCAAACTGTTTTACCGACCATATAAACTATCACCGGTAAAGTGTAATAAAATATATTTTTATTTTTTTAAAATGGAGTCCGAGATTTCTGTGCCCCGCCTTAGAGACTCCAGCAACTCTTCCTACTCTTTCTTTGAGTATTAAATCATCGAAGTGCATTGCAATTTTGAAGTTAAGTTGCAATTATACTATCAAGAATGGTTATGTTTCACACATTATTATGTATATAATTAATAGCCTTTCTTGGGTTAATAAGCAAACAAGAACTAGTAATAATCTGTTCTCATAGTTTCATAATTATTTACCAAAATCCTATAAATTTCAATTAAATGCGTCCATAGAGACATTAAACGAACAGTCTTTCCTACATTGATTTTGTGTATTAACAACCCAAATACTACTAAGTTCAGATATTACAAATTGCCGCTTTCACCCCGAATAGAAGGCTGGATTAAACTAAGAAAATAATACTGCTTTTAAGTTAGGTGAAAGATATTTTTTCTCAATTTACTGTTGACATAACAATAATACGAGCTTTCTTATATGGCTTTGACCGTCCACACAAATACATTTCCTTTATAAGTTAATCTTTATTTATTAGTTATCTCGTATATCTCTGTCAGTCATAAAAGCCCGTTGGGAGATGAATAAACTGTACAATGCTTGCACGTAATGGATAAAACATTTTCATAATATTTTAATCGTGGGCTTTTTAGTTATAAACCTTTATTTTCTATGGCATAATTAATGTAAGTATTAGGTTTCACCATTTATAGAGAGTCAACCAATGAGGATTAAACATTTTATTTACTAAATAAAAATTGTTTGTTGTATGATAAACTCCAAACAAAAACAGGATGCATAAATAAGGGGGTGAAAAGATGATTATAACCCATTAGTGCATCAACTACGAGCGTCTCGCGGTAGAAATAACGCGGCTGTAATGACAGTTGTAAACAGGTTGAAGTTACGTAATTTTTTTGTTTACATATAGTGAATGAAATCCATGGAAATTACCTATTAATTTTGTTTATGGTGTTATTTGTAAACGAGGAGTAAAAATGAATACTTGCAAAGATTGTGGTTTTGAGTTTACACAAAAGAAGAATTTGTATGCCCATTTAAGAAAGATTCATAATTTTGAATATAGGAAACCAGTTACTTTAACTAGTAAATTTTGTGTGATACATGTGGCAAATCCTTGACCAGTAAAGCAACTTTACGTCGTCATTGCAGAACTGTTCATAAAAGTATTCCAATAATTCTCAACTCGTCAAGAATCAAGTGCTTTTATGCAAATTGTTCAACACATCTAAAGGGATATAAAAAACGTCGACAACATTTGGCAAATGAACATCAAATTGAAACTAAACTTGATCAACTACATTTTAATTCACAATTAGGTTTGAAGATTATTATGCAAAGTGTTAATTATATACTAATTTTATTCTGTTCAACAGAGTTCAAAAACTGAAAAAACCAAGAACAGGAACAATCTTTGGCAATGTATATACTTCACACTTCAGCTAAATTATTGTCTGATGGCACCAAAAAGGAGTACTATAATTGCCATCGATCGTACAACTACATTCCAAAAGGCGAGGGTTTTAGAAGCTTAAAAAGCACAGGCACTAATAAAATTGGAAGTGTTTATCCCTCAAGAATGGAAGCGACAATAAAGAACGATAGGTCTGTTGCAGTAGACTTCTGGACAACTCATGTTGGACATACCAACGATATTGGTCGAGTTTTTTTAAGTAAAGAGAGTAAAGCAGAAATTGCAGGTATTTTCGAACATAAAGTTCTAGTTTGAAATTTTACAATTGATGTGTTTCAGGAAAATTAAAGGAAGGTATTACATTTTAACATATATTGGATGATGTTCATGATTCTGCTTTAAAACAAGAAAATTCACAGAGAATTTAGTTGTTAGAAACAAAAGATATGCACAATATTGTTAGGGACTTCAATATTGAGTATGGTGTGAAACGTCACCTAAATGATGCAATTAGCGTACGGCTCTGGGTAGAGGAGATGATGAACTTAGGGAGCGACTGCCCAGTGTTATATTATAAAAGCCAAGGTGTAGAAGGAAACCCAAATGACTCAAAAATAATTTTAGATGTTCAAGATTTTGCATTAGTCATAATCACTTCTTTTCAACGTGCTTAAATTTGGGAACGACAAGGTGTGCGTTGATGGTACAAACGGTACAATTAGTTACGATTTTCAACTCTACACACTAATGACAGTGGATGAATTTGGTTCAGGGTGCCCAGTGGAATTTTGTTTTTCAAACGTGCTGACGAAATGATTTTTAAGTTGTTTTTTGAAAAAATTGAATCAAGTGTGGGTATTATATCAACTACTGTTTTTATGTCTGATGATGCTCCAGCATTTTATAATGCATGGTCTTATGTTATGGCCAAGGTACCTCACCAGTTATCTGGCATGTGGAATCTTAATTGGTGCAAGAATTTGTCAAAAATCAATGGAGGGATTGAAAAGAAAGTAGTAGTATATAAATCCCTTCGTGTTTTATTACAGTGTGTATCTATTGATGAATTTAATGACATTTTAAATCAGCTAGTAGAAGATCTTTATGACGATGTTGATACACAATCATTTGCTGAATATTTTCATAATAATTATGCAAATCGTCCAACATCTTGGGCATATTACTATCGATTGGGTTTAGGAATAAACACTAACATGTATCTTGAATCGATGCACAAGGTTTTGAAGTATGTGTATTTGGAAGGTCGGAAAGTAAAACGTTTGGACAAAAGCATTAATGCAGTTATGAAAATTGCTCGAGATAGCTTGTTTAAACGTATAATTAAACTTGTAAAGAATACTTCCAATGACAAAATTAATAGAATTAAACAAAGTCATAAAGCAAGTCTAATAATTACATCAGATTTTATTAGACGTCTTGAAAATGATAAGGAATTTTTAGTTACGTCGTCCACTTGTGCTTTTCAACAGTATCAAGTTACTAGAGTAGATGAAGCCTGCGAAGGTTCATGCCTAAGTTGTACAAAGTGCAGCATATGTGTTCATACATTTCAATGCATCTGTATTGACAACATGATAAAGCTTAAGATTTGCAAACACATACATGCTTGTGCGATACAGTTTTACAATTCGAATCTTGACACCTTTGCATATTAGTAACGTTAATGAACTTTTCAGCAGAAATATTTTACATGAAGCAAAATCTTCAAAAATGATATTATTAAAAAAAAGAACCGAGCTAATAATAGACCTATGTGAGAATGCTTCGTTAACTGACGACGTACATCTGGCTATAATGAGGCAATTTGATAAAATCATTGACACATTAAATAAAGCAAAATCTATTGATCTAAAAACTACAGAGGAGATTAATATTAATAAAAAAGTTGAACATCAGGTGCGGCTTTTTTCAACAAAGAAGAAATCAACAAGGAATAATGATCTTAAAAAGCCTACCCTAACAGAAGAAATTTTTATTAGGGATGGTGTTCGCGCCATTTCGCTCTCCCAACGTGATATTCTTTATCAAGCCAGGCGAGATAAGGAATACCATAATTTAAAAGAGTCGATTAACAACCATCCGCGAACGCGAACGTGTTCATTATTCAATTTCTAAATATTACTCTCTAATCTCTTTCCTAAAACAGCCATTTCCTGGCTCCGTTCCTATTTACCTCTGGCCAGAAACAGTACTGAAAGGTGCCGCGTTAGTGCTCCAGATGTCTGTGCTTCGGTAAGTGCTTTAAGTATTTATGTGACTTGTATTCCAATTCTATGTTTATTTCCTTCTACTCTATACAGTCCACGCGCTAACTTACAAACCCTGGTTTACTGCCTACTGCACTCCAGGCAATTTCTATTTGCGCCCCTTGTCGTTACAAGAGGCGTGTACATAGTATTTTGATCCGTACGAGCCGAATTAAGAACTACGTTATATCTCGTTCTTCGTCTCACATCTTCAATTCAAGCACATAAATACGTATGTCCAACATTAATTGTAATTTCGAATAATCATAACACTTTAATTCTAAAGATAATTAAATTGCTATAAAAGTTTCCAGTTTGAATTGCACGTGTGTACTTTTAAAAATACTGCATTTATACTTTAGTCAGATAACTTCGTTATCGCGTTGCCATTCAACACGTTTAAAACAATGACATTTGTATTTGTATACAAACAATATATCTCTTTTAAAAAAATGTTCATTTTTGGTGGGCGGTTATGTTCGCGCCATTTCGCTCTCCCAACGTGATATTCTTTATCAAGCCAGGCGAGATAAGGAATACCATAATTTAAAAGAATCGATTAACAACCATCCGCGAACGCGAACGTGTTCATTCAATTTCTAAATATTACTCTCTAATCTCTTTCCTAAAACAACCATTTCCTGGCTCCGTTCCTATTTACCTCTGGCCAGAAACAGTACTGAAAGGTGCCGCGTTAGTGCTCCAGATGTCTGTGCTTCGGTAAGTGCTTTAAGTATTTATGTGACTTGTATTCCAATTCTATGTTTATTTCCTTCTACTCTATACAGTCCACGCGCTAACTTACAAACCCTGGTTTACTGCCTACTGCACTCCAGGCAATTTCTATTTGCGCCCCTTGTCGTTACAAGAGGCGTGTACAGATGGTTTGGTTAATAACTCGAACCTTAATGTTAATGTTCATACAAGATCTGATCATTCATCACCTGATTTTATGTTAAGATAAGACAGTGTATTATCTCAGTAGAAAGTAGGTTTAATTAACACTAAAGCTTATAAGGTTAGATTTTGTTCTGCTTTCTCTTGTTTGGGAATAAAATCCGATGGGGAAACCACTCTCAGAAATACATGTACAAATTACTGGAAATTATTACAATCCCAGCGATTTTGATGGGAAACCTACAAGTACGCGACTAATCTAATTTAATCCTCAGTTCTCACTTTGTTTTATCAGTGTTACAAGCGCTGGTAAGTTATTGTAATTTCGTCAAATCTGTCGGATTGAGTGTTCTTATATTAACAGTGCAGTATTTTAGTTTTACTTTTAGTCGGAGTACCAAAATAATCTTAATTTTCTACCTTGTTTTTTTACATATTTTAGTCGACTTGTCAGTGCAAACAAAATTCTCGACAAAATAAAATTAGTTTCTTTCTTAATTAATTTAGGTATTTATTGAGAATGTATATGGGTACATAAGGTGTTTACTTTTTAAAAAATAAAAATACAATTATTGAAACCTCAAGCCTCTATTACTATTATTAAACACATTTCACTCAAGTAATTAATAATTTACAAATCAAATTAAAGAAATCCCAGCAAAGTACCTTTAAATTGCATATTGACACAAGTACGAAAGATACCTAGAATAGCAACAAGTTAGTACAAAATACCAAGTTGTTTACATACAAGAGCTAACATATATAGATAACATTCGTGTAAAGTTAATTTCCTTCATTGCACTAAATTTAACTTCTTTTTTATCCAAAGTTGGTTGCTTATAGAAACTGGTCTCTTATATTCAAATCATGAAATTTTTTTAAGTGGCCATACAAAGTTTTATTTTACGTAAATTCAGAACCACAATCTAGGCAAATATTCATTTTTTACTTCTCCTATATAAATAAGGAGATAAACAATCAATTTAACATTAACACAGACCTCATCCAATTTACGTAAACAAAAAAATTACGTAACCTCAATCTGTTTACAACTGTCATTACAGCCGCGTTATTTCTACCGCAAGACGCTCGTCATCAACTAACCCCCATTGTGTTCAATTCTTTCACGCAGAGGCCCAATGAAGCCGCACCTGAGTTTATTAAACCTGCCGAATACTTAGGTGCGTTAATCTGGCTCCCCCCCCACAATGTCTGATTGTGCTCAAAATGCTAGCGCAGCTTAATTATACCTAGTGTTATGTTTGGCAAAGTCCCTTCATAAGGGCAATAACCATCGCAAACATCTCTAAAAATGTCAAAGAGCGTAGAAAATATCAATTCAAATTTGCAATTATTGAGTTTGCACCTCAAAATATGCAAAATTAACTTTGCTTATGTTTTCATTATAAACACAAAACAGTTTGTTCATTGCGATAGAAGCCAAGAAAATTAAAAAAGGAATATTAAAAATAATTTTAAAATGCAACATGCTTATTATTACTACAAGTATAATTTTAGATAGGAAAATTTTCCAGTGCATAAAATTGGCAGCAGGTTGCACCTCAGAAGCATGATTCTGGTATCGACTTAGGACATGCTTCACAAATATCTTTCCTGCCGTCGCTCACCATAATGAGTAACTAATAATCAAGAAATTGAACTGTTATCTTCCGATAGTTTTGCCCAAATGGCAAACGTTGTAGACAGATAGTGACAATTTTATGACCCCTTCTTGTGATGCTTTTTCCTCAAAGAAAATTTGTGGTGTAATTCACTTCGCTTTCACCAATACAATGTTGTTTTTATCATCCTTAAAAAAAATCTTTTTACTTTGTTAAACTGAAAACAAAGATTAGCACAAGGTCGTACTGCACAAGAAAAAGCAACTACTGTGTTCAAAGACAACAAACATTGAAACAAGGAAAAGATTGCTTAAAGCATATATGTGGAGCACGGCACTGTACAGCTGTGAAACTTGGACAGTAGGAGAAGCGGATAGGAAAAAGATACAAACCTTTGAAATGTGGTGCTACAGACATGTGACATATCATAAACAGACAAAGTTAAGAATAAAGAGGTTCTAGAAATGGTAAGGGAAGGAATAAATATGTGAAAAACAGTAAAAAATAAGAGAGATAGGATGATACGGTAGATACTAATGCATAAGGGAATAGTGAGGAAGGGAAGGGAAAAAAAGAGGTAGATGTTGACCTAGACTGAACTATTGCACACAGATAGTGAAATATGTAGGCTATGGGAAATTCAGGAAAATGTGTGGGTTAGCTCAAAATAGAAATAAATGGAGGTATGGGTCTAACCACTTCCAAGACGAAAGACCTAATGATAAAAAGTGTAACTGTATTTAAACCTGATGATTATCGTATACAACTACAGGTGTTGGTTTTGCAATATGCTCAACAAATGTTGATTGTGCGAAAGGAGTAATTGGAAACTATTGATTGGGCAAGTGTCTAAGTGGTGTGGATCTTGGTAGCCGCCAGTTTGCTTAAACCCCTTCAAGTTCCACTGAATATCGGTGAAATAGGGTATATTTATAGAAAACAGTAGAAAGGGAAAAACGCAAAAGATAAAAATATATTAGCACAAGGCCATGTTGTATTTAACAAGAAGTAGCCGCCGCCATATTCGAAAACAACAAACATAGAGACAGTAAAAAGGATTGCTGAAAGAATATGGGTGGAGCACAGCATTGTATGGCTGTGAAACGTGGTGCTACAGACATATGATGAAGATATCATGGACTGACAAAGTTAAAAAAACCAAGAAGTTCTACAAATGGTAGGAAGAAAAAGAAATATGCAGAAAATAGTAAAAAATAGGAGAAATAGGATGATATGACATACCAAGGCATGAGGGAATAGCAACAACAACAACACTAATCATGGCATTCCCTTTCGGAATAACCAAACCTAACACCTCTTTTTAGAAAGATATGCAGAGTACTGCTCTGGACTACTACACTACTTCTACTCCCAGTACCATTCACAATCTTTCTCCACTTCCCTCGTTCCCTACATACTTCCTTTTCTTATGTAACATTCATACATAGCTTTTGGCTTGCTCTTTAATTCTTCATATTTCTCGCCTGTCGTTCTTTTAAAACTTCCTCTACTACATTCAACCATTTTTTACGCAGCTCTACCAGTCATATTGCTTGCATATATATATATATATATATATATATATATATATATATATATATATATATATATAATACTTGAAATTTTGTTTCTTGGGAAAAAGGTCTAAATAAATTTTTTTTTTTATTTTTACATTATATGTATTAATCACACGTTTTAACCGTCGCATGTAAATTGTAGTAACCGTACCACATCATTTAGTGAATGACTCAATTTATACTACGTTATAAATATATAAATCTCTGTTTATGGGTAAGCATATTTTAGATATTTGTTAAGATATAATGTACATTGATCGTATTATAGAGGGAAAAAAACATAATTGATAAAGACCATCTAGCGACGGTTGAAACGTCTGATTAATACATACCTAGCGCACCCCTTAGCAAAGCTAGCACAGCAAAATTGCCGTATTTAAAGCACTAAATCGGTTGGGGGGGCTAAATTAACGTTAGACCCCCAATGTTGGAAATACTTAGTTAGAGTGCTAGCGCAAATTACTTAGACCTAGCTCACCCAAAATAATAGCTAGCGCAGGCATACAAACTTCATTATTTTAGCTTTTTATCTCTTCCAGGTGCGTTAACCTGCCGCCCCCCCCCACAATGTCTAATTGTGCTCAAAATTCTAGCGCAGCTTAATTATACCTACCGCAACCTCGCGCACCACTTAGCAAAGCTAGCGCAGCAAAATTGCCGTATTTAGAGGACTAAATCGGTTAGGCGTCGCCGTGGATCAATGTAGTAAGCGTAAGACTACGGATCCCAAGGTCCCGGGTTCAAATCCCGACACGGCCGACTGCTTGAAAAATGGCAGGTGAGCATTTTTCACAAATATTACGCCCTCGTTCGGATGACAGGTTAAATGGAGGTCCCGTGTGTGAGTGTTGTCACGCACGTTAAAGATCCCTACCTTGCCTGGAACGGCAAGGGTTCGGCAAAATTCTAAATTTCCAGGCAACAAAAAACTCGCCTTCTGGCCAATGTAGTACCTTCTCGTGGAGCATTGGAAATATAAATGCACAGACTAAATCGGTTGGGGGGCTAAATTAACGCGCCCCATGTTGAAAATACTTAGTTAGAGTGCTAGCGCAGATTACTTAGACCTGGCGCAACCTAGCGCGCCCGAAATAATAGCTAGCACAGACATACAAACTCCATTATTTTAACTTTTTATCTGAGGAGACTAACTTAACCTTAGCCCCTTCAGGCTGGAGAAACTAAATCATATTGCTGGCGCAGATTACATAGGGCTAACGCAACCTAGCGCTCCCAAAGAGATAGTTAGCGCAACACAGAAACTCTAGTACAGTTAGTTGTTTCTGAGGGCCTTCAACTATTAGTTACGGCTGTTTCCAAGCAACTCGCTTTTAAAATTCTTTTTTTTGTTAATCTAGATCTAATACACCTGCGTAAACAAGAATTCCGTTTTGTAAATCTGAATACGTTTATTGGAAGAGGGAAATTTAATCAAAGGCAATTACATTATTTACGAAATTTCCTAGTTAATAAGTATTCTTGAAACACTAATTTTATTTTCTCTAATATAGCCATTATGTTCCGCTATAGTGTGTTAAACGAACAGAATCAGTAAACAAAATAATTGGATAGGTGCGTTAACTTACCCCCTCCCCACAATGTCTGATTGTGCTCAAAATGCTGGCGCAGCTTAATTAGACCTAGCACAACCTAGCGCACGCCTTACCAATGCTAGCGCAGCAAAATAAGCGCATTTAGGGGATTAAATCGGTTGTGGACGGAGCTAGATTAACGTTTCCCCCTACATGTTGAAAGTATTTAGTTATATTGCTAGCGCAGGTTACTTAGATCTAGTACAACCTGGAGCACCCCATACCAAAGCTAGCGCATCAAAATTAATGCATTTAGGGTATTAAACCGGTTGGAGGCGGGGCTACATTAACGTGTCCCGCCCCATGTTAAAAGTACTTACTTATAATGCTAGCGCAGGTCACCTAAAGCTAGCGCAACCTAGCCCACCTGAAAAAATATCTAGCATAGGCATAAAAGCTACAATATGGTTGCATTTTGGTAGGATATACGTATATCCATCCCTGGTGTGTCAATCTCTACGCTGCGAATCAAGTTTGTTTCACGCTTCTAAAGCCCATTCAATTATTTTGTTTACTGATTCTGTTCGTTTAACCCACTATAGCGGAACATAATGGCTATATTAAAGAAATTAGTGTTTTAAGAATAGGTACCTATTAACTTGAAAATTTCGTAAATAATGTAATTGCCTTTGATTGAATTTCCCAGATTTACAAAACGGAATTCTCGTTTACGCAAGTGTATTAGACCTAGATCAGCAAAAATGAATTTTGAAAGCGAGTTGCTTGGAAACAGCCGTAACTAATTGCTGAAGGCCCTCAGGAACAAGTAATTGTGATAGAGTTTCTGTGCTTGCGCTAGCTATCTCTTGAGGTGCGCTAGCCCTATGTAATCTGCGCCAGCAGTACGATTTAGTTCCTCCAGCATAGAGAGGCTAACGTTAACTTAGTCCCACCAGATAAAAAGCTAAAATAATGAAGTTTGTATGCCTGCGCTGGCTATTATTTCGGGTGCGCTAGGTCTAAGTAATCTGCAGCACTCTGATTAAGTATTTCCAACAGGGGGCTAACGTTAATTTAGCCCCCCCCACCAACCGATTTAGTACTCTAAATACGGCAATTTTGCTGCGCTAGCTTGGCTAAGGGGTGCGTTACGTTGCGCTAGGTATAATTAAGCTGCGCTAGCATTTTGAGCACAATCAGACATTGTGGGGGGCCAGGTTAACGCACCTCGAATACTTTGTGTTTATGAGATTAATTAGAGTAAGTAGGACTGCACACTTATTAAGAGTTTTATCGTTAATTAGTCAATCAACGGTTTTATTGAGAAATTACAATGAGTAGTGTTTAATACACACTTAGGAAAATAATGAAATATCGCATCTTCACAGAACGACGGTTCGTCAGTGAACCTTAAATATAATTCCATTTACACCTTGAAGAGTGCGTTAGAACAAATAACCTTCAGGAGCGCGTAATACAAGTTCTTATTATTGACGCGATTAATAAAACGTATTAAATATAAATCCTTCAGATTAAAATACTTACCATAAAGCGGCTCCATGAAATAAGGCACTAGTGACTAAGATCAAACATGTAACGAAAGAACAATAAGTTCGCTTAAAAAATGAAAAAAAAATTATTAGCACTGAGACTTATTCACCCTCAGGCAAAGGACAAATTTTTGAAAATGCACGACGCACAACACCGTGAGACGTCTTGATTTCAGCAACACGGCTGATACCATCAAAGCCGCTATAAACTTCCTGGATACGACCAAGTCACCAGTAAGCAACAGGAGTATTGTCGTCTATGTTGATGTCCAGTTGTCCTTGTTTTAAAATTGCATGACTGGCCTACCACTTAATACAACTTTGCAATTCACCAATTGATTCGAGCTACCATCTCTTTTAAAATAATTGTTGTAGCTGTTAAATTTGCTCATGTCGTTATAATCTAGATACAGTTACACCCGTAACATCTGCATGTGGAATAATAGCTATGTGTTTTCCGATTAGAAAGTGCGCTGGAATGAAACGATTTAGGTTGAGGTGGTCGATAAAGAGAAGAGAGGGCGAGAATTAAGAATCGCCTCAATTTGTGTCAAGAGAGTAGATAGTTCTTCGAAAGCATGTAATGGGCTTATTGAGATGTCTCAAGTGATGCTTGATATTCTTTACGCACGCCTCTCAAACGCCTCCAAAATGAAGAGATTGAAGACGTATGAAATGCCACTCAATATCCATTTCAAGAGAATTTTTATGTAAATTGTAAAGTTCTTTTAATTTTTAATTTGCACCTACAAAATTGGCAGCATTGTCAGAGTATATTTTAGATGGCTTTCCGCAACGAGATACAAATCTTCCTAGATACATTATAAGAGCCCGAGTAGAGAGATCACTGACCAATTCAATATGCATAGCTTTTGTAGAAAAGCACACACACACATACAAATATAACATTTGGATATGTTACTTCCACGACCACTTTTATTATTAATCGACATGGGTCCAGCATAGTAAACATCGACTATAGCAAACAGAAAATTTTTTGTGACTCTATTACGGGGCAAATTACCCATTATAGGGTTAATTCTCTCATTCGAACGTGGGTGTATTTTTGTGAAAAATGCTCGCCTAACATTTTTCAAGCGGACCGTGTCAGAATGCCATTTGCAATCGAAAAATGTTGTCTAACATTTGAGAGTTAACTGTGCACCAGCATGCAACAATTTAATATGTTTCCGCGTGACATTTAATTTTGACAGAGGATGGTGGACCAAGGGCTGTTTTTATCAAAAGTGTATTCCGAATTATGTATACGTCCATCAACACGTATCAAACCATTTTGATCAAGAAACGGAGTTAAATTTATTATTCTACTTTTATTCAGAGGACCATTTTGAGATTGCAACAATTTTATTTCTGTAGAAAAAGATTCTGTTTGAGCAATTTTTACTAAACATAAACAAGTGCCATCAATTTCTTTTAGAGCTAGCATGCCGTAATTTCGCATGGTTTTAGAAACAGAACAATTATGTACAAAACGAATAAAATAGGCTATATTCATTTCAAGTTTGCTTAAATTTGAATAGTTTTCAAATGGAAAATGTATATTTTTAAAAGTTACAGGATCCGCAGCTTCAAGCTTTAGTTTGTTACGTTTATTTTCAGCATAAATTAATTACCATATTTTTTTCCATAGTTAATTCAAAACACGCTCTCGAATAAATTCCTCAACTCAAAACCCTTTTGATTTTAAAACAAAAATTTATTCAAAAAATTAAATAGTCTATGCCTTGTTTTAGGTATCCGGTAATCTGTTAAATCCTTCAACATAATTAATAATAAATACGCTTGTTACAAATTTTCATTTTGAACTTATTTATTTTGAAACGACAAGTTTATGCCACAATTAAATAGTTTATATCCTGTTTTAGGAACGTGTTATCTGGGTATACATAACGACCGCATATAATGGTTTTCTGTATTGTTCTGATGCAAAGACTTGTTGAAATAAGGTCGCGCGCTATCCGATAAAACCCAGGTTTTCCAGTTTCAATCGCGCTTCGATAAGCGAGGGTTTGCATTTCGAATTCTTGTTAGTTGAACCATTGTTAAATATGATTCTACAGCTTGTACGTCGAAATATTTTCTATAGTATTCGTCACCGTATTTCAAAAGCAATGCATGTTTGTTATTTTCTGTTCAACAACTAGGAGGTGTTTAGCGTGGATTGGTGAGTTTCTCCGCGCTTACCCATTCTAATCAGATTCTCTTTTTAGCTTTTTTTAGCAGGAGGCCGAATTGGTTCTTTCTTTATGTAGACCTACTGCTTTTGTCTGTAGACCAACTGATTTTGTCCGTAGACCCCTGCTGCAGTTATGGTAGCAGGGTAAATGGAACCTAACGACCATGGCGTTTCTGTGCTGACTCACCCGCGACGGATTGCGAAATAAGTACCCGGACACCTACAGGTATGCAACTCGTTTTCTTTTGTGTGTGTCAATGGTATATTCCGTATCAACGTTTGGTGTAGTTACGTGACATTGTGGAACTATTGTTCGTTGCTGCTAAGCAATATTATCGCTCTACAGGTGTGAGGTACCTTTATTAAAAATGTTGAACAGACATACGCTTACTCTTTTATACTGATTGGTTTATTTTACAAACGGTACTATGTACGATTTAAAAGATGTCTGACAAATGCTATCACACGTTAATTCTTTCCTACTAATTAGTTATTTTACAAAAAGTATTAGGTGAAATTTTAAAAACGCTTGACAAAAGCTCTCGCGAGTTTATTTAATACTGATTAGTTTTATTTTGTGCGAAATACGAGATGCGCACTTCGTATATAAATTCCTAAATTGTCCGTACAATATAATTGTTTGCAGTGAAATAATAACACTTAATTTATTTTCTTTTAGCTTGTTTGTACAGAATCCTTTATTTATTTTTATGTGTTAATAGATAATAGATAGATAGATAATCGTGGGGTTTTCTTTTGTTTATTTTTGGTATGTAGGCAAATCCCCCTCACCCTCCGCGGATGGTAGTTAGCCTGGTATTTACTTTTCTTCCGTCTACGTCTAGGTACGTAGCATAATTTCTGACGCCCTGGCGAGCGGGGCTGCGAGTTTGTTTTAGTCGATTTTTTTTGTGTCCCGATTTTGTTTTGTGTAAAGTTGGCTTAACTTTTGCTTCGATATTGGTTTTGGTTAGCGTTCGCTTCGATTTTGTTTCGCTTAATTTCTGACTCAATTTTTGTTTTGTATCTCGGTCTGATGCTACTTGTTTTTTCTTCCTTTACGTTCGACCTATTGTTTATTTTTGTCTTTTTCTTTCGGTTCTTTGGTGTTTCTCATACGAGGATTCTTTATTTCTTGTGTGGGTTCAAATTTCTTAAAATTTAGTTCTGCTTTTCTTCTTAATTGCTAAATATCCTTGGTTAGCTCATGTCAGATTATTGGACTTGTGTTTTCGCCAATAATCCTAGTCCATTGAAAACGCTGTCGCCCAAGATTTTTCTTTTTTCCTTCCCTCTCGGTACATTTTGTTCTCCCCGTCACGTCTAGAGGTAGTTTTTTTTGCTCCAATTTTTCTTTTATTCTACAGCCCTATACTAATTTTTATTTTGTTGTTTCGCTCCTATTGGTGTTCCTGAAGTTTATCCGTCGGATATGTTTTAAATTGTCATATATTCGCAATAATTTTTTTTCTTGAACT
Organism: Platerodrilus igneus; assembly: GCA_036346225.1. Lineage (NCBI taxonomy): Eukaryota > Metazoa > Arthropoda > Insecta > Coleoptera > Lycidae > Platerodrilus > Platerodrilus igneus. Next base: position 2,221,767 of record JARFIW010001116.1, read on the forward strand.
TTTATTGAGTTACGGTTAGCCTTTACTTAGTTACTTTCTCCCAATTTCTTTTTTATTCTTACTAAAAATGACTAATCATAGGTTGGTGGCGTTTAATATGATCTTTAAGAGACGGCAGACGTTATCCGAAAACACTACTAACTATTTCGCATGTATGACAGGTCTGTTTGGAAACTATGGTTCTTTTAGTGAAGATGTTCAATTGTCCGTTTTGCTTCGTAACCTTGATCCATTTTATAGAACCTTTTGCCTACCTCCATTCCTTACAAGAATTAAATGACGAATGTCTGAAGTTTGAACCGGCAAAGATCTGGCCAATAATTCCGTATCACCTAGTCACGACCAACATACTGTTACTGCTGAACCGGAATCAGTCCCTGCTATAGTGCCTAAGTTAGTTGCTACTCTTTTTTTCGGCTTTCTATCAAGGTCTCTCAGTGTAGGAATGTAATTAAAAATTTTCTGGCGCCCCGAACATTCTTAACGTACATGATTTTTTGGAACGAGTCGAGAAACTCCGACGAGCTCACCATGTGTCAGAATTGCAATTATTTGAGTCTGCAGTGGATTTGTTCGAGGCTAAAGCGTTACTTTGGTATCGTGGTTATCGGCATAAGTTTTCTGACTCGAAGTCGTCTAATTTACTGATTCATCATTTCGAACCCTCGAATTTTGCTTATAAGTCTACTACTATTGAGAAAAATACTTTTACTTCACATGACCGATTTGTTAAAATTTCTCCTACGCCTACAGGGGTTAAGGTTCGTGACTTGGGAGCGGCCCTTTTAAAAAACCATTTCCAAACTTCTTAACAAATTAATTTTATTACACAGAAATTAAATATGGAATTTTGACAAGTTACAGTTATATTTTACTTAAAATCGAAATTAATTGATAGAGGTATAATTTTGAGTAGTAAGTGGACTGCAATGTACAAGCTGATCACTTGACTAACTGTCGTCGATTGGGGCTGCCGGGCTTTTTATAATATTCCTACCCCCTCACATGGCTGTGGGAACTTGCAGATCTCATGTCTGCTTATTCTTAACTCTATTCATAATTACGTTGTTGTAATCTTAATTTCTAAGTAATCACGGTACCTGACCGTCGGTGACCGCCTGTGACCTGACATCTGCAGTGTCACTATCGTCTGCGATACAAAGTAGCGCATCCGTTCTCATGAACGTTAATAAACTTTACAAATTGTCCTTGATTTACTTTGTTGCACTTCACTTGGCGTATTCTTAACATTTTCTAATAATTTCCTAATTATTTTATTTCTTTATACATATATCAATTGGGGGATACATAACTCGGGTAGATCCGATACTCCTTCCGTACGTTCTACTGTTCTTCTTCCTAATTCTGCTTCTACTCGTCAGGTCATCTGTTTTAATTGCTACAAACTGGTCATGTTTCGACACGTTGTACTCGTCTTCAAGTACTCCATTGCCATGGTTGCGGACTTAAGGGAGTTTCTCGCCGCAACTGTCCAAACTGTCATCCTACTACTAATAGGTCTTCTAATCATACTTCCAATTCTGTTCTCAGCTCAAAGATCCAAACTTCTTCTGCTTCTCACTCTACGTTCTCTTCTGTCCCTCATCCAGGTCATCCTGCTTCTATTGTCAAAATATACCCTTTTTCGGCGAATACAGCTTCGAACAAAATTTCTTTAGTCTCTTGTTCTACATCCTATTCTACTCCTCCTTCTGCTTGCCCTACTTATTCACTCTCACCACAGACTGTACCTCCACCACCATTACAACCCATGCTTCGAATTAGTGACTTGCAGCTAGCTTCTCAAGATTTTGTTCCCGCTTTCTTAAATGATTCTACCCAAGAAATTCCTGTCGTGTCTGCAAGCACAAATGTCGCGGAAGTGACGATAACTTCTAATTTAGTCAGCGAAGGTCCTGTTGAAGTTCATGAACCTGTATCGTTATTGCCTGTTCCAGTTTTTGTCAAAATTTTACATGTCCCTGCTTTCTTAAATGCTTCTACTCAAGAAATCTCTGTCGTGCCGACAATCACAGCCGTAGCTGAAGTGAAGACTATTTCTAATACGGATAGAGAAGGTCCTGTTGAAGTTAGTGAACCCATAGCTGTGATGCCCTTTGCTGTTGTCGTCAAAGTTTTACCTGATCCTGTTTCGTTATCTACTATTGTTAAGGAATCAGTTCTTATTGTGCCTGAAGTTTTGTCTGTTTCTACTCTATTGTCTAACAGTAATGAAGCCTTACTTGGTTCTACTCCTTTATCGGACATTGCCTACTCTTACTCATTTTTCTCATGCTGACAAACTTCTACTTGTTTCTGTTCTTTTAGCTAAGGTTGGTGAAATCCTAGCTGATATCCTGTTATCTAATGTTGACGAAGGGCAACCTGATTCTACTTTCTCATCTATTGGGATTAAGTTCTTCCTGATACTGTTTGTTCTTGTAACGTTGATGGACTTCTACCTGATTTTGTTCCCTTATGTAATATGGTTAAAGTTTTATCGTATTCTGCTCCTTTTCCTAGAGTTGATACTCCTACAGCCAATACTGTTTTTGTTCATAACTGTGATACTTCTAGTCCTTTATCTAACACCGTTGAAATTTTATCTACTTCTGTCCTTCTATCTCACGTAACTGAAGTGTACTCTGCTTGTGTCTCTTTTCGTAAGGTTGATTCTCGTACAGCTCATACCTTTTCCTTTGATACCATTCACTTTCTTACCACCAATTCTAAAAACAAACAACCTTCTTCCATAACGCGTTCAGAGTTCCACAAGTTACGACAACCACTACTATATCCACCCTCACCACCACTTTCTCAACCTCGTGTTACAACTTCTACACCCCTTGCTGTTCCTGTTTAGCCGAAAGCTGTTCACAAAAGGCAGACATTATTCTATGCTCCTTCCGAACCTTTGAACATGCCGGCGAAACCCTAATATCATTGATCTTGTTTCATTTTCCCTCTCGCGTCGTAAACGCCTTAAACCCAATATCTAGTCCTTGCGTCCCAGATTCTTATGCCGAGTTTGCTCCCCTTAGGTTTTGATTTTTGGACGTTACGATTTTGCTTTACTTGCCTGTTTTGCTAGGTTTTCTTCCGTTTTCTTGCTTTTTCTTATTCCGTGTGGATCCGGGAATAGAATAGTCCTATGGTACGGCCTGCCAGTCGTAAGAGGCGACAACAGCGGTCCAACACATACACACACGCCCACTTTATACACGCACACTACATCAACACACACCCTTTATAAACACATACACTTACACATTTCATAAACACACAGTTCTACTTGGTTCTCCTTTCTTTCGTTTCCTTCTTGTACTCCCTAAAACCGTGTGGGTCCGGGAATAGAATAGCCCCATGCTACGACCTGCTTGTCATAAGAGGCGACTACAGCGGTCCAACACAACACATACACACACGCACATTTTATACACGCATAACACATACACACACGCTTCTTACACCCCCCCCACACACACACACATACATACACCCACACGCACGCACACGTCCCCACCTACTCATACATAACTACACTGGAATTCTGTTTTATTTTCTTTTGTACGATTCTTAGTTGTTTTTTTTGAGTTTTGCACTTGGTGTTGGTGTTATTCTTTTTGGTTTTTTTTCTTTTTTTTCTCGTTCCTTTCGTTCCACTTTCCCTTCTCTATCCTTTTGCTGGTCTTCTTTGCTGTCGGTCCCTACACTGATTGTGTTTCGTCCATCCACTCCTGTGGTAGGTGCTTTCTAGTCTATTTTTCTTTTTTCGGAAACCACGACTTAGTCGACTTTAGGTCTAGTTAGCTATTCTTTTCTTTGGTCCTTCGTTTGTTGAGATTCTTGTTAACCACAGTTAGTAGTACATCGTTTTCTTTTACCAGCGCTCTTCCTCTCGTTCTCCCTTGTTGTCCCTTTGTTTGCTTAAGGCTTGACCTTTGAGTCCTGTTTTGGTTGGCACTGTTGATTTTCTTCATCGTTCCTTTTCTTCTTTTGGGGTCGAAGACTTTCCTATTTCTTTACAAGAAACATTTGTCCTCCGATGACTTTTTCAGTGTCAACGCCGTTCCATGTTAGTCCTCGTTGCTTGTTTCCTTTCCTTCCTTCCCATTTCTCTCTTCTATTATTGGTTCTTCGAGCCGGATAAGAATTCTTTTTTTTGCTGCTTTTGGAGTGTTTTCCTTTGTTTTTTCTTTAAGCGAATTTTTTTGTTTGGGTTTTTTCTTTGAGTTTTTTTTGGTCCTGCCACTCCCATTACTTTTGTTTTCCTACCCAGAACTGTTAATTTTGCTGGGGAGGGAATTTGTTACGTTTATTTTCAGTATAAATTAATTACCATATTTTTCTCCATAGTTAATTCAAAACACGCTCTCGAATAAATTCCTCAACTCAAATCCCTTTTGCTTTTAAAAGGAAAATTTGTTCCATAAATTAAATAGTCTATGCCTTGTTTTGGGTCCCCGGTAATCTGTTAAATCATTCAACATAATTAATAGTAAATACTCTTGCTACAAATTTTCATTTTGAACTTATTTATTTAGAAACGACAAGTTCATGCCACAATTAAATAGTTTATATCCTGTTTTAGGTACGTGTTATCTAAGTATACATAACGACCGCATATAATGGTTTTCTCTATTGTTCCGATGTAAAGACTTGTTGAAATAAGATCGCGCGTTATCCGATAAAACCCAGGTTTCCCAGTTTCAATCGCGCTTCGATAAGCGAGGGTTTGCAGTTCGAATTCGTGTTAATTGAACCATTGTTAAATATGATTCTACAGCTTGTACGTCGAAATATTTTGTATAGTATTCGTCACCGTATTTCAAAAGCAATGCACGTTTGTTTTTTTTCTGTTCGACAACTAGGAGGTGTCTAGCGTGGATTGGTGAGTTCCCCGCGCGTACCCATTCTAATCAGATTCTCTTTTTAGCTTTTTTAGCTGAAGGTCTAATTGGTTCTTTCTTTATGTAGACCACCTGTTTTTGTCCGTAAACTGCTGCTGCAGTTATGGTAGCAGGGTAAATAGATCCTGACGATCATGGCGTTGCTGTGCTGATTCACCCCCGACGGTTTGCGAGCTAAGTATCCGTATCAACGTCTGGTGTAGTTACGTGACATTGTAGAACTATTGTTCGTTGCTGCTAAGCGATATTATCGCTCTACAGGTGTAAGGTACCTTTGTTGAAAATGTTGGACAGACATACGCTTACTCCTTTATACTGATTGGTTTATTTTACAAACGGTACTACGTACCATTTAAAAGATGTCTGACAAAAGCTCTCACACGTTAATTCTTTCCTACTAATTAGTTATTTTACAAAAAGTATTAGGTGAAATTTTAAAAACGCTTGACAAAAGCTCTCACGGGTTTATTTAGTACTGATTAATTTTATTTTGGGTGAAATACGAGATGCCCACTTCGTATTTAAATCTGACAATGTACTGAACCGTTAGAGCTAATTAAGCAAATGTAAATACAAGCTCCCTATGCTTGAAGGCTTGCATCACAAAAACCATGAATTTCTATAGTGATGGGATCTACACATATTGCATGGCAAAGAATTTTTAATTTATTTAGATCCCCAAGTTCAGCTCTAAATCTACTACCTACGTTCTTCATGCAAGTCAATAATTACCGACTCGTCCCAACTTAACTTTTTCAGTCACAATTGCTGAAGTAGCAATTTATGAATAATAATTGAAGGGCCTAATAAACCAAGAAGGTCAAAAATTTGGGACACGTGAGAAAGAATTGTCCTTTTAGTGATTCGTTGAGTTGAAGACAATGAGATAATGAAAGCAAAATTATCAAGTTTACAACTCCAATAAAGTCCTAGAGTTCTAGAGTCTCTTGAAGAGTGTTAGTAGCGGTAAGTAGGTCATCTACGTAGAAATCTTCTAACATTATTTTTGAGATTTGAAAGTCACTGTCCTTGCATTCAATGCCTAATTGCTGTAAACAACGTAGAGCAATGAATGATGCAGAGGTTGTGTCATAAGTCACAGTTTTGAAATTATAAGTGCAAATTTCGTCTGCTGGAATATCTCTCCATAATATTCTTTGAAAATGACGTTGAGAGGGTTTGATCAAAACCTGACGATACATCTTTTGTATGTCACTTGAAATAGCAAATCTATGAGAACGAAAACCAAGAAGTATCGAGAATAAGTTACGCTGTATTAAGGGATCCAAAATTTCCAAATCATTACGAAAACATCCTGTAGTTATAGCAGCAGAACCATTGAAGACAACACGTAGTTTAGTACTACAACTTTCTTCTTTTACAACAGCATGATGCGGTAAATATTAAGAACTCTGTGAATTACTGGAAAGCACTAAAGACATGTGAGACAACGTTTAGTATTCGTGATTAAAATCAGAATACTATTGAAGCACAGAGTCCTTACAGTTGAATCTATTTTCTAACGACAGAAGTGCGAGATTTGCACAATTGTACGAATCGCCTAACTTTGATGAAAGTTCCTTTAAAGGAATTGTTACAATAAATCTGCCATTGGAGTCTCTAGTAGTATTAAATAAAATTAAATAAAAACCCTTAACCACAAAAAATATTTAAATTACTAGATACGTATTTCGACCACTATGTGGTCATCATCAGTAGAAAAAAAAAATTAGCTGTATAATTTACTATATTGTTGCTTTAAACACTATCGAGGATATTCTCCTCACCCGCATTGTGACAATTCACTTGTTTGTTGTTGAGAACACCAGCCTGCGGGTGAGGAGAATATCCTCGATAGTGTTTAAAGCAACAATATAGTAAATTATACAGCTAATTTTTTTTTTCTACTGATGATGACCACATAGTGGTCGAAATACGTATCTAGTAATTTAAATATTTTTTGTGGTTAAGGGTTTTTATTTAATTTTATTTAAATCGTGCCACAGTGTTCCTATAGATTATTATCTAGTAGTATTGGCCAGAAAGTGATTTTCACATTCAATTTCTTCTACAAAGAGAGGCTTTTTGAGAGAACATTCTTCAGTCTCTAAAAACTTTGCGAGTTGATCCTGAATATCTATCAAAGTCGATGAGAAGATACAATTAACAACATTAGAGATCGAATTTGGTAAAGAGATAGGACCACTTACAACATATCAAAGTTTTTTGTAATTTTGGCTGACTTTTGCCAAGAGATATCTGTCCAATACATAACAAGTCGTAGAAGCAATTTGCGCCTAAGAGTAAATCAATATTACCGGGAGAGTTAAAGAGTGGATCGGCTAGAGTAATATTTTGAGGTATCAAAAGATGACGTGTTTATGAATATATTAGGAATGCTACCTGTGGTTGTAGGTATCATTAAACATGAGGTTTTTAGAGAATAACATTGCACTTAGAGATTATATTGGCATTTGAGTTTGCTAAACCTGTGACACTCATTTGAATGTGCTAGCGTTTGAGTTTTAGCTTTTCACATCAATCATTACTAATAAAATTACTTTGACTACCAGAATCAAGTAATACACAAGCATTGTAAGATTTACTCGGATATCCAAAATTGATACAAGAGCAGTTGATAATAATACATTAGCATTATTTGATACAAATGAGAGGGGCGAGAGAGAGCGAGAAAGAGAGCGAGAGAGCGAGAGCGAGCGAGCGAGAGAGAGAGAGAGAGAGAGGAGAGAGAGAGATTTTCATCAGGTAGGGTTGAAGTGTATGGCTGAGTATTATTTGTAGAGGTTTTTCTTCTAAATCGCCTGTGTGAGTTATTTAATTGTGAAGCCTAGAATTGTGCCAAGCTTTGCACGTGGGACAAGTATATTGAGATTTACATTTTTGAACTATATAGCCCCGAGCAAGACAATTTAAAAAAAGTTTGAGAACTTTTGTTTACGAAATACGATCTTGCGCACTTAGTGCCCTGAACATATGGATTGTTTATCAGAAGAGATTTGGATCTGTGTGAGCTTCTATGTGTAAGATAATTTTGATTTCCGTGAGTTGGGATAGCACTTTTTTGAGTTTTATTTTCGCATTCCAAAGCTTCCAATATGCTAGCCCTTTGTTCCAAAAATCCAATGAATTTTGACAAAGATGGAATTTAGTCATTATTTTTAAGAGTTTTCCAATCACGTTTTGTGACGGGATCCAAAAATGAAACTAAATTATGAGCAATAAATGACTTCTCCAACTTTATTTTCGGGAACTAACAAACCTAAAAATTTAGAATGCTCTAAAGTATTATCAATTATTCGCCTTATTGTGAGTGCTTTGTAGAGAAAAAAGAGCATTAAGATGATATCTGATAAGACTACGCTTATTATTGTATCTCCTACAAATCGTTTACCAGACTGTCTCATATGGTAAGCAGTAAATGCTTGAGTTCTGGGCACATCGGCTGCTTTATCGACCATCGAGGACTTCAATTAGTGATATTTTTGAATGTTGCTTAATGAATCATTACTATTAATGAGACTTTCGAAAGTGTCGCGGAATTCAATCCAGGTTTGAGCCGATTCATTGTATTTTGGCAACTAGAAAGACGTACAAAAGCAGAAGGAAAATGCCTATACGAATTTGAGTGATTCGAGCTTGAGGGTTCAGACTTTTTTTCCATACCTAACAAAATTTCAGAATTGATGGGAAGAGTGAAATATATTTGTTCAAATTCATCCCGTTGTGTTAGTTCACTGTCAAAATTATCTGGAGCTAAATTTTCAATCTGAGTTTAAATTTTATCAAACACAATAATCAAATAAGCGAAATCATCCAAGCGCTTACGCAATTCGGTTAATTGAGTAGTGGAGAGTTTCTTGAATTTGTAAATTTTGCACAAAGGTTTGATAATTAGTAGCCTTTCGCTTGAGTACTGCACACTTTCTAACAGCTACTTCCATTTCCGCCGTCATTATAAATGATTAAAAATAACAATGAATGCTGTCATAAATATTTTTTAAACAATAGAGAGGAGGTTACTTATAATTATGACAAAGCGGAAAATCGGGCAGAGGCTTACTATCCCGATGTTTAGAAATAAATCAAAACCACGATACAATACAATTTTTTTTTAATTTAAAACAAAGTAATTTTTAAGCGTTTGTATATTGTCGTGTATGAGCAACTTTAGCTTAGAGAAATTTATATTGAGTATATTTATATAAACACAGCACCTAAATACGTAAATGTTAAATACCTATTTATTTAACAAATAAATCAAATTAATGATGCATCACCGAAGATATGCAAATATTTTTGTCATAACAGGGATGAAGCTATAAAATCAATAAATTTAATCTTTATTCCCTTTCTTTTAACACAACGTAAAGCTAGTAAGAAATTTAGTGGAAACTTATGTCTGGTAGTGATAGCGCACGGCTCAAATTCTACGTTCAAAACCAATTTTTGTACCTTGTTTACTTGTAGGAACCATACAGCAACAGAATACAGCAGCTAAATACTTGTAAAGATGAAACCATACTTTCCTTAATTGATCCTTTTCTAGTTAGATTCCAAGTAATTTTAATCAATGCTAATTCTAAAATCCGGCTCGAAGTACCAAAATGTTTATAAGATTAATTAGAGCAAGTAGGACTGATACTTTTTAAGAGTTTTATTAAGAAATTACAATGAGTAGAGTTTAATACACACTTAGGAAAATAATAAAACATCGCGTCTTCACAGAACAACGGTTCGTCAGTTAATGCTAAATATAATTCTATTTACACCTTAAAGGGTGCGTTAGAACAAATAACCTTCAGGAGCACGTAGTATAAGTTGTTATTATTGACGCGATTAATAAAACGTATTAAATATAAAATTATCAGGTTAAAGTACTTAACACTTTGGGTTCGTCTTACATTGTTTCTATTTGGTTTACCATAAGTTGTGATTTTAAAACGGGAACTGCGCATTTCAATAACCAAACCATAAATTTTGAGTTATAAGGTCGTGAGACCTTGAAGATTAATTCAAACTACCATTGTAAAACTACTAGAAGTGGATTACTTGAAACATCTCTCTTAAACAAATTTCAACTTTACTTTTATTTTATTTGCATTTAAAATATTTACGAATAAATATCCAGCGCAACAATTACCGGTTACTCCCCATCAATTAACGCTATTTACACCCAGTCATCAATTTCCCACGGATTTTATAACTATCAGAAAGATCAGTTATTGCCTGTTAAGCTCTCGACTCAAATAAATAAGCGCTTGATTGTAAATTATTTTCTAAACTTGAGTAATCACGGAAAAAACATCTTTGGGGTGATTGTCCACTTCAGTGAATAGTGAACCCATTCGGCCACCAACCCATGTCAATGTGGACATTAAACATTGCAATCAATGTGGTGTGAAAATCGCCCACGCCATATTACGTTGAAAAAATACTTTGCATTCTTACTAATCAAAAATATTTACTAAACTGCACAAAAAATATGATCCAAAATATCTCATCATTTAATAGTAGATTTAAATTGTGCGAGGCGCAATCTACGTAAGCGGCTGCTGAATTTCGATTTTTTGATACGCGCTTGAAAACCACTATATTTACCACTCATATTTGCAGCACCATCATAACCTTGCCCACGACACTTTTTCAAATCAATATCATTGTTCTCAAGGATATCTGTAACTTCGTTTTCGAATGACTGTTCGGATTGATTTTTTAGTTCATAAAAACCTATAAAAGTTTCAAAAACGATTAACTTATTTTCTAGATGTACTTTAACATATCGAATTACAACACTCAATTGATCTATTCTACTGATATCTTAAATAGTATCCAGCAAAAGGCAAAAAAACGGAGCTTGTCTAATTTCACTTATTGGTCGTAATAAAAAAGTCTACAGAAGGTGTACTAGTTCATTCTGTATTTTTGGACTGAAATATTTTACTCTATTGTTTTCATTTTCAATGTGGGCTTTAGTAATGGATCATACAATGCCAACAAATCGACAATATTTTAAAAATTTCCCTTTTTCTGAAATGATCCGCTTTCATCGCGATCCCGAAAGAAAGAACATGTTGCATCTCGCCAAAGTTAAAAGAACATTTATAATTCTAGATAGAATGGCAACAGCTTTCACTTTAATGCCGTTTTTAGCAAAATTATTGGTTTATTATTTTTTCAGTGGTCATAAGTTAAACAAGAAGTAATATGAACCACAGAAAGTACATGTTTAGCAATTTTTTTGTTAACCCTTCATCATCATCATTAATTCTTCAGTCCTGGAACTGGTTAGACACGTACAATGCATAAAACAGTAAAATTGAATCCTTATTTAAATATCTTTCAGCAAAAGTCAACGAATATGATTTGTTCTCAAAACAGATGAGCGTACAAACTTTTAAGATAGAAATTACAAAAAAGCTATTAGAACATCAGTCCAAGGCTGTGCCCATTGTTTAAGTTATAAGTTCTCGTAGTAATATTATTTAGTGTCTGTAGGTCTGGGGTGGTAAATCGTTTGTTGAATCCAAACATTTTGGGATATATCAGTGGCGATTCCTGGATCAAAAAAAGTGTATGACAAACCTATAGTGTAAAAAAAAGAATTCATGTATGCCACAAATGCCACACAACAAAAAAAATCATAAATATTCATAATTACTACCATTTAAGTATACTTAATAATAATGTAAAAATTCAGTTGACAACTCAAAGGAGAACTGCTTACCATAATTATATTTATTTACTTGTATGTCAGGTTGATCCTTTTATCTTTTTTTGCCGCAAGGATATCTATGACAGAATCATAAAACTTGGGAGGTCTTTTTTAACTCTCGAAATAATTCTTTTTCAATTGATATTAATGTCAAGCTACAAAGACGATCTTGTGATGTTGCGTTTCTATTGTACGACTTAATACATTTCAATGCCGAAAACTTTGCTCTGCTGAAGCACTTGTCGCCAGAATCGTAAGAAAAAATTTACTAGTTTTGTTAATTCCGGCACAGTTTCATTTAAGTCACTTGATACCAAGTAGTTGTTTACTTTTGAAACAGTCATGTTTAACAAATGGAGAATCATATACATAGGATAACCCATTGTTTAAACCCGTCTCATTAAAATATTGGCCATATGGAAAATTCATCAGGCTTTTGAGCAATTCTAACAGGAATTTATAAGCATAATCGTCAAATTTATTAAATTGCAAGAGGCTGAATAACTTTAATTTACAGAAATCGGAAACAATCTTCGACATGCACAATCAAGTTGTCTATGATTTCAAAGTAAAGATGCCGATAAAGGTCTTTTTCATTATCGCCAATTTTAATTCTTTTGGACGTATGTACCACCTTATACGGTTCATTTCAAAATCTTTCATTTTTATCCAGAAACCTTTAAAATCATTACGCAACCGAACTAGATAATTCTTAAAATTCTGTATTTCACTATTGCAATACATATTGTCATGTTTTTTTTTGTAGAATTTTAAATAAGATATCTGCTTTAGCCAGCACTAAATGAAATAATTCCAAAAGCAAATTAAATTCAAAATCACAAAGGTTTTTGCGAAAACTTTTTGCACAATACCACGACTCAGCATCAAACATAGTATCATTTCCCAAAATAAAATCAAACAATTCGGTAAGCTCATTGTTATGGCCATAAACCATTTCAACAAGCCGATTGTTATATTGCCATCTAGTAGGAGGAACTGAAGGGAAACGACTGTTCACAATTTTATCAAGAGCATACGATCTTTTCGATGAATTTGAAAAAAGATACAAAGCCGGACAAGATCATAAAAAATACCTTACACTGTTCAATGTTCTTTACAGAATTTTGTAAAACTAAATTTAATTTGTGTGCATAACATACGGTTAATAGTGCTTGTAGGCATTTCAATTTAATTTTAGTGGCAAGACCATTATATATTGTCCTGTATTGACAGATGCACTATCATACGTTTGGGCTACTAACTTGTCACTACAATTAAGTTCATCTATATGGTTAAACACGCATTTTGATATACGTTCAGCTGTTCGATCATCACTAACGTCTAAGAATCTAATAAACCTTTCCTGAACCGCACCACTTACATCAACAAACCAGAAAACAGTAGAAAGTTGATATTTTTTTGTAATGTCTGTAGTTTCATCAACAATAATAGCTAAAAATGTCGCTTCTAAAACTTCTTTTTTTAATAATTTTCATCAAATGTTCACTACAAGCTTCGATTAGATCATTTTGAATTGCTGAAGTTTCTCCACTAAAAACTGTACAAGTTTTTAGGTGCAGTTGTAATTGGACATCATTTTCTGCAAATAATTACAGTAATTCTCTATAAGGACCTATATTTGTCGAATTTTCAGATTCATTATGTCCACAAAATGGCAATTCCTCCAGAGCAAAAAAACACAATGTCTATCAATTTTCTAATAACACAACATTTACACCTAACTTTATTAATATGTAGTTCTGTTTTCGTTATAGGCTTTGCTTAAAGAAAATTGTATTCTAATGTCACTAGTCATGAAGTTTAAAATTAACAGAAGTTGCTATGTGTTCTTTAGTTTGTTGATGACGTCTACGTAGTACATTACCCAAATTATTTAAATCTATTACTCCACCCTTATTCCATACATTTTTATGAACGAAAAACAATAAACATGGCCAACAAAACAATTTTAATAACTTTTTACAACCACGGAATCTCACTATATTTACTTTCAAAAAATTTAAGTTAACCTATCTTCCCACCCGTTTTTTGTTCTTGAACTAAATTAAGGAAAGAAGGGGTAGGTCTTCCTATACAAATTAACTTTTTTTTCAGCTAAACCTAGTGAACTAAATGGATTTTTAAATAGTTATTCAACAGCAAAATTACACTCATTTACTTCGCTAAAATTCATTGCCTGCATTTTTATGAAACCGGAACCTTGTAACTATCACCTCTTACAAAATCTATCTACTACTTAGATTAATTAAAAAAAATAATTATTGAAAGCTATTAAATTGTAAAAGTATGAATCACATTACCACTAAAAATAGCATGTAATAACATAAAATCGGTTCCACGCATCTTAGAGTACTGACGGGGTCTGATTTCAAGTGTGTAAGACGACACCATCACATCCTCATCCAGGCGGTAATACAATATATACACTTCAATATTAAGAAGAAGCTGTGCACACAACCCCATACTCGTTCTTTATAGCCAAATAGGATGAATTAGTCATGTCCTGTCCTACATCTTAAGACAAAATTCGTAGCAAGCAGGTTTTTCATACATTACATTGCTGAAATGGCGTGGCGCTCGTTCAGTTAAACGTTGACAAATTCTATAATCTATAATTTAACTATTTACAGCAAACCGAAATGTCCTTTGGGAAAATATGTTATTTTTAATTATTCTTAAATTAAAGTGTAGGATGATCCACGCGTCCTGTATGGAGGGATCGCCAGTACGATGTATATATACCTGTTATACCTTTCCCAATAAATCTCTTGTTCCTTTGCTTTATTAATGATCTACCACTTTCGATTATTTAACTCTTGATATCATCCTCTGCAGATAATACCACTCAGGTATTGAATGCAAGTATCATCTGTACGTATTTTGCTAAAATATTGTTTTACCATAATAAATTATCTTTAAATGATACCAAAACTACCAAGATATGCTTTTCGTTAAAAAATAATGTACAAGTGAGGAGCATGTAGTAACATTCTGATGTATAATTCTAGATGCTTCTTTGAACTGGGCTAAACACTGCAATTCGCTTAGTAAAAAGCTTTGTCAATCAATCTTTTTTTACGAAGTTTATTAAATTGTAGTATCCATTGAAATACTCAGGTCTATCTACTCATTATGTTTAACTGTCATCTTAATATCGTGTTGAGGCATGGGGCCATTCCTATACTGCCCTTCGTATTTTCAGTTTAAAGCATCGTGAGTTACGTGTACTGGCTAGTCTGGGTTACAGCGATGGATTGTTGGACCTATTTTCAGAATTTTTATTTCCCGACTGTCTTGTTTTTCAATGTCTTTTACGTATTAGGAAACATCTGAGTGTTTACTCTTCTTATAATAAATTCGATATTACCTTAGCATAGACTTTCCAAATCGAAAAGTGGAAATAATTACGAGGCGTATTTTTTAAGTAACGTTTTGAAATTCCGCCACTGCAGCACTGTGGTCGATGTCCCGGGCATGCACACTGTGTACCTACATCTGCTGGCTAGCCACTGCGACAACATTCGATTGTCTATATATTTGATTTTGCATATTTAACATGCCGTAACCAATTGAGAATTCTGACAACTGTGAGATATGCGCTTTATTCGTTATCTTAGTGCTAAAGAGTAAAAACGATTGAAATTCACCATCAGAATTGTGAAGTGTATGGATAAAACAATAAGAGTGATGGGGGAGTTCCCAAACGGGTAAGAACTTTCAAAGATGGCCGAAAGAATCTTCATGACGAGGAACGGAGTGGGCAACCCTTAGTAATCACCAACGATTTGGTAAAGAAAGTCAACGAAAATGTGACAGAGAACAGATACTTCATGATTTCTTCGTTAACAGAGGCGTTCCCACAAGTTTCAAGAAGTGTTATCTACGAAATTTTTACCGCACACTGTCAAATCAGACGACAAACTTCTATGATGAAGGAATACAAAAGTTCGTTGTTCGATATGTGTCTCATGTAAAAATAAAATTGATACAAAAAGTTTACTTGCTTTTTCTACATATCAAAACAGTACTCGCTTAAAAAACACGCCTCGCATTATGGTATTAAGTTTTACTATGCCCTAAATTCTGGCATCCAGCAGTTGTCCCTGCATCAGTTTAAAAATGTAATATCAAAAAAATTTTTATCGAGAAAAGCTTTTATTCTATTCAAGAATTTTTACAAAATGCTAGCCAATTGCAGATAAAAGTGTGTTGACCAATATGTATATCTGCTAGTTATTTGTACAATGCTCCTATTGGATTATTTAATAAATGTTGTTCCTTATTTTTAAACAACAATCTGTATTTGAGATGTGATGTTATCTTTTGTTTGATTATGTTATATACTAGTGACTTGGCTTGATGTACTAATGTACCTGATGAATGATAATAAATAAATCTAAATATTATTATTATATAAATACATTTACATAGTAGCATGTAAGAAGCCAACTGTCTAATGACAACACAAAAAATTCCAATTGCATAGGATAGTTTATTCGAAAAATACTGTATACATTATTCAAAGTATAAAAAATATATATAAAAGATCTGCAGAAAATATCATTAAACAGCCATGGTCATTTTTATAGTAGGATAAGGATCGTAACCAACTAGTTCAAAATCTTCAATTTTAAAATCTTCAATATCTGACACTTGCCGTTTTATATTTAGAAGAGGAAAAGGTCTTGGCACTCTTTCCAACTGTTCCTTTAATGGCTCAACGTGATTTAGATACACATGGCTATCTCCCAATGTGTGTATGAACTCACCTGGCTGAAATTTGAATTAATAATTAGTACTAATAAATGTCAGCAACAATAAAATGTGTAAATAAAATAATTGAACATGGAATGAAATATAAAAGTAGTTTTAAAGTATAGTACAACAACAATTCTATGAAATTTAAAGAATTCAGAAAAATCTTGGGTTTTGTAGAAATACAAACAAGTAAAGAATAATAGTCTCACAAGAGTTAGTATGTACTGTAGCATGCTAAGTTGCTATTGCTATATGTCCGTGTATAATAATCGTGTTTAAGCTTTACATAAAAGCATAAGTAATAATTTCATCTTATTAACAATATTGTAAAATTAAAAATCAACAACCTTTAAGCAACTACCTTGTACCTGTATGTTGAATTTTTATACTACAGTATTGTTTAAAAACTGAAATTATAGCCTAAACTTTCATGCAAAGCCTAAACGACTACTTCAGATCGAGCTAATCATTAAAAGAAGGACGAAATAAGGTCACAGACCGAATTGAATCTGTAATTTGTTCTGGATGTCCTTACCAATTGAGTAACAATTCTGAACGTTGCTTTATAGTTTCCTTCTTTCAATTACTAGCTGGATTTCATATAATCATTTAAGCTTTATATAACAAAAGCCTAACCTTAATATTATTTACCAATATCATAGTATTAGAAATCAAGAGGTAAGTCAAAAACTTGACACTGTCAGATGATTGACAAAAGAACAAATGTTAAAAAAATATAATCTAACAATTTCACACAAAGGATTCAACTTAAATAAAAATTTGTACAGTAAATTAAACTATAAAACACCAAAAAATAAATGGACGCATGTCGGATCAAATACCTTCTCAGAGCAATTGTAATTCTGTATGTATCAGACAAAGTTTACATCTGGAAAATAGAATTAACAGACACAAATAGTACAAACATCGCCAAATTTCCTCGACAAAACACGAAACGCAAACCAAATGCAAATTTGAATACAATAAAACAAAAGTTTAAAAACAAATACAGAAAAATTTTTGAAACGATGACGTAATTAAAAATCCAAACACAATAAATGACAAAACTGACATAAAAACTTAGATATATATTATAATCTAATAAAATAATTAACTTAACTGAACTACATTAAATAACAGCCAGTACAAACACACATGCCCCAAACTTAATAAATACAAGTAATATATTCACTGCTAAAAAAGATTTTATACCTCATTAGTTAATAAATTCACATTTTATCGATCCACGTACATTGAATTTACTTTCAACCATACATGTCAATATATGTTGTAAATATAATTTTATATAAACGGGGATTGCTAAATCGCTCACGCAAGGCATTATATGAAATAATAAAATTATCCCCAGAAACAGGTACCGATTTAATAATTTTCAAAAACTCCCCGCTACAGCAATTAATAAGGTAAATAGGGTAAAAGTGTAGTTTTAAATCGTAAAAAAACTGGTAAAAACTAAATAATGTGCTAATAATAAATTATTTATACGCGTAATAATTACGTGTAAATATTTATTTTTTCGTTGTTATGTTTATGTAAGATTTCCTTTCAAGGTAAGAGTGCAGAAATATGTTTACAATTGTAACAATTCTTTTTGGGGAAACAAAATTTCTTTACGATGCGACAAAGCTGTATTGAGGCAGGAAGAAAAAATGAAAGAATTCACTAAAAATTATTTATTTGCAAACCTATAAAGTTTTCAAAGTCTTAATAAATCTTTGGGCCATATGGAAGACAACAAATGATCTGTTATTTCCTAGTTTAATTAAATTGCATGGCTAAACTCCACATTTCGTACCAATAATATTGAATATAATTCAAGTGTTTTGAAGCTTTGCTCAGAACGTTTTAAATAGCATTCTTAGCAATAAATAACTTATTATTCGCATATATCGCAAGGTTTTCAACTTGTTTCATAAACACAGAGCGTGGTCGCCAAGCATTTGTTCTGATTAGCATAAAACTCCGGGAAAATAGAAATTCCCCAGATCGTATGTCTTCATAAGTTATTTTCCTAATCTGCTCACTTTTACGTTAATTTTCAAACAAAGCAAAATGGAAGTCATTAATGTGCAAAAACTCTCAGTTCAACAAGTAACACAATTCCAAGTCAGTCGGGGGGGGGGGGGGACTACCATTAAATTTTAATACCTGCAAGTAAACAGCAGAAGATGAATTGAAACCTGATTATAACCAATGCAAGGGTAGCAGTCGGTGACCAGTTGTTAAGGGTGTCTATTACTTTTGCTGAATCTTTCACCGGGCTTATTTAACAACCCCCTTCTTCAGCTATGGTCAAATTACGGTCAAATTACTAATCGTAAAACCCCATGGTTTCAGTTCGTGAGATCCATTAGTGGAATATTTACATTTAATATTACTAATTTTTCATAACGATTTATAAGATGTATCTGTAAATAAACTTATTCACCTATACAAATCAAACTAATAGTTGTATAGCCATTAACAAAACAATAGCTTTATTATTTCACAAGGGGAAGAAACATCCACTGATCGGTTTCAGCTTTCTTAAGCCTCATCACAGTGAATTAGTTTCCAACAACCCTGTGAAGTAATCGAAGCTATTATACTGATATAAGTTCGAAGAAACCTTTGTACTATAGCAAAAGTAAATAATATCGCCATCAGGTGGTAAAACACCAACACTACTAAGCAAGCAAGTACAAAAGTTGATTCGAAACTACAACGTAGTTTTATAGATGGCTATACAAGTATGTTCTGCCTTTGAGATATGCAAAATTTATTTGCAAAAATAACAAACCTTCTCATGGCTTCGCCCGTTTCTTGTCCCAAAGGCAATTCATAATAATAAAAACTACGATTTATTTAGAGATATGTATATGGAAGCTGATGGTAGAAGGACGTGATTGTTCACCTACCGTAAATAGGATTTGTAGCTGCAGTAAAGAAATTTGGAAGTCTTTGGTAATCGAGAGGATAGTCGCAGGTAGCAGTTACCGCTGGTACACTCCTGATTGGGAACATTCCAGAAGGGGTAGCTATTGATAAAGGCCGCTGACGTCGATGGTATGGAAGCAGAAGGTCCTGGGTTCGAATCCCGACACGGGCCGCTTGAAAAATGTTAGGCGAGAATTTTTCACAAAAATACGCTCTCGTTCGGATGAGAGATAAAATGGAGGTCCAGTGTGTGTGTTGCCACGCACTTTAAAGATCCTTACCTTGTTTGACACAGCAAGGGTTCAGCAAAATTCAAAATTTTTCAAGTAAAAATACTCGCTTCCTGGCCAAGGTAGTACCTTCGGGTGGAGCATTGGGAAAATCACATGTAAGGTATGGGAGCAGATCCATGGGCAGTAGAAATCCAGGTAACTGATATTTCTTAAAATTTTTGCTTTTTGTGTTTAATTGATGTGCAATGACTTTTATACTTTATGGGTATGTGTTGTGGAACTAAAAATAACTGAATCGAAAACAGTTAACGATTGGACTTAGATGATATTGTTTTTCTATATTTTGCATAGGGGGAATTTAGGTTATTAAAATGATTGTTGTACTATATTATTATGTGCAAGGTAAAAGGGACTTTTTGTAAATTTGTTGTGCTGAAATTAGCACGAGTAATTAAAGGCTTTACTATGAGCTCGTATTAAGCCAAGGTAACATAAGGTTGGTGATAAAGCCCTGTTACTTTCTATGATTATTATAATCTGGGAATACGTGATAAAATGTATTATTTAAAAAGGGGATAACTTGCAATATAATTAATCTGAGAACTTGATTTTGGATGATGATTTTTGTGTATAATTTTTGTCTGAATAAATCGAGATTTGCCATTGAAGCATCTTTCCTTTTGTGGTATAGTTAGTTGTATGTTTCAGACAGAAGCAGAGCAGCCGTGGCAAACTATATTATTGGAAGTGCCGCGTGTATAAATAATCACCCTGTATGATATATGCCTATTTTAAATACATAGCAAATAACGTAAGCTGTGTATGTAAGATACCTTAAAAACGCATTCAATGAGAACACAAATCGATCACTTTAAAATAAATACGAAGCCGTGTATTTTCACTTATTAATTATCAATACATTTTCGATAAAAATGCTTTTCATTTACTATAAATAGCACAGAATAGTGCTAGCTTTACGCATTTAGCATAAAAACTACAATCTTGTATTTAAAACCCTAATTTTCATCTTAAAACACGTTTACCGTGAAAGCAAATATTTGCTATAAAAATGCAACTAATTTGCATTATAAATCCATCCAACCAGTCGCAAGATGGAAAAACTGATGACAAAAATAATAACTGTACTTAAACATGGTGATTATTATAAACAACTACAAATATTGGTTTTACAATACTCTCAACTAATGTTAATTGTGCGAAAGGATTTACTTGAAAACTATTAATACGGTAAATGTCTAAGTGTTGAGGATCCTTGGCAGCCACAGGCTGCTTAACCCCCTTCACATACCACTGAATCTCGTTGAAATAGGGCATATAATAAGATAACAATAGAAGGGAATCGAGCTGTTTATCGGCTGTTGTAAGTTCAACCAGTTTCAAGATGTAAAATCCAATGACGAAAAAATAAGTGCTCTTAAATCTGACGATTATTATAAACAACTACAGGTGTTGGTTGTGAAATATTTTCAATAATGTTGATTGTGCGAAAGGATAAATTGGAAAAACTATTAATTCGACAAAGGTTCAGGTGCTGGGGGAACTTGGCAGCCAAAGGCTGCTTACCTCCCTTCACATACCACTGAACATCAGGGAAACAGGGTAAATAACTGAAAAACAATAGAAGGTGACCAAACTGCATCAAACAAGAAAGAACAGCAGCTATGTTTAAAGACAACCAACATAGATACAAGTAGAAAACTGCTCAAAGCATAGTGTGGAGTACAACACAGTACATCTATGAAATAGGGGTAGTAGGAAAAGCAGACAGAAAGAGATAGCCTTCTGGAATGTTGTGCTTCAGATGTATGAGGATGGTAGCATGGGCAGACAAAGTTAATAACAAATAGGTTGTACAAATAGTAAAGGAATAAAGATATCTGTGAAAAATGAAAAAAATTGAAGAAATAGAAGGTCAGGATAAGTTCTAAGGCATTTCTGGGGAATAGTACGGGATATACTACAAGCAGATAGAAAAAAAGAGGTAGAGGTAGACTGAGATCAGACTTTCGCACACAGATAGTGATAGTTGCAGACTGTGCAAATTTCAGGAAAATGTGTAGACTGGTTCAGACTAGGAAACAATGAGGGTACGCGTCCAACCAGTTCTAGGACTGAAAACCTAATGATAATGATGATAGGTAATAAATGGTCTAATGGTTTAAAAGATTACTTTGTGCTTATATTGTGAACGCACAATGACGTGTTGAAAGAGCAAGTGAATAAATAATGCTCTCAGGTTTGTGATAGAGACGAACTGGTGATAGATGTAGACTGTACAAATTTCAGAGAAATGCGTAGGTTGGTTCAGACTAGGAAACAATGAGGGTGCACGTCCAACCAGTTCTAGGACTGAAGACCCAATGATGATGATGTTTCTTTTACATTTATTATTGTGCCAAGCTTTCGAAGATATTTCAACAGAAAGGAAATAAATTACTCACACAATCTTAGTTTACAATTAATCGTCTATATAACTGCATCCTCTAATTCTAAAAGGACAATCATAAATAACATAACTAGCTCAAATACAAGAATTGATGACTAACGAGCTGAAAGGCAATAAGTGTGAGACACAAATTATTAAGTTCTATGATGAATATAAAATCCACAAACCGTAATCGCCTTGATATGTTAAATTAATCAAATAATTTTAAATGAACGATATCACAAACATAACCGAATGAACAACTATTGTAGGTCCTGATTGATACATTTTGCTTCCATTATTCATAACCGCCCAACACTAATCAAATGATAATTTTTTGACTGAAATGCCAGCATACTGTTTGGGAGCCACGAACAGATTCTGCTTTAGAGCACGGTGTAATAATTTACCTCATCTGGCAGAAACCACAATATGAAGTTTACAAAAAAAAGCCAATATTGAGGTTTTCAACAGAGTATATTTGCACCCAGATTTCCCATTATTTTTAATAATTCCACACAGCTATTATTACACTTCAAAAAGTCTCTTCTTCTAAAATAAGTGCTGATGTATAGCCAAATTTTGTTCGACAGAACTACATTTACAGGATAAAACAATTTCTTTCCCTTCAGCCCAAATCTAACTTAATAAAAAATATGTGTAGTTTAACCTTTAATCCTGTTACATGTGCAATCATCACCGTAAGAAGAGCATAGCTAGCAATGTTGAAAGGAACGCCTAAGCCCATATCTGCAGATCGTTGGTACAATAAGCAAGACAACTCATCATTCGCTACAAAAAACTGTACAAGGCAATGGCATGGTGGAAGAGCCATTATGGATATATCAACTGGATTCCAAGCACACATTATAATTCGACGATCATCGGGACGTGTTTTAATTGTTTGAATGACTTGCTTAAGTTGATCTACACCTTGATGCGTATAATCAGCATGCATCCCTTGGTAAGTTGCACCAAAGTGACGCCACTGAAATCCATATACAGGACCAAGGTCGCCTTCTTCTCTGTCATGAAAACCCATCTCATCTAAAAAGCTACGAGAACTATTTGCATCCCATATATGAATTTTCTTTTCACTAAGTTCTTTTGCATTTGTACTACCTTTTATAAACCATAACAATTCCTCTGCAACACCCCGCCAAAACACTCGTTTGGTTGTTAACATTGGAAATACATTATTTCTTAAAGAATATCGCATTTGTGCTCCAAAAATTCCATATGTACCAACACCAGTTCGATCAGATTTCTTAACACCAGAATCAATTATTCGACGAATGTGATTTAAATATTGAAATTCTTCGTGATCTGCCACCTTTAAATCACCAATTTCTTCTCCATTTTCTTTATTTTGTGCATTTATACGAGAACGACCATCAACAACAATTTCTATTGTCACCTTTTCAGAGCTTTTATCTTTCGGAACGCAGGAAAAAGAGCTAAACATACCATGGAACAAAATTAATAAAAATAAATTTTTAATAAAGGTATTACCTTCCAGACATTATTAAATAATAGATTCAAAATTTGAAACAAACCCACCACTCAACTACTAATGATAATTTTAGTTGTAAACTAACAATTATTAACATAAATCTCTAGAAATAGACCGTTTTATATTTTTCCCTGATAAACAGTTAATGGGAGCTTCCATAGGCAATGGGAGCTTCGCCCGCCAAAATGATAACCCGTTTATAGAACCACACCTAATTACAACAGAGTGAACGTGAGATTAAAATACTGAATAATTTTTATGAAGTACTTGGACACACATATTTTAGTAGCCAATTAGAACACAATATCTACTGTTTTCTAGACTTTTATTAATAAAAATTGTAATAAAAACCAAATAAATCCATTCATAATCCATCGCAATGCTCACAAGATATACTCTGGTTTTGAATTTAAAAAACTAAATTAATCTATTTATTTATTTTCAAAGCAGATTGGAGACTTTCAGAATATATAACAAAGATATGGTTCGAATACTAAAAACCTCTTATTTGAAATTTATAAATAGTTTCCACGTTGAATTAAAAGAATCTGTGACCATATTTTTAAAAATCAACTGCATAAGCAGCATATAAATACAAAATTTTATTCGTCAATTAAATTATAAACATTTTTTAAAAAACTGTATTCTTGTGCTCAAGATGCATATAGTAATCTATTATTTTCTTGAGATTTAAATAAAGTGCTTATATTTAAACATGATAACGAGGTCTTGTATATTGCTAAGATTTTTGTATAAAAAATAACAGTATGACACCCACACACAATCATACTTATATACGCAGGCATGCTTGCACGCACATTCACAGACGCACGCGTACATTCAACCCTGGCGCTTCAATGAAACTTGCTATAAATATAAAGAATAGGAACAGAGCGCAAATAACATTAAGGCTGGTTTAAACTGGATGTTAACTTAGTGTTTATTTATGCTCTTAACTTACTAACTATGGTTTATAATAGAGTTAGTAGCTAACCTTAAATTAAATTATAATAACATACAAAATAACCATATTTTTTATTCACGTGGAAGAAAATTAACGTTAAAAATAAATATTAATATTGATTTAGAGGCAGACGTGTCTATCTGCGCGATGTTTGAAGTAACTTTTGCTGCGGTTGCGGCAGAAGCCTAAGAGAAAACGCAGTGACATTATCAGAAGATTCTATTGCTCGTACTTATTCCGTGAGAATTCAAAATCGGCAAACTTCCAAAATAAGAGCTTAAGTTGCCGTCCTGTTTCCAACCATTATAGTGGGTGTAAACTGACGATTTTACCCCAAAATACACATATATTACATTATAACACCAGTTCGTCTCTATCACAAACCTGAGAGCATTATTTATTCACTTGCTCTTTCAACACGTCATTGTGCTTTCACAATATAAGCACAAAGTAATCTTTTAAACCATTAGACCATTTATTACCTATCATCATTATCATTAAGTCTTCAGTCCTAGAACTGGTTGGACGCGTACCCTCATTGTTTCCTAGTCTGAACCAGCCTACACATTTTCCTGAAATTTGCACAGTCTGCAACTGTCACTATCTGTGTACGAAAGTCTGATCTCGGTCTACCTCTACCTCTCTTTTCATATCTCTGCTTGTAGTACATCCCGTACTATTCCCCAGAAATGCCTTAGAACGTATCCTGTCCTTCTATTTCTCCTATTTTTTTTTTTTACAGATATCTTTATTCCTCTACTATGTCTACAACTTATTTGTTATTAACTTTGATAGATAGATAGATAGATAGATAGATTTATTCGTGCTCAATAAAATGTTACATTTTTTAACGCACAAGTCCTATAAAATACATAGATTAAAAACATATACTATAGTTCTAGAGTATATGGCTCTTAATTAATAAAATAGTGTATTTTCAACACACATGTCCTGTTAGTATATATATTAAAACTTAAATTACTATAGTATATGGCCCCTGGCTAAGAGAAATTGAGGTCACTATTATAATACTCTTCAAGTGAGTAGAATGCTTGCTTTGTTAAAAATGCTTTTATTTTTGTTTTAAATTGTAAATGCTGTAATGATTTAATATTTTGTGGTAGACAGTTATATAATTTTATTGCATGGTAATTTACTGAGTATCTAGTTCCACTTAGCCTAGTGTATGGGATTCTAAGTGTATTGTTGTTTCGTATGTAATGTTTGTGTATTTGTAATTCTCGATTATTTGTGAAATTATCCAGGTTCTTATGTACATAAATCAGGCAATTCAATATATATAGTGAGGGCAAAGTAAGTATCTTTAGTTTCGCAAAATATTCTTTACAATTTTCTCTGAAACTTAAATTGGATATTATTCTCACAGTTTTCCTCTGTAATGAAAATAATCGCTTTGCACATGGTGAATGTCCCCAGGCCAATATTGCATAAGATATGTGACTGTGGAATAGTGCAAAATATGCAACAAGAATTACATCATCAGTAACATAATTTTTAAGGAACGAATGCAGTAAATTGATGTATTTAGTTTTAATGCTGTTGCATTGATATGCTCATTCCATTTTAGTTTAGGGTCTATATAAACCCTAAGAATTTTATAGCAGTTTGATTTATAAAACTATGTTTGTTAAGGGAGAATAGCATGTGTTGAGACTTATCAGAGTTTAAGTTTAATTTATGCGATAGAAACCATTGATTTGCAGAATGATGTGTTACTACACTTTTGTTTATTAGGTCTATACAGGATGATGACTTGTTTATAAGAGTTGTATCGTCTGCAAAAAAGATTGAATTTGCCAGTTGTAGGTGAGACGATAGGTCATTTATATAGATTAAAAATAGAGTCGGACCTAAAATAGAACCTTGCGGTATGCCATGTTTTATTACGCATATATCCGATTTAATACCCTTATAAATAACTTGTTGACTTCTGTTGTTTAAGTACGATTCGATTAACGAACAACTGTTTTTACTGAACTTATAAGAATTCAGCTTATTTAACAGAATTTCATGAGATACACAGTCAAAAGCTTTACTAAGATCGATAAAGGAAGTCATGCAAAATTCTCCATGTTCAAAAGAAGTAGTAATTTCACTAATTAGTTGCAATATTGCTCCGATAGTTGACTTGTTAGCTCTGAAACCATACTGATTAGGGAGAAGATATAGTTTGTTTCAAAATACTTTACAATTTGATTATTAAGGGCCTTTTCAAAGATTTTGATATGATTGGTAACAGGGATATGGGACGGTAGTTCGTTGGACTATTAGGATCACCTTTTTGTATATCGGGATAACTTTAGCTACCTTTAGTGCATTTGGATAAATATTGCAACTAATGCATGCATTGATAATTTTGTGATTGGAGCGATCAATAAGTTTTTACAACATTTAATTATATTTGTATTTAATCCATAATAATCAGTGTAAGTCTTACATTTTAATGAATTGATTATGTCTCTGACTTCATTGAATGTTACCAATTTAAAAGAGAAACAATAATTGTATTTATCTTGATCATTTATATTGGCATTGACGTTATTCACAGTATTACTCCTTTTTCAATTAATGCAATTATGGTTTGGGCTACAGTAGTGAAATAACTGTTGAAATCATTTGCTGTTAATGTAGAGTTTATATTTTCTTTTGTGTTTAATCTTTTGGAGTTTATCACCTCCACATAGATTTAATACAGTTGCTTGATTTTTAATAATATTAGAATTATGCTTGATTTTAATGCTTTTTATTGAACAGCGATATTTTGATCTGTAATTGTTACGTCTACATCTATTTTCAGCCGTTGGGAATTTTAAGTATAATTCATTCAATAGTTGTAAAATATTGCGCATATTTCTTAGGTTTTCATTAAACCACGACACATGTGCATTCTTTGCAGTACCTGATATTTTTCGTAAGGAAATGATTCTTCAAATGTAGCAATCAGAGTTGAGTGGAAGGTTTCAAAATTCTGTTCTGCATCATCTTTAATTGAGAAATTCCAATTTATCTCCTCAAGGCGTTTGTAAAATGTGTATTTGTTCTTTGCAGACCAATGACGAACTTTCATGTCTAACCCACTATCTTTTGAAATTTTTACATGTGCTTTAAACTTTATACCAAAATGATCTGATATTATATTATTCTGTTTTTCTGTGTTAAAGAGTGTTATGTTAGTAAAAATATTATCTATGCAGTTATTAAGTCTTGTGTTAAAGAGTACAGTTTTTTCTAATTTAAATGATTGACATAAGTCAGTTAGCTCTACCGCATCTTTCTCCTTTGTATTAAATTTAACATTAAATTCACCACACAATATAACCTCTTTCGATAGATCTATTTGATCTAGAGCTTTATTTAAGGTGTCGATAAATATATTGAAATCTCCTAAAGGGGATCTATATATATTTATAATAACTGTATTCAGTTGATTTAAAAGGATTGCTGAGATTTCACAATGTACTTCAACAGACAACTTATTCACCTTAATTAACGTTTGATATCTATTTTTAAATTTATTATGTAGTAGAATCATACTTCCACCATGTAACTTATCTGTCCTTGCAAAATAGGATGATGTAAAGTAAGCATTTAGACTAAACATTGATGCCTCGATTTCATTTAGCCAGTGCTCTACAATGCAGATTATATCATAGTTTTTGTCTTCCAAATAAGCTTCTAGTTCATTAGTTTTATTTGTAACTGATTGAATATTTTGATAGTAAACATATAGCTTAAAATTAAGAGACTCTACGGGTTGCTTACTATGCTCTCTATCAGATTGTTTTCTTGTAAAAATTAGTTATAGTGATTAAGTTGTATACAAAAGGATTTCCTTCACAGTCATTTTTACCAAAATTTTTATTTCTATTGTTAACTATTACATGAATTACATTACACTTCAAATTACTTAATTTGATAATATTAATTAAGTATCTTATCAATACCCGTTTCCCTATCGCGTTTAAATGCAATCCGTTATTTGAATAGTGCATTTGATTTAAGTAAACATTCACATTGTACAACTTAAAATTAAAATTTTTCTTGCTCAGTGTAATTAAGGAGTCATTTATTTTATTAATTGTTGTATTATAGTACGAAGTCACACCAAACATGTGCGGTATTGTCAATAATATTAAATTAGTATTTTTGCATAAATTTATTATATACTTAAATGATTCCATAATTTCACCTCTCGTGCGATTCTGCATTATGTCATTTGACCCACCAATAAAGATTATAAAGTCCTTATATGAAAAGCTTTCTATTGATTTACTTAACCCTTCAGTAATCTGACGTATTGTGGCATTAGGCTTGAAGTGGGATTGTATATTGTTTTCTAAGTGCTGATCAACCAATTTATTTAAATTTCTTACATGACTATCACCTAATATTAAGATTTTGATAGAGAATTGTTTTTAGAAAAGAATTTTGTTACACCTAGATCTATTTATAGCTACAGTTGATTTATTGTTTGCATCGATTGTAGGGCTTGTGATAGGATCTCGAAAATATATATCAGACAATGTAGATGAATGCTTTAGCTGCTTTTGAGTTACAAGCTGGCTTATCTCTTGGGTCAGGTGTTTATCACTTCTTATTACATTATGCCCTTTCTGCTTGTTGACTTCTTGGGTGGTCATTTCTGTGGCTGAAAATTCAAGATTCTTTTCTATAAATTGAAATTTTGAATCTGTCTGATGTTGGGATTTTTTAGTGAGTATCTGAATTTCATGGTTTTTCTCATCTATGGATTTTTGTAATGATATAATTTCCAGTTGCAGTTCTTTCATTTTGTTTCCAGTATATTAATCTTCTTTTCATTGATGATATTACTCTTCACTTGAGGTAATACAGAGGTACAGCATTTTATTTGATTACCTTGAATAATGATATTCTTGTTGTGGTTCCTTTCAAAACAGCTTTTATGATATATGCCATGGCAATTTATACAGATATAGTTATTGGCAGGTTTATCTTTGCAACATTTAAAATAATTCATTTTAAAGTTGATAAGTTGTATACACACCTGTTTGTATTGTTCAATATGTTAGAAGTTCTGTAGTATATCTTATCAGAAGTTTCTTTTAAACTTAAATTGATTTATAACTAGAATTTAAAATTGCAGACCTAGATTTATTTTTTGGTCTACTAAATGACTAAATGACTGTCCATGCTACCATCTTCATACATCTGAAGCACAGCACTGGCTTCTATCTCTTTCTGTCTGCTTTTCCTACTGCCCCTATTTCATAGATGTACTGTGCTGTGCTCTACACTATGCTTTGAACAGTTTTCTTCTTATATCTATGTTCCTATATGAGAGATAAACTTAGTACATACAATTTTTAATTAACTCTATTGCAAAATATTTTTCCTTTCATTTCAAATAACAGGCAAACCCTTCTACTATATTAAAACATATATTTTTTAATTAATCCTATAGGAATCAATGTTGCACAATTTTTGCACGAAATATTCTTTTATACCATTAAAATAACATATAATACTATGTATTATTTTTACAAAATTAGACGTACGATGTGTTACCTAAAAATGCTAAGATTTTCTATTTTTATATGGTATACTTGCCAAAATTTAATTTTTATGGAAATAGGTTGAGTACATTTCGCAATTTACGTTGCAAACAATAAGTCTTTATTCCCTTCGCTAGACCTATTTAAAGATTTGAAAATTTTAGGTACTAAAACTAGGGAGTTTAATTTAGTATATAGATAACGCACTCGTTACATATAGTAAAATTTACACCTTGCTAATTATTAATATATCTAAACGTATGACACAGACGTTTGACGTGTTGCCTATATTTGTATATATTCTCCATACTTATATAGTATTCTTGTCAATAGTTGATTTCTACTAGACATTTTACAAACCATATGCTACTAATGGTAGGTACTGTAGTGATCCGGAGTATTTTCTAAGTTTATTCTCGTTGATTGATAATTATTGCAAATATTATAGTGTACATTTCGATATTCGAAGGTATTTTCAAACAGTACAGTAACTCTTTATAAGTTTCTGAACGCAATCAGTGGCATCAAAATTAATCATTATAAAGACAGGGGCTTGTTTATCTGTCGACAGGTTTTAACCGACGTTTTGACTTTACTTTAACATCTAAGAAAGAAGAGTTGAAAAGCTCTACTTGGTGCTTTTATTAAAGGTATTGTTTTTAATTATATTCTACTTTTAAGTTATCTGATTGCTTCAAAGCTTTAGTACTTATTTGATGTGATTTGTTTGTGTTTAAAGATAATAATTGAATTAATGGTGAAGTTGCCCTTTGTATTTTGTTTGTAACTTTTAATCCACTTGATCTGTTTAATAATTTAAATGCGCGTTCATTTAGTTGCTACAATCATAACAAATAATTCTTAACATTTGCTAACCGTATTAAATACATTCTGTTAACATACATTTATGTTGATTTAGAGCCTAGTCTGGACTTGTATTTATGCTGGTGAATTCGGTATGTATTTATTACCAACATATTTTATAATTGTTTTGCGTGTTTTGTTTGTTAACGATTATATAATTGTTTTATCTCAGCTTTTAGTTGTGCGTTTATAACTGCATATAGTTCATGTCTCAATTTTAAAACCTAACCTTAAGTTAGTTTGATGTATAGTCCATTCCAAATAAAAATAAAGTAGATGACCTTGTACGCAAGGTGGATTTACACAGCAAGTTAATTATAATTTCTATATATACATACAGAATAATTATTAATTTCATATTTGAGGGATTATAAATCGTGACTAGCCTAAATTAATTTCCATAACCCGTTTTTATTGCAAATTTGACAATGGCGCATTATATATATTTTAAATACAAATTTTTTAAATTAAGCTGTGTAAATCAGCATCATGTTTTAACCAATCACATCGAAGGCTAAACTTTCCCTATACCTTTCATCGCTTTATTCTTAGCTGGAATGGACTATAGTACCTGATATTTATAACCTACAATTCTATTGGTAACTAATATTGAAATTTAATGATTCTTGTTACGACGTAATTATGGCGAACCTCTGCTATAACCCCCTAATTGACGTGTTTGCTTTATGACTATGTTGGAGATAGTCGATTCAATTTATAAGTGCCCTTGGTTTGGTACTATTATGGCATAGGTTTATGTTCATTTATAAATATTTTGTTTGTCAATGTACTTGTAGCGATGTTTATGCAAATGATAGAATGTCGGTTAGTCATTGTGAACCATATTGCAAAACGGGTTAGAAACTGTTAATGGCTTGTATGGTAAGCACGTATGTTTGAGCCTTTGTTGAAATTACTAACATTTTATGTCCGTGCGGGGTCAAGGTCATTATCTTTCCGGTGTTTGACATCTTCAACTATAGCCGGGTAGTAAAGACTCAACCGTCTTCGGTATTTTCCAGAAGAGATTAGCTGGACTACACTAACATTTCTTCAGTTGTCACACGTATGTCTAGGTAACAGTTGACATTCCATAATATTCAAAGTGCACAAGGTGTTTGTTTGCCGCCCCATCCTTGGAGAGGTGTACTTATGCAGGTAGATGCGCAGGGTTGTTGAGGTTTCGTCTACCAATACTCTTTACTAAGCACTAATCCAGGGAGTCCGGCACTGTTTACTCTCGTAATCAATGTCCAATTGCTGGTCACCTAATTTAGAGATTATCGTATAATATTTAAAGTAGAGACGCTAAATACTGTAGTTTGATTTTAAACTTTCCCGCGTTTAACGCCATCTCAGTGTTTATTTTTGGGTTATGTATCGGTCATATAACGTGGGGTTCACGAACCACTGCCACTAGATTACAAAATCATAGGCAAGTATTGTCAATAGAAGGCGTACGTTCGTCCGCATGGAAAGTTACAGCTCAGATTTTGGTGCAGCGTGAGTAGATTGCGCTACCGTTTTGTTGCCGTGACAGTTTTGGAGTCGTGATCAGTTTACAGTACAGTACCAACTTATAATTTTGACAGGGCATATATTTAGTAATAAAATTTAACTGTATACAAGTACGCTGAGTTGCCTGCAACATACACAAATATTTATTTTATATATATTGACGTGATAGGAGATCATGAAAGGTCATGAGAATCCAAACACCATAAATAAAAACCACCTAATTAGAAAGAAAATCGGAAAAGTTGAAATTTCCGAAGATTCATTGTTCCACCCTGTATAATACAAGCGTACTTCTTAACCATTAAAGTGAAAAGCAAAACACACTTCTCCTGTATTTAAAAACTTCAGTATATAAACTGTTTTGTATGAAAGAAAAATGTTTTTAACTGTATAGTTGCTTTTTAAGATTGCTGTGTTTGATTTCATTTTGTAAATTCCATAGTATAATTTCGTCAAACTAGCCAGGAAAAGAAATATTAAAAAGGAAGGTAAGTTAGTAATTTCAAATTTACGATTTGCTGTACCGTGTCACAGCACTCTTTTGGCACCTACTTTAAAGGAAGTAGGTAACACAGCAAATTTAGTGGCTTCCAACACGAGTGTAACACAGCAAATTTATCCAACATCCCAGAGGATTTAAGCAGTACAAACATCTTCGTAAAAATATTTAATGCACTCTTTAATTACTTCAAACTTATTTTTAGTCTCAATACTAATATTTACATAAAACAAAATTAAACTAAAAAAGTATAGTGGATTGTTTTCAGTCGCCCAATTTTTTAATGTGTATTCACATAAAGGAACAATTAAGAAAATATATATCTATAATAATCAAAAGAAACATTATGTAGATCTTGGAAGATTTTTAGGTATATAAGAAGTACAATAATGAAGAAAACTTCCTATATACCCGCACTAATGTCAATCTGTTGGGGTATACCATGTCAAATAAAGCTAATAAACTAGACTCAGATCAGCTGCGGTTTTTGACCGAACTTAAATTACCCGTCAACCAGACATCTCTTCGCCGAATAATGGGAATGTCTTTACACTCAAGTGGATTCCTAAGGTCTTAGAAGAAGTAAGACATTTATTGAGTGTAAATAATTTTCAGTTTCATCTGAAACTGCTGTCGGATTTGACAATACAGAAAAATATAAGGCCAAAGCATTTGTGACCGCTTGGATGACAAAATTCCGTTTTGGTTCAATCACTAGAAGCGAATCTAACTACTTTTATGTGTGATTACCAGATACCAAAGAAACTACTGTTTTGAAGATCCATTTAGCTCCGGTGAGTGGCGTTAGTAATAAACATCCTCCGACTGAAATTTGTGATGTTTTTGAAATAAAAACGTGACTCGTAGTAGACCTACGAGTTCTATGGATAGGAGCCCCTTGTCCCTGGTAGTTTCCGGTGGGTTCATCCCGACACGGCCGACTGCTTGGAAAATGGCAGGTGAGCATTTTTCACAAAAATTAAGCCCTCGTTCGGATGAGAGGTTAAATGGAGGTCCCGTGTGTGAGTGTTGTCACGCACGTTAAAGATCCCTACCTTGTCTGGAACGGCAAGGATTTGGCAAAATTCTAAATTTTCCAGGCAACAAAAAAACTCGCCTCCTGGCCAATGTAGTACCTTCGGGTGGAGCATTGGAAATGTAAACGAATGGTAGTTTCCGGTTTTAGTGTTGAAGAAACATCCTCAACAGAGCCGCCTATCAGAATTCGTAGGCGCCCGCGGTATTTAATTTATTACTATTGTCATTGAAGTTGAGGAGAACGATGGCATTAGTTCTGGGTCACTGATGATCGAGTTTGTGTTTTATGAAGTGTTGCCATAGTTGTAGACATTAAATGTCAAGCATAATTTGTTAATTGTGTTGTCGAATAAAGCTTTTATTTAAGTTTAATTTACATCAATGGCAGCTTAAGAGTCGTTTCTAAGGCAACAATTCAAACATACATTGCACAGACGCGTTAGCTAAAACTTGCTTTTTATAGATATCTTTTTTGACAAGTCTCTAATTTTTTTGACTTGACTACTGCTTTACAATACCTACTAACTTATTAGAATACAACATATTGTAGTCATGAATTCAACGGTTTATTTCTTTTCTACGACTATTCAGTAATCCACTTCTTATGCATTTATGAATGGGCCAATAACAGTACTTATTATGCTGTAGGTCTATATGAATCCATAATCCAACACCTTTAACCAATCAGGAACGTTCAGGTCGTAGATTAAGACCATAATCCAACACCTCTGCCTCTGACCAATTAGTACAAACCTCCGTTTTTCATAATTTACAAGATTTAATTTTCGTCTCATGCGAAGTAGGCTGTTACATTTTGATAAATAAGTTTGCTTTTCAGTGTTTGCAATATTGAAAAATATCTGATAATAAAAATTTGTTTAGTCGTGGGAAAAGTATAGTATTCCACTCGCGAGTTATGGCCATTACTCATTCGGATTACGCCCCCTCGCCCTAACTAGCTCGCGGCGCAAACTTTCCGAATGCGTAATGGCTATCATAACTCGCTCGTTGAATAATATACTATTACTTGAATGAAACATTATTATATTCAAGAAAACTGCTAAACTGCCATTCATAAGTCAAATTAATTGTCTTTATATATAGTTTTGAATTTTCTATTGTTGTTGTTGTTGTTTATTTGTGTAAACGAGACTTAAACTTTAGTGCTATAATAAGTTTTTCCACTTGTTCAAAAACACTTCATCTTAATTTAATGTATAATTTATCCATGATCTATGGAAGGCTCAGCTCATGGTGTGTACAAATAGCCACCTTGTTTTTTTTGTATTTGTATTGTTTTCTTGACATGGACCATGGATTGATTAATTCGATTATGAATACCAGAAATTAGGGCAAAAGTTATGTGACCAATATTTTTAACAGGTTATAGAAAATGTTTATTGTTACCCACTTTTCAATATGAAAGTGTGTGACAATTATATCTAAAATTATCCTGTTTTAATTCGTTGCTTCCTGCAAATAGATACATATCTTACCAACTTTCTTAATTTTGTAACTGCGCCAGTTATAATAAATAAATATACATATACATGTACAATTTTTATCAAATTTCATTTGTTAACACCATAATCGTGTAATCCAAAAGACTTCATATCTATAATATGGAATTAAAGGTGTGGGTCGAAGGAATTCAACGAATAGTTTGTGGTGTTTCTGAAAATACAACTTGCCAGGTACACCTTTTAACTTAAAGTACATTTAATGCAGTTGCTTTTGTAGGATGTAGTTTATGCTCTTGCTCATGCCACTGGTAAGTCGGGGCGGTTTACTTTAATCGAACGTTGGCGAAATAATGAAAGACAGCTGGCACCACATGAAACTCCATTAAAGGTATAGTTGTTAATTTTTTAAATTTGTGAAATATAATTTTCAGACTTTATTGAAATGGGGCGAATATTCTAATGATGTCCAGTTTATTTTACAAAGAAGTGATATTAATCGAAATGTATCTACAAGTGGGACAGCAGTAACTTCTGTATCACCATTAAGTCTACCTACTTCTAGTCGTTCAACTGAACTGTTGGATAAAAATAGGTCATTTGAGAAGTCAAGAAATTCACCTGAGAAGAAAGACTTTCACAAGTCATTAACTTTTAGGTATTGGATTTTAAATTAAACGTGGTTTTGTTGTTTCTGAAAATTAGTTTGTCTTTGGTCAGGGTTGTTTGGTTTTAACTGGCAAGGGTAAAAAAGAATATAATCTTAATTTGATAAAGCATATCACTACACACGCTAATACAGTATTTTATTTAAAATGTTTTGTTGGTTATAACTGAAATTAGTTTGATAATAACACATTGTCAGCAAAATAATTGTTTGTATGATATTAATACGTTATAGTATAGGAACGATTTTTTAATACAAAATTCCATATTGGGCATACTTTAATTGCTTGTAAGTAAAGGGACTAAAAACGAGCAATTGGCTAAAGTTTATGACAAGACAAGACATTTAAAAATACAGAACTCATTTGCTATCTTTGACGGGAATATACTTTGATGCAATTTTTAATGGAATTGAATATCCCCTTGACTACTATTAAATTCTTAAATGGAATAGCGAGTAAGTGAGACCTCTCCGAATAGTCCATTAAGTGACATACATTTTGCTGTTTTGTTTGGGTTGCAATGTTTTGTTATCACAAAACTGTTATTTTAACAAATAAGATGATTGTCGTTATTTTTAAGCAATATTACAATCTATTTTCATATTCCTGGTTGACCCTGTGAAATGTTTCCAATGATATGGTCCTATGCCCTTGAACAATACTTTCATTCAACTGCTCAATGTTGTTTACCTTCGTTTTGTTCATAACATATCAACTGACCCCACAACAAGAAATTCAAAGTTGTAAGGTTAGTTAATCTACGTGGCCACTTAATGTTCACTTTTCTACCAGTTCACTAATTCGAATGATTCAACTAAAATGTATAAAACTTTCTGCTAATTTAACCCATTAGCGCTGGCATTTTGTGAAATAGGAGTTCTAATGAACGTTATGAAAAATTATTTATCTAAACCTTTTGCTTTTTCAGACCTACAGTTAAAAAGTTATCTGCTGTGCCCATATAACTACCTATGCTTGAACAAAATATTGGTTGACTAGATATTATGATTTTTGCAGATGAGTATTCTTTGTGGTTAATCAAAACATTAAAAATTGCTTGCAAAATGTGCATCTATTGTATTATTATTATAATGCAGAACAATTAGAAAACAAATATATAAAATAACGTTAAAGCTACAAAAACAAATAAAAATCATTTTAGACATAGTAGATATACAGAGGAACCAAAATGTAAAATCTATCGCGTATGAAAAAATAAAACAATTTATGCATTGACCTACCTTAGATTTTGAATAGATTGTTCTAGGAGTAGATTTACATGTTTTGTATGCACATCCCCAGGTCCGGTTTACATTACGTGACCTGACAAAAATAATTAAAAATTATTAGAAACCATACAAAAACACGTACATTTTCAAATACTAATGAAAAATTTGCAGTTTTTTAGTCAATTTGGTTTAATTAAATTCCAAAATGTGGAACTACTTACTGAAATGTCACGCTCTTGATAACCTCGCCTTGTGTAATCTTTGATAGTTGGAAGAGCTTTTGACACTATTTGAGACAGAACAGTAACATATTCCTTGCGGTATGAAATTGTAATTTAAATATCAATGCGCGCCATAACGAAGGCTCTCAAGGATTGATTCATAAACACACAGAACATCTATAACCATTAAACACAGATTGTAAGTTTTCGATCAGGTCATTGGCGTAGCATAATTTGTGAAAAATAATGCCTGCATTGAGTTCAATCTTTCGTTTCGACATTGACTGCGAAGTACTTGCTACTGTAGTGTATACACAACAGAAATGGTGTAAAATCTAATAGAGTAGTAACACCTTGAAGTTG
Source organism: Platerodrilus igneus (assembly GCA_036346225.1). Classification (NCBI taxonomy): domain Eukaryota; kingdom Metazoa; phylum Arthropoda; class Insecta; order Coleoptera; family Lycidae; genus Platerodrilus; species Platerodrilus igneus. The sequence continues at coordinate 2,259,697 of JARFIW010001116.1, forward strand.
CATTATATTCATTCAGGTTCACCAAAACAAAATAATGTGCTTGAATTCCTAGAGCAAACGTCAAGTTGATCAATGCGGAATTTTTTTCCATCTAAGCTTTTTAATACTTGTCGCTCTCTTGGAAGCCACAAAAAGAATCTCGTCTCCTCAACATCCCACATTTCTCTAATACGCTTTATTTCTATGTATAACACAATCATAAACAAATCAATATTTTAGGTTAGGGACTTTAGGGAAATTAGTTATTTCTTTGTGGTGTTTATTACACCTTACCCGTATACACGTTTTTTAACCATCGCAGCTAATACTCCAAACCTTATCGGAAATGGGTGTAGTGTAGTTAATCGGTTGTACTTACAACCGGTGTAAAATGATGTATACACGACCATTTACATCTGTTTTATTTAAAACCGTAGTGTTAGTGTTCGTGTATACGCAGTAATTGTTGATGTTATTTCGCTATTGATAATATGATAGAAGTTTTGCGGGTTATTGAGTAGAAACAAAGACGCTTATAAGTAGAAAACTAATGCAGCAGTCCATAAAATGAAATGTTAATTAAAAAGTTTTTGCAGATTTTATACATGTATGGTTTCTTCTTTAAAATAAATCCGTACTCTTTATCGAACAATAGTGTTACTATTGTAATGTCAACAACCATACGAATATAACAAACTTTACAGTAATTAAATGACAAACGTGCGATTTGGCACTGCTTCCTAATTGTGTTGTAATTGTTCTGTTATAATGATGTTACTTTTGCAATTGCTTGTTTAAATGTTTTTATTTAATATTCACTTATTGTATTAACTGTTCTAAACTCTTTTATAAAACAAATCAATTGCCGAACGTTACTTTTGTGCGTGCGTGTGCAAGTTCTCATCGACATTGATTTATATGGGTATTTTGTAGGGAACTAGCAACAAGAGGGCTTTATGCAGCATAATGGTAGATATATTGCTAGGATATGCTGCAGTCCCATGCAGTTGGTGTTGAACCCATCTTTGATTATTTTATCTAGTAAAATGTTTCGCCTAGTGACTCAAAATGAAATCACAACAGTATTTCACACATGTACCACATCAATCATTTTATCTTAGTAGCAAAACGTTACGAGTACTAAACTAAATAGAAACCTCAACACTATTTTTGCCTTGGCACTATTTATGCCTCAACACTATACTCGCTCATGCACCAGATCGATTATTTTGTCTTAGTAGTAATACAATTCGACCATTAACCTAAGTTGGATCCTCAACCCTATTTTTGCCTCAGCACTATTTATGCCTCAACACTATTTCTACTCATGCACCTGTTCGATTATTTTTTCTTAGTAGTAAAACATTTCGACTACTAACCTAACTTGAAACCACAACACTATTTTTGCCTCAGCACTATTTATGCCTCAACACTATATCCGCTGATGCACCCGTTTGATTATTTATCTTAGTAGTAAAACATTTCAACTACTAACCTAAATTGACACTTTAACATTATTTTTGCCTCATCACTATTTTCGCTCATGCACCCGTTTGATTATTTTGTCTTAGTCGTAAAACATTTTGACTACTGATCTAAGTTGAAACCTCAAATCTGATTGGTTTGCCTCGAATGGATTGTTTACAGCCATGTCTCCTCAAATATTTAACCATACTTTCATCATATGTCAGGTGATCTTCGGGAACGAAAAATTCTATACACTGTTTCTTAAATAGTTCCATGAGAGAGCGGATCTTACAAGCTTTTATCTTCCTAATCAATTTTGGTATTGTTGTTGCAATGTAAGAACTGACAAATTTATGAAAATCTATCTTCCATGGACTAAGATATCGCACTTCATATTTTTACTGAAGTCCCAACAATGTTGTTTTGGGGATAAGTTGTTCTCCCACAAACATGCAGAATGGCCATAAAACATCTCATTTCATGTGCTGTTATTATAGGATTTATGCAGTTTATAAATCATGTATATCGGTGCATGTCGTATACCAAAAGTTGAATGATTGCCTATCTACAAACTGTTAAAAATATTTACTTCGGACTTATTTTCGTATCTAAAATGATCGGAAACTGAAAATGTAGATCTTTTATTGTCAAAATTCTACTGCGGTTGATTTTTACGTTTTTATCATCGTTATCAGTTATTCACTTTATCGTATCTTTTAAAATTTAAGCCAAAATTTCGTATTCGGTTTCTATGGGTTGAAGGCCATTTCTGTCGTAATTGGCACCAACTCTTTCATTGTTAGGTAATCTTATCTCCGCATTGGCCAGTAACTGATGAGACGTAACATTATCTACTAATTCACCGCCATCTTCTTTGCCTAAATCCTTATCCATGTCTACATATGCAGCTGGTGGTTCTATGAACACATCACCTTCGATGTTGTCATTAGAAATTATATCCATTGCTTCGGCAAATGAAAATGCTCTCCTAAAATAAAAAAAGCTCTCAAATTTAAATTTACGGAATGAGAAAGCGCCTAGCGTGGCAATTTGGCAACACAAACAAGTAACTACGTGCATGTAACAGCACGAGATAAAGCATCGGCAACAACATTATCTTTACCATTACAATATACAATGTCAAACTCGTATTGTTAGAGTGTAATAGCCCAATGGCATAATCTGCCACTAAGGTCATGTAACATATTAAACCAAACTAAAGTATGATGATCCGTACTTATGGTAAAACGAGTCCTTTCAATATACGGTCTTAATTTTTCAATGCTAAATAAAACAGCTAAATTTTCTTTTTCGTAACCGTAAATTCTGATCATTTAGTGTAAATAATGTAGAATTAAAACAAATAATCTTTTTATTTCTATCCATATTTTGACTCAACACATCTGAGATACCAAAATCTGAGGGATCACATTGGATAATATACTCATGATTATAATCCGGACAAGTCATAATCGGTGCTTAAATAAAACAATTTTTAATAAATGAAAAAGCTGCTTTGCAACATTCATACCAAATAAAATTTTTGTTTTCTTTAATAAAACTGTCAATGGTGCAATGATTGTACTCTAATTAACTATAAATTTATCACTATACCAATAAGTTCGGATATCTTTAACTGTTTTGGGGTGTGTATTTCTAAAATGGTTTTGATTTTTTTGGGATCTACTAATAATATATTTTAATTCCTTTTTACAAAAATCACACTTATCTTTACTTAACATTAAACCCGCATTTAGTAATCCTGCAAAAACGGTTTCCAAAATTTCTAAACATTTTTCTAAAAAGTCTGTTACGATTATTACCTCATCTACATAATAAAATACAAACGGTTCTAATTCCGGGCCTAAAACAGTGTCTTGATCAGGTGCTTAGTGTATTTGAGTGTCCCATAGGTAAATGTGCAAATTCAAAAGGTCCCCAATTTGTCACAGTAAATGCAGTATAGTTATATGAATCTTGATCAGGTGGAATTTGAAAATACATGGCTTTAATGTCTAATGTAGAAATATATTTTGTATCACATAATTTATATAAAATGAAAGATACGTACGGAATGGGATATGCACCTTTTTCTGTTACTTCATTTAATTTCAACAATTTGTCTAATTTTTGATCGATATGTTTTTGCATAACGGTTGATGCTGGATAATAGCTTTGTTTGTGCGTATCTTTGTTTAGGTGTTAAATGTAAAATAGATTTGAGAACATGTTCTTTTTGCTCTATACTGTTTAATTTTGAAAAAGTAAATTCTCCTTTAAATATGTTGGGAACAATTCCCACATCTTTCCAAAAATACATCTCTAATACTACTGAGAATTGAATATCGGGTATAATTAAATCTTCAAAACCATTAATTTTTCTTTCAATTCTATCGGTAATGAAATGGTTCTTAAAACATCTAAAATTTGTCCGTTTGCTAATTGATAGTATTCTTCCGTTTTACATGTTAATTTGTTCTAATTTTGATAGTATTTCCCAGGCATGATGTCCCAAAATAGTATTGATTGTTCCCGAGTCTAATAATGCCATTCAAATCCTAATATATTTATTGTTACATGAGGACATCCGTCTTTCTTTGATTGTTCTATCGCATAATCAAGCATTACTTTATTTTTCTGAAAGTTTTCAGATTTTCTTGAATTAAATTTTTCATTTTCATAGTCGAATTATAAAAAGTGAAAGACCTTACATGACCAAGTAAAGCAGTCTCTTCCATCAGTTTAAATGGTTCTGATTATTTTGTTTGCAACATGGACATCGGTTAAATGCCGCGTCTTCCAATCTATATTTTTTCCATATAATTTCCTCTGTGCATTTCTACACTGAGTTCGGTAGTGTCATACTTGATCCTTGTTGATTTGTTGGATTTGATGTACTGACATTTTGATTAAGTTTTGAGTTTCAGAAATTTGGAATTTATTTACCTGTCTAGTTTGTGAATTTTGAGGTTCGTTTTTAAAGTGTTTGATTTTCTAGCTGGAGGAGAAAAATTTTCTACTTATACTTTATGTTTCTCTAATTTCTTTCCTAATTTAACAAATTCTTGTAAGGAGTTTATTTACGCTAAGCTTAATGATGATTGGTAAAATGGCAACATGTTTGTCAGTAAGATTTTAAGTTGATTTTTCACCCTTAATTGTTTAGTTAAACAAGAAAACATATTTGGCATAATAGCAGCATATAGCCCTATGGTTTCATTTTGTCCTCGAGTTTATGTCTTATTTTCAGTTCAATTTTTTGTCACAATCCGGTGTAAGAAATTCATCTTTTAAAGAAATACCGAATTAATGCTTTACCAGTAAAAAGATCACATGCTTCAGAAAATAATTGAATATCTGACATATTTCGTGCTATTTTTAAATCTATCCTTTCTAAAAATGTCTACAAACGTATCACCTTGAAAAGTGATTCCCCATTTAGAAACAGGTGTAGCCTTATAGTGCCACCAAGCAAACATAGGACTTGGTATGTGTGTCCTTGGTGTCACTGCCTGCTAAGACGTACACTCAATGTAGAAAGCTTTTATTTGTCAAAGTGAAATATTTGTGAGGTTAGGTTATTAATATTTAACATTAATGGCATTATTGTATAATAATTTTAGAAGATTTAATTAACAATGACATGACAACACACATCATGGAATTTTAAATTTGCTTAAAAATGCTTTGTTCCGCAGTGTACTTTGAAACAAATTGCTTTCTGATTGTTGGAAATTAGTTCACATATTTTCCGGGTACTATGTTTGCTTGGTGGCACTATATATTGCTGAATTATTTAAATTGGTGTTTAAATTTGGATTTTCTACTACTGGATTTTTCAAAATAACTTGTTCTGGTTTTACCGAGTGTAGTTGAAGATTTAATTTTTCTCATAATTTTTTATTCAGTGTATCTATTTCATCCAAAATATCTATTTTATTGTCAATATCTACATCTAAGGTGAAAAGTTTTTGTAATTTTACTTTTAGATTCCTCCCTAACCTTAAAAATATTATCTCTTTCCTCTTTATAATTCTCAAATAAATTTTCTAGCTCTATCTGTAATTTATTTCTACATGGGTTATCGATTTGATCATTGGATATACTACTTGATAATAGAGAATAACAATATGCTATTTTGGATTGAATGGCTTCATAATTATCCTGAAAGTTAATTTGGGTTAATTCTAAAATGTTACCCTTAATTTGTGTTAATGCTGTCTTTACCGCTGTAATTTCATCCATAAATTCAAAAGGATATTCAAATTCGTCTTCTACCTTTGATTGTGTGTTAATAACTTTCATCGACCTTCTTTTTAATAAACAGTCTACATTATTGAATTCCATTTTTAAATCTTTAAGTCTGGCATTTTCAGTCACAATTAGCCAATTTTTATTTATAAACCCCTCAAGGTAATTTTTCTTACAACAAAATTTTTTCAATCAAAATTTACGTTTTATCTAGTCAATTAGAAAATGACATTTTATTTAAAAAAAATTTAAATTTACAAAACTCGCACTTAAAGTGTGAAAATCATTATAAAACAATCAAAAATTAGGCCCCAAAAATTGGGCACCGAAAATTTATTTTGCAGGTGTTTGAAGCATTAAGTTTTAAATTTGAAATTGCCCAAAAGGGGCGGGAATCTCGTAACAAAGTCAAGTTGCAGCGGTCAACTACAGTGGTGTGGCTGAATTTCTATAGCAATAAATGTCAGAAGATTGAACAAAAAATTGAGCGATGATCAAAATTTTACCTAGGTGCGATTGTTATTAGCACTTACTCTGTTAGATTTTCAATCTGTCAAATTCAAAGGGCACCAACTACGTCCTGTTTAATAGGATTTTTTCTTGAGTGACACGTAACCTCATCATTATTAGGTCTTGTTCTGGAACTGGTTAGACGCGTACCCTCATTGTTTCTTATTATGAACTAATCTACACATTTCCCTGAAATTTGCACAGTCTACATCTATCACTATCTGCATGTGATAGTCTGATCTAGGTCTACCCTGACCCTCTTTTTTCCTATTTCTGCTTGTAATATATCCCATACCATTTCCCAGAAATGCCTTAGAATGTATTGTGCCCCTCTACTTCTCCTATATTTTTTTGTTTTCCATAGATACCTTTATTCCTGTACTATTTCTGTAACTTATTTGTTATTAACTTTGCCTGTCCATGCTATCATCCTCATACATATGAAGCACCACATTCCAGAAGGCTTCTATCTCCTTCTGTCTGATTTTCCTACTGCCCCTATTTCATAGACATACTGTGCTGTGCTTCACACATATGCTTTCAACAATTTTCTTCTTGTTTCTATGTTTGTTGTCTTTGAATATAGCAGCTGTTCTTTCTTGTTAGCTGCAGTTCGGTCCCCTTCTATTGTTTTACAATTATGTACCCTATTTCCCCTATATCCAGTGGTATGTGAAGGGGAGGGGAGAGCTCCGTGGCATAGTTGGTATGCGTGTGACTAGTATGCCCAAGTTCCTGGGTTCGAATTCCGACACCGTCCACTTGAAAAATGTTAGACGTGCATTTTTCACAAAAATACACCCTCGTTCGGATGAGAGGTAGGTGAAATGGAGGTCCCGTGATGAGTGTTGTCACCACGTTAAAGATCCCTACCTTGCTTAGAACAGCAGGGGTTCGGAAAAATTTCCAAATTTTCTAGGTAAAAAAACCTCGCTCCCTGGCCAATGTAGTACTTTTGGGTGGAGCTTTGGAAAAAAATCACATGTAAGTATAGGATATTTTAAGTCATAATTTTCAATGTCTGCCACCTGTTCTGGTACGTCTAGTTTCTCTCCTGCATATAAATTCCCTATATATTCTTGCCATCTAACCTCTTTCTCTACATTTTCTATAATGACGTTTCCTCCCGTGTCTCTTATATTTTTGCTATATGGTTTTATATCCCCAAAATTCATCCTAATTAGTTTTATAGTTCGTCTGTCTTTCCTATTTCAATCTTAGTTTTTACCTCTTTGCAATCTCATCAATCCATTGTTCTTTAGGTTTCCTGCATTTGCGAATAATTTCCCATTTTGAGGCTTTGTATCTCTGTTTTCCTGTTTCGTCTGCTCTATTAAATTCGGGATATCCATGGTTTCTTATTTTCTTTTTATGTATACCCCAGAATATCTCTGGCCGCCATGTCTAAGCTGGATTTAATGTTATTCTTTCTGTTTCTACGTCCTTAGTATAGGAAATTTTCCTGATATCTTTCATCAATTCAGTTGACTTTTTTTCAAATCTTTCATAGATATCTTTATCTTTTAATTTCTCAGAGTCAAAGTGCCTTTTTCTGTTATGGTGTCTATATCTGCTTCTGGGTAGCTTCTACAGTCTTTTACTTGATTCCTAAACCGTTCTCTAACAAGAATGTAATTAATTTGATATCGTCCTATATCACCTAGCATCTTCCACTTATATCGTCTTCTAGCATGATATTGAAATGTGTTTGTGATGATTAAATTGTTCTTGTTGCAAAATTCTACCAGCCTATTTCCCCTGTTGTTTCTCGTGCCCAAACCAAATAAACCTACTACCTCTCCTTCCTAACCTTCACCTACCACTGCATAAAAATCCCCTGTAATTATTAAATTTTCTTGTCCTTTTACGTATCTTAGTATGTCTCCGATGTCTTTGTAGATCGCGCCTACCTCTTCCTCACTGTAGCTAGAGGTGGACATGTATACTTGTATTATTACTGTATTTACTGGTTTAAATTCTTATCTAACTATGAGTACTCTTTCGTTCTTTTGTAAGTAGGTTTCTACATGTTGTCTTTTTTCGCATAACTATTCCCACACTCTAAGTTTCTTCCTCTGCTACTGTTTGAATTACCCTGAAGTCCAAAAATCCCCCATCTCTGACCACCAAACTTGATCCTCACAATGCTAGTGCTAACCTATCGATTTCAATTTTCAAGTTCTCTCTCTAGCTTACCTACTTGCTTCATACTTCTAACAACATTCCACGCTCAGACTCGCAGAACGTTTCTGACTCTTATTCTGAACTTTCCAATCGCATCCTCCGGAGTAGTCCCTCCTGGAGATTTGAATGGGGGACTATTTTAACTCCTGATTTTTTACCCCACAGAATGCCATCGTGTTTATTATAGTTTAAGTATGCTGTGTACTTGGGAAGTAGTGTGGTTGTTTCCCATTGCCTTCCACATCGCAGTAGTGTGCCTTAGAATGCCATACCAATTCCTATTGTCTCTGCCACTCTAAGTACCGCAGTAGCTGCTGCTTTTTTTTGAGGATTTGTTTTAGTCTGGTTTCTAGAACTTCGTCAAGGTGCAGGTCCATTCGGAACGGGACATGTAACCTAGGCGATTGTAATTACGGCGTATTCTAAATTAATTTCCATACATAAGACCACCTGTCTGTTTTAACAAATAAAACAACTCTCTACTCACCTTGTTAAATCTATTCTAAAATAACATTATTTGAGCATTTTTGTGAACAAATAGGCATAAAACAATTTTTAAATGTACTTACATTAATATTCAGGTTAGTGACTTATAACAAAATACACACAATAAACAAAAATGGTAAAATTCATTGTCGGTTCAATCTTAATGCATCCGACTTTATGGTTAAATATCACAATCAATTGCAATTAAACTCGCAATGTCTAGACCTTATATTCCTATAGTGTAACAATCATCAATACAGTTCTAATTATATATTTAATTCTACAGAAAAATTAACTCTCAGTTTCATCTTTATGTCCATTGAAGCCAAGAGATTATTTCAATCTTCGGGGCATTGAATTCTAAACTAATTTGCTGGAAATCAAGCCCTTACGATGTATTTGTGCCTGTAGGTTATGTCGAAAATCCGTAGTCAATCACGTGGCCCCTCATTTATTATACCATATTCAACAGGGTGTTTATGACAAACCAAACCTTTTCTTTTCTGTTTAATCCCACATCTGTTTGTGTTGGTGACTTGTAAATAATTGAATTCTTTTGTTCAAGTGGCTGTCTAACGATGTCGTGATCTCTATTTTTCTCTGCATCAATGGGGCATGCAATTAATATACCTAACACATGTAAGATACCTGACTGCCGTAGTTTCTTTTTCTTAAGAACGCGTAACTGTGATGTAAATGAATATATTGTCCTGTATAATTATGTCTGGTTGGCAATTTGAACTCTGTGAGTTTCATTAACGTATGAATTTTTTTTATATTTAACAACATTATAAAAACTCGGTTTTTATTGCATCTTACATACATTGTAACTGATATCTGTAAGTAGGTCTGTGTATTATTAAATGGAATATTTTTAATGAACAATATACAAAAGCTTAATTTATTTTCAAGTCTTGTTCTTTTTCTTCATGATATTTCTCTAATGTTTTTAAGAATTCCACGGGTTTTTTCCATCATCCCAGCTGTTGTCAAATGTTGGTAATTTCTCTTTGATTTTACCCAAGCTTGCTAGGATTTGGCCGATTTGCAGTAACCCTTCTCCTACTCTATCTTCATCTTGTACAATAGTTCCTACAGTCGTAACAAATTGCTTAGTCCTCATTTGATGAATTTGGTTTATCTTCTTCTCGATCCTTCAGTTTCCTGCAGACTCTGAATTGACTTTCTCTTCTAGGTCCTTTAACTCTTGGTACAGATCTCCTTGGATTTTGTTTTCGTGATGTTTCATCTTTTTCAAGTCTCTTCTTCTTTTGTTCCAAAAAGCTAAAAACCTTCACAATCTGTTTTTCTTCCTTTTTTAAAAAAATAAATTTATCTTAGTAATTCCAATATTTTTTTTTTATTAATAATTTTGTATTTAAAATTTTACTCATTCAATAACAAATCTTGAAAATTCTTGCCTCAACTACAATTATTTTAGAGCATGAAATTAACTTGGGGCATATGGTTTATTCAAGCCCGAACGTAGGATGCCAAATTTGTAGTAATAAATATCTGAGCAGTTATTTATTAAACATATAAAGACTTCGGGTTATTACAACTTTTTTTTAAATTTCTGTGCTTTTTTCCAACAACCCGTGCTTATAAACTATTAGTGAATTTGAATGACTATAGAGTAACTGCATATTGTTCTGTTGGGATAACCCACTATAAACCTTTCAACAATTCTGTTTGTTACATCCCGGTATTGTAATATACTTCATTATTGTTTCTATAAAAGACGACATTCCTTTGGGTGAGTTGTATTTAGTATTCTTGTATTTGTTAGAAAATAAATTTGTTCAAAACTTATCTGCATATTTTTACTTTACAAAGGAATGACCTCAATTTTTAAAAACTTTTTGTTCTTGTACCAACGTGAAGCCACTATACATAATTTCCTTACTCTGTTTATACTAAAATGAATCTAAGCCAGCCAATGCACATGTTGGTTAGAATACATTTCTTCTACAAACTTAACTGTTGCATAGCAAACCACCAATTTTTAGTGAAATCCTCGAATTACATCGTGCATGCAATTCCATATTTGCATGCGAAAATTAATTCAGTGTATGTGATGCATTTATTATCTGCATGACTTTGATTTAACATTTGCTTTTGTTGTAGTGGCAGCTTTCATACTAATGCAGATAATATAGGAATAGTGAAAGGTATTCCACAGGTGCGTCCACCGTTAGAAGTTTGTGATCAACGTAATTCTCCTAAAAAGTTCAGTCCAACAGTTATCGATAATAGTGAGTCTCCTAGTCATCGCATTCCATTAGCACCACCACCATATAGAGATCCACCTCCACCTACCTCATCTGTTAATTATGAAAAACACAAAAAAGTTATACCAGTGGTAACTATCTGAATAGATATAAAAAAAGTTACTAATATTTATTTTTAAGGACACCTGTAAAAATAATAATCAAAATAGCAAAATAGACAATAAATTAGAAGAATCTGTAATGTTTAATACGCAATATAGGGAATTAGTTTCATTAGTAAATTACCAGAGAGAGAAGTTGTCAACGCAACAAGTTGATATCACCAAAGTAAGTTTCTTGTACAAATATATTAATTTGATACTTATTGTATGAATACCTAATATAAATTTATGAATAGATCATTTCTAAGTGAATGAAAACATGTTCAATTTTATTGTCATGAAATTTGCAACACTTATGTTTCAACTATTGTCTTCAAAACTTTGCTTTGAAATGGTTAAAGCATATAGCATTGTTGCTAACCTTCAATTGAAATTTTTGTTATCAAATTCATTTTTTTGCGAATTTTTACTTTTTATTACACAATGAGAGATTTTGGTAACTATTTTGATCTCTTGGTAATCATGTATAAAAGTCGGGATCTCTGAATCTAATTGTATAATGCAGTGGACAGTGCCAGTGGAGTGGCTCCGTGTCATAGTTGGTATGCATGTGACTACTGTGCCCAAGGTGTCGGGTTCGAGTCCCGACACGGTCCACTCGAAAAATGTTAGGCGAACATTTTTCACAAAAATATTCCCCTGTTCGGATGAGAGGTAAAATAGAGGGGATGTTGTCACACATGTTAAAGATCTCTACCTTACTTGGAACAGCAAGCGTTAGACAAAATTCAAAATTTCCAGGTAAAAAGAACTTGCTTCTTGACCAATGTAGCACCTTCAAGTGGAGCATTGGAAAAAAGTCAAAATGTAGTGGACATTACTAGTGTTATAGAAACATATAGGCACGTGTGTAGAAGGGTCTGGTGTAGTGGTCATTACAATTGAATATAAATGATATATAAATCATATAAAAGATATGAAATTAACTAGTTCATGTCATTGGAATATTTAAGGAAGCTCAAGGAGGAACCTTCACAATTTTGAAAAGATAAACATGTTATGGTTCATCTTAAAATGAACTTTTTAATTAGCTCAATCTTTTGGAATTGAATTTGACTTTGTATTAGAAAATGTTGTTAGGAAAAGAAGAAGTTTGACTATAAAGATCAAGATGAGAGTAGCAGCTGCTCTGGAAATTGCTTTATTTTCAGGATTAGACACTGTTTTATAGGTATATCAGTAACAACTCTATGCTTATGCAAATAGTGTCAACTCTCTAAGTGGTTTAAGAAATGAAAACCTTTTCAAAATTAGATCTGAAAGGATGCTTCTTGAATTTAGGATTGAGCTAACATGAAGCAAAGCTGAATAAAAAGTAGATATAAGTGATGCGATTAATTTTAAGCAACAGCATTAGCAGTCAGATTTCACTAGGGCACTCGTTATTTTAAATATGTTCATGTATAGCTTGCATTGCTACCCCATGGTAGGATTAAAATTTGATAAATGTCATTTGTATACAGAGAGTATGAGAATATGTTATTAATTCAAGATTTGCTTAGATTTTTTTAGGAGCTATATTAATGTATGGGTCAATATTTATACTGTTTTAACTAGTCTTATGGTGTTGGATTTTTTGTTAATGTAGATAAGAATCCTTACACAAAAAATTTTTGGTTTATTAATAAATCCTCTTAAATAAACAAAACATCTTTATTTCTACTTTAATTATTTTAGACTATATTAGTATAGCTACAAAGCAAATGTTGTTTAACATCTTCTATTGAAAGTGGTAAATCTTTCTACAATTGCTGTTTTTTCAAATTCATACATCTGTCACTACTTTCGAATACCTTATGTGCAGAAACGTATATCTTGCAATGAAGATATGTATAAAACAGCTTCGGTTATGCAAATTTAAAAAGAAAGTATTTAAACAAAAATTTGAGTTTTTTGGCTTTGGCCAATAGAAATCCATAGCTATTTTCCTATTTAAAATAATTGTCAAAGAACTAAGTTTTATCACACATGGTTACTTGACTTATGAAATAATAATATTGCCATATACTTAGTTATTTTTACTTTTTAAAATATGATTTTGCTGATATGTTTAATATACTTTATTTTGAACAATTATATATGTGCATGCATGCACATGCATGTGCATGCATGCATGTATGTGTGCATGCATGTGAATATGTGCATGCATTCACATGTGAGTTGCATACATGCATGAATGTGCTTGTGCACATGGGTGTGTGGATGCGTGCATGTGTGTGTGTGTGTGTGTATGAGAGAGTAAAAGAGTGTGTTATGCCTTGGGATTTGTGATTATCTTTCTATTTTTATGGTTTTCATTTTTACAGTTTGATGCTGAAATAGTATATTTAGAAGGAAAAGATCGAGAAAAACAGCTGCAATTAGATTTTGTAGGTCAAGAATTTGTTGCTGTTAGTAGTTTAAATAGAGTCAATAATGAGCAAGTGAGTACTCATTTTAGAATAATCAATGTTAGCTTATAAATTTATTTCAGATATTAGCTTTAAATTACGTTGAAGAGGAATCTGAAATAGTTAAGCAACAGGAGAAAACTTTAAAGTCTGAGATAACATTACTAAGATCCAAATTAGCGAATTGTGAAACTGAACTATTGCAGTGTAAGAATAAAATTAGGTAGGTGGTAGGTACTTGTTTAATATTCTTATTTTAATAATAATGCAAATAGAGAATAACCAAGAGTTACGCTTGTAGTAAGAGAATAAAAATGGCAAGACTTCTTTTTGTTTAATTCAGTTTTCTAGTAAAGCTGCTATTTGAAAATACAAAATAAATTTTTTTATTTAAAGGTATTTTTCAGTTTTTTTTTAAATTTTTTATCTGTCATTTCAGAATATAAAATAAATATTTTATTAAAAGTTACATTTTGAATTTACAGTAGTGTTTTGTATAAAAAAATTTTGTATTTTCTTAGAATGTCATTGCTATTTTTAATGATAACCTAACATTTTTTAAGAATGATGATAAAAGGTATAGGTATTTCCAAACCTGCACAAACGCACTAAAACACATTCTACCCATTTTACTACCTCACCCAAAGCGATTGACTTTTGACATCGCTAGTGGCTAGATTTCTGCCAGTTATTGGTTCCTTCTTCTGTTTATTTTGCATCTAATAGAATGATTTAACGATACGTACAATATATTATTTCTAGAAACTTGCTTTATTAAGAAATAGTTATATATGTTCATATTTTATGAATACAAATACTATCTGTAACATTTATCAAAGTTTTTTATTTCTTAATCTGTGCATCGATGTATAAAAAGTAGATCGACCCTACTTTCCATCTTATACCGTATTTACCACTATGTAGTATATTTCACAACATTTAAGACAATGAAAACTGACTCGATACACTCCCTCATATAATAACAGTGTAAAATATTAAACCACAAACTATTACGTTCCAGAATGCAAAAAGTTAAACATTCTGATGATATTATCTGAACTGGTAAATTTGTAGCAAGTCTCAGATGAACGATTATATAGATAATTTTTAAATTAAACAACAGAATTAGAACCTGTGTTGTGAAAACAATGAATTTTTATTATCTTTTGCGTTGGTACCACCAACATTCCATAATAGAATTAAATAAGAAAAAGAGAAATGTATTAATATTTTAATGAAGGTAATATTTACCATTATGATACATGCTCTTATTACATCGCTGTAGTGCAATATAATGTGTATAGTATGAAAATTACATACAATTCTAATTGTTTACAACCTAAATCCTCGTTACCACTTTCTATGAAACTACATTCACCATCACTACCACAATCAGTAATAATTAATTCTTGTTTGTGGTCGATTATGTGTTCCCTACTTAAATATCCATCTTCCACCTTTGCTGTTTGGCCACAGATATTTTGCCATTTGTGAACATCAATAGTATTAAATTTTTCATCTTCTAACTTCCAGATGTCATCTAACCTAAATGCTACATTATGGGCCGCTACATAATTCTTAACAGAAACTCATATTTTTTCTATTGTATTTAGTTTTGGATGATATGGAGGTAAGCATAACACTTTATGACCATATGCAGCTTACAGTGTATCGATAACGTACATTTAATGTTTGGGTTTATGCACCTGAATTTTTATGCTGCATAGTTGATGGCAATTACAGAATTTTGTTCTATGTTTGGAATTAATTTTTCTTTCATCTATTTCACACAATCTTTGTGGTTTGTTTCGTCATGATAATCACCACTTTTAAGACCTGGCTTTAATATTAACAAAGCATTTGATAAAAAAAACCTTTACAACTACTAGCATGAACACTTATATGTTGTTTTCCTGTTACAATAGGTGCATAAAAACAGCTCTTACTGCCATCATTTCAAATTTGGTACAGTGTGAGAACTGTATAAATATGTTTCATCTGTGTAAACAATAGTGCGTCCTCTGCTTTGAATTTCTTCAAATTATACAAAAACTCTAAACGCTTGATTCGAATTTCAGTCTTTTCAATCAACTTTGCTTGATTGTTTTCACTTTTCTGTCAACGAAAGCCCAATTAATGAACACACCTTCTAAATGAAGTCAATTTGCAATCTAATTTAATCCCATCTCGTTTTGTTGCTTCAAATACACCAACTATTGTTGGCCTCCTGCCATGATAAACTTGTGTAAGTGTAGATATTTCTACGAATAATTTCCTTGTCAAATTCGTCAACATCAGATTTTGGTTTCAGTTTTAAAATTGCTTTATGCAGAGATGAAAATTTATGACCTACGATAACATCATATGTAAAAATAATCACAATTTATAAAACTCTGGCATAATATTACCTATAGATTTACCTGCTCCTTCTGTGAAAATTCTTTTTATGCTACTTATAGATCCTCCAGTAGATGTTACAACTTGTTCAACCACAGAAGTTGTAAATCGTCCTGCTTCTTTTTCTAGGCGGCTCCGTGGCATAGTGGTATGTGTGTGACTACTGCGCCCAAGGTCCCGGGTTCGAATCCCGACACGGTCCGCTTGAAAAATGTTAGGCGAGCACTTTTCACAAAAATACACCCTCGTTCGGATGAGAGGTAAAATGGAGGTCCCGTGTGTGAGTGTTGTCACGCACGTTAAAGATCCCTACCTTGCTTGGAACAGCAAGGGTTCGGGCAAAATTCAAAATTTTCCAGGTAACAAAAACTCGCTTCCTGGCCAATGTAGTACCTTCGGGTGGAGCATTGGAAAATCACATGTAATGCTTCTTTTTCTAGTTTCATAAATTTACAGACATTATAAGTTGTTTCTCGGCATTGACTGTGAATTACGTGCTTTTGTCTACTCATGTCCATTCAAAAAGATGCAGTGCAATTGAATTGTTAAAATAACTGTCTAAAAATGCAAAACTAAAAAATACTATAAAATTACACATGGCAACGTATACAGTGAATAATGGCAGCAGGTGTAACTAATGAAGCGAACGAATTCAATTACCACATATGTGCAAAAATAGGGGGAGAAGCAATAATAAATCTTTTTTTATAATTATTTAAATTCTGTAAAGTCAATATTAAAACAAAATACTTTTCTTTCTTATACAATTTAAATTACTGTAACAAATTACAATATCCGTGTGTTTCAATAATGTTTTGTCTATTTACAATGTCAAACGAACTCGATGTTCTTAGACTTAACTTTTAGTATGCATTTAAATTTTAAATCCCTCCTTTGCACAGCTGTAGGTTGGTAAGATTTGGAAAGACCTAAACACATACATGACATTATTTTGCAATTCTGCTGCAGTGTAATATTTTAATATATCGTTGTGGGTTAATTTTTTGTGCTTTACTGAAAATGTTGTGTAAGATTAAAGGTATGATCGACACTGAATAATCTTCCATGATATATGATGGATAGTTTTTTCCATCGTTACTGGACGTATATCGCAATTGGACCCCTTTATGCAGAAGAGAACCAAACTCAAAACTATGAAACTGAGATCTATTTTTAATATTTATGGTGTTGATATACTGTCCATGTACTTTCAGTTAGATGACACTATACTATTAAGCTATATAAGACAATTGTATGAAAAAATAATACATTTAGACAGTTTTGTTGAAGTACATGTGGATTTGTTCTTTTCTGCTTCTTAAACGAATTTAGAGTATGGGATTGGTGCTAACAGGATTAATAGACAATACTTTGTTTTATTAATTTTATTATTGAAAAGTAAAGTTTTTCAATAAATAGAACATTCAGTCAACATATATAGATACATCCAATTCAGATGACACCCTAATATCATATATGTTATCCATAACTTGGTTATCAGAAACCAAAGACATATAGAACGTTTTGGCATTTTTGCCAATCAAATGTAGTTTTGCAATTCAAGTTCTGCATTTTTTCAGGGTTGATTGGCTTACCATGGGGGCCACAATGGTTCCAGAAGTTGCTGACTTTTTGTGGTTTTGTTTTTGGCCAGTTTGTCTTTTTTCAATATTTACAAGGTGGACATCATTGCACTCAAAACTTCAATTTGATTATAAATGGCTCACTTTTGTTTAGAATTATCTTCCTGGTTTTCAACCAATTAATATTTTCACCAGTTATACTATGTTTTCTGTTGGTTATTATTTTTTTCTTCTAACCTTTTCATGCTTAAAATTTCTTCTTTTTTAAATTCTGCAATGATCAATCTATTTTTCCTTTTTCATTTTCTCACGATGTCTACATATTCACTGGGTAAGAATACTCTGTGATATTATTTCTGTGTGCTTTCTATTTTATCACACTCTGTATTGTTTGGCAAGAAACTCTGTCCCGATAGAAATCTAAGATGAATATTTTCAATGAATCGGTGACTATACTATACTCATGATCATCAAAACTAGCTTAATATTTTGATTTTAACTGCCACATGAGTCTTGCCATAAATTTAGAATCTTAACGTTATCTGAGATGTTATCAATGTGTTTCCGTAAAATAAAACCTATTTCTTAGGCTCCCTCGCAGTCGTACTTATCTCCAAACATTGCAGTATCTTCTTTACCAGAACGAATGCCCAAATTATAGACACATAGCTGTCTTTTATAACAAACAAGGTTTGTTGAAATTCTAGGTAGAGGTATTGTCGTCTGTAAATCACAAGTTAAGTACTCTACAGTCCCGTCTCTGGCAATTTGTAAATTGGTTTTCATTTTTCCATTTTCTAACGTGTTCATTGTGCTCATCGTTTTCTCATTTTCTTCATCTGATTACAACTGGTCACAACGCTGCCACAAACGCATCATACACACTACATGTGTCGTTCTTTAGAGACTTCGGCTTTAGGTTGAATTTTGTATAAAATATTTTTTTGTAGTAAGGAATGCTAACTGGATTGTTATGTTCAAATTTGTATAAATCTTCAGATAAGAATTGTTGAACTCCTACTTTAGCTCTATTGTAATGGGATTTTTAGTGTGGGATTTCATTAACGTGGTTAATAACTTCTTGCATTTTTTCCTAACTCAACTTGTTGGATCCTCCCTTTTGTTGCACTCGTCTATCCTTAATAGTAGGTGATCTTGACCTTACTAGCAAAGTGTTGACTCTTAAAAGAAATTTGTAGTATTTTCAGAAACATCGATACACCTACAACAGTTCTTTTTGAATAATATTTTCTTGTATACTAAGGCATGGGGGAATAGTGCGGAATATATTCAAAGCAGAGAAAGGAAAAAGAAGAGGTAGAGGTAGACCTAGATTAGACTATTGCACGCAGGTAGTTAAAGTTTCAGGGAAACGTGTAGGTTAGCTCGTAATAAAACACAATAGAGGTACGCATTCAACCAGTTCCAGGACGGAAAACTTAATGATGAAAAAGTAATTGTATTTAAACCTGATGATTATTGACGAAACAACTACAGGTGTTGGTTTTGCAATATTCTCAACAAATGTTGATTGTGAGAAAGGAATAATTGGAAAACTACTGATTCGGCAAGTGTCTAAATGGTGCGGATCTTGGTGACCATCAGGTTGCTTAATCTCCTTCGCATATTATTGAATATCAGTGATGCGAGGTATCTTTTTAGAAAACGATAGAAGGCGAAAAAATGCAAAAGATTAGCACTAGGCCATGCTGTATTTAACAAGAAAACATGTGTGAAGTACAGCACTGTACGACTGTGAAACATGGATGGTAGGAGAAGCAGACAGGAAAAAGATATAGATGCTTTTGAAATGTGGTGCTGGAGACGTATGATGAAGATATCATGAACAAACAAAGTTAAGACCAACTAAATTTTAGCAATATTAGGGGAACAAAGATAACTGTGGAAAACGGTAAAAAATAGAAGAGGTAGGATGGTAGAACACATACTAAGGTATAAGGCAATAGCGTGGCATATATTAGAAACAGAATAAAGAAAAAATAGAGGTTGATGTAGACATAGATTGGACTATTGCACATTCATAGTGAAAGATGTAGTCTGTGAAAATTTCAGAGAAATGTGTACCTACCTTGTTGCATTTTTTAAAAAGTTTCCTTATATTGTATTAGTTATGTTGGGGGTTTTTAAACCTCGCAATGGGAATCTCCAATATTATTATGTTAAAAATAAGCATCATGTGAAAATCACACATAAGTCCGGACATTGACTTATGATTTGTGTTTTGGAGAAACGCAGCTGTGACCACCAGTGTGCGTGAGAGAGTAACCTATCTTGGAGAGGGGACAATAATTTGCGGGAGCAGATATGTTGAAACACAGGGACCTTTACTACTGACCTTCTTTGTGTCTAGACATGTCTGTAGCATTTCGACAATCGGTGAATTGGTCCATTTTCCTTCTTACCTTTTTCCTGTTATCGTTACACAACATACCAGCGTATCGTTGTGAAAAGCTACAGCCAACCAAACAATGGAACATCTGGACGCCACACCCACAAGAGTAGAAACGTAGCGGGATCAAGATATCCACGGGGTAAGTTCTGCTCTTTTAGTTTGAGGGGCATTTGTCGTCCCTGGAAATTTAACCTTCTGTTAATTTGTTAATAATTATACATAGGTAGCGTTGTTGTAGTAATATTAATGTTTCAAGCTCAGAATAAAAAAGAATGGAGGTATGCGCCCAACCAGTTCTACAACTGAAGATCAAATGACGACAGTGATTGTGTATACTTTATATTGCTGTCATGTCCTGTACACAAGTTCTCAAGAAGGTTGTTTGTGCTAGACACGAACCTAACTCCCAGTACATCATGAACTTTTCTTCTCTTTTATCCACAAATAGTGCTTCTTTACACTTCATTGTGCAATCACAATCATAAGCTTTCAATTCTTCCGAGTGTCAAGCTTGACTTAGTAGTTCATATAGTCTTTGTTTACATATTTTCTTAATTTTCTTTCAAACCTTAGCATGTTGCCACATTTGCATTTTTGGCTTTTCTTTGGTTTACTTTTGGGAGTTCTTTTGTTTTAAGGATTGTAGTTTTTATCATCATTTGACGCTTTATTTTGAAGTTCATAGTTCTTTTCATCACTGGATATTTCATTTTAAGGAACAGTCTTTATCAGCACATTTTGAGAAAACTTGAGTTTTTATTTTCTTCTAGGTGATGGCTAAACGATTTATTGCTGAAGTATTTATTTTGTACAGAGTAACGATTGACAGCTTTTAGCAACTTGAGTACTGAACCTCCTGGAAACATCAATTCAGCACTATCTTTAGATTGTTTATTACTGAACTGATGATTATGTACTGGGACCCAAGCAAAACAGGTATTTTGTTTAGCAAGTAAGGTACTGAAAGAGAGATCATGGGACACTTTCTTTCAGTGGTTATAACTGTTTTACAAGTCATACAAATGTTTCGTTGCATCTCTGTTCTATGATTAATCTGGGCCAGTTGTCATGCATGGCTTTGTGACTTTATCAAGAAAACCTTCCGTGATACAGAAAAACGAATGTCTTTTTCTGAATCAGAAGATGAAATTTTGTTGCTTTCACCATTTGCCGCAAAATCTTTGCAGGCCAGTGTAGTTAACAACAATCTGCAATACATTATATTGCCCCTGTGGTTTTAGGACATTTTTAGTTGTTCTTGTTTTTATTTCACTATATTATCTGTCATTAATAATTTTTGAAGCATTCCTAAGCTTTGTATAATGA
This sequence comes from Platerodrilus igneus, assembly GCA_036346225.1. NCBI lineage: Eukaryota > Metazoa > Arthropoda > Insecta > Coleoptera > Lycidae > Platerodrilus > Platerodrilus igneus. The sequence continues at coordinate 2,281,075 of JARFIW010001116.1, forward strand.
GTTATAATGTTTAAGCACTTCGTTTACTTGAAATTTTCATGTAATAACCTGCAACTCATAGAAAAACGATGTGGTAAGGAGTGTATGATAGTAACAAATATTTACTTACCATTTGCTAGAAGAAGTGGTCTACAATGTAATGAATAATCTTTAAAGTTGCCGCATCAAACGTACTCAATGGTTTTAAACTCTAATACTTTCAAAAGTAAGTGAAGGTATCTTCATTGATTAAAATGTAGAGTTCATGGTTACACGTAAGCCTTTTATAACTCAATCTTATCGTGAAAAAATGCATTTTTTATGCTTTTTTAAAAGGAAGGAAATGTGATATTTAGAAATAATAGAATATAGTATGCCATACTCTTGTGTTTGAAGTTCTCATTACCACGAGGCTATAAATTTTGATATGTACCTGAATTGCAGTATATTGTAATTTACTATTACTGAAGTTTCATTCTCTGTTCTTGTTCAATTTGAAATGCTTAATGTCGAACACTGTGAAATCTTGCAGTTGCCAGCATACCATTTGCAAGTAGTAAACAGAATTAACAAGTCAATATAACTACATTGCTCACATTTTTAATATGACACATATTATTCTATTTTTTATTTTTCAGATTAGTAATGGAAGAATTTCAATTAGAACAAAGAGCACAATCAAGAAGAAGTGATACTCGTAGACAACTAGAGAAAAGCTTTTTAGTGGAAGTGGAAAGACTGCAAAGGGAAATTGAAATTGCCAAACAAAGTACAGAATTACATCACCTAACTGCTGAAACATTAAAAAAGGAGGTAAATAACGATGATACTTTTTTAATAATACTAAAACAAGCTATTGCATTCATATAAAATATTCGTGCTAAGTTAAGAAAATATTTTATGGGTGTTCGACCATTAAATTATTAAATTTGGAATTGCCCAAATGGGGTGGGTCTCTATAGAGAAAAGTAAAGAAAAAAGAACAAAAAAATTCAGAAAATATAACCTTATCAATTTTACTTTGAAAGACTTTTCCATCAAGTTTATGGGTGTCAATTTGTTTAATCTAGTAAGATTCTCTTGGAAAACGAATAATCTGGGGGACTTTAATTATGGTTACTTTCTGGTGAATCAGAGTTCCTTTTACAAAATGTTACCTCAATGTGTAAACAAATCAAACAACAATTTTCACTTGCTACATCACCTAAATCTATTTTAATACAGTATTATTCCATTATTCCTATAAACATGTATACATACCAAATTTTAAAGTAATTTTCATCTATTTTAACATCAGCAGCATAACGATATTCCTGTAAACAAATACGCACACGGAATTGTAAACTTTCATAAACAGTTCATATTCAATTGATCATAATCGTGATGTTTTGATGGAAATAATTTACTAGTCTTAAATTTTCACTTAAAACTTGCAATGTCCAGATTTTATACATCTAATAATTTAACTCTATGCTGTAACTAAGGGTGAACGTTGTATAATCTGTTCAATATTTTTCAAGCAACATGCATCATGCATAAATGCTACAATATAGAAAAAACAGCAATTTCTAGGTAGCTATGACTTACAGTATTGCTTTCAGGGGGCTAAAGGAATTTCATAGAACCAAGAGTACATTAGTTTGCCGTTAGATGTTTTTATTTCCAATATTTATGTATTTATTGCTTGAAACCAATTCATCCAAATCTTTTTGTTTAGTTTAGTCAAAAATCTGTGGGATCTCACAATGTTACTGCCCATCTGTTAATTCATAACCACTGGAGTGTACTCGACTAACTTTTTTCATGGCCACCCTTGCACGTTTTAGTTTATAGCTCGCAAGTAATTAATTTGTGGTTTCCCTGCACTGTCTGGCATTTGTTTTTTTCTTACCCTTCGTATGTTTGGTGAGGGATTATGTCATTGTATCACATTCCTATTCTATGTGAAGCATGCATGGACCCATATAATCCCATTATGCAAAAACCACATGTCCATGACTTGCATTATCTAATCAGTTTGAATAAATACATTGAAAATTTTTTTACTTTGTACGAAATGATATAATTAATTATCTGTAACTTGATATTGGTGAGTTCTACTACTCAGGTCAGGTTTTTTTTTAGTTACTGCAATGTATGAACGTGCTTATAGTATTCTGGGATTTTCTTTATACTGTATCTATGTAACATTAATTCTAATTGATCTTACCAAAATTTTTAAAAACCTCTCTATATTTGGGATAAGTATGATATGGAACATGCGTATTAAAATATTTCCTGTTATTTACTTCATAATTCTAAACCTTTCTTAAAATGGCATGACCACACTATGACAATTTACGGTTAGAATTATTTTTATCTTTTTGTGGTTTTAAAATAGTTTATAAACTTGAACTACATTCCAATATGTATTACCCAGAAATAAAACTGTTTTATATTTTTTTTCATGGGAACAATTTTTTAATAAGAATAAAAAATGAAAAAATATTTGTCGAATTATTTTTAATGCTAAATAAACTTTCATAGTCTTAGCAAATTTTAGTTCCAGATGGGAAATAATAAACAATCAGTTATTTCCTATTAATTTTATTCCAAGGTTAAATTCCCCACGTTACTGTAATAATACAGTATATGCCTCACGTGCATAGCACTAGTCCAAAATTTTGTTGTGAAGGTCGTCAAAACTACAAGGTTGTTGTTTAAAATAGCCATTTAGCATTAGTTATCGTAGGTAAATACTTGATTATTCTCAAATATTTCAAGGTTTCTGCATTATTTTATAAACACTTGAAGGTCTGTTCTAGTTTTGTTAAACTTATGTCTTTTTTTCCATATTTTCATGTAGGTAGGATTGCCCAGGACGAATCGTTCTTTTGTACCGCTTTGATAGTTTTGTCACTCTTATCTTGTGTGTCGTGATGTTTGTAGTGGAGTGGTTAATGGTAAAATTTAGTTTAACAATTTGGACTGTGATTTAATGTGTTCTTTTTAGCGCAAAAACTAAATTGAGGAAAATATAATATAGTTTATCCCTTCAGGTATGTTTGGCTGAATTATGAATTGTTAGAAGAGATTGTAAGGAAATAGATGTCCAATTCCATTACTTTTTCATACCACTTCATCTCTTTGAGGTACGATTGATGTTAATAATCCTTATGACTCCCTCAAGTTGGAATCCTGTAGCACGGCAAATTAGTTCCATCTGGGTGATTATTTACAACTTGCTGTTAGTGTGTCATTTATTCCGTTTCCAAATTCGTTAAAGAATTTATGACCACTGGTTATATTAAACAAATTTTTTTATGGCTTGAGGCTCAATACACCAGTTGATTCAATTTTAAAAATGAAAGTATTCTAATTTGGAGATATTCCGACTTGGTACGATTTTAATTGGAATCGATTTATGGGAGGCGATTTTTATATGGGGCCGGCATATCAATAAGCAAACCGAACACAGAAAGGAGATGCCGATCAAAAGGATGGAACTACAGAACCCATTCCAGGTTAGCAATCTTAATACACTTTATTATTGAAAACTGTTTTGATTTAATATTTGTCACATTGTATATTTGTAGCAAATTTATGATATGCCCAAATGGTGGGGCTAAACACAGCAATTTTATGACGGCCCAACGCTGGGGCTTGATTGTTCAAGAAATATCACAGCAAATTTATTCGCCCAAATCGTGGGGACTAAACACAGCAATTTTATGGCGACCCAATTCTAGGGGCACGAACACCACAAAAAGAAATTTAAAAATTTTTTTAGATGCTAGAACACCACAAAAAGATATTTAGAAATAAAAATTTGTAGAGGCGCAAATAAAATTTAATAAGGGTTAGGAATTTGAAATATTAAAAAAAATTTTAAAAATTTAAAAATGGATAAACGAATAAGGGAAACCAGAGAAGCATTAAGAAACCAAGGGGTAGAAATAGGGTTCCACGAAAGCGTAATTTTACAGGATGTATCCATGGAAATGCAAGGGCAACAATTGACGCAAAGTCAAAGTGAAGAACAACAGAGATTGCAACAATCGTAAATGATGTCAATTTTATTAGCCTTAAATAAAAAAAATTACAAAAGCAAAGAGACCATGAAAAATATTAAGATGCAGATTAAGAAAAATGGAGAAAAGTTAGGTGCCGAAATAAAAATTATAAGCGAGGGATTAAAAGAAACGAATCAGACAATCGCGGAAATGCAGGTACAATTTGAAAATAAATTTATTAGAATGATGGACGATGTGGATAAAGTTTGGGACGAGGTTTGGAAAGTTAAATTAGATCAGGAAACGTATGAAAAGGAAACTAATGATCGAATTGCAGATTTAGGTAAAAAGATGTGGGAAATTCAGGGAAATTGTGAAATAGGACTTAATGATGTAAATAGAGAATTAGGTAATTTAAAATCAGAATTCGAAAATGCTGGTAGGAATCAAGGGCAATACACTAAGGTAAATAGACCTGAAATGTCAGTTGAGCAATATTCCAAATTTTACGGAGACAACAAGGTGAATCCGAAAATATTTGTGAATAATATAAGCAAATTAATACAGAGATCAACGGATGAAAGATACAATCTAAATTTCGTTAGGTCAATGTTGAAAGGAAGCGCGGAAATATGGTTTGACTTGATAGAAAATGAGATAGGGACATTTCAGGAATTTGAGAGTAGATTTTGAAGAAAATTTTGGGGGGACAATCAACAATACAAGACGTGAGATAATTTAATTACAGTAAAATATAATCAGAACTTAGGGATGACACGAGAGTTATACGCCATACAAAAATTCAGTATAGCGAAGCAATTAGATCCTGCTATTGAAGAAATACAAACCATAAAGTACTTAGAGGGACATTTTGGAGAAGAGATCAGACATTATGTGATGACTCAAAATATTGTAAATAGGGAGATCTTCCTGGAATATCTACAACGTTGTGATGAGTTAGGACATTGTTGTTTGGCTGAAGGTAGGATAATACAAAGACAGCGAGAAAACATAGTTAGAATGCAAAGAAGCACGGAAAATAATAGATCAAATAATAGGGGAAATTTTTATAGAAATAATTACAATAACTGCAACGATAATAATTTTAGAAGGAATTGGAACACAAGAGACACACCAAGAAGCGAAATAGAGTAAACGAACCACGACAGGAACATAAATCAGTGTACGCTACAAGCACGACATCGGGAACAATCAGCACAACCAATAAGAATGAACCGTACCTATGCAGAAGTTACGAGTCAGGCAAGACCATCTACTTCGAATCAGGAATTTTGAGTGAGGACAAACCAAGTAAACCCTTAAGAATTAATGGATATGAACACCAGCGTGAATATATAAAATGTGAAATGGAAAAGGATTTGAACAAAAGCTTATTACCGATAATTAAATTAAAAATTGGAGATAGTAGAGGTGGAACACTCATTGATACGGGAGCAGAAGCATCGTTAGTGTCTGAAGATTTTGTTAAACGGGAAAAGTTAATGGGGAGAATGATGCCTATTAGGAAGTTTAATTTAATAGCACCAAATAGCAAGAGATTTGCAAGTGTGAATAAGATAATAATTCTGGAATGTGAAGTGGGTAAGATGAAGTTTGAGAATGAATTTATAATAGTGCCGAGGTTAAGAATAGATGTAATATTTGGTATGGACATAATTGATAAGTTGGGATTAAAAATAAATGCCGAAGGAAAGGTAATTGATGTAAAAAAAAGGGAATGTATAAAATGGGATAATGGGGAAAGTATTGAAGTCGAAGAAGACTGCTTAAATATTAATCAATTTGAGGGTGAAGTTGATGTAAAGGGGGATATTGATGATGAAATAAAATGTCCAGGAGAAATGAAAGATAGGGTGAAGGCATCAGTAATAAAGAATTCAGAATCCAGAATAGCCGCAGAGGATGTGTATAAATCAGAAGTTGTAGATACGGAGCCGTTTAAAGCAATTCCACCAGAACGCGAATCAAGAAAATATCTCGGTTTGTATACGAAAGGTCAAATTTATAAATGTGAAGTGGTTCCTTTTGGTTTGTTAGAAAATAAGGATGTGATATGGGAACCGTATGAAGAATTCGGGAGTGATATGTTGGATTTCAGAAAAGACTTTGAAAGAATTTTGTTGAAATTAAATTTTGCTGGGAGAAAAGTAAACAAGAAGAAGTGTGAATTCTTTCAGGGGAAACAAAAATTTTGGGATACGAAGTAGGATATATTAGGGGGAAAAGCAATGCAAATAATAACTTAACTTTAGAAAATAATTTTGAAAAGATAGTATGTAGTGGAAATAGATATAAAATAATTGCCGAGAGAAAACTTTTGATAATGGAGAAAAGTGTACATACTGTAAGATAAACTAGTGGAAATAGGGATATGATTATAAAGTAGGATAGGCATAGACAAATAGGAGAATTAAATAGGGATATAATCATAAGTTGGGATAGGTTTAGATAGAATTTAGGATAGCAATTTAGAGATAGGATTAATTAGATTTTGCGAACAAAATAAAAACAGAAGAATTTTATCAATGGGAATTTAATTTCACATTGGTCGCCAAAAATGGCATTGATCAAAAATTTTCTATTTTAATTTGGGGGAATAATGCTATGATAATAGGGTAGTTTGGGGGTAGGTTAAGTCATGGGGGTCGTAGAATAAATATGAACAACTTCCACTTTAAGAAAGCACATAATTTCAGAAATATAAGAGTAAAACGGTCACTCTACATCTTGTTAATTGAGAGGGCACTGTATATAAAATACACGGGATTAAATGCATGAGAACATAAAGATGTCTAAGTGTAGTTTATAAGTAAAGATAAGATTTTAAAACGCAACAAATTGCATTAAAATTAAATCACCGGGAAGCATAGATGAATTGGCATTACAAATATTTAACAGTTGCGTCGAAAATATCATCGTACACGCATTCTAAATAATTCATTATTAGAAAATCGTTACGTGACTGGAAGAAATCACATTTGTTCAAAAATCGAATATTCTGTGGAAATAAACAAGCACCAGGCGATTCAATTTAGACGATAAAATTTAACAAACATCCGAATACGTGAGTTAATAAAAGTCAAAAGTTGCAAATTCTCGAATAATACCACGATATGTGGGATGCATACGTGACAGACAATGCATGCATTTAAAGATTTAAACTAAATAATTGGTGAAAATTTCAAGGTATGCGAGATAAGGTAGAAGTATCGCCCTAGAACGTCAACACTCCAATGAAATCAATTGTAGGTAGAGCTTATATATACGATAGTGACGAAGCGACAAGTTAGTCTATATTCAAACTGAGCAATGACTATGTTCAAAGGTGTGAAAAGCTTACGTAACAGTGAAGTATAAACCAAAATAAATCAGAATTAAAAGTGTGAGAATTTGTGCAACGAAAATAAGCCGATCTATAAATAGACGTAAGTAAAACGACTTAATTAAATTCATTTCTAATATTAATAAAACAGAGCTTTTAATTCCGACATGTAATTTGGATTTTAATTCCGACTTTAATTTGGGGTGTAATTTGAGACATATTTGATTGAGATGGCTTTAATTTGGGACATTTAAGACGACTTTAATTTGGGACTTCTAACTTTGAACATAAATCTGGTATATGTAGATATTCTGTATAAAAAGGGAAATTTTGAGTGTTGTAAATATTATCAATTATTATATTGTGTATTATAGAATTGCTTTATTTGATTCAATAAGATCCATTCAGTAAACTAGTCGGGGTAAAAATCCTAATCTACCATTTCATAACATTTGGGCTTAAAATAATAAAGGAATCGGACAGGTAATATCACAGCAAATTTATTACGACCAAATCGCGGGGCTAAAATCATAACAAATTTATGACGCCCATCGTAGGGGCTCGTTAATCGTAAAATAATAATAGGGCAAAACATAGCAAATTTATGATACGCCCAAATCGTGAGGCTAAACACAGCAATATATATATATTGCTGTGATTCCTCCATTAATCCGGGAACTACGGATTTCGAATCGTGCCTCACTTTTGGGCGTCAAGAATGCTGTGAAACCTACAAAAAGCTATTCATTACCTTAACTGTGTTGGTCCATTGACTTTCTTCCGTTAATCGCCTCGGCTGCTCCTCTAGATAGCTTTCATCCTCATACATAAAAAACAAACACATTCCTACCACAAACATCAACGTCAACTCTATTTACATCAATATTCACAATACATTAAAATTTCAAAATTAATATTCAGCATAAATTTTAATATCAGAAAATTTCAAAATTAAATTTATTATCATTTTAATGTGCATCCAGAATTAAAGTCCTTGTAGGATGCCTACTAATTACTATAACAATATATGCAGACCGGAGTCTGAGTACAAAGGAGCATCTACCACCCCTTTACGTTAATTAACCAGGTTCGTCTAATTGAGCTCAAAGACATACCCATATTTTCATCATAATCCAGAACATCAATACTAAATACCCTTTCTACTTAAACAAGCAAATTTCACCTTAAAATTAAAATATTATTGTTAGTACAATTTCACTACTGTCCATTTTAAATAAACAAATTATAAAGTTATTCAACACACACCAAAATATCAAAGTTCGAACAAAATAGTATAATTTACCTGAAGGTTACTGCACTCGTAGCTTCAATGTACATCGTCCCTTTGTTAATTACACCATTCCAACTGGGTTATATTTACGGCTTCTGATTCTCAACGCTTTTAAAATTTTCTCCATCACCATTTATTTAAAGTTGTTTCAGGGCTTTTCCGGAACTAATCTGTGTATATCTGAACCTTGTTTTGTGGATCCAGACACGTTTATGCACCATTTAATTATTAATACCCCGAAAATAGCAAAGAAATTCATACTTCTTTCACCAATATACGCCAAAACTGCCTACTTTTGTGTATTCATTTGTCGTTGTAAATTTTACTAATTGGTACAGTGATACTAACTGTATTACCTTGTATCTTCTTTTCTAAGTGCACTAAAGTACATTTATTGTAGCACGTAAAGAACAAGCTGTTTTACATCACAAAAATATTCGAGCAAACTGTTTAAAATTATTTCATCAAAACCGGAAAACTAAAAAGCACTGTTTAACGCATTGAATCAAGTCGAAGATCTAAGAGAGCTTGTTCATATTAACCTTGGTATATATAGCGGTTAGCCTGTCTGTCGGTCTGTTCCCCAAAACGGACAATTCTAAAGAATTTCGCCTGCTATGTTCCCATTCCGCAGCCCGGCATGCGATTTTTACGAATTTTGCACTCGCCCCAGTTAAATCTCAGAAATTTCAACACGGCTCGCAACTTCTGGAAATAACTAATTGAATTTTATACAGAAATGTTATTTTTACCTCTCATATTTTGCCTTTTACTTTCAACCAATCGCAACCCTATGACGTTGCTCTACTCACGCCTTTTACTATATGTGCCTCGGTCTTGCGCATATTATCTGTCTCTATCTACCCTGTTCTTATTAGTGCAAATTGATATTCCTTGTTATCGATTATTTCAGTCCATGTGGACTATCTGGGTTAAATAACCCCGTATCGCGCCTTCCCGTGAATATTAAGCCACGGTTTCTCCAAGATTCTTTGTAACCATTAATTATCTGCAACATTTACGCAGAATGAGCCTTTTAAAAATACACAGGTGTTCAAACATCCTACTTCTAACTAACCCCTCTACGATTTGCATTTTATTGGGTTTTTACAAGTTTTTATAGATATTATATGTTACTAACGGTTCAATTAACTTCAATTAAAATTAATACCCTTTAAATTTTAGTGAATCCTAACTAAATATTAATTATTATCTGTACGTTTTGTTTAATACCGGTTACTTAAAATAGAGTTAATTAATATAAATTTTGCACGTAATTTCTCTTTGTTTCTTTACGTAGAGCTTTTTAATACTGCTTCTTTTGATATAAAGCGTCTTGTACATGATTTAAATCTCTTATTTTTAATGAAACGAATGAATTTTTATTCTCCACGGTTTTTTAATAAAGCGTATTATCTAATAAAATTCCTTATACACGGTGATTAAAATTATTTGATGTGATTATTTAATTTTCTACCCTGGTCTAAATATGAGTAATATATATATATATATATATATATATATATATGTATGTATGTATGTATGTATATATGTATGTATGTATGTATGTATGTATATTGATATGATAATGGCCTCGTGTTGGGAGCCACTAAAAGAGTGCTATGGCAAGGTCCGTTTGAGTGCATCACAAAAAGAGTGCTGTGACATGAAACAGATACTGCAATTTGTAAACTTGAAATGGTTCACTTACCTTTCTTTTTTTTAACTGCCTGGCGAGCTCAACGGAACTGACAGAGTTTTTCAAAATGAAATCAAACAACAATATTAAAAAGCATTTATTCAGTATTAAATATTTTCTCTCATACAGAAGTATTTAGAACTTTTACAACATTGTTTCTTTCAAACAAAAATAATTTCTAAGAAGGATATAAAAAAAAAATATGTTCCTTACCTTATTTTAAATTTACAGAATTAAACTTATTCTTTTGAGAATGGTTAACCTGGTTATAATTGTTTCACGCGTGTAAGATTTGTTTTGGTCAGAAAAATCCTTGACAGATAATCTATTAAAAAGTCAGAATATTTCCAACTCCGATCACAAATTCTCCTGGTAAAACCCTTTTACAAAAAAATATTATGATTAATCCTTATTATTATATTTTACATTAAATATAAATCAGATAAGAATAAAAATAAAAGTGATACTTGCACAATCCACAAAAATGTTCCTCGTAATAAAAAAAAATTTCTTATTTTACATTGACGTCAAATCAGCACACAAGTTTTTCAATATTTAAAAGAAATCTTTATTTAAAACGGTAGTTACCAAAGTGCATTATGCTTAACTCTTCCTTTCAATTATTTAATAGAAATTTTTAAATAGTGTTATCTTGAAGAATTTTCCCTCTTGTAATTAATAATTTTTATTTTTTCTTTGTATGTTACGTTTAAAAAAACATCACTTCTTTATTCATTGCAACCTCGCAACTATTAAAATACAGTATGTTTACTACATACTTCAAAATATTATCTTTGCCTAGCAACAGGACGCGTTTTTTAATTAAAATAACATTTCGCGATCTAATGAATGACATCGAATGAATAAATTTTATTTGATAAGCACTTCTTTATATACAAATTTATCTGTTTCCAGAAGATTTTAGAAAAATGTTGGACATTGTGATGTAAGGTTTTTTCAGAAGACGCAATTAGCATCTAAAATCGCGACCTTTCTTCCTTGTAATATCGTTCCAGTTATCCGTGACGTGTGTTATCTGTTCTTGTTTATCACATATACTATTGTCGTGGCGTCGCATACTAATGCTAAAGAAAAACACTTTCTTGAATTTTTCCAGGGATTTTGCAAGTTTTTTGTGTTTTGGCCGCTTCTAAGAATAAAATGTTTATTTATTAATGATATTTACGTCATTCAAGAATACCAATGACTCATCCTTTTAGGTTCTAGAAAATGATCTATTTAGAATGAATTGCTGTTATTCACCGGATAATTAATTTAAACTTTAATTGTTTATTAATGCAAAGGGGGTTTTAAATACCCGGTAGATTGTAGTTTCTTAAACTAAAGCGTAAAGCTAGTACCCTTTTATGCTATTTACGGCAAATCAAATGCATTTTTATCAAAAATGTATTCATAATTAATAAGTAAAACAAATGGCTTTGTATTTATCGTAAAACGGTTGATTTTTACATTCACATTTAATGCGTTTTACAGTATCTTACAATTAATTAATTTTTACAACTTACGTTACTTGCTATGTATTTACAATATGCTTATATCATACAGGGCGATTATTTATACCCGCACAATATGTGTTTTTGCTTTGTACATCAATGAATAAAGATTCGCTTGTATTATACAGGGCTTAACCATTTATTTCCTGAAAATTTCATTTTTTCCGCATTCTATTGTATTTTGGTGGCATTCAAGAAAATTACTTAAGATAGGCGTTTATTATTTAGAATGAAATCGTGCACATTCTACTAGGTTCTGGAAACACATAAATTCATGTATATGTATAAAGAAGCGTTTATTAAAAAGCGGATTCATTCATTTAGATTCATTCAGTAGATTCATTCATTAGATTGATTAGACTTATTCGATTCTTAAATGCGATTGTGAAATGTTATTTTAAGTCGCGAGCTATTGCTTTGTGAAGATGATATTTGAAGTATGCAGTAAGCATACCTTAATTTAATAATTATTGCACTGGTACAATGAATATAGAAGTGATGTTCTAAATGCAAATTACATAAAGAAAAAATGGAATTTATTATTTACAATAAAGAAGGAAAATTCTTCAAGATAACACTATTTTTAAAATTTTATTAAATAATCGTAAGGAAGATTTAAGCAAAACTGTACTTTGGTAACTGCTGTTTGAAACGAGGATTTCAAATATGGAAAATCTTGTAAGCTGATTTTATGTCAATTTAAAAAAGGAGATATTTAATTATGAGGAACGTTTTGTGGATTCTGCAAGTATTACTTTTAGATTTATTTTTAACTGCCCGTACGCCTGTTATAATAACATTTTACAAGTACCCAAATCATCTCTATTGCATTAAATTGACAATGATGTGGTGGTAGGTACAAAACTTTATGACCATGGCTTCTTAGAAGCCCGTCTAGTTTGTAATGCTTTTGTGGCTTTTGAGATTTAACCAAACTTAATAATTCACTTTTAAGCATACGCATAGTAAACTGAATGTTGTGTCTAATAAGCTATTGAATTATACCAGCGTTAGTCCAAGATGCTGCTGATACTTTGTTGAGTAATGTAGAATGATGAAATGCAATATCTAATACAATCAATGGTGGTTCTTTTAAATTGTTTATTAACTTCTCTGCAACCTACTGTAAAATCGCTTCTCCATTCATTTCTTCATGATAATCGCACTGTTCGATTTGTAAGCAAACAACAAAGAACCGCCTTCTACAAAACCTGCCTTTGATCCAGCATGAACTACTACAAAACGTTTTCAATCATACTGATGTGGCTTCCTGACACTTCTAATGTTATCGTCCTGCCATGATCTTGTTGGGTTTCTTTTGAGAAGAGCCAAATATCGTCTTTATATGGCGTTAAAATTTTAATTTTTGAACTAGCAATATTTGGTTTTTTCAACAAAACCCTGGGATTTCCTTCCTTCTTGAATTCGAATTGAAGCAATACACGTTTCAAACTGATATAACTTAATGTAATATCATTTTTTTGAACTTCCACATTCAACTATTGAACATTACACTATCGTTTACTTTAAAGCTTTATTATATTTACTTTGGGTGTACAATGTATGCAAGATATCTCTAATGTTCATTTGAACACTGGAAGATTCCTAGTTTTTTTTTTAGTTCTTTTTCCAGGCTGGGCACAATTAGATTAGCCATCTGCTATGATTTAATGCGAGTAACTGTGCTGGCACTAATTTGCAAAGCTGTGACCACCTCTAATAGGTGTAGAGTTAATTATTAAAATACATTTTGTTACGTAAAAAAATTTATCTTGTGCTGTCCCTACTTAAATTACAGTACTCTCATTCAGTTTTTCATGTTTGAAACATGCTGATAATTTCAATATCAACTGTTCAGCTTGTGCCCCCAAAGTTGTATCTTTGGATTCCATTTTGCAATATTGAGTTCTAAGAACTGTTTTTGTTACATTGACGATGAATACAATAAAATAAATAAAAATAAGGAAGCATGTTAAATGCGACGAAAGTAGGATTATAGGATGACACAAGTGAAATTATATTATTACCCTCAAATTCAGAATGCGACTCTAGTACCCAGTTAAACGTCTGTATATGTGAAACAAGTTGCAACGTATAATAATGGGTTTGCTTTATTTCTATGCAGTACAAAGCAATTGCGTATGAGTATTATGGAAGTAATGCACATCATTTATTAGCCATCTTTATTATACTCGTTAGGAAGTTGGTATATCTTTGAATATATATATATATATATATATATATATATATATATTGCTGTGATATTCTATTTTACTATGAAATTTCCCCACAATTGTGTGCGATAAAATGTTGTGATATTACCCCTAATATTATTTTGAGCCCCACGGTTTGGACCTAATAAAATGCTGTGATATTAGGCCTCACGATTGGGCATGTTATAAAATGCTGTGATATTCGGCCTGAACAATCAAGCACCTATGATGTGGAATGTTAAATTAGAGTTTTTGCCCCGACTAGCTTATTTAATTAAATAAAGCAATTCTACAATACACAATATAATGATTAAATATTTACAACTTTCAAAATTTCCCCCTTTTTACAGAATATTTACATATATCAGATTTATGGTTTTCGAAAGCCAGCAAAAATATCTTTTTACTTATTTAGGGACCTTCGAACGTTCCAAGATGCCTATTCCCTTTGTCATAAATTGTTAAATGACCCTTTTATATTTTGTTGACTCTTACAAATACAAAAATGATAAATATTGAATTAAAAACAGTTTTCAATAATACAATGTATTGAGATTGCTAACCTGCAATGATTCTGTAGTTCCCTCCTAGTCCGTGATCTGCTTCCCCATGAATTGTTTCGTACCAAGTCCGAATATGTCCAAATTAGAGTACTTTGATTTTAAACTGTCTTCAATTGAAATTAAAAGTGGATATCAAAACCAAAAGTAAAGTCTAGATTGAAATTAAAATCGATATTACATGTAGGTATTTTCAATGTAGATATTAGAACAATTCCCATGTAGGTATTAGAGTCCAATTTAAGTATCGGTATTAAAACAATTTCAATGTCGGTATTAACAATTTCCATGCGGTATTAAAAACCCTGTTTCATTAATATTAGAAATGGATTTTTAATTAAGTCGTTTACTTAGGTCTATTAATAGATCGGCTTATTTTCGTTGCATAATCTAATTTCACTTTAATTTTGCTTCACTGGTTACATAAATTATTGGTACTTTTGAACATAGTCATAGTCCAGTTTGAATGTATACTAACTCTGTCGCTTTATCTCGCATACCTTGGAATTTTCACCAATTATTTCGTTCAAATATTTGAATGCATATCTTAACAGTCACGTACGCTTCTCGCATATTGTGGTAATATTTGAGGATTTTCCAACTTTTGCCGTTTATTAGCTCATGTATTCGAATGTTTGTTAATTATTATTATCTTTACTGCATCGTCTGGTGCTTGTTTATTTCTACATAATATTGGATTTTTGAACAAATGTGATTTCTTCCTGTCACGTACGATTTTCTAATAATTAATAAATTAGATTGCGTGTACGATGATATTTTTAACGCAATTGTTAAATATTTGTAAAACTAATTCATATATGTTTCTCTGTGATTTAATCTTGATGCAATTTGTTGCGTTTTCAAATCTCATATTTACTTGTAAATTACTCTTAGATATTTCTATGTTCTTATGCATTTAATCCCGTGTATTTTATGTACAGTGTGCTCTCAATTAACAATATGTAGAGTGACCGATTTACTCTTATAATTTCTGGAATTATGTGCTTTTCTTAAACTGGAAGTTGTTCTTATTTATTCTACGACCCATATGACTTAACCTACCCCTAAACTACCCTATTACTATAGCATTATATATAAATATATTCTGGATTCAAGTAAGTCACGTAATGGTCTTCTTTCGTGGTCCCAACTGTAGAAGCACATACCAACGATGGCCAATTATTCACCAGCCATTGGCATTTATGTAATTTAATCTTAGATCAATGTTCACAAGAAGAACGTGATTTCTTAAATAGGCAAAAGTTTTTCTAAAGAACTTTAAATTCTCTACATCTTTAAAAATGAATCACCAAAGTTAAATTAATCCTCTTGGCATTACATTTATTATTATTTTATGAAAAATATGTTGAATGCTTTTTCTGCATTATACAGAAACTTCTGAATTAACTAAGTAAATATTATATAGCAGTAATATAATTGCCTAGTTCAGTAGAAACCTAATTACTCTTGTATTTTTTGTAGGTTGCGGCTTTAGAAGTAGCTATTAAAGAAAAGAAACGACAATTAGAACATTTAGTACATGAAATGAAAGAAGCCAATCTTCAAAGTTTAAGTATTGTTCCTCCAGATGAACTTCGACATATTTTTGAAGGTCCGCATAGAGCAGGCAGTACTAGAAAAATGATTGGTTCACCTAGGCAATTGGAAAATGCAGTTCCAACGAATAAAAACCCTCATGGCGTATGGGTTTGAATTCCTCGAATCTTACAATTGAGCATTAGTTCGTTAGGGTTGAAATGTTGCTTACTGTGCTCATATTTTATTTTCTGTGATCTATTTGGGTGCGACAGAGTTTAATTATACATGCTTTTCGAGAGTGATAAAAGGTAGTATAATGGTCTAAAGTTAGTAGTTACTGCTCATGTTACAGTTCATATTATATTTCAACATATTGTTATGATCAAATTACTTAGAGATTGTAGCTCTTGTTAACTAGTGTGTTCAAATTAGTATAATTACAGTGTGATCTGTATTACCACAATTGTGATAAGTAAATAATATCAAGAAAAAATGATCAGGAAATGGAAAGTTACCAAGCATTGTTCATATCATTTAAATACTGATACAAATAAAATGACAAAATTTAAAGATTGCATAAAAAAGGCAGAGTATCTTTGATAATCAATGGTTATTATTTGAAATGAAAAATAATTTTGCTGATTGTACATATATATTTTTTGATTTTAAAATGTCCTATTAGTTGATTTCAATTTGTTATAGATGAATTAGTGTTAAATTAATTAATTTTGATGTGTCCTGAAGGAGCAGGGACCCCGCAACAAGATAAGGGTGCGTTGACTTACTGCAGTGGTCTGGAAGTGGGTTCATATGAAAGAATTATAAAAGAACAGAAAAATTTGAAATAAAAATATAAAAGACACAACATTAATAAATAAACGGACTAAAATACAAAAAACTATGGTACATTATCCCTACCCTGAAACGCTTTTTCTCTGTCAAAATTGAGGTACACCAAACCATCTGTAATAGCAATTCTTTTGATATTTCTACACAGAAGACGGTTATTCGGCATAAATCTCCATTGCTTCGGTATTCTAACCGCTATCAGCTTATATTTACCTTTCTCGAAACTATCTTAAAACACTTACTCTTTAGTCATAATTAAATAAAATCGTAGAATTAAATACTTTCAAAATACAAGTCCATCACGGGGTAGCTGGATATTTTCTACAAATGTCTGTTTACCTGATTTTTAAATAAATTGAAATAAAAATTCAACCTCTATTAACATAAAATAATTTCAAGTGAAATTACTTAAAATACTTTCCTTAAAAACAATTTCTTAACCTCGATTCTGGCCAGGAATTGCTAAATGAAAAAAATCCTAAACCTTAGTCCAGCAACAATTGCTATCACTCGACATTCTCCTGTTTTTAACACTAAATTATATGACAGTTATAAATCCCATTTTCCGTCGGATCCAACTAATCTTATTTTTTCTCATTATAAAATCATATATTACTTGCAGTCAGCATCCAGTTAACACAATGTGTAATTTCAACCTCTGCTTAATAATGAGGTTATTATTCCGTTACTATGTATCTAGTGTGCATTATGTTGTAATATGGTGGTCGATACGGACAATATGTGTCTTGTTCATGAGAAATACCTATGCAGTGTGTTTGTCATATTGAACTCAGTTTGCATTTGCAATTAATTAAGTCGATATCCTGAATCAATATATTTCAATGTATTTAAAGAACTAATTTTATACCTTATTATCTGAATTATTTTTATAGTTAGAAAATTTGAAAAATCATGTTCAATTAAGAATAATTATTTACGAAATCTTTTATACAAACCGCGTTTATGTATTTTGTCCCTTCAGAATTAAATTTTCTTTTCTCCTCTGATTTATTGCTGACATAACACAAATTTTATAAAATTACATCCTTGAAACACTACTTGAAAGTATTATGTATAAAACGTTTTACATTCATTTTTAAATAACCTAAACTGTTATTTCAGCATAGAATACTTAGTTAGAATTTAAAACTCATTCTGTAAATGATTTCACACTTTTCGACAAAAAATTTTCGTGTTTTCTTTACTAACTCTTAAATTTTAATCAGAAAACTAGTTCTAAAAAATATCTTATATTTAAAATATGCAAGCTTAACTCAGTGGCGATTCATACCCTCAAGAACAAGTGAAGCAGATTTAGGTATAACCCCGTTTTTCAAAGTGATACATTGAATAAAACATTTTCATCCTATATAAATAGATATTTAACAAAATACATACATTGAATTCCCAAAACAAATAATTATTAAGCAAAAATACTTTTAGAAAAATAAGAGCTATCCTTCATACTTGCAAACTTGTCAATGATGTTATCATAAAAAGACTATGTATTTATTAATTTATTTAAAAATTCTTTTTCAAACTAAATTTTTAATAAATTTGATCATCTGTCATTGTTTATGTAAGTAGGTTTAATTCTTTTTAAACAAGAAAAATTTCTCGCCACCAAAACGCTAGTTGATGAGATAGTCATTATTAAGTACAGTAATGTGTAAGCGTCTTTAAAAATGTGTTTGTTTTCTGTCAAAAATTCTACTAAATTTTGGTGGGTTTATATCTTTATGTTGTTCATTTGCATAAATTAGTTGTAGTTTATTTTTTAAGCGCTGGATGAAGAGTATAGTATAAATGATATATGGGTAAGCACTATAATACCAAGATATCGGCACGGAAAAAGTGAATCCTCTGTGCAATCTTGTTTAAACCAATTCTTCACAGCACCTGAGTTACTTACTAGAAATAATAAGGCTGTGATTTGTGCACAAAGAGATATGTTGGTGACGATAATAAAACTGTTTGTATTAATGCCGTTAAGCAAATTCTAGTCTGCAATCCACCTGCTGTACTGATTTTACATTTAAAAAATTTAAGATCTCAAGTTTTCGATTTGTATAGGTGAATAACTATGTTTCCTTTCCTTTGTTACTGAATTTTGTACCATTTTGTTGAAAATCATAACCAAAATCTTCAAATGTTCAATTTTAATAAACCCAAAGTGTTTTATATACATTATATGTTGTGCAACATACAGGTTCAATAAATCGCTAACATTATGTGGCATCTGTAAAAATAAAAAGTACGTTAGAAAACGATAGTTACCAGTAGCAATTATTACCTAAAAATGAAAAACATTTGTTGTCATCTGAATGTAAAAATGCTGAACCTAGCTTTAAAATTTGATTGGAAAAGTGTTATTATGTTAGTGATTCTAATGTTTTCGAAGTGCTTGAAAAAAGGTCCTTGAGGCACAGGCATATTTATTATTTTACCAACGAATTGTGTAACTATCTAATAGCTGCAAACGATTTTTAGTAATGTTTAGTTATTATAGGTAGGTTTATTGTTAAAAATGAATAATTGGAATTAAATTTTATTAATTATTCAAAACAAAATTTGTCCAAAAGTGAGATTATATTTATAATACACATTAAAAAAATATTATTTTGTTAGATTTTCCGTTACTTTGCAAATAAATCGCCTAAAACATTTGTTAACAGACAGTCCTGTCACTACTCATACGGTAGCTTGACTGTATGTACATCTGGCGCTACGTTATCAGCATTACTACTTTCAACATATACACCGCATCAACGTTTCTGATTTGCCACCTTGAACAAATCTTAAGAGTTATCTAACAATTTTATGCAGTCAGTTAGTCATGTGGCATACAATTTAAAAACTTAAAATAATTTATACTGTTTGTTGCACTTTTAAATCACATTGTAAATATTTTAAGGTAAAATGTTTATTTTTTGCTTGAACGTATGGCTTAACTTCAATACTGTATATGTAGACAGCAATAAGGTGGTTGGAAATCTTTACTTTTGCTATATAAAGACGGATCTAACAAATTGAACCCAGTACCAGCACTATGCAAACAGAAGCAAGGTATTGAACATAAGACTTTGTTACGTGTCGTCCCTGCACGCAAATATTTTTCGATGGTACTTAATTAAAAATTTCATATTCTTTACCGTATTTATGATCATTTGCATATTCGTTAAACGGTTCCGACTTTCCTCTCAAATTAAATGGTTACTTATTCAATATATGAAATGGATTTTATTAAAATATTCAGCTATAAATTTAAAGTGCTTAAATCTATTCTATTTCAATATAGCCTTAAAATCTGGTTTTTCCTTAAAGATTATAATAAGCTTAAATTGTGGTTTGGTTATCAGAATAATTTGTTTTCAGAAGATTATAATGTGTTATGTACATGTTTCTGAAAGATTATTTCGGGCCCGCTTATCTGTAAACTGTATTTAATATAACGTTATTAAGTGGTTTTCTATAATTTTATACGCGAACATGTGCAACACGTCATATGGGTTCGTAACAAGTCTTTGAATTTGATAGATATTCGTGTTGTTTTGAAGCGTGGCGACTGGTTCTAGAGAGCAGACATTAAATGTGGGTTTTCCATTTATCGATCGTAGTTTGCTTGTTGGTATAATAGGTTTTGAAAAATTCCTTTTAGGAGGTTGATTATTTTTCCATTTATCGATCGTTGTACGCTTGTTGGAACAATATGAGGGGTTTTGAAAAATATCATTCAGGTGGTTGATTATCAAAAGAGAAATGTTTTGAAGGAAAGTTATGCAACGAATTCTTATTATGTGCATCTTCCTCGCAAGAACAGAACACAATTGTTTTTAGTGATGTCCTATGTGGTATCTCGAATGATTTCTTTTAAAGAGCATTACTTAGTCTCGTTGGTGTAAATTTAGAAATATTTTGTCCTTTAATAAGGAAGGATGTAGTTGTGTAATGTTTAGTGAATAACGTACGCGATCTCATTTCTGCGATGATAGTATTAAATTTCGGTTGATAATAAGTAACGTGAAGTGGAAACTTAATTGGTGGTTTTGTGTTATTCAGCTTTCTGTTTTGTCCGTTTTGTTTGTTTGAACTTCATTCATAATGCTGTGATAAGAAAAATACTTCGAGGAGTTGTTTGCGGCACATATGAAGTGTGTCAAAAATGCGGTGTTTTTTATACGACAATAATGAATTTTAATGTGTTATTTTTACGAACTTTTATTTAATGATAGACGGAGGCAAAACATTGCAATTTTGATTGGAGATAAATAAATTTATGTGATGATATTTTCCTAACTTAATCAGTAATCGCAAGTAAACAATTAATTACTGTAAACAATGTGCAAACGCCTGCGATATTAGAAATTCAGTGGGCTCCTACAGTTACTAAATTTATAACATGGGGTTCTGAAAATTAGTTTGTACGAAGTTGTTCCTTTGAGTGATAGAATTTTCCAACATTTAAATTATCTACTGCAATTTGGTGCAAAGTTACTTTCAACTAATTCAACTCATCACTATGTAAAATGCACCGAGCAGGTTAATCCGGTATCAAGGTGCAATACGTCATGCCCAGCTGTAGGGATTGCCGTTTCTTCTCTACGTTGCTTTGATGACATCTATTAGGAAGTATTGGGTCTAAATTTTCAGGTTACTCATTGTACAACTGAAGGTGTTAAGATTGGACTTGCTTTGATCATCGTATTGTGCTTATGACGATGACCATTACTGTTTGGGTATTTATTTAGATATTAAATTTTACATTGACTGACCATAAAAATTTTCCATACAAATACTGAGAGTACACTATTATTTGTGACATTTTTTTTCCTAATAATTTTTTACAGCTACAGTGAAATGCATTTCGACTCTAGATGGCTTCTTTCTTTTATTGTTGTAATTTACTGTTACTTTTTTGTATTTACTGATCAAGAGTTACTTGTGGACAGTATGTAGGTATATGGTTTTCATGACTATTTTGTTCATCATCATCATTAGGTCTTCAGTCCTGGAACTGGTTAGACGCGTACCCTCATTGTTTCCTATTCTGAACTAACCTACACATTTCGCTGAAATTTGCACAGCCTGCATCTATCACTATCTGATCTAGGTCTACATCTACCTCCTTTTTCCTATTTCTGGTTGTAATATATCCCGTACTATTCCTCGAAAATGCCTTAGAACGTATTCTGCCCTTATATTTCTCCTATTTTTTTTCCACAGATATCTTTATTCCCCTACTATTTCTATAACCTATTTGTTATTAACTTTGTCTGTCCATGCTATCATTCTCATACATCTGAAGCGCAACATTCCAAAAGGCCGCTACCGTTTTTCTGTCTGCTTTTCCTACTGCCCATATTTCATAGGCATACTGTGCTGTGCTCCACACATGCTTTCAACAATTTTCTTCTTGTTTCTATGTTTGTTGTCTTTGATCATAGGCTCTGTTCTTTCTTGTTAGATGCAGTTTGTTCTCCTTCTATTGTTTTACAATTATATACCCTATTTCTCCGACATTCAGTGGTTGTGAAGGGGGGTAAGCAGCCTGAGGCTGCCAAGTTCTCTAGCACTTAAACATTTGCCAATTTAATATTTTTTCCAATATATCTTTTCACACAGTCAACATTAGTTGCAGATATTGCAAAACCAACAACTGTAGTTGTTTATAATAATCATCATATTTATCTGCACTTATTTTTTCATCATTAAATTTTCTGCCTCAAAAGTGGTTGGACACGTACCTCCACTTATTTATATTCTGAGCTGGCCTACACAGTTCCCTGAAATTCCCACGCTGCCTATATACAGCTCGGTTCCCCTTCTATTGTTTTCGAATGATATGCCCTATTTCACCGAGATTCAGTGGTATGCGAATGGTAAGGCGGCTCCGTTGCATAGTGGTATGTGTGTAACTACTACGCCCAAGGTCCCGGGTTCGAATCCCGACACAGTCTGCTTGAAAAATGTTAGGCGAGCATTTTTCACAAAAATACACCTCCGTTCGGATGAGAGGTAAAATGGAGGTCCCATGTGTGAGTTGTGTCACGCACGTTAAAGATCCCTACCTTGCTGGGAACAGCATGGGTTTGGCAAAATTCTAAATTTTCCAGGTAAAAAAAGTCGCTTCCTGGCCAATGTAGTACCTTCGGGTGGAGCATTGGAAAATCACATGTAAGGTATGTGAAGGGTATTAAGCAGCCTGTGGCTGCCAAGGTCCCCCTACACTTAGACATTTGCCGTATTAGTAGTTTTCCAGTAAATCCTTTCACACAATTAACATTATTCGAGAATATTGCACAACCAATACCTGTAGTTGCTTATAATAATCATCATGTTTAAGTACAGTTATTTTTTTCGTCGTTAGTTTAGCCATCTTGGGACTGGTTGGATGTGTATCTCCATTGATTTCTATTCTGAGCTAGCCTACACATTTCCCTGACATTCCCACATCCTACATCGTCCACTATCTGTATGCAATAGTCTAACCTAGGTCTACCTCTACTTCTCTTTTTTCCCAACCCTGCTTCTAATATATTCTCGACTTTTCGCTCATGGCTTAGTGTGTGACCTATCTTCCTATCTCTCCTATTTTTTTACTGTTTTCCCCATATTTCTTTCTTCCTCTACCGTGTCTAGTACCTCTTTGTTCTTAACTTTGTCTGTCCATGATATCTTCATCATACGTCTGTAGCAACATATTTCTTGTCCGCTTCTCCTACTGTACAGGCTTCACAGGCGTACAGTGCTGTGCTCCACGCATATGTTTTAAGCAATCTTTTCCTTGTTTCTATGTTTGTTGTCATTGAACACAGTAGTTGTTTTTTCTTGTTAAATATAGCACGGCCTTGTGCTAATCTTTGTTTTATATCTTTTGCACTTTTCCCATTTTTTCGTTATTTGACTTCCTAGGTAGCAGAAATCCTTAACCTCGTGTAAGTTTTTGTTATCTATTTGTATTCTTGTTTTTGATTTATTTTCTCCTCCTTTGCATACTAGTACTTTAGTTTTATTTTTGTTAATTTCCATACCGTATCTCTCTGTTAGAACTGTTTCCATTTCATTAAGAGCAGCTTCTAACTCTTCCTTGCTAGATGCTAATACCGTTATATTATCTGCAAATCTAAGCATATCAATTTTTTGTCCCTTCATAGTAATTCCAAATGTCTTCGCATTTGACAGTATTCATTGCCTCTTCAGTGTACAAGTTAAAAATTAATGGGGATATGGCACATCCCTGTCTCACCACTTTCCTAATGTTTACTTCTCTACGTTTCTGCTCTAATTCTATTACTGCTGTTTGCTCTTTGTATAAGCTATCTACTATTCATCTATCCCTATAACTCATTCCAATCTTTTTCAGTATTTCGAACATTTTTGTTTCCATTTTACATTGTCGAATGCTTTTTCCAGATCTACACCCTATATACACATTTTCCCCTTTCTCTATTGTTTTCTTCATTATCACGCTCAGAGCTAAAATAGCCTCCCGTGTTTCCATGTTTCCCCTAAACCCAAATTGATCTTCTCCTAGTATTTCTTCAACTTGTTTTTCCACTCGTCTTTGTACAATTCTAGTTAATATTTTTAACACATGTGCTGTCAAATTTATTATTCGAAAATTTTCACATCTATCCGTGCCTTTGTTTTTTGGTATAGTTACTATGATGTTACGTTTGAAATCTTTGGGTATTTTGCCAGTTTTATACATATAGCTTGCAAGTTGGAAGAGACGTTCTACTACTGCTTGGCCAGCAGCTTTTAGAGTTTCTGGTTGCACCTTATCTGTACCCGGCGCCTTACCATTTTTCAGACCCTTTAATGCTAATTCAAACTCATCTCTATCCCGTCATCATTTTCAGTATCTGATTCCTATTCTAATGCTGTTAATTCCTTTCCTGTATATAAATTCCGTATATATTCTTGCCATCTACATCTACCCACTTTCTCTACATTTTCTATAATGACGTTTCCTACCACGTCCCTTATATTTTTGCTATATGGTTTTATATTGCTAAAATTCATTCTAATTAGTTTGTATGCCTCTTCTGTTTTTCGTATTTCCCTCTTAGTTTGTATCCATTTGCACTTTTCATCAATCCATTGTTCTTTAGCCTTCCTGCATTTGCGAATAATTTCCCATTTTATGACTTTGTATCTCTGTTTTCCTGTTTCGGCTGATCTATTTTTGTATTTTTCTCTTCTATTAAATTCAGGATATCCTTTGTTATCCATGGTTTCTTATTTTCTTTTTGTGTTTACCCCAGAATATCTCTAGCCGCCATGTCTAAACTGGATTTAATGTTATTCCATTCTGTTTCTGCTTCCTTAGAATACGAAATTTTCCCGATATCTTTCAGCAATTCATTTGACTTTTTCAAATCTTTCATGAATATCTTTATCTCCTCAGCTTTCATATGTAAGACTTTTAAATGGTTTTCTTGATTGTTTCCCAAATACACATGCTTGGCGGTTCATGGCTCAGTCGATATGCGTGTGACTACTAAGCCCAAGATCCCAGGTTCGAATCCCAACAGGGTGTTTGAAAAATGTTTGGTGTGCATTTTTCGCAAAATACGTCCTCTTATGGTCGAGATAAAATGTAGGTCGCGTGGGTGACTATTGTCATGCACGCTAAAGATCCCTACCTGGCTTGGGTTCAGCAAAATTCAAAATTTGCAGGTAAAAAACTCGCTTCCTGACCAATGTAGTACGTTCGAGTGGTTACATGGGGAAATGCACATGGTTCACAAAAGAAACTGTCCATGTCATTGAAATGAACACCTTTCACAATTTGTTTTGAGATAATTGCTTCAGGGTAAAATGTTCTCATGATCGAGCCTTTCATGCCACATTTTCAAAAGGTCGTGATCGACTCCATTTACTTCAGGTATCATTGTATAAAATAGTATCCTGTATAAATTGTTGTTACCCTTTATTGCACATGCACCTAGTTCATTTTCACCGCAATCTGCTTGTGTTTAACAATTTTCATGTTCCTATTTCTTATAGCTCCTGAGAACACATTTTCCTTAAATCATGTATATAAAGTATGTCATCACTCCATTGTCCATTAATTAATTTCTTAATATTAGCTTTCCCTTTTCCTTCTACTTTTAAATTCATGTTATTTCCTAAGACCATTTCATGTATTTCTCCTTTTCCTATTTCATTAAATTTAGAAAAATACTTTCGTTTGTACGCAATATATGTAGGTGCGCCACTATCTGTTAGCCATACATCTTCTTCGCAAAATTGTATAAATCAGCATTTGTCACATTAAAGACAATAGAGTTTGCACTTGCTGAAGTTGAACTACTTCCACCATTCTGGTTATTTTGGTATTGCCCATTTCCTTGTCTTCCTTTAAATCTACCATGATATTGTCTCTGACCTCAGGATACTTTTGTTTTTATAAACATTTGCACAAAGCTTTTTGTAGTAAGATAGTTATATTTAATTGTAAGCTATTTGCTTGAAAACCCTTAACCATAAAAATTTCCTGGAATCTTGTATGTTCACAGAGTTAGGTAATCGGCAGTGAAAAATATTCATAAGCATATTTTAATTAAATGCAAGATAAACAAGATAATATCACTGTTGTAAATACCCACTTAGACAATTTAGAAATGTGTACAAAGTTAGGTTAGTATTTTGAGTTCTACCTAGCGTTCAGCAGGAAAGACATCTGCTGCTGTCAAACGAGTCGTGCACAAAGTGAAATCTTCAACTTTCTAAATAGATGAACATTTGGTCCAACAATTGTAATTAAAAGCTATTTGATTCTATCAAAAGATATTCCAACTTCCGATTATTGTTATGTTGTGGAGCTAAAACTGTTGCACATAACAGCTTTTACTATATAAAACGTTGAAAGAAAAATTTATGAAGATATTTACGACATCCACAGCTTAAGATAAATTCAAAACCTAGATTGTAGGTAGCATCTTATAAGAAATAATTGTAGATATTTTCGGATCAAAAATTTAGAGGATATATTTGGATTATTAGTTTGCAGATAAGTTTGCATTAAAATTTTGGAGTAAGATATAGCATATATTTGGAGCAGATATTTTGGAGTAGATATTTTGGACCCTACAAAAATCAGTTGTTATAAATTTATAAGACCACGTCGTTCTACGAACAATCAAAAATTAATCTATCTATATCTTACCATCTTTAATTTAAAGACAGGTCCAACTAGACAAAATTTCACCTTACACGTGGTGTAAGACGTCATAGTTAACCTCATGGCAATTTGAAGAAAGTTAATATGGATGAGGTCTGCACTTGCAGGCAATTGGATAATGAAAACGAACTTTATACGAATCTTTCTGATAATCATGAAACAAAGGAAGGAAAAATAGATAAATGCCATTTCTGACATGCGTTCAGATCCACACTAGTAGTATTTTGAAAGAAGAATCAACCAATCATGAAATTACAGTAAATGAATTTATTTATACAACGTAGATAAATAATAGAATCGCAAATAAATATAGTAATCTCTGTATCTAGTTTTATTTTCTAGTGTAAGAGTAAATGTAAATATATATTCAGAATCAAACTTTAAGTAAACGCAATTATTTTATAAAGTGCAAGGCCAATTGCCATGTTACACAACAATCCCTAGCAAAATATCCCTTATTATGACAGTTATAACACAACTGATTATCTTTTCTCCCGGTGTCTGAAATATTTGTTGTTAAAACTGTGTCACTTTCTTCCGTTGCTTAGGGTGTGCTTCTTCATCTTTGCTATAGTTTGTTTACTTGTGCCCTACCCTTTCCACGTGAAATGAAAAGGACAGGTGCACGGCAGGGTAAAAATAAGTGACCCTGGCATAGCTAGACGTGACCATTTTTGTTTGCAGAGGCTGCAAAAGACTTAAAACCCCAGGGGAAAGAAAGAATCATTGAAAAACTATACCGTTATAACAAACACTAGGCAAGTGAAAGGATTCTTACTGAAGAGGATGAGTGACTATCAATATTGACCTTTACTACAGAAGTTAACATTCACATCAGTTGTGTATGGGTGAAATTTAACTGCTATTGAGTTAAAAGAAAATATTTTCTAAAAATAATAATGCGGTCAAACTTATTAACTGGACCAAAATATGAAAAATAAATGTATAAGAATTTTGAGCATGATACTTTATTTAAATAAAGTGTATATTGTAAGAGAGAAACTAATATTTTACTAACACCCATACAAAGGATTCTATTTAATGCTATTAAGCCAAACTGTAAGATAAAATTTACATAAAATTAGAAATTTGGAGAGTGAATTCAAGAGATTTACGAAACTGTAACTTGACATTTCTGGAGCAAAAAGTGGCACGTTACTTACTTTTGTCTAAAAACAACTAAGCGCTTGCCTTACAGTACGGAATTTTAAAGGAAGTCATTAAGATTTTCATTAAAATTACGGAATCGCAAATAGTTTCTCTTAACTCTCTATTTCTATTTGCCAAATTTTTAGTTTTTTAAACATATTGAGCAGATGCACCAAATCAAATTTACCTCATGTGGAAGATTAGTTAAATTTATAGTTGTATTCATCAAGTAATTAAAAATTTTACAAGTATGTTTAATAGTTGGAGTAAGTGGTGCCTGTCGGAGAGATGAACTGTGTAAACTCAATTTGAATGACTACAGATAAATATACATTATTGCCATTGCGATTTCTGATTCAAAAAATGAAAAGAAGCAAACTGTTCTTATCGCCAATTGAATTATGGAAGGCGTGACAATGTTGAAGTTATTTAATTAGTGTCATGCTTGGTGTCTTCGGCATAGTGATCACAAGGCTTTTTTTAAACTTCAGGAATGGTAGATGCACCACTCAAACTGTGGGTGTTCATACTTTTGCTAAAATCCCTAGTGAAATTGACAAATTCCTCAAATTACCCAATGGTTTGGATTACACTGAACATTGGTACAGACGCACATCTGCATCTTTACTTGCAGAAACGGGTACAGATATATCAACACACAGCGAGTGTATGTTGTATTCAGTAGCTGAGGGCTATGTTGAAGATTTCATTAAAAACAAAATTAATATTTCAAATAGTATTTTCACGAGAAAAATTACAAATGATGTCCAAACTGTGGTGCATAACTCACTGAATAATAATATAATTACATTGACGACAATTTGCAAGGGAATATTCCCTGTATGTTTTTTGTGGTTTGTTTAGCATTTTTCTTAATCTTCGTTGGGAATTAAACGACTTATAATTTTAAAATCATATTTATTTACGTTTCGATCTATGACCTAGGATTGTTTTCAAAAAAATTAAAAACTTCAAGTTTGACATTTATGACATAAATTGAAGGTGGCTTTGATTTATTGATATTCGAAATATTTGGTTTGAGTTCAAATTGTGTGAAAATTTTAAAGTTTAAAAGAACGATTGCCTTCAATTTGTGTTGCGGTCTGGGACCTGCTTTTTTAGTTAGCCAATATGCTTAACTATGAGTGGTTTAATTCCCAACGAAGATTAAGAGAAAAAAAATTGCAAGGGATTGTTTCAGTGACCAAAATAAAGGTACATTATCCCTCTCTGCCACGTCCAGATCGGCAATAACCATACATCATTCATCTGGGGTTACAATTCGCACAATAAACAAATGCAATCAAAGTAGCAACAGTAATTAATCTGTATTTATAATTATTGTTAACATGTGTAATTTATTTTTATATTTATTAAATTGAAAATTTTGTTGTAGATGTTAGATTTGCTTCTTATGTCTCTGGAAAAATTTAATATTTGCTTTGGGAAAGGTACCATTTTTAGCCTCGCCCAACTCTGACGTAACTAAAAATATACCTTTTCGTTCTCAGTACATAAATAACTTATGAATTTTGTAATATTTAAGATACACATATTACAGTAAAGATGTATATTTTTGCGTTTTCTAACAAAAATGTCCCACAATGCCAACAAGAATCTTTTCAGAATTCGTACTGAGACCTACCCCTCAAACAAGGGTTCTTCTACGTGATTGAAATAGAGTGAATAATAACAGTTACTCATCTGTATTATCCTTTAATACAGTAATTTTTAGTCTATAAAAAAATAATGAAAAACTCGTGTAACTAATTACTAAATCGACCTTACACTACTTAAGAAAGCTAATGATGGCTCATAGCGGAATGGTTATTAATTATAATTGTTATAAATAAACGAAGTTCGAATATCTAAATGTAACGTTAAGTGAATTCCTGTACTAAAATATACTAGCCCTACAGCCGGTTAATTTCTTTCCTTGTAAATGTGAACTCTCTGGAATGTTAAAATACGGTGGATGTCTACTTCGCACAAACCCCAGGTATCTATAAGTCCAGTTAAGTAACCTTAATATTTCGAACGATGTCGACATGCACTTACAACAATGAAAATAATAATTTGGATCGATCCTACCTTGTATCGAGACAAACTGTTCTTCAGGGGAAGATTTCAGGAAGCTTCACCACTAGACAGAATTGTTAAACAATTTCGTTAGCACTTGCATTATTCACCATGCACTTGCTTGCTGTGTAGTCATGCTCCACTCAATACTCACAGAGCTTTTGGGCTCGATTAAAAAACAGGTTACTACTACTGCATTACACGTATCTTATACTAACACGGAACCAACAAAAAACCTGGGACGGGGCGGGGCATCCTACTAAACGAGAATGGTTCAAACTAATATTAAAAGGAATATTAGATACTACAACTACTGGTGCGGAACAGTCCTAAAAATGCATTTTTCATAAATATGTTGGAAATTCTTGGTTACTTGGACTTGCAAGAAAATAACTTAAAAGAAAATTTTCATTTTTAAAAAAATTCAGGCCAAATAGGATTAATAGACTGATACTTTGACGTTTAAATACATCAGGTAACAATTATTTAAGATACCAACACCTGCACATGTAACATTTAGTTTTAACAAAAAATCACTGATGTGAAATAAACAAAATTATCATAAAATTCAATGGTCTCCAAGAAATAACCATGAAATCTGATGTGGCCGTTTCTCTCTAAAAATTGAGATTTGAAAAAACATGCGATGACAGTTTAAGGAAATATCCAAACATAAATGAACCATAGAGAGCTTCTGAGTTAGCAAGATCTCGAAGCTAAAAACACAAAACTACATTTTCTGAGCAGTAGTTTATGTGTGCCGCTTATGTATCTGCATTTTTATTTAAATCTAAACGTTATTTTAACGTAAAAGTTGTGTTGAAATGTGGCAAATCCAACAATTTGCAAAAAATGGCTCAGTAACTTTGCGACTTTTATAAAGTTTATATTAAATACTTGTCGGTAAAAACTAATTACATGACATTGGCAATCTGTTGTATTTTTATTCCCAACCTTCTACTATAACTAACAGAAGACTACCACAATATCCCAAGCTAATTGAAAATTATAACTAATAACTTGTCAACTAAATAAACATTTAGTGGATCAGTTTCACATAGTTCCTTAAATATTCTAGTGGTCTATGAAACCTCGCTGGTCTCTCTAGAACAGTTGGAATTGACGCTGTTTGAATTCTTTGTTCTTCTCCGTCTAATTCATCCAAAATAACAGGTTGATCTGATATCTATTTTTTGCTGAATCGGTGAACGGAAAGGTACCAAAATGGGCACATCAGAATTTCTCAACCCCGGTGAATTTAAAATGAGTTTTTTGAGGTTTTACAACTTCACAGATTGTAACTTTTATAAATATTATATTAAATATTTGTAGATAAAACCTATCTAATTACATGAAATTGGCAATCTGTTATGTTTTTATTCCAACCAACTACTATTATAACTTATTGAAGACTACTACAGTAACTGATGCTTAAAAATATGGCCACACTTCTAGTGCAAAATTTGTTTGATGTGTAAAAAATACCTTTTTAAACAAATTTATATAGTATGAAAATTTTAGAAATTCCCTATTACTATAACTAATAGAAGACTATTACAATCTCCCAAGCTAATAGAAAATTATAACTTGTCAACTAAATAAACATTTAGTCTGGATCAGTTTCACATAGTCCCCTAAATATTCTAGTGGTCTATGAAACTTTAGCAGCTCCGTGGCATAGTGGTATGTGTGTAACTACTACGCCCAAGGTCTCGCGTTCGAATCCCAACACGGTCCACTTGAAAAATGTTAACGAGCATTTTTCACAAAAATACACCATCGTTCGGATGTGAGGTAAAATGGAGATCCCGTGTGCGAGTGTTGTCACGCAAGTTAAAGATCCCTACCTTGCTTGAAACAGCAAGGGTTCGACAAAATTCCAAATTTTCCAGGTAAAAAACTCGCTTCCTGGCCAATGTAGTACCTTCGTATGGAGCATTGGAAAATCATATGTAAGTCTATGAAACCTCGCTGGCCTCTCTAGAACAGTTGGAATTGACATTGTTTGAATTCTTGGTTCTTCTCTGCCTAATTCATCCAGAATAGCAGGTTGATCTGGTATCTATTTTTTGCTGAATCAGTGAACGGAAAGGTAACAAAATGAGCACATCAGAATTTCTCAACCCCTGTGAAATTAAAATAAGAGTTTTTTTGAGGTTTTACAACTTCACAGCTTGTAACTTTTATAAATATTATATTAAATACTTGTAGATAAAAACTATCTAATTACACGAAATTGACAATCTGTTATATTTTTATTCCCGACCTACTACTACAACTAATAGAAGGCTACTAGAGTAACTGATGCTTAAAAATATGGCCACTTCTTGTGTAAAATTTGTTTGATGTGTAAAAAGATACCTTTTTAAACAAATATATACAGTATGAAAATTTTAGAAATTCGTAAATGTTCAAAATTGTAAATTTCTATAATTAAAACTTTCATCTTGACCATAAAAATCTATTATTATTAAAGCTTTGCATTTTAGCACTTGTAAACGAGATCGGAATATTGCTCCACAATTTTAATATCCCAGTGAATTTTGTACATAAGATGTACAAGTAAAATTGAAGCGAACAACACATATTACTCATAAATATATTATCACGCTTTAATGGTACATATAGAATTTTATAAACAACTTTGTGCAGTTGTCTATCTAATTCCAACATTTGCAACTACGGTACTATATGACTTACTTCTGAACATGGCTGTTAAAAGTAAAGTTTTTTTAATAAAAATTGTTTTGAATTATCAGACTTTTTTATTAATAAATGTATTTTTTATAAACAAATCACACAAAAATTAAAAACTCTAATTTTACATAGGCAGCAGGGATGATAAAAATGAGAAAACTTCTCAATTTTGAACATTTTAAGTAAGAATAAAGCAAAACACCAGCAGCGTATAATGTCTACAATATTCTAAATCGAAGTGTATGGGGTGGTCCAAATTGGACATTATTAATAAGGAATGCCCACTTCTAGAGGACTAACATGTCAATGACTCGATTTTCATGTAATTTCAAATGCCAAAAACTGCATTTTTCAATATCTTTTAACAGTTTATGAGCTACATGGTATTTTTCTATATGTAACATTTATGGATATGCCTATTTATTTGTATAAAAATATTCTTTCAGGCAGTTTTTAAGTAGAATATTTTAAAACGTGTAGTTCAGATTTCTATGGTATTTTTCTATATGTAACATTTATGGAGATGCCTATTTATTTGTATAAAAATATTCTTTCAGGCAGTTTTTAAGTAGAATATTTTAAAACGTGTAGTTCAGATTTCTATGTGATTATAATGCATTTTTACAAATTATGAATTAAATTAACTTAACTCATGACTTGTTTGTATCAGTATTTAAACTACAGCACATACCCGGATCCATGTTAAGCTTTATTGATTCACATTTTTGTTTGTGACCATGAAAATTTTTACTATAGTCCATGGAATATTGAAGACATACATAATAGGGCTTAAGCATTGTTCATCCTACAATTTTTAAAAATTCATTCCATAATTCAGTTTACCATAATTTGCAAGGGATTCAATTAAAACTTACCTATCCTGTCTACTTATTATGTTATAGGTGAATGGTTAA
The DNA here is from genome assembly GCA_036346225.1 of Platerodrilus igneus. Lineage (NCBI taxonomy): Eukaryota > Metazoa > Arthropoda > Insecta > Coleoptera > Lycidae > Platerodrilus > Platerodrilus igneus. The sequence continues at coordinate 2,315,082 of JARFIW010001116.1, forward strand.
TTATATCGAAAATGTTTTGAGCTGTAATACTTTAAGATCTTTATTTTTATTATTATGTTTACCACTGCCATATCTTAATTATTTTTTATACCTGATAACAGATATAATGATACCAGTTTTATGTTTAATGTATATTTATTATTATATTACAAAAATGACACTTGTTAAAAAAATAAAATACCACATATAAAGACATCACTTATGTTTTTTCCTCCTTTTCCTTATTATATTTTTCAAGTTCCCTCAAAAACTGGGCCTTAGGTTTCATAATATTTGATCTATCACCACGACATTTTGGACAAAACCATTTACCTTTTGGTTTGATAGTTAGATTTACACAAGAAAAATGGAACCATTCAATAGGACATAAATCGTTGTCACACATTATCATTTCTCCAAATGAAACTTGATCACAGATGCAATAAGTTGGCTCAGTTGGGTCTATTGCAGAATCGTCATCTTTTAAAGGAGATTCTTCGCGAGCAGATTGGTTTTGGCGTGCTTTTCGTTTTTTCTTCTTAGCAACGACTAAAAGAAATTAGTTAAATGGAAGTTTATAAATTTTTAATAGTATACCATGGGTGACTTTCTTTTGTGTATTAGTAGAAGTCACAGGTGCTGTAGATTGTCGTGTAACAACATGTTCAGTAGGACCAGAATCATTATGATTTGAGTCCATACCTGAAAGTGTATCGTGGCGAGAACGTCTGGCTCTTTTAGCAGGTCGTTCATTGTTTGTCAAAGATGTAACGGTAGATGTATTATTTGTTGCTGGTTGCTGTTCTTTAGTTTCAGTAGCAGATTGTTCTTCTTTCCCAAAATCTACAACGTTTTCATTAGATAATTTGTCACTATATGTGGTACATTACCTAAATTTTTGTGATCTTGATCGAGTAGTCTAGTTTTAACTTCAATTTTATCCAAAATATTCTGCAGAATACTCATTTTTTCATCACCAAGTTCCTGTGCAGCTATTAAAGCTTGTTGCATTCGAAAAAATGCGCGGCCTTTCCTTGGTGTTTGTTCGTTCCCTACGTTCTTCCAAGCTTCAGTTTGACTTTCCGCTTCCCGTACTCTTGCTATTAATAAAAATAAGTGCAATTTCTACTATCTATTTCATTATTACCCAAATAATATACATCCAATTCCCTCATGCGCGAAATTAACCGCTGTAAATCGTTTGGTAGATTTTCAACACAATCTAAATAGTTTTCAACGTATGTAGCCGAATATACGGCCTCGACAGATACTTGATTTAACATTGGAATTTCTTATAATTTAAAAGCTTCTACTTAGCTTCCATAACATCTTTCAAACAAAACTGTCAACCATATTTTTTGGTTAGATAGATTTTAAAGATAAATGTAATCACTAGATGGTGCACTACAAGGGTACGTTCAGTAATAGGAGAATGAATGGAAAGACGACGTATATTTTCATATTTAATGGAAACCAGTGGAATAATTTAAATTGATCGATTATATTTAACATTATTGAATTAAGTATTTTTTCTGTGACGGGAAAAAAAATTGACATTTAATGTTTCTTGACAGGTAACAAAATGTCACTTTTTATAAATTTACTTTTTCCCCGGGGAAAAAAATGAGTACTTTTTTCCCGGGTTTGTGCAAATAAGTAACCACTCACAGAATTAAATAGACAGATATTTGATTACTATAAGTTTCCTGCGTCGGGAGACAAACACCTCGAGCTAAAATCTAGTACTTTCTTCCCTTGTATAATGAATAACTATTTTGAGATACTTGTTACCGATTTTAGTTTTTATTTGTCTAATAGAAGTATGCATAAGGGTACATTATGCAATATTAATGCAATCCAAGGTATTACATTACATGTCACCTGCATGCCATTTGCTTTTACACTTGTGCAATGTAATTTTAAATTGAAGGGCAGCGTTAGCAACAAATAAAAATAACACTCCATCGAAAGAAAATTTGCAAATACATGTAACAGAAACTATACTAATAGCATTCATTAGCATCACACACTATTTGGATAATAATTATTCAACTTTTCTCGAATTGTTGCATCTCGGTTACTTATGTTGTTCAACAATCGGATAATAAATTAAAGGTCGTGTTATGCTTATGATAATTTTATTTCTAATTTGGTATCTCATTTATCACTAACAATAAAATTACCAGAATAACATAAAAATGCCAGAAAATAGAACACGTTCTATTTGTTTAAAGTTGCATCAAAATTGCGTAATGTAAATTTACATTTAAGGATTAATATATCTACGTCACTTGGTTTATGTATTTTATTTATAGTAAAATTTCGACAAATCATCGCATTACAATAGAAATTAATAATAACCACCCAAGCGTATTTTTATAAACAGCACACGAAAAAGTGCGGGAAAGTTGTGCATTTTTCATAAAACATTATTAAACTTTCTCTCTTTTATTTGAAGTTAGCCAAAAATGTTTAACTATGGTGCGTTTAACGAACAGATTCAGTAAATGGTGCTTCTATAAATGAGCGCCAAGTTTGAATAAAAATTTTGTATTGGTTGGCCGGGTTCGCAAACCACTATATACTTTTTGTATTGCGTACCTACAAATGTCGATTCGTTTATCACACGTGTATTTGTAATTACCCCAATGCGATAATTTGTTCGCTATCAAACACGAAAGCTGTGTTTAGTTTGTACTGCGCAACTAAAGCCCATTATATTACTTGAATTACTTAATCTGTTCGGTAAACACCCTCCAGAATGTTATGGATAGGCGTGACATCTAATCAACAAATTGGAAACCACGATTGAAGGGACAACAACAGCTGACCGAATGCTAAAAGTAACTATCATTTGTATGTGACATAAATGACTTCTACTAATACTAATAAATAGTTCATTTTGTAATTTCAAGAGATTCTACTAAACTATTTTAAATTGTTGTAATAATTAATAGCTGGTGTAAGAAGAAAACGTATCTTCTGCATCTTAGAGTTAAGGAAATATTATGGACCTTTCTACATAGGACATTAATCTCGGCCTGAAACCTGTGCATATTTTAGTGCTGTATTCGTAGTTCGCGACTTGCCGCTAGGGAAATGGAGGGCTATTTTTACATGCAGTCTTATGGAGCATCCGTTATTTTTTTCATAAATAATTATAAATTCGGATTTTATTCAAAATTCCAGTCATTGGAAGTTGAAATATACACAAATTCTCAACAATTAACAATTTAATACACCCGTATTCGTATAAGAATTTCAAATTATTAAAGAACCAAAATAGCATGCTGGATTTTAATAATAATACGCCATAAGACAATAGAAAATTGACCCTCCTTTTCCCTAGCGGCAACATTATTAACTAGAGATTATTTGTCACAGTTTAATACTATTGCAAGGATAGAAAGATTAACGTCCTAAGTAAAGGGGTTAATAGGAAATATAATCGCAAATGTCGCCTTATTAGGTTAGTGTTGTAATAGTTTGTCTCTAAACTAGTTTTGAAAACGCAAATCAAAATTAATTTAATAATAGTAACTAGTGGATTACTATTGTAGATTCAGTTATCAGTTGTGGATTAGCAGCCTTTGATTGGCTGACAAACATATATACACCTGTAAATTTTTAAAACCTTATCCCGGCAATAGTTCATCTCATGGTTTAAACTCAATTCAGTTAATCGCAGATATAGCTCGTAATCCTGGTGACATATTGGTCTTTAACGTACTTGTTTTTCAGCTTAATACCGGTTAGGACATTCTTCAGCCTACCGACACACATGAGTAGAAACGATCATGTCTCATCACATAACAAAGTAGAGGTCGCAGTTGTTTTTTTTTAATAAACTTTATTTCTTATTAGTCTGTTACCTAAAAAATTAAAACAGACCTGACCCGTTCCCTGACTAACCCGTTGTTGCAAGTTAAAATGAAAATTTATTGTCAGGTGTTCGAAATCACCCTGGTTTATTTTATGTGTGTGTGTGTGTGTGTGTGTGTGTGTGTATGTATGTATGTATGTGAGTGTGCGTGTACGCGCGCGCGCGCGTGCGCGCGCTAGTACGGAATGGTGTGTATGTGGTTGTCTGCATGTAGTGGTGTCATATGGCAGCTTTTCCCTCCAGTTCCCGACCGTCGGCAGCCGGAAATTAGAAACCGAGAAGTCGGCATTCCCGCGCGTATCCTGGCCGTCGGCAGCCAGAAACCAGGGGGGTCGTCACGTACAGTCCGAGCGTGTTTAAGGGTTAGTATATTTGTATTTGTGCTGCTGATGTATGTGTGCGAGTACAAAACTGTATGTCTGTGTGTTTGTCTGTATGTAGTGGTATCATAGAATAGTGTCACGGAACTGCTTCCTCCTCCGGTTCCGGATCGTCGGCAGCCAGAAATCAGAAACCAAGAAGTCCGCATTCCTGCACGTGTCCTCTCCATCGGCAGCCGGAAACTAGGGGGTCACGTACAGTTCCGGTGTGTTTGCGTGTTAGCATATTTGTATTTGTGTTGATGATGTTTGTGTGCGACTGTGAAACTGTATATGTTGTGTTAACTCATCGGATATTTGGTCTACCAAGGTCTTTATGACTTCAGCCTGGATGCTGTCAGGACCGGGTGCTTTTTTGTTTCCGCACCTTGCAATCGCCAGAAGCACCTCACTCTCTGTGAATGTGTGAAGATTCTCCTCCTGTCGATTCCAAGACCAGTTGCCATTGCCGTTTTGGCGAATCATGCTGTTCCGTAGATCCGCTTGACTGACCGAGTTTTCCTCGGGATTGTCATCAGATATCAACTGTTTTATGTGCCTTTGCAGAACGTTCCAATTAAAAGCGTTTCCGTCATCCATCTGTAGGGTGGAGTAGATGGTTGGTGGCCTGATCTTATCTCTAACTATCCGATATGGAACACCCCATGCGTCACGTCTCAGGTGCTTCTCTACAAATTTGTCCCAGGATTCTTTCTTGAATCTTTGTAGCTTCGTTTCGTATACAGCTTTTGTTACTCGATACCTGGCCAGGTAATATCTCCTTTTGATTTCCGTAAGGATTGCTGATATGTTTTCCCGGCTTTTCTTGTTTGTTTCCTCAATGTCCAAAACTCCTTGCACCATGGGGTTGGAATGGCCTCTCGACACTGGGTTGCGTATCGACCGATTCATAGCTTGGTGTATGGGGTTAGTGAATTGCGTAGCGTATTCGAGGACATTACCTTCTTGTTGTATTATGGGTATCGAATGGAAATTTTTTTGGAGTTTTCTCCAGTTGGCCCTTTTGATGTTGTATTTCTTACCTGTCGTTGGTGTATTGTCTCTGGAGAGTGGAGTTTCGGGTTGCCTGTTAAAATCTAAAGTGATCAGATTGTGATCACTTATTGTTGCCCTACTAAGGACCCTCCAGTTGGTTTGTTGTCGGTATGCACCGCCATTTGCCACCGTAATATCTATGTTGCTTTCACCCCGGTCCTGTTTTCGAAAGTTAGTGGGTCATTACGTTGGTTAATTATTTCTAGCTGTTGTTGATATAGAAGCTGTTCGATCTTTTCGCCTCTGTTATCCGTGTCGTCGCAATGCCACTGTGGGGATTTGGCGTTGTCATCGACTGACAGTATGGTTGGTAGATGGTGGCGCTACGAGAAACGGTCTCTGCGACCTTTAGGTATGCGTCCGGTTCGTGTCTGTATTGGAAGTAGCTCGTCGCCATTATAAGTGATTTCAAGCCGTTTCCTGTCACTTCGATGCACACACAGTGTTCATTCTGGATGTCACGTATACGTGTTACGGTGATATTCTTGTTAAGAATTATCACCGCCGCCATTGGTCTTTCCCCTTTGGTGCTCACCCTCGCTGTTATAGGCATGCCTGGAATCTTTCCGTGGGTCACGTATGGTTCTTGTAGGAGCAGCAGTTCAAGGTTTAGTTCTTCCGCAAGCTTGCGGATTTCTTTCATTACCGTTTCACTTTCCATCCCGTTTAACTTGCCAATTTTTAGAGTGTGTATGTTGTTAATGTTCGTCTGGTCCCACAGTCGTGAAGTTGGTGTATCTGTTTACGTGATTCTATGTTGATGTCGTTGTTCGACGTAAGTGGTTTGTTTAGTATTGTCGTGTTTGGTAATTTCGGTCGTCCGAAATCGTCGGTTCTGCTCTTTATATCGTTGTGCCCTTTGTCTATTTTGTAGCATCTGCGATAGTAGTTTGATTGTGATTTTGGGCATTTGTCAGTGTCTAATGTCCATAATCTGTCTTTGAACGAGTATCTTCCACATCATTTTATAAGTTGGCAGTCTTTGTAATCTTTAGTACATATTTTGTGTCTCTTGCCGCACAGGATGTAAACCATGCATGTGATTTTCTAATGCTCCACCCGAAGGTACTACATTGGTCAGTAAGCGAGTTTTTTTACCTGAAAAATTTTGAATTTTGCCGAACCTTTGCTGTTCCAAGCAAGGTAGGGATCTTTAACGTGCGTGACAACACTCACACACGGGACCTCCATTTTACCGCTTATCCGAACGAGAGCGTATTTTTGTGAAAAATGCTCGCCTAGCATTTTTCAAGCGACCCGCGTCGGGATTCGAACCCGGGACCTTGGGCGTAGTGGTCATACACATACCAAATACGCCACGGAGCCGCCCATCTCTTGGCATACAACTGAATATTGGCGAAATAGGATAAATATTCAGAAAACAATAGAAGGGGTGCCGTGCTGTATCTGACAGGGGGGACGGCTGCCGTGTTCAAACCAACAAACATAGAAACATGAAAACCTTGTTGAAAGCATATGTGTGGAGCACAGCAGTGTACGGCTATAAAATGAAGACAGTAGGAGAAGCAGACAGGAAAAAGGTAGAGGCATTTTTGAATGTGGTGGTTCAGATATATGATGTTGATAGCATGGACAGACAAAGTTAATAACAAAGAGGTTTTAGAAATAGTAGGGGAAAAATATATGTGAAGATAAAAGAAATAGGAGAAATAGAAGGATAGGACACATTCTAAAGCATTGTGGATTAGTGCGGATTATATTACAAGCAGAAATAGGAAAAAAGAGAGGAGGTAGAGAAAGACCTAGATTAGACTACTGCACACAGATAGTGAAAGATGTAGGCTGTGAGAATTTTAGGGAAATGTGTAGGTTAGTTCAGAGTAGGAAACAATGAAGGTACGCGTACAACCAGTTTCAGGGCTGAAGACCTAATGATGATGATGATGAATAAATTATAGTTAATATAAGATAAATTAAATGAATGGATATATTTACCATTAAACACACTGTAAAACCTTTAATAGCATTATTTATGATGAAGCACGTTTCGACAGGAATCAAAACAGATGATTTAAACCTCAAGATCATGTAAACAAATAGTCTACATAAAAAATTCGGTTTATTTTAATATTTACATTTTTATCATACACTACAGCAAAACAATATACGAGGATGATTCGATAAGTACTTCACCTACAAAAGAAAACGAAGATTTTGAAAAGTGGCGATTTATTTCTCAACATAGTCTCATTTTAGCTCTATACACTTGACCCAGCGATGCTCCAACTTCTTTAACCCGTTTGACAAATACGTTTTCTCGAAGTCTGCAAAGTAGGCCTGCGTGGCGGCGATAAACACCTGATTCGACTCAAATTTGTACCCGGCGAGTGACTTTTTCAAGTTTCGAAACAAAAAGAAGTCGCACGGGGCCAAATCTGAAGCCTTGGATGGAGCAGCAGTTCGTAACCCAATCCCACCAATTTGGCCGTGGCGAGGGCGTTTGCGATTGTTGTCCAAAATTTCAAACAGGATATGGTCCACGCGGTCTTTTGAGATACCTACTGTCTCAGCTATCTCCCGTACCTTCAATTGGCGGTCTGCCAATACGATATCGTGGATTTTTGTCATGTTATCTTTTGTGGTAGCCGTTGTCGGGGCACCTGAGCGTGGCTCATCAAAAACCGACGTGCGACCACGTTGAAACTCGTTAAATCAATTTTCGACGGTCGCCATCGAAGAAGAAGAGTTACTGTACACAGCATCCAAGCGCTCTTTGATTTCGCTGCGCGATTCCTCTTCCAAAAACAAGAATCGATTCACCAACCGATATTGCTCTTTTTCCATTTTTTTGAAATCTGTAGACACGCCCGCTTCCACACGCGATCAAAACAAACCTACCAGTCCGATTCGGCTGAAATTTCGACAGTAGCCTTCAACGAGAATGTACTACACGATAGTAAATTTCTCTTGCGATAGTGGCGCCATTGAGTAGCGAGGCTAAGCACTTATCGAACCGCCCTGGTATAGCATTATTTATAGTAGAAACATTACATGAGTTACAATTTTATCAATTAACATTACTGCACAACTTTTATTAACTTTTTTTATGGTGGAGTACATTTTAACAGAAACGGTAATACACCATTTGATCTATGCCATAGATTGGGAAGCTTACTGGTATAACGTGCAATCGCGTTCCAATAAAACCCCGGGTAAATAAAAGTCATACAAAACTTACCCTCTCATTACAATTTGGCGCGGCCGTCGTCCTCCAGGAGTAGGTTCCTGCTGTCCTTGCTTTGGATAGTAGCTTGCCACTTCAGGTGCTGGTGATGCTTAACGATACGATAATAGGGAGAAGTAAGAAGAGCGGGAACAACGATAGTCAAAGCACTCACGTCAGCACTACTCGGCAGGCGGTAAGGTAGTGTTCACTCTACGGAAAGCGGTACTGTAATGTTCTGAGCAATGCTGCATTTCTCACATAAAACGTCTATTCCCTCCAACCAAAGACTACCCACTTCCACTTGCATTGGTGGGAACCAAACTTGTTTCCATGGAAAACTGTTATGTCAGCATGCTTGCGACCACAAAAATAAGTCAATGACATCAACAACTGTGCGAACACCAACAAAACACGGTTTTCATGGCGTCAGCGGTAATCTGCGAGAAATTTTCAACGCAGAGTTTTAAAAGTCTCTAAATCTAAATTAATACACTAATACTTATAAGATTTAAGATAAAGCATAACACTGGAAACACATTACAATTATACTCTCTCAAGAAAGTTTAGCAAATAATATTCATGAACACGTGCCATGAATCGTAACAGGTGATTCTAACCTCAAGACCATGCAAACAAATAATCTACACAAGAAATTCTGTTCATTTTGATATTTACATTTATATTATACATTGCATTACTAGCACAGATGCTTTATGAGATAAGCAAGTAAAAACATTACTTATGTAGAGGTATGCCACCAACCATATCTTTAACTGACCAATAAGTAAGCGGCATGCAAATAAATAGCATGTACGCTTAAAATACCTTTCAAACAATAATGGAATCATCCGACACCTCTCGAGTACATAATAGAATCGTCCGAACGTACACTACAAACAAACCCAGGATATACAATGCTAGAGTAAATTACTTCTAAATTTGTAACATTATTTTGTAATGTTAACGAATAAACAAATCAATCAATTAATTAAAATTCAGTAACTTGCATAACTTATAGACAAAAATTCCATAATAAATTACCACATTTTATTTAGGATCCCTTATAATAAAAGACCAGTTTTACAAATAGCTTCAGGCTACTAAATTCCAGCGGCAGGTCATAATAATTTAAAGCTCTACCCTCGTAAATCAAATACAATAAACCTCTTAAAGTTTGGTCGGTTACAGACTAACGAATCTGATAAAATTAAAATGTAATAGTACCTTTTAGCGTAAATAAAGGAAACCAATTTCAGTTTGATTAGACGCGTACCTTCATTACTTCCTATTCTGAACTAACCTACACATTTCTCTGAAATTTGCGCAGTCTACATCTTTCATTATCTGCGTGAAATAGTTTGATCTAATTCTACCCCTACATTTTTTTCTATCTCTGCTTGTAATATATCTTGTACTATTCCTCTACTGTTTCTATAACCAATTTATTATTAATCTTGTCTGTCCATGCTATCGTTCGCATACATCTGAAGTACAACATTCCAAACGGCTGTTACCGATTTTTCTGTCCGTTTCTTCTACTTCCCCTATTTTATAGACGTACTATGCTGTGCTCCACACACATGCTTTCAACAATTTTCTCTTTGTTTCCATATTTGTCGTTTTTGAACATAGCCACTACTCTTTCTTGTTAGATACAGTTCGGTTCACCCTCTATTGTTTTACAATTTTATATCCTAGTTCCCCGATATTCAGTGGTATGTGAAGGGAGTTAAGCAGCCTGTGGCTGTCAAGATACCCTAACATTTAAACATTTGCCGAATTAATAATTTTCCAATATATCCTTACGTACGATCAACATTAGTTGAAAATATTTTACAACCAACACCTGTAATTGTTTATAATAATCATCAGATTTAAGTGCACTTATTTTTTTGTCATTAGGTTTTCCGTCTTGAAACTGGTTGAACGGGTACCTCTATTTATTTATATTCTGAGCTAGCGTACACAGTTCCCTGAAATTCCCACAACCTATTTACAGCTCTGTTCCCCTTCTATTATTTTCTAATTATGTGATCTATTTCACCGAGATTCAGTGGTATGTGAAGGTGATTAAGTAACCTGTAGCTACCAAGATCCTCTCATGCGCATGACTACTATGCCCAAGGTCCCGGGTTCAAATCTTGACACGGTCCGCTTGATAAATGATAGGCGAGCATTTTTCACAAGAATACGCCCTCGTTCGGATAAGAGGTAAAATGGAGGTCCCGTTTGTGAGTGTTGTCACGCACGTTAAAGATCCCTACCTTCCTTGGAACAGCAAGGGTTCGGCAAAATTCAAAATTTCTAGGTAAAGAAAACTCGCTTCCTGGCCAATGTAGTACCTTCCGGTGGAGCATTGGAAAATCAAATGTAGGGTTGTACTTACAGTGGGTTTGAGCATTTTTCACAAAAATACACTCTCGTTCGGATGAGAGGTAAAATGTAGGTCCTGTGTGTGTTGTCATGCGCTTTAAAGAACCATACCTTGCTCGGAACAACAAGGGTTTGACATAATTGAAAATTTCCAGGTAAAAAAAACTAGTTTCATGGCCAAACCTTCAGGTGGAGCATTGGAAAATCAAATGTTGCGTTGGCTTACTGCCGATTTATTTATCCAAAGCTACAGAAGGTGCATCGTGGTTTAAACGGGAATATCGTTGTTCTGAAAAAAAAATTATTTCTCAACAGACTAGAACTACTCAGGGATAGTCGGCAATAGTAGTAGTATCCCAGCGGGGCATTAAAGTTACGGACCAACACCATCATAGCTTGACACCTCCTTTCAGTTCAGCTGGCGCACGTTGTGATAGTCAGACTGCCAACATATCCCTCACACTAACCTTCTGCTCCAGATCCAAAAATCGTGTGACATTTTAAACATCGTGGAAATTAATATATAAATAATAACAATAATAATTAACCAAATCAAGAATGATTAACTAATGGATAAGTGTGATTATAAGTGCGGTGGAGTAGCGTAACCAATCTCAAGCTTAACGTTCTACTGCGTTTCAGGTGTTTGATTGCATCATTTCAACTTGTGAAAAATCAATGTGTCTATACATAAATTTTGAAAACAATCCAAAACTGACTATTGAAATATTTCTAAATGTTTATCAAAATTAACCTAATTTACGTTCATATTTAAAATATTCTACGTGTAGTAACAAGCGTATTTCATTTATATCGATTGACGCTTTCCATTGCAATTTTTGGAAATTAGTTTTTAAAATATTACCAAACTCGACAGTAACCTGCATTTTTTGTAAGTGGTAATAAAAAGCATTGTTATAAGCAATAATAGAAAAAACTTTCAGCTCCATTGTGCCACAGTGCACCGTGCCTCATTTTTTGCTGTGCTTAATATATTGCGCTCCTGCGAAATAACGTACACGTTTCGATACAGTTGAATCTATTTCATCGTTTGGCTGTAACCACTCTAATAATGTATTTGACACTTAACGTCCAATCCGCAGTAGCTGGACACGGCGCTCTTAGCGTGGTTAAGTGCCTTACAACTCTAGAGAGTTTTTTGGCATGTTGGTGGTCTTCTGATTATTGTGGTGTTTCATTATATGTTGATGATCTTGAATATATATATTATAATGTCTAAGGGAGCTACTAAGAGTTATAAGGGTTGTTTAGTACAAGATAGTATATGCCAAACAAAAATAATCCACATAATCGATCACATATACTTAAAAATGTATGTTTGCCGTATTTTATGTACACTAAAATACCATTCAAATATAGTAGTTGAAATTCAGTGCCAAAAGGAAATTTTAAAATGACTAAGTGGCGTAGTAAGAGGTGAAATGCTCAAGGGTTTATACCGAGTTGAATTTTAAAAAGCCTTTGAAAGTACATTTGCCGTCCAAAAGCCGGATGCGTCTGTGAATGTTCACTATCAACATGCATCCGGGGTCAAGGGTAAATTATTTTGGTTTCATTTTCTATAGAATCAACTTTTGGACAATATTTGTAAACCCAAAATTATTAGTTAAAACATCGTAAAATGTGATTGGTTGAATGTAAAGATTTAGGACATATATTAGAATTTAATGTGATTATGAAACTGTATAAAAGACATGAACTATGGTATGTGCGACACGGACTTAACTATTTGTGATGAATTTTAAGATGTAGTAGGCTAGTAGAGTATTAACATGGTCGCCTTAGAGAGTAAACAAAGCAGATTATTTTCGAACCAATTTTGTAAAAGACGTGTTTTTAGAGCTGTGCTAATTTGTATTCAGATATTTTGAAAAAGAAAATAAAAGTAATTGTTTAAAATGAGTTTAATTGAAAAGTGGTAAAAGATACAAGCATAGGAATTATAAAGGAATAGTAGTGATTGTGCGACGATTAGACATTGGATTTGGAGAGTGGTCTTAAAGGTAGAAGGTCATCGAGAGTGGTTATTCAGATTAGAAGTTGGATATTGGAGTGTGGTTCAAAGTTAGAAGGTCATCGAGAGTGGTTATACAGATTAGAAGTTGGATATTGGAGTGTGGTTAAAAGTTAGAAGGTCATCGAGAGTGGTTATATAGATTAAAAGTTGGATATTGGAGCGGGTTAAAGACAGCAGGAGCATTGAGCGGAAACAAGGATACGAGTTGGAGATTAGTACAGGGGAAGTTGTAACACGGTATTTTCTAAATTCTAAATTTGGGTTAATCATTTCAGATATTGGGAAACAGTTAAAATTCGAGGACACCTGGAAGCTGCACGGAAATTCAAAAGCATCATTGTGAAGACGTATACGGTAATTAGGATTTTGTGCCAGGATTCAGCGAGGCATCGACGGAGTATAGACCAGGTGAGTGTTTAAAATCATATTCTTTAATACGTCAAAAATTAGTCATACAAATTTTGGTTGTAATTTTAATTTGGCACATAGTAACTTTGATTTAATTAGAAATTTTGGCATATACAAAAGTAGAGTAGCAATTTTATTAGTAAAACAAAAGATTGCACTTTGGTTGGACGTAGCACATCTACTTATAACGGAATCCACTATAAGTAGTTTGAATACCCTGGGATTAAGAGTTTTATAGAGTCGAGGCATTACAATAAATATTTAATAAACGAACCAACCAAACGGTGCAAGTACGGGGAGTGCATTAGGTGTGCACATTTTTAAAGTTTATAAAAATAAAAAGGAAGACTATAGTTAAAAACCAAAGTAAAGTAAAGTAAAGTAAAAAGCAATAAAAAAGAAGAGGGGGGATAAGAATAATATATATATATATATATATATATATATATATATATATATATATATGTAGGTCTGGATTCCAAGAGACCTGCTCCTGGAATCCTCTTGTTTTGAAGCAGTGAGCAGTTTTCCGGATCTTCCCCTTGGTTGTCCTCCAACTACACAGTATTCCAGATCCTGGGTCCACTGGCCTGTGGTTTTCGACCGACAGGATGGCTACTCGCCACAGGCCGCTCCATCGTCAGGTAGCTCGTTTAAACAGAACTGACGGATGTGCATCCCGACGACTTCACTTGTGTACCCATTCCTTGGCACCCCGCATAGCCGGAGAACTCTCTCAGGACGTCACCGTTCCGCTGCTCACCTTTGAGCGCCCGAAGGCGGTGGTAGATATACGTTCGTTGCTGCCTCGTCGACGTCTGGGCAACAACTACACTTATCGCCCCCCTCCCCGCAGTAGCTTGACATGACGCTCTCAGCGTCGTTAAAGGAGCCTTACAACTCTAAGAGTTTTTTGGCTTGTTGATGTTTTGTTTCTTGAATTTCTTGAATTGTTGTCTTGTTTCTGACAAGTTGATGTTCTTAAATAAATATTATGTTAGACTGGATTCTAAAAGCCTGCTCCTGGAATCCTCTTGATTTTCTGCAGTGGGCAGTTCCACGGATCTTCCCCTTAGTTGTCCTCCCACTTCACAGTATTCTGGATCCTGGGTCCACTGGCCTGTGGTTTTCGGCCGACAGGATGGCTACTCGCCACAGGCCGCTCCATCGTCAGGTAGCTCGTCTAAACAGGACTGACAGATGTGCATCCCCGACGACTTCACTTGTGTACCCATTCCTCGGCACCCCGCATAGCTGGAGAACTCCCTCGAGACGTCACCGTTTCCCTGCCCACCTTTGATCGCCCGAAGGCGGTGGTCGAAATACGTGAGCTGCTGCCTCGTCGGCGTCTGGGCAACGTTACTTAACGTACGCGTAAATGCGCCTTTATACACGAATAGGTTTGTTTACGAGTGTCTCACGGCAGAAATGCCGTGGCTGCAATGATAGGTTAGGTTACTGTTAAAATAGATATTATTATTAAAAACACAAATCACTTAACACACATATCAGAACAGTTGTTGCTAAAACTATTGCAGACTGTTCTGATATGCGTGTTAAGTGATTTGTGTTTTGTATTTTTTAATAATAATAATATGTAATTTGTGTTTTTTTAATAATTATATCTATTTTTAACAGTAACTTAACCTGTCTTTGCAGCTACGGCATTATTGCCGTGAGACGCTCGTGTTTGTTTTTACACCATGACTAACTATACGCTAGCGTGCGGTGTTTTGCTCAGTTCGCCACACGTTAAACGCCATTTGTTAGGTGCCGTCTTGAATATTGAATTCATGCTAGAGTGTGATGTTTTCTTTAGTTGGGCAAACGCTATACCGTAATATAATAAACTATACTGTGGCTATACGTTTCATTACCCAGGCTAACCACTTTAATGACGTCATCGGTTCATTATGTTAACTTATTCATACACATCATAATCAAATCATTTGCTACTATATTAGGAAGCATTCGTATTATACTTTAACTTTAAAAGTTAAACTGTTTCACTAAAAAATTAATTACTTCACTTCCAAAACGTTTGCCTGGACATTAGAACGTGTAGGCTTTATCAAATAATATAAACTTTTGTCGTTTCATCTACATAAAAAGTAATAAAAATGTGATATGTGTTACATGCCAAAATTTGGCAATGCACATTTATTAATTTGTAAATAAATTCCCGCGAATATTTTTAAATGGAACTTGTCAACTTCCGTCATTCCGGACAGTTGCGTTTGCGCAAAAGAATGCGCAGGGGCGGGTAGTGTCGAAAGCGGGCATTAAGCTACGAGACTTGAAGCCAAGAACATCTATCTGTGTTGTGTGTGTGTGTCTTTTCTCTTTGTAGGCATGTAGGTTCCTTTATCTTTACCTTCGTGTTTCTCACACCTGGTTGTCCCTTATCGTTCCCCTACGAATGAATAGAGTTTGGACGGATGAAATTTGGAGTCAACATGGTGTGATCTGACCCACAAAATGTGATGGACCCTAGGATTTGGCCGCAAGGTGCGATTTAAGAGAGTAAATTGTTTTTATTTACATTGTGCATGAAAATTTGACCATTGCATCACCTTTAAAAGCGTTCGGTATTTGATACAAAATAGCGCGTAAGTTGCCGCGTAATTATACGTTATATTAAACAATCGCGCAATAGTATAGCAGCGCGTAAAGCACAACATATGATGTATGAATAGCTTTCATTTACCATTTTTTAATATCCACCAAAATAGGTACATGTAAGGTAGGTTTTAAAAATATCCACATTTCTAAAAATAAAAGGGTACACGAAAACCTTGACCTTCGCTTTGTATACAATTATGAGTAATTCCGAAGGCAGGTAGCTCGGTGGTTGTGGACAGGAATAAGGAACATCCCAGTAAAATGAAATTTAGTAGAAGCAAGCGTACAGTGTACAGTTAGCATTGAGTGGGTGTTGTGTTTGTGCATGCGATTTTTTGATGTAAAATATACATAGGTGAGTTTTCTCACAGTGTTTTATTCTGA
Organism: Platerodrilus igneus; assembly: GCA_036346225.1. Classification (NCBI taxonomy): domain Eukaryota; kingdom Metazoa; phylum Arthropoda; class Insecta; order Coleoptera; family Lycidae; genus Platerodrilus; species Platerodrilus igneus. Next base: position 2,331,371 of record JARFIW010001116.1, read on the forward strand.
TTAATTTATTTTTCAAGAATGTCATTGAAGTAATATTGCATCCGTATTTATTTAATTTTAATATTCTTTGCGTAGAGGGGTTGCATTGAAATTGTATTATTTCTTTGTGGCCGTTATGGGCTTTAAGATGTAAGCCACTTAAAATTATACAAAAAGGCAAATTTGATAAGGGAAAGTTGAATCGCGTGTTTTAGCTCTTTGTAACCATTGCACTCCCTATAACGAGGCACTAGTATCTGGAGAAGGGTTCACTGCGCGTTGTATCCCTTTGAGCTTATTATTCTCAGTGCTAGATTATGATTGGATTTGGATTGCACTGCGAGTTGTATCTCCTTGCATTCGGTGCGGCGCATTGCGAGTTGTATCCCTTTACGTTGGGCCTGGTAGCTGGAGCGGGTTCATCGCGCGTTGTATCCCTTTGAAGTCATTGCACCACTCAGTACGAGGACGTTGGAGAAATATAGTGAGTAAACAATGCGTGTTGTATCCCTACCGAAATGTGCTCTTCTGTATTGAAATAACTTTTGCAAATATGCCCATATTTTAGTTATAGTTTTGATATGATTAATAATATTAATGATTGAACTTTTAGTATTCTAAACACTCATTCAGGGTCTTGATTTCATATAGAAATTTTCGGAACCACTTCAGATCCTTTCCTGGCGGTTTACTAAGGAAAGAAATGGATTATAGTTTAATGAAAAAAAGATTTAAGTGATTAATTAATTGGCTTTACAATTAACAATAAATTTTCAATTCGCGTTTAATATTATCTTTATATTTATGTAAAATTTCCCCCCTGCTCTCTCCTTTTTTTTTGTTATGCTTTTAGATACAATGTTATATTCTCCGCAATTTTAGAAACCTGAACAAACTGAAAACTTATCTAGTTTTCAATTTTTTCATAACTTTGATAATATTATAGTTAAACTATATCAAATAAAAACAGATTAAAAAACAAAGTTTATTACTATAACCAATCCAATATATGAAGATGGCGTATATAGTTTTTCGTTTGTCTTCCCGCGCTTGAAATTGCTAAAAGTTTCAAAACTACAAACAGTTATGTCTCACTATTATTAGTCATCACTAAACAGTAAAGAAAGCCATAAACTCGAAAATTCATTATGGTTGAAGATGTCATTGTTTAGACGTTCCCATAGCAAATGACGTTTAGCGCGTGATGAACTGATCATAGGTTAGATAAGTGATCAAAAACCCCGCACGCTAGCGTGTGGTTAGCCATGGCATAATTTTTGTGTGTTTACCAAAACATATTATATTTAACTTTAGTACTTAGAAAAAATATTAAATCTTATTAGTCACTGCTATAGAAACTAGAAACGATTTTACAAACGTCTTAAATTTCTAAAATAATAACCAGTATTATATTCAGTATTCTTTACTTATCCTTGTCTTTTATTAATCCATTTCATATGTTTTCCTTTTCACAATGAATAATTTTAATCCAATGGACCATTACCAGATATTGTTATATTTGCCTATATTTTTAGTGAAAAGTTGTTTGTATAATTGGAACGTATGGTAGGTTGTAATGTGAAATAAAACTTCTAATGAGTTGACTGTTAACTTGAATAGTTAGTCATCATTGTTGTATACAGAATAAAGGATTTGATTAAACGATTACCATACTAATTATTTGTAAAAATAATGCCAAGAAATGGTCAAGAGGTCGTTTTTGAGGGTTGGTTAACTAAATCACCACCAGCAAAACGTATTTGGAGGGCAGTAAGTACTTGTTTACCTTTTGTTTGTTATTGATTAATTTTATAAGCGATTACTTATTAATCCGTCTTTGTTATTATAGCGCTGGAGAAGGCGGTGGTTTTCCTTACAAAATTCAGGAGAATTGCCTGGTCAATATTTCTTAACATATTATACTGATAGAAAATGCCATAAGTTAAAAGGAACGATTAATTTGGATAGTTGTGAACAAGTTGATACTGGATTGAAATTTGAAGATAATAAGTATAAATTTGAATATATGTTTGATATTAAAACTCCTATGCGTACGTATTATCTTGCTGCTGATACTGAAGAAGAAATGAAGGCTTGGGTAAATTGTATTTGTAATATTTGTGGATTAAAAGCGACTACTGAAGATGAAACTGGTAAGTAGCTAAATGTAGTGTATTATGAAAATTTGAATGATTCTTTATTGGTACCGAATAGATAACAACGAACCTTATCAAGTTATAAAACATTGGAATATTACATATTGTGTATAAGTACTCCTGATTGTGTGTTGAATCCATTATTCAACATAGTGTTTATATCTTATTACTCATGTATAATTTTAATGATTATTAGGGATAGTTCTAACATAAATTGGACGTGGAAAGATTTGAAATATGCAGTAACTGATGTAAGTGTAGAAAATTAAAATGGGTGTGTTATGATTCTATGGGTAAATTATAGTACAACGAATCCGAATGAACAATATATTATTTATACACATAACCTATTTGTTTTAGATTCCAAACATAAAATTGAGAATTTGCAAGTGATAGTATTATGGGTATAAAAAATTGTCACAATTTTAACAATTAAAATTTATCTAAATTATTTATTTGTGCTGGTATCTACACAAATGTTACCAGGAGGACTAACGTGACACTAAATTAAATTTTTAAATGAATATGCTTTAAACAAATAAAATATCATAAGTAAAATTTAAAACTTTAACCTTACAAAGTGGAAAGTGAAAATAAAAATACAGTGGTTGTATGCTTTCATTTAATTGTAGAACGAGTTGCAACAATGTAGTTACTATAGTTTCTTAGAAAGATATTTATTATGTGCAGAGTAGAAAGTATTACAAAAACAAAGAAACAAAATTAAAAGATTTAAATTATTTTTATGCCACAACATGTGTATTTCTGCACGATTTGTTATAACCTTTTTTTATCAAGGATTAGAGAATGTTATGTAAATCCCTGGCTGAGAGTTCTATACCGGGGGTAGCTTCGCACCCTCCCTCTAATTCGGGAGTACCGTCTAAACTTTCTTCCCAGTTATGACAAAACACATCGGTACCATTTATAGAACAGTCCTTCAACGTGTTTGTGAAGTATTCTTCTTATTAAGCATTATTTCTATCATTTTTCTCTCGTTTTCTCGTCTTCTTCTTTATGTTTCATTATAGATTTGACATATATATCAATCATCATCACTAGGTCGTCAGTCCTGGAACTGGTTAGGCGCTACTCTCATTGTTTCCTATTTTGAGCTAACCTATTCATTTCCCTGAAATTTCCACAGTCTGCATCTTTCACTATCTGCGTGCATTAGTCTGATCTAGCCCTACCTCAACCTCTTTTTTTCCTATCTCTGCTTGTAATATATTCCGCACTATTCCCCAAAAATACTTGAGAACATATCCTGCCTTTCTATTTCGCCTATATTTTTTTGCTTTCCACATATGCTTTCAACATTTTTCTCCTTGTTTCTATGTTTGTTGTCTTCAAACATAGCCGATGCTCTTTCTTGTTAGATGTAGTTTGGTTACTCTTCTATTATTTTACAAATATATACCCCATGTCCTCGATATTCAGTGGTATGTGAAGGGGGTTAAGCAGCCTGCGGCTACCAAGAACTCCCAACATTTTAAAATTTGCAGAATTAATAGTTTTCCAGTATATTCTTACGAACAAGGTTTATCATCTTGAAACAGGTTGGACACGTACTTCCACTTATTTCTATTTTGAGTTAGCCTACACAGTTCCCTGAAATTTCCACACCCTAGATACAGCTCGGTTACCCTTCTGTTGTTTTCTAATTATATGAAGTGCAATTATTTTTTTCGTCATTAGGTTTTCCTTTTTGGAACTGGTTGGTGCATACTTCCATTGATTTCTATTCTGAACTAGTCTACACATTTCCCTGAAATTCTCACAGCCTACATCTTTAACTATCTGTGTACAATAGTCCAACCTAGGTCTACCTCTACCTCTCTTTTTTCCTATCTCGACTTGTATTATATTCCGCACTATTTCCTCATGCCTTAGTATGTAGCCTATCATCCTTTCTCTCCTATTTTTTACTGTTTTCCACATATTTCTATCTTCCCTTACCATTTCTGCACACTTTTTGTTCTTAACTTTGTCTGTCCATGATATCTTCATCATACATCTGTAGCATCACATTTCAAAGGCTTCTATCTTTTTCCTGTTCGCTTCTCCTACTGTCCAAGTTTCACAGTCGTACAGTGTTGTGCTCCACACATGTTTTAAGGAATCTCTTCCATGTTTCTATGTTTATTGTCTTTGAACACAGTAGTTGTTTTTTCTTGTTAAATGTAGTTTGACCTTGTACTAATCTTTGTTTTATATCTTTTGCGCTCTTTCCATGTTGCGTTATTTGGCTTCCTAGGTAGCAGAAATCCTTAACCTCTTGTAAGTTCTTGTTACCTATTTGTATTCTTGTTTTTGATTTATTTTCCTCTCTTTTGCATACTAGTACTTTGGTTTTACTTTTGTTAATTTTCATACCGTATCTCTCTGTTATAACTGTTTCCATTTCATTAAGAGCAGCTTCTAACTCTTCCTAGCTAGATGCTAATACTGTTATATCATATGCAAATATAAGCATATCAATCTTTTTCCCCTGCATAATAATACCAAATGTCTTCCCTGCATTTGACAGTATTCATTTCCTTTTCGATGTACAAGTTAAAAAAAATGGGGATAGGGCACATCCCTGCCTCACACCTTTCCTAATATTTACTTCTCTATGTTTCTGCTCAAATTCTATTACCGCTGTTTGCTCTTTGTATAAGCTATGTATTATCCATCTATCTCTAAAACTCATTCCAATCTTTTTGAGTATTTTGAACATTTTTTTCATTTTACATTGTCAAATGCTTTTTCCAGATCTACAAACCCTATATACACTTTCCCCTTTTTCTATTGTTTTCTCCATTATCAGCCTCAGAGCTAAAATAGCCTCCCATGTTCCCCTGTTTTGCCAAAACCCAAATTGATCTTCTGCTAATATTTTGTCAGCTCATTTTTCCATTCGTCTTTGTACAATTCTTGTTAGTGTTTTGGACACGTCTGCTGCCAAACTTACTGTTCGAAAATTTTCACATCTATCTGTGCCTCTCTTTTTTGGTGTAGTGACTAAGGTGTTACGTTTGAAATCTCTGAGTATCTAGCCTGTTCCGTACATATAGCTTACGGATTGGAAGAGACATTCGGTTACTGCTTGTCCGGCGGCTTTTAGAATTTATGCTTGTACCTTATCTGTACTCGGCGTCTTACCATTTTTCATACCCTTTAATGCTAATTCAAGTATAGGATATCCCGTCATCCTTTTCCATGTCTGATTCGTGTTCAAATGCTGTTAGTTCCTCTCTTGCTATCTAATCATTCTCTAAATTTTCTATAATGACGTTTCCTCTCGAGCCCCTTGTATTTATGATATACGGTTTTATATCCCTAAAATTCATTTTAATTAGTTTGTGTGCTTCGCGTGTCTTTCCTATTTCCCTCTTAGTTCGTGCTTTATTGCACTTTTCATCAATCCATTGTTCTTTAGATTTCCTGCATTTGCGAATAATTTTCCATTTTATGGCTTTGTATCTCTGTTGTCCAGTTTCATCTGATCTATTTTTGTATTTTCGACCTTCTTCTATTAAATTCAGGATATCTTTTGTTATCCATGGTTTCTTATTTTCTTTTTTGTGTATACCCCAGAATATCTCTGGCCGCCATGTCTATGTTGGATTTAATATTATTCCATTCTGTTTCTACTTCTTTAGCATCAGAAATTTTCCCGATATCTTTCAGCAATTAGTTTGACTTTTAGTTTTTCAAAGTTAAAATGCCCTATTTTTAAATGTAAGAGTGTCCTTCATAATTACAATGTTGTGGTCAGTGTCTATATGTGCTTCTGGGTAGCTTCTAAAGTATTTTTACTTGATTCCTAAACCATTGTCTAACAAGAATGTAATCTATTTGATATCTTCCTGTATCTCCTGACATCTTCCACGTGTATCGTCATCCAGCATGATGTGAAAATAATGTGTTTGTGATGGTTAATTTGTTTTTGTTGCAAAATACTACCAACCTATTTCCCCTGTCGTTTCTCGTTAAAATCCCTCGTAACTATTAAATTTTCATGTCCTTTTACATATCTTAGTACGTATTTGATATCTTTGTAGATTGCTTCTACCTCTTCCTCACTGTGGTTACAGGTGAGTATGTTTACTTATATTATTACTGTATTTACCAGTTTTGATTCTAATCTAACCCTGAGTAGTTTTTCTTTTATTTGTAAGTAGTTCTCTATACAGTGTCCTATCTTTTTTCGCATAACTATCCCCCACATCCGAATTTCCTTCCTCTGATCCGGCATGAATTACCCTAAAGTCTTCGCTCCAAAAATCCCCCATCTCTGGCCACCGAACTTTGCTGATTCCTACTAGGTCTAGTGCTAACCTATCCATTTCAATTTTTAAGTTCTTTAGCTTACCTAGTTGCTTTATACTTCTGACATCCCATGCTGTTGATTTGCATAATGTTCCCGATTCTTTTTCTCCTTCCAGAGATTTGAATGGGGACTATTTTACCTCCGGAATCTTTTAATAAATAGACTGACATTATCTTAAATACAATTTAAGTACGCTATGTACTTGGAGGTAATGTTGTGGTTTCCTGTTGCCTTCCACATCGCGTTAGTGTGTCGTAGAATGTCACACTGACCCCTATGATCTCTGCCAATCTAGGTACCAAAAGGGCCGCTGACCTCTTTCGGAAACTTGTATTAGTCTGGAACCTCACTAAAGACTATTACTTTGGCTGAACCTCTAGTTTGGCTCTTTAGGTCACTGTAACGTTGAAGCCATTCCACCTGTTCTAGTAATCTAGAACTTCTTCAAGATGCAGGTCCATTCGGAATGGATATATATCAATCATATTCTTTTTTTCCTTTCTTTTCTAGCATTATTTGAACTAGATTTGTTATGTTCAATTGTTTCCCAGCTTTATTTCAACCCTTTTTCTGTTGTCTCGCCTCTGACATTGGAATAAAGTATGGCCTGGTTTGTTTTTCTCGTGACAGTATCAGCAGATGTTAGAGGTATTCTTGCAAATTCTCTTTAAATATTTGCCAAAACGGCAGTGTCCTGTTAGCACTCGTGTGAGGTGGAGTTTGCCTTACCTTTTTTTTGACCCAGGGTTTTATCTTTGGAATCAAAACATGTGTTCAGCTTCCCTTATCTGCCCGGTTCCGTGTCTCCTGCCATTTGTTAAATAGTACCTTATATGTGATTTTCCATTGCTCCGAAGGTTCTATTTTGAATTTTGCCGAACCCTTGCTGTTCCAAGCAAGGTAGGGATCTTGAACATGTGTGACAACACTCATACACGGGACCTCCATTTTACCTCTCATCCGAACGAGGGTGTATTTTTGTGAAAAATACTTGCCTAACATTTTTCAAGCGGACCGTGTCGGAATTCGAACCCGGGACCTTGAGAATAGTAGGCACACACATACCAACTATGCTACAGATGTTAAATAATACTCCATGCTTCGGCCTTTATCTCTGTTTTATGCTTTTGCAGATTCTCTGATCTATATTTGTGAATCGTGGACTTTTTGCTACAAGGAGGTCGATGAGGTACATTTCTCCAAGCATTAGGATTGCATCTGTAGAAACTGTGCAATAGGTTCTGCATACCCTGACTGCCATTTGTCTTTGGTATCTACTGATTTACTCTATTTTGTTTGATTCCCCATATTGGTATTGCATACAGTGTAATTGACTGCATGGCAGTGTACAGGATTTTCCTCTTTCCGGTTGTACAACTCTTTCATTTTTTTTGTGAATATTTCCTACTTTGGTTTCTATGTACATGTGATCATTGTGTGTTTCTTCCTCCAGCACCTACCACGTGGAGTTCAGAGCTAGCAAGCTCTCACTAATGATGGTTAATTCAATGTAGGAGGTTCCTGTTGTACAGATCAGAGAAGGCTTTATCCAATCTTTAAGTGTGTAGCTTTCAAGAGTTAATCACTCCAGCAATTGATTTCCTCCCATAAACTTTGCGCATTGTGGACATTATAGCTTTGTCCCCTTGCATTTGGTTGTAATTCACCTAATTTTAATCTAAGCAAAAATGCCATTGTTTGTTTTTAATATTATGCCACATGTTCAGAGTAACGTTGTCTGACAGCGTGTCTAAACGTTTTGTTTGTTCACCTTCTTGTCCTTATGTTGTTTAAGACAGTTTTCTACATTTTGCTTCCATCTTTCTATTTTGTTGTTCCAGGTAGGTATTCACATCTCTTACCAGCTTCCTTCTTATTCTGTTTTATTTCGTGTTCCAGATTTCTTGCTCCTCAATTCTGCTAATCTCCTTGTTACTCTCTTTGACCAGTTTTTTAATCAGGCTTTGTAGTTAATCTAGTTGCAATTTCAATTTTTTGTGCACTTCCTTTCTTGAATTTTTAAAGTTGACCATTTGATTTGTCTTATGTTTCATCCTAGCGAGGGTGATACTCATTTGTCAGGCTTTCCACAATTTTTTGCCTTTTTTTCTTTGTTTTGTGTCCAGATCCGGCTACTGTCAGTGGCTTCATCTGCCGTGTTTTCATTCTCCGTGATTATAACCGAACTACTAGTAGTAGAGAACAGGGGTGATCTGTTAATCCTATTACTTCTTTCGAACAGGTTTTTGATTGTGCTATATACCTGCATTTTAATTTCGTTCGTTTTCACGATTCTCACATTGGCCTCTCTACTATCGATGACACCTATTTCTCTAATTTTTTCTTTTGAGAAAGAAAAATGACGCATCTGCCCTTGGATATCCTAATATCCAAGACAGAACTGAAAAAATTAGTTATAATTGATAGGCAGATAGTACAAGGTCTGTCTCTGACAGGTAAAATTTAACAGAGAGCTCCACCCGCAGATTGGCACAAGAAAGTGCCAAAGAAGCAAAATGGAAACTCAGGACAGTATAGTGTGAGTAAGGACCGTTCATTTACATTTCCAATGCTCCACCCGAAGGTACTACATTGGCCAGGAGGCGAGTTTTTTGTTGCCTGGAAATTTAGAATTTTGCCGAACCCTTGCCGTTCCAGGCAAGGTAGGGATCTTTAACGTGCGTGACAACACTCACACACGGGACCTCCATTTAACCTCTCATCCGAACGAGGGCGTAATATTTGTGAAAAATGCTCACCTGCCATTTTTCAAGCAGTCGGCCGTGTTGGGATTTAAACCCGGGACCTTGGGATCCGTAGTCTTACACTTACTACATTGATCCACGGCGACGCCTGTGAGTAAGGACCACTACACTTGCAGTCACGTATGCTCCCAAAGGTTCTACATTAGTTAAAAACTTAGGACAGCCCTTATACCATTATGCGGGCTCGGGACTGGTAGCAGCAATGTGTGAATGCCTTTCGCTGGCTATGCACACAAAACTATTTGTAATAACCTGCTGGTGTCAGTTCTACATCACATTCATTCCATTTTGAATGGGACAATTTTCTTGTTCCCAAAGAAGCTTTGAGATATTAAAATGTTCTGTTTCTAAAAAGTGAGTTGGACTGCAGCTGGTAGGAGCATGAAGTTTGACAGTTTGCTATTGTGCTGCACCGTAACCTCACTACACTATAACGGCACGTACCTAACAGTCTTTAGAGGCCATTTGTCGTGTAGTTAAGTTCTGAACATATTCAAGATTGTTGTAGTTTGAAACAGTTCAAGTATTTTTCGATCTTAGTTTACTCACTGCTGGCAGGTATTTTCAGTATGTCTAAACATAAAAGAATATTTAATTTTAATCTATAAAGTAAATATCTATCTATACGCAAAGATAGGTTATGCCAAAGTTTTTAGTAACCCACCATATAAACTCAAAATTTCTGAAAATTACTTACTTTGTAAGACACAAATGTGAAAAACTCAAATTTTCCCCAAAAAAATGTTAAGGATGTACTGGCTAACTACAGTGGTGTGGGAGTGGGTTCCTAGGGAAGAAATAATAGAAATAGTAAAAACAATATACATTTAAAACGGCTGAAGTACAAACAAACTATGTTACAATATTTACTTACCCCAAAAGACTTTTTCAACTTCCATAGTACTTGTATAACAATTTTTTTAGATGATCAAGTAAGACTTATATTTTTACATGTTTATATATTTTAGTAACAAGATCAATGCATTCTCCAACATTACATTATGAAGTGAAAAAATGTGAATATTTGCATGATTCTACCAAACATGATGTCGATTCACCACCAGTGACACCAGTTAGTCCAAATCCTTACATACCGATATCTGAATGTATAACAGGTCATTTTCCAACTGATGGATCTCAGGTTAATTAACTTAGTTACTGTATTAATAGTACTAAGTATTTTTGTTGTACAGGATTTTTATAGGCTATTAGAACATAACCTTAAAAATTCCTATTTTCGAGCTGTTCCTAGAGGTGTTAATAACGATACATATGAATCAAATACACCCACATACCTCAATGACTTAAACTGCGATAATGATCCCAGGTTTTATGATTCACCGAGACGTTTAAATGTACCTCATTCGTTAAATAAAATTTATAAAAATTCAGAAGCTTATGGAAATCTAAAGTCAGATAAAAATATTAATGGTTCTCCATTGCAAAGTCCTACAAGTTCTGAAAATGTTTTCACTGATGATGACTGGAATCATAATGGATCAGCTGAAATTGGTAAGTATTAAATTGTACAGCATAAGAAAAATTTAATACTTTATACACGATTTAAAATATTTAAGCGAATCTGTGTATGTGCACTTTATTTTTAATTAAAATGCTACGAATTGCTGAATTTGTTTCTGACTTATTATTAATCTATTTAAATTGTGTAAAGATAATGTTTTTAAAAACAAATGCAATCTTTTAGTACAGCTGTTTAGTATAATAGATTTTATCAAAAAATGCCAGCGGTAATTTATTTAGGAATTTGTACGAAATTAAAATATCCTGCACTAAGATATTCTATTGGTACATATATCTTTTACTTAATTAACGTTTACAGTTTAATTATGCAAATTCATATCTAAGAGTTATAAAAGATTATTACTTACAATTAAAGGCCTCTGGCGATGAACTGCTTGCCGATTGCATTGCTGCTACCAATTCTAAGTAGTGCATTAGGAAAGGTAATACGAGAGGAACAATAATTTGGACACTGCATTAACAAAAACAAGAATGGTACTTCGAAAATGCAGTCACTTTTGTCAATTCTGGTACTGAATTCACATTACATTCCCCCGAGAGCAAGAAAAATCCCTGAAGTTTAAAATTTTAAATGTCTAATCATTATCCAAATACATCAAATTCCTACATTCAATAGGTACTCTATTGATAGAATAAAAGAAGCCATAAAGTGAGCGGTGTGCTACAGTATCTAGGGAGTTTGCATTGTGTATCTTATAATGCGAGATGCGAATACAAAAATCTTTCGGGAATGACACTATTTTCAATCAAGCTGTTTAATATTTTAAAACCAAAGCACACAAAATACACTTCTGTTCAGGGTTTGCACCCCGAAATGTGCTTATAAGATATGATACTCTTTACTGCTATATAGGGTGGCATTAGTTTTGTCATTAAATTTTTAGGAGGTGATTAAGATTGATTAGCTAAACATAAAAACATATACGGCATTTTACTCTTGACCGTTTTTTAAATGCCCAACTTAGGTCAACTTAAGTAAAAGTTTTAGGACTGCTGTTTTGTCATATGTTTTGTAAGAAGTAACTTACCTATGCGATTGTTATTCTGAATTACATAATGCACATGACATGATTTTACAATATGTTAAGAATTTTCATCGTATCTGCAAGTTTGTGGTTGGTATAATTTTTGGGTTTCCGTATTTTCAAAAAACAATTCATTAAGCTACTACGCGACAAACAACTCCAATTACCTAGATCCAATTACAATTAAGTCCCAACACAGCATTTAAGTGTATTACCTAAGCATGTAGTGGAACACAAGTAACAAAATCAAACAGATGAAACACAACATCTAACCCCGGTTACGAGCTATGTAACGAAAAAGTACATTCAACTTAAAGTAGGATATTGTATTCTACATAAACACTGAATTGTAACAACACAAGAATCGGGGTCAGACACCCAATACAGTAGACCACATCAGCATTATGGAATATTATGTTGTGTTGCGATTATTATCTAAATAGTCAAATTTAAAAAAAAATTTAACTTATTTCAGTAGTAGTTAAAGTGCATTGAGTTATTTTGTTTGGCAGCAAAAATGCACTCTATTTCACTAATTTAAGTTTGCTGTAGACCACAACTTAATTGGCCGACTTTAAAGCATGATGTACTTCTATATTTTATTTGTGATCTAGTTAACATTGCAGTGGTTTTAAAACAATTTTGATACTTCTTTGTGTGTCCGTTTGTAGCTTAATCGTTTGCTTTAGATTCCAGGTTTATTGACAATTTTTGTTTGTCTTATCGGTCTCTACGCCCTCATTAAATTAATAACTTAAAACTACTGCCATACCGTGCTGTGTATTGGCCTTATTACACATATTTAATAAAATGTGTTTGCACAATTTCTATCCTATTGATGTGTGATGCATGATAGGGTACCCAAATTATACTAAAGCATTCGAGTTGACTTATCACAATCGAATTAAGGAGTATGATCAGTGTACGAGATTTTTTAAACTGTAGTGTTGAATGTTTTACAAAACCTAACAATTTATGGCTCTTGCACTATTTTGTTAAGATGTTACACTTCATTTGGTTACACAACGATTTTATTTTAAGAAGCTATCCCAAGGAATTTTTCTGTAGAATTGAATAGGTTAATGTAAGTGTGCGTTATATGCAGTGAGTTTTCGTGTCTGTAATCTCTCTACATTTCCTCTAAAATATCTGTATTCACTGTTTTAAAGTTGTAGGTTATCAACGAACTTCACTGCTATCTAGTGAAGGAAGCCCGTGGAAACTCACACGCCCAAGTCTACATAGTTGTAGAAACAATACATAGTATTTGCTGCTCAGCAATGGCCATATTATAAAGATTTAGTAATTGGTTCTACCTTAATTTAACTATCTAGATTAATATGGTAAGCTTGATTTATTCATTGAGTTAATTATTCATTCTGTAATATAAAAAATAAAGAAATAATAAAATGATTGTAACTATGTTATGCTAATCACTTACACTGAAAGTCTTTTTCTACTTGTTATAATTGAGGGGTTCCAAACTGTCCAGCCACAGCAATTCCTTTTGATATTATTCCTACATGGTTATTCTGCATAGGTTGTCTATGCTTCGGTTTCCCACACTTTTCTCATAGTTTACAGTTCTCTAAAATTTCTTAAAATACAAATTACATTTTGCGTCACATTAATTAAACAAATTCAATTAAAATTCAACCTAAACCTAAGCTCTATTATCATAAAATAATTTCAATATAAAGTTACATGTATGCTTGCGTTAAAAGAAAACCTAAATTACTTTATCTCATTCTTAAATCTAGTCTATCAATAATTCTATCATCATTTCAAATTTTTCCATTTCCCAATTTCTGGAAATGTCTTTAATAACCAACAAAAAACAGTTAAATACCTGCTTTTTCGTTCTATCTTCATTGTCTATTCCAAATAATTTAAAATTGATACGTACATATGTCAATATTTTAAAATGACAACATTATGCTTACAAATTTAACCAACACTCGTTCCGTTGTTAGACTATCGTTCAACAGAATAATCACTTTAATGTTTGATTAATTTCTGATTTCTTAACTACCAACCATTTCACATTTCACATACATAATTAAACACTATTCGCATAAAAGTTCATAATTTTACTCACTGTTTTAAATTTCATTATTTTAAAAAGAATTAAGGACTTCCAGAAACCACTAGTATGTCCATTTCCTACTTACCTTAACACACACCACCCACTTATTTGAGCTATCCTCGCAAATAGTCCTTTTATTTTGACACACGAGTTTGCAAAATCCCACACATGGTTAACCTTTTTATCAAATCTGCAAGCGAAGTCCTACAAAAGCTCGGGAACGGTTTAAATTTTCTCCTTTGGAAAAGATCACGTTACATACTTGAAACTGTTTTAGTTCAACTTTACTTTTAACTTAACCTCATTCAACTTCACGGTCACTTCTGTCTTGTTAGATTTTTTTTCCGGCTCTCAAATAATTAATTCATTTTTTTTGTTGGATCTAATTTTTGTCATGGTACAGTCGTTCTATTAGGTTTATAGAATGAATCCCAGAAAAGTGCTTGTGGTGTTATGTCATTTACTTAGGTTAATGTTCGTGTTCCTTTTTGTTTAGCAACATCAATGAATACATTGTATTGTATTAAAATGATTAAATTATATATACAATCTGATATCTATGAATTCCCCTATTCAATGTCAGGGTTTTTACATTTTATTGCAATAATATATGTATTGAAACTCTCATTTAATTTATTTAACCAAAATTTGTAAAAATTTTCCTGTATATGAGATGTATATTAATAATTTACTGTTATTTCATAATTCTAAAACTTTTTTAAATTACATGATTTTGCTTGAAAGTTTACTGAAATAAATATTAGGTTTATCGTTTTGTGGTTTAAAATAATATATGACCCTAAGTTCCATTCTAATATGTACTTTACAGAGATGAAATGATGCTTTTGTGATTCTTAAGTTTATGATTTTAATAGAACTTACTTACTGTACACTACTCTATATGAAATAGGAATCTACACGGTATATCAATATTATGTTGCCCGTTCAAGATTTATTTTCTCTATTTTAGCCTCAGTTTTTATTTATCGTAACACCCACACATTACAAGTCATAAGACAAACATTGAGTATGTATTGCAGATCAAGAATCTTAAACATTTTTATGATTTTTTAACCGTTTTGTTAATGTATTTATTAAATAAAGGTTTAGCATCAAATGTGAATATTAACTTTGTATTCAAATATAAATGGCGATTTCTTATTTGTGTAATACGTCATGGCACATTTTTCTTCATTCAATAACAATTTGTATGTAGTACACCATGTTAAACAGTCCACTAATGTACACATATGGACAAGAAATGAAAGGTTTTCATATCAATGCGTATTGATAATTGATTAGATTTAAAAAAATTGGTATTGGAAGGTTTATTAACAGGTGAAAAGTTAAAAACTGTATATAATACTAGGCAGCAAACCCAACATAGTCGAAACCAAATGGCATTTGTTTATGTGTATGTAGATAATTAAAAATTTAAGTTACTTTATTTCTCGTTACATAATCTAATTTTAATCTCATTTCTACTATTAAGTAATTATTGCTCTTATGTTGGCGAGATAAGGAAACTTCTGTTATTTAGCCTTTTGTGTGAAATTAAATTAATTTTAAGTTCAGTATATTGTATCATGTTTAATTATTGTTAGACTTGTTTGTGTTTGAATGAATGTTATCATATAATATAGGACAAACGAGGCCTGTTTTTTAAATAAGGGCCGTTTAGTTGTATCCACTAATAGGTGGCACGCACGCCACAATGAGTGCTTGTGTCATGTCCCGGCATTCCTTGTGAACAACTGTGCTCAGTTGCAGCTGCGTAGGTAATCTGTACGGTCTGTTCTGTGTCTTTAAAATGTTCAAGATTATCGAATCGCCCGTCCCGTGCGAGATACGGTCAGTGATACATTTTCTGACGGCAAGAAATCTTTCTGTTGCAGACATTTATCGGCAAACTTGTGAAGTTTACGGAGTTACTGCTATGTGTGAAGGCAAAATGCATAAGTGGGTCAGAAACTTAAAAGATGGCGTCACCAACATCCATGATGAGCCCCGCTCCGATCACCCATCTGTGATCACAGGCGATATGGTGGCTTCAGTTGAAGCGAAAATTCTTGCAAACAGACGCTTCACCATAAGCACTTCTTCAAAGGACTTTCCTGAAGTGTTGAGGTCAGTGCTGTACAAGATTGTTTTTGAAAAGTTAAACTTCAAGAAACTGTGCTCCTGTTGGATCCCTAAACTCCTAGCGGAGGACCACAGCAGGCAGCAAGTTTATGAAGAGGGTATTCAAAATCTAGTTGTAATGTACAAAAAGTGTTTAAACAAACTTGGCAGCTATGTTGAAAAATAGAGAAATAAATGTATGTCGAATCTGGAAATAAATTTGGTTTTTGACAATTTTCTTTCGTTAGGTTTTTATTTTCAAACAGCCCTTACTTAAAAAACACGCCTCATAGTATATATGGCATTTTTGAATTGTTGCATTGTGCTGGTTACCTACTACTTGTTTAATACATTTTACTAAATATGGATGAACAATTTGTAGATTTTTGCCAGATTGATTTATAAGATTTTGTTGAAGATGAGGTTGAGGAACTCGATATCTAAACTTCCTTTCATGATGTTCCTTCAACTTGAAGTTTACTTCATAAGTCCTTAATTAGTAATCCTAGAACATTTCATTGTGGTCATGTAAATGCAGAAGCATTTATGATCAAAGGCGATGAGTTTGGTAATATTTTTGAAAATAGCTTGACTCTGCATCACAGTATTCTAAAGCTGTATTAAACCATCCAATCCAGACAGCCTCACCAAACTATATGGTTACCGTATTTACAGAAACAATTGCATTTATTATGGTTAAAACGGTTACAGGTAAACATTTAGTGCCAGCATGATTCAGAAGATGGTGCAATATTGCACAGATTTACATACAATGAAAAATGCAAGTTACGATTAAACTAAAAACGATTTACTTCTAATTATTAGTCGTTCTTTAAGGTACGCTTTATTGCTCCTCCTAAAACTTAATGTTAATATCTAAATATACAGCAGATTGTGTGGGGTCTGGGTGCTTGTTTTTCAGATTCCTGCAGCGAAGTGTGTTAAACCTTCAGCTTTAAGGGACACAAAGGTAATTGAAAAGGAAGGTATTAGGTAGACTTTGCTGCACTAACATGCACTGAAACGTGTCGATACGATGTGGCAGTTGACGATCAGGTTCCATTTAAAACTCGCCTTTCCTCATGAACTCGTTATAGTCCCTACCATAAAAACGTTTCTCATTGGTTAAACACAATAATTGTACTTTAAGACGTGGAAAAATGCATGCTTGTCACTCAATATTTTATGGGTTTTCACCTCTAGTTCGTGAAAAGTTATAATCACACTTTTTTATGCGTAGTAATCTAATTTATACTTATAATAATAATGATGGGAAAATATAGGTTTCCATTTGAATTAAAAACATCCTTATACCTAATATTAAAATGAAACTTTGTGCAGCTAAAGAGGCATAACACACAATATAGCAGGGTAGAGGAATTGCATTGTATATTCATGTGGATCTAACTGTTAAAATTATCACTTGTTCACAGTTAACAAATCGTGATAGAACAATATTTATTCGTCGAAGTCTTAAAATAAAAACATCCTTATATGAGTAATTTATTGTCCACCAAGAGTAAGGTGCTTATCTGATATTGAAAGCAACTGTTTGAAAATATTTTTTGTACTCAGCAGTGATTGTATTGAGCAACTTCAACATAAATTTACTGTCCAGTAGAGTGATGAAAATATGTTTCAGAATATTGCCAATTCTTGTAATTTGCAAATATTATTTTTTATAGCATATTCATCATCTTGGAACAGTCAACCACCAAATGCATTCTGCTGTTGACCATACATTGGTATCGAATATGGATTAAGTATTGGAATTGTCAAAACATAACCTTATTTGGGTTTCTTACGCAGTCTTACCTCTCAATTTGCCATATCATAATTGCAAAGCATGTATTTTCATTCTCTAAAAAATTATACTAGTGCTGTAAGCTGGAGCGAAATTGATTTATTACGTAATTTAAATTTAAAACATGAAAAATTCAATTTCAACCAATTGAGACTTTGACAGACAGAATAATTTTTTAAGCTTTAGGTTTATATGGCCAATAGCAAACAAATGATAGAGGACAGCTACGTTTAAGTACTATTTAAAAGGACAAAATTTAAAAGGTTGTAACATATAAACATATTAGTTTCATCGAGAATTAAGTATGTTACAATATAACGTGAAATTTGTTAGATGTTGGAATTTTTTAATATGTTATATTATTCAAAATTTAGAGTTGCTTATTTTACTATGCACAGTTTTGTATAACATTGACAATAGGATAAGTCATTTGAATAAAATGAACAAAAAGATTCAGTATTTCTAATTACTTCGTCGTCTGCCATTTGAAGTAAATTTTGAAGAGTAAGGAATGAAAACATATCTGCCACTTCGTGAAATCCTTTAAAGCGTGTACGAATTTGAATAATTGCAATATCAACTATTCGAAGAAAAATATTAATTTTAAAATACATTTCCGCATCTGTAAATCGATGATCTTCCGCTAATTCAACAAAAAATTTTTTTTTAATTTTAGTTCTTTTAGAACAATTTCCCGAAATTCCCCAATTTTTAGCAATTTGTGTAGCCTCTGTTTTCAAAGCTTCAAACTTGTTTCTTATTGCAGTCAATTTTTCAAATATTTCCTTTAAACTTTCGGATGCCTTTACTACATCCAAATCTTTTCTTTGGAATATTTTTGAACCAAAATTTATTTCTCCAAACAGATTTGTCAGTACAACCGTAATAAAAACAAATTCTAATTTTTCCATGTTACTCTTTATTCTGTTTGCATCCTGAATTTCTTCGTGTTGTTTGCTTTCAAGAATTATTTTGAATAAACTCTTCATTATATTCATGTATTTTACTTTAACTGCTAATATCGAAATTAGTTTTCCAGCCCAGCGGGTTGGATTTAGTTTTTTAATGTGATTTGCGACTCATCTGTTATAGAACTTAATATATCTCAACTATTAATACTATCTCCGAAAAAGTTATAAATGTTTTGTAAATATGCAAAATAATTTTGAACTTTGGGAATTGCATTGATTTCATCATTGATAACTAGGTTTAAATTACGTGCTGCACAATGCACGTAAAGGGCTGTAGGTTCAATCGCTTTAACTCAAGATTGAACGCCAGTGTACGCGCCCGCTCACATTACTTGCACCGTCATACCCTTGGCCGCGACACTTATTAATATTTACATCATCATTCTGTAGAATATTTATTATCTGGTTACTAATACCTTCAGCAGTTTGAGAATGTACTTGAAAGAACCCTGAAAGTATAATAAATATAATCTACTTATAATTACATAAAAATGATTTACCTAAAAATGTCTCTTGAATACAGATTCCTGTAGGCACACCCATGTCAGTTTTCATAATTTTTTCATACCGGTAAGTAATGCTAAGTTGATCAATTTTACTAATATCTTGAGTTGTGTCAGCAATGACTGAAAAGTAAGTGGCTGCCACGATATCCCCTAATAATTTTTTTTCTCAAAGTTTTACCTGGACAGTTAATTAACTCATTTTGAATTTGTGGAGATAAATATTTGATGGTATTTTTGGGTTTGTTAACCAGTTCTCGCTTGACGTCGTGGTATTCAGCAAGCAGCTTCATATCGAATAAGAAATTGCCGTTATAAATGTCATCGATAGCTTTCTTGGCCTGTACTTCCTCTGAATGAATTAAGGTTTTTTGCTAATTTCAAAAGTGATTTTAAAAAGTCTTTCTAACACTTGTCGCCAAAAATGTTATTGTTTCAAAATGTGATCTCGTCCTTTACTTTATCTACACAATTCAGTCTTTTCCAAATCTCTTTAACATAACATGAACCTATTTGTGCCACACTATCTCTGTGCCTTTTAATTCTCTCAGATAATCCTTGCCAGTCATTAATGCCTTCCTGCCACCCAGACCTAATTGTAGAAAACAGCCAGCATGGTTCACAATAAACTTTGTCGTATTGGGGTGGGGGTGGGGACGAGTAAGTTAAATCAATTTCTATATTAGATGTCGATTTACAAACGTAATAATTTTCAGAAAAAGACCTGTTTTTAGCATTTTTGGGAAAGGGTTCTTTCGGACGACAGGGTCCGTATTTCAAAATAAATCTCTTAATGTCTGTTGTTAATTGTATACCAGAATATGAATATAGAGCCATATCAGTAGGATACTTCTCGATAAAGAATTTTATTTTGATTTCGGAATCTTGTTTTCCTATTAATAAGTTATAGGTTGTAGTACAAATTCATGGAACAAAATTTTTTGCAAAGTAAGTTCCGTACGTGACGCCACACGATCTCACGGTAAAATTTGCCTGCGTTTCTTCACAGAAAAAACAAATATGTTAATTTTTTTTTATTTAAAGAAATTTCTTTGAGAGAATTTCGTTTTCCTTTAAGTCAACATACTTGTTTTTTCTGTGTTTGTAAATCTGTCGTGCCTGATGACACTTGCTGAACTTACTTAAATGCTCTATAAAAATACTTACTTTCGGATAATTCAGACTTTTGTAAAAACTTCGGTCCAGTATCAGGTATCGTCGCTTGCGAGGTTGAAGAACTACTTAATAAAATATCGTTATCAATAGCAACTTCTGACGAACGCAGAAAAGAAGTTCTGGTGGGGATTATTTTTGTACTGAATGAACATGAGGGACTTGCATCACTTTCACTTGGAGTAAATTCAAATTTGGAGGTAGTCGTTTGTTTGAAAAATGCTGTTAGTTTTGGTATTTTCTCCACTAACTTGTCCTTGTTCACTTTTTGTTCTTCCCTTTTCTTACACTTAGCAGAACCACTTTCATAGTGTCTTTTCATTGTGTTAAGTCTCAGTGATTTATATATTTGCGGTAATCGAAATTCAAAAATGAAAAATAACAAAGGTATTATTTTCGTAGAGTTACACTAATGCAATGCGACACGCAACACCGATAGCAACATGCAACGGACTAAAATAATAATATAAACATACAAAACCTGCATGCAAGCAGGGTTAGGACAATGCTGGCACGTCGATGCTGACACGGCAGCTTAACACCTACGCTTACCTACTAGATTTAAAATTTCAGCGGTGATTGGCGAGCCATCAGTATATACATATTAAATTACAAACATTATAGACTGGACCCTAGTGCGTGGGTTAACCATTTGAAATAATCATGTTCTGCTGATTTTCTTTTGAATTGTAGGCATAATGTAAAATTTTAATAGGTAATTATCTGTTGTATTGCGTGGCATTGTGCTTCAATTTGTATTCTCCATTCTCGTTCTAATTTTATACTAAACTTTTTCTTTTACAAACTTATAATGTTGAAATCACATTTTACTAATACAACATTCAGGAGATGAACACTAAACACTTATTTTTTTATTACGTTGCTCCTTACTATTTTCCCGATGTTATAAAAGGAGTAATTGCACGACGAAGTATAAGAAATACTTCGGCACAGCTTGTATCGACCTTTAAGGTTGCGGAGGCTGCATGAGATTTGAAATCACAGGGTAAGAGGAATGTTTAGAGAATATCTGAATGTTAAAATTTAAATATCAAGACACTTGTTTACACAACTGTAAAATAACTTAGAGGAACAAAAGTTAAAACACGATAAGAGAAATTTGACTAAATATGTATATTAATACTCAGTTATTACAATTCCAAAGGCATGTATAAGATATACGCTTGTGTCATTAACATTGTAGACATCGCTATATATTTTAACATGATATAATTCACATATTTAATAAATGTACACGAGAAATTTTCTATAGAGAAATCAACATAAATAATCTCTGTTTAAAAACTCAAAATTTAACTTAATGCGAGAGTAAATCGAAAAGTGATCATAATTGTAATCATGTCATGTAACAAATGCACATGAAATGAAAGTTCAAGTAATAAACCTTTTTACCATAAGAAGCTTCATGTAGTTCCGAATGTTTACATATTTTTAGGTTATGTATTAGAGAACTATATTTGAAATCATTTAAGATAAGTAAAATGTAATTAATAGTCAAAACAAAATATTTGTAGTGACAAAGACAAATTTAAATAGAGGTTAGGTCTCTTTATTTTAACAGAAAAACAATAAGGTAAAAGTTTTAATCTCATACCTGTAGTATCAGTAACTGAACTAATACTAATAGTTACTTAATTTATAGGAATCCTTCATATCCAGGAAACTGAGACATCCTACATTGGTGGATCTCCTAGTGTAGGTACAAAACAGCATGTGGTTGACTTCAAATGTTGTCTTTAACAGGCTTCTGTTCCATAAATTAAACTTGTAGATATTTTTCAATAAGATAATAACTGAGCGGCAATATGTATAGTAGAAGGAAACGAAATATAAAATTCTTGTGATGAGAGTATTTATTTTACATCATCTGGTTGTGCGAATGCACGAGCGACTTTTCCATGTAGAAATCTGAATGAGAGAACAAGTCGCCGTAACATCGGTAACCAAAACACAGGTAATCGGAACATAGGTAACCGGAGCACCCTAGAAAATTCAGTTGTGTTACAAAAGTGAAAATTTAACACGAGGTGCAGAGGAAAATTAATCCATTAATAACTTATCATCTGTATAATTAATTGATGGGTTAAACGAATAAACAACTTCTTTATCCTTCATACTAAACATCTAAAATTATATTTAAATGTTAATTTAGGATTTATGATTAGAAAATTTACATACCAGGTAAGCACATGAGGCAAGGTAGAAGTTCAAATCAAAAATGGCCAATAGTGCCAGATAAGCAATTAGATATCAAAAGAGAAATGAAAATTTGACACTTCAAATAAATTATTTTCGGCCATCTTTGAGATGGACGATCTCTAGCGATTATTCTCAATAATACAGAATTAGAACCACACCCGTTGTGCTTTTGGAATAAACACTTTAGAAATAACCAATAGGAAAATTTCATATAGATATAATTATTTGTACTATGTAACAAATTAGGAACTTGTGGATTAAAACTAATAATCCAGGATTGTGCGAGATAAATTCTTATAGAAAATATATTATATAATAAAGAGAGTAATTTTATATTTAAATGTAGATATTAGCATTTATATGCTAATAGTGCCAAGCACAATATAGGCAAAAAGGCATGTTACAACGTTATTATTAAAATTTTGTCAGATAGGTCCTTGCGTGAAATATCACTTGGGGCCGCTTTGGTTGTTTGGGCCCCCCACGGTTGCGGATACTGCGGGTACCTAGTTATGTTGCTGGTCAGAGAAATAAGTTGATTACACTTACCTCTTAAATTTTTATTACTTACAACTTACTATAACCTTCTTGAAATTGAGATTGCAGAATCTTAGTCCCAGGGTTCATCAAACGTCTGTTTACAAATTCATATATACAAATGATACATAAACATGCATAGCAATGATTTTTGATGCTTGCTATTATACAATCAGCAATCCTACCAGATAATCTTGCCTGATTACCTCTTCTAAATATATACATACTGGTTACACATACTATAACTAGAATATATAAATTTTACTATACTGGTTCAAAATAGTACAATAAAATTTCAATATCATTACAATAACAAACCTACAATATCCAGTATACACCTTTAATACTCATCTCTGGAGTGATCAAATGTCTTTTTCATACTAGACTTACTTTAGTCATGATCTAATACCATAAAGTTGTTCTCTACAGGACACAGAAAGAAATCCTCAGTATGTTACAATACAGGTGATTGCATTTAAATTTAACTACTAAGATGCATAATTTATAATTAACCAAAGATTTCATCTCTTGAATTTTATGATAGCATGACTCGCTAAAACAGGCTGTTACAATTAAAAATCAGTAATGTTATAAAGAACTAAGTCTGCTACTTTAACAGTAAGCTTATTTTGTTTGTTGTAATGAGAAAATTACAAATACGTGTCACGTACAGTTTTGGCCCCAGAAAATCTAGCCAGTAATCCATAGAAAAGCTTGGTGAAGTACTCCACTAAAAATCTTGTTTTGGTAAAATACCGAAAACCTCGACTGTACTAACAAAATTGGTTGCAGACTAACTCATTGGGATAGCTGGTGTGTTTGAAGATGGTTCCAGATTGCTAGCGGGTGTGAAATATATCTTTATCAGGAAATATCTGGGACACCACCGAATCTCGCAGGGTTTCTAGGGAAAAGCCCTAGAAAGAATAACAAGAGGATGCTAAATTCTGAGATCAAGAGAGTGATACTGGCTTAAAAGTTACTGACAAATCATTAAGTACATTATTGCTTAAACATAAAACAACCCTTAACCATAAGACCACCAAAAAAACCTATTTAAAATGGCAGGCGAAAAGAGAAAGTTTCTAAAATCAAATGACTTGTATATTTAATTATGCTTCTAGGTAATTAGAAAACAATTTATTACAACACTGTAACTTTACCTTTACATTAATTGAAAAACCAAATATAAACATGGCTTTTCACTATTATACAAGACTTGTTTCTAACTATACACATTACGTTTTCATTACCAATACATGTTGCAGTTTTAAACAAGTATTAAAAATCAAATATAGCGCAAATTTACCCAGTAAAATCTTAACCTAAACCCACAGATGTACTATGGGTACGTTTTATCAGTTCCTGCAATAAGTTTTAAATGTTTATTTAGTTACAAAGTCTCTCTCTCTCTTTCTCTCTCTCTCTCTCTCTCTCTAGTATAGTTTCAGATGGATTCATAAATCCCCGATGAGTGATTGACTGCCCTTAAGGTGGATACCATAAGATGTATATGGTGACTTTGCAAACCTCAACATGTTTATCTCCAACATACAGGTGCCGATCTGGGAACCAATGTGCCCTTAAAATTGAAAATAACCAACCAAACATTTGACGACTTTTCTTGTTTGAAAACCTTTATTCACCTTAATTCACGTACTAAAGCTGAATGTTGATTGTTTGGATGTTAAGCACAAACTACTCTAAAAAAATTACTCTGTCCCACCTAAAATAATTAGAAACATCTTCGACAAACTTTGTACGGATGAAGTAAGACTGCAAGATGAAAATACTATGTGTTGTTTTTCTGTCCAATCTGCATGTATACTTAACTTGTTACGTTCAATTTTGCCTTTATGTAGGCCAAATTGTTCTTCTACTATGTAGGCCAAATTGTTTCTTTTACATAGACCCACATGCTTTTACGTAGGCCCAATTGCTCTTTTGCATAGACTCGCTGATGCAGTTATGGTTGCAACATTAACGAATCTGGCTACCATTGTGACGCTTCAACAGTGAGCGAGTTCGAGATGTTTAGCTGTTTTGTCGCCATGAATATCGATTAAGATGAGTTCAACTTAAAAATGTTTGTCTAAAAGAAATTCTAGGCTTTATGTTTTTGTTCATTACCGATTAGCTTTTTTTACATGTTGCACTATGGATGCGCACTTTGTGAATCAATTATTAAAATTTGTCTATAGAGTCTAATTGCTTTTTTTAAATAGACATTTTTTATTTTTATTGTCCATAAAAATTTGTCGTGATGTACTTTTCTTGTCTATGTCAACCATCCAACGCTTCGCATTTGTAATTAACCCAGTCTTTCTAAAAATTCCTTTATCTTTTATATATGACCATGATTTGTGAGGGCTCTTATTTTGCTTTCCTTTCGTTTCTGTCTGACTCGTGCGTTTTAATGTTACAAACTTACTAATAGCTGAACTAAAACCAGAAACAGTGACTTTTTATTTATTTGAGTTAGCACAAACTTACTTATGAAGTCTTCATGCCCAGCCAATGAGATCACCGGCACACCAGCATAATACATTATTAATCAAAACAAATGAATCATGAAACTGTAACAATTTTGAATGAAATTACCAAAATAACATCTCTAACCTTTACAAACTGACATAATGAATTTGACAACCCCTGAGTATGAACCATATATGATACAAAATAATTTTTGCCTTAGAACAAAAATGTAGTAACCTAAAAATTATATTTCTTAAAGGGAATTGCTTAACCCTAATAGTTAGATTTACTAATATAGAAACTATTAAATTGGATATGATTTCAAAGGAATGTTACATACATTTAGAAATATAATGTATTGTCATTAAATTGATACAAAATAAAAATAATTTAGTGACAATTGTGACATGCATTTTTATTAGTGAACTTATATTTTGCCTTTTTTAATACAGCTTTTTTATTTTTTCAGTTACTAAATCAAACAGTTTTTCAGAATCCTTAAGTAAAATGTCTTTAGAAGATTCTAATAAAACTGTCGATCCTCCACCTAGACCACCAAAGTCACTCACTATATTACCATCTAATTATTTAAACTTGTCACAGACTACACTGAACTCTACAAAAAACAGGCAAGTAAAGTTATAAGAAGTTTATCAAAATTAAAGCATGTTATTACAGTAGAGAAGGCGAAGATCTTAGTGATTCAAGAAATCAACTCGGGGTAAGTATTTTCAATATAAATTGCATGTGTTTTAAAATTACTGGAGCTGTGCAATTATTTATTTTAAAATAAAGAATTGGCATTACATGTTCATGTTAAATAATTTTAACATTGCATACACTACCTCAAACGGTAGTGTATTTATTACTAGACGCTAAATTGCTAATTCATTTGTAAATTATTAGAATCAAGACAATAAGAACCACAAAGGCAATCATTCTTTTAAACTTTAAAAATTTTTGCTTTGTGTACTCAAATCAAATATTTCAAACATCAATAAATCAAAGTCACCTTCAATTTATGTCATAAATGTCAAACTTGAAGTTTTTATTATTTTGACAATGATCCTAGGCCATGGATCGAAACGTAATAAAGTTGATTTTAAAAAATAAAAGTGGTTTAATTCCCAAAGAAAATTAAGAAGAATGCTAAACAAACCACAACAAACATACAGGGAGTAACCACAAATTTGTGTTTCTTGTGATATTGCATCTGTTGTATAGGTGTTGTTCAGATATTTCCTTATTGTAACCATTTTTAAATTTTGTAATTGTACGTAACTGTAACTAGCTATAACCACTTTTAAATGTTGTGATTAAGACATAGAGAATGTTTAATGCAAATATATAGTTCTCGCAATTTCTAAACCGACTTTAGTCACAAATCACATCACGCCATATCAACTACAAATATTCTTGTCTTATTCTAACTCCAGAAAAAAGTTTCGTTCTCGGTTTAACAATTTTGCAATGTTACCGCCTTCATTTGAGACTGTTCGTCCTCTTACTGTCGTTTAATGAACATAACCTCTGGAAGTCTTGATTATTGGTGGCTATTATTCTGTGCCCAGTATAACATGCGCATGGCTATTTAATTAAAAATATATAACACATTAAAAACATTCAATTATATTTAAAATATGCTCACTAGTACAAATTCTCACATAATAACATTTATTATTAAGCTAAACAACTTAGACTGCAATTTTGTCAGTATAAAATCATTTTACAAGTTACCTTTTAAAAAGTAGGAAACCACATTCCGTCACCAATTACTAAATAAATGCAAAATCTATATTGTACCGATAGCGTTGTTGTAGTTACGAGGAATTGCTATTTTGATAGTGGCAACGATGCCAATATATGACATCAGAAATATTGATGACGAAAATCGGTTTAGAAATTGCAAGAACTATAGCGATATATTTTTTTGTACATAGGTCGCAAATATTATTTTTATCGATAGAAAGCTGTTGTGATTGGTTCAAGTAATTTGTAGGGCGGTTAGTGTACTGCTACGTGGTGCTGTATTAGGTTAATAAGACTACATTAGCTTTTATAATCTGGTTGGTACCATTTACAGAAGTCACTGTTTGGAGTGTACATATTTAGATAGACGTCTACAATTATACTATCACCCAGTGGATCACTGTCAGATCCATTTTCTTGATTTCACACCATGGCGATCTCTACATTTTCCACCAGAGCTTCTTTAAAGGGAACTACAAACTTAGTAAAGTGTACGTGGTGCTCAACTCAACTATCAACATAAACAGGTATCTCCAATAATGATACTGCAGCCCTATGCAAGCACGTTCCTCCTCTTCCTCTGGGTTAGTTGGCACTATTATTTTGTTGTTTGTATTTAGGGTCTATGGTAATTCTGCAGATCACAAGATCTAAATAGGCATTTAGGAATACACCAAAAGCCTCCACTTCAAACCTCTTGTATGTTATCAAGCAAAAGATTTAAATGAATTGAACAGTGCATTTTGTATGCCTGTTTGTAAAGTTTAAAGCAATGCTTTTCGTTTGACGTTCTAAGAATCATTGTTGTTTGCATACTTGATTTGTATACAACATTTTATTTGTTCACTTGCTGTGTGCATTGAAGTATTATCATCATCATTAGGTCTTCAATCCTAGAACTGGTGGGACGCGTACCCTAATTGTTTCCGAGTCTGAACTAACCTACACATTTCCCTGAAATTTGCACAGTCTGCATCTATCACTATCTGTGTGTGAAAGTTCGATCTCGGTCTACCTCTATAACTATTTGCTATCTCTGCTTGTAATACATCCCACACTGTTCCCCAGAAATGCCTTAGAACGTATCCTGTCCTTCTATTTCTCCTATTTTTTTCATTTTCCACAGATATCTTTATTCTTCTACTATTTCTACAACCTATTCATTATTAACTTTGTCTGTCCATGCTACCATCCTCATTGAAACACAACATTCCAGAAGGTTTCTATCTCTTTCTGTCTGCTTTTCCTACTGCCTCTATTTCATAGACGTACTGAGCTGTGCTCCACACTATGCTTTGAACAGTTGTCTTCTTGTATCTATGTTTCTTGTCTTTGAACATAGCTGCTGTTCCTTCTTGTTTGATGCAGTTCGGTCACCTTCTATTGTTCTACAGTTATATACCCTATTTCCCCGATATTCAGTGGTATGTGAAGGGGGGTAAGCAGCCATTGGCTGCGAAGTTCTCCCAGCACTTGAACCTTTGTCGAATTAATAGTTTTTCCAATTTATCCTTTCGCACAATCAACATTAGTTGAAAATATTTCACAACCAACACCTGTAGTTGTTTATAATAATCATCAGATTTAAGAGCACTTACTTTTGCGTCATTGGATTTTACGTCTTGAAACTAGTTGGACTTGTACCTCCGTTTATTTATGTTCTGAGCTAGTCTACACAGTTCCCTGCAATTCTCACAACAGCCTATATACAGCTCGATTCTCTTCTATTGTTTTCAAATTATATGTCCTATTTCACCGAGATTCAGTGACATGTGAAGGGGATTAAGCACCCTATGGCTGCCAAGGATTCCCCAACACTTAGACATTTGCCGTATTAATAGTTTTCCAGTAAATCCTTTCGCACAATTAACATTAGTTGAGAGTATTGCAAAACCAATATCTATAGTTGTTTATAATAATCACCATGTTTAAGTACAGTTATTATGTTTGTCATTAGTTTTTTCATCTTGCGACTGGTTGGAGGCGTACCTACATTGATTTCTATTCTGAGCTAGCCTACACATTTCCCTGAATTTCTCACAGCCTACATCTTTTACTATCTGTGTGCAGTAGTCTTTACCTAGGTCTACCTCTACTTCTCTTTTTTCCTATCTCTGCTTCTAATATATTCCACACTATTCCCTCATGTCTTAGTATGTGGCCTATCATTTTATCTCTCCTATTTTTTTACTGTTTTCCACATATTTCTTTCTTCACCTACCATTTCTAGTACCTGTTTGTTCTTAACTTTGTATGTCTGTGATATCTTCATCATACACCTGTAGCGCCACATTTCAAAGGCTTCTACCTTTTTCTTGTCTGCTTCTCGTACTGTCCAGGCTTCACAGCCATACAGTGCTGTGCTCCACACATATGTTTTAAACAATCTTTTTCTTGTTTCTGTTTGTTGTCTTTGAACACAGTACATGCTTTTTCTTGTTAAATGTAGCACGACCTTGTGCTAATCTTTGTTTTATATCTTTTGTACTTTTCCCATCTTGCGTTATTTGACTTCCTAGGTAGCAGAAATCCTTAGCCTCTTGTAAGTTTTCGTTACCTATTTGTGTTCTTGTTTTTGATTTATTTTCCCCTGCTTTTGCATACTAGAACTTTAGTTTTATTTTTGTTAATTTTCATACCATATTTCTCCATTAGAACTGTTTCCATTCCATTAAGAGCAGCTTCTAACTCTTCTTTGCTAGATGCTAATACCGCTATATCATCTGCAAATCTAAGCATATCATTCTTTTGTCCCTGCATTTTAAATCCAAATGTCCTCCTGCATTTGACAGTATTCAGTGCCTCTTCTATGTACAAGTTAAAAGTTAATGGAGATAAGGCACATCTCTTCTCACACCTTTCCTAATATTTACTTCTCTACTATCTTGCTCTAATTCTATTACCGCTGTTTGCTCTTTGTATAAGTAATGTACTATCCGTCTATCCCTAAAACTCATTCCGATCTTTTAGAGTATTTCGAACATTTTTTCCATTTAACATTGCCGAATGCTTTTTCCAGTTCTACAAGCCCTATATATATATATGATTTCCCCTTTCTCTATTGTTTTCTCCATTATCACCCTCAGAGCTAAAATAGCCTCCAGTGTTCACCTGTTTTGCCTAAACCCAAATTGATCTTCTACCAGTACTTCTTCAGCTTGTTTTTCTATTCGTCTTTGTACAATTCTAGTTAATATTTTTGAAACGTGTGCTGTCAAACTTATTGTTCGAAAATTTTCACATCTTTCCACACCTTTCTTTTTGGTATAGTTACTATGATGTTATGTTTGAAATCTTTGGGTATTTCGCCTGTCTCATACATATAGCTTACAAGTCCGAAGAGACGTTCTGTTACTGCTTCTCCAGTGGCTTTTAGAGTTTCTGCTTGCATCTTATCTGTACCCGGTCATCATTTTCAATGTCTGATTCCTGTTCTAATGCTGTTAGTTCCTCTCCTGAATATAAATTCCCTATATATTCCTCTCATCTAGCTACTTTCTCTACATTTTCTATAATGACGTTTCCTTCCGCATCCCTTATATTTTTACTATATGGTTTTATATCCCTAAAATTCATTCTAATTAATTTGTATGCTTCGTCTGTCTTTCCTATTTTCATCTTAGTTTATACCTCTTTGCACTTTTCATCAATCCATTGTTCTTTAGCTTCCTGCACTTGCGAATAATTTCTGATTCTATGGCTTTGTATCTGTTTTCCTGTTTTGTCTGTTCTATTTTTGTATTTTCGTCTTCTATTAAATTCAGGATATCCTTTGTTATCTATGGTTTCTTATTTTCTTTTTGGGTATATCCCAGAATATCTCGGCCGCCATGTCTAAGCTGGATTTAATGTTTTCCATTCTGTTTCTACTTCCTTAGTATCAGAAATTTTCTCGACATTTCAGCAATTCATTTGACTTTTTTTCAAATCTTTCGTGGATATCTTTATCTTTTAGCTTCTCAAAGTCAAAGTGTCTGCTTGCGTTCCTCTTTTTCAGATTTTTAAATTTAAGTGCAGTCTTCATAATTACGATGTTGTGGTCCGCGTCTATATCTGCTTCTGGGTAGCTTCTACAGTCTTTTACTTGATTTCTAAACCATTGACTAACAATAATGTAATCTATTTGATATCTTCCTATATCTCCTGGCATCTTCCACGTGTATCGTCTTCTAGCTTGATGTTGAAATAACATACTTGTGATGGTTAAGTTGTTCGTGTCGCAAAATTCCACCAGCCTATTTCCTCTGATATTTCTCGTGCCTAAACCAAATAAACCTACTATCGCTCCTTCCCTACCCTCACCTACCACAGCATTAAAATCTCCCGTAATTATTAAATTTTCACGTCCTTTTACGTATCTTAGTATGTGTTTGATATCTTTGTAGATCGCCTCTACCTCTTCCTCACTGTAGCTAGAAGTGGGCATGTATACTTGTATTATTTACTCGTTTAGATTCAACTCTAACCATGAGTACTGTTTCGGTTTTTTGTAAGTAGTTTTCTACACGTCGTTCTATTTTTTTTTGCATAACTATCCCCACATTCGAATTTTCTTCCTCTGTTCCTGTATGAATTACCCTGAAGTCTCCACTCCACAAATCCCCCGCCTCTGGCCAGCGGACTTCGCTGATTCCTACTATGTCTAGTGCTACCCTATCCATTTCGAGTTTCAGGTTCTTGAGCTTACCTACTTTTTTCTTACTTCTGACATTCCACGCTCCGACTTGCAGAATGTTTACGAATCTTTTTCTATACTTTTGGATTACATCCCCCGAAGTAGTCCCCTCCTGGGATCCGAATGGGGGACTATTTTACCTCCGGAATTTTTTACCCCAGAGGATGCCATCATGTTTGCTAACAATTTCTGTATGCAGTATACTTGGGAGGTAATGTGGTGGTTTCTCGTTGCCTTCCACATCGCAGTAGTGTGTCTTAGAATGTCATACCGACCTCTATGGTCTCTGCCACTCTAAGTACTGAAAAAGCTGCTGTCCTCTTTCGGGGACCTGTCTTGGTCTGGTTTCTCACTAAAGATCCCACTAATTTGGTTAAACCTATAGTTCGGTTCTTTAGCTCATTGAAACGCGCAAGCCATTCTACGAGTTCTAGTATTTTAGAACTTCATCAAGGTGCTGGTCCGTTCAGAATGGGAAGTATTATATGGGCTTCTATTTGCTTATTTCATAGTGCATATGGAGTCATTGTGTATTGTATAATGCTACAAGAACAACTCTGTATTAATAATGAGAAAATAGGTATTGAATAAAATTTAAATGCCAGTATAAGCAATGCAAGTTTGCAACTTATCAGTACCAAGTTTGCTTTTTTTTCTTTAATTGACAGTCTGTATTTATGTAATTTGAAAATTGTAAACATTAAGTAACTCTTTACTGCATTCGCTAGAACTGTACAATGCCATATCTTCAATATGAGATGGGAAAACTGTATCTAAACCAGCAGCTGATTTAGGGTGAAAGGATTTCAAGGCTTTTTGCATATCATCTGTTGTTAGTTGTGGCATTACTGTCTTTTCTGGAACTTCTGGAAAATTGTCATTATTTTGGGAGTTTGGGTGCTTGTTTCGTAAATCTGTCAAGGTAACTTCGTCGAATTCTGCTGTAGTCATTAGAACTTAGCATCATAACTACAGCTGTAAGGTCGCTGTTAGAAACTAAGATGTGGAAGTGTTTGTGTTGATACGATCATTTATTAATTTAGTCAGAGTGTTTGCTGTAATTATCCTGACAGCTTTGGGAATCTTTTTTATAATTTGTGAGCATTTTTTAAGACAGCTAAATGAGAATAAAAAAGGAACGGTGTGGTTAGGACTTAATTGTGTAGTATCTTCATTTGTGTATTATTTATTAAGAACTAGAAGTGATTCTATAAAAGCTTCAGTTAAATAAAGGTGTTTATTATTATCTTTTTAAAATACAGTTGGTTCAAGAACTAAACGAGGATGATTTTAATTGCCCAATTCAATTCTGTGAAATGATCAGCAAAATTATTGCCAATAGTCCAGACTATTTGTTCGATATTTATTTTTAGATGCGTGTTTTATTTTTCGTTATCGGCATTGTCAATAGGTATAACTGCTGATGTTGGTCAGATCAAAATTACAGTACATAGCAGTATCTCCACTATGACACCATAATATTTTAGCAAGATGATGCACCACCATAGTTTTCATCCAACCCGTGCGTCAATTTTTAAATAAAAATCTTCTCTAAAGCTGGTCACCTGATTTGGATGCTTTGGATTTTTTTATGGGAGTCATCTGAAGTCTACAATGTATGTCAACCAGCCTGCATTACTTAGATGATTTATGAAATCTTATATTTAAAGAATGCCACTAAACTACACCCGAAATGCTACTTCATGTATTATATTACAATCATTATATTACTTACATTATATTATTATCATTTTGGCATTTAATAAAGCGATTATACACGTAAGTAAAGACTTTAATCGATGAGATCTTCAAAAAAAGAGGTATGGCACGACACCTCTTCCCTATTCAAGTTTTGGAGGTTGTACATGCACGTATGTATGCATGCGTGCACACATGCACACGTGTATGTGCACACTCACTCAGTAGGAAATTTAGGTTATGGGATTGAAAAAATTAGTAAATGAATTTCTATTGGAATTAAAAATTGACAGGTCTGAGTGTTTTTCAAACATTTCACCGAAGTCCACAAAATCAAGGTATTAAGTTTTTCTTGGCGTACCCTTTCTTTTTAACTTTGCCTGACCAGCTCAACGGAATTGACAGAGTTTTCAAAATGAAATAAAACAGCAATATCAGAAAGCATTTATACAGTATGCAGTATTTTGTCTCATACAAAAGCATTTACAACATCGTTTCTTTCAAACATAAAATAATTTTTAAGAAGTACTTATTATATAAAAAAATTGTTTCTTACCATATTTTAAATTTACAGAACTAAATTTTCTTTTTTTACGGGTGGTTTACCTGGTTATTTATATTTACTTAAATTAAAAAAACATGTTCTTTTTATTTTCTATTCTAAGTATCGTAATATTATGATTACTTACTTTAAATAAATATTATTATTATGTTTATTGCTACGCTTGTAAGGTTTGTTTGGCCAAAAAATCCGTGACAGATAATCTATTAAAAGGTTAGAGTGTTTCGAACTCCGATCACAAATTTTCCTTATAAAAATCCCTTACAAAAAAATTATTATATGATTTACAGAGATTATTAAATACAAATACTCCAACATCAGTTTAAATAAATGTAAAAGTAATACTTGCAGAATCCACAAAAACGTTCCTCTTAATTAAATATCTTATTCTAAATTGATGTCCAAATCAGTTTACAAGATTTTCACAATAATATATATATTCTTATGCTCTACCCCCTTCGCGCCTTTTTATTTTAATTTAATTATTTTTATATAATGTGCAAGTATTTATTTTATGTTACGTGCTTCAGCAACGTTTGGTTGGTTTATAAATCAAAAACTGTGTTAAATATGCCTCGACTATTTGAAAACTCTTACTTCCCAGGGTATCCACCTACTTACCGTGGGTTCA
Source organism: Platerodrilus igneus (assembly GCA_036346225.1). NCBI lineage: Eukaryota > Metazoa > Arthropoda > Insecta > Coleoptera > Lycidae > Platerodrilus > Platerodrilus igneus. Next base: position 2,366,361 of record JARFIW010001116.1, read on the forward strand.
GTGGCAAGTAGATGTGCAATGCACCAACCAAACAGCACTACCTTTTGTTTTTGTACCTTTTGATAATTTACACTTGTATATGCCAAATTTTTATATGATCCACGTTGCCTTGTGCCAAATTAATTATTATTACAAAATTTCTGACTTTGACGTTATATCACACAGTACTCACCTGTTCTATACTTCGTTGTCGGCCTCTATGAATGCTGGCTCAAAATCCTACTTGCCGTATACGTCTTTACAAGGTTTGTACTATCACTATGAAATCTGCCGTCTAGACTCCAGGTATCGTTGACTTAATTTTGATGCTCCCAAATCTAAAATAAATATGACCCAACTTTAGAATTTTGAATAACCTTTTTTTTATTACTTCCCCTGCGCTAATTTTTCCGGTGTTATATCTTCTTTATCTCGTACGAATCCTCTTGCTACTCCAATGCTGTCTTATAATTTTGCTCCTCTCGTTCTAAATCACTGCTTTCTTTATCTGCTCGTTCCAAATCAATCCTTTCTTCTATTTTCCACTCAATGCCCTGCTATACATAAAACCATATCCAAGTCAATCCCAATAATACCTTCTTCAATCTTATAAATCCTATTCAATGCCTTCTGCCTATATAAATCTCGTTCCAATATACACTTATGTTCCGCCGGTTCGCTGTCGTACTAATTCCACTCTTAAACTTGTTACTCGTCGTTGCTATTAATTATTTTATTCACTGTTGCTTATCCTTACTCTTCCTTTACATAAATTAAACTCGTACACTTTCAAACTCATTTATTAAATCTTCAAAAATATTTAAACAATTTAGCGCAGTTTACAAACACGTTTTATTACAAAAATATTTAAAAATCGACTTCTTGTTTACTTTTCCTAGGTGATAATTACAATTTAAATATGCCTACTCTTTATTACATTGTATATAAAAACCATCCAATAACATCGTCCCCAACAAGTTCGTGTCGCTAATACCTTATACTTTGTCTTTTGCACTTTCCCTTTTCATACATAAATGTTCAATCATTGGTCCTAAATATCGCACAACCCTTCAATCATATTTGACAATGGTATTACTTATAATTTTGATATTACATGTTTGTCCAAAGGTTGATTCTAGTAAAATAAATGCCGAAATGTTACACATATAAACCTGGATCTGCGTGGTGAATCGTGTAATTTCTACAGACGCATCCGGTTTCTGGATTAGCAAATGTACGTTCTATGGCTTATTCAACATACAACTCAGTGTAAAACCTTGAATACTGTGTGTTTTATCACGTCATCAAGTCATTGTTTTTACGTCTTGGCACTTACATTTTGACTAATATTTCAAATACTTTAACGTTTGTAAAGTACGGCAGACATAAATTTCTCAGTTATGGGATCTGATATTTGGCTTACTTTATTTGGCATACACTACCTTCAACAAAACAACCCTTAGAACCCTTTTAGACCCTACTAACATTTCATTGGCCCCACTGGTTTTGAATAAAAGTGGAAATTTCGTCTGTCTTTATAACTCTTATCTTGGTGTGCATAATTTCTATTTTTATTTAAAACCACTCCACGCATTTCTACATATTAATTATTACTCAACCCCTAATTTCATTTCTCTCACGTCTGTCTAACTACGCTATATAATAACTTACACTATAAAATAAAACAAACTTAAACTTTCCGTCGCATGAACTCTCATCCTACTAAACCCTCTTCTTGTACAATTTTATATGGATATAAATTTTCTAAGTGAAAACGCCCACGGCATTCCCCTGTCATAGTATCTAATTCGAACGTATTTCCTTCAGCAAAAATACGCGTGATTTTGTACGGCCCTTCGTAAGGAAACAACAACTTCGCACAAATGTTTCTGTCGCGGTTTGAAACCCTTAATCTTTTTACTACCACCATATCTCCTATTTCAAAAATCGTCTTTTTTTAATCCTACTACGCCTTCGCTCGATGTCCCTACGCTGCATCCTTTCGATTCTACGCCTAACACTACCCAACAACTCTGTGATGTCTTGCACCTCGACTTCTTCCCTCCAAGGCCTAGCTGGTATAATCTTCCTAATCAATGTTATCGGACATGTTTTTGTAACAGAACTCGCACGCAATTCATAAAATTTTCAATCTGTGGCAGATATCTAACCCATCTATCGTGGTGCTCTTGCGTCGCCAACCGTAGATATTTTATTACCTCTCGTATATAACGTTCGCATGGATTTGCTTTCGGATGCCGTATACTGCTAAATGATACCTTAATATGCGCTCTATTTAACTCGTTTCTGAATCTTTGGTTATTGAAATATGTCGCGTTGTCTACCAAAATCCTTTCGATTTTCCCGACCTGGCTTCCAAATTCTCTAATCGACTGTAAAGCATGCACCGTGTTACTTCGTCTTGCCGGAAATAATTTAACAAATTTCGAAAAAACGTCCACCATTACCAATATGTGCCGATACCCCTGTTCGCTAGTAATTAGGTTGCTCAAGTAATCAATAGCTACCAATTCTAACGGTTCACTCACGCTCACATTCATCGGTATGTTCTGTAACACCATATTTTTGTCTTTCCCTAAAATACAAATCTTACACCGATTAATCCGTTCCTTAACCACCGTGATATCGTTTCTTGTATAAAACGCCTCTCTAAATACCAAAAATGTTTTTCTAATGCCTAGATGTCCAAATTTTAAATGAATTTCGTCTATAATTTCCACAGCCGTGTCTCTGGATAACACTAACAGTTCTGCATCCCCTATCCTTTTTACCACAAACTGCCCTACAATGGTAAATCCACGGTACTCCTCTACATTTTCCTCGTTAATTTCTCGCGTGATCGAGCTCACCTCACTGTGCCTCTGCGTCTCCATAAGCTTGGCGTTTGTCCACCGACCAACATCCCTGAACTCCTGCAAAGCAACTAAACAATCCTTTACGTCTTCTTTATTCGCCTCTACCTGCGGTCTGCTTAGAAAGTCCGCCGTCACATTTTCCTTTCCTGGTTTATGTTTAATTTCGAAATCGTACTCTTGCAATACTAGTGCCCACCTATACAACCTACTGTTCAAAACTTCTTTTTCTTCATGAATGTTACAACCGTGTTGTCGGATTCTATCAAAAATTTCTTTCCTAGCAGATAAAATCGTAACTTTTTTACTGCATATACTATCGCCAACATCTCCTTCTCTGCCGTCGCATATTTGGTTTCGCAGTCTTTTAACACCCTTGAAATAAATACAATTGGTACCTCAGCTCCGTCCTGGATTTGCACCAACTCAGCCCCAATCGCATATTTCGACGCATCCGTCCTCAAAATAAATTCGTCCTTGAAATTTGGATACTTTAACGACAACTCTTCATAAAACGCACGTTTTAAATCTTGAAACGCCTTCTCCCGTTCAGCAGTCCATTTCCATCTTTCGTTTTTCCTTAACAAACTCACCAACGGCACACACAACTCAGAATATCTCGGTATAAACCGTTTATAATAATTTAAAACCCCTAAAAATCCTCGCAAGCCTCTTACATTCTTTGGTTGCGCAATATTTTTCAACTTGTCCAGCCTCTTATTACAAATTCTCATACCATGTTCACTAATTTCAAATCCTAAATACGTGACCTGGCTCTTAAACAATTCGCATTTCTCCACGTTCAACTTCAACCCCCCTTCGTCCAGCCTTTGGATCACCTTTGCTAAATGTTCCATGTGTTCTTGCTCGTTCCTGGAAAAAATCAATAGATCATCCACGTAGTGCGAACAGAAACATTCATACTCGTTGAACAGCTTCTGCATGGCCCTAACAAGTGCTGCTGAAGTACTACTTAAACCAAATGGAACTACAGAAAACATATAAATCTCCCCTTCAATACTAAACCCCGTAAACTTCTTACTATCTTCATGTAACGGAATCAACCAAAATGAATTTTTTAAATCTAACTTGCTAAAAATCTTCATCTCATACACCTTATATAACAAATTATCCAACTCTTGTGGTTGTTCGTACTGCGCTTTCGTAATTGAATTCAACTTCCTTGCATCCAAACAAATTCTTATATCCCTTTTGTTAGGTTTAGGTACAATAACTACCGGGTTCACATATGGAGTTTTCGCTGGTTCGATGATTCCTTCTTTTAACATTTTACTAATCTCGGCTTTAACCCTATTTCTAATTGCAAACGGAATTGGATACACCTTGGTACTAAATCCGCTGTCTTCCATGACCTCTAACTTATGCGTATATCGCTTCGCAAATCTCGGCTCTTCATTAAACAACCCTATAAATCTATTAAATAATTCTCCCAGCTTCTCTTTAATATCAATACTCACTTTTCCTATCTGTCCATCATCAATTATTCTCGCAAACATATTACATAATCTCACTTCAACCTGTCTATAATTACTTGCCCTTTTCACTCCTAATCCTGACTTATCTATATCATTTCCATTCCTATATTCCGAACTAACCGTAGGCACCACCCATAACTTATCTTTATCTAATATACGAATCGACCTATCATTTCCATCTATATTCAATCCAAAATCCTCTATAAAATCCATTCCTAATATAAAATCTAACTGCAACCCCTTTGTTATCAAGAACCCTGCATCTCCTGCCTTTTTATTCCTACAAATATCGGTACACGGATGACCCTATAAATCGTCGTTAGCTTTTTGTTCATTGCCGACCATAAATTAACCTCATCAATTGTTTCTATTCGTCCTTTTAAAAATTCTGCATGTTTTATCACCACATTTTCATTTACCAGCGACAACTGTGAACCACTATCAACTAAAGCAACATATAAACAATCTCTTAATCTAATATTAATAAACAACAAATTCTTTTTATTAACGGTATAATTATTCAACAACAAATCACTTAAACTATAACATAAATCTATATCTAACCCTAATAATTCTGTCTTCCGAAAATTGACGTTTTTTTTTGAACCGTCGGTGCCTCGTGTACTTGTACCACCTCGATGTTGTCCGTGTCCTTTGTCGCCGCGCTGGTCGTTATATGTTGGACGTTTATGTCCCTGTCAGTCCGGCTGTATCCGTCACGCGTTCCGCCTCCCGTCGTACGGCAGTCATCCTCGTTGTCGCCGTGCTGGTACCTATTTTGTCCTTTATATTCGTTTCCCCGGTATTCCCTATTGAAATACTGTCGTCGGTTTCCGTCGTGTCCCCAATAATTACGCTGTCCGTGGTTGAAACCGTCCTGTCGGTAGCTAAGTCTGTGTTCGTTGTGGTATACAGGTCGTCGGTTTTCGTCCCTATAACCCCGATTCTGCTCCCAGTAAGTTCCACACGTCTTTGCCTCCAGTGCCGTCGCTAAGTCGAAATTCCGCATTACTCCTAAAAATTCTCGCAGGGTTTTTACGTTCTGTACCACAACCACCTTTGTCACTTCTGGTTCCATGTGTCCCGCAAGTAGTAGTACTATGTCGTCCTCGCCCAATCTCGGTGTCAGATGTTGTGCCTGGTTGTATTTGTCGATCGCGTATTCTTCGCGTGATCCGTTTGTCTTACTGTAATGTCCTGTTATTAAGTTTGTCCTTATGTTTGTCTGGTGCGTGTTACTCCAAAATTGTTCGATGAACAGTCGTCTAAATTCCGCGTATGTGTCGTACTGTCTCCGTATAATGTTGTGCCATTTTTCCGCGTTACCCGTCAAAGTCGTCCCAACTATCTGTAATTTCGTCCGTTCGTTCTCTGTCTCCACAATTTCGTCCAATCTGTCCAAAAACCCCATCGGTTGTTCAGTCCGTCGTCCATCAAATGTCGGTAGCGCGTCTCGGTTTAATTTTATCTGCTGTCCGTAGTCTAGTCCTCCACGTCTTCTTTCTAGGTCGTCTAACTTGTCATGTATTTGTCTAACTTCTTTGCCGACCCTGTTTTCTAATATCGTCACGTTGTCTTTAAATTTTGTGTCCAGTTGGGTCCTAGCGTCAACATTTTCGTTTTGTAGTGTTTCTAGTGTCTGTCCTAAATTCCTGTAATTTGTCGTATGCTTTTTGTCACATGTCTGTATTTCAGTGTTCAAAGTCGTAAATCCGCTGATCATAGTCTCCTCGACTGTCTCCACGCGTGTCTTTATTTCTGTTCGTAGGTCCGTCCTTGTTGCGTTCAACTCTCCCTGAAATTGTACCCGTGTGTTATCAATCTTGTCGTCTACTCGGTCTACCTTTTCTTGTAATTCAGTCTTTAGTTCGTCCTTTACATTTTGTATTGATGTGAGTAAATAGTCCTGGGTGTAGTCTAATTTTGCCGTCAGTTCAGCGTGCGCCGTTCTAAACTCATTTTTCAAATTCGTATGTGACGTCTTTAATTCCGTGTGCACCTCGGCAATTTTGTTAGTTAACTCCGTTTTAATTGTTTTTAGTTCCGTATGTGTATCTGCAATTTTGTTAGTTAAATCCGTATTTAATTTCGTGTGTGACTCTTCAAATTTGTTCGTTAAATTCGTTTGCAAACTCATCAGGAATCGCATTATATCCTGGTTTCCGGCGGTTTCTGCTACCTTGACCTCCTGTACCGTCGCCTGGTCCGTTTCCATGTTTATCACCTCCGGATCTACCTGCCTCACCTCCGTTTCCTGGACATCTCCCCCTGCGTCTAACTCCTCGTCTTGTGTCATAAATTCCGCGTCAATTCCGTATATTCTTCCTGACCTCGTTATCCGTTTCGTGTCCGCGTCCGTCATCTCTGCTGCCTTTTTTGAACTCCTCTTTCCTGAAAAAATATATAAACTACGGGCCCCACCTAATCTCGGGATCTCGTATCCTACTACTATTTCTATCTAGCCCCACGTTGGGTTTGCCACCTTCTTATGCTCTACCCCCTTCGCGCCTTTTTATTTTAATTTAATTATTTTTATATAATGTGCAAGTATTTATTTTATGTTACGTGCTTTAGCAACGTTTGGTTGGTTTATAAATCAAAAACTCTGTTAAATATGCCTCGACTATTTGAAAACTCTTACTTCCCAGGGTATCCACCTACTTACCGTGGGTTCAGTGGTAAGTAGATGTGCAATGCACCAACCAAACAGCACTACCTTTTGTTTTTGTACCTTTTGATAATTTACACTTGTATATGCCAAATTTTTATATGATCCACGTTGCCTTGTGCCAAATTAATTATTATTACAAAATTTCTGACTGACGTTATATCACACAGTACTCACCTGTTCTATACTTCGTTGTCGGCCTCTATGAATGCTGGCTCAAAATCCTACTCGCCGTATACGTCTTTACAAGGTTTGCACTATCACTATGAAATCTGCCGTCTAGACTCCAGGTATCGTTGACTTAATTTTGATGCTCCCAAATCTAAAATAAATATGACCCAACTTTAGAATTTTGAATAACCTTTTTTTTATTACTTCCCCTGTGCTAATTTTTCCGGTGTTATATTTTCTTTATCTCGTACGAATCCTCTTGCTACTCCAATGCTGTCTTATAATCTTACTCCTCTCGTTCTAAATCACTGCTTTCTTTATCCGCTCGTTCCAAATCAATCCTTCCTTCTATTTTCCACTCAATGCCCTGCTATACATAAAACCATATCCAAGTCAATCCCAATAATACCTTCTTCAATCTTATAAATCCTATTCAATGCCTTCTGCCTATATAAATCTCGTTCAATATACACTTATGTTCCGGTTGCTGTCGTACTAATTCCACTCTTAAACTTGTTACTCGTCGTTGCTATTAATTATTTTATTCACTGTTGCTTATCCTTACTCTTCCTTTACATAAATTAAACTCGTACACTTTCAAACTCATTTATTAAATCTTCAAAAATATTTAAACAATTTAGCGCAGTTTACAAACACGTCTTATTACAAAAATATTTAGAAATCGACTTCTTGTTTACTTTTCCTAGGTGATAATTACAATTTAAATATGCCTACTCTATATTACATTGTATATAAAAACCATGCAATAACATCGTCCCCAACAAGTTCGTGTCACTAATACCTTATACTTTGTCTTTTGCACTTTCCCTTTTCATACATAAATGTTCAATCATTGGTCCTAAATATCGCACAACCCTTCAATCATATTTGACAATGGTGTTACTTATAATTTTGATATTACATGTTTGTCCAAAGGTTGATTCTAGTAAAATAAATGCCGAAATGTTACACATATAAACCTGGATCTGCGTGGTGAATCATGAATTTATGGAAATTTCCATTTTTTCAGGATTCTTTTAAATTTTAGTGGGATTTATTTGTAGTTGTTGTTTTATTTTACTATCTAAGTGATTGTTCTGAGTAAATAGAATTATAATTATGCATATTTTTCAACACAATGTCCATATTTGATCATTACTGATATTTATTTAATTACCAAGGTTTATGAAACAAGTTTTCTCAATAATCTAGACTTTACACTAATCGGTATTTGCATGTTTTAATTAATCCAAATGTTAGTTTGAACTCCACTTAAATATTTAATTAAAATATATAGTGGATACATAATATAATTGTAAGTAGTGTCTGGGGAAAGTAATCAGATTTCTTGTATACCGCTTTAGTATACTACATTTGATTTTTTTCCAGTGCTCCATCTGAAAGTACTACATTGGCCAGGAACCGAGTTCTTTTTACATGGAAATTTTGAATTTTGCCAAAATATTGCTGTTTTAAGCAACGTAGGGACCTATAGCATATGTGACAACACACACACACACACATACGGGACGTACATTTTACTTCTTATCCCAATGAGAGCATATTTTTGTGAAAAATCTTGGGCTCAGTAGTCACACGCATATCAACTGAGCCACGAAGCCCTCACTACATGTTGTTTGTTAACTTTTTGTTATTATTTAATAAATTCAATAACTAATATTATTGTTTTCAGTGGTTGTTAACAAGCCCTGCTAATTAGTTCATATAAATTACAAACAAACCATATGAACACTATATTTAAGTACGGCTATATATTCTATTTTGATTGATTTAAGTTCGATCCCGACGAACCCACTCATTCAGTCAATAAACCTCATTACATTCCTATATTGATGACTTGAATTGAATAAATAAATAGGTAAATAAAACCAAAGCATCAATGAAAGAATTCAACTTTCGAATTTTAAATACAACTTGTCACACCAACATGTCACTGTATGTTTATAGTGTTTTACTATGAAAGTGGTCGCATCAATGTAAAATATTGAAAGTTTTTGTACGTTTACAATTTTTAAGTCCTATACCTGTCGGTTTTGTTTTGATGTTATACAACACTTTATATTTAGTTTTGTTTAGAAAGTAAACAGTAATCATGGATAACATACAAGGACTTTGTTACAATTTACGTTTGTATCTTGGAAATGTAAGCTGTGCTAGTGTTGTACCTGATTTTGTTAATCTTTCTTAAACCCTAGCAAATCAACCAATTATGATGACTCTGAAACAACTGCAGTTGCTATTAGATAGGGTGAGGAGGATCGCAGAGGAATCACGTGGACCTGTTCCAGGACCTAACCAAGTAAATTATGCTGTTAATCAATGTTTTTCTAATGGTCAATCTCGCTTTTGCGTTCAAAAATAGAAAATGTTGTATGCGTTTTAAATGCTTTGAAATTTTCCATGAGTGTGTAGGATTTTTAGATGAACAATCACTGAAGGATTAGTCATGATTATAGATGGTAACTTATTACAACCCCGTAAACGAGGTACGCGAGTCACTATGTCAGTTGGTAACAATATTAGATAATATAAAAATTGACGCTCAAATTATAGATGACGTCACACAATATGCAAATTAGTACGAAACAATCTAACAGTTATACAAATTTTAAAGAAACCCCTAGCGGGGTACTCACGTGAACATGTAGGGCTTGTAGAATCACTCCATGATGTCGGCGGCTTCGCTGATCTTTCGGGCATCGGCTGCTTCGCTAATCTTTCTCGGGCGTGGGAACTCTTGAGCCAGGTTGAGTCCAAATTCGAATTATCTTCTTTCTATATGTAGGGTATGACGGGAAACTGGTTTATAAGGAACGATAATCAACGATGAGGCAAAAGGGACCTACATAACAAAAAAGATACGATAAGACACCCAAGACAACAACCCTTCTTCACATCTAGGAGGCTAGTCCCAACACGTATCACGGAAATCCACCACTCTCCTCTTGGCGCACCGCGTCGTTGCAATTCTCGCGCAACGTGTTATCTGAAGTGACAGAAATACGCACACAAGTCTTTTTAAATTCATTGGCGTGAAATCCTTACAAATTAAAACTTATATGAATGTTTAGTGCGGAAATTTTCGGCACGTAACAAACTGCAGTTTATAGTGACAAGATCTAGAATCGTTAATTGATATGTGGAATTCTGTTTTAGACACGTTGTGACATTCATACGAATGTACAAAACCCCTTAGAAAATTTTTAGAAAACTTTATTCACTAAAAAAAAATGATTTTGGACTTACTGATATTGTTGTATGCAGGCATTGCACATTATTTTCACACTTATCGAAAAATCCCGTTTTTACCATAGCATGGACATGGTTTACGGACATTTAAACAAATGTATTAGACAGCATTTGTCATTTAACGAGTTTAAAGTTTTTGATTAGCTGATTTTTAAAGACTAGATCACTAGCCATGAATTAGATAAAAATCGCATTAAACCGAGTATGCAAATTTTGCAATCAGGTTACATAAAAAAGATTAAAACTGTGTGAAAAATGCAAATAATGTCTCACTTTTGGTCACTTACAAGCTGACTGTCAAAAATATTCTTTCGCTGTTAAACAATTTATGAATACTCTTATGAAGTGAAACATTGTCATTAAAGCTGAACCGTTTATGCCTGTATGTAATATTAGAAAAAATTCAAATATTTTTTGCTATGATTGCAATCTGCTTGGTTGTATTAAATTCCAATGCCCAAATTGTGCACAAAGTAAGGTTACGACACAACATTATGCATCATTCCTACTTTTAGCAACAGATATAAACACTAATTACATGAATCATCCGTTACTTTGTGTATCCATTATTGGCTTAACTGGTTTTGCATATGTAGATACAAGAGCTAAGTGTAGCATACCTGGACGCCGCTTATATGAACATTTTTTTGGCTGAAAATTCTCCTTTGACTCCGATGGTAATGACCATCACGTTCGCAATGGCAAACCCACCATGGTTAATATTGAAAAATTTGAAACATATCGATTTGACGAATCCGTAAATACTGATATCGTTCATCCCTGTACCAGAGTTATTCATTCGAAAATGCTACTAGATTGAACTTTTTGACCAGAGCGAGTATTGTAATAAGTATTCTTAAAATGTGTTGCTTTTTTGTAGACTCACATTTGCTTGTATTTCAGTTCTGTATAAACTTGCTGTTTTTTTACAGAAACTTCTGTAATTATTGTACAACTTCATTCTCAACGAGACAATGAAGGTGCTGAATTAGGTGCGACCAAAAAACCACAAATTAATTGTGGTTTATTGCAACTTTGCTTTGTTAAGTGAACAAATTGGTAGTGAGAGGCTATACTGGTTTCCATTTTGCAATGCATTAAGCAAGTTGCAGTTTAAATGTTATCCACGTTAATGAGTCAAATTATTTACATAAAGAGAAATAAGCAAGTGCAAGTTTGAATATCCATTAAAATATTACACTTACATAATTATCGTCGTTAAGTAATTATTAATTAAGGACTGGAGATTGGAGTTTGCTCATATAATTTTAAAGTAAATGTCCGTGTGATGTTTACAACGTTTACATTTGTAATATACATGCATATACATTTATTGTTGTTCTCTTAATTGAAATTTTGAGGGAAGTCTCAATTCTCAAACAGTATTATACTAGTTTTATCGGTTTTAACAGTTGCTTTAGAAGGAATCCAGAAATAAAGAAATTAAGTTCCACTTATGTTGAGGTGTCATATGTATGCAATTTTTAAAATATGTCTTATGCAGAACATTCTATAAAAATCAGGTGATATGTCAATATCTGTGCCTTACATGTGATTTTCCAATGCTCCACCCGAAGGTACTACATTGGCCAGGAAGCGAGTTTTTTACCTGAAAAATTTGGAATTTTGCCGAACCCTTGCTGTTCTAAGCACGGAAGGGATCTTTAACGTGCATGACATTACATGTGATTTTCCAATGCTCCACCCGAAGGTACTACATTGGCCAGGAAGCGAGTTTTTTTTACCTGGAAAATTTTGAATTTTGCCGAATCCTTGCTGTTCCAAGCAAGGTAGGGATCTTTAACGTGCGTGACAATACTCACACACGGGACCTCCATTTTACCTCTCATCCGAACGAGGGTGTATTTTTGCGAAAAATGCTCGCCTAACATTTTTCAAGCGGACCGTGTCTGGATTGGAATCCGGGACCTTGGGCGTAGTAGTCACACACATACCACTACGCCACGGAACCGCCCCAATATCTGTGCCACCAAATAGTTTATCACCTTAAAAGAAAGAAATTCTTATGTATGAATTTGACAAAATGTTAGAAAATGACATAATTCAAGCACATAAGACACCATATGCCTCACCGGTTGTTCTTGTGCATAAAAAGAACAATACATTTCACGTGTATATAGACTATCGTTGATTAAATGAGTTTACAGTACCTGATCGTGCCAAAAAACATTAAAGAAGTCTTGTCATTTTTACAAACGTGTAATTGGTTTAGTTATTCCATGCCAAATTTTGTAAGCATTTCAGCTCTGTTAAGTGTATTCATACAAAAAAATACAAGCACAAGAAACGGTTTTTAATAAATTGAAGTGTGTGCTTCGTAGCTCGCCAATACTTTGTCATGCTGGTCCTAGTCTACTGTATGTTTTGGAGACGATTTATGTCAGTTCATGCGCATTAGGTGCATGTTAGTCCAGGTAAAGGGTTCTGGTAACAGGTCCATAGAATATTCAAGCTGTTTGCTTACTTTCGCAGAATGTAATTATTCTACAACAGAAAGAGAAACCTAAGCTGTTGTGTATGTCTTAGAAAAATGTAGAGGATATTTAGAATGTTCCAAAGTTGCGGTTGACACTGTCTATCAACCTTTGAAGTGGCTGATGTCACTCTGATCACTTTTGGGTCGCTTAACCAAATGGGTACTACAGTTGTAATGTTATAATTTGGATATAAAATATATACTGGGTCATACAAATGTGGTGGCAGATACATTATCTTGTCCTCCCAGAATTGACTGTCTTGAAGAACAAATTGATGTTACGCATATTAGTGTAACTCTTCCTTCAGTTCCTATGCAGGAAATGCAAGGAAAGCAAGTTGCAGATTCTGATATAAAAAAAAAATCAATTGCTTTGATAATGGAAAGTCGCCTGAGAATGCTTTTTGTAAGTGGGCCATTTAAATAAGTGCCTAATTAAAAGTGCTGCAATGTCAATTGTTAAATTTCTTTTTTTGATCCCACCTGATACGGCTGTGATCCAAAGGGGGAAGATTGTAACAAATATTACTCTTTTCATTCGCCTGATATATACAGCTTTAAAGTAGCATAACGTTCAACATACACATGTAGTTCATATGAACACAAGAGATAAGATTGCAACAGTCTGTTTCAGTATGCCTTGTAACTCCAATTATTATATTGATTGTTCTTGTAATAAGTAGTTACAGTTAACATTTTGTTTTAACTATTTGTTATTTTTTAATAATTTCAATAACTAACGTTATTACGTTTGGTGGTTGTAAAATACATCTGCTAATTGGTCCATGTAAATTATAAACTAACCTCATGAACACTATATTAAAATTAAGTATGACCTTACATTCTATTTTGTTTGATTCAAGTCTGATCACGACGATCTCATTCATTGAGTTCAATAATTCAGAATATATTTTAAGACGCCCAATATAGGTTGACAATAATATACCTTTGTTCTATACGTAACTTTGTAATAATAATTGGCAAATAGGTTAAGTACAGACTATTGGGCAGTTTTAAATGCTTAATTCAGATATGCTGTTGTTTTTTCAAAAAAGTTTAAGGCTCTCCAGATATTTTCAAAATACAGAAAAACTAAATTTTTTTCAAATTAATACAGCTACTTTGTACATGAAAATTTAATGTAATAAAATTTGTAGATATTATTTTACTCTTTACGGTGCTTTAGCGGTATATTGTTTCCTTGTACGGTTTACGAGATATGACATAACATTGCATTTTTTTAAATGGAAACCACCATTGGCCATGACTTCAAGAAATAGCAAATTTTCTCCCCTTTCCGGTGATATAAAAATATTGATAAGGTTTGACTAAAAAATTGTGGAGATATTAACATATATTTGATTTTTATGCAAAAACCAAGTAACCATGAAATCAAAAGAATAGATATTGCCAGGAAACAACTGTCACATTTCAATTATCAGTTTTCAATTAAGATCGTAACCCATACTTGTTATTCATCACGTTTACTGTTAACAATAGCTGGTGTATAGTGTTTAATATTTCAATAAATATGTTTTCAATAGGGATGCAAATGCAAAAGAAAAAGGTAAATAAAGAGACAGAGATTCGTGTTTTAACATACAATAATTTTAAGCCGACAGTGTCTGTACGTGAAATTGGATTGGAATGTAACACCTCTAGGGAAGAAGTGCGAATAATTGTAAAACAAAATAATTTTAAACCCCGAGCATTATTATATTGGAAATACATTGTATCCAACAAATTTCCAGAGTAGATTGAACTTTGCTACATGTTTTATTGAAAAAAGTCAAATAAATGAAGGATTCTTAAAACAATTTTATTTACTGATGAGACAAAATTTACAAATAATGGATTGTTCAATTGAAAAAAAGACACTCATTGGACACAACACAATCCTCATATTACGACTGAAAGACGATTGGTATGTTTTTTCTATAAATGTATGGTGTGGAATATTTGGTACAAAAATCCTTGGTCCTTTTTTTTACAAACACAATTTAAATTCAGAACGATATTTATCATTTCCGAGAAACGAAATTTAAATTATTTTCAGCACGATGGGTCACCTGCAAATGAACATAAATAGTTTCGAATTATTTATTAGAAAGATTTGATAACTGGATTGGTAGTAGAGGTTCCATTCCTTGACCTCCTAGATCTCCTGATCTAACTCCGATAGATTTCTTTTTATGAGAAACAATAAAAGACAGTGTATAAGGAAAAACCTACCGATTTGGAAGGTTTAAAAACAAAATTACTGCAGCTATTAGGGGAATTAGGTACATCACTTTATTAAAGGTGCAAAGGGAAATATTAAAACGATCTCAAATTTATTTTCGTATCCCAAATAAATACAAAAATTTTAATAGTTAATCACTCTGTAAGGATGTCAATGAAAAATGCACATGAATTTTTATTCATATTATATAAGATATTCAAAAGAACAAGTCAGCTATAAAATTACACAACAAGTATATTAGCTCTCGGACTCGCCGGCGCATGGAAATTAGATAGACTGCGTGATTATTTTAAGCAGTTGGCGTTCCCCTGTCTTGGAGTCAAGATGCTATTCTTTCTAAGAGGGAAAGCTGACCTGAGAATTGCCATTTTGATAATAGTGAAGTTTTAGGTACAAGAATGTGACCTAAAAGTTTTTAAAGACCCATCAATAGTAAGTAAATGATTAAATTTAATTTGTGGTAATTTTGATTTCTTCAGCACTATATGGATATTTATATAAATGAATATATTATTTGAAGAAAATATGTACATAATTAAAATACGCATATGAAATGTGCTAGGAGTACATAGTTCATCTTTAAAATGCACATTTTATTGAAAATGCCGTATTTGGAGATTTCTACAACGTGTCGTTAGAATCGTCCATGCGTGTTGTTTAACATGGAATGCTTTTGGGAGCCTTTGTTCTAATTGTTAAAGAAACCTGCTTTCCTAACTGATTAGTAACGACTCCTAAGATTTAAAACCTTGACAGTCGGTAAGTTTTTTTGTACTCTATAAATCGTGTCGTTTTGGAACAATCTGCTTTTCGTTTGTTTATTAGGAATAAACCTTAAAATTAATTACATGTTTTGATAATTAACATAGTGCATCTTAAATTTTTAAGTAATGACGTAATGGATAAAAATTGTATCTTTGGTACCGTGATAGGGATTTAATTCAAGGAAACTTCAATTTGTTTTTTTTTTTTAGAAAGTGTATACATTGGCGTATAATGTCTTTGATTGAAATTAAATTCAAGGTTAAGATATGAATTTTTGTGATTTCAATATAACATCTATTGAGATATAAAAGTACACTAAAGAGAGCTTAACAGAAGTAATCTTATTGATTGAATCTAAACTATGATAAAAAAATTTAAATTATAACATAGGTTATATGAAGCATTAATTACCATTCTTGTTTAATTATATATAGAAACATTGCTCATGCAAACCATCCACAAGCCTAAATTTGGTTTTGCTAAATAGAATTGTAATTGGGTTTTTTTTTGTTGATTATTTAGCATCACTTCAGAATTACATGAACTTTTAATTTGTAATAACAGATCCAATTACAAGTATATAATATTTTCTAAGTATCTGTTCGGTCTCTTTGTCGCACGTTGCGTGGTTAATTTTAAGTTACTTCAAATTCGTAGTTTTAAATCTAATTGTAAAACTGTCATCCCTTGTTCCCTTATATCCTGCCATAAAATTTCCCTGTGCATGTGAATAAGTTGGACAGAGTAGTGAACAAACACTTTCTGATGGATATCGAAGCAGAACAGTCGTCGGTTTCTTCGTTCGGTACCGTAAGTTAGTCAAGTGCCACAGGCTTTATTTGTGAAACCCCTAAAAAACACAGTGCAAGTGTAACGTAACACAGACTCAATTCGCATACAGTCCACTTGGTTGAAGGAAGAGGAACTGCAGCTTAGAACAACAACAAAACAACGTGGAGGTAAGTCGATATAAAAATTTATAAGACCTCCGTGCAATAAACAAATTGGCCTTCATCACCGGATTATTAATTAATTAATTAGTTCCCATCCTTTAAGCTCCTTATACTTAAATTTATAAAATTGTTGTAGTTTTTATTATGGTTAAACGTGTTACACAGAAAAGAACATCTTGCTTGCAAATTGAATGATAAAAACATCTGGTTATAACGGTAGATTTTACAATACATTCCTTATCCTTTGTGGCAAAGATTAGGGTCGTCGTCGGTATCTTTTTATGTAAACTATTTATGAGGGTTATTGTATCCTAAATCTTTACCTTATTTGTCACTTGAAGTTGGAGCAACCATTCGGGTTCATGCAACTTGTATAACAAAGGGGTTGAAATTTATTTGAAACCTTAAAAGCTTTGTCGGGCGAGCACTGTAGTTAGTTGCATTTTTCTATTAATAATTTAATTTCGTAGATGAATTAGTAATTTAGCGTATTCGAGTCACGCATTGTTTTTACATTAATTTTTATTGTCGTTCATTAATCATTAATCAAATATGGTTATATCAATTGATAAAGCTATTCTTGAAGCTAAATTTGTAGTTAAAAGGTTGGATCATATATACAGCAAAATCAACCAACCGGAAAACGTATCGATTGCTTTAATTAGAGCGTCGATTAAAAGTGTCGAACAGATTGAAACGCTTTTCAAATCCTTTTGCAAGGATATTTTCTTTGATGAAGAAAGTGAACAATTGGATGAATTTTCTGCTCTTAGGGTGAAAATCGATGATTATCTATTAGATATTCGTATTATCGCTGAACAATGCGAATTAGATCGGGTAGAAAATAAGCCAAAGGTGGAAAATATGAATAATTCTTTTTCGTCAAATTGTGGAGGAATTCGCTTGAACCATCTTTCAGTCCCACGCTTCTCTGGACGCATTTCAGATTTTGAGAGTTACAATGCAATTTATAAGCGGTTGATTCATGATAATGTCAGTTTGTCACCTGTTGAAAAATTTTGCCATCTCGTTGATACATTAGATGAGTCGTCGCATGCATTGATAAAACACTTGCCATTAAATGATTATGCATACGAGGAAGCCTATAAAATCATTACTAATCGTTTTCAGTCCAAGAGGTTATTACTTTCAACATATTTTAATGCTCTTGAAAAATGCCCTAAGGTCAGTTCCTCAAACTTGCATACGGAACTCCGGCAATTAATTAGTTGTTTTGATGAAAATATATTTGCGTTAAGGCAGATGGAAATAGATTTATTAGATTTCATGTTGTTTAATCTGTTATCGAAAAAATTAGATACAAACATTTTAAAGCGTTTCGAATTAGGAAATAATGACGAAATTCCCTCGTTCAAAGATTTAAGGTCGTACATTGAAAAACAATGTAAAGTGTTGGAAATCAATGACATTGCTTCAGGAACATGCTTAATAGCTCGAGATTTCGTTAAAGAAAGAGAAAAAGGAAGGTTTGTTAGCACTTCGGCTAAAACTTCTTTAGTTGGTACCACCAATGATGTTACAAATTGTAGTTTCTGTCAAGCTGTGCATCCTATTTATAGATGTAAGCAGTTTCTCAATAAAACCCCTCAAGAAAGATTTGAGGTGGTAAAGCTTAAAAATCTTTGTATCAAATGCTTAAATACTTCACATTCGATGAAAAATTGTGCGTTAGATTGGTCGTGTAGAAAATGTCATCAGTCGCACAATTCGTTGCTTCACTTCGATAAACAAGAAAAATCGGTGTCGCCACGCCGACAAACCCATCGTCAAAGGTCAGCGTCTCCTCGGAGAGCGGCGCCTAGACTTACTTCTACTAGTAGACCTAGTGAAGACAATCTGTCGTCGTCGGTTGTGCATGAACAACCTGTCACTAGTTCGTTGATTTCGACGTCATTAGAACACACAACCACGTTGTTAGCTACGGCAATGGTGTCCGTGCTTGATTATACAGGAACATTGCAATCTGTTCGTGCAATATTAGATAACGGATCCATGGAAAGTTTTATGACTGAAAGGTGCCGTCAGAAATTAGGTTTAAGGAAACGGAGAGCCAATGTCACTGTTCAAGGACTTGGCTTGAATTCGTCGTTGGTGTCTGGTGCACTATCGTGTAGTCAGCCCCTCGAGCACGGTCTCCAGCATATGGAATTGATTGTTATATTTTACCTAACATTTGTAATCAATTACCTTCATCGTCGATAGGGGTCAAGGAATGGTCGCATACTCGAGGTTTGGCCTTAGCTGATCCTAATTTTAATGTTCCTGGTAAAATTGACATGCTACTCGGAGCGGAAATCTTTGCTCAGGTTTTGTTGAACGAGTCTCGTTGGGGTGTCGCTAACGAGCCAGTTGCTATTAAAACAACCTTTGGTTGGGTTTTAACGGAAAGGTCGTTTCCCGAATAGTTCTATTACGTCGTTGTGTGCTTTCGTTGAACCCTTAGACAATGACATTCGTCGATTTTGGGAATTAGAAAATATTCCCTTCAAAAAACACATTTCTCCTGAAGAAGAAAGGTGTGAAAATCAATTTGTGGAAGTTATAGACGTAACAAGGACGGTCGTTTTGTAGTGTCCTTGCCCTTTAAAATTTCGGAACCCTCATTCGTGGGTATGAGATCAATTTGTATTAAAAGATTTTTGTCGTTAGAACGTCGTTTGTTAAAAATCCTGAATTGTATTCAGATTATAAAAAATTTATGGAGGATTATTTGACAAGCGGGCACATGGTTCAAGTGAAATCGCTTGAAAATTCGTCGGGTCATGAGAAAATGTACTACATTCCCCATCATGCTGTACATAAGCGTGATAGCACTACCACCAAATTGCGGGTGGTTTTCGATACTTCGTGTCAGGATCAATCTGGAAAGGCGTTAAATGATAGCTTGGCTATTGGTCCTGCTTTGCAAAAGGACATTGCAGTTTTGTTATTGCACTTTCGTGTACATCCTATCGTAATTACAGCTGACATTAAACAAATGTATCGGCAGATTTTGGTTAAAGATACTCATCGTAATTATCAACGTATCGTCTGGAGATTTTCTCCGCAGATCCTATTATGGACTTTACGTTAAATACTGTGACTTATGGAGTTTCGTCGTCGCCTTTTTTGGCCTTGCGTACTGTTCAAGAATTGGCAAGGTTAGAGTCGATTAATTTTCCTTCGCGTCATCGGTATTGGCGGCGTTACCTATGTTGATGACTTAGTCACTGGATGTAATTCGATTGAAGCTGCTAATCAATTAATTGATGAATTGAATAGTATTTGCTCTAGTGGTGGTTTTTAATTAAGAAAATGGAGTAGTAATTGCCCAGAAGTGATGTCCAACTTGAGGGAGTCCCTGTCCAGTTCGGACGCAATTACATTTCAAGATAAAGATAGTGGTTCAATAAAATTTTGGGCCTTTCGTGGCGTGCTCTTACAGATGCATTTTATACAACTTAGACGTTGAAGAGCGCACTTGCACTAAGCGTAATATTTTGTCGGCTATCGCAAAAATTTTGATCCTCTCGGTTTGATAGCACCTGTAGTACTGTTCGCTAAACGTTTAGTTCAAGATCTTTGGCTTTTAGGTCTCGGTGGGACCAAGAGCCTCCATTGGAAGTCATACAAAATGGAAACATTGTTTGGGTGAATTGCCAGCGGTTTCGAACATTGAGATTTCGCGTCGCATCGTATGTCATAATTTTAAAAGGGTGGAGTTGCATGGATTCTGTGATGCTTCTGAAGCCGGGTATGCAGCTGTCATCTATTTCCGTTCGTTCGATCTAGAAGGTAATATTACCATTTCATTAGTATGCAAAATCGAAGGTTGCTCCTACTAATCGCGTTTCATTGCCCGTCTCGAATTGTGTGCTGCCGTACTCTTGGCAGATTTAGTAGATTTCGTCAAAATACTTATACAGATATTTTATCATTTAGTAATATTTTCGCGTGGTCAGATTCTACTGTTGTTTTGTCTTGGATTCGGTCTTCCTCGCATAAGTGGAAGACATTCATTAGCAATCGTATTTCGCATATTCAAGAACGTATTCCTCCATCTTCATGGTTTCATGTTAAGTCCCAGGATAACCCTACGGATTGTGCCTCACGTGGACTTTTGGCTTCAGAGTTGGTTCATCATCCATTATGGTGGACAGGATCTTCCTGGTTAGTGCGTCGTAATGAAGAATGGCCAGTAACATCGCTGCCAAAACTTATCGACTCATCTCAGATGGACGTCGAATATCGTACTCTGTCGTTAACAGTCGTTATGTCTGACAATTTCTTAGATATGTTGTTGGATAAATTTTCAAAACTGCAGAAAATTTGTAGGATTATCACCTGTATTCGTCATTTCATTCGTAATGTTCAATGTCCAGATTTGCGTTCAAAATATTCTGATGGTTTGTCTCTAGCTCAGCAGCAAGAGGCTATACATTTATTGATTAAAAGAGTTCAAACAAATGTTTTTGCTCAAGACATTGCAAATATTAAAACTGGAAAACTTGTTAGTAAACAACTTCGTAGCCTTAGTCCGTTTCTAGATAGTCATGATTTGTTGAGGGTGGGCGGTCGCCTACGTAACTCAGAGTTGTCGCATGATGCAAAATTTCCAATTTAGCTTCCTCGGTCGCATCGGTTGACTGAACTTATTATATTAGATTGTCATGAAAGACATTACATCCTGGAAATCGAACAACACAATTTTTACTAACTCAAAATTATTGGATCTTGTCCGCCAAGAGGGCTATTCGGCAATGTCTGAAATCCTGCATTCGTTGTTTTCGTGTAAACCCTGTGGCTTTATGCCCCCCTATGGGGGATTTACCAGCTTCTAGGTTAACTCCAGGTAAGGCGTTTTTACATACGGGAGTCAACTTTGGTGGACCTTTCTCTGTCACGATGAATCAATGTCGTGGCGCAAAATCATTGAAAGCGTACATTTGCTTATTTATTTGTTTCAACACTAAAGCCATCCATTTGGAACTAGTGTCTAACTTGTCGACAGACGCTTTCTTGGGTGCTTTACGTCGATTTATTGCTCGAAGAGGCAAATGTATTCAAATCCATTGTGATAATGGTACTAATTTCGTTGGGGCCTCTCGTGAAATCTCTCAATTGATGCGCCATTCGGCAGGCGTTGAGGGAATCGAATTTGTGTTTAATCCTCCTGCTGCTCCTCATTTTGGTGGGTTGTGGGAGGCCGGGATTAAATCAGTAAAATCCCATTTAAAGAGAATTATCGGTGAACATTTTGTCGTTTGAAGAATTCTCGACGGTATTGATTCAAATCGAAGCGATTCTCAACTCATGTCCACTATGCGCACTGAGTTGCGAACCGCATGACTTCTCGTATTGGACCCCGGGTCATTTTCTTAATGTTGAACCAGTTTCGGTGTTACCAGATCCAGGTTTGTTGTCCATAAACCCCTCTCGTTTGAATCGCTGGCAATTGTTGCAGCAAATGCAACAAGGGTTTTGGAAGAAATGGAGTGCTGAATACCTGCACACGTTGCAGCAGAAAGGTAAGTGGTTGAAGAATTCCGCTACCTTACCTATTGATTCGCTTGTCCTCTTAAAGGAAGAAAATAACCCCCCTCTACAGTGGCGTTTAGGAAGAGTAGTAGATGTTCACCCTGGTAGAGACGGTATCGTTCGGGTAGCTACAGTCAAGACATCCCAAGGGTTAGTTAAACGCCCCCTAGTGAAACTAGGTTTACTGCCAGTTACTTGATATTTAATGGTATGTACACATATATTCACTTATATAAGTTTGTCGGTTAGGTTTCTTAGTTAATAGTTCTAATTATTTTTAAATATAAAATAAGTTAGTTCATACTTATTTTGGTGGGCGGGATGTTCGGTCTCTTTGTTGCACGTTGCGTGGTTAATTTTAAGTTACTTCAAATTCGTAGTTGTAAATCTAATTGTAAAACTGTCATCCCTTGTTCCCTTATATCCTGCCATAAAAATTTCCTGTGCATGTGTGAATAAGTTGGACAGAGTAGTGAACAAACACTTTCTTATGGATATCGAAGCAGAACAGTCGTCGGTTTCTTTGTTCGGTACCGTAAGTTAGTCAAGTGCCGCAGGCTTTATTTGTGAAACCCCTAAAAAACACAGTGCAAGTGTAACGTAACACAGACTCAATTCGCATACAGTCCACTTGGTTGAAGGAAGAGGAACTGCAGCTTAGAACAACAACAAAACAACGCGGAGGTAAGTCGATATAAAAATTTATAAGACCTCCGCGCAATAAACAGTATCTGTTACTAAATTTCTATCAAGATTGAATATACTTATGTTGAACATTTATGATATTTTATTTCTTGAACAACACAAAGATCTTATAAATTTCAAGAAAAGTCTATGAAAGGCGACTTTAGTTATTTTCAAATATCGATTGAATGAGAATTTATTATCCAACGATGATAATATAAAAATCAGAACAGGATCATTGAGTTGTTTTTGAGTGTAACATTTGAATATATATTTGTGATACTCTTTTGGAACGCAAAGTGGAATTCCACTTATAATAATTAACATTACATTTTCTTTCAGCTTTAATATTGATTTAGTCGTTAGAGGGTTTGGTGTTATTCAGAGCGAATTTTTTGAGCGTTATTATAGTGCATGCGCAACTATTATAGTCTAAGGTATAACCGTTAAAGTCTCGCACGCGCGTGTTCAGATCTATTACGTCATCATTGCGTCTCAAATTGTATCACATACCAAAAATATTTATTGTGATACCAGAGGCGTCTTTAAGAAAAAGATAAAATGTACTCACAAAATAATGTGGAGCTCTTCACGACCTTGCGGTTATTCTTGCGGCAGAACCATACTCATTTCCCATGGATCTCGGCATTGTTGGGTGTGGGTGTCATTAGGCCATCTTGAAACCAGATTTTCTGTCTTCTCTTTTCGTGATCGTAGGTATGACGGAGCAATAAAGGTAGGGAATGATACAAGGTAGAGATACGATAAAGGAACCTACATTACCTAAAAGAGAAAAGAAAAAAGACACAGATAAACCTCACTGTTTTACGTCTCGTTGACTAATAATGTCGTGACTGAAAATCGCCACTTAATTCCTCACTCCACGTCTGCGCATTCTCTTGCGCCGACGCAACTGTCCGAAGTCACGGAAATGCACAAGTCTATTTTTAAAATATTGCCGCGAATTCACTCACAAATTAAAAAGTGTGAAATGCCAATTTTTGGCATGTAACAGCGTTGGGATTTCTACATTTTTTCCTTACGGTCAATCTTGCACAACCACCGTGAAATTACAGTGGTGCTTGAGTCTCGTTCACTCTCCCACCTTTGTGTCTCATCAAAGACCGCACGAAGTTACAGTTCTGACTAATCCGGAAGTCTCCTGAAGGTTTTATTTTGAAACGGATAAAAATACCATCAATTGTATACCTTTGACAGAGTTTGAGTATAGATTTTGACATCTACTTGTAGTCACAGCGTCTAAAGTGAAAAACGTTTAATAATATTTATTATTGATGACCGTTTAATTTAGAGAAGATGTCACAATGTGTTACATCAAAATGGTGGGCATTTTAAACCTTTGTTGTAAAATTAGGTACTTGTCCATATTATTGTTAATTCATCTAAGTAAAAATGTTCTTTATAATTGATATCTATTTTCTATTCATTTCCGAGAGTAGAGAAACAAATTAGGGTGACTGTTGTTTCTTTTGCTTTGATTTCATGGCACCATCTATTCTTTTGATTTCATGGTTACTTGATTTTTGCATAAAAGTCAAATAAATGCAAATATCTCCACAATTTTTTAGTCAAACCTATCAATATTTTTATATCATTGGAAAAGGGGCGAAAATTTGCTATTTCTTGATCTCATGGCCAACTATGGTTTCCATTTAAAAAAATTCAGGGTTATGTCATATCTTGTAAACCGTTCAAGGAAACAATTATTCCCCTAGGGCAGTCTAAAGAGAAGAATAATAGCTAGAAATTTCATTACAATCATTCTTCTCCATCTACAATGACAAAGTAGCTAGATTAATTTGAAAAAATTGGGTTTTCTGTTTTTTGAAAATGTCTAGAGAACTATGAACTTTGAAAAACAAAAGGATATCTGAACTAAGCATAAAGAACTTCCCAATTTAACCTATTTGCCAACTATTATAATAACAAAGTTATCTATAGAACATAGGTAGATTATCGTCACCTTGTATAACTCAATAAACCCCATTACCTTTCTATATCGATGGCTTGAATTGAATAAATAAATACGTACATAGAAGCATCAATGAAAGAGTTTAACTTCCGAGTTTTAAAATTTCCAGTGTAAATGTTTCAATTCAGAACATGTATGTATAATTAATTTTTAAAATGTACTATTGTTATGTTATATAACTTTGTTCTTACAAACGTATTAAGCAAAATGTGAAACGTTTTTGTTTAATTTTTTAAGGAAGCTTATATTAGTATACGTTATATAATTATGTTAAACTTGCTTTTTTGTGCTGTTTTAAGTTGAGTAAGGCATTTAATTTCAAAAGTAATCTAACTTTTACTTCTTTGTGTAGGGTATCACTGATGAAATGTATGATTTTCCACGTTCCCATCAATTAGAAGGAAGTGAAAGTGTACCTAGTACATTAACTCGAAGGCATTGTTATAATAATGCAGCACCTGTAAACATAGAAAATGAACGAGTCTTCCGATACGATGATATTGTAACAAAACCATGCTCTTCCCAAGTATGTATTTAGTAAATGAGAATTGAATTTGTGCACATTAGTTATTTTTTCAGGATGATTGTGATGTACTAGATGAGCCTGCTTCACCAATGTCTCAAACGTCATCAACAACCACAACTCCTTATTCAAATTTACCAAGCCCTTTGTTACCTTCGGATACTCAGGTACATTAGTAATGAATATTATAAAGTGTATACAGTTATATTTACTATTCCAGTTAATGCCTCCACCACAAATTAACAGAAACCTGAAGCCAAAAAGAAAATTATCAGATTCATTGTCCTTATCAAGTAATGAGCCTTCTTCTCCAAGGCCCGCACCTTCCGTAGATCGTACCTGTAAACCCATTATATCCCCTCAGGTAAAGGTTGCGGTATTTAATAATATGTAAAAAGGATGCATATTTTAGGGAGCTGGCATGCGAAAAACTTTTGAAAGTGACACAGATTGTGGCCGCAGAATTCGAGCCGCTCCTAGTCCTACGTTGTTAGATAATTTATATGGAAATCAACAGGTGAGTAATACATTGTCATTCACAGTGTTTAATATATTGTTGGTCGATAGTTCATGAGAACTAGATTTTAGCAATGTTCTCAATATTCTAGATGCTGCATGTCATAAAATACAGATATATTCACCGTTATCTATAATAACTAGTATTAATAGGTGTCTCTAATTTTTTTAAATAAAAATACTTGTATCAGATTGAACCTTTGATGTTTCTGTAACAGTTAATTACTAGAAATGTGATTAACAAAAACTAATATTTTTTAGTCTAGGTAGCTTTTAGTTTTTAAAGTTAAAATTATCATCAAAGGTCACTGTTTTAGAGTACAAGTGGTGATGATTGTGTAATAATAAAAGCACTAATAATGATCGAATCTACATAAATAAAAATCGGCAAAAACTGAAATTATTATATACGGTTAAATCTCTCCCCAGGTTGTGTGGCACAAACTTTCACTCTCAAAATAGAATTTATTGTTATTTTTATACATTTGTTTTAAAAACGGTTTGTTTTGAAATCTTTGTTGTACTGATGAGTAAGTGTTACAAAGGTATTTTGATAATTCCAGATCGTTTATATTATTCTACTTTGTTGTGTTAATAAGTAAGTGTGACAAGGTATTTTGATAACTTCAGATCATTTATACTATTCTACTCGACTACAAACACATATATGTTTTAAAATTATTCCATCCTAATTTTTTCAGCATCGTAAATTGAATTACCAGACAGTGCAACCTTAGTTAGAGCGTTTGAATATTAATTGGAAGGTTACAAGTTCATATCCTGCTGAAAGATCTTAATGTTTTTCTTTTTTTCAGTTACTAGTTTGATTTGAAATGATGATTTGGGCTTTGTATAAAAGGCTATAGCTTTATTAATTAAAAGTATATAATATTTGGAATAGGTTTCTTCTCAACGAATGATCGGATTTTAGAGCAAACATTAAATAATCGATTCTTAGAGAACAGGCAACTAAGCTGTTTAAAAATGCATATTGGAATGTATATTTTATAATGAAGCAAGTTCAAATTATGTAAAACCCTAAATAAAAGCAAAAGCTACTATTAAATAACGATTTTTGTTCGTGTAAATATTAGTATTCAATGAAATATACAAATGTGTGAAACTCATTTCACAATATTATTTCCAGTCAACATACAATGTCACATTATTCGAAAATAGATTGTCTAATATTACTATGCCAAATTTGTATTTAATAAGGAGGTTGGGTCTTAAGTATAATGTCAAGTTCCAGGTGTTGTGCACCACAGTACCAAATGACAAACTGTGTGCAGATGCAGGGTTAACTCGAAAAGTCAGAATTACTAGTAGAATGGTATAGCGCAGCGATTCTCAAAACTTTTTAGACCCCTTTAATATCATGTTTAAAAGTCCCGCCACCCATTATGTACACACACACATGCACGTGCATGCGCACACACACACACGCGCACTCGCGCGCGCACGCACTCACGCACGCACTTACGCACCCACTTTCGCACGCACTTATGCACGCACTCACGCACGCACTTACGCACCCACTTTCGCACGCACTTACGCACGCACTCACGCGCGCACACGCACACACACACATATGCAGGCACACATGCTCGCATGCATACATAAACATGTGGCAGACATGCTTGCATGCACCTCTACAAGAATGCATTGTAGCAAAAGGAATAAGTATTTTTAAGGTGATTTCACTAAAAAAGGTTATTTTTCTTTGGTATTCATCTAGAAGGAATTGAACCATGCATTTCTTAAATTTTTTTTCTACGACAGTGTCAATTTGTTGATCTATATGCTGTGCTTTGTGAGTCATGTTTAGCGAGCACATTTCAACTGAAATCTTAACGAGATTTGAGAATGTTTATATAAGCAACAAAACTCATTTTAACACTTACATGAATTGAATCGAGGTCTATGATTTGTATATTTGAAAATAGCTCCAACTTGTCGCCTTTTATGCCAGGCTCGTATAGGTTTTTCAATAAAACCTTGTAATTTTTCAGCCCATTGTAAACTGTTTACATCATTCTTCTGCAGAGACTTGTTCAAAATATTAAGTTTTCAAATAGGTCTGGCATGTAGGTTAATTTTTAACAAAAACCTGGAGTAGCAGAGTAGATATGATCCGGGCATTTCTCATTCAGAAAAAATGTAAAAACTTCATACCTCAAGTCAAAAATTCTGTTTAATACTCTCCTTCTTGGTAACTACCACTTCACTAATTTTACAGTCACATGTAGATGTATATCTTTGGATGCTAGAGCTTCTTTAACCCCAGAAGCTATACGTGCGCACTGTATTGTAATACAGTGCATCCATATTGCTTCTGGTGCTAGTTTTTTAATTAGACCTCATAGACCAGGTATTTTCCTGACATTGCATGGGCTCCGTTAATGTAGATTTCTACACATTTGTTCCAGGATATATTATTTTTCTTCAATCATCAGTTATTTCAAAAATGCTTTTTCCAGTTGTATGGCCTAAATAATGCTTACCAAAAAATATCTCTTCATGCAACTCTTCACTATCAATTAATCTTATGTATGCGATTAAATATTCATCTTTATGAAGATTGGTAGCTTCATCAACTTGTAGGATAAAATAACTATTGTTCACATTTTTTACTATCTGCTCATTTAGATCTTCCAGAATATCTTATATTTGCCTTAAGTCAATGTCGTTAAATATTGAATTAGATTTTAACTGTTGATCCATAGGTCTTCAAATATTGTAGAAACTATTTTCACCAATAGTGTGAGGTTTTTTGTTCTTAGCGACTCTGTGGTCACTTTTAGAAGATTTATTGGTAATGCTAGAAAAAGCCTTTATAGATATGACACTGTTTAATTTTTGCTCAAGAAGTTTACTAGGGTTTTTCTCGAGGTCTCCATGCTTTGTGTTGAGGTTTCCTTTTAATTTCTTAGGTTTCGTACTTTCAGCAGTGAAGACAGTCAAAGAAGTTACACACTGGATTTCTCTCCATTAATAGTTGTTTCGATGAAACCTAACAATAAATAACTATTGTCATACATATTCATTTTTGTAGTACTTGCATCGAAGAAGCAGAAAATGTATCGAGCGTGACCTTTGTTTCACATTTTTTGCCACTACTAGTACAAGGTTTATTACACTTGTACTTAAAAATATTTTTATATTTTTGTTTTGAGTATAGCTTCAGCAGGTGAGATTCCTGTCATTGACAAAGGCATATTTCTATACCTGAACAAAAAATTTGTAATTTGGCTTATTATGTCACTTTCAGCGACCGCCTTATTACTAGCAACACAACATTGTAACTAATTTTTTTAAACTACGTTAACTTGACATTAGAATGCTCCGTTGCTAGTAGAATGATAAGGTGAAGTCTTTAAAGGTATACTATTTGCAGTAAGGAAGATAACAAATTCTTTTGAATTAAATGGTGAACCATTGTCCGAAACAAGTTTATGTGAAAGTCCAAAGACACTAAATATATGTTTCAGACATTGGACGGTACATTTTGCTGTTGTACCCTTAAGCATTAGCTTCACATCAATCCATTTTGATTTACTGTCAACCAATAATAAAAATGTATAACTAGATATTTCTAAAAAGTTAACGTGAACCCTGTAGAAATTTATTGGAGCGAGCTGGTGGCCATGGTGAACAGTGATTCCTTTACACGAAATCTTTTGTTTGCTGACAAATCTCACAACTCAAAATCAACCCCTCAATATACTTACTAATATTAGGCCACCAACAATAGCCACAGATCAACATTTTAGTACAAACAATGCCAACGTGTTGTTCATGAAACAATTCCAAGAACTGCTACCATAGAGAAACAGAAATAACTTTACTTCCTACCAGCAAATAGTTTTATGTTCAGCTGAAAGCTCATTTCTCTTTCTCTTTTTAAAGAACGGTTGTAACTCTTGATCCCTAATTTTGTTTGGCTAGCCTGAACGAGTGAAATTTTTTGTTTTAGCAACAACTGGGTCATTTTTTTGGCATCCTTTCCACAAGACCAAAAGGATATAATGTATCTGGAAATTCAGTAGATGATTCTAATAGAAGCCATGATAAACCATCAGCATTAGCTATGAATTTTCCTTGGCAATATTTCATATCATAATCGTATGCCGAAAGGATTATATCCCATTTAGTAATTCGAGAGGTTGAATAAATTGGAATATCTTTATGACGATCAAATATAAATTTCAGTGGCTGGTGGGCGGTAATTAAGGTGAAGTGTCAACCGTAAATATATTTATGAAACTTATGAATGTTAAAAATTAAGACCAGTGCTTCTCTTTCAAGATTAGAGTACTGTTTTGCAATAGCTGAAAGTGTGCTTGAATCAAACATAATGGAACGCTATTGCTATCTACTAACTGACTAAGTACAGTCCCTACTCCGTGATCACTACTATCACACGTTAACAAAATCAAAAGTTGTGGATTATAGTTAACTAAAACGTTATGTAAATATTGCCAATTTTTGCTTTCTTCAAATATTTCCTTACATTCTACCGACCAAACCAGTTTGCTGTAAAGTTCACATTATTTTGACAAAGATAATACAACGGTTTTAATCTTGATGACAACATCGGTGTAAATTTTACATATAAGTTAAGAAGACCTAGGTACGATTTTAGCTCACATTTTTCGGACTTGGGCACTCATAATACATTTTATTTTCTGATTAGTTGGCTGAAGCTTCTCTTGCTCAATTACACGATCTAAATAAAATTGGAATTTCCTATCGTTGACCTTGACATTTGACATTAGATTAACGTAACCTTTCAAAAACCTAAGTAACATTGGTGTGACACTCTTCAAACGTTTTCACAAAGATGCTGGGTGTTGCATTAATGCCAAAAGTTAAACTGGAAAGTAAAGAGCCCTACATGAGTATTGATAGTTAATAGCTTTTTAGAATCAACAGACAACTGCTGATATGCCCGTTTTAAATCCAAGATTGTAAAAAGCACATTTCCACTTAATGATGTACTTATATCCTCAGGAAGTGGAAGAACATAATGATCGGAATCCAAATCTGTGTGTAGTGTTTTCTTGAAATCGACACATTCTGATATCTTCAGTATCCTTTTTTAAACTACTACAATTGGGTTTGCCCAATTGTTATAACTGACTTTGAATAATACTTCAGACTTTACTAATAATTCGAATTCAGCTTTCTTTTTTAATGCATAAGGCAAAGCAAAGCTTATGAAGAATGGGGGCTGTTTCTTCCCGTACTTGCAATCTAATTTTAAAATTTTATAATTGAAAAATTCTCTTTTTCTGCTAAAGTTTCGTGAAATTTAAGTTTAATTTCTGAAATAAAAGTCACTACTTTATCAGCGACTGAACTAGGTTCTTTTGAACCTTGAGTCGAGTTTACCATTATACTGTTATTTTCTAAATTACACATATTTCACCTATTTGGACAAAGAATACTGGGCCAATATCTACACAACAAAGGAGAAAAGTAAAGCATACTTTTTAAAATTACTATTGGTAAAGTATGAATTACATTATTACACCAAATTATAACAGAACTTTCTCCTGCAATGTTAACTGTATCCTCTGTTACAACTTTAAGTTTGTAGCTGACAGGATAAATTCTTACACTGCCAAAAATTTTTAAAATCTGATAAATGTATAACTGACTTTGACGCACCAGTATCAACTTGGAACTTTATGCTAGTAAATTCTACATTAATATGTACTTTCAACGATTACATTTTAAGGATATTTCCCAACTCAATGTTTTCATCTTCTAGCTCTCAGGAGTCTTCAAGCGTATTTGCAATGGACGTTTGGCATACCTGGCTTGCATACCCCTTGCGTTTATACCTAAAGCATACTCAATTTTTGACTATATAGGCTTTACGGCCATGTTATCTTCCATATCGTTGTCAAGGTGAATTGAAAACCTATGACCCAACTTTACCAAAATGATCTCATGCTGCAAACCTAGCATTCGAAGATTCACTACCTAACTGGTTTGAAATATTCCCCCAATCAACATGTTGGTTGATTGACCCTTGAAGGTAATTTATGGTCAAATTTCAGCGCTTTAGCTTGCCCTTCTGCTAATTCTATACTGACAGCTATTTGCAAAGCTTTCTCCCATTTCAGATCAAACTCAGATAATAATTTACATTTGTTATTTTATAATCTGAACCCACAGACGAATTTGTCTGTTAAACATCACTTAAAAATGCTCCAAACTCACAGAACTGTGCTAAACTTTTCAAAACTTACCAAAAATGCCCGGATATCTTCATTACTTTCTTGTTTTGCTAAATAAACTTGTACTTTTCTGCTATTACTAGGAGCAAAATGGTTAAGTAAAACCTTTTTAAGTTCTTCATAAGTTTTACTACAGTGTGACGATGGAGTCAACAAATTTCTCACTATACGATAACATTTGTTTTCAATTAATAATAGTAACATAGACACTTTGCTTTTAATTTTTACATTATTGTATGAAAACAACTGCTCTATTCTCTCCAAATAAATTGTATTTGTCTCTTTGGGATCAAATTGTTCAAGTGAACCAATTGATGCTGTTATATATTTAAGTATCCTTAATCTAGGCATTAGATAATAAGCACATAGGTGGTGGTAGAGACACTACAAGTGATACGGAAGCATCAAGTAGCATGATGAATGTCAGATTAATCTAAATGAGGTATAATAAATACTTTGTCAATTACTCTTGTGCTTTAATTATAATTAATGACAAAGGTATAAAACATGGTGTCAAGTGTCGGGTCTTGTTCGAATGTTAGAAAACAAGAAGAATTTACGGACTCTTGAATTTGAGGTTAAACACGTGTTAGTAATCTGAAAGAACAATTTTTAAAAAAAAGTGCGGATTTTTTTTTTTATTGAGGTACAGCATGGCGTTGTTTAAACCACCAACTATCGTGGGTTAAATGGAAACAAAAATTTGAAATTTATATGAAAGCCTCCGATAAAGATACGGCTACTGAAGAAGTAAAAATTGCCATATTATTAAATTTAATTGGTGATGATGGTCTAGAAATCTACAATACCTTTGATACTACCAAATTGAAATCAGTAAAGGAAGTTTTGCAAGCATTTGAAACATACTCTTTACCCAAACGGAATGAAATAATGAAAACCTTTAAATTTAATAATATGAATCAAGCAGAAAACCAAAGTATTGATGCATATTTGACCCAATTAAAAACTCAAGCTGCTTTGTGTGGGTTTGTTTGCAACTGTAATGTTAATTATTCTGAACGAATGATTCGTGACAAACTTGTCGTAGGAATTTTTGACAAATCTGTTCAAGAGCGACTTCTACGCGCAACCGATTTAACTATCTCAAAGGTAGTAGAGTATTGTAAAGCAATAGAATTAGGAAAAATGCACGTTGAAGTATTAAATCCTAACAGTGACGTACAAGCTATAGTTAAAGTTGGAACGTCCTCTAGAAATATGCATAATACTAAACTTAAAATAAACTGTACTAGGTGTGGCTATGAACATTATTCAGGCAAATGTTCTGCATTTAATAAAACATGTGCCAAATGCCAAGGAAGAAATCATTTTGCAAAAGTGTGTAGAACTAATGTGGACAAAAAAACTGAAGAAACTGAGGCAAATGCATTGAATTCTGGTATTAATAAGAAATCGCTAGTGCAAGAGAAATCAAAAATTGCTGAAATGAAGACTACAAACGATGATACTGACCTGTTTATAGGGCGTATTACTACAGAAAAGGATCGATCTGCATGTTGGTATGAAACACTTAATGTAGAAAGTAATAAAGTAAAATTTAAATTAGATACTGGTGCTGACACTAGTATTCTGTCATATAAAAATTTTCTTGCTTTGAATTGTAACAAAAATTTAAATTCAACACAGATAACGCTAGTGACATATGGTAATTATAGAATTAAACCAAAAGGGCAGATAAACTTAGAATGTAAGATCGGTACAATCACTAAAAATATTAATTTTCTAGTAGTAGAAGATGTCAGCGAGTGCATTTTAGGTTTACATGATTGTGCAGTATTAAACCTTATAGCCAGAATTGAAATGATTGATAGTTGTTTACCGCAATCCAAAGCAGAATTTTTTGAATTATATAAAGATATTTTTGAAGGGTTAGGTAAAATGCCAGGTAAATGCTCAATAGAACTAGAGAATAATGCAATTCCAAGCATACAATATCAAAAAAAAATTCCAATTTCAATGCATGAAAAATTAAAAAACACTCTTGATAACTTACTACAACGAGGAATAATTTCACGGGTATCACAACCAACAGATTGGGTTAATAATCTCGTAATAGTTGAAAAACCTGATGGGAAGCTACGTTTATGCTTAGACCCAAAACCATTGAATAAATATATCAAAAGGGAGCATTTTATGATTCCCACAGCAGAAGATATTTTAGGTAAATTAAGTGGAAGTTCATGTTTTACAGTGATTGATATGTTGGAAGGATTTTGGCAACTAGAGTTAGATGAACCAAGCTCGATCCTATGCACTTTTCACACCCCATTTGGCCGTTTTAAATTTAATAGACTTCCTTTTGGAATTGCTTCGGCTCCTGAAGTATTCCAATCAAAAAATTTTGAGATATTTGGTGATATTCCGGGACATATATATATATATATATATATATATATATATATATATATATATATATATATTTTGATGACATTATAGTATCAGGAAAATCAGAGACTGAACATGACAAAAACTTAAAAGCAGTGTTACAAAAAGCTAGAGAAAATAATGTAAAATTTAACATAGACAAGGTACAATATAAATTAACCGAAGTAAAATTTTTGGGACAACTAGTATCAAATGATTCTATTAAACCAGATAAGAAAAATCTAGAGGCAATAAAAGCAATTGAAATACCAAAAAATAAAAGGGAATTATTAAGGATTCTAGGGTTAACAAAGTTTTTTACTAAATTCATACCAAATTTGTCAAAATTGACACATAACTTGAGAGAATTAACCAAAAACAATGTTTTGTTTAATTGGACTAACCAACATACAGATGATCTCAATAAATTAAAGGAGATGGTTATGAATCTGCCAACATTGCAAATGTTTAATCCAAAGAAATCAATCACAATACAGACAGATGCATCTAGTGAAGGGTTGGGTTGCACATTGTTACAAGAAGGTTATCCAATTTCTTTTGCATCGAGAAGCTTGTCGAAAACTGAAAAACGTTATGCACAAATTGAAAAGAAGCTTCTTGCTATTGTTTTTGCATGTGAACGTTTTCACAATTACATTTATGGATACAAAATTCAAGTACAAACAGATCATAAACCATTAATTACAATTTGTAACAAGAATCTTGATCAAGTAACTAACAGATTACAACGTATGTTGTTAAGACTATTAAAATACACAATAAATGTTGAATATGTACCTGGTAAGGATATGCTAGTGGCTGATGCACTGTCACGGGCATATATTAAAGATAGTGTTGATGATGATCCAGAAATGACTTATATTATACATTCATTGTCAAATGATATCCCAATGAGTAGTAGCAAAAAATTAGTTTTTATACAGGAAACAGAAAACGATAATACTTTAAAACTAGTTAAAAGGTATATTGAAACACAGTGGCCACATCAAGTTGATGAAGATTTAAAAATTTACAAAAAAATAAAGGATGAACTTTTTGTATCAAATGGCTTAATATTCCTAAACAAAAAAATAGTCGTTCCAAAAACCTTAAGAAAAGAAATGCTAAAACTTTTACATGATTCAAGTCATTTTGGAATAACCAAAACAAAATTACGTGCAAGAGAAATTTTCTACTGGCACAATTTAGGGAAGGACATAGAAACATATATTAATAATTGTCAAATTTGTCAAACACACCGAAAAAGTAACGCAAGACGGCCATTAATAAACTATGATATTCCTAACCGACCATGGAAAAATTTTAGCTTCGGACATTGTAGAACATAATGGTAACTACTTCTGTTTATTAGTAGACTACTACTCCAATTGGATTGTAGCTAACGAAATTAAAGCAAAATCTGCCGAAAATGTGCGGGACTTTTTTGAAAACACATTTGTGCATTATGGTATTCCAGAAAAAGTTGTGGTGGATAATAATCCATATAATAGTAAAGTATTAAAAAACTTGGCAGATACTTTAGGTTTTGAACTAGTTTATATATCACCATCAATCAAACGGCTTAGCCGAAAATGCCATACAAATTGTTAAAAATTGTCTAAAGAACAACATATCAAATCTGAAATATGTATTACTAGAATATAATAACACCCCCTTACCTGAAGTAGGTTACTCGCCAGCACAGCTGTTATTAAACAGAATACAAAGAACAAAAATACCAGTATCGTCAAAATATCTTGAACCGAAAACAATCTCACATAAAGAAGTACTAAACAAACTAAAACAGAAACAAGTAAAACAAAAATATTATTTTGATAGAAATTCAAAAAATTTAATAGATTTAAAAGAAAAAGACAAAATCATGATTCAGTCACCACTGACAGGATTATGGAAACGAGGTGAGGTTATCGAAAAATTAGGAGAACGGGAATACAGCGTTAAAGATGAGTCAGGACACATCTATAGAAGAAATAGAAAATTTTTAAATAAAATTAATGTAAGTAGTAATA
Organism: Platerodrilus igneus; assembly: GCA_036346225.1. Classification (NCBI taxonomy): domain Eukaryota; kingdom Metazoa; phylum Arthropoda; class Insecta; order Coleoptera; family Lycidae; genus Platerodrilus; species Platerodrilus igneus. The sequence continues at coordinate 2,403,192 of JARFIW010001116.1, forward strand.
GTTTACAAAAACGTCATGAGTTAATTTACGATGACTTAAACTCTGACATATTGGGCTCAGATTTGTTAACTACTAAGGTGATATCTGCAACCAATATGCCAGTTGTAAGGGAGGAAGGTAATATAAATAGAAATAGACAAGTAAGGATAACTAAATTACCTAAACATTTGTTAGATTACGAGTTAAATTAGTTGCACTATTAAGTACTTAGTTTGCTAAAAAGATAAAGGTTTAGTTTTAAAAAAAAAAAAGCGTGTTATATATTTAAGTATCCTTAATCTAGGCATTAGATAATAAGCACATAGGTGGTGGTAGAGACACTACAAGTGATACGGAAGCATCAAGTAGCATGATGAATGTCAGATTAATCTAAATGAGATATAATAAATACTTTGTCAATTACTCTTGTGCTTTAATTATAATTAATGACAAAGGTATAAAACTTTATTAAATTAATTATATTACTGAGTATACTTCCATCACATATGATCGATAGAAATAGTTTGTGTATATAAATTTCCCAAGGGAATTGAACTTATATGTGTAATACTTGTATTGTGTTTGTGGTGATTACTATAATACCATCTATTGGGAAATCAATTTATTGATAAAACGAGTGACCACCACTGTTGTGGGTAAAACGAGCATTAAATGAATTAAATTTTGATTTATCCTGAAGGTGCACGGCCCTGTATTAATGTAAGGGTGAATTGGCCAACTGCAGCGGTGTGGAGTGGGTTCCTATGGAGGACCGAGAAAAGAGGAAAAAAATAAGAAAATATAAAATTAATAAATAACAAGGCTTAAATATAAAAATCTTATGTTACATTAACGCTTATCTTGAAAGGTTTTCCTATTAGAGGTGCCAAACTGCTTGTCGTAGCAATTCTTTTGATGTTATTTTTATACGGAGGACAGTTTTTCTGCATAAAAATCTCTTGCTTTGGTATCCTAAATTTGGTCATTATCAAAGAAAATTGTCGAAATAAAATGCTCCTTTCAAATAAGACTATTATTTGGGTAGTTGGATATCCTTTACAGGTAGCTGATTTTACCTATTTCTTAACTAAGTTGAAAGAAAAATTAATCTAAACTCAAACTCTATTAGCATATAAATATTTCAGTATACATACACATGCACTTTCCTAAAAATAATTTCTTGCCCTGATATCTGGCCTGGTATTACTGAAATAAAAATATCCTAAAAGGAAAATATTAAAAAAAAATTAAATCTAAGCTGTTGACAAAACTATTCTCCGCTCCAAATTTTCTTGCTTTTATATTTAATTATAAGGAAGACTTTCATAAATCCCAAATTATTGGCAATGTCATTCATAAAAAAACAAAAAGAATAGTTAAGTCCAAACTTGTGCTATATCAGTGTTCTTCCCAAATACGTTAATTTGATAGTTATACTACCTCAAAATTTTACTAATAAATCTGGCACCTCAAATCAGTAATTAGTCCAACCAAATAATTATTTTCACTTAATTAATGTCTTATTACCAAAATACACAAAATTGTGATTTAAAAATTCATGTTTAATGGTCTTATCGTACAAAAAATAAAATCGAAGAATAGATTATGGAAACATCACTGCAGAATTCGTTCGTGCTCATCACTTAATGAATTTAAGGTGATTCGTTCGGCTCTAAAAAATGAAATACGTGAAGCACATAATTTATACATCAAAAACATACAAGAGGGAGTCAATACCGATCCTGCATACTTCTGGAAATACATCAAATAAAGATGCAAGGTAGCTGCACACCTAAAATCTATGACCATTAACGGTACAGAAACATTTGATTCTCAGAAAATAGCAAATACCTTTGCAGAATATTTTGGCAGTACTTACATCCCATCCAATGGTAACTATACAGTTCCTCCAATTCATAACATATATGACAATCGTAAATTAGTAACTAAATCTTTTTCTGAAGATGAAGTGCTATCTGCATTAAAAAACTGAAAAGCAAGCTCACTGCTGGGCCTGATCAAATCCATGCCTTTGTTTTACATGACTGCCATTCCGTACTTGTTAAGCCTATAACCACTATGCTCATTTTGTGCTTAAAACCTGGCGTTTAATCCAACTGCTTGGAAGATCTCTAAAGTCTGTCCAGGATTTAAAAGAGGTGACAAGCAGTGTGAAAAACTATAGACCTATAGCTATAATAAACAACTTTAGTAAAGTGCTTGAAATGGCCCTATACAACAGAATTCAATGCTTTTTTTGTAAACACCTAATAACTCAACAACAGGGATTTGTAAGTTGTCGCTCCACTGTCACTAATTTATTTTGTATTTTGCAATTCATATATATGTCTATCTTTGGATAATAGAATGCAGTGCGATGTAATTTGTACGGCTTTTACTAAGGGGTTTGACCGTCTTGACCACACACTTCTAAAAAAACTTCAAAGTTATGATATGCCTACTGATTTTTTACTCATAGTACTTAGATCTTATTTAACGAACAGACAACAATTTGTATTAATCAATAACTGTAAATCTAATATTGTAAAGGTTACCTCTGGTGTACCACAATGCTCTGTATTGGGACCACTACTCTTCAATATTTTTATTAATGATATAGTTGGCATACTTGATAACACTGTACAGTGTTAACACAACTATAGTACTTTACTCCGCATATGTGAGATCTAACCTAGAATATATAGCAATAGTATGGGAACTGTATTATGAAAATCCCAACTTGTATTGAAGCTGTACAACGTCGGTGCTTAAAGTTTTTATCTTTTAAATCTAGTGCTATTTATCCTCCAATTGGCTTTTCTCACACCCTACTTCTACAACAGTTGCAGTTTCAATCACTCCGTAACCGAAAAAAGATTAATCTATTAACTTTTCCACACAAGCTCCATACTCAACAGCTCAACTGCGATGATATCGCAAATATGCTAGAACGCAATAAATCTTGCCTATCTGTACGTAATCCTACTTATTTCTACTTAAAAACACCTAGGACCAATAGACCCAAGTTTACACCATTACACAGAATGTGTACTGCATATGAAGATGTACGCGTAGTGATTGATATAACAAGTTACTCAATCAAGAACCTAAAACAATTAAAATTGTAACAATACAAGTGGTTTTTATTTATTCTTGCTGTAGTATTAATTGTGAAATTCGGTAGTTTTTTTATTTGTGTTTATAGCTTCTCTTTTTTCTTTTCTATTACTTTATTTTAGTTGCATAGTATTTTTATTTTGTTGTATTTCTGTTCAAATATGGGTATTTGTCTTCTGAACATGTAATAAATAAATAAATAAATAAATAAACATTGTTTTTAAAATGTTACTAAGTTGTCACTTTTCAATTCCAGGATTTCCAACAACCATCGGTACTTTTCTTTTTCCATTTGAAACGAAAGCTACAGCTTAAAATTCCAACTTAATGGTGGGATGAACATGTAATACCCAAATCTCCATTCCTTACAAATGGTCAACTATAATAATTCCCCACTTAGGTGCATGGAAAATACCACCTTGCCCCATGCGAGGGTTAAGTTCATATATACTATCGTATGCCATGTTTTTTTGTATCTGTAAGACATCCATATGTAATGTTCCTTACAAAACTAACTTCATATCTTAATCGGCTTAATCATTATCCTTTAATTCCCCTTCCTTTTCGTATGTTGTCGATGGTGTTTCATGTTATTGCATAATCTTGCTATTGCGTTATATGACAAATGACGTGTTACCATGGAACTTACATATGTGTATATTTTATTTTTGTCTGAAACCATATATACTATTGTACTATATTGTTATGAAAATATTTCGTCATCTTTGAAACCCTACCCTTATGTATTCTTATTGCTCAGCGACTGGATTGTTACATTGTAGTAAAGTATATCTGTGATTTATTTTTGTATAATTGAAACTGTCTATTAAATTTAATTTATTCAACTAACATTTCTAAAAGCTCATATTTGGGGTGCATAGCAATGAACTGCATATAATTTTCTGAACAATTCTGAAAACTTTCTTATAAACATGGCATACTTCACTATAAAATTTTATGGTTATAATTGGTTTGTTTACATTGTTGTGGTTTAAAATAATTTACTACCCTTGATTCGAGAATCAATATATATTTAAAAGAAATAAAACGATTATCCTGGTGATTTTCAGTTTATAATTTGAATACACATACAGATTTGATTGCCATTGTTTTGAACACTATTTTACATGAAATTAAAATGATATAGGGTGCATCAATAACAAGTTTGTCCATTCAAGATTAAATTTCTTTTCTTTCACTTCTAATTTATTGTTAGCGTAACTCAACGCATTACACCACGTTAAACCAATTTAACGAGCAAGTGATTGCTATTGCCAAACATAACAGGCAGTAAACACTTTTAAGTTAAGTTATACAAGCCTCACGCCCAATTTTTTTAGGCAGACCATAAGTCCAACTCGGTTGCTGCTTGTGTAAAAAGTTGTTTTAGAAGCCAGTAATATTGTGTGAGAGTAGACTAATTTGAATCGAGTCGCACGTGACTCTAGTGTTTTTTCTTTGATAGCTTCCATCGTAGTGAGGTACAGGGAAGGGTGCAGGTTGCATTCAACAACACACACTATCCCCACGATTGTCTTGTACTTTGACACCATTAATGTTTGTTGATGATGGAACAATAAGTAACGATGAACTACTCATTTTAAATTTCCCCAATACAGGATGTATCGACTAAAATTCAACTCTGTTCTAACAATTCTAAAGGAGTGTTACGAAGTGCTATGGCGTAATTCATAGTGTCCAAACTATAATAGCTAATTTTTAATAGTAAACTATTAGGAAATTTAAGAAATGTTATTAGCAACACGTAGTACTTCAAGAAAGTCAATCTTTTTTCAAATTTTGGCAACTATATTCAAATTTTATTGGTATTTATTTGAATTTTTTTAGATGTGTTCATTTTATGAAGAAGGATGTAAGATTGGAAGAAGTGGTGATTTAAGCAGAGTGCAGTATCTTGATTTAGATCATAGTACTTCACAGTACGGTATGTCGGCATCCAAGCAACAACCACTTCGCTCGCCTGGAGCTAGTACTGTTTATAAACAAGTAGATTTTATGAAAACAGAAGCATTTAACATTACTAGACAACATATAGAAATGCAGAGAAAAGAACCTGTAACCTCTTACAAAAAGTAGTTAGTATTTTTAAATATATATTTATAAATTAGCTTTTGCGTGCAATTACTGTAAAAATAATTATAATGGTTATTTCTAAATATTTTTATATTTTTTGTAAAAGTGAATAATGATGTGCCTTCAATTTATTTATAAAACATATATATTTGATGTTAAATATTGTTTGTATTTTATTATATTCCAGTGGCCATCGTAATTTTTATACACTGTTTACCTTTTTAAAATTAAAATTTCTAAATTGCATTTTGAAGTTGTTAAATGTTTCTTCTTACATTTTTACTATGTAATTTTTTTAAATAAATTTTTGTCAAATTTAATAGTGATTACTGTTAAATGAAGAGTATTTTATGATAAAGCGGACAGGTGTGTTTTAGAAAACGCTTAGATTTTAAATTACAAGAAAACGATACTTACATTGATTAGTTTGCTTCTAGCTGATTGTGAGTATGCAGTGGCAAGACTAAAACTTGTTTCACGACTAGCGTTAATAAATTGATTAAAACAAATGTTGTTTTTAGTTATACAGGGTTTGTGCTCTACTTTTCAAATTAAAGCCTCCTACTTTTCCAAGTTATTCATGACCAATAAATGAGATTATCCCCTGTTATACTCCTGCACCGTGTTCAGCGCCACTACAACACTTGGCAACACTGATACTATCCACGTTCGCAATATTGCACAATAATGATATTATGACGTAATTACATGTCAAATTGTATCACGTACCAAATACGTTTACAATGATAACAAGTTTATATTTACACAAAAGTAAAGCAAAAGCACACTTAAACGAGCCATGCCGTAGATCTCAGGGTCCTTGTTGTTTGGGAGTTATTTGGTGTGGGTTACGTCATGCCATCCTTGAAAACAAATTTATTCGTTTTCCCTCTTCGTCATTCGTAGGCAGGGCAAAGGAATAAAGGCAAATGTACTTGAGGATTCAGGTAAAAGGAAACCTACATCCTAAAAAAGAAAAGAGCAGCACGACACAGTCAAACGTTACCGTTCGATGTCTCGGTGGCTAATAACATCATACCCTGTCGTGTCCAAACAGCGCACTTACACCACTCTAAGCTTGCGCATTCTTTTGCGCCGACGCAACTGTCCGAAATGACGGAAATGAACCAGTCTATTTTAAAAATAATGGCGGGAATTCACTCCAAATTTGAAATGTAACAATGGCGAGGAAGCCATAAAAGAAAAAATTTTTAAAAAGAAAATGACAGCACGGTAAAAGCTTAAAATCGAAATCCTAACTAACCTACATATACCCTAGCTTATATTCTAGAAAATGTTTATTTTAGGCGCCATCTGGTTTTTTTCCGACTGATAACGCGTCACGAATAACCAGGAAATGGAAGTGTAGCCCCATTGTTTATGAACTACATTTATAAATGCACACACGAGTCTTTGATGTGGCGCAGTTATAATCGACAGCACAAATTTGTCGGAGAGCACGAAATACTACTAAAACTAAAACAAATGCGACAAGTCGCCTAACATATACTATAACTAAAGCTAACATTACAGTTTTTTAAGTGCACACGCACATAAGCATTGCATCGAAACTGTGTTTTCTTTCTCAAGAAAATGCCCAAAATTCAAAATGTCCAAAACAGCAAGTTACTCTGCACTTTAGCAAATTTTTATGTATTGGTACTCTGGCTTAATAAACAATACACATCAAAACTTTTTCATGACATGGTTGTGAATCAACAAATTTACCAACATTACCATCTTACTAATTTCTTACGTTACTAACCTAACAAATTACATTGCTACTATCAGGTTAGCTTCTTCGCGCAATATTCAAAAAATAATTCGTACGTCTGATCATAAATACCAAACGTTAGGAAAACAAAAGAAGAAAAAGGCAAAGTCTCAAGTTATAATCAAAGGTAATAGGTAAGATAAAGATATTAAGCTCAAGTTATTATCAAAGATAATAGGTAAGATAAAGATCTTAAGATAAAACTAGATAACAATAGGTGGATCCAAAACGTCCCAGCACGCTGCGACTCCATACATTAAAGATATAGCGTAGAATTCCCCAGCTCACCAAGCCGTTTTGTCATCCATCACAAAGATACAAGGATAGAGTGACTCCTTGAAGCCGTTATATAGGTAAGATACTCATACCTTCTAGAAGAGAGCGACCTGTGAGGCAGGCTCGTTAGTTATAACGGTATGAGGGACCGAAAAAAGGCATGTGGGTGCATTACTGCACCCGACGTTGAACGATATCGATACGATGTCCACACGTTTCTACATACACTCACACATCACACACTCATACGTACATACACTGTTAGCGGCCATGTGCACTTACAGCGGCACCGCATGACTTCACGAAAGATTCCCAGAGACGTGGTCCGGGTGTCTGTAAAAACACCCCGCACAACCACACAGTGACTAACGGAAATGAAAAGGCAATAGAGATATAGGAAAGGTAGAAAGAGGGAGGTAGGCATTTTGGAATGCATAAGTGACACTTCCAGGTAGAAGAGAATAGAAGGGCTCGCATTGAGCAAAAGAGACAGAAAAGGTGGATAGAAAGGCACTACTCAACCAGCCAATGTGGTCAATAGCCCGGAGTGAGGGAAAAATCACTTTTATGTGGTAGACGGGTGTTACGGGAGAAGAACAGGTCTACCGAATGAAAAATAAGGCGGAAACGGAGACATTACATGTGATTTGCCAATGCTCCACCCGAAGGTACTACATTGGCCAGGAAGCGAGTTTTTTTTTACCTGGAAAATTTGGAATTTTGCCGAACCCTTGATGTTCCAAGCAAGGTAGGGATCTTTACCGTGCGTGACAACACTCACACACGGGACCTCCATTTTACCTCTCATCCGAACGAGGGTGTATTTTTGTGAAAAATGCTCGCCTAACATTTTTCAAGCGGACCGTGTCGGGATTCGAACCCGGGACCTTGGAAACGGAGACAGCAGGATAAGAAAAAGTAGAGTTTTTGGACAAGCGTCCGAGAGAAGTTAGAGAGGTCTCCCTGTTAAGTGCAGATCGGTTTGAAGGACCACCTGCTATATTAATCAGACAAGTTAAGATACATCATAAGTTACAAAATTACTAGACTCTTGATGAGAACTTGTACAATCATTTTCCTAACGAGTGCATCCACTGCGATAAGAAAATCAGACAAGAGTTGAAACAACAAATTAAATGTATCACTACAGATACCTTCACACAAAAAACCAACTGTTCCAAGGTAATTTTTAGAAACGTAACGCCATAAACACAAGAATGCCTAACTATAAGCAGTTAAATACAAACACACTGTCCCAATATGCTAAAAACAACCGAGAATTCGATAAGATATCAATAAAAAGCGATAGCACTCACCACGAAGTTCAATAAAAAAACAACAAAAAAAATGTTTATATGTTCTGGTGACTTAATAGAAGTAGAAAACAAGTAATGATAAAGGATAAAGTGAGCGATTGTAATAATTCAGAAGAAAAACGCATGGAATAGAAACTCCTAGTTTTTTGCAACTGCGAATATGGACTATTTCTTACAATGGCATAGGCCGCGGCTTCTATGGGAGTCCAAAGAAAAAAACATCCACTCAACATTAGCTAAAACCAATCATAAAAATTCAATGAGTTATTACTACTAAAATTACGACAATCACCATGTAATTAAACAACGTAAGATAAATACTGAAAACAAAATAATATGGTGTAGAAAAGGTGCTAGAATTAATTAAATGAAGCGACAGAGTTATACTGGGGAATCTAGATAATAAACAGATATGTGACTAACAATAAATTCAAGGGAAAGTCAACAGGCCACAAAAAGATAGCTAGTTTAAGGTAAATAAGCCAAACGTGTAGAAGGTAAGTGCTGTATAAGAAAAGAAATGGCTGAATAAAGTTAACTAATTCACAGTAGGGACAAAATATTGGGCAAATCGTTAAAGAAATGAGACATGAAAAATTTTGGATGTACGCAAAGCTTGAGCGATTTTAAAGCTATTTTCATCCCACCTAGTGTGGTCTGAAGAGATAGCGGTAATTAAGACTTGATTTACTGATAACAAAATTGTTGAAGAACACAAAAAATATATCTTACAATGCATATAATTGCTAGGGTGACAAGCCCTCCTTTGAGCTTTACCTAGACTAATGAACAAAAACTTCAACATCGTCCTCAAAAAATGATTCAAAAATTACTAGAGCGACAAACTTACCACGAGTCTCGTCTAGACTTATGTAATGCTGAGCGACCAACTCTTCATGAGTCTCGTCTAGACTAACATACTGCTGAGCGACCAACCACAATGACAAGTCTCGCCTAGACCAAATAGATCTTAAACTGCTGCGTTGCAATACCGATATATCTAAAACATATGCTATCAAAACAAAATCATGCTCACTACACAAGACAATATTTTAACGATACATCTACGAAAAACCAATATACCAAATTATTATTAGTGTTTTAGAAGGTATAGATATACTAAGATAAGAATTCAGTTAATTACATTACCTGTATTTAGGAACAAAATTTTCTTTAAGAGGGAATTTGTAACTAGTAGTTAATTATCTAGATTGTATGGGAACACTTAAAGTCATGGCATACTAAGATAATGTGATAGTTAGGTAAAATTTAAACTAAAACAGGTTTCAATAAACTAAAGAAATTTCAAGTTTAGAATAATTATTTAACTAAATTTAGTGTATTTTTTAAGGAGATTTTTTAATCATATAGCTTTTTATCTACGACTAGAATACCTACAGAAACAATTATTTAATCCAAAAGCACATGTTTAAAGTGAGATTATGTAATTTGCTAAACACATTTAAAAGGTATATGCTTTAGTTTCATCCTAAATTAGGTTAAGTAATTATTTGAGAGAATTTAGAATATAAATACACTGTTTTTATAAGGGAAAATGCCAATTAACTAAATTTAGAAATAACATATATGAAAGGTAAACAAACACTGTTCAAACATGACCGACTAAATGCTTCAGATTGACATTTCAACTGCATTCAATGTCACGTCAACATAAAATAGAAGTTACCAAATGCAATGTTGCCAGATTATATTTCTTTTATTCAAAAGCCATTAAACAATGTAAAAAATTATTATTTATTATATTTGAGTGGAAAAAAAACCAATTTCTACAAAGATATTCAAAACTAACCCTTATAAAATAAATGAGAGGCGAAGACAAATTTTCAACACAAAATTAGGGCGCCACTGTTACACCCCCGGGTTGTGCGTTCAGAGCCACTTCTGCAGTTGGCAACACTGATATTATCCACGTTCACATTATTGCACAATAAAGATATTACGTCATAACTACATGTCAAATTGTATCACATGCCAAATATGTTTACAATGATACAAGTTGCACCTATAAAAAAGATAAAAAGTACTCACTTAAAAATGTGGAACTCTTCACGATTTTGCGGTCATCCTTGCGCAGGGGCCATGCTGATTTCCGGGTATCTCGTTTGTTTGGGCGTGGGTTACGTCATACCATCGTTGAAACCAGATTTAGCGTCTTCCCTCTTCTTTGATCGTACTTAGGACGAAGGAACAACCAGGTAAGGAACGATAAAGCCAGATAAAGAGGAAACCTACATTCTGAAAGAGAAAAGACAAAGGAATGACACAGGTAAACGTTCCGTTCGACGTCTCGTTGGCTAATCACATCATGTCCTGTCGTGTCCAAACTGCACGCTTACGCCACTCCGCGCCTGTGCATTCTTTTGCGCCGACGCAACTGTCCGAAATGACGGAAATGAACAAATCTATTTTAAAAATAATGGCGGGATTTCATTCACAAATTTAAAAGTGTACATGTCCAAATTTGGAATGTAACACCCCGACCAAAAGAACAAAAAGTATGCTATAATTCACATATGATTTTTTTGTATATAAACAAAATGTTACATAAAAGCAATATGTATCTAAATTTTTGAATTGAAGTAATGTAATACATTTAATGTTTTCTTTTATTTTCATAATTTCCTCTTCAATTTCTGTCAATTTTTCATTCAGTGTAACGGCTATTTTTTGTTTATTTTAAGTTTTTTAATTTGTAACTTTTGCTTATGTTTCTCTACTTCAGCTTTTTCTTTTGCACCTTTAAACTTTGTTGGTTTTGCTAAGGGTAAAATGAGTGTTATGTAAATAAATTTTGATTTGCCCTTAAGGGATAGGGACCCCGTAACAATATAGGTGTGTGTCGATTACCTGCAGTGTGCGGGAGTGAGTTCCTATGGAAAAATGAGAAAAGAAAATAGAAATTTAAAATAAAAATAATAAAATGGCTGAAATGAAGACAACTATGTTACAAAATCACACCCTGAAAGGCTTTCGTTTCCCTTGTTATTATTAAGGGGCGCCAAATCGTCTGTTACAGCAATCCCTTTGCTATTCCTACATGTCAGACGATTACTCCTTTGATTTGGTTTCCTTAATTCTATCACCTTATATTTACATTTCTGTAAAATACCTACAAAAAAATACCTTTTAATTTTTGTCATAATTAAAAAACTTCTTCTCCAAATTAAATTACATGACATTTATAAATCCTAATTTTTGGAAATGTTATTAATAATAAGCATAGCAATCAGTTAAAGATCATCTTCTTAATTCTATTCTCTCATTGTTTATTCCAAATATTTTATAATTGTTACGTATAGCTAGGATCACAAAAGAAGACCATCGTGTGACTATTACATGAATCTAAAAAACACATTCAAAAGATTTATCAATTTCCTTATTAGTATAATGAAGAAGCGAGTATATGATACGTATTACTTCAATAATACTCATACGTAATTGTTTTGTACTGCATAGGCATAAAGCAAACTCGGTAATATATATATATATATATATATATATATATATATATATATTCTGATGATACTATAGCAATATACCCCTATGCGCCCTTATTAAAAAGGTTAAAAATTTTATGTCAATTTTTAATGCATAATTTTAATTGTGTCTGCTAGCTCAGTTTTTAAATTACGCATGGAGCGTGCGACAATACGACAAACAAAGGATTTAAATTTACCTTCTACCTCTCCTTCCTGTTCTAATCTTTAAACCAAAACATCATTAAGCATAAAATATTATAATGTTCTCAAAAATATTTACAACGTATGAAAAGTTTAAAGATTCTCTAAATTGTAAAAATTAATAATTATCATTCCCAAAGATGATCAAAAAGCCAGCAAAATCACTATTATTATTAACTGAAGCTCCATGAACGTTCATTCTACCTCTTTAAATATTTACGTAATTTACAACGTATACTAAAAAAAACAAACCTTGCCGACCCCTCACATAAACTATCATGAAAGCAATTTTTAAATTCTTTAAATTAGAAATATTCAATGAAATGTTAAATTTTAAATCATTTAGCTTAGAAATGTACAACGAAATATTCACAAATAAAATAATAAAACATTCAGATTGGCTAACCTGTTGTTTTCAGCTCGAATCAGTCTCTGGTCCAGCTGCTTTAGATATTGTCTGCATCCCTCTTAGCGTAGCCTTAAATCACTCTAGCGTCCTCCATTAAACTCCTTGACAATTCATAGTTGAAGTAAATGCTTGTTGCATTTCCTCATTTGTTCCAGTAATCATTTATAATCGCTTATCCATTAGTCTTCCGGTATTTATTTAGACTTGTCTTCCAGTATTTATTTAGACTTGTTCTCCGGTAATTATTTAGAGTTCTTTTTATAAAGGTAAATATTAGAATTTAAATTAAAACAACTTTTAGTTACTTACGCCTTTTGAGGATAAAACGACAATCCCATTAATTTTCAATAATTACAATGGTATTATTTCACACTTCACATTAATCACTTTACGTAAATATCTTTGTTTTAAGAGACGTGAACTAAGCCTTACTTCATGGCGAAATGATTTGTTTACAAATTCGGTCATATTTAAATGCACCGTCTATCTATTGACAAGCGCAAAGTTCGTTGTTGGGTATAAAACTTTCATACCAGATTTTCGGATATTCCATCATATGTTAACATCAACGCGTTGCTTTGTCACATACCATTTCGAGTTAATAGCATTGATTTCCTTGGATTTTCATACTTCTAGATAAGTAAACCATTGTTTGTTCAAATAAATTTAATGAACTTTGATTTTAATTACCATGCCTTGCTCGTTTCCAATAAATCAGATGTCGATTTTAGTTTTCTAGTCACGTAGACTTAATACAATTTATGCATTAAATTAAATTCGTTTGCTATCTTACGCATTATTAAACCTGCTTGTTTTAATTGGGATCCTTGACCTAATAATGATGCGTTATCCATGCGTATCGCGTTTCAGCTTGCATTTATGTTGTTTAACGACTTGCGAATTTGTTTATTCAAATAAATCTTCAGAATATTTTTCATTAACTAAATTAATTAGGATTATGATTTATATATAGGGCGTTGTCATTTACTTTCCAGTCTAATCATCCTATTTCTTGTTTTCTTCAGAAAGTTGTCTCGTTTTCTGGGCCCTCATATATTTTATATGAAGTGCGCTATACTATTGTTCCTAACTACCCCTAAATGACATTAACACAACATTTTATATTATTGTGAATCTTCCTCTTCTTAATTCGAGCCCAACAACTTGGGTGTCATAATACTGTGATGTTAATCCCTGAATCAGTCCTCTAATTTGTGCTCCACTGTTGGGTCGACATAATACTGTGTAGTTAAGCTCCTAAAATGTGCCCCAGTGTTGGTCTGTCAGAATTTCTGTGTTGTTAAGCTCGAATCTTGCCCTCGGCTGCTCTCCTATTAATTCCTATTTGCTCAAATTTCCTAAATTAATATTGACACCTACCTGTTACATCCAAAAACTTCCTCTCAATATCCCCATGCTGAAACCTAAATAGAAATTCACACCAATCACACACTCAAAAATAACTCAATTAACCAAATATATCACACTCTATTTAAATTAGATCCATATTACATTTTAAAACACTATTTCTTTATGTACATTCATAATGGTCAATAATTTTGTAACAATGATAATGAAAATCGATAACCTTTTACACACATATTGTTATTAAGGTAAGGGGGCATTCCTCATACCTTACGTTAACCCTGTGTCTTAGCATGAGCTCATAGTAAAACTCTATAACTGTGCATATAAATTTCCTGCACTACCAAATATCAGTAAGGCCTCTATACCTCTTTACAACCTCTGGTTATCTGTAAATTAATTAATTATTTTTAAAAATCAATTTTCTTTTAAAGTCCCATAATGTCTGTTCATAAAATATCAAGTACTAATAAAAACACATTAAAGCACAAATCGAAATAATCACAAACACCATGCCTGGTTTCTATCTTCTAAATGTGATTCACCAACTAGCCCCTTGGAGATGCTGCCGTCTAGTAGGTTCCCTATTCATCAACAAACTCCTCGGTCGAATCACCATATCTGCCATGCATCCAACCCAAAAATTCCAATCTCCAAAATTCCGTTCCTCTTGTTCCAAATTAACTTTTATTACTGAAACATTCCTTTTTCCATCATCCAAACAATTTCAAATTCTAATACTTTTGTGCATTCGAATACCAAAATTGTTCGGGCTCCTGTCCATCTCTTCTTAATCCTTGTTAACCCCTTCCTTTAAAAATCATAAAAGGACTTAATACCAGCAGCCGACGAGGGTGTTGTGTTGTCATGTTTGAACCACCGGAAGTGACAAACTAGTTTCGTGTCGTGAGTGCTCATTGACAATAAAATAGTGCCGTTAGGCTCGCTATACAGTTAACTTAATTACAGTCCACATCATCATTAGAGGAATTCAAAGTGTTTATGTTAAGTAATGCATGATACATCCTTTGATCCATCATTTTGAGCCTTCGACCGGATTGAATTCCTTTTGTTAAATTGAATTTCACGCCCCAATTCCTTGATTTCTTTTGTATTTTGATTGGGAGGGTGCTATAAATTCATTATTGTTTTAAACTGTATTGACATTTGCTTAGAAGTTCTTAGAACAATTTGTTTAATTTGTTTTGCAATCTAAGTAAATTTTCGTTTTGAATACTATTTATTTTATGTTCAAGTTCTATTCGAGAATTTAATTAAGATAAATAATAACGGTACTAAATTGCATTTTTGTGAGCTTGTGAAACATACATACGGTCGGGGTAGCAAATTCTTAAACGTTTCGGGTTAAAGACACGTGGTTTATGGTTGCAGCGCAGTTATTCTTTTGTTATCTTTGCCTGTGCGGTATTTTTACAAGCCTTGTTGTTGTTATTCCTTTTAGAAGATTTAGGCATTTTTCAATTTCAATTTCGTGCACATGCATTTTACAGTGGCATTGTATTGTTTGTAGAAACGGTACTTGTCATTTATTGCTCACACATCACTTAGTTGGGTGGTCATAATAACAACCTTTTCCTATATAATTTTAAAGCTTGTAGTTGCCGCTTTGTTGCTTTAGGTGGTATTGAACCCCTTCACAATGGTAGTTACCACAGAAAGGTGATTTTTCAAGGTAAAGCTACGTTAAGTAGATTGATAGCATTGCAAAGCGCATTGTCGAATTTAGATGGGACCGGTGATACTTTTGCGCAAATTGAAGCTAGTATGCAATTAACTTCGCAGATTATATCAGATTTTGACAAATTATATGCAGAATGCATCTTAGACGATGAATGTATTGAAGAAATTTCGGGTATTCGAATTAGTTTAGATAAATATTTCTTGCAGATTAGAGCACGGTTCGCTGAATGTCAAAGGCAGTTTGAAACTAAAGTGCCTCTAGCATCATTGGTAGACAATTCACAGTCAGCCACAAACAACATACGCTTGCCGACAACTCCATTAATAAATTTTAATGGGAAAATTGAAGATTTTGAATCATATTGCAATGCATTTCATACTTTGATCCATTCAAATCAAAAACTTTCTCCTATAGAAAAGTTCTATTTTTTGTTAAACAGTTTAGATGACAAATCTAAACAACTCGTGAAACATTTATCGGTCTGTGACGCAAATTACGGAATTACCCTAAAAATTATTATCGATCCCTATGAAAATAAAAGATTAATTGTTACAAATTATTTAAATTGCACGGAAAATGCTCCCAAATTGAATTCTGCTATGTAAGATAGCTTAAGGTCCTTATTAAATGTATTCGTTGAAAGCTCCAGTGCTTTAAAAACTTTTGAAAATGTCGATCTGTTTGATTTTGTTCTTTTCAATTGGCTATTACAAAGGTTAGACTCAGACACCGCTAAACTTTTCGAAATGCAAAATACAAGTGAAATACCACGTTTTGAAGAATTAAAAGTGTTCTTAGATCAATCGTGTAAGGCTTTAGCGATAAACGATTTGATGTCTCAAAAAGCACCGAAAACCGTCAACTTTGCGACTAAAAGTAAAAGTGAGCCTTCAACTTGGAATAGAGAAAATTCAACTCGTGGGACGTTTGTATCTACGACATCACCTAACAAATGCATAGTGTGTAATGACTGACACTTGATTTATGGTTGCAAAAGTTTCTTGGTAAATCCCATCAGGAACGATTTGATTTCGTTAAAAAGAATAATTTCTGTTTAAATTGTTTGTGTAGTTCGCATCGTGTCAAAAAATGCCAATCAAAGGTTGTTTGTAAAAATGTCGTAAACCAAACCACACATTGTTGCATTTTGAGAATGCAAATACTTCTCCTACTACATCAGCGGATCATAAAAAAAAATCGTTGAAGGGAATGAAACAAGTGAAGCTTCTTCGTTTTCGATGCAGCGGCCTGAAGTTAGTTCATTCTTTTCTCGTTCAGTTGCTAATGCAACAACTTTGTTAGCTACTGCTCAGGTAGCGATTATCGATGGTTTTGGAAAACTACAAACTGTTAGGGCACTTTTAAATAATGAAAGTATGTCAAATTTCATGACAGAAAAGTGTCGTCAAAGGCTTTTTTTTGCAGAAGCATAAAAGCTTAACAAAAGTACAAGGTTTGGGCTTGAATGCGTCTACTATCAGTGGTAGCTTATCGTGTCGTATTCATTCTTGTGACCAGGCGGAAACTCAATCCAGTTTCAATTTAGAATTTTTTGTTTTACAGGAAATATGTGGTCAACTGCCGGCCACACCTTTATCCAAACGCCATTGGGATCATATCGATGAATTACAATTAGCTGATCAAAAGTTTTTTGAACCTACGAAAATTGATTTGTTGTTAGGAGCAGACATTTTCGCACAAATTTTGTTGAATGAATCTCGGATCGGCCAACAAGACGACCCGGTGGCCATTCACGCCAAATTTGGTTGGATTGTGACTGGAAAAGTAGGTTGTTCAGAAACTATTTCTACTTCGTTGTGTGCTTATGTGGAACCATTAGAAGACACGCTACTTCGTTTTTGGGAGCTGGAAAGTGTTCCTGCTCATGTACAGGAAAATGCAGAAAACGTATTGTATGAAAAGACGTTTGTTGAAACTTATTCTAGAAACGATGCAGGTCAGTTTATGGTTTCATTGCCTTTTAAAGGACCAGAACACAGGGCACATGAGTCCTGTACCTCTTCGTTCGTTGGATAGTAGTCCTGTTTATTACATTCCGCATCATGCGGTAATAAAGCCAGAGAGCACAACAACTAAATTAAGAGTTGTGTTCGAAGCAAGTGAAAAAACCTCAGACGGTATTTCACTAAATGACACGTTGTCACAGGGAATATCACTACAAAAAGATATTTTTGCACTTCTATTGCAGTTTCGGGTTCACAACTTTGCTTTCACTGCGGATATCAAACAAATGTATCGCCAGATCGAGATTATACCAGAACATCGAGATTTCCAACGTATTTTGTGGAGATTTTATTCATCTGAACCTCTTGTTGATTATCAATTGAACACCGTTACTTATGGGATAAAAACTTCTCCTTTTCTTTCTGTTCGTACAATCCAAGAATTAGCCAGATTGGAAGCGGTTCGTTACCACCGCGCTTCACTTGTTTTATCGTCCAACTCATATGTTGATGACATTATCAGTGGTTGTTAATCTGTTGAAGAAGCCAACTTGCTAGTTCAATAACTAACTGAATTATGTAAGCTTGGTGATTTTGAACTTAGAAAATGGAATAGTAATTCCACCCTTGTCTTGTCAAATATACCCAATTCACAAATAGAACAACCACCGCTGATGTTTAGTCAAGAACAAATTTCGCTAGTAAAGGTGTTAGGGCTCAAATGGTGTTCCGATTCAGATATTTTTTCATACGATATACAAATTAGTGAGCGTCCTTCTACAAAAAGGAACGTTCTCTCGACATTAGCTAGAATTTTCTATCCCCTAGGTTTTTTAACTCCTGTTACATTTTTTATTAAACATTTCGTTCAGCGTTTATGGACTTTGGGAATCAATTGGGACGTCCAGCCTCCCGAAAAACTTATTCGTCAATGGGATCAGTATTTGCTGCAACTCCTATTCTTATCCGAGTTGAAAATTTCTCGTCAGTTGATTTGTAAAGACTTAAAGAGCATCGAGTTACACGCCTTTTGCGATGCCTCAGAAGCAGGTTATGCATCTGTTGTTTATTTTCGTTGTTTTGACAAAAATGATAATGTTTTCGTGTATTTTGTTTGTGCAAAAAGAAAAGTTGCGCCCATAAACAAAGTTTCGTTGCCACGGTTAGAGTTGTGCGCAGCAGTTCTACTCGCAAATCTCGTAGAGTATGTGAAGAGAACATATTTCAAGTTAAAATTTACCAGCATCTTTGCTTGGTCGGATTCTACAATAACACTTTCATGGTTAAAATCGCCATCTAATAAATGGAAAACTTTTGTTGCGAATAGAATTGCATAAGTTCAATCGCTAGTTGCACCTTCTAATTGGAATCATGTCAAATTACAAGACAACCCTGCCGATTGTGCCTCTAGAGACCTTTCCGCAACTGAACTTATCGATCACCCGCTATGGTGGGCGGGTCCTGTGTGGTTAAAATTCCATGTGGAAGAATGGCCTAAACAACCATTTCTTGATAATTTAGCATCAGAATTGTCACAAAGTTCTGCCGAAGCAAAAGTCGTTTTGGTTGCCATCGAACCCTCAGATCACGTTTTAACTTCTTTGTTAGATACATTCTCCCATTTGCAAATGATTTTGAAAATAATTGTTCACTGCCGCCGTTTTATGTTCAACCTCAAGTCACCTAATGGAAAATTAACTGGTGCGATTACACTTCGACAAAGAACATCAGCGTTAGAATTATTAGTTAAACATGTTCAAAACGGTGCATTTGCGGAAGCTTTGGAAAAATTGAACAAGGGACATTTAGTTAGCAAACAACTCCGTTCTCTTACTCCATTCGTAGATTGCCGGGGACTCCTCAGGGTGGGCGGTCGGTTAAAACATTCGGACATCTCACATAATGCAAAATATCCTTTACTTCTCCCTCGGCTTCATCGTCTAACAACTCTAATTATACAAGATTGCCATATTAAAAATTGATATTGCGGTAATCGTACCACCCAGTCATTACTGCAACAGCATTTTTGGATTTTGTCTGCTAGGAGAGTCATAAGACAGTGTCTACGTGCATGTATTCTTTGTTTTAAGGTCAATCCTACTTCTATTGTGCCTTCTATGGGAGATTTACCTACTCCGCGAGTGACTCCTGGAAAAGCATTTTGTCATACCGGCAAAGATAACGTTGTTCGCGTTGCAACTGTGAGAACTGCACATGGGACTCTTAAAAGACCTGTGCTAAAGCTTTGCCCTTTGCCCTTAGAACAGTAATTGTTCGTCTGCTCTTGTTAGTGTATTTGTGCAACAAGCTCATAGGGTTAGATATTATATAGCTATTTAGTCTAGTTCCGTATAAGTTAGTTAGTATCGTTCATATTAGTTGTTTACTTTGTTTTAAAATAAATTTGTATTTATTTTGGTGGGCGGGATGTTCGAGCTCCTGTCCCTCTCTTCTTAATCCTTGTTAACCCCTTCCTTTAAAAATCATGAAAGGACTTAAAACCAGCAGCCGACGAGTGTGTTGTGTTGTCATGTTTGAACCACGGGAAGTGACAAACTAGTTTTGTGTCGTGAGTGCTCATTGACAATAAAATAGTGCCGTTAAGCTCGCTATATACAGTTAACTTAATTACAGTCCACATCATCATTAGAGGAATTCAAAGTAAGTGTTTATGTTAAGTAATGCATGATACATCCTTTGATTCATCAAAAATAATAAGCTTTATACTTACATACCACTTTATCGTTTTAACAACAAAATGCTCTATTAGCTTCTACATAAATTTGTATTAAACTGCACTAATTCACTTGCAAGTAACTATATCTATCACGAATGATGGATGAAATTAAAGAAACCTCGGCCCCTCTCTGCTAATCTTTAAATAAGTAAGAATTGGCCCCCACTATTTGCAAATGGCACGTACACTTGTGTACCCGTTCCTATAATTCTTGAAATTGTTTTCCAACCTTCCTCTGTTTCTACGAAAAGCTCTAATGAACATCGGTTTCTCTAGAATTTTCATAACAAACACGCCAATACTCGGTAAACCGCTTCAAAACTGTCAACCGTCACTTTTAATTCTCCGAATTTAGCCTCTACTTTGCAATTGATCCACGCCTTCAACTTGAACAAACATCTTTCATCTCCCTTGTATCTATAGCTTTATCTCACACATATGCCTTCACCTGCTGAATATCTGCCCTTCTTGTCCAATCTACACCAAGCACATTGCTTGGCTCGTTTCTCCAACTTTTTAACCGACGCTTGCCTGCTTCTAAATATCCTTGAAATTATCGATTTTATTCAAGTTTCCCTACTATACTATCTCTGAATTAATTATATGCATCTCTCTTGTACTCAATACATTTTTATTCTATCTTGGTCTTTTCTTGGTTCCATCCTATACTGTCTTCAAGATTAAAATCAATATTTTAACCAACACACCACATTTACATTAATATTGTGTGATTTTGCTTTTGTCCTTGCTACAAATTGACTGCATTAATTCCAACGGCTGTTCTTTACCAATAACCCATTAAATTTTGTTTGTTGCCATGTTACCGAGAAATATTATCTCCCCTTGTTGTTTTGTTCTGTTTTAAACGTATTGGGGTTTACGTTTGAAAATAGAAATGTTATTTTAACATATGCTCAACGCTTTTGGATTATCCTGTAATACTTCACTACAAATTTAAATATGTTATAATTTTACCCCAATTATTATTTATTATGCCCTATATTTACACAAGTACTATGTTACATGATTCCTAACTAAACTAAATTGACCCTACATTATTATACATTACTTAAGCTGTAAAATCATTGTTGAAAATATTCTAATTTCTTAACCAAATAAATTTATTTTATATTATTTTTAGCTCTTAACCTATGAGTTAACTTGCGCCCTTCTATATCCCAATGACCCCTTAATTACACGATACTATCCCCCCATTTTAATAAAAAGAATAACACAAATTTATTTTTCTATTTTCTTTCTATTCAAATACCCTATAATGGTTCTATATTTACTAGTCCAGCAAATTAATTATTTGCACTTGATTACTGTTTATTATCAAAATACACATTTAAAAATGCATACTAATGTTTTTAAAACATTGCATAAAAGTAGTCATTTTTCAATTCCTAAATGTCCAGCCACCAATAGGATTTTTTTAAATCATTTAATAATGGTCCAAACACAGCAGCTCTCTGATTCCAAAACATGCCTTTCAAGGTTACAATTTAATAAAGGGTTTGCTACCCCTTTGTTTCAAAACGTTTTTCCAACATTAATCTGCACTTACGCGATTGAAAATACTATGCCCCTTGTAGAGGTATTTCACATTACATGTGCGAACAGCACACATTCCCTGCGGAAATTAGCATACCATTTTTTGCTTAGAACCCTCTACACCGCCGTATCAAACCTCACTATCACACCCCACATTCTATCCGCGAAAGTATTGTTACATTTGAATGTTTTCAGGTGACCGATTTTTATAGGACTGTCTTTCTGATTCCATCTCAATTTACTTTTCTCTTTCTAATTCTCCTTCTATTTTGTACTTGTCCAGGGCTTTTCATATTATTGCACAATATTGCTATTGCGTTTATGATAAATAACACGTAGGAAGTCTTTGTTATACTGTAATTAACGTAGGTGAATCTGTATTTTTTATCTGGAATGGTATA
Organism: Platerodrilus igneus; assembly: GCA_036346225.1. Taxonomy (NCBI): domain Eukaryota; kingdom Metazoa; phylum Arthropoda; class Insecta; order Coleoptera; family Lycidae; genus Platerodrilus; species Platerodrilus igneus. Next base: position 2,425,581 of record JARFIW010001116.1, read on the forward strand.
ATTGCACATATTGTAGTCTAATGTATAAGAGATTACCTCATTTTCTGTAACTCTTTAGTGTGTGTATTTCCTTGGCTCAGCGTCTGAATGCTACATTGTAATAAGGTATATTTGTGGTTTACTTATGAGATCTGCAACAATGTCTATTGAAACTATGTCGTATTGCCTGGAATCTATTTAACAACTTTCTAATGCTCATATTTGAGGTGTATTTTAATGAATTTCTTAACAATTTTTAAAACTTTCTATAAACCGCTCTTACCATGAAATTATATGGTTAAAATATAATTGCTTTATTTACATTCTTGCCGTTTTTAGTTTAATTAGAATAAAAATACGGACTTAATTAAGTCCAGGTTTTTAAACACTATTTTATATGAAATTAAGATTCTACAGTGCATTTCTACTACAAACCAGTCCGTTCAAAATTAAATACTTTGTTTCCTATATAAGTTTTGATTAAATTAACGCATTACGTTACAACGCCACAAGAAATAAATATAAATTGTTAATAAACCTTTCAGCTCAAAGGTCTTATCTATATGTATAAAGATCTCTACGGAACCAGGTTTGTGGTCATTCTGCAACAGGTAATTAATTTCCAACTGTGTTGGTACTAACATCTAACAAGGAAGATTTAGAAGCTGCTCTTAATGAAATGGAAACAATACTAACAGGGAGATAATACGGTATGAAATTTAACAAAATAAAAATAAAATAATAGTATGTAGAGGAGGGGGAAATAAGTCAAAACCAGAATACAAATAGGAAACCAGAATTTACAAGAGGTTAAGGATTTCTGCTACCTAGGAAGCCAAGTAGCACAAGATGAGAAAAATGGAAAACAAAGATTAGTATAAGGCCGTGCTGCTTTTAACATGAAAAACAACTAATATGCTCAAACACAACAAACATAGAAACAAGGAAGGGATTGCTAAAAGCTCATGTGTTGAGCATAGCACTGTATAGCTGTAAAACATTGACAGTAGGAGAAGCGGACGGGAAAAAGATAGAAGCCTTTAAAATGTGGTGCTACAGATGTATGATGAAGATGTTATGGATGGACAACGTTAAGAACAAAAAAGTATTATTAATGGAGGTGAAGAAAGAAATATGTAGAAAACAGTAAAACATAGGAGAGGTATGATAATAGGATACACACTAGGACATGAGGGAATATTGTGGAATATATTAGAAACAGAGAAAGAAAAAAGAGAGGTAGACCTAGATTAGATTATTGCACACAGATAGTTAAAGATGTAGGCTGTGTAAATTTCACTGAAATGTGTAGGTAGGCTCAGAATAAAAGCAATAGAGGTACGCGTCGATCCAGTTTCAGAACTGAAAACCTAATGATGATGATGTTAGTTTGGAACCAATCTGTCCAAATTTTTTCATTAGTTGGACCGTTGTCGATTTGTTCTGCGGATATCACCGCATTTACATCATGTGGGTAATCTCATAGCCAAATCAATTACCTCGTCTTCTCCCTCACCGTTTGTCCTTTCATGTGCTCTCGTTACCTATTACGATTAATTAATTTTTTTTTCCGTCAACTGTCTAGCTCTCACCCTCTTCCCCACTTGCTATGTATTTTAGTGGTATGTCATTTGATCACGGTGATTCATATCGTTTACACCTAATCACATGAAAAATGCGGGTTTGTCTTTTGTTTCCTAATACTATTATCAAGTGTTCTTGATATCATAGGATGATTTTTGCTGTGATTACATTGTAACAATTTAGTTTTGTATTTAACATTATTGTCTGTAATATTATTTTCTTGAATTTCACTTAGGCCATTGGCTGTATTTATGTGATTCAATTATGTTGTAAAAAAGTTGCCTTTAGCTTATCTGGTTACAATTTATCTGTGGTTGCACTTTTTTCCTATAATTTTAAATTTAGTCATTTCTAATAAAAGGTATAAAAAGTTTTCCTAAATGTGAGATAATTAATTATATGAAAACATGAATATAACAATCCTACTGCTATTTACCTAGTTTTTATTCTAAAAGCTTTCAGTCAATAAAGTATGTTCTGTTACAAAATTCGCTGTTGAAAGTGGTATGTTTACCGCAAACTATTTATGGTAATTACACATACTTGAATCTTTATATTTTGATTCATACGCTCAATATTAAAGACTGTCTTCCTTTTGCGGTTTTAAATAAGTCATTGACCTGAGTGACGTTGAACAATGTGTTATAAAAGAAATAACTATAGTTTTGTGGTTTAAGTTTATTACCTGAATCCCCTCTATGCTTAATCAACATTAACTATTATATTTAATGATACAACATTTAAGTTTTATATCACAATATTGATTCTATTTTAGTTATAAGTTTTGAAATCAATTGCATTACTTGTAAACAAGTCTTCGGAGTAAAATGTAAGCGGTCTTGGACCTTTTACATCCATTACAAGTTCTGAACATCTTTTATGAAACCTTTTATAACATCTGTTAAAATTTACAACAGATTCACATTCCTTTTTTTTTTTGTTATTGAAATTTGAATTTATAATAAATGCAATATCAATATTTCCTAGTACAGTTCTGTCTATTATTTATAATTTTCAAGTCTGTGCCCTTTAACACTAAGAAACTGATTTTATGAAATTCAAACATCGTCGATGATTTCATGCTAGGGAGTGAAGATAATACGATTAAGATTATATAAAAGTTTTATAATCGTGGCGAATTTTCTTTAAATAGGTACTAATTATAATACTTATCCAAAGTAAAGAACTTCTTGAACCAAATAAAACACAAATAATAATAATAATGTACCATGTAATCAATTATGAACAGTTTACTGAAGCAAGAAATTAATTTTTTATAATTGTTTGTGAAAGTATAAGCCTTGAGGATTAAATCATTCAAGTGTGTTTTTTTGTGGATTCTAATTAAACAATGAGCATCGAAGGAAATCGTTTACTAGAACAAAGCAAACATAAATAATTAGTTTAGTTACTACTTCATTATGATTTTTTGTGCAATGAAGACTGTAAAGAATTTTATCCTTGTATCATGTTTGAACTAGTCATCAAAAATTGTATTTTTATATTAATTCTTCATTTTCAAATTTTGTTAATGCTTAATCAAGCAGTTGCTGAAAGCAAACACAACACTTCGTTGGATAATTATGACTCAACATATATGACTTTGTATTCACTTACAAGATTGCCTTATGATATAAAACTGGAACCTAACAGTGATGCTTCTGAAAATATAAGACATACATATAATCAGAAAGTTCTGAAACCACCAATTGCCTTTTCATATAATTCTAACAACCATTCAATAGTACTTATGGATGTTAAAAATGCTACAGATGCAACTGATGAAGATTTACATCAGACGCTAAAACAACATGTGGATACAAAAGGTTTTAAAGAATACCAGGAATACAATAACTCAAATATAATTAAAGTTAATATGGAAAATCAGCAAAACAATGACAGTACAACTTATGGAGAGATTCAAGAGGAACTGCATAATAGTAATCGTACAGAAGAATTTGACAAAAATAATGAGCAAGAAGAAACATTTAAGGTATTATATTATTGATGTCATTATTTTATTTTAGTATTTTAGCATGATGAAACTGGAAATCATCAAATGGGGCATAGCACAATTGGCATGCACAACATACAAAAAACTGATCATTATGAAAAGGATTATGAGTTTTTTGAAGAATATTCAATAGATGATGGAAATGACAATCGTGGTCTATTATTTACAAACAGTGATCATTTAAAGGTAATATGTCATATTAATTTAATTGTGTTTCAGCTATTTATTTTACAGGATAACTTTATAAACGGAAGTACACATTTATCGGATAATTATAAAAATGAATCAGATGAACAAGACACATTTGTAAACGGCTTCAATTTACTTGAACAATTACTGGATAAAGATGATCATGTTGCAATTAAGGAAAACCATATAACAAATGAAACCAAAAAATATTTTACCAATCGAATAACTCAACACCCCGAAGATTACTTATTATTTAACAAACTAAATGCTTCTAATATTAGTGACAAACCTAAGCCACATACTTATGAGGTTTATGAAACTATTGACGAAGATATAAAACCTTGAGCTTTTTATAAAAGGAACAAAGTTTCAATAAAGACATTTTAATAAAAAAGGAAGTCGAAAGTTAATTGCTGCTTCTATAATTAGACCTGCAAATTGTGTAAAAATGTCAATGCATGAAGCTGCAGATAAAATGTCCAGTAATCATCATGTAACCATTTACTTTACCTTGTGGTATTAATAATGGAATTGAAACCCCTTTACTTTACCCATGATTTGCACTGGTAAGTCAAAGGCGTATTACTTATCACAAAAGAGAACCTAGGTGATAGATGGTTAACAGTTTTAGAAGAAAGTGTATGTGTTACCGCAGTATAGCTCGGACATGACCACCACAGTTGGCACAAGAGTGGTTATAGGTTTGTTATTTACTTGGTCAATTAACAAGTAGGGAGGGAACGCGTTACTACCTCTAATACTACAATAAGATGAAACAATACACAAGGGGAGAGGTAGAAACCATGCTCAGGACACTACAACACACACGCATGCATACACACATGCACGCACATGCACACACACACACACACACACACACACACACACACACACACACACACACACACACACACACACACAGAACGCTTGATAGCGGTTCCCATTAGAAGGGACAGCATCTGTAAAGGAAAGTTATATTTAGTACTTAAAATGGGATCACTATCTGTGGTCCAAGATAAACAATAACGATATTAGAAAAATTAATACTTACCAATTTTCATATATTGTGTAAATCAACTAAAAAATAAAATCATTACCCCATAAAGTATTTCCATTTCTCAAATTAAATAAATGTTGAGTTTTTAATTACAGTTCTTAATAAAATATTTCCAAGAATAATTCTTATTGGTTCAGCCTAGAATCAAAATAATGACCAAATTCATTCATTTACTTTAATTATTATTAACATTAATAAGGCATATATCACTTGTATGAGCCCTATCAGCTTTGATTTGAATACTTTACAGACAGTTGATAACATTTTTAAAATATTTACGTTCAACCTAAAAACATTAATAAATTATTCATGTTAACTGTTCATGTGGTATAAACCTGGTAACAAAGGTAGTCATTCTCAATATATGCATACCAAAATAATCTTGTGTACTTTAACTCAAATAAATATTTAATGGAACAAACAATTTAGTTATTAGAAAATAATTTTTTCAAGAGAACAACTAGTTCTACATTATATGATACTTTCTTCCAAATACAATTTTCCAAGGATTTAGCAGGCTGTCATTAGACAACTAATATGCAACTCTGCATGAAATTCCAACACATTGAACGTTTAACTTTATACCTAGGTTTATTCATTACTTGTTACGTAGAGTTTTTGGCCCTCAGAATATCTAGTAGGTAATTCACAGAAAATTTAGTGAATTACTCCGCTAAAAATCCCATGCCGGTAAAGCACCGAAAATCTCAACTGTACAAACAAAAATGTTATTTGACCAACTAACTCAGTGGGATGGGTGGTGTAAGTGTTTAACGAGGGCTACAGAATGCTATCGAGTATGAAATGTGGTCTTGAGCTGGAAATATCTTTGATGCCACTTAATCTTGCAGGGATGCTGGGGAATGACTAACAAGAGGGTGCCAAAATTAAGAGATCAGGAGAGTGACTGGCGTAAAATATGCCTAAAAATACTTTAAAGCTAAAATTATTTTAAATCTAAAACAAACCAAAACACGTAGACCTATTTATGACTTAAATGCAAGGAAGATTTCTGACAGTAAAGGTTAAAAAAGACCTGAAATATTCAATCACGCTTTTTAAAAACCAAAACACAATTTATTATGGCAAAAACTGTAACTATTGTTACGTGCCAATAAATTGGCACTAAACATTCACTAGTTTTAGCTTTGATGTGCGGAAGTTTTCGCGCCTTAAAATTCAAAAGACTCGGTGCGCGTATTTCCGTCACGTCAAAAGTGGGATGGGCGAATAATTTCGCGCCGACGCGTGAAAGGACAGAAAAGTGGGGTTTTTTCCGATGGGCTCTGTAATGTGGCTTTTTGCCTCTGACCTTCGTGAAGAGCGGTTTTGTTCAGGTATCGTATAGTGCCTTATCTTGTATCTATGTAGATTTCCTTGCCTTGTTTAACTGTTTGTCGCTCCTATACCTGGTTTTCCCTGTTTATTCCCTACATAGGTAGGAGGTAATTTGAAGCCGCCTAGGGCAACCGAGTCCACGACCCCGGGAACAAATTGGAGGCCATGCTCCGCCAACAACACCGGAGCAGTCACCATCTGTAAACTATCTTAAAGGGGGCTCCAGCCATTTGGAAGGCGTACCCTCCGTAATTGCCTTAAAAGGGACCATCAGCAGCCCTGATGAACGTGCTGACGACATCTTTATTTAACCGGAAGGAAGCTGTACCTATTTAGGTAAGTGCTTTGATTGTTATACTGCATTTCGAATATTTATTTATTGCGTAATTGCGCATTTAATTTGTGCATTGTGTGACGTCATTGACAGATGGGCGCACCAAAATCTGTACAAAGATTAGCGTTACCAACTGCCCATGGCGTCGCTTATTCCGCGCTTGCGCGATGTAATTATGAACTTTTAAAGTGTAAGAATTGCCGTTCAACGTGTTTTTTAGGTTGTATGATTCCTTTTATGGCTATATAGTGTTTTAACTAATGTTATTTATAGCTTTTTCATTTAAAAAAAATTAACAAAGATAATTATCTATATTCTTTAATATATCTGTTGACCTTAAATTTTAGGTTGGTATCTTGCAAATTCCCCAGAGATTTTTCTGAAATGACATGTCAGCTGATTACAATGTATAACGTTTGTCCGAAAAATTGTTCATTAAAATAATTATAATTAATTTTCTAATAATTTGAAATGCAGTGTCATTTATAACTTAAATTATTTGAAATGTGTGATTAGTTTGTTTTTAGAGGCAAATATAAGTTTTTAGGAAGGATCAATCCCTTAACCTTACTTTTTACACGTGAGTACACATAAATAAATAAGCATTCAAGTAATTTCATGCCTTAAACACGGTTTATTACGAAATTATCTACTTTATATTAGATTAAAACATAACCCTTGTCTGTTTTTTCGACTTTAAAAAGCTGTTTTGAAATCGTAAATCAACACTGTCTGGTGTGTTAATAGTTTGGGGGTGTCTTTTAGTAATCTACCTGTTTAATTAATGATATTCGAATTACCTTTACAAGAAACTTTGTGTTTAAAAGCATATAACGTAACGATTTAAGCCTTAAAATATCTTTTTTTTAAACGCTAGACTAACGGGATCTTGTTGCATTTGTTAAATAACACATTACCTACCTTTTCTATAATTTGGAGTGTCTTTTTGTAGTTTATCAATGATATATTTCTTTTGTTCAGCACTGGTCTTGCCCTCTTATAGTTCTAAACGTGTTTTTTTGGTGATTTATATACTTGCCGTGATTGAATTTGAATATTATACCTCGAATGCCTTTTATAAGAAATTTTTACCTTAACTACATTTATCGTGCTGACTTGGTTAGCTATACCTTTTAGTATCTTCTGAATTACCTCACTATTGTATATCTGCTATATATCGTGTCTCAAATATTCTATTCAAGATGAATATTTCACACCTCAAGTCCTTGGAGCTGATTTACGAGATTGAGTGTAGAAATATTACCCCTGCCCCTAATCAAAATGATAAACGATTACAACTTAGAGCCATTTTAGCCCAGGAAATGAAAGGCGTACCTATTTTAAAGAAAATTGTTTCCGATTGGCCTCACAACGTATCTGAAATCAAACTGTCTTTAGACGATATAACTAGTATAATAAATAGAATAGATCCCGGCCCCAGTGATATCGAGCTAAAACGCTTAGTTTCGAGAATAACCCATGTCAAACAGCGTATAGAATTATTGTCCTTATATGACAATGAGCAAGCGAACCTAGCTAAACAAACTTTTCTGTCAGAAATATTATTACTTGAAGGAATTGTTCTTGAGAGACTCAACCCAAACGCAGACACAGATATATCGCTACCGTTATCAAATCTCGTACTTGCCCAAGCTCAACCATTAGGGAAATCGATACCTGTTTACAAATGGGGTCTAACTTTTCAAGGGTCCGACCCTCAAATCTCTTTATTGTCTCTCCTCGACAGAATTAACGATTTTAAAATTTCTCGGCAGTGTACCGATCAGGATTTATGTTTCAGCAGGTGAATTGTTTCCGATTCCGCGTTGATCTGGTACCGAAACATTCGAGATCAAATTTCTACCTGGGAGGAATTAGTTGCGTGCTTAAAACGAGATTTTCTTCCGCATGGTTATATTACCGACCTTTAGAACAAGATACGAAATCGAACCCAAGGACCTAACGAAAATGTTGTTTCCTTTATTACCTCAATAGAAGCCTTATATAGTAGACTCGATAATAAACCTTCAGAATCTGAAATTATCGATCAGTTACTTAGAAATTTAAATCCTTATTTTTCTGAACGTCTGGCGTTACAACACATTTCTTCCTTAGCCCACTTTAAAGATTTATGTCGTTCTCTTCAGGAAGTAAAGTTAAGAGTTGATAAATACCGTCCTCCCCCAGAAAAACAATCTGGCCTTTTAGAACCCGATTTAGCTTGTCAAGTTCGAGCTTCTCATAAAGTATCTACCCTTAATGTTCCTTCTACCGTAACAAATAACTCACTTACCTGTTGGAACTGTAAGAAAAGTGGACATAACTATAATGTCTGCACATACCCTAAAAATATTTTTTGTTATGGCTGTGGTCGCGCAAATATCTATAAATCTAACTGCACGAATTGTAATCCTAATGTATCGGGAAACTCGCGTCGAGATATTCCAACTCAGGGCGTGAATATCTCAAGGAATCAAAATCGTCCTCAACACCAATCATTCAACGGACCCAGACGTCAATAAACTTAAACCATAAAACTACCTCTAACGCTGTACCGTTATTAAATTTATCTAACAATAATATCGCTACTGTCAATGTACAAAATGCCATGCCTTCATTAGAAGAATTATGTTTTACTACTCCATCAGAGTGGTCTAATTGGCTACAAACCGTTAATTCCTTTTACCATAAAAAGTCTGCCGCTTTACAACTTGTTAAGAAACCCTTTGATAATCGTCCACATTTCATTTACCCATCTCGATTGGTTCCTTAAATGTAATAGCTTTATTGGACACAGGCTCCTCATGCTCTCTTATAAATAACGAAGGTTTACATCAATTATCTAAACAAAATATTAAAATTTAAATTGTTCCCGAAAAACTTCTATAAATTTAGCTGATGATAATCAATGGGTTCAACGGATTCTCTTAAATTAACAATTCGAGTAGAATCACTTGAACGTGACGTTTCATTTTTGATTGTCCCTGCATTAGCTTATCCTTTTCTACTAGGTGTGGACTTCTGTAAACTTTTTAATTTGTCGCTTTACTTCCAAGATTTTTCGTGGCAAACCTCTCTTAAAACAAATTCCTGTGCATCTACAGGAATATCTAACAAAATTTCTCTTACTGATTCCCAAAATGTAATTCTTAACTCTACAATCGACAAATTTCGTAAACTTAATACCTCTGAACTTGGTTGCGTTACTACTGCAACACATGTTATCTCTACAGGTAATGCCCTCCCTTTTAAGCAACGTCAATATTTGTTATCGCCTGCATTACAAAAGCATTTGCATGCTGAAATAGATAAAGTGTTAGAATCTGGTGTTATCTCTCCCTCAAATTCACCCTGGACGTCTCCCGTATTATTAGTTCGGAAGAAGACTGACGAATGGCGTGTTTGTTTTGATGGCAGAAAGTTGAATTTCGTGACTGTCTCTGACGCTTATCCTTTACCAAAAACTGACTCTATTTTAAGCCGGCTTCGAAACGCAAAATTTATCTCATCTATCGATCTTAGACAAGCTTTTTATCAGATACCTCTCGACCTATCTTCTCGTCAAAAAACTGCTTTTTGTGTTCCAGGCCGAGGTCTTTTCGAACATAATTTTTTGCCATTTGGTCTCTGTAATGCACCACAAACCCTACAACGTACTATGGATCAAACGTTAGGTCCTATCTTACATCAGGAACGTGCCTTTGTATTTTTGGATGATATTTTAGTTATCTCAAGTCCTTTGATGAACATATCGCCACATTAAATGAGGTTGCAGAACGCTTAAACGCAGCAGGTTTTAAGATAAACTGGGAAAAGTGTCAATTTTGTTGTTCGTCCCTTACATTTCTTGGTTTTATTATCGATGGAACTGGCCTACGAGCAGATCCTGCTAAAGTTGACGCTATTACTAAATTCAAAACACCTAAAACTGTTACCGAAATCAAACGTTTAATTGAAATGATTAGCTACTATCGCATCTTTCTACCCAACCTTTCAACTATATCTGCACCCATTACAGCTTTAATTAAAAATAAAAATAAATCCCAAACTATCGAGTGGAATTTAGAATCTCAACAGGCTTTCGAACAAATTAAAACGTTAATCACTTCAGCACCTATCTTAATTTCACCCAATTTTGATGAAAAATTTTATATACAAACCGATGCCTCACTTACTGGTTTAGGTGCAATGTTGTTCCAGGTGAGCAATGGTTTAGAGCATCCAATCGCTTATGCAAGTCGCGCCTTAACTTCTGCCGAACAAAAATACTCAGCTACCGAACGAGAATTATTGGGCGTTATCTTTGGCATCGAGAAATTTAGAGGATATGTTGAAGGTACACATTTTACCGTAATCACTGATTGTGCAGCTCTCACTTGGCTTAATAACTTAAAACAACCCACAGGTTGTTTGGCAAGATGGAACTTGCGTATCTCTCAATTCACTTTTGATGTTAGGCATAGGCCTGGCAAATTAAATATTGTACCTGATGCCTTATCTCGTGATGTTGTCTATCTTAACATTCCAAATCTAATTCCTGATACCTGGTATCTTAATATGATTAAAAAAGTTTCTGACAATCCCGATAAATTTCCTACCTTTCGCGTAACTAATAATAGACTATATAAATTTGTATCTACTTCTCCACATAAAATATCTAATATTCCTGAATGGAACCTTGTCGTGCCTACCGCTAACCGTAGTGAGGTGCTTAAATTATGTCACGATGACCCCATAGCTGCGCACCTTGGTGTTACAAAAACCCTCGCTAAAATATCTGAATTATATTACTGGCCCACACTAAAGCAATCTGTTTGTCGCTATATTAAGAACTGTAAAATTTGTGGTTCTCATAAGAGTTCACAAGACGCTCGCTCTGGTTTAATGGGTAACTTTAAACGTGTATCTTATCCCTTTCAATTAATTTCGCTTGACTTATTAGGACCTCTCCCCCGATCGAAAAAAGGTAACCAATATCTTTTAGTTGTCACCGATTGGTTTTCTAAATTTGTTATGGTGCAACCCTTACGTAAAGCTACATCTGCTGCTATAATTAAATTCCTACAACAAAATGTATTTCTTATCTTTGGTGTCCCTCAGATTATTCTTTGTGACAATGGGGCACAATTTATCTCTAAAGATTTTCAGAACTTCGTTAAAAGTTACAAAGTACAAAAAATTTGGTTTAACGCAAAATACCACCTTCAAGTAAACCCTACCGAAAAGGTAAATAGAGTTTTAGTTACCGCTATTTCTTCCTATATTGATTCAGACCATACTACATGGGATGAACATATTTTTAAAATTGCTCAAGCTTTGCGTACATCTAAACACGAAGCAACCCAATTCACTCCGTCATTTCTTGTTTTTGGAAGATATACCCCAATCGATGGGAGTTATTATGGTTTAGTGCCTGACGATACTAACGTAATTGAATTTGACGATAAAGTACGCTGGGACAAAGACCAACAATCATTACCTTCTATCTTTAACGACGTTAGAAAAAATTTGTTAAAAGCTTACGAAAAGAGTAAGGACCACTATAACTTACGTAAACGAAATATTTCCTTCGCCTTGGGAGAACAAGTTTGGAAAAGGAATTATGTCTTATCGGATGCATCTAAGAAATTTTCTTCAAAATTAGCCCCTAAATTCATCCTTTGTAAGGTCACTCGTGTCATTAGTCCCCTTACCTACGAACTTCAAGATGCTGAAGGAAAACGCCAAGGCAGGTGGCATATTAAAGACCTTAAGCCATTCTCTGCTGACCCTAATGCTACCTAAGTTTTTCACGTTCCATTCCCTTATGATTTACCTAATATTTTTTTTGTTCTCACTATCAATTAGTTAACTTTAATTGCTCATTTCCCCTCTTGTACTGTGTATATTTCTTACACGTTTAACTTTACTTACCCTAAATTAGCTATCTTTTTCCTCTTGGTTGACTTTTCCTTGACCATACCGTTACTTATATATCACTTCATTCTCTACACCCCGTAATATAACTCTGTTGTTTCATTTAATTAATCCTCGAACTTTTCCTACAGCATATTATTTGGTTTTTAGTATTTTTCTTACGTCATTTAATTTTGTGTGGTAATTGTCGTAACTTTGGTTGAAATAACTCATTGAATTTTTATGATTGGTTTGAGCTGATGTTAGAGTGGATGCTTTCTTCTTTGGGCTCACATAGGAGCCGCGGCCTATGCCATTGTAAGAAATAGTTCATATTCGCAGTTGCAAAAAACTAGGATTGCCTATTCCATGTGTTTTTCCTCTGAATTATTACAGACGCCCACATTATACTATATCATTATTTGTTTCTTTTCCTACTAAATCACCATAACTTATAAACATTTTTTTTCATTGTTTTTTATTGAACTTCGTGGTGAGGCGCTATTGCTTCTTATTGATATCTTATTAAATTCTCGGTTGTTTTAGCATATTGGGACAGTGTACCTGTATTTAACTGCTTATAATTAGGCATCGTTGTGTGTTTAGTGTGCTACCGTTTTAAAAAAACTACCTTAAAAACAGTTTGTTTTCGTGTGATTGTATCTGTAATGATACTTTTGAGTTGTTGTGTCAACTTTTGTCTGATTTTATTATCGTAGTGGATGCACTCGTTAGGAAAATGATCGTACTAGTTCTCTTAAGAGTCTAGTGAATTTTAAACGTATATACTTTATCTTGTCGGATTAATATCGCAGGTGGTCCTTCAAATCGCGCTGTGTTTTAACAGGGACAATCCTCTACCTTCTCTCGGACGCTTGTCCAAAAACTCTACTTTTTTATATTCCGCTGTCTCCGTTTCTGCCTTATTCTTCTTTCGGTGGACCTGTTCTTGTCCCGGAACACCCGTCTGCCACATAAGAGTGATGTTCCCTCACTCCGGGCTACTGGCCACATTGGCTGGTTGAGTAGCGCTTTGCTATCCACCTTTTTCTGTCTCTTTTGCTCAATGCGAGCCCTTCCTCTACTTTTTCTACCTGGAAGTGCCTCTTATGCATTCCAAATAACCACCTCCCTCTTTCTACCGTTCTTATTTCTCTGCCTTTTTCATTTCCGTTAGTCACCGTGTGGTTGCGCGGGAGGTTTTCACAGACACCTGCACCCCGCCTCTGGGAATCTTTTGTGAGGTCATGCGATGCCGCTGTCAGCGCATGGGCACTGGCAGTGAAGGTATGTGTGAGTGGATGAGTTTATATATATATATATATACCGTGTGGGTATCGGGTGATTGTATCACCGATATCAATTAACGCCGGTCCCTCGTGCCGTTTCTTGTAAACGGGCCTGCTTCACAGGTCGCTCTTTTTAGAGGGTACGAGAAATGCCCATTTAACGGCTCCACGGAGCCACTCTATCGTTATCTTTATCTATTATCTTTGATAATAACTAGGCTAATATCTTTATCTTATTTATTATCTTAGATGATACCCTTAGTTTTAATATCGTTATCTTACCAATTACCTATAATAATAATTTTGGTTTAATTTAGCGTTATCTTACCGACTACCGTTAGTAATAACTTTGAGTAAGTTTCGCGTTATCTTACCTATTATATTTAGTAATAACTTTTGTTTAATTTCGCGTTACCTTACCTACTATCTCTAATAATGACTTTAGCTTAACATCGCGTTATCTTACCTAGTATCTCAAATAATAACTAAAGCTTAATATCGTTATCTTATCTAATGGCTTATCTTAGTCAAGTAAATTTTAAAAGCAAAATTGGAACGTAACAACGTGTTTAACAAAAGATCGAGTCTCTACATACTCAGTTTTGACGAAGACTGCATCTGAATCCGATTTTTTGTTCATAAACCATACAATTCTAAAACGCAGTCTTTTTGCCTTGATATTTTCCTTAAGTACAAATTTTAAGTTTTTTGTGCAAAAATTAATGAACCCATTATGAACAAAACGATTTACTTCAAATGATAGTGGCTTGTTTCGAACAATCCCAAGCTGTGCCCAACCTTCTGATGTATAGTAGACTAACGTTTTTATACTTTCTGTTCGATTTTTCTAAGTATGGAAATACATTAAATTTGGGAGTGCCCAGTTCAAAGAACCTATGATCAATCTGCATTATCAATGGATGTTCCTTAACAATATTCATACACATGGAAATAAATTTGTAATCTTTTTGTTGCCCGTCAAAATTGTCTGACATCATTTGTACAAATTTCACATTTGGTTTTGTCATAATATAAGTATAAATGCAGGTTGCGATCTCAGTACTTCCTGTGTCCTTCAGTTTTGGTCCCAGACACATCAACTAACAGTTGTAAGTTGTCTTATTGTAAACATCAAGTTTTCTGCCATAGAAAAAGGGTCATTAGTTCGTTTTAGGGTATTAAGGACCGCTTGCAGATCTGACTGAATGGCTATATTTTCTTTTTGTATGGAAACGTTTTTATCCTCATCACCCTCACCACATTTTAATCTTCTGTTATGAGCAGTACCTGTTTTACAGAGGTCTTTTTTAGACTTATGAAACTTAAGCTTATAATAGTGGAAGACCCATCGGTATTTTTCAAAAGAACCTTTTGCTTTTCCTTCTTTGTAAAATTTGTATATAGTGGTAAGATTTAAATTTGAATCCAAATATTAGTATTCTGTCTTTTTCGACAGTAATGTGTTTCTACTGAAATAACAAAATGATTGTTGTTTAATTTTATTTGGAGGTGTACACTACTGGAGTTCACTTTCTTCAAAGTTCTTCTTAGCAGTCCTTCTGAGATGTCCAATGGGTCTAATAAAAATTCTCTACATACTTTGTTTCTCGCCATTACAAGTTAAAGTGTATTTTTATGTTCTAACTTTTTTGAAGGGTACTATTGTTCTCGTTTATTAACTGCTTCGTGCTAATGTGCATTACAGTGAATTGAAGTTACTCTCTTTAGTTCAGAAATATAAAACAACTACACAATGTTCATAAAAAGCACGTATTCTACAAGAAGATGACACAATGTAATGACTCTTTTGAGCACCGAACAACTCTGTTCACAGAATGATGAAACGCACTGTAGATAAATCTGTATCTCACTCTACAAGTCCTGAATTCGTTAGTTGGTGATGGGGTTACTTATAATACAAGATTCATAAAGGGTAAACTAACTAATGAATATCCACATTCAGTAGTTACCATTGAGAAAATTCAAAATTTGCGAATTTACTATTTTTAGACATTCATTTTGACTTTATTAGTAGAGATAGGATTCAATACTTTACCAAAGTGTACTCATGTATATTAAAATTCAAATGTTGACACATTATTACAATCCCTGTTTGGGCGTCAATTGCTACACGTGAAATACCCCTTAAACTTTAAATAATGAATTTTATCATTTAGGCATACAAATTTCTATGCCAAGATTATAACAGCTTTTTACTTACATTTCCATTAAGTTTTCAAGGAGTTATAGGTCCGGATTCTCATCAAATTTTTGTCATATAGATCTTCCAATTATAGTAGTGCCCTAAGAGCATAAGGTAAAGAAAGATGGGGATGATAATTAGGTCACTACAATGGAAAAAATGTACTAAACGACACTACAACGAAAATACAACTGTACTAGTTGAGCCCTGGTAAAAAGCGTCCACTTAATTTCTGACAGACTTAGGTCAAGGTCCATTAAAAGTTCTAGATCATTTCCTTGAAAACTATAAAAAATTTAACGAGAAAGACATAAACTCACGACGGCATCTTAACATATTTATACATATTTCATCATTCTAAGCCCACAATTAAATTATTAATTTATAACCTACTCAACGCCAGAGTCAAGAAATAAGGGATATTACTATGCTTTTAGACGAAATACGATAAATTTAACGAGTGTAAGAAATGGAAATTAATCATCCAATGATTCAAAACTGCGTTGTAACATCTCATATATAGGCAATAATTGTTTTATGAATATATAGGCAATTATTAAACTCCTATATGTTCGAAGGATTGCCGTGATTCAGGCGCGAAAATGTAGTCGACCCGTTTATCGATCCGTGCTGTCATGCGCGTGGGCTTGGAAGCAGCTGGCTGACGCGCTTGATCGACGATTATTGTAGCAGATGTAGTCCGGACAAGATAATTTAAAAGTGGTAGGAAGGTCCCTACCAAGATGAAGGATGAAAAGTTGGATTCGTGGCAGAGGCGTCGCCTGGAGTATGATAAACTAGGAGGTTGAATAAATTGATGACGATCCGCAACAAGAAGGTCGAAACAAAACGCAAGCAGTTCAGCATATAGTCCTACATGTATCTCCAGCTATAAACTTCATCTTTAATTCGTATGGAAGTCAATAAACTTTCAACATGATGTATTCCTTTGTATGGTGGTTTTGTTGTACGTGCCTGTAATCTGCAGGGGTAGTAAGTGTTTGAACTCTTTCTTTGGCGAGTACATTATACTTTGTTATATCAAACACTGACCCGAATAAAAAATTAAGCTTACTTGGAGGGTAGATAATTCTCTAAATGATTTGTTTTGAGAAAATTTAATAAATTTCTAAATTTTAAATGTATAAAAGTTTCCTGAGAAACGATCTTAAAGTTGTAGCATAGTTTCATACTCAAACGTGTAAAAGCTTTTCTATTAATATAAATTATGTGCCACAGAAAATAAGTAAAACAATTGGCTTGACGATTTCTGAATAGTTTTAGTGTTTTGAATACAAGAATAGAAGTTTTGGTAAAAAATAAAATCACTTTATTTAAAATATGTTAAATAGTTTGGCTAAATTTTTTGTATTATTTGTTAAATTTATATAGAGTAAATTAAGGCACATGTTGATTTAACATCTGTCAGGTAAACACCTGGACTTGCATGTTTACTTAAACAAGTACATGTATGTAGCATAAATGAGTTGTATGATAAGCTAATCTTTAACTTATCCTTGTGAGCCGAAAAACAAAGATCTTTGATTGAAGCATAGGAGTAATGTATTGGAATATTAATTTTATGATGGGCTTCACCCACTAGTAACTGTTTTTTTAATGCAACATCGCTACTACCTTTATACTTCAAGTCTGGTCATTTTGATTGTCTTAATTTATTTGATCAATTTGGTTGATTAATTTATTTGATGAATTTGTTTGAATAATTTATTTGACTAATTTTTTGTATATACAAGAGCTTGAAATAACGTTATTACATATCTGCAAACAAGGTAACAGTTTTATTTCTGAAAATTCTATCTACAAGGTTTAAGTGCATAAGAAACACTGTTGTTCAGTATCTATTTTCAGGTATAAGTTGATTCTCTTAAGGTTTATCTACGTCTTTCCTTAAGAAGATTATTTTTGGTGTTTATGTCTGTGACGTAGTGGCGCCCTAAAATTGTATAAAGACAAGTTAATTAATAAAAGACCCCCCCCCCATCTCATGCCTCCAAAGGAATAGACCCCGAGACTAGACCGCGTGCTTATATAACTCTTTTTGGTAACACTGTTTGGCTCTATATCACCTTAACTGAAGCCACCCTCTGCATAATTAACCAAAAAGTAGAAATTCTATAACAGCATGTTGCGGGTTAATTCACTTAGCATGTAACATTTGCTGTAAAACTACAAAAAAGAAGAAAAGTCCTCTTGTTCCCCTAAATCTGGACAACTACTTGTAACGTAGTCTTTAATAACTAAAAAAGTTTTTAAGTGTCATCAGACTTTTCTTGAAACAATCAGCACTAACTCAGGAAACACAAGGAGAGAAGTAACCACTGATTTCTCGACTACCTTTCTATTGTGTGTACAGTTATTCTTTGCTGCACTTTCCGCTAGGAAAAATAGTAGCCGAAAAAATATTACAGAAGTTACTAATAATACTTTGAATATCTAAGAAGCCAAAAAAGTAAAATAAAAAAAACTGAAGACATTATACAAATGAAAAATCAAAGTCATAAGAATAAAAATAATTTAAAAGCAAATTATCGAAAGAATAAAGAAATTTACAATAACAAAAGTATTTTACCCATTTAAATATGAAAGGTAGAATGGGTTTTCAATGTAAAATAAGAAGAAAAAACAAGCAAAGGGAAATGACAACACACACTATGAGGTATAACATATTTTATAATACAGGACATATTTAAAAAGTATTAATTACTGTGGAGTATTATCAACAAAAAGTTTTAGGTCTTTTATATGCCATTTTGCTTGTGATGTACTATCGAGATCTTCTAGTTCGTAGTTCATATAACATCATATAACATCAGACAAATTTTGGAGCAAATTTAGTAGAATTTTTTTGCTGCATCGGATAAAACATTAATCTTTTGCCAAATGTGTTCTCCCGAGGTAACAAAAATATCTCGTTTTCTTAAATTACAGTGGTCTTTGCTTTTCTTATACGCTTTTAAGAAATTTTTCCTAACAGAGGAGAAAATGGCAGGTAGCATTTTTTGATCTTAATCCCAACATATTTTTTTGTCAATTTCAAGTACATTAACGTCATCAGGAACAGAACTCTAGTAACTACCATCAATAGAGGTATATTTTCCTAAAACTATAAATGAAAGTGAAAATTCGGTGGCTTTATGTTTTGAATACGTAGAGCTTGAGAAATTTTAAAGATGTTTTCGTCCCGCTTAGTATGGTAATATTTGATATATGGTTTTTAACCAACTTCACCATTCGAGTGGAGTTGTACAACACATTTTAATTGAAGGAATAAAAATTCTCATTGAAGGTAAGTTAGTATGAACAGAATCGACATTTTTGGGTAACAAAGGTAAAGGTGAAATAGAATTTAAATTTGACGAAGCATCAAATATAGTTTTGTCATGTTTGTGATGGGCGATTTTGTGAAGTAGTTTTTTTTTATAGTTTTCGGAAACGTTACAACATAGACATTTGTTTTTATAGACATTTGGTGTTTCGCAACCATAATAAAAAATACTTTGAGGTTCGGTATAATTGGTATAGGTATGATTATGTTCGTGACAATTACTATAAGCAGTGGTACTAGTTCCCTCGGTATTCAAAATTGGCAAAAAAATTATAGTTGCAAGGAAAATGATTATGGTAAGACACGTTCAGTTGGGAAGATTTTAGTTGAGGTTTTACTGAAGGATGGTATTTTCCAATAAGAATTTTACTTCTTGTAGACAACGACAAAGTTTCTTAAGATGGGAGATAGAATCTATTTTAGAAGAGCTAAACGTTCAGAATAAGAGGCATTTAAATTACAAATTGATTCAGAATTTCTGTTTTAAGTTTTTTATCTAACTGGTTAAATAATGTTTGTACTTCTATAATATAGATAAGACATTTTCATGTGGGGTTTGAAAAGGACCGCAAATTTGAGATAAAATTTCATGGTCATTATCAAAGGTAACATAATCTTTTTTAAACGCCCTGTTAATTCTGGCCATCTATGGATTTGGTGTCTAATGATTATGGAACTAAGCTAAGGCACTATGAGAAAACAATTCAACAGCACTTTTAAACAACTGTTCGTCGGTACAATTTCTAGAGATATTTAAATCATCAATTCTTTCGAGAAAGGAAGTTCAAAGGAATTTTGAGTTTTAATCTGAAAAAGTTAATTCTATTGATATACAAGTACGGGTTTACAAACATCTTCATTATCTTTAGATAACGATAAGTTATTTGGATTTACAGTAGTTAGAAATATCGGGAACGGGATTTAATTTTTCAAGAACATATCCTTCGATAAGCAGTAATTCAGACACTAATTCATTTTTAGTTTTTTCAGTTTCGTCAGCATTCAAGAGAGAGAATAAATCTAGTCATGGTTTTAGATGTATTAAACAAAAGCGAATTCGCAATAATTCAATTTTTGTAGGTAGAAGGATCGATAGTATATACATAGCCTTAAAATCTTTGACAGAATCCAAAGTTTTTCCAACGTTTTTGTCAAAATCTAAATTTATGGTATGAGGAGTTGGTATGCCTTCTTCTTCCTGAGTGAGAATCGTTTGAACTTGCAATCTACGTTCATTTTGTGTTTTTGTAGCCACAATATTGCATGAAATCAGCTCAAAAGAAACGTCTTTCAGTTTTAAGTGTAAATAATTGATCTTAAAAGTCTAAATTTAATTTTCGAAAAAAATCAATTTACGAGTTTTTATTAGTAACTCTGTGATGATGAATGGGTAGGCGAAGTAAACTAAGAGAAAATTTTAACAAATGTCTACTAAACATAAAAAAAATATTTACCACTCATATGGGTAAAGAAGCGATTATTAAGAGTCGAAATCTTAAATGCATAAGCAAAAATCACTCTAAGATAAATATTTTGTAAAGACTCATCGCAAATTACGAATATAAATATAACTATGCTACGGAAATTTTCATAAACGACAGACATATTTTAACATAAAAAATTTATTTATTTGGCAAAGACAAATTAGAGATGTCCAAGTCATTCATAAAAACGATAAAATAAATACGATAGTATTTGAAAATAAATGACTTTATGCAGGGTTAATTACAAAACTAAATTATTTATAGGTCTCATGTAAAATACAAGATCTGTAAGGGTTATTACGTATAGAATTTTTATATTTTTACACCGAAATAGACGTAAATTAATTAAGTTATTCAGAAAAATACGATTTCAAGCCATTAACATTATTAAAGGTTAAACATTAATTATTACTTTAAAAAACGTGTCCAAATAAGAAAAAATTAATATTTCCTATTATTTTAAAATATGACTCAATAACTTAGGTAACCGAGTACAGAAGTAAATCACTAGAAGTCGCCAGCAGTATATTCATGAATATCAAAACCTATGGAAGCCTTACAACACGAAACGGTATTATTTAAATACGAAATTAAACGATTTTTTGCGGCCCGATAGTAAGGTTAATGCTTTAGGGTTTCGAATATCAACGCGAAGCAAATATTGACACAAAAGAGAAAGTTACATGTAATTTAAATTAGTATAGTAGTAAATGATGTATTTGCTAAAACTCTTTTTAATTAATGTAGAGAAAGAAAGAGCTAAACTTTTAACATTTTCTAAATAATAAACGATATTGTCATAAAGAATCTGCCCATAAGTTAAAGCGCCAATTATTATGGCTTATCCAACAGGCGATAATTACTACGTCCAACACGTGGGGGTAAATTATTACAACCTCTATTCGGGCGTCAATTGCTACATGTTAAATACCCCTTAACCCTTACATAATTAATTTTATGATTTGGGCATGCACATTTCTATGCCAATGTTATAACAAGATTTTACTTACATTTTAGTAGAGTTTTCAGAGAGACGTGATATGAGTTCTCATCAAAATTTTGTCACATGGATTTTCCCATTGTAATATTGTTCTAAGAGGATAAGGCACAGAAAGGCGGGGGCAATAATTAAGTCACTACATCGAAAAACACGCACTAAACTACACTTTGACCAAAACACAACCGCTTTAGTTGAGCCCCGGTAAAAAAGTGTCCACATAATTCCCGACAGAATTAGTTCAAAGTCCAATAAAAGTTCTACATCATTTCTCCGAGAATGATAAAAAAGCCCCCATGATTGATGTAAAGTCCGAGGGAATCTTAACATACTTATACATACTCTATAATTCTAAGCCTGCAATTTAGCTATTAATTTACAACTATATAACTTTATTTTTCTCTTTAGCTCGATCCCCTTAACAAAAAAGGGATATCGACAGTCTTCCGACTAAGCTAGGGGTCTATTCCTTGGGTAGAGCTTATGAGGAATTGCCGTGGGTTTTAAATGACTATTTGTAGCTGACACATAACCATAATAAATAGAGGGCTGCAGGGGCGCCACCAAATCCTACACTTAATGAAAGCTAGGGGAGAACTTGGAAATCCTCAGGGGGAAAACCTTTTTAACTGCGACAACGCAGGATCTGAAAGAAAGTAGTATTGTTAGAACAAACGAAGGACACAAGAGATGCACTCTCGTTGTTTTATATTGTAAAGGAAAAAAAGGTTATTATTATTATCTGAATTTTAAATATAAGTATTAAAAGGAGGTTTAAATGTCAAGCTTCTTGGAAGCGCTGTTCAAGTAATTCATCACTGAATCACGGCTAATAGGTTTGCTCTTTGTGACAGATTTGTAAATCTTAATTTAGTTTTCCTATATTTGGACGCTCTTGCCCAAAATAAAACAGTTAATTTTTTAACTCCAATGATTGTCCTTTAATTAAATTATTCTCTTTTGTTCTAAAATTCATTTACAAAAATGTACAATAAAGAGGATAGTCTAATCTTTTAGACATCAATATGTGAATATAAAAATTTTAAATGAAAGTACGATAATTATCTAAACATAACCTCAAATTTGCCCATTTGATACTCAGATCCGTTTATCTTGGTTCACAGTTACTAATTATAATTTCAATCCAAAATAAAGGATAATTTTTATGTTTAAATTTTTAGAACTAACGATTTGAATAAATATGAATTCGTAAGTTTATTTAATAAAATTGATAATTTTAGATAATAACGTAAGCGACAATTGACGTAAGCAGTAATTTAGATAATATAATTAGTTCCGAGCGGTAAGTTTATCATAATCTTCCTGCAAAACAAAACGTTAAGTCCAATGCACCCATTTAATTTTGAGTATTTGTTTCATTAACAAGTTATTCAATAACAGCTGTTCTCAGGTCATGTCCTTAGACTAATCCTTTACCTTGTTAGTCGATCCTACCATGAAACGCCATACACAAAAAATACCTTGAATGTGTAAATAACCTTACGCTTAATTCCTAAAACAAGAACATCTTTCTCAAGGACGCCACGTTTTCGTTCCTAACCAAACGAGGCTACTTAAAATCTTCCAAATTTAAACATGATATTAAATGAATTATAGATGAGTTTCTGATGGATATTACATGGGATTTATAGAACATTTACAGGAATACTAGACGAATTATAGTTGAGCTTTTTTTTAGAAAGTGTGTTTAGAGAACTTTCTAGAGAGCACTACAATTAAATTATTTAGTTTTAATTAATAACTAATTTTACCTGATTATTGCTAACAAGAATCAATGGGGTTTAAGTGCTTTTAGCACTTGAAGGCACAACCATCTTTTGAAATTCGCATATCGTTGTCTCGGTTTTTTTAAAAACCCATGTTGCTGTTATCGTAGCGGAAACTGGAGAGCGAATACCATCGAGTCGATAAAATTAACACGACGAACAACTATCGTCTCTCATCCGAAGCATAGTTCAAATAACCTTCATTTAAAGAATGAGCCTATATTATTATTTTTAAATAGTATACGACTCGTGATTGAACAATACGGTACATATCTGACATCTAAATAATTATTAATATTAGGGAATTGATTACTTACTTGAATAAGTATTGCAGTGTATGAAATAACTAAGGGATAAGTGCATTTATAAGCATAAAAAAAAATTGTTACGACTTTCTCTATACCAGATCCAAGAAAGAAGTGGAATTAGAGTGCAAGAAATGGAAATTAGTTATCCAATAATTGAAAAATGTATGTTAGGGGTTAATTCACTTAACACGTAACATGTATATGTCAACAATGACCTTGTAAATTATACATATTCGTTAATGTGGCATTTTTACTACTTTACAAACGTGATCATGATGTCACAAAACTCAAATTGGATGTAACATGCATACAACAGTTATTCCTAAACAGTGAATAAATACAGTAAGAACAGCAAACGTCAATTATACATTTTTTAATCTTCATACACTAATAAAACGACATAGCTCTATACTGGAGTTTATTAAGAACTTCTTAACAAAAGCATTAGCTTATTACAAACAGCATTTAAAGAAACGAGGCACGTTTACAAATATACAAATATATTATTGCTTTCTACCTTTTCGGAGACTTTCCTAGCTATAGTACACCACTATATGTCCTTCTATTATAAAACTACAACTAAAGCACATTTTTGAACTTTTATATTGATGATATTTATCTTATCAATGATATGTGCTATTTATTATAATGATGTACTAGACTAAAGACGTACAATCTCTGAGCTCGTAATGCACAACTAAATCTAGCAAGTTATCATTACAATCTAGTAAGACCAATATTATTATCGTATTATTACAGTCTGATTCAGTTTATTTGATTGATTGTTTATCAGTAAACATTCTTAAAGCTACGGTATTGTTTAATACTGTCAATTTTACAACTGACAAATCAACAATGGAATGTAATTTAAACATAAAATTAAACAATATCAGTTCATTGAGAAAAATATCCCAGTATATTTAATTATCTCAAAAAGTATTGTTAGGTGTTAAAAGTTCTACAAAATATATCTTTAATTAACTTATTTTCCCATTTGCATGTACAGACAACCATTGATATTGCGGCGTGGGTCATGATCAGCATCTGCTTTTAAAGTATCAAGTTCACATGGATTCCATTTGTTCTGTAAGTTCTAAGATGGGACTTTCGCTGAGAGGCAATAAAGGAGGCCATACATTACCAGAAAACTGAGCCCCCTATTATAAAAGTATAAAATTGTGATTTTGTGAGTTATTAGCAATCAAAGCACTCATAACACAAAACTGAAAATCAAATAACGCATGCGATTATTGAATATTAAATACCTAAATCAAAAATACTGAAAACTGATTAAATATTTATATATTTAGTAGCTGCATACAATAATAATAAAACTAAAATAAAATAATATTACAACAACCACTACAACTAAAACATAAAACAAAGATTTGTACTAATTATTCAGGTTTCTATTAAATATATAAATACAAGTCTTTATACAAAAGAACGAATTAGTATTTATAGGATATTTTCGAGGCTATATATTCAAACTTATTCAAATTTAAAGCATCAAATCTATTAGTCATAAAAGGCATTAAAAGGTGATTATTAATAATTGTAAACAGGCACATATAGCATTATATATCCAGACCAACAAACAAATGTAATAACATGTTGAACGGACTAGCTTTTACAATTCGTAGATATTAAAAATGCCATCTAATGAGTTCATATTGTAAAGATCTAAACTTATTTAAATGAAGCAATGATCATATTCAATAACAGCTTAATGTCAGTTACAATCAACATTAAAAGAAGATACAAAACATAAATATAATCACAAAAACGGATAAAAAGAGGTTTAACTCAATACCATTGAAGAATTAGTTTCTCTGAAATTCATACACCCAATTATTACAACGCATAACATACACAGCCAATACTCCAATATGTAGTATATTAACCACATGAGATTATTCTCATTAGGGAATTAAACTGTGGAAGACACTTACTGATGTTGATAATTATCATGACTTTTAATTTTTTACAAAACATTCTGACAACATGAGTTCCTACATTTCATTAACGATGTGGAATCATATCCAAGCTTATTGTAAAATATCAAAAACTCTTCTACTCTTAATCTGAATTTTAAAAATATTTCCTTTACATTTCAGAACGGTTTATTACCACAACAGTGATCACAGAATGACACGGACGTCTGCATTAAATCCATTTCAGGTCCGAACATCTGGAACCCTATAACAACGTTCTGGAGATATCGATAGTTGTAGGTTGAAAGAACATTCTTTAACAATTTATATTTTTTTATGAAAATGTTTTGAGAACTGATTTTTAGGAAATTTTACAGGTATTTAGAACATAAGAATGACTATTAAGATTATTAATACAATAAAAATTATTGATAAAACTACAAAATTTGTTGTGAAAAGTAGCACGTTCTTTAATTTTGTTTTCACATAAAGTTGTATTTAATTTGGATTTTAAATTTTATATTCCTTTTAATTGAAAGTTGTGATCAAATCTGAATATATCCTTCATACAGAAATTGTGATGTAGATACATCTTTGACTTTCTGAAATGACAGAAACTGTTATTCATATTCGTTGTGAAGAAGAACATAACTTTCATGTTAAGATTTTGCACAAGTTAATTAAATTAATTTATGCACACCATGAAGATTGTCGTACCTATATGGTTACATCATAAAATTTTTAACAATCCAACTCACACTAATATCACGCAGATGACTGTATTCTTTATTA
Source organism: Platerodrilus igneus (assembly GCA_036346225.1). Classification (NCBI taxonomy): domain Eukaryota; kingdom Metazoa; phylum Arthropoda; class Insecta; order Coleoptera; family Lycidae; genus Platerodrilus; species Platerodrilus igneus. The sequence continues at coordinate 2,452,111 of JARFIW010001116.1, forward strand.
AATAATATGTCATATATCTGTCAAATCGAAAACCATTTATTAGCTACGATATTAACTGCCCAAAACACATTCATCATGTTGTTAGTGATATACAAAATAGGCTTGATCCTACTATGTGCATTGCTATGCATATATAATTTAAACAGTGAATAGACATTCATGTTTACTTAAAACTGTGGTCACAATTGTTTAAACCAGCGTTGGGCAATAGTTGGCCCCCAATAATGTTGAATGCCGATGCACGAATGTAGAAAATTGGTACCTAGCATATTAATAAGAAACTAGAAAACTGTAGACATAGTTTTCAACAGCAGAAAAAAGTAAATGACCTCTTTAACGTCCTCACAAATTTTACCGAATATGTTCTGATTGAAGTGCAGTAATAACGCACTTGCACATATGCAACACTCACCATCATAAACGTTTGAACTCAATTTATTTATTAATCAGAAATGGCAGTCAGCCAATTTAAGTACAGTATTCAATACATTAGTTGTTGATTTGTGATAGCAGCAGTTCTCAGTTATTCAAGCACTAAAAGTAATGTGTGATTGCACACAGCGTCAATAGATCATTGAAAAAAATATTGTTTCAAGATATTTTATAAGAAAGTTTGTGCCTTTTCTACTTATTAAATTTTTAATTGCTTAGAAAATGAGCCAATTAGAAAAGAGAGAAAGGTTGATTCCAAATAGCGCATATTCAATTATTTATTTATACATATATGGATATCTACAGTACAACTAAATGACATCAGATGCTAAAATTCACAAAATAAACAATTATAACTGAACATCAAAATATTAAATTGCATTTAATAAAATATAAATTATTTTCCTCACAGCAAATAAACAATTGAAGCAGAAAAATTAAAATAAGATTTGTGTATGCAACAAAATTCTTTGAAAATGTTATTGATTGCGGATCACGCACAGACAAATGCTAGTTACATTCGCACATGAGGTTGCAAAGCAATGTAAATTTTTTTCTGACAAGGAATTTATGAGGGAATGTTGCAGAATTATTTTGCTCTGATAAAAAATTGATATTTGAAAAAGTTTTTCTGTTGCAATGAACTCTTGTCAGACAAATTGATAATATTTCAAGTAATTTATGTGACCAATTAAAATTAAAATTGGAAAATTGTACCTTCCATGGACTAGCTTTAGATGAGTCATGTGACATTACCAATATGTATCAATTTTTAATTTATATCCGAGAAATAAATTATAAATCTGAAACTACGAAAAACATGATTGCTGAAGATTTTTTTTATAATGCTTCAATAAATTTTAGAGAAATAATATAAAATCGGTCAAAATTGTTAACACAATCGATGGGCGTCCTAGTTTGATAGAACAAATATTAGAGCATGATAAAGAATAAGTGATGAAGTAAAGAATATTCCAGGAAAAGAAATAATTTTCTAACATTGTAGAATTTGATGATTTTCAAAGATTGATGATGTATCTTAAGAAGCCTACCATTTACTTTTATTGTCCATGTCCTAGTATTCAATTGGAACTGATAAATTTACACTCAAATTTAATACTAAAGCAACAATTTTCTGTATAAAAATAACGCTTTTATGCCTCATTAAACCCCGAAATATTCAAAAATTTTTTAATAATGCTCAAAAATATTTAGCATTCCTCAGGTCCACATATCTCTGCAAAAGTACATTTTCATTAATGAAAAATACAAAAAGTAAAAATTAGGTCCTGGATTAATGTTACATCAAATATCAGAAATGCATTGGCAATGACTTGGTTTTTACTTTAAATCGCTGGGAAATCAAAATTTTCTTCTAATAGTGGACTATTTGAGTGAATTTGTGGTAGTAAATAAATTACTCAAAAACACAGGAAGTTCTGTCATTGCTACATTAAAGAAAGTAATTCTAATTAATAGCATTCCTATGGAAATCTGTTTCGACAGCAGACCAGCGAATTAATGTCTCGAATTCTTTGATTTCGCTGAAATTATGACACATAGATGACTACATCTAGTCCATTATACCCTCGTTTTCATGGTATGGCTGAACGAACAATTCAAACAATTAAAACACTTCTTAGTAAAAGTAGTGAGAGTGGACAAGATTCATTTCTGGCTATGTTGAATTATAATATTACATCAAAACAACATTTATCGGCACCATGTAAACTTTCAATGGGAATAGGCTACGTACAGTTTTCCTATAAATCGACGGTTGTTAAAGGAGGGGATAGCTGATAGTCTGAGACGATCTCAAAATAAGCAAAAATATATTCTGAAAGGGCTACTAAAAAGCTTTCACAGTTGATACCTGGTCAACATGTTTTAGTACAAGAAGGTGTTTGCAAGTGACAACCTGTATCAGTTTTAAGTGGAGAAGATCTAAATTCATTCATGATTAAAGTTAGGGAAAGGAAGTATTGGGGAGTATTGACAGAATGGGCAAGCTTTAAAACCATTTTGTCAAGCCTGCTTCAACAAAACAAAGTATTAGTGTGACTAGTTTTGTTGTATATTAAGTATTAAAACCATCCAACATTGTTGATTTACAATTTTTATTTTGTTTCATTAACAGTGGCCATAACCATTCGGTAATCAGTGATTTTTAGCTGTGACCTGTCTCAGCAACCACTAGTCTCACGAGTTAATATATATATATATATATATATATATATATATATATATATATAAATATTATTAATAGAGAAGAATAATCCATATTTGGAATGCAAATGAATGCTTAATATATATTAATAGTTTTAAGATGAAATGAAAACCCAAATCCTGCTGTAGCCGTTCTAATGGTAATTCAACTTTACATACAAAGTTGGGTTTTCATTTCATCTTAAAAACGATATATATATATATATATATATATATATATATATATATATATATTTGCTTTTAAAACGCGAGATAAATTATTAATTAAATATAATTCTAATATTTAAGAATTTAGGGCTCTAAATAACCTTCAAACAACGACATATAAATTTTAAACAAAAATTATATTCCAAATAAGCTCTGAGGAAACTTCAAATTAAACTACAAGTCATTCCAAGTAATTATAAAGAGTAAGCAAGCTCTAAGAATTAAAATAGAACTAACCAAATATCTGGGTAAAATCCGAAGGGAGAATTCAAGCAGATTTAAGTAATTATTCTGGCCAACAAGTTGGGGAAACTACGCTAGGAGTCAACTGGGTGAAGCCGTAACAGAGAATCAAATTGGAAACAATCCAGGGGTGCTGACCATCCACATGTAGAGGCAGTTCCAAGAAACAAACAGGGAAAAACACAGGTCAGAGATTTATAATCCTTTATTAGTAGAAGACTGTATTTTCAAATTTTTAACATTTCCAATTATTATATCGAAGTATTTGTAAGGGTCATCAAAAATCTTTTGAGAATTTATAAAAATAGATAGAAGATCGCTTGAACGTTCAAAAGGGCTTCAAAGTAAATGATAGTGGTATTTTTGCTGACTTTCAGGGAACATGATTTTGGTGGAAACGGATAAATATTAATATTTTATTCAGGGGCTAATTTTTGAATATAAAATCAAATTAATAAGTTATTAAAATACAAAGTGTAAATATTGTCGATTATTATACGAATTTTTGGTTTACTTCATTTACTTTATTTTAACAGATAGGAGCTAGAGAAAAGAGGGTTAAACAGTCTTTATTGTCGTGTCGTTGGGCACTCTGTGTTAATTAGTTTGAGCTAGCCGAGGCAGATATATAAAAAGAGGTATAGATACGCAGAGTAGAAAGCCGAGTACGAGAACATAGCAATAAAGTTATATGACGCATCTAGGATATCGGAAAAGGATAAGTAGCATGGCAATATATAAATATTATATATTAATATGTATATAATATAAAATGTAATATTTAAAGAAAATTTATTGGCAAGTGACTCAATATTAGCCACACGGGCATCCTGTCGACGCGTTTCGCCCTAATTGGGGCTCATCAGGACAGGAGTAGCAAAGATGTAATATTTAACACGAACACATTATGGGAAGTACAGCATCACCTAGCCCACAATTTGTGCCTTCGTGCTGTGTCACCTGACTTTGCAGGTTTTATCAACAGTCGGCACGGAGGATGTTCAACTGTGAGTTTAAAAATAATATGTCTAAAGAATGAAATTTATTGGCAAGTGACTCAATATTACACGGGCATCCTGTCGACGCGTTTCGCCCTAATTGGGGCTCATCAGGACAGGAGTAGCAAAGATGTAATATTTAACACGAACACATTATGGGAAGTACAGCATCACTAGCCCACATTGTGTGGGTATTCAATTGTGCTACTCTGTCCTGATGAGCCCCAATTAGGGCGAAACGCGTCGACAGGATGCCCTGTGTATATTGAGTCACTCAATAAATTTCATATATTATTAAGACTATTATATATATATATATATATATATATATTTATTATTCATTTCTAAGAAATATTAAAACGTTTATTAAATATTAATATTATTTTAATATTACGACAAGTTATTGCCTGAAATCGGTTACTAATTTAATTTTACTTGTTTTGCTGTTCTACAAACCTTAAATTTGAAAACAATTTGGGAGAGGCCGTTATTTTGAAAAATTGTTTTAATTTGACAGAAAGTTAAAGAGTTTTTATAAGGTATGGTTAAAAAGGGTAAAAAATGAGGTGATGTGATTTTAGTACATCGAAAACAAGGAGACCTATCTGGAATAACCATCTTTTGGGTAGCAAAAATCTTGAAGGAATTGCTGCAATGAGATGGTTTGACGTCTTCTAATTTTGACACCTTTCAAGCTAAGTGATACTTGTAAAGTAGTTTTTTTCGGCCATTTTACATGACTATTTATATTAATTTTATCATTTTTTCCATAGAAACCTACTCCTGCACCACTGAAGTTAGTTGGTGCATCCTTAAAATTGTTACAGGTTCCCGCCCCTTCTGGGTAAATCAAAATTTGTAATGTAATGTAATTTTTACTTTATAACAACTTACTGTTTCTAAGAAAGTGATTGACGACAATCTAGCTTTGAGAGTGTAGTTAATTAAAAATAATTGTGGTCTAAAATCAGCGAACTTCATATTATGGAGGAATTTGCTGTGTTGAATAATGATCTTATGACAATAAAAATACAGATACTGAATGTGAAGAAAAATATGATGAAAACTTAGAAAAAAATGTGGTCTAGATTTGTAGATGTTATAAGTGTAATAAAATATTTAAGATGATTTGCAGAAAATAGAAACGTACCCAATTCCACTAAAATGCAACATCAAAAAGAAACAAACATACAACAAACTCTTATATTGACATGATCTTCAACCCTTAACATGCATCCAAATGTGTACGAGTGAATTTCATTTTTAAATTATAAAAACAAATTTATTTGTTTTAGTCAATGGGTTACCAAATTTTTTGCTTGTTTAATTTTTTTGTTGTACCGTATAAAATTTGGTAAAAATAACCAATAATCAATAGATAATTACTAATAGAAATGAAAAAGACGTCTGCAGTATGCAAGCAAACATTATAACACTCATTTGTTGCAAAAAATTTGAATAGACTTTTCAACTAACTTAGGTTTAGGCAAAATAAAGCTAAATTTTCTTCAAACTCTTTTGTATTAAAGCTTGAACTAATACTTATTATGTTACATACTAAACAGCCTAAAAGCTTGTTATTTGCAATTATTATGCATATTATAACACATACGCTAAATATTATTAATATTCAAAAGAAACCTGCTCAGTGCAATATAGATATTGAGGTACCTGACTCCATGTTGAAAGAGGTGCCTGCCAAGCTGGAGGAGGAGGTATGGACTCTGAAATCTGGCAGGAAGTTTGAAGACTACCAGGTAATGAATTCCATGCTTCACCAGCGCCTTCAACAATAGCCTGGAAGGCCATTAAGTCTTTACTCTCGCTTTCACTTAAAGGTAATGGAGGTAATACAGGTTGTTGTTGAGCAATTTTATAACTTGCTTGCCTCAACATACTATGTCTACGTGATAAAGTATGATTTGCATCTATACTACTACTAGGAGACTGATGTGACATGGCACACTGTTTTTGCAAAATTTGTCGTTTTTGTTGTAGCAACCGATGTTGCATAGCTGTCTGTAGTTGAAGATGTTCTGGACTAGTATTTGTATAACTAAAATTATCCGGCAAGCTTATGCGTTTACTATTGCGAGGCTGTAAATATTGACTGTGCTGTTTTTGTCTTTGTGATGCCTCTTCTGGAGGTTCTCTTGCTTGATACTGAGTTTGCAATCGTTGTGCTTCCCGCTGAACCAAATGCAACTCTAGCACGCCCTTGGCTTTGCAATTTTCACTTAGTTTTTGAGAATTAAAAGCTATAACCCCATTTGAAACATCAATAATTTGTTGAGCTACTAATCCATCACTTGCCCTTCTACCTTCTCGAAAATCAACTGGAGATCTTGTCATTGCTCTGTTAGTAGTATTTTTATAACTAGGTAAATAAACTAATGGGTTGTGCCTATGCAACACTAATTTCGAATTAGATGAATAATTAGAATGAGGAGGTGCAATAGAACTTGCACTAGTCATAACAGGTTCTGCTAAATTCCGATCAGTGGAATTACAACTTGGTAAACTACTAGTTAATTCGCTTGAATCAGAAAGTTGATATTCAAGGCTTTCAAAATTACTATCACAACTTAAGTTTTGACTAAGACTTTTCGATGTGTTAAAGTTTGCAACAACACCACTAGAGGAACTTGACGATGCATAGCTAAGACGTGGATTGTGATCTTCAAGATCAGTTTCTACTCCTTCATCTGTAGAACTTGAATATTGTGTTTGAATCTCCGCACTCCTATAGCTCCTGTAATAAAATATAACAAATGTATTAAAATTTTTTACCATAAAATAAAATCATGGTAGATGGTAAAGCATTAAAGCAATTTATATATTCTTTTAGAGTATATCTGTACAATACAAAATACTAAATGCAATGAATTAAAAACTATTTTGAAGAATGTATGCCTATCTCAAGGTTAAATACTTAACACACGACAAGTTTTTGAGGACTTCGATTTCAATTTCGTATTTGTAATGAGATATCCAGTTACATGCCAAAAATTAGCATTGTAAGTTTTTAATTTGCAAGTGAATTCGCGCCAATATTTTAAAACACTTGTGCGTGCATTTCCGTCACTTTAGACAGTTGCGTCGGCGCCCGAGAATGCGCAAACGCGGAGTGGGGAAATGGTTGGTGGTTTCCGTCACGTCATGGACTAGTCAACGAAACGTCGCACAGTGAGGTTGATCTGTGTGCCTTTTTTTGTCTTCTTTTTCAGGTAATGTAGGTTCCTTTGTCGTATCTCTGCCCTGTATCGTTCCTCACCTTGTTCCTGTCGTATCGCTACAAACCTAAAAAGAGGGAAGACAAATCAATCTAGTTTCGACGAGGGGGCGAAGCCCTACCCACGCCCAACAACGAGATCAATGGAAAGGATAACCGCAAGGTCGTGAAGAGCTCCGCATTTTACGTGAGTACATTTTATCTTTTTTCTTTTGTATGTGATCCAAATTTAAGACGCAATTATGACGTAATACCTTGTTGCGCAATATTAGTCAAATGTTTATTATGTTGCCAACTGTCGTAGTGGCTCTTATAAATTAAGCGCAGGACTTTAACAGTATACCTTAGACTAGAACAGGGTGAAGTAATCCTATATTTTTAAATTTAGAAACCAATTTTTAATACAGTAAAGTTAATTTAAATGCATCTCATGCATAATCAGTAGGTCTTCCGTCCTGGAATGGTTAGATGCATACCCTCGTTGTTTCCTATTCTGAACTAATCTACACATTTCCCTGAAATTTGCACAGTCTGCATCTATCACTATCTGATCTAGGTCTAGGGGAGACCGGGGCACAATGAAACACGAGGCACAATGAAACATGTATATTTTCTATAATACCATTTACGAATATGGTAGCTCCATCTCTTGCACATAATACTAAGTACTTAAGTGAACTTTTAAACCAAGTAATATGAATTGGAAGTAAGTCTCTAATTGTCTATGGCACACGTGGTCTGACTTGTAGTGGCAAATAAATTTCAAGTTTTTGCGGATTTTTGTTGTGTGTGCTGCTGCTCTCATACAAATTAAATTTGTTAGTGACAAATGTACAGTTTATAGTAGTAGTACAGTATTGCCCGAAATAACCAGTACTGAAATTGTAATTGTTTTGTATATTTAAAAAATACATATTATTGACACTTTATTATATGTTCTAAATGTGCACCTCCTCGTTCGAGACAGACTTCATAACGATGTTCTAAGTTTCTGGTCATGTTATTGAATAAGGGTTGTCTCAGGGCTGCGAAGAAGACTCTAACGGCATCCTTTAATTCATCGATGGTTTGTGGTGCCCGTTTGAAAACGGCATTTTTAGCCATGCCCCAAATGTATGCGTCTGGAGGTGTGAGGTCTGGAGAATGTGAAGGATAAGGGAAGTCAGTAAATCGTGATATGAATTTGCTTGGAAAATGTTCTTGAAGAAATTGACGAATTGCGGCAGCAGTATGGCAAGTTGCCCGTCCTGCTGAAAAAATTGGTTTCGAAATGCCGTTACGTGCACGACAGAATTGACGTAGATCAGGGATAAATCGTGTTAAAATTTGTCTGTACCTCTGTTGATTAAGTGTGACTTGCCTACCATTCTCTTCGATAAAGTACGGACCAATGATTCCGTGTCCGGAAACAGCACACCAGACACTCACTTTTCACTATGTAAAGGAACCTCTTGAACCTCATCGGGTCTGGCAAAGCCCAGAAATCGATTTGTGCGACGATTCACATAGCCTGACAAGTGAAAATGTGCTTCGTCTGAAAACCAAACATTTTTCAAAAATTCAGGATTTTCATACTGTAACGCGAGAATTCTGGCGCAATATTCCACTCTACTGCGATAATCCCGAGGATGTAGTTGTTGATGTACCTGAATCACATACGAAAATGTACCCAGCTCCTTCAGGATTCTTTGAAAGGAAGTTCTTTTAAATCAAGTTGTAACGCTGTCCTTGCCTGGCTGACTTTCGGATTTTCTAAGATTTGCTCAAAAACACGTTCATGGTTATTGTTGTTGTTAACTGTCCTGGGACGCCCCGAGTTTCCTTTTCGTTGGCACAATACACTACCTGTATTTCTAAACTTTTCAATAACCTTCAAAATTACAGCATTACTTGGAGAACGTTTATTAAACCTTTGTGTGAATTGATCAGACACGTATAGCAAACTTGCACCATTATGTCGGCCGATTCCGTATGAATGAAAATAATGCTCTACCAGAAACACTTTCTCCTCTGTACTTAACACCATTTTTAACAATTAGGCCCTACTAATTACTTGTTTGAGGTTTACTTGACAGGTCTATACTAGCTAACTTGAGTGTGACAGCGCACGCATAAAAACACCGCCAACTTAGTTTCAGTACTGTTTATTTCGGGCAATACTGTATTAAACAGGTAAGTTCAAACCACTGACATATTTCCTATAATTATTTTTTAACCTAAAAGTGTTGGTTGGGGTACAATAGCACACATTTGCTTGGGGCACAATGAAACGTGTTTCATTGTGCCCAACCTCTGAAAGTGATCTTTTTTTAGGAATTATGGTACGGAAAAGAGTTCGAAAAAGTGAAAAAGGTAACTATTCTGAGGATTCTATGCGAGAAACCGTTAATTGGTTAATCAGGGAATGAGTTTACGACAAGCAGCTGGGAAGACCGGTTTAAAATTTTCAACGGTTTTTCGGCGAGTTCTTTTAGCATTAACTATCGTGCAGGTATCATTTGTGTGGAGGTAGATATATGATTGTTTTAATTTCAGGTATGTCAAGAAGAAAAATCAAGCAGGAGAAAATAAAGAAATCCGAATGAAACCTAATTACCAGGTGAGACAAATTTTCACTAGAGAACAAGACCAAACTCTATCAGATTATATAGTGACATGTGTTCGCATGTTTTATGGACTGACAACTGTCGAAAATAGGAAAGTTGCTTATCAGATGGCTCATATTAATTCCATTCAGTACCCGAAGAAATGGAAAAATGAAGAAATGGCTGGTATTGAATGGTTGTACGGATTTATGAAGAGACATGCAAAGCTAAGGGTTCGAACTCCAGAAGGCTGTAGTTTGTCACGAGCAACAGCTTTTAATAAACACAATGTTAAAATATTTTTTGACAATCTGGCGACTCTTTATGAGAATAACCCTACCTTTGCTGATGGAACAAGAGTTTACAATCTTGATGAAACTGCAACCACTAGGGTACAAAGACCTGCAAAGGTTGTAGTAGAAAAGGGAATAAAACAAGTTAATAAATGCACTAGTGCAGACAGGGGTGTACTTGTCACAAAAGGCGATTATGTTTTGGTAGAATTTATGGTAGGGAAGAAAAATTTTTTGTATGTTGGCCAAATTGTCGGTGATTAAGATGACAACCATGAATTTGAAATCGATTTCTTGAGAAAAAGTGAGAAAATATGTGATCATTTTTACAAACCACACGCCGCAGACATATCCCCAGTTAGTTCAGCTGCAATAAAACACATTTTGCCAAAACCAACTTTCTTAGGACAAACGAATCGGACTTATATTTGGTTCACTTAATGTTCACTGATCTGTTATATTTAATCCTTAAAACTTGAAAAAAATACACGCCTGTTGTACCTAAACAGATGTTTTATTGTACCCAATGACTGTTGTTTTGTACCACAAGGGTGGGGGAACAATGGTACAAAGCATACCCATTGTTTTAATAATTAATCAAGGCGAGAAAAGAATTAAGTAATTCCAATTTTCCTATCTCTGTACTATTCCCAAAAAAATGCTTTAGAACGTATTCTGCCCTTCTATTTCTCCTATTTTTTTTCACAGATTGTTACATCCCAAATTTGGAGATGTACACTTTTAACTTTGTGAGTGAATTCCCGCCATTACTTTTAAAATAGACTTGTTCATTTCCGTCATTTCCGACAGTTGCGTCGGCGCAAAAGAATGCGCAGACGCGGAGTGATGGGTAAGTGCGCGGTTTGGACATGACAGGATATTATTAGGGACGAGACGTCGAACGATGACGTTTGCCTGTGTCGTTATTTGTCTTTTCTCTTTTTGGAATGTAGGTTTCTCTTTATCTATACCTTCTATCGTTGCCTTTACCTTTATTCCTTCCCCCTGCCTACAAACGAAGAAGAGGGAAGACGATAAATTTGGATACAAGGATGGCATGATGACGTAACCCACATCCAAACGAAATACCCGGAGATTAGCATGGCCCCTGCGCAAGGATGACACGCAGAATCGCGAAGCGTTCCACATTTTTAAGTGATTAGTTTTTATCTTTTTAAGGTGCAACTTGTATCATTGTAAACGTATTTGGCATGTGATACAATTTGATACGCATTTATGTCGTAATATTATTATTACGCAATATTGTGAACGTGGAGCGTTTTAGTGTTGCCAACTGTAGCAGTGGCGCTGAACACGCGACGACGGGGTTATAACAAAATATCTTTATTCTCCTACTATTTCTATAACCTATTTGTTATTAACTTTGTCTGTCCATGCTATCATCCTCATACATCTGAAGCAAAACATTCCAAAAGGCTGCTACCGTTTATCTGTCTGCTTTTCCTACTGCCCTTATTTCATAGGCGTACTGTGCTGTGCTCCACACATATGCTTTCAACAATTTTCTTCTTGTTTCTATGTTTGTTGTCTTTCATCATAGGCGATGCTCTTTCTTATTAGATGCAATTCGGTCGCCTTCTATTGGATTACAATTATGTACCCTATTTCTCTGACATTCAGTGGTTGTGAAGGAGGGTATGCAGCCTGTGGCTTCCAAGTTCCCCCAGTACTTGAACATTTGCCGATTTAATAGTTTTTCCAATATATCCTTTCTCACAATCAACACTAGTTGCAGATATTTCACAACCAACACCCGCAGTTGTTTATAATAATCATTAGATTTATGTGCGCTTATTTTTTCGTCATTAGGTTTTCAGTCTCGAAACTGACGAGAAAAACAAAATATGGTTTAAAGGTAACACACGTGTGCCGACCAAGTGCCCTTGATCGTGGTGGCCGATCGCAAATTATTTTGAGTTTTGCTGGATGAATTGGCCAGGAAGTTCAAAAATGCGTTGCATGGATTTAAATCGCGTCGGTGTTAGTTAAGGGGGTGATATCTGAAGTTTTACTCATCAACAATATGTTGGATAAAAATCACTGTGGCAATGAAGTACACACCAGATATATCATTGGCGTCCCTGAAAATTATGCACCATTAGTTGTAAGAATCATTTGAAACATTAGAACCGTGAGTACTCTGTGAGCATTTTGTTTGTTTATATTGCATAATTATATACATGTGGCTTTCAAATGAAAGTGGCTTGATCTATGTAGTGGGGAATTAAAATTCGTTACATAAGTATTCTGTTGGACTATGAAACAGTGACAGAACTAGTTTTTGTTTAAAATGTAAGAACAAAATTATTAGCAAGGAAGTTTAAATATTTTAAAAAGTAAAAAGCATGTACATGCAACCTTAAGTGTGGAACTATTGCTAGTCAAAGAGTGCAAACTAGTACTTCAATGGACAATAGAAATAGAATTACACTAGTTTTTTTCTGGATTCGTGTTAAGGGCATACCCAAATTAGTGGGATTTTTGTGTAAAATTCAATTGGATTATAAACTATGAGTTAGAACGTGAAATAAAAAAAAATAATTTGACAGTTACCAAATTGAAGGAAAATTTTTGGGAAGAACATAATTATGATTTACGAGGGTATGAAGTTGGTTAATGAGTTGGAAATAAAGTTTGGAGGAAAATTTTACTCTCAAGCGCGACGAACTTCTTCAAGGCCGAATATTTATTTACATTTTTAGGGTTATTAACGATTGTTGATAAGTTTTTTTGGATATGTATAAATTAGTGAAGGTATAGGTGAATCCCAAAGGATTTGGCAAGGAGAAGAACTTAAAACCGAACGGTAAAGGTAAATTGAAGTTAATAAAGATGCTATTTCATTATGATCTTTAAACAAACAACTACACCAAAAAGCACCAAGTACATTTTTATATAAACAGAAATAATAATAGGGATTTTACACTCTTCGTAATCAATTAGAAAAACCATTGATAAAAATCAGGGACATTATTGTCCACAATAATACTGTTTCGAATCATGTGGAGTTCAAGAAATTACAAACTCGTAAAATATAATAAAATTAATGATTGATCAATGAACTGAAGACATTGAATTTTACCCTAAGAAAGTTTTAGACGTATAAAGTGTGAGAACGGAATATTAACGTAGAGTGAAAGATTAAAAGGACCAAATTCCAACGATATTAATACACAGAGGCGATCGAAGAAAAACAAAAATAGCGTTTAGGGGTAAACGAAGAGTGAAAGATTAAAAGGACCAAATTCTAACGATATTAATACACAGGGGTTGCCGGAGAAAAACAAAAATAGGGTTTAAGGGTAACGCACGTATGCCGACCAAAGTCCCTCAATCATGGTGGCTGATAGCGAATTGTTCTGAGCTTCGCTGGATGAACTGGCCAGGAAGTTCAAATACGCGTTACGTGGATTTAAATCGTGTCGATGTTAGTTAAAGGGGCGATAATGAAGTTTTACTCATTAAATATGTTGGATAAAAATTACTGGAACTTTCAGTTGACCTACCATACCAAAGAAGTACAAACCAGATATATTGGCGTCCCTGGACATTCTGCATCATAGTTGTAAGAATTATTTGGAACAGAACCGTGAGTACTCTATAAGCTTTTTGTTTGTTTGTGATGTATAATTGTGTTGGTGGCTCCGTGATTAGTTGGTTTGCGTGTTACTACCAATTCCAAGACCCCAGGTTGAATTGCCGACATGGCCCGATTGGAAAATGTTACGTGGGCATTTTTTCACAAAAATACGCTCTCATTGAAATAAGAGGTGGAGTGTAAGTGCCGTGCGTAAATGTTGTCACGCAAGTTAAAGATCCCCACCTTACTTGGAACAGAAGGGTTTAGCAAAATTTCCAGATTCAAAAAAAGCTTGCTTTGTGGCCAATGCAGTACCTTCGGGTGGGGCAATGAAAAATCAAATCTAGGGTATAATTATGTGCTTGTGGATTTCAAATAAAAATGACTTGATATACGTAATGAGAAATTATTATTTCATTACATAAGTATTGTGTTAGACTATGAAATAGCGACAGAAATGGGTTTTGTTTAAAAATAATAATAATATTATTAACAAAGGAAGCTTGAACATTTTAAAAGACTAAGAAATATGTACATGCAAGCTTAAGTTGTGGAATTATTGTTAGTTCAGGGGTGTAAACTCAGTATTTTAAATGGACAATGGAATGGTTACGTAAAAATATGGGATCGTGCTGTTTTCTTCTACATTGGTGTTAAAGGCATTTCCAAATGGGATTTAAAATGTCATATAGATCAGTAGGGAAAAATTAGTACAATGGAATGATAGTACTACTTTCAGATTAATGATTTTTGGAGTTCTGTTAATTATATCTTGCCAGTAGGATTAGATTAGGTTTGTTGTTTTAAGGTTAATTTACGTGCAATGACATGTTTTGAAATTTACTGTTAAAAAAATCTAAATTTAGATAAAATTTTATTTGCAGTTAATTATAATATAGATATAGGTAAGCTTTGTTAAAAGATATATCCAGCTACACCAATGAGGAAGTCAGATTGTGCGAGAGGCTTTTATTTTGAAAAATTGTTTAAGTTTAACATTAGTGTTTTTAAGATTTGATTACGAAAGCCAATAGCTACAATTTGATGGTTTGGCACCTTTTAATTTTGACATTTAGTAAAGCCTTTCAAAGTAAGTAGTACTTTCTAAGAAATTTATATTTCAGCCATTTTACATCTTATTATTTTTTATCATTTTGTCTAAGGAACCCACTTCAAAACCACTGAAAACGCTGGCGCACCTTCAAAATTGTTATGGGGTTCCCACTCCTTCTGGGCAGTTTGAAATTAATGAGGTAAGTCATTTTTACCTATAACAGACATGTATTATTAGTTTCTAATACAATTGGTTATGCTGTTACTTCACACAGTCGATAGGGTTTTCAGCATCTGTGCTTCAGTGAAAAAGGTTTGTGTTTGTATATCTTTTTTATTTTCATATACAGTCTTTTCGTGTAACGCACTGCCAGATTACGTTACTATTTTCCCAAATCTATTGCAATCAAATAATAACTATGAAAAGAAATATCGCAAATATTACGACATTTTCAATTGAATAATAAAATTGAACTTGAAAGAAATTAAAGGGCATTATCTAATTATTTTAACAGTAATTATTGTTAAACAATTTCATATACCAATACATGTTTATGATAAAACTACATAAAATTTTCAGTTTGGGTGAAACAAAGATTGTTTAATACAAGAGACAGAATTAAATATCATGTGCATGCACTTCAACATTTTACACCTATTTTGTCTGTTATATGTGTTCTTTCAATAAATGTTATTCGAACTCCTAACAATTGGGGAAATTTTTTAATGTCTGTTAGATAGTTTTCATACTCTAGTGGAAATGGTTAAATAAAGTACCATAATGCTACTTTATTTCAAACCTTGATGATTAGTTATTTTTTTCGTTTGCCAAAAATTATGAAACATACATTCTTAAAAGCATAGTAAAATATATCATTTGGAGTGACGGTTACAATTATTTCTTTTTATCATTTGGCAAATTTTTCAATAACCTATACGCCTGTTATGTCTATTTAAAGTCAGTTTGTGCCAGGTTAAAATATTCCATTTATATAACAACAAACATTTTTTATCGAAGTAAATAAACAATTACAACTAAGTGTTTGAATTTATCCATCTTGTGTGTCCACAAGAGAATCAAATTTAATCAAAAATGAAAATCTGTTTCACAAGTTGTGGGACAGATTCGTTTTTTCATTTCTTATTGCAACTAAGATTTTACTATCTTTAAACTGTCATCTTGGTGCCTGTACTACCTACTGTTCATTGTGATACAACACCTTCCACCCAACTGCAATTATAATTCAAGAGCAATTAATACTCTATTATAATCAATATTGAAGTAATTGAATAATTACCATCCTGCCTAATGCTCTACTACCTCATGTACAAAAAGTCTAATTTTAAAAATTTATAATTTTCTAATTTAATTGTGCAACATTCAATTTTAAGCAAAATAAAGAATGCTTATAAAGAGACTATATCGGTGTGTGTATAATACACTGAGCACACAAATAACTACTGTGGCTTTTAGGCATAAAACTTTATTGTTCAAAAGCAATTTTAAACTACAGAGCAGAACATGTAAATAAATAAATAATTACATAACAAAATACCATAAAAGCTAAGCAGTCAACTTGATTAGAAGTGAATTTAAACAAAACAAACTGATTTTTAATAAACAAACAGGCTACAACATAAATGATCTACATACCCTGTGTTAAACCTGCTTAGTAAATCTTTATTGTCTGTTTCTAATGAAGCCTGTCCAAAAGTATTTTGTAAATAAGAATAGGTGTGTATATGATTTAAATAATCTCGGAATGGTGGTACATCAGAAGGTATTGGCGGAAGAGGTGAGGATTGTAATGTGGCCATTAATTTGGATGCTTCATTTGACATTGCAAAGTTTGCTGCAGTAGATTGTTG
Source organism: Platerodrilus igneus (assembly GCA_036346225.1). NCBI lineage: Eukaryota > Metazoa > Arthropoda > Insecta > Coleoptera > Lycidae > Platerodrilus > Platerodrilus igneus. The sequence goes on from JARFIW010001116.1 coordinate 2,468,850, forward strand.
TAAAATTTTAAGAGCATCATCACTGTTTGTAGCTGATAAAAGTTTTACAGCATCAATGCCATGACATGGTGGAGAATCACAGTTTCTAGGAGAGTCACAAGTTCGTTGGGCAATATTTATTTTACTATTACTGGACGTAGGAGCAGTAGTTGAATGTTGCAGAAGTCGCCGACAATCCTCACTTGTGCTTGCTCTACCAATTTTCCGCATAGCTTGTTCTGCAATATTTGAAGGCCTCCGCCTTTGGACTTCTCTACTGCCAGTTGTACTATTTTCATTTCCTATTAACTGGTTTCTTAATTTATCCAGTAAAAGAAAATAAATAGCTGCATGGTGATCATAACTTCCTGTCCTTATTGACTAAAATAAAAATAGGTTAGTATACTGCACTAAACTGCATTTAATATTACTACCTCTCTTGTTTTTGAACTATCTATTCCTAAACTTTGCATCAATCGCAGCACTTGTTCGTTTGGCTGTGCTGTACTAGAAGGGACGGAAAACGGTAAACAAGTAGGAATTTCCACTTGCATCCATCTGTGCCTTTTAATTTGTGCCACACTATAGCGTTTAGTGGGATCTAATACCAACATCTTACGTATTAACGATTCACAATCTGCAATGAAAAAGATATACATGGTAGACTTGTACATAAGTATACTAGAAAATCAACTAAAAGAGATCGTTCTTTAACCCTCTAATGTCCAATTTTTTCTTTGCAAAAAAATTATATTATGATAATTTGAGGTCTTGAAAACTAAACGCATAAAGTTTTGCAACTAATGTCAAAATAGTGACTTGCAGACCAAGAGTATTTAGTTCATGCCTTGAGGCAGACCTGGGTGTTTAGTTCTAAAATATAAGTTTAGAATTAGATTCAATAGTGGCAATAAATCTCTACATCTTCTTGTTTATTCATTATTGAAAAATTACAAAATATATCTTATTGTTTATGAAATACTGCAAAACAACAATGTTTTGCTGCTGTGCAACACAAATTTACATTGTCGCTTTGTGGGTCTATTCAGTCACCAAGGAAAGTGTTTTTTGTCAATAAATCTGATGTCTGCTGCTGCTGGTAAATATATCTTCTTCTCCAGCCCTTTAAACGAGAAACGTTGTGTATTTGTAGATTGGGGTCTTCTAATAGATGTCTTCTTTGGGAGGTGTATCTTGCATTCTTTAATGTAACAAATATGCATTTACCATGGTCAAGTTTAAAATACGATAGAAGAAGCAACTAGACTAATCCATTTCACCGTTTTCACACAAAAATAATATTGACCTAAACGAGCATTCATTGGGTCGATAACACCTACGTGTGCATTGTACTTGTAGATGATCACAGGTTTGCATATGACTGCTGAATCCAAGCTGCCGGGTTTGATTCTCGATACTGACCACTTGAAAAATGTTAGGCGAGCATTTTTCACAAAAATATTCCCTCGTTCGGATGAGGGGAAAATGCAGGTCCATGTGTGAGTGTTGTCATGCATGTTAAAGATCTCTACCTTGCTTGGAATAGCAAAGGTTTGGCAAAATTTCCAGGTAAAAAACTTGCTTCCTGGCCAATGTAGTGCTTTCAGATAAAGCATTAGAAAGTCTGTAGTGGATGATGTTTGGACAGTCAACTTCAATTATTTTCCGTTAGGCTCCATCATATCCTGATACTTTTGGGATGTTGTTACTATCATTTCTAAATGGTAGTAGTCCTATGTATGTTGATGCCAGGCGACAGTTGTTGTTTTCCTACCGAGCGATTGACAAGTCCACTCCATAACATGATCCTACATACTCAGTTGAAAACCCTTGTGATTCCTTTGCAACTTCTTTATCTGTTAGTAGCCTGCAATTTGCTATTAGATTCGTATGAAGAGCTCCTTCTGCTATAGAGGCATACCATCAATTGCAAAGTTGAATAAAAATTATCATAATATACAGTATGATTTAACGTAAATTCATTTAAACTACAAAAGATCAAATAATATTTATTTTAGTATGCGTTGGTAGTGGTATCATGTCATTAAAGAAAGCTTTAGAATTATGAATAAACAATGAATTCATTAATATGCATCTCAATCTAGGAAAGCTTTTACAAATTTTAGTTAAATTAAATTTAATGCTACATAGTATTAATACAATGTAGAAAACCCAGGCGCTGAATAATAAAATTCACGAATATCAAACTGAAGATGATTTAGTCATTTCATACAATATGGAACAAAATATTCATTTTATCTTGCAAAAACAGGAGACACGAACGTCAACCTAAGTAAATCACATACATCATAAGTACTTTTCCCGAATTTCATGTCATAAACCTACTAATAAGACTATAATATGACAAAAACACTCGCCAACATAAGAAAGAGAGGGGTAATTAAATGACAATAATTACATCCGACAGAGAATGAGAAATTAATTATTCGAGAACCGGTAATAAGAATACATCAAAATACTCATACGAAAACATAATGAGGCGGATATAAGCGCGTGATTGGGATTGATATGAGGTTACGTTAAAAGTAACGTTGAACAAAACCAGCTTCAAGTAGCCTTCTTCTAAGGGTAAAATTTAAAACAGCGCGTGAGCTTTTGTGGAAATTTGCTTGTAGCTTTGAGAAGAAATGTTTTTTCCGTGTGCGGGATTTTAAAAATTCGTGTGCCATAATAAAAGGGCTACCTGTGTGGATAGCTCAAATAAGTGGGTTGTGTTGAGTTAAGAGAGTTGGTTAGCTGGACATTCTCAGATTTAACATTGGAATGTAAAACAGTGAATTATATTATAAGCTTTTATGTTTATATTTCTTTATAATTTATACGTGAATTTTAAATATAAATTGATTGGTATTCATGGTGTAGTAAATGAAATGAACATGAAAGTGATTATTTTGTTAAACGATAAATTGCCCACGGAATTAGTGTTGTTTAAAATTTAAGCATGATATTATCATGCAAAAAAGTTTGTAGCATTTTAAAATATTAAGAAATATGTACGCATGAGAATTTAGACGTATTAGCATTAGTTAAAGCACAAAAAATTAGTATTTTGGAATGGACAATGAAATGATATACTGAAAAGCTGACATTTAACTGTTTCTAAGTTTGTTATTAACAACATTTCCAGATATTGGAATTTATGAATGTCATGTAATTTAATATAAAATTTGAAGTGATGATAGTCATGTTGATGAATTAGATTTAAAATCTTTTTAGGATTTTTTCTTTTAGCAATACCTAGCCAGAGGAGGTAAAGAAACTAAGTGTTTTAAGTATATTTGTGTGTATATTGAAATTATTTAATGTTAATAGAGCTTAAGTTTAAGTTGAATTTTATTTGCATTTATTTAGGAACTAGAATAAGATGTAGGTTATTGTAAAGAGCATTTTATTTCTCAATTTTATTCAATTTGACCAAAATTTAAGAAGAGTTTTAAGATATCCAAGCGAAAAATAAATATAAAGGGATAAAATTTAGGATACCGAAGGGAAGTCTATGGGGGAATAACTGTCTTCCATATAGAAATAACGTCAACAGGGACTGCTGTGACTAGAAGGTATGGCGCCTCTCAATTATGACAAGTAAGAAAGCCTCTCATGGTAAGTGATAATGTAATATAGTTTTTCATATTTCAATCCTTTTATTTATAATTTTTATTTCAAATTTCTCTATTTTCTTTTATAATTTTTTCATAGGTATCCACTCCCGCACCATTGCATTAGTCTACACACCCACATTGTTACTGGTTCTCCACCCCTTCAGGGAAAATCAAAATTTATTACCTTACCACTCATTTTACCCGCATCTAGTGTAAGCTATAAAGAAAGTTTAGGTCTTAAGTAAATCGGCAATAACACAATTACAAGATTAATAAATAATTCAAAAATTTTTTTGCTTTCATTAGAAGTTAATAAAATTGTGCCACTACTATTGCCGATCTAAATATATTAAGGTATCAAGAAACTCAGTGCCTGAGTTATGTTACATCGAAATCCACATACAGATGAACAAAAAGACGTAAATAAGCAAAAGCAGATTAATATATGCAAACAGAGTGTTTTTCAAAGTTAAATATGGACTAAATAAAAACAAGTTTGTAAAATTTGGTTCCAAACATGCTGAAAAGAAATTTACCATAGCTGAATCCATTTTAATCAAGGACCTAAAAGATAATGAAATAAAGTACTGCCACATTATTATACGCACGCATCTGAATTCAACACAACCACTGTATGAATGTGCATCTAGTAGGAAAGCTCCCCATGAATTTATATGGGAAATCTAATGCGTAAGAATGTATATATTAACTTTTTATGGAATTTCAATGCTATTATTCAAATTAAAAATTTAAAAGGAGAGGGTTTGATAACAGCTACTGTAAGAACTCTACGATATTAACTTCAGGACTAGTAATATGTTCATCAATAGCTATTAGCTGATCGATGTGCGAATTCCAAGTTATACTGGAACCTATCTTGACTACAAACATGGTAAGACCACTTAGTTTCATTTTTCTTTGAGGTTTGATGCGATTGTGTTGTGGTTGCATATGGTTTTTAAAAACTTAATTAGCAATAGAGTTCTTAACAAATGGATACAATTATATTGGGTATCATCCGAAAGATAAAATAAGGTCTATCTAGTGCATTTAGTGCTATAATACACAAAAGGTGCAGAAGTGATCAAAGTAGCTAAATACTTGAAGTATTGCATACAGAATATAAATAAATTAAAGAGTAAGCAAGCGTATGGTTTTATTAACTTTGGTGATAGTGGCACATCGATAGTATTAAAAAGTACAAAGTAGGTTATTCCTACTATAGTACAACACCAGTGATGGAGCAACAATTTGGGCATTAAACATAAATGTCATGTATACTATCTAAACTTAACTACTAAAGAGTACAGGGACTGATTAATGGAGTTTGTGTCAAAGAAATTAAGAAATCCATAAATTAAACGGACGTTACAATTGGAACTATGAAGTGTGATATATGCAATGATATCAGAAAGTATTTAGATGTGATGGATGTAGTAAAGATAATTGTAAACCTTTTGATTGATTAATAACTTACTGGAAGATAAAAATTAAGAGAACGAAGTTTAAATCTGATAGTGCGAAAGGTAATGGATGATATAAAAGTACTAACATTGGAGGCAAAGAATTAATCATAAGGTGTCTAATCAAAATACAGTAGTAAATCAAATAAAAACGACATTTTGGAGATAGAGACTATATCAAAGGGTAAACAACAATCAGAGAATAATATTACCTATGCAAATGTTGCGAGAAAGTCAAATGAGAAGCAATGTTAATAATTCTACCCAAAATTGAGCAGAATGGTGGTATTACGATTATATATAGGAGAAAATGTGTCTAGTGTAAAACAAGATTCAAAAGGACAAATTATAATGAAGTGCAACAACAAGGATGAAGATCAAAATAGATTGGATGATAAAAATAAGGAACTATTACATGAGAAATACATTACCAGAATTCCTGAGGGCAAGAACCCACACCTAAGAATTAATGGAGGGCTTAAAGATAGTTAGATAGAGAAGAAGAGTTACTAAATGCAATTATTGAGCAGAATGAGATTGGCACAAAAAGAAAAGGCTTTAAAATAACAATGGTGAAAAATGAGAAAAAACTCATCAGTAAACCTTTGTAGAAGTAGTAGAAACCAATGCTACAACACAGAATTTTATACTAAATAGGGCTAAAGTTTATATTGGATGGAAAGTTTGTATTGTGAGCAATTACATAAAATATAAATAGATGTTATAAATATTAAGATATAATCATTTTGCTAAAGAATATAAAGGAAAGAAAGCATGTTTTGAATGCAGTAAAGAGCATAATGGTAACGAATGTAATGTTAAAAAATAACAATAGAAAAGTATGAACTGTATTGAGGCGATAGAAAGGTATCACGTAAAAGTGGATGATAACCATTCAGCTTTTGACGGTAACTGCAAGTGTTACACCAGGCATATAATACCATACAATACAACACAGCAAACAAAATACAATTCTATGAGTTTAGTGTATGTAATATAAAATAAATTGAATGATTCAGTAAATTATTACTCGGTTTAGTTAATTGCATTTAATTAAAAAATACTAACATAACATTGAAATACCAATTAAAACAAAAACTATCGATTCTAAAACAACGTCACCTGCACCAGGCAACTAATCAAATATCCTTTAATGATGTACAAGAACACTTGGGCAAATATTTTGTCAACCACATTACTCTCCCCCAGTGGCTAACGTCTCGAGATAGCGTTTTGGTAAATGTACCCTACGACCTGAACGAGTTGCAGTACCCTGAATGATTAATTGAAAGTTTTCGATTCGATTCGGGACTTCCTGTGTTTCAAATGTCATTGGATATGATTGAATATTCTCATCTCGGGGTAAAAATGCTGGATTCGGCCTGTCGATAAAAATCATTTTATCTTTTGATTCAATAGAAATTTTAAACAAATTTTCTTGTCGAGAGAACACCGGGAAAGGTCCCTCGTATGGAGGCTATAAGGCTGTGGTAATCGCGCCTCGACGAATAAACGCGTGGGAGCAAGTTTGTAAATCTTTAATAATGAATACTTTATTGCACAGTGGACATATGAGAATGTACTCAAGAAACGAAAGAAGTTTTAATAGGTGATGATGTAAGAAATTCTCCTGGAAGCCATAGTTGTGAACCATATAAAAGCTCTGACGTAGTATAGCCAAGACCTTAAGAAAATGTTGATCGTAAGCCCAGGAGGACTAATGGTAAAACTTCCACCCATCGGTTGGTGCCATGAGGCTTGATAGCTGTTTTTAGAGTTCTGTGCCACCATTCAATGAGGCAATTAGCTCGTGGGTGGTAAGGAGTCATGTGAACACGTTGGATTCCAAATAATTGGCCGAGAATATGATTCAAATTGCGAACCCTGATCTGTTGTGATGCTAAGGGGGGCTTCCAAAATGTGTGATCCAGTTAGAAACAAATGTTTCTAAAATAGTTTTGGTTTTCATGACGGAAATAAGAAATTCTTCTGGCTATTTTGAGAACCTGTTGATATACGTTAAACAAATAACCTTTGGAAGAAGGAAGGGGCTCTATTATATCCACAATTATGCAGGAAAACGTTCTCATGGGATGGAAATATTATTAACTGTTGATTTAGTATGTCATTTAACTTTATTTTTCTGGCAAGACAAATATTCTTTAGCTCTAAGCTTGCAATCTTTTTTATGGACGGCCAAAGAAACCTATCTTTAACTAATTCAATGGATGCCCTAATTCTTGGACATGCCAGGAGTGAACGACTTTAAATGCAGTGTGTCTAAATTTTTTTGTTAAAAATAGCCTACAAATTCGAGGAAGTGTTGCAATATATTTCTTGGACTACATTCAGGAATAAACAATTTTTTAATTTTAAGCGAAGAAGAATTAGAAGATAAAAACTTTGATGTTCCAAGTCATGTACCTGTTCGTGGTTTAATTCTCGATAAACCAGGCTTGGTAAATATACTATTGAAAGAGAATCAGCCATGGTATATTGACTTATTAAGTCCAAGTGTCAAATTTGCTTTGGAGTATAATTATCGGACCTTTTTTGAAAAGCGAAGGTTAAAAGTTTGTGGTCTGTAAATAAAATAAACGGACATGCTTCTAAGAAATGTTTAAAATGTCTAATTGCCAGATAAGCAACCAACAGTTCTCTGTCAAAGGAGCTATATTTTTTTGGTGCATCATTCAGTCAGCATGAGAAAAAAGCTAGCGGTTGCCACATGTTATTGGCCGACTGTTGTACTACTGCACCGACAGCTTCGCTAGAAGCATCGACATGTAAGTATAGTTGTGCATTTGGTATCGGGTGAAAAAGTAAGACTGCATTTCCCAACGATTTTTTGATAGTTTAGAACGCTATAACAGTGTTATCTGACCATGTCAAAATTTGACTGTTTTTAATATTTTCTCTTCTGAGCAAATTAGTTAAAACATCCTGAGTTTCAGCAGCGTTTGGGATAAATCTCCTGTAAAAATTAACTAGTCTAAGGAAGCGTCTTAGCTCTTTAATTGTTATAGGCAATTTATCATCTAAAATAGCCGCTATCTCATCGGATAAGGAACGAATTCCCGAATGTGAAACTGTATAACCTAAAAATTTAACTTCTGCATTCCCTAAAGTGCATTTGGTTACGTTAATTACGATTACAAACTTTTTGAATCTCAAAAAGAATTCTCAGGTGTTTCACATGTTCCTTTTCATCATGTGAGGCTATCAGAACATCGCCGAGATAAGGAAAACAAAATTCTAGTCCTCCGACCACCTCATGTATAAAATGTTGAATCGTTTGTGCGGCGTTATACAAACCAAAGGTCATGACTGAAAATTCGAACAACCAAAATGGAGTTACATGGCGGTTTCTTTAATATCATTTGACTCGATGAGAATCTGATGGTAAGCACGCACCTGATCTATGACAGAAAAAATTGTTTTGTCATAAAGGTTGTTACAAAAATCGTGTATATGACGCATCGGATATCTGTTAGAAACGGTAATAGAATTTAATTTACGGAAATCGCCAAAAGGACGCCGTTCTCCATTTTTGTTTGGGCCATATGAAGGGGACTAGTACACTCCATAATATAAACATGCATTATCTTCACATAAAACCTTGGTACGTGAATTAACCCGTAGAATGCCTTTCAATTATTGAATATCCAAGTTCTCATCTCTTATATTTATTAAACTTATAGTATTTTGTATAAAAGTAAAGGAATTCCTTCTGTTTCCCGAATCCGAATCTGGTTATTTCTATTATAAAAATAAAATAGTTACAATATGCATAAATACGTTAAGATACTGTCTCAAACAGTTTTATCGCTGTCGGAAAATTATGTGAATACACGCTACTGAAGTGACGAAGTTCTGTATTCGAATTGGTTGTAAGACATCAGCCGGTTTGAATAAGTCAATCTCAGGTGGGACGAATAAATGTTGGGATGACGGGGTAATTACATGAACTTAAATCGAACACTTCAGTACTGGAATTCACGGAAGCGATTGTGTTTTCGGTGTGTGTTATCGCGTGTGTTAGTGTAGTGCTCGAGTTCCTTGTTCCTATCTTCTAACCTTGTTGCTTTACGGCGCTACAGAGATATTGGAGGCAAAATTGTAATAGCAATTTGAGAAAACCAAACCACTGAAACTCTGAGACGAGTTCGTCGCCGGAGGCCCTGATCGGTAGGTGTTGTTACTTTATAATATTGTATTTAGAAATTTGAGTGATTGAACTATGGAAATTAGTTAAGCGAGAGTCGAGGAGACGGTAACAACCACATAAATTGTTGAATTTGAAAAATCAAATTCAACAATTTTATATTTCTTGATGATTAAAATGAATGAGCTTAGCAAATTTATCACAAATTGTGCTTGTCATATTTTGCAAAGATACTCTTTGATGAATACGAACTAAGAGACATTCATGTAAAATTTGATAAATGAATCATATCGAGTGATTATTTAATGGTTTCTGCTGTAAAATATCTGCACAAAGAGATAAAAAGTTGAATTTGATATTAATTCGCGAAGTGGCCTCTATTATTAAAAACATCATAAATTCTTTTTAAAAAAATTTACAGTTTCTTTAAAAACGCTCTCGGCTATTTTGCATATGCTAACTAAATCCTGAGAAGGTGTAGCTAATCTTCCTGTATTTTTAAAATTAATTAATGAAGATAAGGATTCACCAAATTCCAAATGTTTTGCGCGTGCATTAAAACGTATTTTCTTAATTAAATTTTTCACTACAAATCCACTAATCCATTAATATAATTGATATACAAATTATATTGAGGAATAAATAAGAGCTCATTTTCAGAACTGTCATAAAATTCTAACGTGTCCAAATTGAAAACTGTTTTTCGAAATTGCACTGATAACATTTAATATAGAAGTTTCACCTTCTGCTAAACAATTCGCTGATTCAAAAGAAGACATTGCTGCATGCACTATGTTACGTTCAATATCCTGCAAGTAGTTTTTTCTGCGTGAATGTTTATTCATCCTATTTCTATTTAAAATGACCTAAGGTTTCTCAACAAGATCGATTTCCTGTCATTTGAAATTAATGTTGTTTTATAAAATTTCTCAAGTATAAACTTTATAAAATTTTTCCTTATAAAATCAAACAACCACCACCACACCACCAACTTTACGTTACAAAGTAGTTGCAATATTTTCTAACACCTGTAATGACTACATTTTAATTAAAGTTGCACATAAAAGCACAGCCTTTTCTAAAAGATAAGGCCACTTAACCATCTGCCTAGCAAATGAACACTTACAATGAGTTTGCTATCTGTTATCCTGCAGTTGTAAGATGTTTCAAAGTCATAAGATTGCTTTCCTTTGTTTAAAAATCCTTTGTTAGTTACGTTATCTCCTTGTTGGCAAACTCTAGATTTTTGCAGCTGCCATCTGAGAATTCTGCACACTTGATTCTTCGACGATATTTTTGAAAGTCAAATATCTATCCCCATACACGGTTCTTCTCATAAATAAAAACCGTACTTTAAAAGCTGATAATTCTACACCAAGCCCTTTTTTCGTAAAAGATCCCTGTAAAGTCGCGCTAGTCAAAAATGCTTTCTGTGCTAGTATGAGTTAAGTTAGTTGTTCCAGCATCCAGCCCATAGAGAAATGCAGCCGCATTTTTCCAGCTACAAGATGATACCAGCAAGAAGCCGATAGCTTAAAGTACAGTTTTCTGTTTTCGTTATTTTCGGATGCTGCTGTGAAGAATAGACATTTCATTTGCTGTTCATAATATTATTACTCATGATTATCCAGTAAATTGCCAACGCCACGTTACAAAACTCACGTTTACAATGCACGAGCGACTATGCAATCATTCTTCAAGTTAACAATTAGTCAATCAAAGTTAGTGTTAGAGCTCGTTTTACTGTTTCTTTTATCGTTTTGGCATAGCTATTAACGTCAAGAACTTGCGTATCAATCTAAAAGTAGTTTAACATTTGATTAATTTAAGTTACAGTGTATAAGTTTAATGTTACACTATTTCTTGAGGAGGTGCACTTCACAATTCAGATTGTATAAATTATGTATATTTCTTTTCCTAGAATTATTGTAAAGTTTATATTTAATTTTCTTTTGTATATATTTAAGCCGAAGCATTAAGAAAGTATCTAGATTCTAGGATATTATATTATTTGCTTACCAATTTTATATTTTTATGTTATGACGCTTTGTTTACCATCACGTAGTAACGAACGATTACGTAAATTATTGGTTTCTTTGTTGTTTTGTAAATAGTCTTTCGAAATTGTATGTTGACAATATAGTTTTACTGAGGTTTCCAATGTGTTCTTTTTGCTTCACCTACGCCTCTACGACGTTTTTGAGCTAGTCCGAGTTCTAATTCAATTCTACCATTCTGTCCCTGTTTTGTTGCGGTATTCGGCGTAAACGATTTCTTTACTGACTTTTGCTGTTTTCTTTCATGTAAGCGTTTGTATACCCTTTTAAATAGAAGCGCTGTTGGGCTATTGTTGAATCTTCTTCTTCACCTTATTGCCGAGAAAAACATTTCTATATGGTTTTGTGATATTTTGTAAGTAAAAAAAACTTTATTTTATTGCAATTTTTAACTACCTGCATCTGTGTTGTTGGTTAGTGTAATCATGGCCGATGAACCTGTTGTTCATCCAGAGATTTTGTAAGCTAAACTAAGGAAGACTATAATCAGTCGTAAGTAGTAGTAAACAGGTAATGCGATAAACTTGCTTCTCTGACCCGTCATTGATGTATGTGACTGCACAAAGATATAAAGTATTTAATTCTAAATTTGAAATATTGTAACGAACTTCACGTTATAGTAGATGCGCAACTGTAGGCGCATGTATGTATGCGTATGTATGTTTGTGTGCGTGAGAAGGCGTGTGCATGTGTATATAAGTACGTGCCTTTGCGTGCGTGTGTGCGCGCACGCGTGCGTGGGAGTGTTTATGTACGTCTGAGAGTACGCGCGCGTGCGAATGAACTTAATTGTGTGCTTAGACGCGTACACGTGCATGCCTGCAGAGAGCATACATGGGTGGACGTGCGTATGTACGAGTATGGGTGCGTTTGTTTGTTAGTGCGTACGTACATGTGTGTGCGCGAAAACTTGTGCGTGTATGTGTGTATTAGCAAACAGTAGGAGAAATTTTCCAGTCAGTTGCCTGAATTCTGCCAATTTTATCAAATTGTTTTGATAAAACTAATTAAATATTCAATTTTGCAGCGTCCAGATAAATGTGCAAGTAAATATACGTGCGTACATATGTAAAGGTAACGCAAGTATTTCATTGCACAGCGGTATGCAGACGTATAATAATTGTTTTTTTTTGTTCTGATTAGATGTACATTTTTCTACTAACCTAGAAATATAAAACTTTGTTTTTTATTAGTATTTGGTTAATAATAATAAATTAGGACATTGTGGCACAATATGAATTAAAATAATTAATACCCCTTTACCACAAAATATTTTTAAATACTATTTAATACGTATTTCGACCACTATGTGATCATCATCAGTAGTAAACAAAAAAATTAAAAATCATTAAACTAAAAGTTGTTCAGGAAATCTTTCTGAGGATATTCTCCTCACCACGTAGGCTGAAGTGATCCTTCCCAATAAACACTTCACTAAAATTTGTTTTGAACACCTGAGGATGTTCTCCTCACCAAGTAGGTTGGCGATCTTTACAAAACAAAGTGAATTGTTGCCTTAATAAACAAAATTACTTAATTTATACTAAAATTAAAATAAAAAACAAACTCAAAGTTGTTCGGGAAACCCTTCTAAGGATATTCTCGTCACCACATAGGATGAAGTGATACTTTGCAACAAACAATTTAGTATTTAAAAATATTTTGTAGTAAAGGGGTATTAATTATTTTAATTTTAGTATTTGGTTGTAAAGATTTGCCGAACCATTGTTTTTAAATGTAGATTGCTAGCAATGTTGTTTTGCAAAATTTTGTTGTTGCGCGTTAAAAAACGCTCCACAAAAAATTTTGGAAAATATTTAATTATAGGGGATTTTTAATTATAATTAATTTCGGTGTATTTCACATAGTTGTGTAATATAGTTTTGGAAATTCGGAGATTACGTATATTAAATGTTGTCTTAGTTTTCACGGACATGTTTGGGGAGGAATAACATTGTTTTATTATCTTGTGACTTTGTGGTAAAGATGGTTCTAAAGATTCGTAATAGACATATATCGCCTTCGCGACCAATCTAGACGATAAATGAAAAAAGGTCGTGGTTTACAAGTGGTTGGAAAGGCGCCATGAGAGGATTCCTATCGTGTCTATTTTGTCGTGAACTACTTGTGCAGAATAAGTGTATTATTGACAATGTAGCGGAGTTAATTCCCTTCAAATTCCACAATCGTATCTTTTATCTGTGTTCCTGTTTAATGTTGTAGGTAAAACCGACGAACTCCACTATAAGAATAGAGACCAACAAAAGGCAATTTGCATCCACAACGTGGTAACACTGAGATAAAAGAATAATTACCTGCTAAACAACTTGCTAATATGCTGTAATTTAGAAAGGTACTCGAGTATTAATTAATTTACAGCGATGATTTTAAACGTAAATTATTTGATTTCGTTTGTACTTTCTGTGAAACCCAGTACACCCCCTATGCAAGCACGTGACTACCTACCGTACTGTACCTTTGTCTGTGTTAGTAACATTGTATAACAGTTGGTAGTAATCTACTTAATTTGTTTGTAACGTCGTTTTGCTCTCAGAGCTTTAAAATTTCATGCATATTGGGGAGCATTTTAGCAGTAAAAAATGGCACAAAGAGCGTTTAACGTTAAGGTGTATCTTATGCGTAACGTATTGCAATTTGAATATAACGTTTGCGCCCGTCGTATACGTTAAATTCACACGCTTCGCAGAGTTTGATGCCATTACAAAAACTTTCATAGTATGTAGTTGATAAATTATTTAAACCTTTAATTGAAGGAAGTCACCAATGCTGAAGTTTTATTCTTACAACTAAATTGCATTAGCTAGGTGCAAAATAAAATATTCGAAGAATATATTTTAATAAGTCCGATTAAGTATTGGATATTTAGGAAGTTGGCTTTTTAACCCTAATTAAACCCATCAATGAAATATGAAAGTGTAGAATTATTAAAAATGGTCTGTAAATTATGTACAAGCTCCTATAAATACTTATAAAAAAGCAGTACCTACATAACCTTTGCGTGAGTATCATTTCCACGGCTATTTCCAAATTTCCTGAATAATAAATGTGTCGTTTTGTAGAAAGCTGTTCAGTTTTTCAGTGCGTGCACCCGTCTATGACGCACATCTCTGACGTCAATTGTGGAAACCCCATCTTCCATCAAAAGTTTGCGGAGGAAGCTCCTAGCGCTTTTAAAGGTCGGGGTGAAAAACTATTTGATATTTCCCAGTGCGTACGCTATTCAAAGTTGCAAAGTTTTATAATGCGTCAATAAATTGGCAACTTCTGTAAATAGTTTCAATACGTGATTTATTAAATTCACCCTTTTGTTTCATAAATAAGATATGCATGACTTGTAAATAGCTAATAAAGATAAAAAACGTTGGGTAAGGTAACGGGGTGAATTTAATATCAATCAATTGAAGGTGAAAGTAATGTAGTTGAACGATCTATAAATATTCGAGAGTAGGAGTAAACCTATTTTCTTAACACCCAATTAATTATTATCCACAATTTTAATCCCTTATTTAATACTTCATCATGATGAACAGAAGTACCTACATTTTTTTTAGACTGAGCTATTTGTAACGCGTGTCTTAAACAACAGCATCTTGGCATTGAAAGTCTCAGGGTTTCGTATATAAATAACACAGATAAATATAAATCGAGTTACCTACAACTAGATAGTGTTTAAAGTCCCGGAAAATTCATATTAGGTATATTAAAGTTATTATAAAATATGATATGTTTGGAAGTGAGAGAAACTAATTGTATAAGGTACAACACACGTACACACAATCATGAAATTGTGACTTGTTATAGTTAATACTTCTGATGTTGTGGCAGATCAGTCACAAAACGCGATTTACGAATATTTACAGGTTCGTAGATCATAAATTCTAGGATACCAAATAGTTCGTAACACCTAAATGGTTTAGACTCTCAAATATACGTATCAAACAGATGTGATAGTCGGGAACAACCGTAAACAAAGTGTTTTCCTCCTTATTCTAGAAAAAATTGGTTCTTAAAATTTTTATGAAAAGCAGAATACACCTTTAATTTTTTTAACCTGAAACGGAAATCAAGACAAATAGTTATTTTATTAAAACAAAAAAAACATTAATAGTGTAGCATTTGTATCCATTTCGAATGGACCTGCACCTTGCCGAAGTTCTAGATTACTAGAACACCTGAAATGGCTTGCGTGTTCTAATGAGCTAAAGAGCCAAACTACAGGTCCAAACTAAGTAATAGGGTCGTTAGTGAGGAACCAGACTAAGACAGGTCCCCGAAAGAGGGCAGCGGCTCTTTCGGTACTTAGATTGGCAGAGACCATAGGAATCAGTATAGTAGTCTAAGACACACTACCGCGATGTGGAAGGCAACGGGAAAGCACCACATTACCTCCCAGATACACAGTGTACTTCAATTGTAATAAACATGATGGCATTCTCTGGGGTAAAAAATTCCGAAATTAAAATAGTCCCCGATTCGGATCTCCGGGAGGGGCTACTTCGGAGGATGCGATTGGAAAGTTCAGAATAAGAGTCGGGAACATCTTGCGAGTTGGAGCGTGGAATGTTAGAAATATGAAGCAAGTAGGTAAGCTAGAGAACCTAAAAATTGAAATGAATAGGTTAGCACTAGACATAGTAGGGATCAGCGAAGTTCGGTGGCCAGAGGCGGGGCATTTTTAGTGTGGAGACTTCAGGGTAATTCATACAGGAGCAGAGGAAGGAAATTCGGGTGTGGGGAAGGTTACGCGAAAAAAGATAGGACACTGTGTAGAAAATTACTAACAAAAGAACGAAAGAGTACTCATGGTTAGATTAGAATCTAAACCGGTAAACACAGTAATAATACAAGTATACATGCCCCACCTCTAGCTACAGTGACGAAGAGGTAGAAGCGATCTACAAAGATATCAAAGACATACTAAAATACGTAAAAGGGCACGAAAATTTAATAATTACGGAGATTTTAATGCAGTGGTAGAAAAAGGTAGGGAAGGAGCGGTAGTAGGTCTATTTGGTTTAGGCACGAGAAACGATAGGGGAAATAGACTGGTAAAATTTTGCGACAAGAACAATTTAATCATCACAAACACATTATTTCAACATCATGCTAGAAGACGATATACGTGGAGTCTTCGGATACCCATAGTAGAGGGGAAGGATTCGTGATCGTTTTGGGGGCCCCAGAATATTATCATTCTTCAGGTTCCGGCAAGACGACGGATCACGCTTCTTAACAAACATGGCTAGAGAGATCGGTGACTATTAACAGTGAGACCACAATATTTAAGTAATTTTTATAAAAGATCTTTAATTTCTTAGCGTTTGGAATAACCAGTATTAATAATTAGAATTAAGGCAACTTTCGTTATGGATGTATTTAAAGCTGTTGTTTGACATTTATTAGGGAAGACGTATTTAGCAGATGTTAGTCGTCAACGTTGTATCCTAGGCATCAAGTTTCGTAAGCAGGACCTGAACTTGTGCATCACAGTTCGTTTGGAAAAGGTAACTTCTTCACCTTCGCTAAG
The DNA here is from genome assembly GCA_036346225.1 of Platerodrilus igneus. Classification (NCBI taxonomy): domain Eukaryota; kingdom Metazoa; phylum Arthropoda; class Insecta; order Coleoptera; family Lycidae; genus Platerodrilus; species Platerodrilus igneus. The sequence continues at coordinate 2,485,682 of JARFIW010001116.1, forward strand.
TTCAGGTATTTAAACTTTCAGTTACTACGTTTGCTAGACTTTTAAAAGTGTTCATTGGATTGACAAACGATATTAAATTTTAATAGAGAACTACTTAATCATGTTAAATTTTACGAACGAATTAACTTTGCGTAAATCATAAAAATGGTTATATTTCCTTAATTTGATATCAGAGTTATTTTCTAAAATTGTGCTAAACAAATTTAAACAAAGTGAAATATGGTCCTTTAGAAAGTAGTATTAAAGTAATTTTGTAAGACACGTGGGATATACATGTGTTCAAAAACAAAGAGATTCCAAAGTCCACATCCTGTTTAAAAAGATTTAATTACAGATGTCTAATCTTTAGTAAGGTCATTATGTCATTTCTATACCAGGATAAATTTGAAATTCTATTTACTTAAACTAGCTACGTGTAATTTAGATTTTTTATAAGGAATATGAACTAAATTTATTTGATATATATATATATATATATATATATATATATATAATCAATAAAAATATTCTTGAGATATAGGTCATTTATTAAAATATAAAATTATATCAACATATATTACGCGTTTCGGTCTTATTAACCTTGATCACATATTAAAAATCTAAAAAATATTATATATAGTTAATTAATAAATCTTACAAAATCTTACGTGTAATTTACATATTGTTTTGCATTCTACTACACTATAATGAATGGTGAAATTTATACTAGTGTTAATATGTCCAAGCAGTATCAGTTTAAAACACTATAATATAAAATTAGTTCATAAACCCAATAATAGTAACAACGCCTTATTTACAAAATTCAAACCACCAACTCCTATAAAAAATAAAACCCATTGTGTATATAAAATAGACTGTACAGGATGCAATAGCTCATACATCGGTAATACAAAACAATATCTTGAAAAACGAATCTATGAACATAAATACTCCGTTCGAATGCATAAAAGAGATACAGCCCTCACTAACCACGCGTTAAATGAAATGCATAAATTCGACTTTGACAATACTAATATGATAGACACAGAAAAAAATGATAGCAAACGAAACACACTGGAAATAATTCACATCCAACGACAAAATAATAGCATAAACTGTAAAACCGATCATGAACATTTCACACACATATACCACAATCTTATACACAAATAATATTAAATCATTCATTATATATCTAGTCAATTTTTTACGCGTACATTCTATCATTACAGGTTTATATATTTTTATCTTTATTTTTAAATTATCAATAGTGTGATTTTATTATTTATTTTATTTATATTTATATTATTATATTTATTTTATTTATATTATTTATATTCATTTATTTTATTTATATTTGTATTAGTTATATTTGTTTAGTTATATTGATATTTATTGTTATTTTTATTGTTAGATTATTTTATTTTATTGCATTTTATATTTTACACTTGTGTTATATTTCAAGTACTTTATTTTTGTTTTGTTTTATTCTTTTGTTATATTAATTTTAATTTTTAGTAGTTAATTGTTCACACATTAATATAACAATAACATAGAACAATAGAAACATACACGATTATCTGACATAATAATTTTAAAATTTAATACATTAAATAAATTATAATATTTCACATAATTTTAAAAATAATTTTAAAGAATGACTGACATTAATAATAAAGCCGTTTAATTTTATATTACGATTCTAACTAACACAGTTTAAGTAAAACACCCTATACATATGAAAATAAAAAATTTTTATTAAACTTTTACAAATATACTAAATAATAATCAATTATATAGGAATTAACACATCTTTATGTAAAAATAATCTTATCTATACTGATACTGCTTGGACATATTAACACTAGTATAAATTTCACCATTCATTATAGTGTAGTAGAATGCAAAACAATATGTAAATTACACGTAAGATTTTGTAAGATTTATTAATTAACTATATATAATATTTTTTAGATTTTTAATATGTGATCAAGGTTAATAAGACCGAAACGCGTAATATATGTTGATATAATTTTATATTTTAATAAATGACCTATATCTCAAGAATATTTTTATTGATTTGATAAATAAAAGGTCAAGAAACATACCAACTATATATATATATATATATATATATATATATATATATATATATATATATGTAAACCAATACACAGATCTGTTCGTTGGGAATTAAGAATCTTGTTTTAAAATAATATTAAAAAAGGTCTTGTCATGTCAAGAAAGATCTATAGTTAAAATCAGAATTCAATTTTATTATTTTATACTTGTAACTATATTTAACAAAAAAAAGGAAAGAGAGAAATTACATTTTTGGATTCAAGTTTTTTATTCTATGAGTAATTAATTTTAATAGGAATACCTTTGAGAAAATAAGTTTTTTTGAGTAACAAAATTAGACGAATGCTGTAACAATATAAAAGTACAGACATGTTACAATTGATTTATTCTTGATATCCATTTTTAACTAAAATACCTTTGGTGTAGTAATCTCAAGATGATTAACTCATAATTATTATTATGCTCTTTTATTGAAAAGCACAAATAGTGTCTTTTTAATAGAAAATTTGTTGTGTAACATTTTCTTTCAGGATCATCGTGATAGAAGAGGATGCAGATACGTTCAAGAGGTTTCCAGATATGTTAGTTCGTCAAGTAGAAAGTTTTTTATAGTGCTTATATCCAATGAGTTTCTGTATCTTCTCATAGGAGTATTGAAATTCTTGTATTGTCCATATAGATACAGTGGCGCTCAATTTTTTTTTTCTTTCTATGATTGCTTATTATTGAGTTTACACCATACCTACGCCCATTCTCATTGCTCACCCTTGGGGTAATTCCCAGACTAAGCCGCGAACAACAAAAAAGGATAAAGCTTCACTTGCATACAACGAGTGGAGTCTTAAATCATTTCAAGATATAGAAAGAAATCAAATGGATTATTTTCTTGTTAGACAACGGCTTAGGAATCAAGTAAAAGACTGTAGAAGCTAGCCAGAAGCAGATATAGACACTGACCACAACATCGTAATTATGAAGGCCGTATTTAAATTTAAAAATTTGAAAAAAGAAACTGAAAAAGGCACTTTCACTTTGAGAAACTAAAATATAAAGATATTCAAGAAAAATTCGAATAAAAGTCAAATGAATTGCTGAAAGATATCGGGTAAAAATCTGATACTAAGGAAGTAGAAACAGAATGGAATAACATTAAATCCAGCCTAGACATGGCGGTCAGAGATATTCTGGGATATACACAATAAGAAAATAAGAAACCATGGATAACAAAGGATATCCTGAATTTAATAGAAAAAAGACGAAAATACAAAAATAAATCAGACAAAACCGGAAAATAGAGATACAAAGTCACAAAATGGGAAATTATTCGCAAATGCAGAAAAGCTAAAGAACAATGGATTGATGAAAAGTGCAAAGAGGTACAAACTAAGATGGAAATAGGAAAGACAGATGAAGCATACAAACTAATTAGAATCAATTTTAGGGATATAAAACCGGGAGGAAACGTCATTATAGAAAATGTAGAGAAAGTAGGTAGATGGCAAGAATATATAAGGAATTTATATGCAGGAGAGGAACTAACAGCATTAGAACAGGAATCAGACATTGAAAATGATGACCTCGGATATCCTATACTTAGAGATGAGTTTGAATTAGCATTAAACTGTCTGAAAAATGGTAAGCAGAAACTCTAAAAGCAGCTGGCCAAACAGTAACAGAAAGTCTCTTCCAACTTGTAAGCTATATGTATGAGACAGGGGAGAGCCCAAAAATTTCAAACGTAACCTCATAGTAACTATACCAAAAAAGAAAGGCGCGGATAGATGTGAAAATTTTCGAACAATAAGTTTGACAGCACACGTGTCAAAAATATTAACTAGAATTGTGCAAAGACGAATGGAAAAACGAGCTGAAGAAATACTAGGAGCAGATCAATTTGGGTTTAGGCGAAACAGGGGAACACGGGAGGCTATTTTAGCTCTGAGGGTGATAATGAAGAAAACAATAGAAAAATGGGAAAGCGTGTATATAGGGTTTGTAGATCTGGAAAAAGCATTCGACAATATAAAATGGAAAACAATGTTCGAATTACCCAAAAAGATTGGAATGAGTTATAGGAATAGACGAATAATACATAGTTTATACAAAGAGCAAACAGCAGTAATAGAATTAGAGCAGGAACGTAGAGAAGTAAACATTAGGAAAGGGGTGAGACAGAGATGTGTCCTATCCGCATGATTTTTAACTTGTACATTGAAGAGGCAATGAATACTGTCAAATGCAGGAAGACATTTGAAATTACTCTGCAGGGACAAAAAATTGATATGCTTAGATTTGCAGATGATATAGCGATATTAGCATCTAACAAGGAAGAGTTAGAAGCTGCTCTTAATGAAATGGAAACGGTTCTAACAGAGAGATACGGTATGAAAATTAATAAAAATAAAACTAAAGTATTAGTATGCAAAGGAGGGGAAAATAAATCAAAAACAAGAAAAAGGTAGAAGCCTTTAATATGTGGTGCTACAGACGTATGATGAAGATATCATGGACAGACAAAGTTAAGAACAAGGAGGTACTAAAAATGGTAGGGGAATAAAGAATATATTAGAAGCAGAGATAGGAAAAAAGAGAAATAGAGGTAGCCCTAGGTTAGACTATTGCACACATATAGTGAAAGATGTAGGCTGTATGAGTTTCAGGGAAATGTGTAGGCTAGCTCAGAATAGAAATCAATGGAGGGACGCATCCAACCAGTCTCAAGTGGGATAAACTAATGACAAAAAAAATAACTGTACTTAAACATGATGATTATTATAAGCAACTACAGGTATTGGTTGTGCAATATTATCGAATAATGTTGATTATGTAAAAGGATTTACTGAAAAACTATTAATTCGGCAAATATCTAAGTGTTGGGGATCTTGGCAGCCACAGACTGCCTAAGCCCCTTCACTTGCCACTGAATCTCGGTGAAATAAGGCATATAATGAGAAAACAATAGAAGGGGAACCGACCTGTATATAGGCTGTGTGGAAATTTCAGAGAACTGTGTAGGTTAGCTCAGAATATAAAAAAATGGAGGTATGTGTCCAACCAGTTTTTAAACGGAAAGCCTATTGACGAAAAAATATGCGCAAATAAATCTGATGATTGTTATATATAACTTCAAGTGTTGGTTGTGAAATATCTGCAACTAATGGTGACTGTGCAAAAAGATATATTGGAAAAAATATTAAACCGGCAAAAATTCAAGCGCTGGGGGAACTTAGCAGCCACAGGCTGCTTACCCCCCTTCACAACCACTGAATGTCGGAGAAATGGGGTATATAATTATAAAACAATAGAAGGAACCGAAATGCATCTAGCAAGAAAGAACAGCGCCTATGATCAAAAACGGCAAACATAGAAACAAGAAGAAAATTCTTCAAAGCATATGTGTGGAGCACAGCACAGTATGCCTATAAAATACGGGCAGTAGGAAAAGCAGACAATAAAAAGGTAGTAGCCTTTTGGAATGTTGTGCTTCAGATGTACGCGGATGAATGCATGGACAGACAAAGTTAATAACAAATAGGTTATAGAAATAGTAAGGAAAAACAGATATCTGTGAAAAAAAGGAGAAATAGAAGGGCAGAATACGTTCTAAGGCATTTTTGGGGAATAATATGGGATATATTTCAACCAGAGATAGGAATAAGGAGGTAGATGTAGACCTAGATCAGATAGTGGTAGATGCAGACTGTGCAAATTTCAGGGAAATGTGTAAGTTAGTTCAGAATAGGAAACAATGAGGGTACGTGTCTAACCGGTTCCAGGACTGAAGACCTAATGAAGATGAGCATTTGTATAGCCTTATGATAATTATGTTTTACATATTTGCATATGCAATGCTTATTTTAGACATTCTTATCAATAAATGCATATTTTAATTTTTTAGAACAATAATGCATACTTCTGAAACTTCTCAGATTCATAATTGTAAACCTATAATGCATATTTGAAGCATTTTCTGTTCAAGTATGGTAAATTTACAATTATTTTGTTTATAGTTCTTGTTACCGGTAAAACGAGCGTTTGTTACGTTCCATTTTGTATTTGTAAACCTAGTGGCTTCTTAATTTGAAAACCAATTCAATTTCTACTTATTTGCATATACGGGTTGCTACACTTTTATTATGTCAAATTAGCTCAGTTAGGCAATCAACGTTGCTCGTCCTTTATGTAATTCACAAGCCCACATGTTTATATTACACTTTCTCTCTTCTTAGCTAGACATGTTGTTAACGCAAGTTGGTTGCCTGTATTTATTATTACAATATTTAATTTACTTATAGTTTCAAAGCTATTAATGCACGTTGTTTTGGAGAGCAACGCGATAAAGACAAAGTCTTTAACTACTATTAATGGAGTAAAGATGTTTCATTCTGCTATTTAGTAATACTTTCACATTTTACCGGGAACGTGTTAGTTTCAGAGTGCAAGTGCTATACGTTTGCTGATGCACTAGACCACTGGCCAGTGACAGTCAACTCCTGAAGAAGCAGCCTTTGTATACGGTAAGTTTTCTTGAATTTACAAGGCGCTAACCAGAAATGAAAGGTGAAAGAAAGGAATTAATCCTCAATGACTTAACTTGTTATGGAAGCACCCTGTATAATTTTAATTTTTCTGTATAATAGTGTTTAGAAAAAGACTTGCAATTAAATTCCTATTTTTCTTCCATTTAAACTGAACAAAAAAATAATCATTTTATTTCTATTAAATACATAGGGGAACTTAATAAAGAGTTGTAAATTATTTTAAACCACACGAATGTAAACAAACCAATTATAACAATCAACTTTTATAGTGGAAACATGTCATGTTTTAGGAAGTTTTCAGAATTGTTAAGAAAATTATAGGAAATCGTTGATATACACCTCAAATATGAACATTGGAAAGTTGGTTCAATAAATTTCATGCAATATGACATAGTTTCAATAGACATTGTTGCAATTACCACGTAATTAAATCACAGATTCACTTAACTACAATGTAACAGCCAAACGCTGAGCCATGAGAATACAAAAGTGTAGGGCAATCTTTTTATATGCGTGGGATGCTCGATATATATATATATATATATATATATATATATATATATATATCATCATCATTTTGTTTTCGACCTTACTTAAGGTCGGTTTGACGCAGCTCTAACTTCTTTTCTAATCTGTGCTAATCTAAAAAAGTTCTACATACCCTTCACAACCTAAATTTCTAATAATTTGACTAATATAGTTTGGTCTAGATCTTCCTAAATCCTTCTATCTTTTTCCTATCCAGCTGACTCTACATAGATATTAGCAACCTGATGGTTGTTAAAGAACTCTAACATGTTTACATGATTACCATTTATAAGGAAATGAAATATAACCTGGTTATCCGCTTCAAAATGAAAAGTGTTAAATAATATGTTATGGTAAGACTTAAGCAACGAATCGCTGCCAACATGCCAGACCGCTACCTAATTGTGAGTTATGTCATGGTGACGTTTATTAAATTATATGTTATGGTAAGGCTTAAGCAACGAAACGCTACCAACATGCCAGACCGCTACCTAATTGTGAGTTGTGTCCTGGTGACGTTTATTAAATTATATGTTATGGTAAGGCTTAAGCAACGAATCGCTACCAACATGCCAGACCGCTACCTAATTGTGAGTTATGTCATGGTGACGTTTATTAAATTATATGTTATGGTAAGGCTTAAGCAACGAAACGCTACCAACATGCCAGACCGCTACCTAATTGTGAGTTGTGTCCTGGTGACGTTTATTAAATTATATGTTATGGTAAGGCTTAAGCAACGAATCGCTACCAACATGCCAGACCGCTACCTAATTGTGAGTTATGTCATGGTGACGTTTATTAAATTATATGTTATGGTAAGGCTTAAGCAACGAAACGCTACCAACATGCCAGACCGCTAACTAATTGTGAGTTATGTCCTGGTGACATTTAGTTAACTGATTTTATTTTTTTGTTTTGTTTTCGAACTTACTTAAAGTCGGTTTGACGCAGCTCTAAATTCTTTTCTATTCTGAGCTAGTCTAAAAAGGTCTACATACCCTTCACAACCTAAATCTCTAATAATTTGACTAATATAGCTTTGTCTAGGTCTTCCTACTCTATTTTTATTTGCTAGTCTATAATCTAAGACTTTACTAAATAGTCCCTCATGTCTTAACTGGTGCCCTATCATTCTATCTCTCCTGACCTTCAATTGTTTCCACATACAGGGATCCTCACCTATCCTTCTATAAACTTCCTCGTTTGTTACTCTATCTGTCCAACTAATCTTTAACATTCTCCTATAACACCAAGTTTCAAAAGCTTCTATCTTTTTCTTATCTACTTCTTTAATTGTCCAAGTCTCGCTACCGTATAGTAGAACGCTCCATACGTACGACTTTAAGAAACTTTTTCTATTATCTAAACTAATACTATTAGCTATTAGTAAGTTTTCTTTTAAAAACATTTTTCTAGCTTGAGCTATTCTAGCTACTATATCCCTTCTGCTACGTCCATCCTTTGTAATTATACTACCCAAATAGCAAAATTCATCTACCTCCTCTAACTCGGTATTACCTATTTTTAATTTTGGTTTAGAACTAGGCTGTAACTCACTTGTCATTATCTTTGTCGTTACTGAGTTAATTCTCATACTATAGTTACTCCGTAGTATCTCATCTAAAATATTTAAAACTCTCTTAACTCTTTTCTAGACTCTGCTATAATGGCTATATCATCTGCAAAACGTAACATGTCTATTTTCTGTCCCTGTACACTAATACCTATCTCTTTTCTCTCTCTGGCTAAGTTTAAAGCTTCCTCAATATAAACATTAAAAATCAAGGGAGACAGTATACAACCCTGTCTAACACCATTTCTAATCTTAGCTTCCTTTTCTATTTCATCAAATCTAATTACTACGCTTTGGTTTTTATATAGACTGTAAATAATTTTCTATCTTTATGAGAGATTCCTATTTTTGCAAAACCCTGAACATAACAATCCAATTAACCCTATCAAATGCTTTTTCTAAATCTACAAACGCGAAATGAGTCTTTTATTTTTTGTAACCTTTTTCGATAATTACCCTAATCATTAGTATCGGTTCTCTAGTCCCTCTGTCTTTACGAAAACCATATTGGTCTTCGCCTAAATAATTCTCAGTCAAAGCTTCTACTCTATTTTTAATTATTATTGTTAGTATTTTGGAAGCATGAGAAGTTAAACTAACCGTTCTAAAATTCTCACACCTATCAGCTCCTGACTTTTTTGGGATTGGGATAATAATATTTTTTTCGAAATCTATTGGAACCTCACCTGTGTCATATATTACATTTATTAGTTCATATAATCTGTCCAAAGTTTTCTGACTTGCATATTTTATTAATTCTGCGGGAATATCGTCTATCCCTGGCGCTTTATTTAATTTAAGATTCCGAATAGCTCTATCAAATTCCTCTCTTAATATTGAGAACCCTATTTCTACATCCTCTTCTTGGTCGTTCTCTAACTCATCCATATCATCTCCCTTATATAAATCTTCTAAATATCTTTTCCATCTATCAGCTACCTCAACTTTATTTATTAGAACCTCATTATTCTCGTCTCTAATACCATTATATTTTTTCCTATCTTCCCCAAAAAACTTTTTAACTGCCCTGTAAGCCCTGTCTGTCTTACCTACTCTCAAATCATCTTGTATTCCCTTACAATTCTCCTCCATCCATTTATTTCTAGCTTTTCTACACTCATGTACTATCTTATTTCTAACTGTATTATATTTTTGCTTCCTTTCACTATCCACTTCTCTGAAAGGTTTAAGCTTTCTTCTATTCTCTATTAAATCTAATATCTCCTTTGTTACCCACGGTTTTCTAGCTTCTATTTTTTTCTTACCTATAGTCTGTGTTGCTGTATCATGTACCGTCAGTTTTATTTCTTTCCATATATTTTCTACGTTCCCTCCTACAGCTATCTCTTTGCTTTTATTATCTAATACTTGTTTATATTCCTCTTTTACCCTACTATCATTAAGCTTACCTAGATCCCATCCTCTCTTTTCACCTTTCTCAATTTTTGAATTTTAGTTTAGACTTCATTTTAACTAAGTTATGATCGCTATCTATGTCAGCCCCTGGATAACTGCGACAGTTTTAACTTGGTTTCTAAATCTTTGTTTAACTAAAATATAATCTATTTGGTATCTAGCTCTATCACCTGGGGCTTTCCAGGTATATCTTCTCCTAACATGTTGTTCGAATAGGGTGTTAACAGTTACTAATCTATGTTCCTGGCAAAACTCAACTAATCTTTCTCCTCTATCATTTCGTCTGCCATACCTAATTTTCCTACCATTTTTCCCTCACTACCTTCTCCCACTGATGCATTAAAATCGCCCATAACTATTAAATTCTCATCTCCTTTTACTTTTCTCACTATACTATTTATATCCTCGTATACCTTTTCTACTTCCTCATCCTCGTACTGAGTTGTTGGCATGTAAACCTGTACTAAAACAGTGTCTGTGGGTTTTGTACTCAATCTAACCATAATTATTCTATCACTAAATTGTAAGTACTCTTTAACTTTATGCCCTAATCTTTTATCTAACACTATTCCTACGCCTGCCTGTGCATTAGTTGAAGAAGTTGTAATTATTCTATAATTATCCTTCCAAAAGTCATTAATATCTGGCCATCTCACCTCACTAATACCTAAAATGTCCAGCTTTTGCTTTCTCATTTCGACTAATAAATTCGTTAACTTATCTACTCTGAGTAATGACCTTACATTCCAAGTCCCTATCACTAAATCAAACTGTTGTTTTATATTCTTACGATGACGAGCCCCAAGTACCCCCTCCCGGAGATCCGAATGAGGGAGTATTTTACCTCCGGACAAGAATTTTACTTGTGAGCTTTCCATCATATCTATTTCGTGTTTTAAAACACGAAATATATATATATATATATATATATATATATATATATATATATCGTGAATTGACAACACTAGTGTTGCTAGGTGCGATATGACATTTGACATTTTTGACAGTATACACATTAATAACATTTTGCTATAAGAACACTATTTGTTTTGTTTTTATTGTGTTGAAAATGTCGTCTCGGCCAAAAAATGGAATTAACTCGTGAACATTTTCGTGCGATGATTTTTTACGGTCTTCGGGTGGATTATCTCCCAACAGTGCCTGAATCAACTTATTTCAACTTTTGGGGAAAAAGCTCCAACTAAATCCACTGTATATTGTTGGTATAGTAAATCCAATCGTGGTCGTAGTTCGCTAGTGGATAAATTTAAAGAAGGTCGTCCAAAATCAGCTGTTGTGTCAGGAAATATCGAAGCTGTACGCGAATTGATAATGCAAGATCGTCATTAACTCAAAAAATACGATTGTGGTGCATCAAACGCAGCGCATAACATCTACATAGGTGACGAATTTTGGATTTATTCGTATGAACCCGAAAGTAAACAGCAGTCGATTTTTTGGGCTTCCGAGATGAACGAAATCCAACAAAAGTTGTCCGCACTCAAAGCACTTCGAAGAAAATGGTTGCCTGTTTTTTCGGAATAAATGGACATGTCACGATCGTTGCTTTAGAGGATCGTAGAACAGTTAATTCTGCTTGGTATATAACTATTTGTTTGCCAAAGTTTTCGGAGAAATAAGATAATAAACCGACGAAGCCGAATCAGTTTATATAATGGCAATGCGAGCTCTCCCACATCGGATCATACAAGTGACTATTTGAGCACTCAAAACATCGAATTGATGGGTCAATCCTGATTTGGCACCTAATGATTTCTTTTTGTTCTCACACTTGAAGAACAAACTGCGTGGACAACGATTTTCGACACCAGAAGAGGCGGTTGATGAGTTCAAAACCCATGCTTTTGAGATATTTCAATCGGAATGAAAAAAAAGGTATGAAAATTGATTCCAACGTATGCAAAAGAGTATCAATCATCGTAGAGAATATTTGGAAAAACAGTAAGAAGTTTTCACACCTTAGTTTTGTTTTTGCTACTTATTTCCGATACATATCGAGCACCCCTCGTAATAGACTACAAATATATGGAATTATATGGTTTTAGATAGAGAAATAAAATATACACCTACCTAAATTACATGATAACGGATATTTCTCGCATGTTATTTTGTCATAAACTCAATATCAAGATTTTGTAATTATACGAAAAGAAACCCATCGATAACATACGTAGTAGTAGGAGATTTAAATGATAATGCTTATATCCAATTGGATGTGAGTTCTTTTGGGAACCGGTAATCAGTAAACATCAACTGTAGAGACGCGCGAATAGATGAAGGCGGGCTTAACCGCGAGAAGGAGTGTTGAATCGAGGTTAAGTTACACTTAATTTTGAATGTAACGTAGTTGCAAGGAACGCTAACGGTGGAGGTCTCACAGAGACAACAAAAACGCGGCATACAATATTAAATGTGAGTTTACTCTTCCCAAGGCGAGGTATTTTCCATGCACTTGAGTGTGGACTTATCGTAGTGACCGGTAAAAGGGGACCAGATTTGGTTAGTTCAAGTTCATCCCGCCGTAAAATCGGAATTGTAGGGTTATGTTGTAGCTGACGTTTGGAAAATGGTAGCTGATGTGGTCTGGACATTCTGCACACTAAATTAAATGCATTAACATTTTGCTAATAATTTGGGATTTAGTAATATCTTATACTTGAATAGGAAAGCAGGAAAAATTTAAAGTGACATTTTGTCGATGGCTTAGATAAGTTTTGGTTAAAATTTTTGTTAGGATTTATTTTAGCAACACCTGGCCAGATTTGACGTTAGGAATTTATTTTTAGAAAAGGATATTTGTATGTGAATGAAAATTATCTTTATGTTAACAAAGGTTAAGTTTAGGTTGATTTTAATTTAATTTATTTAGAAAATAATTAAAGTATGTGATTTTTAAAAGATATTCAGCTACCCCAGTGATAGTCGTATTTGGAAGGAGCATTCTATTTTGAAAAACTTCTTTAATTATGACCAAATTTTTAAATTTAAGCCTTATTATTTATTATTTTTGGGTTTCTTTATTTTGCTTATAAATCCCAACTTTTGGAAACACTTTTAATAACAAACACAGAAAACAGTCAAATACCAACTTTTCATTAACCGTTTCAATATTCATTAAAATACTAAATTGCCATTCCTATACCAGTATAAAGTTTACTTTTAAAATCAATATACACTAATTCCGTCGTTAATGTAAGTCAATGAAGTAATTACTTTCACTTTGATTAATTTCTTATTGCATAAACATCAACCATTTTCATTTAAAAGTCACATGTACATAATTAAAAAGTATAAACATAAAAGCTCGCGAATTATTTGTTTTAATTTATCCCCCAAAAAGTGTAAGTATGTCCAGAAATCACCACTATTCCAATTTTCCTTCTTTCAAACCAGTCTCCTTAACTCAACATCCAACACAATTTCAAACTAATGAAGGGGTGAAATTTCTAGGTCCATAACACCTTTTTATCTCGGTCGTCATATCATATCTACGCTACCGGCGTGTGTGAACCTATCCTGCACTGACAAGCGTATTTCAACTTTATGTCGCACTCGGCATTTTTCCCTGCGGAAAATCCAATCACATTTTTTCTTAAAGCTGTGTTTCGGTCACGTTCAACTTCCCACCTCCCCGTACTACTTGCGCGTATTATTACAATTTGATGTTTTCTAGTTTACTGCTCGTGGATAATTAATTCATCTGTCGGGTCCAACTATTCTAATTTTCCCCAGTATAAAAATCTTATTAACTGCGGTCAACATCCGGTACTACAATGTATAAATTTTAATCTACGTTGTATACAAGTTATTGTCACGTTAACTATGTATGTAATTTGCATTGTATAATTTTCATGTCCTTGGTAGTCGGGACGAACAATATCTGTATATTGTAAATTAGTTATTCATGTGAAATGCATACACTGTGTTTCGTAATGTAACTTCGCTAATTGTGTTGTACACTAACATCCTATAGTTCAAGATGCCAAAGAAAAAAGAGCGTAAGTACAGTTTCAAATAAGTTTGTGGAAGCCTATTATTATGATTTCACTACAGCTAGACAGCTTTTTTTATGTAAATATTGTGAAGGTCCTATAACGGCGAACAAAAAATTTCAAGTTATGCAACATCTCGAAACTGGTCAACATGGAAGTAATAAAAATCGTAAAAGTAGAAATATCCAACGACAAATGTTAATTTTCAAACTACCAAACTCTGGAGCAAAACTCTCTGAATTCAGTGAAGTGCTATGTGAGGTTTTTATTTGTGCTGATATAACCCTTAATTAAATTGAAGAATGAAATGTTTGGTAATTTTTTGGGAAGTATACGATACAAGGTATTTCCAAATTTCGTGTTTGGTATATTAGCAGCTAATGAAGAAAAAACAAATCGTATCTGCTAATTTCAAAAGTATTGTACAAAGTGAATCATCCAATAATGAAGTTCTAAGCTTATTGTGGCCGTCTGGGATTTTATACGAAAACATGCTCTTGGTTTGTAGTGATGCTGCACCAAAAGTGTGCAAAACAATGGGGGACTACAAGTTTTATCCCCAAACATGATATACGTGACTTGTTTAGTACTGAGCAGTTGATTTAGTTTGCGGTTTGTATTCAAACGTCAATGCCCTAATATCATCTATAAAAATTTTTCCTTAAAGCATTAACTGTGCCCAAAGCTTCGAGAAATTGCGTTCAAAATATATTCCGTTTCCGCTAGCTCCAATAATTACAAGGTGGGGAACTAGGATCAACGCTTCCATATATTACGCGGAACATTTTGACATTGTGAGAAAAAGTGTTAAGGAACTAGACTATGAAGAAGTACAGTGCATTAAAGATGCAGGGGGTATTCTTAGAAAAGGACCTGATTTTTATTCGAACTAATCTAGGACTTATTTATTCCATCAAAACCTTAGTAGAAAAAGATAATCTGCCAATTCCATTTTGTCAAAAGACTCCTGGGCGCAAATGGGTTAATTCGTTCATGGCACGAGTTACATATCCCCCACATTAATATGTACAAATTTAAACGCAATTATTATATCTTAAGAAATAGAATGTTGCATTGTATAATTGAAGATTAAGATATAAAAGGTTAATGAAAGTACATATCAGACATGAGAACGGAAGCAATTACTTTGTATTCCAGACGCAATCTGATACTGCAGGTGCAGGACACAATGCACTATAAGAAAGCAGTTTTTATAATTAAGATTACTAAGAATAAGACATTATATGTTAACAAGACGTAGCAGACGTGAGATCTGCATTTCCCGCAAGATGATGTGAGAGCAGGGATTACATAAATACACTGAGGAGGTCATGAAGGTCAGTCAGTCTCGAACTTCATAACTTTAACATTGTTGGTAGTTCAAGCAACTCATTGGTAATTATAAAACATAACTTTGATTATTTGTCAATTAAACCGTAATGCACATAATGTACAATTTGTTAAACCATTTTTTGTAATTACTGTTAAAAGAATAAAATTGAAAGAAGTGTTTTTGAAAATAAAGACTTTTAAAAGAAACTCCCAAAGACCCAAAACCTATCTCACGCCATCCAGAAATATCCCAAAAGCGTTCGGAGTCATAAATTAAGTACGGCCACTCATAACGGAATGTCATATAAAAGGATGGTTTAAGAAAACGTAGAATTGCTGGTAAAAGAAAATTGTGCAGATACTTTAAATCATTAAGTCTGTTTATGGAATATAGACGGAACTTCAACTTATTTGTGTTCTAAGGGTTGTTGCGTGTTAGCTGAAAAATTAATACCAGTGTATAATACATTGTCCAACTTTGACAAGGAAAATATCACAACTCTGTTCGCAGTTAACGCAGTTGTAACGCGGGCGCGTTACGCTAGATAGAAAAATTAAATGAGTAAGAAAAAGTAATCTAGAACGGACAAAATGTATGTTGATATACCTGTATATTTTGATTTCTCAGTATAATGGCGTCCAAAAGCGTGGCATTACAATAAATTGGTGGTTCGATTCATATTATAATCTTAAAACCACAAAAACAATCATTTTATCTGTTAAATACAAAAACGTAAACAAAATATTTATAACTGTAAATTTTTATAGTGAAAGCATGTTATTTTTTAAAGAAAGCTCTAGAATGATTAATTAAATAGCATCCCAAAATATAAGAGCCTTTAGAAATTTCAATTAAATAAATTAAATGCTATGTTACCTAGTTTCAATATACATAGTTGTAATTACCATAAAGAAAACCCCAGAAATACTTTAATACAATGTAAAGATCCAAACAGCAAGGGAAATCCACGGATATTAGATTGCAGATTGAGTTAATTATTTCATACAATAAGAATCTGATAATTACCAACTGGTAATAAGCAAACATCAAAATGAGTTCTCCAAAAATGTAATAGAGCGGGCGTGACCGCATAGTTTGAGGGTTGATATGATGGTAAGTTAACGTAGCGCTGATTGAAACCAGCTTTAAGATGCAACGTGGCGTTCTCCTCAGGGAAAAATTTAAAACGGTGCGCGTGCTATTGTTAAAAACTTTTGCAGTTTTGGCAAAGAATGTTCTTCCGTGCGTGGAATTTTGAAAACTCGCGTGTGCCGTAAGAAAATGACTATCTGTCTGAATAATTCGAATATGTGGATTGTTTTGAGTTAAGGGAATTGGTTAGCAGAAATTGAAACATTGGTGTTCTTGAATAACCTGAAATATAACTGAGAGTAATATTTTAAGCTTGTTTATACTTCTTAATAATTTATATGTGCTTTGGTTGTAAACATGGTTAGTATTTTATGACATAGAACGCTAATCAAACATGAAAGTGATTATTTTTATTGGTCAAGGATTTATCGCCGGAACGAGTGTTGATTAAATTTAAGTATAATGTTATCAGTTAAAATATTAAGAAGTATATACGTATTTGTTTTACATTATTTTGGAATGGACAATGAGATGATGCAGCAGAAAGTTAGTATTAAGCAGCTTTCTTTGTTTGTTATTGACGACATTTCCAATGATTGGGATTTATAAATGTGATGTAATTAAATATGGAAAACAGGAAAAAGATGGAGCACGAATAGCTTTGTTGAAGGCTTAGATTTAAAGTATTTTTAGGATTTCTTTTTTAGCAATATGTGGCAAGATTTGAGTTAAAAAATTGTTTTTTTTTTAAAGTATAGTTGTATTTTTATTGGAATTATTTTATGTTAATAAAGCTTAAGTATAGGTTGTATTTTTTATTTAAATTTATTTACAAAACTAAATAAACAAACATATACCGACTTTCATAGAAAACGCAACACACAGAAGTTGTTGATCGATTTTAACAAAATTATCAAAACATGGCTATTTTGATGAAACGAAGTAATAATTAACATTTAAATATAATCTATACATTCTTTCTTTTGTTCTTTTTTCATTTCTTTGTTGTCGCCTGGTATCAATTAATTGTAAACAAGCAATTGGTGGTAACTACTGTCAAGTTGATGATTAGTTTGTCCATTATTGCTTCGTAAAAATTTAAGAATGCCAAAAGTTCTAAATAATTGTGAACGTGGCCATATTATTGGTATGAGATATGATATTACGGGCCGTGTAAGTCGTGATGTTGCAATGGTTGCAAAGATGTTGGCTCTGATGGTCCGATGAAGAGGTTCAACAACGCCGTCATGAATATGGACGTCCTTGGGTGACTACAGATCGTGAAGAACGCCGTTTAAGACTTTTGGCTACAAGAGACAGATTTTCAAAAATTCGGTTAATTGCAATAAACTGGATATAAGATGCAGGACGCAGAATGTCAATGTCATCTGTTTATTGCCGGATAAAATCTTATGGACTGCATTCATACCGTCCACTATTGTCTTCTTCTTACTCCACTTCACGCAGACTAGAATGAAGCAACAAAAGAGCAAATTGGTTTCAACAAAGGTATCAAATTATGTTTAGTGACGATTCTCGATTTTATTTGTGGGGCCACGACGGTCGTAAGAATCAGGCGTAGGTGCGGGAAACGCAATAATTCAACATTTTTTGAGGAACGCCATACAGCTGTTAAACAAGGAGAGAATTTTTGTATTACACTCAGGGATTAAGATATTCCTTAAATGCACTTTTCATTGTATAATACACTGTAACAACCGCAATCCAAAGGGTGACATATTGTTGGAATGTAAACAGCGTTGTAATGTCTGGCAAAGATTCTAGAAATCTCTGGAAAGACTAGCTTAGGATATATAAGCACCGTTGACAGAATGAGCAGCAGTTGAAATCTTAAACGCATCTATGACTAGATATAAAATATAAATAAGGAAATAATATTTTACTGTACAGTGTATGTTACTGATAGACTTAACAGAATGTCGTGAAAGTATGCACATCAAACGTACTTTTTGATACGTATGTGGCGAGTTTACGATTAAATCACACAAAAAGATAATAACTACGTAAACCAAAAAAGCTAATGAACGTTATTTTCGATGCAAACTAAGAAATCAGGATAAATCTTGGACGCTGCATATTATTTACACAACGTTAAGAGGATGGCTGAAAGGTACCTGCAAGTCAAAGCCTTTTGCAGTGCTTATGGTGTGAAGAGAACTTAAAGATCGTGTTACAGATTGTTATCTTTGCTTGACGATCTATCTACCATTTCACTGCAGTCGAATCATATTGTAGAGTACCCAAACCTACAAATAGCTCTCAGACCAGATCTTCACAGTCAGAATTTACCGTCTCCAAACGTCCAGAATCACACACTTGACGATGATATGAATGCTGCTGAAAATAATATTGTTGAAACTCTAGAAGAAATCACGGATCCTGATTTCCAACTATTTGATATAGGCACTTTCATAAGATGAACTTAACGAATTAGTGCGGGATTTAAATTTATCAAAAGCTTAAACCGAACTGTTGGGATCCAAATTGCAAAGTTGGAATCTATTATAGAGTGGTACGCATATTTCCACATATTGAAGACGTGAAAGTGATTTTCTTCATTTTTTTAAGTCGTGTGATCAGTTTGTGTATTGTGTGTTCCTGGATTAATTGATGCATTTGAATGTAAATACAAAACTAGTGAGCGGAGATTATTTATTGATGCATGTAGTCTAAGCTTGAAGCAAGTTTTCCTCCGCAATAGATATTTGTACCCCTCTGTTCGTATTGCCCACACAGTACATATAAAGGAAAACTATGACAATATGAAAACTTTACTTGAAAAAATGAAGTATACAGAATATAGGTAGAACTTATGTAGTAATTTAAAAGTCATAGCACTTTTGTTAACAATGCAATTGGGTTACACCCAGTACTGCTGATTCCTCTGCGAATAGGACAGCAGAGCAAAGGATAAACACTACTTTGTACAAGATTGGAAAGTGCAAGAAAACCTTGTTGCTGGAGAAAAAAATGTTACAAATCGTCTTCTTGTTGTTACAAAGAAGGTTTCGCTACCACCTCTGCAAATATAACAGGAATTAACAAAACACTTTGTCAATTAGTACAATAGTTTCCATTACTTCATAGGGTTGCTGAAAACTAAAACCTTAAGGAAAGCTGAAATCAGCCGGTCAGTGGATGTTTCCTCCCTCGTGAATTAATAACGCTATTGTATTGTTAATGGCTATACAACTATTAGCTCGATTTGTATAGGTGAATAAAGCACTTATTATTTTCATAAGAGTTTATTTACAGATACATCTTATTTTTTATTTTGTTCTATATATATTACTGTGGATTTACAGGTTAGAACTGATCGTAGATAGGTCAGATAAATATTTATGGCAGGGTACACCATGTATATAGAAAGCAAGTAATAATTTAAAACGTTTTTCAAAGCTATAGCATAGGGATCTATAATTTAAAATAAGCTTTAAGGTTAATTTTGCTTCATTTTAGAGTTAGGGTAAAGATTAATTACAATTATTAGATATAGGAAGTGTAAGTCCGTAAAGTAAACACGTGCATTTAAATGTATAAGTACCATGCAAAGTTATTAGTAGGAAAGCTTTTTATATTGTAGCATGAATTTTTTAGTGGTATCAAGTAACTGATATTTAAAGTGTAATTATTCTATTTGTGTACATAACTTAGTGTAGGGTAATATGAAGCTGGAACATTTATAATTTTTCAAAGGTTTATAATAGCATAAGATATAAAAGTGTCGTCAAGAAACAAGTTAACGGTTATAAGTTTCTAAGAAAGAACGTGCAGCGAACGAAACACTTCCAGTAAAGTTTAACATCGTAAATACATTCGGCATATTAATTTAAAAACCTGTAAACAAGTATCAAGGTTTCTAGGAAGAAGATCGTTAAAAATGAACAGCAGGTCTATGTTAGATAGGGTGTTGAAGGATACATACGAAAATGGATCGATAAAATAAAGAGAAGGATTGTGTTTTGTATGCGGTAGCAAGGAATAAAAGATATCATATGGTTAGTTGTCATTGACTGAAACGGCTGTAAGACGAGGAAATTTTAAAGATAAATAAGCAAGACTAAGATGCAGCGTATTTTCATAAGACATCCGTTTGAAAGGGAAATGAGAAGTACGGTAAAAGGCTACAGACAGTGTAGGACTGTTAGACTTTGTATATAAGAACGAGAAAGACGATACGGTGTAGATTGGTAAGGTAGAATAGAACTTGTAAACAGCGGGGATAAAGGTAAAGAGATATAACATACGGGTTAGACAAGGATACAAGAAACGGATACCTGACATAGAAAATTGAGGAAGGGTACAAAAAAAGGACAACATTTTGGATGCAAGTTAGAGAGGGGAGATTTCGACGAATTTGATAGCCGCTGGAGATTTTAATGAGGGTTTCGGAGTAAAATGTTTGATTGTGATTGAAAATTCGGAGATTTTCGAGACGGTTGGCAAACGGCTGCCAATTTTACCGTAAATAGCTGAAGGTTAATGGCTGGGTTTGTAGAATTGAACGACGGTTAGGTGTTGTTCTGTGCATGGGTTTGTGGAATCGGTAGACCGTTTAAGAAAGATTAACAAGAAAGTGTGTTTAGTGGAGTGGTGTGAAACGATTCGGGGGGCATTTTTGAGTCTATATAAACCAAGAGGAGACGGTAAATTGTCTTTCCACTTTCAGCCAAGCTTCGAACTACAATAGCAAATGAGTTACGCGACTAGTGAGTTTGAGATTTTAATTACAATAAATTAAATATGCACAAGTTGGTGCAAGGTTAAAATAGCAGTCGTGAATTGTATAAAATACATTTTGAAAAGCAAAGCTTAATGAACGTAAGTAGACTTCTTCCTATTTTTGGTTAAAAGTGCTTCTTGTGCACTGATATGGAGTAGTGGATATTGATGAACCAGTAGCGGATGTACGATAGTTTGGAAGTACCGTACATTGGATGCAGAGAGATCTGGGTAGAGGATTGCTGTTCCTGATGGTGTGAGTAAACTTGGGGTGATTCCTGTACATGTAGTCATTAAAAAGGACTTCATCAGAAATGGTTTCAGGGCAGAGATCTGGTTGTGCTATATTCCAGGTAACTGAATTTTATGAAAACTTTTTGACTGTTGTGATTGTTTGGTGTTATGACATTTTGTGCTTTTTGGGTGAATTTTGTTGAATTTTATGGACTATTATAAAATGAGGGTGTAATATTGGCCTTTGTATAAAGTAAACAGGTTATTGGTAATTTTTTAGTGCAGTAATTAGCACTTAGGTGCAGAAAGGTTTTTACTATGAGCTCGTAATAGACCTGGGGTTTTAAAATAACATTTAGGGATAAGCCCAGTTATTTTTAATAATTATAGATGTAAATAGACAAATTTTAAATTATTGTATTTTTAAAATAACTTCGTTTAGAATTGAAGATGGTTGTTTGATATCCGAGGTGTGAATCAAAAATGTTAAGACAAAGACTTTTGGGTAGTGATTTGATACTACAATAAAGAGTGATGTAATTTTGGTAGTCAAATTTTTTTTCTTTGAATTGCAAAGTAGTATTTTCAGAGAGCAGCTGAGAAGCCGCGGCGAATATCCCTGATGAAGGAGAGCAAAAAACTGGTGGTTTGGCGTCCTACACGAAGAGCATCTTCAGAGGGTAGAAACTGTAAGTGATACTAAACGCAAGTTCAGGTTGTAGTGCTTCGTCCTAAAGGAAATTCAGAGCATTTATGACGACCCAATGGTGGGGCTTGAATTTATTATAGGTATTTTTGTAGGGCTAATCAAGGAGAAGCTCGCAGCAATTATGGCACCCAATAAGTGAGGCTCGTTTCCAGTAGGATTTTAGAGCAATAATTGACGCCCAAAGAGTGGGGCACGAATTTTCCGACTTATTCCAGCATATTTTTCAGAAAGACTGCAGAGTAATATATATATATATATATATATATATATATATATATATATATATATCCGTTCATTAGAACTTCTGCTGAAATTGCGATATTATTAAATGGAATAATACAATTTTTATAATTACCTTCTAACAAAAAATCTTATCGAAAGATAACAAACCCATCTTAGGCACACGTTTCCGTTTAAATAATCTATAATAACTTATAAATGACCCAAAGTTACCAACACGTTCAAGAAATTACCTGTCTTGTCACCACAGCTATCTTAAACTGTACATTTTCTTCCCTGCAGATATTTGTCTAATTTAAATAGTTTCTTCCAGTTGTTTAATCATTCACTGCCATTACAGTTTACTCTTCAATTCATACTGTAAACTCTATAAGCAGATACACAATAATGGCGTTTTATTTTATAAAATCGTTTTTCACATACAATACTAACTTTTAAAAAATCATCCTTCATAAACTATTAATAAACAAATACTTTTTAGGTAGAAGTTTGTCGAAATCAATAACCAAAAAACCAAAAAAAACTTAAAAAGTCAAAAAGTGCGATTGTATTGATTCGCTGTTAATTATAAATTAAAATATAGACGTCATAAACAGACGCCTCCTGCTTTGGCTTTCCAGAACCATATAATTCTTATTATCGCACACCTGCATTAATAAATCAAATAATTCTAATATATGCATACTGTTTGTTTTGATTGCATGCATTTTAAATTATCGTTGATTCGAATTCAACGTTCAAAATTACTGTCTTATTTCTTCCTAAAAATCAATATGCATTTTACATGTGGCATTTGTAGAATTCTCTCAACTCATACACTTGAGCGTGTGAACCGTCGCAATTAAATTATACTAGGAAAGATTTCGTTTTCCATAAGTCTGTGTATTTGATAAATGGCCCTGGGCCTTTCTTCCCCACGGTGAGAATACTAGAAATTTAAATTTTTGTATTGTGCGAAGTTTCTTAGCATTGGCCTTTTACAAAGGAATAAAAATTGCGGTGATATCCAAAAACCTGAAAACTAACTCAAAAATCTCTTATCCATCTCAAACACAAAGAACATGAAACTCCAAATTATCTACAAGAAAAGTGGACGTAACTGATGCGTCATTATATACAATATCGTCCTAGGATACATCATCATTAAGTCTTCAGTCTTGAAATTGGTTAGACGCGTACCTCCATTGTGTCCTAGAATACATACAAAAAGATCTCTCAAATCTCGGAAGTAGTGTACAAATTCCAAATTTGTTATTTACAAAACTAAAAATTGTTCTTTCCCAACACTGTTAATAAATACTTTACATCCATTTCTTCAAAGACAAATATCGCAAAGTCGCTTCTTCCTAAACTCCACACTTCATTATATGGCAATGGGAAGAAACATTGCCGACAATAGATGACAGCGGTTACAGAGTACTAGGTCGTTTAATGTATTTTGAAAATTGAGTTTCAAAAACTGCAATCCGATTGTAGCTATAGTGAGATTTTTATAAATGGGCGTTTCCATATGGATTGAGCGATTAAACCAATTCCGTATAGTACTACTGACATATGAGAAAATTAGGACTACTTCACTTAGTAGATAATGATTACAGTCTCAGTTGTTATGCAAAATGTATTTCAGGGCTTACTATATTAGATATTAAAATACGCGCAAGCAACCATTTTAAAGAGAAAGTATCAAGTTTTTGCATATGGATAACCTTTCTTTTTAGATAAAAGTAAAGCTCCATAGACTGATTCAAAAGCATTTATCGTTTAAAATAATCACAATTAGCATTGATCGCATATTGACAACGATCATGCAAAACACTAATTCCTTTATAGAAAACTTTGTGTTTTATGACCCAAAAGTTCTTCAAATTTCTCAGATACAGAGTTTAACGATTGTGGAAATAGTGTACGAGGCTTCGAAAGAAAAACAGTAATCAGTAGGTGACAAGGCAAGTGAATAGGGTAGGAAATCAAGAACTATCGGTTCACGTCGATTAACTAGAAATGATTGCTTCATGCATAATCTGTAATTTCCTACAATATGTTTCTGCTGTTATGGTTTCACCTCGTTACGAAAAAGAATCATGAACGAACGCTTCGCTAGTAGTAGATACATACTACTACCTTCGTACAAGCACAAAAACAGCAATTTTTACATGTATTTTTTTATAGTCCGTTTTGCACTTTTTTGTACCAAGCATTGTAATACCCACAAGGAGGATCCGTGCATCAATTCAAGTCACTTTTCAGCCCAACATCCTTACGAGTGAGTTTATTACATTCAGTTTTTAAGAATATGGTAACACTAAACTACTAAAAATTTTACCAAGTTCCAAAATATTCAAAATACAAAATCTTGAAAATTAAGTTAGATAGAGCCATTTGGGTTACAAATGAGTACGAATCAGATCATTTCAAATCATGTATTAAATTTTAGAAACCTATGGCGGACATATGTCGGACATATGTCGGACATATGCCGAACATATGTCGGACATATGTCGGACATATCTCAGACATATGGCGGACATATGTCCGAGTATTCCAATTAAAAGGCGATTAGTGTTAATGGGTTTTTAATGAAAAAACCCATTAAAAAAGCGATTAGTGCTAATGGGTATACTGATGGGAAAACCCATTAGAAAGCAATTAGTGCTAATAAGTTTCTAATGAAAAAACCCATTAAAAACGATTAGTGGAGCGTTGGCGGTGGCGCTGCACCAGAACCGGTCCCATCCTCTACTTTTGAGTATATTGAGCGAAGAAAGTAAAATCTTCTATGCAACATGTATTTGATTGTTCTTATTAATCTTTCGCAGAAGCCGGCTGTTATTTCGGACTTAAAGAAAAAATGTTTAATAAAATTTCTAAAATTTGATATATGATTTGAAATTATCTGATTCGTGCTCATTTGTAACCCAAATCTAACTAAATTTTCAAGATATTGGATTTTAACTATTTTGGAACTTGGTAAAATTTTTAGTAGTTTAGTGTTACTATATTCTTAAAAACTGAATGTAATAAACTCTCCCGTCAGGATGTTGGGCTGAAAAGTGACTTGAATTAATGCACGTGTCCTCCTTATAGGGATTTCAATGCTTGGCACAAAAAAGTGCAAAACAGACCTTCAATTTTTCCATAAGAAAATACATGCAAAAATTGCACTTTTTGTGCTAGTACGAAGGTAGTATATCTACTGCTAGTCCATCATATTATCATCCTAACCTTTCTTGGATGGAGTCCTACTCTCACCTGATATCTTGAAACTTCATCATGATCCAACCATGTCCAGAACCTTTGCAATGGCGTAGAACATAAATTTTTCATCGCAGGTTACAATACATAAAAAAAATGGTATAGTTTGTTCCAGTTAAGTAATGAAGATGACACATGTAAAAATCACAATATTGATTGATTTTTTTATTTTCTCTAACTGATTAAGATCCCAAGGTCCAGGGTTCAATTCTTGCACGGACCGCTTAAAAAATGTTAAATAAATAAAAAAAAATACGCCCTTTTCGGATAAGAGGTAAAATGTAGGTTCCGTGTGTGTGTCGTCATACACGTTAAAGATCCCCTAACTTTCTTGAAATAGTAACGGTTCGGCAAAATTCAAATTTTCCAAGAAAAACTTGCTTCCTGGACAATGTAGTACTTTCAGGTAGAGCACTGGAAAGTCAAATGTTAGGTACATATTGATACGTCGAATACCTCTGCAAACTATTCTTAATTGTTTAAGGGTATAGTTGCCATGCAATAATAACGCAAAAACTCCTATTCCTTTTTTATCGAGCTTGAACACCAGATTCAATTAAAAAATTCATCACTTGTTAACGTAGCACAGAATAAGGCAAAACTTTTATTATTCTACTTCATGCTGAACTATTCAGATACATAGCAAAAGTAGAAAATACTAGATAAAACAAAGTGTTTAGGATATCTTTGTAGTAATTGTACATCTTCGCTGGTGATTCTGCTGTACGTGTATTTCGTTGTAGTATTAACTCGTAGGACCAACTTAACAATAAAACTGAAAACTTGTTTCTTGCTAAGATAGAAATTGTAAAGAATGCTTGAACATGGAATACATTTATTGTAACTGAATATAATTGAAATTATGTAAATACATTGGAAGAATTGGGTATTAGCTGTCACGAACTAACCCCTCGAACATTTTAAACGCGAATCAATAGAAACAAAGCACCCAAATAGAAATATGAGCATCTTCCGCCACAAAAGTAGTTTTTGGCACAAAACGCGAATTAACTTCAAATCTTAAAATCTATAATCCCCAACACAAAGTATAAAAGATAACTCGTTTAATTGGAAAATTTAACCTCTAGTTATTTTAACTTCAAAACTACCTACTTTATGTTATGAAGAATATAACAATAAACGAAAAAAAGAAAATCCACGTAAGTGAAAACTATATAAAATCGTATGTGTGGTTAACGTAAACCAAAAGGAGATAAAACTTGTTCTCTTGCTAAATAAGACACAACTTGATTACCAAAACTAAGATATGTTTATATTGAAACTAAATTAAACGTGTACTTTGGAATATATTCTGAGAAAATCAAAAATAAAGGGTACAAAATCCGAGGAAATTACTGAACTGTAACGTGTCATTACTAAAGGCAAAATAGCGTGTTACAATATTATGCATTGACAACATTTTTGTAATTTCTTTATTAACTTGTTGAAAAGATGACAAGATGACAAGAAAATTTATGTATATTAACTGTCAAAATTAAAACAAAACAGCGCAAATAAACCAAAGCCAAGTTGACTGAAACGACTGATACTTTTGAAGTTTAATAAATATGACATTTCATATGCTATAGTAGGGGACAAAAATACTACTATAGTAAACCTGCTTATCGTAAAAGGCGATTAAAAGGCGCAGCAAAGGACAGCAGCCATGCTGGCTAAAAGATATTAGAGGAGAGTCGGTTAGTCTCGGGTGATCCTCAATAATTTACAAGGTTGTTGGGTGTTGGCCGTGACAGATACAGCTTTTTGCTAATATCTTATAAAACTGCGTTGTGAAAGATATGGGAACCTACCACAATATTTCCCAGGTATGCGTGGCCTAAAACACAAACTATGTATGATGGAGAGCTTACAAGTAAAATTCTTGTCCGGAGGTAAAATACCCCCTCATTCGGATCTCCGGGAAGGGGTACTTGGGGCTCGTCATCGTAAAAATTTAAAACAACGGTTCGATTTAGTGATAGGGACTTGGAGTGTAAGGTCATTACTTAGAGTAGATAAGTTAACGAATTTATTAGTCGAAATGAGAAAAGGAAAGCTGGACATTTTAGGTATTAGTGAAGTGAGATGGCAAGATAGTAATGACTATTGGAAAGATAATTATAGAATAATTACAACTTCTTCAACTAATGGACAAGCAGGGGTAGGAATAGAGTTAGGTAAAAAATCAGGACATAAAGTTAAAGAGTACTTACAATTTAGTGATAGAATAATTATGGTTAGATTGAGTACGAAACCCATAGACACTGTTTTAGTTCAAATTTACATGCCAACAACTCAATAGGAGGATGAAGAAGTAGAAAAAGTATACGAGGATATAAATAGTAGAGTGAGAAAAGTAAAGGGAGATAAGAATTTAATACTTATGGGCGATTTTGATGCGTCAGTGGGAGAAGGTAGTGAGGGAAAAATGGTAGGAAAATTTGGGTATGATAAACGAAATGATAGAGGAGAAAGATTAGTTGAGTTTTGCCAGGAACATAGATTAGTAACTGTAAACACCCTATTAGAACAACATGTAAGAAGAAGATATACCTGAATAGCGCCAGGTGATAGGGCTAGATATCAAATAGATTATATTTTTGTTAAACAAAGATTTAGCAACCAAGTTAAAAACTGTCGTAGTTATCCAGGGGCTGACATAGATAGCGATCATAACTTAGTTAAAATAAAGTGTAATCTAAAATTCAAAAAATTGAGAAAGGCTAAAAGAGAGGGATGGGATCTAGGTAAGCTTAATGATAGTGAGGTAAAAGAGGAATATAAACAAGTATTAGATAATAAGATCAAAGAGATAGCTATAGGAGAGAACGTAGAAAATAGATGGAAGAAATAAAAAGGGCTTTACATGATACAGCAACACAAACTATTGGTAAAAAAAAGTAGAAGCGAGAAAACCCTAGGTAACAAAGGAGATATTAGATTTAATAGAGAATAGAAGAAAGCTTAAACCTTTCAGAGAATTGGATAGTGAAAGTAAACAAAAATATAATAGTTAGAAATAAGATAGTATATGAGTGTAGAAAAGCTAGAAATAAATGGATGGAGGAGAATTGTAGGAGAATACAAGATGATTTGAGAGTAGGTAAGACAGACAGGGCTTGCAGGGCAGTTAAAAAGTTTTTCGGGGAAGATAGGACAGAATATAATGGTATTAAAGATGAGAATAATGAGCTTCTAATAAATAAAGTTCAGGTAGCAGATAGATGGAAAAGATATTTAAAAGATTTATATAAGGGAGACAATATGGATGAGTTAGAGAACGACCAAGAAAAGAATGTAGAAATAGGGTTCTCAATATTAAGAGAGGAATTTGATAGAGCTGTTAGGGATCTTAAACTAAATAAAGCGCCGGGGATAGACAATATACCCGTAGAATTAATAAAATATGCAAGTCAGAAAATTTTAGACAGATTATATGAACTAATAAAAGTAATATATGACACAGGTGAGGTCCCAATAGATTTCAAAAAAATATTATTATCCTAATCCAAAAAAGTCAAGAACTGATAGGTGTGAGAATTTTAGAACGGTCAGTTTAACTTCTCACGCTTCCAAAATACTAACAATAATAATTAAAAATAGTGTAGAAGCTTTGACTGAGAATTATTTAGGCGAAAACCAATATTTTTTGTAAAGACAGAGGGTCTGGAGAACCGATACTAATGATTAGGGTAATTATCAAAAAAAGGTTAAAAAAAAATAAAAAGACATTTCGCGTTTGTAGATTTAGAAAAACTATTTGATAGAGATAATTGGATTGTTATGTTCAGGGTTTTGCGAAAAATAGGAATCTCTCATACGGGCAGAAAAATTATTTTCAGTCTATATAAAAACCAAAGCGTAGTAATTAGATTTGATGAAATAGAAAAGGAAACTAAGATTAGAAATGGTGTTAGACCGGGTTGTATACTATCTCCTTTGATTTTTAATGTTTATATTGAGGAAGCTTTAAACTTAGCTAGAGAGAGAGAGAAAAGAGATAGGTATTAGTGTACAGGGACAGAAAATAGACATGTTACGATATAGCAGAGTCTAGAAAAGAGTTAGGAGAGTTTTTAAATATTTTAGATGAGATACTAGAGAGTAACAATAGTATGAGAATTAACTCAAGAAAGACAAAGATAATGACAAGTGAATTACAGCCTAGTTCTAAACCAAAATTAAAAATAGGTAATAGCGAGCTAGAGGAGGTAGATGAATTTTACTATTTAGGTAGTATAATTACAAAGGACGAACGTAGCGGAAGGAATATAGTAGCTAGAATAGCTCAAGCTAGAAAAATGTTTTTAAAAGAGAAAGGCTTACTAATAGCTAATAGTATTAGTTTAGATAATAGAAAAGGTTTCTTAAAGTCGTACGTATGAAGCGTTCTATTATACGGTAGTGAGACTTGGACAATTAAAGAGGTAGATAGGAAAAAGCTTTTGTAACTTGGTGTTATAGGAGAATGTTAAAGATTAGTTGAACAGATCGAGAAGCAAATGAGGAAGTTTATAGAAAGGTAGGTAAGGAACCCTGCATATGGAAACAATAAAAGGTCAGGAGAGATAGAATGATAGGGCACCAGTTAAGACATGAGGGGCTTAGATTATAGACTACCAAATAAAAATAGAGTATTAGAGATGTAGGTTATGAAGGGTATGTAGACCTTTTTAAACTAGCTCAGAATAGAAAAGAATTTAGAGCTGCGTCAAACCGACCTTAAGTAAGTTCGAAAACAAAACAAAAACAATAAATAAATAAAGTCCGTTAACTAAATGTCACCATGACATAAATCACAATTAGTTAGCGGTCTGGCCTGTTGGCAGCGATTCGCTGCTTAAACCTTATCATAACATATAATTTAACAATTTTCCTTTTTTTGGAGGGGATAACCAGGTAATATTTCATTTCCTTATAAATGGGAATCATGTAAACATGTTGGAGTTCTTTAACAACCAACAGTTTGCTAATATCTATGTAGAGTCAGGTAGATAGGAAAAAGATAGAAGAGTATAGGAAAACCTAGACCAAGCTATTGTGAAGGGTATGAAGGGTATGTACAACTTTTTAGATTAGCACAGAATAGAAAATAAGTTTAGAGCTGCGTCAAACCGACCTTAAGTAAGGTCGAAAACAAAATGATGATGATGATATGTAAAGGCCCAATAGTTACTATTTACGATTTACTGTTTTGAGTGAATTTTGTCTGCTTTGATCATACTGGCCGCCATCAATAACCTTACATTTTTGGCAACCGTAGTTGTTAAAAACGCTATAATTTTATTAATCACTCTAAAAACAACAGTGTGTGTTTCCTACTGTTGGGATGGCATATTGGCGAATTGCCGTCGACGTCTGACGTTATAACGTTGTCCACCTGCTAAATGCGTGTTTCGTTAATCCTTCAACTTCAACAAGGATATACCCTGCATTTCAGATTGCTCTTGGCTCTATGACTAACACTGTAAATTTAAGAAAAAACGTTTGGAGATTTTTTATGGCGCCTTATTTCCAATAATTCTTTTTATATCTTAGATTTTAGGTGTATAAAATTAATATCTTAAAATGTGGTGCGATGTATTTTTAGAATGTTTAGCGTCAGTACCTGAACTTGATTAAACTTAGCTAATGCGTAAGAGATAAAATTATAATATCAAACAAACGTAAATCTTATGTATTGACGCATCAAACCGCGACCTTAAAATAGATTAGTATATGAATGTTATGACATTGCAGTACTTATAAAAATTTGTGTTATATATACTTGCATGTTGTTTTAATCACTTCTAAATAGCAAATCTTACGAACATATGTTTTTTTAAAGCCTTCATTTCTAAAACTCAAACAAGTTTAATCTAAAAGATAGAGAATTTACGAGTTCTATTCGACAGCTGTTAGATTCAACCTTAAAAGTTCTGTTTATCATTTCAGTACTCTTCAATATCTAGAACAAAAAAAGTTCGTTCTAACTTTTACAAAGTTTTGTTAAGCTGTTTACCCTACTTTTCTTGGACAGTGTAAAGCTATTGTCAGATACATACAAGTTTGCTTAATTATTCGAAAATAAAAACCAGTGGCGGTTTATGATATGCAGGAATGGAGCAATCTTACCATCTAAATTAAATAAACAATCTTGTTCCTATTACAGTATACATTACACCAAGAAAGATAAGTACTACTAAATATAATTCAGATCGAAGTACTTACATAATAAGTAGAAATATTGTATGTAACATCGCTACCCATTGCTATATTTCAGTGTAAACATCTGCAAACCGATAGTGTCAAAGTTTCTAGCTGTTCCTTAGAAAAATTAAAATATTGTATCATCTGTGCTATATATGATATCGTTATATGTTGGTATCTCGTAAGCTGGTGTATTTAGGTTTTATTAACAGTAGCTTACCACACGTTCAAGCATCGCTGAGAATTACTCCTTATCCTTCTTTTACCTTCTTCGTGCGCATTGGTTCAAGTTCTTTGAGCTTTATTAATCGCAGTTTTGTGCTAATCATGTTGTAATACAAATTGTTGTATTCGTAATTTGTGTACTGTGTATACACATCTAAATCATGTATGCGACCATACATCAACCTGACTTTCAATTATGTTTGGCGTTTTTGTCAATCATACCTGATAGTGTTAAGGTTTTGTTTTAATTAAGTCAGATATAGACAGGAAACGACGCTCAAAATTACGGCTGTCTGGGATATTATTTTTTTCATCTTTCAAGTACTAACTGGATTTGAAATGATCGTTTAGGCTTTGAATAAAAATCTAAGCTATTATTTCACTTTAGTAACTAATATTTTAGTATTAATAAACTTGCCTTGTGCAATTACCTAATATATAATGACGTGATAAGGAGTCACGAGAGGTCATTGAAACCCTAATTCTAAAAATAAATCCCACTAAAATATAATAGAATCTGAAAAAATGGAATTTTCCGTAAATTCATGGTTCGCCCTGTATAATACAAGCGTACCTTTATTCATTGATGTACAATACAAAAACGCAAATTGCGCGAGTATAAATAATCATTCTGTAACGTACGTTGGATATGTACGTAATAAAATACCGTAAAATGCATTTAGATGCGAACGTAAAAATCGATCGCTTCAATACAAAGCCGTTTATTTTACTTATTAATTATCAATACAGTTTAGATAAAAATTCATTTGATTTGCTGTAAATAGCATAAAAGAGTACAGCTTTACGCATTTAGTTTGAGAAACTAAAATCAACGTGTATTTAAAAACCCCAAACTTAATAAATAATTTTGTGTACTGAAAGCAAATTTTTCCTATAAAGCGCAAACCCTTTTGCATTAAAAAGCAATCAAAGTTTATATTAATTAATCCGTAAATTGTAGCAATTGATTCTAAATAAAGAACGTTCTAGAATATAAAAAGATGAGTCATCGGGATTTAGGAATACGTCAAATTCGTATAAACTCATTAAATAAACATATTTATTCCAAGAAGCAGCTTGAACATTGAAAATAAAAGATAAAATCCCTGTAATAATCGAATACCGAATACCTTTTACATTAGTATGCGACGCAGCAATAATAGTATATGAGATACAAGGACAAAGAACGTGTCACAAATACCTAAAACAGATAAGAAGGTAATAAAATGTGGAAATTGGGCATTCCGAGAAGCCTTACATCATAATGTTCGAGATTATACTAGTAAAATTCTAGAAAAAAGACAATTTATATATAAAGAAGCGCTTATCGTTTCGAGGGGAATTCATTCTTAAATTTGATCCGATGCAGTCGATGTGTAAAGTAGATCAAGAAATTTTATTTTAAAAATGCTAGCCGTTGTGTTATATAGAAGTATGCAGTAAAATATGGTTGCGAGGTTGCAATGAATATTGAAGTGGTGTTTTTAAACCCAAATTACATACAAAAATAGAATTATTAATTACGGAGAAAAAGCAAAAATTCTTGAATATAAAGCTATTTTTAAAGATGTATTAAATAATAGAATAGAAGATTTAACCCAAAAAACTACTATGATAATTGCTGTTGGAAAACAGGAATATTAATTTGGAGATCAATTTATAATAAGAAGATTTTTAATTACGTGAAGCGTTTTGTGGATTCTGCAAGTACCACTGTTAGATTTATTTTTAACTGATATTAGAGTATTTAGATCTAGTTTAAGATAATCCTAATAATTTTGTTCTTGCGTGAGGGATTTTTTTTACCAGGAGTTTGTGTTCAGAGTTCGAAATACTCTGACCTTTAATAGATTATATGTCAAGAATTTTTTCTGACCAAAACAAATCTTACCAGCGTGGAAATAATTTATAACCAGGTGAAAGATCCTCAAAAGAATCAGTTTAATTCTGTAAATGTAAAATAAGATAAGCAACAATATTTTTGTTTGTAACAAAGACTTCTTAGAAATTATTTTGTTTGAAAGAAATGATGTTGTAGATGCTTATGCTTTTGTATGAAAGAAGATATTGCATATTGTATAAATCTTTGTAATATTGTTGCGTTTTATTTCATTTTGAAAACTCCGTAAATGCGTTGAGTTAGCCAGGCAAAGTAAAAAAAAATTAAAAACGAAGGTCAGTGAACAACTTCAAGTTTACAAACCACAAGAATCGGTTACACAATACTCTTTCAGTGACGCTCCCAACGCAAGACCATTTTCATATCACTCTTTCAGTGGCTTTCAGTGTGGCCTTGTCACAGCACTCTTTTAGCGGCACCACAACATACGGCCTTACCACATCAATATATATATATATATATATATATATATATATATATATATGTTTTATAAATTATTTTTATTGATGAAAAATTGGGATGATGTAGTCCAAATCAAAATGCAATATTGTATTTAGCACAACATTTAATTAAGACCTTACGTTTCGGCAAAGGTTTTTGCCTTTTTTCAAAGGTACTGCAAAAAATTGACATACAGAATGACATTAGTGAAATATTAAAAATACTTACTTAAAAGTTGTTAATGCAGAAATACATATATATAGGTAAACACCACCAGAATTGAAATGGCGAGGTCACAAATTAAAATAACAAAATGGAGCACTCTCTAGGGTGTAAAAATCATTCTAGTAGAAGATTGTCATTAATACATATTATAATGTCAAAAGACAAGTAATGACTGAAACAATTTTGAAAAGAATGCGTGAATCATATGTAGCCTATTAAGTTATAATAAAAAGCTAATTAGATGATATTCGGGTTGTTATTAAATGTTTGGTAATTTCTTTGAAATCCTGTATAAATTTTCGTATATGGGATGCAAATTTTGTGTATCTTGTCTGAAGTTAATGGCATTAAGTTCACTGTATATATAGTAAGCCTCTAAGAAAAGTCTCATTTTATAATTAGTTTCAGAATCCAAGATAACTACTTCTTTATAATTTGGAGTGTGAAGGGTGTTACTAATGTGTTGAGACAAAGCACAGCTTCTTTTATGTAATTTTGCATCAGACCTGTGTTGAATAATACGATTCTTTAACCATTGGGTGGTGTTACCGATATAGGTTTTTCACATGAACAAGTTATTTTATAAATAACATTACTTCTAAATAGTATGTTAGTTTTGTCTTTTAATTTTGTGAAAAGTTTCTCATTGATTTTCATAAATATTTACTATTGAGAGATTTGGTTGACGTAAAATTCTTGCTAACAAAGGAGTTAAAGTTTGTATAAAAGGTAATTTTTTATAAATCAAAGTGTTAGGTTTGGGTTCAATATTGCCAAAACGTATGTTGGTGTAAACTAATTTTTTAACTAGTTGTTTGGGGTAACCATTATTGCAAAGGGTCATTTCTAAAATTTGTAGGTTTTTCTTTATAAACTGTGGTTCTGCGATCATCTGTATCCTGTGTTTTAGAGCAAGTGCAGTATTAATCTTATGGCCAAAAGAATGATAGGAGAAATAATTTATGTACCTTCCAGAGTTCGTGGGTTTTTTATAACAATCAAATAACAGTTTATTTGCTGAATCTCGAATGACTAGAGTGTCTAGAAATGGAATTTTACTTTCAACTTCCAGTACATGGGTAAACTTCAGATGTTGATTGAAGGTATTGAAACAATCTAAAATATGTGGTACTTTTTCAAGTGG
This sequence comes from Platerodrilus igneus, assembly GCA_036346225.1. Taxonomy (NCBI): domain Eukaryota; kingdom Metazoa; phylum Arthropoda; class Insecta; order Coleoptera; family Lycidae; genus Platerodrilus; species Platerodrilus igneus. Next base: position 2,521,544 of record JARFIW010001116.1, read on the forward strand.
AGCTGAACATAAGATGTCATCCACATATTTTACAAGAAAAATCATTTTAAAATTCAATTTTGGTATGACAGAGTCTAGCAAATGATCCATTATTATTTGGGCAATTATGGGTGATAGTGGGGAACCCATGGGGTACCAAACTTTTGTAAATAAAAAACGTCTTTGAAAACAAAATAAGTGTTATTGAAAATTAGTGTAATAGATGCTAGAAACAATGATTTTGAAAGGGTGGTATGTGGTTTGATGTTATCCCATTTATTAGAAATTAAGTTCAATGCCATGTCTAAAGGTATATTAGTGAAGAGGGAGGAAACGTCCAATGAGAGTAAAATGTGATTTTCAGGTAATTGAAATCGACGGAATTGTGCAACAAAAGTAAAAGTATCTTTGTATTATAACCTTGAAGAGGAAAAGCGGTTTGAAGAATTTTGCAATAAATACTGCTAATTGATACGTTGGAGTGTTAAGAGTGGAAATAATTGGTCGTAATGGACAACTATCTTTATGAATCTTTGGAAGGCCATAATACTTTCCGGGTACAGAATTAGTTATTGTTAGTTCCTTTTTTTGAGAGTCTGAAATAAGATGTTTAGAATGTAAAATTTTGATATGATCATTAACTTTTTTTTGTATCATGAAAGTAGGATCTTTATGAATTATTTGATAAATGTGATTATTATCAAGCAACTCTAAAGATTTTTTTATGTAGTCTTTTTTATTTAAAATTACAGTGACAGCTCCTTTATCAGCCTTTGTAATAATAATGTCTGGATTTTCCTTGAGAAACTTCTTCACTTTTAAATACAAAATTGAATCTACATTACAAACGTTTTTGTTTTTTGGATTACTGATGTAATTAGTGATACAATTGGTAACTCTAGCTCGTAAGTTGTTTTTTTTTCTTGTTGCGAAAGTTCATCATTGTCCAAAATGTTTTCAACATGACCTAACATTTTTCCCATATTAATGTCACTAATATTAGTCTTTAATATAAATTTTGGTCCTAGTGACAAAAAATTAAGGATATCGATAGGCACTAATTTATCACTTAAGTTCACTATCCATTTATCGTTATTATAAAATAGTTTATTACATTGAGTATTTAGTTCTTTTAATGACTGAAATTTTTTAAATAAAATTTGTTTGTGTTTTTTTAGTAGCTTTTGAAAGAAATAAATTGTCTTTTGTTGAATTCGAAAAATATTTCTGAGGTTAAAGATGCCTGAAGGAATCTTTTATAGATGTTAATCTTCTTGACCAAAAGTTAATTTTAGAATGTGTAATTTCAATTTCCAAATTTAAAAGAGTAATACTAGACCTGATGATAAAATTGTTAACCCTGGTATTGAAACGGTGGTTAGAATGTGTTAATAAATCTCTCCATCTGTTAGTTCTGTCGGTGATGTGACGAGGAAGAATTTTTTGTTGTCTACATTTAAGTAGAAAAATGCCTCTTGTCTGGAGTTTTGCGGTAATCTTAGTAATATTACTCCATTCTTTTAATGCTTTTACTGTAGGCGTTCCATAGTCAATATTAATACGTTGATAAAATCCCATCTTCATAGTTTAAAAATATAAGGTTCACTCTTAGTTAATGGACTGGTCTAATATTTTATGTTTTATAAATTATTTTTATTGATGAAAAATTGGGATGATGTAGTCCAAATCAAAATGCAATATTGTATTTAGCACAACATTTAATTAAGACCTTACGTTTCGGCAAAGGTTTTTGCCTTTTTCAAAGGTACTGCAAAAAATTGACATACAGAATGACATTAGTGAAATATTAAAAATACTTACTTAAAAGTTGTTAATGCAGAAATACATATATATAGGTAAACACCACCAGAATTGAAATGGCGAGGTCACAAATTAAAATAACAAAATGGAGCACTCTCTAGGGTGTAAAAATCATTCTAGTAGAAGATTGTCATTAATACATATTATAATGTCAAAAGACAAGTAATGACTGAAACAATTTTGAAAAGAATGCGTGAATCATATGTAGCCTATTAAGTTATAATAAAAAGCTAATTAGATGATATTCGGGTTGTTATTAAATGTTTGGTAATTTCTTTGAAATCCTGTATAAATTTTCGTATATGGGATGCAAATTTTGTGTATCTTGTCTGAAGTTAATGGCATTAAGTTCACTGTATATAGTAAGCCTCTAAGAAAAGTCTCATTTTATAATTAGTTTCAGAATCCAAGATAACTACTTCTTTATAATTTGGAGTGTGAAGGGTGTTACTAATGTGTTGAGACAAAGCACAGCTTCTTTTATGTAATTTTGCATCAGACCTGTGTTGAATAATACGATTCTTTAACCATTGGGTGGTGTTACCGATATAGGTTTTTCACATGAACAAGTTATTTTATAAATAACATTACTTCTAAATAGTATGTTAGTTTTGTCTTTTAATTTTGTGAAAAGTTTCTCATTGATTTTTCATAAATATTTACTATTGAGAGATTTGGTTGACGTAAAATTCTTGCTAACAAAGGAGTTAAAGTTTGTATAAAGGTAATTTTTATAAATCAAAGTGTTAGGTTTGGGTTCAATATTGCCAAAACGTATGTTGGTGTAAACTAATTTTTTAACTAGTTGTTTGGGGTAACCATTATTGCAAAGGGTCATTTCTAAAATTTGTAGGTTTTTCTTTATAAACTGTGGTTCTGCGATCATCTGTATCCTGTGTTTTAGAGCAAGTGCAGTATTAATCTTATGGCCAAAAGAATGATAGGAGAAATAATTTATGTACCTTCCAGAGTTCGTGGGTTTTTTATAACAATCAAATAACAGTTTATTTGCTGAATCTCGAATGACTAGAGTGTCTAGAAATGGAATTTTACTTTCAACTTCCAGTACATGGGTAAACTTCAGATGTTGATTGAAGGTATTGAAACAATCTAAAATATGTGGTACTTTTTCAAGTGGAGCTGAACATAAGATGTCATCCACATATTTTACAAGAAAAATCATTTTAAATTTATTGCAAAAATTCTTCAAACCGCTTTTCCTCTTCAAGGTTATAATACAAAAGATACTTTTACTTTTGTTGCACAATTCCGTCGATTTCAATTACCTGAAAATCACATTTTACTCTCATTGGACGTTTCCTCCCTCTTCACTAATATACCTTTAGACATGGCATTGAACTTAATTTCTAATAAATGGGATAACATCAAACCACATACCACCCTTTCAAAATCATTGTTTCTAGCATCTATTACACTAATTTTCAATAACACTTATTTTGTTTTCAAAGACGTTTTTTATTTACAAAAGTTTGCCCAAATAATAATGGATCATTTGCTAGACTCTGTCATACCAAAATTGAATTTTAAAATGATTTTTCTTGTAAAATATGTGGATGACATCTTATGTTCAGCTCCACTTGAAAAAGTACCACATATTTTAGATTGTTTCAATACCTTCAATCAACATCTGAAGTTTACCCATGTACTGGAAGTTGAAAGTAAAATTCCATTTCTAGACACTCTAGTCATTCGAGATTCAGCAAATAAACTGTTATTTGATTGTTATAAAAAACCCACGAACTCTGGAAGGTACATAAATTATTTCTCCTATCATTCTTTTGGCCATAAGATTAATACTGCACTTGCTCTAAAACACAGGATACAGATGATCGCAGAACCACAGTTTATAAAGAAAAACCTACAAATTTTAGAAATGACCCTTTGCAATAATGGTTACCCCAAACAACTAGTTAAAAAATTAGTTTACACCAACATACGTTTTGGCAATATTGAACCCAAACCTAACACTTTGATTTATAAAAATTACCTTTATACAAACTTTAACTCCTTTGTTAGCAAGAATTTTACGTCAACCAAATCTCTCAATAGTAAATATTTATGAAAAATCAATGAGAAACTTTTCACAAAATTAAAAGACAAAACTAACATACTATTTAGAAGTAATGTTATTTATAAAATAACTTGTTCATGTAAAAACCTATATCGGTAACACCACCCAATGGTTAAAGAATCGTATTATTCAACACAGGTCTGATGCAAAATTACATAAAAGAAGCTGTGCTTTGTCTCAACACATTAGTAACACCCTTCACACTCCAAATTATAAAGAAGTAGTTATCTTGGATTCTGAAACTAATTATAAAATGAGACTTTTCTTAGAGGCTTACTATATATACAGTGAACTTAATGCCATTAACTTCAGACAAGATACACAAAATTTGCATCCCATATACGAAAATTTATACAGGATTTCAAAGAAATTACCAAACATTTAATAACAACCCGAATATCATCTAATTAGCTTTTATTATAACTTAATAGGCTACATATGATTCACGCATTCTTTTCAAAATTGTTTCAGTCATTACTTGTCTTTTGACATTATAATATGTATTAATGACAATCTTCTACTAGAATGATTTTTACACCCTAGAGAGTGCTCCATTTTGTTATTTTAATTTGTGACCTCGCCATTTCAATTCTGGTGGTGTTTACCTATATATATGTATTTCTGCATTAACAACTTTTAAGTAAGTATTTTTAATATTTCACTAATGTCATTCTGTATGTCAATTTTTTGCAGTACCTTTGAAAAAGGCAAAAACCTTTGCCGAAACGTAAGGTCTTAATTAAATGTTGTGCTAAATACAATATTGCATTTTGATTTGGACTACATCATCCCAATTTTTCATCAATAAAAATAATTTATAAAACATAAAATATTAGACCAGTCCATTAACTAAGAGTGAACCTTATATTTTTATATATATATATATATATATATATATATTATTGTGTAAATTAGAGATAAAGAGGGATAGATAAGTCAAAAGAATGATTTTGTAACGACCGTTTTGACCTTAAAACAAACTGATAATAGCATACATTTGTATTAATAAATAGTAGTGTTAAATTTGCATATGTGAAAGCTTTGCAGTACATAAAAACGCAAGGATAATACGACTATAATTACGTTTAATATTCGAAAGTTGTAAATTGAGCATAGCGAATAATAAATGAGAGCTTTTGTATATAAAATCGATAATGTAAACGCATGTTTTTCATTTAACTAAACAAAGCGTTTGTTAAAATAAAATCCTAGGCAATCTACATTAAATAATATGGGAAAGTACAATTTCAAACTGATAATCGGTTCATAGAAAGCCTGACAGACATATAAATAAGTTCAAGGAACCAGAATGTACGTTGGAACATAATTCTTTAGAAATTTGAGTTAACGGTCGTAGCGAAGACTGCAAAATAAGCAGGTGATTTGAAAACAGATAGAAACGGAGTGTCAATAGCATTGGGTAAACAAGGAGGACAAATAAAACGCGTTGGATAGAACAGACATGTAAAGCGCGCGATAAGTGGTAGATGCTAACCACAATATCGATTTTATATTGCTGTAGTGGAATTTTAATAAAGACGGTAAATATAGGTTAGACGAGGATAAAATAGTAGGCATAAAGAAGATATGTGGCAAGGATAATTTTGATAAATTGAATTTAAGATATTTTTACGGGGTAACTGTAGTACATAAAGAGTCTAGAAGAGATAAAGAATTTTCCATAGAGGGAAAAAGTAAAAGCAATAAGGTGGTATCGTTTGGTTTGTCCACATCAGAGGAAGTAATAGTGAATGAAAAACAAACAAGAGCTGGTGACGTAAAAATTTTGATTTGTATGAATAAAAGGTTGTATGTTTCGTTGAATTATTTGAGTGGTAATTTTATTTGGTAGTATAAGTGAGAAAGAGTAAACTTAGGATGGTAAGTATCTCTGAAGAAGCCGATTTTAGAGCTAGCCGTGGTATGCTGAAATAAGGGGAGCGTTCCAGAAATATTGGAATATTTTTTTTATTTTTCAGGAAAATAATATCTATGTAGTAGCCCAATTCGTAGGGGCATAATCCGTTGACCACAGCAATATATATATATATATATATATATATATATATATATAATGATAAGGGTGTTATTTAGGGTTGTATTGAGTCGTAAGGTCGCATAGTAAATGTAAATCGCAATAGGAATTAGAAAACTGCATTTATTTAGCATACAAATAATTCGCATATTATGCAAAGAGCAAACATTTAACACCCTGTATAAGGACCGCAATTAACTTTAATCAATGCCAGTAAGCATGCCTTTCAATAATAGAACACATATTCAGCAGAGAGATAATTATACATGCAATTAAACTACTTCAAGAAGCGTTCATAAATTTATAAACAAATAGATACGCATGGAATAAGATAAAACCTAGTAAGTCATCACGCAATTAAGCATGCGATAAAGGAAGAATATAGTAAAGCCCTTTGATAAGAAACGCACAAGTGATTTGAGTTAAAAATTATTGTACATAAACTAACCAATTATTTCCGAAAATGAACGTAACAAACTTACGAAATAAAAAACGGCTGTGAAGTTACGACTTTCAGGTATATATGGCTGCGAAACTTTAGTTTCGTTGTATTGATATTTTTACCCTTTGGCGTTGTTTGTTCTGAGTCTGATTACATAGCTTAGAATGCTGCAATAGCAAGTGTTTTGGCAGCACTGTTTGCTGTATATTGAATTAAAAAAAAAGGTTTAGTACAATGTAAGATGACTGACAGTGTCAAGTTTTTGACTATCAGATATAGACAGAAAACGACGCTCAAATTTATGGCTATAGACCAACTATTAAATACAGATATTAGGCAAGTTGAATACTAATAAGCAAAAATATTCACGTTATTGACTAAAGATAAAATTCAGTTGATCTGACTACAATTAAATATCAATACCCGAGGAAAGATACACTGCCAGGTAAATTAGAAGACCGATGAGGGTAACACAACTCTTAACATAAATATTCAGAGTACAAAAACAATTCAACTTACCTGAACTCATAAAATAAGGTATTCTAAATCTTCCCGATAGAACACGATCACGTAAAGTTTGCAGAGAACATCCATCAAATGGTAATGCTCCACAAACTAAAACGTAGAGTACGACTCCAAGACTCTGAAATAATTAAATATTAAAGACAAATTTACAGAAATATCAAGAGATTACTAACTTACCCATATATCTATTTCAGGGCCTGTGTATTTTTTCCCTTCAAATACTTCTGGGGCTGCATAGGGAGGCGACCCACACCACGTTGATAACTGCCCCCCAGCAGTGTAATAATTTGAAAAACCAAAATCTGCTATTTTAATATTATTATTGGAATCCAAAAGAAGATTTTCAGCCTGCAAGAAAATTACAAAATGTATATCGCTTTAGTCACATGCTCAATTAATATAAATGGTAATTATAGTTTTGTTTTTAGTATTTAGTATTGAGTATTTGAAAAGTGTTTCAAAATGAATTCTCTAAGCTAAATGGTGACAGTGTAATTGTTTAAATCACAAAATTTGGGAATGGTAGTTAAGAGAAGAACTATAGCAGTTCTTCATATTACTTTCCATTAAAAGTGCCGTTTCCTGAAGCTCTTGTTACAAGAAAGCTTTTAAAGAAAACATTCAAAAGCATAAAGCATGCTGCAGTTAAAAAGCGCTCCACAAATTATGTTAGTTAATAATTAATTTTATGGGATTATTGTATTAAAATTATTTAGGATATTACGCATATTAAACGTGGTCTTGGTATTCCTCGGCAATGTTTTAGGGGGAATAGCATTGTATTTAGTGTAATTTTGCGGTTAAGATCAGCCCCACGGATCGTGGAACGGACATGATTTTTTCGACCAATCAGGAGTCGTACGAACAAGCGGGGGTAGTCTTACTAGTTGGAGGAATGAGTCACCATAATGTCTTGCCGTGACCCGCTTATCTATAACTACTTGAGGGGGAGTGCATTATAGAATGTAGTTCAAAAGTTCAAAAACAAACTATCAAATTGCGAACAAACACATTCTACAACCACAATACCCATAAAATAAATGCGTTGCATGTAAACAGTAAAAGGAATTATGAATTCGCACGAACAGAACATGACTTCGACCGTAGGGCAGTTTTAAACGCACAATTCTTGAGAACGAGATCACGGGATAATAACCCTGAGCGCTCGAACATAAAATTGACGGATCATAAACGAGGTAAGATTCAACTTCAGATATTCGAGACCAAGCAGCAGCGCAGAACTTCAAAATCAATTGATACACTACCATCGCCGTGCATATAAGGTTGTAGATCTTGTAGATAAAGTTATGGCATTAAAAACCTGGAACTGTTAATAAACGTGTGTCCAAACCAGGGTAAGGGAGCGGAGATAAAAATTCTGTTAATTGTGAAAGTGACCTGTGTTAGGAGCTTTTTCAACCTGGAGGTGAAATAATCTTCCTGCAGCCATTCCTGCAATGTGAAGGTCGGCGGAGCCTTGTTGAGGACAAACAATAACTGAATGTCTTTGGAATTTTTAACATCTAATAAACATTATATGCTGTTTTGTATCACATAACTGTGATTGGTGGTAATAATAAAGATGTGCTTTTACCCGTCCATTCCTTTATTTGATTTCCTTACCTTTGCCCTTTGTCCAGATAGCAACAAGTTCCACTACTTAAATTTGAGCTAAGCGGCTATCCGCATCCATGCGGTAACTGAGATAAACAGTAATTATGTGGTACACTGTCACTATGCATTGAATTAGAAAGTCAGCGCGTTATTAATTAATTTACATTATTAATTTGAAATGTAAATCATGCTATATCACTTGTAAGTTCAGTGTAATGTATTGCGCCCTCTGTACAGGTGAGCGATGAGCCTGTAACTATACCGTGAAGAAACAATATGTTGTTTAGTAAATAGTTTTGAAACAAAACCAACAAATTTGCAAGTTTGCATTCTGCGTAAACTATCATATCAACAAAAATTTGTATACAAGGTGTACGTATATCATCAAGGGATGCGTTATAAGCAGAATTTCTTAAAGATAAGTCCGATTGCGTCAGCATGCTTTAGTAAAATAGGCTTCCTTAAGAAGTTATTGCCTAACGAAAAAGAAGAAATGTTTCACGAAGAATCGAAAATGGTTCATCAATGTAAACGAATGTCTGAAGTTTTCTCATTTCCAAAAAAGGTCTCATAATATAGTTATGTTGCCTGCGGTAGCAATTCCTCGGATTGCGCTAGCTATTTCTATGGGTACACTAAGTTGCACTAGTCCTAAGTAATCTGCGCTAGTAGCATAACTGAGTTTCTTCAACATGGCAAGTCGAACGTTAATTCAGTCCTACCATAAAGAAGCTACAAGTACATAGCTCTACTGCTTGCGCTAGCTATTTCTCGGAGCGTGTTAACTATTTATTGGGGTGTGCTAGTATACGATAACCCTAGATAACCTATGCTAGCAGTATAATTTAGTTGTTTCAATATGGGGAGAGTCTAACGGTAATTCACTCCTACAAGAAAAAGCCCCCATAATATAGTTTTGTTGCCTGCGCTTGCTATTTCTCATGGTACGCTAACTATTTCTTGGGGTGCGCTTGGTTACCATAGCCCCAGGTAATCTGCACCAGCAGTATAACTTAGTTGCTTCAATATGGAAGGAGTCTAACGTTAATGTAGCCCCTCTATCGGAAATAATCCTGTATATACAGTGATTTTGATGCGCTAGCTTTTACAGGGGATGCACTAGATATAATTAAGCTGCGCTAGAATTATCAGCACAATAGGAAATTGTGGGGGCTAGATTAACTGAGAAATAGCTCAGTTGACCTAGCCCCACACAATTGGACTATGAATTACCATAGTCGATTTATGATGATCCAGAGATTGGAAAATGTAATCAATACTATACAGATTTAGACTTCTCACGGAAATACAATAGGTTTATGGATACTGTAACAATTTAATATAAATTTGACTAGTTGAGCACAAGTGACCAAGCTTCTAAATTTAACATAATTATAATATAATTAAGTACCTGCTAATGATCATGTACAAATGCTAAAACTACAGTGAATATGTCAAGAGTTATAGTGCATTGATCCCGTTAGATGTTTTTTGCACATATTTTATTAGCTGCGACCTCTGCAGATTAGAATTGGGTGAGCGCGCGACTGCGTGCGTTGGTGTTTGTGCGCGCGCGCGTGTTTGCATGTGTGTGTGTGTGTTTTGTGCATGTGTGTCTAAGCGAGAAAGAAATTGTGAGTGTCACTATGTATAAATGCATACGTGAGTTCATTTTAGTACTCCGTATAATTAAGTTAAGTATTGAACACTGTAAACTGCTACATAGAAACAACCTTTAATTGGTCGAAAGGCCGCTGGTTGCCCATGCAGTGAATAAATAAAAAAATTAATTAATAATTAAGTTTTCTATTATTTTCTAAAGTTGAGACATATAATTAGGCTTTGCCTTTTTGTAATCACTATAAGTAATTAAATTAAATTTTTATGAGCTAGAATATATTGTTGTTTTATTATTTTCGGAAACCAGTTGGAAGCGGTTTCTATTTTTATCTAATTAAATTAACACTTACTAGTTTTGGTAACATATTCTAGCTAAAATAATTTAACTTAGTAAAGAATTTTTCAAATACACATAATTGGATGTTAGAGGATGATTTCTAAGTAAAACCTGTAACACGTTCGCGCCACTTTAAATACCAACAAGATAAGAAAGTACAGCTATTAATTTTGGATGGACAGAGTAATGTGTATGTACCTTGTGTATTTAAATTTTATAAAAAGTTAATGTTAATTAAAAATGACGTTTTGGTTTTTTATTTCCATGCTGGCGTTTCAGATAATAAACCATAACCCCAAAAGCTATTTTTCTTTAAAATACACTATATAACCTAACAATCCAGTACAATGAATTGTTTAAAAGCTGCAGATTATCCATTCACGTACGAGAACAGAAACTGCAAACGGAGACAGATCTAAAAACCTGCATTTCTATAAAAAGGTTATTAGAATAGACCTATGTAGTCCGCCCCAACAATCAAGGGCGTGCTAAGATACTTTAATTTTGATAGGAATATAAACCTTAAGAAAAGTACATGATGTACAAGAAAAAAAGTACAATAACCTTGTACTCCGCACAGACTAGACATGCCATGTTGTGAGAACGAAATTTGACCGCGGCTGACATGCATTACACGAAGATTGAAGAAATGTTATATAACTACCAAGTCCAACAAAAATGCATGAGTAAAGATCACAAATTGTGCAGTAACAGCTCAAGTTATAGACCGTAAGTCATCTGCGTAAGTGGTAAGTTTAGGGAACCCGCGTGAAATCCTTGAACTTTGCTGGAGGATGAAAGCCAGAAAGTTTCAAGCACAACGTTGAATTTACATCACGTCCGAAATAGAATAAAGGGCTATGAACTGGTTTCACCCTACAACAAAATTTTGAAATAAACCCACATTTTGCAAAAGCCCACCAAATTAACCATTTTGTAACATTTTTGGTAAAAATGGGCTATTATTAACTAAACTATGAGTAAACGAACATTTTTTTAAATAATTTAAATGTATATGTTAATTTGAGATGCAAATTGTAAATGTTTGTATTTACTTATTAGAAAATTGGCATCACGCTAAATTAATATTTTGTTGAATTATTAGATAGTGACGGACTGAATTGCCTGGAACTAGTTTTATTTAATTTTCAGTAGGGTATTACAGGAAAATGCAATTAGGATATTTTAAACAATATTCAATAGGTGTAGGTTAATTTTTAAGACGAACTTTATATGTGGTGCTTAGTGTCGGCCAAGAAGTTCATAAAAAGTTGATATTTTTATAGGAACTTGGAATGTGGTCTTCGAAAGTTTGAAATATTTTGTTGGATTATTAAATAGTGACGAACTGAATTGCCTGGAACTAGAGTTCTATTTAATTTTCAGTATGGTATTACAGGAAAATTCAATTAGGATATTTTAAATAATTAATCAATAGGTGTAGGTTAATTTTTAAAATGGATTTTATATGTGGTACTTAGTGCCGACCAAGAAGCGCATAGAAAGTTCGTGTTTTATAGGAACTTGGAACGTGGCCTTCGAAAGTTTATAGTGAACTATATTTCTGTTAATTGTTAAGTGTGACATTTCCAGAAATGGTATTCAAAATGTAACTTATACATATTTGGAAACGTAAACAATCGGTGTGGTTGTAGTATGTATTTATTTAGTTTTTTAAAGGATTTTTTTTTTTAGTAATACCTGGTCGGTTTAATGTTAGAAAATTTAGAATATTTTTTAATGTCAATGTACGTGTATTTGTATTGCATGAATTTAATGTTAATAGGGGTTAAGTTTTGGTTGGATACAAGTTATTTATAAAATAGGTAAAAGTAATCAATTTGAGAAATGATATCCAACCACCCTAGAGATGATGTTGTAGCAACAGGTAGTGGAAGTCTACAAGTTCTTGGGAGGCCGTCCATTTTAAAGTATTTGATATGACCACATTTAATAAGATTTTTAGGGTTTGTAGGAAGAAGTAAAGAATTAATTCAGAAACCAACTGAAAATAAGTCTATTCGGATTAACAATCTTCCGTGTAGGGGAAATATCGAAAGGTTTACTAAGACAGACGGTTTAAGGTCAACAAACTGTGCCAACAGGTATAGCGTTTGAAGGTACGTGTCCGTAGTAACGTAGTTTTTGTAATTAAATTATTTCAGTTTATATTTTATATTTTCTTCTTATAAGAACCCACCACTGCACCGCTATAGTTAGCCAGTGCATCTTTTAAACTATTAAGTGTTCCTGCCCTTTCAGGGTAAATGTAAATTCATAACGAAACGTTAATTTTGCCTGTAACAAACTACTTATACAGAAAATTTTAGGTGTATTTCATTAACCTTTGCACTAAAATTAAAAAATTAAAAAATTTTATTGTATATTAATTACAGGGTGTTTTCAACTTGCAGGTAAAACTTAAATGGCACATTAGACTTGGCAAAAAGGAATTATAATTAGAAACTTTTTTAATTCTAAGAAAAATGCCCTATAAGCGCGTAGTTTGAGCACCACTGTGCAAAATCTTTATACTAAATGATCTAAAGTTATCGCTACTACAATTTACACATCGTTGTGAGGTGTGTCAAGTTGACATTCCGTTTTAGAAACTTATAATTATTTTCTTTATTTTTTATTTTTTATTTTTTTTTTTTTATTTTTTATATTATATATAATTATAAATTGTAATAACAAAATATAATGAAGTATGTAGATATCACTAATTATGCAATACCCAAGAAAATATGATCAGTCATAAGATAAACTAAACCGCAGATTATAAATTGATGTAATAAAATTACACGTGAGAAAGCCTATAAACTGCTGACATGCAGAATAAACATAACAGTATTTGAGACGTCGCATCACAGGTCTAGACAATAAAGACGTGCGAAAATACCAGCATACAATAGTAGCGACGGCTAAACATTACAAAGAACGGATGCGACTTACAAGGGATTAAATATACAATCACCTTGTACACAGCACAGATTATACGTGCAGATTTCATAAGCATTATTACACCCCGACTACGAATGATAAAAACACAGGTTTTGAGATGCAGAACACACGCGCAAAGATAAGATAATATGGGAAGACATGTCGCGACACACGTCTAGATGATAATGACAAAACGGAATGTGAAAATGCTAAGTGCGTAATCATCTGAACAGTAAAACGTGACAACACAAAAAAAATATGACGGGTTTTTCAATGGCAAGCGGGGAGAAATCTACAAAAGTAAGACCAACAGGAATAGAGCAAGAAGTTAAAACCTACGAATTTAAAGCGTGTATACAGTTAGGTTACTAGAACGGCAGGTGGGCCAGCGCGACCCCATTGAATTTTGCAGGCGGTTAAAACCAGGAAGATTAGAGTACGGGTACCGTAGAATTTACAGCCGTACTAGACGAAAGCGGGTTAAATACATAACCAACAGGGTGATAGGATGAGGTTCACCCAGTAATATTTTTGGATTTTGCGTTAATTGAGATGGTATAACATAGTCGTAAGAAAGGTAGAAAGTCTGAACCGAAATTTGTAATCTCACCTCGAAGTAAGTAAGTGGCTAACTACAAAACACCCTTTCTAAAACAAGTAGTTAAAGGAAAAGAAGTCTTCCAACGCAGCTAGGGGTCTATTCCTGGGTAGGGTCTTCAAAAGTTATACTTCATATGACACTCGATAAAACTAAAACTAGATCAACACTAAAGAGGGTGCCACCAAGTCTTAGGCTCATAAAAAAATAAAATGTACTCTTAGGAAAAACTTGAAAACCCATAGCGAAAAATATGGTATTCGCTGTTTGAAAACAGTTATCAAAGAAGAATGTGTAGCACCTGTAATAAATGTAATAAAAAAAATATAGTTAGAGCAAAGAAAGGACATAAGAGGCGTGCTCTTACTATCTTGTTATTGCAAAAGAAACAACATATAAAATCATTTCCTGTAATAAAATATGTCTATTATCAAATAAGCCATCATTTATAGTTCATTTATTTAGCAATATCGATTGCTTACCTACATTTGAATGAATTTGTTCAAAATAAAACAGTAAATATAGTTTAAATTATTCATTTAATAAACTGTTTCTCCTTTTCTTATGATTAATAATTTTTTTACAAAATATACAATGAACATTAATGAGAAAAAATAATGCTTTCAGAAAGAGACGGCAAATTTAACTATAGTGGAGTAGATTCATAAAGAAAATAACGTTTTAAACAACATAACTCACAAGGTCCTTTAGTGTACAGATCTGTATAATTCAGGCTCATAAGATTATTGACACAACTATTAGTAGTTTAAATTTTAGATTAAAAATATTTACTTAAATAATTCGCTTAGCCTGAGCAACGCAAGCCAGATTACTAATATTACTTAAAATATAACATCGATACTTTCCGTGAAAATTCGGATTGCGCTTTTTTCAAACTTCAAAACGAGCAGGTAAGACAACAAGCTAATCGCTTACTTTAAATCACCAAACAAATGTTGAAGGTTTACTGGATAACACAAAGGAGCCATATATTTCAAATTGAAAGAAGCAAATAACTTATAGGAATTTTCCGAAACTGTAAAATGCCAAGGAATTGAATCTTATGCAGCTTCCCTTTATTCTTCGAAAATTGGATTTACTTCTCGTCATCCACAAGCCCTTAAATTGAAACAACGTAATTCAAAACGCCACATACGTCTAGGAGCTGACTTCGCGGCACGGTAATCTTTTAAAAACTATTCGTAGAAAATTAACGCTGTAAATGAAATAAAATTAGATAATGAACCTAATACCTTTCCTGACTATCGTTAAAAAGAGACAGGAAAGATTATAAGGAATCTTTGTATCAAAAGATGCAAATTAAAAATGGTGATTCGCACATCGCACGATGTGCTTCTACTTCAATCCTTCCCTTCTTGTTCAAGAACCGAAAGCAAATGCGGTTAACGAACTAACAAAGCGACCTCGCGTGGCTGTCAATTGAATAGGAATCAAACAACCATTCAATAAAGCATGCGCGTTTATTATTTATTTTAAATAATATACGATTCATAATTGAATAATACTGCAAACGCTTGGATGGTAATTAATATTAAGCATTCAATCACTAAATCAAACAACTAGCACACTAATTGTAGTAAAGTAAAGAATTTACGCTTATTTATGTCTCGTCAAAAAGATATGTTACAAGCCGGCCATCGACGAAATAAAACACAGACATTCATGGACATCCTTATATTGGCTAAAGATGGACGGAAACTTAAACTGTAAGTTAAAATTCGAACATTATTCTAGGCAGGTTAATTTGTAAGATAAGTTGTACATGTTTGTATTTATTGTTAGTTAAGAAGTTGGTAAAAAGTTGGTACTTTTAAGGGGCAATTGAATAACGGCATGGTAAGTTCGTATTGACCTCTGTTTTCGTTTATTGTTGATTAGGGCATTACCCAAATGCAGATTAAAATGGTTTTGTCAATATTTTGAAAATGGACCAATCGGTATGGTAGGATTATTATATTGATTTGTTAAATACTTTTAGTAATATACGTGCGTATTTGGCCATTTCAAAAATAAGACAACTTAGAAAATAGGTTTTTGCATTTGTTTCGGGAAATGGAATTTGTACTTACTTTTCCAATATTTAATGTCAATCAAAATTAAATTTAGGTGGCTGTGGAGTATTATTTACAAAACAGACAAAAGCAACAAAATTCTGAAGGGATGTCCAGCCACCCCAGTGATGAAACAGAGTAGACGGTATTGGGATTTCCCAAGCCTCTGGAGATCCTCCATCCTAAATTTCTAACTGAACTAAATTGAATGGGTATTCCAGTAAGTTTTTTTTTAGAAGAATTGACGAGAGTTAGGAAACCATAGGCAATGGAAAACTATTTGGAATAACCACCTTCAAGGTAGGGAGGTCTATTATAAGGGAGGTTTGGAGAGACAAACGGTGGTTTGGTGTACTACCAATTGTGACAAACGAACAATTGAAAATCAAATTAAAACCAGAGAAAATTTCGATAACATTAATATTTTATTGTGGGACCTGCAAAAATACTGAAGAATTTTCTGTACTAGGTGTTTTATGAAGTATCTGTAAGGCGGACTTACACTGATTTGGGCCAATCTATTGATACTAGTTAGGAGGTAATTTTTTGTGCACAAACAATACTACAGTACTTTGACGAAAGTTTACAAATAAGGCAAATTACAAACCACAATGTAAAGAAAATCAGCTTTTTATGTTATAATTTTATAAAACCTGATATACAGAATCATGGAATTACTAAACTGTGTAGCAATTTATTTAACGCACATCACATTTCATTCATTTGTACATATTTGGTGCTGATTAAAAATTTTACTGTTATGCAATTAGATTTTCATTTACAGAACAAACGACCCGAAAATGCTGCAGATTTTACAGAATATATAATTTCAGATCTAACGGCTGTAAGATTTTATTTTACAGCTATTGTTTATATATATATATTATATATATATATATATATATATATATATATATATAGTAATAAGGGGTCACGAAAGGCCATTGAAACCCAAATTCTACAAATAAATCCCACTAAAATATAATAGAATCCAAAAAAATAGAAATTTCCATAAATTACTGGTAACACCCTGTAAAATGCAAGCGTACTTTTATTCGTTAAAGTGCCATGCAAAAACGCAAATTGCCCGTGTATAAATAATCCCCCTCTATGATATAAGCGCATTGCAAATAAATAGCAAGTAACGTATATGTAAAAAAATAATTGT
This sequence comes from Platerodrilus igneus, assembly GCA_036346225.1. NCBI lineage: Eukaryota > Metazoa > Arthropoda > Insecta > Coleoptera > Lycidae > Platerodrilus > Platerodrilus igneus. The sequence goes on from JARFIW010001116.1 coordinate 2,538,790, forward strand.
AAGATGCCGTAAAACGCATTTAAATGCGAACGCAAATCCATCGTTTTAAGATAAAAATAAGTAATCAACGTGTATTTAAAAATCTTAATTTTAATAAATTTTGTGTACTGAAATACGAAAGCAAATGTTTCTATAAAATGCAACCCCTTTTGCATTAAAAAGCAATTATAGTTAAAATTAGTTCCCCTGTGGATTACAGAATTTTCTTTTAAATAAATAATTTTCCTAGAATATTAGGAATATAAAGAGATGAGTCATCAGTAATTAGAACTACGTAAATCTAATAAAACATTTGTTCCGAGAAGCGGCCGGAACACGAACACTCACAAAAACCATGAAATATCACATAAAATTGATTATCCTAGCATTAGTATGCAACGCCACAATAATAGTATGTGTTAATCAAGCAAATGCAGTGCGCGTCACGTATAACTGGAACCAGATGCAAGGTAATAAAGCTCGACAAATTTGAACGCTAATGAAGATTTCAAAGAAAATTACGTAAGATAAGCGCTTATTATTTAGAATGACATCGCAAACATTCTACAACTTTCTGGAAACAGATAAATTAAAAGTATATAAGGAAGCGTTTATCAAATAAGGGATTCATTCATTCAATTCGTTCGATTCTTAAATTTGATCCTGAAATGTTATTTTAAGTCGCGAGCTGTTGCTTGTCGAAGATAATATTTGAAGTATGCAGTAAGCATACCTTAATTTAATAACTATTATGTTACAATGTATATAGAAGTGATGTTTTTAAACGCAAATTACATTAAAAAATGAAAATTATTAATTACAATAAAGAGAGAAAATTCTTCAAGATAATGCTATTTTAAAAGTTTTATTAAATAATCGAAAGGAAGATTTAACCAAAAATGTACTTTGAAAACTTCTGTTTGAAACAAGGATTTTAAATAGGGAAAATTTTGTAAGCTGATTTGCACATCAATTTAAAATAAGTAGATATTTAATTACGAGGAGCGTTTTTGTTGATTCTACAAGTATTACTTTTAAATTTATTTTTAATTGATATTAGAATATTTGTATTTAACTTAAGGTAGAATAATAAGTGTTAATCATATAATATTTTTTTTTGTAAAGGATTTTTTTACCAGGAAGGTTTGTGATCGGTGTTCGAAACACTCTGACCTTTTAATAGATTATCTGTCAAGGATTTTTGGCAAAACAAACCTTACAAGCATGGCAATTAACATAACCAGGTAAACCATCCATAAAAAAAAGAAAATTTAGTTCTGTAAATTTTTTAATAAGGTAAGGTACACATTTTTTTTTGTTTAATAAGTACTTCTTAGAAATTATTTTATGTTTGAAAGAAACGATGTTGTAAATGTTCTATATGCTTTTGTATGAGAGAAAATATTTCATACTATATAAATGCTTTGAAATATTGCTGTGCTATATTTCATTTTGAAAACTCCGTCAATTCCGTTGAGCTAGCCAGGCAAAGTTAAAAAGAAAGTTAAGTGAACAATTTCAAGTTTTACAAATTGCTGTATCTGTATCACAGCACGCTTTTGGTAGCGTCCCAATGCGGCGTTTCTCATATCACACTTTTAGTAACGCTCACAACGCGGGCCTAACCACAGCACTATTTTAGTGATACTCAACGCGAGGCCATTTTCATACCACTCTTTCAGCAACATCTCAAACGAGGCATTTTCACAGCACTCTTTTAGCGGCGCACAACGCGGGAGTTATCACAGCAATATATATATATATATATATATATATATATGTGTGTGTGTGTGTGCGCGCGTGCGCGTGTGCGCGTGTGTGCGTGTGTGCGTGCGTGGGTGCGTACGTCCGCGCGTGCGTGCGTGCGTGTATGCGTGTGTGCGTGCGTGTGTGTGTGTGTATATAAGGTGTAATTTTTAAACCAGCCAACGCGTTTACTTTAAAAAGTATAAGATATAGAAAAAAAAAGTTCAGATAAAAGTTATAGCTGATGAAGGGGGATATTTATTTCTGGAGACAGTTCTGAAAATTTTTCAGTAGTTTTTTCAGGAAAATACAAAGTTCCTTGTTTTTTAAAATAGAAAATGGTATTTTTAATTATCGTATCGGTTAGTTCTTTAAAAATGCTATATTTCAATATGCATATCCTTATACCTAAAAAGCAATGTCTTCAAAAAAGCATTAACGTGAATGCATGTGTACAGACAAGCAATGCTTTCAGAGCAATATAAAGCATAATATTTTCTAAAGTTATTTTCAGTTCTTAAGTGACAAGAATAAGCTTTTACACATCAAAATACATAGATGGCAATGAACAAAAGACAATGAAACAGACAAACAAAAATGGAAAATTTGAATTTTTACGGATTTTTATTAATTAAATGTTCAAAATTTTTACCATTTTGACCTAAACAATTTTACTCTCTTTAACAGTTCTTTCGATGTTGTCGCTTTACTTATTTCTGGATTTATATATGGATTTATATCTTATATTTATATCTTTATATATTGTCGAATTCTATTTTTGCAGTCTTCTTAGGTTGTTACTGCTACTGCATCAACCTTATTCTTCAGATATCCCCAGAGCAAATAATCGAGTGGTGTGGAATCCGGAGATTTCGGTGGTCAACAAACAAGACCTTCGTTACCAATCCAACTATCAGCAAAAGTATTGTAGAAGGCTAAACTAACATCTCGTGTATTGTGAAGAGAAGCACAATCTTGTTGGAAAAAATGTGTCGATATTCCGTTAATGGTAGATCATCCACATAGTTCGTAAAACAATTTCTTTTTAAATTTAAATATCATTCGCCTGTCAAATTTTTATTGTAAAATACGGGCCCAGCAATTGCATTATGTTAAAGCCCGCACCCGATATTAGAAGACCAATATGATTAGAAGTTCATATTCCTAGTTTGATGTGAATTTTCACAGTTCCAGAAATCAACAAATTAATGATCTTGTGCGAATAAACTCTCCAATTCGAAAAAGCGCTACTATCTGGAGGCTATAAAATAGATAAGATAGCTCGGTTAAGAGCTTTAATTATAGTGCTGAAGTCGTAAGAGAAGGATAATAATAGCTGGTTTTTAATACTTTAACAAAGAATGACAAACCTTACACGATCGCAATAACTTTATACTAATAGCTAAGGAAGCGAAATCGCGGTGGAATATTGCATCATACGGGTGACTAATCTTCGGGAACATAATCTAAAAGGAAATCACAAGATGACGTATTAAAATTATTTATTATATAAACAGGAATTTAATGAGGAGCGGATTCATTCATTCCTTTGACAGCAACATGTAAGTTTCGAGTAATTTATAATTCGGTCAGTCGTTTATTGATTCTGTCGGCGTTTCAGATATAACATAAAAATTGGAAGGAAAGTTATGAAGCCTAATTATTTTAAAAAGTATATCGACAATTAATCGTAAATACTATTAGTGCAAAGTTACACGCAAATTTTAATTTATTCAATAACTGTACTTTGCAAACTAATTGATACTTCTACGTCTGAATATTGATTAAAAATGGAGATTTGAAATAGAATCAGGAGTTTACGAATGCACTTTAACGTGCGTGACAACATTTACACACGGGACCTCCATTTTTACCTTTAATCCGAACGAGGGTGCATTTTTGTGAAAAAAGCTCGCCTAACATTTTTCAAGCGGACCGTGTCGAGACCCATTCACATACCATTGAATATCAGGGAAATAGGGCTATGTTCAAAGACAACGAACATAGATACAAGAAGTACGTCTATGAAATAGGGGCAGTAGGAAAAGCAAACAGAAAGAGATAGAAGCCTTCTGGAATGTTGTGCTTCGATGTATGAGGATGGTAGCATGGGCAGACAGAGTTAATAACAAATGGGTTGTAGAAATAGGAGAGGAATAAAAATATCTGTAGAAAACGAAAAAATAGGAGAAATAGAAGAACAGGATACGTTCTAAGGTATTTCTGGGTAATAGTACGGGATATATTACAAGCAGAGATTGGAAAAGAAGGTAGAGGTAGACCGAGATCAGACTTTCGCATACAGATAGTGATAGATACAGACTTTGCAAACTTCAGGAAATGTGAAGGTTAGTTAAGAATAGAAAACAAGGAGGCTACGCGTCCAACCAGTTATAGGACGAAAGACCTAATGATGATGAAATCTATTAACAACTTCCGTAAATGGATCGTATTCAAACACCGAACCGTGTATAATCAGAGCATAGGCTTTCATTGGCAGTTTAAGGCTGCCAATTCCATTCTCACGTCTCTTGTTGCGTTGGTGGGTTGATTACCAATACTAGCGAATCCTTAAACTTGTAGTTCATTAAACATTTTTTAGAAGTCTTGTCCGGGTAGTACTTTTCCATGAAGGTTGCGTACGACAGGTACGCAGGCAAGTAGTCAGTTTGTTCAAAATCCACAATTAATCATCCTCGAGGGAACACCTAAAAATTTAAAAACACTTTGACATTGCGTATATTAGCCTTCGTAAAACTGTTGCGTTTTCTTCTTTTTGGTGGTATTTTCCATTTTGAAGCGTTAGTAATATACATCGGGGTTTTTCTGTTTCGTTTGATACTTTGATTCTCCACACATGCGACTTTGATTGTGATAGGGATATTAATTCGCTCAGTTCCCATTTTCTGAATGCTGCCATTATGCTAGACAAAATCGTTTAATGTTATATGCAGAACTTCCCTTGAGATGCGTTGTATGGTAAAGATTGCACAATTTTGGACCCACTTGTAACAATTTACATCCGACTTGGATCTTGCAGTCTTCGAAAAAGTCAAAAATGGTTTTAAGTGATATAGCACAACCAAAACGACCACCTTGGAATACGGCTTTGCATTTCTGTACGCGCGATTAATTTTGCTTTTGATTCTTCGAGGGACACAAGTCTTTTAATGGTTTGAGTAATTCTAGGATTTTGATAGAAGTTTATTATTTGATTATTTCACAACTTGTATTGAAGTTCTTGAAACAGAAATTAGGGTGCATTTTAAATGAACTCGTGCATTTTAGCTGGATCTGCTACTTTATAGACGCCCTTAATAAATATAAAACTTTTATCGGGGTATGTAACGTTATCGCTGCTTTGAATTTCTATTGCTGTCTTTTGCATTTAATGCAAATGGTAGATACGTATAGTAATCTTTTTTATTATGTTTTCATCCAATTTGTAACTTCCGAACACATCCAATTTAGGTACATCCTCGTATCTGAGTCTACCAATTTTGATATTATCTTCGATATAGGTTCTAAGCTGCGTTTACTTCTGCCAACCATTATTTATAACTTTCAATCCTACCGATTGTAAGAAACGGACTTTCTCTGCTGTAAGTCTCTTGACAACATTTCGCTTTGCCGTTGTGGCAACTTTTGAGTGTTTATAAGCGTTGTAGCGTGTTTTATATACAAAATCGATAGACATCCTTTTAGCTGCTTTTATTTTCCAGTCTAATGCAAATGTAGGTTTTCGGTGAAAAATTTACTAATTTCCCCAGATGAGAGACTATTCTGTTTGTGATGTTATTGATATCTCATACACCCAACGGGTAGTATATAACGAGATTAAGTTCCTTCTCTAGATCATACCCAGGTGGTACAGAGAGGCCGAATTCGAATATGTCGTGAGTCAGTAAATTGTACCCAAACGACCCGGTGGTGATGTTGGTTTCCACAAATTCCAATGGAAACAAGATCTTAAATAGTAATTATAAGCGAAGACAGGCAGCCAAAAGAAGAATTTAAAGATACAAACCGCAATTAGAAATTTGTTTTAAATCTATAAACTCGATTGGTATATTATTAAGTAGACTAAGCTAGAATAAGTTTTTAATAATTTTTTATGTATAAAATTTATTTGGAAATGAATAATTTGGTTTTAACAACCTTGAGGCCAGAGCTCGAAGCATCTTGACCCTTATCAAAATTTTTGTACAACGCCGTTGATCAACTATGGCGACCCGGGTAATAATAATAATAATAATAATAAAAAATGTTTGAATTATCCAGAACATTTTTAATGTAAACCTTGTAAACCTGAAATGTTTAGAAGTTTGCAAATAATTAACGAAGATTAAGTGAAGATTATTTTAATACGTAAGTAGTCGTAAGATAAATTTTCTGTCTAAACTTAAGCTGTAAATTGCATCTAAAAGCGTTATTTATATCTGTGTATGTATATAAAAGAAAGATGTATTTGAATGTATAGAAGATTATTCATAGATGTTTCTTGAGATTTCTGCGTTTCATTTCATTTTTATTAAATCCACAACATATTTTTCGCTGAGCTAGCTAGGCAGGAAAAAAGGCACAGTAAGGTAAAAATACATATTTTCTATTGCATCCTTATATTAATCAGAGTGGCTGTACCCTGATTCACAGCGTTGTTCGTGGATCCCAACCTTTCGGCAGCCGATTCACAGATATATATATATATATATATATATATATATATATATATATATGGGGTGTTTCCTGAATAACACTATAAAAATTTTTAAAATAAATTTAATTTCAAATAGCTATATATTTTTGTACGGAGATGATTTTTATATAGGATTATGCAGCTTTTGATTACCTCTTTGAAAGAATAAGATACCTCAGCACTTATTTTCATATCATATATATATATATATATATATATATATATATATATCCAAAATTTTCAAGTTTATTCTAAAAAGAGCTTATTCTACTTTTGTTGTTCCCATGGATAAAGTCCCAGCAGCAAATAACAAACTACATATAACAAAAAAGAAAATTATAATAGATCGTTGTATATGTAGAAACACTACAGTAAATACAAAGTGGAATATTTCGTCTTACATGAATTATGAGAAAACATGCCAGAATTTATGATCCACTTCTGTTATAATTTGAATATTATTACAGAGGTCCAAGCTTCAACTGGCAGTAAGTAGGCGTGATTAATCAAATAAATTTGAAGTTCTAAGTTTTTTAATGGGCTTTAAAGAAAATAAGCATAACTTTTTTAATCCGGTTCTATTTTTATCCAGTGGTTCCCGAATGTGGAATAATTAATATATTTCATATCGTTGGTAATTGCGTATTCGCTGAAGCATAGTAATGACTAAAATGTGGAAAATATTGAATGCTCAAACCAATATTATACATGCGATTATGTTACGATTATATGAAGTAATTTTCTAGGGTAGCAGTTTATATAATTTATTATTCAATTTATTCAAAATAGAATTTCTACGTGAAAATATAGGCATTAAAGTAAATGAAAGCAACTGAATTTGATGTTTGACGTTAGTTCAACGTGCCAATTGAATAAGATTTTCTGTTGAAGGATTAAAATTTCACATTTGCTATGAAATTTTCAGGTTGTTCGAGTGAAAAGCACACCCAATCGAAATCACATTACTCAAGAACTACCTCATTACAAGAATAATGTTAATATTTTTCATTCGCAATTGCTCTAAAATAGCTATTACCTTACAGACGCAATTTTTTACAGTTTTTCAACAGATTGTTTATTATAGGAGGTCTTTCAAATTGACCGTTTCTCTTAATCTTTGGATGAAACACATATGGCGTTGCAAATTTTCATAAGATTTTGTGATACACGAGAAGAGTATTACACGATATTCATAAAAATGAAGTATAAAATATAACAGCTCATTTAAATTGTTAAATTATTTTATGAAAATGGTTGTTCAGTGAAACATGTTTTAGAAAACTACGCAATATTTGCAGTTTGTATAATCGCCCAATCCACAGACTTCGTCAGCTGGTGTTCAAAAATTTCAAGAGAAGAGAAAGATATAGTTGTAGCAGTCTCTCGCAAAAACATATTCGTTTCGTTCAAAAAATGTTGCTGAATAGCCAGAAATGTTCATTAATCCACGTTTACAAAAAGTCAGTTACTTAATCCACAACATGGCGTATTTTACGAAACTATACTCCGTGACACGGAAATTGCACCAACAAGAAGGGGTAGGAATTTTTGATCAAACTCGGTGAAAACGTTTAACTACTCAAACGTAATAAGTGATTACAATTTCAAAAAAAACAAAACATTAGTATAAGTTTATTAATAATGGATTGGATTTCCTCTATTAGATTTACACTATTTCATTCCACATGGCATCGATTCCAGCATGCGAGCAATTTCCTGTTGAGAAATTGTGTCCCAAACAACTTGTACTGCATACCGGAGAGCTTCCAGAGCCTGAGGAAGATTCGTCAAATCTTCCTCCCATAATATCCCACACATGCTCAATGGGCAAACTATCGGGAGCTTCGGGTGGCCATGGCTTCTTTAAATGCGATGACGGGCATTATCCCGTTAGAAAAGTGAGTCCTTCAACCCATAAAGGAATGTAGCAATATGCGGTTCTACAACCTCATCAACAGATACCTGGTCGTTCACATTGTCTTGAACGAATATCAAATGGGACCTATTTCTATAGGTTATAGCACCCCATATAATAACGCCCACAATAAGTGCACATGTTCTTCAACCGAAAATTGAACACTGCGATATTCTCCATGTTTTCGTCTGACCCTCATACGACCATCGTACATCCACAAACAGAATCAGGATTCACCACCAAACACCATCTTATACTACTCTAGGTTCCAGTGCAGTCGCAACCTACACCATATTAATTGTTGCTGTCGGTGTTAGACTGTGAGTGATGACACAATATGTGGCTAATAGGATTGCAAGCCTAACAATAAACCGCTTGAATGCCTACAGGACGATCTTCCTTACCTACACATCAATGGCTAATTGATTTGGTACTGGGGGAGCGGTCTCTTATTGCCATATGTCAAAAATGGCGGTTCTGCACCTCTTTGGTTTGTCTCCAACATAAGTTTTTTTCCTACAATGATCCAGGCACTCCCTAGTGCTCGTCGATTGCAACTGCCCTAAACAAAAAACCCCCTTTTCTCAAGCCAATAATTAAAACTCGGCCGAATTCGCTAATTTGACGGTAATTTTGATGTTGCTGCAGTAGAGGCATAATCACCCTCAAAACAAGTTAAATGAAAGATTCACAGGAGGAAATATAAAGTCAACCAAAACCTGCAAGAAATATACTCGATAACAAAGTTGGATACAATTAAAGAAATGACAATTTGTCATTTGCACTTGAACTATCTGAATGAAATTTTAATCAAGTACTACCTTTGAGTGGTTAAACGTTTGTGACAAGTTTGGTTAAAAAATTTCTATCCCTTTTTTGGTGTTGCAATTTCTTGTCACTGAGTACATTTAGTTCTGAGGGCATGTACAAATTCAAATAACCCAGAAACTATAACTATTGCATCAGTTAATACGTCGCACATTTGTCACTTGAATCAAAGAACAATCAGATGATTTCTTTTATAACAACATTTTATTGTCGAAGAACATTTGAGAATTGAAAACTATTAACTCCGAAGGCATATTGTATCATTCAAAAGGTCAAGCATTTGCGACTAATGGCAAATTTGCCATTAGTCAGATGTCTATCGGAACGTTAAGTAGCTGACTAGTGAGGCGATCTTAACCTGAACTAAACATTTTGAGTTCTTTTTTAATTAATTTGTATACTTTTGTTCTTAATATTCCATATTTTCACGTCATCACTCTGTTGGTTATTATGGTACCGATAGTAACAAGGCAGGTTTCTATAAAAATCCAAAAATCGGACGTTGCATCTATTCTGCACAAAAAATGAGCATTTGTGACGCGACTCGACAATAGTTTGTACTAGAAAGCATTTTTAAAACAATATCCTAAACTAACACATAAAGCTGCTAAATGCCTACAATAGTAAAAAGTATGGTTGCAGAAGACTGATTCGCAAGTGGTTTAGAGAATTATAGAATACTAAGTAGAACATGATGTTGGATGTTTTGGAAAACCAAAATAGGATGTACATACTGTAGATGAAATAGTTTTCATGCGCCCCAAAATAACTCCAGATTTGTTTCTGCGTGACTGGAAAACATTTGAGATATTGAAGAAGCCTATACCTGCTCGTAGTAATTTAAGAAATTAGAAAAACTTAATTCAATTGTTGTTTTTCATATATACAACGTCTAAACAGTCTAGTGGGCAGAATGGCGTCTAGTTGGTATTTGAGCAAATAAGAAAGTGGTGACAGGACTTTGCAATAAAGTTTTTTTAATAAATAACTGATGGCTCTCTTTCTTAGTTAAATGAATAAAAAAATTCAACAGTCATGTGTTTCTGTTACCTGATGGCAATAAGTCTCATTTAATTCTAAAACTGACCAGTTTTAAGTGATATTGTTATTTTACCATCAAACACGACCTTCGTTATGTAGACAACTGATATAGGATGTTTATACCATTCATGGCTGAATGGAAAAACTATTACAAATTGGCCATCTAAAACCAAAAACACAAACAGTACTTTAACGAAGGGCCCATTTTGTGTTGCTTAGAAAGAAGTGACACGTGAACATTTATAAAATTCAACGGTTTCAAAAATATGGACTGTATTCTTTTAATCTTGGCGCTGCTCGTTTCAGAAAATACATTCAAATTTGATAAAATGTTTCTAATATCTTAAATACTGTCCTAATAAATATTTCCAAAATAATTCTAAATCCCAGAAAAGGTTTAGAACAAATTTGAACTCCAATGTCCAATTTGGTAGACCCAATCAATGAAATTTAAACAATAAAAATGGCAGCATCCCAAACCTTATTACAAACATGAAAATTTACAAAGTCGATCAGGATAAAATGATGCAGAATGTGATTATTTTCCCAAATAAAAGTTAGGTATAATACAGACCGAGTGGTTTCCAATTATTAAGCGATTTTCCATTAAAGACAAATAATTTGAAATTTAGCCAAAACTTTTTGGTAAGTTGGAAAACTCCACAAAACAAAAGTCAGAAGAGACAGTTTAGAATGTGAATTAGAAGAAACCACTGACACTAAAAATAATACAATTACGAAGCATATAAGAATCAAATCATTAAAATCAAGAGATGAATACATTTGAAAACGAAAGTGAAAAGTTAATACCGGTATCCAGGTATTGAAAAATACAGCGCTTATAACAAACAAATCGTAAATCTTGGAGAGTAAAAATTCAGTGCTACAAAACACCTATAGAGTAAAGTCTGATAACAGCACCAGCAAAATTTAGTATTAAAAATTTGGAATTTGAAATCCCAAAAAGCGCCAAAAGAAAAACACTGACAGCGACAATTTGATAGATAATAATAATCACAGCAACAGCTAAAGACAAACAGGTTGAACACGTGTCAGAACTATGCAGAGGTCTTTAGGTGCAAATGGAGTATGTCTATGACTCTTGGCCCAAACGTTTTAAGTTCAAATTTCAAACTAGGCACACTTGAAAAATTGTAGGATTAAAATTTTTTCGAAATAATGTAACTCTTTTGGGTGAGAGGTAAAATAAACCCCGAAAAATCATAAGTAAAAATTTCATTTAGCAATTGTAGGAAGACGAAAAAAAAAACGCAAAAGAAACCAAGAGAAAACTAGTGCCCACAACGTCGTAAAAATTGGGAAAAAATACGAGTGACAAACAAAAAAATGTGGTATATATGTGTGTGTGTGTATGTGTGTGTGTGTGTGTTATATATATATATATATATATAATGCTATGATAAGAGGGTAGTTTGAAGGTAGATTAAGTCATAGGGGTCGTAAGATAAATGTAAATATAATTAACATTAAGGAAACCCAACAATCCCACCATTAAATAGGAGTGAATCGACTATTTAACAAACAGCCAATAGCGACCACACTGTATATAAATTATAACCAATTTAATTCATAAGAAAGAAGCTCATTTTGCAATAATCAAATACTGTTTAGCTAAAATAATAATGTGTACGTCGTATAATACGTTTAAGTTAAATATACAGATCCAGAATTGGAAAGAAACAAGTAAAGATAAGGTTTTAAACGCAACGGATTGCATCAAAATTAACACGTAATCGGGAAAGATCAACAACTTGGCATTCTAGCTATTTAATAATTTCATTAAAAATGTCAACGCATAAATAAGCAAACGTATTCAAATACGTCATTATTAGAAAGATAATTACGTGACTAGGAATATCACATTTGTATAAAAATCCGACATATTTGGAGTAACAAACAATATAAAAGGCGGTTCGTGATACGATAAGGTTTGGACTATAATCAACACAAACAGAAAAGACGCGCGAGATTGAATGATGGAATAACAATTAAAACCAGGGAACTTTGAGACATACCGAGTTCTATAGAGATAGGCGCAAAGTACAAGCCTTAATTAACAAACACACCAATAAGAACGTGGATAGGAGGAGTCTATAAATACCATAGGAAACTCGTAAACATTCAGTATCTCTTCAACAAGGCACGAACCACGTCAATTTAAAGTGAAAGACTACGTACAAGTGAAACTTAGTGGAAGTCAATAAATTATTAAAAATTGTGAAAAGTAAAAGTGCCAATTTATGCAACGAAAAATAACCGTTATACGCTTGAAACGTAAGGTAAACTATAAATTGAATTTATACTAATATTTAATAATTTAAGGCTCCGATTCTACCTCCAATTATACGTCCAAATATATCTCTAATTAAACATTTAAGTAAACGTCTTAATTAAATATCTAAATACACTTCGAAAAATATTATAAAACGTAAAGGTACTCAAATTGGACTACAAGATACTCGGAGTTAATCCAAAAATCCGAAGGAAAAATCAAGCAACCATTAATAAATCATTCTGACCAAAGAGTGAAGCAAGTCAAGCTGTAACAATCAAGGGGTACTGACCACCGATATTCAGAGGCAGTTCCAAGCAAAGAAAACACAAGTAGAGATCTTAATTATTATTAGTAAAAGACTGTTTTCAATTTTAATATATCAAACAATCTGCAAGGGTCAACAAAAAGGTCATTCGAGATTTTGAAAAATAGATAAAGCATCGTTTGAACGTTCAAAGGGTACTTGAGAGTAATTACAGAGATATTTTTGCTGGCTTTAATGAAATATAAATTTGGTGGAAAAATAAATGTTAATATTTTATTCAGGGGCTAATTTTTGAATGTTAAACAAATCAATAGGTCATTGATATAAAAACCGTACAAATTATCCATCATTATATTGTGTAATTTTCGGATTGCTGCATTTAAATTATTTTAACAGAGGTGATAGAAAGAAAAAGGGTTAAACAATCTTTATTGTTGTCAAGTAGTGCATTCCGTGTTTTGTTTGAGCTAGCCGAGGAAACAAATTCAAGGAATTATAGGATATAAAAGGAGGCATAATCACGTCAAAAGAATATAACACCCAATCGTAAGGCGATAGACAGCTGTCTGTTGATATCAAGTAGATGTTATATTTTAATATTAGTTTAAAACAAAAAAAAACTCCCTTGGTGTGCTCTGTTCATATGTCATTTACATGTCGTTTACGTGTCTGCTGTTTTTAAAGTTTTAACAACATCCCCATGTTTGGGGTTCTTTTGATTATTTGGCATTAGATTTTAATATCTTTGATAAAGGAAATAACCTTTGCCGAAACGTTAGAATATTAATAAATTGATGCAAAAATAATATGGTATCATTCTTTGGACGGCAATATCCCAATTTGAAAACTACAGAAGTTGATTTTAAAAATATTAGACTAGTCCAATTGACTAAAAAAGGAGCTCTATTTGTGTATATATATGAAGAAGTGCGAAGTTGATCAAGGAGATAAGAAACGACGTAAATGGACAGTAACACAAATAATTCTTCGCAGCTAATGGAAAATATATTCAGTTTGATACGCCGATGTTCCTGATAAAAATTTTACATGTTGCTTTTATGAGCAATAAAATATGTAAATTAACATTGAGTGTAAAAACAAGGTTATAATTTACTTTGTCATTTTTTATATAATTTAAAGAATAAGTATTATGTTGGTTGTTTTTCTTGTAAGATTGAATGAAACATACAGAATACAGATTTCTCTTCCCTAATCACCAAAAACAGTTCAGATTTAGAAATTTTAGTTTTCAGCGTTTTGTTTTATGTTTACTTTTAAAAGACACATAGTATGATAACTACAAAAAATGCAATTTTCCCGAGAAAAGGTTAAATCGTAAGTGTCGCATACGAAAGAGATTTTTAGCTCTTTAGAGCAAGGGCTCGGTTTCTGATCGGAAATGAGAAAAAATATTTGTGGGAGATTATAATTGTATGTGTATATATACAGCAACTCTTTCGAAAATAACGCTGAAAGATTATGTTTAAGGAAATATTTACAAATAAAAACCACAAATTTCTGGTCTGATAACATTCTACGCAAATTAAACATATTGTTGAAACAAGTGTTTTGATGGGTGATAAGTACCAGACCCTGAATGTGGTTACCATTCGTGTGGTTTTAAGGTTATCAATGTTTCGTTGTATGTTTCAGATAAGTAACATTCGTACACTTTACTATAACTTATATTTTTTCTTTTTGTACATATATCGAATCAAGATTGCAAATACACCGTATTCTAATGAAGAGAAGTCACCCCCACTAAAACAATCGTTTTGCAGATTTGAAAGATTTCCAAAAACATTTCAATCTTTATTGTAAATGGAACATATTTTGAAGTTCGATTGGACCTCATCAAACCACCCAAATTATGAATAGATCGAGGGACACTTCATTTGAAAAATATTTTGAATTCCTATACAGTTAATATGAAATGAGGGACGTAAGTTACATGACAGTTTTCAAACTGGTAACTTTTGAAACCAATTTAAAATAAAAATAACTGCGCATAACAAATACATTTTATAGGCAAATGCTCAAATTGTCTTACACTCGCCTCATTAGAGTACTAAAGCATTATTTCAAGGGTTTTTATAATATTTTGCATAAATTTTGGTGTCAAATTCTGACACTGCCAAATTACTCGCTACCGCAATTCCTAGCAAGATTTTGATTTTAGATGTCCCTATAAAAAGATATCAAGAAGATTTGATAGCACCTGCAACGTGCTAAAAATTTATTGTTTAAAAACTACCGCATAGGAGCTGCATAGTGCAAAGAAACTTCATCTCGTTGAAATATTAGTTCATCTTCTACTAACAAATTGTCTCTATGATTCGATGGTAAATTAAATTTTGTAGTAAATGATGATAATCTGTACTATTTACATTTTTCTCAAAAAAGGAACATAGGGTATGGTTTTCCAGGGTCCCTGCCCAAACATTTAGTTTCTGTGAATATTTGATATGAAATTCTTGTAGCAACTACGGATTATTAGGGTTCTAGAATTTTGAAGAATGGCGACTACTTTGCCATCCAAAGAAAATGAAGAATCATCCTAGAAGTAGTTGCTCTAAAGTAAGTTTGGACAGTTGTGGATGTGTTGTGAGAAAAATTCACAGAATCTCAATTGTCTATAGAAGTAATCGTCATATAAGTCAGGAACTGTATGAGTGGAAGTTGTTTCTGTGAAGAATTAGGATAACTAAAGTAGCAGAAGCTCCATAAACTTGTGCTATCGCCCAGATAGAGTGCGAGTGATCCATAAGAGACACGTGACCCAAAACGGCAATGGTGGTAGTTTCATTATTTGTAACACTCAGCAGATCTGTTTTCGGTTAGTATCTGATCTAATTTCAATAAATTTTTGCACAAAATTTAATTTATTATCAAATCATAGGGACAATGGTGCAATATCGTTTATTACTAAAGGATTAACTAATGTTTTAACAAGATGGAGCGCTTCGCACTGTGCAGCTCCTGTACAGCAATTTTTAAACAATAACGTTCTAGTATATTGGATTGGAAGGAAGGGATCTGCGGCGTTGTGAACAAGATCACCCGATTTCTTTTAATGGGGATATCTAAATTCAAAGATATACCAGACTCAGCCCGGGTTTTTGGAGGAATTGCGGCAACGACTAATTTGCCAGTGTCAAAGTTCGGCATCAGAAGTTACAAAATATGTTAGAAAATCCTTTGATTCACAGCTTTACCTTTGTATGGAAGTGAGTGGAAGACGAATTGAGATTTTGTTTAAATAAAATGCAGTTATCTTTATTTTGCCTTGGTTTCAAAAATGACCATTTTGACAGTTGTCATGCAATTTACATGACCCGTCTTACATTAACTGTAAAGAAATTCAAAAGACCTCTAAAACAAGGTGTCACTCAACCAAGTTTCCTTTTTAAAATTTAAGGGTGAACAATGCGCCCCATAACGGGTGGTTCTGATGATGTCCAATCTAAAGTGAAAATATGTCCCACTAACAATAAAAATTAACGCGTTTTTGAAAATCCTTCAAATTCACAAAATAAATGTTTTAGTACATCGTGGTAAAGACATATTTTCTTTGAATCATCTATAAATCATCTTCTTTTCTATAAAGTGAAGTTTGCCTTCATTTTTCGTTTATTATTAATTTATCTTCCGAATACCTGACGTTGTTTTTTGCACTTCGGAAACTTTTTTTCTATGGTCTGGAATTCTTATCTGGTGTAGTTTTTAGCTAATACAGCAGTTCCAATATTCTGTTCATATAGTATGTGATTCATTTATCCGCATAAAAACAAACATATGTTGGTACAATTGTCTATTTTGCCCCTATTACGTTCGGCTCATTCGTAAGATTGTTACAAAATTAAACATTTAAACAGGAACCGTTATGGAGTTAAATAAATAACCCAAATTGTTATTGGCGAAATTAGTGTTAGGTAAACAGTACAAGCAGCATAGAGATCTATGGATTTATGGCAAATTGCGTATAATCAATAGCTACATTATTTTGACCAATTTCATTCACTCCCTAAAATAGAGAACAACATATTAAGATCAAAATTTTAAAAGTTCTAGAGCAACTAGTTAGGAAAATACACGAAGAAAGGAAAGAACCTTTACACTAAAGTTTGAGAAAAAACAGAAGTTAAATTTTAAGACAACGGAATACAAAAGAGAATAGAGGAAAAAATAGCTGAGAATAGGTTTGGATTTAAATATTTGAGATTTTGAATAAATAGGCGCAGATGGAGAATTGAATGAATATATATATATATATATATATATATATATATGTATATATATGTATATTATATATATATATATATATATATATTGCTGTGATAAGGGGTTGTTTAGGGGTGTATTGAGTAGTATGGGTCGCGTAGTAACTGTAAATAGCAATGGGAATCAGAAAACTGCATTTATTTAGCAGGAAAATAAATAATTCGCACATTATGTAAATAGCAAGCATTTAACACCCTGTATATGAACCGTAATTAACTTTAATCAATGCCAGTAAGCATATCTTCCAATGATAAAACGCATATTCAGCAGAGAAATAATCATACAAGTAATTAAACTACGTTGAGAAGTGTTCAACAAGTTTATAAAACAAATACGCAAAAGATAAGATAAAACGTAGTAAATCTTCATGCAATTACGCTTGTAATAAAGAAGGAACAATAAGCGCTTTGATAAGAAAACGCACTTTCAAAAGATGAGTTTAAATAAATACATAAACGAAAACAGCACTCGTGTTACATCATGTATTTTGTACAATTCTCCAAAAGCTTTATCTACACAAAACAGACATAAGCTAAAAGTCCAGCAACGATAACAACAAGGCGATCAAAGATCGTAAAACAATAGTAAATAATAACATGATGCGGAACTCCAAAATAGTCTCATCAGAAATCAGCTTGAAAATATACTAGGAATGTCCAGAACAAACATAGTTGGTTGCAAGGCTGCTTGGAAAACCAATCCAAATGTAGAGGGCAAAAGCTATATAACGCCCATAGGTGATAAGAAACAGGCAGTTTCAATTTGAATCACGTCGAATCCACAATACTCTTAATCAAATATTTACGCGTCAGATAAATAAATTTTATATTATAGTGAAAAATAGTGGTGTGTAAGAATTGCGTTAAGAATGTATGAAAAGGTTTTGCCGTTTTTGCAGAAAACGTGAGTAGAAATCGGGTAATTAATTTAAATTAAATGTTTATAATGATATAGGGCTTCTGGTCCACTTCTAATACACTTCTAATCCACTTCTAATTCACGATCCTAAGTCTGGTATTCAGAAATTCTAATTCACGATGATAAGTGAAATAATTCTAAATTCATAATACTAAGAAACCTACGTATTCCAAGTGGTATTTAAGGGAAGAGGTCCAAGGCGTATCCAGAAAAATATAGAATAAAGCACGAAGTGAATTTTGGAAACTAGGGGTAACCGTACTGAATTATTGGTTCAAACATACGTTAAGGAGTACAAAGCAAAGCATTGGTTTTCGATTGAAGATAATAAGGGGGTGTTCATCCACAACACGCAACAACTCATCAAAATATCACAGGTCAGAGCTACCTAGTTTTAAGGAATCTTTTCAAATTTAAATTTTAACACTGAATATATTAAATTTGTCTAAAACTTGTAAGGAGTCAACAAGAATATTGAATACGTTGAAACTTACGTAATAATCATAAAAGGGTCTTGAACGTTCCAGATTTTTTTGTAAAAGGTGTCGTTTTTGGTGACTTTATATTAAATTAAAAGGATATAAATTTTGGGATAAATAATCCAAATAATATTAATTGATTGAAGGGTGTATTTAGGGGAAATACAAAAATTGTGAAGTGTAAATATTATTTCCTTTCATTATATGAATGTTGATTGACTTCGTTTTATCAATTCAAACAGGTAACAAGAAAGGGGTAAATGAAAATTGATCATCGTAACGTTGTGCACTCTGTGTAAATTAAAAAGGGATAGCCGTGGCATATTAAAATTAGAAGATTAGAGAAAAACACAGAGCGGTGGCGTTTAGCTGGACGTTTATCATATCGGCGTACGGCGTTATCATATCAATTTATATAATATATTTTAAAGATAATGACCTTCAAGTAATATTGAATGTTTTTAATGGGTTTGAGGTCAGCTGGTAAAAAGAAAACTCCTTTTTAATGCCTAAATTTTCGGATTTCTTTAATCCTTAATTACATGCTTCTAAAATTTTTACAAACAACTATAGGCTAAATTATATTAGTTGCAATTAATCTTTATATAATTTAGCCTAGTTGGTTGTAAAATTTTTACTAGTTGGTAGTAAAATTTTTAGATGTCTGTGATCAAGGATTAAAGAAATCCAAAAATTTAGGTATTAAAAAAGAGTTTTCTTTTTACCAGCTGACCTCTAACTCAGTAAAAACATTCAATATATATATATATATATATATATATATATATATATAAAATAAGTATATAAGATGTATCTGTAAATCTATTAAGTGAATTTACCTATACAAATCGAACTAATATTTGCATAGTCATTACGAAACAATTATTCGATTGTTTCATAATGGGAAAAGAACATCCATTGTTCTAGTTTCGGCCTTTTGGGCGTCCTCAGAATGGAGTAGTCTTAAACGCTAACGAAAATAATCAAAGCAATTCCAATATAAGCTCGAAGAAACTTCTACATCCTGGGAACAGTATAAATAAACCGTACCGAAGTTGATTCCAATCTATACCATAATTTCATAGATGGCCATACAAATACCCTTTATAAAGAATTTCTTAAATAAATCTTTGAACTAATTAAACCTTAAAGCTACAATTTCTCGCAATAAAATTATTAAACACACATTGCTTATATTATAAAGTCTTTTATAGAATAACACAAATCTTAAAAGCTAATCTGAACTATGAATTCAGGTCCCTTGAATTAATTCCGGACCAAACAGATTTTTAATTCTTTAAAACTTTGAAGACAAACGTCTGTCACAATGTTGGTTCTCGAATAAAATTGCACGAGACCTTCACCAGGTCCAAATCAAAAACCAATTGGAAACGAATTCAAGTGCAACAGATGCAAACCAAATATATTTTAACAGAATATATAAATAAGCCTTGAACTTGATCGAGGATTAGAGGTTGAACTAATATTTAAGCTAATATCTGCAGTAATATTTGAAGTATTAATTGAAGCAATAATTGAAGAATTAGTTGAAGTCAATTTTTAAAATCAATAACAATCAAGCTAACTAAACAACACGTTTGATTATAATACTTATACTTGTAGTAAATTTTATTGAGTACCGTCAAACTTCACGCGTTCGCAGAAATACATATATATATATATATATATATATATATATATATATATGTATATATATATATATATTACTCATATTTAGACCAGGGTAGAAAATTAAATAATCACATCAAATAATTTTAATCACCGTGTAGAAGCTTTGGGAAAAGGTACGCGTTATTAAAAAACCGTGAAGCATAAAAATTCATTCGTTTTATTAAAATAAGAGATTTAAATTATTTATAAGACGCTTTATATAAAAGGAAGCAGTATTAGAAAACTCTAGATGTAATTTAATTATTCCTAGTAAAGAAACAAAGAGAAATTATGTGCAAAATTTATATTAATTAACTCTATTTTAAGTAACCGGTATTAAACAAAAATGTACTGATAATAATTGAATATTTAATTAGGATTCACTAAAAACTAAAGGGTATTATTTTAATTGGAGTTAATTGAACCGTTAGTAACAGACAATATCTATAAAAACTTGTAAAAACCCAATAAAATACCATGAAATAAAGCTCTGAGAAGTAATATTATGTTTGAACACCTGCGTATTTTTAAAAGGCTCATTCTGCGTAAATGTTGCAGATAATTAATGGTTACAAAGAATCTTGGAGAAACCGTGGCTTAGTAATCACGGGAAGGCGCGATACGGGGTTATTTAACCCAGATAGTCCACATGGACTGAAATAATCGATAATAAGGAATATCAATTTGCACTAATAAGAACAGGGTAGATAGAGACAGATAATATGCGCAAGACCGAGGCACATATAGTAAAAGGCGTGAGTAGAGCAACGTCATAGGGTTGCGATTGGTTGAAAGTAAAAGGCAAAATTTGAGAGGTAAAATAACATTTCTGTATAAAATTCAATTAGTTATTTCCAGACGTTGCGTGCCGTGTTGAAATTTCTGAGATTTAACTGGGGCGAGTGCAAAATTCGTAAAATCGCATGCCGGGCTGCGGAATGGGAACATAGCAGGCGAAATTCTTTAGAATTGTCCGTTTTGGAGACTCGACCGACAGACAGGCTAACCTCTATATATACCCAGGGAATATGAACAAGCTCTCTTAGATCTTCGACTTGATTCAACGCGTTAAACAGTGCTTTTAGTTTTCCGGTTTTGATTAAATAATTTAAACAGTTTGCTCGAATATTTTTGTGATAAAAACAGTTTGTTCTTTACGTGCTACAATGAATGTACGTTAGTGCACTTAGAAAAAAGATACAAGGTAATAAAGTTAGTATCACTGTACCAATTAGTAAAATTTACAACGACAAATGAATACACAAAAGTAGGCAGTTTTGGCGTATATTGGTGAAAGAAGTATGAATTTCTTTGTTATTTTCGGGGTATTAATAATTAAATGGTGCATAAACGTGTCTGGATCCACAAAACAAGGTTCAGATATACACAGATGAGTTCCGGAAAAGCCCAGAAACAACTTTAAATAAATGGTGATGGAGAAAATTTTAAAAGCGTTGAGAATCAGAGCCGTAAATATAACCCAGTTGGAATGGTGTAATTAACAAAGGGACGATGTACATTGAAGCTACGAGTGCAGTAACCTTCAGGTAAATTATACTATTTTGTTCGAACTTTGATATTTTGGTGTGTGTTGAATAACTTTATAATTTGTTTATTTAAAATGGACAGTAGTGAAATTGTACTAACAATAATATTTTAATTTTAAGGTGAAATTTGCTTGTTTAAGTAGAAAGGAGTATTTAGTATTGATGTTCTGGATTATGATGAAAATATGGGTATGTCTTTGAGCTCAATTAGACGAACCTGGTTAATTAACGTAAAGGGTGGTAGATGCTCCTTTGTACTCAGACTCCGGTCTGCATATATTGTTATAGTAATTAGTAGGCATCCTACAAGGACTTTAATTCTGGATGCACATTAAAATGATAATAAATTTAATTTTGAAATTTTCTGATATTAAAATTTATGCTGAATATTAATTTTGAAATTTTAATGTATTGTGAATATTGATGTAAATAGAGTTGACGTTGATGTTTGTGGTAGGAATGTGTTTGTTTTTTTTATGTATGAGGATGAAAGCTATCTAGAGGAGCAGCCGAGGCGATTAACGGAAGAAAGTCAATGGACCAACACAGTTAAGGTAATGAATAGCTTTTTGTAGGTTTCACAGCATTCTTTGACGCCCAATTCGTGAGGGATACAAGGAAACACAGCAATATATATATATATATTATTATGTAAGGTTTCTAAAGGTATATTTGTATTAATAGGGGTGTATGCCAAACGATAGGATCAATATTTCAGATTTAATAATTTAAAAACTATAAATTTTGCTATACTTTACATACGTTAAAGTATGTACCATTTCAGATTGAAACTTATATGCCAAAAGGTAGATAACATGACTTTATGACGTTGATATAATGCACGGTACTTGAGGTTTTATA
Organism: Platerodrilus igneus; assembly: GCA_036346225.1. NCBI lineage: Eukaryota > Metazoa > Arthropoda > Insecta > Coleoptera > Lycidae > Platerodrilus > Platerodrilus igneus. Next base: position 2,561,313 of record JARFIW010001116.1, read on the forward strand.
CTGAGTTGATATTTCATGAGCCAGTTGAGAGTACATTTGCCGTCGGAAAGCTGAACGCATTTATGGATATCTGCAATATAACAAAGCGTCCAGGTCGTGTATAAATTATTTGGCTTTTCCTTTTATAGAATCAAACTTTTGGACGAATTGTAAATCAAAATTTAAAGTGAATCAAAATGTAAAGGTTATTGGAGTTTAGTGAAGTGTTTTGGACCAATAGTAGAAATTTAAAATTATTATAAAGACTGTAGCGAAGGTATGTTGGACACTGAAAGAAAGATGATTTGTTATTGGATGTTATATGTTTAAAAATGTTATTCTAGTAAGCTAAGTTTGTTGATTTAATAACTAAGCAAAATAAATAAGGGACTTCCTTTTCGAAATTGTTCAGATAAAGACCTATTTTATGAAACCTGCGTTAAGTTGTAAAATATTTTGAAATAAAAGTTTATATGTGTATCATCGAGTATTATTTAGTAAAGTGTGAAAGAAATAAGAAACATCGAGTAAATAAAGGCGACGAATATATAAAAGGAGTTTAAAAGTGGTTAATAGTGCAACGGGAAAGGCAACAAGTATTTAAAGAAGATTTGGAAGTGGTTATTAGTGGAACGGGGAAAGCGACGGTTATTTGTTTGAGAAGATTTGTGTTGGTTTTGGAATAGATTTGGTATAACGGCAGTAGGGGATAGGAGTGGATAAAGAAGGCATCGACGACATAAGTAATTTTGGATTGATTTGAGAAGATTAAACGGCAGTAAGGACATCGTATGGATAATTGGAATAGCAGGACTAGGAGTGATTTATAATAGGACAGCGGGTTTGAATTGGATTGTGCGAAGAGAGGATTAATTGGGGTACGGAGCAGAGGAACAGGAGATCAATATACGGCGAGGAAGAACTAATGCAGGGGAAGTAGACAACGGTTTTTTGCTAAATTCTAAATTGGGGAAAATTTATTTCAGGTTTGGGTCATCGAAATTGTTTTTAAGAATACCTGGAGGCAGTACGCAAGCGGACAACATTGGAGAATCTTTTGTGAAAGTGCGTACGGCGATTTCGAACTTGAGCCAGCAGTTAAAGGAAGGCCTTCAGCGCGGTATATTTCTGGTAAGTACCGTAAATATATCATAACGTCAAAAATTAAAGTCATAAATAGTTACATAAATTAATTTGGCATCAGGCAACTATGATCTATTAAATTTTGGCATATATAGTAAATTCAGTACATTAAAAAAGTGGTAAAACAAACGAGGGTGCAGTTTGGTTGGGTAGTGCACATCTACTCACGATTGAACTCACGGTGAGTAGGTGAGAAAACCCTGAGATTAAAGTTTCAAATAGTCGAGGCATATAAAATATAGTAATTAGTAAAAAAAGAACCAACCAAACGTTTGCTAAAGCACCTCGATTTGAAGTCATACATTAAATAGTAAATTTGTGACGACGATAAAAGTCGTGTAACAAATTTTGTTTAAAGTTAAAGTATAATAAATAAAGAAGGTATTAGCCCAAAGTGAAAGTAAAGTAAATAAGGGCTGATATTAGAATATATATATATATATATATATATATATATATATATATATATATAGGTGTCGTTTTAAAATCCCCGTACTTAGCTGTACAATCGTATTTGAATTTTTAAGCTTGGGCCATCACTTTCCAAGAAATTACATTTTCAAACTGACAATATGCTAAATTAACTTCCTTAATAGATATGTAATTAACTGTTCAAACTGGTATCCAGCAGCTTTCGTACAATAGTAAAGATTTCGTTTGAAGCGTGATCGCACATTCCGAAATATTTCCGGAGTGACTCGACAGCACTCGGTAACAATTCTTTGGTGTCCCACTTTAATCAAAAATTAACTAAACAGTTGATGCAGTTTATGATAATGGCCCTATTTTGTTTTGATTTCGCCACCCTGTATATATATACATATATATATATATGTATATATATACATATATATATATATATATATATATATATATATATATGTATGTATATACAACGTCTAACCCCATTATATACAAACATATTGTTCGAAAAGTTTCATTTTATCAAAATATTAAAATACACAAAGTGGCACGCACTTATTCCACACCAATAGGAATCGTTTAGTTCATGACAAAAGATGTCATTCCTCAAGCGCTCTGATTAATGCAAAATCGACTTCATTTGAGATACGTTAGTTCCATCCTTTTAATCTCTAATCCCTTCATGTGCTTTTCATTGTAAATAACAAATTCGATTAGATTTCTCCATTATCGTGCAAATGTTGGCTTTTATGTGACTATTTCTGCATACCACTTTTATTAAGATTTTATGCAAATATATTTTAGCAAAATCAAAGAATCCTTCTTGAAATTTCTATTTAAATACTGCATGAATGTTATGATTAAAATATGCTCCATTTAACTAATATAAAACGTACTTATGTTTGTGATTTTATAATTAATCTCTGTGAATGTGGATTTTACCCTTATTGACCAAGATGGTGTCCTCAGCAATACACATACAAACAAACACACACTGTTACAGGTTAAAATTACGTTACGTTACAAATTACGATATGACCAGAAAGTGCAGGAACTCCGTAACAATTTTAAAGGTACACCGGCTAACTACAGTGGTGCGGGAGTGGGTTCCTGTAGAAAGAACGATGAACTGAATATAAAACTACTTTACAAGTACCATTTACCCTAAAAGACTTTACTAGTTGTCAAAAGTAAGGAGCGCCAAAAGTCTGATCCCAGCAATTCTTTCGATAGTTGTGACATCCGGAAGACGGTTATTCCGGATTGTTCTCTTTGCTTTCGGTTTTATAAAATCTCCTCACACCATACGCTACCTCTATCTACCATACCTTAAAAACACTCATTAACGTCTGCACAATTAAAGTAATTTTCAAAATAAAAGTTCCTCCCAAATATGACTATACCTACACTTATCTTATGAATGACTACAAATAAAATTTCATCTAAACTTAAACTCTATTAACAATAATTTCCGGAAATACGAATACACGTACATTGACTTTAAAAAATAAAGCTAATATAACATCTAATCCGCCACGTATTATTAGCAGAAATTTTTTAAAAAAGGTTAATTCGCCAATGGTAAATTGGAAGAAATCGCCAGTTGGCGATAAATTCACCATTTGTGAACTTTGTAACTAGATTATTATTATTATTTTTTTTTCTATTTTATGCACACATGTAGAAATGTACAAGTTCTCAATAAAGAAGTCATTATTATTATTATTATTATTATTAATTCATCAATAATATTGCCATAGCATTGTTTCGGTTTCTAAGGCTGATCAATAAAGCTAATATAACATCTAATCCGCCACGTATTATTAGCAGAAATTTTTTAAAAAAGGTTAATTCGCCAATGGTAAATTGGAAGAAATCGCCAGTTGGCGATAAATTCACCATTTGTGAACTTTGTAACTAGATTATTATTATTATTTTTTTTTTCTATTTTATGCACACATGTAGAAATGTACAAGTTCTCAATAAAGAAGTCATTATTATTATTATTATTATTATTAATTCATCAATAATATTGCCATAGCATTGTTTCGGTTTCTAAGGCTGATCTATAGGAGGTTCTAAATCCCCTTTTTGAAAATACCCTTAACAAAAATATCTAGAAAAACAGCGTAATACCAACTTTTCTTTAACCATCTGAATGTTCACTAAAAATGTTGTTTTCACTCTTTAAGTAACAATAATTTCAAAATGGGTTTACATTTAGATATTTCTTACTCTTTTACAATGTTTAAACTTTCCTTTCTGATAATATTAAGCTTGAATTTACACAAAACTAATTTCGTCGTTAAATCATAGTCCAACAGAATAATTATTTAATAGAATGTTAATTTTCCACTAAATAAATACAAGTCATTTACATTTAAAATCTACAGGTACATAGTTATAAATCATAACGAAAAAAAGCTCATATTTTATTCACGGTTTATAAATTTAAAAATGCTCAAATATGGCAATGATACACCTTTTACTTCCTCGGCACGTTAGGGACTCAATTTCAACTATCTAAATTCAAACATTTTGTTGCAAAGTGAAACCCGCTTAATACCATTTCATTACCTAATTTCTTTGTTTGATGTACCACCGACACGATTTAAATTCCACGTTTACACACGTCCTTGAGCTTCCTGGCCTACTTATCCAGTAACTACATTGGCTAGGAAGCGATTTTTTACCTAGAAATTCTGAATTTTGGCGAACTCTTGCTATTCTAAGCAAGGTAGAGATCTTTAACGTGCGTAACAAACACATACAAGACCTACATTTTACTTCTCATCCGAACGAGGGTGTATTTTTGTGAAAAATGTTCGCTTAACATTTATCAAGCGATCCTTGTTGAAAATCAAACCCGGAACTTTGGGCTTAGTATTCACACACAAACCAACTGAGCCACGGAGTCGCCTGATCTACACGTCCACTGTGACTAAACAACCGTTTCTTTCTTAACTAACGTTTTTCGAAGTTTAATTGGTATATTCCATTTTCCTTTCTTCAAAACTTTCGTTCTCATACTTTGTGCGTCCAAACTGCTCGGTTTCTGAGGTCAATAACGTTCTGTTCGTATCAATGCATCAATTTTGTGCCTGGGTTTATAATTATTTGGTTGTTGTGGTTTCTTTGAATCCGTGTGAATGTGTACAAATAGCCTTTCCTGTGTAGTTATTTACCAAAATCTATATGTATTTTTCTAAATTTAATACAAAGAATGTAAAGTCCCAATCTTTATTACTGGTCGTATTTAATATATTAAGTGCTTTCCTGTTTATTTCTGTATCCTAATTACATTGAAATAACCACGTCATAAAATGTAAACTACCAAAGCTTCAATAAATTTTACAGACCGTTTCCGCACTAAAAGTTCATTTAACTAACTGAAATTAATAATTTCATTATTATTACCTAATGTTTTCTTAAATAATGCACTAGCGGTACGACATAAGAAACAAGAGGTAGTAATAATAATAAGTAACAAGCTAATAGAATAAAAACTTAGTAAGAGTGTAAAACCGAGATATGTCTAATAACAAACCCTATAAATCAAGCAATAAATAATACAAAAGTCCGGAAATTGGTCGCCATTCAAAGAAAGAAAAATTCTGAGGTATGGGGTGATTTAGTTGTATTGGTGGAAACAGTTAATAAACTGAAACTGTTTCTAAACCAGCAAGCTGAAAGAAGTATTAGATAAGAACTTAGGTATGAAAATAAATAAAACTAAAACAAAAGTAATGTGACGTATAAATAGAATAATAATTGGAAGCTGGATAGAACAATTAGGATCAGAAAGAAAAAAAGATTAGCAAGAGTATAAGCGTTTTGTTATTTGGTGAGTTGGATCACTCTTGACAACAGAAATAAAAGGGGTATAAAAAGTAAATAACGCAAGCAAGGAAAGTGTTTAGGCCCAGGACGCGATAGTTAAATCTGAGGTAGGTTCTAGTTGATAGGAAAAATCTCTTGAAAATTCACATATGAAGTGTAATACTGTGCAGCCCCTAAACGAGTCGTTGGATAAGAAAGAGTTATGAAGTTGAACGCTTTCTGGATGTGATACAATAGAAAACTGCTTAAGATCATCTGAACAGTTAAATTTGGCAGATATGATCAAGAAAAAAGATGTAATAAGATGCTGTCATATTTTGAGATGTAAATAATAATCAAATTCAATGTAGTGATAGAGGGCAAATTTAGAGGGAGATGAGGCAGTTTGTCCAGAAATAAGACTGGAGACCTGCGTCAAACCAACCGTGAGTATGAGATTATGAGTGAAAGAGAGGAAGGAGAAAGTACTGTAAGTAATGATTTCTTCGAACGATGGTGTCTTTTTCCAAAGTCTAATCCTATTTACTAAATGGGAAATATGCGTGAAAAGGGAGTTAAATTTTCACACAGGTATACGAAAAAGAAACTTATCCGCACTTTTTTTTGAACTTCATATTCACTTGCTAACTTATCAAAGGATCAAGAATCTGCATAATTAAAATTTCTTCTTCAGACTAAATATTTATACTTTGTTTAAGGTCAAATGCTTTGTTACGTCGGGTATATGCTTTTTCTTAATAATAACAAAAACTTGCAATTAATGTTATCTCATTACTTTTTAAAGCTATTTTAAAAAAGGAACCAGAAATTCCCATGTAAGTTTTGACGTAATTTATACTTCTTATCAAGAATATTATTATCAATATAGTATTCTAATGTTTCCGCAACATAAAAATAACCTCTGTCAACGGACATTGATTATGTCCTGGCAAATAATACGTATTTTTATCAAAAGACAAATGATACAAATATCAGTAATTTATAAAATACCCATTTAAAGTAGTCTACTGTGGAAAAAACTTTTGAACAAAAACGGTGTCATGTAAAAACTTGTTCAAAACCCAAATTCGAGTCAGTTCATTTATACTGAACGTTGTATTATTAATATTGTTTGTTACAACACTTGTGCAAGATTTAGGATCAGAGTACGAATCTTTATATGATCAATTTAGTGTGTCTAGCTCTTTGGTTTATTTGCACTTTTTGGTGTGTTTCGTGGAATATATTATTTATTAAAAGTTTTCATTATAGATCTGGAAGCATCTTTTAAGAAACTAAACAAGAGAAACCAAATGAAAGAACGGATGAAATAAAGAATAGTGGAAGAAAAATATTATAAACGAAAACGAACTACTGAAGAGAAATTCATTAATACAAAATGCGGTAGGGAACTTTCTTATTTGAAATTCCCACCTGAAGCGATAGTTATTCGAGAAGGGTGGGGTGTTGCTCATTGGAAAGAGCGAAACCTAATGTTTTCTATCATGTAGGTTTAGTGAAGGTCATTCAGTGGACGAGGGAGGAGCGTGTGTACGCCTTAAAGGTGCACTTTTCAAGCGGCCGTTCCATCATCGCCAAGCAACGTGAGTTACATATCCCCCAAATCTATATCTATATATATATATATATATATATATATATATATGTATATTTAAATGGAATTATTAAGAATTATTGTTACATTGTATAATTGAAGAACATAATAAAGGTTAATAAAAGTTCACAAACCAGATATGAGAACGGATGTGAATACATTGTATTCCAGACGTAATATGACATTGCAGGTGTAGGTCACAGTAGACAATAAGACAGCAATTATTAGAATTAAGATTAGTAAAATGTAATACCTTGTATTGTATAAAGAAATAGCAGACATGAGATCTACAGTTCCCACAAGCAATGTGAAGGGCAGGGATAGCATAAATACCCTCAAGAGCCCAAGATGGCCAGTCAGTCTCGAGCTTCACAACTTTAACATTGTTGGTTCTTCAAGCTACTCATTTAGTTTTAATTAATTAATTTAGTGTTTAGTAACTTTGATTATTTTTGAAACCAAGTCCTTAATGAATATATCGTGCAATTGTCAAAATTATTGCAATTATTATAAAAATACACTTGATAGGAGTGTTTTGGAAATAAAGTTTCTTTTCAAAAGAAGCTCCTAAAGACCCAAAACCTATCTGGCGCAGTCGGTAGTATTCCAGAAGGGCACTAGAGTTATCACTGTTATCTCGAATTTTTATTCTTCATCTAGAAGAACAAACAAAAATTTGGACAAAGTACAATAATAGACCAAGTCCAATAACAAAGGAGAAAGAATATAATGGAACTAGCAAACAAACTCTTGTAAGTACCAAAGTTCATTTTCCTAACCATTATCAACTGATTATTGATAATAGCTAGTAAGAAACAGAAATAATTTTTATGTACAATTTTATTATAGCAATTATTATTATTATTATTATTTCTGAAAGAATTTACTCAGAAAACTTATTTTAACAAAGGAATTTTATAGACGCATTTATATGCACAATTTATTACAATTTATTACGATTTATAAATGAAACAGTTTATTCAGCAAAGTCTGAAGCTTTAGTGTATAATTATAGCTGAATTCTTTGTACCATTTTATTACAGCGATTATTACTGAAAGAATTTGTTCAGAAAATCTGAAACTTGATGATATTATAAAGATTTATAATTAAACACTTTCAGTGCAACAAATTAACGAAGGTGTATAATTATAAAAGCATTCTATGTACTGTATTATTGTAACACTTAATGAAATAATTATTCAGCGGAAGTCTGAAACTGATATAATTATAGCCAAGGTTATTGTAATCACACACAATAAACGTAAAGATAAGTGATTCTTTAAATAACTCAATACAAACTAAACTGAAAAGCAATCATTAATTTATTATAACAACAATGAACACTTACATGAAGCTTTATCTCGAATCAATTCCTGTAAATGACGAAAACTAAGCACTATTGGGTACCTTCAGCACTGCTTGCGAGAAATTTTCAAAATCTTTTTATAAACCCGGCGACAGCGACCGCAGCGTTTTACTTTTACGCTTAACGTATATTGATTGCATATTTTGGCGACCAAAGAAATATCAATTGTTTTGTCCGCGATTTAAATGAAGCGATAGACACAAAACCAAACCAATTCATAGTTACCGAAGTTTTAACCAACCCCAATCGAGTAAAATATACAAAAACAGATAATAAGAAAATATATCAAATTCAAATAACAAAAGACGATAACGAAGAGTCGATAATTAAAATTTTGAAAGAATATACCCTGAATAAAAAATATTTTTACTTTTATTTCACCACAGAACACTTATACAAACTATTTTCAGAATTATATATTAGATTATTTAGTAATTCAAAACCTGAGATTATCAGATGTACACGCAAATCAATAACTTTAGATGACCCAGACGAAATAAATGACGTAATTAGAAACCAACACGAAGGCAAAACCAACCATCGTGGAGTCAACAAAACATTAAAGCAACTCGTAAGAAGGTATTATTTTATAGACATGAAAGAATTTACCACGGATTTTATCAACCAATGTGAATTATGCGACAAAGCGAAATATGACAGGTCACCCCTAAAAGTACCCTTAATGCTAACTAAAACACCCGATATACCTTTTCAAAAATTACATGCAGATACTGTGGTAGTAGAAGCCCAAAGCTTTTTAACAATTGTAGACGCCACGAAAGTAGGCCAAACGATACCCATCACTTGAAAAAATAATATCGACGTAACCCAAGGATTCTTACAATATTTTACATTTTACGGTACACCCGAAACAATAACTTTAGACAATGGCAGCAAATTTAGAAATGAAACAATACAAAATACCCTAGAACTCCATAAAATAAAAATCCACTTTATAACAGAGAACCACCCGGAATCAAATGGATTAATTGAAAGATTACAAATAACCTAATTAGAACAAATTAGACTGTTAAGATTAACTTAAAAGAAAAACATATCCCTAATTTAATGTCATACGCACTAATTGCTTACAACAACAAAATCCACTCATCAACTAATTTTACATCCCCTCGAATTAACATTACAACACTCAGATTCACGCAACCCTTACGATATACACTACAATAAAGAAGTATACCAACAGTATGCTAAAGACCACAAAGAAAAATTATAAATAACTTATGATAATGTCAAAAATAAATTAGATTACGATAAAGAATGTATTACAACAACCCGCAATAAGAACGCTAATACAAATAAATTTTCAGTAGGATAAACCGTGTATGAGAAAAACCTTAAAGGTAAGAGACATAAAACGGCCCCCAGAAATTTAGGTTCGTTTATAATCAAAAAGATATCAGATAAAAATGTAGCCGTAGTAGATAACGGAAAAATCGTAAAATATATTCACTTAAAGAATTTAAGACTTCCTGTAATTTCAGATGGACAGCCATCACCCTCGCCGTCAACCTCCACCCAGGTAGAACGGATGACATTGACATAATAGTGGTAGACATTAAAAACAACCCCGGTATACTACCAGTAAAACACAATAGATTATTGGACGTTTGCACAGAAATTTGATTTAACTGAATTAAAACAAGAATTTTATATAATTAGAGACAACTACTACAGACTGAAACAATCAATAGACACAGCCAAATTCGGAAAAGAATACGCTACAGAAATGCTTAACCACAACAGTATAATGAAAAACATTTTAAAGAACACAGACGATAAATTTAATAGATTAATACCAAGAGACCAAATCACAAGACGAAAAAAGAGGACTTATTATAAAGGCTATCACAGGCAATTTAGACAACCAAGATGCTGAACGATACGACAACGCAATACAACACTTAACTGAAAACCAAAATGACAAAAACTATTGTCAGAAATCAAATATCTTTAACTCAATCAACCATAAAAAATTTAATGATACACTAAGAAAGCTAGTAAAAACCGAGACAACATAACCAATAGAATATTAACTCTTGAAAGTAACATGCAAACCACGATGCTAGGCATGCGAGATTTAATAAGATTTAACATCAACCCTTACTGTAATTCAACAAATTTTAGACACATTAGAAAACGCTGTAACATTTGCTAAATTAAACACACTACACGCAAGTATTATAGAACTAATTGATTTATTAAATGAATTATTAAGAATTAGATCACTTATAACTAACAGTAAACTACCCTTTGAAGTAACAGAATCTATCATACTTATATTTGAAAAATAGCCATAGTAAAAGGTTATGTAAAAAATCATAAAATTACGTTTTTAATAGAAATCCTTATAGGTATTATCATTTATTTGCTTTCCTCGTGAAAGTTACTAGAAATTATCAAGTTTTTATCTTCAATACCAAGTTCCTTTCCCTGAATGAACTTAGGTATGGCTTCACAAATGAAAAATGCAAAGAAGTAGCACCGAGTCATTATTTATATCAATCATTAACGACAACAGCTATTCAAACGGATAGCCCTTGTAAAGTACAACTATTAAGATTCTCCAATCACTATGAGAATTGTGATCCAAAAGCAGTACAAATTACGAATATGAAAATTCAAAAAGTTACGGACAACAGATAGATTGCTGTATTTCCTCAGGAAGTAATAGCAACCGCCCATTGCAACCAAGACGAAAACAATTTAACATTAATTGGAAGTAAAGTAATCGCCATAAAAGTAGATTGCTACTTAAAATTAAAAAACGAAATTATTCGAGTATACCTAGACCCCAATAGTAATGAAAAAATTCGCAAATTCAGCCGAACTACAGTTCAAGATTACACAACCCGAAGACGATGAAAACAGCACGAAACCAATGCAACTAGAACGTCTAGACCTAGACGACCTCAACCAAGTCGTAAAGTTAATGGACAGTTACAAAGGACATTTAAACGAAGTGAAAATGCCAAAATTACATTATGATAACATAAGTGTTTGGACAATTTTATCAATTAATGTAATTATTTTATTAACTATGTATTTATTGTACAAAATGTATCTAAGATATAGAAGCAAATAACAAATTTTAGTCATAAGAAACGAAAAACAAAGATAAATAAACATAATAAATAAACTCTTAAGGATAATGAATTTTAAAAATTAAGTACAACTCTTAATTTTCATCTACGTCGGGTATATTTAAATGGAATTATTAAGAATTAAGAATCATTGTTACACTGTATAAGTGGAGGACATAATAAAGGTTAATGAAAGTTCACAAACCAAATATGAGAACGGAAACAGTTACATTGTATTCCAGACGTAATATGACACTGCCGGTGCGCAGGTCACAGTAGACAATAAGACAGCAATTATTAGTATTAAGATTATTAAAATGTAATACTTTGTATTGTATAAAGAAATAGCAGACATGAGATCTGCAGTTCCCACAAGCAATGTGAGGGGCAGGGATAGCATAAATACCCTCAGGAGCCCAAGATGGCTAGTCAGTCTCGAGCTTCACAGCTTTAACATTGTTTGTTGTTCAAGCTACTCATTTAGTTTTAATTAATTAATTTAGTGTTTAGTAACTTTGATTATTTTTGAAACCAAGTCGTTAATGAATATAACGTACAATTGTTAAAATTATTGTAATTATTATAAAAATACACTTGGTAGGAGTGTTTAGGAAATAAGGTCTCTTTTTAAAAGGAAGCTCCCAAAGGCCCAAAACCTATCTCGTGCATCAGGAATCACTTTACTATCGCACCCGCGGGTCGTGTTCCTGATCAAAAATCGATTTTGTGGGTAGGCGGCTTTAGGATAACCGGTAATGTGCAGAAAAAAACATCAAGGTTCAAGAACCTTCAGATCACCCGCGCTATCTGCGCGCCAACATGCAGCTGCATCATTCTGTGGCAGACAGATTCTTCATAACGAACTGCAATTTCATCCATACAAATTGGCAGTTGTATAAAAATTGAATACACGCGATTTTTTTTCACAAAACTGTTCTTGATAATATGTCTTGGTATTATTCAGCGATGAGGTAGATTTTTATCTCTTCCGTTGCGAAAATAAACAAAACATGCGATACCAAAGTGGCACAAACGTATGACTGTTTGAAGTGCATTCTCCAGAATAGGCATCGTTGGGCCAAGGTTTTTTTGAAGAAAATGATCATACAGTTACGATGATTTTTGTTCGTTATGTCACATGACTGATAAATACTCCCTGTATGTTTGTTGTAGTATGTTTTGTATTTTTTCTTGATCTTCTTTGAAAATTAAACCACACGTAGTTGTTAAAATTGTCTTTATTTACATTTCGATCCATGACTTAGGATCGTTGTCAAATTAATAAAATTTTCATGTTTGACATTTATGACATAAGTTGAAGGCGACTTTGATGTATTAATGTTTGATATATTTGGTTTGAATACATTAGATGAAAATTTTAAAGTTTAGAAGAATGAGTGCCTTCAATTTGTGTTGCGCCCTGGAGCGACTTCGAGGTAGCCAATACGCTTAACGTGAAATCAGCTGATAGATATTTATATAGCTAAATTTCATATAAATTCAATAACTTGAGGATTGGAAAACATTTTTTAACATGTTTCTATTTATACGGTTGAGAGGATGGTTATTAAAGAAGTGTGCGAATACGTTACCGTAAGGATTAAGCAACAGTTTTTTTATATTTATCTTGAGGAGGAAAACTCATTATGATTTAGGTTACCTCTTTGGCTGCGTCAAAATCGCTCCGGGGCGCAACACAAATTCAAGGCACTCATTCTTGTAAACTTTAAAATTTTCACCTAATGTATTCACACCAAATATGCCAAGCTTTAATAAATCAAAGCCACCTTCAATTTATGTCATAAATGTCAAACGAAAATTTTTATTATTTTGACAACGTTCCTAGGTCATGGATCGAAACGTAAATAAGACGATTGTAAAAACTATGAGTAGTTTAATTCCCAAAGAAGATTAAAAAAACACATGATTGACGATATTTTTTACCAAAACTTGAAAAAATGGATGTAGGGGATGTCTGGTTTCAACAGGATGGCGCCACATCCCACACGGTGCTAACGTCGATGAATCTTGTGGGGCGATCTTCAGTAGCCGAAGCGCTTGCTAGAATTGGCCCCACATGACTTTTCTTTTGTGGGGTTATCTGAAATCCATAATTTACACCCACCGTCAAAAGTCCCTGGCTCAACTGAAACATAATAACAAAACTGTTATCGACAAAATACCCCCGATATGCTGGAAAGAGTGGAGAGAAACTTCAAAACTCGATTATCTCAATGCATTGACAGGACCGGATGCTATGTTAGTGATATAATTTCCAAAGTATAATTAAAAAAATTTTAAATCTATAGGAACAGAGGACAATTTGGAAATACTGTTGGTAATTAGGAATCCCTACATCTAGACAATATGAGTAACACCATCTCGTTAATATTAAGATGTTATAGAATAACAACGTCCATAAGCGTTTGCAGGAAGCAATTATTTGAATTGGGTCACACGTGACAAAAACTGTAAGTGTAGTGAAAACAAAACTTATCTAGTAAGTATTTAATCAGATTTAATCGCACAAAGTTTTACTTGTAAAAATATATTCAATGAGTAATAATGTTTTCCCATGACCCAATATTATAATGCATTGTAAATATGTTACAAATGTTTTTGCGTTAAAGTTGTTTTTGTTAGTTGAGATTAAGTATGTTGGTTGTTTAGAATACTAATGGGTGATGCTAATTTGGCTTTAGTGAGAAAGAAGAAGATGGGATACCGCAAGGTGTCCATGCACTATAAAGTATCAAGAACAACTTTGTTTCGAATGGTGGTTGAAAGAGACATTCAACGAGCTTGCTTGCAAGAAAATTAAACGTAAACCAATGTTTAGTGAGTATTTTGAATCCCTTTTAGTCGATTATGCGCTTAAAATGGAAGCAAAAGTTTATGGATTGACCCAGATGTACTTACATAAATTGACCTGTCAACTAGCAGCAAGAAATAACATTGTACATCTTTTTGGTGAAGGAACTGCTGGCCGATATTGGCAGTGGGGTTTTGGTCTCGAAACAAAGATAGGTTGTGTATGCGGAAGCCAACAGGCACTTGCCAAATAACGTATGGGCGAATTCTATGATCTCCTTGAGAAAGTTTACAACAAAAAAAGTTTAAAGTTTACCGTATTTTCAGTGTAGATGAGACGGTTTTAACAATAGTCCAGAGTAAGTTTCCAAAGATAGTTGCTCGGTGGGGTTTTACATTGTTTTACATAATAAATATACCAAATTTTCACAACATTAGAATTTCCTAAGGGGTTTGTAGATGGAAATGTTCCTAAAACGCTTTCAGCATTCCCACGTTAAATAGCAAGGCATACTTTGTATTAGATAAGATCTTAATCGAGGTTCCCCAGTCAAATTTGATAGCCGTTTACTAAGTTAATTTATAAAAAGAAATGCATTGTCGCACCAAGGTCCAAGGGTTTTTACAGCACTAAGGACGAAGAAATAACCTTCTTCGATTATTTCCTTATATTTTCGTTTCTTGTAATTTGTCATGGACTCAGCACTTGACCGACTCTTAGAAAAGAAGTAGACAAGTGTGATGGAGCGAGGGTATCACCACAGGTAGCGTGCTAAACCAAATTCTGTCTACAAGTTGGCACCAATGTCATTCCATCAGCACGTTTTCCATTTTTACGACAAAGTCCCACAGGTTCCAACATAGAGGGTATATTAGTTCAACTTTAAGCTTTTTGAAGTTTAATGTTAATTATCTGATGTCTAGAAAAACGGCCAGCACTTTTTGAACAGGAAAGGTCATGAGTAACATGTTAATCAACGACTCTCCGCATTGACAAGTATAGACGTGGCATAGGGAGCAACCAAGACGAAGGCCAACAGCAATTTGGAAATCATTGTCATGTAAAAGAGTTCCTAATTTTTGGCAATGTAGAGTGTTTAACCAAGCGCTAGAAGTTGAAGATTGTATGGCCAAACCGCTTGGTTTATCTTGATCACTTTCAAAATTAAAATTTTCTATAACACAATTGTAGTTAATCGTATTTCAATTCCTTTGTATTTTTGGTATGGTAGGTAATGCTTTGTTAAGTAGATTCCAATAATCCGAGGACTATTATAGTCCACTAATTACATAGAAGTTATTCTCAGGAAGAGGCAAAAGAAAGTGTATAAAATCTGAAATAATAGATACTGAAGCAAGAAAAGCTGGAAGCTGAATGTCCTTTAACTTACGAATTCCTAAACCACCAACATTAACAGGAAGGGGTGTAATTATGTGTTGATCTATATTAAGTTTTAAGTTACGTATATTTTCTAAACTTTTATGTATTCATCATCATAGCGTTTTAATAGGTTAGGGCAATCGTTGTTAATAGAGTAGTTCGGATAAGATAGGCCAATTTAGGAATACCAATTGAGCATTTCGACAGAATAATAAGAAATATGAGAGTCCAAACGTTTAAGGTGGGAAAAAGGTAATTGTAACTCTAAAAACTTCTAGAAAACTGTTTCAGTGGTTGAATATAGTAGGGGCGCTCTTAGAAGTTTAAATCTGCTTTAACATATTTGATAGTGGGTGCAACAGATTGAAATCGTTTTAAGATTTCTTCATCTGTATTTAAACAATGATATAACTCGCACTTAGTTGGGTTGATTTTAAGACCTATTTCCTGGCAAGATTGGGTTAAAATTTCTAAATCTTTTAAAACCTCATTTAGGGTTCCATCATCTAAATAGAAAGCATTCACTTTTGATGCCAGTTGCTTGATAATGGGTTTGATTGGTTAAACAGAAAAGTAAAGGTCCACCTGGATCACCTTGTTGACATCCAACGTTAAATGATTTCCTTAGCAAAAAAAAGAAAGGATGGATTTCGGTAATATGTAAGGGAATATTCTTGGGGTTTGATCGAAGTTTCCGTCAACATTACGTCTCCTTCAATCGAATTGAAAGCGTTACTGATATCAATTTTCAAAAAGACTTTTTCACTTCCACAGTTCGAGTTCATTCTTTTGTATATTTCTACTATTTAATGAAGACTGTTGATCCTTATGCATTTTTGACATAGGACATTTCATAGCAGGTTGCATATTTCGCATTTTAACCTTTTTCCCGCTCTCTGATAAAATCATTTATAAGAGATTGCAAGCCAACAGTTTTAGAGTTGATATTATTTGGATTTTTAGAATTTTTTGATGAATTTGCCTCTTGAAGATCTTGTGCGGATATATTCCAATTGTTTTCTATAATAAATTTTGTATATCTATCTTCAATTGGGTATCTTCTTAAAAAATGTAGTTTTGACAGTAGATTGGAGTTGCTTTCAGGTGATGTCACTAAAACTGCCACCACAGTTGTCAATCATTTCATAATTTTATAAATTGAAAATATTCCACAGATTTTCATATGAGAGTAAAACATTCAGTTATAATCCGCTTTTTTAATCCTTCTTTATACTACTAAAAATTACTAAATCTTATACAAATTGAATTATTTGGAAAGCCGTGTCGCAAGTGTCAAACCGTTGAAATAACAGCCGAAGGATTTAGAGTAGGGATGATATTTCCGTTCGACAGACATGTCTTCAGCGAAGCTGGTTTTCTTGCCGCTGAGTGTGAACAGAATTAGAAAGCAATGCATCTCTGCCTCTAAACGATCCTGCCAAGAACTTAATAGTTCTCCCTAAAGGTGATGAACCAGATTCGTTTGAAGTCCTCGAAGAAGCAGGACAGTCTTCGAGTGATTTTTACAATAATACATCAGGTTCATCTGCAACGAGATAAACCACGCAGGTCCGTCTTCAGAAAAAAGAGAACAAGGAGTCGATTTAAATACAACAGCGTTTGATATTTCACCACTACCACTATCAAAGAAACGCATTTCTAATCGAGACCGTAAACCAACGAAGTATACAATTGTGTCAAGTTCTTCTTACAAAAGATACCTTAAGGAAACAGAAAACAAGAAAGTTGGAAAGCAAAAACCAATTGTAAAGGTGACTTTTGATAAATCAAAAAAGAACATTGAAAATGCAACAAAAGAAAAAGGCAAACGAAAACACGAGTCGGCAAAAGGAGAAGACAGACTCTGAATCAAGCCTAAGTTACAGTTCTAAATCACCAGAAATGAGTGGTCTAGAATGTGTTTCGTTCAAAGAGCGAAATGATCACGAGACGGTTTGTTTTTTCTGTAAAGGAAGAAATTTCAGCAATTACGTGAGAGAAGAACAGTAGATCCAATGTCTCATGTGTGAGTTATGGGTACATTGCAAATGTGCCGAACACGAATCTGGAGCATATATATGCGATTTCTGCAAATAGTTCTTTTATTTCTTATTTTCACGACAATTTGCATGTCATTGCTTTTATGCATTGCTAATAAATAACTAACATTAGGTACCGATAGTGGTTTAAAGTTTGATGAGATAATGCACAAATATTTTGGAATATTCCAAATTATCTGCAGGTTATCTTAAACGGGGTTTAAGTCAATTATTTCCTAAAAGTTAAAAATCCATTTAAGTATTTTTAACTTTCTAATAATTTAGTATGTGATAACATACAGATTTTGCTAAAAGTTGGTGAGAGTTCCTATTCCACTTTGCTTTTATTTATTTCTGACATGCATTTTTTTAAAGTATTTCAAATCACCTTCCATTTCTCTATCTCTGTAAAATGAAAATGAGAATTAAACTGGTATCTCCTATACTGTTTGTTATTCATTTTTAAAATTAAAGTAGTTTCCTTGCCGTGCATCCTGTACAAGGAGAAAGGTAGTGCAAGCTTCAGGAGTTTTGTATTTGCTGGAAAAATGCCATCAATAATTTTCGGAAAAGAGGATACATAATTTTTTCAAACTTTTACAAGTTTATGTTCTTGCAGTTTGCAGAAATTTTATATTTAGACAAAGAGTTAAATGACTTATGGTATATTGAATCTTTGAAAAGCGCTAACAGGTTTTATTTTATGTAGAACTCCTATTAAGTTATTATCAGACGTTTCGGATAGCATTATAGACAAAAAAGAGTACAATGTAGCACCATATACTGATCGGTGGAAACATTTCTACAAATTATTTTTCTAAATAGTCACCTCCTTTTATGAAACATTTTTCCCAACGTTTTGGTATTTTTTTTCATTCCGCTCTGGTAAGATGAGGTTGGACGGGTATCTAACCAGTTACGCATTAATGTTTCTACTTGATCGTTGGTCTCAAATCGCTTGCTTCCAAGTGAATTTCCGAGGGGTCCAAACATGTGAAAATCGCATGACAATAAGTCTGGGCTATAAGGTCGATGATGAAACATTTTCCAGTATTTTTCCACCAGTTTCTGGTGCGCTACACCTGCTATGTGGAGCCTGACGTTGTCGTGGAAGATCATCACTTCGCGGATGGGACAATATCGTCCTTTACGTCGATACTGAAGCCTAACTTGATCCAATAAATCGCAGTAGTAGGCTACGTTGATGGCCCGACGTCCGTGTAAAAATTCCACTAGTAGAACCCAGCTCAGTCCCAAAAAACTGTGACTAACACTTTCCCCGCATATAATAGAGTTTTTGGCTTTCACGGGGTTTCCTTCGCCTTTCCTTCTCCACTGCATGATTCTACGCTTTGATTTGGGGGTGTAATAATGCACCCATGCCTCGTTATAAGTGACAATTTTATGTATAGTGGCTTCCCCTTCTTCTTCAAAGCGAGTTTGAAGCAATTGAGAAATGCAAAGTCGTACAGCTTTTTGATCATCATTTAGCAACTTTGGAACCCAGCGAGCTGAGACACTTCCATAGTTGACATTACATGTGATTTTCCAACGCTCCACCCGAAGGTACTACATTGGCCAGGAAGCGAGTTTTTTTTTACCTGGAAAATTTGGAATTTTGCCGAACCCTTGCTGTTCCAAGCAAGGTAGGAATCTTTAACGTGCGTGACAACACTCACACACGGGACCTCCATTTTACCTCTCATCCGAACGAGGGTGTATTTTTGTGAAAAATGCTCGCCTAACATTTTTCAAGCGGACCGTGTCAGGATTCGAACCCGGGACCTTGGGCGTAGTAGTCACACACATACCACTACGCCACGGAGCCGCCTTCCATAGTTGACACCAAATTCTTCACTGTGAAGCGTCGATGTCGTTTAATAAACTTACGAACGCATCCAATGTTTTCATTAGTCGTACTGGTGCGAGGACGACGAGAATGAGCTTGATTTGCAATACGTTAACTATCTTGCTTAAATTCGTTTCACCAAACCTTCAGTTTTAACCATGAAAGGGTAGCTCCCCAAACCGGACATGCAGCCTGCGGTAAATTTCGACTGGTTTCACTTTTTTACGGACAAAGACATATAATTATGCGTTGTTCAATAGAGACGGGCACACTTCTCCCACTCATCCTGAGGCCTGCTAAATAAAGCACTGGACAATCCGGCTACTGTAGTTCGCTTATTTTAGGCATTCCCACCTAATGGCTTCAACTGCCCTAACATACAAATACCCATCTCGACGCTCAGCCAATAAAGGGCCGTTCATATTTAATCACTCCTCGTATAAATTCGTGATTTCTTATCATTCCCAGCTTCTAAGTGATTACTATTTTGGCCAAATAACACTTCAAAAATGTCCATGTATCCAGCCAATCGGGTACAAGTAGTTCTCAAAATTTGGAAAAATCTGATTAATGTAGTAGTTACATCAGAAATTGCTTTTGCAACGCAAGCATGAAGAAATCTAAAAAAGATGTTGATGGAAAAGTAACATAGTTGCGTTTGTAGTGGCTGACGTGTGCCAAAAAGTTTTAGTTTAATGAATTTCGAATAAAAAAAAGGAACAAGCAGTCATTTGAATAAATACTGACAAATGTTAGAAGCCTTTCATAAAAATGATTAAAATAAAAAAATTGTAGGTTATATTCTTTGGAACTTTACTATTAAACATCGTGCCCACAGTCAGCTGGTAGTACTCTCAACTTCAACAAATGATTAAATTTCTCCATATAAGGGTTCGCAGACAATTGAAGAATCAAAATAGACACGCCCAGTAAGGACAATATTGTCAATTTCTTCATAGTGCACGTATACAAGAAGAACAAAACGCTTTAGGTTGGCGAAAAATAGTCTTAAAGTTGAAGTTGAAGTTGTTCTCGGAACTTAAAAAATGGTTATTTTTAAAGGTATGATTTTGCGCAGTGATAATATGTAATAAATATGTATAAATTATAATAAACAAAAAATACCATGAAATAAAAAACAGCAGGATCGTCTGTATAGGCTGTCATAAAATTCACAGAAAACTTTTACCAATTGTAAATATTTTTTTACACAAAGATGTATTTGACTTACTCCAATATTTCCCCAGAGAAATTACGAAATGCTTCCTCGGGGAAATTTTCGCCAATGTCCAGTCTGTCAAGGAAATCTTGAGTAATATAAAATATGTATGAAATCGAGATTTTACTGACTCTAGATGCATTTTTAATACGAGAGAATAATAGCGAATCTCGCAAGAATTATATATATACATATAATAGGAGATAATAGAATGAAATGTCACTCGTGTAGTGGCTATCTGGTGTAAGTACTCGCGAGTAGATGTATACTGTTTGAAAAAATACGTTATTCAATAAGATATTGTCATTTAAACCTTCCTCAGATTGAAAATTGCGAGATAACTTAAGATGTACATAAAAGTTCGCTCCGAATAATAAATAAGCAGTCAAGAATATGAAGAACTGCAAAAGAGGAGTTGTTTTATTTAAAAGGAGAAAAAAGAGTTTTTGCAAGTATTGAAAGAGTTCCTCGGGCTGGTGACGTAGTTAATAGTTCCGGCAGCTGAGTCAGTACGAGACACTCAGGATTAGACCAAAGGAACTCGCGGCTACAGAAGAAAAACCAGTTGCCTAAAAATAAAATTAACGAGTGCCAGAAAAGTGGAAACGATATGAGGCGGCAAAAGAGCTTTTCACATTTTGGGTGAGCCCTACAAGCACTCGTCATAAATAGAACTAGTGAACCAATAACAAACACGGACAATGCTCCAGAAATGAAAACAATTGTGACAAAAAATCTAGATTACAAAAAGGTATACAGCTAAATAAATGACATTGCATTAGTACGAGACGCTCCGAATTTACAGCAAATTCATTTACAACACAACTAGCTCTAAACATACTTAAATGATAAAGGGTAGAGCTTTATATACAGCACTCATTAAAACACAACGTAAAGTCAACACAGCTAAGGTGGCCGAACTCGAAATTAACTGAAGATTTAATACTACTAATTTTGTACTCGGTTGCTAAACTCAAAAAAAAATTGATTTTTAAACCAATAATATTGAACTTAATTAATACTTACTGGAATAATCACAACACCATAGGGGACTGGTTTAGGCACAGATTTTTAAATATTCGCAAATGAGGGTACACAATCACAAGATATGGTCACATCAAGTCCTACATTAAAATAACTTATTTCTTTAGACACACGATGTTGAGGCAATAACGATTTTTAATACATCTATAACAAATAAAATCCAGGAACTTGAACTCGTAAGTTAATAACTAATAAACAGAAAAATCTACAGGTTAAACATCTACAAGAAATTCCGAGACAAAACACGAAACGATCTTAAAATGGGGTAGATGATCATACACAACAACATTTGTCCGTCAAAAACAATTGTTACTTTAGATAATTTACAACTAAAACTTAACATAACTAACAGAAGGTTCGTCATAAATCCCGCACTAGTCGTACACTATAAAGTACGGAACATCAATTTTCTTAAACCATCTACCTTTGGTGATGCTTGAGTGTTGAAAGAACACGAGGATCAAAGTTCACACACTACGCGAAATATTCTTGAAAATTCCTTGCCTCGTGCTATATACCACAAACACATTTTTCAAAACAACTGATAAAATTGTTTAAAACAAAAATCGGCACGGGTCAAGGTCACGACAATTTTTGAAAATTCAACATCAAATCCCAAGTCACTGGTTGTGACTTAACATTCAGTTATCTAATAACCGGATCCTAACACAATTATTTCCAAAAATACTGGGTAAGTACAGACCTGAGATTGATCAACACATACAAATGAGGGAAATTTATTTTCATAACAAAGTAGATACTCCAGGACAAATAGTCTTCGAGACACAATAAATCGGCAAACTTACAATAATGATACAGAACGGTGAAAATAGCGCTAAAGGATTTTAACAAGATATAAGTTGGAATAAAATTGGAACAATTGCATAAAAGAAAGCGAGAATAATCTTAGGTAGATGGATGTGGAAAGTAAGTAGACTCTAACGTGTTGTAAATCTTGATAAAATTTGAACCGAACGCAGTAGGCGCTTTATGGGTACAATTTAAAAAATTATCCTCTTTAATCTGTTATTTAAGGGCGGAAGGTCCGTTGAAAATAACAATAATCAACAAAGGAGAAAGAGACCACAAATAGCTACTAGAAAAAAATTCCATCGAAGAAAAATAAGATTAATAAAGAATATTGAAAAACAAACACAATATTTGAATTATGTGAAGTTAGATGGATAGGGGCAGGACACGGAAAATATGCTACTTTTATAAGTAAAAATTTAATGTGTTGTCACGCGCTAAAAGGCGCTCCACAAAAGATTGTGGAAAATAATTAATTTTACATTTTTTTTTGTATAATTAATTTAGGTATATTACACATATTTGTGTACTTTTAGAAAGTAAGCTTCTATGCATTACCTTTTGCGTTTGCATAGCAACCGTTTTTATATCGTAGAAAGAAATGTTAAATATAATTTTCCACGGTTCCTAATAGGCATACATCGCCTTCTGAGCCAATCAGGACGCCGAATGGAAGAGTGGTGGTCTGACTAGTTGTTGGAAGCGTTTCAACTGCTTGTGCGGGAGTAGCGCATTATAGACAATGTAGTACCTTATCTGTGTTCCAGTATATGTGTCAGGAATATCCAGCGTACTCCACTATGAACATATGATCTAGAAAAGGCAACCCTGAGATATAAGAATAATTGTCTGTTATCCAGCTTGCTAATATGCATTAATTTAAAAGGTGAGGAGAGTTATAATTAATTTACATTGTTTATTTGAAACGTAAATTGTACTATCTTAGTTGTAAATTCTGTGAAACCTAGTACGCTCTCGATGCGGGCACGCGATTAGTTAATACCTTACGTTTACCGCTTATGACAAAGTACACCTTGGAGTAAAATTTATTCTGTAACAGCAATTGAATACAGAACAAAACATATACATGAATAAGAGCGAAAAAGAGATACCTAGAAACTTTTGAAGTACCAATAAATCTCTATTCAAAAAAGTAAGTTAAAATGTACTATAAAACACTAGACTAATGGAATGAAAAGTGGAGAAATTAAAATAAAACTGATTTATTTTCAAAAAAATTGGTTAAGAATAAGATGAAACAATAGAAATAAAAACGAAAAGCTGCAGTCAAAAAAATGTACGTAGAATTGATCAAGCACATGGCGCAAAAAAAGGAAAAAGCCCTGCAATGAAATCTATGGAACAGGGTAGTCTGGCTTAAGGATTTGTATAAAATGAATTTCTTGCAAAGAATATCAAACTGTACTAACAAAATATTATGTAGAAACACCCAAGCTCAAACCCGGACACAGTTCGCTTGAAAAATGTTATGCGAGAAGTTTTCACTAAAATACGCCCTCGTTCGAATGAGAAGTAAAATCGCGGTCGCGTGTGTGTATTGTCACGCACGTTAAAGATCCCAACCATGCTTGAAACAGCAAGGGTTCGGCAAAATTCAAAATGTTCTAGGTAAGACCACTCGCTTCCTGGCCAATGTAGTACCTTCGGGTGGAGCATTGGAAAATCAATTGTAGTGCAGGTGAGAATCGTCTTGATGTTAAGGGTCCGTAGTTTGTTTGATTATGGTCCGATATAGTTTGTAGTCTACTCAAAGCTTCACTCAACGATACAACTATCAATGCAGTTGCCTTCTCAGTCATTCCAACCGTTAGCTTTCGCAGCAGCTTCTAATTGTTTGAGATACGTTACCCAAAGCGACTTTCCGTCAATCGTAGGTGGTTTTACTTTAAAGTTTAATGACGACGGTTGATTTTCCTCGGTATTCCTAAATTCTGAGGTATGCTGTTGAACCACCGGAATTGCAAGTGAATTAATTCGTTCGTCCAATTTCAGCACTTCTTCCATTTTTGCAAATTTTCTAGTAGTTTTTCTCCAAATTTTCACGAATTTTCTAACACTTTGTCTTCCACTGTAAGTATTTCTTTTTCCGTTTTATGTGAATTCTCTAACGAACGATCAGAGAACTCCTCTTTTAGTTCTTGTGTGTTCTTAAAAAACTACGCTTCTAATTGGCTGTAATTTTCTATAAATTTTTGCTCAACCGAGTTTACGTTCTGATCTAGTTTTTACGTAAGGTTTGCACCAGTTTCATGTAATTTCGCTGTAAAATTTGTGTTGCTTTCTTCTAATTTCACTGTGGTATGGTTAAGTTTTGCCGCCAGGCTCGCAGAATTTTTCTCCATGTCTGATTGAAATTCCTTAAAAAAAACAGAATATCGCTGTTCATTTTCTGTTGGTGACTAAGAGTGATGGAAATTAAAAAAGAAAATCGTTCGAATGCCCATTGCATAGAACCGCATACACTTAACAACCAATGTAATGAATTTTGTCATTGCCATTAGGCCTTTATTTTCGCTAAATATAAGTCTAATAATTATTCTTCACGATTACAAGTATTTATAGAGTTTTGTTTACATTAACAATAGCTTAAGCTCTACTTGTAGGCATTAATTAAATCTTCCATATTTGACAAATTAAACACTATTGTAGCACTAACCTTACTTATAATTTATTTATCTAATACATTGATATCACGTCAGCGACTTTATATTTACATCAAACGTTTATTAGAACCGAGTTCAAACTAGTACTGATCTATCGCAACGGGTTCGCGCTTATACACAATAATCTTTTATTCTAGTTAAACCGAGAAAACATCTAGAATGTACGTCATCAATCCTATTGTATTATGATACCTATTAAGCATCATTCTTATCGCTATACAGATATGATTGTAATACGATACGTATTAATCATCCCTTCTTATCACTAACACACACACACGCCTAGCAAAATTATTCAGCAAATACATCACACAACCTCATACAATTCCACACACATTAACAGAAGAAATAACATATCTCAAACCAAAGGATGAAAAAGACACAGAAACCTCATCATAATACCACCCAATAACATGCCTAACAACATACAAAATACTAATATCCATAATAACACAAATACTAATCGCACATTCAACACAAAACAATATAATACACGAAGAACAGACAGGGTTACAACAAAAAACGCGAGGATATAAACAGCAAATCACAGCAAGTCACAGAAATAACAGACCAAGCTAAAATTAAAAAAAGAGCTTTACACTACGCATACATAGACTATCAGAAAGCATACTACAGCATACCATACTCATGGCTAGTACACATACTACAAAAATACAAAGCAAGCACAACATTAATAAAATTCCTAGATACAATAATGAAAAACTAGAACACAACACTAATCACAAAAACAAACACACGTAAGGTAAATACGAAACCGTTAGAGATCAGAAGAGGCATATACCTGGGGGACTCCTAAGTACTTTCTGGTTCAGCCTATCAGTAAACCCATTATCAAACACATTAAACAACACAAAATACGGAAACATCACAGGTACGCACCCTCGCAAAGTATCTTTCCTTCTATATATGGACGACCTCAAACTAATAGCTTCAACAAACTCACAACTTAATCACATATTTAAATTAACAGAAACATATAACAACGACATAACCATGCCCTTTGGAACAGACAATTGTAAGAAAAACAGTATAATAAAATATAAAGTAACAAAACAAGGAAACTACACGCTAAACAACAACAACGATCACATACAAGCAACATATACCACAGATACATACACATATCTAGGATACCAACATAAACTCACAAATGAAAAAAAAACTGAAACAGAAATACAAGCAAAGACTCATTAAAATACTCAAAACAAAACTTACAACAAGAAACAAAACAATAGCAATACCCATAATAACCTATTCTTTGGGCATAATAAGATGGAGCAATACTGACCTAGAAGCACTCAACATACTCACACGATCACAATGTCATAACTACAGAATACACCACATCCATTCAGCTATAGATAGATTTACGCTCAATAGAAAAGATGAAAAAAAAAAATCATCGATATACGAAACATGCGCATCAAACAAATAGATAATCTAAGAAACTACTTGATAAAAAGAGCAGAAACGAGTAACATTCACAAAGCGATCATACCCGCAAACACATCAGCTACACCCCTACAACTTTATAACAGTACTTTCCATTTCATAGAAAAAATCACAACAACACGCGCAAAGCAAGTAAATTGGAAGAAAAAACACTACATCGATCATATCGATCATATTATAAAGTACAGGAGTCATACCAAACAACCTACACCAATACATCCAAAAACTACAACTACATTAAAACACATTCATACATCTACAAAAGCAGTCATATTCGACACATGTACAATCACTAGAAAATTTCTAAAGACAATATAACTCATAGATAAAGAGAAAGTTTATTTGTCTACAGTATACGTGCTAATCTACTAAAACCAGATAAAACTATTTGAGAAGAAAAAAATAATAATAATTATACCTTTACTGCATCGTGTAGCAGAAATGCTACGGTCTCTTTCTATTTATCTTAAATCATGAATACGAACCGTTCAGCTTCGTGCACTTTGTTGCACTACTGCTACGATATCATTCAGTTCTTATTGGCTAGTCTCTAAAGATTATTTTCGCACAGACAGCAACAACAAGAGCTGTAGACTAATGACAGTGCCGCTAGATTCTTCACACAGCACGTGAAGCGACTAATTGTTGGTATTTTTGTTGTGTTTGTGCCACAGTAAAGGTACACGACAACTGGGAATCGTTTTTTAAGGTATGTAAATTGTAATTTTGAAGTTGTTTACGTAGGATTTCAATTCAGTAAAATTCAGTCAAGAATTAAAATTTATGTAGCAAATATGCAACATTGTGCGTGAATAGTTTATTTTTCTTCTCATAGAGATGGCAGGTTCGGACAAAGTAAAAAAACTGACTGATGCAGAACTACAGTACTTCGCTGACTATTTGAGCGAAATAAGTGAAGATGGACAAGATATTGATGACGACTGGTTGGATGAGGAGCCTGATGAACTTTATGATTTTGAACTAGATGAAATTCCTGTCACACTTGATAATGATTTCACACAAGTTGAAATTGCCGATATGCCTATAGAGTTTGAAGACGGAATATTGGTTCAACCAGAAAATGATTTAGAACTCACCAACAGCCAACAAGAAACTTCGCAACAGTGCCATTCAAATTCAGGTGCTATAAATGACCCTTCTACATCACGCCAATCAAATAAAGTTTCAACATACAAAAAACCAAAGCAAAGAAACCTATTCCTGTTTACAATATAAAAGATTTGAAATAGAAAAAGAATAATTTAATAGTTTCTGAAGAAAATTTGAAATTTCCGGGTAATGCCACTTACCAGAAGAAATAATTCAGCTTTCAAGTCCATATCATTTTTTTAAATATTTTTTTATAACGGCATTATAAATTCAATTGTTGAGCAAAGTAACCTGTATTAGGTACAATTAAATCCATCAAAGCCAGCAAATTCAACCACCGACGATATATGAAAATATATAGGAATATGTTTCTATATGTCCATAGTGCATTTGTCAAGCATTAAAAGTTACTAATCAAAAACAATTGGTTATGAAAAAGTAATTGCAACAATGAGCCTAAATGTATTTGAAAAAATACGTGCGTTTCTTCATTTCAACGACAATTCTAAAATTACGCCTAGAAATGAAGCGAATAAGGGTCAGAATGAAGAACATCATCGGCTTTTCAAAATTAGACATATTGTAGATAGTTTGAAAAACAGATTTAAAAATATTCCATTTGAAAAGTAGCTTTCTGTTGATGAGTAACTTTGTGCAACTACAGTTTGCCGTTATCTATTACAATACATACCTCTGAAACCACACAAATGCGGTTTCAAAGTTTTTGTGGTGAGTGGAGTTTCTGGATTTACCTATGATTTTGAGATATATACGGGATCCGAAAACGATGAGTCAAAAGGATTAGTAGGCGAACCTGATTTAGATTCCAGTGGAAATGTTGTGGTAAGGTTATTGAGAAATGTCACTAAAAAAGTAAATCATCATGTATATTTTGATAATTACTACATGCCTCTCCCTCTTATCACTTTATTGCATAGAAATGGAATTCAAAGTATAGAAACCATACGAAGGAACAGAATACCCACTTGTCCTTTTTCCAGCAAAGCTGCATTGAAAAAAAATTAAAGAAACAGTTCATTGGAATATACAGCTAACAAAGAAGGAACAAAGGTATCCCTCGTGTCATGGAAAGGTACTAAGCCAGTTATGTTGGCTTCAATGTTTTGCGGAGAATTGCCAAAAAACAAAGTCAAAAGGTATGACAAAATCCAAAAAAAGAAAATGGGTATTCCATGCCCAAATGCAGTAAAAGAGTACAATCCTCACATGGAAGGAGTTGACCTTACCGACAGCCTCATCAGCAAGTACAAGATCCGAATACGATAAAAAAAATGGTACTTCAAAATTTTCTACCATTTACTAGATGTTTGTATATTCAACGCTTGGCTTTTATATAGACGCATTAAGAGAGAGCAAAAAGAATAAAATATTCTCTCATTAGGCGAATACCTTGCCGAAACAATGTGCACAATAAACCTGCAGACTTCTGGGAAACGTGGAGGACCCTTGAATATTGACAAAGAAATCGAAGTAGAAATGAAGAAAAAAATTGTACTGCTTTGCCTCCAAAAATAGTAAGAAAAGATGCCATTGGACACTGGCTAATATTTTCCGAAAAAAGGGAAAGGTGCAAAGTACCAAAATGTAAGCGCTTTACATTTATGTTTTGTGAAAAGTGTAAAGGCACACCTGTGCTTGAGAAAAACCAAGAATTGTTTTCACAGGTTCCACAATATGTAATTTTTTATAAATTTTAATTTGCTTTTAGTTAACATTTTTTATGTAGCATAAATATTACATTGTGCTTTAACACAAATTAAACAGTTTATATTAGGAGCACCATTCAAACACAATGTAGCAGATATGTAACATACTATTTTTAACAAAAAAAATATATTTGTTTAAAACAAGAATTTTTTTTAATGATCTGTTCAGATTTTAGACCCAAAAGTCCATCCTAAAATATTATTTTTATCAAAAATAAAAATGTCATGCAGTAAAGGGTTATAATGACAATAGACTTATATAACTTACGTAAATTCCTATAAAAATACGTATAAAAATGCACGTTTTTAAAGGGGAACATATAAGGAGAAAGTCGCTTTTTCTCTCTCCCTTAAATAAATTCACATGCAGAGAAAAAAAGGCGTCAGGAGAAACTATCTTACACTAACTACTCTTAGAATAAAACAGACTTTTCAAAGTACATTTTAACGGCTTTTAAAAATTTCTAACAAAGATTTTTAAAATTGAAAGTGTTTTTCTTTTCAATTGTAGGCGCTTTCCTTTCAAAGACGCTTTTGCAATGTTCGTGATGCTTTCTACCGTTCGTATCCAAACTAGCAGAAAATTGTAAGAGACATACGTGAAAATTAGAAAAAGATTTATTAGAACTAGAATAAATATAAAAAAAATTATTCTGGTATAGTTGCAATGCTCGAAACGTACCCTTTCTAATCAAAACTGATGAGGTTGAGGATTATATTATGTATATCACAACGAATAGCCATATTTTACATTAAAAATCGTCTTTTAAAGGCTTTTAAAAATATCTAATGAAGATTTGTAAAATTGAAAAGTATTTTTCTTTTCAATTGTAGGCATATGCAAATTTTTATTCCAGGCCCAATATACGGTTCAATGTCAACTGGGGTTCCTACTATTAACGTAATCAAGAATGGAAGCTAATATAGAATCCATTGCTGAAATAGCACTTCATTTAATTATATAATTAATTACCTGTCGTGTGCATTGTGAGAGGGATAATTAAATTATAGACAAAACGCGAAAGCTGCATGAATGTGATTCCTGTGACCAAAAAGCAATTGTGATAAAGTAAATCAAAGCTCAGTAAGCTAGCATTGCGGATGAGAAAATAAGCAGTAATTCAGTTTGAGCTTGACATGAAAGTTTTAGATTAATAGATGTTTACTACACGAAGCTGAGTGAACAACAGATTATGATTCCACATTCGAGGTTTCAGTGGAAAATTCGTGTCAGTTCAATGTACAGAAAGCTTTTTTCCACGTTTCTGGGGTTTTTTTCAAATGACACAAAAACATCAATAACGACGCGGGGGAATTTTGTAAATGAACGATAGATTTAAACATTAAAATTAAGGAATGTAATAATAACACTCGTATTTCTTCATTGTTATATATTAAATGGGTTTCTGGGAGATTATGGAACGGTCCAAGGCATTAGATTTTAGAAGTGGAAGCTACAAATCCTGGTACTCCTACACACAAAGAGTGACGTCATCAGGTATAGATCGATTGCGTCCCGACGGCGGCGTCATTTCGAGGGTTGAAGCGCTTCAAGGATTTAATGTAGAAAGTAGAGGATTTACGATAAACTATTGGTCCGATAAGTAAAGAGCAACTAGAGAGCTTACCTTTAAATCTCGATGTACTATATTACGATTGTGACAATACTCCACAGCTGATAGTATTTGCCAAAAGGTTTTTCTTGCTGTTTCCTCAGACATACGGCCATATCGAGCGATGTAATCTGAAAAATTGAAACGCTATAAAAGTGCAAGTATAATATTGTGTAGGTATTAATCTACAAGCACCTATTCTATCTTGGAAGTAATTCTGGAGCTGTGACAAATAACTTCTCCAATATTTTCGAAGTAAGGAAAGGAAAACTAAGCACTCAATTTGCATCTAAAAAATCTCAAAGATACATAATATTACTATTGTTAATATTGTCAAACGTATATCAATGCTACTTTGTATGCCTTTCCGAAGTTAAACAAGAACGTCAAAATCTCATGTATATAACCCATGTAGGGTCGTTGACCTAATGATTTTGTCAGAACGCTTTCCTTTCAAAGACGCTTTTGCAATGTTCGTGATGCTTTCTACCTTATGTATCCAAACCAGCAGAAAATTTATGAGACGTATACGTAAAAATGAGAAAAGATTGATTAGAACTAGAATAAATAAGTAAAAATTATTGTGGTATAGTTACAGTGCTCGAAACGTAAACTTTCTAATCAAAACAGTAATGATGAAGGTTGCGCATTATATTATGTATATTACAACGAATATACATATTTTACATTAAGTCATCTTAGGTAATTATGCAACAAATATGTAAACTCATACCAAAGGTCAATAGCATGCATGTGTAAAGTATAAAGTCACTGACCAGACGTGCATTACATATCTAATAGACATAAATTAATACCTGCTTTATTGCAAGCACTGAGACATCACAAAAACTAACTGGATGCTCACAACATTTTGCGACAAGTATTAAAGACAACTATTAATCTCTTGTTTGAAAATTTACACACTATTATATATGCTCACACTAGTTTTCAAAACACTCTCAGTTTGAAGACGGTATCTTCAAAACTTACGTTTTTCGAACGCTTCAACTGTATCGTCAGGCGTCAAAAATCATCAACCATATAGTTTATCCTTCATGTATGGTGGTAAAAAAGTCATTGAATGCCAAATCCGGGCTGTATGGCGTATGCTCAGTCAATTGCGCGTATGTTCTCAAATCGTTAGGGCCGGTGTCTAAGAGTTTGTCTTATTACAACAGCAGGCCTTTTCTTCTTTCGTCTAAGACTCCTGACAAACAAATGGTTGTAAATAAATTAGAATTGACCACTCTGCGTTTCTTTAAAATTATTACATCTCAAGTTGTTCCTAAGAAATTTGCTGCTGTTTTTCTCCAAGAGAGATACAAAAGGAAATATAATTAATTTTAACCGCACAGAATAAATGCGGATGTACTCTGTATATTTAGATTTTGCAGATAATTACTGTTAATTAAGCATGAGAGTTTAATTTATAGTCTCTACAACGGAAAAGCAGGCAATAAACTTAAACCACAAAACCATAGTTATTTCTTTTGTAATATATAGCTGAACGTAACTCGGGTCAATGACTTATTTAAAAACCACAAAAGGAAAACTTATTTCAATGTTACGGATTACGAATCAGAATACAAAGTATGTGTAATTATCGTAGATAATTTTGAGAAAACAGACCAATTGTAACATTGAATTTATATAACAAAACTGAAAGCTTTTAGAATAAGAAACGGTTAAATAGCAGTAGGATTGTCTATATTCATATTTTGTACAACTAATTACTTCGTATTTAGGAAAGCTTTTTCATATCTTTCTTTAGAAATGCTTAAACAAATGTAGCAACAGTTAAATTGTAACCAGATAAAATAAAAGTAACTCAGTTACAATATAATTAAATCATCTAGATTCATTCGATGGCCTAAGTGGAATTCACAAATATAATGTTACAAACGGTGTCACTAGATAGCGTACTTACAATGTAAAAATGTTTTCAATATAACAACATACAGACTGCTGAACACTCGGAATAACAATAATATGATCAAGCCACAGGGAAGCGCACATTTCACGTGATCCAAGTAAGCTCAAAATTAATAACCGTAATATAATGACATACCCCTCAATGGCTTAGAAAGCGTGGAAGATAACGAGAGCTAAAGAGAGTTAACGAAAGAAAAAATTACTCGTGTACCGGTGAACAGAAAGCATGTTGTAAGTAATCCGTTTCTAGGAGTTGTCAAGGAAACCGAATTGGCTAGAGGTCTAGTTCAAGTGATTCCATCATGGCGTCTTCGGCGGACTTCATTGAAGATGGCCCCGACAAACAAAAACAGGTCAAACAGTATTGTTTTCAACAACATACTTGAAATCCCACTACCATTTACATTGCGGACTCAAGCCCGGTCCATAGACGTCCTTATAAAATAAAGGAAACACACTTTAAGTTATCGTAATAAATATTTTTCATTCTGGTGGCATTTATGAATTGATATTATTAAGATAGACCGTAATGAATGTATAAAACGTCCCACATAATTGTACATTATAGTGTTTACTATATTAGATATAAAACACTGAACATTGAAATTTAATTTAAAAAGTTGAGGGCTTGATTACATTACTATAGTTGGTTATTTTAAGGTTATGACACATCGAATTTGAATCTATCTATGTAATTTGAAATGATGTGTGTACCCGTTTACATGGATAATGTTATGACAATTCGAAATTGGGATTATTGATGTAATTTAACAATTTGTGTATACGTGTTTACAGGGATAATGTTATGATAATTGTAGTAAAATAGAATGAGGTACGCAATGAGTAGAGAACGTTTGTTTTTTTGTTTAAAATAAAGGTTACATTCGTTGCGAAAAGAACTCCAGTCCTCTAGGAGGCCTAAATAATCAGAATCCAATAGGAAAACTTGTCTGCTAGAGGATTGCACCTTATACAAGACGGGTTGACGCCTATTAATTAAGGCAGTACCAAAAAGCCTTTCATCGTAAGTGTTTATGGTAATGTAGCTTCATAAATTGAACTTCATTATATTTGGCAATTTATCAATTGGATTATATAGGAACCCACTCCCGCACCACTATAGTCAGCCTGTGTACCCTTAATTCGTTACGTTGCGTGCTGGTTGCACAATGCTTAAAGGTACCTAAATCTCATGATGCATCCATCATATGCCAATCTTTTTTTATAGCTCACAATTAAATTGATGCTTTTTGATACAAGAGTTGATCTAAGACTACGTTTCCTGAACTCCTCAGTCAACCAAATACATTTATGATAGAATCTTATAAATCAACAAAATAAGTGTTTTTATGGAGAGCAAAAAGTTGATCGATTTACACGTGTAGGGATAAAAATCACGCCCAAAATCGTAATAAACCATCCCACGAAAAGTTCACGATTGAAATTCATTTTTTATTGTGGCAAAATTGTCATGGTAAACAAAGTATAATTCGAATACTACAAAAATGTTTTGGGCATGGTAACAATAACTTCATAGGATGAAAGTTAAAGCACACAGAAGCTTAGGATGACCATATTGTTATACACATCGGATAAGATTTATTAACCACAGAAAACATCGGTACCTGTGCAATTCAGATAGCTAATACAGACAACAAAGTCTATAGAAAAGACCGACAAGCTGAATTGTGTATAATAACTGGTATCCATTTCTTAAAAACCATCTGGTCCTCTTCCCCCTTCTTGGTGCTTGCCCCGTTAGTCTTCTTAAATTCACACTCACAATCACCCTCGTTTCAGTTACCATACATCGTACCACCTCAATATTTTTGTTGCATACCTAAGATTTCACTGTACCTTCCAGCGCGGTTTTTAATACGAAGGAAACTTATCAGATATTTACAAAAGTTCGTGAACTTATAACCTTGTATTTAACATTAATTCGTTCACTTCTAAAATTTTTTAAAATATTTCAAATGAAAGTTTGTTTCAGAATCCCAGCTTACTCTTTATAAATATATGAACAGGTACACATATCAAGGTACATTATTGAAGAGAGAGTTGCACTTGCTGGCACAACAGTGTGGCAGTTGCCCCGTTACCCTTTTTATTCAATAATATTAATTAAGTAATATAAACAGAAAAATTAAGTAAAAAAAGATAGCAGCTAATCAGTTTGAAAATAGAGCAGATTTAGGTGTTAGGCAAGCAATCCTAACACTTCGATTATTACTAGAAGGAAAGGCAAGAAAGACAAGAAAAACAGTAATAGGCCATGTTACATGTTAAGTGAATTAACTCGTAACACACCTTTTCAATTATTGGATAAGCAGTTTCCATTTCTGTACTTACTAAATCTATTATTTTTTGTATTAAAGTAAAGCAATCTTCCCGTTCATGGCTGAAGCCGTGAGTAGGTTATAAATTAGTGGTTACATTGTAGAGTTAGAATGATTTACTACGTATAAATACGCTAAGATACCATTTCGGGGATTTTTATTGTTCTCGAGAAAATGATATAAAATTTTTATTAAAGCTCCATCGGGAATTACATGGACATTTCAGTACCGTTCTTCACATAAGCAACTATAATTTTTGGGAGTGGTGTAAGGGACTTCTTTCGATGTAATGACCCCAATCTGTCGTTTCTACCTGCCTAACCTTTTCTTTAGGGCGCTAGAACGAGCATGCAGAAAACCAATAATTTAAGAAAACGGAACCAACGATCCCCTGAGAAAAGAGCTCAACGCTGGAGGCGAATAAACTAAATGTAAGTTTTATTAATTTTATTATTGGTATTTCGAAATTTGCCCGAATAAGCTTTAGAAATTAAATAAGTACGGTCAGAAGGATTCAAAACAGCACCGTATAACCAATGGCGCTACAATTTATGGAGGCCCTTTCCACAATATAATATGGCTTTCTAATGTTAAGATTAAAGTTAATTTCTTTCTTAATTTAACGATTGACTATGAACTAAATGAATTAAAAGCATCTATTATATTACGGAGCTTGAAAATATCTTTCAATTTCGTAAAAAAATATAACACACTTTGTGTTTTTTGGCATAAAATTACTAGTAAACTAAAAAAAATATCAATTCTACTACCGGACGAGGAAAGAACTTTCAATTTCGAATATAAATAACACCGTTCCTTGTTATAAAGCTTTATAGATTTTGATACCTGGGAATACATTAGGCGCGACTCTTAGTGGTTTATTTTTCAACAAGATCACGTAACTTAATACGCAATATTCTAAAATAACAGAATAGATAATTTTCTCGAATTTAGACACGTTTCTTGGGAAAATATTTAATGTTTGAACTTTTAATAAAGCAAGGATTTAAAAAAGGTGTGATTTTTTTTGTGAATACAGTAATGTAATTTACGTTTATTTGGTTTTACAACTTTAAAACTTGATTACTAAAGAACACGTTTACATTTCGTGGTTAACGCGTAACCTATAAATCATTTATTTTAATAATTACACATGTATAGAATAACTTATTTTGTAATATCAATCTTAATATTCTTTTAATAAATAAATTTGCAATTTGTCGTTGCCAAATAAAAACTTTTCCTTTTTACATTAAATTCCTTATCGTTTATGCAAATTTGCTTAGGACAAACACTCGTGATCCATAATAAGCCTTTAAACTATTTGTAGTCATTTTTACTTATTTATTTGAAGTTTTGACGCTTAATAACCGGTCTTTTCCTGTTCGAATGCTATAATTGTTATTTAGATAAACGTTTATAACTGTTTTCTTTTTGAATTTTTTATATATCTACTTATTGACATAACCTCATTATTTTTATAACTTTTATTTGCCCAATTACTAATAGAAACTTGTAAATTGATCTTTTAGAGATTTTTTCGAAAATTAAATTTAAGATATTAAAATGAATTATCTACATTTAAAGATGAAAGAAGTTTGCTTTGAACCTAAAAAAAGTCCTGTTAAATTTATCTTATGTAAAGTGAGACAGGTTGTTAATGTATTTATATATGAACTTAATGATATTATATGTAAACCACAAGGAAAGTGGCATATAAAAAACCTAAAGCCGTTTGCCGATAACACTCATCCACAATAATTAATATTTTCTATCTACCTTTTTAAATATATCTTGGATTATACAATATTTTATACCTCATAATGGCTGCTGTCGTTTCCCTTTATTTGTTTTTCTCCTTATCTTATATGAAACATATTCTACCTTTCATATTTATTAAGATAAAACAATCTAGTTTAGTAAATTTATTTATTCTGTTGATAATTTGCTTTTAAATTTTCTCGTTCTTATGACTATTTTGTCATCTATATAATATACCTCTGCTTTTTATTTCTTTGGCGCCTTAAATATTCCAGTATCTTTACTAATTTCTTTAATACTCTGCGATACCATATCTCTACCTTCCCCCCTCCCTCCATCTATGATTGATGTATCTTTGGCATGAATAAAGCAATGAATATTTAGGACTTGTCAGAGCTGATATTGAGTTCATGCTTTTCAAATAGGGTAAACAAGGGTAAACATGGTAGGTCGACAACAATGCCTATATTGGAAACAGTTAATATTTTCAGTTGCAAAGATGAAAAATTCCTATTTGTTGTGTTTTCAATATGGAGTGTTTACTCAATATCCTATCCACTCTCCCTCTGACCTAGAAACTTTTTGTCTAACTTATGGGTGAGATGCTGCCACCCTTTTGAATACCTCTCTTGAGTAGGGTGGTGTGAATTTATCGTATATATCTTTTACTTATCGATTTTTGATGTCTTTTGGTTAAGTGTGCCTACTTTTAAGAATAGTAGGGCGTGGTCGACTTTTGTTTCTTTTGCTAGGCAGGGGTACTTCAGATTACTCTTTTTATTTGGGGAAATTTCTCTCTCTCTTTCTGTCTTTCCTATAAGAAACTTGTCCGAAAACATAACTTCTACTGTCTCCTTTTCCCTCCTATTTTTTTTCCGACGGACCTATCTTAAGTACTAAAAACTACCGCGTGTCACAAAAGAGTGGTGATCCTTCACTCCGGGTTACTGACTCCGTTTCGGTAAGTTGAGTAGCGCTTTTCTATTCTTGTCTGCCATCCTTTGCTCAATGTGAGCCCTTCTTCTCTCTTCGCCTACTTATTTTAATACTTTTCTTTGTATCTACCTAACTTTTCTTTGCTGTTAATCGCAGTATGGTCTAAGAACTAGGCAACCCATGGCACTGTTGCGCGAACCTTGTTTTCAGCCATGCGTCACCACACTCCTTGCTAAATGTAATTGAAAGTAAGGTTGATATTTAGATTTGTGAAATTTTCCAATGTTCACTATCAGTCCCGGTAGTGTAATTGGTAAATACGTCAGCCGCGATAGCTGAAGATACAGGTACAAATCCTGTCTGGTACCTTATATTTTCCATCTTTCAATTACTAGCTCGATTTGAAATGATAATTTGGGCTTTGTACAAAAAAGTCTAAGTTATTATTTCATTTTATTAATATATATATATATATATATATATATATATATATATATAAAGCAAATATATGTTCCTGTAAATTCAACTCTTATGAGAATCATAAAAGTTAATTTACCTATACAAGTCGAACTTAAAACTAGCATAGCAATTAACCAAAACGGATCTTAAAATTGGATTCATAAAGGGGAAAACATTCATTGACCATGGTTTCGGCTTCTTTGGCCTCGTCAGAAAGGAATAGTACAACCCCTTGTAACCCAATCAAGCAATACACAACAATATAAATAGAAACAACCTCGATACCTATGGCAAAACGTATAAATGAACCGCCAGCTGGTGATTTCCACGAACAATAGTCGTCTAGGTAAAGTAGTTGTTCCATCTGTATCGTAACAATTCTGAAAATAGCCATACAAATACGTCCTGCATTTTTAAGATTGAATACGTTATGAACAAAACTTGATGTCTTAATAACATATCATCTCGTGGCAACGTTCGTCTTTAACAAGTGTAATCGATATTAATAAAGAAGTTATTCGTATTAAGCGACCTACTAAAAGCAGCTTTTACACGTATCTGTAAATTCAATATATATATATATATATATATATATATATATATATGTATGTATATCATGATAGGGTTATTTAGGGGTATATTGAGTCATAAGGGTCGTACACTACATGTAAATAGGTTTAGAAAACTAAACGATTTCATCATAAAATGGAAGTAATTCGCCAATCAAGCAATAAGCTAATATCAAACACACTGTATATAAATCACAACTAACTTTAATTAATGAAAGGAAGCTCAATCTTTAAAAATCAAATCACATTTAGTAAGATAAATAACTTGTACGCCATACAATCATTTTAAACCAATAATGCAAGCATCAAAAATATATACGCCTTAATGTAAGAAAATAACAATGCATACTCGCAATAAAAAAATCCCACTCAAAACAAATATGTTTCATAAACGCAGGAAGTGAATAAACGCATTCACATTACGTCATCATAAAAATTTGACGATGTGATCTTTTAATTGTGTAAACATTAGAAAATTCCAATAAAATCCAACAGATTAGGAAAACAAAACAAGAGAACAGACGTTTGGCTGCATGATAAATTAAACGGAAAGTTTGAATAAATTGCTATACAAACAAGCGAACGTGACTTGAGAAAGGTACAGAGATTTTATATTCAGACGAATACACATACAAAACTAGATATCTACGTGATGTACTAAGCACTTTGACGAGAATTTGGATGGTAACTTTATAGAAAGTCCGAAGGCCTGCATGATAAGACAAAGTGCAACGCCTCAATCAACAAGGTAAACTCGGGAAACCAATGATACAGGCGAAGAGGCGGATCGTTTATATAGGACAGGCTTTTGATAAACAATCAGTCTTTCCTCAACCAAAGCACGCTTTATAACAGTTCAAATTAGAATATCAAGCGAAGTGAAAATAGTAAATTAAATAATTATAATTTTAATAAAAGTCGTGATAAAAAAATTTTGAAATAATAATACTAGTGCAAGTATACGATTGAAGTTTGCCATCGAAGTGAAGTGTATATATTTTTTTGGTCATTATACAAATTTTGGTAAGTTCGTTTATATCATTCAAGTAGAAAAGTGTTACAGAAAAAGAGGGTTAAGATCTTCTTTGTTATTATACCGTCGTGCACTCGGTGTGGATTTAACTGAGCTAGTCGAGGCATATAAAACGAATTTGTGTTTTAAATTTAAATTTGAGGTTATTTAGAGACACAGAGCTTTGGCGGGCAGCAGAAAACTGAACGTTAATTACATCGGCGTGCGACGATACCATAGCAATATATATATATATATATATATATATATATATATATATATATATATATATATATATATATATATATATAATGATCTTGAAGAATAGCTAGTTAAACTAAGTTATACTTTAAGACTTAAAACGAGGTAGTCGATTAATTAGTGGTTACTTCTGCCTTTTAGTATGTTGGTTTACTGCGGTTGGTTTAAAAAGAATTAGGTGGTGCCTAAAAACTTTATTTGGCTAATAAGAACTTTAAGGTATAAGCAGTAGGTAGTTGTTCAGACTTGGGAAACAAGAGGACTTTTTCCTTTCTTTTTTCATTTTTTTGTGGTTTTACCGCTACTGCTACGGTACATCAATTAGCTTAGAAAGTTTGTGCAAGGAATTTTATAGTTTCAAAAATGATATTATTGATTGCATGTCAACAATGAAAAGTTGCCTCGATGGACTGATTGTTGACGTTGGTGAACAAATTGATGCTCTTGAAGCTTACTCACGAAATAATTGTTTGCTGTTTCACGGTATTAGGGAAGACAACTCCAAGATCGACGTCAATAATATAATAGTTAATTTCGTAAACACTACATTAAAGATCAACGATTTTTCGTTGAATAGTATTGATCGGTGTCATCGCCTAGGCACACGAAGTAATGATAGTAAAAAACCACGCCCTATTATAGTGAAATTTATGTCTTATCAAATTAGACGTTGTGTATGGGAGAGGAAAAAGTGCCTTAAAGGTATGCCGTATCTCATAACCGAGTCCCTCACTAGACGACGGTTAGCACTCTATAACTCCTGTAAAGAAACTTTTGGTCCTACGCATACCTGGACTCAAGACGGAAAAATACATGTTTTTCAAGCAGGAAAAAATTTCTCATCACCACTATGGAACATCTTAAGGCGGCAGCTCGGGATTCCCGTAAGACTTCGGACAACACGACTAAACATTACAATACCCGTAGCCAACAACACGGATTACAAAAATCTACATAACTAGGTCTTATTACGATTACATCTATATCGTTATGGTTGGGTAATATTATCTGATTAAATAATTTTAATTTTTCCTTTTTTCTTTTTTTTTTGCATTTTGGATAATAATTATTCATTTATCCTCTATACAGCGTATTTGTTCCGGGCCTAAATACTATCGGACTCTTGCTTCAATTATGTACCCATTAGGTTTAAGTTTAGTTATGTATTTAGTTGTTTTTCTATGCTTTTGTATGATTCCTTGTGTGAATTGCGGGCGCTTAATCTGTAAACCCTGTTTTATTCTCTCTTTTAACTTTTCCTTTTGCAATGGCTGAATACTTTTCAGACCTTTGTAGAATCGATGTAGATACCCCAGACGAGGAACCTGATTTTCTGTCTCTTCTGCCTAGCGTCCCATCTGCTTCGATTCGTCTACAACAGGCATTACGGCGACATTCAAGGGCTTTTCATTGCTGTCATGTGAACTCGGAGTCGTTATTAAGTAAATTCGACGATTTTTCTAATGTCTTTGAATTTAGTGGTGCACATTGCATTGCTATATCCGAAACTTGGCTCAAACCTTCAGTCTCAGATAATCTAGTAAATCTGCACGGATATCGTATATTAAGAAATGATAGAACCAAACAACGTGGCGGCGGAGTAGCTTTATATGTAAGGGAGGACTTATCTGCTAAGTTGATCGCTAGCTCGCAATCTGCATATCATGCTAGACCCGAATACATGTTTGTTGAGATTTCGTTCATGCATCAGAAGATCCTGATTGGCACTATATATCGTCCACCAAATACTGGCTATTTGTCCGACATTGAGGATATTCTATTTCAGTTCATACCAGTATATAGTGATATCATTGTACTAGGTGATTTCAATATAAATATCACTAAGGACACTTATGACGTTCGGTGTTTACGAAATATTATAAATTCGTGCAACTTAAGTTTACTGCCTCTTATGCCAACTCACCATCTAATCACTGCCACTCATGAGGTGCATTCAAGTATAGATCATATAATGCTGCTAAAGAAAGAAAAAGCAATTCAATTTGGCCAGTTCCCCATTCTTGAACTGTCTAAACATGATCTCATATATGTATGTTATTCAGCAAAGCAACCGAAATTTATTCCAAAATATAAAACATTCAGAGATTTTAAACATATGGATATTAAACAAATTACAAAGGATGCTCATGAAATACCGTGGAATCAAATTGACTTTTTGCCTAATGTCAACTGCAAACTGCAATCATTTATCTCCTTTGTTACTGACCTCTACAATCTTCATTCTCCAATTAAAAAGTTTCGGATTACAAAGCCTAAAGCACCGTGGCTAAACGATAAAATACAGGAAATGAGACGTTTCAGAGACGCTGCTGCAGTTCAGTTTCAACGACTACCTACGTTGGAAAATCATTCACGTTATAAGTTATTTCGTAATAAAACTAAACAATTAATCCGTAATTCTAAGTTACGGCATTTGTACTCGCTGTCGTCAAATTTAAGTTCTGCCAAAACCTGGAAAGAGTTACAAACGTTGGGAGTTGGTAAACATTCCACTCGTTCACCAAATGTGTTAAGTTTAAATGAATTAAACGACCACTTTGTAGCTATAATTTGTGCAGACTCAATTCTTATTGAAAGAAATATTAAAAATATCACTTCGTTAAATTCTCCTGTATATCCTAAATTTTATTTTCAAACTGTAAATAAAGATACTGTCCATAAAGCGTTTAAGCGCATCAAATCGAGCGCAATAGGGGTCGATGGAATATCTAAATCAATGATTCTATATATAATTCCTAGTCTGATGGAGGCCCTTTTGTCTATTGTAAACTGTTCGTTCTTAACAAGTACTTTTCCTGAATGCTGGAAACAAGCGCTGGTTCGTCCGTTACCTAAGAAGAAAAGTCCTTTATCTCCCTCTGACTTTCGCCCAATTAGTATCCTTCCAACTCTCTCTAAATTAATTGAATATATAGCTCTTGATCAACTACTTGACTACTTTCACCTAAATAACCTTTTTGATAAATACCAGTCTGGTTTTCGCAAATTTCATAGTACCTCTACGGCCTTAATTTGTATAATTGATGATATTAAGCAAGCCATGGATAAAAAACAGCTTACTGTTCTTGTGCAATTAGAGTTTAGCTCAGCTTTTAATAATGTTAATTTTGCAATATTACTTGCAAAGCTTAAAATGGTATATAACTTTTCCGATAGCGCTCTTGAATGGTTTAAATCATACCTTAACGGCCGTGAACAACGTGTTGTCAATGATGAAGGAAATCAATTTTCTAATTGGGCGAATCTACAGGCAGGGGTTCCACAGGGAAGTGTGCTTGGTCCTTTTCTGTTTTCTTTGTATATTCAAGATATTAATAAGGTTCTCAAGTTTAGTAAGTACCATTGTTATGCCGACGACATTCAAATATATTGTCACTGTCATCCTAATGATTTACT
This sequence comes from Platerodrilus igneus, assembly GCA_036346225.1. NCBI lineage: Eukaryota > Metazoa > Arthropoda > Insecta > Coleoptera > Lycidae > Platerodrilus > Platerodrilus igneus. The sequence continues at coordinate 2,605,206 of JARFIW010001116.1, forward strand.
AAATACATTTATCAATATTAATTCTGATCTTGCTAGAATAAAATCATGGGGAGACGAAAACCAACTAACAATAAATCCTTGTAAATGTGAAGCAATTGTAATCGAATCTTCCAAATTGTTAGGTAAAACTGACCAATCGATACTCCCGCCTCTTCAATTGGGTGGGTCGCTAATCAAACTTTGCCCGGTCGTTAAAAGTCTTGGAGTTGTTATTGACGCGACCCTATCTTGGAAGAACCACACACTTTACACATGTCAAAAAGTTTTTGCTTCGCTGCATGGTCTTAATAGAATTAGACGATTTTTACCAATTTGCTTAAAAATCAAATTGGTCCAAGCCCTAATCCAGCCCATTTTCGATTATGGAGATGTTGTGTATAATAATTTGCCCCAGATTAGTGGTGATCGTTTGCAAAAAGTTCATAATAGCTGCATTCGCTTTATATTTGATATTAAGCGCCATGATCACATCTCACCATTTTTTAAGAAATTATCCTGGTTGAAGCTGCATAACCAGAGGAAATTACATCAAGCGATAATGTTGTTTAAGTTTTTATGCGGGATTGGTCCAAACTACCTTACTACAAAATTTTCGCCTTTATCTAACGGCCACTACAACATCAAAGATGATAACCGGTTGAAAATTCCACATCATCGAACTGAAATGTATCATTCCTCCTTTGTGGTTTCCAGTTCTTCACTGTGGAACTCGATTCCTGCCATTATAAGAAATTCTATCACAATCTCTAAGTTCCGACAAACGTATCGGGAGTATCTACTATCGCAACAGTAGTTACATTTAGGATGCATGGGTTTTGAGATTAAGTGCCTGTTGTTTGATTGAGTGTTTTTGTTATGTGTATGTATGAGCATGGGTGCGAGTGCGCATACGCGCGTATGTGAATGTGTATGTCAAAGGTATACTATTTATTTAATTATTTATACTTATATTTATTTATTTAAATTTATTTATTAAGTGCCTGTTGTGTGACAGTGTTTTTGTTATCTCTATGTATGAGCATGGGTGCGAGTGCGCATACGCGCGAGAATGTATATGTATGCCTAAGGAATATTTATTTATTTGTTTAAACACTGTAAAAAATGCTTATTTTATTTTTATTTTTAATATTTTTATTTAGTTATCTGTCAATTTTGAAGTAATCTCTAGTTAGGTGTAAGAGTGGACTTCATAGTCCAAATCTCGCTAGAATTACTTCTTGAGTTAATAGTTATTTGTATCAATGCTATTTAAATAATAAAGATATACAATACAATACAATATGTGTTAAGTGAATTAACTCGTAACGTGCCTTTTCAATTATTGAATAAGCAGTTACCTTTTCTGTTTACTAAAACTATTATTTTTTTGTATTAAACTTAAGTAATCTCCGGTTTTCAAAATACGGCTTGAAGTAGGTTATAAATTAGTTGTTACATTGTACGGTTAGAATGATTTGCTACGTATACATTCGCTAAGATGCCGTTTCGGTAATTTTTTAGCGTTCTCAGGAAAAAAATATAAATATTTTATTTATTGGACCTCGAACTACTAATTCTGTCGGGAATTACGTAAACATTTTAGTGCCAGCCTTCGCACAACTAACTAAATGTGATTTTCGGTAGTGGTATTGCCGCGCTTCTATTGAAGTAGTGACCCCAATTTGTTGTTTCTATCTGTCTTACCTTTTCTTTAAGGCGAACGATGATGCAGACAACTAACAAATTTAGGAAAACGGAACCAACGCTCCCCCAAGAAAAGAGCGCAACGCGGGAGGCTAATGGATTAAATATAAGTTTTATTAATTTTATTATTCGTAGTTAGAAATTTGCACGAATAAGCTTTTTGAAATTAATTAAGTAAGGTCAAGTGAGTTTGCAAACAGCTACGTATAACAGTCTTGTGAAATATTGGGCAAACGTCGGGAAAAACAGATTGAAGTGATAGTTTCTGCTTTGCCCTTGTAACATAAGTATTTGTACGCCAGATTACAGCAAAGTTTTACAACGGTCATCATTACACCTTTTACTTTGAGTTGGCATTGGAGTGTGATGCTGCTCTCGGTAATACAGGTAATAACGTGTTGTTGTCAGCTTTGTTGCTGTCTCGAACATACTGACACGCTTACAAACTAACAATGGTAGTTTGTTTCAACTTTGTTCCATTAGGCACAATGTAACACAGCCTAAAATAACGTTTTATAGCTGTCCTCTTTACCTTACCAGGGCTAAAAATTATCAAACGGTTGTACGCCATAAGGTTCTATTACAATCTGTCACATGTGTGTGTGTGCGTGCGTGCGTGCGTGCGTGCGTGCGTGCGTGTGTACGTGCGTGCATGCGTGCGTGCTAGCGTGCGTGCATGCGTGCGTGCGTGCGTGCGTGTGTATGTGTGCACCTGATGACGCAAATAAGAAACAGACTAGAAGTATTGGTGTATTCAAGGTCTACAACACAGCTAACGACAACACATTGTTTCGTGGGTGATTAAGAATAGCACCACACTCGAATGTGCAGCCGGTGAAAAAGGCTTTTCCATCGAGCCCAACAGCAACAACTGTAAAACCATTCGAAACTGTCGCATAAGTGCTAAGACTACTTGGAGTATTTCGATGTTTTAAAAGCATTAAATTCATAATGTGTCTTTCTTTCGGTATAATTTTAGAATGTTATAAATTATAAACTATTGAAAACGTGATACTGCATTAATAGGTGCGTGTATATACTGTTCAAACATGGTGAAACTAACTTATAGTGCATTAACACCTATGCAAATACATTTGAGATGACGTTTACGTTAGTTAGTAAACAAAGAATTTGTGGACGTGTGTTGCTATGATTCGACTCGTTGGAGTGGAAAATGGAAATAAGGATGCATATTACTTATTGTTACAGGCTTTTCCTAAAAAATTAATTTTAATGGGTATCCCTATACAAAATGAGCACAAAATTAGTCCTAAATTACTTATGACTCCAAAACCCGGACCTACGCCCTAAACCCCGAGCCTATGCCCGGGCGTAATCTCAAATTTTTCTATACTTATATTCTTTGGTTGGAGGATGAGAAATTATTAATTTTATTATACAATTGGAATTCCTCTGTAATAAAATGACTGTTATGCAGAAAATAAACACTGTTTAAAAATAAATATAATTACCTTAATATAAGTACGTTCAAAATATGGTATACACCTAGAAAAAGATTCTTAAACTCATCGAAATTGGACATAGTAAGTGGTAAATTAATAAAAAGAATGGTGAATTTCTTGTTAAGAAAGAAAGCTCAAATGATCATTTCAAATCAAGCTAGTAATTGAATGATGGAAAATATAAGGTCTCGGACAGGATTCGAACCTGTATCTTAGACTTCCGCGACCTATGCGTTTACCGAGATGGGTGACGACAATTGGAAAATTAACAAATCTAAATCATGTACACAACCATACCATATATTAACCTAACTTTCAATTACCTTTGACGTTTTTGTCAATCATATCTGACAGTGTCAAATTTTTGACTTATGTCAGTTATAGACAGTAAGCAACGCTAAAAATTACGGCTATAAGCTAAGTAGTAAATATATACATATATTAGGTAATTCATTACATTTGAAATGATAGTGGTGGAATAGGTGAAGCTGGTGTGTAGTGGTAGAGGTGGAGGTAAAGGTATCGCGTGGAGATGGTATCTGGTACCTCTGTGCCTCAATCTTCGTTGTGCGACTACTCAAGTGTCTTCCTAAATCAAGCATTTGGACATTTAATGAAATCCACTATGATGTAATTTTTATTTGTATGCTTAAGTCTAGTTGGTTAATTGAAACATTTAGTTTGTTGTATATGTTGATGTATGTATTAGAAATATCAATAGTGAAGCAGTTTTCGCCAGCTGTTTAATCATTATAAAAAATTCGTTTTTGCGTTCTGTATAATCTGTTGGTTGGTAAAAGTTAAAATTTTATATCAAATACAAATGTATTCTTGTATTTTCTTCTAATATTTTCGTGACGTTGTTTTCGATAATTTCTTTTTCTCCAGTCATATTTATCGCTTTGAGAAGAAATGGTTATACCCCATGCCTAGTTGAAACAAATTCTGAAAACTGCTGTCAAGGACCCTACGCATCTATCTTAGCAATGGTTTTTACCCTTATCTGCTAAGGTGCCTTCCTAATCAAAGATATCATTCAATTCAACTAGCATTATATTATCGCAGAAGGGCTGTATAACTAGAATGAAAGATGGATATTGGTTAAAAGTTGTTCTTCTTCAAAGTTCATTATGCATCTCAGTGCACAGCAAATTTTATGCTTCCTCATTTGAATGGAATACACAGCAAATGAACAAGTTCTACAATGTTATACGGATTTGTAGCGTTTCGTCATTGTCACCATGTCGTTGGGTTGTGACCACTTACGGCACAACAAGAGTATATTGCATTTTGGGAATTCCGATAATTTGTAAAATTTCTGGGAGTCAATTTGCTAAAATATGAAGACTTCTTGGCGATGTACACGAACTTCTTTCAATTTTCAGCCATTTTTAACCATACTGTTATATAATATGAAGACTTCTTGGCTGGATACACAAACTTTTTTGAAACTTTATTGAAAAAAGTTCGTGTACACAGCCCAGAAGTCTTCATATTATGTGACAGTATAGTCAAACATGGCTGAAAATTGAAACTTGCTAAAATGCTAAAATAGTGTTATAAAAATAGATTAAGCGATGCAATTAGAATTCTTCTAGATCAAACCGTTGTAAACGAAAACTGTACCTATATAAAGTTACCTCAAAAATTGTTTTCTTCTTCCTTATATTGTACATGCGTTTTCATCTTAAAGTAACGGAATTAAAAATAATATCACATATGGATGCTTTTTTTGATGTAGTTTTGGTATATTTGCATTTTGGTATTTAATTAGTTGGAGAATTCATTACGAGAAAGGTTTTTTATTAATGTGTGCGCAAGCAGACGCCAGTGTGATATGATCGACTTCTTTTCAGACTAGCCGTAGTAAACTCATGACGTACCTAAATTAATAGATTGATCTCAAAGTTAGCTTTTTTCCTTATAATTTATTCTCCTTTTTTACCTTACGGTGTCGGAGCTAAGAATGTTTTCTAATGCTGCGAGAAAAAATACCGCGCTTTTATACAGCGAAAGAACCTTTCAGAGAGTAAAATTTGAAAAACTTCATTTTGGAGTCCATATTTAGCTGTTTTGATTCCATTCCAATTATTTTCGCCTTCTTTCAAAAAGAATTTCAGTACCTGAGAGATCGGTCCATACCGAAATCCAAATACGATTTATTTTAAAAATTTAAAAAAGCGTGACCTGTGACCTAACAATTAGTGATAAACACTAATTTTTCTTTTCAACTTCCGGAAACATTATATATGTTTGGTGAACTACCGGAAATTGTCGGGTACCTCCATGTATAACAAATTACATTAAATTATATACGCTAGGATATTAACATAGTTTTCTACAATCTTGATAAGGGAAAAAGCATTTTATACTTTATTCGTTTCATGAATTATGTTCGAAGTTAGGTGGAAAGGTGAGTCATGTAATAAATATGACGTTGTAAGAAGTTACATAAAATATGGCTGGGTATTCACAAACTATCAAAAAAAGTAATAATTAATTACACGTCGACTTAGTAAGGTGATTTTACGTCTTCTATTTTTTGGTTTTATTTTATTTATAAATTATCAGTAGAAACTTACAAGGTCAGATAATAAAGTAATGTCGCTGATGTTAAAAAAATTTTCAGATACGTTTTTAGTCAGTTGCAAAATAGTTTCCTTTTGCTTGCACACACTTAGTCCAACGGTTCTGCTACTGCTGGTATCATTCCTAGAACTGTTCTTCTAGAATGTTTTTGAGCTTGTTCTGTTGTTAGAAAATGATGTCCGTTGACTGCCAATTTGCCTTTTGGAAATAAAATAAATCGGGCAAGGCGAGATGTGGTGAATAAGGTGGCTTGGTAGTACTGAAATGCCTTATAGGTTAAAAATTGCTGTATAGACAATGAAGAATGCGATGACGGATGATTTTGACGAAGAACCAAACTACCAGCAATGTTTGCACGGATACGGAGGACTGGTTTTCAAAGTATTTCTTTCTTTCTTTGTAAAAATATTGATTCAGTTTGTCGAGGAGGCACGCACACTTTATGAACAATGCATTTGCAATCGAAAACGAACACCAGCATGCATTTCATTTTTGACTTCAACATGTGAATCTATTAGCCTGGGTGGTCCTTTTCAACACCATTACGAACTTCGGCGTTTTGTCTTTGGATAGTATTGGAAGAACCAACTCGCATCATCAATTAGTACACGATTCAATAACTGTGGGCTGATTTGTACTTGTTCCAGCAGTTCGAGAGGCATACCTTCTCGTACGTCTGGCTATTGTTACGTAAGATTTTTAGGGACCATTATGGAACAAATGGTACAAATTTTTCGCATGTTCAGATCTATTGTTATTATTAGGCGAACGATTTTCAGATCAATTGTCACTTCTTCTGCAATCATTTTCACAGATAATTGTCGATCCGATCGTACAATTTCACTTACTCTGGCGGTGTTGATGTCTGTACGTGAGACTACAGTGCGTCCACTCAGCTCTTTGCTTCAACGTTCGTTCTGCCTTCGCTAAATATTTTACACCAAAGAGAAACTTAAGCTCTTGACATAACCAGATTTCCAAAAGTCTTCAACGACATATTGTAAGTTGTCGACTTCTCACTGGGTTTAGCGCAAAAAAATTGCTTATCGTTGTAACAAAAACTTTTGTTATATTAAAATCTCTAAAGAAAAACATTTCTAGCCATTGTTATTTTACAGCATACGAAATTGTCATTTAGCGTGAAATCGTTAAATAGTTTAATTTACTATAAGGAAGAACACCTCTTTCCTTTTTTTACATTATCTTCACCTATATAAAGCATTTAATAGTGACTCCTACGCTTTTGATATCTGCAAATACCCTGAACGTAACTTGTGTTGCATAAGCTACAGGTATTCTTAAGCCCACTTGTGCAATTGCTAGACAGACACAACGCCTGCGCGTAAGGTGACGCTATAGGTAGGGTGTTGGCTGGTTGACAGGAAGGCGAGCGAGAGCGCGGCCATCTTGCAAGCAACAACGAGCAGGTACGCTTCGTTTTAAGATGCGGAGTTTCCCATGCTGCAAGTGGGGCATTAGGATTGCCCTACTATCAAAAAGGGTGTAAAGGTTGTCGTGGGGGGCTTTGCAAAAGAGCTCTTGTAAAGCCGCCCCGGACAATGAAGAGGAGAATGTAACAACACGTGCTAGTGGAAGTCCGTTAATGGTGAGATGGTGTAATAAAACTGCCTTATATAAAACTAATAGATGCTTTAATTTCCTTAGCACATTTAGGTAGGCACATCTAAGTATGCTCGTCTGAAGATAAAAATTTTAAGAAAGCATGTTTGAGAATGGTAGAATTGAGAATTTAAGTCGTTTGTATGTCGAGCAGAATTCCATGTAATGTTATTGGAACGTAATTATGTATTGTGGAATCACTCGTTTTGAAGCTGTCTGAGGGGCTGTTCATGTAAGAATGCTCTATCTAATAAATGCCAACTTCGTACCTTTTTAAACTTCAATAAGATGGAGTATAATGTTGTTTTGGTTGGTCTAGAGCGTTTTGCAGCATCACCATCAAGCAGTTAAAACAAAACCATCCAGGTACTTATAGAACTATTTATTGAATGAATTAATTTTACGTATTAATTACGGTCAAAGCTTTGATTTAACATTTTCCAAATTATAAGAAACTTTTGTTAAACGAATGTTAATGTTGAATTTTTTTGCGAGATATGTTTATGCTTAAATCCCAAATAAAAATCAGTTAGAGAATTATATCCTAGTAACTTAATAGGTCAAATACCTTTTTGTTCAGAACTAAATTTTTTTGACGTAAGAGGAATTTTTGAACTTTTAGAATAATTAATTTAAGGTTGTTATTCAAAGCACGTAAGTAATGCACATGTTAATTGAGAAAAATAAGTATAAAGTTCACTTTTGATTGAAAGATGTTTTACTACAATATGCCATATGATTAGTAGAATATCAATGCTGCTTCTAACATATGATAAACTAACTTTCTTTAATTTCATATAATGTTTGAGCCATATGAACTTTTTGTATAATAAGTTCGTTAGAGAAATTTTGTAAGCCAGAACAGATCTGTTTTATGGATGTTTAAGAACCCGACTGTACTAAAGAATTTATAAATGTTAAGATCTCTCTATGTAGAGGAACAAATTCAGAGATTTTTGAAACTTATTTTATATTGATTATCAGATATTTTATATATAATTTTTGCAACAAAGAGAATTACATTTAGATTATACTTTGATTTAAAACTTTCGTCTCTTTATTTCACTAATTGAAATTAATAATATCCAAATTAGATAAACAAAATTTTGAATGTGGAACTTAGAAAAAAGTTGATACAGTATTAGGTAATAGAAACAGAGTAAGTAATTTTCAGTAGAGTATATTTTCATAGGTAAGGTGTTGTTGAGATTTTGAATTCGGGACAGTCGATCTATAAAGACCGAAATATTTGTTGTCGTAAGACACAAACAGTGTCTTATATTTTTTTTTGTGTGACATTTTCTTGCAGGTCCGACATCGCAGAAGCTGGAGCAGAGGTCCAAGAGGTTTCCAGAGGTATTGCTTATTTTAATTTGTATGCTTTTTGATAATCATTATATCCTATAGGTTTCTGCGTCTTCCTGTAGGATACTTTAGTTTTATTTATTATCTATATAGATGCAGTGGCGCTCATTTCATTTTTTTGTTCCCGTTTGTAGTCGAGCCCACCCTATATCCACGCCCAATCTCATTGCTCACCCTTGGGGTAATTCCCAGACTAAGCCGCGAATATAGTAAAGCCCGTGGGTCCACCGAGGTTTTGTTCACTAATTGACTCACTCCCCATTTAAAGAAATTTAATATGTCTCACTGATGCCCAACGTCAGGACATAATTAAATTAAATAAAGAAAAAATTTAGTTTCATCGTTGTGTAATATTTCGCGACTTCATTTCTGTGATGAGCAACAGAAACATGTATCCTCTTATTACATCACTATTCGAGACTGAGAGCTTGCTGTAATATGTCGCTTGCGCTAAGGATCAAAGTCGCAGATGACATATCTACGAAGGCAGAAGAGTTGCCACAATTGGTTTTAAAACATCAGTCTTGTTCGATCTCGTATTTTCGTAGTAACAAATTGCAGATGAACTGATATATCATCATATCTGTTACTGCAAAAAGATTTTTCACAATCGTGATAACAATTTAACTTAAGCTATCTTTTATAGAACGAAACATTTTAACTATTATTGATGCAAAATCTATATACAAAATTTCCTTGTAAGTTAGGAGTGGCTCCAGATATGCATAGTAAAAAGTGACAAGATCCATGATTTTTTTGCAATTCGCTTTGAAAGTCATGGTTACCCATGTATTTAACTGTAGTTATATGAAATATACACGTTTCACTTACTTTACGATTCAATCTCAAAGAACATTTTTGTTTAGTCATTTACGAGTTTATTTTTAAAGCGTTTGGCAAGACGCCAACGTAGTGTTTTACTGGTTATTGTTTAGAAAATGCTCACAATGATACGTAGGTACATAATATTTCTTATATTAAGAATTGTATTAAGAACAGCACAATTTTTTTCATTTCGCAATTTTCATTGAATTGTAGTATATATAATATATAATGGCATACATTTTATAAATGGCTTTTTACCGGCAGGTGCAAGAGAATTATCATGGTACAATAAATATAACTTTTTATATTAAGAAAACCTAAACAAAATTTATTAATACAACAGCTGTTTGATAAATACGCCTACAACTTTATATATTTGAGAAAGATTGAGATAAATTAAAAACTACAAAATAAATAGTAGCTAAAATTGTATTGAGCCGACATTTCTATTTATTTTTCAACATAACTACCGTTAATTTCAACACATTTGTCACCGCGATAAACCAGACTTTGCATTCTGTTAAAGGAACCTAAGGGTGTTGATGTTAATCCAGTTCGCAACTGCGATTTTAACGTCGTTACCAAGTTATACCCCCTACATTTGATTTTCCAATGCTCCACCCAAAGATACTACAATGGCCGGGAAGCGCGTTTTCTTTTACCCGGAAATTTTGAATTTTCCGAACCCTTGCTGTTCCAAGTAAGGCAGGGATCTTTAATGTGTGTGACAACACACACAGGACCTACATTTTATCTCTCATTCGAACAAAGGCGTATTTTTGTGAAAAATGCAGGTATATCATTTTTCAAGCGGTCCGTGTCAGAAATTGAACCCAGAACCTTGGGCTTAGCTCTCACGCCCGAACCACCTAAGCTACGGAGCCCTCTTAACAAATTATACCGAATGCATCGGGATACAGTTTTGAGTTTGAGACGATTTAGAAATCGCATGGTACCGAATGCAAGCTGTACAGTTCAGTTGTTCGACGGCTGCAGCAAGACCTATCATTATCATGGTGTAAGTGAAATTTTTAAAACTGGCCGTATTCTTCAAAATGTATTTATCTGTTTTGCAATATTTTGAAACACTGATTTGGGTTGATAGGTTGGTCAAAAACAAGAAGTTTAACCGCAAAGGGAAACATGCTTGCATGATTTCACGAGTATTTTTGCACTAAGCATGGTTAATAATGTATTACTTTTTAGATCATAGAATTGCCATTTGTATTCAGACTCTAAAAGGGTGTAAGTTTCTGCAGACGAGACGGAACGCCAGTTAGACCCTATGGTCACGCAAAAGTGTGACATGTCGAACTGATCAACAAGGACGTTTAGAGAGTTACAACGGACAAAACTTCTTACGAAATTCTCCCAACTTCAGTAGAAAAAGTAAGGAGCCTTAATAAGGTCTTAAAAGACGACATATTCAACTTTGAAGACACTACCAGGAAAGACAACGCAGTATAAACTGGAATCAATCATCAATATCATGGTAACGTCTTGTCACTATTCCTCTCCATGGTAATCGCAGTTTGAAAGTTTGGTAAGCTTTCATACTTCCAAAGAACTACCGACTAATTAACTTGTTCATGGTGGTTTGAAAAATAGAACAAACCGTTTTCTTAAAGAAACTGTACACCACGATAGTAGATGCAACCTATAATAAACAGTCCAAGTTCGGTATAAAACATTTGCACTATTCGTCCGATACTGCACTTTGTAGAGCTAGTCGACGAATGAAAGTCAAAGGTCTTTGACAAGGTGTGGCATTAATGACTACTTTATAAAATTCTAACGTGAGGGATACTACACGCTCTCATTCAACTCTTTTGAACAAAGAGGAAGATGATCTTGCAGGACTGACTCTCTACACTTGTAAACAGCTTGTAGTATACTTTTCAGAGAGCTAACGGTGACTGATGACTCACATGTGGCACTGTATTGTATACCGGCAATATAGTAATTATGATCAGATTCCATTATTTACATTTAGCTAGTGGCATTAAATAGTAGTAGTACATTATCAGGGTAATCACCCCCTCATTTCCCCCAGCATCCTCATTTCCCCACACATCTGGACCAAAAAGTTTTCTTCGACTAACCATTTTTCATCTTTCGAGATAAATATCTCAAATTTTTTCATCTTTCGAGATAAATGAGCATCCTCATTTCCCACACACGAGATAAACCTATTTTTAAGATTTTTTACCGCTAACATTCTGGACCAAATAGTTTTCTTCGACTAGCCATTTTTTATCTTTCGAGCTAAACCTATCTTGTTTGGTATCAATTAATATTAGATTTTTCTCAGCTACCCGAATTTCTAGGAATTTTTTAGATTGCGCCATCCCCCAGGGAGCTACCCTCACTTTAAGATTTGTAGCGATTTCTTAGCGTTCTGATAAATTTTTTTTTTTTAGCCATGCGATACATCTTGTTAGTCTAAAATTTTGCATAGAATCCGAATCTGCAAACAGATTTGAAATAGGACCACGCCCTTTAAACTCCGGAACCTCTACATTTTTTTACCCATTTATGGTATATGCTTTAACCAAAGACTTAGAGGTAGTAACACAAAAATTAAGAACACAAAAGTTTAATAATTTATTTATCCAACTTACAGTTTAATAAACTAATTACAATTTTTACAAAGTATAACATTATTTCCTGTGCGTAGCCTTTAACCTGTAACAAAAAATTAATGGGTTGTTTAAATAGACCTGTAACAAAAGAGATTAAAGTAAAGAAAGGAGACGTGTTTTCAAATAAAACATATTGGGAACGTATTGATTTTTAAATAATATTAACAAAGCCGCTAGTTCCATGATCTGAAATTTTGTAAACAAGGATGAACTCCATTCAACGGTACATCAACTACTTATTTTCTTTTGGAATATACGCCAGAAACTTGCATGCTTTTAATTAATTAAAAGCAGAAAGTTTTGTCCCTACTGTAAAATATATAGAGCAAATAAATTATTCCCTGAATGTGTTTTCAATTGTAATAACTGACTATACAATCACTTATGAATTTTAAATTACACTTTATTTAACTAAGTTACTTTAAACAAAAATTACCGCATCCAAAAATTCCAATGCATGCTTAACAATAATGTAGAAATGGCAAGGTCAACTTTTGATGTACTGATCGTGCGGTTAATAATTAAGCGCATTTTGCTTGTATGAAATCTATGGAATTTCTCCTGTAATGAAAGAAGAATGCATTCGTAATTGAAAATGCGTGCTACAACTTTCGCTAGATACCAGCCATGTTAATTAGAAATTTTGTTATGACATCATTAACTACCTAAATTTCAGAATTAACAAAATGTAATAAACCAGATTAAGTACTGTTCAATAATAATCAGAGTGAAAGTAAATGGTCTTATTACATATTGAAATCCTAAATTACCTTACGTGACCTAGAAGCATTATAACCAAATTCCGGAAACTTCAATGTAGTATTAATTCATTTGTAACTCGTAATCCAGCAAATATTTTAAATTTTAACGAACATGTGAAAGCTGTTTATAATTTCTTCTCTAAACAAATGCGGTTATTACAAATAGGAAAGTACGCTAAATGCAGTCAATTAACAGTAATTAAATATTGCTTACTGGCCTACCTTAATTAGGTTTCTGTGCTATTAGGACCAGGGTATGCAGACTTTAACACCTCCATCTCGCACGCTTTACACGTATTTGGTTGTTTCGTACAAGACCCTTTAACAACTGGCGGAGCTGAACGTTTACTGTTAATGACATACCGTGCTGTTTTCCTTGTGTCGCTGTGAGCTATTCTTGTAAAGCGATACTGCAAGACCCAGACTTTAAGTACTTTACTGCCGACAAATGTATAAGCAACCGTGGACGATGTTAACCGCGACATTAAATGGCGGGCTTGAATTTTTGGAAACAATCGAAGATTGCCGAAGACACTCGAAGGTGCACAAACACAGTCACTAAACCACAATTAATAATCGCCTTTATAGGTTTAACATTTCTACCATTACCCAATAACTGGTGCTACGTACATGGAAACTTTAATTTCTTATTGGAAGAATCCTTATTCTCCCACGCACTGTTGCGTAGCTGGATGCCCACCCTTTTGGGAATATATGCTCGTTATAGGTTGTAAGACCCTCGGTTTTATTAACTCACTTTTGAGATCCCTTTAATCTTTTTAATCGGTCCTTCTCGCGCACAATACAGTAGGACTTAGCCTTACTACCAACAAATTTAACACCAAGTCACCGTTAAACTCGTCTTTAAATTTCCCCACAACTTTTTGTTAACATGCGGTAAATTGTGTTTATTATTTGCGGGAACACCACTTTAAACTTAAAAATAAAAACAGGATAGTTTAATACGTCTATTAATAATTTATGGTAATGTTGCGATACAAATATGTAAA